>CM029521.1:43076483-45610233 GCA_017140615.1 Eucalyptus cladocalyx
TTGAGATCCCTCCACTTCTCCATATAAGGGGCCATATCCTATTAGTTTCTGAATGTCAATCCCTGTGAAAATTTCACAGTTAACTTAATAGAGAAAGATCCACTGCGATTACCTTCCCACAATAGAGTATCTTTCCCATCAGATGCAATTGGCAGTTGACAAAGCCATATCCTCACAAGCATTAGGCCCTGTGTGCATCACCTTTTCCACGTATCATGTTGCAGCATCATAGCCTCCGCCTCCGCAAAGCAAACAAGAACCTAAACACAACTTCGGCAATGCCAAGTCCAAACGTCTCCATATAAAAACTAAAGAAACGATCAAGATAATTTCAGGGCACAGATGAGGTTGCTTCTGCAGAAGGGGCTAAGTCTCCAAACAAAATACAAACTCAGATTTGCAATCTGTTCTAAATGTCATAAGCAACTAATCCTAAGTTGCTTGCAGGTATCACCCCGATTGCAAATCCGGGGCTACTTGCTCATGTAAAGATTTTATCCCAAGTTCATCACCTCAGACCAGTGTGGATTTGCTAATGTGCAAGGTCTTCAACACCCCCATCTACCTTTTCCCAAAGTGGGACAATGACCTTAAATGTATCTTCATATTTACAAATCACTGTGAATGTGGAAAAATATGTCACATTGATCTACTATTGCAAACGAAGAGGTTTACCACATTTCAAGTGCATTGACCACCTCCGCAATGCGTGCTCCAGGAAGGGAAAAATCTTCTACAGGTACCACAAGAACTATGGTTCATGGAAAACCTGCAAAAATATGCAAGAACAAGCTCTTTTCCGATGGAGTAATAAATTCCCTTAAACTTCTACTGTAAGAGGAAAATAACACTTTCATACTACAGACTCCCAACATTTGTTGCCATTGTAACAAATAACCCACTGGTGTACATCAATGAAGAGTCCTGCCGTCTCCGGGCACAAGCGAGCAGAGAAAAGTAGCTCACATATGCCTCGACTCCTTTCTGAAATTCAGTGAACACCTTCTGAAAATAAAACCTCCAAAACAACATAACTTTTGAAATTCTGTGGCATAGGTGCACATGCAAACTCAGTGTTGCCAAAAGGAAAATTACCAAACACGGTCCCCATACGTTCACAGCAAATCCTTAAACAATCCAGCTACTTAAAATTGCCGGGCATCGAGTTTGTGTAATTACCTTAACAAACACGAACGAGTCTCCAAGGGAACAAGAAGAACGAAAAAGCAAGTTTCTTCACAACCGCTATCCCTTGATCTTAAATCTTATTCACCTAAGCATGTCTAGCAGAAGCAAACTGTAAAAGAGATGGCATCAGAAGCATCATAAACAATTAGATCATGGGGAGAGAGCAAGAGATTCCCACTGAAATTCGCAAAGGGCACATGAGGCCCAAGGAAATAAGGATGAACAGGATAGAGGATAACCCACGACACCGTCCATATACAAACAATCCATGTGGATTTCAACACACGGGGAACACCATGTACATAAAACATGCAGACGTTAGCGAAATCGATCTACCTACTACCGGATCAGCATAATTACAAATTCAAAAAAGGAAAGAAAAAGACCGAATGGAATCAAGCACAACATCTGTACAGCTTGTTCTTCTTAAAAGGCAGAACAGCATGCTGGGAAAGGCCGCATTCTGCTTGGAGAAGTTAGTTGGGGCGTCGGGCCCGCGGAGACGAGCGCGGCCCTGTCGTAGACCATGGCGGCCTCCTCCGCCGTGTCGTACGTGCCCAGCCACTGCCTCAGCCTCCCGTCCCTTATCTCCGCCACCCACCTCCCCACGGCCTCCGCCTTACGCCCCGATACTTCCTCGATCCCGCAGTCTCCGCCGCTCTTTCGCCGCCGCGGCCGCAATTGGCTGGAATTCCGGCCTCCCGCCGCGGCGGCTCGATCCTAATCTCGTTCACGTAGCGCTTGACCTTGCGGCTGGGGTGGTGCGGTCTTCGACCGCTCCTCGAGCTTCCTCGTCGCTGGACGTGTCCGTGGCGTCGCTGTCGGTGACGGAGATCCGCACGACTCGGACGCCGCTCCTCCCGTCGGCGATCGGCGCCTCGTTGGAGCTGTCGTCGGTGGAGATCGTGGAGTCCGACTCGACCTGGCTCAAGGGGGAGGGTTTGTGGCGCTTGGCCCCACAGGCGTCGATCGCGAGGAGGACGACGAGAGGGTCGTCACGGTGGTCTTCGTGGCGGTCGCGGCGGCGGCGACGGCGACGGTGGCGGTGGCCGATTGGGGTGAAGTTGCCATCAAAAGTTGGTGAATTGCAGAGAGAAAAGGGAGTTGCGATCGGTCGGAGGTTAGGGGTTAGGGCTCGTACTTTTTCGATTTGGGGGATTTGGAAATTTAGGGCGCTTATAAAAAAAATGAAAAAGAAAAAGAAAATAAAAGCTCGCAATTCGGTGTCGCGTCGATTCGGAATTTTTTGGCATCCGATTCGAGAATATTCATCGCTCGAGCTGAAACGACGTCGCTCGGCCCCGCGACGACGACGCTAAAACTGGGCGGGCCGACTTGGGCTCCCCGGTGCGTTTTGGATTAGCTGCATCCGGAAAGGGCATATTCGCTCCCGCATGCATATTCCCGCCCGTGCCACCGTAATATTCCTCTCTCTCTCTCTCTCTCTTAAATACGGTCCGTTTGAGCACGGTGGAGATTGAATTTTTGCAATTTTCCGAGTCAAACTCGAACTTTCTATGGATTTATTACATGTGGGTCATGTGCGAATTCGATCATCTCGCTCGATCGTCATGTTTCAGGCTTGTTAGGGCGACCCATTTTGATAATGGGTTTTTTTAAGTCGACTTTGAATTGGATCATTCGTGTGTGAAGGAGGTGCTTTGAGGAGGGATTTCGCGCATGCGTTCGATGACGTGAATGTTAGGTGGCTTTTTTTGTTAGGAATTTCAGGTAGGTTGGGGATGAACTAACGAAAGAGACAAGGAGAATGGTTTTTTAATGAGGAAATGTCATGTCTCCGGACGCTAAAAAGAAGGGCGAGTTGATGATGGAAGAAACAAAGAAAATTTACGAGGAGTCCAGGATTGTGAATTTTTCTCTTGTAAAAAAGCGTGTCGGGTTGCATAGATGAAGTCCATTCAGTGCCCAATCAGGCCAGGCCAAGAGGAATGAAAAAAAGGCTGCCTGGCGTTCGTACAAGGGTCGCGCGCGAGAGGTTAGAATGCTTACCAAGAGTTTACCGGTGGGCCTTAAAGCAATATGGGAATGCACTAAGAATATTATTGAAAATGCACATCAATTTTCACCCTTAGATGGGATTGTAGATTTGCGATGGAGTCATGACCTTCCTCGAGGTCAGCCACCGAAAAGAAAGCTGATGAATTAGGCTTAACACTGAATTATCCAAGCCTGTGCTAATCGTTATTTTGAGGTTTCAATTTAAACAATTTAACATGCAATTTAATTCAATTAGGAGTCACCGTTGATTTATTGTGAGTCGATTAGTAGTCTAACTAAATTGCACGAGAACATTTTATTTTTACAAACCAAAAATATCGTGAATACAACGATTGAATTAAGCTAAATAAATTTAATGCCCTTTCAATATATTTTCTCATTATTTTCAAAAAAATATTTTGCAAGCAGTTTTGTCAAATTTTAATTTTAACAACTAACATGCAATGGGTGATCATACATGTGCGCAATCAATAATGTAACACGCGATGTATCAAAGCAATAAATAAATAATTGCTAGCATTATGGCAAAACCTTGATGCATTAAGCAAAACATAACTTCACTATGATTAACATCCCAATATTTGCAAGATATTAATTAAAAAAATGTTTGAATAATCTAAACATGATTTCTAGATGCAATGACAATTAGTTCTTCTTGGGCTTTTCTTCTTCTGGATGCAACTTTATCTAAATTATGTCTATGCGAATTCTAAATTGAATTAATGACACATGATATGAATTATAATGTAATTTATATGGAACCTAATTCTAAGGACGAGTAAAGGAATTATATATTAATCTAACATGAGATGCAATGACATGAAAATGATGGCACGGCAACATGATGATATAGGCATTATGATGACATTGAATTTATGACATGGTAATGTGATAATGGCAAAGATGAAACTCCTTCTATATAAAGCATGCAACGTATTTTTTGGTGATAATCTTTTAGAGCTGCGATAGGAAACTATCTAAACGATGTGAATAATAGGAACTAATTTATATTAAATCATATTCTAATTTAGTTAATTTCCTAATTAACTACATGGTTACTACATATACAATTCTAAAGTAGAAAATTAACGTGAACATAATCTATCCTAACAAGTAATGCAAATTTTTTTTTGGGAAAATTTCAATTAAGGGTGCGAGTAAACCGTTTTCTCAAAAAATAGCCTAAAGTAAACATTGTATCAAATAAGGCCCGTGACCAATTTAGCCTCGAATAAGGGTTTCAACTGAAAAGCCAATCAAATCTTATTTGCAATTAGGGGTATTTTCGTCTAAAGATTTCTTTTCTTTTCTTTTCTTTCTTTTTTCATCTTGCTCACCTCCTTCTTGACAAATGCATCAGACTCCTCCCGCACGAGTTTGCACAGGTGCAAAACAATTTGAACATTTTAGGAAAAGAAGAAAAAAAATATTCGAGAAGTTAAGCAGTTTTGCAAAACTGCAAATTGCGTGCCTTAGTTCTGTGGTCTCCCCATCAGCAAACTTCAAAGCGCATGCTCTCTACATTATGCAATTTTGCATCCTCACCCAAGAACTCATCAATTTCGGCATAAGCCGGTTTTTAAGTTATTCACCACCACTCACCTTCTCCGATAACGATAATGAACTTGAGAATCAAGAAATATCCATTAGTGGGTTTTGTTTTTATTCAATTTGCTTGTAAAAACTTATTATGGCAATTAAAGTAATAGTTTCATCCTCTCCCCGCTAATGAAATTGCCTATGCCATGATAACTTTTGCTCGTAGCTTCTTGAGAATGTTTTATTGGGTTCGGGTTGGATTATTCATAACATTCATAGACGTTGCTTGCATTGAGGTGAAATATGTGGCTTCTTGAGAGGGTCCAATTGTGTCATGCATGCTAATTATTTTCAAAAGCCGCCAAATCATTCGACCCGTGATTGAAGATACTCGTTTTTGTGGCGATTCAAATCGACATCACTCAATCTAAAAAAATGAATGACTCGGTCTACACAAATTCAAACAAATTTGCCTCTCTAACTTTGAAATATTATGGAAAAAGTCATCAAAAACCCCAAACTTTGCTCGAGTGATAAATTTACCCCAAAATTTATTTTGTGACGTGAAAACCCCGAAGTTTGCTAACTATGACACATTTACCCCGTTAAGGGTATTTTCGTCTTATTCTTTTTATTTTTCTTTTTCATTTTATTTTATTTTTTTCTTCTTCTTTCTTCCCTCCCCGCCCATGGCGAAGCCGGTGGAGGGAATCCGCCGTCCGGCGAGGGCTACCCTTGCCGGTGTCCGGCGAAGGCCGCCCTCGCCGGCGTCCCGGGCGAGGGTCGCCCTCGCATGGCCGGGCTAGGCCGCCCTCGCCGGCGTCCCGGACGAGGGCCTCACTCCCGCCCGACGCCGGCAAGGCGGTGCCCTCGCCCGGATCTAGCGAGGTGGTCTCGCCGCGCCGGGCGTCGGGCGAGGGCACCCTTGCCGATCGGGCAAGGGAGGCCCTCGTCGACCTAGTCGAGGGCCGCCCTCCCGCGTCGGCAAGGGAGGCCTCACCGCCGCCGGCTTCCTCCGCCATGGCCGGTGGAGGGAAGGAAGAAGAAGAAGAAAAAAAGTAAAAAGTTTTTAAAAGTAAAAAAACCAAAATGCCCTTATGATTTAGGGTAAATGTGTCGCACAAATGAAAATTTGGGGTTTTTTGTATCACAAATAAAAATTCGGGGTAAATGTGTCAGCGGTTAGCAAACTTCGGATTTTTCATGTCACAAAACAAAGTTCGCAAATTTGTCACTCGAGGCAAAGTTGGGGTTTTTGGTGGTTTTTTCCCGAAATATTATCTACACAAATTTGAGAGAGAATAACAAGACGAAAAAAGTGCAAAATCGCTCAGTAATTCCCAAAACCACGTATTTCACTGAACAAATCAATGCACATGAGTATTACAGAGATTCCTCAAAAACCTCTAATAAATTTGGCTTAGGCACTTCAATCTGGCTTCTCCTTGCCTTTGCCTGCGTGAGCACCAATTTGAATTCAAGCATCGATGACAACGAGGGCAGCAAGCTAATGGCTTACACTCATCATGCTTCGTGCTTGACCACGACCATAAGATATGGGGATCGAATCGAGCTAAGCATCACATCTTTGGTCCACTCATGCTTGATCTAGGGCTTGGATTGACCTCCATCTTTCAACAAAGGTACTGGAATTGCTGTTGAGGGCAATGACAAATGAGGTTGAGGGCGATGATCGCTAATTTCGCAAGGAAGATAGAGATGGACTTTGGAGAATGCAATCTAAAGAGTGAAAAAGGCGAAGCCATGATGATGATGAAGAAAAGAAAGAGAAGGAGAAAATAAATTTAAAAAAAAGAAGGAAAAAAATCTTTAGACGAAAATACCCCTAGATGCAAATAAGATTTGGTTGGCTTTTAAGTTGAGGCCCTTATTTGAAATTAAGTTGGTCACTTCAAGTCCTTTTTGAGACAATATCCATTTTAGATCATTTTTTGAGAAAACGGTTCTACTTTAGGCCCTTAATTGAAATTTTCCCTTTATTTTTTTGTAATTTTCAAGATTTTCCGTGATGGGACAATGTTTCGTCAATTTTGTTCTTGCAACAAATATCTTTCACCGAAAATTATTCTTTAGTTTTTACTTATAAGGGATAAAGGTTATGTGCTAACTCCAAATAAAGGATATTAAATGCGTATAAATATTTGAATTCCCAACTTTTTTTTTTTTGTCAATCCTACTCTACGCATATTCTATACCCAACTTTTCTAGGACTTTTGCCCTACTCTTGTAGGACGTGGGAGTCGAAACTCACTTCGAACTTACGCGTCCCCATCCCATCCCTCCTGAGAAGATGGGGATTTGAACTCCCAACTTGAAACAACACTGTACAATACCAGGCTAAATCAAAATCCAACTTGACGTTAGACCCACTAACTTTGAAATCAAATTTAAACTATATTGGAATCAAATCGACCTCACAACTTATGGATAATTAGATACAATACTGGAATTTAATCAATGATAATGCACTGGGATAAAGGACACAATGTCGGATTTTAATCAACGATACTACACCAAGGTATAGATACATGACGAAATCAAATCAACGATGGGAATTTGAGAACTATGGCCATGAAATTTAAAGTGCAGTAAAGGAAATGTAAAGATGAAAGGACGACACTTTAATAGATTATCAGAAGTCTTTTTGTTGAAGGACCGGTGGCATTTATAGATGAGCCCGCTTGGCACTCATATGCCTTTTAGCAACCGCTTCTAACCTTATCCCTGTTCCTCTCCCTTCACGAATTACTTGTCCATTTCCTTTTTAACTGCCTCGATAGTGCTTTGATGATTCCTTGTTTATCGACAACTATTTCACGGCTGGCTCTTCAAAATGATAATCGCTTCTCAATCGCATTTACTCTTGGCACCTTTCTAAATCAATACTTTAATCATGTCCATTAAAGTTTGCCGCCGAAGCCGCTTGAACGGCCACTAGACATTTGTCATTGTATCTTAACAATCGAACACGTGGCGGTCTCCTGCCTTGCCTTAGATCATCGAATTTTTGTCCTTACATTCGTCGATAATCGGTCATATAACAATGATTCCCGCATACATGTAACTTTGTTCGACTCATTATTACATCCTCCTCTCTCGTGACAAGCATGTAACGGTAGGATCGATTTTGAGTGTCTAACAAATAGTTTCCTAAATTCATAGCATGCAATATTCAAACTCAAATAATAATAAAACCCACCACATTCAAAATAAGAAATAATAATAAATAAAATTTGATCTCGAAACCTCGACTATTATGGACTACTCAAAAAATGAGGAGTTCTTGCTTTGGTACACCTAAAATTTCAAATTATATCATTTTATAATTAAAATAATATAAATTAGGTAACTGTACATTCAAATTAGAATAGGTTAGGCAATTACCTAATTTGGAATCTTTAAGTTTAAAGAAATCGACGGCAAGGGGCTCATGGCCACCAACAAGGATGATGGAACCAGTGCACACAACGAAGACACCAGTACCTTTATTTAAGAGAGAGAGAGAGCCAAGTCCGAATATGTTGACCCATCTTCATTGAAAAGTTTGGATTAATAAATTATTATGGGGTAATTATGATATATTAACTACTCCACATCACATTAATTTTTCAATATTAAACTCGTTTCTTCCCTACTCTAAAACTCACACATGCATCTTAATAACCCCTTACGTGGGAATGACTCAAATCCGATCCTATCAACATATCTCATTGAGCTCATTTTTTTTTTTTTGATGAAAAGTAAGAATATAATGATAACTTTGAACTAGTTGAGCTCATTTTTAATTACACATCACATCAATTTTTTTTTTTTTTTTTTTTTTCTGATGTGAAGCTCTTTTCTAATACAATTCACGCATGCATCTTAACACAAACTCAGCCCGAGATGACAAGAGCTGGTCCCCATGAAGATCTGCCGGAAAAACCTGCTGAAGGCACCGCAAACACAAGTAAGTTCGTCCGAAATTAATTTTGATGGCACCGATGTTCACAGCGTGGGTCGCCGAGCCAAAACATTGGTGGTCTGGCGGTGCTGGACTGAGCTCGTTGGACTGCTGCCACGGAAGACTCTCGGGGAGCGGTTGGCGCGGCAAAGCACGGCGCAACAGCGAGGAGGAACTCACGGCGGTGCTATGAAACCTGCGGGTGCTGCGTGGGAGACGATATGCACCTGCAACAAGAACCTGCTGCTCTCCGGACCGGGACAGCCCAGCAACAAATCTGATGATAGCGCCCTTACACATGATCAATATTCTTCCCTTCCCTTCCCTTCCCTTGAATGTATATCCCGTGTCATGTTTATATAAATTTGGTCTAAGGCGCCTTTTGCAAGATTAGGAAATATCCCTATTTCCTGCTCTAGGTTATATGATTACAAAGAAAATTAAAGCACAAAATTCGGAAAGGAAATTACTCTGCTGGGTTTACGAATATTGGAATTACTAAGCGCTTGAATATTAGTTTATTTCCATTATTTTCTACGGGATAACTTCATGTTTTATTAGTTGATAAAATAAGGATGATGGATTTACGATGTTAAATTTTTGTATTCAGCTTTTAATCCTTTTTCATTAAAAAAAAAAGAAAAAAAAAAAAAAGCATACCCCTTTCTTATTTCCGATGCCCAAAATCTGGCAATATAAAGCTCAATTATTCCCCGAGTTCTATCCCAATCAACGAATTTTTCCAAAATTAAAACACCCCATGTGCTAAGCTTGTGACATTTTCGGCTATCGTGAGGAAATAGCGGGCTCGGCCGAATTTTAATTTAGGCGGGCCTACTTCATATGACTTGGTTGAATTCGGGGCCTCCCTTGCTTAAGGCTATGAGCTACAGTCCAATGCAATTTGTGTGGGCTTAATACCATTAATACCAATGCTCCTGGTATGCATTGTCATTAAAAAGATTTCTTTCTTCTGGGTTGGGGTCCATGCTTAGTTTTCTTATGCAATGAATGCCTAAATATGCCAATAGATGGTAATTAGAGAGGTTCTCTCTATAAATGGGGATCCAACCCCCTCATTTAAACCATTAAAGCCATTTTTAGTAATGTTCATATTTTTTAGAGTTTCTCACTATCTCTCATGCCAAATTGCCGGAAGAAATTATTATATAAACCGCATTCTTTGCACAAAAATACGGGACTAGATAGACACATGATCGGCCGGGAGAAGAATAAAGACATCCCAAAATTTCCATTTAGCTATGGAAAATGGAAATTTCTATCCCTATACCAACAATCACTTTAAAAATATATAATTTTTAAATTATTTATTTTTGCGAAATAAATGTTAATCTCGCCGAAAAATATGACATTTTCTTGAGGAAAATGTTTCAGTTTTTTTCTAAACGAACCAAACACAGAAAAATGAGAAAATATATTTTTTGGAAAGTACATCTCACAAAATAAATGAAGCGTAGGATGGAGTGGAAATCTGGAGGGGGGGTTTTCGACTGGGAGTGTGCGAAAGATATTTGTGAAAATAAATATATGTAAGAGGTTTTTTTTTTTTTTTTTTGGTCAGTAATGTAAGAGGTTATTCGTAAATAAATAAATAAAACGAAATATGTATTTATAATTATTTTTTTCAACAAATCAAAAAAAAAAAAAATTGAACGAATAGGCGAAGAGGGAGGAACCGACCTTTTGCCCCTTTAGTCCTATATTCAATCTCGCGTCTCCGAGCACCGCCGACTCTTCCATCCCCACGCCATCTCCATCGCCGCCGATTCCCCCAAGGGAAAAAGCAGGGCGGGCAGAGAAACCCTAGCCCCGGCGAAGCCACACGAAATCGAGAGGAGAGAGAGAGAGAGAGAGAGAGGGGCGGCCATGTCGTACGACGACGTGGAGATAGAGGACATGGAGTGGAACGAGGAGCTCCAGGCGTACACCTACCCTTGCCCCTGCGGCGACCTCTTCCAGATCACCAAGGACGACCTCCGCCTCGGCGAGGACATCGCCCGCTGCCCTAGCTGCTCCCTCTACATCACCGTCATCTACAACGCCGAGGACTTCGCCGACGCCGCGGGCAAGAAGAGCCTGGAGCCCTCCAAGCAGCAGCCCGTCGCCGTCGCTTGAGTTTGTCGGTTAGTTATAAGGTCGGTTTTTGGGCGGGGTTGGGTTTAGTTCTGAGTTGAGGTTGAGGCTTATTGTTATGGGACCGTGATCCTGCGGGAATAATGATACTAACCTATTGATTGATATACGACGGGTTCGTGGAGTGGTCCCCTTGTTCTCCATTCGTTAATTTTGGATGTTGTTCTTGTTTAAATTTGGATCATCCGGATACGATAGATAGATACGTACTGCTCTTGGTTTCGCTTGGTGTTTGCATACGATTCGAAATACAACGAGGTTGAGGTTGCTTCCTCCTCCTTGATCTTTACGACGAAGTGGGAAAGATCAGTTATTGATTTTGCAGCAGTGCTATTTCTGCTTCTCTTGTTGAGAATTCCCCTTAGTAGTGGGTTTGGAATGTGATTGTGTGGAAATTGTGATCTTTATACCCGGCCGGGTCTCTGCAAGAAAACTTGGAACCATGAAGATAGCTTCTGAAGAGTGAAATTTGCTACTGTTTAGGATGTATCCCTCGTTCCGTCTTTTTCCTTTGGCCATAATATAGAATAATGTCGAAGATGTTTTGAATAATATGACTGGGTTGATTGATCTTGCCTTGTTCCTGCTTTGTCAATCTTGCCTAGGAAGGAGATGCATCTTGATTTTGATGGGAGTTTTCATCTGCATCTGCGTGATAACAAATCCATCGTTTAACAGGCCACTCTTTATTTTTTGCACCTTCACAATCCCTGTGGTTTTTCCTTCTACATAAGTTGCACCTGCTAGTGCTTATTAACATTGTTACTTCCTATTCTAGGTTTCATGGGTTCGTTTCTGTACATGTTAGTGAGGACTAGGCATTAGAGTAACGTGATTTACAGTAATTTATGAACTCTTGGTCCTGCCAATCAGGGTGCTGCTCCCTCCATTAGGTATTGTGTTGTTGAAATCACTTTTGGTGAGACATCTTGCATCATGAGTATGCGGGAATCTTGAGTATAATGTTAGGTAGTGATTTGATTTTGTTGTAATAGACGTTGCAAGAATTATGCTCCTCTTTAGGTTATCGAGAAGATTTAGAATCTTGGGTTCCTTGTATCTTTTATTCTTTTATTCAGGTTTGGATATCTTGCTCTGACTTCTTATACTCCTGTGATGTTTTTCTTTGTTTTTTAGCTTTTCTTTCCTTCATTCTTTCCTTGTACATTTATGATGTACTCGAATATGTCTTTTATTTTAATAGAATCCTACATCTGTCAAAACAACGTTATGGTACTGCTTTGTTCTGGTGTACAACAATAGGGAATTTCATAATGTAGATCGAAATCCTGTATTAGGCCGAAGGTATGCTGATGGTGATCTTCTTGGTTTCATCGACTCTAGGTCATTTTCTGTAGTCGGGTTTGTTTTTTTCTGGCCATATTGTATTATTGTGAGATGTATTATGGCATTTTGTGTCAGCTTCTTTTTCCTCAAAATTGACTTGTTTCTGTCTAGCTGTTTTCATATTTTTTAGAACCTCAACATCTAGTAATTGTATGACCAGAAAGGGAAACACTTAGAAATTCACTTGATGGCTAGCAGCCCGTTATTTTGATTGGGTGAACAGAAAGTTCAATGTGCTTCGAAGTTCTCTGGAGGGAAGTCAGCTTTGTCAACTGTTGTAAACTGCATTGTGATTATGTTAATAAGGTCTCCAAATGCACCATAAGTTTTAGAAGAAATGTGGAGATACTTCTGTATGCAGTTACCTGTGTCCATTCGAAGGGAGGTAAAAATAAGAAATGCAAAGTATGTGAGTTAGCAGTTGTGGTTTCTGATCTACTTGCGATTCTTTGAGTAAACTATTTACATATATCTCTGACTTGAGAACTATCATTTACGTATATCAGCTATTTACGTTGAATAAGCCAGAAAAATGACCTCATGGGTTCTGGAAGTATTTATTTGCCATACATAAACCGGTAGTATTTTTTGTACTTAAAGAATGTGGATTTTCAATCCGTATGAAATTGTACAGTTGGCATTAATCATGATATATCCAACTCGGAGGCCAAGAGGTTTAGGTATAATCCGAATCAAACCTGGTAGACATGAGATGATTTGGCATCATATCCAGGGAAAGCTTGCTTGTGGGGTTCCCATGGTTTAGTTGAAGCTCGTTCTGAGTGTCTAGGGGCTTGCTCTTTCTAGATGGACACTGGAAACATTAGCCGAAATTTGGACGTCGTCTTCTGCAACCCCATTTTGTGGAAACACATGCAACAAGCACCGAAGCAACATGACAAATCACCAGATTGGACTCCTGTCTTTTGTTGAACGTCCTCTGCCTCTGCACAAGACTGCCAGAAACCTTGTCCAAGACTCCAAACTAAATAACCCGCTCTACTTTGTCCGGAGCTTCCATGGAACTTTTGTTGGGCACCTGGTGCCAGAACTCGCCGTCACCTTGCTTGTTTAATGGCAAATCTTAAACACGTCAAGAAGCAACTTCCTCAAAGGATCGAGCAACTTCAAAATCATGACTTTGGTATCCATTCACTGCCTCTGGCCCCATATTCAAGCCATGTTCTCATTCTCTATCTCTGCAATCTTTGCACAAGAGGTCGATTTCCCTTTCATCTGCCTTGCTTTTGAGGTCGATAGCATCGGGCAAGCAATTATGTTTCTCAACCTTGCAATATCCTCTGGTTTCACTCTTTGCACCGAGATCAACCATAAAGGGGGGCTTTATTGGGAGTTAGTGGGTGTTCTTGGACCATCTGTTTTCAGTCAAGAACTTACTCTTGCTTCATTTCCATATTAATGATTATGTTGGACTTGAAGGGCACTACCACTGGCAATTGCAGCTCGTGGTGCTCGTCTCTTTTCTCTCGGCTTTGGCTGCAACATGTTTTCCCACCAGTTTCCCGGCATCTCTAGTTCTTGCCATCCTCGTGACCTTTCAAGGTTGTTAGTTCATAAACATGGGGCTCTTCCTTTGGGTACCAGAATGTGTGCCTAAGGGTTGCATGGCACGGTCTGCTCGCGCTAGCGGAGAATTAGTGCACGGTGCCATTATTTGCAGCTCTATTTGCAGCTCAAGCAATGCGGACTCCAGGGCTCGAGCCCTTGCTAACTTGCGGTTCAGTGGGATACTTGCAGGGATTCTGTTTTTGACAGGAAGCCTGTGTTTGAAATTGACCAGTAAATATACGGAGAGAGGGCAGCATACGGAGTACAAGCGACTTTAGGGTAAAGGTGCCAAGTTCCTCTTCGAGGAATGAGCCCATAAAGTCCATTTAATCAGAGCTCAGAGATAGAATAAAAAAAAGACGCATTTTGTTCTCTCATCGGCATCACATTATTCTAGCGGTAGAAAAAACAAATCACCAATCTCCTATAATCATTTGTCTCCGGTTAATCGTAACAAATCACCAAGTATGTCTCTGGATGGGCTGCTGCTTCATATTCTGTCATTTCTGTCTAAGGAATATTGTGTCACTACAAGCTCACTGTCCACCAGGTGAAAATGCTTGTGGGCTTTAAAATCGTATATCGGCCTTTGTGTTCAAATTCTGCTATCGAGCAAGCATGACATCCATATATGTAAACCATATGTTCTAGTTGCAATTTCATCGTTTGTTTCCAATTATTTCCCTGTACTTTGTCTTTGTAATTCGAATATTACAAAGCTTCGTGTTTGATGGCATATTTAAATCCATTTTCTTCTTCTTCTTTTTTTTTGAAGTCAGATTTGATATTTTAATTGGCCATCGATTAATTTCTATTAGGCTTTAATCATCGAAATTATGAGGTTTGTAGAGACCACGACTTGACACAAACACAAGCGATCACGTGGACATTGCGCATTGGAGAGGCCCAATTATATTTAAATTTAATTAGGCAGTTGGGTTTAACTTGTCTCAATAAGCTCTTATTTTTGCAGAAGTTCGAAATCCATTATAATCTTGTGAAAATGCTCACCCGAAACGACACAAATCAGGAAAATAGAATGAAAACAGATCAAAAAAGAGGCACATTGTCATAATCAGCTCCATAACAAACCGTGCAAGCACCTCCTTGTTTTCTCATATCCAATTACATTGTAGCAGCGGGTTGAAAACAAAACATTCAAACTCCTAAATCGTTCTTCTTCTCCAGAGAATTCTACTCGATAAATCCGAAAAACGTTTTATGTTACCTTTGGTGTTCTTCTTTCCACTTCGTTGTTTCCTCCACAAGATAGGAGTTCACTCCCATTCTCTGCAAGACTTCATAGTTCTCCGACAAGAACGCCACCAGCTTCATCTCATCCCACGAGCAATTAAAGCCACTGAAAACAATCGAGACAAGAAAGAACTTGGAACCTCCTCAGATTCCCAAGCTTCCTAGTCGAATTCCTCATGGGACCTTAAAATGCTCTGTCGGGGGCCACATAAATAAAACGAGAAAGAAGAAGAAATCAATGAGTATTCTAGCATAAGTATTCTAATTTCAGTGTGTTGGTGAAGAAGCACTTACAGTGATAGATAGATGCAGCTGTGGGCAATCGAATGAACCTCGAATTGGTTACTTAAGTCAAAGTATTGCATTGTCCAGGGATAGCTGGTAAAATTAACATGCATTGCACATATTTGGGACACGAAGGAGTGAGGGAATTTCAAAGCAATAGTAAAAGGCAATCCAGTTTTACTCCTCGATCAATGGTTTGTAAAACAATCTGTAGGCTTCAAGAACTTCAAGATACCACATGGCCTCTCGATCCGGAGATGCCGAGAGATCAACCATCTTGTGAACCTGATGATTCAATTCAAGCATGCATAGATCAATTTCTTCCCCCAAGAAGCAATGAAGCTCCCCCCAAGAAGCAATGAAGCTCCAAGTTCTAAAAAAATCCTAACCAAAGGAACATTAACAGAAGAACGCAGATGATAGAGTCTTTTTCCCTAAATATTGGTCTATCATATCAGACAAGTCTATATAGTTCGTGAATTATTCATAATTTACCAATATAATTAGATAATTTATTAGCGCAATAATGGAGTTCACACATGAATGACTAACACATTTGAAAAATTACCATTACCTATTAAATTATTAATCACGTATAAAAAAATCCAAGACTCCAGATCATGGTTTTTTAGAACTTTTACTAACATACCTTAATCATAGGAGCTCTCCTTCGCGCGCAGAATATGCTCCGACAACCATCACGTACATTCCTGCACGTCATGCCCACATTAAGTGATAAAACCAAGTCAAAAAACAAAAAAAAACAAAACAAAATCAAAAACGTGTTTCCTGGTATATTTAATTTTGCCAAGAAAAAAAACAGAAAAACAAAGGAGTCAAGAGTAGTTTAGTAGTTCACAGAAGAAGAATGCAAAAAGGCACCAGAGGCAAAGAGGCAGGTGATTGATTGCTGACCTGCTTTCCAGGGGCGGAGGCGAAACTCACTAGGGAGAGAGAGCTCGACAACTCCAGTGCCATCATCAATCAGCAACCGCTCTTGGTCATGCACCAAAACCAGAATGCCCTGCATTGGAGTTGGTGTATGTTTAAATCTAACATCTGTGTGTAATTGGAGCAAATGGGAACGGCAAGGAGAGAAGGAAAGATATGCAGACATACCTGTAACCAGGCTCGCTGAAAGAGGAGGCCACCAAGAGTGAAGGCATTGGGAGGAGAAGACGAGGAGGAGGAGGAGGAGGAGCAGGATGATGTGGCTTCAATGGCCTCCTTCAACTGGAAGCTCAGCAGTTTCAGTGCTGCTAAGCTGTAATCCATATTTCTTCCCTCTCCAGAGCCTCTTTCTTTCCTTCTGTCACCAAAGTCTAGCAGGAGGAGGGAAAATAGAAACGAAATGATTTTAAATAGGATAAAGGGCAAAAAAGAACTTGTTCTGAAAAGCCATAAGCCACAGTATCCTGAAAAATCAAGTTATATTGCAAACAGTGGTTCACGCATATTTATTTAAAAGAAATTTGTGCATCATAAAATATGAGCAGACAACTCATTTTGGCACCATGAGAGTACCAAAAACTTCTTGTAACATGGCAATTTATAAGAAGCAATGCCTGTTTAAGTTCTCCAGTCGAACACTGCAATGAATTAAGAATGATAGACTAGTTGAAATATAACAACTGCAAGTTTTCTATTATATGTGCTCGCATGGGGTTAAGTGAAAACAGGATATTGAGGTTCACTAAGAAGGTGCAATAGTCACCATGTTAGGCATTGAGGAAGAGCATTTCCAAAATATAAGCCATGGCAAGTGATATGGATGTAAATTTAAATCTGGCATCCAAGAAGAACAGGCTTGAACTAAAAAAGAGCAAGCACAAATTATCTTTTATTATGAACCATTGCAAAAAAAAGTCTCCAATGACGTATTGAGGAAATAAGTGGCAGACTAATATGTCCAGTTATCTTCACCCGTCAAGTCACGACACTTTGTGCAAAAGAAAAAATTGGTAAACCCCACAACCGCCTGAGTCATGTCCATGGATCTCCTCGAGGAAAGAGGATGACAATAATGAAACAGAGGTAAGAGCCTAGTCTGCAGATGCACGATTGCACTGCCCTAGAGTATCAGATGTGATATGCCAGCTATCACAAATTAGTTATTGAAAACCTAACTTACGGCCAGGTCCCCAAAGGAACAGTGAAAAAGAAGTTATGCATGTCAATGAGCACTTTGGAAGGAACAAAACAAACGATCTTTGGAAGCATTTGAATCTTCTCTCCAATTCATTCTGGTTACATTTAATCGATTATGGTCTACATGTACCAATCTCTTGTAATGTACTTCATCTACATAAGACTCTTTTTGGTGTCTTGTATGTTCCCAATGTACTTGAACAGGTTCTATCAATGCAATTGCTTACCTAATCAAAATAAAGTATGTAAGCATATTAAGTTTGATCATTTCAACTGACTCGACATCCTGATTACGAAAATGCCATCTGGGATAGCCAGTCCATCAAACCCAGCAACTCAACGGAGTCAGCGGCATGGAGACAGAGACCTGTAAACATAACCCTAATACATCCACTCGGCTCTCCACCTAACGCAATCCTAGACTCTGAAAACCCGGACCGAATCACGCAAAGCCAAACGGAGACTCGGAAGTCCGCACGGAGCAAGCGATTGACTCCAAAGTCGACTCAACTTCGATGCACTGAAACTGCAAATCCGGAAGACCGTCGCATCGCAGGACAACGACGAAATAACGATGCTCAGACAGAAATGGCGGTGGCGGCAATCACCGTCGCGGCCGATTCCACCGAAAAATCGATCGAGATCCAAGCAAAGCCGAGCCTCCGAGAATCAAGAGATCGAGCCAAAGGAAGGCCAAGCGGAAATCAGCGAATCCGCGAAGCAATCGATCGGACGAATCTTGACGTAGAAAAGATACAGAAAACAAAAGAAATGGCGCGCAAAAGGGAAACCCGACGGATTCGGATAAGCGACGGGAGATGCAGCTCCGGCGAATCGCGGCGGGAGATGGCGTACCCGACGACCAGCGAAGATTGCAGCCGACGAGATGGAGGAGCTAGGGCCTTCACCGCTCTTCAGCGCCGCCGCGAGCTCAACGGACACTCGGAGCTCTTGCTTGAACCGGAGCTAATTTTAGGTGGTTTCCCATTTACTTTTTTTTTCTTTTTCATTTTGGAAACTACGGAAAAAAGGTTATAAAAAAAAAAACTAGTAATTTACTAGCCTCGCAGTTTGCGCGGAATACAATAATAAATCAAAAACAACAGAATAAATGGGATCCCAAATTTATGCAATTCGATTAATGCACCTACTATTCGTCTCTTCAAATTTAGCTCAACCAAAATCCAGTCTACGCGTACTATATTATAATAATTAAGTATTAATTCACATTTATATTCAATAGTCCTAAAAATCTCACATATTATCAAAATAAGATATTTTTAGTTCAAATATTTTTAGTTTCTATTTAATTCATCATTCGCCCATATTTTATGGGATATTTTCTCTTTCAATATTAGAAAGGTATATTCAAAATTTTACCTCACCATTTGAATGACTGAAATGTAATTGGACGAAAACTCTCTCTCTCAGATTAGGCGCCAAGCAAAATTGCTCGTACCGGTTCACAATAGTATTAATATATCTCCAAACCCTAAATTTGGGTTCGAACACAAAGAATAACCTAAATTTGGGATTCATAATTTCCCTTTTCCTTCAATGAAATCACTTGCGAAAACAATCTCTTGACCCAAATGCAACATCCAATTTTACTCAAATGGGATTTACAATTTGAAAATAAACTTAATACTATAAAAAAAAGTTTCAAATTTATATATTCATAACAAATTTAATTTAAATTAATTTTTTAGTGGCCAAAAACATTAAATTAATAGACATGGTAAGTTCACGTGTAAATTAGTAATCAAATAAATTTGTCACGAATGTGTTAATTTAGAGTTATTAAAATAAATTTATAACAAGTATATTAGTCATAAGTCTGTAATTTATAATAATATTAATTCTTTAAAAAAAAAAACCCGAGAGTCTCTCCAGAACGGGGATGCTATTGAAATTTCCCCTTAAAAATTGATGAATTATTTCTCCATCACCGTTCGCCGACTCATTGCTCTGCAGTTTGAAGCTTCGGTTCTTAGCTCTGTACGACACTAGAGAGCCTTCTTCAGCTCTTTGCTCCCTTTCGGTTCCTCGCCAGGTACTTTCCACTTCCTCATTCTTTTTTCGATCCGCTTGACTTGCTGAATTTTTGCTTCTCCGCAACTTCGTCGTCAATTTTCGCTCGCGAAGAGCGCGGCTGATCAGCTGTTCGTGTCGGCTCTTTTCTTTTTTTTCTTGGGGCTCTCTCGTTCTTGAATTTGGTAGTCGACCGATGGTTGCAGAATCCCAGAAAGTCGGGTTCTTTGTCTCGCCCTCCGGCGCCATAGCTTTGCCCCCAATATACCCACGAAAGATGGTGCTTAGTTAGCAGCGGGATTAGCTGGGGCTGAATGAAAGCATCGAGATTTCATTGACCCTGCATTTCCCTGATTCGCAATGAGAAATCCCATGACTTGCTTGAATTTTCTTTGGCTAGATCGCTGGGAATATGCTGTTCTTTTGTATATTGCTGATACGATAGGAAAACACTAATATTCGAACGAGATAGTACCGCTACTTATAGAGACTCTAACTTGGCCACCTAAATCTTCATACCTTAGATTTCCATCACCCTCATTAAAAGTCTTCGACTGATTTATCTGAAATATATCGGCGCCCATTTGTTTGCTTTGGCTCTCATCAGGTTCGTTTGTTTTCACAATTGACTCTCCTCTTGCAAATTTTAGCAATCTTTGGTCTCGTGGGCAATACCATTATGCCCTTTGATTTCATAATCTGTGTCTCTGTGTCTTGTCCTTTCCCACTTTTCTTTTGGTGTGAGGTTCATAAGAATCATTGTCATGGTTAATCCATTACATTTGGAAGTTCCATCCATCGTACAACTACATATCACTTCCACTCATGTCAGGTGAATGTATATAGCCTGTTGCAATCTATCGCTTCTGGTGATTAAGTATTTTTGATATTCATGCTTGCTCAGCGGGGCAGCATCACCTATTTTCTGGCGTATGTAAATATGCACCACATCGATATTGTTATGCATAGGAATAGACATATACTTCCTTTTGTGCCAATGTGCGTGTCGCATTGAGAATTTACTTTTCTTCATTGTTATTTAGTGAATCTATGTTGAAATTATATTTTCCTTAGCAATTCAGTGAAAACAAGTTGAAAATAATTTCACCAGCAATTTGGACGTCAAAACTATTGGGAGCCTGAGTAGCTTCCAGGCCCCTTTTTTTCCAACCCTACTAATCCACACTCAATTTTTTATTTTATTAATTAAATAATAGTTGTCTGTTAAATCATTTCCACAGTAAGAACGATCTCTGCATTTGTCCTCCTTAAGGTTGCGTTTATTTCATGGAAAATGAATGATATAGAAAAAAAAAAATTAAAATGATCCTTGCACCACTTACAAAAATGAATAAACAAAAAATATTTTCATTGTTTACGAAAATAATTAGACATGAATTATTGACTACCTCAAGCAATACAAGCTATAACTTTTAGGAAAATATTTTTCAAATCATTCATTTTCTACGAAATAAACATAACCTAGGAATTCGGAACCCCAAAGCTTTTCCTTTCTTATCTGCACAAATTTGTGGAGTTGGTATGTAATAAGTTTCAACAAGGATGATGAAACAGCAACTTGCTTGACGCCTTTACTCCCCATCCCGTTTCAGAGTTTATGTATGAGCATGCCAGAGTTCACCATTATTACTAGTTGAGGAAAGAGATCGTTGTGACACAAGAGAATTCTAGGATTTGGAATTTATAATCATATTCTATGAGACATCAAACTTGTATTCTCAGCATCATGATTTAACCTTCTTCTTTTTTAATGTTATAGTTTACTTATGCAGATCTGTGCTAGGTTTAGGTAGATCTAAAAATTGATCATACACTTAGTCTGCTTTGTGTTCCAATAATCGTCATCTGTCAATTTCTTAAGTTGACAGTTTTGGTCCAAAGAGAACAATTGCAAATCATTCTGTTGCACAATGTAGAATTGTATTATGGGAGTTCATCTTTTACATAGTTGTTGGCATCTGTGCGATAAGGTCTGAGATAATTTCTGTCCTTAAAAATTGGGACAATTATGGTAACAATTCATGTCTTGGAACCAGATTCATTAAGTTGCCCACTGGTTCTGTTGGAAAAATGAGGCAATCGACAGCTGACTGATGCAGAGCAGACTTTAGCAAATGATGCAGAGAGAGAATTCTATGCACATAATGATGCAGAGAGAGAATTCTATGCACATAATGATGCAGAGAGAGAATTCTATGCACATTGCTTAAGTGGGACTATATTGATAGTTTGCTTCAGAAATGCCCTTTTCATGAATAAAGAATATAGGCAATGTATGTGTTCATACCCACAAAAATCTACATGTAACGTGAGCCTGGCGAACTGTGTAAAAAAAAAAAAAAAAATGAAATTCAAAATTAGGTGTTGGCAAGCAGTCATTGCCATTGAGTGGATAGCTATCAGTGTCGAGGAGGAAATTACTCTGGCCAAAAAGGCAATGGACATTATGGATAAAGTTGCACTTTGTGCTATTGGATCAGTCTGTTCATCCAAGGGCTTCAGTCGATGAGAGCAATTTGCAATCAACCTTGGATGGCGTCAACAGGGCAGAGTCATTGAAGAGGCAGCTTCACACATGTTCTTATTGTGTTAAACTGCTTTAGAATCCTAAGTGGTTAATTGTTTAGTGTCCTTATATGATGTAACCACTTCTCATTTGAAGTAGACTATAAAGAGGAGAAGATTAGGATGTAAAGGCTTTCTCCATATCAATACTAACACTCTGTCTTTATCTTTGCTTTTCTGCAATTTACATCATGTGCTTTAGGTTTTCTGCACTTTAGGATTCTTCCATGCGAATAACTTTCCTTAATTGTTAATTCTTCCTTCAAGAACCCACAACCGTATTCAGTTCCTTTCTTGGCCTTGTATAGTCTACTACAAGGACCACAATGTGCACTCATTTGGCCTACGGAGAGAATTATGAGTGAGCACTGTGACTAGCAGGGACTTAATAATTTAATCAGTTATTCAAAGTTGACTGTTTTTATGACATGGCCTGCTATTCAAGCAGTCATGCCACTATCTGCTAAGCAGTTGTTTTCAAATAATAAGTTGTCTTCTTTTCTTTTTTTGCTACCACAGTCGACTGTCTTCAGGTGCTGTTCTTTAAGCCATTTGATTGATATCCTGCAGCAAGATATGGGAGGCAGAGGAGTAATTGGGGATAAATGGTCCATGAGGATACTCTGGGCATGTGCATTTGGAAGTGTAATAAGTATGTCCTTATTCACATTGTTTTCCTGATTCTCTAAAGAAATTGTCCTTGTAATGCACTCTAAAGACAATTAATATCGTGTTCGTGTTTGTTTGTTAGAGAGTAAATCCATGAGAGATTATTTGTAAAATGGCTGATCTGCTTTTCTTATCTTTTTTTTCTTTCAGTAATGTGCTCTTTACTTTCCTCTTCTTACTTAAACTCTTTCTTCGTGTTTTTTCGCTTAGGTTTTTATATGGTTGCTGTGGAGAGGCAAACGCAGAACAGGGATCGGATGTTGGCTGAAAGTCTAAACTCCACAGAATCTGGTGTGGGTAGCGGAGAGGAAGCTTGAGTGATAAACATGTTATGGATCCCCTCCCCCCAAAAACAAAAATAAAAGGGAACGTTTTCTTGATGTTGTTTCCTGTTGAAACACTGGCAAGCTTTTTGGTACTTTCACCTGACCGAGGTCATGTTCCTTTTTCTCCTTCCTTTTCGCCCTTTTTGGGGCACTTGGTAGGTTGTATCTCTGACCATCAAATGTAGTGACGGATTTTCAGGATATGGTGTTATCAATCAAGAGATCTTTTGGTTTCAGGATTAGATCAAAGCTTAGAGCACTGTTTGATCAGACTCTGAGTAGATGTAATCACGATACTTGTTGCAGTGCCATTCAAAACGAAATTCTCTTCCCAGTTTTCACATGAAAAATAATTGCTCCTGGAAAAGGAGCGAACTGAGGTTGGCAAATCTATAACGTCGCTTGTACTTGTAGATTTCGTGGAGCCATTAAAGCTTAGAGCAATGTTCGATCAGATTCTGATTAGATGTAACCGCGGTACTTGTTGGGCACCATTTAAAATGAAATTCTCTTCCCAGTTTTCACATCAAAATGATGCTCCTGGAAAAAGAGAAAACCGAGCTTGGCAAATCTGTAACGTCGCCTAAAATTTTATTTTTATTGGCTGTTCACTAACATTGCGCTTCCCACACTCTTGGTGCACGATGCACGATGCGTGACGTGCTTCATCTGACATGATTTGCATGCGATTTGCACCGATAAAATTTATTTTTATTGGCTGTTCACTAACATTGCGCTTCCCACACTCTTGGTGCACGATGCACGATGCATGACGTGCTTCATCTGACATGATTTGCATGCGATTTGCACCGATTACAACTGCCGGACGGAAATTTCTCCTCTATTTCCGGGCGCATGCAAATAACAACTATATATTATCAACTTGGACCTTGGGACTGCCTTCAATCACTGTTGGATACAAGCTCGTCTGCAAATATACAAGCCTCTCATTTTAGTAGGCAACGCAAAAAAGTTCTGACTCGGATGGGATCAAGAAAATGTGCTTTGATGAGTCTTCTCCTTCTTTCTTGCATAGGTTTGAGCTCTGCTCACAGAGTCATCCGGAATGCCAAAGCTGGTCAGAACCATCAAGATCCTCTCACCCAAAATGAAAATGGAGGAACATGGTTTTGGGGAGCTGGTGCCTATTCAGGGTCTGGCTCTCGTAGTGGCTTTCGCATGGGTAGTGGCTTTGGTGGAGATAGAACTGGTTCTGGCGACTCTAGCGGTGATTTCAAGGCAGGTAAGACTGAAAGTGCCGGTGGAAGTGGAATCTTTGGCAGCTCGGATGGACTAGGTGTGGCTAGCGCGCGCGGTTTTGGAATGGATTCTGAGGATGTCTCCAGCGACCATAGCAGCAGCGATGCTGGAATGGGAAGCGAGATTCCTGCCATGAAAGCTAGTTATGGATTTGGAAGTGGTAGTAGGACTGGTGGTAGTGGGTTTGGGTATGGGTCTGGAAGTGGTAGTGGCTTTGGCTCAGGTTCTGGCGAAGGAATTGGGCATGGTTTAGGTGGCGGTAGTGGTGGATCAGGTTATCCACCAGGATGGCAAATGGTGTGGCCTGGTCTTGTACCTGTAGGCGGAGGTGTGCAAGGACAAGGACCACCAGTTCCTGGAGTACATGGGTCTCACTCCCAGGTCAGTGGAGGTGGTGGCCATGTTCCAGGTAGATATGGACAGGTTCCGAGTTATGAAGCAGGAGGTGGACTGGGATCTGGCAATGCTGGAGGTAATGGCCACGGTTGGGGAGGTGGTCATGGCTCTGGCTCGGGGTCAGGCTCAAGTGGTGGTGTCCATTATGGTTTTCCTCTCGGTATGCCACCACCAGTGATGGAAGGTCCATTGCCACCATTTTGGGGATTCACTTACCATCAAAACGCAGGAGCCGAAGCAGGAGCACATCATCAGACGGGCCACACCGAAGGATCAGAAGGCGATGCTGCTCTGGAGGGAGCTCTCTCAAGTATTGGACATTATGAACACAAGATAGATGGTTCCGATGGACTTTTTGAGAGTGCTAGTAGGCCTGCGGCTGCCCAAGGTGTTTAGATCGATGATGAAGACCTTCGTGATCAGATGGAGCTTGTCCACACCATTAGTTAATAGTGAGCAATGGAAGATCCGTCCATGTAGCCGCTAATGTACCTTTCCAAAATAAGACCTTCACGGGATGGTCATAAGACTATTTTGGTTTCATCAAGTTCCACCAAATTGAAATCAAGGCCAATTTGCTTGCCATAAAAGAATTAGAGATAATAAGATGAGCCAAGTTTTTTGCTTTTCCTAATATTTTGTATAGGCTTGAAATCATGCGCGAGAAACTCATAGAAGATGGAGACGGTTGCAAAAATTTGCCAGTAGTTCTTTGACGTTGGTCATTGCTGCTCTCAGAAAATGCTCTATTCTTCCCATTCTGACTAAAGAAGAACATCTTTTAGAAGCAATGCCAAGGCAAACAAAACGACTTGTCATAAAATGGACAGACAATAGGTCAATATGAAATTGTAAAGTGGCAGATGGGTTCCAGGAGATTCTCTGAAACATTAATTATCGCCGGGTTTGTAGGAACTGAGAAGCCGACTACTCAGCAGGCTATGCCAGCTAGTAACGTAAGAGCAAAACATCATCTCTCTTAACTAGATGAATTCAGAAGAGCTACTACATTCAGATATTCTAAAGAAGGATCATGCCCATTTTGATCAGGTTGCAGCACAACCGAAAAAAGGTAGGTTCCTATCAGTCAACCATAATGCATTTTTAAAGATGTGTTTGGTAATCATTTTGTTTCCGAAAATAATTTCTACTTAAAAATTATTCTTTTTTATTCTGTTCCCTAAACAAATATCTAAATATTTGAAGGCATTATTTATATTCCAAGAACAGAAATTTTGGACGGTTATCAGATGTCTTCTAATGCTAAAAAATTATTCCCGAAAATAGAATAAAAAAGCATAATTTCTTAACAGAAATTGTTTATATGAACAGAATGGTTAGCAAAACATTATTTTTATTTTCTTATCTGCATATAGCCATGAAAAGAACTGGAAATTTTTAACAAAGCCATTCGAAACTGTAAGGCCTGTATCATAACCGTGTCAGTATCTGCTTGTTACACCAATTCTATTACATTTTAACTTTCTCGCCTATCCTCTGTGGAAATTTTACAATCTATATTTCGTAATATATGCTCTTAAGATTAACTCTGACATGGCATCCTCAAATGTGACATTACAAACAAAACCAGTCGAGCTTTTCGCTGCCCCCATCATAGCCATGAAAACCTTACTCATCATTCTCTTCTAGCTGGCATGGAACTACATCTTGAAAAAACATCTGCATGGAAGTTCCCAGGGGATGATGAAGACAGAGACGCAGAAGGGCGAAGGAGAGGTGTACCAACTCTACTCGACGTCTCGTTAGCAACTCGAGGACTAATGACGATTGTAGGAGGAGCTCCTTGTAACTCAATTTCTGTGCATCCATCAGTTGGATTTGTGGGCTCATCAAACAACTGATGATCGTCTTCGTCCAGTGACATAACTGTACTCGTGTCTGTATGTACTGTTGAATCATCCGTTAACATGCCAAGCCGTCTCTTCCTCCGAGCAGACTTCTTCCACCCATGGATCGTTTCTCGTATTCTCTGCGGAATCAGGGCTGCCTTGTAGTTTGTTCCCATCTGTAAGGAAGAATCAATATCAATAAAGCACCAAACTACTTTTTACTAGTCCCATACATATCTCCAGATGAGTAACTGTTCTTTCGCCAAAAATTTGTCGCTATATCAAGATTTTAACATAGCGAATGGCAACAAAAGGCTCTGGACAGCTTAACATGTGAATCAAGAAGAGAAAAGGCAACCATCTAGTTTTGTCAAATCTAAATGCAGACACAGAGACTAGATATGGTTGAAACCATTCTGGAAAAACTTAAACTGCAATGAACTGTCAACATTGTCAGAGGATGTTTACTCGATAGTTTAGCTAAAAGAATGAATTTGGCGCTTCCCTCCATTAGTTGAGTTTACACTGAAAAGCAATTCTGCTACGCCTCAGTAACCTATTGCATTTTGTACCCCAGAGTTCGGGAGAACAGCATTATACCTGAGTAACCAGAGCATACAGAGGCAATGTGCTATAGCTGCAGAGGAATTGTCCAGCAAACCTGTAATATTGCAACAGTCATGCAACAACTGAATAATATCTCCTCTATAATGAATTGAATGTGCTTGATTTCGGGGAATCCATCCTTACCCCAGAATCAATCGTAAGTAGACAAGCAGATGGTTTTTAATGAAGCATGAGTTATATCCAAACTGCCACTGTAAAATTAAATAAAGAAATTCAGGAAACACAGATCAAAGTGAAACCAAGCTCACATGAATGTAATAGTTTCTGTTAATTTTAGAACTCAGTCGAAATGAAATTTGATTTAACCCTGAACTGATGTTTAAAAATGAATGAGTGAACTTCGCCTTAATATATGAAAGAACAGTGGAAGAGCAATTACCCAAAACCAGAAGAATGAAGCTAGTTCGAATGCATTCTGCCGAAGGGTCATGCAAGCAGAAATTGGAGAAACATTAGCGTCAATTAAACAAATGGAGAATTACAAGCTTTTCTGAAAAATAAAATAAATGAAAGCTGCTGTGATAGATCCTAGAAATGATTCTAACCTGAAACAAAATGAAGTGGATCAAGGACAAAAGTAGCTCAGGCTTCTTAAACCAGAAAAGGTCATCACGAGGCTTCAGTTTAGCTCCTGATAAGTATCCAGAAATTCCAGCATTTTCCAATGATAAGGTTGCGATGACATGCTGCAGTTTTGAGCCCACCAGAAGAACAAGCTACACAAAAAATTGCACCAGATGGCAATGACATGAAGTTAGAGAATGGAGACAAAGGGTCTTCTCACAAGTTCAACTGATTATAAAGGGCAGCACTAGCTACCATCCACAGATCTACTTATCAACTCAAAAGTTCAAAGGATGAGCCTACAATCGATCCATTACATACTATTAGTCAATGTATTAACCAATTTCCACCTAAATTTATGTCCATCTAATTGGTCAAAGATGAGGCAGGTAAACTAGAAAACTTACTGCAATAGGAATAATGGCTATCCAAAAATAGAGATTGGACCCTGCATAGTTGTAAGAATAAAATGAAACCATGAGTGAATCCATCAGGCAATACAAGTCTATGCATGGATGAGCAACCAAATTTCAGACTGAGATCCTAAAAATAACTGAAGCTCTCCCTTCATTCAGGAAATATGGATTACCTTTTATGTTAAACAGCATGAAAGCAACTACAAATCCCCATAGAGGACCACTGCAAGAGAAATAAGAGATGTTAGTTTCCCAGGTTCCTATAGAAATTAAGGGTATTACATGTTAATATATAATCATTCCAAGGGCCAGGCAATCCTGCAAATAGGTACTCTCAAGAAATTCAGTTCCTTAGTTTTCTGTCTGCAATCAAGGACTGTAAGTCTTTCCACTTATAAAGTTTATATATAAGTTCTAATCATTCATAAAATGTTTGCGATGGTACTTATTGATCATCATAACATGTCAGATACTTATTCAAGGGAAGAAACATATCAGATACTTATTCAGGGGAAGAGGAATTATACTACTGAGGAACGTTTGGATTAGATAAATTGATGATGAGTTAGAAATTTTGGTATGGCCAAAGTTAACTTCAGGGATATTTGATATTGCCAGAGTTCTCTCCAGGCACTTCCTTAGTCAATGTAGCCACACGGTCAATGAAGAAAGCTGATTTCACTGAGAAGATTGCAAATTCAGCACAAATTGGCAATGGTATTAACAGGACTATCCCAGAGAACACCTCACCTCACACCAACTATCCGTTGGAATTCTTCTTCCATAGAGCGAATCATATAGCTGTGGAAATCATACTTTGGTGGAAGGTGGTGATTCTGCCAAAAATTAAGATAGAATGAGGAATGAAAAATCTAAATGGGACATCGACTCTTTCTTCTACAGCATTCTATTACTCTTTTTAGACAATAACTTAATCTCGGGATTATTATAACCATAGAAAGACTATATTAGAACACCAAAGTCCATCTCGACAGAAAATGGAGGAAGATAGGGCAAGGGTAAAAATGGATTGAAGGAAAAAGAAAAGGGGCAAGACAAACAATTTGAAAATTAGTGTTTCTTATAAAAAAGCTAGTATGCTTGTTTTGTCGTGATCTTATGGGAAATGATCGTACAATTTCTAATCTGAGGCACTCTTTCAGCCAAGTATCACAGTTTTTTTCCTTTTAGCTATTACCAATTGCAATGTATATATAATCTCTTTGTGAAGTTAAAAACTGTCAGAACATAATTTGGTATGGTGACAAAGTCATCTGCCACTTCCCCATCTACATGAAGTTCCTCATGTAAACAACCCTTGTTATTGAAATCACACTACAACACAGCAAAGCACATGATCTGGAAAGTTGTTTGCAATATAAATAGTGTTAGAATTAGTTTTATGGAGACAAAATGACCAACCCTTTATGCTACCAACAGGTAAACAGCTAAATCAGCTTGAACTGAAAGAAAGCCAAAGGCTCTCAAGGAAATATCGAAATGCTATGACTGAATGGATCATACATATACTTTTCCACTTCACATCACTCTCCTATTGCCTAAACTAATTCCTTTTGTATAGCATATACGTCTTCTCATCATAAGGTAAAATTTTCCCTTCACATTGACAAAGATAAGCAATTCTAAGCAAGTCAAAACATTGAATTAATTAAAAAGCATCTGGAACTTTATTCAGGATGAGATTTCAGAGTTCCGTACCATGATGAAGCCTTTACGTAAAGTTAAGTAGTCATCACGAACCACTGAATGCCCAAACTGACGGAAAAAACAAGTCTGCATATTCAGATGAATACAGAAGTAAGTGAGAGAATTCCCACTTCCACAGCTGTCTCAAGATTAGACAGGCACATTATTCTGAAGGAGACTACAACAACATGCGCACACGCGAGAGAGAGAGAGAGACAGAGAGAGATTAAATCAGCAGAATGAGTATGTTTCACAAAATAAGTGCACCCAATTGAAACAAAAGTTACCAGTTACTAAGTTGCGAGATTATAATCCAAAACGTTCCAGCTAAATAATGTTCTAGGCATTTCATATCTTTTCTTATTCAATGTGACAATTTTTTTCTTGTTAATGATCCCCTATATAGGTTGTTTCCCTCTTACCTCGAAAATTTTTTTGCAAGATAATGAGGAGGAGGAGGAAGATGATGTAAGAACATGAAGTAGTCTACATACCACCCAGATGACAAAGCTGCTCTTGACCAAAGGATTTGTTGTATGAATCTTGACAAAAGTAGATTGTCTCTGTAATATCGACTCTCTTGTGATATCTGCTAGGAGAAGAGGTGGTCAATTCACATGGATCTCATCAATTAATAATTATCAAAATAGCTATCTTGAAAGGAAATTGTAGACATTAGAGCCCTATGAAATGTGTTGAATCAAAATCTTTCATCAGCTAAGTAACAACATGACTGACTACAGTAGCATTATAACAACATGAGATCCAGGATAAGACTATTATAGGCTTAGAGTTTCCTTTCTTTCTTCTCCATGTGATTTCTAAGCTTATAACCATGCTTTTCTCCCTCATCAGAATACCAATGTTTGTCTTGTTCATCACAAATATTGTTCTACTTGTTAGCACAATGCCAAGTGTACATTCTCCAATGCTGATTGAAAGGGTTCTTTAAAGCCTAAACCTCCCTTTAAAGCCCCTTCTCATCATCAAAACTAGTTTTAAACACAAAAAAATTTGCTGCTCACTGTCACTGAGAATAAAAAAGAAGCTAGATGCTTGTGAGAGGTAAGCCGACAAGGATGAGAAAGCTGATTGTACAGTGTGATAATCAGCTCAGAACTGACCAGTTAAGTAATCATGCCGATCCACATGAGCTTCATCTTCCCATAATCTCCAACTGTGAATCTGCCCAAGTCAATGTATAGAAAAGGCAAAACAGCTGCTTCAAATTACATTCTTTCATATGGCCAATAAAAACCTTCTATGTCCATGCCCCATCTTCTGCATTTTTAATTAATAATAACAGTGCTGCAGCCAAAAGATGGATGGAGCGACATGCAGTATAAAAATATGAAGTGTCAATACTAGATCTCTTTAGCATCCAAGCTTTATAATTTTTTTTCAGATCAATATTAAAAGAGCCAAGGGTTTATGGCTGATTCGTCCCCTGACCTGATCAGAGTATACAAAATCCCGTTATCTTATATTAAGTGTGGGTCACAGTTCATTGAGTGTATCCACTGATAGGTGGTGTTGCGTCTAAAATCCCTTTATTTCACCAGCAGAATGTAGGCTGCAGAACATGGGTTTCGTGTGTGACTGAGAATTAGTGGTGAATTCGCCGCTGTTCTAAACAGTTTCTCACCTTCACTATTGCTAGCAACATTGTCAAGCAGCTGTAAGATATATGCGTTACTGCCATGACAAATATGAAGCGGTGTAACTGCTCAAGACCTTCATACGACACAAATGGCTCCTGACCCTGAAAAAACAGGTAAAATGAATGTCACACTACACCAGAAAAAACTTCCATAATACAAACCAAAGCAAGAGATCAGTTACTTTGATTGCCAAAATAATTCAAATGAAAAAGTTAAAGTTCCCTCAGGTTATGTGAGATTATAGCATGCTTAAAAGCAATGACTGATGAGATTTTAACTAGACATTATCCACATGCCTCTTTGCAGGAATTCTGACTCAAGGTATTCAACATTCTCCTGAATGAGTGATCCAGGAAATATTCTGCTAACATCTTACGATCCTTGGAACCATTGTTTTCTTTGTCTTCATTAATCTGAGACCTCGTGCATGGAGCAAAAGCACGATCATAAAACTTGGACGGGATGCAAATATTAGCTATCATGCTTGAGGTGGCCGTCAGAAGGAGAGAGATAAATCCAAGCAGCATCAGCTCTGTCAGAAAATTTGAGAAGCGAAGATCGGAGATCACAGTAATCAATCATCAGTAGTGCAGAAAGAGAAATTTATTCTATGCAATCATCGGTAAGAATGTGGGGATGAATACCTTCTTTCATTTTCTCAACAGCTTCAAGCAACGGTTTACGATTTGTTTTACGCAACCACTGTAACAGCATATGGAGAAATTTTCATCAGCTACTCTGGGCTAATAAATTAATTTAAAGAATGAAATGGAAACATTAGAAGATAGACTTGTCAGCTGAAATGGTCTTTCTGATAATGAATATCCCAATGTAGCCTTTGTGTTCATAAACTTGTGTTGTACAATATATCCCAGAAGAAAAAGGAAAAATACAGAAACTTGCATTGAAGATAACAAAATAACAACCCTGCATAATGCCCATGAGACCAAAGTCAAATTCAAAATGCAAATGACACTTACATGTTTTACTTGCTCCTGGACAAGCTTCCATGATTTTGGCACAAGCCATAATTCAATCTAGCTCCATTCTAATAAATGCCTAAACTATGTTTGCAGTCAAATCACTAAGAGACATTTGTTAACTAGAACCTCATAGCGAGAACGAGGAAACTCACACCCTAGGAAGTTTTACCAACTTGCAGATACCTGTCTGAACATGGGTTTCCTCTACATTAGCCCAAAAAAGGAAACAGAGAAAGAAAAGACGAAAATCCATCCCAAGTGATCTCTTGAAAAAGTGGTGCACATTTTATTCACATATTCAGACAGGGCTAACCTAGAGGAATGTTGATCATAACATTTGTTAACTCTTTGCCAATGGAATGTTGATCAAAATCAAAAGAAACATGCCAAATATACAGGCTACACATGGTTTAAAGTCATGCTTTTGAAAGAAAATTGTAATTTAGTATATGATGCAAAATTTGGCAAAATGGTACCCAAATGATTTTTATCTTTTTTGCCACAGATACCTGAATGAAAAACCAACTTTTACTGCATCATGAGAAACTTTCTAGACACCCGTTCGTGAATTAGAGATGGTTAACTAGATCAATAACATAATGGAAGTGTTCATTAAACGAACTATGAACAATAATTTATCCCATAAAATTAAACTAACGGAATAAATTAGCAAGTAAAACAACAGAAAATTTAAGTTCTATGACTGATAAACGATGATCAACATTTGAGATTCATTCACGAATGCAGATCTATCTTCTAACATCATGGCCTCAAAACAGCGCAGAGGAGCATATGTTTGGGGAACTCGACGTATCTATTGGAGACTCCCAAGATGATATCTGAATGATACTTACTGTACTTAACCGGTGAATTGAGCGCTCCACGACCAATGAAACCGCGACAAAAATCGTTAATACAGTAGCAACGGACCATGTTGGCGTCAGGCCAAGCGATCGAACTTCTTGCGTATTCTCTGACATACTGAAGATTGCTAATCGTGGCGCACGAATTTAAGCTTATGACTTAGCCCAGGAATCTGTTAACCATCAATTCCAGCATATTCTCCAGATAGGTACAACCAAAACTTTGTTTTTGATGCATAACCATAAGCACCCACGACATGGAGTTCAGTCCCAGGATGTCTCCCCCAGGCAAGATGCAGCCGCACTAAACTATGATTTCTCAAGCAGATTGTCCCAATAGAACCTGCAATCTTCAAGAAAGGTTCTTTAAGATGAATCTTGAGGCTCAGTGACAACCCAAAGGATGGGAAGAACCCTTCAAGGTCTCGAAGCGAAAGAAAAGGAGAGAAACTTAATACCGCATTATCCCGAGATGGAGCTCTTCTTCCAGAAAATCAAAACTTTGCCGGAGTCACTGAGAAGGTTGACTTCAGACGCTAAAATGAGGAGCTCGCTTCCTTTGCGAGTGACTGCAGGCTGACCCGGACGCTCCTCTGATGTCTAATGCTACTCGGACTTGCAGCTTCTGAAGAGATCTTTCAGTCACTCAGGCATCTGACATTCCAAAGTAGAGGGTAATCTCCAAATCAGAAACAAAAACATGGCCCAACTCCGAAAACGAGGTTAGAAACTCGCTGAACTTTCAACCCTTTATTTCTCTGTCTCTCTCTTTCTCATTCTCAACTCAAAGGTGGGAACTTTCCCGTGGAAGAGCACGTTCGATTCGGTGGAGCGGCGGACACAGAATATCACAGACGAATCAAAAATGACCCAGCGTTTTGAAACCAGGACGCCTCCGAGATTTCGGAAAATGGGATCAAGACGTTTGAAGTGGGTCTGTTTGCGAATCGTCGGAGATGCAGAGGAGAAGAAAAAGAAGCAGAAGAAGAAGAAGAAGAAGAAGAAGAAAGCACGTCACGTTTTTCACCAAACGCGAGATTACAGTTGGCACATTGCATGGATGGGACGCTGTTTTTCCCTTTTTCTGAAAACACTGTTGCTCGCTGTGAAATGAACGAGAAAGCGAGAAGGAGAAGAAAGAAAATGACAAAGGCGAGAGCTTTTATCGAGTGAATCTTTTGTGGTGGGGGGGGGCCTACCATGAAAAGGAAAAGGCGGAGGAGAAAGAGGTTCAGACGACCAGCTCCGAACAGCGTTGTTTTATGTGGAGATTCTGGAACGAACGTGTACTGCCTTCACCAGATGGTGTTCTGCTGTCAAGGACTCCAAACTCTCTCCTCCTCCATCCCTGTCGTTTTCTCCCCAAAAGTAAAGAAAAAGAAACAGTAAGAAAGTCACGACACAGCTCTCGCCGAAAGGAATCCCAAAAGCTTGGGTGATTCTTCCACGCACCCGTCCATACCGTGCCTTTGGAAATTTTTCACCGTTCGATTGGAATTCAACGATCTCAACCGCTTAAAGATTGTCTCTGACTTATAGCATAGGGTGAAGGATATTCAAATTCTTTGACTAGTTTCTTTTCACACTATTATTATGCAAAACATTATTAAACTGTTTTCCATATTCTTAGCGTTAATAGAAATTTCTAATGTCTTTATGAGAATATTGTCCGTTGTAAATTGAGGAGCCATGAGGATATAAGGAAGTATAAGCCTATAATTTTGCGGATCCATGACAATAGCAAAACTCAATTCGTGGAAAAAGATATTTGAGTAAAATTTAAAGAGTAATGTTTACTATCCACAAATTTTTTGAAGGCCACGACGAATTTTATTGTGATAACATCATTTTAAAATATCAATGACAAATTTTGAACAAGGATGTAACATATGGTCATTTTATTAAAAGGTCATCTAGAATAAATTTTATTTTAAATTAGACTTTGAACTGACCAAGCTAATCTTGTATAATATCTTGAGCTCACGATCAAGTCAAATCTTTATTGGTTATCAAGAACATGCATTTTCTATTCTATTTGAGATGCACGAAAGTAACATGTGAGTTGTGCGTTCTTGATAACCAATGAAGTTTTAGTCGATTATTGAGCTCGAGGCATTACTTGTTATTAAATCGACCACTTTAATGTTTTATTTGAGATAAGGTCCATTATGGACTTTCTCTTGAGAAAACAATCTCATTTCAACTTTTATTTAAAAATTTCCCAAACATAGTCTAATCGAGTTGAAACGAACAATGTTCTCAGCGGGAAAAAGAAATCATTGGATAAACTCATCTTATCTTGATGCAGCACATAGTGTTAGCAAATTATTTAAATTTTAAAACCACTTTATATAGATTTCATTAGAGCTATATGGTGGTTTGAAAAGACTTTAATGTTGCGATGAGCATAATTTAAGCACCTTGTGGTTTTAAGCATTGATAAATGAACGAAAAAAGAGAGAGATTGTCTCATTACCCTTCGTATTGCGAACAAACCTTGCTTTTTTTTTTTGTACGAATGACTTAACTAAAGTGAAAAAGAAAAAAAAAAAGCACGTGTAGCAATAAGTTAAAATTGGCTTTATTGTAAAAATAAAATTGAAATCCGAGATTATGTGAATTTTAATAAGAATAATGACGAACCATTACCAGAAAATCGCGTTCTCAACACGCATTTGGTTTTACCTTTTGAGTGTAATTGACCTGAGTAAAGCCTAAATCATAGGAAATTTATGCGATGATTACCAAGAATTCAACTCCTCCCCCCACCCAATCAATTTTCTCTTTGACTTGTAAAACCAAATAAGGGAAAAAAATAATAATAATTCATTGCTATCTTTGCTTTTCGTGACACCTGAAGAATTTTGGGGCCCACCTCCTGGTCCCTCTTGGTATTTGTCATTTGGCTTCACCGCAATTTTTTGCTTTAACAGGAACATTTCCTTTTCATTCGAACTTTTGTAATTAGTTTAATATATAGAAAATTTCATATAATAATACAAAACGCAAATCTCACATAACGACTTTGCCTTTTTGACCTATTTACTCGGAGTCTTCTGTTCCATGCTCTGAATAATTCAAAAAAATCAAATGTTGTGAGGTGCCACTTAGATTAAATTAGTATTTAATGTCGGGACTATAGTACCTCCTGAACTTAATAGTGGGTTTTTATTGTGGCGTGTACCTTGAGTTGGTTTTGGGAAGAAGAGATACTACTCTTGATGCGATGCGATGTCGCAGGTTTATTTTATTTAGCATAGTCCAGATATAAAAATAACATGTGGGACAGGCCATGTGCTGAGCAAATCAATCTAAAATAGTTGGTACACTCTCTCTATCTACTCGAAACTTTTTTTAATTTGGACACGTAACATTTTTCTAATATACGATCCATTAATTAATATTATAATTTACCATTTTATGGGATTAATCTAATAATGTTAAATATGAATATTTTTAATTAGTCTATTAAGGGATTTATTTTACGTGGATCGAGTAAAATCTAGCTTGTGGCTAAAAATACTATAGATAATGCTCAAGTCTCTCTTCTCATCTGGATGCATAAATAACCTCATGTAAGGAGCAATGATTAAACACCATAAGTAAGTGGCAGTTTCATTGAACCATAGTACCATACTAAAGGTAATAGAGAAGAATAACTTGAATTTTGGATCATTGCTAATTTATGTGCGCAAGTTTTTTATACTCCATTAATGTATTACAGATTATGGTTATGGAGATATTAGGATGTCATTTTTGCAGATTACAAGACATCTTTTGGGAGAATTACTAAACCACTCATAAACTTATTGTGTGAATGCTACTGCAGTTTTAAGCTTTTCCATTCCATCGATGCGGTCCCAAACCTTTTCCCGGCGAATATAAAAGTAATATTTAGCGGGATTAGAGGATCTTTTTTTTTTTGAATTTGAACTTAGTCTTTCGGTCTAATTAAGGTTGGCAACAATTTCTTGACTTAGGTTACGTCCAAATTCGTAGGTTCTTATTCTGCCCAAATAATAAATAAATTGTTCATAGCTTCGGGAACCCGAGAAAAAATTTTAAAAAAAAATTGAGAAATGAAGAATTTTCAAAGAGGAAAAATTACGACGCTTAGCTTGCATGAGGCATGTGCATATGTGCGCACCGGACCACCGCCACATGCATTGTAGAAACAAACATTAATTTAATTTAAGCCTAATTTGGTTATTAGTCCATAAATGGGAAAGAGAGAGTAAATTAAAAATGTCTTCAAATTACTAAATTCTCCATGGAATCAAACCTTCTTATTTTCCAAAAGCGCAGTGATTGATGTCACGCTTGGTCCTCCACTATCCAAGATCCTCAAAAAAAAAAAAGTAAGAGCAGACAAGACGTAAGGATGCACCTTCCAAAAAGACAATCCTTTTTTTTTCTTCTTGCTCGTAATTGAAGGAGTGCATGACGCTTTAACGCAATCAACGCAGCGAGTCTCCTACGGCAACAGGAACCAGGCATGGAATCTCTTGTCCGCTCCCCACGTTCGTCGTTAATCTAATCCCCCGACCAACCCGTCTTGTTCGTGTCCGACGGGACTGCAATGCGGACGAGGCTGGTCAAATTAGTGTTTAATCCTCTTGGCCTAAAGCAGACATCGCCGCTGAAGACCAGCCGCGCAACCCAATCGAGGGTTTCTACCGCACAAGGTGTCGACTACCAAGTCCGAGTCTTGGTGATCCTTGTGCAATTGGCTTTACCACATTGGATACTCACATGAGAGCCGGAGCCTGTAAACACGTTTTCTTCAGATTTTATTGGGATACATGATTCCATGCCTCAATCCATTCAAACGATCTCAAATGAAAATCGAGTAATTTGGGACTCTAATTCTTTTTCTTTCTTTCTTAAAAGTTTTTTTGTCAGTGTTAATGATTCCTTCCGTTCCCATGCATTTGATTGCACCACCATCAAAGGAGGGACTGGACTATTGTGATGGGTCGTCATCTTCAAACTTGACCCATGAGGCGCTCCAATCTTTCTCGTTCTGCATACCAAATTGCGGGTCCAGTCAATCGCCATCGAGAACTCGTAGTCCATACTCTCCCTACTTTCGTTTTCTAGGGTATCTTTATCAAAAGTTGTTAGTTCCAAGAAAAAAAAGGCCGTCATGCATTGTTACCACGATCCCAAGAGTCAAACAACCATGCATGTTCCCAAGACGGGTTCCATACGAATCCTTTTGTCTGATAGAGAGATTTTGTCACTGAGTAAAAAAGCTCTTTTTTTGGGTGACGTGGTTTCTTGCCCTCTTTCTCATGGAGCTATTCGCGTTCGATTGGAACGATCCTGGACGAGGTAGATTTTGATGTATCTGGTCTGCAAAATTGCGTTTTTGAAGTAGTCTCTCCGAAAGATTCTGCGTTCCATGCAGGAGCACCGTTCCTTAACATCATCCAAAAACAGAAGATTTGCTCATATGCCATAACCCATCTTGTGTGATTTCCATGACAAGTGATTGGGGTTGCAAGTCGCTTTCACTATTGATGCGACGCCAAACTGTGCAATGTGAAACTCGGATCATGTTATTTGAGTAGAACAGTGAAACTTTAGATGCGTTCCAGGAAAGATTAGGTAACTTGCTTTTTTGACCACTCACAAAAATATGAGTTGTCAATTAGATAATAGGCTAACAGCTACTCCTCCTAATTCTTTCCTAACATATGAAGTCCAGTCTGCAAAGTCAGTGTGCTAAAAGAAGGGCAAAAATTTGAAAATCCACTCACAAAAATGAATGAAATCTACAAAGCAAGATTTATGCTCAAACCATCAAATATGGATCCCAAGCGATTATCGAGTTATGATTGATTTTGTCTACCGTGTTACTTAAGGAACAAGGCTATCTTCTACTACGGGTCACGGGTGGACAATTGGTCTCAAGATGAATGGAAGCTACGCACATCTTTCAAGCTCGCCTAAGGTATATCCACTCTTAAAGTGTTAATAATAAGATTGTGACTAAACCAAGCCCAGAAGATGTAATAAATCGACTAGACATCAGACAATGGGATGTCCCCTCTCCCCTCTCCATGTGCTTTAATAAAAGATGCTTTATAAAAAAAGTTGAAAAGATGATAGCATTGATGACTTGCATATGGATTAGCATAAAGGAGAATCAAACACCAGACTTCGGCCGCAACGTGGGATCAATGATAAGCAAAGTTGGTTATGATGAGATCTTTGGCAGCAAAATAAGCAGAGGAAATCATGAGAGTTTTGATTGTTGGGTCCGAGCAATGTTTCGTGCAGCATGCGACCCCCTCAGACCAATAATTCAGCGCAAGCCATACATGATCATCTCACTGCATGTGCGTATGCCGGTCCCCGTCAATTATGTTCTCTTCCTAATTGCAGCGTCCTAATTCAAAATCCTTTGTGAGGTTTCCCGATAGACGAGCAGTCAATTTGAGAAGATCTGAAACAAAACAGTGCAGATGCTAGCTAGCAGCTACGCCCGATGGCAGAGAGCGACTCCTATTTATTGCATCTTGTGACAGATTACCTAAATTCATCCACTCCCTGATATAGCTCCTCTCGATTGAATTCCGCTTCCTCTTTCCCATAAAGTTTGTTAGACCCAATCCGCAATAATGTCAGCCCACTCGACCGGTGCATCTAATTAGTTAAGCGCACCGAATTCAAAGCTCGTGCTCGATTTACGGCCGTACGGCTCGTCTTGCGTTTCTTTCTTTCTCCGCGTGCTCACTTGATATTGAAAGCAAAATTGATGATACCTTTTGATAATATTATCTTAGCAAAATTGAATTATTTCCACGACAGATGACTAGCTTCAAAACTCGAACTGGCCAGAAAGACCACTTAACAGACCTCGTTTATAGAATAACTATTCCTCTTTTGCTTTCTTTGCACAAAACGGACATTTAGCTCCCATGATTCTTGACATTCCTAGAATATGAAAAGAGGCTCTCTCAAAATTGGAGACTCGCGGTTACTCCTCGTCTTCCTCTGTGGAAGGCTGCGCATCATCGTCCTCTGATTCTGAGGGATGCTGCGCATCATCGTCCTCCGATTCTGAGGGATGCTGCGCATCATCGTCCTCCGATTCTGAGGCTGAGATCCCTTCAGTCACTGCATCCTCGGTAGACCCATGCTCGGCAGGTTCACCCTTCAACTCGTCCTCGGTGAAGAGGTCTCTTTGAACAGGCACGCTTTTCTGCTGCTGAGATGTGATCACACTCGCAATTGCTCTGAATGCTGCAGATGCCTTGTCGCTGTCCACCGCTGCCTCTTTTTCTACACCATGACTGGTGGGTTCTTCCGACAATTCCTTCTCTTGTTGAGGCGGCGGAACGAAGAAGGGTATTTTACCTCTTTGCCAGTCATGCAGGACCATCTTCGCTGCAGTCGTCAAGTCTGGTTCACCACCCTAAATGAATAAAGAATTAATGATTTTACTGAGGCAGGATTCAATTTAATGATTTTACTGAGGCAGGATTCAATGATGTCCTCATGCATCCAAAACTATCCTTGAACATCTAAAACTACAAAAGCAACGCAAAGATGGAAAGCTAGCTTCTTTCTTACATATCACACTTGTCTATGAAAAAGATTACATCTAAATGACAAGACTCATCTCAATTGCGGAAGAAATATACCTTCAACAGTTTGCCACTTGATTTGCATAGCTGAACTAAAAAATCATTGTCATCTTCCCTGAAAAAACCAAGACAGTATAGTTTATTGCATTGACGATGGCGTGCTTAAACCGAAAAAGCAAAGACATCATTTGGAAAATTGAGCCCGTGCAACCTAAATACCACAGACTTCGTTTCTTAAATCTACGCTAAGTTGCATAAATATACTGTCAATTAGAATCATGTGATTACATGATTCTAAGGGTCTACGCTAAGTAGGAAAAAATGCCAACTAACATGAAGAATATAATGAATTCCCTTGAGTATGGTTAATTTTCTCTTTTTAATGCTAGCTCAATTCGGTCTTTGAGAAGCTTAAATCCTCCCTTAACATAATCAGGCTCTAAATGTCCAGTGAGAAACCTGTTACTTGCAGTACAACATTGAGCAAGAAACTAGTTTTTAAAGATGCTGAAATCAAGGAAGATCCTGAACTAGATCATATCTAAGCATGTTGGTGGGCCACTAACAAGAAAGATTACAGGTATATCATCACAATATAAAGCCCTTGACTAGAGGCACAAATTAATTATACCAGTCTTTTATCTTATATGCTCTTTGCAAGTGTTCCCTTTTCACACGTTTGAGGACTTCTCCAATGTGTTCAGAAGCATCCGCCAAATTGGTGACTCTCACCTGTAAGTACAAGATAACTTTCATTTTAAATGGATAAACAAATCTGAAAACACAAATGAAAAGTGCCTCAAATCATTACTATTTGACTTGGACCTGTTCTCAAAATGTCCACATGTACAAGCTGAATTGATGTGTCACAATGGGGGCACACTTTAACCCAGTCTATTTAAGAAGTACAGGAAAAACAAGAACACAATCTGCAAAATGTAACCAAAATCTCGATCTTCAAGCTTAAAATATATTTTGGGCGGTCCAGTGAAGATTAAAGCCTTTGCCTTCAACAAGCAAATGCAAGAGTGCAATGAAAATGTTTGGTCTTACTTTGTCTAAAAGGCAACATGTCAAAGCAGGATGTCTATTTTGAGTTGCACCAAATAGCACCAATTAAAGAAAAATTCCAGAAATCAAATGCAAGCTCTTGATGAATAAATAATGTTTGTCAGGAATGTTTTTTCATTTGACATAGATGAGGATGACATACCACGCCTTTCAATACAATGTCCGTTTCAGTATCACTGTTCTGGTATACAACTCCAGGGCAATCAATCAAGAAAATCCGTTTTGTGAGTGTTATATATTGCCAAACTTTTGTCTCCCCTGGGATTGGAGCAACCTTGCAAACCTATAAATGGAAGAGACGGACAAATAAGTGGCAAACTAGCTCATAAATCAAGAAGTTACTTGGTGTGAGCACTGCAAACAACAGACTAAATTAGAATGGACAAAGTGGAGTAGAATTTGGCAAGCATTATTCTGCACACTGGCAAAATGAACTTTAATCAAGAATTCTCTTGCAATCAACATACTCTCTGCTATTCATCTAAAGACAGAAGTAGTAACAGGCGATAAGCTAGCAAAAGAACGAAGAATTTACATTCTTTGTCCTCAATGTGTTGATCACTGATGATTTTCCCACATTTGGATAGCCAACAAATCCCACGGATATTGCCTGCTTGTCACTTTTCAGGCGAGCAAATTGTCTCAAAACTGAGAGGAGCGAACCCTGAAAGGTAACGATTCTCATTACTCAGCATGAAAACAAAGAGTTTACAGTAATACATTACTAACCACACTAAGGTCCACAAGAGGAATAACAGAAGATGAAAATAATTTTGACTAAGTGAACCAATACAACAACTTAAAAACAAGAGAGTAACAGTTTCAAAAGCCCAGAAAAGAAAAGAAAAAGCAAAGGCTAATCAATGAAGCTAAAAATTTCTAATTACCAAACATCAATCCCATCCCATCCCATCCACCCCCCCCCCCCCAAAAAAAAAAAAAAAAAAAAAAAAAAAAAAAAAAAAAGAGTTTTTGCCATATACCTTGCCAAATGACTTATTAATACTTGCATGGAACGCAAGTGTAGGGTATTCCTTGGATAACACCCTAAGCCATCCCTTTGTGGCCCAAGCAGGAATCAGATCACACTGCATTGCAGAATCAATTTCCATGAGATATGAAAAATTTGGGAGAAGTTAGCTTCCAGAGTATCAAATAATCCCAAAACACACCTTATTTAGGAGAAGAATCATATGCTTGTGTTTGCAATGCTCTTTTAAGTGCCTCTCCAAGTGACGACATCTTGTACCTTGTGGATCCCTACCATCCAAAACCTTGAACAAAAAAATTTAGCATTCATAGTGAGATACAGGCCAGAAGAAGCGAAGAAAGAAAGAGAGCCAGACCATGAGGCAACATAAGCTTTTGACATAAATGAGAAACCATGGAGCAACTAAATTATTTCACATTAAAAAAAAAAAAAAAAAAATCAAACTCCAGAGTACAGATAAACAACACAACATGAGCAAGACAGACCACCAAGGATCAAGTATAGGATGAATGCTTCCATCTAATATTGGAAGGCTTTATTCTTCAAATAGTAGACCAACACCAATCTACCGAAATAAAGAGAGTAAAGTACCTGAACAACTACATCTGATGAATCTATGACTTTGTAGAGTTCACCCCATATGCGCTTACTTTGACCCTTTTCAAACATTGTATGACGCACCAAGTCTCTGAGTCCATCTTCTTCATTCCCTTCAGTAAATGATCCATGCTTCTGCTCAAAAGCATCTGCACAGTGAAAGACAATAAGGATGAAATGCACTGCTACCAATTGCAGATATCATATGAACAAATTGCCATTTGCAGATTGAAGGACTGATATTGTCCAAAAACATAGAATCCCTCCCCTAAAAATATTACAGGCCACTTCCCTGGTAATAAATTTCCTCATTAGCCTTTATGAACCAGAAGAGACTGCCCTAATGCACACTTAAAATACTAATGTTGTGATAAAAAATCCTCCTGGCAACCCCCCCCCCCAAAAAAAAAAAAACAAATAAATAAAACAACAACAACTAATAATCAAGAGAAACGGAAAGTTCATTAAGAAAGGACATTCACCCTGAGATCCACCAGCTCGCTTAACTAATGATTCATAATCTGCTGCCAAGAGATTAGGGCGCTTTCTCTTCTTCTTAGGGCCAAATGCATCCCCAAAAGGTTCTCTATCAAGTAGATGAACTCTGGCTTGCTTCACATGCATTTGAAAGAACACAGAAACCAATTAGATAATTAAGAGTCACGTGGCATCCACAAACAAGTTAAGCCCATCATGTCTTTCAAAAAAAGTAGGCATACAACATACAAAAAGTTCACGCCCTTCTTTATCTCGAAAGATAGGATGTCCTAACCACTCGAAAGATAGGATGTCCTAACCACTCAACAGCTATTCGATTGTGGGCGAGGAGGGATTCAAACCCCCAACACCGTGGTTCGTAGCCACGTGCTCTAATCCTCTAAGCACTTACCCTTTGAATCCGGTACCAACGGGTATCATCCCTCCTATAACAACGTTCTCTTTTAGGCCTTTCAACCAATCGATACGGCCCCGGAGAGCAGCTTTGGCTAGAATTCGGAGTTGTTAGTTACTTCGTCTGGATGAATCTTAGTGATGGAATAATTAAGTCATAATTTGGCCTGTTATCCCTAGAGTAACTTTTATCCATTGAGCGACAGCCCTTCACATCGGCACCATCGTATCACTAAGGCCTACTCTTCTCAAAATCGCAAAGGGTGCTGAGTTGGAATCCCATTCTAACTAAGGATTCTTGTGGTTCCGGAGGATCCAGCCACAGGAGAACCAGGAACAGAGAGCTTTCCCCCCTTTTCCACCCGACTCTTTTCACTTACTCCCCTGCCGTAATCGAATGAGAATGGATAAGAGGCTCGTGGGATTGATGTGAGGGGGTAGGGATGGCTATATTTCTGGAGTTCGCCAAAATATGCATCAATTGCTTGCAAATAAGGAAAATATATGACTATAGATCTATGCGCCAGGAGTCGCAAGGCAGCTAAATAACTTATCCAAACTTCCCTCCAGCCAGCGAGGGTAAGGGACCTGATTGTATGTTACTAACATATACGTTATTCAGAAGTCTCTTACCTGCTTAGGATCATTGAGGAGTGACAGGGGCAGCTTCCTTTCCTTCAGAATAACATTATAGTTACTTGACATCCGACTTTGCAGCTCCTCCCGGAAAAATTCAAGTTCTTTTTGATTGACAACTCTAGTGTTCCCTACATTGGTGAAACGAGAACATCAGCATGACCAATTTACTCAGTTCTCTGTAATGCTCGACATATTAAAAAAAAATTGTGAGTATTGCATCATCACCAACAAATTCCGCTATCACAATAAGAAATCATCCCACCACCTGCGCCACTAGTTTTCCAGGTACATAACAAGCAAGCATCCAAGCTTACGAGGGAGCAGCATTGAAGACCGCATGAATAAACAAGAATAACAAGTTCGTAAAACTCTTGCCTCGCGCAAATTAGCTCTTCCACAGTAAAATTCAAGATCACGTCAAAATAAAATTAACTTGAGTCATCGATTATCTCAACGCGCGAATACGCAAATCAAGCTAAGCAAATAAGAAAAACGCTAAGGGGAAAAGGCGAGAGAGAAGTCGACGCACCAAACCAGCGACGATCGGGTTGGATGCGCGTGCTCGGGAGCTCCTTGGACTGGAGCTCGTGGCTGAGGATCTTGCCCTTGCTGTTGCGCCTGGGCCTCGAGTTATACATCTTGAGGCGCCGGACGGTGGCGGCGCTGCGAGCCTCACTCTTGCCATCCTTCCGGTTCGCGTCCAGAGAGTGCTTCGGCTTCCCCGACACGTTGACCTTCTTCTCCTTCATCTTCGCCATCTTCGAACCGGTGAGAGAGAAGAAGAGATGACGAACCGCTGAGAGAGAAGAAGAGATCGGAAAGAAGAACTGTGAGGTGCGGAGACCAACGCAGCTGCGAAGATTAGGGTTTTAGAGCAAGCGGTGATGTGGGAGGAGGAAGACAGACATCACCGCATTAGTAGTGGCGGCTCGGCTCGGCTCGGCTCGGCTCGGACGAGGTCATACCTCGCTAGGTCCACCTGATTTATAGGCCGGCTTAGACGGGCCTTATCGGCTGATCCTGCTTTTTTATATATTACGGGCCAGGCGGTGCTTCTGTCTAGGCCCGGTCCATATTGGGTCTTCGAATACGAACTCGTTAGCTATTAAACTTATCGAGTACGCTTTGTCTGTATACCACAAACTTTCAAATTTTTGGTATTCCCCCTCAATTTTACAATTATATTCTATAGCTATAGTGGAAGCCAAATATTATTATCAACTCACATAAATCTTACATATTTAGAAATATCATCTTTATTAATAGATCTGTTACAGGAAACTGTGAAAAAAAGTTTTAGAAATATCCTCTTTTTTCAAATACTTCTTGAGTTCGATGCTTCAGGATATACTTTTATAATATAGAAAGTTTTGTTGTAAATAAGTCAATTTTTTCTATATAAGGAAGATTATTATTGTACAACTTTTCTATTTTCATAATGGTTGGGCTCTCTCGAATAGAAACAAATACATAATGATACATATTCCTTTTAACTTTTAAAAAGTAATTTAATTGTATCAAGAGTGGTCGTGCTTAACAAAATTAATGCTATCACTTATGGTTCATCTAACCGACAATATATTATTTAATTAAATCTTTTTATAGAACTAAGTTGCAATAGAATGGATTTTCCCACATGATGAAAAGTAGTGCAAAGTGTTGAATTTCTTATGATAGATGCAAAGCTCAACTTTTGGCATAAAGTTCTTTTAGGTTTGTTTTCAACTTTGAATAATTTTTTTTAATTGTTATAATATTAATCATCTTCGTTAATTAATGATCATTAGTACAACTGGAAACCCCTTTTTTTTTTCTGGAGTGTTACTTTTATCATGAGACCAAGACTGAGCATACAATTGTTCCTTTCTTTTACTTCCTTTTGCGTGTCTCCTTGCGGTATGTGCTTGCCGATGAGGGAATGTTCGGAGTCTACATCAGTAATGTCAATCCTATAATGTCAATCCTATAAGATATTTTGTATCAATTTTTCTCTCCAATATGTACTCTTGATATATTTGCTGTTTCGTGCTCTGAATGTGAGATGCCGGTGACCGACAATGACAAAAGATGTCAATTTTGGGGCGGATAATAACTGGCAAAAGTCTTGGGTGATTGTTGTGATGGTGGGTTCCATTCGGTGATGGTGGCTGATGAAAGTGGTCGATGGCTGGAGATGGTGTTGGGTCATATAATTTATAGAAATATGCATTTTGTTCATATCCTAATCATTTCCTTGAGATTGTGGCTGTAATTAGTGAATGGAGATGGTCGGCAATGGTGTTGTGCGGTGGCGGTGTTGGTTTGTAACAACTGTTTTAGGCTGAGAAGAAAAAAATAGATGGAGGGATGATACAATAGTCACGTTGAGAGGAAGCCAATAAGTTTTATGCTTTGTTTGTTTTGCAATAAAATTAACATTTTCGAAACACATTCTTAAGGAAAATAACGATATTTTTTAATATTTGATTGAAATCTGAAAATGAACTAAAAATATATTTTCATTATCTAATACGAAACATTTAATTTAATTTTTCTAAATAAACATACATTATTTAGACATCGGCAACTTGAGCATAGACAGTTGAAGAGCCATATATAGGCACTAGAATCCCGGGCTTGGCATGATGGATCTTTCCTTGCTCAATCCCTGCCTCAATGGACCTAGGGATGATCTTTGTGGACTCGAGCATGACCATTGTAGACTTGGGCCTTGGTGTTGGGAATCTGAGCTCAAGTACTAAGATCCCATCCCATGCTTGACCTTTGTAGACTTGGGCTTGGTCTCTATGGATGTTGGCAAGGGCGTCAAGGATCTAAGCATGGGCATTAGGATCACAGGCTCATCCTTGATAAACTTAGGCCCGAGTGCCAAAGGCTTGGTCCTATATGTCGGAAATTAGTGATGGAATCTATGATTAAGTGTAAAATTTAAAACCCAAATAATTTCGATTTTTTAAAGAAGAATAATTTTCCTCCAAATTTTTTATTTAAATATAAGTTTTCTACTAACCGGGCAAATAATTTCTGTTAATTCATTTTTTTAAGTGACAAAAATGTCAAAAAAAAAGAAAAATGCTTTATTGAAAAATATTATTCGTTAAACGAAGCCTAAAAAAAAAACACTTGTATCGAGTAATTATTGATTTTATCCATTTTATATTGATAATTAGCCACTTATTTTTTCCCCTCCTCGGACCTACCGCGAGCCATATTCTTGATTGACACAATATATATATTTTTTTGGGGTCGAATTGATTCACACCTTCCACTCTTTCCCCTTCCCCAAATCATCCCCTATCATCACGACCACTTTCTCAGGACGTTGTGATCGACTCCATGTACTACGTGTGCATCACTTCTTGTATTGAGTAATCTAATTTTCAAAACTACTATACTCCACCGAGGTAAGTCGATACATCACTTCTCGGAATAAAAATTCTCATTGTTAAAAAGTCTTAACGGATAATATAAATTAGGAAAATTAATTGCGCAGCGGGCGCTGATTGTTAAACATAACCCTTCCTCTCCCATTTATACTCGAGACCCTCGAGAAAAAAATTACAAAATACGGAAAAGAAAGATGTGCATGTTCAATCGGGAAGCGACATTTCCAGTTCCGAGCTTTCGCTTCTGCATCGATCGATAGATGTAACAGCTCAGCTCACCGCGCACTGCGTTGCGTCGCATTCCCCTGGCGGATCCGCCATGGATCGGCTGATCAAAGCCGCGAGATCCTCCGGCTCGCTCAACCTCTCCAATCGCTCGCTCAAGTGAGTTCCCCGTCCCGTCCCGTCGCTCCGCCCGTCGGATCCTCGTCCCGTCAATCGTTCTCCCCGGAGCGCTCCGCAATCGATCGACGCGAGACCGTTCGCTCGATCCGTTTGCCGGAGCCGGCTCTGTAGCTTTCGGTTTTAGAGCGCGAGTTTCTGCTTCGCCGTCTTCTCTGTGAATGGGATTGATAAAGAGTTCCGAGTCGGCATTAGGATTACCGATGATGCATTTGGTGCTCGTTGTTTTTCTCATGATCCCGGCTCATTTTCCGACCGGCGCGTGGCGACGTAGGTCGACAGTTTGATTAGAATAAGCTAAGAGCGACCTCAATTAATCTGCTCCGGCAAAGAATTCCTCCGAGCATTAGCGATTGCGCGGGAGAAGTTCGCACTTCTGCTTCTAATTTTCAAAATTATGCCGTAGGAACTGGGTTTGTTTTTTTTTTTTGCCATGCATTTATTGCCCTTGGCGGTTATAATGTTTCCCAGCCAGATTAGGCGCGGAAGAGCTGCGGACTCTCCTTTGAAGTCCCAACCTAGACTGTTAAACTACCATCTTCTCTCTTGATGTTGTAACGGTTTGAAATATTTGGCTGTGCTTTCTTTGGGGACGCGATGGAGCTGGGGGACATTGTCTCAAGCTTTGTGTTCGGTAGCAAGTTAGTGGGATAGACCGGTTAAAATCATGACTTGATTCCTAGTTCAGCTCTGCTCATTTCTTTTGCTGGTGATTCTTTTCTTTCAGCTTGCTATGTCATGCATGCTAAAAGCTATTTGTTTCTCTGTCATTTTGAACTTCAGACTACTGTATCATTACCGCCTGTGTAGAATCATGAAATGAATCCATTATATACTTTGCGAATAATGTCTACGGAAGAAAAAAATAAAACCGAGGACTGCATATGGGGACACAGAGCAGATGGACCATAGACAGCTTTATACCTTCAGCTTTATTTTTCCCATCACTTTGAATAAATCTCGATGCTACATGACGCATTTACATTTAAGAGCTCCTTGGTTGATATTGTCTGCTCCTAGAGATGTGCCTGATGAGGTTTACCAAAGTTTGGATGCGGTTGGTGATGGTGAAAAGTGGTGGGAGGTAGGAATTATTCCTCTTCCAATTTTCTCCTTTTCTTTTAGACTTTGCTTTATATGTAATATCCTGTCTTGCTTTTATTGGATCTCAATGGTGTATCTCTGTAGGCTGTGGAGCTACAAAAGCTTATTCTGGCTCATAATAACATCGAAATTCTTAAAGAAGATTTGAGAAACCTATCGGTGCTGACTGTGCTGAATGTTAGCCATAATAAACTCACCCAGCTTCCAGCTGCTATAGGAGAGTAAGTTTTCCAATTCTCTTCTAATCTCAATTGATTTTCCTATTTTAAGTGCTTATTTTATTTTTTCGAGTGTTATCTTTCTCAGGCTTCCGATGCTTAAGTCATTAGATGTCTCCCACAACTCAATTACTGGTTTACCTGATGAGATTGGATCTGCAACTTCTCTTGTCAAGTAGGTTGCCGCATCTTCTTTATCTTTTGATGATCTTGCTAATCCTTCTCAGATCACATTCACTTTCGTTGTGGAAGAGCTACTCATCCTGGATAGTCTACCAATTTTGAATTACTCAAAAAAGAATCGCCTGTTTGCGATCGATTACTCATTATCTCCTCTTTCTGTTTCCCTAATAGCTTTCATAAGAAATTTGCTCTAAGACCATTATTTAGAACAAGTAGCTTAATTCTGCACTTTAGAGAGATATGACTTATATTGAGTGCATCCTGTTGATTCTGTTTAATGGTAATACGCAACAAGAGACTTCTGCTGTATATTGGTGCGGTCATTCTATTGAAAATCGATTGTAGTCTTCGACCTCTCCTCTGCATGGAAAGTGATTACAGAATATTACCATCCAACGACTGATAAGAATAGCACGTGTGATGTCAAAAGGTATCTGCATGTGGTTTGTTTGGTCACAAGCAGGTTGTATTGAAGTTTTCTTGTTTTCCTTTTAACCTTTTACAGGTTTGATTGCTCAAACAATCAATTGAAGGAAATACCTATCTCTCTCAGTAGATGTTTGGACCTTTCGGAATTTAAGGTAACTTATGACCATCTTGATTGATTTACGTCGATTTACCATATTCATCAATTGGGTTATGTACTTTTCCAGTTAAATAATGGCAGCTCATGCTGTGAGGTCAGCTGAACTTTGCATAGATAAATTTAACTAATCTATGACCTTTGCATCATTATCACTGCCATATGCCTTTTTAAGTCTGAATAAAGAATAATCCTCGAGATGTTTAATAGTAGAAAATTCTCACTGCGTAAACTTTACATGTACTGATGTTTATGCAGTTAATCGTTACAACAAATCTCGTGACTTATCTTTGCCCAAGAGCTGATAATATTCATTCTGATTTTTTTATTTTTTTGGGGTTAATGATTTCACAGCTGAAACGAGTTTATGCCTTAATATAAGCATTCTCCTTTCCCTATATTATAACTTTTGGACTTGTGTTACTCATGCATTCTCCAGGCATCAAATAACAACATCATCAGCTTACCCGAAGATCTTGCAAACTGTTCCAAACTAACCAAAGTAGAAGTGGAGGTGCGTGTAGTTGTTCCTTTAGTTACTCGACTGGTTTACCTTTTAGCTCTATGTTAGTTTTCAAATCTCTCATGCCAATTTTGCCAGGGAAACAAGTTGACAAGTCTCTCTGGCCATATGTTTGCATCCTGGACCGTGCTCAGAGAGCTCAACGCAGGCAAGTATATTCTCTGCTAGTCTTCTTTTACACCTTGATAATTGACTTCTCTCTTGTGTGTTGCAGCGAGAAATTTGCTCAATGCTATACCAGAGAACTTGGGAAGCCTTTCCCGTCTCATCCGTCTGGACCTTCATCAAAACCGTGAGTAAAACAAGCCACAGATTCCTTTCTAAATCTTAACTTTCCAGCATCACACTTCATTCCTTCATTGATATACCATGGTGTGTTTCTGCAGGAATTTCTTCAATACCATATTCAATCAGGGGTTGCTCTTCCCTCGCAGAGTTATATATGGGGTGATGTCTCCTGTGATAAGATATTCCTGATTTTAGATTTATGAATTTTGATGTTGAATTTGAATGCTTGACTTCATCTTACAGGAATAACTCTCTGCATTCATTGCCATCAGAAATGGGGGAACTTTCTAAATTAGGCACCTTAGATCTGCGTGGAAATCAGGTGTGTGAAGTTCATTTTGTTTTTCCTTTTTACATTTGGAAAAGTTCTATTGACCCTGTCATCTGGCCACGTGCATTTTTTGTCAGCCTTTTCTTTCTTTTTTCCTTGCTTTGATTGTACCAGGCCTGGGTTTAGGCATCTTACCTTTTGAGATTAATAGATGTTGGATTGGTTGATAATTTGTCCCTATCTATTCAGTTGAAAGATTTTCCTGTGGAGGCATGCAAGCTGCACCTTTCACTCCTGGATCTATCCAATAATTCGTTAACTGGACTGCCCCCGGAAATTGGTAAGCTCATCTAATGATATAGCAGGTCCGATCTGAAGATGGTTAACAATCCTACCTTTCTTTTCCTGTTCAATTCAATTAACCAGTTAAGTCAACTCTAGATGTTGCGCAGAGTAAGTGGGGTATAACTATAGTCTTGTCCCAGTATTTGGCTTGATATTTGATGGCAAAACCATTTCTTCTGATTTTATGTTAAAAAGGTGGCCTCCGCAAATGTTGCACTTGAATTTTTGTTTTGTGTTATTATTTTTATAAAAAAATTAAGGTATTTATTCTTAAACAAGATAACAAATCCCTTCTGTAATTAGAGCGATATAGCCCCAGGGATAACATCCAACAATTTGTGGCACACTAGGATTTACTGAAGATAAAATCAAGCTGGTTACCCTGGCAGTAAGCATATGGAACAATATCACATTTGAGACACTACCGAATTCTTTGCTTCTCTAGCATCTAAATGAGACTAGTGTCACTCCTTTACTTGCTCAGAGGTTCGCTGCAAGAAGGTAATCATCTTGTCATGTGAGATCAAAAGCTTGGTAGATGTGTGTTCATGAAGGAAGCAGTCATATAAAAGAGTGGCTCGCTATTCTAATTCCCTAGTTGACTCTGCAGTGTCTGTGTTTTATTATGCATATCACAGATGAACACCATGGAGTACATTTATCTCTCTCACATCACACTTATAAGTACATTTATCTCTCTCACATCACACTTATAGGAAATGAACTCTTTTTTGATCATGTAGGAAAGATGACTACTCTGCGGAAACTTTTGCTTACTGGAAATCCTCTACGAACTCTTAGAAGGTTTGTAAGTTAATGTGCTGCAGATCTGATGCTTCATGGATTCACTCATCAACATTTCCCATTTTCAGCTCGTTGGTTAATGGACCAACACCTGCTTTATTGAGGTACCTTCAAAGTAGGCTTTCTGAAAGCGAAGGTAAATGAGTTTGAGCATCATGCTTGCACTATTTTATTATCTCAGCTCTTTCTAGATCTTTAGTGCTTCTGCTATTAGTAGGAGTTCATTACTTCATTATTTGCGAAATTTTGTTCTCTTTATTTATTTTTTCTTTTGCCAATGATTTTGTCTCTTCAATTTATGTCATCTTTTTGTATAGATTCTGAAGCTGCTACAACAAAAGGCAATGTTGTCTCAATGGCTGCTCGACTATCTATCAGTTCAAAGGTACATGGCTAGTGCAATATCCAGATAATTTGTAGTATAGGACAAATAAACTTGTCATTGGAAAAAAATGTTTTAGGTGAATACTTCATGTCATGTGTAGAGAACTGCAGAGCCCGATAATTCACCATTTTGGCTGATGTATACGAACAAGAATGGTAATAAAAGAGAGAGAAAACTGATACGTCCTGTTTTGCAGTCCTGCTATTCTCTAGTAATTTAAAGCTGGTCCAGTCGGTCAAAAGGAATGTATCTGGTTGGAGAGAATATGAATAGAAGCGGATAGCCACAATGACTTGGTTTTGTTTTGGTGGCCAGCAATTACTATGCTTCGGTTGGGTCACTTAGTTTTGTGAAGTTCTATTTTGATGTTACAAATTTGGAGGAGGTTCATAAGAAGGCATGCACACAAATGCACACTCAGTTTCAGCACTTGGTTTCAGACTGCATGTGTAGACATTAGCACCCTCAGCCATTAATGGAGTTGATTTACCTTTTATGACTTTCAGGAACTCTCTTTAGACGGAATGGGTTTGAATGTGGTGCCATCAGAAGTTTGGGAAGGAGGTGATTTAGTCAAAGTCAGTCTTTCAAAGAACTCCATCGAAGAGCTGCCCTCTCAGCTTTCTTTGTGTGCTTCCTTGCAGGTTATTCGCTTTTCTTCTCCCCTTCTTCAAATTTTCCGCTATCTCAAAGTAGAGAACGATGGAGAACAATTAGCTGTTTTTGTTACCTGTACGGGTTCCAAAGGCCTAGCATCCTTCCTTATTTCATCCTTATAATTTTAAGTCCTTACTTTAGTTTATCTACAAATTAGCAAAATGTTCCTGCCCCACTGAGAAAAATGTATTCTGTCCTGGTTTTGTATGAAATAGACTTTGCAATTAGGGCCTGTGCATAAGCCAATCATAGGATAGTTAACTTCATGGAAATGTGTGATCTGGAGCATGGCTGTCATTGTCATAGGGTACATATAAATGTCGTGCCAGCTTTCTGATTGTCCTATGTCCCCTTTCTAAGTCAATATGTACGTGTCAAAGTTATATGTGTTTCCCTTAAATCTGAATTAAGCTTTTAGCTAACAACCACTCTTCCTACCCTTGTTGGGAGGGAGGGAAGCCTATTATAGCTCGGTTGTTATGTTAATAGGTAATATTTTTATGTATTTCCAATAGCAATACCGTTTTGATTGCAAGAAGGTCCATGGATCTGTTGCTCTGACATGCATTACTTTTATATAGTATATTTGAATGCAGCAGGTAAATTTCAGCTTGTATATATACGCTACTCCTAATGTTCAATTTTTTTCAGTCTTAAAGCCGGTCTCTGTTTGTCTGAATGTGCAGACTTTGATATTATCCAGGAATAAGATCAAAGAGTGGCCTGGTGAAATTTTAAAGCCACTTACAAATCTTTCTTGCTTGAAGCTGGATTATAATTGCCTTGGTCAGGTAATCCCAATTGTTTTCTACTTCGGTGAATTTGATGAGAATCAAATACATGATGAAAAGCTTTGTTTTCTGGCTGTTTCTTCCTTTGGTTTGCATAAAACTAAGCTCTCTTAGGGAAAACAAGGAAAAGAAAGAATGCCAAGTCATTTCCATGTTGCTTTGCACTAGAAAAATAGATAGTCATGTACAAAATAACAAAGCAAAATGTTCTCTTGAGTATGCACTTAGATCAAAAGACTTATGGCCTTGGTCATGAGGTATTTTGGAAAAAAATTTCAACCTTGTAACAGGAAGGTTAAGTTATAGGGAGCTCTTACTGATGGAAACATCATTGTAATTTTCCTACATTCAGTTATTTGGCACAGTGATTGCCATGTGGTTGCTGCTTGTATTCCACTCATTCTCTCTAAGAACTGTAACTATTGTCCCTAAGCATTAATTATTGTGTGAATCATGATTGTTGATTCCATTTTCTTCTGTTGCCTTTTCCATGTGTTTAAATCATTCTTATGTGACTGCCCTACCATATGTGACTACAGATTCCACCTGATGGATTTCAAGCTGTAAGCATGCTCCAGATTTTGGATTTAAGCGGCAATGCTGCTTCACTGCCAAGAAGTCCAGCATTTTTGTGTTTGAGACAATTGCAGGAACTATATTTAAGGTAACTAAGCGGACATTATGGTGACTGAGTTCTATGTATATTTGTTTGTATTTGTGCATCTTTTATCTTTATTAGGCGTAACTGTCCTGATGCATTTGCAAAATTCTATTTTGACTACTTAGACAGATGCGGCTTCAAGAATTCCCATCGGATATATTGAGCTTGACGCACTTGAAAATCCTTGACTTGGGCCAAAATTCCCTTCAAATTATTCCAGAGGTAGCGGTCTCTCTCTCTCTCTCTCTCTCTCTCTCTGTGTCTGTGTCACATGTGCATGAGGTTTCTTTGGGTGGTGGTGGTGCTTGTCCATCTTGTCCCGACAGCTTATCCGGTATGAACTTATGAAGGAATGGTACAAAACGCTATGCTTACTAGACAGTATATCAAAATGTGCATCTTCCTGTTTAGACACTATTACTCTTATCATAGTATTGCAACGTTTTCTATTAGCATCCCTTTTCTAGATTTACGACATTGTATGTTTCTTTTTATACTGACATACAGGAGATTGGGACTCTCACAACTCTTACTGAGCTTGACCTCTCCAACAACAATATACCATCGCTTCCTCCTCAGCTAGTAAGATCTGTTCCCTAAAGATTAAGCTCTGTGCAGCAAGTAATTTTGGTAATTTTATTGCCTGTTGTGGTGGGCATGTATCCCTATGTCACATTTAGCTTTTGACCCACAAGTAAATAAATCTGACTTATTTGTGGTTACTCGTTTTTGCAATACTACAACAATTGGAAAACATACTTATTTTTGTCAACCTCAGGAGCTGTCAGAGCTCTTTTGACCTTGCCAGAGTTGTGCTGGTTCATCTACCATGTGTTGCCATTACCCACTCCCAGTTTAGATACATTAGTTTTATCTCTCTTTGTTTGTAGTTGAGTAGGGTATAATGGATGGTATTCTCAATAGAAAGTTCCTTGATCAGGGATTACTCGAAGACAGCCTGCAGGCCTTAAGACTTGAGGGAAATCCATTGAGAAGGTATGCTGTACTTTTTCATTTTTTTTTAGTCAGGTACTTGGGTTGGGGGACTATTGAGAATGTCTTTATGGTTTTCATTCTTCAATAATGTTGGCTTGAGATGGCTCTCATTTTCTATGCATACATTGGGATCATAGTCAATGATTAAACTCCAGAAACTACCTTTCTAAAGCTAAGACTGATTTTAGTTCACAGTACCGTGTCAACAGAAAAGACTTGTTCTGTTAAGAATGGAAACAAGAGTGGGCTGTGGGCCTGGGTGGCACAAAAACATCTCTCCAAACTCCAGCCTATTGAAATGGAATGTCGTCTTTATAAACTTCAACCCATACAATTTCCTGCGTTGCTGCAACATCCGTTGAATGCCATTCATTATGTATGTTTCTTTTTTGTAAGTGCAAATGGCTGAAGATAGAAAATCTGGTGTATAGTTGATTCTGCTCCATGCTTTCACAGTAGAAAACTTTGTTGGGTTTTTTCAACATTTCCACTGTCAAATAAATAAAAGGAGACGTGAGTCCACAAATACAGTTTATCCTGATATAGTCTTCGCTTGTACAGTATTCGAAGGACAATTCTTGATAAAGGAACTAAAGCTATTTTGAAGTACTTGAAGGACAAGATCCAAGGCTGATAATCTGCTTGTTTCCCTATAAACAGTTTGTAACTACTTTGCCTTTATAGAGGGATTCGTGTTCTGAGTTAAACCGTTTTTTTTGTCTTGGGAGCTTAATATTGGATACTGTAATTTTACGCAAGCTACTTGCACCATATGTTATTTGAACATTTTCCTGTCTTGAATTCTTCCTGGGGCTCTACCATGCTTGTCGCTTGTCAATGCTTTTGGTGTATTTGAATGAAGAATGATATTACCATCTTATCCTTCAACTCACGAAGTCATTAAATAATCACTGTTGTTCATATGAATTGTTTCAAATATGCACCATTACGAAGGCCTGCGGCCTGAAATGGCTAAATGGTTGATATTTCTATTTTAAGCCATCATCACTGATCCCCAAATTCCTGATGGGGGTTGATGAATACTAATTAACAGCTTGAAGTTAGGGTCGGAATTTCCATCTATCAACTCTTCCTCGTTTAGTTTATTATGATGTTGATACTGCAGAGACGAAAAGCCTCTTCTGAGGATGCATTGTGAATGGACATGCCCAGTTGATGGAGGTTGCAAATTCATAATGACTAATGACTTCCCATTCATAGTTTCAGGCTGATCAGCGCCTGAAAGGATTAGAAGGGATTGGTGTAATTGTTGTTATTTTATAATTTTCGACATCAGAATTGACTTCCAGCTCATTTGATATACCCAAACAAAAACTGAAAAAAATAAATAGTCTTTTCCAAAAATGATTGACTATGAAATATATTCCAACAATGTCCAGTTTTCGCAAAAAAAAAAAAAAAAAAAAAAAAATAGAGCTTGGGCTGGGTTGAAGTTTTAAATTTTGCAGATTCGGGGCCTCACTGACCTATCGTGATTATTGTGTCCGGGCCTTCAATTCCACGTATCCAGCCACATTTCGGTTGGCGGGTCTCCCTTTGACACCGTCGGTCTATTGCAACTGTTCTTGTCCATGAATAATCACGCGTCTATTATTCTCTGTCCGATTTCCTACCTCACTGAAGTAGCTGGGCAGAAATGGCTATTTTTGCATTCCCAGTCTTCGGTTGCTTCATGTCATCGTCTTTTGCGTATCGGGAACTGCCGCAGCAAAAGACGTTATCATCTCCATTGCTGCTCGATCGCCTATCCGTTCAAAGGTACACCACCTTCCTGCTGTTTTTCGAATCACCTGTATACCTGCAAGCATAAACTTATCCCTCAAGTTCGATTATAATGGCCACAGTAGATGCCTCCTGTGAAAGGGATTTGTCGCTATTTCCAATCACCAATACATCCTTAAAGAATGGTGTTGGTGAATTGCACCATGTATGTGTTTGTCAGAAAATGAAGAAACCGGCAAATTGTTAGTTAAATATAAATAGAAAAGAGAATTGAGGAATCTTCTTTAAAATTTGATGTATTGAAAGGAGTACATGAGAGCCTATTTACAGGCTTAGATAGAATAAATTAAAAGGAATTAAATGAGAGATATATATATAATTTTTGAAATAAGAGAAAATATCTTATATATCTCTATAAGATATCTACGCATCCTAATATTACTAACATTGTCGATGACTAGTGACTTTCCATTCCTATATTGTGAGCTTTGACCACCCTGGTCGTAACTGAAGTGGCAAGCATTAGAAATGAGCATTTAATGATCTTGAAAGTTGAAACCATCTGCTCGAGCTGGAAACCCTGCAGTTCCTTGAAGATGAATCAAAGCAATCTCCCAGGATAAGGACTGAAGGCGAGTCCACGATCAACCCTTATTAATTTGGCTCGCCATCTTTTCAATCTATCGTGTATTAAATGTGGTGCCTATGCAAATCTTGAAGCCTTCACCAGTTAGGCTGACAGACCGAAAGTAAAGCAATCGCCCCAAAAATTAGGCCTAATCCCCTAATAAACCCCAAATTTTATATTGAATATCAATTCTACCCTCGAATTTATTATTATTTTTGTTCAAAAGAAAAAACATCAATCCCAAATTTGGCTCAAACTTTCTCTTATTTAAAATCAACCAAACTTTAAGTTCAATCCCATATCTTTCCCGATTTTTTTTTATCAAAAAAATTACCGACTTTCAATCTAGTCTCAGTTTTGCCTCCTTTAATCCTCCATCCAAAGATCACCCTTAGTTATTTGATTTCCATGTTGTTAAAATCCACATCAACAAGGCAACGTGGAAAATTATCTCAAAGATGAAAAAGTTCTCTGATAAGAAAATTAGGGAAATTAGGGACAACTAATCGCGATTTTTTGACACAATGCTAGAGAGACAAATTTGGAACTAGAGTTAAAGTTCATGGTGAATTTGAGACCGAACCTAAAGTTAGTTTTTTTCTTAGACAAGAAAAAAAGTTGATAGTAGATTTGGGCTGCACTTAAAATTAGGAATTTTTCTTTAGACAAAAAAATTCGGAATATAATTGGGACAAAACCTAAAATTAAGATATTTTTAGGAAATTAGGCCGCAAAAATTAGGACATTTCCGAGCAATTCTTTAGGTTTGGTCCGTCCATTAAGGCTTCATTTTGAAGCATTCGGCCACTTCATTGCCATTCAACTTTGACCGGTCTAGCCAACAGCTCAGTTTCCTCTGACACATTTTACTCGCGTACCGTGTCAATAAAGATAGGATTAGCTCTTCTAGTTTACTTGGATGCTGCCTGGAACGTACCATCATTAAATAAAGCCTTTCCAAATATTGATTAAGATATAGTTCGCCCGCTCGTCCAACGTCTTTGATGATCCGGAAGACCTGGGCGAGACCATTAGAAAATGTCGAATTTTCGTCCAACCCTTTCTTGATTATACTTTTCCCGGTCCTATGGAGGGTTTTCATATTATCAAAATCCAAGTATGACTGAGCATATCGGGCCAAAAGCATATGATTTGGTCTCTCTAAACAGATCCGGATATCCCCTTCATCAAAAAGAGGAAAAAAATAATTGCTATCTGTTCAAAAGTGGTAGGCATCTTCGTCCTCATTTTTTCTGTTCTAGGACATAAACACCGTCTGGTTCTGTTTTAGGGCGAGTCGAGGATTATTACCACAGGTAATTCGAATTGTTCCCGTAGCGTATCTCGGACATGGCGTTGTCTCCACAAAAGGCCGGAACGAAAAGGGGCTTGAATATGGAGAATGAGAGTCAAAGCACGAACGATTGACAGCAGGCAGAGGGCATGTTTTGGTTGAGTAAATGTTAAAGCAAAGTCCAGAAGAAATACGCACATGAAGGAGATTCTTAATTACTTTAAACCCCAAGACAAAACTCTCCTTCCCCATTTTTTATGGTCAGACAACAACGGATGAGCACATGCACCCAACACGATCTGAAAGAGTTTCTTCATCCATGAAGTGAACGCGAGAACCTCAAGAAAATCAGAGCCTAGGCCCACACAAGAAAGATACCTCAAAATCCAATATCATACGACCAAAAGCTTAGAAGAATTTCTTCAAAAAAGGGAAAGCAACATAATCAAACCATCTAGCCAATGACCCTCTTCATGATCTTGGATTGAACAAAGAAAAGGGCAGAAAGCTCAAAGCACAATATGAACACCACTTGCTTAGTTTCTTTTTCTTTTTTTGCACTTCTTTCTCTTCCCATCCTCCCACTCACAATTTCAGCATTCTGACCTGGGAAATAGTAAATACCAGAACAAACCAGAACAAAGAGAAACAAATAAATAACGAGAACCCAGGAAGACCCTACTCCAAATTCTCCAGATGTTCCCTGAAAACTTCCAAAATGCTAGAGAATGTGACAATCCCCACCAAGCTACAGTCATCCTCAATGACCCACACATAATTCACACGGTGTGCAATGGCTTGAATCATCACAGCCATCAACGAACTCTTGGGGTGACAGACTATCGCCTCTGACCTCCTCACCATCCTAGCTGAGTAGCTGTGAGACCTGCTGTACTTCCCTGATCTTGCCAATTTGGTGTTCGGGGACGAAAAGCTCTCCTCGTCCGACGACGAGGACATCGACGAATTACTTGGTGCTGAAGATATCTCGAATTCTTCCAACATTCCTCTGCAATTCCTCTCCTTAAGTCTCTCTTTCACCACCCGGACGAGATCCTCCGGCGGCCCCCCGCAGTCGATGTAGGACATGAGGTCGCCGCAGGAGAGGGTCGCCACGGCGGCTGCGACCGTCTCTTCGCAACAAGCTAGGGTGGAAGGCGAGATCTCGCCGATCAAGACCCCTTCCACGTCCACCACGGCTACCGAGGTTTGCTCGACGAGCGAGCGGGAGATGGCCTCGAGCGCCGCCGAGGCAGGGGAATGGTAATCGACCGCGAGGACTTCGGTGGTTATGAGGCCGAGGGTGTCGATGGTTCGTGCAGGGATGGGAGAGAATATGCCGATGGAGTTGAGGAGGAACCTGATCACATCTTCTTGAGTCAGCCAGCAGAATTCTTCTCCTTTGTGAACTGTGATAGGACCCGTTGAGGAAGATAGTTTCTGGTGCTGTTTTCTTCTTGTGGACCTAGTTTGAATCGGTACGACCAGGTTTTGAGCTCCTTGCAGAATGAGATCTATAGCTTCCACCAATCTGAAGATTTAAAAGGAAGAGATTTAATCCTCATATCTGGGAAGGATAATAACAATCTGAACTTGTAGCACAAGACCCTATATTTCAGGCAAAATCATGCAATGGAAAAAGCAGAACGCACGCGAAGATCCAAAGCCTGAAACCCCGGACATGAAGTAACAGTCCATTGAGCAAAGACAAAGAAAATCGAAAAGAACAGTAGATCCTTCGAGAAAATCCATCACGGTTAAGGCCAAACACACCGGAAAAAGAACGCACTTTAGAAGGACAAATTAAAGAAAGATTGCCCATTCTCATGGCGCTCACCTCGAAGAAGGCTCGACGTGCACGACCTGACCGGGGATCTTCGGCAGAAGCGCGGAGACGGGCGCTTTCAGGGCCTCCGAAGGAGACGACAGGCTGTCCTCGCTGGAGAGATAGCAAATGACGTCCACCATGCACAGCTTCCCCACGCAGCGGCACTCCCCTCCCTCTTCTCCTTCTTGCGACGCCGCGGCGGCGGCGGCCTTGGAGCGGTGGTCGCAGCTCCAGACGCTGAGGAAGCTGTCCTCGGAGCTCCTCAGGGCGGACAGCGCATCGCCGACGGTGGCGGCGACGGGGAGCGACCTCAGGGCGGGCTTGCCGAGGCAGAGGTCGCTGACTCTGTGGCTGAACAACCCAGCTGCCATGCAAATACGATCTTTGCTCGGGGAAGAGAGAGAGAGAGAGAGAGATGGTGGAATGGCGGTGGCGGTGGTGGTGGTGGTGGTGTGGTATCGAGGAGATTAAGATTTATAGAGGAGCGACGTTTACGAGGAAGCAGCAGAGAGAGCGCGTTGGGATGGGTTGCGACGTAAGGGGCCAAAACATGTGGGGGCCACGTTACGATCTTAAAATATTATCAGGGGGATTTTTCGTTGGTCAACAAAATGATATGGTGAATTAATAACTCCTGTCTCTAGTGGAGCAATCGAAATTGTCCTAAAGCAATAATTGGTGACAACTTGAATTTCAGCTAGATTTGTTGTGATGTAAACATGTGGTCCGGGGTAATTCAACTTTTCGAATTTAAGCTGCAGCAAATTTGAGCACACTAGAAATTGGCCGTCCGGAAAGTTTTCCGGAAACTCCGAAATTTATTATAAAACTAGCAATTCGTTCATAAACATTTTTAATTTGCCAATGTTAGATCTAAATCTATTGATAATTTTCCAATATATACATGATGCGGATAGAGGAACTGACGTGTTTGATAAGGTTCAAAACGATACCGTTTTGAAGAATTTTTTCAACTTTCTTCTTTTCATTTCTTTTTTTCTTTCGTCTTCCTGAATTTCAGTTAGTAGGATCCTTGGCCTTCTTAGCCACAGGCGAGGGTCGGCTAGTGTCATCAACAATGCCACATAAAATGGTCGACGTTCATGTCGATGATATTTAGCTCAAATTGACTGGATGACCAATGCTAACTTTCAAGCTTAAATTGGAAAGAATGATTATATTGAAAAATTATCAAAATATTCCGGACTACATTTACTAACTTAAAAAAATTACATTAAATTGGTAGTCATATAAGCCGACAATTCTTCCATAAAAAAAAAAAATTCACAAAATAATAGGCATTTAGTTTTTTTTTTCTTTATCCTGATAATACAAGGACGCAAGTATGGAAACCTAATTACTTAGAGGCTTGTGAAACACCCGATAAATTCCACGAACCCATTGAATCTAAACCTTCTACCTATTCCCGATGGTCCTCGCTCGGACTACTTTGCACATAACTGATGAGATTTGAACCAATAACCTATGGAATGCCATTGTCACACCAAACATAAGAACGATCTCATCAGTTTAATAATACTCCCTATAGCCAACGTTTTAATTTGAAAAAAGACTCGAGATACACACCGGCGATCTCAAAGAGAAGGCAAGTTAACGTGGATGCATAAAACTTCAATAAATAAATAAATAAATAAAAGAGGAGAAAGAAACGCAAGTTGTGAATGCGTCGGCTCTTTTAACCTGTCTAATTGAATAATCATATCTTAATTGCATCCCAACCACTCGTAACAGGAAAAATGAAATAAAATAACTGCAACTGTCTCATAGTCGATGTAAGTAGTTTCCTAATACAATCGGTTTGATAAAAAAAAGAAGAAAGAAAGAAAAAAAAAAAAAAAAAGAGCACGGGGATCATGTTACAATGTTCAGCTAAAAACCAAAAGCATGTGGAAGTTAGAGTGCGTTTGGTAACGATCTCCGTCCTTAGGAAATGATTCAAACTAGAAATGATTATTTTTGATTATGTTACCGGGAACTGATTCTGAGTAAAAAAACGCGTTTGATAACTGTCCAAAATTTTAGATTATGGAATAGAATTGCGTTTAATACCGTGTTAATTGATTATGTTCCAAATTAATTTATTTTAATTTTTAAATACTTTTTTTTTACTTTTTTTATTTTTTATTTTTTTCCCTTTTCTCCTATTCTTCTTCTTCTTCATTTGGCTGATCTTCAGACCGGCGACCAATCGATGAGGGTCGGCGACGCTCACTGGAGCGTCATCGGCCCTTGGCGAGGTCGGCCCTCATCGGTAGTTGGGCAAGCTCGGTCAGCCTCGTTGGTGGCCAGGCGGGGCTAGGCGAGCGAGCCTTGTCGGGCTGGGCGAGGCCCGCCTGGCCACCGGCGAGGCTCGCCCAAGCCCCACCGATGGCTAGGCCAGCCTCGCTGGTGGTTGGGCTTGCCTCCGGCGAGCGGCGGCGGACGACGGCGAATGGCGGCGGCGGACGGCGGCGAATGGCGGCGAGCGGCGGCGAACGGCGGGCGGCGATGGTGGATGACAATCGCGAGATGTCAGAAGGAAAGAATGAGACTTTACTGTTTTGATTCTCGGACGGAGAATCATATTTTTTTTTATTCTCAATTCTCTTCACAATCTGTTCCCGGGAACAAAATTTTACCAAACGCGATCTCGTCTTGAACTAATTCTGGGAACAAAAAATCAGAATCATACACTGTTTGGCACGTTGCCAAACATGCCCTTAAAAACCGTGTTAATGACATGGGCAAGGTATTAATTTAAGTCACAAACCACACCCATTTCAAATTCAATGTGCAGCAAACCCAAAGAAACAAAATAAAAACAAAAGAAGTCAACATATTTGATCCTTGTGAATCACAAGAATTGATGTCTCGATAATCTATTTTGGACTAAGCGATGCATGACTATAACCCAGTACAAGTCCTTGTCATTCCAAGACGCATTGCTAGCGGTTTCTAATCCCATGGGAATGTTCATTGACACCAAGGGTTGTCACGACGTTTTAACAAGTCGGATTCAACCACCACGTTCACCTCGTCTCTCCAGAACAAAACACGTTATGTTGGCAATTCTTCACGAGGGATCATGTCTGAACACGGCTGTCATGGCGAGCTAGAGCTTCAACCTTCCATAATAAACCACTATTTGACCACACCTTCCTCCAATCTCTATGTACTATATATTAGACCCAGCTGTTTCATCTCATTGATTAATTACTTCTAGAAAAGAGATCCATTTTTTAACTGGCAAAAAGATCTCCCCCTGCACACTTGCAGCACATCCCTAAGTTGACTGTAATATTAAAGGCTACATTAATGGGCAACGACAATAGTTCAGCCGATTTTACATCTAATTTAGAATAAGTAAGGCTGGTGCGAAAGCCATCTGCAGGACCACCACGCTCCACATCGCCTTATTAAATGACGGAGAATATGATGCAGACGTAAGTTTATATGTATATTCAACCCAGCACGGGAAGCATGCGCACAATTTGTAGAAGAGCTGAACGTTAGGGCTTGAGCATGCACGGGAAGCCTTTCGATTTATTTGAATGTTGTAATGAGAAGGCCTTGCGTGCAGGGATCATCTGTCAACGACTCCCATGGCTCTTACCTGATCCACCATCTTGATTCTTGAAGACACCACCCCTCACTGAATGATATGAGATGAGAAGAGTATCTTACTATATCTTTCTGTCAACTTGCGATGGTAATCATGACAAATGACGTCGTGAAGAGATTTTTTTCCCCTTAATTTACTGGAAAAGAGCCTTCCCTTTTTTATGAAAAGGAGATGGCTCGTAGAGGGAATGAGTCGCGAGGCCACGCCAGCCGCGCGTGTCCCTTTCTCTGATGTTTCCTTCATGGATCTGAGCCATGAGAAAAGAACCTTTATTAACAGAGAGACGAGAGACGCCGATATTCGATTGGCGATATAGATTAATTGACACGTGATGGGGCCGTCATCAGCATCAAGAAGCTCGCGAGTGCCGTGATTGAAGATGATCGATGATGATGAAGTAGGGGAACCACATATTCTTTAACTTTTCCAGAGGGAAACTACAGCCGTGAGATGTCACTGACTTTGCTTAAGAAAGAAAGTGATGGAGTAAAATTAGGAGAAAAGGTTCGAAAAGGGTCCCTCTAATCAGTCAGTAATGTAGCCGAAGTAGTGAAAGGTTTTTGATGAGTCCCATCCACTACAATCTTCATGACTTTCGTAACATTTTATAGGTCAAAATGAACTATTTTGAAAGGTTGGCATCATGGTAAAGGTGGAGTCAACATGGGTTCAAAATAGAATCAGAAATTAGGCCAAATTGACCATAGGAATTAGTCCCGTTCAAGATTCCCGTAATTACCGGTTTGTTCTCCATTTTTAAAAAAGTGAACCAAACGGGATACTAGGAACTGATGAATTGAATCTAAACTACTTTTTTTTTTTTGCCAAGAAAGTGAAACTCTGAAGCGTATATATTGAATTTTTTAATGTAAAAAACCTAGTCAGCTCGCTTAAATAAAACAGCCGACATTGAATACTAAATAACCCATGATGACATCTATGGTAACAGTTGATGGAACAGATGGATCCACATAAATCATCATTTTCCCGAGTTGCTGATTCATGGCCATAAACATTCTTATCTTTCCTCTGTTGTTTTTGGAGATCGGATACTCCATTAGTCGATTCAAATAGTCTGGTGGAAAGGGAAGGGACGCACCATTCTGTACCTGTGTCTGCGTGTGAACGTGGGCTCAGATTGGATTGGTTCAATCTTTGAAACCTCCGCTTTGACACAGCAACATAATTGGTGGGTGGCAGTGCAGTGGGGAAAAGCAGATGCCTCCCACTACACCCCTCACACTACCCTTTCAACTGACAGCTTGCATACGTTGGCCTAACAATTCGATTGGAAAGCTTTCATCCGTGGGAAGTTTTGATACCGCCGCACCACTTTGACCTGTTTGACCAACAAAAAAGAAAACCCTTTGACCCGCTGCGTGAGAAATACTCGCCCGAACCGGGTGATACGATACGTGAAACTATCACCACTAACTTCGATCGATGCGATCAACCCGATGTACAGCACGTTGGATCCTGGCGACATCGATGGCAAACATAGTTATAGTCGATGCACACAGATGCTGGGATCTTGGAAAACCCGCCCGTCGTCGTCACGGGTGGGATTCGGTTAATTCACGGGACGGAGCCGAGGAGGACGGTGCTTTTTGTGACGAGATCCTTCAGCTTACCCAGTTGGATGGTCACACGCCAACATGGGAGCAATGCTGTGGTAATTAAGACCGAGCATGATTTTCTGTCGGTGATGCTGGATTTTCTGTTTCTTTATTTCGTTTTATTACTCATCAATGTCACATGGACAAAATAAGAAGAAGCAGAAGGATATGATGATGAAGGTCAAGGGCGGGTCTACCACGTGGAGGGTTAGAGCGATGCCCCGGCCTCCGGGAAATGCCACTGATCATAATAATTTCGGCGGGGACAAATATCTGCACGGCCCGTTGGATCTCCACTGATCGCTAGACACATGCAGAAATCGCAAATGGAAAACACGCCTCAATGATCTCTCCATGTAATCCTCACGAGAAACACGCCATCTCTCCGCATCATCTTTGCTTCCGAAAGGAAAACCACCCATCCACCCCTCCCCAACCGGGCCCGCCTGGCGATTTCAGCTCGATTTTCATCTTTCCTTTTCTCGTACTCTTCGGAATAGAAGCTCATCGAATTAGGGTTTCTTGTGAAGCCAAACAGAAAGTCGTGTTGCGTTATTTAGTGAACAAAGTCTTTTCGCTTGACCCGAAGATCAAGCTAGTAGATCGAAGGAGATGGCACGTGTATCGATCATAATCGAGCACTTCAGCATATACTATTAATTAACTATCATTAATGATCTATACTCAATCGATTTAGTGACGCCAGATTAGTATATTAAACTTGGGATTTCTCTCCGCTTCTTTGCGTCTTGTCATCTCAATGTTCCGCAGTGGACGCATGTCTCCAAACATCGTCAAAGGCCATGAAGCCTTGAGAATAATCACATGGAAAATGATCGGCAATTATTAAAAAGTCATCCAGCTTGCTTTCGTGGAACAAAAGCCTTCAATCAGTGACTTGAAAAGCTTTTTCCTGCTTCCGAAGGCCTACACTGTTCCTTCAAATTTAGAGCTTAATGAACTAAATAATATTCAGTCATAATGGGCCAAAAAGGAGAGGAAAGCAACAAACAAAAGATTAGTCCTAGGCGTGGATATAGGATGTGCAACAACGGTCGCGGAAAAATGCCCTTTTTGCTTTCTGTTTTCGCGTCTAGAACTTTACCGGCTTTGATAAGTTAGATACTTGCGAGAAAGAGGGATGGATTTCTCGTAAGCAGCCTCGTTTTCACGAAGCACGAAGCTGTAGAGCGCTTTGCATTATTCGGGTAATGATGCTCGTGAATTTTGGACACGAAGATGCGCTTTGCTCTGTGGAATGTTCCCCAAGCACTGCCGTGGCTACGACGGCACGTTTTCGATGGTACATTGATGAAAGGTCGTGGGTCTTTTTAAGGCGGTCTTTAGCCCTAATGTCCCCCGTACGTACAGCTTGCAAAAGGACCATACGCATCGCACGGAAATGGCGCAAATTGCAGTTCTCAGCTTTTGCGTGTTCTTTTCGTGTTTGGCCAGCAGCGCGAAAGCGAAAGCGAAAGGAGAGAAAGGCCGTCCTGTCGCATCCGAGGCGAGGAGCAAAAATCTGCATTCCAATAACTGGTATTCCTTTCTTCTTCTTCTTCTTCTCCTTTCTTTTTCCTTTCTTTTTCTTTGGTATCTTACGTCGTTGTCCCTTGGGACCACGCAAAAATCGAATCGATTTGGACCGTCGAGATTGCCATGTGATATCATATTAGCATCGTTTGTCGTCATCCCATGCCCAGGCAAATGGATATCCAAGGCATCTTATGGAATCTTGGTCGTATATGCAAACCCCCATCTTTTTTCAGCTTTTCCGACAAGGGACGTCTAGGAAAAGCTCCGTCAGATTTCATTAGTGAATATTATTATAAAATCCATCAAACATGCATGATTAATGGCCAGAACTCGCCTATATGTGTATGTAATGTGAGTATTTACGAAAGATAGGACAATAAATTTAAAGCTTGGTTGGGTCGATTAATCTTGACTATTTCGGGTTGATTTTTTTGTTGTGTCTTTAAAAGCACAATTAAATCTTCAAAAGTAAATTCTCTATATTATAGATGTAATGGAGTTGATTCCATTGTGATTCTATTCATTCTTTTTTTTTCTCTCTTTTCTTGAAATCCTTAAAATTTAATTTCCGCAAATCGAGACGTGTATAGAAATTTAACGGTTAAAGAATAGCTCACTAACTTAGTTAAGACATATTTTTTTAATCCCAATTAGTTCGACAACTTTCTCAAATGATTTAGCTTAGTGGGTGGGGTGTGGGGTGTGTGTGTGTGTGTGTGTGTGTCTCTCTCTCTCTCTCTGTGTCTGATAAGGTATCGGAGAGATTACTAGAATAATGAGCTAATAAGTGATAGCATATCAGATGGACTTTTATATGAGACATGTTCTGTCGTGCCTTATGGGCATCCATTCCGGATAGTATAAAAAAAGGACAAAACTATGGCGACTTAGCTCTAGGGAATATGCTTTTTAATCAGCATCATTGCACGAGATGAGTACGTATCACCATGTCATTTGATTCGATTTTCACCTTTTTTTATTCCCGTCGGATTGGTAAAGAAGAAGGAATTCTCTAATATGAGTTCGGAATTTCCACGCTAAACTATAGCCCTATAGGTGCATGAATCAATAATTAAGGAAAAAAATAAAATAGGGACGGTCCCTTTAGGGTAATTTCTTCATTAGCCCTCTCGACAGGGTATGTCCGATGTATACTCTCTGGCAAAGCCTTATTCGAATCTTAGATTTACATGATGGTAAAAAAGTTGTTTTGTTTTTTCAAGATATGTAATATGGCAAAGCGTATGGTGCATACCCTTAGTGGAAAAAAGTTTCTACACCTTTCAACATGCGACAAAAAGAAAAATCATCGTCGAGTTTCAATCCTCCGAACTCCGGCCGCCAAAGTCATGAACACAAAGGCTCCCCCAACTAATTCAAAACCTCGGCATCCACGGCTACCAAGCTGTAAACCCCAATAGGTTAACTCGGGCCTCATTCACCGACTTGGGTATTCTACAACGAGTCTCCAAAGTACCGAGATTTTCTCATTCATGCATCCTAAACAACCAAAGATGTCTTCGTTGTTGATGGCTACATGTTGAAAATGCTTTAAGAAAGAGAGCCTTCTGATCCGGAAAAACGGTGGAGAAGTAACCGGACCCCCATGCGCTCCATTTCTCTCTCCGATCCATTCAATTATATAAAGTGAACAGCAACTTGGTGCCCATACAAGAATTACTACAAGCTCATCTTCCAAGTTGGTGTTCTATTACTTCCGTTCGATTGATGTTTGACACGGGCGCATACGGACATCGCCTGTAGTTGCCAGAATCCCTGTCGAATCCCCGAAGTCCAACTTGTTATTAGGACGTTCTTTGTCATTTTTTTTCTTTCTTTTTTTCCGTTTTACGTGGAAAGCAGGTTCATTTAATATGGTCCAAAACGCCAACCAGACAAAAAAAGGAAAAACATTTTATTCCGATGGGTGGTTGGACAATCACATTGGCCTTTCAATTTCCCATTTCTTCGGTCTCTTTCGCTCTCTCTACATCTAAAGTAATATTTCTCTTGCGTAGGAAGACAATTCCAAACGTTCCGGTGGTTCATTAAGACCCACCTGCTTTGATTATAACAATTAGGTTGCTCTATCCGTCACCTTTGTCTATCTTGTACGAAGCTCCTTTAACCAACCCAGGCTTTAAACAGACGGTCCAGTCGCTGTAACTCCGTCGAACCTTGGTCACGGAGCCGCTCCCGATTTGGCTGAAATCAATCGGAATCCGTAACCAACTGTAACAGGAAACGCGAGCTCCTTAAGCGAGAGTTGAGTAAATTTGCAGGGACTGAACCTTTGGTCAAAGATGGGAACCTGTCCATGTGGGAACGCCATGTTTTCCTAGATCTACGCACGTTTTTTGTTCCCTTCTAATTTGTTAGAGCCGGACAGATTCAATAAAAATCTCAAGTTGCCTAGGTCCCTCCTTTTTAAGAATATCGGCTCCTGTCTCATTAATATTATCTATTCAGCTACGAACCTAAGCAGTGACGTCACGTATTTTTGTCATGTTGTATTTCCCCCACATGAAGGACGTGTATCGGTCTCCGGGCAGCGCTCACCGCGCTCGCGATCTACCCGGGATCATTGGATGCATCGGCTAATGTAGACGGTAAACGTCACGTTCTCGGACTCAGCACGAACCCTCATAAAAATATACCAACGAAAATTGAATGCGAAACGGACAAGAAGATGCAGGCGGCGAGCGTCAAAAAGGAGTGGCTTACAGCGAGCCAAAAGATTCCCCCCCCCGAGGTGGCCCGCACCGCTAGATCGAAAGACTGTCCAAAAACGCAGACAGCGACGCGACGCGACAGGCGCTGTCCGATGGGCGCGAGCTGTCCGAACTCCGTACTTCTCACATGCTGGAGCGCAGATAAGTGCCCCGGAAACGACACCGTGCGGGGGAAGGGACGAGACGAGAGGTGGCTTATCTGATCTTCTCTCTGTTCGGCACTACCTACGGTGCACGCGAATCCCGGCATCTTCGCTCGCTGGTATCGTCACGCGGTTCCAATCGAAACGAAGCCAAAACGGCGACAGTCACTTAAAAAAAAGAAAAAGAAAGGAGTAGATGAAGACAATGATGCAGAAGAAGATGGATGGAAAAAGTGGGGGCTGCTCTGGTTTCTTTTCGTGGGCGACGTTTGTCGATTACTGCACGTGCGAAGCCGTCTTTGTCCACCGCCTGTGGCGAAACCTGCTTTCGCATCCTTCCTCTCATTTTCCCTCGCTCTATAATCGTTGCTAATCGCTTTTCCTGGATAATGAAATTCAGGCCGTCGCACCAAAAAAAAAAATGGTGAGGCCCGATCATTAACACTTTCCATGCATTATTGTCCCGCGTCGTGTGCAAAATCTCGATTTTTCGAGCTCTGGGTATGGAGAATTCTGTATTTATATGATTAGGTTCCATGTGAAATAGCAAAATCCAAACACGAGAAATTTGAGGTCTTAACTTTCAATGCCATATCGATGTAATGCTAGACCATGAAATATCAAGACTTGGAGGTCATCTTATCATATTATCATGGCACGGGCTCAGCACGAAAACTGTCAACTTGCATCTCCTATATCAACTTTGCTTTCCTGCCGTCGAGTTGGAATGTACACTAAACCTTGCAAAAAAAAAAAAAGTAGATGTGTACAGAGTTGGTAAGATCAAAAGGCATGGACTTTCCAATTTGTACAAAGTGAAAAGGAGAGCAATAATCACAACGTACGACTTCAAGGGTTATCATATTAAGGTGCAAAAAAGCACACGGTTTGACTTTAATTTCTTTCATTTTCATCAAAATTTCAGAAGATGAGAAGGGAAGGGTTAAAGACAATCATGTCATTACGATGGGGACCTCCAAGTTGCAGATTGAGGAGTCGGCCGCCTTCACTTTTCGGCTTGTTTCACGTGTCTATAGGCTTCCCCTTAAGGCACCCCGAATCACGGTCTGTGCCTAAGAATTCACGCTAGATTGATAGGCACGATCGATGCGCAAGAGGCCATGTGTCCACCACACGACTCGGACTGATCGCTGGAGGGAGACGTGTTTCAATGCTTGAAGCACTACCGAACAGTCTATAACTCGGTAGAATTGGACTGAAGTGTGTTAACTCTTTTTACTGCACGAATAATTCGGCACATCGACCTTATCCGGTCGACTTAGGGATTGAGGAATGGACACATACTGGTGGATGAGACGCGTCACGGCACGAGGCCACTTTTAGGGGCTCGCATATCTATCGCCTCTTCCCCGAGTTAGCAGGGCATTTCATGGCCCGGAGATTCATCTATATTTGTAATTTGGACGAGCTTTTCTCGTCACTGAGGACGAAAATGATGGTGGCGAAACCTTTGCAGAGGAGTGCCAAATGAAGGCATTGCGGATCCAAACTCACTGTGCAGAAGAATCTGGGCTTCTCTTGAAGCCCATTGGGCCAGGCCCATAATCGTTTCTTGAAGCTTCTCTCTCTGTCTCTTGCTGGAGTCGTATTTCGTTGCTCGCGAGAACTTCCCAACTCGTCGAGCATGGCGGATCGTTACTTCCGCAACCCGATGCCGGACTTCGTGCCGGAAGCTTCCGCGGAAGATGCCGCCGCCGCCGCCGCCGCCGAAATAGCCAAGGACTCGCTCTCCAAGCTCCTCTATCTTCCCCACGCCGCTCTCTCTGAAAAGCTGAAGAAAGCAGCTCTCGACCTCAAGGACACTGTACTTCCCGATCTTCGATACCGTTTTTCTTCGAAGGAATTAGCCTCAAATTGCGCGCTTTTCAGTTTCCAGAGGTCATTGCACCTCTCAAGTCTCTGACTTTGTCCATTCCTGACTTGGGTTTTTGTCCTCGAGTCTTGGGTCTTGTGTGTGGGGGGTCATGCTCGTGCGTTAATGCCACTGCAGTGGCTTAGGATCCATCAAGTTATCATCTTTTGTGAGTTTCTGAATTGCCTGGTTGACTTCACGATGGATACTGGATAGAACAAGTTAGTGACGATTGATATTTAATTAGCTTGAATTTCAAGCTTTGTGAATTGCGCGTGACAAGGGTCACTGGAGTTCTCTTATGTTGTTTCAGGTTGTGAGGGAGACATGGGCAGTGGGTGGCAAACGATTGCAGGACCATACTCTGTATACCGGTGCTCTAGGGACGGCTTACCTGGTCTTTAAAGCTTTCCAGGTCACCAAGAATGAGAGTGATCTCAAGCTGTGCTCTGAGATAATCAGGGCGTGTGATGCTGCTTCTCGTGATTCTGGGTACTCTCTCTCTCACGTTTAATATTTTCAATTGCGGGGCCGTAACCAGGCCCAATTTTGTGCTCAACTGTTACTTTTGTTTTCTTATTTATGGCAGTGGCTTACATGTATTAGCTCCTTAAAGACATTTTGAACAAATTGGGTTTTGCTTAAGCTGCTTGAAATCATTTACTTCCGGCTTTCAGACTCGCCAGTGGCTGCAATAGCTGCTGAGAGACTGAAACATCATTTGGGACTTTTCTTCTTATGATTCTAGTCATGGTTATGCGGCCCTGGTTGAACTGAGACTTGTACTTCTCCCTTTCTATGGAGTTGCTCAATATAATTTGTGTAGGCTATGGTTCTGTCTATTATATGAAGTTGCTCAAAATAAATACTCTGGGCTATGGTTCTGTCTAGGCTTTTGACTCTCTCTCTCTCTCTCTCTCTCTCTCTCTCTCTCTCTCTGTGCTTCCCTAATAAAATGAGATTGCAATGGCTCAGAGCTATAGCTTCGGAGCCAGTTAATTGTAATGTAATGCCCTCATGATATGCAAATTTGACATTGCAGGCGAGTGACATTTATATGTGGGCAAGCTGGTGTTTGTGCTCTCGGTGCAGTTGTGGCCAAGCATTCTGGTGATGAAAGGTTGCTTGATCACTACTTGACAAGATTCAAGGAGGTTTGTGGTTTCTTTCTATGATACTCCTTTCCAATGTCCATGTATTTCTGTATTTGTTGTGACACACTATCAGGAATATATGAACAGATCCAACTGCCACGAGACTTGCCAAATGAGTTGTTATATGGGAGAGCAGGGTTCCTCTGGGCTGGCTCTTTCCTGAATAAGCACATTGGTAAAGAGACAACATCAGCGGCTCGCATGGTACAGACATTAATCTCTTGCAATTTTTTGCTTGGTTCCCAACCTCTCTTTTAACAGTTGCATGTATGCTCATTGATCAAAATCGATCAATAATAACGGAGTTTATGTGTCTGCAGAGAGCAGTGGTAGATGATGTGATCAAGTATGGAAGACGATTGGCAAAAGGAGGAAAATGTCCACTGATGTATGAATGGCATGGAAAGAAGTATTGGGGTGCTGCGCATGGATTGGCAGGCATCATGCATGTGTTGATGGACATGCCACTAAAACCAGATGAAGTGGAGGATGTCAAGGGCACACTCCCCTATATGATCAAAAATCGATTCCCAAGTGGCAATTATCCTTCAAGCGAAGGCAGCGAGACAGATCGTCTAGTCCATTGGTGCCATGGTGCTCCTGGGGTTGCATTAACCCTTGTAAAGGCAGCTGAGGTTCGGCTTTCAATTAAGCTTCCTGATTCAATTGAATTGAGTTATTGTTGCTTGAGAAACTGCTATAATGTCTAAAAAATGCGACTCTGTTTTCCTAAAATGTGCATTGAAATGCTCATTTTCACGGACTATTAACTCAGAGAAAATATAGAGAGAGGGGATATTGGTAATGGCAACTGGCACTATATACAGTTGGAAGTCGCTGCTGCGGTTAAATATATTTGCTCGATCTATAACAAAAACATTCTTCCGGCATGTCTCATTCTGGTCATGAATTAGCTTCAATTTCATCTTCCCAATGCTGCTTTTACAGGTTTTTGGCAGTAAGGAGTTCCTGCAAGCAGCTGTAGATGCGGGGGAGGTGGTTTGGAGTCGGGGTCTTCTTAAGCGTGTCGGCATCTGTCATGGCATCAGTGGGAATGCTTACGTGTTTCTTTCATTATCCCGACTCACGGGCAATGCAGAGTACTTGTACAGGGCTAAAGCTTTTGCTTGCTTCCTACAAGATAGGGCGCTTCGGCTTATATCAGAGGGAAAGATGCACGGAGGCGATCGCCCCTACTCTTTGTTCGAAGGCATTGGAGGGATGGCCTGCCTTTTCATGGACATGACTGAACCATCTGAGGCCAGGTTTCCTGCTTATGAACTTTAGGTTGTATATTACGTACTAAACCCTGAGATTTCATGTAAATATGGTCCGGGCATCTTGCGGATGTTGAGGTTGTCCAATAATGTATCTTATCCGATAATGTAATCTCACTGCGACCGGGATGTTGGAAGAACAAATGCCTAGAATTTTGCTCTTGGGTGTTAAATTCCTTCTAGTTTGATGTGTGGTTCCAAAGTCTTTTGCAATTTGTAACCTACCAGACCCTGTCGAGCGACATGTGAACTGAATTTTCGCACAGCAAACTCGTTGTCGTTGAGGTCGTACTGCTCCTATTTCCCTACTTAAATTGAGATTGTGTAGAAATATCAGCACCCACTTCTTTGCTCCTGGGTGTGCCGGATTTTTGTTATACTCGTGGCAACATTAATTGTGCGATGCACATTCATATAATTTAATCACGAGTAAATCTATTATTAGTGGCCACATCGTTGCATTTAATAAAAACAATCTTTTTGGGAAGATAAGAGGAAATTTTAAATAAGTGCTCGAAAATAAATCTTGTTTTAAATAATGGTTTTCTCATTATTAGTCCAGTTGATTTCAAATAAATCTTGTTTTAAATAATGGCTTGAGATGCTTTCAATTTCTCCAATAAAGACATGAAATGAACTTTATTTTAAATAATTACCTTTAGTGTTATGTCAGTGTCAAAGAATAGTTTTATTTTTGTTATTTTTTCTTTTTTAATTTTTTTCTTTCCAAAAAAGAACAAACCACCGAAAGAAGAAAAAGTTAAAACTTCTTTTTTTTTAAAAAAAGAGAGAGAGAAAAAGATGGGAGGGTTAGGGCCAACCCTCCCGCTTGTGGCCGCTACCCCCATCACCAGTGGTGCAACGGCCATGGCTGGCAAGGTCGCCAACACTTAACTAGATTTAGGGGAGACCCCAAATCCTAGGCAAGGACCAGCAATTCTCTCATTGTGTTTGGCAAGAGCTTGCTAGCCCTCAACTCCAATTGGGAAGGGTCACCGGCTCTTATTGGCTATGGCAACCACTCTATTGGTGGTGGGGCGACAGCCATAGGCAAGAGGGCCAACCCTTCACCTATATTTAAAAAAAATTAGCACTTTTTCCTTTTTTGGAAAAGAAGAAATAGAAAAAAAAAAAATAAAATTTAAATAAATAAATGACAGAAAATGTCCTTGAAGTCAGGTCCTCCTTTGAGATTAACTTGATACTTGAAGCCCTTACTTGAAATAAAGTCTATTATATGCTCTTATTTAAGAAAAATCAAAACATTTCATATCTTTATTTGAAATAATATTCACTTTAATTCTTTATTCGAAAAAAAAAAAAAAAAAAAGTAACACTTCCTATAATTATTTGGAATTTTCCCGGACAATCAGCCAAAACAGCATCTAGTTTTCGATGTACTTGGTACTCTTACGGGCATAGGCATAGGATGTTGTCATGACTCATTTGTGAACTATGAACCGGAGCTTCCACCCGTAACTTTCTGCATAATTGCATATTCAACCGAGCATACAAAAGATTTTCAACATAAAAATCACCATTTTATCCAACTTAACAAGATTTTCCTTCCTCATTTACTCTACAATTTCCCGCCTGCCGAGAGAACATCAGATCTAAATCACTGTACTTCCTTTTTTTTTCTGGTTTACAATTCTATTTTGCTTCTCTTGATGCTCAGTCAGAATGATCCCCCAATCTGGATAATACATCTGACGAGCACAAGCATGATAAAAAGAAAATGAAAAACTGAACTCACTAATATTACAAATCTCACCCAAGTATATTCTGTACACTTTTTGGCAACAAGGACAACATGAAGTCGGGGGCGTATGGAGCTCAACACATTCAAACTTAAAAAGTGTTGAGGACTTTCTTGGTTTCTCGTAGACCCTATATCCGGACGGGCAATCCAAAATTTTGATAAGTTCTGATCTCGCCTCGAAGTCCAGCAGTTACAATCACCAGGCCCCATGCTGACATGTTCTCACCAATTCCGCTGGAGATATCCACGCTGACACGAGGGCTCCTGCTTCTTGCAGCTAATAAAAGTTTTTCGTCCGTCCAATTGGTTGCAATTTTGTCGAAGTAGTTATTGGCCGCCCAAGAAATACTACCATGAAGTGGACTGTTGCTGCTACCCGACAACGATCTTGACCCTACAGCATCATTAGTCTCCTCAACAGGTGTCGGAGGATGATTGGCAGTGGAGGCCTCCTCGGTATCAGGTCCATTTCTCTCGGCAGAGTAACCATCGAGAGTTCCCCATGTATCATCCAGACCGGGCCAAGGTATGGCCACCGAAACATCTTGACAATGGAAATGTTCATAGGAACGTGTTACGGTAACAGCCTTTCCCCTGCTGGGTCGAGAGTCAGCTTCGTGCTTCCACACATATACATGAGAATCCTCACTGGCAGAGACCACATATTTTCCCTTGGCACTGAGGGAGGCAGAGATTTGGCTGTTCGTGTTGCGGAAACCTGTCATGAAAAGAACCAATGTTCACTGTGACGCCAAATGAAACGACGAACTTGCATATGTAAGTGTGATAAAAATTTCTGGAGCTCTTCCCTCTAATTATGAAGTTCAATAATATCCTAGCATCATGCCCCAGTGCACATATGGTGTATGTCCCCTAAAATTTTTGACAGCTGAATACTTAAAATACAAAGTCAATGAATCGGACCACCAAGTGGATTTTACGACAATTTATTTTTGAGATCTTAGGAAAAAAATACAATCTCATTTCTAGCATTTTCCCTGACCTTTAAATTTGTGTACCAGATCAACACCATCAACAACCCGTATTCGAGAGTCAGCAGATGTGATGAGCACTTCAGATGAACTTCCAGATACAAACTGCCAAGCAAAGTTTTCATTAGATATACCATACAAAATCATAGATAGATACTTTGTGCCCATAAAAATGAGATAGAAGAAGGCCTTGAAATTTCATAGACAAACAGGATCTCCATAATGTGTACAATTATCATTTCTATCAAATACCTGAAAGCCAGTGATCTTCTTATGATGAGATTTCTTCTTCTTATTCTGCAAACTGATTTGACTCTTCTGTTGCAACTTGTTCTCTGGGAAGAAATAAACTAAAGTCGATAAGAACGGTGAAACTTGACATGTACCAATCGACTCTAAAGCAGAGAAACAAAACAAACCAGGAAATAGTCTATTTATCAAGTTATACCAGATGTGTTGTACAAACGGCAGCTCCCCTTGTATGAACCGACTAATGCTCCCTGTCAGGAGAATTACAAAAGGGGAGGGAAAACTCTTAAGCAATTGGTTCAATAGTGATCACCATACATGAAAAACCATATTTCAGCGTAACAGTCCATACCTGACCATCTGGTGTGTAAGAAGCTGCAGTGACCATCTCATGGAAATCGCTCCAATCAACAACTTGCCTATCAGGAACACTCCATATACGCACTTTGCCATCAAGGGATCCACTAATGAAATATCTATCATCGACAGGATTGAACTGGATACAGGTTACTGCATCACAGCATAACCGAGGAAAAGCAAAATCTGGTAAGTTCAGATAGCAAGCCAAGATGATTGAGTGTGAGAAAGAAAAAGAGGAAGTCCATTTGCAGATTCAGCAAATCCCCTTCATTGTACCGATCCCTTCCTTCCATTAGAAAGGGATAGTGATTCACCAGCCTTTTCTTTTCATTTTTGCTGTCAATTTAATTTTCCCTCAAAGAAAAATGTTCATACCCATGACATCAGTTTACCACCAAAGAGGTGCAAGTATATATATTCACTGGAAGTAGATAAGCAGATAAAAAGCTCACCATAATCTCTGTGGGAAAATACTTTCAAACAAGACTTGCTAGACAAGTGCCATAATCGAACTGTCTTGTCCATTGAAGAGGAGAGCAAGTGCTGTTAAAAAGGTTCAGTTTAGCATAATGTAAGGTTGTGATTAAGGAAACCAATATGATGCAATTGTTGCAAATACATATAACAAAGAGTCCGCCACTGCATGGTACATAATTAATGCAAAGAGACCTACTTTAAAAACTACTTGTTTTTGCAATCCTCACTCCTTAGTTTTTAAAAAACCCCAACCCTGTCACGGTCAGCATAACTTATGCAAATAGCTTCAAATAAACAGGAAAATTTAACTCCAATTGACATAAAAAGAGCAACAAAATTTAAGACCTGTCACATGAGGACATCAACAAAGAGCCCTCGAAACATTAAATAATAACACACCCATTGTCAACTCGGCATATGACATCACTCTCACAAAAAAACTGCAGCTCCAAGATGGAAGTCAGCTACACTAACCTTAATCTTTTTCAAATAAAGCAAACCTTTGACAACCAAATATGAGTTTCTTACAACAGCTCTTCCAGCAGGGAATTTATATTGCACAAAGATGAGGTGATATTTACTGGTCCGCCTGGCTCTATTTGCATGTCTGTTTTCACATCTAACCCCTTAAATCAGCCAATATCATAATTTAACATTTTAACCCCAGTACTGACCCAAAGGCTCAATTTTAAAGGAGGTCGATACTAAAAATGAAAAAACAATTGGGGCCAACTCATCAAGTTTACGCCTGTGATCTATCTACCATTGAACTGCCGTACCACATACCACAAGAACCTTAAGCAGAAAAGGAATGAAGGGTCCTCTGCTTAAATGAGATACAAAAAACTTGTCATGCCAAGAAATCCATCACATATGTGAAGCTACGGATCACTAACGGACTCAAAAGCGAGTCACATTGAGCAAAAGCAAATGCTCAGAGAGACCGTTCCAACACCTAAAAAAAATACAAGCAAAATGCACTTTGAAAGCATTCAGAACAATATATAAATACAAATGAAATGAAGTGGATCGATAATCAGGCAATCAAGCCAAACTTTTCACAGCGAAGCCTAACTCCTAAACTCTGCAATAACTAACTGTTGAGGCCGAAGGCGCCGACTTTTCACACTCTAAACAACTTAATTTCCATTTAACTTGAAACGGAACAGACATAAAACTGCATCGTGGACATGTTCATAACACCTCACAATGAACTTTTTCTAATGAATATTCTAAAAGGAGTAATTAAAAATTATCCTTACAAACACGAATTTGGCATAATTTACATTATAATCAGTTGGATGGGCTATGTTACATTCCATTTTAGCATATTTCACTAGCTTTGACCCAAAAATTAAACATAACATACAGGCCTCGCTCAGTTATAACTCAATAAGCATAAGCAATCCTGAAATTTACTTCCCAAACAACTTGTGTCCAGTTTCACTTGGTCAAAAGAGGAAAGAACAAGAGAAGAGTGGAGAGAAACTAAAGGCTTCATCGTTATTCAATCGCTTAAAAAAACAGAATACAAGATGGCTCTATTTATAGAGGATAATAGACACCCAAAACCCTAATTAGCTTATTTAAGACTCAACCGCTAACTAATGCCTAATGATGCTTAATATGCTTCGACGAACTTCATGCAGAGAAAAGGGGAACTCACACAAGGCACCTGGCAATATGAATATACAGGTTTTGTAAGTGGCGACAAACACAGTTGCCTTTATATGCTCTGGAAAGTCTATCCTAAACAACTAGTATACTTTCTCCATATCAGATCAAGAAAAATGCAACTCCCAAAAGCAAGGCAAGATAGCTGAGCCAGGGGGAGCTTAGTCATTGTGCAATGAGTTTCATGAAATCTCCAATCAGACTCTACACAATTAGAAAAGGTACATGCCCATGAACTGCCAATGACCAATCAAAAAGCTAAGGAACAGATTTGGAGAATCAGGGGATGGTAACTAACCTGGGACTTGGACCATGAGAGGTCAAGAACATCATCAAGATGTCCCTCAAACGAACATTCGGGTTTCTCTGACAGCGCGAACACAACTTCTGGAACAAAAACATGGTCCAAGCTCAATGACTTCCGGCTTATAGATGATCTCCCCCTTCTCTTCTTCTCAAGATAATTATCCATCTTCGGCGACAAAGTGCACAGTTCTGGTGATGCGTTAGCCCCCAACATGTGAAAGCTGCCATCTTCTGGTTTTTCCATCAATAATTCCCCCTTCCTCTCGGTCTCTACCACCTTCCACACATGAATTACACGGTCATCACCTGCACTTGCAAGATATCTCCCATCCAAACTAAATTTGATACTCCATATAGACCCACTATGTGCCTGTATTTCTTGGCATTTATAAAGCCCTGTAAACTCTTTATAAGACTTCCCATACTGCCTCACTTTTACCCGCTCAGGTCCATGAAATGATACGTCCTGGCTATCATCTGTAGCCGAACTTGACCTCCGACCACCTTTTTCGGAAGAAGTATCCCTCTCATCACTGCTTCGCCTCTCTCTATTAACACCAGTCATTGTGCTCGCCACGCTCCTTATACTCTTAAACCACCCACCCTTCTTCTTCAACTTCGACCCCCCTGGACCAACCCCAATCCCATTTACATCCATATGATCCTTATTACCCTCTTCAACATTTTGTCTCCTCATCAACTCTTGCACGATAGGGGAATGCCCGACACTAATCTCAAACTCCTCGTATGTCAATTGCCTACCAGTCCCGACTTCCTTGAGCTTGTTCCAAGTACCATCTTCCCTAATTTCATTCACCACAAACTCTTTCCCATTGTCAAGGTTTTTAATCGTGCAAACCGTCTTATCTGCCCTATCATCAGTCCCATTACGCTGCATATCACAATAGCCGTCTCCATTACTCTCAGCCGTAAGGCGACGGTCATTCGAGTCAACTTTCAAACTCGTGGAATCACTCTTAATCTCGTCGAATTTCTCACAACATTCGGCGATTGGCGGATTATCCAATCTAAGGGGACTGGCGCTCGTGGATCCAATACCAGCACCCCGCGATTCAACATTGACACCATCCACAAAATTATTATTATTTACAAAAGAACCGTTGCTATCAATTGAAACAATAGAAGTAGAATAACGAATGGGCTGCAAGGAATTCGAATTACACTGGTCACTGGAGCAGGCACCGTGATCCACAGACCCATCTGATCTCGACCGCGATATAACAGCGCCCAGACCATTCTGCCGACCCGTCAAGTGATCCACCGATGCCGACCTCCCGAAGTCGCAATGGCCCAATTCCTTTCCGGGTTTCGCCCGCGGAAGAGAGGGGTCGGCGGCGGCGGCGAGACCCATCTCGTGGAGGAGCCGAGACCGCCGTTCCGACACCGAGGATGGCTGCGAGATCCAGACATCGTAGCGGAAGACGCCCGCGGGGAACCGGGGCACGGGGAAGCGGCGATCGGAGGCGGAATTCGGATCCGGGTTCGGATCGTCGGGCTCGTCGTCGGAGTTGGAGTTGGAGCAGGAGCAGGAGGAGGACGAGATGAGGCGGTCGAGGGACTCGTAGAAGCGCTCTTCTCCTTGTTTGTCGTCGTCGTCGTCGTCTCTGCCGAAGCCAATCGCTCTGGTCATCGTTCGCGCGGGTGTGGGGCGGGCATTTTCATTTCATCGGGGGCCAAAGAAATGAAAATGCCCCCTTCACTTCATGGGATCCAATCGAAAGTTCCTATTTTCCCCCCGACCCACCTCCCCTCTTCCGCTCCTCGCTTCCGGGTCGCCGGCGAATTCTCAAGAAAACGGCAAAAAAAAGTAGCGGAAGGCGGAGAGAGAAAGAGAAAGAAAGAGGAAGACCGGGTGCGTTAGAGAGACAGATCAGACAAAACACGATGTGGGTATTCGGGTTGCGGCAGAAACCAGATCCGATGACGGTAGAGAGAGAGAGCGAGGGAGGGAGTGGAGAGGAACGAAGCCCTATGCCTCTCTCTCTCTCTCTCTCTCTCTATATGTGGGGCTGGGATGGATATGGGGTTGAGGTTGAAATATGCTTATATTGATGGAGTGAGGAGGAGCCGGGGCGATTCGCCTTTCCTTTTTTATTCCCCCTTCTTCTCCGTCTCTCTCTGTTTCTCGCTCTGCAACCGAACGAGAAAACGGCTTCCCCTTTGGAGGACTGTAAAAAGATTTCGGGGGATGGATACCGAGAGATCAGGGACGAGGAAAAGGGATCGAAGAAGGGAGGCGCGAGCGAGCGAACGGGTGCAGGACGTCGTTATGGATTGGTCGATTCTTGATTTTGTCAGCGGGGGAAGTTATGGATCCGTTCTCTAACCTTCCTTTTTTTTTTTTTTTTTTTTTTATCTCTCGGGCTCTCTCTTCTTTTACGCCGGGGAGTGCGCACAAAAGCAAAGATCCGAAGGAGAAACGACGAGACGAGAACGCGGGGAGAGGGAAGTAAACATTCGAGGGGCTGGCTGGCTGGCTGGCTGGCTGGCTCTAGTTGGGAGCAGTGAAAAATGGTGGTTTTTTTGACTTCTGATTAGGAGGGAACTGGGAAAAAGGGGAAAAAGCAAAATGCGAACGCGACCGCAGCAACGAGCGACTCTCCGACCGTACTATGGATTCCGCTTTCCTGGCGGTTTGTATGGGTGTGGGGGGTTTGATGGCGTCGGTTTGGCAATTTGGCTCGGAATATTCCTACGAAGGCCAAAAATGGATTCTGGACCCAATCCTACCGCATGATTTTCTCTTCTCGGCGTTGCAAGATGCTGCGATGTTTATTTCTCATGCAAAAATAATTGGATTGCTAAATCGTATTGAATCCTTCCGCCCGATGATATGATATTTTACTAGGTTCGTCGGATGGACGTGGATCAAATCTAACATGATTCGACTCAAAATAGACTCATATTCTCTGTTTTGATTCATTTTCATATAATGTAAATTTATTAACCATACCGATCTATTCCTAATTCGATCACTTCCGTATTTAATTGAATTGATGAAAACTTTTTTCCAAAATGCGGTAAGAGCTAAGAAGCGCCGACACTCTTCCAAAGTTTTCATGTTGTGTTGATACTCCGACACATATCCCGACTTCGATCAATTTTTCCCGACACTCAAGTTTTCCAACATGTGATTTCAACACTGAAGTCAATTTTAAAAATTTTCAATAAATGAATAGTCAAAATATATATGTGTGATCTTACCTTTATCAAAAAATAGAAAATTTAGGCCGACTTCTAATCAATTTTTTCTTCCCCATAACCCGACACTCAAGTTTTTTGTTAACCAAATAGAAATGATTTCAACAAGTTTAAGAAATAAGTGAATTTTTTCTTTTATCTTTCTCTTGCTAATCGCCATTGACCGCGTTGACCACCACCCGCCGTCGCCCCCGCCGCGGCCGCCGACCGCCGCCACCGGTCACCAGAGGCCGATCACGTCGCCGTCGCCAGCCTCGGTCAATGTTTAAAATTTTCAATAAATGAATAGTCAAAAAATATATATGTGACTTACAAAAAAAATGTATATATGTGAAAATTTAAAAAAAAAAAATAAGAAAAAAATGAAAATAAGAAAAATTTAGTCTTCTTTTTCCGACTCTTATCACTTCCCGTGATATACAATTCACTCAAAATTTTTTTTTCTCATCTCTTCCAATAAGCCTAACACACACGAGTCTAAAATGTGAATTTCTTTTTTTTTTCCAAGTTTTTTGAATTATTGGAAGAGAGTTGAATTTGTCAAATTAAAATAACAAATTATTTTAATATATTGTTAATTAATTTTTTAGTGTAAATTCATTATAGACTTTATTATTATTAATTTATTTATGAATTTGAATTAAATTTTTTATTGAAATAATCATAAAAATAATATTTATTATGTATACATAAAAATATCCATTTAATATATAACGTGTCCCAACATATTATAATTCTCTATTTTTTTTTAGAAACGACAATGCTAGCATGTTGTATTTTGTTGTGCCGCGTGTCACATATCAATGTCAATCCTACTTAGGGTGAGAATGCAAGGTGAGTGAAAGTGATTGAGGGAGGTAGAATAAAGGGTTGTATAGGTGGGTTGGATCGAAATAAATTGTAAACCCATTTATGACCTATTCGACACTCATATTATGTTTATAATCATTTATGAACCATATACTAAATATGATTGACCCATATAGCAACTCAATCCATCATGTACGAGTTAACAAATGGCTTCATGACTCATTTCGACAAATTTAATGTTCACTCTTTTGACAATTATATTATGTTTAAGCATTTTATTTGTACGTCGTCTAGGTTCTGCAATGAGAGTTTCGTCACGGGGTTAGTCAAGCAATCAAATAATAAATATTTACAATCTTTAGCGCATCAACCAATGTTTTTTTCTTTTTCTCTCTCTCTCTCTCTCTCTCTCTCGGGAAGGAACTGAATGATTAATTCTCCCCAAAAGAGAACCGCAGGACAACGTTGTTTTATCTTCAGTACGAAACAATAAACGCCAAACCACGCCCCAAAGACAATTTCGGCCTCGTTCGAAAAGGAATGGACGGTCCCCAGAGGTTCACCAAACCAGTAATGCTTGCTCGCATGCTTTCCCTCGGGCCCCTAACGTGACAGCCTCTTCGAGTGCAAACGCCGGGTTCCCTTCGATAAAAAAGCTCACCTTCGAGCTCGACAGGGGGCGGTCCTGTCTTTGTTTGCGGTCCGGAAATGTCGTCGCACGTAATGGCGATCGTCAGTACTCCTCGTCGGTAACCTGTAACTCGCATTAAAGGGCTCGCTTAGGCCGTGCCGAATGATGAGGGGAAAAGGTGCTTCGAGACCCGGGGAACGAGTGTCCTTACCACGTTTCGATTTGCAGACATTCCCTCTTTTGATGCGGCCCTTTTTCGTGTAATGTTAAACAGTGTTCCGTGAAGGCTCGTCGATGAAAATTTGGAGGATCGTCTAGCTTCCTAGTAGCTTGGTTTTTGCTACATCGTAAAGATCGTGCGGATCGTTTTTGTCGTTGATGTTCTATGCACATTGATTTACATGGCTTCAAAGTGAACATTTGACGGAACCCATTAAACAATCGATTATGAAATTTCTTATGCACATTGATTAACATTGCTTATGTCGATTTTAAAAAAACATTAGTGTACTTCTCGAAAGAAATGCATAAACATTGTTTTGTTTAAGATTATAGTTAGATTACATGAATGGTTACTAGACTCTTATTGCACAATGCGTTACATGAGTCATGAAATTGCTTATTTCAATGGTAGACATCCGAAAGAAAAACTATTTTTTTTTCATAAGTCTAATAATTGGGATTAAAATATAGGTTATGTGGAACAAATTGAAAATATGAATGGTCCGGCTTATAAGCATGAAGGAAGATCATATTTACTTTGTACAAGCTACATTTTAGTATCTCGATGCAAAGAAATGCAAATAGGTCGGTCAAAGAGACTCTCTGGCTAGTGGAATGGAACGTTACCATGTAATTATAGTTTTTAACAACAGAGAGGATTCAACTTTCTTAGGACAGTTATCACTATTGTGCCTGAAACGAGGCATTGTCACATCTAATAAGGGTTAGTCCGAACCATCCTCTAGTCCTCTATCTTCCTTCGTCCTTCGAAGAAAGTTAATGTGAAAGTCATAAATATATTGTACTTATATCAATTCAGTCATAAAATTTTAATTTAATTAATTTATTACAATTTTTTTTGACAATTTACCAATTGAATCCAATCAATTCTTACTAAAAATTATTGATGTGGACATGATGCGTCATATATGACATGATCAATACTAACATAAATGATTTTTATAATTTTTTGGATTTTTTTTTTTATTATGCTGAGGAGGATCATTGTTGCTTGCGAATGCCCTAGGCGAGGTTGGTCTGGGGAGGGCCTTCACATTGCCTCATCCATAGCCGATGAGGCCTTGAAGGCTCTAGGCAAGACCATCGCAACCATGCCTGCGGTGGGCAAAGGCTTTCACAATCGGCAAGAGTTGCCGGTGCTCCAGCACAATGAAAAAAATAAAAAAGTGAAGAAAAAGAAGAAACAAATTATAAAAACAAATTAACTCATAATTTAAAAAAAATTACGAAAATTATCAATGTTAATGATAATCGTGACAATTGACGTCCACGTCAAGGACTTAAGTGATAAATTGTTAATAAATTTATAACTAAAATAGTTAAATTAAAAACACAGGAGTAATAAGCTCAATACATTTTTGAGAATTTTCTGTCCTCTAAACCCTAGTCTCGCGCGGGCATGCATGGATGTCTAATAGAGAACAGCTATAGACTTAAAAAAAAGATCTCCCATTCATGAACAAACGTGCTCTCGGAGATCCATGACAAACAGGAGATCAATCCACCTTGAGGCGGGTGCCCTCGGGAGGAGAGAGTTCGTGCGGCAGCGATACGAACGAGTTCTCTTAAAAGTTGATGGGTCGTGACGATCTTTAGGACAGACGACTCGGTGCCTCCAAATTTGGAGTCGAGCGACGGCGACGGCGACTCCTCCTCCCCCTACCCCCTGAAGCCTATACAGCTCTAGACTGGAATTAGGATGAGGCTACTTCTAGCCAAGAAATTTAAAATTAAAAAAAGAAAAAAACAGAGAGAGGGAGAGAGATGAGTCAAGGGCTTCGGGATTGGCTTTTGAAAGTTTTGAGTTCTGTGTGTAAGCTGGACACGCCCCCTTGCTTTCCAAAGGGTTTCTTCTTTTCACCTTCACATGCCTCCCCATTCAGAACCATCACATCTGACTGCTTACTGCGTACCAAAACTGGCTGGTTTGAGCGCTGCGATTCGTACACAGTGGGGGCAGCGAGTAGAGATTCGAGCAGCTTCCCATTATGGGAGCGGAACTAAATGTTGCCTCGTTTACATTTTTATCTCCCGCCTTTTCATGCACAGAGACATCGTTTGGAAGTGAATAAAAAGAGCCGCCTGGATCCAACCGGTTGGTTTTGTGCCGTTTTTATGGACACTGATCCGATTCTCGGTTTTATAAGATTAGAACCGTTGAATTTCGGTCTGGTTCCTAATCCTAAATATGGAAGATGTGTCTATTCAGACCATCGATATTTTAAATTTTTTTATTTCTTAAAAATCTGTAAAAAAAAAAAAATCTATCTTTCGTTTTAGAATTTGCAGAATTTGCTCATGCATCAAGTCGCACGACTCTCGTTTCACTCACGCACATGAGTAAAATGACAAATACAAATCAACACATACCAATAGTTGCTCATTCTTGCCAATTTTGCCATAAAGTGGAAAGGTCTATGTGAAACCTACGATGATACATGTAACTCATTATTGTAGAAACGCCTTAATTATCAAAAACAATTTCAGTTTAGTCTTGAATGTTAATGACAAATAAAATAAAAATAATATGCCACTAGTTCCATTGGCCCACTAGGGAACTAAATTGGACTAGTTTTAGGGGGCATCGATCCGGTTCCCGATCACTTCTGAGACACTGTGGAGATCTTGCTAGAGAGAAAGTGTTCTCTACTTCGCTTAATCAACCCAAGCAACAACATCAATCATACATGGTCGTGTTTTGAAATTGACAATGTCCATATTTGTAACCCACCAATCACGGGAATGATCGAAGAATATCATGATATTAAAAATGATCTTTTTTTGGAAATGCATGCGTTTTATCGCGTGATTCATAAAGCATATGCACGCCTACTTTAATTGCCGGCGGGATCCGAAATAGTGGGGGAGAAAATGAGCAAATCGAAGATCTTAGACCATTTCGCTCCAGCTAACTGTAAAACCTGTCCTGCATGACAGCCCAACCTTATGATTGGAAGAGAATTTCGACTGCCGTAGGGGAGAATAATTATAGCGATGCATGATTGAATTGTAAAGGTCTGCCGAAGGGAACGGGAAGAAGATAGGAAGGAGGAGATGGCGGTGGCGGACGGTTGGTGTCGGCGCCCGAACACCTCACGACACTACATTGTCCCGAACGTGGTTGCTCGAAGAAGTGCCACTAGCGACAGACAAACATGCACCGTCGTTGGTACCTTTTTCTTCATGATTGTATCGTGCACGTCAAGCTGATCAAAATTCACTTAAAATCGAAGTGGCCAGCACAGCTTAGCGTACGAAGATTATGCCGGGGGAGATGACGAGTCTGTGATTCCATGCGTAGCTCAACGAAGCTCTCGATTTAAAGAACGTTCTCAAATTATGTGGGAGAGCACATCATTTCACACTAGTGATTAGTTCTTTTTCTCTTTCTACGTGTCGCTCGACGAAGCTAGAAAGTAGGGGGAGAAATTCAAGACTTCCGTGACTCGGTTTGTCGTATCGGAATCACTTCTATGACTTGATTTGTCGTATTGGAATCATTACTCGAGACGATAGACTTATAACAATTGCGGATCGAATCTAGGCCTCCTACAAATTAGGTAAAGTTTGGTGGGCTTTTGACTTATGATGGCTTGATTGATTCGACGATAATTCTCGACCAGGAAGCAAACGTTGCTTTTTTTCGCTGGAGGAGTGCGGGCGTGGCTCACCGCCCTCCAGGACTTTCGCAACTGCGAGAAGTCAAAAGGTCAGGCGACCGCTTTTGAACGGCGGTGGCTTCGGTCGGTCCAATGCCCCCCCGGTCATAGACCTCGGTGCCTTGCGATTGACGTGTCGACACGTAAAAAAGGGTTGGCAAGTCAAACCCATTATCCCGTTGACTTCTTTTTTTTTGAGATCGTTGCTAATGAGGTCTCGATTTGGGTAAGGTCAGAGTCAACAAGACTCGAGGTTAAGTGATTCTAACTCAAGTTCCATACATATATTTTCTCGTGCTTTCCATATTCAAAGTAATAATGGGGATGATTCATATACATCGTAGGTCCGTTTTCTAGTTAATGATTTTAAATTTTTTAGGAAAAAACGGTCGAACGTCGAAGTCTAGAGAGGGTTCGAATTCTAGCACTCTCTAGCTACTATTCTGCGAGGATCTCTTAAAGAAAAATTCAAGTATTGGCCATAGGACCACTTGTTTTATTCTGTGATGTTAGCTTGCTAGAATAAATGGAGAAAGGGTACGAAGGAAGGGTTTTCTTTTTCATTTGGTGAGCGGCGACGTAAAAAATCTGACATGAATACAATTTTCAATTTTGATAAAAATGAATTCATTCCATTAGATTAAATGTGACTTTCGGTTCATCATTGCTTGTGTGAAAAGATCTTGTATTGGCAATGTACCTTACACAAATTCAAGAAAGGAAGGCCCCCACTGAATTTATAAAAAAAGGAGAAGAAACAACTAATTGAATCCTTAAAAGCCAGATGCCTTTCTCCACTCATGCATCATAAGGTTCAAAGAACCTCATTATTTCGTGCTTGTTATTTAAGCTTATTATGTTAAGTAGGAAACCCACACAGATCAATAATTAAGTCCCCAGCAATGAATGCAGACACACCACGTGGCTTGATCCCCAACCAGCCTGTCTGGAGCTTAATATGCGAGGGCAAGGTAAAACTCAAAGATGAACAGTGATCTAACGTGCCCCCTTTGCATCTCTCTCCCCTCATCATCAAAAGCTCGAAATCGTCTGATTTGCTTGCCATGCATTATTAACTAATAATTAGGGTTCTTATTATATTAGCCAAGTCAGTGCCCTTCTATTCGGCTACTTCAATAATGTCACATAAGTTCATTGTATTACTCGCTAGACTCACATCCATTCGATGCCCTAAAATTATGATGCAATAATTCTTGAAAATACAAAGAATTTTTCGAATGCATAAAAAAAAAAAAACCAATGGTCGATCTTTAAAAAATCACTACATTTACTGCATGCAATGTGGCCTAGAAAACAAAGTTGGTAGGTGCAACAATCATTTAAGATACTCGTTCTTTTGCGAGTAGAAACACGAAAATAAATAAAACGATGGTCGATCTTTAAAAGATCACTGCATTTACCGCACGCAACGTGCCCTAGAAAACAAAGTCAGTAGGTGCAACGATCATTTAAGATAACTCGTTTCTGTTTAGAGAAGGAGAGAACTTGCTTTTCCAATTTCGAAGGGCCACGAAAGAGCCAAAAGAAACATTAAGTACCAAAAGAAGAAACGAATTGACCGAGGGCGTGACATCAGTCACCTATGCAACAACAGCGAGGGATTTTGTACCCCGGATCTGATTCTCCCTGACACGGAAGATATGATGATAATTCTGCTCACGAACATAATCGCCAAAAAAATTGGAGTACCGAGAGTACCGAGGCGCGTGCCTCTATACGCATAAACAACAAGATTATCAGGAAAAAGAGCCAGCAATCGAATATCCCAACCGGGTTGGGTTGCATGCGTTGGAAAAAAATAAAGAAATAGCCACTTCCATGGCCACAAAGGCTTTGGTCATTTCCTTGCGTTCCCGCAAGATTCGAAATCGCAATTGGACTGATTTTTCTTTTCGATGAGCCGTGATGATCCACTCGATTTGCTTGACACGCTTGTGTTGAGGGTATTCAAAGAGGAAACGGGATATAGCGTATCAACTATATACCATTTGAAAGGCGATGAGTTTTCCGAATGGATATGTAATCAAGAGCCGTCGAGTAGTTTGAAAATTTCGTCTCCAGGAGACAATGCCCTGTCTCAAATCCTCTTTTGTACTCAGTGTACCGGGAGAATGCATACCGGATCAAAGTAACGAAAAGAATACACATAATAAAAGAAATGTTGGAAGTTTGTTTGTAAAACAAAGTAAAACATATCTTGTTTCACATAAAAAAACATATGAATGTGCACATGTGAACCACATTCGACAATAACCAATAATTACAATTCTATAATAACCGTTGTATCCTATTGAAATATTATGATTGTTCACAATAGAGTTATAGAGTTACAGTTATTTTTTATTATTTAATTTATAATTTATTATTTTTGCTTAACGATTATTAAACACTCTTATAACCTTTAGAACATAAGTTTTTAACCTCTAAAAGGTCGTATATGTTTAAACAAATTTATTTGCTGTTACGTATTTGACATTTTTTTGTTCAATATTTGTTCATTATTTTCAACTTCAATTTTTTTTCAAAAGATATATAACCATCATTTTTAATTATTTTCCCTTTTAGAGTTCTTTGATAAATACTAGAATTACTTGTTAGTATTCTTATTCAAGATTTTGTTATTGTAGGACAAATAATTCCTTAAAAAGAGTGACGTGGCACTTCAAAATTCTGACTTCATTTTTTTCCCAATGTTGATTGAATTTTCCCCAACAAGAAAATCAACAAGGACAACGACCACGATCTGTGCCGATCCAAATATACGTAAGTGGTCAAGAGGCACGTCCTTAAAGAAGATTGGCCAACGTGACATTTCTTCACCTCGTTTACAAGTTCACGGTCACATGTGCGAAGTACTGTTTCTAGTAAACAAAGTGCATACATTGATAATACAAAAAGTCCAAAGCAAAACCGAGCCGCGACATGTTTTGGAGTTTAGTCCTCTTGACATTTGTGGAGAATCATTTGCTCCATCGGAATCGACATGGTCCACGTTTTTGACACATGAATGTGACGTTTCCAGCATGTGTTCCCTTGATTCAATTCGTACGGCGCATGCTCAAATCGATTAGAGTGAGCAAGCTCGCCTGCTGCATTAGGTAGACCTCAAATGATCCAAGCGAACATGTGGGTGCGGCCTGATTGGGGTCATCGCCGGCCCGAGACGAAGATGGAGGATGTAGTTGCAGTCGGAAGGCAAATTAGGCTGAAAATTGAGGTTGCAAGAGCTTCGAAACAGAGATGACTCGTTAGGAAATGATTCCGTTGACAGTCCTGTCGTTGCTCAATGCTCACATTATCCTATGAGCTTCAAAACTATCTTTAATTACCCACTTAGCTATGCACGTTTCGTGTACAGACATGTTGACTTGAATGCTTCCTCGAAATTCAGAGTCCGAAAGCTACATCGCCATGGACGTCAAGTAAAACCGCATGAGGAAACCTGAGACATCGGGCAGCGATAGCACGGGACAAGCGACATGGACCAGCAGGCAATACAATTCGGTGGAGATCTGAAGAAGATGGTTAAAAGATTTTTAGCCGGTTCCGCAGGACATGCGGCTCAGTTCACCTTACGTACGAACTGATGGCTCCGCTTATGTAATCCGTAAATTCCTCTTCGGTCGCCCATTGATGGGTGCTGCATTAAATCGCACGAAATGACAGATCCATGAAAGTTGTGCTCTTGGGAAGCGACTGCGTGGGAGCTAGCACCCACTTTTTCAGCTCTACACGTGAATAAGAACTCAGTACGAAGGTAGGTGATGTAATAAGAAACGGGAGGCTTTATTATCGAAACCCTAGCGACGGGGTTCTTCTACACATCTTCCAAAAATCACGGCACTCGTTTGCTCGAAAGTAATTGCTCGACGTGACGATGGGCACACGTGTCTTGATCTCGGGAGCGCTCATGTTTCGATCCTCCGCGAAGGTCTCGCTAGTAACGATAGTTCAAACGCTCATCTCCTAAGATAAGAAGGGGATCTCGTGCTAGCTTTTTTCTCTAGAGAAAGGAGAGAAGGAGAGCCCAAGACGAAAGATGCATCGAGCTTCGAAGAGCATCTACTTTTCAATTCGGAATCATTTTTCACAGAAGGGCCTAAAAGGAGAAGAGTCTAGTTGATGATGAAGGCAGTGTCTGCCAACAGGGGGAATAAATTACCAAGCGTGGGGTCAGCAAAAAGCTACGGACGGATGCCCGTTGGACTAAATTGGGCAACCAGACAATTTACATTTCGTACTTTTGATTCCCTCTCGACCCACAAGAGACAGAGAAAGAGGTCTCTCGTTGCTTCTGTGAGCAGTCCATGTCTTCACGCTTCGTGATTTCATCAGCAAGAAAAAAGGCAAAGTGTCTAATCAGATGCAGGCAGCGGTCGCCATTCCGACGAGTCCTGGAGAAAAGGCACGGCATCAATTTCATCGTGTCGTGTTTTATACAGAACAATTCATTATTTCAAAACACGACAATTATGTCTTTCATCGTATCTTCATCTTGCCACTGTATACCGAGATTTGGGATCCTTCTGTGGCGCTGGGGGGCTTGCACAACAATAGATCCGATGGCTAGATTTGAGATGGAGATTGATGGTACATTCACTCTGACTGAGGCCTCAAGTACCCCAGCTTCACCATATACCAAATACGCTAAATACCAACGAGGAGACCACATGGCGATGATGTCCCATCCGAAAGTCGGGCCACATGTTTGTCATGCTAGAATTTCACGGGAAAATCGGTTAAGTTACCATTAAAATGCATTGGTTGTAAAGAATAAGAGTTTAATGTGTTGGCCAATTAAAATCAAAGTTTAGTGAAAAGTTTAGTGATCGGCTTGGTATTTCACTAAACTTCGGTGAATGAAATTTAGTCATTGATTGCATTGAGGGCATGCCTAAAAATACATTTAGACCTCGTGTATGCTAAGTTCTAAGTGAGACCATCAAATATAGCAATTCGGATGCACTTAAGATACTTGCATAATATCATTGCTTTTTATATCAATTGAACCTCTCTCCTCAGCCTTTCTTTCTCTTATTCGACTTATTAAGGAGAGGGATTTGATCTAAGTCTCTCTCCTCCCTCTTTGGTTGCCTTTCCTTCTATTTTCTCTTGTTTCTTACTTTACTTTGCTGGTCTAGATTTATATCTTGGAGCTTTGCTCTCCCGATTTAGTTACAGATTTAGTAGTTTTAATGAATAAGTATTTTGCCTCTAGTTTTGATGATGCTCACATTAGCTCTGGTGTTAGATCTATGCTCGTTCTACATGTTTTCGTTTGAAGTTATGGTGTCTCACACTTACTAAAAGGCTTGCTCTTATTGGTGTTAGATCCGAGCTTGTTTAGCATGTTTTTGTTGTATCAATATAATGATGGTGTTGGGGACATTAAATCTAAGTATACATCTTCGAGGGGCAAAACCATAGCTATAGCTGGAAATCTCGATATGTGCTCATTGTGCAATTCAATGATTGGCCACCAATCCCTTTACTTGGATGTAGTTATATGGATGTGTTATTGGAGGACGAGCGTGTAATTACCTCTATTGACCATGCTCTGATAATTTACTTTTATTTATAGATTTTAGTTTGTTTTGTAGTTCTATAGGCTTGTATTGTTGTGGTGATTATAGAATTTCCTATAAATCTTTTTATGTATCATTTTGGTAGTCAATAGAAATTTCTTTAAAAAAAAATATTAACTTGCATAAGGTCCACACGTTGATCAAGGTTTGTCTCGTGGCCCATTGCTTCTTGTCAACTGAACCTTAAAGTCTAAGCCCAATGAACATTATACTGATGAGTAATCTTGAAACTAGATCAGCCTACTCCCAAGCACAGCTATGGTTGAAAATTCATTATATCAGCAGCAACTGCAAAGCTGGTACAAACGACTCAAATTCCAAACATGGGGATTTGTCACTGAAACTCGGAATGATTGAGTGATCAATCCGCTTCGTCGACAGTATTTTGCATTTCTAATGGACACAAACAATATCATCGTCTTATTCTTACCAAAAAAAAAAAAAAAACAATATCATCGTCTTATTAGTGTTTACACGACAGAACCCACCAAAATAAACAAATGCAATATCATGAGATGAGTTCGTTCAGACATTACAGGGTGATCAACTACCTTAAATCTATTACTAGATGAGAGCGACCTCAAAACTTAGACAATACCCATGGAATATCCAATGTTTATCCATGGTCATGAATATGATAAACCCAAAGCAAAGGAGAGCTCTCATTTGTAGGCGCCCAAGCCCACACCCGTTTCTCTGTCATAAGGTCGAAAGCTTTCCCTGGCCCTGGAGTAGCAAGCGTAGTAGAACTCCGAGACGATGGTCGTGAAGAAGACGAAGGCTGCCCCGGCGCCGAACACCCCCTTCCTCACTGTTTCGCACGAGGGAGGGTTCCCGCCAAAGATGGTCCTGTACTTGGTGTGGTAAGCATTCGTTACCGATCCCGCCAACAAGCACACCTCCGCGATGATGAAGAACACCCTGATGGACACATTTCAAACACCGGAATGATTAACCGAATGACGAAATCCCAATGAGAATAGTTTTAATTACGTATGGGAAAAGCACTTGAAGCATACCAGCAGGTAATGAAAAGAATGACTGCCCAGGCGCGCGAGCCTCCGGGACTCAAGGGCTTTCCGCAGCAGAAGCAGCGGCTTGCTGCCATTATGATGCCTTGGCTAACCATTAGGAACAGAAATGCTCCGACGCCAAAGCCGGTGGAGATGTCTGAGTCATACTGGCAGTAATTGTAGTCTTTTTCATTGTCCGTGACAATTGTGGCCTGAAAAGAGACGCATCCATTTTAGTTAGGAGCCGCCAATATGCTTCTGAGAGTTTGACATCCAGCAGAAATGAAACACATCAAAGATTTGGAAATTGTCCGGGAAGTTCCTTTTCTTTTTTTATATAAATTTCTTTGATGGTGCTGCATCGCTTGTGTAGAAAAGTAGGTAATGCTTTCGTTTGGGCGAGCAAAGCTCAACTTTGAATATAGAATACAAAGATATCTATTCATATGAGGAAGTATTCATTGTGCAAAAGGCGCAGATTTCAGGAAAACAAGGATCCAGAACATCGGTTTGATTTACATTCAATCGAATTCCTCATCAAAATTGCACAACATCGTAATTTGTAGTCATAGATCGGAACTGCAGCATTAAGCCAGTATCTGATCTCTGGAGCCTCGGTGGGGCGGACTTAGCCACAAGGTATGTATACTTATCAAAAGATTCAATCTGGACACGCAATTGCGACAAGCGAGATCTGGCTCTACGGCATCTTAAGCTAGACCCTTTTTTTTCTCGTTGAATCGGAATTTCGATGACGGAGTTCCGCGAGAAATAATGTCGGAATCAGTAGATCTAGAAATTCCGTGGTTTGCCATGCTTTTCGAGAGTAGGTTGTGAATCCTAATTATGAGAAGCAGAAGATTGGCGTTTTGTTTCTATCGCCGTGGCCCTTTGGAGGTGAAAGGATGCTATTTTTCCTCCACTAAGCAGGTGAATATAATCGTTCTCTTATCAATAAAGGCAAAGATGATGCAATCCATGAACAAATTCACGAAATTACTGAACGACTTGGACAATAGCCATTGCCGCAGAATTGGCAACTTACGAGCACGAAACAGAGTCCTTACAGAACAAACGCAAACTTACAGTGCTTCTTCTCTGCTCAGCCGCAACGGCAAGTCCAAAGGCAATGAGATCAAAGACGAAGACCGCGATCAAGATCAGCTTTGAAGCCATACTTGCTCCCAACAACTGGATCTAATCTGACCCTTTTCTTCTTCTTCTCCTTCTTCTCCACTGCTCCTCTCTCTCTCTCTCTCTCTCTCTAGGTATATATTCTCAATATCGCTGCAAAGTGTTGAAGAAGCATCAGATGCCACTCCGTTTCTTTGCCCCTGCTTCTAAAAGAATATTTCCAAAGCAACCACCCCAGGAAAAGGACAAACTACCATTTAAGAGAGCGAGGCCATTTCAACCGCAGCTGTACATAGGTAAATAATAAATCACGAGAAGATCAAACGAAGCAAAGTGGGTGCTAAACAGATTAATTAAGTCGCTTGAAAAGTCAGCACTCCCCTTGCTTAAAACGCAAGTCTTCTCTTCCTCCTCTTTTGCTGTCCCTTTCTGGTTTTGCAAGGAGAGAGTGATACGTTGCATCTGTAAATATTTTATTAGTCTGAAATATCGAGAATTGGCGTCGAGTCGCTTTACTCTGACAGATCCTACTACCCACCCAAAAAAAAAAAAAATTAAAAGAGAGAAATAAAGGGAGTTTCAGTACAGTTGGTGCGAGTGCAACAGCAAAGCAACCGTGGATCTTGAACGTGAAGTACGGGCAACATGTGTTGTACAGCTAAATTCCGTCTAATCTGCTCCCCATTTTTTTCATTTTTACATTTGTGGACGAGGAGTAACTTGAGGTTGAAGGGGGAAATGGGACTCGGATGAGTATGAATAGTCCAGAAAGCGACTGCCATCAATGATTGATATTGACTCTTCTGTCGGTGGGGAAGAACCCCGCCGCTCCTGTAGTTCGATCCACGGTCCGGATCCGCCCTAGGAGGACGCCGGGAAAAAGGGAAAAATGCTGTCATGTGCTAAATAATTCGTATATTTTGATTGATTAAAAGTAGCTGGAGAGCACAGGCGAAATGTCACATCGATGATGGACTTATTTATTTTATTTATTTTTCCTTGAATCATTAGAAAAATTGAAACAAAGCTTACGGTTGTGCATTACGGCAGTTTCATGGACTTGAGAGGTTTGTCCCACTTCATCATTCGACTAATCTTTGATAAATTTTCTGTGTTGACCTGGCATGATCCGAAAATAAAAGGGTACAATCACGTTGAGCACGCTCAGAAAATTGGGAAAATTAGGATATGACCATATGATCATTTAACATTATAGACGGTGGAATGTCATCCACCAGTTTTGAAGTTGGGAATGGAAATACAAGTTTTACTGGTTTCATGATTTTTTGTCAATGAATTTGGTGGGATTTTCACTATCGAAAAAAAGGAACGAGAGGAGATTTATTTTTCTGATTTTATTTTGAAAATCAAATCAAAATAATAATATTTGAACAAGATATAACATATGAAGAATTCAATTGTAATTTTTAAAATAATATATATCGTTCTTTAGCTAATGAACGTATTTTGTGGATATTGTTCCTAAATAAAATAAATTCAAGAACTCAAAATAAAAAATGTTGGTTTTTGTAATCGATTAGCACATAATCACGAAGAAAGGTTCATTAGTCTTTACATCTTCGATTGCAGGAAAATAAGAGGTATTCATTGATACCTAATTTAATTGGCATTTGTCAATATATTTATTTTAGATATAGGCTAGCCGAGTCCAAATTGTGTCTCGACTAATCTCGTGTTCATAGTGACGAACCGGGCGAGTTTGGACAAGGCACTTTTCGGACCGATCTTGAATCCCACGTGGTTAATCCGCCAAGCTCTAACCTGGCCCGCATCCCCTGAGGTACATATCATCCTGACTCTTTAACATGCTGATCTGAACCCGCATTCAGTGCGGGCCGGGATCGGGACCATCCTGGTTGGCACCTCGTACAGCCTGTGCGCAGCACAGCCACTTCCCGAAGGTCCAATGACATAGCGCCACTTCAGCACGTGCGGAAGGAGGAGGATAGAGCGAAGCCTGAATTCGCTAACGGTTCCATCGGCCTTGATAGGTCGACTGAGCTCAAAAAAGAATAAAGAAGATAGAATTACACCGGCATTTCTCACATCGTTAGTTAGCCAAAAAGCGATAAAAAAAAATTGATGTCGGGCAGGTTTTGTTTTCTTGCAGCAACGACATACCCCATGATTTCAGAATCGTTCATGAATTGAGATTCTTCTGGCGTTACGGACTCCGATCATAAAGATTTCAGAGGCCCACCTGAACAACACAAACCCAGAAGCCATTAGTTCCATACGGGCCCCCGTTCACGGTCGTTTGAACGAGCACCGGAAAGCCTTGCCATCAGTAGGGGCTTAACAAATTGGCCCAAAAGGAGAACTGGGCTCGAGGGAGATCGAGATGAGGGCAGGGTCCTAGTCATGCATCGTATTTATTCTCGGTTCTGAGTTCAGACGCTTTGCCCGTGTCGCCGCCTTCGTGTCCTCTCCTCCTGTTCCGGAGATCACATCACATAATTCCGAGGAAAGCAAGGATGCAGATTTCATTAGCGACAAGCAGCAGCGCAATTGACTGAGGTGCAAGAAAGCATGTGAGCGAGCAGCCACTTAGAATTATCTGAGCTCAACCCTTTTCTTGTGACCCTCCCCCTCGCAGCCCTATGTGGCCTGTGATACCCTTCAATACCTCCATCCTCCTCGCACCACCACCATCTCTCTCTCTAATTTGTATATATACACGCCCGCATGCACGACTGATCTTCTCACTTAGCACACACTCAATACACCAGCAGCCATGAAGCTCTCTGCATGCACCGTTCCTGCTTTCTTAGCCCTCCTTCTCTGGGTCCACTCGTCCACCGGGCAAACTGACCGCGCTCCGCCATGTATGCGTCCCCAACATGTTTATCCTCGTAACTTGATACCATATGTTTTCCGTTTCCTTCTACTTAAAGTTTCTAAATACATGCATGGACCTGCTCTCTCAATGCCCTGAGGTTTTGTGTAACTTAATAGTCTCTAGCATGGCCTGGCTTTAATGTTTTAGTCTCCAATCATGCTTACTGTCTCCAAAGTAGGTTAGTACTAAATTCATAGATATCAAAAAGGTAAAAATATATGCTTGATTTCATGTCTTTTGTTAATGCACATGGCTAACTAACATCTTGCATGAGCTGAGATTGATGCGAAGCATCAAGCACCAAGTGAAACATGCAAGTTGCCGGTTGAGAGGACTAATGATAGAAATTATTGCTATGTTCATTTAAGAGTGACTAACCACTAAACAGCCATGACCATCTAATATAATTAATCACAATATCAAATCTGAAATTGCATTCTTGAAGAAAACAATAATGGGGTTCAGCGCTTTTGACAGCTATTTTCGAAGCCAAGCAACCTAATGATCGTGAAAAGAATCGATTGAAAGAAAGCGAGGAGACAACGAGCTATGGGAGAAGGGTGGTTCACACGGTTCAAATTGTCGGGTCAAGATTGCCGGATTGCTCGCACGCATGTGGTTCATGCTCTCCTTGTAAATTGGTATCAGTAGGTTCAACTTGTGCACGGGCACGGCCCAATAGAGCTGAGTCTTGCCCTATTTCCTACCGCTGCATGTGTAGAAACAAACTGTATCCTGTCCCATAATATCCAGTCTTCTCTCTCCCCATATCATATTATGATAACCTTAATATACATATCAAACGTGTGTTGATTTCTCCTAAGTCAAAGTTATCATTCTATTTTCATGTTGGTAACCTCAAATGTTATTACGAACTCTAGTAGTATAATCTAAAAGAACTCTTGATGAAGTTCGGTTTTACCGTTCATGTCTTAGCTAAGGTCATGAAAGAGCGCGCGCAAAGAGACGTGTTTTCGCACCCATGCACAAAGTAAAACTATAGGTTCAGACGGGCACTCGAACAGCCACGTCCCCATCGCTATTGTTCTTAATATTTCTGGAAAAAAGTTCAATCAAGTAAGTCAAAGAGATTAACTGGAGTAGATTTTACGCCAGTTTCAATGTGGCCCCTGTTCTTGTGTAAAACTTACCATGAATACGAGAGAAAACATCCCAGTTGCCGAGTCCTTTGCCATCTTCAAGAAATCCTCCTCCAATCTGCGACCGTAAACATTGCTAGTCTCAGACTTATCACTGCACATGAGGGGGGGAGAAAGAGAGAGAGAGAGAGAGTTATTTGTGCCTGGTATGAAGTAATGGAGGTCCCAAACAGGATAGTCTTTTGGGAAACGGAATCTGCGGATGTGTCTTCTTCTTCTTCCTCCTCTTTGTAGGAGTTAGGGTGCATTTGGGAAAAGATTTTAGGAAAATGCAAAGATTTTGAGTTAAAGGTGTTTTTCAAAATATAAACTGTGTTTGGTAAATTATAGTTTGAAAGCCCTTTGTGAAGTACATTTGAGCAAAATGGTACAAAAGACTTTTGTGATAAAAAAAAAATTATCAAAAAAAAAAAAAAAAAATTGACTGGTAAGGGTGGGCGGCCGCTGACGATTGAAATTTGTCGCCGGTGGCCGACATTCGACTTAGGTAACCCCAAAGACGACTGGGGAGGGCTGCCTAGGGTCGAGTGACCCTTGAAGACTACCGACAAAGGCCGCCTGAGGTTGCATGACATTGCCGCAACCTCCGACGACCTCGGATCTGGGGCGGCGAGGTCGCGCGACGCCGCCTTGACCTTTGGCGACCCCACTGCGACCTAGATTTGGGGCGTCGAGGTCGCGGGAGGACCTTGCCACCCCAAATCTAGGTCACGGTGGGGTCGTGCGACCTCACTGCCCCCGGATTTGGGGCAGCGAGGTCGAGGGAGGTCGCTGACGCCGCCACGACCTAGATCTAGGGGCGGCGAGTTCGCGCAACCTAGACCTTACTACGACCCAAATGGCGCGGCGATCACGCCACCCCTCGGCATCAGTCGCGCCACCCCTTGACGACGATCGTCTAGGCGACGGTTGCTGGCGACTGACTGCTATTCTCTGGCAACTGCTCACGGCAGAAGAAGAAAAATATGATGAATAGCGAGGGCAAAACTGAAAAAATGAAAAACCAACGAGAATAATTTGGGAAGAAATTTTTTTTTTAGCCCCTCAGCTCAGCATTCTCAGCATGCTGAAAGCCCAAGGCAGCCCCCAACCTACCTTGGGCTTTCAGCCTTGTGAAGGCTGACATTTTGCAAAAGGATTTTGAAATTTTTTTGCCAAACACCCTGTCCAAAAATCTTTGGGGCTTCAAAGTAGCATTGAGAAGCTACTCCCAAACGCGCCCTTAGAGGGCTGAGCTAACAAAGAGAGAGCAGGGAAAGCATTCTTTCTGTGATGCCCATCTTCCAGTGCCCACTAGTGAAGAAGAAGAATCATCAATCAGTTCATAACAAAGGAAGTGGTGTGGCTTTGTGTGAGTAATTTGCATACGCATTCGGTGAATTTTGCATGGGGCTCGCATTGCGAACGAACTAATTATGTGATTCTTTCTTTTCCTTTCATATAAATTGTCGAAAGTATCATGTTTGCCAGGTGAAGTGAGCCTACGTTCACCACCAACTAACTGGAAAAGGTCCCATTTTGAGGCATGCAATTTAAATTTAGCTGGTTCTAACTACTTGGGATATACGCCTGTGTCGAGCTGGTCCTAACTACTTGGGATATACGCCTGCGTCGAGTTTGGCTGGGTATGTGTAATTGTTAAATGCATTCGGGAAAGCCGCATTTTGAAAGGAAAATACAATCCCAAGGTCGTTGTATTTTCAAACTTAGGTCATCACACCTTAAGAATAGCTAAAGCACATTTTGTGAAAGTCAAAATTACTGTCCCTCGGCACTTCTAAACTCCACTTGAAACTAAATTATCTATTGGTCTTATTCTTTCTTTAGCAAGAACTATTCCCAAAAGTATTTGTTTATCTCTCTTGTGACAAGGAAAAAGAGTGTGAATGTCTTAATGCTTTTGTTGATGGATAGAGAGAGGGGAAAATATTTAGTAATATCAAAGTTCTGTGTTAATCACAAATGTGATGCACATTTATCTAGTCAGATCTACTCGCGGTCTAGCGTGTGTCAAAGTATTATTTAAAAAAAAAAAACCCACAAAAATTGCATTGGGGATCATAAATATTTTGATAAGGTTGCTTTGTATTTATGATCCTCGACTCTAGCTTTTGCAAAGTACTTTCTTTTTTTTTAATTACAATATTTTGATGCATGTCAAACCGTGAGTAAGTTTTGATTAGATAAATGCGCGCTACATCCGCGACTAATATAGCAAATTTGATACTACTGGATATATTCTTTAGAGAAAAAGGAGGAAACCTAGCTGACCAGGACGATTTCATTGGTTCTCGAGTCGCATGGCTCAACCCCTAATCATGGTGCTTAACAGGCTTTGAATTACTTTGAGTGATTCGTTCCAAGTTAACGTATTCAAACTAGTTCCGAGGTTCATTTCCAAAAGGAAAAAAAAAATAGTACACATAAGGATGATGGATGATCAACCACTCTGAAACCTGTAATTTCTACCTTGAAAATAGAGGAGTTTACATGGTGAATATTCAACCAGAGAATCAGCACTGACTCGACCATGTTCCAATTCCCACTTTGAAAACCAAGCGCTTTAGAAGGCTGAAGTCCAATTTAGCACCTCCAGACCCGCACAGAAGGGCCCAAAGTCTAGAGCGGGCAATTTCTGCAGCTCAAGACAGAGGAATACCGTTCTAACGAATGGAGCCTGCTCCGGAGGAGAGCGACTCGCAAGCCCAACAGAGAACAATAGCGAGACCCGGACCTGGACCTGTGCAGCCACGTTCCTCCGAATTTCCAGGAAATAAGGAGGAACCGCGTAGTGAGACGCGAAAACGACCGAGCCCATCATCACCATCTGAGGGGAATGCCAGGCCATCTAACTAAACATAAACAGCGCAGAAACGGCACTGAGGTAGAAGAAACAGGCAGCGTATTGCCGTTGCTTTGTCCAATTTCATCTCAGTTTATACTCATACCGACATGAGCTGAGATCAGGAGGTATGCAACGTCGCCCGGAGTTCACAAGGATCGTTGGCCCACCACCCGTTCTGAGCCCATGCGGGTTAATGAAAACCACGTCTTCGATATTATATGATCATTGGTTGATGTCGGGCGAGACGCCATTAAATTTCCAGTCCATGGTTCTAAGGAAACCATTTGCTGATATTGGGTGGGTGGGTTCCCAATCCCATGACCAGATTTCTTGTCCAAGAGGGTTCTTCTAGATGGTCCAAAGCTCAGTCAAAATGTCCACGAATGTTGCCGAGAACGCACTTGCAAAGCCAAATCGTCCACCGAGATCGAATTGTGGTGGGGGGGTTTGACTGGCCATTTTCATTGCCTTGGTCAAATCTCACGCGCAGTCCACCACGTAGTCCTCTCCAAGTCTTGAACCAGTCAATTCTAAACTACTGCCCATTCACACCCCTTGAAATTCACGGAACATTCTCCCCATCATCCTAAGACCGAAACCCGCTTAAGAAACATAAATCCCCGTTCCTCACAAGCACAAAGCGCGCCATCTTTCCCCCTCAGAAATTGCATACCATCGTCCTCCCCAAAAGCTCTTCGGAAAAAGACCATGCAAGTCCTGCTCGAGAAGCCGCTGCAGAGGCCGCGCCTCCCGCAGAGATCCGTCTCCTTCGTCAGGGACAACCGGGTCGGCCGCAGGTGCGCCTCGCCAGCGGCGTCGTCCCCGCGGCGCCGGCCGGCCTGCACGTGCACGAGGGGTCCCGGGTCGGTCCAGTGCAGCCGCCACGGGTACGTCGTGCCCGACGACCGGGCGGTGAGGATGAATCAGGCGAACAGAGAGATCCTGAAGAGGGCCTTGACGCCGCCGGCTCGCCGGTTCAGCCTCCGGAGGTGGAGCTTCAGGCCGACCCCGAGCAGGCTCTCGACCATGTCGACGGCTTGAGTTCGCTTAGATCAGAGCGTTTGTCTTCCACACGATCTGCTCGCGAGGAGGATGGGGGATATATCAAGGTCCGCCGGTGCAGCAGTGTATAAAGTGAATCGATTTCTTCATCGCTCGAGGGACGAGAGCTCCATGTAAATCGCATCAATTTTGATCTTTCAAGGGTACTGTAGCGTGGCCTTTGCTACTTTTCTTTTTTGATTTTTTGGTCCGGATCGGATGGCTGCTTTCTTAGTCGGTCTTAGGAGAAACTAGGACCAGCAGTGCCAGGCAATATTGATTGTTTGACAATTCTAGAGTGTAATTGAATTTGAGAATTCTCTAGGCCGAACGGATTTGGGTTTTTTTATTCCTTAGTTTTGACCGATGATTTCTTTTTCGTGCCATATTATTTTACTTGATCATGTTTAAAATTTGACTTGAATTTAAATAATTATAAAATTAATGAGAAGCTACGAACCTTATCATTTGAATTCATCCGCACTCGACATATTAAATTTGAAATTTCTATAACATTTTAGATATAATAAAGATTTTAGGACTGGTTTCTACTTCTAAAGATAACCAAATTTTCTAAACATTATCTAAGATATTACAATCGTAATTGTAATATGATTTCGAAAAATGATATTCCACACATCTCAAGTGATTGTAATTAATCTTTAATCGATGTTGGATGATCTCCAATTTCGCCTTACTTGTAAATGAAAAGAATTATAATTGTCATAGGCTGAAAATATAGCTCCATGTCCTAAAGCCCAAAAACAGAAGGATTTTTTGCTTCTGGCAGTCAAGCCTCGTAATTATCACTGCAATCGCGCGCACCAACCCTGGCCCAGGATAGAGAGGTCCTCGCAACCAAACACCCACCGCACAGGGGGCCGCCGGGGCCCCAGCCAACCATCAGCCGCCACGTGCGACCCGGCAAAGGCCCCTGATCGCCGAACCCCGTACGCCCGCGAAGCACCGGATCCGCGCCGCGGGTGGATCCCCCTCTCTCCCGCAGCAACCGAAGTTCGGGAGACGACGCGGAAGAGCAAGCAGAGCAGCAAATCTCCGCGCAGATTCCACTGAGTCACTCCCTCGCTCCGGCTCCGGCTCCGGCTCCGGCTCCGGTCGCCCGACCCGCTCGCGCCGCTCGCGTGCGATGCGAACGCCCGTGCCTGCAGCGATCGGCCCGCGGTCCTCCTAGATCGGCAGGCATGGCGAACTACCTGGCTCAGTTCCAGACGATCAAGAGCTCCTGCGATCACCTCGTGATTGCCGGTGAGCGCCCTCCCCTCGCTCCTCTCTGGAGCCGTCCGCAGATCGCTCTTTCCCCCGCTTCGAGTTCGATCGCGAGTTCGGATGCGCTCGCGAGCGGCTCCTGGTTGTTGAGCTGTCTACTGCTACTGTTGGATTTGAATCGATTTTTTTGGAAATGAGGGCGCTCGATCGCGATCCCCAGAACCGCTTGCCTTGAGATCGCGCGAGATTGAATTGTCTTCGAGTTCACTCCGTGTGTGTTGATTTTCTAAAATTGAAATTTTTCTTGCTTCGGTCTGTTTGGAATCGTTTTGATTTTGCTAGCTCCGCGCTGGGCGTCATTGTTTTGATGGCGCATTGTGCTTCGGAACTGAACTGATGGGTGATGCTGTGCGGCGAATGTCCGCGGAGTGTCGCGGCATTGTAATTTGTTCTCTCGTTAATTGAACTGTGGAGTCATTTCATTTCTCGCGGTCGCGGCAGCGAAGAAACTTCTTTTCCTGGACTTTTAGCACGTAGGAGATTCGGCTCAGCTGGAATGTGCTATCTGTAAGAGCTGGATCATATAGGAAACAAGTGACTTATTTTTTTCCCCTGAGAGAGAAAAAAGAGCATGATCAAGAATCATCTTTTTGTTTCTGAGAAATGCAGAATTTAGGGAGGAATGTATCTTTGCTGGGTTGATCCAGGCTTGAGTTCAGACCGTTCATGCAGTTCTTTGGTTAATTAATTACTATTTTGCTTCTAAATATAGGTTTGAGCTTCTATGCATGATAAGTTAGCTTATTTAATCTTATTTGGGCTTCATCAATATGTTGGCTAGTTTTCGCGGCACCATTAATTTACCTTCCCTTCCTCTACTTTTATGTTTTAATTTTATTGTCATGAGTATTTTCTTGTCAATTCTCCTACCGTCTTTGCATTAACATTTTCACTCATTAGGGGTGACCTCTCTTCTATGTGTCTTCTGATCTAAATTGCTCTGAACTGACTTCCAGTTGAAGATGTGAGTGACTTGTGGCCAACTATCAAGAATGGATTTGAGGAGAGATTGCCTTTTAAAAGAGCTTGTTTGAATAACAAGACCCGTAATCCTGTGTTTGTTGAGAACTTGCCTGCTGAATTCATCTTGACGACTGATGCAAGACTTCGCAGCCGCTTTCCACAGGAACAATCTTTGTTTTGGTTTCGGGAGCCATATGCTACCGTGATTTTTGTGACCTGTGAGGTGGCTCTTCGTCCCTTTCCTCATCCTTTTGAGCTATTTATCTTTGCCGTTTAAGCTTTGCAAGCTTTCTTGATATTCCATGATGACGAATTATGTAAATGCCCAGTCCTGGTTTGAAGCTACAAGAAGGTGCTCATCATTCGATTGATATTGGGTTATTTTGAACGAAGTAAATAATGTATGCTGGGCCTGGTTCATCATGGTGATTGTTACTTCCGTATTTATTGGAATTTACATGATCCCTGGTACTTACTGCATGTATATGTACGTGTAATTGAGTATGGAGACTGATGAATGAAGTTGCTGTTCAGTTGGCTGCATGAAAGGCCACCTGATAGGAACTTTGAATGCGAGCTCGAGTTACTTCTACATTGAATTTGCATTGTCAGTCAAAGCTTCTGCCCTTGTGCTATTTATGGAAGTTTTTCTTGTAATTCAACACTTTCCAGCAATTTTGTCTATTGACTTCCCATAGACATAGGTTGTTCTCTTACTCTGGTGCTCTTTCATGTGTGTGCGCATGTGTGTAATTGCACAAAGATGATTGATGGTACTCTCCAAATCTGAAAATGCTTCAGACCGGATTCGGAAAGCGTCATAGTAATCATTCAGGATTTAATGCTGGCTTCTTCATGTTATCAGTTTTGCTGATGGAACACGCCGTAATACCAAATTACCCTTTTGCAGGATCTTGACGAGTTCAAAACCATCCTGAAACCACGACTAAAACTAATTGTACAGAATGATGAGAGAGAATGGTTTATTGTGTTTGTTTCCAGAGCTCATCCAACTAATGATCAGGCCACTAAATTGGCCAAAAAGGTATATGCCAGGCTTGAAGTTGATTTCAGCTCCAAGAGAAGGGAAAGGTACTAATTATTTCTTGTAGTTCCTCTTAGTTTCTACTTAACAAAACCAGAGCAGCAAGAAAGAATGTGATTAAGCATTATCTCTCTGTTTACTTAGGCTTCTTATTAGAGCTTGTTATTTATTTCTAGCTCTTGGAACTCATTTTAGAAGGTTGATAAATATACCTATGCCACCTAGAAGTTCTTTTAATCACCAAACTCTATTGCAATTGTGAATGAATGTGGCCTGGAGGTGTTCCTGGTGTATGACTGTGTCCTTGTCACCTGAGCACTTATCATCTCTCGTGGCTAAGATTGACTCTCTCTCTCTCTCTCTCTCTCTCTCTCACAGTTCAAGGTGTAATGATTCTCGTGACCAGTTGCAAGTTCTTTTGTTATTCTTCTCTTCTTTTTTACTAGGTTCCAAAGTCTCTGTCAGTCTTTACCATGCTCTGAAATTTAAACATGTCCTTGTCTCAGGTGCTGCAAATATGACATACACGGTCCTGAAGCAAATTTTTGGGAAGATTTGGAATCGAAAATTGTGGAGTCCATCAGGAATACCCTGGATAAGCGTGTTCATTTTTACGAGGATGAGATACGGAAGCTCACTGAACAAAGATTCATGCCGATTTGGAACTTCTGTAATTTTTTCATATTGAAGGTCTTTCCTTTCTCAAAGTTGTGGACCATTGTTATCAAATGAAATGTAACTTTAGCTTATGTGAGTTGCCTTGTTTTGATTGTACCTGTTGCCTGCATACCTTTTGTCTCGCATGTATCGACCTTACACTTGCACAATCATTATATCATAAGATTTAGGTCTGCTGTCCTTATCCATTCGTCTCAATGCAATTATGAGGCACATTACTCAGAAATTTCATGTCTTCTCATGTCTGTTTTTCCAAATCAATTCAAACTTTCTCTGCAACCTTTTCTTGCAGTTTCCTTTTTCCTTTAATGTTTTGTAATGGTCAACAGGAGAGCTTGGCTTTTATATTTGAAATGGCTCAACTTCATGAAGATGCGTTACGTGAGTATGATGAACTAGAACTCTGCTACTCAGAAACAGGTGTGTATTCCATGAATGCCTTGTCGATACTTCTATGTCACTGATGAGAAACATGTCTTTGTTTGACTGAATTTTCATATTATGTAGGCATCTTGTTATTCTGATTGATTGCTATGGCAACCTAACTTGTCTATTTCTTGCTCTCTTTTTTTATTTATTATTTTTTATTGTAATTAAAATGTCTACCTGTTACTTGTGACACATTTCTGAAAATTTGGCTCTCTATTGTAGTTTATGTAATGAGAATAAAAGCATGGAGTGCACTTCGACAAACTGCCTTGAATATCAGATTATTCGCTTAGTATCTAGATGGCAGTTGGTACCAAGTATGCAGTCTCGATTCGGTTTTCGTAAAAGGAAGTGTATTATCTTTTAGTGCATGAACATCAGCCGTTGTGAGGATGGATATCCATTGTGAGGGCATTACTTGTAAAAATGGTCAGCATAGATTCATGTCATGTCTGCAAAAACAGAGGGAGCTTACTTTTGCTGGTTCTTTCGAAGATCCTTGCTCACCTCTGCACTATGAACAATCTTATAGCTATCAATGTAAATGCAGCCAGCATGACTGCAAAACAGAGGGACTTTGGAGGACAAGATAAGGGTGACGATCAAGCAGCACTCCTCAATCCTGGAAATAAGCCGCTCACACAGATTGTTCAAGATGACTCATTCAGGGAATTTGAGTTTAGGCAATATCTCTTTGCCTGTCAATCAAAGGTGTGCAATTCTTTGCTAATTTGATTCCTCTTCTTCTGATGCTTAAGTAGAATGGACTTCTTGTTTGCTTAGAGTTTTATTTATTTATTTATTTTCTGGTTGTAAGATGTTTGCTGCTACTTTAAAGGATTTATTTATTTATTTTTTCAGTATTACTGTTTCTAACTAACATATCTGTTACTGCAGCTTTTATTCAAACTTGGTCGGCCATATGAAGTTGGATTGAGGGGTTATTCATTTATAATAAGCTTCTCAAAGACCCTGGCAGTATATGAAGTACATATATTTACTTTATGCTTCTTGCCTCTATTTTTCAATTGATTTACATTTTGAAATGTAGAGTATTTGCTCTGTGTTTCTTTCTGCCTTACCTCCTGGTCTTTGGGAACTCTTTTCAGAGTATGCTACCATTTTGCATGCGTGAAGTGTGGGTAGTGACTGCATGCTTGGCTTTAATCGGAGCAACTTCCTCTCATTACAAAGATGGATCCGTCTCTTCTGAGGTAGAAAAGGAGTTCTACCGTCTTCAGGGTGATCTATATTCTCTATGTAGGATTAAGGTAAGACTTTCATATGTGTTCTTTTTTATAAATGTAACAATTGCTGATTGATACTTTTTAACAAGTTGGAAATCATTTAGTATATAGGTTTTAGCATGAGATCTTACCATCATTGACACCAGCTAATAGCTTATAGTATTAGTACCTGGCGAGAATTTTGAGGACCATGAATTATTGACTAAAGCGATTGATTTGTTTTGCTGTGGAGAAGAAATGGAGAGTTCGGAAAATTGGGTATTTCAGAGATTGCTCACTCCTTTTTAGGCCGAAACCAGAGACTTATGCTTAATATGCTGGACAATGAGATCCTTGTATCAAGATTCCTTTCAATTCTTTTACAGGTCTTTTGGGACATATGTTATAACCATTGCATCCTTCTTTTCTCCCACTTAAGTTAACTATTGCCAATGAGATTCTATGCTGAACAGTGTGATTGATGGCAGTTTATGAGGCTGGCATATTTGATTGGATATGGGACAAATTTAGAAAGGAGTCCTGTCAACAGGTAGGAGCTTGAAATCCCAGGACAAGTATATTTATCCATTTAGCTGTTGTAAATTTGATCTCATCCCTTTTTTATGCAGTGCCTCACTCAGTATGCTACCTTGGCCCAAACCTGCAATTTGGCCATCTATTCCGCCAGATGCTTCATCTGAGGTGCTTTTGAAAGAAAAGGCAAGTCCATGACCTGGTTTATGAGCTAGTAAACCATACATTAGACATGTTTTTCAATTTGTTTTAGCCAAACTGGTAATCTCGTGGATGAGAATATGACACTTTAAGGTGATTATTTGTCTAATGATATTGTTTTGGGAGCAATATACAATTTTAACCATTCATACATAGCAACATACCCGATGGTTACTCGGGGTATGATGAGAGTGGTGTGCAATTTTATACTCCTAGTCAAGATATATTGTAATAACTAGGAAACATGTGGTAGATTCGTGACACTTCATAAATTGCAGTGTGTTCTCCAAATCAACTGATTAACATCAGGAGGCAGATTTTGTGGAACTTTGTTTGCTTTAGATTCTTTATTTTTGTTTGAAATTAATAGGCATTTTAGAGCTTTGAAGCTTTGAATTTGTGTTACTGGGTGAATTGAGTAATCTGAATGAGTTGTGTGATCAACCATTATAGCAAGCTTTATTCCTCCATATCAATTATTGCATGAGGCTCCTTGTCCAGGATAAGTATCACATTGTTGTTTCCAGAAAAAAAGAAAAAAAGAAAAAATACATCGAAGAGAATTCTCTCAACTTGCTGTTGAGTATTACGGATTTTTTTTCTGTTTCAGAGGAATGTCTTTGTAGTAGAACATGCAATATTGTAAAGCAGAAGAAACATTTAGATATCCTGATTGATAGCCTTTGTGACTTTTCATAGTGCTCATTTTGGACCCTGCATCTTCTCAGTTGCTCCATGGCATTCTGAGTCCACTTAAATATATATGAATTGACGGTCATATTTGATTTCTTGTAGATCATTCTACAAGCTAGTCCTAGAGTCAAGCACTTTGGTATTCACAGGAAGCAGTTGCCTCTTGAACCTTCGGTATTGCTGCGCGAGGCTAACCGTCGAAGAGCTTCTCTATCTGCTGGAAACATGTTTGAAATTTTTGATGGTCGCCCGGGATTTGTTGATGGGTAATGAAATTTGTGGTTATTTACCAACTTTGTGGCACTATTTTGTTTTGTTTTGCGTGGCTTTCTCATCATTCCAATTTGTCAACAGGTTGGGTTCAGATGCATCTTTAAAAACTTCCCCGTCAAATAAAGCTCATGCAGCCATTATGTCACGAACAAACTCATCACCAGGCTTTGAGAGCTCGATCGATAGGCCTATGAGGCTTGCGGAGATTTATGTTGCTGCAGAACATGCTCTTCGCAATACCATATCGAGTCCAGATCTTTGGAAATCTTTCTCATCTTTGGAGGATTTTGAGGTATAACCACCCGCGTGTGCTTCGACTCCTGCATTGCTACGCACAATCTTGCCTGGGCATTCACTAGTAGCTTTATGTCATTTTATCTTTCCTTCGCTTGACTGCTGTTTTTGTTTTGAGCATTTTTTTAGTATTGTGTTCTTCTGTTTATGAACCCTAGTTTTGCAAAACTAAAGAGGTTGCTTTCTGAGTTGGTAATTTCTAATTGGAAACTCTTGCTTTTCCGGACCCAGGCTTAAGGGGATTTAAAAGAGGAAAGGAACTCTTTTTAATTTCTCATTCTTAAAACTTGATCATGATAGGAGAAATATCTGGAGCTAACCAAAGGTGCTGCTGACAATTACCATCGTTCCTGGTGGAAAAGGCATGGAGTTGTCCTTGATGGTGAAATTGCTGCTGTCTGCTTTAGGCATGGAAATTTTGACCTAGCTGCAAAGTCTTATGAGAAGGTTTGTGCTCTCTATGCTGGTGAAGGATGGCATGATTTATTGGCTGAAGTTCTGCCCGACCTGGCCGAGTGTCAGAAGATACTAGATGACCAAGCGGGCTACCTATCTTCTTGTGTGAGATTGCTTTCATTGGAAAAAGGCTTATTCTTGACCAAAGAACGTCAGGCCTTTCAGTCTGAAGTGGTTCGTTTGGCTCACAGTGAAATGAAGAATCCTGTTCCTTTAGACGTTTCATCACTGATTACATTTTCTGGCAATCCCGGTCTTCCACTGGAATTATGTGATGGTGATCCGGGTACTCTATCCGTGACCATTTGGAGTGACTTTCCAAATGATATAACCCTTGATTCACTTAACCTCACCTTGATGGCTACAACTAACGCTGATGAAGGAGCTAAGGTGTGTCTAATCAAGTAGATGGTTTTCATCATTAATTGTCCTCAGAGGGAGATATAATAGGCTCACAAAGTATGCTATTGACCCCAATTTTTTTATTTGTTTTTCAGGCATTGAAGAGCTCCGGTGCAATCATTCTGAATCCTGGTAGGAATACTATCACTCTAAGTTTACCCCCACAAAAACCAGGTTCCTATGTCTTGGGAGTTCTCACTGGACAGATTGGGAAATTGAGATTCAGATCTCATGGTTTTTCCAAGGGTGGCCCTGCTGACAGTGATGATTTTATGAGCTATGAGAAACCAACAAGACCAATTTTGAAGGTAATCATTTTGTATTGAATAGAATTCCCAAAAATAGGCATGCGTAATGTGTCAGGACAAAATTGGGACTTGGTCACATCTGCTTATTTCTTGTGCGCGTTCTGCTGAATTTTCACGGGAGGACGTGACTTAGAGATGGTATAATTGATTTGTTTCTAGAATCATAGATTGCTGAAACAGTATCTCTTTTTGTTAGGTCTCCGATCCAAGACCTCTGGTTGATCTTACTGCATCTGTTTCATCCGCTTTGCTAATAAACGAGCCACAATGGGTCGGAATAATAGTTCGGCCTATCGACTACTCTTTGAAAGGTGCTGTCCTTCATATTGACACTGGTCCAGGTCTGAAGATCGAGGATTCATATGCCATTGAGATGGAGAGCTTTAATCATGAGCTGCAGAATACTGCTGATATAAGGAAAGAGGATGGTGCTTGGGAAAAGGATTCTTCAAATAATTATCATAAGAATTTGGAGCAGTTGATACTTCGTGATGGTCGGATAGAGTTCCCAGAATGGGCAAGCAGCACGACTTCCATTCTGTGGATTCCAATCCGAGCCATCAGTAGCGAGCTTGCTAGAGGATCATCTTCAGGTTCCTAATTGTTAATTGTTGTGTAGTTCAGTATCCATGCAAATGTCTCTATATATGCATTACCTGTTTTTTTATCTGGAAGCAGAGTGTTGCATAATTGATTTTGCATTTCTTTCATTGTGATTGAGGACAGTGAACCCCCAGAAGCAAAGCATTGTAGATGGGATGAGGACAATAGCTTTAAAACTTGAATTTGGAGTGTCTTGCAACCAGATATTTGACAGGTATTATTCTCCGTCAATATGGCTTTCTACATTCGTATAGTTTCGTTCATCATGTCCCTTCGATCCTGGATCCTGTGCCACTTACCCTTACCATAATTATGTTCATTCTAATTTGTGTCACAGGACCATAGCTGTGCACTTCACCAATCCTTTCCATGTCAGCACACGTGTTGCAGATAAATGCAATGATGGTACCTCGCTCCTGCAGGTATTGTATGTTTCAAACTTTCAGCAGCATTGATTGATTCATAGTTTGGACCATGTAGCATCCCTTACAACTTACATAGCTTTCTTGAGATATACTTTTGGGTTGGGCTTAAGGCTGAAGGCCTCTTTTCTTTGAATATTTAAGGGATGGCTAGTTCTCACACTGCATTGACAGAATCATGCTATAGATTGGCAGACTATCTTAATAGCTACCTGAACTTCTGAATGAAGAATCAGTCAATTAGCTTGGCAGAAGACTTTTTGTTTGATATTAGGGGTCAATTAAATTTGAAGTTGAGATCCATTTATAATCAGGCATCCTAAATTTGCAACTTCTTTGATATACCAGTTAGGCTACATTAATTGCAATCATGTGAAGATCAGTCCAGAACTCTCTCTCTCTCTCTCTCTCTCTCTCTCTCTCTCTCTCTCTCTCTCTCTCTCTCTCTCTCTCTCTCTCTGTGACGCACGCACGTGCATACACAAGTTTGAGGGGGGAAGAGGAATGTGGGAGGTTAGCAGGCAGATACATGATAAGTGATTGCCTGACCGACACATGAAAAGAGTTATGCTGGAAACTCATCCTGAATCCTCATAAAATGATGATTAATGTACAGCACTTGCTCCACAAACTTGAAAATCACATGAGATTTGTCACCCTACAGTATAAAGTAGGAGATTCTTTTGACTACTTTTGTAGTTACTCGCTATGCAACATCCAGGTTATACTCCAATCGCAAGTAAATGCCACATTGACTATCTATGACGCTTGGCTGGATCTGCAAGATGGATTTGTTCATATTAGAGAAGATGATGGAAGGCCAACTTTAGGATTCTTTCCTCTCATCATCTCTCCAAACACTCGTGCAGGGATCCTCTTCAGCATATGTATGGAGAAAATAGTTGGAGGTATAAGATGCAGCTTCTCTTTCATTTTTCCTTGTGAAGAGCCTTAAGTTTCAACATTTATTATGACCAGACCTTTTGTCCTGGTCAAATGAATGATGATAGGAAATTAAAAATAGCAGCTCGAAGTTCTCACATAGGCGATTGTTATGTTAGGAGGATAATGCACCCTTTCTCCTATCGGATGATCTAGTGTAACTTGAAGCTAAGTTTTGATTATGGGGAGTTTCATTCAAGATTGTTCAAAGGGAAATCATTTTTATGATTTTACGTGCTGTGTTCCATGGTTCTTTTGGTTTGCAGATCAAATGGAGGCACGGCAAGAGAGTATACTTAATATCAAATATGGAATTTCTGGTGATCGCACTATTGGTGCACACCCACCTGTTGCAGGAGACTCCAACAGACTTGGGTGTGATGGGCGGGATTTGATCTTTAGGAGTGCTCTTTCTTTGCAGCGGCCTGTGCTTGATCCATGTTTGGCTGTTGGCTTTCTGCCTCTTCCTTCTAGCGGGCTTAGAGTTGGACAACTAGTTGCAATTAAATGGAGAATTGAAAGGTTGAAGGATTTTGAGGAAAGTGATACCTTGCAACACCGCAATGTAAGTCAGCAATACAGATGATCTCCACAAAGAAAACTAAGATACTTGGAGGATTAAAAAAAGGATTTTGGACTCATCTTGTTAAAGTCGCAGTTACAAGTAAAAAGAGCATATGCTTCATCTATTCTTCTATCATTTGATCTTGATTTAGTTAAATTGGTTTTTGTTTCTTATCACCTGTTCTAATGTAAATAATGTATTCATAGGATGTCAACAATGACTAAAGATGGTTAGCAAAACGATGAGTGGACATAATATAGCTAGCCAATTAGACATTATCGATTGTCTTATTTAAGGGTGCACAAGTTTAAATTTCTGTTCCACTATCTGGTTCCATTCTCGGCTGGCTCTCACCATCCTCTGGAAGTCCTTGTTTAGTGCATGGTGTGCTGGTTTTCCAAAAGCTTGAAGGGAATACAGAAGGGGAATTTATTGCTTTTTTGCTAGTCAACCTCTCCATCAAATTTATAAACTTTATGAACCTTTAAAAAACCAATAAGAGTATCAGTTATTTTTGTTCTGTTTTGACAAAGTAAGAGGATTAGTTATTTAAAATCTACAGACTAGAGGAGTATGCTTTAGATTTCTGTTGTTCCTCTTTATTTAATTACATATTTGCTGAAAAGCTAAAGGAAACCCATCCATGAGTTTAGGCATCAGTGAGTTGTATCACATATTGAGTAGCTCATGCATGCAAAGAACCTGGGTCTAAAATCAGGTTTCGGTTTAGAAGTGTTGTTGCACCAAACAGTTACTTTAAATAGTTTCAAAATTGTTCTATCATTATCTAATTCATTTTTGTATGACAGGATGAGGTCTTATATGAAGTCAGTGAAAATTCTGTAAATTGGATGATTGCTGGCAGGAAGAGAGGGCATGTCTCTCTATCTCCAAATCAAGGTTTTGAAGTCCCGCCTTTTGCTGTCTGTTATTTCTTGAGTAATTTTTCTTTAGAGTAATTTATCATGCACCACCAATCTGTTTTCATGGCAGGTTCCAGAATAATCATCTCCATATTATGCGTGCCGCTGGTGGCTGGTTATGTTCATCCCCCGCAACTAGGGCTGCCGAACATTGACAAAGCAAATATCAGTTGCAATCCTGCGGGTCCTCACCTGGTCTGTGTCTTGCCTCCGGCCCTCAGCTCCTCATTCTGCATTCCCGCATGATAACCTCACCTGCTCTTCCAATAGTCTGCTCCTCAACTGGGTCGTTCCACTTCCGATACCTGTGAGATTTTTTCATTTAAACAGAGTTAGATGAGATAAAGAAGGTAAGTATTAGAGATTTTACAGGACTCGAGATTTGTAAATCCTTGTTCTTTCGTCGGTTGTTCAGGGAATGAAAAGAGTAGCTGAGTTTATTGTGTGAGTTAGTTATTCAGGCGTTCTAGGTCCCAGCCACCATGTACTTCCTGGTTCGTGTACAGCGGGAATTTTGCTGTCCTCTTTGTTGTATAACACTTTTTGAGTATAGTGACCGAGGCCAAAAAAAAAAAAAAGATTTACTCTCAGGCTTCAGCTTTTTACTTTATGCTCGTTGACATTGTGGAAGTCCTGATATGAATGATGTCCCTCTTTTCAAGCGTCCTAACCTGTGCAGAACGTCTGACCCAAAAAAAAAAAAAAAAAAAAAAAAACTGTTAGAATCGAACTTCGATAGGCACTATAAATTTGCATTGTTGCACGTAAGATTTATCCCCAGCAAGTAAAACACAGAAGTAAAACTATCTGGAGAAACTACGAAAGAGTCCAGCGTCCAAGATCCCTTTCGATGTTGGATCGAGTACTGACCTTAATAATCTTAATCTCCCTTTAAAATCGATATTAGGTTCGTCCTCCTAACTCAATAGACGCTGGTCTTGAGATGCAATGCACATGTCCTGCGGGCTTCATACTCTAGAATTGAGCTAACCCCAAACTTCACCATTCGTTTTAGCACGTGAATAATCTGAAAAGCTTTACCAAAATTGATAAGCGAAAGCGAAAACGAAAACGAAAACGAGAATAAGAAAATAAAGGAAGAGAAAGGTAAAAGAAAATGTGAGATAATAGAGTGGGATATAAAAAGGTCCCACCGAGATTTGAACTCGGGTTACTGGATTCAGAGTCCAATGTCCTGACCACTAGACCATGGGACCTTTGGTGATCCTTACTAAACCGTTTTTAGTTAAGTATCATTCTTGGGCTAGAAGATCATGTTCCGCATTTGTGTTTTGATGTCGGCCAGCATTCCACAACTATCAGAAAGGACAGATTGTTGCCTGGGTAATATGACATCGCGTACTATCGATCGAATCCCTGGCATACTGTTGCTTCATGCAGCATGGCATGATCGGTACATTTGTGTACTATGCAAGGCTCGTTTATTTCGCAAAAAACGTTTTTCAAATCATATAATTTTTGCAAAACTAACGCATCTTAAATATCAATTTTGTCACGCTAGTTGATAATAGGTGATGATACAACTCACCCCAAATAAGCAAGAGAGGAAACTTGAGATGCACGATAGACAACCTCTTGTTTTTTTACTTGTAAATGTTAATCACATTTACATTTTTACTCGTGTTTAATCTGGTTTACTCCATTAATATGGTATTCATGCAGTGGGCATTATGGAGCTGAGAAGGGATTTTTTTTTTTTAATCTTCAATAAATAAAAAATGCCAATAATGATGGAAGACCTAGAAGAAACTTATGTATAATGAGGATAATTAGGCAACTCTTTGATTTATTTATTTATTTATTTATTATCGTTTTGCTAGATCAAGGAATTCAATTCACAAAATACTCATTTTCCCCAACTTTTTTAGTCCGTCCTATGTGGCACTTGTCATATCAATGAATATTTTATGCCTAAATTAGCATTCGCACAATAAGCTTAGAACTAATTGAATAATTCCTCCAGTTAATTAAGCAGCAACTCTTATTGATACTCTTTGAAATTCAAGTTGTGCACCGCACTACATTGATATAATGTTACGCTAGGTACCATTAACTACTAATTGTGGAATGATATGGATTGAGAAAAAAGAAGAAGAAAGCTTGTTAGTAGTCTAAAGATATAACGTACGTTACGCACCCCACTCTAAAGATCTAAAGGCGATTGCGTGTATATCTCTAAGCTGTAAAACTTAGGCATTTGATAACAATAACGTAGGGTACATTAATGGACTCCACAAAGTGACACATCCATGCATATTATTGCAATAATGAACATTTCAAGTCCACCAACTCAATCCAAATAATGAATTCCATGCTATCCTTAGATGCATTTCTATGATTTTGACCCGACTTTGTTTAGACCCGACCCAAGAATTCAGTGACACTAGATCTCTAGCTAGAGTTCATACATTATTGGCTCATCATAATTATTTCAACTATAATTGGTCATATCGAATCATCAATCTCTCATCTTGACTCAATGTAGTCGGTCCCGATCCTACCATCATGGACCGCACTAATGTCAGTAGTTGATGTTTAATACGATCAATGTTACATGGTTTGGATCGTGATACAGTGAATATGGTCCAATTTAATCTCGAAGGACTTTATGCTGTGCAAAAAGGCATGGAAAATGGGAAAGTGGGGCTTTTAAATTGTCCAATCACTTTACCTTTAGTGAGGCTAGAGAGTGATATCATTGACTTCTGTCCCACGAAAGAAGGAACCGACACAGCGGAATAGTTACTTGAACTTGAATTCGCCCTTTGAATCTCATGATGTTCCATCATCATGATGCTGTCCGCCTTAAGTCTCGGAGGAGGAAAAAGGAGAGAACTTGACCAATCCCAGCTTATGCCCTAATTCCACTTTATTAGAAAAGCAAAAAGGGAATTCTAGAGGATACTTGCCCTGGCCAGGGGATTGGAGCTTTGTCCCTCAACACCTATTTATTTTTTGGTTTGATCTTAAAATATAGCTTCCAAATCGATGGTCATAAAGTAATTTCTGGGAATCTCTCGATTTTGGCGAAGATGTTTCTTTTGTCATTTCGAAAATGTAAACCTTACGGTGCTAGGCCAATGTTGATTCAAATAATCAATTCATTGCCACAGGTTCAGAAAGAAAAAAATGAATTATATCAACAACCACGTGAACCATCAATATAAAAAAAGTTTGCTCTTCTTAATTCACCGTCTCCTTCTTCATGTGATGGCTTATTGGTAGGCCAATGAAAAGGATAGGTGGAGTCAAGTTAAAAATGATTTGATCCAAATTAATCTATTTATATACAATTTAAATTTAATGACTTATACCCAACCCGACATATATCAAAATGATGCCCGACTCATCCCATGATCCATATATAATAATTTTTCTCTTAAATTGTCAACTGTGAAGAATGGTTGGCTTTTTGACCAAAAATATAAAAAAGAATGGGTAGCTCTATGAACCGCAATCCATATTTAATTTAGGTTGAAGGTAGGCTACTAACTGACCACTAATGTCCATCTTTTCCAGGCTTTATTTTTCAAAATCCATTTATAACCCATATTATGATTTCAAGGTGTTTATGGCCCAATTTGTCGGTGCATGAAATCAAAATAAATCTTCATTCAGTATGATAATCAATGTTCCGGAGTATCTGTTGACGAGACCCTAGATGAATTATATCTTATGGGATTACTAATCTCGGATTCTTGCGTGGCAAATGACCGTTCTTATATCATAATGTCTGGGGCCATAAGGGATTATGAGGACCTTAGCTTTTATTTACTTTTACCCATTACGGCAACTGCTCTACGAAGCGAATGACATCACCGCAGTGACTAGTGACGCCAAATTCGTAATTATCACGAAAAGAACCCGATGAGTTCATTATTCAATCATAGTATATTACCACAAAAGCTTCGAAATTTCTGCAATTTTCATGAGATGGGGGGTGTTCTTGATTTTGGGAAAAAGAGAATAGCAAAAGTTCAAATTTGAAATTACTGCTCGATTTTCATCTGTTAAGGTACCCCTTTTGATTCGCTTTCACCCTCAAAAAGCAAGCAGAATATATAAATTTATCCTTTCTTTCTTACTCTCTTCTTATCTCTTTGCACGGCTAGAATTAGAATCACAACTCATCGCCACTCAAAATTCGAACTCTTCCCCCCATCAAAGGATCCAAACCCGCAGACGAAAAGAAATTCAGGATGGCGACTCGATTGAACCAGGACCTTACCCACTACCCACGCTTCATCTGATGTATAATTTCGCACCCACCACCACAAAAAAATGACATTCCAACGCGCATCTGTCCTTCGTGAAAGAACCGCTAGCGAAATATCAGAGGCTTTCTCTAAAGTTGGTGGCGACACCATCCACCTAATTGACAACAGAAAATAAGGTCTTAATTCGATGATTGCTGTTCCTTCTTTAAATCTCCGCTCTGCTCTCCCTCTTTACATCTTGCGTTCTACCACGGAACGGTAGAAACTCTCTTGATCTTGCATAGGGGCATTATCACCCCAACATTAATGATGATCCGATCACGATCTCTCACTCCTTTAATGAGATTTTGGAGAAAAGATCTTCCCTAAACATCGCTACTCGGTGATTGTGTGGTAAATCAAGCCAACGACTTTCCAATAAACTTGTTAATCTGTTTAGGACCTTAAACCGGCACACAAGAAATTTACCCCAAACTAATTTGAGGGTTATAAAAAAAATCCTAAACTAGCATAGGCATGACATATTTATTCTTCGTCAATTCTATTGAATTTTACCATTGAATTTAGCGAGAATTCTAGATCATCTTTCTTTTCATCGTTGTCTTTATCAGAAAGATGAGATGTTAACTCTGAATCAAACTCAATGCAACAGAAGAAATAACCGGAGAAACATTCTAATAGCATCGTTGCTCCCATTATAAACTCCCTTTTATTTACAAGTAGGCTATTATCTAACACTAAAATCAAGGACAAGAAGAACCAAGGAGAGTGACATTTATGTTACAAACATTAATAAATGCCAGTCAATACAGAAACATTTGCCCCGCCCTGCATAATCTCCTTCTGCAGTTCCCACTATTCATCTGGTTTGGCTTCGTCTCCCCAGACTTCAGTCAACAAAAAGAAAGGAAAAACAAAACAAAAAAGAGAGAGAGAGAGAGAGAGAGAGAATTATATGTTATGCTTTCTACCAATAAATAATATTTCCCCAGCTTCATCATCATTTTTCTTTAGCTCGTCTCTTTATGTTTTTTTGGGTTTCTTTCTGGGTAACTCGACATTCCTACACTGCTGTTAAATATACGGGGGGGAGTTTCTCCAAGCTCTTCCGTATTCCGGGTCAGCATCTCCAGTCCAGCCGGACCTCGCCGGGCCCCGCCACGTGCTGGCTGGGCTTCCGGAACGACACGACGTGGCTGCCGACCATGAAGGCGGTCACCCGCTCGGACACCCGGACGTCCTCCACCTTCAGCTCCTGCAGCTTCCGCACGTACTCCGGCACGTGCAGCAGGTCCCACACGACCCCGACCCCGCCGGGCTTCAGCACCCGGACGAGCTCCCCCACCACCCTCATCCTCTCCGCCGCCGCCTCCACCGTCCGGTGGCCGTGCTCCTTCCCCACCTTGTGCACGAACACCGCCGACGTCACCACGTCGAAGTAGTTGTCCGGGAACGGCAGGCTCCTCACGTCGCCCTCCCGGCACGTGACGTACTCGTGCACACCTGCCATGATTGGATCGGTGATGAAAACATGAATTGTACGACGGAGTAGACAAGAAGTTAATCTCGTCTTTAATGTTATTCTCGTATACTGAAAATAAAGGATTCAAATTCCTCGTTGGCCAGAATGGAAATTGATAAAATTGCTTTTAATTTTTACCTTCCATCTTCGCCGTCCGGAGCGTGGAAAGCGCGGTGCCCTTGCCCGGCGCCAGCCCGACGACCCGACCCGAGCTGCCCGTCTTCTTCAGCTGGGTCGCCACCGCGTTCAGCAGCAGCCCCCGCCCGCACCCGAGGTCCAGCGCGTTCCTCACCGCCGACCAGTCGCTCACGGCGTTGACCATCCGCTGCGCCATCTCCTGGTGCAGGGGCAGCGCCGAGTAGAGGAAGTTCGCGGCGGCGAAGAAGAGGCAGACGGCGGAGATCGCCGTCACCGCCCCGGCGAACCCAGCGGCGTATCGGGCGCCGCCGGGCGAGGAGAGGAAGGCCTCCAGGTAGCCGCAAACCGGGTCGAAGTAGAGGAGGAAGAGGAGGGAGAGGAGGGAGAAGAGGAAGGCGTGGGACAAGAGGAAGAGCAGGGTCTGCCACTGGTCGACGCCGTACACGGCGTAGATCTGAGCCCAGTCTTTGCTCGCCGAAGACGATCGTTTACCCATGTTCGAACCCGCCTCAAAAATGGCAACTTTTTGTCGAAAGAGCATTAAAAATTGCTCCTTTATGTTCTGGTGGTGGGGATTCGAGGTCAGGAAGAAATGAAGCGCTCCCTTTCAATTCGAATTATGAAGGGACAAAAAGAAACGTGGCGTTGCTGTGTCGGAACCGGGGATCGAGGTTACGAAGGGAGAAGAGGACGCAATGTCGTGGGACGAAGTGCTCTCTTTCTGAATCGTGGTACTTTGTCGTTTTCGGAGTGAAGTAGCAGGAGCAGATGTGGAGCGTACACAACCTTAAAACCCGTAGGCCCTCACAGTGAATCAAGTAGACAGAAATTGCAGGAGATCTTCTGGGGGGGATCCCGACACTCGAGAGGAATCAAGCACCGGAAGCTCCCTTGTCAGTGGGAACCGAGCTCGGTGATTCAGACATGGAAGGAGGAGGAGGAGGAGGAGGAGGAGGAAAAGGAGAGAAGTGAAGTGAGAAGAGATGCAAAGAAGGGGAGGCGGATGGAAGACGATGATACGGTGTGATGGAAGACAAGACTTTTTGTACAGAAACGCGCTTTGTCTGCGTCAGCTTGTGTTTTCAAACCAAACTAGTGTCAAAAAGTCTCGGATTCAGTAGCTGATTTTCTACAGTGCCCAGTTTCAGAGAAAGAGGAGAAAGAGATTGGAGAGAGAGAGAGAGAGAGAGAGGCCATTAAATACGAGAGGGAACCGCAGCCGGGTCTTCCTCTTCCTCCTGCCGCTGCTGCTGACTGGGCCAGTACGACTTAGGATTCCGCATTTGAATAATGCGGGTTGGTAAAAACAATAGCCCCTCGGTCGTTTGACGCAGTTCCCCCTGCAAAACGGCATGGATTTTGTCAAGACTCGCCCCCCGGTTAGTCATGCGTTAAATCTCCAATCTCTGGTTTCACATCCCACACCGACATCGGGTTAATCGATTGGAAGTCGAGATGAGCCACCGATCTCGGCGGATTAATAATGTGTACTGCGAGTTCAGCCCATCCAGAGTTCGATTTTGTCGGCGTACAAAGACGGATTGAACGAGACGGGTCATAAAGCATCGTGTGATTAGTCTTTTGGCGCGGCCCCAATTGCACTGTGTTCATGATTTTGAGGAAGCAACAACCTTTTCACACAGTCACGTTCTTGACTGGCATGTCCCCTTGATTTTGAGCCATAAAAGCTTCGAGTCTCTTTCGTTATCATTATCTTAAATTGCACCGTCTGATCTTAGGGAGCCATATATCAATTCAACTTTAAACTCTTCGATTTGACTAATTTAGTCCTAAATAGAAATTGTTGATGTGAACGGTGACTGTTTTAGGTGATACTGTCAGCCCTAATCGATTTTCATCGAATTGCACCATCTTAGGGACCCACCTCACATTCCTTTGCTAAAACTAGACTCCCCGGTTTTCTACTTCCTACCTCTTCACTTAGCTTTCATTTGGCTGGCGCTCATCACAAGGCTTTTTAAATTAGGAATGGTAATTTTAGTAATTGGGTGCGATCGGATCCAATAGCAAGGGAGCTAAATTGTCCAATTTTTTTTTTTTTTAAATTTACTATGCGGATGTCAATTCAATTTTAAAATTTCCAATTTGACTAATGTAGTTTTAGACCTTTTAATGATTTGTTAATATAGTCTTTTTCAATCAATTTTGGTCGAAAACTACTTATGGGGACGCTAAGTGGCACGAGTGACGATAGCTTGGATGATTTTTGCAATTTTTTTAAAAAATATTCTTAATTTTTTTTTATTCCTATTTCCTTGCACTCGCGATGCCCTCATTGGATATGGCAAGAATGTCTCGACCCTTGTGTGTCATCGGCGACCACCACCAACTATGGGTGAACATAGATTTAGGGTATAACTTGGAATTTGAGAATTGGACTGGTAAGAACCTATAGGTTTCAGCTTCCAGGTTGCTAAAAATAAAGAACCGATTTTGACGAGTAGGCTCAAGGTTCTTAATTAGAGGAACTTGGAATCTAGAACTTATAATTTGTAACCTAGAACTTGGAACAAGTTTTAATATTTTTTTTTTTGTTCATGTCTTCACATAATCTTATGATCTTCCATGCCATTCGATAATGAGTGTATAATCTAAAAGTATTAGTTTAAACTTTCAATTCGTATTTGAGACTTTTACTTTATTAATATTAATATTTTTCACGTGTCTAAATATAAGTTAAGGTTAGTAAATTATAATAACAAGTGGTGGATATTAAAGGTTTTAATTCATTGCGATCGTTCAATTGATAATATAGGTGAAACCTGAGTAAACCCTATAACCTATGATAAGGTAGGTTTCAGGTTCTAGGACATGCAGAATAGGTTTCATATTTCAAAAAATAAGGAATATATTCCAACTAGTAGGTTCCATGTTCAAAGTGGAACCTATGTTCAATTTAGAATTGCTCACCCCTATCACCAACCATTGTCGAGTAGCGACCAGCTAAGGGGAAAAAAGAAAAAGAGGAAAGGGGTGAAAAATTAAAAAAAAAAAAATCGTCCACGTGAGCACTCATATAAATGGCCAATGTTTGCGTTAGCTATTTCCAATCAAAATTGGTTGTAATGGCTATATTAATAAATCGTCAAAGTGTTTAGAACTAAATTTGTCAAATTTATTAGAAAATTATCTCGCTCTTAATTCATAACACTGTCTCCTTAAAAATAGTGTGTCTGAGGGAATAAAGTTGGATCAAGTGCCCCCATCAATCTTTTTCATGAATAAAGAGGCGTGTATCCATTCGATTAGACGATGAGTGAGGTAAGGCCGTCGCGTTACTAATCTTGATATGATATCATAATTTTTACGCATCTCTACACCCGCTTTTCTACATGTACGGAGGTGAAAAAAGAGCAGTTCCTTACGCCAATTACATGCAGATAAGGAACGACGCGGGCGGTGGACTCTTTTGTCTTTATAAATCAATATTGTCAACTTGACATGACAGGACCGGACTGGGAGGAATACAATACAATTCCGCGACTATTCGCGTCGGCAAAGAAGGCAATTCTGGCCGAATTGATAGTGGGGTTGCGAATTGGCCGATGCTGCATATTCAAACCGAAGTAAATGAACGCGGGACCCGACGTTTCTCCAAAGGGGAAGAGGCAAAAAGTCTCGGAAAGAAAACGCGGGAATCGTAGAAAGCGACCCCAGCTTAGGAAAGAGGGGATCGCGACGGCCATGACGGTGGTCTCTTTATGCACTTCACCTCTCTCCCCCATCGAGCTCGTAAGGCCAATCTCGGCAATTTTCTAGAGCCCGGTCCCTGTTTTACCGGGGACGAACAGAGCCGCCCGAGTTTCGGGTTTCGCGGAAAAGCGAGTGGTCCAGACCACCTCCTGCTCTTGCGGCGTGCGCCGGGCTTCCGGGTTCTGTCGTGCACTTTGCCCCGTCGTTCGAGCCGGCCCTGTAATTCGGTTTCCCTCGGATCTTTGCGAATTATTCCGGGGTATCGTTTGGTTCTCTAAGTGTCGTTCTGGTTTTCGATTGAGATGATTTCCGGTTTTATAATCTTGAACACGTGCGCGGGGACAAGAACATCAGAGAAAGACCGACTCAGCCCACTCCCGCCAGATCTACCGGCCCACTAAATTCCAAGAGTCCGGATCTCATCCATTGCATCCATTGCATCCGATGCTATTTGGACTCTTTTTTTTTTCTTTTTTCTTACATAAATTTTTTTATTAAATTATTCGAAATGCCCCTCTGAATTGGTCTTGGACAACTTCACCTGTCTTCAACGAACTCGAGTCTGTCTTACATTCGAAGACTCACGCTCACATGATTTCAATTTTTTTTTTTCTTTTTTAAATTGGTGATTCGGTTTTTTTCCGTTTCTTTTTTAGCCCATGTTTATACGAGAACAGCACACGCCATACAAGGTCCCCTTCATGTTCGAGTAACAAAGTAAATAAAGCTGTACTTACAACATTATCACGCGGGACAACAGTGGAGTTATCAAACTTTTGAAATGACAATTAAAATGGATCTGTATCTGATGTATACGGGATAAGGAATTCATGATGGATTCACTTTCTTATGGATTATATAACCCAAAATATTACATCGATTTTTTCTTTTTTTTTATACATCGGTAGTTCGGTGGTGATAATTTTCGATAAGTTGGGACTTTGTTCACAACAAATGCACGAGAGCAGGACCTCTTACATAGTCGAAAAGTGTGTACAAAATCATCAAGAATAAAAGAGCACCTCTCCAGCTCTGTAATGCCCCAGTCAGAACAAAGGGTTCTTTGTCTTTCTACACAAATTTTCTTCCTAGCTGTGCTAATCTTTCTGCAATCGGTACAGGAATATGAACAGCAAAACAAGATTCATGCAAACATTTGTTCCTAGTAAGCCATCGACAATAGGTACACGCAGGCCACGACATCTTAGACAGCAACCGAGGCAAGGATTTTCCTTGAAATATATTTGATGGCCCGTGTAGATTCAGCAGGCCAATCGCCAGGGACATGATCAATCAACCGAGGAAGCAAGATAAGACTTCCACACCTCGAAAGAAACATGACAGCCGAAGGCCAGATGGTTCCTGTCCTCGTTGGCCGAATTACATAACAACAGACGGGATTAACTTGCATATTCCGCTTGAAAAGCCTATTTTTAATGGCCAACCCATCGAGAATGGAGTGCATTCCAAGCCCTGCCGACACTGAAACTCCCCGAGGTAGTAAGAGTCCAAATAGTTCTATAGGGAACCACAGAATTGGGTTAAATGTACTCAGATAGACCTTCCCGGATTTCCACCGAAGCTTCAGCCCTTGCTGGTCAACTCCAACATCAGAATGCTGGAAGTCACGGTTGGATCTTGAGTCTGTAATTCGCATACTAAAGGGAATAATCCCTTTCTTCTTTTTTTTGGGCAGCTCTATTGATATTTATTGAGATTTGGCAAAGGAATTCTGGCCTAAGAACGTGGGGGTTGTTGTTACTTGCGAAGTTAGTGTTGACACGGTTCCCGGAACAACAGAGAATTGAATTAGTAATGGTTAATCATCTGAACGGACAAGCTGATATCATGACTCAAAACATACTCATGACCAAGCCCAATTGATAATATTATTAGCATGTTTTAAGATGATGATGAAAGATAGAATAAAGCGTTCATCGTTGACTAGGTGCCATTTAATAGTTCAAAACTTCTAGTCTATCTTCTTTATTATGAATCCCCAACATGTGATAGGGAAATTAACTCTCTCTAAACAAGAATAAGCACATCCTCGAAAAAACTTTCTTTCGCTCATTTCTGTGGGAAAACGTCGACATTGGTGGAGAAGACAAGGGAACTGAATGGAGGATACGGACCTTCATGGATTGTTTACTACCGTTGACATGGCAATACGTCGAACCGGCTTGCATATATTAATGTGACGTTTAACGGTTCATGTACCTAATCCATGGAAACTCTGGACATCAGATCTAATGTTGACTTCACTCTCAACTAAAATAACGATGTGTCTCTGAAAGTTTTGTCGATCAGACCCTTTTATTCAAATTCTGCTAGATCAAAAACCTGCCAATAGAAACGGACCGGCGGCAAAGACAGGTAAGGGTCCAGACGAGACCCCGATTCAATCTCAGAGAAACTCACCTGTTAGCAGGAATGCAATATCACGGGCAATTCATAAATCCCTTGAACCAGGCGAATTATCCGTCTCTAATAGTGGTGCGTGGAAGTTGGCTCAGCTTACCATCCGAGGAACAGTCGATGAAGAAAGTACAGAGTCCATGGATTCACCCTGGGAGCTTCCACCGAGAAAATTGTAGGTCATGGAGCAACCAAGCCCGAGAAGTACAGAATCAAACTCAGTATATGTGGCGTAATCCATGATGGTATTGCGTAGCATGATCCCACAAGAGGAGCTCATGCGAGCCCAGCATGAATTTCAGACTTATTTGCACTGATTAATAGCCAGAAACTGCCTCCCCATCTCTCGGCTTTGAATCCCGAACATTCTTCTTTAGAATCTTCATCTTTGTGATCACAGATTCACAGCTCACTGTGGCTACTCACATGGCCTAAGTAAGCACCATACGAAAGTTATGACATTCATGGTGTCCTTTTCCCCATTTGCATTCCATAAACCAAAATGTCTGCTGCTGACGTGGTGTCTAGAAATTTAGGAAAGAGCAGTTCTAAATGAAGAATCAATGGCTGATCATACAACCCGACAAATAATGTTCTGTTTTGTAATGAATCTATACCTTTGAGATCGCAAGCTCAACTCAAGACCAAGGACTTACCTGAGCTAATGCAGGCCATAAAATCCTTACCAGTTGAGAAAAGCGCACATATTGTTGTCCAGTGAAGAAAACAAACGCTTATATCATGTTCTATGGAACAACTTGACTATCCAGCAATCTAGGATCATCATTAGATTGGTACGCATTGAAGAAATCACAACATGAGCCATCAAGCATATAAGGAATATGTTAACGAGTGCTCATACGGCATTTGTTTAACATTCAAGAAAGAAAACTTCATAATTTCCAACGCTCTTCTTTCTCGTGTTATGCACAATCAGCGCCTTGAAAGTCAAACTAACCCAAATAAAATAAAATTAACTAGTGTCCCGAGGTACTTGTTGAGATGAATCCCATTAGAATCAATTCCTTGCACCTTTTCAACCGAAAGCAAAAATACTGACTTCAAATGTATTTTGTGACTGCCAGGCACAAAGATGGGGAAAATCCATCGTAAATATCATTCATGACGATATTGAGCAACATATACAAAAATCAGATGCCCAATCAACATTCTTTGCTTTTATACCATCGCTACAGCTTTTGTGAAAGCCTATAAACTCAAGACACTGAACTAGCTTTATTCCCGCTTTTCTTTGGAGCACGTAAAATCTGAGCAATGCAGGTGACAGTAACAGCACAGCATGCCTTTCGATCAGATCATTTTCCTGAACTAATCCAAAAATAATTTGTGTATGAGAATCCACCACACAATCTAAGATAACTATATCTACCGATCCATTCAAGTAGACTTGAAAAACAGAACCAGCCAAAATATAAGCATGTCACATAGAGCACAAAACATTTTGTTCAAAGTGTCTAGAATGTAGTTTGGGGAAAGATCATAAAACTAAATGAGTAAGGCCTCATTATTGGCCTACAAATAGGAGATGGCAAGATGACATATAGAATCACCGATTGCAGAAAATTCACAATCATCTTCAGCTCATATTCATAGAGAGAAATTCCAACCTTCATTTATATGTTTCACCCTATATACCCAAAAAGAGAACCTCAAGCTTAAAGTGGGAGATTTGATGCTCCTTTTCATTTTCCCAAAGTTTACCTTAGGTCTTTGGCCCAAAAAGAAAAAAGCTTAACCAAGGCAAACGGATCCACAGATAAATGAAAGAATCAGAAGCTTATTATTTCAAGACATTGTTTCTAATTGGTTTGTTTCTGAAGCATCTCAAAAGAGTATACTTCCGTGTACCTACTAACCCTAATGACTGCACCTTTAGAAAAAGAAAAATAACCAGACAACTGAGATCGCTAATGAGATATATCCAGGCTACTATATTTAAACAAGTGCAAACAACCAAATCGCAATGAAATATTCACTAGACATGTAGAACCCTTCAGTACTAGCAGACATAACAAAAGTGACACTAGGTAAGCAAACAACATAGCATAACACATCCAAGCCAACCTCTGCAGTGGAAAAAAAAATTGCTGTTTTAGCGACATTACCTTGCCATCAGTATTGAAGTTCAGCAGTTGCCATTCTGATCACATGTCTTCTGAGGTCCTACAGATTTGAGGAATCCCAACTAGCATAAACAGCACCGATAATTTTTTCATGAAGTATAGAGCCACAGCAAACAATGATTCCCCGGTCAAGTCCTTCTAAATAGACTCCCCTGGAGAAATCCAAGGGTTTTCCTCCCGCATCAGTCACCACACCACCTGCCTCTTGCACAATAACGACACCAGCCGCATGATCCCATATTTTTTCTTTGTATCCACATCTTGCAAATTTCATAAAAACCTCAGCATCTCCCCGGGCTATTGCTGCATATTTGACCATGCTGTAAACACGCAGTGGTTGCTTTCTGCCACGACAGATAGGGGAAATCTAAATAAGATTGACAATTACCAGATATAGTCAGAGTTCAGGGCAGATGCTGTCTTTAAAATTTATCAGTTCCACGCCTCATTTAGGAATAAATAAAGCATTGACAGCTTTATCCAATGTTGGCTAGTTACCCATCCACTTAGATGGACACAACCATCATTTAATTCACCAGTCCTAACTTGACAACTGACTGAAAGACGTCAAAAGAAACGAACCTGAATCCAACACTGTGAGCAAGTCCTGCTGCAAACGATTGGTTTGAATTGGCCTTCTCAACTGGCTCGCAGAATGTAGCCTGAGCAGGATCATCAACTGAAGAAACCCGGATCAATCTGGCTTCATACTGTGATTCAATATTCACATCTCCATGGAGTAGTGGCTGCATCCATGCCTTTCCACTTCCCCTCCTTGCATACATCAAACATCCTTTCTCCCACGAATCATCAGTAGCTGCGGAAGTGCTTTGATAGTAATGGTGATGATAATTTAGCCACTCTTTCTTCATAGGGTAATTTGGACACCCTAGCACTCCAATGATAACTTCCCCATCCTCGATCAAAGCTAAAGCTACTGCATACTGATTTCCACGCACAAACCCCAGAGTTCCGTCCACAGGGTCAAGCACCCAATACCTTCCCTCTGGACCCCCAGTCGAGTTGCATCTCTTGATGGCCTCAAGAACTTCTTGAGTAGTGAGGTGTTTATCGGGTTTGTGAAGACCAAAATTAGGCGCATTATCTAAGCATTCATTGACTGCATCAACAACAGCCGCTAGCAATCCTGCTGAATCGCTTTTGGAAAGAGCTTGAACATCTTCCTCGGCAACAATTGATACACTCTGACTTCCAAAGACCTCTGTTAGTAACCAGCTTATGGTGGCTTGGACACCCCAATCTATGCAGTAACAACTTCATCAAAATTTAGGTAATCAAGAATAAAGAGGCAACCAAGAACAACTATCATATCATCTAATCTAGTAAGAAATTAACATATGTGAACAATAAAATTATGGAGTCGATGAGAATCCAAGACAAAGAAAACCTCTGCAGCCCACGCCTTTTACCACTGCTTGAGATACTAGCTGAAATCTCGGGGCATTGGGGCATTGATTTGATGACATAAAAACTTTTAGGGATTGACCACAGGCAGTATAGACTATTTCAGTATGATAATTCAACATCAACTGGTTGAATGCCAATTAAGCATCATTTCCCCAGAAAAAAGTTGGATTCAATTTCTATAGCTCAACGAAAAAGTTTGTGTCTTCAAGGAACATTGATAATATGATAAGCAGAAGAACATAATCTCCCACACTTTCTGGTGAAAATGGCTCTTCTCTTCTCCCTCAAACTCAGTTTTTATCAGTACATGGAAATATCCCTTAAGAGTACTCCACTATAACGACAGCAATTCTTCTTTTAAAAATCACAGACTAAAATATTCATACGTATGTTGTATGATTGCCATCAACACACATGCGCATGACTGGTCTACCGTAGAATATTATAAAAAACTAGTAACTATATAAAATCGAATCAGTAGAACTACAACTATACGACGTCATCGGCAAGAGAGAGCAGCCCAACAGTCCAGAATCTTAAAATGCAGGATTGGAACAGAATCCAACAAATTTGCGAAGCACCCGTCGATGCGGTTCCGATTGCAGCATCCCATTTGAAAGCACGACCAAATGGGCAAAACACGAACGACCCAGATAATCACACACATTAAAAGCTTATAATTCAAGGACGGAAGAGAAAAACAGAGAGATATACCTGCGACAGTAACCGGGGAATCGTCCTCCTTAGACTTGACCGCGTCACCGGCCCTCGAAACTAACCCGCGCTGCACCCCCCGGCACAGGGAGCACGCCATGTGGACTGCTTTCACGGCCACATCCAATTCCTTGGCATATTTCTCGTCCTCCATGGAATGGAGATACGAACAAAACGAAAACGAAGACGAAAACGGAAACACCAAGAAAGATCCAATATTTCGGCAGGAAATCGGAAATGGAAAACGACCCAGTTCTCGAATCTCCTCCAGTCACATGACGAGGACCGTTGGATCACGCACGCGCGACGGGAGCTCGACGCAGGGAACCCGTGAACAGTTCGGCTCTCATTTCGAAGGGCGGTCGGGCATTTGGTTCTGGGTTTTCCGCTGCTCTCGGAGAAAAGCGAGGCCGCCGTATGGTGGGAATGGTATGGTGGGAGAAAGCGACGGCGCTGTTCATGCGTACATCGTATCGCGTCGAATAGCGAAGGGACCAGAACAAGATGCAGGAAAGAGCAAGCCCACCGGTCTCGCCATCCTTCCTTCACTTCCCTTTCCCTCGCTAAAATAGAAAATTAGACTTTTACTTTAACCGGCACTAAACCCCAAAATGGACCGTCCTTTTCCTGTGCTAAGTGAAGGGGACGCATCCACCGACGTCGTCAAGTTCAGCTAAAAACATTGCATCTGCCGCTAATGACTCGGATCTTGTAATGTCCGAACTCAAGCGACTCGCACGTATCCAGCGAGATGTAAATCCGCCGGCAAGTTAAACCAAATAAAATGATCGCATGCTCTTCCATTTGATGGTCATGCGTGAATGAAATGATGTGAGTTCTCAATTAATTATTAAATAAGACTAAGTCAAATCGCATGAGATTTCTCTGATTATTGATTTATTAATAATTTATGTATTGAAATATTGGCAGGATAGCACCATCCCTCTAGGTCTTTTGTTTTTTTCCCTCAAACATGTCTCTCTACTTTTTAAAAAGTATCACCGAATATTCCTGAATCGATTGAGTAATAGAATTTGCTAAAAATGTACACTTCTATTATTGCTAAAAGAAAAATACGACTCAAGCTCGTATCATCCATGACCGGGTGTTGCTCAAGCTTACGGCATCCATGGTAGCAATCTCATTCAGCTCGAGCTCATGCCATCCATGGCCACTTGAAGTTGAGATCGGTCGCTCGAGCCGGCAGCCGTGACCGCCCTATTTGAGCGGGACGACCGCAAGCGATGTGGTCCAAGGCTTAGGGGGCAATGGCCGTGCGGAATGGCAGTGACCTACCGTGAGAAGGTTTGGATGTCGGGTGATTTAGGACTTTCTGGGCTAATGATTTCCCCTTTCGTGGTGGGGGAATTCCTGAAGATTGAGCGTCCGGCCCACGTTCTTCAATGATCCATTTTAGCAATCTGTCGACATTAGCAAAAAACCAACCCACAGTAAAAGGTATAACGAAATGACTAATCGTAAGATATTTCAAAAGGTAAAAAGAGTATAACGAAACGACTATTCGTAAGACAATTCAAAAGATAAAGGAAAATTTTACACAAAAAGTATAAATGAAATGATTTTGGACTTCAGCTATGATCTAAACTATTTTTGTCGGTGAATGTCATGGATTCCTATTATTATAGTTCGTAGCAACTCCATATTCGATATACTATCACAAAGTGCATAATTCTCAAGTTACTAGTGAGCTAAAATCCTCAGCAAATCATATCAAAACAAACTAAGAAAAGGATTTAGAAGAAACGTAACATTTCTAACCTGTCCCAATCTTCCGTTGGAGGCTAGTTCGTCACTCACCCTGCATTGGGTTCTATCCGCAAAGGCGTGGAACCGGGACGATGCAGTGTGCCGTTGAAGAGGAATGGGTTGATTCAGCCGTCGGCCATGTGATAGATGTTTGATAAATTATTAATATAGTCCAAAATAGTATATTCACATACAAGCCCAATAGGTAAAAGTATGGTTATTTGGGTCCATATGGGCCGGAGCCCAATAACGTGCATATAAAAACTCTAAGGTTTCCCTACGCTGAAGGTAATACTGTTGAGCATTCCATACTTGACATCTCTTGGTATGATACTTCAAGCAACTATTTCTTCTTTCTCAAACCTATTACCTCCAACAATCTTGAAGTATTAGGTTCGTGTATCGGATTTGAGCGAGTAAAGTGTCTTCTTGAAGATTTCGTCAAGATGAACTCGCGGCTGTAATTTACTTTCGATTTCGACGGTGATATTGGCCGGGATTTGAGTTTGAAGATTCGGGTGACCGAAATTTTTGATTCAAAAACCCAAAAAATTATAGCCAATTTAAGAGGGTGAAACTACTTGGGCTTTGATCTACTCGTCGATACGAACGTTTTGAGTGGTCACTCGCATCAATCGGAGGTCAGATGGAGAAGTTACGACACTCGAAAGTTTTTTTTTTTTTTGGTAAAGGTAAAGAATATTATAGCTTTGGACAAATATATAAAAAAAACAGTACCGAAGGCTTACACTCTAAGGAACACCAAAGAGTGGAAGGGAGCCATGACAAAAGCCAAAGGCAAGCAATCCAAAAGGAGAAGAACCACAGATACAACACAAAAACAACTAGGGCACCCGGAAGTTTCCATATGAATTTCTAGCGAATTTCGGGGGCGAAATTTTTTAGTGAGTTTCAACGATAATGGCAGTCCATCTTAAGGTTTTTGGGTGCTCAAGATCCTTTTTTGGGGTTTGTTTTGGCAAATTCAATCTCTACAGAGCGGTTTGATCAAGGTTAGGGGAGTTATTCGACTTTATTGCTATGAGGATTTCAAGGTGCACTCTTTCTAACACTTTTACTTTGATTAAAATGACAAAGCGTAGTTCCTATGATATTATAAAGTTGCAATGTTTTGATGTTATTGAATTTCATGACTGGAAATTACATGTTTAATTTGGCATGAAAGAACGTGACATATTCTATATTGTATTGAGCGATTTTGCATCTACCACTGAAGATGTGAATGAATATCAATGGAACAAAGATGATGATTTTTGTAGAGATTACTTGTTGAACTCTCTAAATCCTAATTTGGTTTTGACTTATAGTGAGTATAAGACGGCAAAAGGGATATGGAATCACTTGAACGCTTAGTTCCAAAAACAAGAGGGGCTATCTAAAACTCTCATAGCGGAGAAATTCTTTGACTTTAAATTCACTATGAATTCAAGCATCACCTCTTAGTTAGTTGAATTTGAGAACATGAGGAACAAGCTGAAAGATGATAATTTTGATATGTCCGATAATCTCTTTGTTGTTCTTGTGTTGAGTAAACTACCAACTAAATGAAGTTCTTTCAAGACTGAAATGCACAAATTAAAGGTACATATGGGACTGGATGAATTAAAGAGGTATATTTACATTAAGGATCAAAATATCACTAGGAAGAGTTTGGAACAAGTGGGACAACAAAAGTCAGTTGCCAACTTAGTTTCACACTCCAATAAACCTCAGAAAATGTCCAAGTCACCAAAAAGTGAATCATCTTTATAGTTAGAGGCTAAAAAGACTATCTTCAAAAAGAAGAAGAAGGACAAGTGCTATAACTGTGGAAAGTGGGGTCACTGGGCAGCAGAGTGTAAGTTGCTGAAGAAGCCAAATAATGACATACCACATAATGAGGCCGATATGCTAATTAGAGAATCTGAGTCTCGAGCTTTCATTTGAATGATGAAGAATGGAAAGGCCAGTGTCTCTTCTGAGTGGTGGTTGGACAGTGGCGCTACTTGTCATGCTACAAATGATAAGAACTTACTCACTAAGGTCACAAAAGTGAAAGACACTGTGGAAAATTGCAATGGTGGTGAGGCAAATGTGACTCATGCTGGAACTGCAAATTTGGTGTTTTCTTCAGGTAAATTACTAACTCTGAAACATGTTAGAGTAATACCTTTACTTAAAAAGAATTTGATATCTATGAATTTACTTGATAAAGCTGGTATGTCTTTTTCAATTATGAATAGTAGAATAACTTTATCTGTTAACTCATATTATTTTGGTTGTGCATTCATGGTTAATGGTATGTATATGTTGAGTTTAAATTCTGATAGTATAAACCATGTGAATTCTACTTTGATTAATCCAAAGTTGCTACATAATAGACTTGGACATGTGAATTATAGGAAAATGCAACATCTAGCTAAAATTCACAATATTTCATTAGATACTTCTATTTGATTTGATAAGTGTGAAGTGTGTGCGCATGCTAAAATAACTAGAAAACCCTTTAAGTTGGTTTCTAAAAGCACACAACTTCTTGAGTTAATACATTCTGACATTTGTGACTTTAGAAATTACATTACTAAAGGTGGTCGAAAGTATCTAATAACATTCATAGACGATTTTTCTAGATATTGTCATGTCTATTTGTTGAAATCGAAAGATGAGGTTTTTGAAAAGTTTAAGATTTTCAAGTCTAGAGTAGAAAATCAACTCAACTTGAAAATTAAGGGGTTTAGGAGTAATAGAGGAGGAGAATATACTATGTCAAGGTTCAAGGAATTTTGTGCTTCAAAATGTATAATACTTGAAACCACTGTTCCTTATTCACCCCAATCAAATGGTGTTGCAGAGCGTAAGAATAGAACGTTAACTAAAATGTTAAACTCTATGTTACTTACAGCTGGCATGCCTTCCTCCTACTAGGGAGAAGCAGTTCTAACTGCTAATCACATCTTGAACAGGTTGCCGCACTCTCTATGACACCTTATGAGATATGTCATAAGTGCCCTTGTAGATATGATACTCTTAAAACTTGGGGTTGTATTGCTTATGTAAGTATATCTGATCCTAAGAAACCTAAGATGGGATCTAGAACCATTATTTGTGTATATCTAGATAATGCAGAAGATAATGCTGCAAATAGGTTTTTAGATCTATCTACTAACACAGTGATAGAATCTAGAGATGCAATGTTCTTCAAAAACAAGTTTCTCAGATATCAAAACTTGAATGTTTCTGGATCTACAGATATGATTTCAAAATATCTTGTAGAATCTGAAGTAGGCCCTTTTGACACTAATTCCACACAGTTGGCTATTGAACCAATTCCAGTTAGAGTATCTACAAGAGAGAGAATTCCCAAGAGTTTTGGTGAAGACTTTGTTGCTTACCTTCTTGAGGATGATCCATTCTCCTATGATGAAGCAATGAGATCTAGGGAATCTCTACCGTGGGCAGAAGCCATAGATGATGAAATGAGCTCTCTACTACATAATCACACTTGGCAGCTAGTAAATTTGCCAAAATGGGCTAAAGCTATAGGCTGTAAATGGGTGTTGAAGAAGAAACTAAATAGTGATGGATCAATGCCAGATACAAAGCACGTTTAGTAGCTAAAGGCTATAAACAACAAAGTGGAATATACTTGTTATCTATCAACTATAAGAATTCTTCTTGCTTTGGCATCTATTGAACACTTTGTAGTGCATCAAATGGATGTAAAAATAGCTTTCTTAAATGGGGATTTAAATGAGGAAATTTACATGGAACAACCGGAAGGATATGTTATGAAAGGTCATGAGGACAAAGTTTGTAAATTAAATAAATCCTTATATGGTCTTAAACAAGCACCTATGGCATCTTAAATTTGACAAAGTGGTAAAGAGTTATGACTTTCAAACTAGTTATTCAAATAAATGCCTTTACCATCATTCTATGTCAAATAAGATAGCCATCATTTGCTTGTATGTTGATGACATGTTAATTCTTGGTTCCGATCATTCTGTAGTGAGTGATGTAAAAGCTACTTTAGCTAAAGAATTTGACATGAAAGATCTTGGTATTGCTAATACCATTCTTCGTATGAAGGTAAGCTTTAAACGGCAAGTCATCTCCCTTAGCCAAACTCATTATATTGAGTAGCTACTTTTTACTTGGGGATATGATAAGTGTAAACCGAGTGAGACACCATGTGATTATAATAACAAACTGAGTCATAATGAAGGGACTAGCGTGGATCAGTTAAAGTACTCAAAACTAATTGGTAGTCTCATGTATGCTATGAGTTGTACTAGACCCGACATAGCCTTTACAGTTGGCATGCTAAGTCATTTTACTAGTAATCCTAATAAAAAGCATTGGGATGCCCTCAATAGGTTAATGAGATACCTTAAAGGTACTAAAGATTATGCTCTCTATTATTCTGGTTATCCTCAAACTGTGGATGGATATTTTGATGCTTCATGGTGCTCAAATATTGGAAATAGTAAGTCCACTAGTGGGTATGTATTCACTTTGGGTGGAGCTGCTATTACTTGGAAATCCAAACGACAGACTTGTATTGTATTGTTGTCTATGGAATCGTAACTTTTTACTTTAGTTTCAACCGGTGAAAAGGTAGAGTGGATAAAGAATTGATTATGGATATTCCTTTGACTCGGCTAAAGATTAATTCTTTAAGCTTATTCTGTGACAATCGAGCAGTTGTCCAAGTCGCCAAGAATTCTCTCTTTAATTCAAAGAGAAGACATGTGAGATTGAGACATGAGTTGTTGAATTATATGAGAGAACAAGGGGTTATCACCTTGATCGATGTGAGATCGAAGGATGACATAACCGATACTCTCACCAAAGGTATGCCTAAAGATCGATTATTCAAAACAATGGGGGAATTGGGATTAAAGACTATATAGGCAAGTCTTAACTACCATTTACTTACCTTTTAATTATGTGTTTTGAATTATCGAATCTTTCTTTATTGGCTACAATGATAAGCACAGTTTATATGTTTCATCGATGTTCACAGTTGATGACTAATTTGAAAATTGTGAGTTATCTTATTCCAAACTTGATGAAGATGACTTTAACCTAATTCAAATGTTCTATTTGGAAAAATTGTGTCATTCCAAACTTGATGTTAGATTGTTTGACTTTAAGGAATCAGTAATGTGACATTCCAAATTGAAACATAGAAACAATTATTTACATAAGAAGCCTGCTGGTCTTGTTCTTAATTGAAACTTGATATTACATGACTAGGTTATTGTAGGTGACTTGACTATTGGTCATGTTCTTTGAAACTAGATAATAGTTATTCTCCTACAAATAAACTTAAGTCGATGGCTCTTTGTAAATCACATTGTTTAGGTCTTGTTCATAATTTATGAAACTGGCTTGATACTTATGACATGATATTATGATGTTTTATGACATCAATATATGTTCTTCTCTGCCTGATGGAATGGTGCTAAGTTTTTATTCAAATGATTGAATTCATGATAATATGAAATTCATATTTAACATTCTACAGGGGATAACAGAGATGGAGGAGAGCTTAATGAGTGGGATCCTGACCAAGATGACTTACTTGATGAATGAATATATATCATTTAAAGCGTGTAGGGACTTGACAGTTTACATGTTATTGCCTATTTTGATGAAGTCCATTTACTTGAAACTTGCATTTTGCTATTTCTATTTTGTAGACATTATTATACTTGTTTTTTTATATTTGTAAGGCCTTGGACTATTTTGACTGGCTTACTTATACTTGATTAATATGCATATATTGGTTGTGAACTAAGTCTGAGATTTATTTTGGGATTTGGATTTTGTTAATCTCAGAATAGATTCATGATAAGAATGATTCACTTATTTAGATTGCATATGATAATTTAGTTTAATACTTTATTATTGGAATACTCTTTGACCGATTCGAATTGATTGTCTTGGACTGAATGTGGATGATTCATGTTTGTCTGAACATTAAACTGACCACTTTATTGGATTGTGCTGTATGGTGAACATAGGAGGAGATTGTTGGATATATTATTAATATAGTCCAAAATAATATGTTCACATACAAGCCCAATAGGTAAAAGCATGCTTATTTTGGTCCATATGGGCCGGAGCCTAATAATGTGCATATAAAAACTCTAAGTTTCCTTATGCTAGAAGTAACACTGTTAAGCGTTCGAAATTTGACGTCTGTAATACTTCAAGCAACTACTTCTTTTCTCTCAAACCTATTACCTCCAACAATAGATGCCCATGTCATTACCTTTGGTATTGCTTATACGTACAGTCGTCTGTGAAGTATGTACAGTTGGGCTCGATGCCGCGATATTGATCGCTAACTTCCATGGAGAAAGAAGAGTTGGGACCCTGAAATAGAAATAGAGATGTATCACCCGAGCTACCGACCTTGGTCCAAGTGCTTGCTTCCAAGTCGAGCAAGAAGGCTTGAAAACCGGAGGTCACGAACCCTTGTCGCTATTCTTGGGACACCACCAATGGCGATTCCCGGCACTCCACGAGATAGGGTGCGTTTGGATGGGCATTTAGAAAGCCCCTTCAGCCCCTTTAGCCAAAATAAGGGTGTTTGGCAACCAATCTCAAGGAGCTTTCAAATGAAAGTTAGTCCTTGGAAATGCTGAAAATATATTTTTTCTTTCTAAACTACCCTCATTAATTTTTCATATTTTCGTTATTGCCCCTGTATTTATTTATTTTTTAAATAAAAAGGAGAAGCCCTTCGCCGGACCGGCGAAGGGCGACAGCCCGCTGCGAGCCAAATCTGCGCGCCGGCGTTCGGAGGTCGCCGAGGTCGAGCGACCTCCGGCGAGGGTCACGTGACCCAGCCGAGGGCTGCCGGAGGTCGCCCGACCCCGAGCGACCAGGGTCGCTTGACCCAGGGGCCGCGCGACCCAGGCGACTGCCACCTGGGTCTCGCGGCCCTCGCCTCGGGATCTCGTGAGGGTTGCGTGACAACGAGGGCTGCTGCGGCCGCGAGACCCGGGCGGCAATCGCACGGGTCGCGCGACCCACAGGTTGAGCGACCACGGTCGCCCGAGGTCGGGCGACCTCCGGCAGCCCTCGGTTGGGTCGCACGACCCTCACCGGAGGTCGCGACCTCGGGTGACCTAGCCGACGGCCGCAGGCCCTTCGCCGGTCCGGCGAAGGGTTTAGTTGAATTTCCAAAAAAAGAACAGAAAAAAAAAAAAAAAAAAAATATATATATATATATATATATATATAATATCCATCAAAGTCCCTTGTGAAAGTTTTTTTTACCAAATGCACATTCAATTCAAAGTCCATTTGCAAATTTTTTTTACCAAACACAACTGCATTTTCTCCAAGTAACTTTAGGCTTTCAGCATTTGCATTGGACTCAAAGCCCATTGCAAATGCTGAACCAAACGCAGCCATAATGCTTTTTGAAGTGCATGAAGGTGACCAATCAGCGCAGCCTCCGCGCCACGACTCGGCCGTCTACAGCGGGATTCAGTCCGTCTCGTTTCACGGGGAACACCCTGATCGTTCCCCTTGCGTCCACGGCTAGAAATCAGCCTCTGCGGTACATTAGGTCCATGTATATCCTGTGGGGGCTAACCATGGTCCACGCATGGTCTTGGAAGTCCCGTAACGCCAGCCAGCGGTCGATATCTCCGAGAACCATGATCTCGGACTTTGCGGATGAAAAGGGGCACGCCGCAAGTGCCAACTTACCGATGTGCTCGTTGTCGATGGGGCCTTCTCTAGGGGCATATTGCTTCAAGCCCGAATGTTAGACGCAGGCATCCGAGATCGAGGATTGAACATCAGGACGTTCCCTCCTCTCCCGATCGTCATAATGCAACCCCGCGAAGATAAACACCTCTTGTACCGCACTTGCGGCAAGGGGAACTCGTAGAAGCTCTGCCAGCACGGGCTGAAGAAGCTGCATGAGTCGGGACGTGGCTGGTCCGCGATCATCAGCCACGGGACGCTGATCCTTGGTTGGAAACTTCCTCAGAGTTGGACGGCAACATCGTGCTAGTAAGAACATGTTCCGCTGAAAGCGATCGGTTCGTCGATGGGTAATCTATATGCAACGAGTTCGAGCAGATATGACGGGAGATCTGACCACCCACCCGCCATGGTATAGAAGCAGGATTTCTCTGATGAGTCATATGGATACTCATGACGATACGATCACAAGCAGCGAATATACCTTAGAACCACACTCACCTCTACTGAGAATGCATGGAGATTGGTTTGTTGTATTCTTATTTATTTATTTCTAGAACAGCCTTTGTTTCTGTCGATATTTGAGAAAGTGAGAAAGTCTTGTGCATGTGATTTTAATGCATATGAAGTTTTTGTGTTAGTAAGATCCGGAGCATTGAGCTCATACGCATTTGGGTGCGCCTATTAATGTCTGTTGGCACAGCTTAAAGAGCAAGAAGTATCAAGAAAAGGAATCATAGCTAGAAAAATTAAGGCAGATTTACACGTTTAGTATTTTGAATAGCTTGAAATATCATAATAAGTGAGCATATAAATTATTCATATTAATTTTCAATAATAATTTGCTATTTTAGTTAACGTTTCGAGTTTGTAGATTAATTTTAATGTAGTGCTATTCAACAAGTCGCGGGTTTCACAAAATAATAACCACAGTATTTTAAGTGTATAAAAAGAGGAGGTCAATGGGAGGACTAATGGTGAAACACTTCAAAAAAGGTGTCAAAAAACTTTTAAAATACATATAAATTGAATTTCGGGAAAAAGTAGACAGATCATCATTGCTATTTCACCTCATATGTAGAATTTTACCAAAACTTGTTTACACATTTTGAGAAAATAAAGAATACTTCGATTGCTCCTTTTGCTATATTGTTTCACTATAGTACAAAGTCTGTGCATGTGTTCGTCACGATCTCAACCATTCTACTCGGTGAGTTAAGAATAATAATGCGGAAGGTAGGAATAAGGAATTTGAGTAAATTTTGATGTATATTGATAAATAGCATATAAGCCTCTTTATATATTTTATTAGATAACTATTTAAAGTACTAAGATAAACATAATACCAAATTTAATCAATTAAGGATATGCACTATCAAAAGAGATATGTGCATATTCTTGAAAGATATGCAGAATCTAAGTAGATATCCTACCCTCAAACTCAAATCTTGATTTTGAAATAAATCAAAATGTGTCTAGCAGCTTAGTGGATGAGGCAAAGTTTGTGGTGTCTAGAGGGCATTTAGTTACTGGGCACGAAAATCGAGAATCGAAGGGGAACGAGCCTGCTCAATATGGTTGGCTTGTGAAATAGCACCTAGCAACACTTGCCATCATGGCTTGCGTTGTAGCATCAGATAGCATCAAGCAGTCTATACAGCCAATGCGACTGGTATCAAAAGAAAGTTATTTCTATGAAAAAAAAGTCGATTGGGTGACAGTATTATGATTTTTATGGAATGTACTAGATTAAATGTTTTCTCACATAAGAGGAAGACTCGTGCACACAAAGTAAACACAATTGCATTGATGGATTTATTTGGATGTGCACAAGGTGGCTCCAAGCTTCTGTTGATGACGAAATCTCAATATGTTGATCATTTGATTGCGTTTAGTGGTGGCGTCAACTTCTCATAACAAGAAGTGAAAAGTTGAGAATTGGAGGCCAACATCATGCATCCTTAGAAAATATCAAAGTTGAGAATAATGCAGAAAATAAGAATGGACAAAAAGTATACTTCGATATATTTTTCTTAAGGATGTATGATGTTGGCCTCCGATTCTCAACTATTGGAGAAGAATGCATGAGCCTTAACTATTAACAAGATAAACATAATACCAAATTTAATTAAAGATATATATATATATATATATTATTAAAAGAGATATGTGTATAATCTTTAATGGCTATACAGAATCAAGTAAAAATCTAACTACATCCGGTGGCGGCGGCGTCGGCTTTTCAAAATAAGAAGTGAAAAGTTGAGAATTGGAGGTCAACAACATGCATCCATAGGAAATATCAAGTTGAGAAGGATGCGGAGAATAGGAATTGAGAAATGTATATATATATATATATATTTCCTAAGGACTTATGCCGTTGACCTCTGCTTCTTGACTACTGAGAAGAACACATGAGCCTTAACTATAAACAAGATAAACACGCTACCAAACTATCAAAGGAGATATATACATAATCTCAAAAGATATACAGAATTAAGTAAACATCAAAATATTGCTAATACGGTGAATGTCATGGATGCCTATCTTTATAGTTCATAGCAGCTCCATATTCTATGTACTAGCAGAAAGCCCATGGCTCTCGAATTGAAAGTGAAATAAGATCCTCGACAAACCATATCAAAACGAACAAAGAAAATTTTATAATCCATATCAGCGGTCCTCGTCGTCACTCAGCCCGCATTGGGTTCTATCCACAAAGGTGTGGAATCGGGACGGTGCGGCATGGCGTCGAACAGGAGCGGGTCGATTCGGCCGTCGGCCATGTGATAGATGCCCATGTCTTTACCTCCGGTACCATTGTATGTACAATCGTCCGTGAAGTATATGCAGTCGGGCTCGATGCCGCCATGTCGATCGCCGACCTCCATGGAGAAAGACGAGTTGAGACCCAGAAACAGAGATCTATCGCCCAAGCTGTTGATCTTGGTCCAAGTGCTTGCTTCCAGGTCGAGCAAGAAGGCTTGAAAACCGGAGGTCACGAACCCTCGTCGCCATTCCTGGGATAGCACCAGCAGCGATCCCCAGCACTCCACGAGATAATGCTTTTTCAAGTGCTCCAATTTGACCAACCCGTGCGGCCTCCACGCCACGACTCGGCCGTCTGTGGCGGGATTCGGTCCGTCTAGTTTCACGGGGAACGCTCTGATCGTTCCGGTCGCGTCCACGGCTAGGAATCTGCCTTTATGGTAAATTAGGTCCATGTAGATCCTGTGGGGGCTCACCATGGTCCACGCACGGTCTTGGTAGTTCCACAGCGCCAGCCGCCGGTCGATATCGCCGAGAACCATGATGTCGGACTCGGCGGATGAAAGGGGGCACGCCGAAAGCGCGAACTTACCGATGTCCACGTTAAAATAGCCATCCGGTTTCAAGGCCGAAAGTTTGACACGGGCGCGCCCGCGGGATAGAGGGTTGAACAGCTGGACGTCCCCATCTCCCCCGATCGTCATAACCCAACCCCGCGAAGACAAGCACCTCTTGCGCCGCACTTTCCGCAAGGGGAACTCGTAGAAGCTCTGCCGCCGCAGGCTGAAGAAGCCGGGTGAGTTGGGACGTGTCGGGTTCGCGATCATCAGCCACGGGAGGCTGATCCTTCGCTGGAAACCTCCTTGGAGTCGGACGACGACGTTGCGCCAATGAGAACATGTTTCGCTGAAATCGATGAGGTCGTCGAGGGGGAGTCTGTACGCGATGAGCTCGATCAGAGGCGAGGGGAGATCGGACCAGCCACCCGCCGCGCCATGGAAGCAGGGCTTTTTCTGATCGGTCCTTTCCATACTTATGACATACGGTCACGAGCAGTGCGAATACATAATAGTCTAGGTCGGTAGAGGATATGCGAACCAGATCGCTTGGCTGGATTAGGAACCGTATAAGGAAACGATACATGAATCAGATCTCTAGGCGGACTAGGAAACGCCAGATGTCGCGAGCCCCTGCGCAAGTAGGAGAACCAAAAGCCTCCGTAGCAGTTATTATTATTATTATTTTGAAGTCTCTTTTTATTTATCTTAGTCAGAATAGTTAAGGCAGATTTATCCGTACAGTATTTTGAACTAAATGAAATAAGTGAGCGTATAAATTATTCGCATTCAATTTTCAATAAGAATTTGCTAATAAGTATTCGTATTATTTTTGTTCCCACCCGCTGCGATTGAGGTATATCTCTAGACTACCGACAATATACCAAAGTTTTACTTTTAAAAACCATTTGCACCTCCACCATTATCCTAAAGTCCCTATTTCCAAAAAGGATAGCATTATTTCCATCTTCTATATGATTAAATCTACCCGATTTTTCACCAAAGAGATAAAATCGCTCCTGATATGCAATTGCAATTTAAAGTGGTGGCCCTAAATTTATTAACTTTCCTCCTTTTTTCAGTTTTTCTATTTACATGTAAGATTTAGTTGCCAAAATTAAGAATTGAAGTGTTTTATGATTATTTATTGTTCGCATTATGTCTTCTTTTTTAATGTTAGCTGTTATTTCCAAATTAGTTTTCTCAAAAAGAAAATTTTCAAGAACCTAATTGTTTTCTGCGTTATTGAGCAAATTTATGGATCAATTGTTAAGTAGAATCTAGAAAATTTTTAACACAACCACTTATAAAATTTGCTTTTGTTATGCATGTTACCATCAAACATTTTGTTATTGGTTGTCTTTTATACAAACACACACACACACATATAATGGGATGATAGGATGAAACAAAGAAAACCCTCTTTAAAGATTTTTCAAATATCACAATTAAATTCTCCAACATGATATTGCATTATACCTATGAAATCTCATCATTTTGGATTGACAAATATTAATATTATCCATGATACTACATTATGCATAACTTTTGAGTGCATTCCTAAATACTCCTATAACGCCTTACCTGCTCCGTTTGAAGGTAACTCCCCAATAGTAAGGAAAAAAGACATATTGGATATACAATTTCTTAGAATTTTTCTTTTCAAAAAAACTTTTTGCCCACAGAAGTAAAATCTAAAAAGAAAAATGAAAATATAGTGCCTTTAATATACATGCAATACCACTAGATCTTAAATAGAAATGAATGGAATGCTTAATTATGACAAAAATATCTTAAATAGAAGTAGAAATAGTAAAGAAAGAAGGAGTGACCTTAAATTGCAATAGAATGATTGATGGCAATTTTATTTTTTTAGTGAAAATATGGTGGTCATTATAAAGTGAATATAGCGCCACCCTAACAAAAGTACCATTTTCTTTTTGAAAAGGCATCTCTAGTCTCTAAATTATCACATCCATCCGGACATCCAAAATTATAACTAAACCAAACCATCAAAACTCTAAACAAGATGTTAAAACAAAGTTGCAAGGAGGGACAATTCAGTCTTTTCAATATGGGTTTTGCTTGGAGGTATGTGAATGGAATATGCACGAGTGAAGATACAATAGTAGATTTTGGTTAATAGTAAGATTTATATATATACTTCCTCAATTAACATCATAAAATAAAAAGTAACTAACTCTTTGGTTTGTTGTGGGTTGGGAAGGATTTATTGTTGGGCTTGTATTGGGCAATGGCTCTCCCATCTTTCTGGTTTTAAGCAATAAATTTATATTCTCAAGGAAAAACAAAAAAAAGCAAAATTTTTTGGCATGTATGCCAAAGGTCATTGAATGTGAGACAAAGCATGAGAAATTAACTATAGTTTAAGGAAAGTTAAAAACGGTCATCCCATTTCTTTTAATCCACAGAAATTTGCATCCCTCCTTATTTTTAAAAGATTGATACAACAAAAAGTTCTAAACTGGCACATTCATGTCACATTTACTTTTATAAAAACCTCCAAATTGGTACATACATGCCACATTTTTCCAAAATTAATTTTTATGTCATCAAAAAACTCCAAATTGAGAAATCTATGCCGCTCTCTACCGCGTTTATCCCAAATTGTGGTAAATTTGTTTCTTTTTTTTTTGGGTAAACATGGGATAAGTGTACAAATTAGGGTACATGTGGCATAGATGTGCCAATTTGGAATTTTGCGGTAAATGTGATGCAAATGTATCAGTTTTTGGTATTTTATGATATTAATCCATTTATGAATATACAATTTTTTTGGTAAAATTAATAAATATTTTTTGCATCCCATTTAAAACACAAAAATTGAAAAGACCCACCTACCAAAATTAAACGAGATATATTAACTCTTTTGCTTTTCACTATACTTTAATTTTTAACTGAATCAATTTACTTAATTTTACCATCATAAGTTGTCTTTGAAAACGGATTATATGTATTTCAACATACTTTCTTTTCATCAATTTTTAAGACTAAATTAAACCAGTCAATTTTTTTTTAGAAATGATAAGTCAACAATTAAAACTTATCAACAACTCATATTTGAAAAAAAAAACGATTTTGTTTATTGATTTCATTACTACATAGAATTAAGTTATGTCTATCCATAAACTAAAATCTCCATATGAAATATTCATGAATCATTGACATACTAATAATAAAAATAGAATTTACGAAGAACTACTGATAAGTGGATGCATATATTAAAAAAATACAAACATAACGTGCTCGGAGTTTTCTAAGTTTACTTGATATATATTTTTGCTGTAAATTTAATATAAATGCAAATCACTTAGTCCAACCAGTGCTATGGTTTCTTCTAATATTGTTTACCAAACAAACCACATCAATATGCAATGTTTGCAATTGTATTATCATCATGAGAATTAGCAAAACCATTACCAACTGTTCTAAAAACTTAAATGACGTGATTTTATATTTAAATATTCCAACACTTCCCTTCACACATAAGCTGAACTTAAGTTTAAAGGGTGGAAATATGCAAATTGGATAACTGTTGAGGAGAGGATGTTAGCAATATTGTGATATTTATTTGATTTTGAATATCTTTCAAAATTATGCATATACTTTTGATAGTGCATATTGATTAGATATGGTAATATGTTTATCTCGTTATCTTAAATACTTATCCAATAAAGCCATAAATAGGCTCAAATAGTATTTATTAATTTAAATTGAAATATATACAAATTTCCAAATCTTTATATTTACCTTTATTATTCTCAACTCGGTACAGACTGGCGTTGCTACATTATTATTTCGCAAGCCAGTTGCATGATCCCTTGTTTTTTCCTCTTTGATTCTTGACCTTTTGCTGGTCATTCAAAGAAGTCAACACCACCTACCATCCCTAGATTAGCTATTTCCAACGTATGCCAGCTCCGACTATATGACTTGATTTCAAAATCAAGCTAACTTAATCACTACGAGTTTGAAAAGGACGTCAGAATTATTTAGATATATTCTGGAGATATTACTTCCTCTAATATTTTATATCTATTTCGATATTTGATTTGATTTTATTAAATAGTCATCTACCAAAGATAGGCTCTCCATGTGCTCTTTTCTATAAATCGAATTAAGACGACATTGAAGAGAAGTTCCGGTCTCTCTCTTAGCTAGCAAACCTCCCGGACTCTGGCTCCAAGCAATCACACACCCAGTCAATGGCGGATGATTGGTTGACTTTTCCCCTCAAATCTGCTTGAAGATACTGCACATAGACTACCCGTCGAGAGGACGTGATCCATTTCGGTGGGACGGGTACCCGTCAGCACACCCTCGCGGTCCGGCCGCGAGGGTGTCCCGAACGGACTAATGCCCACCCCGGCCGATGATTGTGGACAAGAAGCATCATCCCGAACCGGGGGGACTCCGTATGAAGGCGAATTAGTGCTCGTCTTTGTGAGAATGGATCGCGGCCATCGGACGCAACAGTCCGATCCTCTACTAGCATGCCGATCTACTGGACTCGAACGAAGGGCAAAGCTCCCTAATCATCGCCGGACGTTCGAAATTGATGGACTGGAAAGGAGGGACGATGGGGCCTCTCCCTCTCGAACCAATTCGAACTTCTCACGCCATCGTCCAAGCTTCGCAAGCTCCGGCCCGGGCCCATTTCCAAGTTATGAGAACAGGGCGGGGAGGATACCGAGGACGTCCGTGTTCCTAAATACGTGCGAAACGAGAACCTTCCCGCTTGGCCGACATCGCATCGACCGACGATGTCCTAACCCGGGTCGCCCGAAGTTTCGTCGAAACGACGTGGTTTTTTTGAAGGGTCGCGATGAGCATTGACCGACGACGGAGACCCACGTCGTCCCCCTCGAAAGTTTACGTGCCGCCCCCCCCGAAATTTGTACGGTCCGAGTTTGAGCGGAGAAAGGGAAAAAGGATAAAAGGAAAAAGGGGAAATGAAATGGAAAAAAGCGGGGGGAGGTGGTGATGGTGATGGAGACATTGGGGTAGGAGCGGCCATGTGCAGCAATGCGGCGGTTACTTGAACTCGATTTGACAGCTTCCCGTCCCCATTGCTAACGGTCTTCCGTCTCCAGATTCCGTCGCTCTTATAATTTGCACCGCCGCCCCCCAACTCTTCTTTTTTAAATTTCATTAGGAGTTTGAAAAAATGATAAAATGATAAAAAATTATTTTTTTGGTAAAGATAAAAAAAATTATTTATACAATGTGATATTTAGAATTTTAGTACGTATTTAGTTTAGACCTAAATTATCCCGAAACTTGAATTTATATAAAAACACTATAGGGATTGAATTGAATGAAAATAAAAAATCTAGAGATGATATTTAACGAATTAAAAATTAATGAATTGTGTTATGTTGTATTGGATAAATTAAAATTTTAGAAATTATATTGCACATTAAATAAAATTTTAAAAATTATCCATCCTTGGCTCAATGCAATGGGAGGGGTCTCCCGTCTTGATGGGCCTCACCTCAGCTTAAACTAAATGGAGAAAATTTATAGTCTTATAAATTGACCCTTGAATTTATTGCTGCGCACACCTAAAAACAGCAACTGCATGTTGTCCAATGGGGACGACGCTTCTCCTGGCGGACAATGATGAACATTTTCCGTGGATGCGTTTTGATGACGATCGCTGTTCACGTGATTTGTCTCGCTTTCCGGACGGCTTCACACCGGTTGGTTTAAGTCGCCCGATCGACAAAGCCACGAAAGGATGGCAACCCGTCCTCGCTCGCGTTCATTTATGATTGCGACACACGCCTTTCTTAGTTTGCATCTTATTACATCCATAGACTCCTCAAAGTCCTATTCAGACTGCAACCACACTCTGTTCGGAGTTTATTTGATTTTCGATAACTTTTCAAGAAGAACCTCATGGAAAACACAAAAATTCTATAAAATAGAATGAATTAAAGTAATAGATCACGTCTCCCGTCATCTATCCCGTCGTAATAAGTTCGAGAGGAATATAATTCTAGAACGCGTATCTCATCGCTCCGATGAATTTTTGGATAATATATTTTGTTTGATTTTGCACAACTTTTTGATAGAAACCTCATGAAAAATATGAAAGCGGTTAAGCCATTAGAGTCACGCGTCATTCTCTTCGTGTGAATCCAAGCTACCATCCCTCTCAATCCATCTGTCTAAGGGGTAGTGGCGCGATTATTAAAATCACATGTTTCTCGATTCGTGTTGTCCATTTAACCCGATCCGAGGTCTTAGTGACATGTAACTATCATGTAAATTGATAATTTTCTAAATCGCAGGAGAATTTATTTGTTCACTAACAAATCTACAGTCTCTTATACTTGTCCATTGCTTCAATCCATAAAAATGCACTCGTCTCTTGATTCGTCGCGCAGCGATGGAACAGAGGATGGAATCGCTATTCCAACGTAGTTTCTTTACTCTGTTTGCGAAATTATACCGTCTCGACTCCCGTCAACGCCGTAAACCATGGAGACGCCCGCACCGGAACCGTCCCCCACCCCCAGCCAAATCCCACCGCCGTCACAACGCCGTTAAACGCGCCTCCCTCCCACCTCTCCAAAGCCGCGTACGAGCGGGCCCCACTCAGGAGGGAGGTCGGAGGTGCCGGTGCCGCTGGTCCCAGCCACCGCAAGTCCCGCGACCAGCGATGAACGCACGGACAAGTCGCGTTCGAGAAAAAAACAGCAATAATTGGAATTTTTAAGGTCTCACGTAATAATATAATCCGCCCCCCCCCCCCCCTCGTTTAGCTGTCTCGGCCGCGAATTAGCAAGATCCAAAAAGAAATGTCGTTTTCTGGCCAATATAAAAAAATATATATATTCGCCCAGCCTACTTTTTACAGAGATACCGGGGCGTCACATCCGAGTAGAAAGTAGAGGAAGATAAGAAAAAGCAAAAAGATCTTCACGTAAACACAGCTGGGATTTTTAGGCAGGTTGATGGGAGATCATATGATTGGGAGAGTTCCTAATCCCTTTTGCATTAATCTCGCTGTTCCTAATCCCCCTTTCTCATTAATCTCGCTTTCTCCTGTTTTCTTCAAATGGTCGTGGGCCCCCCCCTTCGCCTTCGTTTTTTTGGTTTTTTGGGCACTCCCGGGAGTAGTAGATGACAGCCTAATCACCAGCCTGGAAAAGGTTGTAGTAGTCGCTCTGCTCGCTCATGAAGGAAAAGCGTCCTTCTTTAATGGCGCTCTCTCTCTCTCTCTCTCTCTCTCTCTCTCTCTCTCCTCCTCTCGCGGCGGCATGGCGTTCCCGTCATGTAATGCGGAGTGAGCTCTTCTGGGTCTAAGCCTTTCCGGTTCTGGGGAGGACTCCACTCGACTCTCGCAGCATTCTTGCTCTGCAAAACGGTGAGTGCCCTGCGAAAAGCTCGTCTTTTTGTTGTTGTTTCGCGTGCGTGTGTGCGCTCGTCTTCGGAACGAAGCTTAGAGAGTTGCATTTGTCCGGCAGCTTGGTCGACTTGAGCAACTGGGTAAGCGAGGATTGGGATTTCCAAGATTCGGGAGCTCTCGAGAGCTTGATCATTCTGCTTTGTAAGTTGGGGGGTTTCCAGATCTTATCGAACCGGAACTCGACCTCTTTAGTGATCGCTGGTTTGTGATTTGAGTGAGGGAGGAGTCGGGACAGTCATTGTTTCCTGAAAGCGGCGGGATTCGGGTTGCTATTAATGTTCATGGGGAAGATGAAGCTGGAGAAGTCGGTGACCCTGCTTCTTGTGGTGCTTCTGTTTGAGATTTTATGTATGAAATGTCAAACGGCATTTGTGCCCGCTGATAATTACTTGATATCCTGTGGTTCTCCGCAAAACATTACATTCCAGGGTCGAACATTCGTCCCTGATTCAGGGCAATCTTCCCGTGTGTTGAGAACCGGGAATTCCATTGTCGCTAGCTCCAATGCTAGCATTCCGTCTCCTATCTATCAGTATGCTCGTGTTTTCTCCGGCATAGCCTCTTACAAATTCGATATCAAGCAACAGGGGCGCCATTGGGTCCGCCTCTACTTTTACCCCCTTCCAAATTCCAGCCATGACTTGACAGCTTCCCCTATAACCGTGGTGACTGATGAATTTGTACTCCTCAACAACTTTACTTTCGAGAACTATACTGGTTCCTACATGTGGAAAGAGTATGCAATCAACGTGACTTCAGATACGTTGAGTCTCACTTTCATCCCCTCGAACAACTCGGTCTCTTTCGTGAATGCAATTGAAGTCGTCTCAATTCCCGATACATTGCTGTCTGGTCCAGCTCTTAATGTAAATCCATCCTCCCCCTTCAATGGCCTCTCAGAACTTGCATTTGAAACTATTTACCGTTTGAATATGGGGGGTCCGCTGCTCACTGCTCAAAATGATACCCTTGGAAGAACTTGGGAGAATGATGTGAAATATCTCCATGTCAACAGCTCTGCCGCAAATGTCTCTGTCAACCCTTCATCGATTAAGTATCCTGTCACCGTCACGAATGAGATAGCGCCTAATATGGTATACGCGACAGCAGAAAACATGGGAGATGCAAATGTTCCAAATGTGAACTTCAACATAACTTGGGTCTTCCATGTTGATCCTGACTACAAGTATTTCGTGCGGGTGCATTTCTGTGATATAGTCAGCAAGGCCCTAAATTCTCTTGTGTTTAACCTCTACATAAACTCCGACAATGCTCTGGGAAGCTTCGATATTTCAACCTATACTGATGAATTGAAAATGCCGTGCTACAGGGATTTCATCTCTAACTCTTCCGACGGATCGAATACTTTTACTGTTAGCGTAGGTCCAGACATTATGGCCGGTGAGGGTAACGCCATAATGAATGGGCTGGAGATCATGAAAATCAGCAACGAGGCAAAAAGCTTAGATGGATCCTCTCATGTTCAGAGCCTCCTTCCAGAGTCGTCTTCAAAGAAGAGCAGGATAGTAATTATAATTGGCTGTATCGTTGGAGGCCTGGTTGCCGTGGCGTTTGCTGTTTTCTGTTACTGTTGCTTGGCAGCTCGGAGGTCGAAAACAGCTCACCAGCCACATCCATGGTTACCACTGCCGTTATATGGAAATTCCCAGACCATGACAAAGATGTCCACAACCTCTCAAAAAAGTGGAACTGCTAGCTGCATTTCTTTGGTTTCCTCCAACCTAGGACGGTTCTTCACATTCCAAGAAATCCTAGATGCGACCAACAAGTTTGATGAGAGCCTGCTTCTTGGTGTTGGTGGCTTTGGCAGGGTGTATAAGGGAACGCTTGAGGATGGAACTAGAGTTGCAGTCAAGAGAGGTAACCCTAGATCCGAGCAAGGGCTTGCTGAATTTCGGACTGAGATCGAAATGTTATCTAAGCTCCGCCACCGCCATCTGGTTTCTCTTATTGGCTATTGTGATGAGCGCTCAGAAATGATTCTCGTGTATGAATATATGGCAAATGGGCCACTCAGGAGCCATCTGTATGGAACAGATCTACCTCCTCTTCCATGGAAGCAGCGCCTAGAGATCTGCATTGGGGCTGCAAGGGGATTGCATTATCTCCACACGGGTGCAGCTCAAAGCATTATTCACAGAGATGTCAAGACCACAAACATTCTATTGGATGAGAATTTCGTTGCCAAGGTTGCTGACTTCGGCCTCTCGAAGACAGGGCCCGCTCTGGATCAGACTCATGTTAGCACTGCGGTTAAGGGCAGTTTTGGTTACCTAGACCCCGAGTACTTCAGAAGGCAGCAGCTAACTGAGAAATCTGACGTGTATTCCTTTGGAGTTGTTTTAATGGAAGTTCTCTGCACTAGACCTGCTTTGAACCCTGTACTTCCAAGGGAGCAAGTGAATATTGCAGAGTGGGCGATGAGCTGGCAAAAGAAGGGTATGTTGGATCAAATCATGGACCCGAATCTTGTGGGGAAGGTTAACCCAGCGTCTCTCAAGAAGTTTGGAGAGACTGCTGAGAACTGCCTGGCTGAGCATGGAGTGGATAGGCCGTCGATGGGGGATGTGCTGTGGAATCTCGAATATGCCCTCCAGCTTGAGGAAACATCCTCGGCTCTGATGGAACCAGAAGATAATAGCACGAACCATATTCCAGGCATTCAGCTGACACCACTGGAGCCCTTCGACAACAGCATGAGCATGATAGATGGTGGAACTGATGGTGATCCTGAGGATGCTGCCACAAGTGCTGTGTTCTCTCAGCTGGTAAATCCTCGTGGAAGATGAGAAAAAACCGCCTGAGTTAAAAAATGGAGGTTTTCCATTTTCGTTTCTTCTTCCTCATCATTTTTCTTCTGTTCTTTAGCTGATTATCTCATGGAGTTTGTCTAGACTAGCATTAGGTGCTGATCAAATTATGGAATGGAATGTTTTATGAGTGCACCGTCAAGATTCTATTGTTCTTGTGATTCTCAATTGTCTGGGTATTAGATGCCTATGTTCTTGTTAGTGATAAGAAAAGATACTGATTTCGTTGGATTTTTACACTTTCATTTACAGAATGACTATAAGGAATAAGACTGTGTGAAATGATTCCTCTTCCAGATGTTCTTTTGTACAAGTATTCTTGTTGTCTTTTGTTTTCTTGACGATGCTTGAGGGATAAATCTGGAAACACTTCCCAACTTCTCTTCCCAAAACAACTACAACTTTAGACCCATTTCGTTAGCTCAAGGAGACAGGTGATGATGGGCACCCTCTTTTGATGCAAAGTCGTATGTTCTAATACGTATACAGTTCCTTTCGCTAGTGTTTGGTATATTCTGTTTGCTGTTTTGGATCGGTCTCTTTTTGAACTGTATGCATTAGTTGTAGATCATAGCTCTACAGCTTTAGCAACTTTTAAGTTCTCGTGTGAATTTTTGTTCCAAACCGAAGGACAAGTTATGATGTTTTGTTTCCCCTTGAAATGGCAGTTGAATAATAGTTTGAGGATCATTGTAAGACTGTCACAGGAAAAGTACAACATCATGTGTACAAGAGACACAAAGAAGTAAGGCAAAACAATGTGAATTAGAGATGTGACTTTTCGGTACTAGGCTTTTTATTCCTTCCCTTAGTTGTATAATTAGGCGCAAAGCAGAAGCATCTGACATTTTTAGTAAAGATAACAACTGACGGTAATATATGATGAGGACATTCATTTTTTGCAAACTATGCCATGGCCAGAGCTGGTGGAGACACCTCCGGTGCAGTCCCATGTGACATTCTATTTAATTGCCAATGACCTCTCTCGGTCCTCATGATCACTTCCAGGAACAAAAATGCAAAGCTTGCAATCTGCAGAGAGAAGTGAAGTAGTCCTATACTTATCTTCGCCTCCCACAGCCGGCATAGCCACATCGGCCTTTGCTGGGTTCACAAAATCGGGCTGATAAGTCCGTCCAAGCACACCTTCCACCTTCGGCGACAGGCCAAAAAACCTAAACTGCACTTCCAAGTGAGCAAAGCAATCGTCAGAAGGCAACATATATCTGTGAATCCTATCATCTTCTTTTGTAATAGGAACCACGTTCACCATAATCTCACACGCGTCTTTTAAGGTCACTGATACACTGTTCTTGCTTGATACTCTCTCAACCTTTATGTCTTTTGCCTCAGAGCACCATGTGGACATAGAGTTTTGTGGCATTTCTATTACATTTCCATTGTAAGAGAAAATCAAATAATGGTCAAACTGATCATCCCAAGTCTCAGCTCTTGTTGATTCCAAGGAGAAGGACTGGGAGTTGAAGAGGATTCCGAGTGCTTGAATCCATGTGTTATCTCGGGCTTGACCGGCTGGTCTATGGCCAATGAAGCGAGCATTGATTTGGAGGGCAGGGTCTGAAACTAAACTGAAAGTTTGGTTGGTCTTTGCCGTGGAAGTAGAAGACAATCCCATCTCCGCCAATGAAACGAGGATCGTAGCATGCGGAGCCAAGTCCGATGCAGTTTGGCTTGCGATCTGAATTTCAATTCTGAGTCTCAGTAAGCATTCGATATGAGCAGCATAATTGCTTGCTCTGAATCAGTTGCACATAAAGGGCTAAACAGAGGTTATCTTACGTCTGCATTGGGAATCGCAAGTGGGCGAATCACAGTCCACATAGCAACCTTTTCTAGACCTTTGAAATGGTTCATATGGGCTCTCTGGGCATTCATCTGGGCATTTAAATGTCTGTGGAAAGCAGCGAGTCCCTGGTCGGTTGCAGAAGACGTAGCCCTCGAACCAAACCTGTTGAACTGAACGTCCCACCAAAAATGCTAGTACAGCGAGAAACGCATAGCCGCTGATTCTGGACATCTTTGAGAATGAAAGCAAGGTTTCAGAAGCCAACAAGGCAAGGGATCATAAAAAGCTGAAGTCCCATCTGTGTGGTACGTATTTATAGTAATCTAATTCACATTTCTTGCATAAACACGTTTCTGTAGGTTCTTCATTTTAGTTCCATAGAGATCTGCAAAGTGTGGTTGACTCTCTTGCCACTTTACGGCGAGACTACACAAGCGCGTGACATTTCCTGATCCGAAAGAATTAGGGGACACACAGAAACACTTGTACAATGCCCAGATCTTCAAATTTAACAAAAAATTCGAAAAGTTTTGATAACTTGTGATCGGTGATTGGGTGGACGGTTGCGTCATTGCCTGAGAAGACACAAAAGTTTTCTCCGTTTCTCTGGCTGAGGGCGGGCCAATTTTTACGCTTTGCAGTTGCGTGAAACGATATATGCACCTGATCCGACGCATGAAGGCGAGTCCACACGTGATTGGCCCTTTTCCAGCACCAACAGCGCTGACATGGAGACGCTTCATAATTAATTGGCTAGATCCGATGAAGTGCAACCCATGATTTTGACAATTTAAGCACGTTATATGCACATTCTACAAAATTTATACATGTTGGAAGATTCTTTCCGAACCTCGTGTGACTCTTGACTCAAATCATACCACATCTCACGAAATTTCGTGGTCTGCTTACAAGACCACGGGCTATATATAATGGTATTAACAAAGGTTTAAGGCTTTTTCTCACTTTTTGGTCTCAAGTCTTGAGCTTGATGGTCTTGCATGGCTCTGTTCCAAATTTCTGACTGATCTCACCTCTACAATGGTAAGAAAGCTGAAGCATGGGACGAGTTTTGTCTATGTGTATTATAGTGACAAGTGCCACTTGTTTACCTCCTCGTACTCTATATGTCCAATTTACTCGGAAAAAAAAGTCGCATAATGTTTCTTAGCAATTAGTTAGATCAAAGAGATGTGACGTCATCGTGCCTTCAGCCGCTTATGTTCACCTATTTCGGACATGTAACAAGCAAAGCAGAAGCTTCTGTCTTTATTCATCACCTTTAAGACCATGATAATACACATGACATTTCGCGTACAAGAGAAACAGACAAAGCAGAACAATGTGAACGAAGAGGTGCGACATCATTGTTGTTCACTTATTTCACACACGTAACTGACGAAGCAGAGCGTCTGCCATTATCCATCGTGATGGAGATGAGTGACATACTCATTTCTTGCAAACAATGCCATAGCCAGAGCCAGCGGCAAATCTGTGAGTGCAATCCAATGTGCCGGACTGCCCGCTCGATGATGCGCTCTCTTGGTTCGCATTTTCACTTCCTGGAGAGAAAATGCAAAGCTTGCAATCCGGAGCAAGAAGTGAGCTGGTCCTATACTTGTCTTCGCCGCCCACAACCGGCATTGCGACGCCGGACTTCGCCGGGTTCACGAAATCAGGCTGGTAGGTCCGGCCGAGCACACCTTCAACCTTCGGGGACAGGCCCAGGAACTTGAACTGCACTTCCAAATGAGAGAAGCAGTCATTCGAAGGCAACATGTACTTATGAATCCTGTCGTCTTCTTTCGTGATCGGAACCACATTCACCATGATCTCAGCCATGTCTTTCAGAGTCACTATCACGCTGTTCTTGCTCGCAATTCTCTCGACCTTTATGTCCCTAGCCTCGGAGTACCATGTAGACATAGGGCTTTGGGTTAGCTCTATTTCCTTGCCATTGTAATTGAAATTGAGATGGTCAACTTCACCATCCCACGCCTCAGCTTTCGTTGCCTCCAGGGAAAAGGACTGGGAGTTGAAGAGGATTCCGAGTGCTTGAATCCACGTGTTGTCTCGGGAGCGGCCGCTCGGTCTGTGGCCAATGAAGCGGGCATTGAGTTGGAGATTGCTGTCCGAAACTAGACTGAAAGTTTGGTCTTTCTTGCCGTGGAAGTAGAAGACAACGCCATCGCCACCGATGAAACGAGGGTCATAGCATGCTGATCCGATGCCATTGCAGTTCGGCTTGCGTTCTGAGGACCAATAAGAGACTTAATCAATTTGCTTGGACTGCATGGCCTAATTAAGCTCTGGATGTGGATTAATTAAAGCGAGACAAAGCCACCTTTAAGTCCTATACCTAGATACAGATTATGAAAAGCAATTTGGTTTCTACATTATAATATTTGATGACTCAATTTGCGCTAGATCAATAGACGGGTCGGTACCGATGTTTGTTCTTCTAACCTTGACTCAAGCCCGTTCATGACTCTGATATATATGAATATAGCAAGAACGATTTCCCTCTCAGAACCCTTTTAATTTAATCTCAGATCTAGAGGATCCAAATTCTTGAAAGTTAAAGCATATATACGAGGAGAGAGAACATTAATAAGAAAAGGCACAAAGTGGATATGGAGTTTGTGCGGTGGATAGGGAGTGTGTGTGTGTGTGTGTCTTACGTCTGCATTGGGAAGAGCAAGTGGGCGAATTGCAGTCCACATAACAAGCTTTGTTCTTCTTGCTCATGGAGTAGGGGCTTGGGCATTCTTTTGGGCACGCTATATCTTGCCATTCGCAGCGAGTCCCCGGCGAGCAATAGACGGAACCTCCATGAAAAACCTGTTGCGTCGAGCTTTCAACAAAGATGAGCAGGACCAGAAACACGTAGCTGATCTTGGCCATCATCTTTGCAATATTTAGCAAAGCTAAAGACCCCAACAGATGAAAAAGATTTAGAAGCCAAGATGAGATGCAGAAAACGGAACGCTGCACGTCGGGTATTTATAGGAATCAGAATGCTCGTCATCTTTCATTGAGGTTCAAGCATTAAGGTTGACTCTGTGGATACTTCACGGTGAGACTACAGGCATGTGAGATTTCTTGATCTCGATTAAGGGGACGAGCAGAAACATGTGCACACTTAATAGCTTTGTTTGGCTCAGGATGTGCACTACAGGTGTTTTAGCCTGCCGTTGCAGGCCGGTAAAATATACTGTTATATATTGGATACAATCCTCTCAATTTGGAGAAAGTTTAACACGTAACGTTAATACCATGAAGCATGCAAATGCAACATCATCGATTTATCAGACAAATTAATTGAATGGGTGATACCATGTCAATATAACATATAATATAAGTGTTACGAAATTCTGAGTAAAAATCTATGAATATATATAATTACATGGTTTCTTTTTTCTCAATATCGAGCAAGCATTCCGTTCATATTAAATTAAGTTACACACTCTCTACACTGGTATATTCGTTTTCAGACAATTCAATGCACTTTCAAGTACCAGGACAATCATGTTTCAGTATCTCGAGGGGTAAGTTGAGTCAACCCATTGAAAGAGCCCCACATACACGTGCTCTCATGTCTTGGCTCCTATCAGAGAAACCAAGATGACACAAGCTAAAAATTCCACTACTTGATAATTATATGCCACTTTTTTTTCTCTTATTGACAAAATGGTAGGAGGGTCGACCGGCGCTACAGACTTCATCGCGGATGCTGTATGCAATTCGGCTTGTATTTATCGCGATCGATGCTTTCCATGAATCAAGACTCAAGAGTATCTACAGTTTTTCTTTTTCTAGATGAGCTTCCTCTTTTCCACCAGAACAAAAATGGAACTTTCGTAGAATGCAGTTGGAGCTCTGCACTACCGATCTGTCCTAAAGATTCGGACTATTATGAAGCGATGAATCTCATGTGTCATTCCTTAATCAGGAGAAAGTACGCACTTGCTTCCTGCTCAACCTATTTAAAAAAAGGAACCAGAAACTGTAGAACTTCGAGTTCCGGCAACTTCCATCGGAGGCTATTTCATATATTGTTCTCGTCAATGCTTTCTAAAGAAGAAGCCGTTTCATGTGATCCAACAAAGTAGCTGTTTAACCTGGAGTACTATGCAAGAATCAGCAATTGACAATACTTCGCCTGTTCCATGAGGCTGACTTAAAATATCTAAAAGACAGTACACACTATGGATGACTTTGCGGGACTTATTGAAGAAGAAGAAAGAAAAAGATGAAGATAATGTACCGATGTCGTTCATTTGACACAACAAAGAAATTATCTTGACATTAGTTTCAAGTAAAGTCATTCCCGAGGCAATAAAACAATTCGAAGGGGGCGCTCTATCTAGTCTGTACGCATTTGGGTTCATACTTCCAGCCAAGATTGTTGAATGAACAATAAGACTTGTCACAGCTTAGCGCTATTACAATAATTAAATATTAAATTACGCATTCATCTAACAACTTAAGTTTTTAGAATAATTGATAATAATCCTATAAAATCTCACATGATATCAGAGTTAGAAATCTTGAATTCAAATCTTTTCGGGCCATATTTATCTTTTCAATTAAATATTTCCACGAGTATTAAGCAAAAAATCAAACTAAGCATGGGGGAGTGTTAGAATATTTAAATAATAAACTAAGCTTTCATATAATAGTTTAAGCTTTTAAAACAGTCGGCAATAATCCCACAAAAATCTCACATGGTGTCGAAGTTAGAGGTCCTGAGTTTAAATCTTACTAGACCATATTTATCTCGCCGATTAAATATGTCCACGCTTAGTACCAATAAAAAGACTAGATTAAGCGTGAGAGAAAGTGTTAAAACCTTCTTCTAATAATTTAAACTTTTAAAATAATTGGTAGTTGTCCAATGACAATCTCAAAAGTGGAACCGACGTTATGCACCATGATAAGTGATAGGAAACTGAGGTGGAAAGACTGTCAAATAGTTGAAAGAAAAATTAAGATGATAAGAAGTGACAGCATTACAGCATGCGCCCGCTGCCGACCATCATTTCTGTCATTTACCAGGCGACAAGAAGAGAGAGGAGGTATCTAATTTCCACATGAAACCATCTACCTGCAGCTACGATGAAAGACGCTCTAGCTTGTTTATTTCTCTGTACTCTTTACTACTATTTATAAGAAGAACCATGAACCATACCTTTGTTGAAAGATGGCCAAACAGTTGAAAGAAAAAGTAAGATGCTAAAAGTGACAGCATTACGGACAGTACGCATACGCTCCCATTCACCAATTTTGTCTTTTACGAAGCGACACGAGAGAGAAGAGGCATCTAGCTTCCACAGGAAACCATCTCTACGTAGTTACAATGAAAGATTCTCTATTTTGTCCATTTCTCTGTACTCTCCACTACTCTTTATAAGAAGTATTGCTACCAAAAGTAACAAAGTCACTTCAAGATTATCACCATATTGCAATCTCCTTCGCGTTCTGGAAGCTAACGATGAAAGAAGCCAAGACTCAGGTGACTGCCGATGTAGGGATTGATTCGCTGTGGAAGTGTTTGTCCAAGGATCTACACTCTATCCTTCCACAGGTCCTTCCAAACTTAGTGCAGAATGGAGAGGTCATCGAAGGAGATGGCGGCCTCGGTTCGGTCATTCTTTTCAATTTTGGCCCTGGTGAGTCTCACCTCTTTTCTTGCACCTAATAACTGGGAAAACTCAAGAATGGGCATATGCCGGATTGAAGTCAATCACGTTAGGGCTAGGGATCTCATGTGGGTTTTCCTAATCTTTTGGTGGACTCAATCTAGGCATTATTTAAGATTTACCAAATGTTGATGACTAGTTCAGTCCGTTGCACCAAGCATCTAGCAGCCGAAGCAATGCCACTCTGTACTCTCGGCGATGGCACTACTTCTTGATTCAAAATATGAGAAAATTGAGAAAAATCAAAGCTTTTGTGGTAACGGAGACTGGTATAGGCATTGTGCTTAATGTATCCTGTAGAGACCTATATCACAGAGCATGTGTTTTCATTTATCTTAATCTACAATGACGGTTAACTACTATCCATTAACATTTTTGCAAGTTAAACGTTAGATGTGCCGAATATGAAGTACCAGAAGGAGAAGATTGTGGAACTCGACGAGTCTTCACATCGAATTGGGTTGCAAGTGATAGAAGGGGGTCACCTTGACCTTGGCTTCACCTTTTACAAAACTTCATTTCAACTTACCGCAATTTCAGAGAAGCAGACACTGGTGGATGTGGTATACGAATGTGAGACAGAACAAACTGTCCTGCCCTCAAAAACTACGGCCGGCGCAGTTGCATGCATCAAGGGCCTCGAGAACTATTTGTTGAATACTGATGCTATATAGAGGTAGACCTATCGCACATCATCTTCAATTTAGAAAAGAGCAAGAATAATGTGAATCAAAGCGTATTTGATCCTATCTGCATCAGAATTGGTACTCATGAATTTTTCTGTGAATGCTTACGTGATTGAATTAGTCATGTAGTTTCGTATCGATAACTCGTTGCTGGAAAGAGAACTTATAATGATATCTAACCATCAGGGAGAGATGTACACATGACTCATAAGCACATCTTCAATAAAAGTGAAAACGAGGGACATGATCTTTTGTAGATGCCATCTTCCGTGCACGGGACAAATTGATAAACAGAACAACAATAGCCGACCGACACAAAAATGATTAGTTTTTTGGGTTCTTTCATTCAATTAATCTGGTCAGTACAGTTTGCCATAGTCGGGTGGCTCTTCGAGGTAATATTCGAGGGCCAAAGTACAATACACGTGCAAAAGTTCCCCATGATGTGAAGAATTGGTGCAAGACAGCTGAAAGAAAGAATTGCCGAGAATAGAAATTTGAGGGTATTTAAAGGATCTGAGAAATCGGAATAAAAAAAACACCCGATCCAAATATAAAAGATCATAAGAAGTATTCAGATGTGTCCAATGTGCCAAAAATATTCGCCATCTAGTCAAGTGTCCTTCGCCCGAATCATTCCAGGGAAAGTATTGGAAACTAGAGACGAAAATGAAAGCAGACCGCAATCTCTAAAGTCTTAATTTATTCTGGGAAGGCCTTTGAGTCGAAAGGACGATAGAAAGGGTCGACATCAATGGGGCTCGACATTGTTGTTGAAGTCCGTGCATGTCCGGCAGCAACCGCAGTGGAAGAAACAGCATCTCAGGCAGCCAGAGCTCACGCAATTAGTGCAGCCCTCGCATACAGGCGATCGTCGACATTATCTGCACCGTTTGCTAGCAGCACGCTCTTATGTGATCTCACAGGTTATCCTGAAACAAGAGAGTTCGAGCATGAGGAGATGCTTTCTGATGCCCATCTCTTTAGCACTAGGCTCTAGCCTTCAGCACAGAGATTGCACACAGGCATCTCTTATTAGCAACGGCATCATGATAAGCTTGGCATTCCTCCTCGTTGCAGAGGTGGAACCGCCGCCTTTTCTTGTACTCGGGGCAGCGAACATCATTGAGGTGGGTAGGACGATTGGCTTCGTTGGAAGCCAACTGATGGTAGTTCATCAGAGGGGTCTCCTCAAGAGCGACCTTGTTCTCGCCTATTGTCGCCCAAATGTGGCTTTTCCAATTCCCACTTCTCTCACAATGCCTTGCTGAATCTGATGAGGGCTCGACCTACACGGCTTGAGCGAGAGCTGCTGTCGTGGCCTCTGGCAAGAGCTCCACCGTTGTGGCCCGGGTGAGGGCGTTGTGGCCAATGAGGGCTTGCAAGCCGGTACCAAAGGTCAGCGCCAGCGACTCTTGCTAGCCAAAATGAAAAAATAAAAAATAAAATAGGAAATTTTTTTTAAAAATCGCAAAAATTATCTACATTAACATCGATCATGTCACTTAAGACAGTTTGCCTTCCATCAATGATTTTCAGTCAAAATTGATCGGAAAAATTATTTGACGAATCATTCGAAATTTAGGAATAAATGGGTGAAATTGAGAGATTTAAAACAAAATTGATATCGGTATAATAGATTTGATACTTTTTTGATAATTTTTCCCATGACGAGCGGTATGACTTGTCATAACTTGTGCCAAAATATGATGCACCCCAATAAGCCACAGGAAATTGCAATTTAAAAGGATGGCCAAGTAGTTGCTGAAAGATTAAGATGACAAAAATGACAGCATTACGATATGAACGAGCGGCCAACCACCGATTCTGTCTTTTATCAGGCAACAAATAGAAAAAAGGAGGCATCTAATTTCCACATGAAGCCATCTCTCAGCACCAACGATGAAAGATGCTCTATCTTGTCCCGTTCTCAGTCTCTTTGCTTCTCTTCGTAGCTTGAAGAGTACCTCTGTGTTGTTACCAAACGTAGCAGTCCCTTCAAAATTATCACCATACCGCAATCTCCTCCAATTCCAGAAGATAAGTGGCAACGATGAAAGAAGCGAAGACTCAAGCGACGGTCAATGTTGGGATTGACTCGTTGTGGAAGTGTTTATCCAAGGATCTGCACTCTATCCTTCCACAGGTCACGCCAAACTTAGTGCAGAATGCAGAGGTCATTGAAGGAGATGGTGAAGAGATTTGATGAACAGAACCGAACGTGAAAACGAGAAAGAGAGAGAAAAAAAAATGACGCAAAGAGAAGATGTATTCGTATTTCCTGAAAGGTTGCTTACATCAAAAGAACTTCACACGATTTACTCTTTCCTCATCAGTTTTTATATCAACCGGAGGATGATAACAGAATGGAAAACAACTGGTTAACAGAACAACTAACTAACTGAAGCAAAAGAACAGAAAATTTTGACTTTACAAACTTAACACTGAATACTGATTCCTCAATGGTAAATTAGTTTCACACGTGTTATAATTTCTGTTGTTGCCTTCTTTCTTTCCTCTGTTCTCGAAGTCTTCTCTTTTTCCTCTGTTCTCGAATTCGCCTTCTTTCTTTCCTCTGTTCTTGAATTCGTCTTCTTTCTTTCCTCTGTTCTCGAAGTCTTCTTTCTTTTCTCTGTTCTTAACATCCCCCCTCAAATTGGGGAGGGGTAAAAAGCCCATGCCCAATTTGATCCGGAGAGTAGAATGGGTGAGCCGTGATAAAGCTTTAGTAAAAAGGTCAGCAAGTTGACATATGCTCGGAACATACCGAACTCGAAGAGAACCCGAAGAAACTTTCTCACGAACAAAGTGAAAGTCGACTTCAATATGTTTTGTGCGTGCATGGAGAACAGGATTCGCTGTAAGTGAAATAGCAGATTGGTTATCACAAAAAAGAAGAGTTGGGGAGTGCAGAGGTTGTCCAATATCACGGAGAACAAAACTAATCCAAGTGAGATCAGCTGTAGCAAAAGCTAGTGCTCTGTATTTGGCTTCAGTGGAGGAGCGGGAGACAGTAGGTTGTTTCTTGGCTGCCCATGAAATAAGATTTGAGCCAAGGTAAGTACAAAAACCAGTTGTTGAACGTCTAGTCTCAATACAGCCAGCCCAATCTGCATCAGAGAACCCATATAAGTTCATAGAGCTGTGTGAACGAATGAAGAGGCCAAGATAAACTGTGCCTTTGACATATCGAAGTACCATTTTCAACTTATGAAGATCGCCTATAGTAGGCCGTTGCATTTTCTGGCATAACAAATTTGTGGCAAAGGCAAGGTCAGGACGAGTGATGGTCAGATATTGCAAGCCACCAACCAAACTTCGATATTCAACTGGATTGGAGAGAAGAGTGTCGTCAGATTTCAATATGACTGGTCGTAGGGACAGAGGAGTCGAGATGGGTTTGCAATCAGCCATGTGTGCTCATGTGAGTAAATCAAGAGCATATTTGGTTTGACATAAAAATAGCTCAGTCGAGGTGCGCTTTGCTTCAATTCCTAGGAAATAATAAAGATGGCCAAGATCTTTCATATAAAATTGAAGGCTGAGAGAATGAATCAAAGTATGAAATAGCTTATCTGAGCTGCCAGTCAAGATAATATCGTCAACATATAATAGAAGAAGGACTATCTCTTGTCCATCTCGCAGTATAAAAAGAGATGGATCTGTGGTACTACAGAAAAAACCAACTTCAAGTAGGAAATTGCTGAATTTGTCAAACCACGCACGTGGTGCTTGGCGAAGACCATAAAGAGATTTCTTAAGATGACAGACATATTGTGATTTGTGTGGATGTACAAATCCAGGAGGCTACTCCATGTATATTGTTTCATTCAAGTTGCCATGAAGAAAAGCATTTTTAACGTCGAGTTGATGGATTGACCAATTCTGGACCATTGCCACAGAAAGCACAATGCGGATAGTCGCATGCTTGATAACATGGCTAAATGTTTCTGTAAAGTCCACTCCTTCTTCCTGATGAAAGCCCTTGGCTATTAACTGAGCCTTCAAACGATCAGGGCTGCCATCCGGTGCAAGTTTTGTCTTAAATACCCACTTGCAGCCTATAACATTCATTTGATTAGTTCGAGGAACTAAGATCCAAGTCTGATTTTCATCTAATGCATCCATTTCATCTTTCATGGCTTTATACCAGCCTTGATATGCTAGAGCAGTTTTAAGTGATCGTGGCTCAGGAGGCACCTGATATTCAGCAAGACAGGCATATCGAGGATTGATCTTTATAATACCATATTTAGATCTGGTTTGCATAGGATGAGTAGATGGAATACCTGGTGAGGTAATTGGAGAAGGAAAAGATGTTTGAGCAATGGCGAGGTCACCTGGTGATTCAGTGGTGGAAATAGGAACTCCTGACTCTACAGAATTAGTAGAGGATGAAGATGAAGTTGATTCTGAGGATGCTGAACTAGCAAACGATATGTGTAATGAAGATGGGTTTGAGGGTGAAGATGAAGTTGAAGTTGATTCTGAACTAGGAGAGTCTTGTACATGAGCTGTAGTGATGATGCTGGTATCTTGTAAATGATCTGTATGTTTAGATAATGTGGATGGTATGCATTCTTCACTTGAAGAATTGAAGAATTGTACTTCCTTTGTCCACATCTGGTATAGTTTTGTATAATGGGGATAGTCTGTTGTCAATTTCTGAGCAAAAGGGAAGAAGTTTTCATCAAATTCAACATGACGACTTATGTATACATGACCAGTAGTGGGAATAAGGCATCGATATCCCTTATGGCGATCGCTATAACCCAGAAATACACAAGTAAGAGATCTTGGATCAAACTTGTTTTGTGCATAGGGTCTGAGACATGGATAGCAAGCACAGCCAAAGATCCTGAGATGGTCATAACTCGGCTGTTGCTGATATAGCCTATTGTAGGGCGACTGCATTTGTAGCTTTGAAGTGGGAAGAAGATTAACAATGTAATTAGTTGTTATAAATGCATCAACCCAAAATTTCAAAGGAAGTCTTGCATGATAAAGCATAGCCAGTCCAAGCTCAACAATATGTCGATGTTTCCTTTCGGGTATGCCATTCTGTTCTGGTGTGTAAGGACAGGACACACGCTGTTGAATACCACAATTCTATAAATGAGATTTGAATTTGTGACTGATAAATTCTCCTCCACCATCACATTGGAAGATCTTGATTTTATAATCAAACTGATTCTCTACTAACCTCTGGAACATGAGAAAGACATTATAGAAATCTGACTTCAATTTCAATGGATAGATCCAGCTAAATCGAGAGAAGTTGTCCACAAAAATCACATAATACTTGAAGTTCTGAAATGAATTAACTGGGGAAGGTCCCCAGATATCACAATGAATCTGTTCTATAGGTCTAGAAGCTACAGAGTCTGATAATGGGAAGGATAACGCATTGCTCTTAGCTATTTTACAACTCCTACATATAGACTGTAGCTTTGTATTGCAATGAATCATCTGATGAGTCTCCATATACTTCAAGATCTTCATGTTAGTGTGAGCTAAACGTTGATGCCACACATCTTCTCCAACTGTCCTGTGTGTTTGAGTAAAGAAGACTTCTGTAACATGAGGGTCTACTTGGTAAAGTCCTTTAACCTTCCTTCCGAGCATCTTGATTGTGTTGGAGAAATGATCCTTTATATACACACCAGTTTTGTCAAAGACAAATGAACACGGATAATCATCTGTTAGTTTTGAGACTGACAAGAGATTTTTCTTAATTTCTGGAACAATTAACACATTATTCAAAGGTAAAGTATCCACTGTAGTACGTAGGAATGCATCACCGATGTGTGTAATAGGTAAGCATAAGCCATTACCAATCATAACTGTGTCATTGCCAATGTGTTTAGAGGAATTATGAAGAATACCAGCATTAGCAGTGATGTGAGCAGTTGCGCCAGTGTCTGGATACCACTCATTGCCATTTGATTCTTCAAGATGCATTGTTGCTAGTGCTGTTGGTATCTCCTCAGCTTGATAAGAGTTGTCGAATCTATACCAACAGTGAAGTGCATCGTGTCCAGGGCGTTTGCAGATCTAACACTCTAAACGAGTGTTATCAGTTGTTTTATTTTCCTGCAAGTTTTTGTGAAGTGTTAGATTCGATGAATTAGAGGGATATGATTTGGTATATGAATTCCTTTGTGAGGAGCTAGTGTATGGTCTAAAGCCTTGACCAAAACCAATGTCAGAGAATGTATTGAATTGCTTGAACTGTTGTTCTTCTTGATCCTGATTTGAATTATTCAGTCTATAGCTCATATTTCTTCCAGAATATCCATAGTTGCGATATCGATTATTGAAGGGACGTCCTCTTCCATAACCTATGCCTCCTCGATTATATCCTCTTGGTCCTCCAAAACTGATATTTTGTTGTGCAGGTTCTTTTTCAAGATCTTCCCTCTATAGGACTCCAGTTTTCCTTTGTCCATAGTAGGCTAGATTAGAACTGAACTTATTTGAAGAATGGTTCTGTAATCTTGCTTCAAATCTTTCTAAGTGTGAAATCACCTCATCATACTCTGGTTGTGGTTTCAAGCAGTATATTGTGGTTTTAAAACTCTCGTATTCAGATCCTAAACCCTCCAAAACTCCAAACAACTTTCTTATCTCATCTACAGGTTTCCCTATTGCCTTGAGTTGATCACAAATTGACTTATTCTCTGAGATATACAACCAAAGCTCGATCACGCTTTTGACATGCTTGCAGCTTTCCCCTCAACTCAAATTCTCTAGCCACAAATTTTTGCATGAATCTATTGAGTAAGGTTTGCCATACCTCATATGATGTATCCAAGCCGATTATTAAACTGAGTATGTTCTTTGAAACAGCACCACTAATCCAAGAAGATACAAGTTGATCTGTCTTGATCCAATCATTGTAATCAGGGTTTATAACTTCAGCACCCCGATCTTCTCCTTCAACTTGTAATGATTTGGCAGGTGGTGGACTTTCTCCACTAATGAAACCAAAAAGATCTTGACTTCTCAAAAATCTATGAAACTGAGCTTGCCAAAGAAGAAAATTATCTTTGGCTAATTTGATGGTAACAAAGTTAGATATGTTGACATGAATGGGAAATGGATACTTCTGCATTCTTACTGCCATTTTTACTCTTTCAGATCCTAGAAGATGCTCTATCACTGAAACAATCTCCTACTGATTTTGCAGCACAGATTTGTGAATCTATTACTGATGATGATAAGAACTCGATTGAAGATTGAGAACAACTCACAGTTCTTGACCAGTGATGTAAAAAGATTCACAGATCCCCAATTAAAGAACACATACCACCGTTAACAGCAGAAGACAGCAATCGATGAGGCTTGAATGTGACTTCAATCTGTTGTAGATTCATCATCTTTTCATGGAGAACAAAGTTGATTTGTACTCTCAGGAGAATATGGCTCTGATACCATGAAGAGATTTGATGAACAGAACCGAACGTGAAAACGAGAAAGAGAGAGAGAAAAAAAAATGACGCAGAGAGAAGATGTATTCGTATTTCCTGAAAGGTTGCTTACATCAAAATAACTTCACACGATTTACTCTTTCCTCATCAGTTTTTATATCAACCAGAGGATGATAACAGAATGGAAAACAACCGGTTAACAGAACAACTAACTAACTAAAGCAAAAGAACAGAAAATTTTGACTTTACAAACTTAACACTGAATACTGATTCCTCAATGGTAAATTAGTTTCACACGTGTTATAATTTCTGTTGTTGCCTTCTTTCTTTCCTCTGTTCTCGAAGTCTTCTTTCTTTCCTCTGTTCTCGAATTCGTCTTCTTTCTTTCCTCTGTTCTCGAAGTCTTCTTTCTTTTCTCTGTTCTTAACAGATGGCAGCCTCGGTTCAGTCATTCTTTTCACTTTTGGCCCGGGTGAGTCACATGTCTTTTCTTGCACTCCTAAATGGAAAAACTCAAGAATAAGCATGCTAGATGGAAGGCAATCACGTTAGGGAGCTCATATGGGTTGTCCTAGCCTTTCATTGGACACAATCTAGGCTTCATGTAAGATTTGCCAAATGTCAGATGTGCCAAAAATGAAGTACCAGAAGGAGATAATAGTGGAACTCGATGAGTCTTCGCATCGAATAGGGTTACAAGTGATAGAAGGGGGTCACCTTGATCTGGGCTTCACCTTTTACAAACTTTCATTCCAACTGACGACAGTTTCAGAGAAGCAGACACTGGTGGATGTCATGGTGGCATATGATTGCGAGACAGAAGAAACGGGCTCTCCCTCAAAATCTACAGCTTCTGCACTCGCGTGTATCAAGTGCCTTGAGAATCATTTGTTGAGTACTGATGCTAAATAGAGCTACATCAATCACAGTTCATCTACAGTCAAGAGAAGGGCGAGGATAATTTTTATAGCATGCCGAGTGAGGTGAATCAAAGCATACTTTAATCCTATCCGCATTAGAGTCGTGATTTAGTTTTGTATCAATAACTCGTTACCTTAAAGAGAATTCATAATGATATCTAACCATTAGGCAGAGAAGTACACACGAATCATGAACACATCTTCAACGAAGAGAAAACGAGGACCGTGATCAATAGGTATCTGCCATCTTCGGTACACAGGACAAAAGGAAACAGAACAACAATAGTCTACCAACCCAAAAATGAATAAAATCCCGCACAAATCAAATTGAAATTCATAACACTAAAAAGATATAATTTAACTCTACGTTCAACTCAAAAAGAACACGACAAAGTTCTTTTATGAGCAGTATTCAAGACTAAAAAAATTATCAACGCCCATTGACTTGAGAAATATAGAGGCCTTTAACCATGTCGCGGGCGTCTGCATTGGGTACAATCCATATAGCAAACTTTTCCCTCCTCATTTGGGGGGCAGATCGTTCTGAGTCCATGGCAGCAACTATTCAGAAAGGTGCAGAGTGCTTCAATGATGTCGCCGCTGGGTCCCAAACGATGGAAGAAGTCTTGCATTGTCGCTCATTGGACAAGCAGCAAAAAAATGGCGTATATACAGCTAATCCTGAATCTTAACAATGCGGTAAAGCAGAACATAGCAGCGAAAAGAAGTGACGGATGGATAGATGCAGCAAATGATTAGAACTCTGCTGTCCTCCTTTTCTATAGACAGTTTTTTGTGTTCTTTCATCAATTAATCCGGTCAGTACACTATTGCCATAGTTGGGTGGTTCTTCAAGTGTACTCGGGGGCTAGAGCACAATACACGTACGAAAGTTCTCCATCATGAAAAATGTTAGTACAAGATAGCTGAGTCGAACTCTTCACAGACAGTAGCAGAATCAGTGATATGTAGCAGAATTAACAACCCATGTTTCTCTGCATTACTTATTCTGCTGGGTCGTCACAAATTCAGCAGTGAAAACAACTGATGGAGCAAATTGAAACTATAATTCCTTTTCATAGGTAAATGTATAGATTTTGGTGTACGTTTCAATTAAAGTTATCGATTAATATGTTATTGACAAGTTGACATAGTTGATTGGCTCTTTAAGTGTACTTCACGGGGCTAGTCTAAACATGTACAAAAATTACTATGATAAAAGAAGAAGGGGTGGCCCAAAAGCAAACAAATGAAAACTTAGATTGACCCCGTTATAGATTGTCCCTCTGAAAGAATAATTTTGGGGTGGTTCTATAATGTCAAGGACAATACACAGAAGATTCCTGGAAAAATGAAACTAATTTATTGCAGTTTGGTAATCAACCAAAACGAGGCCACAATTATGATCTGCGCTAATATCTGCGCTTATGGGGATACGCAGTTTCATTTTTACAAGAACATAACACACAACAGAGAGATCATCATTGATCCCGTTCTTTGGGTTTCCACAGCAAGTAAACATCAGATTAATTATCATAGGGAAGACGAATAACATGCCCTGGCAGGTTGGCATTTATTTCTCGCAAACAATGCCATTGCCAGAACCAGCTGAGGCATCACCAGTACAATCCAATGTGCCATAATCAGTGGTCATCATCAATGAATGATTATCCTGGTTCAACGCACTTCCCTGTGAGAAAATGCAGAACTTGCAATCTGCGGAGAGAAGTGAGGTGGTCCTGTATTTGTCTTCACCACCCACAACGGGCATCGCTACCCCGGGCTTTGCCAGGTTCACAAAATCGGGCTGGTAAGTCCTCCCAAGCACACCTTCGACTTTGGGGGACAATCCAAAGAATCTGAACTGCACTTCCAAGTGAGCAAAGCAATCATCTGAAGGCAACATGTACTTATGAATCCTATCATCTTCTTTCGTGATGGGAACTACATTCACCATAATCTCTGCCATATCTTTCAAAGCGACCACTACACAATTCTTGTTTGATATCCTCTCAACCTTTATGTCCCTTCCTGGGGAGTACCATGAGGAGAGTGAACCTTCAGTTATTGCTATTTCGCTTCAGTCATACTTGAAACTCATATGGTCAATTTCGGCATCCCAGGTAGCTGCCTTTGTGGCTTCCAGAGAAAAATGGGAGTTGAAGAGGATTCCAAGTGCTTGAATCCATGTGTTGTCAAGGGTCTGGCCCGTCGGTCGGTAGCCAATGAACTGAGCATTGATTTGGAGGGCGAGATCTGAAACAAGGCTGAAAATCTGGTTGCTTTTGCCATGGAAGTAGAACACAATCCCATCTCCACCAATGAAGCGAGGATCATAGCATGCTGATCCAATTCCATTGCAGTTCGGTTTCCGATCTATTAAAAAAACTATTGACATCTATCATTTTGTTTGAATAAGCTCAGGATTTTTGTCAACAGTTTGGTTAATAAAACTCACTCAAAAAAGACTTTGCTCTCGTCGACTGGGAAGCATAATTCTCAGTCGAGAGTAAATATGATACTTTTTCTTGCTTGGGTAAACTAGATATGCGTATCCGCTTGTATATTTAGGAAAGCTTTGTCAGTCAGGTGAGTCCTACATACTGGACAGATATACATTAACATCTATGTGAGCTGATAATTTAACAACTCTTGATCATTTTCGAGAAAATGACATGAATAAACTCATCTTCCAAGAAAAAGGAACGGATTTTGCTCAGTTTGAAACGAAATCGGTCAAAGTATAGCAAAGAGTAAGGATTATGAACTATCTTACATCTGCATTCGGAGCTGCAAGAGGGTGAGTTGCAATTGACATAACAAGATTTCCCTTTTGAATTCACCGAGTATGGATACGGCATTCAGACGGGCACGAAAGCACCCTTCGAAAGCAGCGGGTCCTGGGAGTGTTGCACAGAAGAAGACCCCCCCTTGGGTCCACTGAAAAACGTATCCTGCATCGACCCTTTAACAAATAGCAGCAAAATTAATGATGTGTGCAAACTGATTATTCTTAAGAACGCCATGTTTCTCATCGGCCTTTTGCTCCGAAGAATACAAATAAGCAATTTGTTGCGAATGATTCAGCAGAAGAGAGATCCTGGTATATATAACCGTGTCTTTACAGAGCCTTCTTGTGTGCTGTTTAATCAAAGTTTAGCCGGCTCCTTGAAGCATTGTATGTTTCTTTAGCTACATGGTATGTACTGCTTTAAAGGAAAGGCGAGAAAGAGATATTGTCAAACCTAGTTTCGCTTCTCTAAAAGCCTCTAATTTCCATTTCTCTTTCGCCATAGACTAGTCTCAAGAGAACATACTAACTTTCGATTTAAGGAAGATGCAAAACTAGAAGAAGATCATTGACCATATGTCACAGTCCATGAATCCTTCCGTACTCGTGACACTTGTGAGTGGTGCTTAGGGTTATCGAGTGAAGAGTGAGGATACAGAGGGGACAAACACATCTTTCCCCCACTATAAAAGGAAGGTTGACCTGGCAAATTTCGCTTGTCAAGCGCTGCACAGGTCGTTCCGCGACTAGGGAAATGTCGACGCGTGACAAATGGTATCAAAGCTGGAATCCCTCCGGTAAGTGGGTGAGTCGGAGAATCGAACTTCTTGCTCCAGTTAAGTTGAATAGGAAAGTACTAGTGGTCTACTCGGTCCTACAAAGGTAAAGAGTGAATCGTTAGGACAAAAGGTGCTCGAACAAAGTGCGGCTCTCAATTAAGCTTCTAGGATGACAATGGGGGCACTAGGAAGATTCGGTTCCTCACCAAGCAGGTGGAGTTGGAGAATAACCAAATCCTCGCCAAATGGGGATAACGTTCCTCGATTGATCAGTGAATCAAAAAAAGGAGGTCTACTACCATGTTTTCAACAAAGAAAAAACCTCAATTTGGTTTGTTGAGGTCAAAATGCTTAGTAGGCAAAAATGGTGCTGTCAAAAGATGTAGTTGGCGAGAAATGCCACACTTGCCGAAGAAAGGCCTAAATAGCTTAAATCAAAAGAGGCTTTGTTGAGCGAGCATGACCATTCGATATGAGATCCCGAAAGTGGCGCATCAATGGTTAAGGGACGCAAGGAAGTGACAAAGCGGATCGCAACGAGGGTGTTGCGGAATTAAGTGGGGGAGAATGTCATGATCCGTGAATCCTCTTGTAATCATGACACTTGTGAGTGGTGCTGGAGTTATCGAGTGAAGAGTGAGGATGCAGAGGGAACAAACACAACTAGTCTATGGAAGTGGCATCAAGACGATTGGTGTCAAGAGTTTTAGGATAGAATTATTATATTACTTAGGAGCTACAGCGAGGTTGGCCTCCCGTGCATAAACTGGTCGGGAGCTGATGCCGCTCTTCTGATAAGGCCATGGCAGACCGAAACCGGTTGCTAAGCCTAAAGAGATTTATTGTCTCACTCAATGGACTAAACGTCCGAGCTAAGTTGTGCGTGGTACGACCTCGTATAAAGAAGCTATCTACCGTATTGTTTATTGGAACAACTATAGAAAGAAAGTTGGCCTGCGAATTTCGCTTCTCAAGCGCCACACGGATCGTTCCGCAGCCAGGGAACTATCAACCCGTGACACCTAGCTGGCTAGATTGAGCTTTTGAAGCCGAGCAAGCAAGGGCTCACCTAGAATTTTAATTGCAACTTGCTTTTAGACATGACGATAATGGCATAGATGACTGACTCTATCAATACTTCACGTTACACGACTAAAAAATATGATTAATTTTTGATAGAATTGGCGGAACTCTCTTACTTCATGCCTAAAAAATATGATTAATTTTTTTTCTATTTGCAGAACTAATTGGTAATTTAATCGGAAAAAAAAAAAGTTATTAAGCCATTCAAAATTAGGATTGGTAAATTCATATAAAAGTTGGTAAAAAAAACTTAATAATTTGAAACTATCAAAAATAGTTGATAATTCCGTAAAAGTGTTCGTAAGTTACCAAAAGATTTATTGAATATCACATGATCAGTAATTTTCTTACCAACAGTATTTCAACACTAGCCAACTCTTTTATAAATGTACCGGCATGGAAAAAAATTCCATCAGATGGTAGATTCATCCTAGAATTTGTGTGCTTTATCTTTTAGGGTTGAAATTTGATGAATAACTCCTATCACTTTGTAAACTTCACTTCTTTCGAGTAGTGTAAGGAAAACTTGGCCCGAATAAGATCCTCTTCTAATGGTCGTCCCATTAGATCTCAACTTGCGATGCATTCAGCCATAAATTTCACATCTAACCTCATTCAATTACTACAATGAAAAACTTACTATATCGGAACAGGGATGGAGATATAGAATCCTAATCTAAAGTACAAATTCACGTGCTTGTTCTATCATTTCAAACATTACCAGAGACCAAAGCAATATGTGTTTTGTCTGCTAACGAGCTGATGTAAGTTTGAGGTGCGTAAATGTTTCATGCACGGAAGAAAGAATTGTTGAGAAGAGAAATTGGAGGATATTTGAAGAAGAGAAGCTCGTCATAAACAAATGAAAGGAGAATCTGAGAAATCAGAATAAAGAAACGCTCGATCCAAATTAAACAGACCATCATAAAAAGTCATCCATGCTCAAGAAAGGTCAAATTCCCCAACAAGTCAAATTGCTGCCAGCGCAATATTGGAAACTAGAGATGAAAATAAGTCCAAACCACAATCTCAAAGTTTTCTTAATTTATTCAGGAAAGCAAATGGATCCAAAGGATGATAGAGAGGTCGACGTCATCAGGGCTCGACGTTTTCCAGGAAATCCACGCATGTGCGGCAACCGCAGTCGAAGAAACGGCATTTCAGGCAGCCAAAGCACACGCATTTAGGGCAACCCTGACAGATTGGGGATTGTTTACATCCTCTGGGCCGTTTGCTAGCAGCACGCTCTTCCGCATCCTTACAGGTCATCCTGAAACAAGAGAGTTCAAGCGTGAGGAGATGTTTTTCGATGCCCATCTCTTTAGCTCTAGGCTCTAGCCTACAGTATAGAGATTGCATATACTTACTTGTGGGGATGATCACTGCACTTCCACCTCTTGTTGGCAACGGCATCATGATGAGCTCGGCATTCCCCCTTGCTGCGGAGGTGGAACCGCCGCTCCTTCTTGCACCTGGAGCAGCGAACAAACTCGTCGCGGTGGAATCTGAGCCTGGTTGGATGATTCGCTTCGTTGGAAGCCAAATCATAGTAATTCATCAGAGGGGTCTCCTCAAGAGGGACCTTGTTCTCACCTATTGTCACCCAAATGTGTCTTTTCCAATTCCCACTTCTCTCAGAATGCCTCAAGAACTCAGTTGGTGTCAAGTTTTCTGGTCATCAGGAAAAGCCGTTGTAATAGATCGGCGAGGTAGTCACAGACACCGAGAAATATATTAGGGTTTTGCTGAGTATGCATCGTGGGAAGGAAATGACGACGACTCTGATATGATGAGAGGATAACTAAACTCAAAAGAAAAGGAAACTGGATATTTCAAATACCACAATTCAGCGAGAAATAGCAAATCTATCATGAGATAGAGAGAGAGAGAAGGACACTTGCCTTTCTGGCAACCTGAGCTACAGTTACAGTTGATTTGGAACAAGCCATTTTCGTACACGCGGAGAAAGCCGCAACTATCGCCGAGCCTTCGGTGAGTACATCCACACTCGACCTCCACATAGTCACTTTCTATCTTATGTCCCTTCATCTGTGCTATCTCCGGTTCGTCAAACATCTCCACGGGATTTAGTCTCCTTGGAGCGGCATTTTTCCTCCGGACCATCTCTTTGCCTGCAAATAAATGCACCAGTTCGCAATGAAGCGCCAAACCTCCGACAGATTCTTTTCTTTTTTGGTGGAAAAGAAGGCAAACATATACGTTATCATCTGGCATGCGTGCGGTACATATAGACCAACACTTAAACATGCATAATAAACTGGGGTTATACTCCTGACAAGTACTACAGATGACAAGTTTTAGCATCTCCTAAATTACCTCATATATATTGGGAAAGCCTAGCGTGGACCACAACACAACACACCCTAGAAACATTTGTTGGTATTGCTTACAAACAAATCGATGGAAAAATATTGTGAAACATTCCATGTCTACACATTTTCATGATAAAGAAACAATTCTTTTGCGCGTTTTTTTCCAAGCGATTGAAATGACCTTTTTTAGGGAAAATACTTCAAAATCATAAATTATCCACAAACCAACACACCCTTAATAATGAACTGTGGATAGGTAATGTAAGCATGCATGACTAGCTAGCAAACAGCTGCTCATTGTGCCATAAATTTGTTGGTGTTTATGCTCAATAGGTAAAGCATTCGAAAGTTGCATACATTCCATAATCATAAAATAGCACAGCGTGTAAAATATGTAACATACAAAACATATATAATGACTCCAGGATTACTAGAAATATTCAATGCTGTTTTCAGCATTTCATACTCATGAAAAGTATTAATTTGCCACTTCCAGGATCCTGTTGCATTGCACAATCAATGCTAACAGATATCAAGTAATAGATAAAATCAAAGTCGATCTATCAACGAGGCTTCATTAACAACTCTAAGGATTCTCAACAATATTAGCAAATGAGAACCTCTACTTTGCTTCTCCTCCGCCTAAAAGAGTAGAAAATGTTTCAAGTCATTAAGAAATGACTCACGGTCATCTAATAAAATATGAAAATCATCAAATAGGAGGGTAAAACATTCTAGACTTGATTTTCTCCGTGATAGAACTAATCGAATGGCATGCAATCCATCCAATGCACGGTCTGACGTACTCGTCCAATTATTGAATTTCCTACATCGCAATTTTTGATTTTGATGTTAAATTTCAACAGCTTGCATCAATATCGGAGGAGTGATGAGAAAACCATGACAGATTCAAGGATCAAAATGGCAGATAAAGCACGAAATTTTTTAAGGGCTACAAGCATATGATCTTAGAAAATCGGATGTAAATATTTTTTGGAAGGGTTTTTGCAAAGGATTATTCTAATCAAAAACGAGAATCGGAAAACCCTTGCGCACAACCATTCAGACCAACGCATGTCGAAAAGTAAACTCTGTAGAAGGGCTTTTGACTTTCGAACCCAAAAAAAAAGGGTTTTTGACTCAATCTAGGCAAGAAAGGAACAATATCATCCTTCTTCATATAAGATTTTGCCAGATCTAGACAGAACTCACCGCAGATCTAGGAATCTATAAGAACAGACACTAAGCTCATCTTCATTTAACTACTCAACGGGAAATACAAGCACACAAGAGGATCTTCAATGCTATATCATGAAGCAACATAGATATTCTATGTCATCTAATGAAAAATATGAAATGAATACACTGTTAGAACGAGCGTACCTCTCACCGTCTTTGAGCAAAGCCTTGGACTTTTGGTGCTAAAACTTTGTACCCTAGATGGTCGCGTCGGCGTCGTGAATTTAGGTACAAAATCACACATTTAAATGGAACTTTAAAAACGGAATTTTCAAAATGAGTTCATACATAACTTCGCAATTATGAGCGAATCGGCCCAATTTGAACAATTCTTATCATGTGATTGTGTTTCCTAAATACGGCATACGAATGCCGAAAAATATAAATTAACGAATAAATAAATGATTAGACGTGTCAACTTTTGATTGGAGGTTCGAAAGTATATGATACATACATACATACATACATACATACATGCATACATATATGCATGGTTTATATAAAAAGGAATGAGTCACGGTGAATCAGATAAGACTAACAATTTGTCATGTTAGGATACGTTTGATAACATTTTTGTTTCGAGGAACAATTTATTTCAAAAATAGTTTTTTTTTTTTAATTTTCTATTCTCTGAAATAATTTCTGAGTAAAATAATGCATTTGGTAACTACACAAAATTCTACTTTCGAAATAGAAAAAGAACATGAATACGTTTGGTATGAATCATGAATTTTTTTGTGACGTAAAATTTCTTCTTCTTTTTTATAATTTTTTCTTTTTTTCCTCTCTTCTTCTTCCTCCTCTAGCCGATGGTAGTGATTGATGGCTAGCGACCAACTATGGCAACAGTTAGAAGAGGAAGAAGAAGAAAAGAAAAATATGATTTATTCTAGAAATTGTTTCTAGAAATAAGAAGCAACATTTTTCTAGTTCTTGTCTCTGTTTCAAATATATTCCCCATCTACTTTTCTATTCGAGGGAATAAAAAATTGGCCTAAGGTTCCGTTTGGTAACTTTTCTATTTTTCCAAATTTCTATATTTTTTTTTTTGTGGAACAAAAAAAGAACAGAAATTCATTTGGTAACATCAACTAATTTAAAATAGAAAAGTAGTTGGGAAGTAGATTCGAAATAGAAATAAAAAGTACAAAAGAGTTGCCTCTTGTTCTTGGAAACAATTTTTAGAATAAGTCAATCATTTTCTTTTCTTCTTCTTCCTCTTCTAACCGGTCGCCGCTGCTGATCACTACCCACTGCCCACCTACTGCCATCACCTTCTACCACTGTCAACCGAAGGAAAAAGAAGAGAGGACAAGAGAAGAAAAAATCTAAAAAAATTATTAAAAAAATTTTGGATCGTACCCAAACGCATTCATGTTCTTTTTCTATTCTTATAATATAAATTTTATATAGTTATCAAACGCGAAAATTCCAAATAAGGACCAAGTTGATCAAATTTCTCAAATAAGGATCCAAAATGAATTTTTTGTCAGATAAAGACCAAAGCGAACCCATTGTCTCAAATAAAAACTCAAAGTAGTTGAATCAATTCAAAATAAGAACCTAAACTTGGTTGACCATAAAAACTCGAAGTAGTTGAATCAATTCAAAATAAGAACTTAAACTTGCTGGTCAACCAAATATTTGCCCGAAGTTGAATCAAGTATGTGACATTTCTGACAACTGGAGTGTGGGCAATTTTGTCCAAAAAAAAAAATATAGGGAAAATTAACAAATTCTAAAACAGAAACAAAAAAACCCTAGGTTTTCTACGGTCTCCTTGTTCCTTGTACCCATCCTCTGCAAAGTCAAAGACCCAAATTCTCCGCTGGTTGAGGCACGAATTCAAAAACAAGAAGAAAATTAAATACTTCTTTCTTCGTTTGTGGAGACCCAAATTCTCCACCGGTCGAGCAAGGCGAGGAGCGATGAGAATTGAGTCGCGATGATGACCAGGCAGCGATTTGGTTGAGGAGCAGCGGGAGAGAAGAAAGAAGAAAACGTAAACATCTAAATGAATAACCTAAACTTAATTAATTTAGAATCTTCCCTTTTTTTCCAATCACAAATTTCTGACAAAATTGTCCCTATTTTAATCGTCAAAAAATGTCTGCTGGCGAACTAAAGTTCTCAATAGAGATTAACTTGATCACTTCGGGTCTTTATTTGACACAAAATTCACTCCGGGTCCTTATTTGAAACAATGGATCTACTTCGGGTCCTTATATAACACAAAGTTCACTTTTGGTCCTTATTTGAGAAAATAGATTCATTTCAGGTCCTTATTTGGAATTTTCCCTATCAAATACGTTTACTCAAAATCTATTATAGGAAATAGAAATTAAAAAAAAATTCTAAAAAAATTATTCTCCTAAACATAAATGTTATCAAACACGCTCTCAGTGTCTCTCCATTTATAATGTTTTACCAATTGATGAGGGATTAATGGAGGACCAAGCCTAAATTCACTTTTAAGGGGCCCACTTCAAGAGTTTTGGGCCTCTTGCATTCTTACCTTTTTTTTATTTTTTTGTCAGTTCTATTCTATTCCTACTCTACACTCACTCGACTCAAGGCCGTCATCTTTTGCAGTGGGAGTCGAAACCCACTCTTGCATTCTTACTTTGAATGACGGAAAAATTACTTGAAAAAATTTAAATTTATTATAAATGTATCAATTTAGTTTTAATTTTTTTTTTGCCAATTGAATTATAAATTTTTTGCATTTATACAAATTCAATCCATGTTAACAATTTTAGTCAAAATCGACTGAATGAACTAAATTTAAACAGATACCAAAGGTTTAGGAATTAATTGACATAAAAAAATTTAAGACTAAATTAGCATAATTACTATTATTTATAACTTTTTTGATAATTCTTTCATTGAATGATTAGTATGTTCATACATCTTATAATAAAAGTAACTTTGGATGACTTGTTTGGTGGTTGGTAATTATAAGATTTAACTAGCTACATTACTTTCCCAATTGAGAACGGAAGAGCCAAGACCAAGATTACTAGGCTTTTCTTTCCACATATTAGGTAAAACATTATCAAAGTATGATTAGTTTCTAGCGTCATTCAAAAAGTAAAATATTTCCATAAAAAAAATAAAAAGTACACAGCTAACCCAAGTCATCCTCGAGAGTAAGGCGCCTGCATGGTTGCCACTTATTTCTCGTCCTGAACAAAAATTTCGTTTTTTTGTTCCTTAACAAAAAGGAACAAACGCGTTTGTGTGCGTTTCTGTTCTGTTCCTTTTTTTGCTCTTTTGTTCCTGCGAACAAAGAAAACAAAACAAAACACAAATTTTGTGTTTTTGTTTTTAACACACCGAGAAATTTTTTTTTTTCTTTTTCTTTTTTCTCTTATTTTCCTGTTCTTCTTTCTTTTGGCCGGTCGCCGGCCTCGGCCATGGCCGGCGACCGGCCGACGAGGGGGCCGGCGGCCTCGCCCGGCCACGGCGAGGCTCGCCGGCCCCGAGGCGAGGCCGACGCTCGCCGTCCCCGGCGAGGCCGAGGCTCGCCGTAGGCCGGGCGAGGGTCGGCCTCGCCATGGCCGGGCGAGCTCGAGCTCGCCCGGATCCGGCGAGCCTCGGCCTCGCGAGCCACCGCCAGCGACGCCGACTGGCGGTGGCTCGCGAGGCCGAGGCTCGCCGGCCGCCGGGCGAGGTCGGCCTCGCCGGATCTGGGCGAGCTCGAGCTCGCCCGGCCATGGCGAGGCCGACCTCGCGCCGGCCCGGGCGAGCTCGATCTCGCCCGATCCGGCGAGGCCGAGCTCGCCCGGCCGGCCGGCGAGCCTCGGCCTCGCTCAGCGGTGGCCGGCGAGGCCGTGCCTCGCCGACGCGGCGAGCTCGGCCTCGCCGGATCAAGGCGAGGCCGACCTCGCGCCGGCTCGGGCGAGCTCGATCTCGCCCGGATCCGGCCTCGAGCTCGCCCGGGCCGGCGAGGCCGAGCTCGCCCGGCCGGCGAGCCTCGGCCTCGCCGGCGGTGGCCGGCGAGGCCGCGCCTCGCCGCCCGGCTGGCGAGCTCGGCCCTCGCCGGCCAAGGCCTTGGCCGGCGACCGGCCAAAAGAAGAAAAAAAAAAAATGAAAAAGAAAAAAGAAAAAAAGGAAAAAAAAGAAAAAAATAGAAAAAATAAAAGAAATAAAAAAATTATCCAAATTTACCAAACATGTTTCGTTTATTTTTTGTTAAGAACAAGTTTACCAAACACGCTTTTTTGTTCGTAAATTGTTAAGCGAATGAAACACTTTTTTCTATTTCTCGTTCCCTAACAATTTTTAAACGAAACGTTACCAAACGCCCCTAAGCCTCTGAAATTTGACACCAATGATGTCTCAAAAAAACTTTTTTGCGGTGAAAGTACGAGGAAGAACAACTTGAATAAATGTTTATCATTGTTTTATATTTTCAAATTAACTTTGTTGTTGGTTTTGGTCAACAGTTAAAAAAAAATCATTGAAGTCAATGTGCAATTGACAAAGTTGAGCTCTACTTTTTTGTACGGCTAAGAAAAATATATCCAGACACATCCTTATATTGCCCAAATATTAGGACAGTATCTGCAGTATTCGCATATCTTCTGTAATTCTTGGACCAGTATATGTGGTTTTATGCAGTTGATAGTTTGAGGGTAGATGTTGACTGTATTTACGGGGAAAAAGATTGAGAGTGGCGAAAGCGAAAGAAGAAGAGAAATGTAAAAACGCGGCGCTCCAGAAAGTGGAAGAAAAATCTGAAAAAAGTTTGTCTGTTTTGGCCTTGATCTCTGCCCCCCGGAGGAGTCCTCCCCTCCAATCGACAAACCCAATCCATTACTTTACTTTCGGATTGCGAAGTCTATCCTCCGTACTGAGCAAAGTATTCCGTCTGAAAATTTTTAATAATTTGGTGCCATGTCTGCAGGTGTACACCTCTCTGTTACCTGTTCTTCGGCTTTGAGCAGCCTCCTTAGTGGTCGTTCAAGACCCGCCCTTGCTTCACTACGTCGAAACAGCTTCAAATTGAAGCCTTACGGAGAAAAGCTGTCTTTTTTGGAAGTGGGAAGAGTTCAAAATGGGATCTTGGTGAAGGAGGAGGAATTGAAGAGGAACGGGAGAGCGGTTGTCGTGAGGTTTAACCAAGGTTTCGGCTTTAATGGCGGCGGAGGCGGCGGAGGGAGAGATGACGGAGCCACCGCGAGGGTTGTGGGTAATCTTGTTCTGGCCATTGGCTTGACTTATCTCTCCATGACTGGACAACTTGGTTGGGTTTTCGATGCGATCGTTTCCATCTGGGTATTGCTCCCTCTCTCTCTCTCTCTCTCTCTCTCTCGACACACGCATATGCACCAACAATTTGTGGAGGATCGACTGTATGTAGGCTTTTGATTTAAATTTCAGCCGTAGATGCAGGGAGTTAAGATCCATTTTCCAGTTAATTTTTCAGGATATTACCTGCTAAATTGGAACACGTAGTTGATTCTTTTTTGTAAGTGGTTGAATCATTTGAACCGGTATTTTCAGTTTTGTGGTGTTTGAAGATGAAATTTTTCAATAGCAATTACTGATACAGCATGCTTCAGCTCTCCGAAAGCCTTGGGCAAGATATTAACATAGTAGCCATGTGCTGCAGGAAATCCTAATAATTAATGAAAATGCCGCAAGTTCTTTAATTGAGATCACCTGATTAGATAGGCATTTTGCCCCTTTGCATGACTATTTGTGGTGAATTTGATCCCTACTAGCTTTACACACTTTGCTTGGTCATGAGTTTAGGATAGAACTCCATGTTTCTTTCTGCTGTTATATGTCTAGTATCTTCAGGACTATTTCTTTTGCTCTTAAAGTTGGGAGTGATTGGTTGATGCCTTTTGGATCCAGCTCCTTGTCGTGCTGATACCAATTGTTGGTTTGGGGGCATTTCTGTGGTGGGTGGGACGAGATATAGTACAAAGCAGTGTGAGGCTTCTTTCACCATCTACATTTCGTTTGGTGACATTATCTGGTTTATTACCTCCTGTTGCTGTTTTCATTTTCTTGGTATTACTCTATGGGATGTCTAGTGACATTATACACCAATATCTCCTCATACGTGGGCAGCTAGCGGCAATTTTAGTTTGTGGATGTATTTTATCTTTTTCTCATTTTCTATCTGGTGGTTCAATCATATAGTAATCCGAATATGCTGGTACAAGAACTTTCTGTGTCCAGAGCAACCAGAACATGTATATGACAGATCCAGAATTCACTCCTGCACGGTAAACAGAGTCACATCACATGGATCCAAAGTCTTAGAATGAGTTGATCAATATGGCTTTTCATTGTCTATAAGGATGAATTTGGGCTTTTATACAGTAGATAGTGGTGATCAAGATGATTAAGCTCCCTCTTCATCAGCCACGTTGCATTACTTACATTGCACAAGTATGTTCGGGAACTCGCTTTGGAAATTGGATTATTAGAAGTAGCTCTTCAAATGTATTTCTCCCTAGCTGACTTGTTGAGCCTAATTACTTTAAAAGATAGTAAGGCCTAACTGATTGTCTTGATGTTTAGATTTTGAGGTTCTTGTCCATGGTATGCTTTGAAACTTTGCTTTTGCTGAAGCCTCTCTTTAAAACTTCAAACCATTTAAATGGTCACACCGTCTGGCTTCTGAAATGGATCTCCTTTGACATTGTTGCATTTGCAGTGTCCAAACTGTGGGAACGATTTTCAGATTTTCAAGTAAGAGATATCCAAAGGCTTTAATTGATTGTAAGCAAGGAAGATTATCTTGCTCAGAGTTTTTTTAACTTAGGCAATTGCATAATTCATTGCAGATCTACTTTGAATGATGAACTGCAATTATGCCCCTTTTGCAGTCAACCTTTCTCGGGTAAGACATGATATATAGCTCTGAAAGCCTTTCTACTTTAGTGCAGTTGTCAAGTTTGCAACTTGCTCTTGTATTTTACCTCCCAACTTGCTATTGCTTCCGATTTTGGAGTACAGTTCTATCATTTGGGTTTTACATGTCTGGGTAGCCAGTTCCGGGTTTTCTTTCCCTCCAGAACTTTTAGACTACTTTGCCAATTTAAAAATGTACTTCTCTAAAACATCTCTGCTGACAAATGACGAAGGGCATATTCATCTCTTCTGTTAATGATTTTCAGTTGTGGACAACAAGTTTGTTCGGGAATCAGTGACATTTTCTAACCAGTTTACATCAAAAGGAGAAGCTGCCAATGAGTTCTCTCCTCGACCCAAGAAAGGTTCATTGTCAATGCCATCTGTTTCAGTGCTTCGATAAATAGTATATATATTCCAAATCCCTGTTCATGTATCTATCAATTTTCATCTGTTTTGATCAATGGAGAGAGACGGCTGTGTAGTTTTTTATATTTGCAACCCTAACTAATCATTTAGCTCAACAAGACAAAACTGCTTTGGTTTTCGCAGGAAAGAAGACTCCTACAGCAGTTGTAGATGTTGAAGCGGAAGTGAAGGATGCTGATTGAGGTCTCTGGCGCCAATTTTCCATGATGTACTCTCTCTCTCTCTCTCTCTCTCTCTCTCTCTCTCTCTCTATATATATATATATATATATATATATATATTCCTTTGTGTAGGAATAGGATGAGAAATGTAAAAAAAATTCTGCTATTTTGGTTCTTGGGAAGGGTAACTCCAGACCATGTAGGCACACACAGCTTCTGCAAAGAAGCATGAATTTGCCCATTTGCATGTATGGACTATGAATATCTAAGAGCGGCATGTTTGATTTGATTAGCCTGTTTTCGTTATGGTTTTAGGTTTATTTGCACGGGTCATATACCAAAGTATGTTGTGTCCACTGTCCGCTCAGCTTTCTCGGTGGCTATGCGATCGAAGTTCTCCCCCTTGCTCCGAGATGCGTGTCATCATTTTGTGACTCAAGTGCTTCAGATGCAGGTATACTTTTGAACATATCAAAATTCAAGATCCCGACCGCGAGCGAGGATTGCCCAAGGTGGAGAGAAGTAGAGTTGAACTCGACGAAATAACTGTCATCTTTCACCTCCGTTGATAAGTCGGTTCATGCTCCATCGTAGCATACCTGTATATAAGTCTCTATCTCGAGCTTAGATCTAATGTAGATCTTCATTAGCATCTTCTTTTGTTTTACCCGGAACTCCTGAGCTTGTAGAGCACCAGCATATGAAGAAAATCGGGCTCGAGAATCCCATGGAGAAAGAGAGAATTAGTGAAAATATATTACGTTTCAGCACTCGGAGAGAATGTAGCACTGCGAATATGGGGGGGCCTTGAACTGTAGGAATCAACAGCCAAACGGGATCCCTTCTTTCAAGCTTCGAGACACGAATGTTGTCTCTAATTTGATTACTTATGAACTTCGAAGTCATGCGGTCGAATGATAAGATTGTTTGAGTGCTCGTACTAAATCCCAGCACAAAATGGAATCACAAGGCTACTCCATGAACAGTGCTTACAATTAATCTCCGAAGGTGTATGAGTTATGGGCCAATTAGCATGGTTGCTTTATGGCACATGAAAGTTTTTGATGTCAAGTTTCTCTAATACCAACCATGTCACTATATCTCAACAACCAGCTGAAAGATCGAATTCACAATTTTGTTAAATAATTTAACCTTTTTTGCCTTAGAAAAAAGTCAATATGACGAAAAATTTCTAATTGATATAATTGTGCTAAATTTATTTGAAAATAATCTTTTAATTACTAAAAATTCTAAATTAATATAAATGAAATAAATTTACTTCAAATTAATTTTTTGATCACTAAAAATCTCAAATTAATATATTTGCGACAAATTTACCTTCACTAGTTTTCATTAAATTTAATTAATATCACGAATAATCAAAATCTACTACATATATAAATCTTTAAATTAAGTACGCATATCTGTTAACTGTTATGATCATTCAATTTAGTATTTTGACTATAAAATTTAATGTAAAGTAAATTTATCAGAAAAAATCATTTGGAATAGATTTAGCATAAGCCTATAAATTTAGGATTTTTTTTTTTTATCGTACTAATCAAAAGAAAAGGATGTCTCGGTTTTTCCACGTTCACACAATACAGGAGGGTGAGTAACAGTTAAATAAAAGAGAGGAGATGGGTACCGTCCAACCCCTTCACCGAAGAAAACGCGCACGCATGAAGTAATCGCCACTCAAAGACTCCTCCGTCGTTACACAAATCCCAGCACCCCCATCTCTCCCCTGATTCCTTCTTCAGGCTCGAACCAGAACGAAGAGAACGAGAGAGAGAGAGAGAGAGGGAGAGAGATTATCCATCCGATCGATCCTTCCTCTTTCTCTTCTCCGATCTCGTTCCCGTGGATCCTCGCCAATGAACGAGAAGGCCAACGTCTCCAAGGAGCTCAATGCCAAGCACCGAAAGGTCCCTCCCACCCCCCCCCCCCTCTCTTTTCTTCTCATCGCGTCGCCGATTCGATCTTAGCTTTTCGCCTCTGGACGTCGCGGGGTGCCGTGGATACGGATGGTTCCCCGTCGAGGGTCGAGCTTTTTTTTCTTTTTTTCTCTTGGGTTCTGTGCTTTGGTTGTTTCCGTGCATTCCGGAATTTCTCGGGGTTGAGAATTGGATTTGATTTCGCGGCCCGTTTCGTCATCGTCCGTGCCGGTTTCCTGTGCGCGGCTGCCTGCTGGCGTGGTTTGTGGTTGGATCTGAAATGATCATGTAGCGATTGTGATGTGAAACGAAATTCTGTGTGGAGTTTATCTGGAGAGAGTATCGGGTGATGCAAATGGTGCAGTTAAATTAGTTATCTTCGGAAGATTTACTTACCCTTTTGGAGAAATGGGAGATCGAAGGTCTTGATCTTGTAAAAGGAGCTCCTTTTTCGCTTTCCTCCTATAAAAGTTTCTTGTTCCTTAGGCATGACATCCATAGTTTCTCACTAATTCTGCGATTTGCTACATGCAGATTTTTTTTTTATTTTTTTTGTCCTTTCATCTTGACTGCAATGTTTTGCATATCTTGAAGTTTCTATCTTTCTAAGAACTCTTCGACTCAATGGTTTAGCTTTTTTCGTTGCTTCTAACTCTTAGTACAATCTCTGGAAGTAGCTCATTACGTGATTATTAGGTTATTTGAGGTGCTGATTGGACTTCTTTTTAGCACTCTTGATGGATAAAAGCAGTGCCATTGATTGCAAGAAACGCCTTCTATGTCTTTGATTCTGTTTCCAATGATACACATAGAGCACCTGACTAGATCTGGCCCACTATACCATTGTATTTTCCTTTCGTTAGTGGCTTCTGATATAACTGTTTCCTTAGATTCCCGTTTCTAATCGTTGTTCGAGATATTATTTGTTGTTAAATTTATTACACCATTGCAAAGAATAATATGATATTTAGGGGTTGATTTTCTGGCATCTTTATGGCAACGCACACAAAATATGCTTGTGTAGCCGAGCAAATTGTCAAATTGTTTTGATAATGCTCTAACCTTGGCTTCCTTCTTTTATCAAATCTTGACCATGACTTAAACATATGCAGATCCTGGAAGGTCTATTGAAATTGCCAGAGAATAAGGAATGTGCCGACTGTAAAGCTAAGTATGTCCTGGATAACTACTCTAAGAGATGTACATTGGCATTTCAGACATGAATTTGAATCATGACATCATTTTAGGACAATTGACTGTTAAATGGGAGCTGATGCATCCATGTTGCCAAAGCTGTTCTTATCTGAAAGAATTGCTTATAATTGATGTGCAGAGGTCCAAGATGGGCTAGTGTGAATTTAGGAATCTTTGTCTGCATGCAGTGTTCTGGAATCCATCGAAGTCTGGGGGTACACATATCAAAGGTCACTAATTTGACTTTTTTTGCCCGTGCTCCTAATTAAGTGTATCGATAGTTTACAACAGTTCTATTTTTCCAAAAGTCTTTCATGTTTAGTCTAATCGTGTAATACACGTTGATCATGTTTCACATATTAGAAAAGGACATAATGCTATCAGGAAGAGAATAGAATGTAAGAATGAAAAGTGAGAAAGAAATTATATTTCGACAGAACAGAAGCGCTGATGAAATGCCTAATTTGTCCTGGAAATTAATTATGGGAAGAAAAAGGTGAGGACACATTTGAAAATTATACCTTAAAAAAGAGAGATGGTTAGAGAAAGCAATTTTAATTCTCCGTACTGGAAGAACGGGCAAGAGGAAATATGTAACTTGGTTTCTTGAAAGAATCATCTTTATGACACCTTTGGTGTTGCTTAAAAAACTATTTGCAGGATTTGAACATCAGCAGAACATAAAAATCAGGGAATTAGCAATCAGAGTGAAAAAGTGATCTTCAGCTGTGAGGACCTCTATTGGACTGCACCCTAGAAAAACACATGCAATATGCTCTTTTTCCATTGGTGTTTAGTCATAAGCTCCATATGAAGTAATTTGTAGATTCTTTAGCACATGGTCATTCAAGATCTTGATTTAGGAGATAATTGAATATTCTTCCTTTTCAATTGAAAACCTAAAAACTACTGTTATAGGACGTCGATAAAGCTTTTTGTGTCTTCAGATCACTTTCTCCGTATCTCATATTATATTTTCTGCTGCAGGTGCGATCTGCAACCCTGGACACATGGCTGCCAGAGCAGGTTGCATTTATACAAAGTATGTTTTCATATGTCTTTTGGTTTCCATCTTTAATGGATCAATTTGTTCGCTCTTTCGAGTGAGAGAATCGCTGGCTTTTTCTTTTGTGCAGCCATGGGTAACGAGAAGGCAAATAGCTATTGGGAAGCAGAGCTGCCTCCAAATTATGACAGAGTAGGAATTGAGAACTTCATCCGTGCAAAGTATGAAGCCTGAACTATGCTCTATTGAACAGTATTTGCATTGTTATTTCCAGTTTCATGCATTTATATGCTCAAATGTCCAACTTTTACTGATGGCAATTCTCTATATCATTGAAGATATGAAGAAAAAAGATGGGTCGCGAGGGAGGGAAAGCAAAAATCACCTTCCCGACTGCAGGAAGAGAAGCCTTCATCCTACTTCCATGGAGCTGGGGAAATAAGTGGACATTCACATGTGAGCAGTTCAGAAAATTTATTTGAGGAAAAGGAGAAACCTCAAGCTTCCAAAGACAAGGACAGTCTTCCTAGTATGAAGATTAGTATTCCACTTCCTCCTAAAGGATCTGAGAAGGTACTTTCTTTTATCGTCTCTCTAATGCCATGCCTATTTTGACAAAGGACTGCTGATATTGATTTAAATCTACTTGGCATGTTCTTTTGTAGCATTTCGTAGCCGGTGCTCTATTATAACGGAACTTTTTGAAATAATTTATTCTTAGATTCGAAATGATATGAGGGTAGCGTTCTGTTCTCAATGATTGCGCCCCTATCCTGTGAAGCACTTGTAGAACTTTAGCATTCAGATAACTTAGGGTAACTTGTAAGTACAGAAGAGAAACTCTACCAATGACATATCTGATATATAATCAGGTGACTCCTGTTTCAAAGCTCCATCCTATTGCTCCAACGACAGAACCAGATTTTGAAGTGAAAGTGCAGGACGTAGATGCTGCTCCCTCTGTTTCTCCCCCTAAGGTCGATTTTTCCACCGACCTTTTTGACATGCTATCCATGGATGGTACCAGTGAGAATAATTCAGAGGCTCCTGTTGTTGACGATTGGGCTGGTTTCCAGAGTATGTTGAATGTCCTTATCTGTGTTTATAGGGTGGGATGACAAGATTGTGCGATTGGTTCTTTCTGATTCTTGTCAGTGTGATCCTGGCATCTAGGCTATGGATAGTGTTGTTTGCTTTTAGATTCAATTTCTCGTTACCCTCTTGTGCAGCTGCTGAAGTAGCCTCAACAGCTGAAAAAGAAAAGTCTAGTCCAACAGAGGCTATTGACAATAGCTCTAACACAACACCAGGTGTGGTGGATCTATTTAAAGAATCAGTTCCAGAGGGTAGCTCTAACACAACACCAGGTGTGGAGGATCTATTTAAAGAACCAGTTCCAGAGGGCTCAGGACCACAAAAGCCTCAGAAAGATGTAAAAAATGATATCATGAGCCTTTTTGAAAAGGTATCTTCTATCTCTGCTGAAGCATTGGTTTTCATGATTCTTTGACTTTGGAGGACACATTGATTTGGCAGTGCTCCATCTTTCATCTCAAGTAATGATGGCTTGAATGAAATATTATTGTTCAAAGGGCTAGCTTAGCACTCTTCCAAATTATCAAGTTGTCCATCTTTGATACTTAATATGTAAGGCTTATATGATTATGTGGATGTGCTTGTTGTTTGTGCAGTCCAACATGGTATCGCCATTCTTGATGCATCAACAGCAAGTGGCAATGCTGGCGCAGCACCAAACCCTTCTCATGGCTGCTGCAGCTAAATCTCTTGGTGGAGATCAGAAATCGAGTGGCAGTGCACAACAACCTGGTCTGCAAGGTACCAATATATCTGTCCCAAATTGGCCACACAGTGGCTACCAAATTCCAGGAACGATGCCACTAGGCCAAGATGAGCTGCTGAAGCTTATGCAGGTAAAGATAATTAGCTTTATGCCATGTCTTCTCTTTGTCAATGGTTGTGCTTAAATATCATTTCATTGAAAATTTAGGGAAGCAACATTGGACCGTCGCATCCAGTGGGAAACTCTGTGCCATATCCAACAGCTAGGTATGCTCTAGCAACAAATATATGTATATTTACATCTTGAATCTTTCATCTGCTTAAATATCTTGCTACATCTTGAAATGTCTTTACATAATGAATGTCTCTCTGCGCTGAGAACAAGCTGGTTTTTTGTGAAATATATCGAAGAGGATGCTGAACGAAGAAATTTAATGATAATGTCTACCATGGTTAAGTACATAGGTTTCGTACCATTAATTAACTTATCCAGAAAAGGGAAAAAGGTTTACGGTCTTCAAATTACATCAGACATGTTGAGAAGATCCAAGTCAAGTCTTAAAATTGCACTGGCTAACATATTGAGAACATCCAAGTCTTAGCGCAATTGACCTTTTGAGACATGCCAATATCAATTGGAAAAAAGTGAGATGAAACTCAAATTTTATCCACTAAATTGAAGTGATACCCAAACAAAATTGGCAGAACAACATGCAGGATGGTTTTCATGTCAGTGCCTTTTGCAGGATGGTTTTCATGTAGGGTCACTGATAAAATCGGCAGGACAACATGCAGACAGACCACCTAAACAAGCTTGAATTGCAGCCAAATACTAAACCTTTTTATGTCTGTTCTGTGGTAATTAATTTGGGTGTTTGCTTGCTGCAGCTTGCAGACAGTGGGGCAAGCTACCTCATCTAATGGTTTGGCAAGTGCCGGAGTGAGTAAACCTCAATCATCCTCTCCCATTTCATCCGCTTCTCCATCACAACCTGGGAAGGATTATGATTTCTCCTCATTAACACAAGGGATGTTCTCTAAACATTGAGGAGATCAAACACTGTCATTCCGACTAAATTTATGAGGAAAAAAAAGAAACCGAAGAGCTTACAGTAGCTTCTTCCTCCACTTGGGATTGTACACTACTTTGTAGAGGCAGGTCGGGTTTTCCTTTCACATCAGGTGGTATAGTATGAGTAGGCCTTGAGGGCAATAAAAGTAAATTTAGCTGCGATTTGGAACATCCTTTTACCTGCTATATTGAATTTTGTTCATATTTGATTCAACTCTTATACAGAGATAGGGAATAACTTAGTTCCATGATTCAAATAATATAAATTCACACTGCACACATTTACTTGGAGTATGTGATCGTTTCTTGGTCCAACCGACTCGTCCTGTGCTGGTTATTTTCCTACTGGTTCATTTGGCTGCTCAACGCTTCTTCTTTGCAAATCCATTTTACAGTCTTTCGTCAGATTTTGATTCTTAAGCTTCTGAAGCTGGGACAATAATTGAAGTTGTCTATGGAATCTTGAGCATCAGTTCGCTACGTTTATAAGACTTCCTGGGAGTCTCAAGTTGTTGAGTTTATGTTCCTTGTGGTAGGTATCCATTGCAATTTTCCAGGAATTTAAAATTAGCCATGGCGCAGGCTTCTAATTCTGCATTCTAGAAATGCCAATGTTTTCTCTGGTTTGTATGGGTGAAAGATTGATGTTGCCAGCATCCGGATTGGTTGTCAATCGTTCATGTGTTCATCTCATGTTCCTTTGCGCATGTCGAATAGTAATGCGTGTTCATCTTATGTTCATTGCGCATGTTGAATAGTAATGCCATTCATTGATCATCTAAAGAGCCGTAGAAGAAGACAACGCATTAGGTAAAGGAGAATCATGACGAAAAGGAGGGACAATCATGCAGTCCATGCAGAGAGACTAGTAACAGAGAGACCGGAACAGATCCCAACTCTCAGAAGATCCGATTCTTCTGTACCTATTCTCATTGTTAGCCCAACATTAGACTTGGGACTTGGCCATTCAGTTTTCGTAGGACTCATGCTTCAGTTTTCTTCTGTCGACATTATCTTGATGATCAGCGAGTGGGTAGGGCTCGTGTTCTGGAACCAGGACAAATCAGAACCTTAGATTCCCAACATGAAATGGGACACGCAGCTTGTTCTGCCGGGAAAGATTTCTGAGACACAACCATTTTGATCGGGACGCACTTCTGCTATTATATTGATTCTTTAGGGAACCTGAAAGTCCAAAAATGAGCGCATTGTCGGGGCAGGAGCAATGCATATGCAACAAATCCACCCTCAGCGTGCAATTGCTCCTTCGCCGACGATGCACTCGTTTTGACAAAAACTCGCTCGTGGCATTCAAAGTGCATTTCATTGTTGGATACGAAAGTTGTGAAACCCCGAGTCACGGCCAAATCATTTTGAATAGACGTTGCTAAAATTGTCTACCCCGAGAACTATTAATGGAGCAGAAAAGAAAATCAATTTTACATTTACAAAGCACCAAAAAAAAAAAAAAACACCAAAAGCGGTGAAATGTGAAAACGGCACTCATTTTTCACTATATCCATTTATTTATAACAATTATTTACTGTCTGCTTTTTTATGACGATAATTTTCTGTCTACATTGCCATTGTTGGCGGAAAAATTCTGTCCAGAAATGTGTAAATGCCCCCTCCCAAGAGAAGTGCGCCACTGCAAAAGTCACAAATTGGAAATTTGTATCAGTAGATGATTTGTCAATTTACGAAACGGAACATGACACTCCCTAGAGTGGCTTTGAGAGGTACCTCACGGGATTGATCCATGCCGAGAACTTCCGGAACGAAAGCAGGCTCTAGTACAATAATCTCAGTCAGAGATCAATTCAACAATTGCACAAAAGAAATCATACATTTACAGGGGGAGAAACGAATGAATATCAGCGAACAACTTTTTAATAGTCGGTGGTAATCAGAATAAGGTTTCTAAGCTACAAATTGGCCAAAAGCATGGAATCATTTACCTGCAATGCTCCGGCAAAAGAAGCAGCAAGAAGCAAAGGAGCTACATAACCAGTTGTATATGTTAGAAGTAAACTTCCCCCAATCACCGGATCCTGCAGGAATGATGTGCAGTTTTAAAATAGCAGCAATTGCAAGTCCAGAAATCACTTAGAAATGCTAACATCGTTAATTGACAGAAGAGAACACCATTTATAAAAACTATTATTTATCTATAATTCTACCTACAACCGTGAGAATATTTTGCCAACTCCGGAGTAAGAAGTTAAATCGCTGTCTTTATTAGAAGTCATACTTCAGCAAAGGACATGAAGTGAACATCTTTATGCTATGCGTGTTAGTGTGTCTGAGAGAGAGAGAGAGAGACCCGAGATGCAGCAACATATCCCAACAGAGTGGCGAGTACAGGTGTACTGCAAGGAGAAGCTGCTAATGCAAACGTAAGCCCTGCTAAATACGCTTGCACACCTGTAATGCATATTCTTCAAATCAATTGAAAGCACTTGGAGACCAAATCATAAAGATTTAGGAGGCAGAATCATTTAGGAAACGCCACTTACTTGATGGGAAATTGGCGGCGGCGGCACGGGGATCAAAGTTGTCGAAGAACGACGGAAGCTGAAACTCGATTATCTGCAAATTTACAATTAAAACAAGATTGTTAATTAAAATCACAGAGCCAAGATGAGATTTGGCAATATGTAAACGTGGGAAATGTTCATAAATCATAGAACATTAGGGAAACACTCTCGAAGCCAGATTATGTTCGACAGGATTAGTCTCCTAATCTAAGTATGCTTCAAGAAGAGTCATATCTCAAATGTTTCTTACAAAACTGTCAGTGTGGGAAATAGTCTATGAATTAACACACCTAAGACAAAAGGTGCTAGTAGAGCTGACAAGAATGAAATGACAACTGATAAGACAGTTAGCGTTATAAAGAAAGCAAGGAACTATTTCTACCTCGAGAAGATTTAGACCCATAATAACGGCCACAGCAGAAGCAGCCACGGGTAATCCTTGCCCGATCTGGCCATATGCCTTTCCAGCAAACGAGGCTCCAACTCCTAGAAGAGCCAGCGTGGTAGCTAGTCCTAACGCAAATGCAATTGAATCCCCAATGACCTGACACATGAATAGACAAGAGATTAGGATATAATCAATTGAGAGATCTCACTATTCCTGTTCACAAACTGTCTCAAAAACTAGAAAACTGAATGGTGCATAATGTTCTCTGCATACGAAAAAAAGATTTAGTTTATTTATGTTTCACAAACATCTATAGACCATCAAAACAAAAAGACAGAAAACGTAACTCAGATTAGAAGTGATTTATAGAATTCAAATAGAAAGTTGTACCTCTGTCCTGCTTTTTCCAGAACCAAATGCTCCTTCATGATTCCAAGGGCAAAAGGAAGAAAATTAAGTTATGATGATGAAAGACAATACACAAACAGCATAATCAGAGATGCAGAAAGTTTGCCAGTTGCTACTCGGAGTGAAGGCGGGCTTACCTATATAACCAAGAGTCAATGGTAATACACTCAATGTACATGGTGAGAGGCTGGTCACAAGCCCTGCCCCAAATATAACTGCCAAACTGTAAAAAGTAGTAAGAGTGAATCAACAGCAGTGATATGATACACTCAAATATCTGAAATTTTTCTCTTTTAATAGAAAAAAGAGGGTCAATTACCTAGTAAAACTGAGTGCAGAGAGCTGATCCTGAACAGCTTCATTGGCCTGTTGTCCAGCTGAATATAGGAAGCCTCCAAACCAATCTCCAAGACTTCCATCAGCTATGGTAAAAAATGGAGCAGCCACTTCCTGACCCGAAGGAAAATAATTCTAGCTCCTGAGGTTATACGCAAGAACCATAACTGGACGTATTTACTTGAGATAACAGCTGAAAGTAATACTCGAGCACATGATTCAGACTTAATCAACACATTAAAACAAAATCCTTACTCAGGGTGACAAACACATGTTACCATTTAAATTATAGGCATTTGTACATATATCTAATCAAATGGTGAAATACTTGGTATAAAATTCGCAAGAGATCCTTACCATTACATTCTCGGTGCTCAATGCCTTTGCCACATCTACTGCGATCAAGTTTGTCACTGAAAGGACGCCAACACAACCAAATTACGGAATCAGATACAAGCAAGCAAATGAGAGGCGGACAAAAGTTGAATGCAAGTATGAGAAAGAGCAAATAGCACGAGTTCGCTTGTACAATCGACTATGTGGTCAACTAAACACGTACTATGCGGCCGCAGGTGCACCGCAAAAGAGGAACTATATTTCGTTCCTTCTTCGTCGGAAGCAATCGAAAAAGGCGGTACCTGCGATGGAACTGAGAAGCATCTTCTTCTCGAACTTGGTGAGACCGCTGGCTGCAGAAGAAGGAACGATATCTCGCTGACGCTTCGTAGGTACCGAAGATCTCCCAGCCATCTTGACCGCAGCGCCACGATTCCCTGCCGCAGAGAAATAGAATTTGAGGAAACTTCGATCCTTTCAGTTAAAAACAAGCCTAAAAGAAGACGATCGATGGTTCCGAAACGCAGAAGCGACCAGTACTGAAAAACGACAATCGTCGCGAGCGCTAACGGGAAAACCATAAACGGGGACGGAATCAGATATTGCCAGAGGAATATCGCCCGATCGAGGGCGAAAATATGGAGAAAGCTCCCGATTCAGCGAAATCAACCACGGACAGCGGCATGACGAAGAGCCTACGGACTGCGTATCGAACGACGATGTGCGAGCTTACCGCACGTGATGTGTCGGCCAGGCTCGCGGTTCAGAATTCTGCAGGAGCTCAAACAGTAGCCGCTGCTCAAACCGCTCATGGCAAAATCCATGTAGAACCTTCTTCTTCTTCTTCTTCTTCTTCTTCTTCTGCTGTTGCTGCTGCTCCTTCTTCGATTTGCGAAATGGTGTGGTCCTTGGAGTGCGGGAGAGGGGAGATTAGAGCAGAGAGCGGGAGATATTTGCGTCTCCGCAACTCCGATGGCGATGCTCGACGGATAGAGACATGGCCGATCGAAGCGCTTGAAAAACGGCCCGTGAATTCCAACAAAACGACGTCGGGACAATTCGGGCTGGCATCGGCCGGCCCGATTGTGATATCAAAACTCTTCGAGCCCGAACCAGCGTCGCCGTGGGTTGAAAACGGGCCTCGTCCAGTCGGCCCACCTAGAGTAATGCTAGATATTAGCCTATAACATTAGTGAATTTATGACTTAATTTGTTTTGCGAAAAAAATATACATTTAGACAATATTTTTTTAATAATAATTGCTTGTATCATTCGAAATAACCAGTCAATACAAAATATTTCATTATGGATGCAATTTATGTATAAATTCTTTTTGAATAGTAAAAAAAATTTCATTCATTCATTTTTGTGACTGATGAAATTTATTCATTAGTGACTTGATTAGGAATCTGCTATATCACTGTGTTTAAATTAGCTTTCACGTGCACTTTATCACTTTCTTTTTCTGGAAGAAAGAGTTTGGACAATAATCATTTAGATAGTGATGATCTTAATGATGTACATTAAGAAAACACGTTGGCCCTTATGTTTATGGTTCACCATTGTCGAGTCCTAGTGCTTAAAAGAGAAATTCTCCTTGAAATAAGAAACGACCATATGAATGCATCACATGCTAGGTTTAAGAAGGATGTATTGTACGCGATGGATACACCGTCGTCATTTGTTAGTGACACTTCCTTTTTTTTTTGTTAATAGGCAATGGGGCTTTCAACAATTTAAAAAATTTATATAATTAACTCATGTGATAACTCGGTTCACTAGCGATAAATGTTCAATATTCATGGATCTTCACTAAGATTTTAATTTGTCCCATTTCTGATGATGCTTTCATCTAATCAAAAAAACTGCCTCGATCTCCGAGCTGGGACTCGGCAACCGTCAATTATCATGTACCTCATGTCAAATGCGAGGTAGGGTGCGAACTTCGACCATCACTTCGTAATCTTTCCCAAGATAGAAGTTGGTGGTTTCCATCTTTCGAGCTACGTTGTTTTAGGTGCATGTTTCGTCGGTGCGAGACAAGGAGTCCTCGGAAGCGAAAGCGACAATTCATGATGAGCCATGCGATGAATCCAGAACAGCCAATAATAATTCATCGCACGACCCTCCGGACATGCTTGGCTTGGGCTCGATCTCGTTTGTCGGATCAGTTCATGTGCACATGACTTGGGAACGAAGCATCCCCTCATCACTTCCCCCAAAAACTGCCCTATGGCGCTGTCAGGCCAGGCCAGACACGAGAGCTGAGAGAGAGCTCTCCAGTCATTGGATCGAATCATGGTTGTCTACGAAAGAACTATTTCCAATTTCTTCTCCCCTTTTACAATTGCTGGAGTCGGAGCTGGTGTTGGACCCTGTTGCATCATTCCGCAAGACGGTTCTAATGATCACCCACCAACCAGAACCAGCCATATTCTATGTGCTCATTGTTTTTCAAAAGGCGTGTGGATCCAAAGGAGAAAAAAGGGATCGATGGGTTCAATAGGTTATGATCATTTTGATGAACAAGAACCACCCAACTTGATCATGCTTTTGGGAGACAAAGCTCGTTGATTCTGGTCTTAAATGCGATGATTAGACTCGATCGCAATTGATCTCCGAAAAAAAGAAAAAAGTGTTTTGGCATACTATTAAATTTTAACTCACAGATTTGAGGGATGTACCGTGGAAAAGAAAACGACGTACTAGCAGAAGCTTGTGGAAAACTAGCTTCCAAATGACTTGATTTTATTGCACGACGGAGATCTTGTTAGTATTTTTCTAAATCGCACTAGAAACGACACGATATTAGGCATTGATTAGCTAAAATTACTTCCATACCTCCATGCTCTCCCTGTAGTTTACCGGGCTATATTAAGATTAGTTCAACCACTGGTTAATATCCTCATTCATCGAGCGCTTACCTACTTCTACCAAATCTTGACCCCAATAAATATTTTCAGCGCTGATGAACATAATCCATGTGGTTATAATAGGCTGACAATGTCAAACGTGATTTAGACATATTGTGTTCCGCAACGCAAGCAATTTCACTAGCCTAAAAATACGGATGTGATATACCATGACGTTTTTGTTTCGCAACGGCCCTCACCAATCGAACTATATAAGTTCACCATGAGAGAGCACGTGTCTAGACCCAATTTTACACTGTAGAGTCAATCACAACTGACCATTGATCATGTGGATTTTACATAAGGTCTATTAGAAGCATTTCCATCCTTTGTATCTGTCTTTGGACAAATTTCACTTAGCCTAATTATCTAACAAAAATTTAACTTTAGGTTTAATACCAATTCTACCCCTAACTTTAAAAAAAAAAATTCTCAACTTTCACTCCGATCTCAAATCTGTTCATACATTCAAAACTCGCATTATTTTCTTTGAAATTATCAACATCAGGATTAGTTAGAAGTTCATCATTAAAATCCGTGTTTCCATCAACACTCTCACCTTCACAAGAAATAACATTATTCTTCAACTATTGAATATTTTTGACCCGTGGGCAAATTTGGAGCTCGAACGAAAGCTTGAGATATTTTTTAAATAAAAAAGTTCAAATCAAATTTTTTTTTTTGGTCGAATCAAATCAAAATAGAAATTAGACCGAAAGTTAAATTTTTTTTTATAAAGAAACGACCCCTTTGAGACTAGTCTAAAGGGAAACAAAAAATAGCTCGATTTTCGGGTGGTAATCTATCTTTTTCTCGAACTGATTTTTTTATGCGGGGTCCTTGGTGACCACACTAAAGCGTGTCTTGTGTAGCCTGCAGGTTCATCTTTTAAGCCACTTTTTTTTCACTAGCTTTGCATATTCTCCGGCTCCAAATGATGCTCAATTATTGAAAAGTTATCTGTGCACATCCGATAAAAGATCGGAAGAGCGCGACCTCTCTTGCAGTACATCACCCCACGCCTGCCTTAACTGGTTGGACACATCAACTCTAACGTATCCCTGTAAATTGCACAAATGATCAAGATTTATGAATTTCAGAATGATTATTCACTTAACATTTTTCCAAAGAGAAATGGAAAACAGAAAGTTACCTTGACCATCGATCTCTTTTAAGGATACCAATCGTGTACAATACAACGTTGGACAGGTCCTTGTTGAGGCGCTCCCTGAGTGAATCGGATAGAGCGACCGGTGGATCTACTAATCATTTCAGATATTACGATTCTCGACCAATAGCGTGGTACTTCGATGTCATTATACGTTCACGGGAATAAATCCCCAGAGATGTCTAACAATCACAAGCTCTCTCTCTCTCCTGATTACTCGATGTCAAGATATTCCGTTACGAGATTTGCTCGGTTATCAATAATCTGGCGTTGCCTTTGCTTTCTATCATCGAAACAACAAGAGCTTCTAATCTCCAGACAACTTAGACTAGGGCACGCAAAAGAAAAGAAGTCTCGAAGGAGACAATCATGACACTCTAATCCCGAAGACCATGTTAGCTGTTAGGTTAAATTGTGCATTCACATGAAGTAATCATGAGGACTTTTCCAAAAGACACGCAATAATCACCCTTTCCCAAAGTTTAATTCTTCTGGACGGACGATATCGCTTCGACTTTCCCTAGATTTCACCTTCGCATATGTGATGCACCTCATATGCAATCGCAAGAGGGAGCATACGACGGGCCGAAACAGAGCATGCCTATCATTACTAAACGACCATTTTAGATTGTTTGGAGGATGGGAGAGGTGCGAGACCCCTCATTGGCGATGATTGAGGGGGGGGGACCTTTTTCTGGCGACCGAAGGGAGCGAATTGGGGCCGCCATGCCGCGGCCCTTTTTTGAAGCTTGCGAGTAGAAAATTACAAAAGACTAAAGTTTCCGGAAAAGGGGAAAGGGTGGGAAAAAAAGAAGGCCCTCGAAAGAATTAGGTTCAATTGGACCTGAATATGTTCTTAAATTATTTGGTCTGAACTTTATGATGTAAAATTCGGACGTAGATAAATATTCAATCGAGAACTTTGGGACTATCCAGGGGAAGGTAGACTTCCTGTCTTCTTTACGAAGAAGGCTATCGTCGGGTGCACACAGTACCTCTCGACCAATTTGTTTGCTTTGTATCCCCATCGAGAGAAGCTTGCAAATAGAAAAATACAAAAGATTAAAGTTTTCGAGAAAGGGGGGAAGGAGGAAAAAGAGATGGCCCTCGAAAGGATTAGGTTTGATGGATTAGGAGGAGGAAGAGGGGCTGGGGTCCTCTGATCTTTTGTTGCCTACAACTATCTTGTTGACTCTTATGCTCCTCTTTTGCCCTTTTCTCCACCATTAGCGCGGGCCACGTTACCGTTGTGGCTTTGATTTGTACGTCCTTAGTCCAAAAAGAGAGAGAAGATTTATCCTTATGGGTTGATATTATATATGTGTTTCGTGTCGAGATCATTCATCTATTGTATTTAGGAATACCATCTATCTATGTTCGTGCAAATATATTAGTATGGACTTCGTAAAAGTCACTACAATGACATTTCTATTGTCGTCCATTCGTATCGTAAGATTCGATTTGAGATCTTGGTGATGGGTATTTATCGAACAAATCAATGGTATCCTGATTGGTAAACAAAATTCACTTTCACCAGCGAGTCTATATTTTAGATATCTATCGATCGGTAGGTGTGATTAAATTATTTGTATGTTTATCTGTCGAATGATGTAGCTATTGTCTTATTTCGCAGTATACATTAGTTTTTTATGTTTACAAAATAATGCTCTTTACAATGCAATAACAAGTGCAACAACATATAAAGATCAGTGGGTCATGTTTTAATGTTGAATCTCATGTTAGTAAAACAATTGATAGTTCATATCTTCTCAATACATGTGCAGATCACCCGTATTTAAATTTGAGATTTCTTTTTTGTAAATCATGATTAATTGATGAATTTTAAACAATATGCGATTTTTTGTTAGCATATGATTAAGTAAAAACTGTAATTACTTTTTTAATCTTCTCGTTAAAACTGCATTAACAAACTTTCGCTAAAAAAATTACATGCGAATTTACTTCTTTTCGGAAAGTTTTAGGTGCTTCGATTTCGAAATATTCAAATAGCACAAAATTTAGATCGAGCATAAAATAAACAAAATGAGAATCTATCCGGACAGGGCACGGTCGAAGACATTACATTATTCAAGCGGGGCCGAAGACAGACATATCTAACTTCAAATTTTTTCGAATTTCCCTCCAATATTGGTAGGTTGGAAAAACATAAAAAAACGTCTTGACTCGAGAGATCGCACGCAGCACGTCATGTTTTTCTTGCAGAAAAGAAAGGTTATAAAAATTATGGTTTTGGGACGACTGTCCGAAATGAAATTTAATAAAGAAACCGCGGGTTGGGTGGAGTCCGTTATTTGGTCAAACGAGCGAGAGGATTAAATGACAGGGAATAAACGATATTCTTCAAGCCACGTCCCATCCGATCGCTCGGGCCACTACTTATTTTTGAATTCCGATATACATATGCCCTTGAGCAGAAAGCTATTCACGGATATGCCATTGTAGTAGCACGCAGCGCTCGGCACATTTTTTTCCGCGGGAATTCAAACTGAGCAGCACCATTCTTTCAAATTATATGAAAATATCCAATATAATCACCGATCTTGAATAATTATGGAAAGACTGTATGGAACATCTTCATATAGTTTATGGACTATATTGAAAACGTGCAAAAAGTTCGAGGACTACATTAAATAAATTAAAAATTCATGAACAATATCAAATAAATTAAAAATTTATGAATCAAATTACATATTTAACTAAAATTCAGGGGTTATTCATTTCAATTTCCCTATATTTCAAATGCCCGTTGAAGACTTAGCTGTTGAAAAAAGAAAGTCTCCTATGTTTTGACCTTTTCGATTTTCGTGGCATTATTTTCAAATGGCATAGTGAGTTAAGTACTTCTAACTATTGGTCTTTATTTAGGGATAAATTTAAATTATTTGGTTAACATCCTTCATTGGTTTGGATAAAGAAGTCAAAAGAAGAAATATGTGGATTCCGATTTAAAGCCAAATCAAATCCTTCGGACAATTATGTGCCAAAGGCCTATCACGTCAATGTCATAATCATCTCAAATCCTATTTTGAGGAAATTAAAGAAAGATCATAGAGCGAGGCATGAGAGCTTAGAGGACATCTTGCACCATGTTTAGCTCAATAATTGATATTTGAGCTCATTTTGTCTTTCCCCATAGAACAAGTTTTAAAGGTTGGGTAATTTTGTGAAAAATTAATAATGTAAAAAAAAAAAATCTCTAAAATATTCATTTTTATCGCTCGAAAGAAGTAATCGTAGGAATTGCTTTCATTATCAATAATATCACGTATCTAAATATTTGTCATCAACAGCGGAAATATTTGTTCTCACATGGTCAAATCTGCGAATATGGATAGTGTTTATGGAGTAATTATCTTTCTATCTAAATTTTTATGAGAAGCCGATCCTCGCGACGTCAAAGAAGTATCTGTCCTGTAAGGAAATAAAAAGGAAACGTGGAGGGCATTAATGCAATTGAGCCTACAAGAATTTTGTAATTCTCGCCATAATAATTAATAATAAGAATAAGAATATCGAGAAACTAAAGAAAACTAGTAGCTTTCCATATATTTGAAATTTCCCCACCAAACATGCATCTGAGCTGATGGAGAGGACCCAAGTGTCAGAACTCGCTATTTCCTTATCTATCCTTCCATCTCCTGTCCTTTTCTTTTTAAAAATTAAAATTATTTTTTATTATTTATTATTATTATTTTATTTCTCTCTCTGTAGAAGCGCCCCCCCCCCGGTCTTCGCTTTTGATTCACCTTCATCATCTCGTGGTTTGCCACATCCACATGCCACCACCCTCCTCCGTCTCCATCTTCCATCTTCAATCTTCCATCTGGCTTCTTCTTCTTCTTCTTTTTTCCGACCTCCTCCTCTCCTCCGCCGTCACCTCCGTCTCGTCGGATCCGCGCGGCTGAAGGAATAACCGCCCCCGCACGAAACGAGTGCGGAACGCCGCCGCCGCGGCCGCCACCCGGCCGCGACGCGTTTGAGATTTCCTTCGACGGAAGGCAAAAGAAAAAGCGAGGGTACAAAATCGAAGCTTCAAGCAACCGAGGCGGACGGACGCGAACCTCGACCTTCTCCTCCTCGTGGAAGTAAAAGCTCCGCCTCTCTGCATTTCGCGCTCGCCGGAAGAGGAAATATCTAGAAGGAGCGGAAGCGACGGTTTCCCTTTTTTTTTTTTTTGGGGGGGGTGCTTTTTTTATCTCCCTTCTTTCTTTTTTTTTAATTTCTTTTTTTCCGTTTTTTTTTCTCGTTCGAAATTGCTTTTTGGGCTATTAATCCGTCGTGCTCGCAACGACCTCAGCCTCCTCCTCCGTCCCTCTGCAGACTCGACCTCGCAACTCGCGCTCTTCAGTTACGAAAAGGAAAGAAGCATTCTTTGCGGAGCTCCTCGCTTTTTTTTTTTCTTCTTTGGGCGAATGCTCGGCCGGAGTTTTGGCTGCTTTTCTCTCCCGTGCAGCTCCCTTGAAATCTCAGCTTTCGTTCTCTTGGAGCTCTAGACGCTCGGATTCAGGGGGCTCGAGATCGAGTCGAGGCGGGTTTCCGGGGGGGTGCTTGAATTTAGGGTTTTCCTCGGCGAGCTTCGGAGAGCGTCGGGTCGTGATTGTTTTTCGCGAGACTCGAGAGGACGAGTCGTGGGTTGGGAGAACGTCCGTGATGACTTTGTGGGAGAAATCTGGTTAATGTTGCATGAGGGCTGGCTGGTGTTGCTCTCGGGAAGCTAGAGGAGAGGCCTTGAGGAGGACTGCCCGTCGGAGGTATTTTCAGGGTTGAACAGAGGTTGTGCTTCCGAGATGATGCTATCCGCATCGCCGACTTCAGTGGCGCGGAGCTCGCTGGAGGAGATGCTCGATTCGCTCCGCCGTCGCGACGAGGCCGAGAAGCCCAAGGATTTGCCACCGGCATTGCCTGCTCGGCCCTCTTCGAGGGCCCGGCTGCCATCGGCGAGGCGGTCCTTGCCGGTGAACTTCACTGTCGGCACTGCTACTTTACAGGAGTGCGCATCGAGCCAGGCAAATATTGGAAAGGAAGATGCAAAGAGAAAAGAGAAAGATTTTATTCCTAATAGAAGCAGTTTTGGGAGCAAGAAGATTAAGAAAGATCAGAACTCGGATTCGCCGTACACAGCAGTTGCGGAACGAGAGGAGAAATATGACGAAGTCAGCCATTCTCATGGCGGTATTACCTCTCAGTCAGGCGCGCCTCCGAAATTGTGCGAGTCAGAGTGGGGTGATAACATCGGTTATTTCATCAAAAAGGTAATTTTTATGGTCTAATTTATATTTTCTGCTTTTGAGTTGGTCTGGTGTCATTGGGTATGACTGGGTTGAGTTTTAGGTTTTCATTGTCTATGCGTTCCTTGGTGCCTAAAATTGTCTGCTTTGTAGCAGACCAGAATAAATAAGAGCGTTCAATTGTTGCCCTGTCAGCAGATGTAAGTTTTGTTGGTGATAGTTACGGAATGGAAGGACCAGGTAAAATAGAGGTTATGCTGTAATGGGCATGTGTTCCATGACTGCTTAACCCGCTTGTCATATAAAAACTCTAATGTCTATCTACGCCATAGTGACTCCCTTCTCCTCATAGGCTTAAGTATCTGAAGCTGATCCCATTTGTATAGATCTGCTGTTTATGCCTATCATGGGCATGTGCATTTTTCGTATTTGTGTAATACATTTTGATATGGTCGTGTGATGTCTCAGAAACTTAGAGTGTGGTGCCGACTGGTCAGTGGGCAGTGGGATTTGGGAACAATACTTTCGACATCGGGGGAAGAAGCTGTTATTTCTTTCCCAAATGGAAATGTGAGTTCTCAAGCTCCTCCGTCCTGCCTTAGGTTTATAAGACATATTTTTTTGGCACCAGAGTCAATTTCTGTAAATGCACTGACCTGCTGTAATTTGCATAGGTTGTTAAAGTGTCTACAGGAGAACTTCTGCCAGCAAACCCGGATATCCTTAAGGGTGTTGATGATCTGATCCAGCTTAGTTATTTGAATGAGCCATCGGTTCTTCACAATCTTCAGACCAGATTCTCTCGTGATTTGGTTTATGTGAGTACAAATTTCTTGAGCATTGGTGCAGAGTGAGGATTCTTCTGTAGCTTCTATTCATTCATGTCGTTTCATTGTTTAGAGTAAAGCAGGGCCTGTCTTGATTGCAATCAATCCCTTTAAAGAGGTACAACTTTATGGGAACAGTTTCATGACGGCATACAAACGGAAGACTGCAGAGAGTCCTCATGTGTATGCCATGGCAGACACTGCTTATAATGAAATGATGAGAGGTTATGTCAGCTTTACTGTCATGTTTTGTTCTTATTAATCTCAGTCTTTGGTGGGGTAGAAGTTATATATTTACGGCGAATCTCTATTTTGCAGACGAAGTAAATCAATCAATCATCATAAGGTGCGTTTGATATCTTCTTCTTCTTCTTCTTCTTCTTTTTAAAATTTTATTATTATATTATAATTTTGTATTCTGTTTTATGTAGGGTACCCCTTAATGGATTTGCTCTTGTTTTGCACTCTTTCAGTTTGATGAAATCAACTTGAGATGACTAGTTGACTGTAATAAAATTTTTTACCTTGCAGCGGGGAAAGTGGAGCTGGGAAGACAGAAACGGCAAAGATTGCAATGCAATATTTGGCTGCTCTCGGAGGTGGCTCTGGTCTTGGAATAGAAGATGAGGTCCTTCATACCAATGTTATACTTGAAGCATTTGGAAATGCTAAAACATCTAGAAATGGAAACTCTAGCAGATTTGTATGCCTCCCTTCTCTTCTCTTCATCATGCAAATTCATATGTTCTGCGCAATCAGTCTTTTACCATCATCATGACATGATATTTCTCTAGAGCTTTATACTTTCTTATGCACTTCAAGATTGTGATTTTTGAGAAAGTTGTTGATTTGATTAGTGGGTTCTTTCAGGGGAAGTTTATTGAGATTCAATTTAGCAAACTGGGAAAGATTTGCGGTGCTAAAATCCAAACATGTAAGCATTTTAAATTGATTGAAGCCAGTCGATGAACTTCTAGTCAGCTGATTAAACTGTTGGAACTGACCTACTGGCCTGTTGTAATGTCATGTACTGTCCATTGCCAATTCTCAATCATTAATTGCGGAACAGTTTTACTAGAAAAGGTAATTTTCTGCAATTTGTCAACTTTTAATAATCATGGTTATAAGCCACTTCTGAAGTAAAAGCTTCATATTGTGCAGTCCAGGGTAGTTCAGGTGGCAAATGGAGAAAGGTCTTACCATATATTTTATGAACTTTGTGCCGGCGCTTCTTCATCTCTTAAAGGTGCAAGATACTCCTCCTAAGTTAAGCTGAATATGCCTTTATAGCTGTGATAGATTTAATCCTCCAAAGTTAAAAACCAATTTTATTAGCTTTGCATATCTGTTGTGACTACATTGCTGAGAACAGCAGTGCCGTTATTTATCGTTTCATTGTTTTTAACTTAATGTTTTTGGTTCGTCTATTATATGCAGAGAAGTTGAATTTAAAAGTGGCCTCTGAATACAATTATCTTAAGCAGAGCAACTGCTTGACAATTGATGGCGTTGATGACGCTAAAAAGTTTCAGATGCTTCTGGTAATGTTTCTTTTCTGCATTCACTTGTTGTCGGGTGACTCCCCCACTTTCCAGTTTACTTATGCCTCATTGAGGTCCTATTGATGGTTGCATCTTTCTTCCTTTTCCTGTATGTCCAGGAAGCTCTAGAGATGGTTCGGATACCTAGACAAGATCAGGAGCATGCTTTTGCAATACTTGCTGCAGTACTATGGCTAGGAAACATATCGTTTCGGGTTACTAGCCATGAAAATCATGTGGAGGTTGTAGTTGACGAAGGTAACTTTTACATGCTTACTTTTGGAAGCCAGAAATATTATGATTTTATACTAAAGATATTAGAGATATGCTAGTCATTCATTGTTTGTCACATACTATTAATTCCTTGTTTCTTCGCATGAAGGTGTGAATGAAAGGAAATAAAGCCATCTCCTTTTTCGCCATTTTTTATTATTCCAATTCCTGTGGGCATGCTTTAGGGCCTTGCATCTAGTTATTTGCTTTACTTCTATATCTGGAGATTACGTTAGGGGCATAGTGAAAGAAAGTCAATGGAGACAGACATCATTTGTGGAGAAAGTTAATAGGGTGCTCAGCTAAGCAGGTGATCTATGCAGCAAAATTAAGTTTGGAAAGATTGGAGATGAATGGTTGAGAGTAGTTAGGTGTCGGGGAGGCTTGCTGTGCCTGTGGTGAGGATCACAAGTATATTGAAGAGATTTTACCTCCTCCAAGTGTGTGATATTTTCTAAGAACTTATAGCATGCCCTACTTGGGTAAGACATAGATTATGAAGAAGGGTGACTTCTTAAGACAATTATGATCTCCATGTTCCCTATTTAACAGACCTACTTGCATTTTGAAGGGGAGGGGTTGTCTTTGGAGGTTTTGTGATCTTCAGTAGGTTCTGAAGTTCTTCACTCTTTTGTTGTGATCCTTTCAACTTTCGTCTTCTTCCCATTTCCAGCATCATTAAATTCCATTGGCCAATTTTTTGTTGCCTGTTGTCACAAGAAGTGAAGACATAGCAACAATCAGTAATAGGAGAACTGATGTACATAAATCCCAAGGACAGATAATATGCAGAAAGAGAATTATAGTAGGGAACTAATGAAGTTGTTTCCCATTTGCAACTGCTAAAAGTAGCCATAGAGGAATTAGGATTGTCAGTTCTTTTGCAATGAAAAGATGCGGATTGTCATTCCCACTGGTTAATACCCTAAAGGTACGTGGACAGTGAACCAGTCTGGAATACCTACCTTGCACCTTTTTTCTTTGCTTCTGTTAGATTTATCATTGAAAGTGAACTTCAAACCTTTCCCTCTTTATTGCATTTACCTCGGTTGCTTTACTTAATTAAGATTGTTGCTTTACAGCCATTATGTATCCTTTAAAAGCTGAATATATTAACATGCAATTTGGAAACAGTGTTCACTGATTCTATGTATTTCTTCTTAATAGCTGTCACCACTACTGCTGGCTTGCTGGGTTGTAGTGCTGATGATCTTGCATTAGCATTATCTGTTCGTAGAATTAAAGCGGGCAAAGATAGTATCTCTAAGAAGTTGACTTTGCAGCAGGTCTGTTGCTGAGATTGTTTTAGATTCAACTTTACTTCTGCAGTTTCATCTAACTTTGCTTCTTGAACAATTATTTTTGTAATTGCTTTTGGGAGTTATGACCTTAATTTTGTATTTCAGGCAACTGACACAAGAGATGCATTGGCAAAGTTCCTGTATTCAAGCTTGTTTGACTGGCTTGTAGAACAAATAAACAAGTCACTTGAAGCAGGCAAACCATGTGCAGGAAGGTCCATAAATATCCTTGATATATATGGGTTCGAGTCATTTCAAGTATGTATTAATTTACTAGGCAGATGTCAGATAATTTTTGGAGTGCATCATAATTTTGTGTCTAATTCCTGACAATCTGTGTTTTGCAGAAGAACAGCTTTGAGCAATTCTGCATAAATTATGCAAATGAGAGGTTGCAACAACATTTCAATCGGCATCTGTTAAAACTGGAGCAGGAAGTGAGCATCTAACATGGACCATGTCTTTTATGACCAAAAAAAAAAAAGTGGATCATGTCTTTAGTTTTGTCTAGTATATATATGAAGGTGACTGTGTGTTGACATACTTTGCTAAGTGGTTGCTTTAGATGCATTGAGCATATCATCTTCTCCAGGAGTCTAGATACCGTGAGCGTCATTGTAGCTTTAAGAAGGAATAGAAGGATATTCCTTTTTGTTGTTATTGCTCCTTTCTGAAGTAAGAGGATTGAGATGGATTTAGTTGACGAACCACGATAGATAAGACACTTGCATTATTGTGGCTTCTGCCTCCTAGATTATGCAAATTAAGACTCTGAACTTTTAGGTGAAATCCATTGGTGTATTTTATCTCGGCCACCCTTATTTTTATTCTTCTGATCCCTGAACCTAAGGCCCTAGGTTTATGTGTTTATTTTGTAACTGGAAAAGTGCTTATTCTAGATTGTGGCAAAACCTTTCCATTTGGTACTTCGTTTTTTTTCTTTTTTTGGGGGTTTTGATCAGTTTTGGAAACTTATTGCTATATTCTGTGTGTCCAGGAATATGAGCTGGATGGTGTTGACTGGACTAAAGTAGATTTTGAAGACAATGAGGATTGCTTGACCCTAATTGAAAAGGTACTCTGAGTTTAAGCTTTTCTTTATTTTTAATTTCTTTCTTTGAAATGTGTATAATGATAATAATGTTGGAGCAGCAGATTGTTGGCTTGATATTTAGATCAAAGGAGACACATTCTCTTTGTTGCTTCTACAAGATTGATTGTTCATTTGATAGATAATCTTACTTTTCGATGTATAGCAATATTTTGTTCATCTTATTTTTCACGGATCAACTTTTATGCTGTGACTCATCACTTTGGGTCTCTATGTACTGTGATAAAGTTTTTTATAAAGTTGAAGCAGTCAATCGTTATTTGTATGCCAACTTTTGCAGAAACCTTTGGGGGTGCTCTCTCTGTTGGATGAGGAATCAAACTTTCCCAAGGCCACTGATTTGACATTTGCCAATAAGCTTGAGCAGCATTTGACTTCTAATCCTTGCTTTAAAGGAGAAAGAGGCGGGGCTTTTGGCATTCGTCACTATGCTGGAGAGGTTTGTCTTTTACTCTCCATTTCTTTCCTATAGCAAATGTCTTGCTCTCGGTCTTGCTTATTGGGATATGAATTAGAAGCCACCTTAAAATTTCTTGATGATTTCTGCCTTTTCCCCTTTTGGATTTGAGCTAGTATAAGCAAACGCTACGTGAACAGTTCAAACTCAACAAGCACTTAGAATTCTTAGGATTTTTGTGCTAAAATCTTGTACTTGGAAAGTTTGGTACTGTTTAGTTGTCAGTCAGGCTGTGGTCCAGGTCCAGTCTTAAGTATGTAACGCATGAGCTGCTTTTCTTAAACCATTGTTTTTTCTCATTTTTTTCATGATTTTTTGTAACATCGCCTGTTATTGCATTTTGAAAGTTCCATAGGTTTTAAAGATGTTTAAATGAGATAGTTTCTAGTCTTAAATGCAGTTTTTTCTCTCTTTCCCTCGTTTTTTGGTGTCTCATAACTGCTGATTTGACCATAATAAGCAACTCGAATTAATCCTCCAGAAAAGTAATCTTCCCTTGCGGGCTTGTTAGTTTCACTCCATACATGTATCTAAGCAGGAATGCTTGAATTACCACATGGCTTATATTGACATGGGATGTTTTGTCAGGTTCAATATGATACAAGTGGCTTTTTGGAGAAGAACAGGGATCCTCTTCCTTCTGATTCTGTTGAACTGCTCTCATCTTGCAGTTGCCAATTGCCTCGCTTATTTGCCTCAAGAGTACTTGAGCAGTCGACAAAATCAGCAAGTCCATTAAATCACGGTGCAATGGAGTCTCAGAAGCAAAGTGTTGGTACAAAATTTAAGGTAAGTAAACTGTTGTACAGACACATGTATCCTGATCCAGTGATATAAAGATCATGGGAAGCTATAACCTAGTGATATGCGTACGTGCACGTAAAGTTGGAGTCGGCCATTTCTATTACTTTTGAGGGAAGAAAAATCCTTCTTGTTCTCTGTATTAATTATCTGGGTCTATGCTATCTGAGGGTGTCCTTTTCTTCTCTCTTAGATTTACATAGATGTGAATTTCAGGTGTACTAGTATAATTAATACTAATAACTGCCTAATTTGAGGCGTTTGATGGGCTCTTTGATGGATTGATTCTAATCAAGAGTTTTTTTCCCTTGTAGGGTCAGGTTTTCAAACTGATGCATCAATTGGAAAGGACGAAACCTCATTTTATCCGTTGCATAAAGCCAAATAATAAGCAGGTTCCTGGTCTTTATGAGAAGGACCTTGTCTTGCAACAGCTCAGGTGTTGTGGAGTCCTTGAAGTTGTCAGGATTTCCAGAGCTGGATATCCCACTCGAATGACTCATCAAGAGTTTGCAGAAAGGTAAACCTTCTAATTTCTTTCTTTTTCTTTGTGGAAAGGACCTTGCCTTGCAACAGTTCAGCTGTTGATTTCTCCCTTTTTGTTTCCTTTTTATTCAGAGAACCTTGAGTAATTTACCTTGTCTGTGGCTTTTGTTTTAGGTACGGGTTTCTGCTTTTGGACACTAGTGTATCGAGGGATCCCTTGAGTGTATCTGTTGCTGTCTTACAACAATTTAATGTCCTTCCGGAAATGTACCAAGTTGGTTACACAAAACTGTATCTGCGAACAGGGCAGGTTAGTTCTGAAATAAGCCTGGAATGTTTTTTTGTTATGTTTGTCCACTGCATCTAATTGTGAGAGACGATCCTTCTACAAGATTTCCATAAAAAGGTGTAAGTGAGAAATGAATTCCAAAAGAGATCTTCTATCTCTCTCTTCGTCAGTTGTTGCTTATTCTTGACTGCACAAAGAAGCAATGGCAGTTTAACGTTGTAGTTATTGGACATTTTGGGTGGGATTTGTGTTTTTAGTCTGGTGTATGTCCATTTTAGAAATTAAAAGGGGAGCGATCCTTTTCCTAAGGCCTGTTTTTGTTTTTCCTGAAAACGGAGGCTGTCAACTTAACTGATTGTTGTTTCTTCCCACCTGATACATGTTAGTTTAATAGTCCACCAAAAAATAATTTAGGAATGGCATCATTCCACGCAGTATGTCGTCGTGATCTTTGAGGTACTAAGTTGTTTATATCATTCCTCTGTAAAAATAAAAGCTGCTCATAGAAGAATGTTTTTTTTTTTCTTTTCCTTTTTTTGACTCTTAACTTGTTGATCTCCAGTTTACCAATGACTGTTCTTTTTTTTTGTGTTGATATTTTCTCTTCTTGACTTGATGTTAAGTTCTTGTGACTCACAGATTGCCACATTGGAGGGCAGGAGGAAACGAATTCTGCAAGGCATAGTTGGGGTTCAAAAATGTTTCCGTCGTCATCTAGCTCGTCATCAGTTCTATGAAATTAAGAATGGAGTGACTACTTTGCAATCATGTATGCTTGCTTGTTTATGTAATTTTCAAACTTAATGCCAATATGTTGATGGTTGCGTTGGGTTCTTTACAGCCTTACAGGCGACAATTTGGCTTTCAAATTGCTTGAGTTGTCTCTCTCTCTCTCTCTCATGGAGCATTTTTTGTGCAGTTGTTCGTGGTGAAGTTACTCGAAAAGAATATAGTACCTTGCGGGATAGCTGTTTAGACGGTGCTTCCATGTTAGGGACCGATGAGGAACAGAGGGCAATCGTAGGTTTACAGTCTGGTAAGTCTATGCTTTTGACGATTAAATGCGAGCCCAGATTATTTGTCGTCTGACATTAAATTGTCTTACAGTAATCCGTGGGTGGTTGGTTCGAAGAAAGTTCACTGATTCGCTCAAGATGAAAAGGTCAAGTCTGCAGACCTTGAAGTCTACATATAAGTCAGGCAGGAGATTTTCTGGAGTGAAGGTACTGTAAGCATTATCTCTAACGGAAAGAAAATGATGCTAGCTGACTGAGAGAGTGCATACGATTTTGAAGATTCCTTGCAGGTGAAAGTTACTGAATTCTAATCGCATCTACGCTGAACTTAAGGGTACTTCTTCTTGGCAGGAAAAGCCACAAAAGCGTGAGGAGAAGCCTCAAAAGCAGATTGAGGTCTTGCCTGCAGTGTTGGCAGAGCTTCAGAAACGGGCTCTAAAGGCAGAGGCAATGCTGAAGCAGAAGGAAGAGGAAAATGCTGCACTGAGGGAGGAACTACAGCAGTTTGAGACTAAATGGTCTGAATACGAGTCGAGGATGAAATCAATGGAGGAAACATGGCAGAAACAGATGGCGTCATTGCAAGTGAGTATTGATACTTTCGGGGGATTTTAGTTAAACTTCTATAAAGAGTCAATCATCTGCGAGTAAACTCCTGCTTAGGGTGTATCTCAATCTTGATGTTTGAAATGCTCACATTTCTTAAGAGGGTTGCATGATATGGTGCAGATGAGTCTAGCAGCTGCCAGGAAGAGTCTTATGACGGATGATAATGGAGGTCAACCCAGAAGACCCGATGTTGCCTTATCGCCTCGGGATTATGATTCGGAGGATACCACATCCATGGGCTCTCGGACTCCTGGTGGAAGCATGCCTGTGAAATTCTCTAATGCTGTTACAGATGGCAGAGCGGGGAGGGACACTAATGGAACCCTGAATGCTGTCAGTGATCTTATGAAGGAGTTTGAGATCCGGAAACAGACATTCGATGATGATGCCAGATCAATCGTTGAGGTCAGGTCTGAGTTGGCTTCCAATGCTAGTCCTGATGAAGAACTTAGAAAACTGAAAGTTCGGTTTGAGTCTTGGAAGAAAGAATACAAAGTGAGGCTACGACAGACTAAAGTGAGGCTACGGAAACATGGGCACTCAGATGCTGACAAAGGTCGTCGAAAATGGTGGGGAAGATGAGATGGGGCTGCTAGGATCTATCTTGTAATTTTGTTCGAAGTGATTCTCTGGTGGTCTGCGTACGGCCAAGCTGGAATTCGAGAACTTGGAGAGGGGCTGAGTGGCTCCCCCAGTTTCAGCGGCGGGGGACACACCTAAGATTAGATTTAGTCGCGTCAGCTCCGTGAAGAGAGGTGTTTATCAAATCTGCCAATTTTGTCACTTGGTAGTGTTGTTGAATGTGTATAGCCAGAAACCAGTATGGAGGGACTCTAGACTTTTTAAAGCTTTTACGTTTACCCCCTTTGAAGGTGTATATTCTCCAATCTGATCTGTTATCTGTACTGTGTATTCCATCACATGAATTAGAAAGTGTTCATACAGCTTTTCATTAAATCCTTGTCCTATTTCTTTTGACCTCATTCAACCTCAGTTCAAAGCAGTGCAGTCGTTCATCCCACCTTTTGTCCTCCGCCATGTATCTTGCTCCTCTTGAATTATCATGTGAAAAAGGGTTTGCCATTAATGAGAAAAGGAAGCTCCCCCCGAATCTTTAAGAACTAGTTTTCCCTTAGGCCCGTTCGTGCTTCTCTTTTTAGTACCTTCTCGTCATATTTTGCTGGGGGAATTGCATTTGACCCCCCCAAGTTCTTGGGATTGTGTTAAGTTGCCCTCCGACACGTCAATTTTTGCAATTCGCCCCCCAACCTGAAATTTTTTACAATATGCCCCTCAGCATTTTCTAGCTCAATTTTTCTTACATGTCTTGATTGTACGTTATCTACATATGTCAGTTCAAAAATAGGGAGTATTTATGTTTAAGAATTGTATGGATATGCAGTGTTGACTCCGGTCAAATTCTCTCAGAAACCTGAGTCACATGCTCCTACGTGTAATATATTTCTAAATTATTTTTTCACTTTTTTTTTATATGTATATACTTATATAATGAAATTTGTCTTCCATAATTAGGCACAGGGTAGAATTGCAATTGACTTTTAATACCTACGAGGCTCATTGAGAAAAATTAAAATGTTTGAGGCAATTTGCTATAACAACTAAAAACTTGGGGCCAACTAGGGTTGATTTATAGTAAAGTTTGGTCTGAATGAATGTTTCTTTGTCAAACATCTCTAAATAAAAACCCATGGTCTCCTTGTCGGTTTCGTGCAGTATAAACTCAATGTGTATGGATATTTATTTATTTTAATTTGCTTTGTGCTATCTTGAGAAAATTAAAAAAAAAAAAGTTTCTTTTTGACTTTTCAGCAAGCTTGAACAAACTGGGCCAATCTTTTTAAAAAAGAAAATGACAAAAAGGAGAAAAGGGGAGCAAGCAAAAGCTTTGATCTGTACTGGAAAAAGTTTGAAAACAAAGGCTTAACGTTCCTCAGCTCCAATCCGACGTCGTCTCGTCCGTTCGCGACCCTCACCGTCAAAACCTCGTCCTGCGAAAGCAGCCATTGCTTTCCGCGTCTTGCGCTTTTTTCAAAAGGTTTCGAAGCGAAGCAATGAACCGTCGCGGTGTCAGCAGCGATCACTGGTCTTTCCTGGTAACGCTGTCCTTCGCCCCGTCCCTTCTTCGATGCTTGCTCCCTGCATTGCTGGCACGTTAGATCAGCAGTTATGGTTCATTCGTTTCCTCGCTTTGTCTCGCGCGCGCCGGCGACGGCCGGTCGTCGTTTGGTTTCGTTCGGCGATGGTGCCGTGGCGTGGAGCGATTCGGGATTGGCCGTTCGGGAATCGATTGTGCTGGGCTTGGGCTCCGATCGATTCCGTAGTTTCGGATGACACGGTTGACCGCATTTTGGTAGCTGAGATTATTATGCATGGGTAGCGTCGTCTGTGCTGTGGCTCGTGTAGCTCGTTTTGAAGATACGGTTTTGGCTTCTGCGTTTGGGTTGCTTTGATGGTGGCCGGTCTCGTTTGAATGATGGCTTGTGGAATTCGTTATCGCGCTCGACTGATAATGAACCATTCCGGGAGTTTTGACTCCCGGCTGCTTATGGCATTTCGCCGTGATCGCTATGGCTTGGAACAGAAGAGATGTCTTGTAGCCAAGAATTTAAATAAATAAATAAATAAATATGTTTTGCCGTAAGAGCCGTCGGAACTAGAGTAATCCAAGTCAAATTAGGAATTTCTGTGTATGTATGTCTCTCCTAATTTGGTCCACCCAGCTAGCAATTTGGTGGTAAAGGGGTTGGATACTGGATAGCCTGCATACATTCTGCTGTTTGAGATGATTGGTATCATCGGGTTTGTGACTCACGGGCCTCTTTTTACTTTTCTGCAGGAGGAAATTGAGGCACCCATGTGGGTGGATCTCACGTTAGAAGTTGGCAATAATGACCAAGAAAGGTGATTAGTGCAACATCAGTCCTGATGTTAAAGATTAGAGTGCTTCTGTTATATACGAGATCCAGGTTCTGGCTAGTAAAACTTCTTTTGCTATTGCAGGGCTGATGAATGGTTCAGTGAAAGTCACCTGTAAGATCATCTGTTCAATCTATAGTTTCATTCCGTTAAAGTTCTGCGATTGGAAATATTTTTGTTGTTTAAATTTTGTGTACTCGAATAATCTGTTCAGGTTCCACCAATGTTCCTCTCGCCAATTAAAATCTACTTTCTCTCATCTTTCTGAGGAAAATGGGAGCTCAGACTATTACCTTCACGGACCCTTTTCACCGAAGCTTCCGTCCTCAGTGTCCAAATCAAGAGGTAAAGATTACAGGGGCAAAAAATGGGAGCACCATAAGACTGATCCTTCAGTTCATCAGAGTCATCCGGTAAAAGTTCTCAGTGCAACATCTTCATGTTCCGAACAGTGTTCCTATCTGCAAAGCCAACCAAATTCGAGGTTGGTTAATTTGAGAGGACCCTCTGGCTTGAAGAAGAATTTGATAACAGAAAGGAATTTTGCCAGAAATGGCAGCAGGCTTTCCTCGAAAACCACACTTCCTGGCTCTACATCAAACAACATGACTCGAGCAAAGCAGAAAAGTGGCATTTCATTTGAGAGCCATCGGCAACAAGAAAAAAAGGTTCTTCGTGTTTCAGGGCAAGCTTTTGGTAATTCAACTGGGCAATCTTCAATTATTAGAATGGGCATCAGGAAAAGTTGTGTTACAAGACAAGCATCAAGGGTGGAGATTAATAGCGATACGGGTCATAGAAGTGGTCATAAATCTTCTAATAAGTCCAGTGTGGGTTCATCTTCATACCCCTTTTCTGATGCTAATCGCTCGACATCTAGTCCAATTGAGGACAGGGAGATTACTCCAGATAGCAGACACCCAGCGAGGACATCTCAAGCACTTCTGAATAAAAAAGAGAGCGTGATCTCTGGTGTCTCAAGTACTATACCTAATACATCTAGGAGGGGTAAAAGCCACCTTGCAAAACCAGGCTGCTCAGAAGTAGCAAAACCTAAGGTGAGTAACTTTACAAAAATTGCTATGTAACATTCTCTGATTTTTTTTTTCTTCAAGGAAGCATCATTCTTGTGTAGATAAATTTAAAATGGTCTGGTGAGCTAAATATTGGTGCCTTTTCCAAATCTCTGCAGATACTTGGCCTTTTCAGATTACTGTTTTTCCTCAATCTTCTCTCCAGCATCAATGTTACCTGTCTCTCACTGCTGGCTAGACTTAGCTTATGTGTAGTTTGAATATTGATCCATCTTTCTGTGTTCATATTTCGTATTGTTCATCTGTTGCTTTTGGTGCAATAAACTGACTTGGAGGTATTATAGGTACAGCATCAAAATTGTAGTTCAAAGGCTTCACTGGCTCTTCGAGTTAATGCAACAAACTCTTTCGCCAATGAAAAGCCTAAGGAAATGCCAAAGGTTTCAAGGCTCAATATATCTGTTTCCAAAGAAAAAGAAAATTTAAGGAGGAGGTTGCTTGAGAGTCAGACTAATGGCAACACGGGCAGGTTTCAGAAAGTGGTAACACAGAACGTGTCACAAAAGGGTGATCGAAGAGTATTAGCTGGTTCGAAGGTATATCACGTTGACAGTTTTGTTCCTCTCATGTTAGTTTTTTGAGAATTATCTCCTGATGAGTAAGTCTGCATCCTTCTGAATACATTATTCTGTTAGTCTCCATCTTTCTATTTGACCATATTACCATAGAATGAGGAGGTGCATTGCTCATTAACCCGTAACTTTTCTGTCTGTTGCTTTGCTTTTACGGCATTGAAATAGTGGCCCAAATATAATCTTGTTATTTGCAAATGAATGCACGCTTCCATTGAGACAGTAAACATGCAAAGGTTGAAGAGATTATGATGCATATGATATGTTCCATAACACTTGCAGTTGCTCGTCTTTCAGATATTCTAGCCCTGATCTTTTTTTTTATCCTTTATGTCATTTGGCATGTGGTTTCTCAAATTCTGCAGCTTGGTAATGTGCGTGGAATTGAAGGAAAAGCTATCAAGAATGTTTCTCAGAAGGGTCTACTTTCGATGAGATGATGGCACCTGAACTCATTTTTGGTAATCTGGCCCTTTCTCTGTTTCTTGACGGGCATTATCTTTTGTAATTTTGTCCCTTCGTGGGCCAACCAGTTAAAACTCTTCATACAACCATTGTCTTGTGTCACCAGCCTCTCTGGCTAATCCAAAATATATTGCCTTTCCTTAGAAAACCTGGTTCTTTTGCACCACCATATCATGGTGAACTAAAGATTTAGTTTTTGAACTGCTCCCATTATTTAGGAGGCTGGGTGATCATAAGTGAAGCTTGTCTTGGTAGGACCAATTCTACCCCCAGCTTCTAAGGCAGACGTGATACGAACATTGACGTGCAAATTCACACGTACACACATAGAAGAATTGTGTGTGATGTTTGATTTAGTGCTTACCATGTAACAAGTGATGCACTTTGTTCCCCTTTCTGAATGTGTCTGGATTTGTAAAAGCCCGGTGCCTGATGGACTTGAGCATAGATCGGGCCCGATGTTCACATCAAAATGAGCTACAAGTTTCTTCTTCCACTTTGCTTCTTTCTGGCAATAGTCTTTCATTGCTTTTCCAAGTTCTAGCGACTCAGTGAGTCCATTTTATGGTGTCCCGAAATGCATCCAACCACAATAATTCGTTTCTTTTTGGGGCCATGTCCAGATTCTTTGACGCAAGTGGTTTTGGAGCGGTATTATTAATTCTTGGATTGTAGTTCACAGCGTGTATCATATGTATCACCGAGTACCTCTTATCTCCATAATAGAATACCTATGGTGATAGCAGGAAATTGCTTTAAGTAGACTATCTAGCTAGACTCCTAGATTGCCATTTTCCCTCCTGTTTGGACTGCATTCATTAACTTAGTAAATTGCCCGGACTATACGAAACATGCTTTTTCCAAGTTCGGGGGTCTTGAAATGCATCTGACCATAATAATCATTTCTTTGTGGGGGCATGTCCAGATTCTTTGATGCAAGTGGTTTAATTATTGAATTGAAGTTCACAGTTTGTTTCATATGCATCACTGAGTACCTCTTATCTCAATAATAGAATACCTATGGTGATAAGCAGGAAATTGCTTTAAGTAGACTATCTAGCTAGACTCCTAGATCGCCATTTTCCCTTCTTTTTGGACTATATTCATTAACTTAGCCAATTGCCCTGGCATCTTTTTTTAATCAACTACGAGTTTAGGACTAGAGAAAAGAGCATTCTAGTGGAAACGTGAAGCATATGCTTGTTTCTTTCCTCCCATTTTTTGGCTTTCTCGTGGCAGCTTTCCCATAACAGTGTGATTGGCAGCCAGTCCTGCAAGCATTACCACATTTAGTGCCCAAATAACTTTGGACTACACGCCACTTTTTGGCAATTATATTTCTTCATAGATTTGAAGAAAGATTTCCCTTTGCTGTTTGGTTGAGCAGAAAATGAATCCAAAAGAAAGGTTATGTGATCATACAGAAACAAGATTCTTGGTAGGACATGTTTTCTTCCCACACACGTGAAGACCGACAACTCTCGTAGTGCGAGATTGAAGAAAAGGGCTTGACGATACCACAAGTTTGGGGGAATGATTCAATTTTTTTTTTTTTTTTTTTACCAGTAATTACCAATGGAGGGGCAGCCAAAAGATCAGTGGGCTATGTACAACAGTGGAAACTCCAAGCCAGCCTTCTTGTGTGGTCCTGCATGCTATAATCCTTTTCGGCGATCCTATTGTACATGGTATCTTTGGAGTCCAGATCCTCGGAGCCACATTCATTGGGGCAACGGCACAACAGAATAATCATCGTTGGATTACAGGCTTTGCACAATCATTTGACCACAGTGAGACAGCAATGGCGTCATTTGTCCTATGTATTGTTTGTTTCGGGGGCCAATGCTGACCGATATCGACTCTACAATAGAATCTCGTGATCAAATCATTGATCAAATCAGTCTGATCCTTCTCTAGCCACTACATGTGGGCAATCAGACTAGTCACCACTCTAAGAAACGAAAAATACTGAATTCATTACAACGAAATCTATGCATGAAGCATGGAATTAGGATTCGCTGTTTAGGAAATTACGTCAACTTCATATATCTTTGTTTTTGGAATTCTTGCGAAGAGGAAAAGAGAAAAGGAGAATATCTAAACAAGAAATGGGGCATCACAAGAACTGTATCGAAATGAATGATTTCATCGCAATTTGCTGATGCAGATAACTCTCGTTAGGACTGCCAGATTCGTACATGCGACATGTGGAATAGATCTCGTTCAGGAAAGAAAGCCCAATGATGCTGAAGCAGCGAAAGGACACCGTCTTCCCTCGGTGGCTCCTAACCCTAAGCAGCTGACATTTCGCCTTGTGAATTTGTGGATGTGAAGAAAGATGACGCGGAAGGAAGGCGGTTCACTCATTGTTTTATCTGTTCACGTGACATTCGTTTCGTTTGCGACTCCACCCAAATGTAAAAAAGCCAGTCGAGAATGACCATACGTATCCCGGCATTTCCATAAGTGCGCTCCACGGAAAAAAGGACGTATCGGGACGTACGTAAAAAAATGATTGCAGTCCGAAACACCCATTTCTTCAGCACTCACAGCAGCTGTCCATTGACTCGAGAGCTCGAGCTAACGAGTTAAGGAAAACCGCATCGATGGATCAAGTGTATAGATTACCAGCGTTAACTAGCCACGGAAACGGATCTCTAGAGGTCGTGTTCGTGTATGTAGACCACATATGTTTCTTCGACACCAGGAAGTAAATCGTGCCAGGCCAATACAGGTTTCCCTTTTTTCCGGATGATTGTGTCATCACCCCGTATAACTTCATCGGGGACCATTGCTTTTACGCAGTCTTGTACCATGAATCTTTTTCACATGGGGGTGGGGGGAGGGGCTTTCTGGTACTTTCGGCCTGGGGAGTCCGGACTCCGGAGGGTCCATTAAAGAGTTGTCAAGGCCCCCTTCTCGATGGTGGATCACAGTTGTAAATGGAAAAAAAAAAAGACAAAAAAAGAGAACCAAAGAAAGTCTCTCGATGGAGAAGGATAAGAGAGATTTGCGTTTCCACGTTGTCTTTGAAGGTCCGAAAGAACGATTCATTCAGCCGTGAAAAGACAAGCCTCCTGAACCTTGTACCTTGGTCGGCCAAACGCGGGGGGGTTTGTTTCGCTCGCGGCTTGGATTTAGCCTCTAATTGCTTGAAGATGAGATTAAGCTCAGCTTCTCTCGTGCTCTTTGTTGTTTTTCCCCTTCGAGCTTCGTTGGGACGACAAGCCCCCGCAATTTTCATGTCGGGTCTCAAACTGTACAAACTAGGTCACATATGGCTACTCACCAACTCTTTTTTTTAGCGTCTTTCGCCATCTCCGTACCAATAATTCCGGATTCTTGCACTTTATTTGAAGGTTTATCTAGTAGGGGAGCGAAGGTATAGACTTGTCAAGATGGAGCTAACGAAAAAAGAAAAAAGAAAAAGAAAAACCCATCTCTCACTATTACTTCACGAGCAGCGGCGATCGTCCAATGGAATCGGGCGACGTTTCGGCACCGACGCAGCTCAATCAAAATAGGATTTTGTCCCAGAGAACAACTGCCACGGGATGCCAGCGTGAGGTGTAAGGACTCTCCATGTCCTGATGTGCGCTCGCTTCCTTCGTTTGCATGTTCTCGCTCTGATCACATCCCACCCCCAGCGAACGGTACGCAGTCATGTACGCAGCATTAATTGCAAAGCTGACATAAACGACAAGCCGCGATTAATGCGATCGGCCAAAGATCGAGGTCGATGTCGATGTCGTGTCTGTGTGCGTGGGATGTATGGGACAGATGTTGTGTTTCGAGTGGCAAAAGAGAGTCCAGAGGTCACGGTCGAAAGAGGGGACGGGGAAGACAGGAGATTGATGAGGATTGAGAAAAAAAGGGTTGGCGTCGTTGATGGAACCGATCCTCCATCATTGATGAGCAAACCAACAAAACGAACGAAGCTGCATGGAACCTGTGTCTTTCGAACTTATTTGGGAATCATGCCTCTTCCCACGTCCCTTTCCCTTTCCCTCCCTCCCCCTCCTCTCTCTCTCTCTCAATTTCATAATTGTGGGAACATGACTTTTGATCGTGAGGGCTTAATGGTTTTTAATTAAATCAATTGAATACTCAAGATTTACAGAAAGAAAAATGACAATCAAGTTCCGAATTCACCATCACTGGAACTTAGATGTCATGAATGACTTTCGACAAATGATTATATATTTCGCATAGGAGCCACACCGGGTTTTCGATGCCTGAATTTCACCGGTAATAATGTCAAGATTCGATTGGAGCTTTTTCTAAAAAAAATCTCAAGTCCTCAATTGACCTATATAACATCTTTTAAGTACTCAATTGATGGCCGGCCAAAACCTTAAATCTCCTTCATGCACACTTATCTCATTTTTAGCGAAAAGCAAACATTCAAAAAATGCCATAACCACACAAGCATGACGGTTTTTCAATTTGTGCTTCACTAAAGTAGTGAGTTACATCTAATGAGAATTGAATTGTGCTTTCCTCCATTCTTGCTGTCGATTGGTGGGTTGTGGATATTAAGATAAACTTAATTGAAAATTAAATTTTTAAAGATAAAATAATGTTTAAAACTATAACAAAAATTAAGAAAGTGACTTTATATGTTAGTATTCTCATGTCATTTGTTGAATGGTTTTTTTTTTTTCCTTTTCCTAAACCTATGTAAATATTAAAGTAAATGTCAAATTGAAAATGCTCAAAGAAAAAAAAGGAGTGACAAAATAGGAAATAAAAGTAACTCCAAACAAAGTAAAGCTAGCACGTCTCTTTCCTATATATGCATCTTTTGCACAAAAAGAATTAAGGCTAAACATAGTTAATTCGACATATGTATATTATAATAAAGACACATTATATTGACTCATTCTATATGTGATGCGGTTATTAGGACCGCATAGAATACAATAGATGCATCGGAACATGCGATTTTGACGAAATTGGTATCAATACGAGCTTACCTTGCTTCTTGATATGTTGTTAAACCAGCATGACAAAAACTAGTTTTAGTAGATTTAGCTATTTAATATCATTATAAACAGTCGTACATAGGCCTGCCTTTCGTACGTGCTACGCAGAGCACCTGTGCAGTTTCGTGATGTACATTGCAGTGGGTAATCGAGCATGTTCCTGATTGACTATGAAGCCTGAGCGGGAAACATCTAGTTGGAAGTTGTTTCTCTGTCATCGACCTTTTGAATAATCTGTCTTCACCACGAGAGAATTCAGTCAAAACGAGTGTCGCCCTTGCAACAAAAAATATCTAAAACAGGCGAGTAATGAGTGGTAATTAGCTTTGGCTTCTCCCGAATGAATTCACTGGATGCCACAAGGAGCCAAATTTTTCGAAAAAAGGGAGCCGATGTCCCTTGCATGGAGCCAAACATCATGACGAGGAGGAGCGGGCCCCGTGATTGAAAGTCTGTAATTTCTTCACCAATGCTGGCGCTACCATTCCATGCATGTGGTGCTGTACTTGCAAAGATTCGACGCACAAAAACGGGGCTTTGGTACTTATTTCGCACCTCCTATCATGGTCAATGTCCGCCAACTTTTTGTCTGTGGTTACGCCTCTTTTGATCTCGTTTTTTTTAAGATTTTGAGTTTCCCGTGATAGAACAATGAAGTATGATGTTTATGAATGAGCCATGCTGACGAACTGTTCTTGCTCCTTGCTTTCTATAGAGTAGTAACTGGTTAAGACCATGAAGATGATGAAATGGGAAAGTTGCTGCTGCATACATTACCCTTTTTTTTGGGTGAAAAATGTGAAAAACAGAATCAATTACAATGTAAAGTGTATTCAAAATTTATATGATTTGTTGCATATTTCAGAAGTAAGTGTTATTATTTTAATAAGTTTATATTATGTTGGATCACTCATATAAAAGTCTAAACAGGTTTTTGATTTTTATTTTTTTATGTCTAATATTGAGATGGATTTAAATTTAAACTGCATATAGATCAGATAAAAAAAAAAATGGTTTGAGGAGTCATAGCTCCATATTGATTTAGAAAGATTGAAGAGCGTAAGAGATACGGAGAGCATGATCTTCATATCGTCGGAGAGCATTTTACTATTTCGGGACCACCATGCTCGAGTGACGTTTCTCTCTCTCTCTGTACGCATGGTCTTACCTCGCAGATGGAGTTCCTGCATATGTAATGATGAATATATTCTGGAACTCAATGGCCGCATAGCTAATCAATTGCGTTCATGATTATCTTGCTCTAGGAAAATGCATGATAGGTAGCCTTTCAACTTGTCATGATGAGAGGATGCAGACTACAAGTTTTGCGGGTGATGACAAGACGGGAGTGCTCCAATCCGTACCTTTTCCCCAGGTCTTTCAAGGGAATCAATTTCTTCACTCAAGTGCCATTTGGACTGTAAAGTTTTGCTCATATCATTTCATCACCACAAACCCTAGGCAGTTTTGCTAAACCGTGTGTTAGCTATCGCACGCTTTTCCAAGGAAACAGAAAAAAGGGGCGTATGCCCAGGAGAGTTGCAACAGCGAAAGCCCCTGAAAATGGAGGTTCAATTTATCTGATGGATTCGGTATTGCCTATAAATAGTCGTCACACGTTTTATTAATTATAACTTATGACGGCCCAGACGACGCTGTATAGGGAGGAGGAATGATTATGTGTTCGCACCTCAATCCTAGACGTGCACAAGAAAGGGGCGCGTCTCTTATCACACGTTATCTAGAGAGAAAGTCTTGAGTTAACTTATAAGGTTTAGATTCCTTTAATTGTATATATGTATTTTCTTGTCTCGGGAGGCATTACTAGCTCTTTGGGCAGTGACAAGTTTTTTTATTTTTAACTCAAAGCTAACGAAATTTCCACTTCATGCAGCACATCATCTATTGGATTTTCCAGCAGACTCTTCATCTCGAGGAAGCTGCTGTTATCGATATTGTACGTCTTATGTGGCTGACACAATTGTCGGAGACACTTGCAGCTGCAGAGGACATTCCTCAGTTTAACTTTTTCCCTTTCGCTTTTTATTGTTGGCATAAGTGATTTTCGTTACCCATCTGGAGAGATCGCGGCCATGTATTTTATAATGATTACATCACAGGAGAGTCAAAACATTACAGAAGCAATTAAAAGCCACCATATAATGAATCGGAACTTTTATTGACAGAAGGAAGGGAACCAGATACGACGGAAGTCTGTAGACTTCCTCTCCCTACTCCCGTCCAAACGGTGTAAAAGAAGGAGGCCCCGTTGATCCTCCTTTTCTTCTCTCTCTCTCTCTCTCTCTCTCTCTCCAAAAGCATAATAAATTTGACACCTTTCGCAGCGTGCAAAATCCCATTTATCCGACTTCGAAGTTTTCACGTGCAAAGCCACGCAGTTGCGTGTAGGCAACCCAGGTAGTTCCACAAAGTCTGGCGTTCTCACTGGCAAATGTTTTATGAATATTTTAAAAAAGTGGATCACATGCCACGTCGATATAGATTATATTATATCAATCGACGCATGTCCATCTTATAAATGATTTAACACTCTTTGCATTTATCTTCTTTGCATTCCAAAAAAAAAAAAAAACACATTTTTCTTTTATAAATATCAAGCTCCTTCAAAAGGTTTAAGGCATTTTTGTTATGTCGCCGCGGTAGTTTTATATAATTAGCTAAAAATATTTACTCTTAATTTCTACAGTTATTTTTCTATCTTTTCGACTACTTATAGAATAATAGATGATAGACCGCCCGCGTAAGAGGAGTGTCGTTTTCTCTGCACATATCTTCTCTTTGAATGAATTCAGCCCCCTGCTTCCGTTCCGCTTTTCTATTTAATTCACCAACCTAACAAGACATACTCATTCTCGGTCTCTCTCTCTCTCTCTCTCGCCATGTCAACCGAGCAAGAAACGCCACATGCATCACATATCCACAACTTCCCTAACCACGACACAGACGAAGATGATGATGTGGAGGACGAACTCGAAGGCGTAGAAGAGGAGGAGGAGGAGGAGGAGGAGGAGGAGGATGAAGATGATGAGCAAGACGAGAGATCATCCGGGCGCGACTGCAACATCCTGTACGGCGCGCGCGGGGGCCGCGGCCAGAGGAGGCCGAGCGGGTGGTCGCTAGGGCAAGTTTTGGACCCGAGGTCCAAGTGGGTCCAAGAATGGAGCAGGGTCTTCCTGCTGGTGTGCGCGACGGGCCTCTTCGTCGACCCCCTCTTCTTCTACGCGCTCTCCATAAGCGACACGTGCATGTGCCTCTTCATCGACGGGTGGTTCGCCATCACCGTCACGGTGCTCCGGTGCATGACGGACGCGCTCCACGTGTGGAACATGTGGCTCCAGCTCAAGATGGCCAACCGGCGCTTCTCCTCCCACGCCGCCGCTTTTGGCCCGGGGCGCGGGGGAGGCGGAGGCAAGCTCCACGACACGGGCTCGGGCGCGGTGGCTCTCCGCTACTTGAAGGCCCGCAAGGGTTTGCTCTTCGACCTCTTCGTCATCCTCCCTCTTCCCCAGGTAAGTTACACTCTCGAAATAGAAGCTTTTCACATATAATTTCTTTCACTACAGTCCCCTCGAAAATTCAATTAAACACAAAACGCGAAAATCAAACTTTTCAGTGGACATCATTAGCAGCATCTTTTGTGGGACTCGATGATGATCGTGCTCCAATTAGGCGCTCATCGGGGTAGGAGAGAGAGAGAGAGAGAGAGGGAAAGTACGTATAGATTGTTGCCAAGTGTGCGGTGCGCAAGATCGTCAGTTGTTGTCATCACTACCTTACAAACGGACCAAGAGAGGAGTTACGGAATCGAAATGATATGCGTTGTTAGCTTGAGGAGGTTGGCTTTGTACGCTAGCAAGGTCGGTTCAGTTCCGGGAAGGTGACTAATGCATATCCTTCACTTGTCTTTGTCCTCTCTCGATCGTTACATGGTTTCAGCGAGACAGATGATAAAACAAATGCATGTGAGTCATCTGTGTCCTTCCCATTCGCTCCAAGAAGGGCAAGATCAAATTGGAAACGGATTCACGGTCACATATGGCACTTGGGGTGGTGAGAGGTCGAGCAAAAGAATCAAATGGTGTCTCTTTCTGACATTTAAAGGAAGTTTTTCTGTTGCAAGATCTCTGCGAATATCTATATACTTGGACGGATCCCTCGTGATAGATAATTCTTAAGTCGTCTCAGATTCCTTTCTTTGCCTTTCCCCTCCTCAACTTTTATTGAGGCATTATAACTTGTTTCGTCGAAATCGAATCACTGTTCATCAATGCTTTCTATCTAAATTTTTTAGATATATAATTTTCATTTGGGCAAGAGATTAAAATAATTTTCAAGGCGGGTATTAATTACCTTTAACATATATATATATATATATATGTCATATTCTTTGAAAATATCTTGTGTATGAAGCAAGGGATTTTGTTAGTGTGCATGGTCTATGTGGAAGTTTGGTTTTTGTTTTCTGAACTGCATTTGTTTGAATTTAAAATAGTTGATTGTGCTTTCAAGCATGGTTTTCAGAATATGCACGTTCGTCTTTTAAAAATGATTTTTGTCAGCAAGATGTACAAACTAAGAAGTCCTAAGTTAAGTGGAGCACAAGATGGCAACGCACCTATTACCTCATGCAATTCCCGCTGTCAACGAACTCTAGCAAACAAGATTAATTTGATTGTTGTGTTGCTCTATTTTTCCTTGATCCCCCTCACTCTATGTAGTAACTTCTTGTCTCTCGTCCTTAAAATATATAAAGACTTTTTGTGCCCTTTTGATGCACCAACTTTTTGGAGCTGAATTAGATGAGAGATGTAGCTCTGTTTTTGGTGCTCTTTTAGATTAAGTTATGGTGAATAAAGGTGTCAAGTACCATAATTATTGGGATCTAATCAAATATAACTTTGATCCTAATTGACTTTCCCCTCACCAAAAAGTAGGTTGCCAACAATATGCATGTAGAAAATGTCCATTCTCACAAATCTTTTCTTTTAGAGCACTTACCATTAGATATATGCAATAGTAATTCCATAGAAAGAGATATTAAAATAGGTTTCTATAGTATATTCTAAACAAAACAGTAGGATAACTACTTTAATCTCTCAAGAGAAAGAGAATGATCATAATCTTATATTGTCTTTGCAAAGGAGAGAAAAATGCACTTTCATCAATAGATTGATCCCATCCTTTTGAAGGATAATCGAAGATCAATTTACCCCATTTAAATGGATTATAAATAACCTATCGCATCGTAATTGATGGAGTGATGATTTATAAAGAGGAAGATCTATTGTATCCCAAGAGGATAGCCACTAGAGCTTGTTGCACTAAGTTTTGTACACCGAGGGCAAAATTATTCTAAAGAACAGAGCTTGCATATCTCAAATACTTTCTTTCTTATTTTATATTTCGAACATGTTCTCCAACAATACCTATAATAGTACAGGTGCACTAGTGCAATAATAGAAGCACACTAGGATCACTAGACAAAAAGAACTATTTGCATCTTGCAAGATTTTTTTTAGATGCAAGGCAATAGTAAAATACTTCCAAACTGAAGGATAATGATAAAACTCTTTGGCCAAACACAAGGGCAACACTTTGGCCAAAATCAATGGCCCTTTATTAGAAGACATGGCTTCTAGTGGTCTTTAGTGGGTTTGTATTATTGTATTATTGTACTAGTGTGCCTGTACTATCTTATGTATTACCCTTGGCTTTGCCTATATAAGAGTAACTTCTGTAAGATTTTGGGAAATAAGATGAGCGTTTTGAAAATCTCTCTTCTATATGCTTTTCTCCCATGGCTGCCTAAACACTTTCCTTCTTTCTCGAAAACTGATATCATTAGAAGTTCATAGTCACACTGTTAGTTCAATATGATACGCTAGATTTATAAGCATGCTCTTAACTTGTCAATGAATAAATTTCTTAGGCACGAGAGTTTTATGATACAAATATTAAACTATACCATCATCTAACAATTTAAACTTCTAGAATAGTTAAAAATGGTCAAACAGATCTCACATGTTATTAGAATAGAAAATCCCAAGTTCAAATCTTTCCAAGTCTCTATTTGCCTCTCCTATTATATATTTTCACACTTTAGTTTTCAGCCAAAGTAACAACATAGGAGGTCTGACCAGGCCAGTTAAGGCTAGAATTATATCATCATCGGTAGAAGAGATAGGCCAATTAGTGCACACCGCAAGGCGGACCAATTGCCCCAACTGAAGGTCCAACAACAAGCTCTAATATCACGTTATAAAGTTTAACCTAAAAGTTAAAGCTATTAGATGAAGATGTAGTTCAATATTTAAATATTCTAATACAGAGAGTGAAGCCACAACAAACTCAGTGAATGATGACAATAGAGCTTGAGACTAATGATGGAGAAATTGGTCGATAGAGTAGAGTGATGATATAGACTCGATTAGGGTTTTCGGAGGATGAAGTCAATTTGATTAGGTCTTCTTTTTTTAACCCTCGAATAGATTTTGGTAACATTTCATCTATTTATAGAGGATAAAGTAAATCATCAATTTAGAGAGAGGGTAAACTCAAGGAGGCAATACCTTAGATAGAGAGAATCCTAATTTGGCCTTCAGCAATCTATGCTATTGGAGCTTTAGGGAGCCCTAGTCTAGTAAAAAAACTTGTTTTAATTCTACCCTATCTAGATATACAAGTGAAATTAAGAAAATGAAATCATGATAATACACACTTCCAATGAAAAAAAAGGTCGACAAGAGATTGACTTGGATTTAAGTTGTATCAATTTATGTAATAGGAGTAAGAAGAGATTGACATGGATTGAAATTGCATCGTATGACTATCATTTATTAGAGAGTACCTCTCCACTAATAAACAATGGACATAATCAAAAGTCAGGAAAGCAAATCCATGTAGTTAATCATTCATATGAATGAATTCTTATAGGGAACGCCCAACAACCTGGTTTTATACCTTGTGATATGACTCATTTAAACATGCTGATACACAAGTGAGAAACAATGTGATCGCAGGTGGTGCTGTGGGTTGCAATTCCGTCTCAGCTGGAGAGAGGGGAAACAACTAGAGTGATGACAGTGCTGTTGATAATGTTCCTCTTCCAATACCTCCCCAAGATCTACCACTTCGTTTGCCTCCTCCGCCGCATGCAAAACTTGTCTGGCTACATCTTTGGCACTGTTTGGTGGGGGATTGCTCTCAACATGATCGCCTATTTTGTTGCATCCCATGTAAGTTTACTTTTTTCTATGTCTCTCTCCTTAATCATTTATTGATCAATTAGAATTATATCCTTTCTTCCCCTTGAAAGCTATAACCCTTTTGGCTCCTAATATGACCTGTCATTTTGTTTTACTACCTTAAGGACAGAATGTAAGGATGGGCAAAAAGAAAAAGGAAGGAATGTTGGGATAAAAGTGTGGAGTCTCTATATGTGCCTGCGAAATCGGAACATGAAGATCTTTTTCTTGCTTTCGCTTGAGCATCTTGAATTCTTCTTTCCCAAAAAAGTTTATACCCCCCTTTTCAATCATGAACAGCCAAACATTATCGTTGAACTTAATGACAAAAAAGAAGAAAGAGCTTGATTTAACATCTGCGCAACCGACAAAAGATCAAGAAAAAGATAATATAAGTAATGTGCCAGTTCAAGTTTTCAAAAAGGTGGGCCAAAACTATAGGAACTTGTCACAATCGTGATCCATGTGAGGGCAAAATAGTGTTCTTTGTTGGTGGGTGCATTTAGAGAGAGATCAGATAATGCTTGAACCTTCTGTTCTTAAGAGAGAGGACATTCGGGTAATGTATGCAATAGCCAGCCCCACTAAAAAACACCTTTTTTCATTTCTCTGATTGCTTTTGTCTTTGTTTTGATTTTGTCATAGAGATTGTTAATTACCAATGGGGTATTGCAAATTTCTTGCTGCCTGAGCTGAGCTGTCCTAGGGATGCTGAACTAAGGTCTAGTGTTGCTTAGCAAATTATGTGAAAGTATCTGCAAGCGTATTTACTATCTGATAAGAAACATTTAAGCCCCTCATCATCTTGTTTTTTTTAACTAATGGACACTCGAAAACGGATCACAGAAGTAGTCATTCTTCACTTGGTAACTCAGAAATTCATGTCTTGACGTGATTAGGCAGCAGGAGCATGCTGGTACTTATTAGGGATCCAAAGAGCAGCAAAATGCCTGAGAGAGCATTGTAGATCAACGAATGGGTGCTTCCCAAGAGTGCTGGCATGCAAAGAGCCAATCTACTATGGAACAACCGGCATGGTCCGAGATGGAGCCAGACTTGCCTGGGGTGAGAACCGGCAGGCCCGATCCATGTGCTTGGACTCCTCCGATAACTATGACTATGGTGCTTATAAGTGGACCGTCCAACTTGTCACCAACGACAGTCGCTTGGAGAAGATCTTGTTCCCCATCTTTTGGGGCTTAATGACTCTGAGGTATACATAACTACTCTCTCTTCGATTTTTGTTGATCGAACAAATAAAGGTAATCACACTGTTGAAAGTCGTGTTGGTATACAAATCTCGCGTGATCAGTAAAGTAGTGCTGATTACATCTGCCGCATTATGAAGTCTTTTGAATCTATATTCTCATCATAGTCGGAAATCAGTGATCTCCACTGAAATGTATATAGCAATACAGTAGTACCACCGAAACAAGCAAGTAAAATGGTTCGTGATTAACTTAACTGTACCCAGCTCATCGCATGAAATTCAGAACTCCAACGCTGCAGCGCATGGCCTTTATGTCTTAAACTTGCGTTAATTTTTGTCCAATGTGCAGCACTTTCGGGAACTTGGAAAGCACGACAGAATGGCTCGAAGTCGTCTTCAACATAATTGTTCTGACCAGTGGCCTTCTCTTGGTCACCATGTTGATTGGAAACATCAAGGTAACTCCGCATTTACTTATGCTAATTAACTTTCTCCATGACCTCAATTTATTTAAAAGAACCGAACGGCACTTTAGAATTAATTTAGACGATATTGATATGCGTCTAAAAGAAAGTTGTATGTCATATCGGACAAACGATTGCTGATATGATAAAAGTGAAATTCAATTTTAATAGTGTTCGTATAACCATCTCATTAAAATCTTATACCGACAGCTTATCATGAAATGCCATCTTAAATCATCAATCCTCAATACTATAGGAATGGATCGGATAACAACATCCGATTCATCAAGTCTTTATCCTTTATCCTAGCAGGTGCTAGGCAATTCAGGCAATCAATCTCAATATTTTCAATCACTTGTTGAGCCCACCATTTGGGTCAATAATACTGTGAATAAGCACGTCAAATGGAATTATCTTTAAGCTTTTTAACTCGGGCAATGCGTCGTTCATCACATGGAGCATAAATGCCAAGATATGGTTATGCAAGAAAATCAATCTCTCAACAATTTATGGACCCACCCTCGGATACATAGCCAATGATTACGGTTTTCCCAATCATGCGTCAAAAGCTCACCGTACTGTTGGATCCTGTGACCGTCTTTTCCTGTACTGCTGAGGAAAATTGTGAGATTGATTGGTTGAATTGCCCAGCACAGAGCATTTCTCACTATTCCTCATTTGAATTGCTAAAATGATTATTCATTTTGCAAGTGCATAGGTCATTGCAATCATGAATTGAAATCATTAAGCTGATGAGGAATCGATGAGATGACTTTTCACGTGGAATAGTCGTCGGTAAAAAAATCTGAATCTGAATCGATTACTGAAAAGTCTTACTCTAAAGCTAAGCAATTCAGAAAATATCGATATTTGTTGAGCAAGTCAAATTTCGAATTTCGGAGAAAATAGATGTAAAGATGGAATCTTATGACTAAAAAGAAGAGGAATTAGGTGACGTACACATCAAATCGTGTGGTCCACATCCTCCTTTATCGCAAATTCCAATTATGCCTCTTTTTTTCTATGACTGTGAGGCCTTATGTTTTCGGTGCTCCACGAAAGGTGTTTCTGCATGCTACGACGTCGAAGAAGCAGGCGATGCAGCTGAAGATGAGGAACATAGAGTGGTGGATGAGGAAGAGGCGCCTCCCGCAAGGGTTCCGGCAGCGGGTGCGCAACTACGAGCGGCAGCACTGGGCTGCCATGCGCGGCGTCAACGAGTGCGAGATGATCCGGAACTTGCCGGAGGGTCTCCGGAGGGACATCAAGTACCACCTTTGTCTGGACTTGGTCAGACAGGTAACATCAATTTCCATTTTTCCTTTTCCTAATAACGCCGAACGTACGCGTGTCATGCAAATACATAAGAATCTTCCCGGGGCTAGACCCCACCATAATTTTTTTTTCTCTCCTCATCTACGTTTGCTCCCCCCCGGTGGATCCCGCCTTTTGGAGTTCCCAAGGACTCCCACGGGACGCTATGATAAAAGTTTTACTCACATCACATCGACCCACCTCCTTATTCATCCCGAATCACGTCCCGATCTTTGGTAGCATTCGTTTTCCTTTTGAAGAAAGAGGATAGGGCTTTGATAGAGGGCCCGCAGGAAAAAAAAGATGGAACCGTACTTCCATTCAAACCCTCAAAATTGATTGATCACCTCATGAACAGCATAAAGCTACAATCGAAATCATCATGAATAGCGGATTAAATAGTTCTTCCAGTACAAGATTTTACAACGAACGTAAAAAAACAGAGATTAGGGATAGAAGGCTCTCTTGAATTAGCTGACGCGTTCAAGCTTAACGTCTGTCACATCTGCCCTCGCCCAATCTTTATTCCATTTCTGGCCGAAAACCCTAAAATGATGATCTTGCACTCCAATCTTGAAACAGTTAATTTAGGCCCATTGAGTATCTACCTTTTTCTAAGTTTATGGGCTGCTTCATCGTGCTTCAAGCTAGCCCACATGAATGCCGATGGAGCTCGGGATTTCCGGTACTAGCGATCGACATCGGTTGGTCTTAATATATCTAGCGTTACTCCCGGCGAACCGTGTCCGCATGAGTAGGGAGAACCTTGGACTCCATGAACGTGCATGTGAATTGGACCGGCTTGAAGCATGAGGAAGATAAAGCCCATCAATTTTTTAAAGGGTTGGTACTTATTGGGCCCAAATTAATTGTTTAAAGATTGGAGCAAAGATATAAACAGACCCAACTCTCCAAAGCTTGAGTCACGAGCCCCCTAAGCTAAGTTGAAGTTTCTTTCCCCACCGCTTAATGCATTGTAAGATTAACTAGTTCATTTTCGCTTCTCATGTAGCATCTCTAGACATATATTTCATGTTGGATACTTAATTTTCAGGTGCCGCTTTTCCAACACATGGATGATTTAGTCCTTGAGAACATTTGCGATCGCGTGAAATCGCTTATATTCACAAAGGGAGAGACTGTGAGTGCCTAATTGATGAACTTCTTCTTTCCAATGTAGTTATCATCATTATCTGCATTATCGTTGTCTACATCGATTTTTTAATTCGACACAATTTTTTCTTTTGATATTAAAGGAAGAAAAGCGTAGTGGAATTTCTTGAAAAAATTGCCCTATGCCAAGTGCTTCATTGTAATAAATATATCTCGTTTACATTGTTAAGTACGTCTTGAAAGTGTATTATTTGTGAAGAACTACCTTTTGCCCACTCTATCGACTGTTTGAAAGAAGTCCGAGAGGGAGAATGATGGCATGCAAACCCTAACTCTCTCTCTCTCTCTCTCTCACTCTCTATCTCTCTGACTCTCATGCATGGTGCAGATAGCAAGAGAAGGTGACCCAGTCCAACGCATGCTTTTCGTAGTGAGAGGCCACCTCCAAAGCAGCCAAGTCCTCCGTGACGGCGTCAAAAGTTGCTGCATGCTCGGCCCGGGCAACTTCAGCGGCGATGAGCTCCTCTCGTGGTGCCTCCGGAGGCCTTTCATTGAGCGCTTGCCACCCTCTTCCTCGACCCTAGTCACCCTCGAGACCACCGAGGCGTTTGGGCTCGAGGCCGAGGACGTGAAGTACGTGACACAGCACTTCCGGTACACGTTCGTGAACGAGAGAGTGAAGCGGAGCGCGCGGTACTACTCACCCGGGTGGAGGACATGGGCTGCCGTGGCGATCCAGCTTGCGTGGAGGAGGTACAAGCACCGCCTGACGCTGACGTCGCTATCGTTCATACGGCCAAGGAGGCCACTGTCACGGTGCTCTTCGCTAGGGGAGGATAGGCTCCGGCTCTACACGGCGTTGCTGACATCTCCGAAGCCGAACCAGGATGACTTCGACTTTTGATGAAACGCTTAAATAAGTAGCAATAATAAAGTTATGCTGGGCTTTTCATTTGGTATTAACTTTACATAGATCTCGAATTGATATATAAGATGGGACATCAAAATCATGAAAACTAAGAAGCGATCGAACGCATCATCAAGCTGTGACAACACTAGCATCTAAGGTCGTCATGAGCTGGTTAGGCTCAGCCTCCGGTCCGGATGAACCCCTGAAGAGCAAGATCGCGAGGCTGCCGACGCAGAAGTAAATGAAGCAGCCGGAGCAGTGGGTCACGAATGAACCAAAATCTGTCCCCACTATGCATTGCCATCCTCCTCCGTATATCCTGTCAAATTCCTGCGTAACACACAAGAAGAAAACCTCAAAACAGTTACCTAACTAGCTAAAGCCTAAAACATCAGGAGAATTTCAATTTTCAATAAGGGGGCTGTGTACAAGAGTTAAAGATTTTCGACAATACATTTTTGATGGAGCGCGCGATGTCCGTGGGTTCAGTGACGTCGAAGGAGTCGAGCGCCTTGGATGCCAAGTGGAGAGCTTCCTGTTGCATCGCCTGGAGCATGTCGGTCTCGCCGATGACGGCCTTCCCTTCTAGCATATTTGAAAACGAGAAGGTACTCCGGAAAAGACTCGTTCGCTTCGGGGTCGATTTTTAGAATTGAGAGACGAGCAAATGAAGAGGACGATTGAGATTACAGCGGGAGGAGGAGGAGTGCTGGAGAAGTCGGAATACAAGTAGATGCGAGGAGATGTGGATGATGTTGAAGAGTTGTGGTCGAAGTGGGAGAGGGAACATTATTGGAGTTTAGATCAGATGGGGAATAAAGGGGTGTGGTGGAGAATCTCTTGGTGCGTGGTGTGGCTAGCTGATGCATGTGCTGGAAAATTGTGAGCCTTTGAATCGATCAGTTTGTCGAGATGTGCGAATGAAGCCATTTGAGAGTTCTGTTTGTCGTTTGGAAGAGAGCTAGGGGGGGCTTTTGCAATGCCAGGATCCTTCGGCATTAGATCCCCCGTTGTCATGGCCACGGGACTGGCAGGACCCTTCACGCCGTGCCCTCTCTAGGTTCACTTTGTCAGCGATTATTAGAATCGTGATCGAATATTCTCTAAAATAAGTACAGCAAATCTTCTTCTTATTTTTTTTTTTTTATCTCGCTCCAAAGCTACGTTTTATAATCTTTCACTGTAATATTTGACCCACCCAAAAAAAAAAAAAAAAAAAAAAATCTTTCACTGTAATAATATTCAATCTTCTGCATGTTAATAATGAGGATGTTGCATTCAAATGGGAATGGAAATAAGGGGATGTCTACACTACTTGGTTTTAACCGTATACAATTGGAAGGATTTTGCACATTCATTAATCAGGACATAACAGGAGCTTTATAAGTTTCCAAAAAAATTGAATATATTTTTCAAAGTAGTGATTCTGCTGGATCAAATAAAAAATTATGTATTTCAGATGATGAACCTAATAAGATCGGTACTTGGCTCATATTCGTAATCGCTCCTCTCTCTCTCTCTCTTGTTGTCGAGTTTTGGCTCAAGTCTCGACATGGCGGTATAGAGGAGACCCACATCTGTGAGGCCTTTCCGTTGATGGAGGGGACTGGATCTGGAGGTCTTCTCCGTTGTCGGAGGAAACAAAGCATGGGACTCACGAAGAGGAGTACTAGGAATGTGGTTGGTCTTTGGTGGAGGCGCCGGTTTTTGGGCATTGGTGTAGATGATGAAACATGAGGCCGTGGCCTGGACGACAATAGTGGCTGAGTTGAGTAGAGAGGGAGATACGTAGTGTATTTTCTTTCACTTAATGTATATCACGTAAAATGTCTGCATGACACCTTTCTGCATGACACCTTTTAGAGGTCTTGTCCATAGTAGAATAAATCCGTTGTCTACCTAACTTTCGGTCTTTTGTACATTCATTTTGCTTTAGAGGGGAAAATGATATTAAAATTGTCATAATTTTTGTATGAAGTAAAAACTTCAGCGTCAAAATTTTTCGAGAGATCATTTTAGTGCAGTGAAATGATTACATAAGTGCTTCCTCTTATAACAAATTCCGGCAATCCGTCTTGTATGACCTTTTTTCTAATGAAAATTCAATTTCACGTGGGTTTTTTAAGTTCATTTCAAAGTGGACTGAGGACAAAATGACCTAGCCCTTCGTAGCAAAAATGATGGCGCTTTATTTGAGAAAATGTTGTTATACTGCTCAATCTCCCAGCAAGCCATTACTGCTTCCATGGCGTTGGACAATGACATGTTGCTGTAACTGCTCTTTAGAAGAACAAAGCAAGAGCACGCAATGCGTCCGTCGTCTGGAATATCAAGAAAGAAACAGAGTAATATTGACCTGCACTGGAAAAGAATTTAGTTGCGGACGGTTTCGTACATAGATTGATCCCATTCTTGAGCAGAGCACGAAAGTACAGAGAAAAAAAAAACGCAGAAATGAAAAAAGGAAGATCCTCGGTGGATGTGAGAAAGAGGGAAAGGGACCCTGTTGTAGGGTGATTGGCAATGTGCTAAATAGTGTCTGATTCTGATTTTTTATTTTCAGAATCAGTTTGGGACGAGAATAGCGTTTGGTAAAATTTTTGTTAAACAAATTTGTTCCTGGAAACAGATTAAGAAGAGAATTGAGAATAAAAAAATTTATGATTCTTCGTTCGAGAATAAAAAAAAGAATCAAAACAGTGAAACTCTCATTCTTCCCTTTCGTCATTCCACGATTGCCGTCTGCCACCGCCTGCCACCGTCCGCCACCCGTTGCCGGAGGCAAGCCCAGCCACCGGCGAGGCTCAGCCTCGCTAGATCTGGCGAGGCTCGCCCAGCCTTGCCGATGGCCAAGCTGGCCTTGCCGAGGTTGGGCGAGGCCAACCTGGCCACCGGCGAGGCTCGCCCAGTTGCCAGCGAGGCTTGGCCGACGAAGGCCGGCGATCGACCACATGAAGAAGAAGAAGAAGAATAGGAAAAAAAGGAAAAAAATGAAAAGAAAAAAAGTAAAAAAAAAAAAAAAATTAAAAAAAATTATTTAAAAATCAAAAGAAATTAATTTGGAACATAATCAATTAAGATAAGTATCAAATGCAATTCTATTCTAATAAATTTTTTTGGATATTTACCAAACTCGTTTTTTTAATTAAATTAGTTAGGAAACAGAATAAAAAATAATCATTTTTAGTCAAAATTAGTTCCCGAGAACAGAATCGTTACCAAACGCGTCCTAATTAACTCCCCAAAATCTTGCCCAAAAAGAAAAAGAAAAAAAAAAACCATCCCAATTTTCATTCTCTTCTCCTTCGTCTTTTCGTCCGCGTCTTCATTTTCGTCCGAAGAAACCCAGTTGCAACGATCGATTCGTTCAGGCAATATGTTGCTTCCTCTCCTTCGTAGCTCTTGTCCGTCCAATTCTTGACCGCAACACGCTTAATTTGGCAATGTTCGTCCCGCTCCTGTCTCCATAGCAAATTTCAACACTTAATATTGCCCCAATTTCTCGATTGAAGAGCACAACGAATTAAGGTTCGAAGGGAGAGAAAAAAAGAAAAGAAGGAATATAATAACCCGGATGTGCAAATCTGGGATAAATAACACGTATAGGTAACCCCATTTAGGGCAATCCATGACTACCCCAATTGTTGACGAGCAACGTTAATTAGTCGGAAAACTATTGAATTATTGCCACGCCAGATTTTTCAACAATCTAAATCGGCCATGACATTGAAGTTGTCATTTTTTTTTATTTTAAAGAACGGCACTCAAATAAGCATTAAAAAATATATATTCCTTCCTCTCTAAAAGGGGAGAGAACCTCGAAAGAAGCATATGCACCCAATAAAGAGACAAGCGCCACTTGCAATTCTCTCTCTCCGGTATTGGTTGTGTGGGTGGATGGAGTCCATGGAATTCTGTGCTTTCGATTGTTTATTTAGGATTCCGTGTGTACAATCAAGACACAGCTGTATTGGGAGCGGCAGTGAGGACCAGATAAGACCAAATTAAATTAGAGATCATTGAATGCAGGATGCTAGTTACGGACGGGGAGGGGAGGGGAGGGAGGGGGGGTGGCGGTGTACCAAGAAAAGCCTCCCTCCGTAGATCTGGAATATGAGCAAATCATTCATTGTCTGACGGAGGAGGAGAGGAGATTCCATTTGTCAAACTTTTTTGTTTGTGCTTTAGGTGGAAATGCCGGTGGCGACAGCATAACCTGTCACCGACTTCCAACCACAACCACATCGCCCCCCGCCACCTGTTCCTCACTTTGAAAAAGAAAAGCTGACCGTCGCACGTTCTGAATACATTATGCATATATATTTATATAGTACTTATTTGCATGAACGGCCATGTAAGATAACCCAATAAGAAATTACCCAAGTTTCCCAGAAAAAAAACCATTTTTTTCTGAACTGAGATTTATAGCCTTAATTTTCGTAGATGGGATTCAATAATTTTTTGAAAATCTAAAATACCATTAGAAGCTTATAAAAATATAAATGCGCTGTGGGAGTGTAATATCAAATATTGACAAATAGCAATAATGCATGTGCATGGATGATTTACATTGTTCGATCATGAATAACAAAGATTTAGAAGTAATAAAGAACCTGAACACTACGTTTTGCCCTTTTGTTGTGAAAGTGATTTGCGCCCACTTTAGGTTTAATGTCGATTTTCGCATGAAATTTATTTTATCTCATAAAAAATTACCAAATTTTAGTCGAGTCCCAAATGTTGCCTTCCTTAGTTTGGAGACCACTATAACAATGGCCGCCTATTAACAATGAGGTGGTCCATCACCAACAGGGCAGAAACAAAGGGGCGGGGGAATTGGAATTTTAGGCACTCACCACCACAGAGTCACCCCGACCGGTGTTAACACCACATGATGGATATTAGTGATGCTAGTATCAGGGCAATTGTTAGTGTTGCCTAGGCAGAAGAAATTCTAGGTTACAAACATAGAGAGAATCCTAAAAATGCAAATAAAAAAAGTCCAAGTTAAGAGATAATGAAAAAAGTTGATGTGTATTTATTAGGGATGTGGAAATTAACACATTGAATTTCAAATTAACAGAAGTCAAAATAGATGATTTAAAACTTGAGTAAAAATAGATGATTTTTTTACAAGATAAAAAAAAAAAAAAAAAAAAAAAGTTTGAATCGAAATCGGTACCAAATTTAAAGTCGGTGCTTTTTCCAAAGGGATTAGACCCTAAACATAAAGAAATCAGATTACAATTTCACTTCCTTTATTTTTCATTTCCATTTCCAATAATATCGTCATTAAAAATACCACAAAAATTAGGTGCGTGGCCCTTCGGGTACCTTTCTCGAAGTCGATGGGAACACGCCAAACTCACGTATTCAAAGATCGTCTTCCTTCGCTTTTGCTCTGCATCTCCATCTCTCCTTCTCTCCCTCTCTCTCGACCTTCGAACGCCAGCGTAACCGCCACAACCTAACCAACCGCTTCTCCCCCTTCAGGCGGAGGAACGCACGGACGCACGCTCCAACGATGCCACGTGGCCTCTTCGCCTGCTTCGGCAAGCCCCACGTCCACTCGTCTGCCGCGGCCGCTGCTGCTGCTGCGGGTGCGGCGGAGGACCAGGGAGGGGCGGTGCTGGTGGAGCTGTTCTCGTCGCAGGGGTGCGCCACCTCGCCGGAGGCGGAGCTGCTGCTGTCGCGGCTGGGGAGGGGGGACTTCGACGTGGAGGCGCCCGTGGTGGTAGTGCTGGCGCACCACGTGGACTACTGGGACTACACCGGGTGGAAGGACCCGTTCGGGTCGAGCCAGTCCACGGTGAGGCAGAAGGCCTACGTGGAGGCGCTGAGGCTGGACACCATGTTCACGCCGCAGGTGGTGGTCCAGGGCCGCTCCCAGTGCGTCGGCACCGACCAGGACGCCTTGCTCTCCGCCATCGCCTCCGCCCCTAGATTCCCTTCGCCCACGCTCCAGGTTCGGTTGTTTTTTTTTGCCCCCAGAAATATGCTTGATATTCACTGTGATGTATTTATATACGTACTGAGTTATTGGCATTGAAGATGGAGAAGAGATCGAGTGATGAATTCGCGAAAACTTTAGGGACCGGTGCTAAAACTATTACTGTTAATTAGTGGGCTGCGGTTTACTAATATAAGTACTTAGGCTGTGGTGGCGGATCACGTAATCTTTTAGCTTCTGCAAGGGACGGTTTTTTCTAGATTAGAGGGACGATGCCTCGGTTTTCATTCATTTGCGGAGCATTTCTATACGTGGATTGATGATCCAGAAAGCATAGACCTTGGTTTTTTCTATTTTATCACAAAGTATGTTATTAATCATCATGTTCTCATATCAGAAGAAATGTCACTTGGAGACTTTGTAATGCTTAAAGTTAAAATGGGTTGCGCCTAAACTAAGAATCAATTCTGTGAACTTTTGTCGATTAGGCTAAGCTGATGTTGCTGTAGTTTTTAGCAGCACAGGGATCAAGAGTTCCAAATGTTGATTGAATTTGAAAAAACAGGGCACTAACTTCAATGTTGTAAGAGCAAATTTATCACATCTAGCATTGATAAAGATTAGGATTTGAATGATCCTGAAGAATATTATGGTCGAAAGAAACGCCGACAACCCTGAGAAGTCTGTGGTGTAATAAAGTGAGACGTAGACAGATCTTTGTTACCACAGAGAGTAGTTCAGATCCGTTCTAAATTGGTTCGCTCACTTGAATTGTGTTTGAGCCGGGAGTCCCAGCCATTCTCAGTCATGGTGCTAAAAGCCATGTATGAACTTTGCTTAATTGGTTGGTTTCGATTGCCTTTTGATTTATGGTTTCGGTAGATGAGGGGGATTGTCTGCCAAAGTCAGTGAAACTTATAGACCTTTACCTTTTATCAGCCCTCAACTAATTCTTCAGTGGCACAGATCTGAGAGGGACCAAATTATGGAACAGATCTTAAGGCAACATCGACATTAAAAAGTAGAGGTAGAGAAAGGAAAAGAGAAATGAGAGAAATAAAATAAACAGATGGTTCAACAGAAAGGAGATAGGTAGGTGGGAGAGATCCACTCCACCAGCTTCAGAACCGCATTCAATTCCTCTTCCTTTTCCAAGACATGAAGCAAAGTGATATGCAACCTGTCAGTCGATATTCTGATTCATGTTCAGTTACACTTGTTTGATGTACCTAAAGTAATAATCAACTGCCAATTTCCATATTTGGAAGTTATCGTGCGCATGACACGACAGAATATATTCTATGACTTAGATAACATCTAACATCCACTTTCTCGTAATTGATGTTTTTAGTAAAGAGTGAAATCCATGTAAATGTTTGAAGTTTCAATAGATGTACTGGGTAGTATGAAGAACGTTCTCTGTAGATCTTGAAAGGTAAGTCCTGGTAAAATCATAGCTCTTGCCTAATATTGCGAATCTTCTGTTAATGAGAGTGCTCAATTCAAACAAGCCGTCATTTTTCATCAAAACAAGAAATGAGAAAAGGGTCAACTTAGTCCCGAGAACTTCAGGATTCTGGAATGATATCATTACCTATGTTTTGCATCGAATGCTGGTTTAGCAATTCCAATCATCTCAAGATGCATACGTGCACATGCACAGGCAAATTTCCAGAGGCCGTCGCCAGATTCTTTTCAAGTGTCGCTGTCTGGAGCACTGAGGATGAAAGTGGAAGGCCAGGCTAATGTGATGGTGGCGCTCTATGAGAATGGATTGCTGACCGACTGCCCGAAGGGAGAGAACAAAGGGCGAGTCTTATCGAACGATTTCGTCGTGAGGAAGCTCGAGAAACTGTGTACCGTCAAGGACATTTCGGCGAAGAAGACGGTTTCGGGAACTGTTAATTTCTCATTGTGGGAAGGTTTCAAGAGCAGCAAATGCGGGATCGCGGTCTTCGTGCAGAGCAGTGCTCACCAGATCTTCGGGTCGCAGAATATCCTACTGCCGGATAATATGTGAAAGCGGGACGAAATCTTCCATTCTTTGTCACAGCATCAGGGCCTCGAGTTCTGATCATTTATGTACAGGGTGTCTGGTGGATTAGCACCGTGTTTTTTCCTTTTTTAAGCTCCCCTGTTTTGGGCTGCTGGTTGGACTTTCTTTTGTCACCGATTCATTTAGGAGGTAGAGCATATCCGGACGGCTTTCATTCTAGAACCCTTTGAATTCTAAAGTCGAGGATCTTGTGATCCTTCACTGTTTGGGACTCGTTACATTTTGTGACTGTATTGTTTCTCTCGGAGTTCTGTCATCAGGATTTGAAAATTCTGCTAACATAAAGGCAAATTTACAGTTGATAGCCTTTACTCTCTCCTGAGATCCTACTGGAGAGTGAAGCTCTGAAGATCTTGTCCGGTGGTTGTGTGGGACCGTATGTATTATGTCTATGTCCCATGCTATTCAATGAATTGTGCAAGCTGGACTTGCAGGATTCTGAACTCCCACAGAACTACCCATCATCCGTTTCAATTATTATCCATCGATTATGATCTTGCAAAAACGCACCCGCGTTGAGTCAATCAGTTCAAAGATATGATAAAGAAGTTGAATGGATTGGGGGAGTGCCTTCGGTGAGCATTTGTTGCAGACCTGATGCTGCTAAGCAGAATGTGAAGGAAGCAATATTTCCAATAATGGTAATTTTTTTCTTAGTCTAATTACAGTCCTCGATCAAGATGAAGAAGATAGGGGGACTCAATAAGGTCCCCAAGAACTCAAGTACAAGACTTTTCTGAAAGACTCCTCAGATTGCCGCAGCTTCTCTTCCCTGATCGTCCTGTCGACCGCGGAGGAAGCAGGGGAAGAGAGCTTCCTGGCCTGAGAATAAGACCTGAGATTGGTCTTGGCGTGCTGGTGGAGCGACCTGAGGACATGGTTCCACCTGCAGACGCCCTGGTCCTTGAGCGCTTCCACAGCTCCGATGCTGGCCGCAACGATCCAAGCTCTGCTCGTCGAACTCATTATCTCTGTGCTCCTTTTTTGTGGTGATGAGTGAACGAAGCTTCGGCCTCGAGATTTGGGTGTAGACTGCTGTAGTAGTGGGGGTTGTTTGGGGGTTGAATTCCAATGGTGTTGGGGAATGGAGTGGAGGGTGTTTGGTTAATATAGAGAGTTGGAATCCGAGAAGAAGTGGTTAGCTCAAAACAAGAGGCAGGTGTTACCGGGGACTTGGGAGATATTGCCCATGGATTTTAGGTTTGGTGACACCCCCAAAAACCATGGGCTCGCCTTGTTTCGGCTGCTTTCCTGGATCCGCACGCTTCAAAGATGGAGACAAATTGGCCCACCAGAGAGAGAGAGAGAGAGAGAGAGAGAGAGAGAGAGTAGTTTAGTCAACACTAAACTAATCCCGTGTAGTCTCAATTTATTGCAACTTTCCCCTCCTGAAAACTAGCAACCATAGCAGGCGCGAAGCATCTTCCTTTGCTATTTTCTAATCCTTTCTTGGTCCACAAGCCCTTCTAGGGTCTTGCGCGATAAATTAAAGGATCCTGTCTCGTGTTCGAAAATGGTTGGTTTCGCTTATAATTTATGTCGTCGTAGACAGTTTTGTGAACTCGAAAGGTAATTTACCACCCGTAAGATTACTTTTGCATTTATAAATATTTACGAATTCAGAGGTAATTTAGGGCATTGGAACTCATTTTACAAATATCATTTTGCATTTACAATTTACATAAAAGTATGGTTGCTATTATTAAGAATTAGCGCTCACTCAATTTACTAGTTACAAACTAGCTTATTTCTTCAAAACACAATCTACAAGGTAAATTACCTTTTTTCAAGAGATGTTTTTGCATTGAAGGTAAATAACTTCTTTTGAGAATTATAGCCAAAAGCAATTTGCTACCTAAAACATTACCAAATGCGAGAAGTATTTACTATTCTAAATGGAAATATTACCACTGTTTAAATAGAATTACAATATCGTTATTTTCCTCCATAGATCAAACATTATAATTCCCGTCATTAGTAATTATAACTCCAATAGTTGTAATTTGCCAAAAGTCATCATAATTTCGGCTGCACCTTTGTTAGTACTTTCCTTTTTTTTTTTTTTTTTTTGTAGTAATATAGCTCGAGTTCGATATAGAAGAATACTATTGCTTAATAATTAACAGATGACATAGCAACGTTCCTTAAATTTATCACGAGAGATATGGACTTATGATTAGTAATCGGCCCCAATAATCATAAACTACCTTTAAGTCCATGTAAATGATGGTTAATGATCTATTTTTAGAAATAGTAAATAACCTAAAGTTTTAGCAAGCTAAAAGCTCCTAATTATCTCAACTTATTTTGAGAACTAGGAAGTGACCTAAATTTATAGAAACTTTATTTTTTTCGTATTATTAGTAAATTAGTTCAAATGGACATAACGTTCCCTTTTAAGTCCATGAATAAATGGAGCCCATCTGTAACTAATAATCTTTGGTTGTCGTAATAGTCGCTAATCAATTGTTAAAAAAAATTGTAAAATTTACTATTTTATTTCACTAAATTTCCTTAAACGTCATTTGAGTTACCGCTTTAATAGTTTGTCGCATATATATATTTTTTTTTTTTTTAAATTGATCGGAGGGAGAAGATATTTTTGGGTGTAAATTGGATAGGACAAATTCTATAGGATGCAGGTCCAACATGACACCCTGCTTGAAAATATATTTTTCCTAACAATAAAAGATAGAATCACAATAATAATTGATGACTAATGGATGATTTAATCGATGAATCAACTACAATGTCGAAAATGAATTGATCTGCGTATTTTTCTTATTCAAGCAAGGATAGCATTTCCAACATGTGATTTACTTCAATTCCAACCCACAAAAAAAGAGATGTTACTTTATCTGGTAAAGTAAATCTTAGGTAAACAAATTCTCATTGAGGCGAGCAACACCAGAATTTGTTCACAACATACGATAATTTCAATCTCTCTGAATTACAACCTCATCATTATCAGCAAACGCTACAACCGTGGAATCAGAGGCAGGAATAGATGATAATCAGGCTTCTCTAATATTCAAGATCCCCAACACTTTCCAATACGCTGTTACCAAATAATCCACAGACCCAAATCGCCATTGCCAACATCTCAGCAATTCAAGAATGCAAATCTCTCTCTACCTATACTGCAGATATCACAGTGTCCCTATTTTCCTAAAACCTGGTGGACTCAGGGCCCCAGCAGTTGAGGTGCATGACCTTGCCGTGGGACTCCTCCAAGCGCCTCATGCCCTTGGCCACGGCCGAGGAAGAAGGGGCGGAGAGCTTCTTGGCCTGGGAGTAGGACCTGAGGTTGCTCTTCAGGTGCTGGTGGACCGACCTGATCGGGTAGTTCCACCTCGCGAAGCCCTGGTCCTTCAGCGCCTCCACGGCCGCTATGCTCGCCGCCACGATCCACGCTTTGCCCGCTGAATTCATCTTTCGCTTCGATTCCCTTCAAAGGGTTCCTCTTTTTCGTGGGTTTGGACGTTAAAGAAGGATCGGAACGAGAATTAGAGAGGGTTTCAGGAGGAGGGTAGGTCCTGGTATTGAGATCTGTGGAGGATCTGAAATGGTTTCTGGTTTATATAGCAGAGAGAGAGAGATATAATTAGTATCGGCCTTTAAGAAAACTAGAGGCAGTAGTGACCGGGCAGTAATCCAAGGAAAGAGCCGTGGTTTCGCCCTTTTTCGGCTTCTGGTTTGGGCCCGAATCAGCTGCTGGCCCCTGGGAACTAAAATAGCTGTCCCCTGGCCGACGCGTCAATCGAAATTAAAGTCGTACTCCGGAAGGGAGGGCAACAAGAAAAGGATTCCTCTACATATACTTAACTAAATATAAATATGAATGATTCTTGCGGAGTGTAACTAATCGATTAGAGTGATTGGAGGAAAACGCAAATTCATTTTGTTGATATATTTCCCTTTTCATGGTTTATTGTCGAGTGCAAATTAACTTCGTTATCGTATCATAGCATCTTTCCATTAATGCTCTACTTTCACGTCTTTTTTAAAGAAGGCCTAGAAACTTTAATATATTCAATCATGTTCTTTTGCTATTACGGATTTTCTAATTGAGCCCTTTTAACAAATTTAATTGATGTGACTTTCGAGTGTAATGCACATAAAACTTTACTAGTATAGACGTTTGCATTGCTAAATTTACCCACATTATGTTCCGATTTCATACTGCTTAGATTTTCTATGGTGGTGCCCATGTTGCGTCCACCTTCACCGGAAGTTCAAAAAAATAATTTATTTATCTTATTATTAATCAAGGATTTCCAACAAATTTTCCTTTTTTGGATTTGAAACTTGCTCGAATTAAATCCTTTCGATTTAGAAATCAAAAATAGACTACACTTACAATTGGTATTTCTTCACAAAAAGCAAACGTGAGATAACAAATCTTGTCTTTAACTAGACCTCCTCTTTTCTTTAATCCAAAGGAGGTCAAATTAAGATTTCTGGTGTTGTAGGACAACCACGCTGGCTGGAATTAGTCGAAATTCGGTATTGAATAGACTTGATCAGAAAACTTGTCAGTTCAAAAAGGTGTAAGTATAGGATTGGAAGTAGGATTTGTCCCAAATTTTATAAAGCTGGCCAGACTTTCTTGTTGTCTCGAGCCTGCTTATTTGAACTTTCGAGCTTGGAAGGGCTGCGGAGGAGGCGGCAACTAGCTCTATGCTTAATTCGTAATAGGCGTGTTCAACGGTCGCTTCTGAAAGTCGAGACAAAGCACTTTTAAAGCAATTCAATTGCGTTACAATTATGTGACGTAGTAAAGGCTCAAAAGTTGTCTCTGACTAGATTAGGAAATAGGTTAGGGGGACAATTTGTATACAAACAATCAAATGTACAAAGATCAACAACTCATCGTCCAACACTTCTTTGAATAATTTATTGACATTCGCTTCTAAGATCTCCTTTTAAAACTGTCGATTGGACTATGTACGCATATAATAACAGTGATACGTGCTTCATGTTTAAAGCATGTTCGTTTGTAAATAAAAAGATTGTCGCGAGCCAGGTAGGTATTGGCAAGCATTATTTGGTATCGTTCCGTTGCAATTGTCAAAAACTGGAACTCCCAGTAACATTCACATGAAAACCGGTTGAGATTTTCGATGTCACGCCTTCTGATTTTTGCAGCAGAAAGACAGCGAAGAAGACAAGCCAGCAGAGAATGTCTAGATGTCTGGTTTGATCGGTATTGCTATCACGGCACCTTCTAGCTAGACTTTTAAGAATAGAACTCCTACTAAACAATCAAATCAGAAAAGAAGGTAAAACTTTCAGTGCACTGACTTTTCCTTACCATACTTGCAAAGTCTGTCGGAAATCCGGTGATTCAGCATCGCATTGCAGGTTTGTGCACGTGCGTCGCCTTTTACAAGAGTTCATTGATCAGATGTAAAATCTAATCCAGCGGCAGGTCCTGCCAGAACACTTCCTTCATTGGACAGGATACAGCTAACACAGAGCAGGCTCGAATGCATTGATTCTCGAAATTATTCAAGAGGCTCAATCGCATCAAATAACTTACCAGCGATAATGTAAACTCCATCGGCATTTATACCTTCTCTTCTTTCTCCACTTTAATGAGCATTTCTTCAATCATATTGCCTCCTCCATTCTGCTAAGTAATGGGCATACTTTTGGACCGGCAAGATGGAGGGGCAAGCATTTTCGCTTGACCCGCATGGGAAATCTCTACAGTGACGCTTCCATCTTCAAATGGCAATGGTTGTCTCCAGGGTTCCCCATCGATTCTCATGTAGGTGTGATCTGCTGCTCTTGTTTTGAACTCGAAACGAACTCCACTTGTCTACAGGGAGGAATAAGAATTTTGGAGGAAAAAAATGAGGCACATCCGCACAAACACAGGTTCACCACATCCAGCAGGCAATAGCTTCTCCAGGCAGCCAATCAATGTCGAATTAATTTGTGTAATCTGAATGTATATATGAGATTTCTACCTGTGCAAGGCGAGTACCATGTCCTTTCGGGAGTAGCAATATTAGTCCATGCCAAGCATCTCTAAAACCGACGATCTCAATTAGGCCATCATCAACATATGGAGGTGTCAAGTCTCTCTACAAGTTCGGGCCAATGATTAGTCTTTCTATGAGAATTAGTGAATCCACAGCATAGAATATTTTAAAATGAAATTTCTGCATGTCATACTGCAAAGTATTAAGGATAGCAATAAACTTAAAACCAACCTCATGTGATTTCTTAGGGTCTGGCGTTCCCCAAGGATCAAGTCCACCAGAAAAGCTGGGCAAGTTGAGGCACACAATGGATCGGATACTGCAATTTACATGGTAATACACTAATATGTAACTAAGTATAGAATAACACACCAAAGTCCAGATATAATTTCTAAAATCACTTGACTGAAAAATGAGTACAAGCTCATAAGAGTGCATGTGAAGTGCATTTTGGGCAGGTGCAAATTTCCATGCTACAGTAGGTAGAGAGGAATCACCTGCGAGGTACATAGAGATCCTCCCACTGACCTTGTCTTCTCGATATCCTGACATTTGCCAGCTGTGCTATGTTCCTGTATAAAATTAAACATTCAACCTCTCTCGTGAAGTCGACAAGGTATATCTGGTTTCCTTTTCTGTCTCCTGAGAATAGAATTCGAGTGAGTAACACAACAAAAGTCAGCTTTTGGTTCTTCCTTCACTGTGCGCATGTGGGGCAGTTCATGGTGTTGATCAACATAAATGTGCTGTTGGATAGCCTGGATAATGTAGTTAATCTGATACTCTTTGAAGCTCAGTAATGAGGCTCTGGTGTTTGCAATGGAAGCATGTTGCTTATGGCTTTTAGCGGCAGTCATTGTTCTGTCTAATCTGTTATTTCTTGAATCTGGTGTACTCAATGGAAAGAGTAGGATGAGCCAGTCATGCTATTTGGTTAACGAGTAATATTTAGCGAGTCCTTGACCGAGTGACATCTCCAAATTTGTGTATGGACAGACAAACTCGAGATCCTAATTTCAATGATTTAGATTATATGTTTCCACCCCCACTTTTGGATGTCCTTATGCTATCCGTCTATAGTAGCACTTCTTTCTCCCCCCTTTCCTCTCTTCCATTCATGGCATGCAGTGTAGAAAGGCATGTAAGTCGATTCTGGTGCTCAACTAGAAGGGAGGAACTCGTGTTAAGCAAGAAAGAGTTCTAAATACTGCATCTCAACGAGAAGTTTGATTGCCTTTGGCCAGTCAATCTGTTGAAGTATTTGCTGAGTTAATAACATGGTGGACCCTGTTGGCAAAGCTTTAACAAAATTTCTAAGACACCTATGTTTTAAAATTATTCATTCAAAGCAAGGATCCTCAAGGTTTCATGGCTCCTTGCCCCTACTTTCATTACCGGACATAATGCATTTATATGCTCTTCTATGTGTGGGAGATGTTCTTCCTTGCTCCTTGTTTCTTTGCATAAAGAATGAGTCTTTCAACTAGCTGGATTAAGTGCCGTGTAGTGCTGAGTTAGATGAATCGCACATCATAGCCCTAATATGGACTTGGAAAATTCTTTGCTTATTGATTCAGATGCAAGAGCCAGTGTTGAAGCTGCATCAGTTAGAAACACACTTGAGAAGCAGAAGACAACAACCCACTTGCTCGGCTACCTCATGTGATGGTGATGTAGTGGAACGTCCCCATAAAAAGATAAACATATTTTCTTCCTCTTCCTCAGTGAGCATTTCTGAACACAAGAGTCGTGATCGACTTCAACCAAGTGAAAATGTACTTATTCTTCTGGTTTCTTTTTTTCTTCTCTTGCTTTCATATCCAAAATAAGAAATCTAACCAATTCTCTTATGTGGACTTTGTTCTGTTCTGAGTCTTAATCCGACACAGGGTTCTGCTGGTAAAAACAATGAATCAAAATTTTCTCAAACAGATTTGGTAGAAAAGGATGAGTAGGTGGGCCTAAGGTAGACCTACCAGACATTCATAAGAGTCATCTTTGTAATTAAGTTTCACACTTCCTGAGCAGACTGTCTCTCACTGTGTTTTTCATCTTAAGTATAAAATTAAATTATACTGAATGGCATTGGCAGTAACTAACAAAGGGAAGGAGAGCAATCAAATAAGTAGATGACTAGGGTCTAAAAGTCATACGATACAAATTCACAGAAGTGCTGGCTGTTAAGGTATGACCACGATCATAAGAGCAATCTTAACAATTTTAATGTCAGTGAACAGAGTAGAAGTTTAGTAGTGAATAAATAGTAGCCACGGTTTCTCCAAAAAGTAAGTGGATGCATGATATAATCACATGGTTTCACCTAGCTAGAATTATGGTTTAGAAAGCGCAGGTAAGGCCTAGCAAGAATTATGTTTGAGCAAGCCAATGTAAGGCCAAGTTCCAGAGAAGACAGCCGCAGCTTCGACAGAGACACATGCCTTGACGTTACATCCTCAGATATTGACCACTGATACAGAACGCTGTACTCTAATTCAGCTGCAGACAATCTAGCTACTTTCAATCATTCAAAACAATCTCGAATTGCTGAAAGGAAGTAACAACAAAAAAGTTTTGATAATGCCATCTGGCAGGTGCCTACCTCAAACTTCAATCTTTAATCACTCAAAAGATGATAACGAATGCGAAATGGAAGCAGATGCAGGATATGAAACTGTAAAGCATCACTACAGAAACTAATCAAAAGACTCACCGTGAAGAAGGGTGAAAACAAGATGTGCAGAACCATCCTTGAGTACATCCAAGCTTTAAATAATTGCTCTGACAAGCCAAAAACAGAAGCAGTTGGCAGTAACTCTCATTATTTGCTCATTGAGATCGAGAAGGAAAAAATAACCTAAACTTGTTTCAAATGGTTTTGGATTGAAAGAATCGAGCTTTAGTGCCTTGTCTGTCAATGATCAACTTTTCGTTCATGCATGGGGGACCTTTATATTTGAAGACAACATCAAAAGTGATTGCAGGTGCAAATAAATCATTATTCCTCAATGATACCGACTGAAACTGGAAATGGTATCTGAATCAGTGGTTCAACCGATGATGTATCTTAGTGGCCACAAAGCATCTTCAAATGTAATGGTAGACAATAAAAATTCAATTGCAGGAAGTTCTTCTACGTAATATCAGTCGGTACTGGTGGCACCTGGTAGGTGATATTCGACCACCGACGTGGCTAATTAAGTGAAATTGGATAACAAGAGTTGCTTAAACTCTAGATTTACTTTCTAAACTAAATGGTTGTCCTTGAGAGTGACAAATAAAAAGCATTGCTTTTATCGTTACCTCAATCTTATGTGATCAGTTTTCGCTCAGAGTAACAACATTGGAAAGATTATACTGGAGAAGGAACCCTACAGCCAAATAAAATAGAACAACTGGGATCCAATACTAGATCTAGGGTGAGACTGAAACAAATGAATTCGTTACACCGTATGGAGTAAAAGGAAGTGCATCGAAACTTCAAAGCTAACATTGAAAATGGCAAATAGAGCAGTCAGGTGGAGCAAGCCACGTGGTTTCATACTAAATACCATATGTGCACATTCTACAGATGTCTCTTGAATGAACGGATTGCTAGAACAAGAAAAAGGCTTCACTGAGAAAAATTAAAGACATATTGCATCTTTTTTCAGCTGCTTTCAACAAATATTTTTCTTGAGGATTGTGTTCGAGTCTAATGAAATAAGTACAATCACCTCCAACTGCCTCGAGACAATCAAATCTTGATTTCAGAAAAAAAGGTCCTTCAAAAAGAAAGAGTGCGACATACCAGAAGATTTTGCATGCAAGACAAACAGTGTCAGTTTGCAATTTGTGAATAAACTAGTATTAAGTGAGAAGAGTACTTGGTTAACTAACTGGTTCTTAAACTTTTCCGGGTGTAACTTCCTGTCTGAGTGAAATGCATATGATACCTGTGCATCCATTCCTGAAAAGAACAATTAATTGCTTAAGAGATGAGTAGCTACAATCTTTATTTACTAATTCCATCAAATAAGCAGTCAATCTCACTCAAGGCCTCAGATGAGTGCTACCATTTCGTTTCAGCTATTGAAGAACTATAACTTTTTTAGCTAATTCTGTTTCTTACCCATGCTAAAGTAGTTCCAAAATCTTCCACAATATTTGTGGAACCCATCCTGATAATCATCAGTGGAATATTAGCAAGTAAATAGTGGCGAATTCTCCATATGAATCCAGAAGAGCATCATAGATAAGTTAGGCAAGCAGAGGTCAATTACAAAACACTGCTATTTGACTACAGGTGTTAAATGTCTGAATCCAAAAGACAGTAATAACCTACCCAGTTGACCTATGGATTTCATAAAGGTGGAAGCAGTCCTGATTTAAGAAACTCATTCAGTTCATACTCTTTTGACCAGCAAACTCATCAGATCAAGCTATCAAAAATCTTGTGTTACCTCTGTTACCTTGAGACTTCTACTGAGCACCTTGCATAAAATTACACATCAGTGGAATTTTGGCAGCCATAATATGTCTACACACCTATCTCTTCATCTAATTTGCAGTAGGTTGTCTAGCCAGAAATGCTTGTTGATGCAGTCAACAAGAAGTTACATGGTGAAAAGGAATTCGGTGAGATAAATTCACAGTCCAGGACAGTACATTATACGGAAAATTTCTTTACAAAAGCAAATTCAGTCCCTTTATGCTACTACAAATTTAACAGGAAGAGATTTCTAATATTGTTCACACTCTGCATCATCAATTAGGACATGGCACAGCTTATCGTATAGATAGGAACTTGCCATATATGAGGGATCTGGCTCAAAGACCTGTTGGAATGCATTCAATGAATTGGTTTGTCCACTTGGTGCAATTGGATCACATGAACCTTCCTTAAGAGCTCTCACTTGCATGACCAAATGCCAACTGAAATTTTAATGAAATTCATTATTAACAGAACGCAGTTCTGAGGATGTGCCAAGTGGCAACCTCTGACTATAAATTTTATGTTCTAACCAAGCAAATTAGTGCTCCGGGAAAGTTCAAAAAGAAAGAAAACAGACAAACTTTCTGTGCACTTTATTTCTTAGGCTCATGAATCTGTTAATAGGCTCTCCACTAATATGACTCAAAAGTTCAGCACAATGCGGCTCGATTTTTTGCTTTAAGATGTGACAATATTGCCCAATCTAGGTTCAAGACTTTATAGGATGACAAAGCATACAGCATCAAATATTAAACACAGCTCGAGAAGTGAGAAGCAAGGGTGTCCAAAGTCACTATGAAGCTAAACCAGCAGGACACGAAATTTGATGACACAATATTTTGGCCACTCCAGAAGAATGATACTGATAGTGTGTCTGAGGAGCTTGCCTAAATACATCCACTGCTATTGTTCTCAAGTTAGTCTAATAGAATATATAAACTCAAAATATTTACCTGTCTATTTTCATCTCTATTGCAGTCTTCACTTGATTTAGGAAGGACATCACGGATTGCCTATCTATCCTGGGATTTTTCTTTCCCTGTAAATTAGAAAATTAAATGTCATAAATTCTCAGAGTCACAATCCCTACAAGGTAGTCCATTTACTTCACTTTAACAGTACCGGATATGAAGTCCTACCCAGCCAAAGGAAAATGGAAGGTTATTTCCGGTTCCAAGAGGCACAGTAGCAACTGGAGGTGGTTCAGATAATTTGAGATCAGAAACTACCCTAAGAAGCCAGTTAGCTGTGCCATCCCCCCCTGCAACCTAGACATTTGGCAACAAAAGAAAGAAGAACTATCATATAAGGGCATACATGCAGAAAGAAGAAGGCACATGATGCTCCTGCACAGGGAACATAAAACATCTTCGTGCATTGTGCTCGAAGCTGTACAAGTGACTTACAATTAGTTTCAGTCTTTTCTGGATTTCACTGGCCAAAGGATCACCATCCTGTTTCAGAATTTCTAGATTTTTATAAAGCTCTCGTAGCACCTCTCCGGGAGCTATCTCTCCCAAATCAAAAACCTGATAAACCATACACACCCCACATAACCACAGGGAAATAAGTAAATTCAATTAAACAAGAGAATAAATGGTCTTGGAATTGACTTTCTTCTGTAAATAGTAATCTAAGCTATCATTACCTGTCTCCTAATAGATTTTGGTACCATTGATTTTTGAATGGATATGTCTCGAACACAGCTTATTGCTAACCGAGTAAAATCAAGTAATGCAGAGAAATTATCTTTCCGTGACTGTCTTTAGAACTCTTTTTTCATGACTCCGATTCATTCATATTCCCAACTAACTTCACGTAACTCGTGCAATACTATGAATCTAGTACACAATTCGATAAGCAAAGCATCGACTTCCCTGTGCTCTGTCTGTTCTTGCAGCGATGAAGTGGAATGGCGACACTAATAAATGTAGCCATAGAGAAGGTCCGACGAAGATTACCTGATTCTTATTAAGTAGAGTCCTGTAGGTAACAATAAGATCTCCACCTCGCTGACCACCGCTTTTGGAGTTTATAAACACTATGACCGGACAGGCAGGCACATGGGAAAAATGCCCGACTCTTTCCGAGCCGTGTCCCAGGATGTAATCTGGCACGAAAAAGTCCTTCAAAACATTGTCTGAATCGCGGTCGCCCATGACGAACTTCCAACTGCGGGTAGCCAATAACGAACAATCAAACTCCAAGTTCAAAACAGCTCAAAAAAGAGACAACGGGACGATAACGACAAGCGAATGGAAAAAGCAATGAACGTCGTCCCGATATAGAACTCATCCGAACGGACATGCACCAGCTTTGCGCGCGACAGTACCGACAGTCGCAAACCGTCCAGGCATTCTCCGCGTTAGTCCCCGTCCATCGCATATATTAAAAAAAAAAAAAGTTCGAATTCTACGAACAGGTGCGAGTGCAACAACATCACGAGCGCGAGAGACGGTCGACGAGCCGGTTCGATGGAGTGCTAGAAAGCGGATGCTTTACCTGGGAGCCAAGGATACTTTGAGTGAGCGGACTGGATGGAGAAGATGCGTTCACATGTCGCCCGGCTTTGATCAATACCGAGAGGTCGTCGTCGGAACCGCCATCGTCAGCTACATTGAATCCTTCGAGGAGTTCGTGGCTAAAAGCTGTAATATAGTCTCTCTCTCTCTCTCTCTCGAGAATTCTAGCGCGGCAAATAGCGACAGGAGATCCAGCCGGGCCACGTAACGCCACACGCGGCAACTCGTGATGCTTTTTTTGCTTACTAAATAGGAAAGGCGGCGAACTCAGCTTTTGACTTTGAGCAAACGCCTATCAGCACTCTCCAAATGTGTGCTCTTTCGTTGGGCCCGAAGGAGCTTTTGCATGAGGTTGAGATCCACCTCTAAAGCAAAGGAAATGTCCGGTTCGAGACCCTAACGAAGTATGGGCTTTTGTAAGAAGCGAGCCTGGTCGATCCATCAGGTTTGAGCAGAGAATTCAAGACTGGCGATCCAACTTAAGTCTCAACTCGTCCTCGGCCAACTCATAAAGATTTCCCAAGATCGAGGATAGGCTGAGAAGTCAAATTTGTGAGCTTCGGTTTGCAAACCGAATTTTGAACGACTTGATTAATCACCTGCTTGGTCTCTCCCAATCCATATTAATAAAATCAATTCCGAGACGGATTATGTCTAGAGTATGAAAAATGATTAGTTCCTAAAAATATCTTCAAATATATATATTCTCACAGGAATGAATTGATCATTCTAATGGAATAGTGATGATATTTATTATGTTTCGTGATGGGATCCGTTTTGTTTGCCAATTGATTTATTAATTTCTTTTTCAAAGAGGAGGATTTCAAAAAATTGAACTTCTCGTGAATATTAATACATTTCCAACTAAAACGAATTAGCTCCTGCTTTTTTATTTTGCACTTTTCTTTTACGATTGCCAATCACCTGCATACATTCCTAACAATTTCATCTCTATGTGTAAAGAAAATATTCAGCGGATCACGTGGTGCGCACATACCACTGAGTATTTTCTCCATCCTATGTGTATAGCTTTGACGTAACAATACTCATTCTATTTAGCCTTGTAATTAGTAAAAGCTATACATAATTTCTATCACTTAAATACTTATGTAAGAAGTGGCTTTTCTTGGAACCAAATAGCGCAAAGAGATTACGGTTGGTTTAGACTCAAGTAAAAGCAAAGAATTCCCTTTTGCTCTTTACGTAGATTTCAGAAATTATAAGAAAACAATTATGTGTCTGTTTATATGTCAATGGTTGGTTTTCTAAAAATTTCAAGAGTTCTTTTTTTGGTCGGAGATAAAAGAGTAAGGTGCAAAGTTTAGATCTAATAATATGTGAAAGTCAATTTAAACATGTCAGTGCACTTCTTTTTCTTTTTTCATGAAAAGAGCAGTTGATTAAACGGGTCCAAGTGCACAGGGTGAACCGGGTCCTGGCGTCCAACCAATTACCCGGTTCGCTCACATTACAACCCGTTGACACCGGGCAACGGTCAACACCAGCAAAGGCTCTGGCAATAGCACTTTCGTCCCTTTCTTTTGCTCTGCCCACTCTCTAATCCGTTTGCTCGCCTATGATAAAATCTCCATTTCCAAACCCGCCCACCCTCCTTCGGACGACGACGGCGGCGACGGCGGAAATGGTCGCTAAATTCTTGCTTAAACCTTATCACCGCCTATCCTTTCCCATTTCACCGTCCACGTTCCGCCTCACTCCTCACTCTAAGCCCAGCTCAGTCCTCTTCACCATCACCTCACGCGCCGCCGCCACAGACATCACTCAACTCCACACCGCCGCGGCACCTCTGCCCTACGGACCTTCGCTGCAAAAGGGCACCATACCCTCGCAATCCTTCAAAGACTCTGATCAGGAGGAAGCAAGCGAAGATTCGCTCGACGAAGCGAGCTTCGCTCGGGTTTTCAGGATTTCCGCGCTGCGCGTGCCAGCCAAGGATTGCTTCCCCCTCGAGAGCCGCCTCCGCGGGCACCTCCTCAACTGGCCTCGCGTCTGCAACGTCGCCCGGGTTCCAGGCGACGAAGTCGAAGACGATGTCGCTGAGCTCATCGGAAGCCGGAACGAGTCCCGGGAATCCGGCGAGGGAGAGGCATGCGAGAAGCTAGGAAGGAGAATTTATGGGAGAACCGAGGGCGACGGTGAGCGATTGAGTGGTGTTCTGTACAGGGAGAGGCTTGCGGAGACCTTCAATTCACGAGGTTTTGTGAATTTTAGGAACTTGGCGAAAATTTCACGGCCGAAGAAGGGGAAGAAAAGGGAGGTTAATGAGAAGAGGGATGGAAACAGAGAAGGTGGTGTAAAGAGGAATAAATTTGCTGTGGTGGAGGTGATTGAAGATGAAGAAAGAGAAGGAGAGGATTTGAGGGGGTTGCTAGGGGATGAATTCAAGGGGAGAAGGTGGAGGGGTTCGACGAGATTGTTGCTTCTGGATGACAGATACGCCGAAAAATGCTTAGAGGATTTGCCTGAAGCTGTCAAGGTGGGTTCTCTCTGGTGCTTAAGAGACTTGAAGTCAATTGAGGTTCTTTAGTTTCTCATTTATTTATATCCATTCACAATGACAACATCATTGCATTGTTATGCCAGGCAGTGTTCAAAGAAGGCGAAAGAGATGGCACCAGCTCAATTGAGCTTGTGTCTTGCATACTGACTTTGTTCTATGATTACTGGTCGATGAATGAGGTGATTACACCAACACCATTGCAAGTTCCTGTTTTTGCAAGCAGTAAGGCTATAGCATGTCTTTGTCCTAGCCATCAGTTGGTTGCTTTTCTTTTCTTATGTAAGAATAGGCTTTTATTTTAATTATGTGATTTGGTAACACATGCTGGCAGCTCATTATTATTATAAACTGGAGGACTTACGGTACAAGTACTTCAAATGGTTTTGCTCTCATTCTATTTTCATATATGCAGATTTTGGAGGCCTTGCTGCCTAAGGGGATGATTGTTCCTTCGTCTTTTGAAACTGTAGGACATATTGCGCATTTGAATTTGAGAGAAGAACATTTACCATACAAGAAGCTCATAGCGAAGGTGTTTACTGCTCAGTCTTGGATATTAAGGTTACTATGGGTTAATTTTTAGGATATATTGTAACAGTATCATGTTCTCCTTCAGGTGGTTTTGGATAAAAACAAGCCAAAGATTCAAACAGTTGTCAATAAGATTGACATGATTCATAATGATTATAGGACGATGCAGCTTGAGGTTTTGGCTGGAAACCATTCCCTAGTGACTACTGTTGTTGAAAATGGGTTAAGATTCAGTGTTGATCTTGCAACTGTGTATGTTCTCATATCCTTATAAGTCGTTTGTTTAGATTAAGTTTCTGAAGTAGAATGTTTGATAAATTCAATAACAGGTACTTCTCAGTGAGGTTTCAATAAACTTTTAAAATTTCATGAAACAATTGAAGAGCTCCATCTTGTGTCCCAGCAATATGACCAGTACTTTTGTCTCAGTCAATTTGCTAAACTGCTAGCTTCTTTAAACAAGAATATTCCTGCATTTGGCATGAATGATAGTTCAGATCGTGTGTGTGCACGTGCGTGCCTACATATGTTATGGTTGAAATTGTTGAAACTGGAGATATATGAAGTTCCTTTTAAGATTGGAGTGGAAGATTCAGAATTTTTCAGTTTTATATTGGCACTGGCACTAGGGGACATTATCTATTTCCTATCTCATGCAGTTACTGGAATTCGAGGCTAGCGACTGAAAGGCAGAGACTTTTAAGTGGCTTCACACGCAACGATGTTGTCTGTATGTTCATTTTTCGGTTGCATTTGTGATGATCAATCTTTGTATTCCTGTGATGATTGTTCTGATATAACCAGGATTTTGGTGTGTGTTATCTGGTTACTAACCCATGTATTTAGTTGTCACTTCTACTTTGCAATGCTAAAAGTCATATAAACGAAGGTGTTATAGAAAATCTGAAGCATTAATCACTAATAAGTGGGTGGAAGACTTATCAAACAGTGACAGCACAGTACCATGATTTCCTTGATGTAATTAAGTGATGCCATTTCTCTATTTTGTGGCTGAGTTCCTTGCTCCCATTGTTCTGATTCTGAATTTTATATAAATGACTGAAATGTTAGGGACTTGTTTGTTAAGAACTAAGTTTAAGCAAAATGTGCATTTTTTGCTTTTCCTGCAAAATTTAGAATATAATACAAATATAAAAACATTGTGAAAAAAATATGTGAACTTATGTGTCAACATTTGTATATGATGAAAGTATCAGGTGTTTAGGGCAGAAGGGAAAAAAAATAAATCAAAATGCGTCTGCTGTAAAAGTTAGATCAGCAAAAAGCAAAAGGTAAAAGTCCTTTGAGACATGATGTATGTTAGCCACCATAATTAATCTTGCCTGAAAAAGGACAAGTGCATCAATCTGTAGATAATTGGTTGAGAAGGTTGAAAGTTGCCTGCAGCAAGGGACATGTACTAGTGCAGCAGCTTCTCAGTAATGGATTGCAAGTTGTACTTTCTCTATGGATTAGGGCTATGCATGTCTAGATGCTACCATGCCTTCAACTAAAGAAGCGTCTCACATTACAACTATAGTTTGATTGGACAATAATTGAATGCTAGAGTGTAAATCTTTTGTATGTGTTCCGTGAACCGTCGTGGCGTTGCTGGAGCATTTTATTTTGTATACTTTTTCCTTTGTACTCTCTAGTCCAATAAAATTTGTTTCTTCATTTTACTTTCTGTGTCATACTGCTGGGGAGATCTTCACGGATTATTCTTTTTTGTAATTAACAGGTGATGTGTTCTGTGGCGTTGGACCAATAGCCATTTCTGCAGCAAAGATAGTCAAACGAGTCTATGCCAATGACTTGAATCCTCAAGCAGTTGAATATTTAGAAAAGAACATTGTGCTAAACAGACTTGACAGGAAAATTCAGGTATTATTTAAGCCAATGGTAAATACTAGAGCTGTTGAAAAGTCTGAAAACAGATATTCTAAACAGACTCTAGCAGAAGACTTCTGTAGGCCTAAGCTCAAATAGAAACCCAGTTTTGATAATCTAGTTTGTCAGTTTACTCTGGTACCTTCAGTAGAGGTGTCAGAATACTTGACCTGTCTGGCTTATCAACATGATATTTCTCAGAAACTTAAGAGTTCAAGATTGCATGGGGATAGAGGTGTCAGATTGCGTCGGGATCCTTCTTTCTGGATCTTTGACATCTTATGCTGTTAACAATCGTCAGGATGGTTGTACATGTTGTACTCGATGATGTGATTATATGTGAAGCTTACATGAACAAATACCTAACTTGAAAAGACATGTTTGTCTTAGTTCTGAGTGATTTAGGATGTGGTTTCACATGTCCTGTTTTGTTATCTGACCTTAGTGCGTTATTATTGATTTACTATAGTAGTGTCAGTATTACACATAGATAACTAGGTTTATCATGCTGACATTCATAAGGAAAGTTATATTAAATATTGTCGACCCTCTCTGTAGTTGTTAACTCATATCATCACCAATCATAGAAGTGACAACTGGGCTTACACTGATACTTGCACAGTACACATTTTAGTTCACTGCGAGATTAACCAATGTGTTCTCAAGGTAAAATTATGACTCTGCTGCAATGACTTTTATGCCTTATAGGTTTTCAATATGGATGGAAGAAGGTTTATCAAGTCTTTGTTTGCAAGTGAGAAAGCTTTGTCCATTACACAGGTTGTTATGAATTTGCCAAATGATGCTGCTGAATATTTAGGTATGTTATTTACTGTCATCAAAGTAATAGGGAAAGGCTTCCGATACTATGCAGGCATGTTTGTGGAGTATGAGTAATTTTTATTAATCCTTATATCTCCAACAGATGCATTTAGGGGAATATATGGAGATAAACCCAAGGGAATGATGCACGCCCTACCTGTGATCCATGTGTATGGATTCTCAAAAGCTGGAGATCCTGAGTTTGACTTTCATGAGGTGGGTGCCTCTCAGATATCTGTTTTACAGTTGCCTTGGAAAAGGGCAAGGTGTACACATCTTTACTTGTTGCTTGCTATTGTCCATCTTTTGCTCTTTTTTTTTGATGATTCTTTTCCATTTTGGTTTTTTTAATGTGAATGCAGAGGATAAGAATTGCCTTATCGGAGGTGGCAGTTCAAGTAGAAATGCGTAGGGTTCGTCTTGTTGCGCCGGGTAAATGGATGTTGCGTGCGATGTTTACTCTTCCTCGGATTGTAGCGTTTGCAAGAACAACAGCATTCAAAGATCAAATTTAGACTGAGAAGCTGAAAGTTCTCCCTGCATGCACTTCTTTCATGGGTCAATAGTATAAATGTATATAAACACACAAACTTACAGGTTGAATTGTGAGTCGCACTCGTAAAGCTTTGTCGAGGATAACATGCGAACGAATTATATCAAGGTTTCTGTGTCTTGGCCAGCCGAGATCAGGAAGGAAGCCGAGTAAACTAAGGTTGCTTTTCGATGGCTTTGCCAATGAATTCAGCAGCTTGTTAGTAAGCGATTAAACAATAAAATAGATAGAATAAAGAAAATAAATCAAATACTAGATTTACATGGTTCGGTTGTAATGATTTACGTCTATAACGAATTCTACTATAGATAAAAGCGTACAATGAAGATTACAACTATATTTGCATAATTCAAATACACTAAGTGTTTCTCAAGTCTAATTATATTTAATAATTTACGTAATGTTATAGTTTATAATTATTTTTAAAATAATCTCTCATTCTCACGAGCGAATTATTCATAAATAATTTGCTGATAAATCTTAAATTCAAAAGATTTAAATGGCGTGAATACTAATTTTGTTGGATGTAATTCACAAATAAGAACGGACCCACTGCGCAGCGCTCGACATACAGGCGCTTCAAGACTTCACCGCAATAATGGTGGAACACCTGGCGCTCACTCGGCGCTTCGAGAAGTCCATCCCCATTGCAGCAGACATATTTTCTAAATATATGAAACGCGAGTTGACCGAGTTATGGTTAAATTCAAAGTTCACTACCAAAGAGTCGAAGTCAAATATGGAAATATTTACATAAACTCACCCCAGAAGTCCAATTTTGAATTGGTGGTCAAAGATCACACTTAATTTGAAAAGGAAACCATCCAGTTAAACTTTCCGTTTATGTTATGTTTCTTCGCCGACTCCAAATCGCCAAATAAATTACAGTATTCTGGTTTGCTTGATTTTAAACATCCACAAATATATTCAAATTTCTAATTTTCCTTTAATTGACTGGACTTTCTTGTAATTTATTGCGAGCCGGGTTTCATTCATGAGTTCAAACTCAAATTATATTTTAACTATCTCCACTTTGGATTGACATTTGAACAAAATCACAATCACTTCGCTAAAAATTCAAACTTTGCTAGTATTCTCCCATAGCTCCTGATGAGCTTAACCCCCATAGATATTTTTCAAGTCCAAGCCAAGCTTGAACTTCGCCATAACCATCGACTTCATTAGAATACCAACTCTACATGTACTTTTAATAATTTTAGAAGGATTTTCCAACATAACCTCTTTTACGACAAATAAAGTAAAGCCATTATTGTATCCATACCTACTGAGAGATTGAACATGTACCTTGTCAATATCGATAATTACGGCAATTATTGGCTCTACATACTCTATCTTGCTACAAACACCATATGTGTTGATTATTTCATTAGTACCCACTACATCAAGAGTTTCTAGTTGCAAATCCATTTCAAGTTGAACACCCATCAAATCCATATAAACATTGCTAATAACATTGTTAGCTAGAAATACTGGAGATTCATCAAATATATATTCTTTGCTAATAATCTAGGAACATGCACTTTCTTACCCTTCTATCAAGCTTACCATCACTAACTTGAACATAACATGGGCAATTGAATATTCTAAGAACTAAATAATCAGCAATGTTACCTTATCACACTTCTTCAGGAGTCCGACATCTAATCATAGTCGATGCAGATCTATTCTTTAGGTAGCTTGTTGTACTAAACGCATTCGTTAGGAATCTCCTAACCATTTCGGCACTATAGAGTATTTTATGGGCTGCCATCTCTAGTATCATTTTGCTTATCAATTCCGCAACATGTTGTGCTACATTGGCACTACTAAGGTGTTTCGCTATGTCATCCTTCATGCAGAACTTGTTTAACAGCTTCGAGAGTTTAGTTTGCACTTGTTTGATCATCTTACCAATCTCATTTTCGATCAAAGCTCTTAACTCCCTCATCTTGACAACAATATGCCTTAGTGCAAACACCATGTCTTCCTCGAGTAGTCATTGACGATTGTTAGTATAAATCTAGCACTCTTTCTTAAAAGAAACTATAATAACTTGCAAACAACCAAGTGAATTAATTTTGCAATTTTTGTGGTTTCTTTGACAATTGCATTGAATCGCATTTTTTGCCGTTGATCTAAACACAACACCTGCATAGCAACATAACCACACAACATATTTCTTTTACTTAAAACTTTCAGGTTCTCTTGCTAATGTGCTCCCAAAAAGCATATATGCCATAATTCAGACTTTTGAATAGATGCATTCGATGTCTCCATAGTGAAATCTGTCACCATTTCACCTTGAAGTTCATACAAGTCATTGTGTTTGATTCATTTCATTATCACAAAGTCACCTTAAACAACTTTTAGAATTTCACATTCTAAAATATGTCGACATCCAGTTGAATCCTGGACACTCAAAGAAATCAATTTTTTTTTCAACTCTTGAACATGCCATTCAAATTATTGACAGTTATAGTTGTAACATTATTTGCAAGATCAACTATAATTTCTTTACCCTTCTCATTTTTCAGTTGAAAGCAATTCCTTCAAAGATGTCCTTTCTTACCACAACTCTAACAAACGACACCACTAGTCTTAGACTATGTAACGACCGGGGTCCAATATTGTTCGCTTTGGACACTGAGTCCTCATGGCTTTAAGGGCTTTAAAACGCGTCCGGGCCCATTGTGTAATATTGTCCGCTTTGGACATGGCTTTAAAACGTGTCCGGACGCGTCCGGGCCCACTGTGTAATATTGTCCGTTTTGACACTGAGTCCTTAGTACTTTTAAGGGCTTTAAAACGTGTCCGGGCTCACTATGTAATATTCCTCACAGCTTTAAGCTGGGCCATCCCTCAGGTCTTCCCTCTCTCAAGCCATAATATTGTCCACTTTGGAGGCATGGCCCACCGGCTTGTCCTCCCTTACGGCTTTGTTTTCAGCACAGCGAAAGCATAAGTGAAATGCGTTATACAGATTAAAGGGATCAAAACCTTTATAAATTAGCCCCATGACTCCCCCCTAAGCAATGTGGGACTAGAGAGGGTCCTTGGGCTGTCACAGACTGACTACGTCTGTTCATGTTAGATTGATTATATCTATTCGTGTTTATACTATTTTTGCTAACATGTGTACTAGTTTTTCCTATATTTTCAGCTATTAAAGCAGGTTCGTTAGATTCTTTTCTATGGAATGTCTTCACTCAGAATTAAATGTTGAACCCAATCAAACCTCAAACTCGTTGACTAAGAGGAATTACTAACAACAATAATAGTAATATTCCAACTATCAAACAATAAGGATAACATAATTAAATCACGACCTCAATTTCAATTGAACTCAATTGACTAAAAATCACATTGAATTTATTGATATGATTTGCAATTGGCACACATTTGCTCATCTTCAAGTTAAATAGACGTCGCATCGAATAAACTTTGTTGATTGTAGATGGCTTCTCGTGTATATCCAAAATGGCTTTTTATCAAACCTGTAGTGGTTTTCCCCTTCACAATATTAAATGTGGCGTTATAAGTCAACGTTAACCGAATAATACCCATAACTCGTCTATCTAACAATTCCTAGTTAGCTTGCTTACCGTCTCTAGCTTCTCCCTCGACAAGGGCAAGTGTAGTTTCATTCCTTAATCCACATATTCTAGAAACCAAAATCCTTCTCATCAAATTTGTTGATTCTAACTTTTCCGCCTTGTGTCGCCATCGATTTGCTTCAACTCAACTAAACCTGACTCTGATACCAATTGTTGCGTAAATCAAATGATCGAATAATAAAGTAGTCATAATAAAGAAAATAAATTGGACACCAGATTTACGTGGTTCGATCATAGTCACCTACATTCATGAAGAAAGTAACAATGAATTCTACTATACATCAAGCGATACAACGGATATACAACACATACTCGAGTCACTAAAATACTCGTAATGTTTTTCAATCTCAATTACACACAATAACTCACGCAGTGTTTAGCTTTACAATTTCTTGCAAAATAATTTCTCAATCTCATAAAGGAATTACATATAAATCTTGAAAGATTTAATTGGCTTGAGCACTAATTCTTCTTCTTGGATGTAATTCACGAACAAGAATAACGAACCCACTACCAAACACTCAATATATGGCGCTTCAAGACTTCATGGCAATAACAACGGAACACCAAGCACTCAGGCGGCGCTTCTAGAAGTCCATCCCCGTTGCAGCGAAGATATTTTCTAAATATATGAAACCCAAGTTGATCGACTCATTGTCAAATTCAAAGTCCACTACCAAAGGGTCGAAATCGTATATGGAAATATTTATATAAACCCCACGCTAGAAGTCCAATTTTGAATCGGTCAAAGATCTCATCTAATTTAAAAAAGGAAACTGGCCGGCCAATTGGACTTCCCGTTTCTTTTGTTGACTCCAAATCGCCAAAGAAAATAACCGTATTCTGATTTACTCCATTTTGAATGTCCGCAAATATATCCAAATTTCTAATGTTTCTTTAATTGACCAAACTTTCTTATAATTTATCTCGAGTTAGGTTTTATTCATAAGTTCAAATTCAAAACATAATTTAACATTTATTCACTCTACGGTTGTCAAAGGTTATACCCACCGATCTATTCCGCATGAGATATATCGGAAGTCAAAAAGTTTATGCTGAAATTGTACTTTCTGGTGCTTCACGTGGACGCCACTGCCAATTTTTGTGTTGTTTTATGGTAAAAGCTTGCCCTGAGTCAAGGCTTATCTCAATCTCTTGGCCAGCAAAAGACTTTGAGCTTATTGCATGCGCGGATGTTGGCCTTACATATATCATATCCTGGATAAAGCAGGGCATTTATGGCATGGCCCTGGAGCCCTTGATTTTGAAGAAAACCGTTCCTCAAGCTCTAAAATTTAAGTTCCTTTGATCTCTTTTCACCTATGTATGTACTGCGGAAAGATCGGGGCTCTACGCATCATATGCGGTGGCACTCCATGGATCTCCGGCGGTACATTGCTTTTGATCGTCAATGTGTCCCCTGCAGATTAAGCTGTCGAAGCTTTCATCTTATGATCCTAGAAAAAAAGAAAAAGGAAGAGGATAAAAAGGTCGTGAACGGCAGGATTCGAACCTGCGCGGGCAGAGCCCACATGATTTCTAGTCATGCCCGATAACCACTCCGGCACGTCCACATTATTCGATTAATACTACTCTAAAGAAATATAAATTTTATATTGCCTGAATCCATTGTTTCCTGGGTAGAAGAAAAGCCATGGTGCGGGCGTCTCATTCAAAGACTAAATAGTATTCGTCGGACGTAACTTCGTGGAGTTGTATCCGTTGATTCCTCGCTACACGACATCGGGTGCCAAGACTTCGAGAATTGCCAAGTCTTTGCACGTCTCCCTCCTTTCATGTATCACTTCCCATGGAGTTGTTACCAGAGGGATAGTTCCCTTTGTTTCTTCGGCTATTCCCCGAACCGTTATCAGCCCGAACAGCAACCAGTTCAATGGATTCACCCTGCAACACGAATATGCCGACGATGAAACTGGCCCTCCTGTCCTTGTTGATGTTCTCGTGCCATTGCATTCGATTCTCTGTCGTTTATGCTGCTGAAATGAGCACGATTTCAGTGGGACGGAGTCTCACAGGCTCAGACACTCTAGTATCTTCTGGTGGGGTATTTGAGTTGGGTTTCTTTTCCCCAGGAAATTCTTCTTATACGTACCTCGGAATATGGTACAAGAAGATTGAGGAAAGAACCGTTGTCTGGGTGGGTAACCGAGATCTGCCTCTCACCACCTCCTCTCCTGCTCTTGCCATAGATGGAGCCAATCTCGTGATCCTGGGTGGCAGAGTAACCTACAAGTTGAGCAATAATTCAGTCAGTGGCAACGTCAGCGCTACGCTGTTGGATTCAGGAAATTTTGTATTGAGGGAGGAGAGCTCAGAAGTAATATTGTGGCAGAGTTTTGATGATCCTTCGGATACTTTTCTGCCTGGAATGAAGCTTGGATACAGCAGAAAGACTGGAAAGGTATGGGTGCTGACTTCGTGGAAGAACGCCACAGACCCTAGCCCTGGGGATTTCTCCCTGAGAATAGATTCCGAAAGCCCGGATGAGTTTGTTATCCTGAAAGGTAGTGAGAAATATTGGAGTAGTGGGCTTTGGGATAGAGATTCACAAAAATTCTCTCTTGTTCCTGAGATGATATTAAACTATATATTCAATTTCAGCTTCATTAGCAATCGGAACGAGAGATATTTCACATATTCGCTTAAAAGTTCGGTTGTTAATGTTAGCACAAGATTAGTTATGGACCTGTCTGGACAGATTAGACAACTCTCCTGGCTAGGGGCATCGCAGCAATGGAATCTGTTTTGGAGTCAACCGAGGGACGAATGTCATATCTTCGATTTCTGTGGTTCATTCAGCACATGCAACAACAGAACTATTCCTACTTGTGAGTGCTTGGATGGATTTAGGACCTCAGATGCGAAGAAGAGGCCGCAGCACGATACATCTACAGGGTGCACGAGGAGAATACCGTTGCAGTGTGAAGAAATGGGATATGGAAATGGCGATGAGGATAAATTCCTCAAGATGGACCATGTGACATTTCCACTCTATTACAATCCGTTGGAAAGAATATCCACTGAAGCATGTAAATCAGCTTGCTCAGGTGATTGTTCTTGCACTGCGTATGCTTATGATGGCAGCGGCAGCGGCAGGTGTTTGCTGTGGCATGGAGACCTCCTAAATCTAAGGCAGCTTTCTGAAGATGATCCTGACGGCAAAACAATATGCGTCAAACTTGCTGCTTATGAGCTCCAAAGCTCCCGAGGTAGAAGCATTATTCTAATCCTGTTGACATATTATGCTGCTTTACTGAGGAAGACTTACTACTTCCTTCACATGCGAATTTTCAGAAATTAACAAAACACTAAAGATAGCCCTAGCTTCTGCTGTTCCGCTTGTTGGTCTAGTCCTAAGCACCTACATCTTTTGCCGGAGGAAGAAGAAACAGAAGGGCAAGTCCTGTAATCCTTTGTTTCCTTTTTCTTGTGCTGTGGTCTCTCAAGTTATAAAAAGCATTATGCGGCTTTGATGAACAGGTAAAATGGGACCAACTCAGGACATTTTACTGTTTGATGTGGACATGAGCATTGCAGCTGGTACAGATGAAACTTCTCAAAAAGGAATTGGAAACGAAAAGAATGCGGAGGATGCTTGGTTGCCTTTGTTTAGCTTTTCAAGTGTAACTGCCGCAACGGAAAACTTTTCGAATTCAAACAAGCTAGGAGAAGGAGGTTTTGGACCTGTTTACAAGGTAGTAATTTTTATAGTCTTGCAAATTCCATTTCGAAATGGCAAGTTCGCATTACTAAAGGGTATGCGAGTGAATTCTTTCCAGGGTAAATTACTGAACGGAAAACATGTAGCGGTGAAGAGGCTCTCCAAGAAGTCTGCTCAAGGGATGTTAGAGTTGAGAAATGAAACAATGCTAATAGCCAAGCTACAACACAAGAACCTTGTTAGACTCCTGGGCTGCTGCTTAGAGCGAGATGAAAAGATTCTAATCTACGAATACATGCCCAACAAAAGCTTAGATTCCATCCTCTTTGGTGAGCTGTTTTGCTCCCCTCAGGAAAATGTGTATTGACTTTAATTTTACTTTTTTATGTCAATTCATTCAAAATAATGTCTTAGTAACATCAAATTGGAACAGATCAAGCAAAACGACATCTCCTAAATTGGGAAAAGCGTGCACACATTGTTGAAGGAATTGCTCAAGGGCTTATTTATCTTCATCAACACTCCAGATTGCGCATTGTCCACAGAGACCTCAAAGCTAGCAACATTCTATTGGATAGTGAAATCAACCCCAAGATAGCCGATTTCGGCCTAGCAAAGATGTTCGGTGGAAATGAGTCTGAGGCAAACACAAATCGAATTGTGGGAACATAGTAAGTGCAATATTTGCCTAACGAAGCATTTATCAGACCTTTCATTGACTATACATTTTCTGCAAAGAAAGACGCATCTGGGTTGCTCTATGGAGTCCCTTGTGGTAATTAAAGAACCTGACCCCATTGATTGACATCTAGTGGCTATATGTCTCCGGAGTATGCCTTGGAGGGAGTCATCTCCGTAAAGTCGGATGTGTTTAGCTTCGGAGTGCTGCTTCTGGAGATAATAAGCGGCAAGAAGAATACTGGCTTTTATCAGACGGATTCAATGGATCTTCTTGGACATGTAAGAAGCTTTGCGACTGTACAAAAAGAGAATCATCTTTGTACTTATATGTTTATCCTTTTTTGCTCCTCTAGTTTGGCTATTTAATTAGGATCAGGTGCCTTTTTTGGGTCACTATAAGGTAGCTCTCCCTAAGCATTGTCTTGACAACATGAGCACATAGCCGTCTCTTGCTTTTCAGGCTTGGCAACTGTGGCAAGAAGACAGAGCTCTCTGCTTGGTGGATTCGGTGTTAGAACATCACAAATGTGATGGCACACTGATGAGACATATTAACGTGGCTCTTCTGTGTGTTCAAGAGATCGCAGCTGATAGGCCAACTATGTCAGAAGTGTTGACGATGCTCACGAATGAGCTGTTAACTCTACCTTCTCCAAAGCAGCCAGCTTTCTCACATATAAGGACTCAGAAAATCCCAGAACCGCCTCTTTACAGACCTGATCTCGATTCAGTGAATGATGTTACTGTCTCTCTAATGGAAGCTCGATAGCTTTTCAGACATGAGATTCAGCTTGTTTCGTGTGATTCTTTGCTGAAAGGCTGCACTTGTGATTTCCTAGTGCAAAAGAAACCAGATTTGAGCTTTATTGTGTAATTTAGTTATGGTGGAATTTGTCTCCATCAAGAAACAGGAAGCTCGATATGGGCTCAACTGAGTTATGGTTGACATGATCACTGTAAAAATAATAGAGCTGGAGCTTTCTATTTTAGTCGTTCTGTTAAGATCTTTTTCATCCTGAAATTCAATTTTGGCCGTTCAGCCCCTTCATGTCTTCGTAATGTTGCAATTAAGTGCTCCATAGTACTGTGAGCATGTTGTAACCCGATGTATACAGACGCATTTTACTTGAGACGCCACAACTACCAAGAACCTCAATAAATCAGCCCTGATAGACAGTACTGACTTATAGCAGGAAAGCTATGTTATTTTCATTGGAACTGTGAATAAATCTCTTCCAGTCTGCGAATCTCAACTGTCTAAGTGCAATATCGTTGCAACTATGCATGTGATTGAAACAACTAAGAATTTTGATGAAAGGAGCCTTCGAAAATTATTGACTCTCTAGTAAAGTAACTTTCAAAGCGTGTTGGAAGAAATGTCCTTTTCGTTTGATGAGTATTCCATGTCAGACAGATCTCTTCATCGAAGAAGCCAGGCTCTTGAGGCAGAGGCAATGCCGTGTCGCTTACTCAACAGCAGAACTACTGTTACACATATTAGGCCTCTCGTCTGGACTGTGTTGCGCACGTAGCAGAGCCGCACGGATTGATCTTAGCGCTTCGGATTTGTTACCAAATTTGACGGATCGATTATTTTCACAAGATTTCGTCTCCTTGGACAGTCCCCATGCCTGGAGGGGACAAAAACCAAAACCAGATAATTGCGACGCTGAAAGAATTGCGGGATTTGTATAACAGAACGTTTGATCGGATTATGATTGCATACGTGGCCAAGTAGGTTAAGCTGTCGATAGAGGATGGTTGAATCTCCTGTTTCTCCTCCCACCTACAATCTCTAGCACCAATACACTACAGATAAATACAAGAACATTGTGGAAAAGAAAATGGTCCATTCAAACTGATAGCTCTAATTACTACTAAAATGTGAGAGAACAAGTGCCTACCACGATCTGAGAATAGAAGCTCATTGGAAGAAGAGAAAAGAGTAGAACAGGAAGCGGAGCGTGCAGAAGTGACCTCCACATAAAATGTGTAACGAAGTAGTAGCACATCACGCATCAGTTCTGATCCTGAAGTTAAATCCACAAGATTGATAGGGACAAAATGGAATGGCAAGAGAAGAAACATCAACGATTCCAACTGGGTAATTAATGCATAAGCATTAAGCAGCACACTGCACTATGAGTCCGCGACCGAACGACGTGCATCAGCTGTAGCGACTTCTCTAGGGCGTGGGCAGGGTCCACATGATTTCTAGTCGTGTCCGATGGCCACTCCGGCTCGTATGACGAATTTTACTGTTTAATGATATAAATTAATTAAAAACTCGATGAAGGCCATAATCTTGTGCTGTGTATACCGTCACTGCTATTTCCACAAACATAGATCACTATAATCAGATCACATAAATTTAATATCTGATTTATTTTATTTATTTATTTATTTTATTATTCGATTACTTATTTTTCGTAACAATTGATATTAGAGTTAGGCTTGATTGAGTTGAAGTAAATCAATGATGATAGAAAAAAACTGAAAAGGAAAGTTCATCATGTAATTTGTTTAAATATATATACGGAAATAGATTTTCGTATTGAAGCTGGTAAGAAATCGGCAGAATTGAAAAGTCGGACTTGAAGACTTTGACTCGGTCAACGATGGGTCGGAGAAAGATTCAGAATTATTCCGTGTAGAAGTTGGTTTGCATTCTTAGGGCAGAGGCATATATATCATTATATGTACTTGAAGCCGAGTGTTGCTTAGTTGATCGTGAAATCTTGCAGTGCTGTTCACGAGTACTTGGCAGCGAGTTTCTCCATTGGTTACGTTTGTGTAATTACACTAAGAGCTTTTATGTGTTGAAGTCGATTAAATTTTTATGATAAGAATTTATGTATAATTCTTTCATGAGATAGAAAGATTATTTAGCGAAGATTTGTAAGGCTAAACACCACGGGAGTTATTAAGCGTTATTAGGTTTTGGAAAATACTAAGAGTGTTTGATTGAGTTGAGTGTAGCTATAATCTCCATTGTGTTGCTTGATTTATAATAAACTTCTTTACTCTTCTCCTCATGGGCATAGTTAACTAAGACAAAACCACATAAGTCTCTTGCCGATTTATTTTATTTATTATGTATATTTTGTTGTTCGATTGCTTGACTTTCACAATACATGCTATCACACCCCAAATCTTAGTAGAAAAGGAGAATGACACGGCCATCATTCCATGCAAAAAACACAACCTCTAACCACCTGAATCCAACTCCCAAAAGTGCTCTTTGATATCACTCTCACTCTATAATTTGCTTACCGAGGTTGAAAAGATTGGAAAGGAGAGAAGTGAGCAATCACAGCTCAGTGAGTAATACATATCTTCTTCACAGATCAATCCTCTACATTACTCATATAAAACTCAAATCGTGACTCATTTATGTCAATCCAAAATATAACAACTTACAAGAATAACATGACTTATATATTACTTCAAACTTACTATATCAATAATAGAATTTCTTGTTCATCCATAATATCAAAACAAAGATCATTTGTTCAGTTCAATAATCAAGCTCGTCATATCTCATGTCAATAGTTCATTCCATTTTCTAAACTCATATCCCATCACATCTTAAGGCCCTAGAGGTAGCTCTCACGAAACTTATAACATCATGTAGCACTTAGCCCTTGAGTAGTATAAGTGAAGTGGACATCGAGTCATATCGAGAAGGAGGTGCTAGGGACCTGTTGTTTATTTTATCTGGTTCGATAACTCGAGTGTGGGCCAAGCATTTCAAACAAGCTGTTGGCGTCTTGGTTCGTGATCTTTGGCGTGGAGATGACCTTGGATCGAATCTTGAAGAATCTTAGAAATCTTGATACAATTTGATTATCTGGTCACCAAATATTTGACTAAGTCAATAAAATTATCTTCCTATTTAGGCATATTCTAGAATAGGAACCGTTAGATCTCTTAAATTGTAACCAAACTAAATTAGGGTTTTGGGGCTAGTTTGGCTGAACTCTAGGGCTGGTTTTAGGGTTTGTGTGGCAGCTAGAAGGTCTATATTAAGGGCTGATCGAATTTCTTTAGAGGTGACATTTATTTTGAGGGAATAAAAATTGAAAGGTTCTCTTCTATTTTTCTTTTGAGGACTTGATCTTATCAAGGTTTCCTTGTGGCGGTCGATTCGACTTCTCAAGCGAGATAGCGAAGTCTTTCGCTCGTGGCATCTATAACGTTGGTTGGTTGATACGGGTTTGTCAACATGTTACGTTCATATTGAGGTTGCTAATCATATGTTTGATTGGAGGTTGAGGTTCGCATTTCGCACAATTTGGGCTTTCATAAAACAATCTTTCCGCAACGATTCACATCATTTGGTATTCTACAAGGTCTATATATCTTTAATTTTTTTGTTTATATTTGGCAATTTGAGATTTATTGGGCTATGGTTTCGGTTCTAGCCAATCTAGGGTTCCAATTGCTTTTGTGCTTCCATACGTATTTGTTTGCTGTTAGTTTTATTTTATTTTATTTTTTTGGTAATTTCAGTTGGTCCTATCATCTTAAATTGTATATGAGTTCATCAAAAAAAAAAAAAAGAAAAGAAAGAAAAAGAAAGAAAACGCACACACAAAAAAAGTGCGCCAGAGAAAAAAAAATACGGATTCGGCAAAAAAAAGAAAATAGACGACCCAAAGGAGAAAATAAAAAAAAAGAAGAAGAAAAGAATCAAGAAGGCAACTTGTTTGTTAGTGGACCAAATTGAAACAAAATCAGTAGTGATTTGGGTTTCAATTGAAATTTTGAAAGTTGTACTTGTTGGTTTGAGATTGTTACTTGTTGAATTGATTTAATCTTATTTGATTGGTTTAATTGATTGTCGTGAGGGGGTTGAGAGACCGGTTTTGAGTCTTTGTGAAAGGGAATACGAGAGGGAAAATGCAAAAGTGTGTGAGCTTAATTGAGGGTGGAAAAAGCCTAGACTTGAGTTAAACATGAGGGGAGTGACAAACATCTTGACAGAAACACGTGATGGAGTGATTGGTGAAGATTTTTGTGACTAATGTTTGCTTGCAGGTCTGAAATATGTTATATGAAGAAAGAGTGAATCAAATAGAGGTTGACTCCAAATGAAGGGATGAAGCGCTCATGGAAACCATCCAACGACTGAGGGCTATAGTGAAGAAGCTTAGTGGCTGAATGAAGGGGAATGACATGAGGGTTAATGGTGACTGAGAGCTACTCTAGGGAAGGTCGCAACATCAGCGAGACGCCTCTAGAACACGACCTAGATGGCAACGGCATTATTATGATGATGAGGCTGACATGAAGGATGATCGAGATACCCGATTTGGAAGGTGGAATGGAGGCCGAGGGTTTATATACCGAGAATATGATGAATTTGGCAACATCAAGATGAAGATTCCTTCATTCCAAGGGAAGAATGATCCTAATGCGTATCTAGATTGAGAGAAATGCATTGAGATGGTATTTGATTGCTAACGATACTCTGAGCTCAAAATGGTAAAAATTGCAGCTATTGAATTTACTGATTATGCTATAATTTGATGGGATCAACTTGTGACTAGTAGGAGGCGCGATGGTGAAAGATCGATAGAGACGAGGGATGAAATGAATGTAGTGATGATGAGGCATTTTGTACCAAGTCATTATTATTGAGATTTGTTTCAAAAGTTACAAAATCTCACACAAGACAATAAGAGCATGGAAATGTATCATAAGGAGATGGAGATTGCCATGATCCGTACTAATGTGGTGGAGGATCATGAGGCCACGATGTCACGATTTTTGAGTAGTTTGAGTCGAGACATAGCAAGGATGGTAGAGTTGCAACACTATGTTGAGTTGGAGGATTTGATGGACAAAAGTCATCAAAGTTGAGCGACAATTGAAGTTGGACCGAAATCACAAGAGTGGAAGATGTTCAAATCAGAATTGGAGGTTCAATTGGGAAAGAGATGAGAAGTCGAATTGGAGAGGAAACAACACTAAAACTGAAACTTCAAAGGAGAAGGAGAGGGACGGTAAAGTTGGAACGAATCTGGCTTTAGGTAAAACCGAAAACTCTAACACTAGAACTCGTGAGATTACATATTTAAAGTGTTTGGGCATGGGTCATATGTCGAATCAATGCCTTAATAGGAGAGTGATGATCATGACTGGACATGGTGATGTTGAGTTTGAAAGTGAGAGGGAAGAAGAGGATGATAAGATGGCACTGTTGGAAGATTGTAGTGATGAAGAAGTGGCTATAAAAGGAGACTTATTGGTGGTTAGATGTTATCTTAGTGTGCAAGCAAAGGAGGATGAGCATTACCAACAAAGAGATAACTTTATTATACAAGATATGAGGTGAATGGTAAGATCTGTAATTTTTAATTGATGGAGATAGTTGTGCGAATGTGGCAAGTTGTGCTATGGTGGATAAGTTGAGTTTGAAGACGATAAAACATCCTAAGTCTTATAGACTTCAATGGTTGATTGATAGTAGTGAGGTGAAAGTGTCGAAGCAAGTTTGAATCTCATTTGAGATAGGGAGATACAAGGACGGAGTAGAGTGTGATGTTGTACCTATGCAAGCGGGTGCATATCTTATTTGGAAACCATGTCAATATGATTGAAATGTACATCATGATAGGTATACTAATTGCTATTAATTGGTGATGAATTAAAAGACTTACACCTTGGTACCAATGACACTTAGTGAGGTGTATCAAGATTAGTTAAAGTTACAATGAGAAGCCGAGAGAGAGAGAGAGAGAAAAGGTGAGAAATCTGAAGGCTTGCGTGGTGTGTCCGAGACGCAAGGAAAATGAGGGCAGAAGTACATCCCAAGTGCCAAAACTTGGCACGAAAAGACACTTAAGTGCCAAAATCGGAGAAAAATAGATCACTTAAGTGCCACTCTAGCTAAAATCCGGCCAAATTGCTGACGTGGCAATTTTCAGTGAGGTGAGTACAAAATGGCGTCGTTTTGTATGCTGACGTGGCGAGAAAATGCATAAACGACATCGTTTTGTCTCCGATGTATAAAATTATTAATATAAAATTTAATTAAATAAATTTAGTTTTAAATTAAATTAAATTAAATTTTATATTAATTATTTACACATCGAGAGATAAAACGATGTCATTTTTGCATTTTCTCATAACGTCAGCATGCAAAACGAGGCCGTTTTGCACTCACTTTGTCAAAAAATTGCCACGTCAGCAATTTAATCGAATTTTGGTCGGAGTGGTACTTAAGTGATCCATTTTACTCCGATTTTGGCATTTAAGTGTACCTTTCCAAAGTTTTGACACTTAAATGTCCATCTGTACCTAGTTTTGACACTCCAGGTGTTCGTACCTAAAAAATGAGAGGTTGAGAGGAGGATTGTGGTAAAAATCGAGGGAAAAGAAGAGAGGAAAGAAAAGAGATAAAAGAATTTTTATGCAAAATCGAGTAAGGTGAGGAGAGCTTTAGTTCTAGACTGATTGGTACTTGTACTTTTGTACAATGAGGTTTTGTTTTCTACTAATGATCTTGACCCAAGTTTACCTAGTCCTATTGTGTCTTTATTACATGAATTTGAAGATGTCTTTCTTGATGAGCTTCCTGGATGGATACCACCGATTCAAGGTATAGAACATCAAATTGACTTGATTCCTAGTGCGCCATTACCTAATCGACCCACATATTGAAGCAATCTCGAGGAGACAAAGGAACTTCGGCGGCAAGTTAACGGACTATTGGAGCGAGGGTATGTGAGAGAGAGTCTTAACCCATGCGTCGTCCTTGTTTTGTTAGTGCCAAATAAGGATGGAACTTGGAAAATGTATGTCAATTGCTGAGCAATCAATAACATTAAGGTAAAGTATCGACATCATATTTCTAGGTTAGATGACATGTTGGATGAGTTGCATGGTTTTTGCATTTTCATTAAGATCAATTTAAAAAGTGGCTATTATCAAATTAGGATGAAAAATGTGAAGAATAGAAAACTGCATTTAAGACAAAGTATGGATTGTATGAGTGGTTAGTCATGCCATTTGGATTAACTAATACACCGAGCACGTTTATGTGACTTATGAATCATGTTTTGCGTGCTTTTATTGGTCGATTTGTGGTTGTCTATTTCAATGACATCTTGATATATAGCCGAAGCCTTGATGGCCATATTGAGCATGTGCGAGCTATCTTGCAGGTTTTAAGGGCCAAACAATTATACGCTAATCTAAAGAAGTGCTATTTTTTTACTAACAAATTAGTATTTCTAGGATTTGTTGTTAATGCTGATGGTATATAGGTTGATGAAGAAAATGTCAAAGCAATCTGTGAGTGGCCAACGCCTAAGATCGTAGGAGAGGTGCGCAGCTTTCATGGATTTACGAGTTTTTATTGGCGATTTGTGAGAGATTTCAGCACCATTGCCACACCTTTGACCAATGTTATCAAGAAGCATGTGAGTTTCGCATGGGGAGAAAAGCAAGAGAAAGCATTTAATATGCTAACAGACAAGTTGACTAATGTTCTTTTGTTATCTTTGCCGAATTTCAGTGATATTTTTGAGACAGAATGCGATGCTTCTGGTACAAGAATTGATGCCGTGTTGATGCAAGGATGACGTCCCATAGTTTATTTCAATGAGAAATTGAGTGGAGTAATGTTGAATTATCCTACCTACGATAAAGAGATGTATGCTTGAGTGCGAGTTTTGGAGATTTGACAATATTATCTATGGCCGAAGGAGTTCGTGATCCACACTGACCACAAGACCTTGAAGTACTTGAAAGGGCAGCAAAAGTTGAATAAAAGACATGCCAAATGGATGAAATTCATCAAGACTTTTCCATATGTGATCAAGTACAAGAAATGTAAGGAGAATGTGGTAACAGATGCACTTTCTCGAAGGTACGCAATTCTAACTACTTTAGAAGCAAAGTGTCTATGTTTTGAGCATATCAAGGGTTTATATACTGATGACGACGACTTTGGAATAGTGCTTGAAGCATGTGAACACGTTGCATTTAATAAATTCTATAGGCGTGAAGGTTATCTTTTCCATGAAAACAAACTATATTTGCCTAAGTGTTTTTAAGTGTTTTTTGCATGAGTTATTGGTGCGAGAAGCGTGTAGTGGTGGTTTAACGGGACATTTTGACATTAATAAGACTTATGAAATGCTGCATAAATATTTTTATTGACCACATATGAAAAGAGATGTCACACATGTCTGTGAGAGATACATTGCTTGTAAGTAGTGTAAGTCTACAACTAAACCGCATGACTTGTATATACCATTACCTATTCCAATGCATCCTTGGACTGATATTTCTATGAATTTTGTGTTAGGATTGCCTAGGTCTAAGCATGGTAAGGATTTTAGTTATGTGGTTGTTGATCGGTTTTCAGATTTGGCTCATTTTATATATTGTCATAAAACCGATGATGCATCTTATGTTGCTTGTCGCGACCAAATTTTCGGGGTGTGAACCACCTAGGATTTAGCTAATGGATTTTAAGCCTAAACTTAACTTGGGCTCTTCCAAGCCTATACCAATTCGCGACTTATGTTCAAGTTCTTAATATGCAAATGATTTTCAATTAGGAGTCGTCACTAATCTATTTTTGGTGGGTCGATTAGAAACCCAAGTAAAATAAATGGAGAATTATTTTACTCCTACTGAACTGACACTATTTTACATTTTGGTTACACTAGATTCTCTAACGCCTTTCGGTATCATTATTTTATTTTCAAAAATGTTTGACAAGCAGCTTGAATTGATTTTAAATCTATTTCCCTAACATGTGAGGTTATCATGCGTGTACAAACCACCAATTTAACACTCGATAAACAATAAATAAATTGTAAAAACTTACCTCCAAGAATTTAAAGATCTGCAATGTTAAATTAAAATCCACATCAACAACCCTAGATATGGTTTCTAATTAACACACAATTTCTTTTTTTGTTTTCACTTAATTAATGAAAATCATGCAATATGCAATGTGATATTAACTAAATGACCTAATTCTAATGACATACAATTTCTAATTAAATGGATCTAATAACAATCCCTAAATGACGTGCATTTCATGAATCTAATTCTATATGACGTGCACATGATTTTTTATTTTCTTAATAAGCATGCAATCTATCTAGGAGAAATTATTTAAATTTATAATTAATAGACATGCAATCTTAACATGTAATGACGTGCAAAAGATGCCATAATTCTACATGACATATGCATGATGATTTTTTTAATTAATTTCGAAATTAAAAAAAGTCAAATGATTAAACATGCAATTTAAGCTAACAAAAATCTAACATCCTAAATTTATGTTTTTTTTCCGATAATTCATGATAAATAAAATGCTTAATCTAAATATGCAAATAACCCTAGAGCATGCAATATTCTAACAAGGCAAATCATTCAAAATTATCAAAAATATCACATATCGTTCAGATCAAGGAATAATATTTCGCTAGTAAAATCGATAAATTGATCTTAAGCCTTAAAAATCAAAATATCAATTTTATTCCTACTTGATTAATTATTTTATCTAAAGTATTATAGATAAAATAAAAAATCCTAAATGATTCATTTAATTAGGTGATATATTGAGATTTCCAATTATGCATAGATAGATATTTCAACCAAAGAAAACAACACATAAAAAGATAATAATAAAAAAATAGAGAAAAACCTAAACTTGCCTAATAAAGTAAAGCAAAAATACCTAGTAAAAATTTTTCTTTTCTTTTCTCTCTTTTTTTTTTAAAAAAAAAAGGAACTTTGGCCGCCGGTTTTGGGGGATGTCGCCGGCGAGAGGGATCGACGGCAAGGATCTCCGGCGAGGGTTCAGGAGGCACTGGCAGCAAGCGAGCGGTGAGCGCGTCGGCACGGGGCGGCGTCGCGGGCTGAGGAGGGACGACGGAGCTGGGCGCGTGCATCGCGGGCGATGGACTCGAGCGGCTGAGGCGAATCGATGGCAGGGACAGGCCGATCTGGAGCAACGACGTCGGGGAGCAACTCCGGTGCGGCGGATCGGGGTAGCAGAAACGTCAGATCGTCACCGGATCTGAGAGTTGCAGGCGACGGGACCGATCTGCTGGGTCGACAGGCGCCGGGGCTCGCGAACGGAGATGCGGCAGTGGCAAGTCGGGAGGGCGCGAGCTTCGGGCGCTGGGGCTCGCGCCGTCGGAGATGCGGCGCCGGTGCAGCGCCGGCGGGGTCGGGGGACCCTCGGGGAAGATGAACAGTCCCCCGATTAGGGTTTCGCCCCTTTTTTTTTTTACTTTTTCTCTCTCTTATGTCACTCACTTTTTATTTTTTTTTGTGTTCTTTTTTTACCCAATCGAAGAAAAACCCCTCACCACCGCTCACCACCGTACGCGACTCCTTTTATACACCAAAAAATTGTATCTCCATGGTATATTTCATTGCCAACTTTCCTTGTGCAAAATACTATTGAATATATCATCCCACCACGCGCAATATTTTTTGTGTTTTTTTCAATATTTCATTTGAGAATTTCCTTTCCGTAAAAAATACATCCCTTGGTGTATATTGCCTAAATATATGAAAATCCCAACGGAATATGTGAAAAATTTTGCACTCGCCATCGGTCCAATAAAATAAAATAAACAATAATGTTCCTAAATTATATGTCATGTGTTTTTTTATTTATTTCTTTTTTGGTAAAAATTAACCCTAAAAATTATATAAAAATTTAGGGTGTCAACATTCTTTATTTGTTCTTTAGGGAGGTTGTACGTTTGCATGGCATGCCTAAATTGATTGTTTCATATTGAAATTCTAAATTTTTTAGCTACTTTTGGAAAACATTGTGGAAAAAACTAGGAACATGGTTGTTATTTTCTACTACTTGTCATCCACAGACCGATGGTCAAACCGAGATAGTTAATAGAATTTTAGGGGCATTGTTGCATGCTATCATTAAAAATAAAATAAAATTTTGTGAAGATTGTCTACCACATGTTGAGTTTGCATATAACAGGAGTATGCATTATGCTACTAAATTTACACAATTTGAGGTTGTCTATGTTTTAATCTATTAACTTCGTTAGATTTAACCCCTTTACCTATTGATGAACGTGTGGATTTAGATGAAGCAAAGAAAGCCGAATTTGTTAAGGTGTTGCATGAGGAGACGCGCACGAATATTGAGCACAAGATTGATCAATATGCAAGGCAAGCCAACAACGGGTGCAAGGAAGTGGTGTTTGAACCCGACAACTCGGTTTGGGTTCATATGCGCAAGGAGCGATTTCCGAGCAGCGACATTCTAAGTTATTACCACGATGGGATGGACTATTCATGGTGTTGGAAAGAGTTAACAATAATGCCTACAAGCTTGATCTTCCAGGTGAGTATGATGTTAATGCTATATTTAATGTTTCTGACTTTACTCTTTTCGATGCAAGTGATGATTTGAGGGCAAATCCTTTGCATGGGGGAGGGAATGATGTGAACATTGAGCCATATCGAGGAGGAGGTGCTAAACCTGTTGTCTATTTTGACTGGTTCGATTACTCGAGTGCGGGCCAAACAATTCGGGCAAGCTGTTGACGTCATGGTTCGTGATCTTTGGTATGAAGATGACATTGGATCGAATCTTGAAGAATTTTGGAAATCTCACTATGGAGATGGCCTTGGATCGAATCTTGAAGAATCTTGGAAATCTTAGTGCAATTTGATTATTTGGTCACCAAATATTTGACTAAGTCAATAAAATTATCTTTTTGTTTAGACATATTCTAGAATAGGAAGTATTAGATTTCCTAAATTATAATTAATCTAAATTAGGGTTTTGGGGATTGGTTTGGCTGAACTCTAGGGCTGGTTTTAGGGTTTGTGTAGTGGCTAGAAGGCCTATATTAAGAGCTGACCAAATTTCTTTGGAGGAGACATTTATTTTGAGGGGATAAAAATTGAGAAGTTCTCTTCTATTGTTCTTTTGAGGACTTAACTTTATCAATTCCCTTGTGGTGGTCGATTCGACTTATTGAACAAGATAGCAAATTTCTTCGCTTGTGGCATCTATGTATAATGTTGATTGGTTGACACGAGTTCGTCAACAAGTCACGTTCATACCGAGGTTGCCAATCACAGTTTGGATTGGAGGTCAAGTTTTGCAATTTACACCATCTAGGCCTTTGTAGAACGATCTTTCTACAACAATTCACATTAATAAGGCTCTAGAGGTGATTCTCATGAAGTTACATTATCGTGTAACACTTAATTCTTTTCCAATACATATCAATAGTACAAGACTTTAAAGATGACTCTCACGAAGTTATGTTATCGTGTAGCTCTTAGTTCTTTATCGATCCACATCACAATTGGCTTCACAAACCAAAACATAACTTTTCACAAATCAATTCTCGCCATAAAATCAATTTAGAATCCATATTATAAATCGGTTTCGCATATCCATATTATATGCAAGTCAACGCAATTTTTTCTTGAAAAGGTTTAGCAAACCCAAATTATATCATCTTTTCCAACTCCCTTTGCTAAATAGAATATATATATATATAATCTCACAATACATTTTTCACACCATTTTGGAATTCATTTCATGATGCAGTAACGTTTCAAAACGTCTTTCTCATTGAGCGTTTCCCAAATCATCAAAGAACCCACTCCATAAATCATTTCTCACACCATTTAAACTTTCGCAACACCTTCCATAAAACATTTCTCAAACCATTCTCAAATGAATAAAATGTAGTAAATGCCTAATTCATTACTTTTACCTTTTAGCCAAATCATGCTTTGCACATAATATACTTCATACTTTTTATTTTCAAAATATGAGTTTGCAAATTCAAAAATGAGATAGTACCACTCATTTGGAAATGCCTACAATCAAAAAACAAGGCTTAATCGAATCAACGAATTCACATATGCGAGAAATAACATCAAAATCAAGTAAAATGCTATCTTAACTATGACTTGACTAAACTAAGCTTGATAACAAAATAAATCCCACACATCAACAAATTGCTTATCCGAGATGATTATTTGAATTTAAATGCAACACGGAATACTTGAAACCCTAGAATCTTGCTCTCACAAAACTCTACTTCAAATCAATGACCGTCAAGCCTCACAATTCTACAATGCCACCATCGACCATTCCCAAGAAATTCTATAGCTTGATAACTTAAAAATCGGATTTCGAGGCTCGATTTTCACAAAGTTTCAAATATATCATCTAACTTCGAGAACTACTTCAATTGGACGAATGAGGGGCATGAGTATTTACCAAGCATTGTATTAGACGAGGTATTCACGGTGGGTACTCCTCTTTCTTTCTTCCCTCTCTTTTTTCTCTATTTTCTCTCCCTTGCTCCTTGCGCGAGCCCTCGGTTAAAAAGAGAGGAGCCGAATGTCCATCCCCTTCTTTTTTCCTCTTCTTTGACTTTCAGATCTTCCTTTTATTTTATTTTATTTTTTTCTTACTTTTCTCTTTTTTGACTTGGTCAAAACCCACGCATATTTTACGCATGCATCCGTTGACTTGTGGGTAGAAAAACCATCGCGGGGCGTTTCACTCAAAAGGCTAAATAATATTCGTCGGACGTAACTTCGCGGCAGTGTATCCATTGATTTGTCGCAACAAGACATCGGGTGCCAAGACTTTGAGAGTTGCCAAGTCTCTGCACGTATCTCTCCTATCATGTATCACTTCCCATGGAATTGTAACCAGAAGAGAAGTCCTCTTTGTTTCTTCGGCAATTCCGTGAACCATTATCAGCCCGAACAGCAACCACTTCGATGGATTCACCCCGCAACACGAATATGCCGACAATGAAACTGGCCCTCCTGTCCTTGTTGATGTTCTCGTGCCATTGCATTCGATTCTCTGTTGTTGTTGCTGCTGCAACGAGCACGATTTCAGTGGGACAGAGTCTCACAGGCTCAGACACTCTAGTATCTTCTGGTGGGGTATTTGAGTTGGGTTTCTTTTCCCCAGGAAATTCTTCTGATATGTACCTCGGGATATGGTACAAGAAGATTGAGAAAAGAACCTATGTCTGGGTGGGTAACAGAGATCGGGCTTTCACCACCTCCGCTCCTGCTCTTGCCATAGACAGAGCCAATCTCGTGATCCTGGATGGCAAAATGACCTACAAGTTGAGCAATGATTCTGTCAGAGGCAATGTCAGCGCAACGCTGTTGGATTCGGGGAATTTTGTATTGAGGGAGGATAGCTCGGAAGCAATTCTGTGGCAAAGTTTTGATGATCCTTCAGATACGTTTCTGCCTGGAATGAAGCTTGGATACAGCAGAAAGACAGGAAAGGTATGGGCGCTGACTTCTTGGAAGAACGCCATGGACCCTAGCACGGGGGAATTCTCCCTGAGAATGGCTTCCGAAATCTCATATGCGTTTTATATTTTCAAAGGTAGTAAGACATATTGGACTAGTGGGGTTTGGAATCCAGAATTACAAATATTCAGTCTCATTCCTGAGATGAGTTTAAACTCCATGTTCAATTTCAGCTTCATTAGCAATTTTAATGAGGTTTATTTCACATATTCGCTTTATGGTTCGTTTGGAAATACAAGTACACATTTAGTTATGGACCTGTCTGGACAGATTAGACAACAAACCTATCTAGAGACTTCGAAGGAATGGAGCCAGCTTTGGAGTCAACCACGGCAAGAATGTGAGGTCTACAGGTTCTGTGGTTCATTCAGCATATGCAACGGCTATCCTTTTCCTTCTTGTGACTGCTTGGATGGATTTAGGCCCTCAGATCATAAGAACTGGCAACAGAATGATACATCGGCAGGGTGTGTGAGGAGAATACAGTTGCAGTGTGAACAAATGGAACATGGAAATGGTGATAAGGATGGATTCCTCAAGATGGAACATGTGAAATTGCCGGACCATCCCAATAGCATGGACGTAATATCCACTGAAGCATGTGAAGCAGCCTGCTCTGATAATTGTTCTTGCACTGCATATGCTTATAGTGGCTCTAGCGGGTGTTCGCTGTGGCTGGGAGACCTCTTTAATCTAGAAGAGCTCCCTCAAAATTATTCTTCAGGTCAAACAATATACATCAGACTTGCCGCTTATGAGCTCCAAAATAAAACCCTCCAACACTCCCGAGGTAGAAGCAATATTCTTATCCTGTTGATTTATTATGTGACTTTTCCACAGAAGACTTCAACTTTCTTCAATGAATGTTTTCAGGGATTAACAAAGCACTAAAGATAGCCCTAGCTTCTGCTGTTCCTCTTGTTGCTCTCTTCATAGCCATCTCCATCGGTTGCCAATGGAAAAAGACACAGAAGGGCAAGTCCTCTGATCCTTTTTTCTCCTTTTTATTGGTTTGGGGTCTCTCTAGGTATAAAAAGCATAATGTGGCTTTGTGAACAGGTAAATTGGGACCGACTCAGGACATTTTACTGTTTGATGTGGACCTGAGCATTGCTGCTGGTACAGAAGAAACTTCTCGAAAGGGAATAGGAAATGAAAAGAATACGAAGGATGCTTGGTTGCCTCTGTTTAGCTTTTCAAGTGTTACTGCTGCTACAGAAAACTTCGCGAATTTGAACAAGCTAGGAGAAGGAGGTTTTGGACCAGTTTACAAGGTAGTTTCTTTAATTGCCTTGCAAATTCCATTTCGAAATGGCAAGTTCACATTAGTAAAGGATACGCAAGTGAATTCTCTCCAGGGTAAATTACTGAACGGAAAACATGTAGCGGTGAAGAGGCTCTCCAAGAAGTCTGCTCAGGGGATGTTAGAGTTGAGAAATGAAACAATGCTTATAGCCAAGCTACAACACAAGAACCTTGTTAGACTCCTGGGCTGCTGCTTAGAGCGAGATGAAAAGATTCTAATCTACGAATTTATGCCCAACAAAAGCTTGGATTCATTCCTCTTCGGTAAGCTGTTTTGCTCCCCTCAGGAATATACGCCATTACTCAATTTAACTATGTTAATTCATTCAAAATAATGTCTTAGTAATATCAAATTGGAACAGATCAAGCAAAACGACATCTCCTAAATTGGGAAAAGCGTGCGCACATTATTGAAGGAATCGCTCAAGGGCTTGTTTATCTTCATCAACACTCCAGATTGCGCATTGTCCATAGAGACCTCAAAGCTAGCAACATTCTATTGGATAGTGAAATGAACCCCAAGATAGCTGATTTCGGCCTAGCAAAGATGTTTGGTGGAAATGAGTCTGAGGCAAACACGAATCGAATTGTGGGAACATAGTAAGTGCAATATTTACCTAACGAAGCATTTATCAGACCTTTCATTGACCATACATTTTCTGCAGAGAAAGATGCTTTTGGGGTGCTCTATGGAGTCCCTTGTGGTAATTAAAGAACCTGACTCCATTGATTGATATTTAGTGGCTATATGTCTCCGGAGTATGCCTTGGAGGGAATCTCCATAAAGTCGGATGTGTTTAGCTTCGGAGTGCTGCTTCTGGAGATAATAAGCGGCAAAAAGAATACTGGCTTTTATCAGATGGATTCAATGGATCTTCTTGGATATGTAAGAAGCTTTGCGCTTGTACAAAAAGAGAATCATCTTTGTACTTTAATGTTTGTCCATTTTTGCTCCTCTAGTTTGGCTATTTAATTAGGATCAGGTGCCTTTTTTGTTTCATCATAAGGTAGCTCTCCCTAGGCATTGTCTTGACAACATTAGCACATGGCCCTCTCTTGCTTTTCAGGCTTGGCAACTGTGGCAAGAAGACAGAGCTCTCTGCTTGGTGGATTCGGCGTTAGAAAATCATAACTCGGATGGCACACTGATGAGACATATTAATGTGGCTCTTCTGTGTGTTCAAGAGATCGCAGCTGATAGGCCAACTATGTCAGAAGTATTGACGATGCTCACGAATGAGCTGTTAACTCTACCTTCTCCAAAGCAGCCAGCTTTCTCATATATAAGGACTCAGAAAATGCCAGAACTGCCTCTTTGCAGACCTGATCTCGCTTCAGTAAATGATGTTACTCTCTCTGTAATGGAAGCTCGATAGCTTTTCAGACACGAGATCTTGTCATTTGTGATTCTTTGCTGATAGGCTGCACTAGTGATTTCTAAGTGCAAAAGAAACCAGATTTGAGCTTTATGTGTAATTGAAGTTATGGTGGAATTTGTCTCCATCAAAAAACAGGAAGCTCGATGTGAGCTCAATTGAGTTATGGTATGATCACTATTAAAATAATAGAGCTGGAGCTTTATATTTTAGTGGGTTTTTCAAGCTCTTTTGCATCCTGAAATCTCAATTTTGGCCATTCAGCCCCTACATGTCTTCATAATGTTGCAATGGAGTGCTCCATAGTATTGCGAGCATGTTGTAACCTGACTCATTTTACTTGAGACGCCACAACTTGCAAGAAACTCAATAAATCAGCCCTGATAGACAGCACCAACTCATAGCCGGAACACTATGTTATTTTCATTCAATCTGCAAATAAATCTCTTCCAATCCGCGAATCTCAACTGTAAGATCATTGCAACTATACATGTGATCAAAACAACTAAGAATTTTGATGAATGGAGCCTTTTCTCTAGTAAAGTAACTTTCAATGCATGTTGGAAGAAAGGTCCTGCTCGTTTGATGAGTATTCCATGTCTGACATATCTCTTTCATTGAAGAAGCCGGGCTCTTGAGGCGGAGGCAATGCCATGTCGCTTGCTCAGCAGCAAAAGTACTGTTGGTGTTGGCATATTAGGCCTCTCATCTGGACTTTGTTGCGCACGTAGCAGAGCCACATGGATTGATTTTATTGCTTCGGATTTGTTATTTGAGTCTGAATTTGATGGATTGACCAGTTCACACGATTTTGTCTCCTTGGACAGTCTCCATGCCTGGAGGGGACAAGAACCAAAACCAGATAATTGCAACGCTGAAAGAATTGTGGAATTTGTATGACAGAACGTTTGTTCGGTTTATGATTACTTACATGGCCAAGTAGGTTAAGCTTATGATAGAGGATGGCTGAGTTTCCTGTTTCTCCTCCCACTTACAGTCTCTACCACCAATACACAACAGATATATACTAGAACATTGGGGGAAAAGAATGGCCCATTCAAATTGATACCTCTAATTACTACTAAAATGTGAGAGAACAAGTGCCTCCTGCGATCTGAGAATAAAAACTCATTGGAAGAAGAGAGGAGTAGAACAGGAAGCGAGAGCGTGCAGAAGTGACCAAACAACGTGCACCAGCTGCAGCAACTTCTTCAGGGGCAGGATTCAATCCTGCGCGGGCAGAGTCCACATGATTTCTAGTCATGTCCGAGAAAAACTCCGGCTCGTCCACATCATTTAATGAATTTTACACTTTAACGATATAAATTAATTAAAAACTTGATGAAGGCTGTAATTTTGTGTCGTGCATGCTGTTGCTGCTCTCTTGGCGGACGTAAATCATTACAACTGAATCATGTAAATCCGGTGTTTGATCTATTTTCTTTATTTTGTCTATTTTATCGTTCGTTTACCTTTCGCAACAATTACTATTAGATTCAATCTTGGCTAAGTTGAAGCAAATAGATGGCGATAGAAAAAGAATTGAAAGAGGAAAGTTCATAATGTATTGTTTAAATATATATACGAATATAGATTTTCGCATTGAAATCAGTAAGAAATCAGCAGAATTGGAAAATCCGACTTGAAGACTTTGACTTGGTCAACGATGGGTCAGAGAAAGATACAGAATTATTCCGTGTAGAAGTTGGTTCGAGTTCTTAGGGCAGAGGCATATATATAATCATATGTGCTTGTAGCCGTGTGTTGCTTAGTTGGTCTTGAAATCTTGAAGGCCCGTTTAGTAGTGCTTGGCAGTGGATTTCTCCATTGATTTCGCTCATGTAATTACACTAAGAGCTTTTATGTGTTGAAGTTGATTAAGTTTTTGTGGTAAGAATTTGTATATAATCTCTTCATGAGATTGAGAGATTGTTTAATGATGAATTATGAGGCTAAACACTGCGTGAATTATTAAGTATAATTGAGGGGAAAAGTACCAAAAAAGTCCTAAACCTATTGCATTGGTACCAATTCAGTCCTAAACTTTTCAATTGGACCAATTCAGTCATAAACCTTTTGATATTGGAACCAATTCAGTCCGTCCGGCTAATTTTGGCCGGCCGGCGCTGATGTGGACGTCGGTCGGTGATCGGATGCTGATGTGGCAGTTTTTATTATTCTTTTATGATTTTTTCGAATTTTTTAATGATTTTTTATGATTTTTTCTTTTTTTTTTTTTTTTCCTGTTATTTTCTGCCTTCTCGGTGGCGGCGAGCCTCCGGTGAGGCTTGTCGGCCACTGGGCGAGGGCCACGAAGCCCTCCCCTGCCGTCGGCGAGGGTCGCGGCCCTCGGCCGGCCTCTCCCAGGGCCGTCGGCGAGGCGGCTTCGCCTGGATCTGGGCGGGGCTAGCCTCGCCCTGGCCTTGCCGCGGGAGGAGGGAGAGGAAGAGGGACGGGGAGCGAGCGAGGGACGGGTTGTGGGACTGGCACCATCGGAAGAAGGAGAGGAGAGTGTTGGGGCGGCGGGCTAGGGTTTCGGAGGCAAAGATCGGGCGGAGGAGCGGCGGTGTGAGGCGCGGGAGGTGGGGACCGGGGCCTCGAATGGGATTTCGTGGAGGTGAGGGCGGCGGTGACGGGACGAGAAGCTCCGAGGTCGACGGCGGAGGAGTCGCCGGGGACTCGCGGCAAGGCCGGGCGAGGCCGACATGGGCTAAGCCGCCTCGCCGCGGCCTTGGGCGAGGCCGAGCGAGGGTTTCGCGACCCTCGCTTCCGCCCTGGCGATGGCCGCCATGGCCTCGCCAGCCGCGGGTGAGGCCGGCCTCGCCCGGATCCGGCGAAGCCGCCTCGCCGGCGGCCCCAGGAGAGGCCGGCTGAGGGCCGCGACCCTCGGCGCGGTAGGCGAGGGCCGCGGCCCTCGTCTAGTGGCCGGCGAGGGCTTCGCGGCCCTCGCCTAGTGGCCGGCAAGCCTGCGGTGAGGCTCGGCGGCCACCGGCGGAAGAAGCCGAGAAAATAACGGAAAAAGAAAAAAATTAATAAAAATTAATAAAAAATTAATACAAAATTCGAAAAAATCATAAAAATTATCACGTCGGCGTCGGCCGGCCAAAATTGGCTGGATGGACTGAATTGGTACCGATATCAAAAGGTTTACGACTTGAATTGGTCAAATTGAAAAGTTTATGACTGAATTGATACCAATGCAATAGATTTAGGACTTTTTTGGTACTTTTCCCTATAATTGAGTGTAATCGGGATTATGGAAATACTAAAAGTGTTTGAATGAGCTAAGTGTGGCTGTAATCCTCATTATATTATTTGATCTATAATAAAATTCATTGTTCCTCTCTAAGTGAATTTAGTTAATTAAGACTAAACTATGTAAATCTAACATTCGATTCTATTTTTTTATTCTGTATATTTTATTTTTTAAGGCAAGTTTCCCTTTCACAACACGCAACGCTTGCATCCATTGATTTGTGGGTGGAAAGTCCATCGCGGGGGCGTTTTATTCAAAAGGTCGAATAGTATTCGCCAGATGCAACTTCATGGAGTGTGTCCCTTGATTTGTCGCTACAAGACATCGGGTGCCAAGACTCCGAGAGTTGCCAAGAGTCTTTGCACGTCTCCCTCCCATCATGTATCACTTCCGATGGAATTGTAACAAGAAGGAAGTCCTCTCTGTTTCTTCGGCAATTCCCAGAACCATTATCAGCCTGAACTGCAACCAGTTCAATGGATTCCCCCTGCAACACGAATATGCCGACTATGAAACTAACCCTCCTGACCTTGTGGATGTTCTCGTGCCACTGCATTCGATTCTCTGTTATTCTTGCTGCTGCAACGAGCACGATTTCAACGGGACAGAACCTCACGAGCTCAGACACTCTTGAATCTTCTGGTGGGGTATTTGAGTTGGGTTTCTTTTCCCCAGGAAATTCTTCTTACACATATCTCGGAATATGGGACAAGAAAATTGAGGTAAGAACTGTTGTCTGGGTGGGTAACAGAGACCAGCCTCTCACCATCTCCTCTCCTGCTCTTGCCATAGACGGAGCCAATCTTGTGATCCTGGACGACGGAATAATAACCTACCAGGTAAGTGATAATTCCGTCAGTGGGAGAGTCAGCGCAACGTTGTTGGATTCGGGAAATTTGGTATTGAGGGAGGAGAGCTCGGAAGCAATTCTGTGGCAGAGTTTTGATTATCCTTCTCATACTCTTCTGCCTGGAATGAAGCTTGGATACAGCAGAAAGACTGGAAAGTTATGGGCGCTGACTTCGTGGAAGAGCGCCGTAGACCCTAGCCCTGGGGATTTCTCCCTGAGAGTAAATTCCGATAGCCCAGATGAGCTTGTTATCGTGAGAGGGACTAGGAAATATTGGACTGGTGGGCCTTGGAATAGAGATTCGCAATTTTTTTTTTTTTGTATTCCTGAGATGAGAGTAAACAACAATTTAAATTTCAGCTTCATTAGCAATCAGAATGATCGTTATTTCATATATTCGCCTTATGGTTCGTCCGGTAATACAAGTGCAAGACTACTTTTTGGACCTGAATGAACAGATTAAACAAGTCAGGTGGCTAGAGAAGTCAAAGCAATGGAATCTGTTTTGGTCTCGACCACGGCCCCAATGTGATGTTCATTCAGAATATGCGCCAAAAGAACTGATGATGTTTGTGAATGCTCGGATGGATTTAGGCCCTCAGATCTGGAGAAGTGGCAACAGTATGATAGATCTGCAGGGTGTGCGAGGAGAACACCGTTGCAGTGTGAGCAAATGGGACATGGAAATGGTGATAAGGACGGATTCCTCAAGGTGGACCATGGGAGATTTCCGGATGACTACAATAGCTTGGACATAATATCCACTGAAGCATGAGAAGCAGCCTGCTCCGATAATTGTTCTTGCACTGCATATGCTTGTGATGGCACTAGTGGGGTGCTCGCTGTGGCACGGAGAACTCTTTGATCTAGAAAAGCTCTCTCAAGATGATTCTGTAGGTCCAACAATATAAGTCAAACTTGCCGCCTATGAGCTCCAAAATAAAACCCTCCAAAACTCCCGAGGCAGAAGCATTATTCTAATCCTACGGATTTATTATGTGACTTTTCCATAGAAGGCTTCAACTTTCTTCAAAGAATGTCTTCAGGGATTAACAAAACACTAAAGATAGCCCTAGCTTCTGCTGTTCCGCTTGTTGCTCTCTTCCTAACCACCTCCATCGGTTGCCAATGGAAAAAGACAGAAGGGCAAGTCCTCTGATTCTTTATTCTCCTTTTTATTGGTTTGGGGTCTCTCCAGGTATAAAAAGCATAATGTGGCTTTGTGAACAGGTAAATTGGGACCGACTCAGGACATTTTACTGTTTGATTTGGACCGAAGCATTGCTGCTGGTACGGATGAAACTTCTTGAAAGGGAATAAGAAATGAAAAGAGTACGAAGGATGCTTGGCTGCCTCTGTTTAGCATTTCAAGTGTAACTGCTGCGACAGAAAACTTCTCGAATTTGAACAAGCTAGGAGAAGGAGGGTTTGGACCAGTTTACAAGGTAGTTTCTTTTATTGTCTTGCGTATTGCATTTTGAAATGGCAAGCTCGCATTAGTAAAGGATATGCAAGTGAATTCTCTCCAGGGTAAATTACTGAACGGAAAACATGTAGCGGTGAAGAGGCTCTCCAAGAAGTCTGCTCAGGGGATGTTAGAGTTGAGAAATGAAACAATGCTAATAGCCAAGCTACAACACAAGAACCTTGTTAGACTCCTGGGCTACTGCTTAGAGCGAGATGAAAAGATTCTAATCTACGAATATATGCCCAACAAAAGCTTAGATTCCTTCCTCTTCGGCGGGCTGTTTTATAGACCTGATCTCGATTCAGTAGATGATGTTACTGTCTCTGTAATGGAAGCTCGATAGCTTTTCAGACAGGAGATTCATCTTGTTAAACGCGATTCTTTTCTGATAGGCTGTTTGAGATTTCCAAGTGCAAAGGAAACCAGATTTGAGCTTTATTATGTAATTGAGTTACGGTGGAATTTGTCTCCATCAAGAAACATGAAGCTCGATCTGAGCTCAATTGAGTTATGGTTGCTATGACCGTTGTGAAAATAATAGAGCTGGAGCTTTCTATTTTAGTGTTTCTTTCAACTTTTTTGCATCCTGAAATCTCAATTTTGGCCATTTAGTGCCCATATGTATTTGTAATGTCACAATGGAGTGCTAGGTATTATTGCGAGCAATGTTGTAACCCAACATACACGGACACATTTAACTTGAGATGCCACAACTTGCAAGAACCTCCACATGTCGGTCCTCATAGACAGTACAACTTATAGTAGGTATGCTATGTTATTTTCATCAAAACTGCGAATAAATCTCCTCCAATCCGTGAATCTCAACTGTTAAGCTCAAGATCATTGTAATGTGATCAAAACAAATAGGCATTTTGATGATAGGAGCCTTTGAATATTATCGACTCTCCAATGAAGTAACTTTCAATGGATGTTGGAAGAAAGGTCTTGCTCGTATGATGAGTATTCCATGTTAGATAGATCTCTTTCACTGAAGAAGCCAGGCTCTTGAGGCGGAGGCCATGCCATTTTAACTTACTCAAGGGCAGAACTGCTGTTAGCGTTGGCACGATAGGCCTCTCGTCCGGACTGTGTTGCGCACGCGGTAGAGCCACATGGATTGATCTTAGCACTTCGGATTTGTTACCCGAGTTTGAATTTGGTGGACTGACTGGTTCACAAGATTTCGTCTCCTTGGATAGTCTCCTTGCTTGGAGGGGACCCAAAAGCCGAAACCAGATAATTGCGATGTTGAAAGAATGTCGGAATTTGATTAACAAAAAGCTGCTTGGATTAACTTACATACATGGCCGAGTAGGTTAAGTTTGTGATAGGGGTTTGGCTGAATTTCCTGTTTCTCCTCTTACTTACAATCTCTCGCATCAATTCACCACTACTTAATACATTGAATATCATTAAAAATAGACCATCAATTGCATGCTCTAGCGACATGTAATCACTGTACCCTGCATTTCGATTTAAATCACAAATTTCACATTGTTGCAAGTCAAAAGAAAATAAATTACGAGTAATTAAGCTTTTCCAAGAAATTTACATTTCTAAAGTCTTGAGGAAAAAGTAAGAGTTTTAGAAAATGTTTTTGGATACGCTTTGGGGGTCTGGAGATCGGCTCCAGACTTAATGAATTGTGTTCAAAAGCAAAATTTAATTTCTTCTTCCCATCTTGCCCTCACTAAGTTTTGCATATTCCCCTTTTACCCTCCATAAGGACAGATCGTGTCTGGTTGCAGAACAGCGGAGAGACGTCGGTGCGCCACCGGCGGCGGTCGCCTGGGCTTGCCGGTCTGAATTCCAGATGCCAATCTGGTTGCCGGGCTGATGCCCCACCGGCGGTCGCTGCGGGTGGCCGAGAGTCGCCTAGGGTCTGGGTTCGCTCGTGTGGATCGACGAATGCGGGGCTGGATCGCCTAGGGTCTGGGTTTGCCACGTTCTCTCTCTGCTCTGTCTCCATTTACTTGCTTCGCGAGGATGGCGATGTTAGTTGTTAGCTCGTTTCGCTCTTTGTGTACGAGTTCGACCAGGGCTCATTTAATTGGTTCTAGTCAATTAGCGAGTTGCGCGAGCCACAAATTTAGAGTGAGTGGTTTTAATTTATGGCTCTTGAGAGAGAGTATGGGGTGCATGATAACCAAAATTTCTGTTCAGAAATAATTTTTCTATTCCGCACTGGAATAAAACCCTGTTTGATAAACCTACTCAATTTTTCTATTTTTGGAATAGATTTCTATTCTAGAAATTGATTTGGAAGATAAATCAGAAGTATAAATTTTCTATTTCTGATTTCTGGAAGAGAAATCAAAAATAATTTCTCTCACTAAACCCTAATTTCGGTGAGTCCTCCCTCATCTCCTCTACGTCTCTGCCTCCTCCTCCTCCTCTTCCTTCACCTCTCCTCATTTTATTAAAAATAAAAATAAATAAAAATAAATATATTCATTTTATTCATTTAAAAATAAAAAAATAAAAAATAATTTTTATTTATCATTTTATTTTTAGTTTATTAAAAATAAATTTATTAAAAATAATTTATTTATGATAAATAAAAATAAATTTATTTTTATTTGCCTTGAGTGTTTTGCCAAATAAATTTATTTTTATTTTTAATTTTTATTCATTTTAAAATAAATATATTCGTAAAATAAAATAAAATAGAATAAATAAAATAAATTTATTTTAAAGGATATTTTTATTTTATTTTTTATGATTTATTTTATTCTTTATTTTTTGTTACTAAATCATTTTTATTTTTATTTTTTTATATTAAAGGTCGTTTATCATTTTAGCCGTCATCCGAAATGAAGAAATTTTGTGTCGTTATCAAACGGTTATTTTTGCTTAAAACTCTTCTAAATAGAAATAGAAAAATCAATTTCTATTCCGAAACTATTTCGGAACGTAAATGGTTATCATGTGCGCCCTATGTATTCATTCACATACATTTCTCAGAACATAAGGATAAAGCTAAAAATTCTTTGTTGGATTTTATCTTTTGCAGCTTCATCACTGCAATTTCTTATCTGGGTTTGTTCTGTCTTATGGCATTTTTTCTGTATAGACCCATTGTTTGCAGGTAATTTTCAGCTCACTCATTGACATGTGTTATGAGTTAATTGATCAATCAGTTGGTGATTTTTTCTTCTTTTTATTGGATTTATGAAATTTATTTCAAAGGTTATGTAGATATAGATGATAGCAGCTGTGTTTTTGGGAGAGGAAGAGGCAATCTGGTTACTGATCCGTTACTTGAATGAGTTCTTATTGAAGCTCAGGGGTCTTTTTCTTTTCTCTGGAGACCCAGGAACCACAATGAAAGGAAAATACAGTGAAATTGATGGTGGCAGTGCTGCTCTTTAATTTGGCCAGGTGTGGGAGCTTGATCGAGGAGTGACGTTCATATATGAAATGGAAAATCATGGGGTGAAGCCATTCTGAAAGGTGCAATATTTACCTAACTAAGCATTTATCAGACCTGTCATTCTATACGTGTTTTGCAAAGAAATGAGTCCAAGGCAATTACAAATCGGGGTTTGGGAACATAGTAAGTGCAATATTTACCAAAGCATTTATCAGACCTGTCATTCTATACATGTTTTGCAAAGAAAAATTCTTTGGGGTGTTCTATAGAGTCTCTTGTTAATTAAAAAGACCTAACCCCACTGATTAATATCTAGTGGCTATATGTCTCCAGAATGTGTCTTGGAGGGTGTCGTCTCCATAAAGTTGGATGTGTTTAGCTTCGAAGTGCTGCTTCTGGAGATAATAAGCGACAAAAAAAGAAAAAAATACCGGCTTTTATCGGACCGATTCAATAATCTTTTGGGATAAGTAAGAAGAAGCTTCATGCTTGTACATAAAGAAAAGAAGCAGCTCTGTACTCTAATCTTTATCCTTTTTGGCTCCTCTGCTTTGGCTATTCAATTAGGTGTGGTGCCTTTTGTGTTTCACTTCTCGACAACATTAACACATTCCTGTCTCTTGCTTTTCAGGCTTGGCAACTGAGGTGAGAAGACAGAGCTCTCTGCTTGGTGGATTCGGTGTTAGATCATCACGAAGTGGATAGTACACTGACGAGACATTAATGTGGCTCTTCTCTGTGTTCAAGGGATTGCAGCTGATACGCCAACTATGTCAGAAGTATTGACGATGCTCATGAATAAGCTTTTAATTCTACCTTCTTCAAAGCAGCCAGCTTCCTCGTAGATATTGACCAAGAAATCCCAGAACTGCCTCTTTACAGACCTGATCTCGATTCAGTAAAGGATGTTATGGTCTCTTTAATGGAAGTTCGGTAGCTTTTCAGACACAAGATTCATCCTGTTTCATGTGATTCTTTGCTGAAAGGCCGCACTTGTGATTTGTAAGTGCAAAACAAACAAGATTTGAGCTTTATTGTGTAATTGAGTTATGATGGAATTTGTCTTCATCAAGAAACAGGAAGCTTGATATGAGCACAATTGAGTTACGGTTGATCATGATCGTTGTAAAAATAATAGAGCTGGAGCATTCTATTGTCATGTGGCACTCAAGCTTTTTTGAGTTCTGAAATCTCAATTTTGGCGATTTACACCGTGTCTTTGTAATGTCGCAATGGAGAGCTGAGTAGTGGTTGAAGCAATGTTCTAACCTCACAGATATAGGCAATTTGACTTGAAATGCCACAACTTGCAAGGACCTCAATAAATCAGCCTTGATAGACAGTACCGACTTATAGCAAAAACACTATTTCCTGTTCCGAAGGAACGTGGGAAAAACAAGTATCACAACCGTTCAAAGGGGCTTATGTGCTCCTTCTCTCTCTAATGAGATGCTTATTTACATTGAAGCTGCATATAAATCTCTTCCAATATGTGAAAGTCCAATATTTAATCGCAAGATCATTGGAAGCATACCTGTGATAAAAACAACTAAGCATTTTGGTGAATGCAGCTTTTGAATTTTATCGACCCTCTAGTAAAGTAACTGTTATTGCATTGCTTGAAGAAAGGTCCTGCTTGTTTGATGAGTAATCCATGTCAGACACATCCCTTTCATTGAAGAAGCCGGGCTCTTTAGGTGGAGGCAATGCTATGTCGCTACTCAAAAGCAGAACTACTGTCGACATGTTAGGCCTGTCGTCGGGACTTTGTTGTACACACAATAGAGCCACATGGATTGATCTTAGCACTTCGGATTCGACGCACGATTCTGCAATTGGTGGATCAATCAGTTCACAAGATTTCATCTCCTTGGACAGTCTCCATGCCTGGTGGGGGAAAAAAATTAAAACAATGTGATCGCATGCTGCAAAAATGACAGAATTTGTATAACAGAGGTTGCTCGGTTAATGAATGCGTACATGGCCAAGTAGGTTAAGCTTGTGATCAGGATGGCTGAATTTCCTGTTTCTCCTCCCGCTTACTATCTCCAGCACCAACACACCGAAGCTGAATACATCGGATTTTACTGAGAACAGGCCATCAATTGCATACTCTGGAGGCATGTAACCACTGCACCATACAATTTAAGTTGCTTCACAATTTTATGTATGGTTTGAGTCAAAAGAAAAGAAATTCATGAGGACAAGTGCTTACTATGTTCCGACAACTCGGTTGGTATTTCCTCCACATTCATCTCCTCCAAAACTTCTAGCCATGCCAAAATCTGAGATCTTTGGATTCATCTCGTGATCTAGAAGGATGTTGCTAGCTTTCAAATCTCTATGGATGATCCTCAATCTGGAATCTTGGTGAAGATATAATAACCCCCGGGCAATGCCATTTATAATCTGAAAGCGCTTCTGCCAATCCAGTAATGTTCTTCGCTTTTGATCTGCACATGTTTTCTCATGCAAGTCAGTCAGTTGTGCCGCCACTGGAAATTGTGCACATATAATATGACGTCCCCCTTCTAGACTGAAATCTAGAAGCTAAATTTGGTGACGGATACGTCAGTGGTTTATCACTAACTAGGCTGTCTGAGCATACATAGGCCTCATTAAGTTGAGTTTCTAAAGGTTTTAAGGAGCCCACCAAATATGAAGGAGTCCAAGCTTTTGTTTGGCATGTACTCATAAATCAGCATCCTTTCCTCCTCTTGAATGCAACACCCTAAAAGCTTTACCAGATTCCGGTGCTGAAGTTTGGATATACATAGTACTTCATTCTTGAACTCTCTGAGTCCTTGTCGAGAGCTTTTTGAAAGCCTCTTCACCGCTATTTCTTTTCCATCTTCCAATAGACCCTGCAATATTTTGGTAAAGTTTGCAGTTTGATCTAACTCGGTAATTCAGTTTTTTTAGCCAGATAAAAAACATCGACATAGCTAGGTATTCTTTTGGTATTAAACATGTTGATACCTTGTAGACTGGTCCGAAGCCTCCCTGTCCCAGCTTATTCTCAATTGAGAAATGGCTCGTGGCAGTAATTATTGTATCAAATTCATACAACGGCAGTTCCAAATCTGTGTTCTCATTTCGTTTAGTTCCGTCTTGCTCTGGCTTCTGCATGCCAATTTCTGCAGAGGAGAAACATCAATGCCTATAGCAATCTCTGACTTCCTACTAACAGGTATTGGGACATGAAGAATGCAGAACGGTTATTATTCTTGCATTCCTTAAATAACAAAAATTCGGTAGATGCTATGGAAAGATACTTCCGCTTCAAGTCTTTCTTGAGCTAAAAGAGTCTCGATTGAACTATTTCTATTTTTCTTTTTTCCAAGATCCCAGAATAAAAAGTGTATAAATAGTTGGTTATTCATGCAGATAGGGCAGAGATACTCTCATACTACTACAGAAGAACTAATTCCCTCTATTTGGTTCCAAGTGGTGCTCATATGGCGAAAGTTTGAGAGAAAAATCATTCAAAACACATTCACAGGAGCCAAAACTTACTGGAATCTTAAAAAAATTCTTACCTTCTCTGCTTTTCCTCTTCTTCCTCCTTTTCTTTGAAATATTCAAGATCAGGCATAGGCCAATGAGAAGTAATCCTGCACATGATACTGGGATAACTATGGTCTGGACTCGTTTTCTCCCTTTTGAGCCTCTATATGCCGCTGCATAGTGACCATAAGTTCAGATCAATCAGCATCAGACATCATACTCAGAAATGGACTAGCATCTAAATGATTTACAATGTTAATACATGCATTTACAAAGGACAAGTATCATAAGCACTAGAGGCTCGAGTTTTCTAGTATGGCAATTGAATTCTTACCTAATTCAGAGGCAGCCAACCTTATGTAAATATCTTGCCCGTTATCAGCATAATTTCTGATATCTATCAGGTCACCGAACCAAAGTATGCATCCGGTGCCGCTACCACTGATGTCCATATTTGAATATGCAGTGCAAGAGCAGTTTTCCAAGCAAACCTTCTCACACTCTTGGAGATTCATTGTCTTGTTATACCATGAAAGCTGTGTGTCTGGCAATTTCACACCAGAGTATTTCAAAAACCCTTCTCCTTGCTGGCAATCCAGCGGCGTCTTCCTCACACACCCACCCGACCAGTCTGACATTGCCCAATACTGAGGATATTTTGGCACAAACCCTTTCAAGCATCCACAGGCAGGGGAATTATTTATGTCGCAACTTCCATAAGCACCACACAATGCATACCTATCACAATTATCCATCTGAGCTGTCAAATACAGGTTCCACCCTTGAGTGCGGTCGATCCACGTGGAACGTTGGAGGACACCAGACGGGTTCAAAACCATCATCGAGACAAGCGAGCTATCCGTGAGATTATAGGTGTAATAGACCTCCTCCTTGGTGAATACAAACTTGAAGTTGTAAATTGGGTTTGGTTTAAGATTCGGCATCCCACTGAAGCGGAGGCCATTCCATGGTCCAGAACGGAAAGTAATGATAGAATCCTTCCTCAGGAAGAACTGGGGCACTCCACTAGGGTCGATCCCGTTTGTGTAATCACCGGTAGAGGGATCATTCGGACTCTTCCAGGATGTCAGGATGCGGTTAAGGCCTGTCCTTAGGTCTATGCCGTATTTCACACCTGGAAGAAAAGTATTACCCGGGTAATCAAAACTCTGCCACAGGTACTTACTTGGATCGGTGTCATTTTCAGGTCTCAGGATAAAGTTCCCTGAATCTAGGAGCTGAGCCACAACTGCACCTGTTGCAGCTAAAGATGAGTTCGAAGACCAAACAGTGCGATTATCTCCACTGAAAATGGTGAGAACTGCGGGATCAACAATCTTAACGACTCCAGAAGAATCATTCAGGGGCAAGTCTCTATTGGCAACCCATACTACCGTTCCGTAAGATATTTTCTTGTACCATATTCCGAAATAGCGTAATCCTGACTTCTCAGGGCTGAAGAATCCTAGCTCAAAGTTCCCGCCGCTTGAGACTATTGTATCGCCATCTCTGATTGATTGGTTTTCTGCAATAGTGTCCAGAGCAGCAGATGCAACAAAAATGCAGCACAAAGTGGACAAGAGGATGAATTTGGTAGAGCCTACCATGAACGTCCTCAATCTTCTCATCAATCTCTTCAATGACATCGGAAGTTCATATCATTAAGAGAAGAATCCGAAAAAAAAGAACTCTAACAAACCCCCATGGTCTTCCTTCTGAACTATGAATGCCCAAAGGAATTTCAATTTTCTCCTTCCGGAGGTGGCGGGCACGTTTGGACTCCTAAAATTTTATTGGTCAGAGCACTCAGCCATTTTGTTTGAAGAAATCTGGCCAACTAGGCGAGTGCTCATTCTTCGACAAATTATGAGTTTGGTATGGATGCAGTTCTCATTTTCCATTGACTTTTGTTCATTCTCGTGAGTTGACCTAACATAGGAACAGTAGCGGAAAATGACGAAACGGTCTCTACTCGCCTTTTATGGCCTTCCCATCAACTTCCCTAACGGAAGTATATATCTGATCTCACACGGTGTCCTACTATTAATGTTAGAGATCTCGAAGATTCTACTATAAATTATTCTTTTATTAAATGCCAAATCTTCAAATCATTGTGAATATAATTGCTTTTGACTACGTCCTATTTCCACCAACCCAATGCCCACTCCCCCTATATTCATAAATAAATAGTTGGACAGTCAATTCTGGGAGTCCGCTCATAAAAGAAAACTGACTATTTCAATCAAAGATAGACAGCTGATGGAACGTTAATAATTTATGACTCGAGTCATTGACCTACGGAACCAAGGTCGAAAAGATTGAAAATAAAATCAGTAGTGGGTATATGTGAATACTAGTTCTCATACCTGCAATAGCACATCGTTAAGAAGAAATTTCTACCGTTCAATTGCTTATAGTTTTAGAAAATGGGAAGTTACAAGTCTAGCAGGATTGCTTTTCCTACAGGGCAACCGGAAATTTACTCCACAGCATATCATAAAGGAAAAATGAAATCATAAACCCATTTCACATCTACCGGTCAATCTGAGTTGTCCACTAATAAAATGTACGTAGACTTTGGATAAGAATAATGAAGGACTGGAATGAGATCTACTTGTGTCCTAAGTTATGCAACTAATTATTCTGACCGAGAATATAAATCCTGTGATATCTTTGGTGGGTCCAACCATGCTTTAGAATCATACATTTGACTAATTCTGTTCTCTTGTTTTTTTTCTTGGTTTATTGCTGACGGCTCTTGGGTTACTTTTAGAAGTTTGGTGGAATTGAGGCTCCGTTCGTTCCACGGAGGATAACTTCTAAAAAAATGTTTTTCGGATTTTTCAGTGCTTGGTTCACGAATAAACTAGTCAAGGAAGGTATTTTCAAAAAATGTTTTCCACTTCTCCTCTTTCTTTCATCTCTAGGCCAAGCAATTTCTTTCATAGAACACCTTTTCTTTATATATATTTTTTATTTTTTTGAAAATTCATTTTTTAATTAATTTAATTTAATTTTTTTTTTTTTTTTTTGGCTTCTTCCTCGGCCGACTGACGGACCACCCACTGCTGCTGTGGTAGTTTTCCCCAGAAAATCAAATTATATACCAAACGGCAAAAAATGTTTTTATAGTTCATTTTCAGCTTTCAACCGAATTTGAAAAGTATTGTCATTTTCATGAAAATTATTTTCGGAAAATTACACAAATAGTCCCTATATTTTCACTTAATGTCCAATTTCGTCCCGAACTTTCGATTGGCTCAATTTGGTCCCCGAACTATTGATAAAATGTCCGATCTAGTCCGAACTTTCGAATGGCTCAATTTGGTCCCTGAACTATTAATAAAATGTCGAGATCTAGTCCACGAACTTTCGATCGGCTCAAATTGGTCCCGAACTATGATGAAATGTCCGATCTAGTCCTTCGTTACTATTTTTCTTTTTCTTTTTTCCCTTTTTTCCTCTTTTTTTCCTATTTTTTTCCTTTTTTTTTTTTTTTTCGCTTTCCCACCGCCTCCCGCCGAGTCGGCGGAGGGCCGCGTCCGGCAAGGGAGCCCCTCGCCAGATCGGCGAGGGCCCCTCGCCGGCGTCCCTCGCAAGCGGGCGAGTCCCTCGCCGATCTTGCGAGGGAGCCCCTCGCCCGACGCCGGCGAGGGGCTCTCCCTCGCAGATCCGGCGAGGGGCCATCCTCGCCGGCGTCTGCGAGGGAGAGCCCCTCGCGGCGTCGGGCGAGGGCGAGGGCGAGGGGCTCCCTCGCCGATTTTGCGAGGGAGCCCCTCGCCCTACGCCGGCGAGGGGTCGTCCCTCGCCGGCGTCCGTCCGCCGCGTCTGGGAGAGCCCTTCGCCGCGTCGGCGAGGGGCCGTCCCGCCGGCATCCGAGAGGGAGAGCCCTTCGCCGGCGTCGGGCTAGGGCGAGGGCGAGGGGCTCCCTCGCCGGCGTCCCTCGCAGCGGGCGAGGGGCTCTCCTCGCGAGATCGGCGAGGAGAGCCCCGCGACGCCGGCGAGGAGGGCCCCTCGCGCGATCGCCGCCCTCCTCGCCGCCGGCGTCGCGGGGCTCTCCCTCGCCCGGATCCGCGAGGAGAGCCCTCGCCCTGCGAGGGAGAGCCCTCGCCCTCGCCCTCGCCCTACGCCGGCGAGGACGGCCCTTTGCCCGATCTGCGAGGGAGCTCCCTCGCAAGATCGGCGAGGGACGCCGGCGAGGGGGCCTCGCCGATTTGGCGAGGGGCTCTCTCGCCGGACACCGGCCCTCCGCCGGCTCCGGCGGAGGGAAAGCGAAAAAAAAAAAAAAGGAAGAAAAGGAAAAAAAAAGGGGAAAAAAGGGAAAAAAAAAGAAAAATAGTAACGAAGGACTAGATCGGACATTTCATCATAGTTCAGGGACCAACTTGAGCTGATCGAAAGTTCAGGGACTATATCGGACATTTTATTAATAGTTCAGGGACCAAATTGAGCCATTCGAAAGTTTAGGGAGTAGATCGGACATTTTATCAATAGTTCAAGGACTAAATTGAGCCGATCGAAAGTTCAGGGACGAAATTGGACATTGAGTGAAAATATATGGACTATTTGTGTAATTTTCCCATTATTTTCTTTCTCATCATATTTTTCATGAAAGGAACAAAGCCTAAATAGTCATCATCCAACGTGGAGATTATTGCCAATGGTTATATGGGCAAAAAAGCAAGAAGAAAAGGTTCCAACTTCCAAGCTATTATAATGATTCTCGATTAAGACGTCCAGCATGAGTTTTTGATTGTCGAGCATTCCGCTACAGATTAATCCTAGTGCATCAGTAACAGTGAGAAAGTATCATGAAGAACAATTTCCAATCTTATATCAGTATATATTGCACATTAATAGGGACCGTGCTGTCAAAAGTGGTACATTTCTGTCACAGTCCCAACACTTTCGTCCAGTTACGTTTGAATGTATTGCTACGAAGCGCATTTCACCAAGGAGACAACAATGTCATGTTGATTTCGTTTGGATGTGTTCTTGAAACAGGTGCCTTCCATTGAAGAAACCTGGCTATTTTGGAAGAGGCAGTTCATTGTCACTTCCCAGCATCAGAACCGCTGCAGACGTGCTCGGCCTATCCACAGGGCATTTTTGCACACACGATAGGGGCATATGTACGGACGTTAGTACCTCGGAAGGAAATTCTTGATGTTGGGAGGTGAAAAATTTCTGAGCTTACATTTCCTTGGTCCGGATGATGGAAACCCTCCGTTTCTCTTCCTGCTGACCGTCTCGAGCACCAAAAATGCCTTAGCTAAAGACATAGGATATTGGTAAGAGAACTCCTTTACATCTTCCCATCACATGTTTGAGTTTCAAAGAACAGCCGAAAATTTGAACTTACGGTGATCTTAATCTGTATATATTAAAAAGCGAAAGGTTCATGAAAAATAACAAACCAGCTGGTTACGTTGCTGATGAACTTATAGAATCTTTAACAAAGATGGCCACCATATCATCTCCTTTCATTGAAAAAAGGTTTGCCTGACAATAGAATAGCATAATGCATTCATCGAAGAAGAGGATAGCATGCGCTATTTATTGCCTGGTGGACAGGTGCAGCACGGCCTTCTCCAAGTTTATCTGTCGAGAAGTTAATGGTAGCGATAGCTACTGTAGCCAAGTCGAGTGAAGGTAACTCAAGATCTTCCTTTCGGCACTCGGAGGTGTCTCCCGATTCAAAACCTTCGCTTTGGCCTGCGTCTAGATTACATTCAAGTGCATTGCAAGGACCCGAGAAACTTCTCTGTAAAATCCGATCGGTGAGTCCCTGATATTGCCAGAGCATGTGAATAATGAAAAGCATCGGGGAAAGTATGATGGGAAAGTGAACAAGAGTGATACAGAGTACCTTCCCGTCAGCTTCATTTATATAACGGACAAATGCTTTCAATGGATTTGATTGAGATCAACCGACTTCTTCTCTTCATGATAAAACTTTAGATGTAGCTCCATTGCTTACGTGGAACAGTAATTAAAATTAAGAAATAAATGCACTAGAGATCCTAAAACTTTGAATTATAAACTTTCAAAAAAAATTTATCTCCTAAAACTTATACAAAAGTGCAGTTAAGTTTTAAAATATGTCACAAAAATACAATTGAGTAATAAAACTGTAAAAAATACAATCAAGAAAAGGATTCGATTGTATCAATTTGACAAATTTTATGACTTGATTGTAATTTTTGAAAATTTTAGAATTTAATTATATTCTTTGAAAGTTTTAGCACTAAGTTGCACTTTCATGACAAGGTTTAGGATTTTCAATACACTTATCCTTAAAATTAACCAAAAACCCGATAATTGCCTGAAATGTTAACAAAGTACAGATGGGTGTACATCGGTTCTATGAGAAACATAAGGCTTTGGTCAGAGACTAAATGAGGGCAACAATAGAATAAGTTATTTGGAGATCTCCCAAGATATCCATTTGTAAGTGACAGAAAAGTGCAGCAACTGTAGCTGATCCTCCTAATTTAGCATAATGAGGAGAATAACAAGCGGGAAAGTGGTGTCAATACGCGCACAAGGTGCAAAAGACGCGCATTATATTCCAAGTACTGCTATATCACGCTGTTCAATAATTTCTTGTCAGAAGATGAAGAAGCCCGATCTAAGTAACAGCCCGATGTCGCTGGCAGCGCATCGAACAAATTAAAGGTGAGAACATCATGGCCATTCGTAACATCTGAGGCAGCAGAACATAAAAACAATCTAGTAACAGATCAGAATGAGAGATATACCTTGAAGACGGTTCATTTTCTTCTTCTTGTTCTGTATTGTATAGATAGGTAGAACCAGACATATGAAAAACAGCCCCGAAAGAAACTGCCAGGCCTATGACCAGCTTGTAATTCTTCGGGTTTAAGTGCAGTAGGTGTTCACGACTCGGTCCAACGAGGGTGGAGAGTAGTAGCAAGGGCCAAAAGGCCTAGACAAAAAGTAGCTCCTGGCAAGCTTTTCAAATGGCAAAGGGGACAGAAATTAATCAAACTATACAATGAAGAGGAAGAGAGCAATTATAAGAAATATATATTGTGACATATTTGGATTAACTCACTTGAAATATTGTTGGCTGGAGGGAGTGGTTGTTGGGGTTAGAGTGTTTGGACAAAGAGCGTCTCTTGACAAGTTTCTAGGATGGTGAATGGGACATGAATAAACCGACTATGCATTGATTAGGGGGAGAGCTATAAACTCATAGAGGCGCTTTTTGACGTAATAACAAACTTTACATTGGAACTCCAAAGTTCAAGCGAGCCCAGGTTATAGTAATACTAGGATTAGTGATCTCTTAGGAAAGTGTCTGCTCATATGTCTAAATACAAAATCGTGAGAGTCAGTATGGGACGGCATAAAGTAAATAATACATTAAGTCAATTAATCTATGGATGTCACAATATGCTATCAGAGTGGGACCCCCTCCAGTAGGTATATGATTTTGGGGCAAACCGGATGAAAGCAGGTGGGCTTATAAGGGCCTAGTCTAATGGGGGTAGGAGTGGTTGTTGAGGCTGGAGAGTTTGGATAAGGAGCAACTCCTAGTGGATTCTAGGATGTTGAAGGTGGAAGGAAAAATTAGAATCATGCGCCAAATAGGAAGATAATGATTTTGAGATATATAAGTCAATACTGGAATTAATTCATGGAGGCGCCTTTTGATGCAACAGGAAGTTTTTCCTTGGAAAAATGCCTATTTGTACGTTAAAAGACAAAACCATAACATTTGGTATAAGATAGGGCAAAATAGACAATACATTGAGTGAGTTAATCCAAGCATGTCACAATATGGTATCAAAGCGGCACCCCTCTAGTAGGTGTGTAGTTAGGGGACAAATCAAGCAAAAGCCTGTGGGCCTATAACGATCTAGTCCAACAACGGCAAATAATGGTCATTGGGGTCCAAGGGCATAGAAAAAGAGTGATTCCCAGCAAGTTTTAGGATGGCGAAATAAATAAGAATAAACTAAACTATGCATCGAATAGGATGAGAGTGATTATAGGATCTATACGTGAAAATTGGACTCAACTCATGGAAGTGCATCTTGATGTAATGACAATGTTTGCTTTAGACCTCTAAAGTTAAGTGAACCTAGACTAGAACACTACAAGAATAGGTGACCTCATAGGAAAGTATATCCTTGTATGCCAAAGGACAAAATTGTGAGGTTCGGCATGGAACCAGCAAATTAATCCAGGGATATCACAGTAGGGCCTAAGAGAAGTAACAAAAATATAGAGATCAAGAGATTAATTCTATAATAATGTGAGGGGCCTTTCTATGATTTAGCAAATTCTTGTCTATAATATCCCTATCTGATTATGAGGTAGTCATAGGACTTGTCATTGCCAGTCATTAAGTGCTATGACTTTTAAAACGTGCTTAATTTAGTGATTTTCATCGAAAAATTCAATGTGACATTAATTTAATATAAAATCGTCGGCGTGGCTTGCCGGGAGATGATGTCATCGAACTTGAGTAGATGATATTGACCTCTTTTCTTGTTCCAAATTGACGTATATCGTAAACCCTAACTTGAGGTATTGGGGTTACATTGACGTATCGGAGCTCTTTACTTCTGAAATTACCAGCAGAATTTGCAGGTGATTAGCTGTCCTCACTCTTCTGTCGCACTCCAGAATGTTTCATCGGTCAGTTTTCTTGCCCTCCCCAATTACGAGGAGGGATATTCCCTTCAATTCCCGGTAAAGTCGGAACTCCGAAACGTCCGCAGTTCCGCTGAGTACTTCCGCCATCAAGCAGATCGGAGTCGCTTAACATTTCTTGGATAAAACTCTCAAAAAAAAGAAAAAGAAAAAGAAAAAAACAGAGAGAGAGGTCAGGTTAGATATATTTTTATTAAAACAATTCCATTTTTATTAAAGCAAAGAAGGATAATGAAAAACAGTGTCTTGTCAAGGCTCTCTTTGTTCCTGAAAAAAAAATTCAGTTTGTTACGTGAAATGAATGATTTGGAAAAAAGTATTTTAAAAATAATTATCTAAATTACTTGAAATAATTAGTTAATATAAATATCTCATTATTGACAAAAATTTATATCTAAACATTTTTATAGATGATGAATTCTTTTCTTCGTTCATTCATTTTCGTAAGAGATACTTTAGGAAAATATCTTCTAAATAATTTATTTTTCATAAATAAAGACACTTGGATTATCGTTTTGTTGTAAGTAGGCCAAGATTACAACAGCGACAGAAAAGAGATGAGTGAAGAGCGAAAGATTCGTTTCTTGTTAAAGAACTGGATCTTCAATGTCAAACTCTCCTAAGACAGGGATATATACCAAATCTCTTGGCGTAAGACTTTTAACAACAGACAAATTTTGGAATCGTGCAAGAAACTTCAGAGTTGGTGGCATTTGACTTGGACTTGATTACAGTCATCTGCAGATCTGTATTTGACAGAGAACTTCGGGTGGATGGAATACGAAGGTCACAAGCCAAAGAAACACCCGACAAACCTACCGTGTCAAGTAACCGAAGAAAGAGTACAACGCTGGAATAACTAAGAACTGGTCGGGCAATCTTCTCGGGTCGTCAACGGACGCCCCCATCAGGCTTCACCCGTGATGCATGTGCTTGGGTGAAGTCTCGCCTTCGTTGGTGACGGAGGCTTAAACTGTGAAATGCTCTGTTCAGCACGCGAGTCGTAGGAGTGATTGACGGTACATTTTTTTTTATGTTCTTGAATTGCGCTGTCGAAAGCTGCTTCTTTTCCCAAGAGATCCTTTGATGCCATACAAGGGTGGAACATGATTGTAAGTCATTTACTGTACACTTTGTACATTCATCAGAGTCCTTTGAGGAAGATCTTTTAGACCCTGCGTAGCTAAACCTGTCATTGAAATTAATGACATCTCAATTGAAGGCTCGGAATCGACCGCTATAATATTTTGCCACAAAAGCATCATTTGCCATCTTGGAGAATAGTATGAAGCAACTAGGATACTTCATCCCTAATTAGAAACACCCATTCAGAGTTTCTTATATAGTGCTATCCTCGAAGCATCGATAAAAAATGAGAAGTACCATGACTTACAAATTCTGATCTTAATATCTACTGCACCTTAAAAGAGGAGCATGTGGACAAAAGGGATGCATATCTTTCACAGACCCAACACTTTGCCTCACTATTTTTGTGAGTTACATCACAACCGAAGCGTCTTTTATCGAGGAGACAACAATGTCATGGTGACTTCATTCGGAGAATGCACCAGATGGCCAAAAGTGTGCTCTGGAAGCAGCTTCCTTTCATTGTAAAAACCTGGTTCTTTTGGAAGAGGCAATTCATTGTCACTTCCCAGCATCAGAATCAGCGCAGACATGCTCGGCCTATCCTCAGGACATTGCTGCACGCACAATAGAGCAACATGTATAGACCTTAAGACTTCAGCAGTATTATATGACTCAACCAACTCATCAACCAGTTCCATGGACCTGTCTTCTGTAAAGAGTCTCCAAGCCTGAACCAAAGACTCCAAACCATTAGGGGCAGTTCTTGATGTTAAAAGGTGTTAAATATCAGAACTTACATGTCCCACAAGATTGTGACAGTGGTCTGGATGACGAAACCCTCTGTTTCTCTTCCCGCTAACAGTCTCAAGCACCAAAACACCATAGCTAAAGACATCCGATTTTATTGAGAAAACTCCATCAATGGCATACTCTGGAGACATGTAACCACTGAAGAAATTGATAGGTTAAGAACTATTAGTTCAAAAGCAACTTCAGAGCAGAGGTCATAACTTCAGATATAAGTCCTTACTAAGTTCCAACCACTCTGATAGTGTTTGCCTCTGTCTCATTCCCTACGAAGCATTTAGCGGAGCCAAAATCAGAGATCTTAGGGTTCATCTCATTATCTAACAATATATTGCCAGCTTTTAGATCTCTGTGGATGATCCTGAGTCTGGAATCTTGATGAAGGTAAAGAAGCCCCCTAGCAATTCCACTAATGATGCCAAAACGAGTTGACCACTCAAGTAGCTTTCTCTGGTTTTGATCTGCCAAATTTTCATTCACGTTAGTAAAGCATATTCCTATTCAAATAGAGAACCAAGGCATTAAGTCTGTGTTTCATTAAACTAATGGTACTGTTACTGTTTCGTTTCCTCTCCATTCCCAAGTAAACAACATACAGGTGCTACATCCAATCGCTAGACCTCTTGACAAACGACCCAGAAGCTGGTGCTACTTCAATAGTATTATAAAGCTTACAAGCTCTAGTATGCTTTATGGAATTGTGGAAGTAAGACAAACCAAAGAGACAGGAATCCAAGCTGTTGTTGGGCATGAACTCATAGATCAACAAAACTTCTTCCTGAATGCAGCATCCCAGAAGCTTCACAAGGTTTCGATGCTGAAGCTTCGAAATAAAGAGGACTTCATTCTTGAACTCGTGTAGCCCTTGCCTTGAGTACCTTGAAAGTTTCTTCACTGCGATTTCTTGGCCATCCTCCAACACCCCCTGCAAATAGTTGTCATACATCAACTTTCCAGTTATTTTGCTTGCTATCTTTTTGGTGGCTTAAATTCTCACAGTAATTTCCTTTTTGAAATTGAGTTATTCAGCTTCCCATCTTCATCTTCAAATCGTGTGTGAATTTTTAAGAAGAGCCGATAGTTTAAAAGCTTGTGAATAATATCAATCAATATATGAGAAAGATTCCTGAAATTACTCACAAGATGATTTAAGTTGCTGATGAAAGTTGTGAAAATAATAACTAAAAGGGCCATCACAGTCCTAGCCTTTCAAGAACTAAAAGAAGGTCTACAGGACGAGCATCTTCTAATGTAAGTACTATACCATGCTGAAGAAAAACAGGAGCAGTTTATCAAATAGAAGAGTGTACTTCACAAGGATAGTATGCATTGTTTTATCACCTTGTAGACAGGTCCAAAACCGCCCTCCCCCAACTTATTTTCTTCTGAGAAGTTATTGGTAGCAATAGCTACTGTACCCAAGTCAAACACTGGTAACTCAAGATCTTCCTTTTGGCATTCAGAGTTGTCTCCTGATTCAAAAATGCTATCTTCACCTGCAGCAAGAACAAAGATGTGGTCAAAGAACACACAGGATATAAAACAGTGCTATGACAGAAATAAGACATCATGTGCAAACAAAAAGAGTGCAGTAATGGAAAAGATACTTGGATATCTAGCAAAATCCATAGTTGCATGTAAGAAAAAGGCTAGTTCAAAAGCTAAATGGAGTGCCCAGAAATCATTATGACGGGGTCTGCTTTAAATTCCCCATTTGTTCTGAAGATTTTTATCCTTAAGTATCACGAAAGTCATTTTCTTCCTATCTAAGGTAGGCTTGGCTAATCCTAGCAATTTACTTAATAGCATAATGAGTAAAATCAGTTAGGAATTTGAGTTCACAAAATGGGAAAAACACCATAAATAGAAAGTTTTCACTCTAATATCATCGTATCAAAGAACCAGCAGATTAGGAAGTCCTATTCATCAACTAGTCTAGCATACACTGGGAGTGCACGGAACAAACTACAAGTGAGATCGCTGGCAACACACAGTATAATATGGTTTACCTTTAAGATGCTTCATTTTCTTCCTCTTGTTCTGTAGAATACAGAAAGTTAGAACCAGACATAGGGAAACAACCCCGAAAGAAACTGCCAAGCTTATGAACAGCTTTTGCTTCGTTTGCTTTGACTGTAGTAGATCTAAGACAAGCAGCACAGCATACAGATCAAGAGTTAGAACCAGGTATTAGAGGTACAACACTTCTTTAAGTGATTTGTCAAAGTCATGGGACCATTTTTCTCTTTGGATTTCAGCAAATTCTTGTCTGTACTCTATGGATACCTGATTCTGAGGCTGCCATCCTGATGTAGAGGTCTTGCCCATTTTGGTTTAGCTCTCTAATGTCAATTAACTCTCCAAACCACAGCAAGCAACCAGTCCCTCCTCCTCTGATATCCAAGGTTGAATAAGCCATACAGGAACAATTCTTCTTGCAAACTTCTTTGCATTCTTGAAGATCCATAGTCTTATTAAACCAGGAATTACCTGTATCTGGCAATTTCACCCCAGGATACTTCACAAATATGTCCTTTCCACAATCCAGAGGAGTTTTCCGGACACACCCATGTGACCAATCCAAAATATCCCATTCTTGAGAGTACCTGGGTGTGAATCCTGTCAAGCACCTGCATACTGGGGACTCATCAATCTTACAGCTACCGTAGGCACCACATAATGCATAGGTGTCACAGTTGTCTATTGGTACAGTGAGGTAAAGTGTCCAACCCTGTGTTCGATCAATCCAAGTGAAGCGTTGTACGATGCCATTTGAACTTAATACCAGCCGGGAAATGAACGAACTGTCAAGGAGCTCAAAATGGTAGTAAATCTCATCGTCATCCAACACAAATTCATAACTGTAATATGGGTTAGGATCTAGATTAGGCATTCCACTATATCGAACACCATTCCATGGTCCCGACCGGAACTTAACAACTGAACCTTGCCTCAGTAGGCTTTGCGGGAAGCCATTTGGGTCAATTTTGTATGTAAAGTTACCTGGAGAAGGATCATCAATGCTCTTCCATGACGTTAAGTAGCGTTCAAAGCCCGTTGTTCTATTCCTTCCCATCTTCATGCCCGCTAGAAGCGTGTCTGTTGGATAATCGAAACTCTGCCACAATAAAAAACCAGAACCAGTTCCATCTACATCTTTCACAACAAGATTTCCTGAATCCAAGAGCTGTGCGACTGGATTTCGTGCATCTGTGGATGAGTTAGATGACCAAATTTCACTTCCATTTGCGTTCAGGAGGACAAGACTTCCCGAGCCAGTAACCTTCAAAGTGCCCACTGAATCCGCAAGCGGGGTGACTCTATTTGCGACCCATACTACTGTCATTGTGGTTACCTTTTTGTACCATATCCCAAGATATCGCCTTGATGGGACGCCAGTGCTGAAGAATCCTAGTTCGAATGTCCCACCACCTGAAACTAGGCTCTCACCATCTTGGATGGACTGATTCGCAGTGATGGAATCTAGTGCCTTGGAAACTTGAGCAACATAAGGCGAAGAGGCATAGAAAAGAAAAATCATGGAAAAAGACAGTACGGTTCTCATTCTGTTTGAAGCTCGCCAAGATTATCGCAATGGCTGATTGAACAACCACTTAGGCAAGTCACAATTAGTATTGTGACTAAAGGGGTGGCTTCCATTGAATTCCAAGGTCAACGCTTGCAAGTCATTCAGAGATACCTACGAAATTTCTTGGCGCAAGTTTTTTTCTTTTTTAAGTTTTAACAAGAGCAAAATTATGCAAAAATGGAGATAACTTGGAATCTTCCACGTAAGAGGTTAGCTTATATTCTTTTAATCAACTTGAACCAGTTACAAGTCTTTTGCATCAATGATTCCAAGCTCTAAGCCCTGCAGCCAAAGATGAATGGCTCGTTTGGTCCACAGAATGGGATGACTGGAATTTTCTGTACTCGACCCTGGTGATCCAATGACTAAGTATAAATCGATAATATTGTAATTCTGCGCAGCCATATGATTAGAAAAGGATGAATCTGTGGCTTGTATTACTAGCTACAGCTGATATCACCTGTTAGATCACCGAAAAACTTGCTACACCTAAGTAAGGATTGCTGTTGACTATTGCTTCAGATCATAGAAAAGTTTATAGTCATGCGTGAATTTTACTAACTATAGATAGGCTGAATATCTTAAAAAACCCCTCAAACTTCGTGATTTTTTCAACTTCAAAACTGTATAAACACTAGAATTTACTCTCTTGTTCTTGTTCTTGTTCTTGTTCTTCTTTTTAATAACAAATGTAGCATCCCTTAGTTAACGACTGAAGTTGATGACATTTTAAGATGACGGTTGTTGGGGCAACATATAATATTGGTAATTAAGAATAGCAATCGATATTTTAAATCAAGAGAAGACAAGTTGTAATTTATTAAAGGAAAAAAGAGAGAACGGGTGGAGGAAGAGACAGAACCAACCACCCTCTGTCCATCGTCAACCTTCGTCTTCTACAACTAACGACCATCTTCATCACTATTGATCCCTAACAACGAACTACAACAACCAATCACCACCACAGCACAAGCATCGAGTTGAGATCAATGAATCAGAGAGAGAGAGAGAGAGAGAGAGAGAGAGAGAGCAAATATAAGGATCCTTCCCTTCATCCCCGGCTTTACATGGACTGGTATAATTTGCAAACTCTATGGTTTTCATGAAAGATAGGTCCCTGAAAGATTGGCAACTTTTAACTGGTCAATTAAATACGCTCTTTCGACCAACGCCAAAAAAAAGACAAATACATTCTCTAAGCTCATTGGCGTTTCTCCATGAAAAAGTCAAAACACCCATTTTGAGGAGTTTCTCCGAAGCACTATGTTGAGATATAGAGTTCTATCTAAAAGTTGATAATTTTGAGGATTAGAATGAGAACGTGTAGTCAAAAAGTAATGCATTTCTTTCAATGTCCCAACATTTTTCCCAATTATCTCCGCAGCTAGATCATGCAAGCTGTCGTCCAATGAGCAGATTGTCATGGTGATTTTGTCTGGAGAAGGTGATAATTGGCTTGAGAAAGTGTGTTCTTGAAGCAGCTCCCTCTCATTGAAAAAACTTGGCTCTTTTTGTAAAGAGCTACTAGTTGTAAGCATGGCTTAATATTTAAATATTCTAATATTGAAATCTTGACCAAATTATAAAGGAATTCCATAAACCTGCCCTCTTTAAATAGTCTCCAAGTCCAAGCCTGACCAATTTGATGCCTAAGCATAAGAGGCCATTCCTGGTGTTGGAAGGCAAAAAGTCTTAGTCCAAGAAGATTATGAGGGTGGTCAGGATGCTGAAACCTCTGTTTCTCTACCCACTAACCGATCAAGCACCAGAACACCAGAGCTGAAGACATCAAATTTCAATGAGAAAATTCCATCGATGACACACTCCAGAACATGTAACGACTACAGAAACCAAAGCATTGAGAAAACATCGGTGATCAAGCAATTGCAGCACAAAGATCATAATTTTGTGCATTTTTATTGCTATGTTCCAATTACTCTGTTAGTGCTTGCCTCTGTCTCATTTCCTGGGAAGATCTTAGCCAAGCCAAAATCAGATATCTCGGGTTCATCTCATAATCTAGCAATACATTGCTAGCTTTACATCTCTGTGAATAAATCCCCAGTCTGGAATCCTGATGAAGGTAAAGAAGTCCTGTAGCATTTCCATTGATGATGTGAACGCGGCTTCTCTACTCTAGTAGCTTGCTGTATGTTTCATCCGTCAAAATTCATTTGCCTAAGTCTGCACATCCAGGAACGTACGGGGAGAAGTGAATAAGGCATCAAGTTTATCATTTTGCTAACTGATGCTGCCCTGGGAAGTTTCCTTTTACATTGGAATACACGAGGTTTGTAATAATGGGCCCAAAGCCCAACCCAAATATCCCTTAAAATATCGCCAGGAAGCTCCACCGCCTGATTTAAAAAAAAAAGAAAAAAAAAGGAACGGACCAACCAAGAAGAAAGGAAAGAGGAAGGCGGTTTCGTCCATGAAGAGGAAAAAGGAATCGCGGAGAGGAGAGCGAAATTTTTGCGCGTGCCTATTTCAGACTTGCTGACAAGCCCAGTCAATTTCGAATTCCAACGCTTGGTATATATTCCAGTTCATTATTCGTCTAATTAGAGTAATTTTCAAAATTAGATTATAAATTTGGAGTTATGTGAGTTTTGAGCTACGAAGTCCAATTTTAAAGTTACTAAGCTATAGATTTATATGGAAATGATAGTAGGGCCTTGTGGAGCCTCATGGTTTGACAAAAGTTGATTCCGAAGTATGGTTTAATTGGAATGAATTTCTGAATTTTAATATGCGAGTTACACATAGTAAACAATACACTTAATCAACAAAGATGAATATTTATTACAAACAAGATCCTTCGTTAGCATGTATAAATTGATTAATTAGTGATTAAGCATAGTTTAGTCGAGTCGTTCTTAGAATAGTATTTTACTTAGATTTTGCTATCGTTTGCAATTTATTTGTAGGAATATGAGCATGTCGGTTCAAGTAACCTTTAGAATTTGATTTTCAACTTTCCCATATGAGTGGTGTTATCAAATGGAATATGAATTAGACACATTATTAGTTAAGAAATGACATCTTTGGTTGCATAAAATTGGATTGAACATTTACTATTTTTTGTATATGTGAATGGTTTGTGAATCTAGTTTATGAAGTGCATTCTTAAATGATTTGAGATATGTTTGTACCAAAGATATTTTCACTGATGAATTGAGTTGTCAAATAATATATATTTTGGTTTATAAAAGGTATACCTTTGTGAAAAGTTATGTGATTTAGTTAATGAACCTGAATATTAAGATGGATTATGGTTTTAATTGTGGATTATTGAGGGATTACATTGGTGGAATATAGCCATGTTTCTGTGAAGAGAACCCATTGAGGTTGTGAGTATACATACCATTATCAAGACATCCTTCTAGGCTAAACCACCTATTGATATAGGTGGAGATCTAACTAAGGAGGGTAAACTTAGTCATCTATATCGCAAACGATGGAGTGGACAATATTTATTTAGTAGAGATTAAATGGAATTGACCATTGATGATTGATTTGTTATGGTTGATTTATTAGTATTGATTAAATATGAAAAGTCTTGTTGAAAAGGTTTGACACATTGCAATAATTTATATATATGGTATACTAGGTTTGGGATTGATGAGTTATGATGCTGTTTTTGTATAGATGCATAATGAATGTTCGATCTGCTTGCAAGAGATGTATTACTCATTGGATAGTGGTTGTTATAATAGTGGCGGTTTGAAAAGTTTAAAAAAGTTGAAAGCATAAGAAAGAAGAAAGATTAGGTAAACAAAATAGGGAAAAGTGGACGATCAATTTATAAAAAAGTAAGGGAAAAAAGAGAGGGTTTTGTGTATAATCCATGAGGACCTTGCCAAGCTAGATTTACTCCAATTTGCAATGCCCAGTAAGTGCTTGCACCCTTTGTTCATCTAATTGGAGTAATCTTTGGGGTTAAGGCTCAAATTTGAAGTTATGTGAAATTTGAACAGTGAAGTCCAATTTTTGAGTCATTATGCTGTGAGATTTCATGGAAATGTGGATTATGGGTGTTGTAGGGCCGTGGTGTTTGACGGGAGTCGACTTGGAGCAACGGTTTGGTTGGAATGGGAATTTTAAGATTTCATGTGAAAGCTTTGCATTGGGGATAATTTGATACATGCTTCGGTAGAGGGTTTTGTTAGCACGTAAGAGTCGTTTTATTATGGATTAAGCTTAGTTGGGCGATTTGTAGCTGAGGTAATCTTTTACTTGATTTTAACATTATTTCTCACTTACTTGATAGGATTGTGAGTTTGAAGATTTGAGCAATCTTTATTGTTTGGCCATAGGTGTTTCCAGGGGAGTTGTGCCACTTTTTCTTTGAGTTTATTAACTCATATTTTGAAAGTGATATGAATTAAATATGTAATGAGTTATGAAATGGTATTTTGGTTGTATAAAAGTCTTGATAGAACATTTACTACCTTTTAGTATTTGTAAAGGATTTGAGAATGGTTTTGGAAAATGTATTGTGAAAGGATAGATATATGTAATGCTTTGTGAACTAGTTTATGGAATGAGTTTGGAAATTATTTGAGAAATGTTTTATGGAAAAGATTTGGGAGAATTGTCCAAAAAATCTTAAACTTATCGTGCTTTTGCCAATTCAGTCCTAAACCTTTTAATTTTGCCAATTGAGTCCTAAACCTTTTCACTTCTTACCAATTTAGTCCATCTTGCCAATTTTGGTCGAGAAATGCTGACGTGGACGCCGGCAGTGCCACGTAGGACCGCCGGTGCTGACGTGAACAATTTTAAATAATATTTTAATATTTTTTAAAAAAAATTTGAATTTTTTTGAATTATTATTATTATTTTCTTATTTTCTATTTTTTTTCTTTTCTTTTTGCCTTTTTCTTTTGCCTTTTCCAGTGGCCGGCCACCGGCCACAGGCGAGGCCCGGCCGGGCGAGGAGGAGCTTCAGCGAGGGCAGCCCTCGCCCAAGCGCGACCCGGCAAGGGTCGCCCGGGCGAGGCCGACCCTTGCCCGGGCAACCTCGGCCGAGCGTCGGCCGGCGAGGCCACCCGGCTGGGCGAGGGCCGGCCTCGCCCCGGATCTGCGAGGGGAGCCCTCGGCGGGGCTCGCCCTCGCCCTTAGCCAGCCGACGCCACCCACCTCACCTCTCTATCCTCCGGTGTCGGCGCCGCCGCCGCGCTGCCGTCGTCTTCGTCTTCTCCACCGAGGAAGACACGCCTCGCGCCTTACCTCTTGCGCTGCTGTCATTCATCGTATTCGGCCAACAACTCCAAGCCGCCCAAGCTTGGCCGGGGCGAGGGCTGGCCTCGCCGGATCGGGTGCGGGCGAGCCACGCGAGGGCTCCCCTCGCCGGATCCGGTGAGGCCGGCCCTCGCCGAGCTCCTCCTCGCCCGGCCGGGCCTCGCCGCGTGGCGGGTGAGGCCACTGGCTCGGGCCGTGGGCCGGTGGCCGGCCGTCGCCGGTGGCTGGTGGCCGGCCACCGGATAAGGCAAAAGAAAAAGCCAAAAAGAAAAGAAAGAAAAGAAAAGAAAAGAAATAAAAAAAATAAAAATTCAATTTTTTTTTAAAAAACATTAAAATATTATTAAAAACTGTCTACATCGACCGGTGGTCCTACTTGGCATCGTCGGCGTCACGTCAGCATTTTCCAGCCAAAAATAGCCGGATGGACTGAATTGGCAAGAAGTGAAAATGTTTATGACTCAATTGGCAAAATTAAAAGGTTTATGACTCAATTGGCAAAAGTGCAATAAGTTTAGGACTTTTTGGACAATTTTCCGAAAATATTTCCAGTGAATACACTATGTTGCGAAAAAATTATTTGTTTGGCTTTTGAAATGTTTTATGGTTTGTGAGATTGATTCTGTATTAGATTTCTAATATTGGAGGATGATTGTTTAATACTTAGTATGATTGTGAAGCCATGTAGAGGTTTCTAGATATGCATATTGGTTTAGAATATCTTTCTAGGTCAAGCCACCAAACTGATAATGAGTCAAGACTTTGCTAAGGGGAATCTTGATTGCCTTGTCACTAGGTGTTATGTTGTGATCACAATTTGAAATTCAACAATAAATTAGTCAATGAAATGAACCATTGACGTGGATTTTAAATTATAGAGGTTAATCAATGGACTTGATTATTAATATTTAAATTGTGATGGTGATTAAACAAGTGTTCTTGAGTTGTACAAAATTTTATTTAAATGTAACAGCTGTGTATTATATCCTGGGATTGAAGTATGAATTTCTGGTATTACTTTATATACATGCATTATGGTTTTTTGATTTGCTACTCACCGGACTGTGATTGCTCATTTTACTCATCTTTCATACTTTTCAAGTTTATTGGTTAACGGCAAGTAGAACGAGAGCGCTATTGACAGAGACTCTTGTAGTAGACTTTTGGGTATGGGTTTAGCTCCAATAACATCATTCGCCATCTTGGAGACTAGAACGAAGCAACTAGGATACGTCATCCTTGATTAGCAACACCCATTCAGAGTTTCTGGTATAGTGCCATCCTTAGCCATTAAAAAAGAAAAAGTACCATGAAGTACAAATTCTAATTAAAGGAGGAGCATGTGGACAAAAAGGATACATATCTTTCACAGTCCCACCACTTTGCCCGATATTTTTATGAGTTACATCACAACCGACGCGTCTTTTATCGAGGAGACAACAATGTCATAGTGATTTCATTTGGAGAATGTACCGGATGGCTAAAAGTGTGTTCTGGAGGCAGTTTCCTTTCGTTGTAAAAACCTGGCTCCTTTGGAAGAGGCAATTCATCGGCACTTCCTAGCATCAGAATCACCGCAGACATGCTCGGCCTATCCTCAGGACATTGCTGCACGCACAATAGAGCAACATGTATGGACCTTAAGACTTCAGTAGTATTATACGACTCAACCAACTCATCAAGTTGTTCCATGGACCTGTCTTCTGTAAAGAGTCTCCAAGCCTGAACCAAAGACTCCAAACCATTAGGGGCAGTTCTTGATGTTAAAAGGTGTTAAAAATCAGAACTTACATGTCCCACAAGATTATGACAGTGGTCTGGATGACGAAACCCTCTGTTTCTCTTCCCACTAACTGTCTCAAGCACCAAAACACCATAGCTAAAGACATCCGATTTCACTGAGAAAACTCCATCGATGGCATACTCCAGAGACATGTAGCCGCTGAAGAAATTGTTGGGTTAAGAAATATCGGTTTAAAAGCATCTTCAGTACAGAGGTCATAGTTTTAGATAAAAGTCCTTACTAAGTTCCGACCACTCTGATAGTGTTTGCCTCTGTCTCATCCCCTACAAAGCATTTAGCTGAGCCAAAATCAGAGATCTTAGGGTTCATTGCATTATCTAACAATATATTGCCAGCTTTTAGATCTCTGTGGATGATCCTGAGTCTGGAATCTTGATGAAGGTAAAGAAGCCCCCTAGCAATTCCATTAATGATGCCAAAGCGAGTTGACCAGCCAAGTAGCTTTCTCTGGTTTTGATCTGCCAAATTTTCATTCACGTTAGTAAAGCATGTTCCTATTCAAATAGAGAACCAAGGCATTAAGTCTGCGTTTCATTAAACTAATGGTACTGTTACTGTTCCGTTTCCTCTCCCTTCCCAAGTAAACAACATACAGGTGCTAGGTCCAATCGTTAGACCTCTTGACAAACGACCCAGAAGCCGGTGCTACTTCAATCGTATTATAAAGCTTACAAGTTCGAGTATGCTTTGTGGAATTGTGGAAGTAAGACAAACCAAAGAGACAGGAATCTAAGCTGTTGTTGGGCATGAACTCGTAGATCAACAAAACTTCTTCCTGAATGCAGCATCCCAGAAGCTTCACAAGGTTTCGGTGCTGAAGCTTTGCAATGTATAGGACTTCATTCTCGAACTCGTGTAGCCCTTGCCTTGAGTCATTTGAAAGTTTCTTCACTGTGATTTCTTGGCCATCCTCCAACACCCCCTGCAAATAGTTGTGATACATCAATTTTCTAATTATTTTGCTCGCCATCTTTTTGGTGACTTGAATGCTCATGGTAATTTTAGCCTTTTCGAAATTGAGTCATTCAGCCTCTCATCTTCATCTTCAAATCATGTGTGTGAATTTTTAAAAATAGCTGATACTTTAAAAGCCTGTGAATGATATCGATCAATTCATGAGTAAAATCAGGAAAAGATTAATGAAATTACAAACAAGCTGCTTTAAGTTTCCGATACACCTTGTGAAAATAATAACTAAAACGCCCTTCATTGTCTTATCCTTTCAAGATTTCAAGAACTAAAATAAAGTCTACAGGACAAGTATCTTCTAACGCAAGTATTTAACCATGCTGAAGAAAAACAGGGGCAGTTCATTAAATAGAATAAAGTACTTCTCGGGGATAGTATGCATTATTTTATCACCTTGTACACAGGTCCAAAACCGCCCTCCCCCAACTTATTTTCTTCTTAGAAGTTATTGGTAGCAATAACTACTGTTCCCAAGTCAAACACTGGTAACTCAAGATCTTCCTTTTGACATTCAGAGTTGTCTCCTGATTCAGAACCATCATCTTTACCTGCAGCAAGAACAAAGATGGGGTCAAGGAACATGCAGGGATATAAAACCATGCTATGACAGAAATAAGACTTATTGTGAACACAAAAAGAGTGCAGTAATAGAAAAGATACTTGGATATCTTGCAAAATCCATACTTGCATGTGAGAAAAAGGCTAGTTCAATATCATTGTATCAAAGAGCCAGCAGATTAGGAAGTCATATTCATCAACTAGTTTAGCATACACTAGGAGTGCATGGAACAAACTGCAAGTGAGATCGGTGGCAGCACAGGATACTTGGTTTACCTTCAAGATGCTTCTTCTTCTTCCTCTTGTTCTTTAGAGTACAGAATGTTAGAATCAGACATAGGGAAAAAACCCCGAAAGAAACTGCCAAGCCCATGAACAGCTTTTGCTTTGAATGTAGTAGATCTAAGACAAGCAGCACAGCATACAGATCAAGAGTTAGAACCAGGTATTACAGGCACAACTCTTATTTAAGTGATTCGTCACAGTTGTGGGACCATTTTTCTCTTTGGGTTTTAGCAAATTCTTGTCTATACACTATTAATACCTGATTCTGAGGCTGCCATCCTGATGTAGAGGTCTTGCCCGTTTATGTTTAGCTCTCTAATGTCAATTAAATCTCCAAACCACAGCAAGCAACCGCTCCTCCTCCTCTGATGTCCAAGTTCGAATAAGCCATACAGAAACAATTTTTCTTGCGAACTTCTTTGCATTCTTGAAGATTCATACTCTTATTAAACCAAGAACTACTTGTATCTGGCAATTTCACCCCAGAATACTTCACAAATATGTCCTTTCCACAATCCAGAGGAGCTGTACGGACACACCCATTTGACCAATCCAAGATATCCCATTCTTGAGAGTACCTGGGTGTGAATCCTGTCAAGCACCTGCATACTGGGGACTCATCAATCGTACAGCTACCATAGGCACCACACAATGCATAGGTGTCACAGTTGTCTTTTGGTATAGTAAGGTAAAGCATCCAACCCTGCATTCGATCAATCCAAGTGACACGTTGTACGATGCCATTTGAATTTATTACCAACCTGGAAATGAACGAACTGTCAAGGAGCTCATAGTGGTAGTAAATCTCATCGTCATCCAACACAAATTCGTAGCTGTAATATGGGTTAGGATCTAGATTAGGCATTCCACTATATCGAACACCATTCCATGGTCCCAGCCAGAACTTGACAACAGAACCTTGCTTCACTATGCTTTGTGGGAAGCCACTTGGGTCAATTTTATGTGTAAAGTTACCTGGAGAAGGATCATCAATGCTCTTCCATGACGTCAAATATCGTTCGAAGCCTATTTTTCGATTCCTTCCCATCTTCATGCCTGCAAGAAGCGTGTCTGTTGGATAATCGAAACTTTGCCACCATAAAATACTAGAACCAGTTCCATCTACATCTTTCACAACAAGATTCCCTGAATCCAAGAGTTGTGCGACTGGATTTCGTGCATCTGTGGATGAGTTAGATGACCAAATTTCACTTCCATTTGCGTTCAGGAGGACAAGACTTCCCAAGCCAGTACCCGTCAAAGTGCCCAATGAATCCGCAAGCGGGGTGACTCTATTTGCAACCCATACTACTGTCATTATGGTTACCTTTTTGTACCATATCCCAAGATATCGCCTTGATGGGACACCGGTGCTGAAGAATCCTAGTTCAAACGTCCCACCAGCCGAAACTAGGCTCTCGCCATCCTGGATGGACTGATTCACAGTGATGGTATCTAGTGCCTCAGAAATTTGAGCGACGTAAGATGAAGAGGCATAAAAAAGCAAAATCATGAAAAAAGACAGTATGGTTCTCATTCTGTATGAAGCCCGCCAAGATCATCACAATGGCTAACTGAACAACCACTTAGGCAAGTCACAATATGTAACATCCTGGGCCCCACTGTGTAATATTGTCGCTTTGGGTCACCCGCCCTGGCGCGGACGAACCGCCATCCCAGCCACAGTCTTTTCCCTCACGGCTTTAAAACGCGTTACACAGGTGAGAGGGACCCAAGCCTTATAAGCTAATCAAGACCGTCCTCCCTAGGCGATGTGGGACAAGAGATGAGGTTGTTACATTCTCCACCTCTTAACAGAATAGCGTCCTCGCTATGGCCCCACGGGCGTCAGAACAGCATTTGAGCTGTGGTCCCACACGCGGTCGGGAGTCGGCTCTGATACCACTTGTAACATCCCGTGGGACATCGAGCTGTGGTCCCACACGCGGTCGGGAGTCGGCTCTGATACCACTTGTAACATCCCGGGTCCCACTGTGTAATATTGTCCGCTTTTGATCACCCACCCTGGCGCGGTACTCTGCACCTCTTAACAGAATAGCGTCCTCGCTATGGCCCGCGCGGACGAACCGCCATCCCAGCCACGGTCTCTTCCCTCACGGCTTTAAAACGCGTTACACATGTGAGAGGGACCCAAGCCTTATAAGCTAATCAAGACCTTCCTCCCTAGGCGACGTGGGACATCGAGCTGTGGTCCCACACGCGGTCGGGAGTCGGCTCTGATACCACTTGTAACATCCCGGGTCCCACTGTGTAATATTGTCCGCTTTTGATCACCCACCCCGGGTCCCACTGCGTCCGCTTTGATCACCCACCCCGGCGCGGTACTCCTCTTAACGAATAGGTCCCACTGTGTAATATTGTCCGCTTTTGATCACTCTTAACGTAATAGCGTCCTCGCTATGGCCCCACGGGCGTCAGAATAGCATTCGAGCTGTGGTCCCACACGCGGTCGGGAGTCGGCTCTGATACCACTTGTAACATCCTGGGCCCCACTGTGTAATATTGTCCGCTTTGGGGGCCCCACTGTGTAATATTGTCCGCTTTGGGTCACCCGCCTTGGCGCGGACGAACCGCCATCCTAGCCACAGTCTCTTCCCTCACGGCTTTAAAACGCGTTACACAGGTGAGAGGGACCAAAGCCTTATAAGCTAATCAAGACCTTCCTCCTAGGCGATGTGGGACAAGAGATGAGGTTGTTACACAATAAGTATTGTGACTAAAAGGGTGGCATCCATTAAATATTAAGGTCAAAGCTCGCAAGTCATTCAGAGACATCTACCAAATTTCTGGTCGCAAGTCTTTCTTTAATAAGAGCAAAATTATGCAAAAGTGGAGAGTACGAGGAATCTTACCCGTGAGAGGTTAGCTTCTTTTAATCAACTTGGACTAGTTGCAATTGTTTTGTATCAAGAAAGATTCCAAGTTCTAAGCCGCTTGACCAAAGATGAATGGCTCATTTGGTTCATAGAATTGGAATGACCAGAATTTTTCGTAGCTGACCCACTTAACAGTATCATTGCCATGTTTTTATCTGGTGATAAGATGACTAAGTAAAAATAAGTGATATGGTAATTCTGCGCTGCCCTGTGATTAGAAATGGATGAATCTTTGGCTCGTATTACTAGCTATAGCTAGTATCACTTGTTAGATCACTGAAAAACTTGCTACAACTGTGTAAGGACTGCTGTTGACTGATATACTTGAAATTGTTTCAGATTATAGAAAAGTTACTAATCATGCAAGAATTTTACTAACTACAGATAGGCTGATTATCTTAAAAACTGTCAAACTTCATGATTTTTTTAAACTTAAAAACTATATAAAAACTACAATTTTCTCTCTCCCTTCTCTCTTTTTTTTTTTTCCCAAATGTAGCATCCCTTAGTTAACGACTGACATTAATGACATTCTAAAATGACGGTTGTTGGGGCAACATTTAATCATTGGTAATTAAAAATAGCAATCAATACATTATATTATGAGAAGTCAATTTCTAATTTATCAGAGGAGAAGAGAGAGAAGAGGAAAAGAGAGAGAATGGAGAGAGGGAGAGAGAGAGAGAGAGAGAACTAACCACCTTCTGTACCATCGTTCAACTTCATCACCGTTGACCACTATCAACGAACTACACCAGCCAGTGACCACCACAGCACAACCATCGAGTTGAGATCAATGAGAGAGAGAGAGAGAGAGAGATAGAGTAAACATTAAGCATCCTTCCCTTCATCCCTGGCTTTACCTGCACTGGTGCAATTTGCAAGCTCTATTCTATTTCTCTCATGGGTTAATGTATGTCCCTCGGTGGCCACTGTCAATCATATGGTTTTCATGAATGGATAGGTCCCTGAAAGATAGGCAACTTTATCCAACTGGTCAATTAAATACTCTCTTTCGGACCAAAACCAAAACACTAAATACTTTCTCTAAGTTCATTGGCGTGTTTCTCCATGGTAAAAAGTCAAAATACTCATTTTGAGGAGGGTCTGATCTCTGAAGCACCATGTTGGAATACAGAATTCTACATAAAGTTGGTTTTTTGGAGGATTAGAAGGAGAACGTGTGGTCAAAAAGTAATGCATTTCTTTCACTGTGCCGGAATTTTTTGGCAGTTATCGTCGGAGCTAGATCACGCAAGCTGTCGTCCATCAAGCATAGAACAGTTGTCACGGTGATCTCGTTTGGAGAAGGTGATAACTAGCTAGAAGAATTTTGTTCTTGAAGCAGCTCCCTCTCATTGAAACAACTTGGCTCTTTTGGAAAAAGCCGTTAGATAGATGAAAGCGTGATATAACATTTAAATATATTAACGTTGAATTTTTGACAAAATGATCAAACAATTCCATGAACCTGCCGTCTGTAAATAGTCTCCAAGCTGTCCAAATTGACGCCAAAACATAAGAGGGGATTCTTGATGTTGGAAGGCGAGAAGTCTTGGAACTTACATGTCCAAGAATATTATGAGTTTGGGCAGGATACCGAAGCCTCCGTTTCTTTCCCTGCTAACCATATCGAGCACCACAACACCAGAGCTGAAGACATCGAATTTCATTCAGAAAATTCGGTCGATGGCATACTCCGTACATGTAACCACTGCAGAAACCAAAGCATTGAAAGACCATCAGTGATCAAGCCATTGGAGCACAAACATCGTAACTTTCTGCATTTTTCTTGCTATGTTCCAATTACTCTCTTAGTGCTTGCCTCTGTCTCATTCCCTGGAAAGCTCTTAGCCGAGCCAAAATAAGATATCTTTGTAATATTATGCAATAATGTAATATTATGTTAGTGGGCCTCAAAAGAAGAAACTGAAAAAGAAACCGAAAAGTTAGTAAAACAAAAAGGAGAGGGGAGAGCACTCGGCTAAATAGAAGCTGAGGGGTCCTCTACCAAAAAGAAAAGAAAGAAAAGAAGAAGAAGAAGAGAAAGGGGGAAGAAAGGAAATAAATCTTGGCACGTGCACATCTCGGATACCTCGCTAAGCCGACTCGACTCCATAACACAGCACCCGGTAAGAGATCAAGCCCTCGTTTGTCCGATTGAAGTAATTTTTGGATTTAGGACTTAAATTCGAAATTTTTGGAAAACTGAGCGGCGAAATCTAATTTTGGAGTCGTTGAGCCGCGTATTTTTGCAAGAATGGTAATTTAGGATGCTGTGGAGCCGTGAGATTTTACGGATTGTGATTTGAGCTAATGGTTTGTCCGAAACAAAATTTCAAAGTTTCTTGCGCGCAGTGAACAGTACGCGTCCAGCAGCCTTGGGCCCGTATTTTGTCATTTTTCGGCTTGATTTTGGGATGGCTAAGTTGGGATTCTTGTGATATGTTTCAAGGGCTCTCTATTGAATATAAGTACGTTCGGATCGAAGTTCGGAAGAAAAAGTTAAGGCGCAATCAAGTTTTGCACTTAAATTTCGTGTTGCGAATGGCTTGAATAATCGCTTTGGTTATGCGATTTGTTAGCGCGTAGAAGTCTTTTGTTAAAGTTAAGGCATAATTTAGTTGTTTCGAAGTAGAGACGGAGTTTTATTAGATTTTAACATTTTTCTCGGTTATTTGTTAGGACCTTGAATTCCACGATACGAGTATCGTTCGTCGTTTGGTCGTCGACGATGAGGTGAGTGGTACTATATCTTCTTTGGTTTTATAAAATCATGTCTTGAAGTATGTATGTATATATATTGAATCAATAAGAGCATTTTTATTACATAAAAGCCAGATCGAACAATTGCTACCCTTTGGTTGATTGTGAATCTTTGAAAAGCACATTATACAAGGTTTGTGGAGAAACATATATGAAATTGCTTTGCGACTGATTTATAAAAAGGTTTATGATGATTTGAGAAACGGATATGAAATGGATGATGGGCTATGTTGCAATATGTTATTAGTTTTGTTCAAAATATTGATTTCTGGATTGGATTTCTGGTATTGGAGAATGGTTATATATGCTCAATATGACTGTGAACCCAGTGATGGGTTTTTGGGGTATGCATACTAGGTTTAGGATATCCTTCTGAGCCTAGCCACCGGCTTTGTAGGTGGAGACCTTGCCAAGGGGAGAATCTTGGTCGCCTTGTCACAAGGCGTTGTGTCGTGACCATGGTTAGTTATTGAGCAAAAGATTGATCAATGGATAGACCATTGATATGTGTTTTTGATGGAGATTATTCAATGGATTAGACCATTGATACTTGACTGTTGATGGCGATTTAAATGAGCATTCCATATTAGTATAAAGTTTTGATGATGAGAAATAACTTTTATATGATTCGATATGTATTTTATATATTGAATTGGCGTTATGAAATTTGGTATTGGTTTGTATACATGCATAGGGGTTGTTCGATCTACTTAGAAGATATGTACTACTCACTGAGCTGTGGTTGCTCATCTCATTCCTCCTTTAATCTTTTCAGGTTCCTCAGCTAGCGGCGAATAGAGCGAGTGCGTAGTCGGTGGGAACTTTTGGGGAGTTCTATTTTGTTTTTGGTATGGTTCAAGGAAGTGGTGCAAATAATACTTACTAGTAGTTGGATCGTCTGAGTTTTAAACATATATCTCTTTTTCTTTTGGTAGATTATAGAAACTCTGATGTTGCAACCAATTTGTTAGTTTATCTGATATATATATATGGTTTGAGATATATATATATATAAATTAATATCAGTTTGTTGGTTGTGTTTGAGGCTGCTTTCTTTGTAAAGAAGGACGGCCATGTCATTCCCATTCTTTGTGGTTTTGGGATGTGACAATCTCGGGATTCATCTCATAATCTAGCGTTACATTGCTAGCTTTACATCTCTGTGAATAATCCCGAGTCTGGAATCTTGATGAAGGTAAAGAAGTCACCTAGCTATTCCATTCATGAAGTGAAAGCGGCTTCACTACTCTAGCAGCTTCCTGTGCGTTTCATCCGTCAACAAGTCATTTGCATTAGTAAAGTCTGCACATCTAGCAACGTACGGGGAGAAGTAAATAAGGCATCGAGTCCATCATTTTGTTAACTGATGCTACTCTATTAAGTTTCCCTTTGCACTGGTATACATGAGGTCGACATGCCCAGTCTAATCACTAGACCACTCGTCAAAAGCCTCCATTAATCGGTAAAATCATCAAGAAAGAGTATCTTTGGACTTATACAAAACTTCCAGCACGCTTCCCAGGAATGGAGGAAGAAAGCAACCCAAAGAGAAATGAGGCCAGGCTTCTGTTGGGCAGGAATTCATAGATTAACAGAGTTTCTTCATGAATGCTGCATCTTAGAAGCTTCACAAGGTTGCAATGCTGAAGCATGGAAACAGAAAGAAATTCATTTTTGAATTTGTGCAGGCACTGCCTCGAGTTCCTTGAGAGCTTCTTCGCTGCAATTTCTTTACAATCCTTCGACACACCTTGCAGAAGTTCAACTTTGTGTCTTAATGAAAAATTAAATTTTCACCCTAATTTCACCCACTGTAGCTTTGGCTTTTTGGAATCAAGCTTTCAGGTTCTTACCTACATCTCGATCTCCTGTTAGAATTTTTTGGAACAGTTGAACAAGGAACGGATTCATTAAGTGATGAAGGAATGTGACAAACCAGGTGGTCAAATTGCCAATGAACGTATAGAAGTTACATCTAAAATGGCCATCATAATTGCTAGAAATCATTGACAGATATCGGGAGATATTTGTGGATAATCCTAATTGATTGTATCTGATATTTTTTATATCTTATTACTTTACCCTAGATAGTTATTCTGTAAACCCTATAAATAGGCTCTTGTGCTCTCTGTTTTTTCTTTTCGTGGTCATATCTTGTGCTCTTTGTTTAGTGATGACACAATATTATATTTCTCTTCATTCATAAATCTCAAGTCAGAGCTATCACTATTACATGAGGAAGAGCCTAGTCGAGTCTATTCCATGCCAGCCGTTCCCAACTCTGTGCCAAAGCAGTAGCTTCAATTGCAGCTCAAGACTCCTTTACTGCTCATCTTGAAAAACTGACACCACCATCAGGCTTGTTGCCCTTAGACTAGCCAGATTCTAAAGTATTTCTCAAAAACCGGCCACCAAAGGTACACACATGCCACCATGTCTTGAATCCATCGAGTCTGATGCTTTTGAGAGCTAATTTCAACACATTTCACAACTTGTTTCACCAAATAAAGATCACCATCAGTCTTGTTGTACTTCGAAGAGTTGGACCTAGGCGACCACATCTCAAAATTAAGTCTCACCTAAGTTGGCACTTAAGTGTATCTTTTGAAAGTTTTGGCACTTATATTTCCATCTGTGCCAAGTTTTGACATTTGGGATGTCCAGCACTCTTCTTACATCAGTAAGTGTGACAACCCAGACTTGATGAAGTACAGATGGACGGACTAAGATCGCCTCGGCAGTACGCGGGCGAGGCTAAAGGCATGTCTCCTGTCCTACATTACTTAGGAGGAGTCCTGGGCTAGCTTATAAGGCTTGGGTCCCTCTAACTATACGTTTTCTTGGGGTAGTATGGGCTGTCCTGAGAAAAATAAAACCGTGACAACTTAGTGTTAAAAGCGGACAATATGTGTGCAGTTAAAGACCTGAGAACTTATAGGTGGTATCAGAGCCGAAACCCCGAAACAACTTAATTTCATACTGGTGAGTTTCCCAGGTCTTTTATACTGTATTCACAGCTAATAGAAGGTTGGTTTCCATGTGCACATATTCTGTTTTTCATCGACAGTCGCAATAGAACCAAACTTGGCAGTGCACGCTCCCAGCCCAAACTACTGGTGAGTTTGGCAGGTCTTCGAGGTCGCCAGTTTTAGGGCCAAGGTGTCTGAGCTCCCAATTCCAAGTTTGAAATCAGGCATAGTTCAAGATTCTAGCCATGCAAACGACCAACTCGGCCGTGCATGCCCCCAGCCCAAACTACTTCCTATCTTTCCAAGAAACAGGTGATATTCGCTTATTTCTATTTAGTGTGAACTAGGACCCTGTTTTAGTTCAAAATCATCATTACGCAAAGTTTGGTATGAAATCGACATAGACCAGGTTTATGTGCCGAGTCCATGCCATCATTCTTGAAGGAAAGTGATTTTGTTGGTGACAGGGAACTCAATCAGATAGAAATTTGTTCTCTGAAGTGGAGATTCCCTGGTGAATGGCGGCCGTTAATATAACTGTCCTATTAAGTGCTGAACTTATGGAAGATATAGAGTTGACGAGATTTTCCTTTTTGAGCCAACGATGCAGAGTTTTTGGGGGAAGATGCCCTTGAACGGGAACTCTTGGCCTTTCTAATACAAATCTGTAAAAGAGGATTTCGGAATCTGTAGATCTAAAGACATTCCATGCACATTCAACCTGCAGCCAAATGAGAGATGCGGTATTTTTGGAAGTATAGCTAGAGGAGGACACTGAAGAACTTTTACTTCGATTTTCCACACGGGAGTGTATTGTTCACAGAAAGAGAAAGAATGCAAGTCATGGCCATGACTCTCTTATCGAGCAGATAACACTGTCATGGTCATTTCGTTTGGTTGACTTTGTGAAGTGTTTTCTTGGAGTAGATTCCTTTCATTGAAAAACCCTGGCTCTTTTGGAAGAGGCAATTCGATGTCGCTTCCTAGCATCATAACAACAGTGGACATACTTGGCCTATCATCAGGGCATCGCTGCACGCACAATAGGCCAATATGAATAGAGCGCAATGCTTCAGAAGTACTGCATGAGTTCTCAACAAACTTGTCAAGCAATTGCATGGACCTGCCTTCTGTGAATAGTCTCCAAGCCTGACCACATTGAAACCAACCGTTAGGAACAATTCTTTGGCTGGAAGGTGAACAATATTATGAACTTACATGTCCAAGAAGATTATGATCGTGGTCTGGATGATGAAACCCTCTGTTTCTCTTCCCGCTTACAATCTCAAGCACCAAAGCACCATAGCTAAAGACATCAGATTTTGTTGAGAAAACTCCATCAAGAGCATACTCTGGAGACATGTAACCACTGCAGAAATTGATGTATTGAAACCATCAGTTTGAAAGCGAATTGAGCACAGAGGTCATCACTTTCTGCATTAAAAGTACTTACTATGTTCCAACCACTCTGTTAGTAGTTGCCTGTGTCTCATTCCCTGTGAAGCTTTTAGCCAGGCCAAAATCAGAGAGCTTGGGATTCATCTCATAATCTAACAATACATTGCTAGCTTTCACATCTCTGTGAATGATCCTGAGTCTAGAATCTTGATGAAGGTAAAGAAGCCCCCTAGCGATTCCATTGATGATGTTGAAACGAGCTGACCAGTCCAGTTGCTCCCTCTGCGTTGGATCTGTCAAAAATTCATTTCACATTAGTAATAACTTACAAGGAGTAAAGCATCAATTTATTCATTTTCTAATATGCTACTTTAGTGACATTTTTTTGGAGCTTTCACAAAATTCATGCTTCTAAGAAACTAAGAAAGTAAACAAACCAAAGAGAAATGAGTCCAAGCTCCTGTTGGGCATTAATTCATAGATCAAAAGATTTTCTTCCTCAATGCAACATCCTAGAAGCTTCACTAAATTCCGGTGCTGCAGCTTGGAAACATATAGAACTTCATTTTTAAACTCATGCAGCCCTTGTCTTGAGTTCCTTGACAGCATCTTCACTGCAATTTCTTGACCACCCTTCAACACACCCTGCATATGGTCAACTTGTTTAGTGAAAATAATTCCTTGCCTACTCTTTTTCTCGCTAGAATTCCACTCACAGTAACTAAATTTTTTGGGATCTAGTTGTTCAGCCTCTCATCAACAAATTCAGGAATATTTTCTCGAGCAAATTATGCAAATGCAACAGTGAAGGCAGTACTTTACAATCTTCACATAGCAACAATGTCCTTCTCGAGAATAGCATGCATAATTTTCGTACCTTGTAGACAGGTCCAAAGCCACCTTCTCCAAGCATATTGTCGGTTGAAAAGTAATTGGTAGAAAGAGCTACAGTAGAAAAGTCAAATAGTGGCAACTCAAGATCTTTCTTCTGGTTTTCACAGTTGTCTCCTGATTCAAAAACTGTCCTTTTTAGCTGGAGCACAAATTATATGAAATTGATTTGCAAATATCTCTGGGTGGCTTCTGCATTAATTCACATTTCCTTCAACTATGATGCTACAAAGGCATGCTAATTGCTAAATATGAAAGCATTGAATTGTGAACAAATTAGGATAATATGATCACGATTGTTAGTGGTTTGTCATTGTTTCGCACATCTGACATCTGACTTATGCACTTTGGGGCTGTGTACAGTGACACACAAACGCCTTGAACAATTTGGTAAAGAGTGCGAAGACCCCAAAGGAGGCCTGGGATAACTTAGCGACGCCGTTTGCAAGGACAAACGATGCCAAGTTACAATGAGACTGAATGAGAAGAATCATAATTCATGGGTTAAGGCTTTGTCAGTTCATCATTATCAGCCGGGGAGCTCGTGAAGATCGTGACGATGACAATGACGGAATCTTTAGTGACCTCTCACTGGTGATAAGGGATAGTGGGATAAAATAAATAGAAAATCTTTTAACTGTTGCGCTTGGTGAGGATGAATGCTGAATGTGACATGAATGTAGAATCCCCTCCAATAATAGTCTAATTGAAAAGAAACTTCACTTCTACAAGAGGGTGACTAATGTAACGAACACCTGACAAGAAATTCTTGTGCTCAATAATAGAATTGGCATTGGGTACCTACTTGTAAGTGACGAAATGGCTAATGTAAAAACTGGGTATGCTGAGAAGCAGAATATAAAATCTGAAAGTACTGTATCATAAAGTACGGTTTACCTTCAGTAATCTCGATTTTCTTCTTCTTGCATTGTCGAACACAGATGGTGAGGACCAGAATGAGGAAAACAGACCCGAAAGAAACTGCCAAGCCCATGACCAGCTCATGCTTCTTTTGGGGTGACGGTAGTAAAGCTAAGACAAGAAGCAGGAGCACACAGGATCAGGAGTAAGAACTAGGTATCACTGATATTACAATTCTGTAAGCTGTCCCTCAAAGATGTGTGTCCATTTTCCGCTTCAGTATCTAGCAATTTCATGTCTACAATACCTGATTCTGATGCAGCCATCCGGATGTAGAGGTCCTGCCCATAGTTGTTGTACTCTCTAATGTCAATCAGCTCGCTGAACCACAGCAAGCAACCACTACCTCCATCTCGGATGTCTAAGTTCGAATAAGCCATGCAGGAACAATTTTTCATGCAAACTACTTTGCATTCTTGAAGATTCATGCTCTCATTAAACCAGGAAGAACGAGTATCCGGCAATTTTACCCAAGAATACTTCACGAATATGTCCTTTTCACAATCCAAAGGATTTCTCCTCACACACCCATTTGACCAATCCAAAATATCCCATTCTTGAGAAAATAGGGGCACGAAGCCTTTCAAGCACCTACACACTGGGGAAGTATCGACCCTACAGCTACCATAGGCACCACACGATGCATAGTTGTCACATTGGTCTATTGGCGCAGTGAGGTAAAGCGTCCAACCATGTGTTCGGTCAATCCAAGTGAATCGCTGTACCATGCCATTGGGCATCAACATCTTCCTGGTAATGACCGAACTGTCGAGGAGCTCGTAGCGGTAGTACATCTCTTCCTCTTTTAAGACAAATTCGTACCTGTAGTATGGGTTTGGATTTAAATTAGGCGTGCCACTCCATCGAAGACCATTCCATGGTCCTGACCTGAACTTGATGTCAGAACCCTGCTTCAGTAGGAGTTGGGGTAGCCGTTCGGATCGATTTGATACGTGAAGTTTCCCGGAGAAGGATCATCAATGCTCTTCCATGATGTTAAATAACGATTGAAGCCTGAAGTTCTATTCCATCCTATCTTCATACCGGCTAGAAATGTATCTGTAGGATAGTCAAAACTCTGCCACAGGACATTATTGGGATCACTGCCATCTGCATCTCTCACAACCAGATTTCCTGAATCCAAGAGCTGCGCAACTGGATTACGCACCAGTATTGTCGAGTTCGACGACCAGATATCACTTCCATTCCCGTCGAGAAGGACGAGACTTCCGCGGCTAGTAATCCTCAAAGTACCTGATGCATCCGCAAGGGGTGCGACTCTATTTGCAACCCACACTATTGTCGTTGTGGTTATTTTCTTGTACCATATTCCCAGATACCGCTTTGGGGGATTGCCCGCACTGAAGAACCCCAGCTCAAATGTCCCACCAGCAGAGAGTAGGTTCTCGCCATCTCGAATCGACTGATTTGTTGTTATGGTATCTAGTGCATTGGAAAGAAGGGCATTACAAGAGAAGAAGAGAACAGGACACATGGAAAGCGCCACAAAAGCTTTCATACTGCTCGAAGCAGTCAAGTTCTCAAAATCAGCGAATCTGCTGAGTGAGCTAAGAAGACAGAAGAAAGGAAGAAGAGAGATCAATGAAGAATGAAGACCCCTGCAGTCTCAAGGCTGCTCTGGAGCCATAGGCTTTTCCGATGAACTGATGTAAAGCCATCAGAAAAAGCCACTAAGTTCCAAGTCAGACCGAAGACTGCTAATTGTGACATCGACATAAAAAATCCTTGTATTCTTGTGAGTCCCCAAAATTGAACACGCCATCAACTTAGACTAATTCCAACTTCCCATTGATTGCCTATCCTATCTCTTTGACTATCTCATCATTCTTATTGTGCTACGTAAATCTTTAGATATGGCAAGAAAGATGGAGAATGAATTCATGACGAAAATGTATTCAAATTATGAAAGAAGAACAAAGGTAAATATAACACATCCGACTTGAACCTAATCGGTTAATGAAAATTAACAAAAATGAGTGGGAAAATAAAAGATTAGAGTTTAACAACTTAGGATTATCTTGTTTTCACTTTTGCGCTACAGATGTAAGAACTTTTATTTGCTAGTTGTAGGACTATTTTTCTCTCCTTATGAAGATGACTTGCCTTGTTTGAATTGAAATATTGAAATGTTGACTAGTCAACTAGTCAAAAAGCAAAAAAAGAAAATTGAAATCGTGGAGAGAAGATTTTCAAACTTGACAAGCCAAATTAAATGTTAGGTAAGGATCCAAGTCCTTAGTTCATATAATTGGAGTACTTTTCAAAGTTATGTCATATATTTGAGGGAAAATTTCAAATAAGGACTTGAAATGTCTTTAATTTTTTAAATAAGGGTTTAAAGTAAATTTTGCTTTAAATAAGAGTCCAAAGTATTGTCATTTTCTTAAATAAAAATCTGAAGTGATTATATCAATATCAACTAAAGACTTGATCTCACCAACTGCTCAATGTCATTTCCATGCTTAATATTTTCTTATTTTCTTCCTTTCTTCACTTTTTTCCTCTTTCTCTCTTTTTTCAATAAAAAGTACTTAAACTTTAAGGAAAAAAGAAAACACAAATTTAAAAAAGTAAACTGAAGTAGAGGGCTGAGGCTAGCCTTCCCACCTGTGGCGGCCACTCCATTGCTAGTGGGACGTTAACCATGGCCAATGGGGTCATTAGCTCCTTGCCAACCTCAAGCCCTCGCTAGAAACTTGGCATTCTTGATTAGATCATGCTTCTTCCGCTAGATTTAGATCTTTAATATTAATTGGTCATTTAGGTTTTATTGATAATAATCATTTTTATTGCCTACCATGCTAGTGGAGAAAACATCATGGCTTACTGTTTAATCTTAGTGAATCTATCTATCATGCTCCTTTTAACTTTACAGTTCCACAAAAATAAACTTCCATTTTCATATATATATATATTCATGGCTCGACAACTTTTCAATCGAATCTCAAAGTTGAGAATTGGTAAAACTTCAGATTTATGACCTAACTTCGAAAATTAATCCATTAAATAAATAATAAGCTTGAATATTTTCCCGGCTCTACATTTGAAGTTGATTCGGCTCGTCAGGCTATCTGGATCGTGAAAATTCTCTCTTTTCCTCTTCTTTTTTTTTTTTCCATCTCCACAAACGCACCTCTTTTCTCCGCCGAAATCCTCTTCAAAGAAGAGGAAATGAAATGTTGGGCTTGGGCTTTTAGAAATGGGCTGAGCTGGGCCCATTATTACAGCAAGGAGGGGGAGAGATAAATTAGAGAATAGAAGCAATGTGGACTAATGTGGATTTCTTTGTTTCTTTCTTTTTTCCGTGTTTTTTCCATGCTAAGTAATTTTAAATGCCGGTTAACGAGGGCGGAGTGATCGTCAGGGCAAGGCCCGGATGCAACACCCTACACAAGGGAGAAAAGGAGACCCGGCTGTCCATCAAGGAGGACGAAGCCTCAAACTCTGGTTTCAAGGTATCAGAATATGTAATCTACACAAAAGTATGTCTCCAAACAGCTATTCCCAAACAACCACCCATACCCAAAATACGTACATCTTGGCCAATGACTAATACCGAAAGAATACGGCCTAAAATCCCATGTGGAAGCTCTCCTCCTAAGTGTCACCGGGTAAGGAACCGCACTAGGAATTAAATTTATTTCCTTATAAGACCTCAATTCCTCTGTTGTCTTCGATCCTGAGATAATGACATCTCTCTAGTTATTTAAACTTCCCTTTCGGTGTTCAGCTTCATACAACCTTTTCTTTTCCATTAGAATAAGACGAAGTATTAATGCAGAATGCTAAGACAATGAGACATTTCAATGTTTGTAGCTTAAGGGTTCTACAATGTGCAACAATTTGAGGGGAAGAATTGTTCTGGTTTGCAGTGTACCCTATTGGTGATGCTACTCTCTCACATTCCAGCACTTGGCTCTGCCATCTTCACAACGTGCACATGTCGCCATAGAACATATTCTTCTTCAAATCAGAGAGGTCAGAGGTCATGGTGAAAGCATCTTCTACCGAGCGGATAATGCTGTCGAGGTAACTTCATTAGGAGAGCATGGTTCGGGCTGGCTTACACGAGCATTGGCGTGAGGCCCTTTTGTTTCGCTGAAAAATCCGGGCTCTTCTGGGGCGTACAGTGCAATATCGCTTCCCAGCATCAGAATCACCATGTACATGGTTGGCCTGTCCTCGGGGCATTTCTGGACACATAAAAGGCCAACGTGTATGGTCCTCATGATTTCTGATACGTTATACGAGTTACTGACCACCGGATCAACAAATTCAATCCGTCTTCCTTCTTGAAATAGTTTCCATGCCTGACCACTTGAAAACCAATCTATTAAAGGGTAATTCTTGATATTCGGTGAACCAAAAAAAAAAAAAAAAAGAAGAAAAGAATTTCGAACTTACATGTCCAAGAAGAGGGTGATCTGGGTGAGAGAACCCTCTGTTTCTTGTCCCACTAATTATCTCCAGCATCGAAAGGCTGTAGCTAAACACATCTGACTTTGCTGAGAAAACTCCATTTATTGCATACTCAGGGGACATGTAACCACTGCAGGAATAAATCCACCAAGTGCAATGAGCTTGATATCCATTTGATCACAGACACTGCAGTGATTTAAGTGCTTACTATGTTCCAGCCACTCGCTTTGTACATGCTTGTGTCTCATTTCCTCCAAAACTTTTAGCAAGCCTGAAATCAGATATCTTAGGATTCAACTCACAATCTAGCAAGACATTGCTAGCTTTTAGATCTCGGTGAATTATTCTCAGTCTGGAATCTTGGTGAAGGTAAAAAAGACCCCAAGCTATTCCACTGATGATGTGAAATCGCTTACTCCAATCAAGCAGCTTCCTCTGCTCCTGATCTGCAGAAGTTCAATTTATGTACTTAAAGTAAGGCCTGCACAGTTCATTACTGCAATTTGAAGAAGACAGATGAACTGATTCACGCTAATGAATGTTACTCTTATAGAGTTCATCAATCTTTATCCTATTGGTAAATGAGCAACGATTCCAAGTTTAATTTGTGTGAGATCTCATGTCATAAGAATGGAGACATTAGTACAATCATCTATGATGACTGTCTGCAAAGTCTTAGAAGATAGAACTTCATTATAGCATGCTTCAGAGATGTTGAGCATCATGAATCATGACAGAAATTGAACCAAAAATGAATGAATCTAAGCTTTTGTTGGGTATGTATTCGTATAGCAGCAACATTTCTTTCTGAACGCAGCATCCCAGAAGCTTCACGAGGTCTCTATGCTGAAGCCTGGCAAGGTGTAAGGCTTCGCTTTTGAACTCATCTAGTCCTTGGCCTGAACTCCTTGAAAGTTTCTTCACTGCAATTTCTTGACTGTTCTTCAACATACCCTGAAAATAGTCATAAATTGAAGGACTACTTATTTTGTTCACAGGCATTTTTTGGAATTTAATGTTCAATTTATCTCTCCTCTTTTTTCTCATTCTCAGATTTTGTAGAAATTTTCCACAGTTAAGCCTAAAAGTTCATGAAAAGTGATTATGTTCATATTAAATTGACAGAATTGGAAACTTTCTTTTTCATCATATTCTCCCAATGTAGTTAAATTAGGCGAATTATCCTCCCAATGTAATTACATTATGCTATGTCCCAGGTTGTAAGGTAGCAAATCCATCCAACATTTGCCAAGAAAGCCAAGACCGTTCAAAATGAATTCTTTTCTGGGATTGTTCGGAACTGATATATTGCTGAGTGTTTGAGGTGCAAGTGCTACTGCTTTTGTGCAATATGTTGAGACTGTGTCCGTGCTATTTACTAGAAGAGGGTAGATAGGTGCATATTCAATCCATGGATGGCATAATGTATTTTATACAGATGGCTTGCACTGCTTATTACCCTGTAGACGGGTCCAAAATCGCCTTCTCCAAGCTTCTTGTCTGTTGCAAAGTAGTTTGTAGCATTAGCTATTGTTGCAAATTCAAATAACCGTGGCTCTGGATCTTCTCCCGAGCATTCCACATTTTCAGATCCTCCCACTGATGTACATATCCGACCTACATCAAGGAAAATAGAACGTTTTACTCAGTAACATCACACAAGAAAAAGAACAAACTAATCAACAATTCAATGGATTTGCACAGACCCACAAAAGAAAGCTATCTATGCATTACTTCCCCCTTGGGTTCCAAAGAATTTATTCAACGTTTTCGAAAAGCCATTTAGCCATTTCAAGAAAATTGACACCCTTCTGGTTAGAGACCGTGATCATTAAGATTGTATAATTTTCAAATAAGATAGAATGAAAAATATCTGACATGAAATGAAATCTTCAGCAAGTTGCACATTTTCAGATTCTTCAGCCATTGCACAACATAGAGCCTGCACAATTATTTTTGGTTGAAACGATTCCATCATTCCAGGCATTTCTTTTTCAAGCAACTAGGCATTTGGCCCAGTGACAAGGGTGGGTCGAGCGGTGGAGTCGAGGTCAGGGTCAGATTCAGAACCTTTTGAATGAAAGTTTATACAGGAAAAAAGGGAAGAGGTTTTTTTTTTTTTTTTCATATAGCATTATTTACAGAAGAAAAATCAAAGTATGGGGTTTGGGACATTGCATAAAACACATACGGTTTTAAATTCTTTAGCCATTGTGAACCTTTGTCTCCAAATTCTACGTGCTGAAATAAATGCATATGGAGAAAATTTGAAATCAGCAATATTCTAGTGAAAGACTTCGTAGATATCATTGTCCTGCTTCATAGCCATTTGAAAGAGCCGTTGGAGCACAAAAAACATTGAATCAGAACCGTTAAAGCGTACAGTGATATGGTGCAATGTGGGTAGTTAATAATCCTAATTAGCCCATGACTCATTGGTTTGAGCTTTTAAGAAGAGGTGGATTCAATTTAATATGTTGACAGACTTGGATTTGGGCTCTTTGTTGTCTCTTGAGTGAAGGAATCGGGCTCTGCTGAGCTCCAAACAAGAAATGGGATTTATTGAATATTAAAGGTAGAATTATCCGGTGTCTATGTTTTGTTCCTGAGGCTTTCCTGTCTGTGTTTACCGACCGGGAAATTTTCTTGTTGGTAGCAAAATAATACCTGGATCCAGATCAAACATCCTAACATAGAGGTCTTGCGCACCTTCATCGTATTCTCTAATATCAGTCAAGTCCCCAAACCACAGCAAACATCCATTTCCTCCACCTTCAGCATCTAAATTAGAGTATGCCGTACAAGAACAGTTCCTTTTGCAAACTTCTCCACATTCTTGAAGATCCATGCTTCTGTCAGACCAGGAGCTCCGTGTGTCTGGCAACTTTAAACCAGAATACTTTCTGAATATGTCTCTTTTACAGTCCAAAGCGTTTATCCTAACACAACCAGTCCGGTTCAAGGAACTCCAATTTTGTGGGACTTTTGGTAAAAATCCATTCAAGCATTTGGACACTAGGGACATATTGATGTTGCAGCTAGCATAGGCTTGACAATGTGCGTAAAGGTCACAATCATCTGATGGTCCAACGAGATATAGAACCCAATTCTGTGTTTGGTCAACCCATGTGAAGCGCCGCACAACACCATCTGGATTCAAGTACAAACGGGATATCACAGACCTATTGAGGAGTTCGTTGTGGCAGTACATCTCCTGCTCAGTCAGAACAAGTTCATACTTGTAATTCAGATTGGGGTTCATATTAAGCATTCCACCATGTCGGACACCAATCCACGGCTCTAACCTAGACTTGACAGTGGAGCCCTGCTTAAGAAGTATCTGGGTAAACCCATTCGGGTCAAGTTGGTATGAGAAATTACCTGGAGAAGGATCATCTACACTCTTCCAAGACATCAGATAACGATCAAAGCCTCTAATTGTGTTCCTTCCTAACTTCATCCCCGCTAGAAAATCATCCGTTGGGTAGTCAAAACTCTGCCATAGGAAAATTATCAGAACCAGTATTGCCTAAATCTGTTGGAATTGTTCAGCTGCTGTTTTCTGTCATGTTTTCCTCTGTTTTTCTCTGTTTTTTTTATTATTAAAAAAACAGCCAAGTTCATTTAGTTATGCATTTAGTGTTTTTGCTATTTTCTAGGAAGTTAATAGCACGTTTGTGTGCAGTTATGTGTTGCACATACGTGAGCGGTTCTGCTTTGTATTTAGTGGTTGTACTCGACAGTTTTTTTTCTTATGCACAAGACATATGAAGTGCTATGATCTGTTTTTTTATTTTTTTATTTTATCATTTCTCTCCCTCAAACAACAGAGATGTTTTCTGTTTTGATTGTTGTTTTATAAGCTTTAACAGTGGTATCAGAGCGTTTGTGAGATCTTAAGGGACTGTGAAGTGAGGGTAATTCAGTGAAGATTGCTTCCAATCTGCAAAGAAAAAGCTGATGGAGGCAGAATTGAGTGGATTCTCTACAATGGCTGCTCCAGTCTTTTCTGGGGAAAATTATCAAGCTTGGGCTGTTAAGATGACGGCATTCTTGGAGGGTCATGATTTATGGGAGGCTGTGGAGAATGATTATGAGGTTGCTCCACTTCCAGACAATCCAACCTTGAATCAGATAAAGTACCATAAAGAGAAAATCACAAGGAAGGCCAAGGCAAAGTCATGCTTGTATGCTGCTGTTTCACCCACTATCTTCACAAGGATCATGAGATGTGATTCTGCAAAGGCAATATGAGATTTCTTGAAGGATGAATACGAGGGAGATGAGAAGATAAGAGGCATGCAGGTGCTAAATCTCTTGAGGGAGTTTGAGAGACAGCAGATGAATGATTCAAATTCAGTGAATGAGTACTCTGATAGGTTGGTTGGGATAGCTGAAAAAATCAGAGTTTTAGGGACTGATTTGAAGGATGAAAGGCTTGTTCAGAAGATCCTGGTGTCTATTCCAGAGAAGTTCGAAGCCTCCATAGCTTCTCTGGAAAATATAAGAGACTTAGCTGATATAAAGCTTGTAAAATTGTTAAATGCTTTGCAGGCACAGGAGCACAGAAGACTGATGAGAAGAGAAGAGTTTGTAGAGGGTGCGCTGCAAGTTAAAGTGAAGTCAAATGATAGAGGCAAAGGGAAGAAATTGATTCAGTCTAGAGAAAATGCTGGTGACTCCAAGTTTGTAGCAAAAGAAGGAAATTCTGGTGGGTCTAGCAAATTGAAGATGAACAAAAAGCCTTGTCAATATTGTGGTGGAACTAATCATCAGTTTTTTAGATGTTGGAGAAAGCTTGATGCTAGATGTAGAAGATGTCACAAGTTGGGTCACATGGAAGCCATCTGCAAAGAAAAAAATTACCAGCAAGTAGGAAAAGCACAGGTAGCAGTGAATGAAACTGAGGAAGAGCACTTGTTTGTAGCTTCTTTTTCTGAATCTTCTGTTGGAAATGATGCATGGCTGGTGGATAGTGGTTGTACCAATCCTATGACTGGCAATTCGAAGCTATTTAGGAGTCTAAACAGGTCAGTCAGGTCCAGAGTCAGAATTAGTAACGGATAGTATATTGAAGTACAAGGGAAGGGTACAGTGGCTATTGAAGGAAATTAGGAGGTGAAGCTGATCAGTGATGTTCTTTTTGTACCAAACATTGACTAGAATCTGTTAAGTGTTGGTCAATTAGTTGAGAATGGCTATAAAATGAAGTTCGAAGGAAATGAATGTCTTATTAATAATGCAGATAGCAAAGAAGTGCTAAGAATCCCAATGATGGACAAGAGTTTCATGTTCAAGCCACAAGATATGCAACAAATGGCTTTAAAGTGGAAAGAAGAAAATGCAGAGCTATGACATAAAAGAATTGTGCATGTTCACAAGAAGAGCATGTCGTTTATGCAGAGAAATAGCTTGGCAAATGACTTGCCAAGTTTGGAGGAGGAATTTCCACAGTGCAGAACTTGTCTTTTTGGCAATCAAGCCAGATTTCCTTTCAAAGGAGGAGGCTGGAGAGCATGTGAGAAGCTGCAATTAGTTCACACAGATCTATGTGGACCTATGTCTGAGTCTTCTCTCAATGGTAGTAGGTATTTCGTTACCTTCACTGATGATATGACTGTGATGAGTTGGATTTATTTTCTGCGAGCCAAGTCTGAAGTTGCTGATGTATTTGTGAAGTTTAAAGCCTTAGTTGAGAATCAGAGTGGGAAGAAAATTAAAATGCTCAGGTCTGATAATGGTTCTTAGTATACTGCTCACAAGTTTAAGTTGAATTGTGAGCAAGCAGAAATTGTGCAGCAGTTCACTACTCCCTATTCACCTCAACAGAATGGGGTCAGTGAGAGGAAAAACAGAAGTATTATGGAGATGGTTAGATGTATGATGTAAGAGAAGAAGTTACTTAAGAAGTTCTGGGCTGAAGCAACTAATACTGTAGTGTTCCTGTTGAACAGATTGCCCATAAAAGCCTTAGAGAGGTCAACACCTTTTGAAGTATGGTATGGTGTTAAACCTTCTGTGAAGAATTTGAAGGTTTTTGGGTGTTTGTGTTATACTCATGTTCCTCAGGTCAAGAGGGACAAGTTGGATAAAAGAACTAAGCTTGGAATCTTCATTGGGTATAGTCTCCAATCAAAGGCTTACATGATTTTTTACCCTATGACAGGGAAGGTGACTGTAAGCAGAGATGTTGTTTTTCTAGAGGAAGATGAGTGGAATTGGATGGAAGGAAAGAGTGCAGAACAACAACAATTCGAAAAACAACCTGCAACAGATGTAGAGGTTGATGAAGTTATAGATGGATTGGAAGACAATATAGATGATTTACCAGTGAGAGGCACAAGGTTACTTGCTGAAATCTATGAAAGAAGTAATGTGGCAATGCTCGAACCATCTAACTTTGTGGAAGCTAAAGAGGATAAGAGGTGGATTGTAGCAATGCAGGAGGAGATTGCAATGATCTAGAAAAACCACACATGGGAGCTTGTTAATAGACCATCTGATAAGAATGTGATTGGGGTTAAGTGGATGTTTAGAACAAAACTTAATCCTGATGGTTCTATCAATAAACACAAAGCTAGACTGGTGGTGAAAGGTTATGCACAAATATGGGGAGTAGACTATTCTGAAACATTTGCTCCTGTTGCACGACTTGGTACAATAAGGCTACTATTAGCTATTGCAGCAGAGAATGGGTGACCTATATTTCAGTTAGATGTCAAGTCTGCATTCCTGAATGGAGAGCTTGAGGAGGAGATTTTTGTTGAACAACCTGAAGGCTTCGGTATCAAAGGGCAAGAAGAGAGTGTATACAGGTTGAGGAAAGCTCTATATGGACTGAAGCAGGCTCCAAGAGCTTGGTATGGGAAGATAGATTGATATTTGCAGGATTTTGGCTTTGTGAAAAGCTTAAGTGAGTTCACTCTTTATGTCAAGAAGGTGAATCACAATGTTGTAATTCTATTACTTTATGTAGATGATCTATTAGTGACGGGGAATGATATGGAATTGATAGAGAATGTGAAGCAAGATCTATTTCCAGTTTTTGAGATGTCAGACTTGGGAAAGATGGCTTATTTTTTGGGTATGGAAGTCAAATAGGCTTCATATGAGATCTTCATCTGCCAGAAAAAATACATGAAGGAAATTCTAAAGAAGTTTCAGATGGAAGATTGTCGAAGTATAAGCACTCCTATGGCTGCTAAAGAGAAGCTGCAAAAGAATGATGGAACAGATGCAGTAGATGCTTCTATGTATAGAAGTCTGATTGGGTGTCTTATGTATCTTACAGCAACTAGACCAGATATTCTATTTGCTGTGAATGTTTTATCCAGGTTTATGAGTAGTCCTAGTTAGTTACATCTGATTGCAGCAAAAAGGGTCTTGAGATATCTCAAAGGAATATTGTTCTTTGGTGTGAAGTTTAAGAAATGTCAGAAGTTTAATTTGCAAGGATTTTTTGATAGTGACTAGGCTGGTTTAGTGGATGACATGAAAAGTACATCTGGATATTGTTTCAATTTTAGTTCTGTTTGTTTCTCATGGTGTTCTAAAAAGCAAGAGATTGTAGCTCAGTTCACAGCAGAGGCTGAGTTTATAGTAGCTACTGCATTTGCAAATCAAGCTTTGTGGCTGAAAAAGATAATGAAAGATCTGTGGTTGAATTCCAATGATTGCATTGAAGTTAATGTGGATAATCAGGCTACTTTAGCAATATCTCAGAATCCAGTTTTCCATGGCAAAACCAAACATTTCAAAGTCAAATTTTTCTTTCTGCGTGAGGTGCAACAAAGTGGCGAAGTTAAGTTGGTCTATTATAGATTTGAAGATCAGCTTGCAGATATATTCACAAAACCACTTTAGGCTGGAAGATTTGAGCTGTTAAAAGAGAAAATAGGAATCTGCAGCAGCAACTGATCTAATGAGGAGTTTGTTGGAATTGTTCAGCTACTGTTTTCTGTCATGTTTTTCTCTGTTTTTTTATTAAAAAACAACCAAGTTCATTTAGTTATGCATTTAGTGTTTTTGCTATTTTCTAGGAAGTTAATAGCACGTTTGTGTGCAGTTATGTGTTGCACGTACGTGAGCAGTTTCTGCTTTGTATTTAGTGGTTGTACTCGACAGTTTTTTTTCTTATGCACAAGATATATGAAGTGCTATGCTCTGTTTTTTTTTTTTTTTTTTTTTTTTTTTTTTTTTTTTTTTTTTTTTTTTTATCCTTTCTCTCCCTCAAACAACAAAGATGTTTTCTGTTTTGATTGTTGTTTTATAAGCTTTAACAAAATCTCTCACTACGAGATTCCCCGAGTCCAGAAGCTGAGCAACTGGATAATGTGAGGGCGTCGCTGAGTTGGAAGACCAGATTTCACTCCCAAGAAGGATGAGACTTCCCTGTCTAGTGATCTTCAGAGTACTGGATGAATCAGTGAGTGGAATGACTGTTGGCAACCCATACTACTTTGATGGGATTTATTTTCCTGTACCATATTCCAAGGTAACGCTTTGCAGGATAATGGAGGCTGAAGAATCCTAGTTCAAATTTCCCCTTAGCTGAAACTATGCTCTTGCCATGTTGCATCGATTGATGGACAGTTAAAATGTCAAGTTCACCGGAAATCCCTGTGACAGAGGATGAAGTAAAGTACAAAAGAGTAATCAAGGCTCCTACCACTGTTCCCATGCTGATTGAACCTGCAAATTAACCAGAGAATAGAAATGTTTAAAGACTAGGCTGCTGTCTCAGAAATTCTATAAGTATCAAGGGGACATCCTCGTTGTATTTGACTTTGGGAAGTCCCTAGAAAAGATTCTTAAAGAGACTAACATTCCAATGATAGAAAAGCTGTGTATGACAGCCCCTTCTGCGGGTAACGACACTCTTAAAGTCTTCATGAACATTTTCTTCATTGAACCTTTGAATAATCAACACCCAGGAAATTATGTAGTAAACTAACTTGAATAGTTGAATAGATTGTCTGGACTGTTAGAAATCCATCATGGTTTTGTATCTTTGAAAATGACGTGAAGACTTGTACCTGTAGAAGACCAATCGAGTTTCCTATGCATCACTGATATTGTACTTCTCTAAGCTCTCCCTCAAAGATGCGTGTCCATTTTTCTCTTCAGTATCTAGCAAAATTCACGTCTATAATAAATGAATACCTAATTCTGACGCTGCCATCCGGATGTAGAGGTCCTGCCCGTAGTCGCTGTACTCTCTAATGTCGATTGGCTTGCCGAACCACAGCAAGCAACCACTGCCTCCATCACGGATGTCAAAGCTCGAATAAGCCATACAGGAACAATTTTTCATGCAAACTGCTTTGCATTCTTGAAGCATGAATCTTCAACCAGGAAGACCGAGTATCCGGCAATTTTAACCAAGAATACTTCACAAATATGTCCTTTTCACAATCCAAAGGATTTCTCCTCACACACCCATTTGACCAATCCAAAATATCCCACTCTTGAGAAAATCGGGTCGCAAAGCCTTTCAAGCAGCTACACAGTGGGGAAGTATCGACCCCACTGCTACCATAGGCACCACGTGATGCATAGTTGTCACATTGGTCTATTGCCACGGTGAGGTAAAGCATCCAACCCTGCTGTCAATCCAAGTGAATCGCTGTAACATGCCATTGGGCATCAATATCATCCTGGAAATGACCGAACTGTTGAGGAGCTCGTAGCGGTAGTACATCTCTTCCTTATTTAACACAAATTCATACCTGTAGAATGGGTTTGCATTTAAACTAGGTGTGCCACTCCATTGAAGATGATTCCATGGTCCTGACCTGAACTTGATGTCAGAACCCTTCAATAGGAGTTGTGGGTAGCCATTCAGATCAAGTGGACACGTGAAGTTAGCTGGAGAAGGATCACCAATGCTCTTCCGTGATGTTAAATAACGATTGAAGCCTGATGTTCTATTCCATCCTATCTTCATATCGGCTAGATAGTCAAAACTCTGCCACAGGAAATTATTGGGATCACTGCCATCTGCATCTCTCACAACCAAATTTCCTGAATCCAAGAGCTGCGCAATTGGATTATGCATCAGTATTGGCAAGTTTGACAACCAGATGTCACTTCCATTCCCGTCAAGAAGGACGAGACTTCTGCGGCTAGTAACCCTCAAAGTACCTGATGCATCCGCAAGGGGTGCGACTCTATTTGCTACCCCCACTATTGTCATTGTGGTTATTTTCTTGTACCATATTCCCAGATATCGCTTTGGGGGATCACCCACACTAAAGAACCCCAGATCAAATGTCCCACCAGCAGAAAGTAGGTTCTCGTTGTCTTGAATCGACTGATTTGTTGTTATGGTATCTAATGCATTGGAAACAAGGGCATTACAAGAGAAGAGAACAAGACACATGGAAAGTGCCACTAAAGCTTTCATACTGCTTGAAGCAGTCAAGTTCTCAAAATCAGCGAATCTGCTGAGTGAACTAAGAAGACGGAAGAAAGGGAGAAGAGAGATCACTGAAGAATGAAGACCCCTGCAATCTCAAGGCTGATGAACCGATAGAAAGCCATCAGAAAAAGCCACTAAGTTCCAAGTCAGGGCAACGTTAAGACTGCTAATTCTGACATCCACATAAAAAAATCCTTGTATTCTTGTTAGTCCCCCAAAATTGAATACGCTATCGACTTAGACTAATTCCAACTTCCCATTGATTGCCTATTATAACTCGTTGACAATTGCCTATCCTAACCCGTTGACAATCTCATCATTTTTGTTGTGCAACATAAATCTTTAGATATGGCGAATGAATTCACGATGAAATGAATTCAAATTATGAAAGAAGAGCACAGATAAATACAACACATACGACTTGAACCTGATCAGCTAATGAAAATTTAGAAAAAAGAGCCGGGAAAGAAAAGATTAAAGTTTAACAATTTGGGTTTATTTTGTTTTCACTTTTGTGCTAATATGTAAGAACGAAATTGAGCTCATGTCATTACGCAGTTGCCTGAACTTTTATTTGCTAGTTGGAGGAAATTTCCCCCCTTATGAAGTTGACTTGCCTTATTTAAAGTGTAATATTGCGGTGTTGACTAGACAACTAGTCAAAAAGCGAAAAAAAAAAATTGAAAACGTAGAGAAGTGAGGAAAAGTTCAAACTCGACAAGCCGAATCAACTACATTTTGCAGCGTTTGGTGAGGATTCAAGTCCTAGTTCATATAGTTAGAGTATTTTTCAAAGTTATGCCATATATTCAGGAAAAATTTCAAATAATGGCTCGAAGTACCATCAATTTATCAAATAAAGGTTTGAAATGAACCTTATATAAAATATTTGACCAAATATATATATATATGTCTAAAATAGGAGCCCAAAGTGTTCTCATTTTTTAAAATTAGAGCTTGAAGTGGTCGTGTCAGTCTCAACGAAAGACTTGACCTTACCAGCTGCTCAATGGCATTTCCATCCTTTATATTTTCTTATTTTCTTGCTTTTTTTTTTTTTTTTTTTCCCCTTTTCCTCTCTTTTTCCATAAAAGAGACTTACACTTCAAGAAAAAAAAAAAAAACACAAATTAAAAAAAAAAAAAAACTGAAGCAGAGGGTTGAGGCTAGCCTTTCTGCCTATGGTCGTAGCCTCATCGCTGGTGCGGCGTTAACCATAGCCGGTGGGGTCGTTGGTGCCTCACCAACCTCAAGCCCTCACTAAAAACTTGACATTCTTAGTTAGGTCATACTTCTTCCGCTACATTAAGATCTTTAATATCAATTGACCATTTAGGTTTTGTTGATAATAAATATTTTGATTGCTTATTATGTTAGTTGGGAAAATATCATGGCTTGTCATTTAATCTTAGTAAATCTATCTCTCATGCTCCAGCTCCTTTTAACCTTACACCTCCATGAATATATATTCATAGCTCGACAATTTTTTAATCGAAACTTAAAGTTGAAAATTGATAAAACTTCAGATTTATGACCTAACTTCGAAAATTAATCCGATTATATGAATAGTAAGCTTGAATACTTACCCAGCTTTGCCATTCGAAGTTGATTCGGCTTGTCAGGCTATTTGGATTGTGAATGCGTGAAAATTCTCTCTTTTCCTCCTTTCTTTTCCATCTCCACAAACGCACCGCTTCTTGTCCGCTGAATTCCCGTTCAAGAAGAGGAAATAAAATGTTGGGAAATGGGCTGAGCTGGGCCCATTATTACAGCAAAGATGGGGAGAGATAAATTAGAGAATAGAAGCAATGTGGACTAATGTGGTTTTCTTTGTTTCTTTCTAATTCCGGTGTTTTTTCCATGCCAAGTAATTTTAAATGCCGGTTAATGAGGGCAGAGTGATCGTCAAGGCAATGCCTGGATGCAACACCCTACACAAAGGGAAAAAGGCAGACCCGGCTGTCCATCAAGAGGAGGACGGAGCCTCAAACTCTCAAACCTCAAATCCAACAGGGATGAGGATGACATGGCCATCCTTCCACCCGACAAACGTGACCTCGAACCACCATAATCCAACTCTCAAAAGCTCCCGCAATAACGTTTTCGCTCTAACAGCCATAAAGTGAAGGATCCGAAAAGATTGGGATAGAGAAGCATGAGCAATCACAACTCACTGAATATTACATATCTTAAAAGTAGATCAAACCTCCACATTACACATTTAGAACTAAAAATATGACTCATTTATGTCAATGCAACATATAACAAATTACAAAGCATAATTTCTCATTTGTCCATAATATCAAAACAAGTATCATTAGCTCGATTCAGTAGTTGGACTCATCATATTACACGTCAATGATTCATTTCATTAATCAAACTCGTATTACACGTCAATGGTCTATTCTATTGATCAATCTCATAGCACATTAGATCTTAAGGCTCTAGAGGTGATAGCACTTAGCTCTTGAGATGACTCTCACAAAGTTACATTAATAGTACAAGGTTGTAGAAGTGGTTCACACGTGATTATGTTATCATGTAGTACTTAACTCTTGACTACAAGACTCTAGAGGTGATTTGCACTATCGTATAACACTTAGTTCTTGATCAATACGTATCCATGGCACAATACTCTAAATGTGGCTTCCACGAAATTACGTTATTGTGTAGCACTTTTTTACCGATCCATATCACAATTGGCTTCACAAACCACAATATAACTTTTTACCAATTAATTATCTCCACAAAACCAATTTAGAATCTATATCATAAATTGGGTTCACATAATGAATCAAATTATATTTTACAAACCATACTCAAGTCAATGCAACTCTTTCACAAAAGGGTTCCGCAAACCCAAAATATATCCCCTCCCTCATACATTCACAATTCATTTTTCACCCCATTTCAGAATTCATATCTTAAAGGACCTCTTCCATAAATTAGTTTGCAACTTTCACGGCACCTTCCATAACACATTCCTCAAACCATTCTCAAATGAATAAAGCCTAATAAATGCCGATATGAAATTATGCATCAAATATGCTATGACGGTACTTTTTGTCTTTTAGCTACTTCACAATGTGCATATAATATACCTCATGCTTTTTCATTTTTGAAATATGAATTTACAAATTAAAAAGAGAGACAACACCATTCACTTGGATATACCCCAAACCAAATAACAGAGCTCACTCAAGTTAATGAACTTGTTATCCCATCATAAGTGATAAATAACATCAAAATCATATAAAACGTTATTTCAACTACGGCTTGACTAAACTAATCTTAAAAGCTAACAAAATAACTCTTATGTGTTAACAAATCGCTCACTCAAAGTGAATATTCAAACCTAAATTCAACGCGAAACTCGTTTGCAAAACCCTAAAATCTCACTCTGCCAAAACTGTTGCACCAAAACGACATCCGTCATAACCCACGGCTTACAACTCCATAAACCCTCATTTTCATTAATCCCGAAGCTCATAACTCAAAAATTAAATTTCGCGGCTCGATTTTTTCAAAATTCTGAATTTGAGCCATAAATCTGAAAAATACTTCAACAGGAAGGATTTATACTTTAATTGGCAACGCATCCACGACGGGCACGTGCAAAACCCCTCTTCTCTTCCCCCCCCCTTCCTTTTCCTTCTTTCCCTTTTTTCTTTTTGGGCGCACGAGCTCTCGGGCGCTCCGTTTCTTTTCTGCCGAGCATGCCCTTTTTCTTCCCCCTTTGTTGACATGTCAACCTCCTTTTATTTTTTTTTGTTTTTCTTTCTTTGACTTTTCAACTCTCTTTTCTCTCCTTAGTTCTCATCGCGCGAGCTCTCGGCTTAAAAGAAAAGGGCCGAGTCCTTTTTACCCTTTTTCTTATTCTCTGACTTTTCAACACTGATTTTCTTTTTTCTTTCGGGCCCATCACTCTTGACTTGGTCAAGATATTACACAAACTCCGGTTTCAAGGTCTCAGGATATGTAATCTACACAAAAGTAAACAGCTATTTCCAAACAACCAACTATATCCAAAATAGGTACATCTTGGCCAAGGACTAATACCAAAAGAATACGGCCTAAAATCCCACGTTGAAGCTCTCCTCCTAAGTTTCACAGTGTAAGGAACCACCCTAGAAATTAAACTTATTTCCTTAAAAGACATTGAATCTGTTGTTGTCTCCGACCATGAGGAAATAACATCTCTCTGATTATTTAAACTTCCCTTTCAGTGTTCAACTTCTTATAACCTTTTCTTTTTCATTAAAATAAGACAAAGTATTAATGCAGAATGCTAAGACAACAAGAAATTTCAATGTTTGTAGCCGGAAGTGTTCAACAATGTGCAACAATTTAAGGGGACGAATCGTTCTGCTTTGCTGTGTAAATCATTGGTGATGTCTTTCTCTCACATTCCAGCACTTAGCTCTGCCATCTTCACAACGTGTACATGTCGCCATAGAACATATACTTCTTCAGATCAGAGAGGTCAGAGATCATGGTGAAAGCATCTTCTACCGAGCGGATAATGCTGTCAAGGTAACTTCATTAGGAGAGCATGGTTCGGGCTGGCTTACACGAGCATTTGCGTGAGGCCCTTTTGTTTCGCTGAAAAATCCAGGCTCTTTTGGGGCGGACAGTGCCGTATCGCTTCCCAGCATCAGAATCACCATGCACATGGTTGGCCTGTCCTCGGGGCATTTCTGGACACATAAAAGGCCAATGTGCATGGTCCTTATGATTTCTGATACGTTACATGAGTTACCGACCACCGGATCAACAAATTCAATCGATCTTCCTTCTTGAAATAGTTTCCACGCCTGACCCCATTAAAACCAATCTATTAAAGGGTAGTATTTTTTTTTTTTTGGGTAAAAATTAAAGAGTAGTTCTTGATATTTAGTGAACCAAAAAAAAAAAAAAAAAGAAAAAAAGAAAAACAGAATTTCAAACTTACATGTCCAAGAAGATTCTGAGGGTGATCTGAGTGACAGAACCCTCTGTTTCTTGTCCCACTAATTATCTCCAGCATCAAAACACCGTAGCTGAACACATCCGACTTTGCCGAGAAAACTCCATCAATTGCATACTCAGGGGACATGTAACCACTGCACGAATAAATCCACCAAGTACAATGAGCTTGATATCCATTTGATCACAGACGTTGCAGTGATTTAAGTGCTTACTATGTTCCAGCCACTCGCTTTGTCCATGCTTGTGTCTCATTTGCTCCAAAACTTTTAGCAAGCCCAAAATCAGATATCTTAGGATTCAACTCACAATCTAGCAAGACATTGCTAGCTTTTAGATCTCGGTGAATTATTCTCAGTCTGGAATCTTGGTGAAGGTAAAGAAGACCCCGAGCTATTCCACTGATGATGTGAAATCGCTTACTCCAATCAAGCAGCTTCCTTCGCTCCTGATCTGCAGAAGTTCAATTCATGTACTTCAAGTAAGGCCTGCACAGTTCATTACTGCAATTTGAAGAAGACAGATGAACTGATTCACGCTATTCTTATAGAGTTCATCAATCTTTATCCTATTGGTAAATGAGCAACGATTCCAAGTTTAGTTTTTGTGAGATCTCATGTCATAAGAATGGAGACACCAGTACAATCATCTATGGTGACTGTTTGCAAGGTCTTAGAAGATAGAACTTCAGTATAGCATGCTTAAGAGATGTTGAGCATCATATATCAAGACAGAAAGCGAACCAAAAATGAACGTATCCAAGCTTTTGTTGGGCACGTATTCATATATCAGCAACATTTCTTTCTGAATGCAGCATCCTAGAAGCTTCACGAGGTTTCTGTGCTGAAGCCTGGCAAGGTGTGAGGCTTCACTTTTGAACTCGTCTAGTCCTTGGCGTGAACTCCTTGAAAGTCTCTTCACTGCAATTTCTTGATTGCTCTTCAACATACCCTGAAAATAGTCATAATTTGTAGGACCACTTATTTTGTTCACAGGTATTTTTTGGTCTTTAATATTCAATTTATCTCTCCTCTTTTTTCACATTGTCAAATCTAGTAGAAATTTCTGCACAGTTAAACCTAAAAGTTCACAGAAAGTGATTATGTTTGTAGTAAATTGACAAAATCAGAAACTTTCTTTTTCATCATATTCTTCCAATGTAGTTAATTAGGCGAATTATCCTCCCAATGTAGTTACATTATGCTATGTCCCAGGTTGTAAGGTAGCAAATCCATCCAACATTAGCCAAGAGAGCCAAGGCTATTCAAAATGAATTCTTTTCTGGGATTGATGAGAACTGATATATCGCTGGGTGTTTGAGGTGCAAGTGCAGCTGCTTTTGTGCGATATGCTATTTACCATAAGAGGGTAGATAGGTGCATAATCAATCCATTGATGCATAATGTATTTTATACAGATGGCTTGCACTACTTATTTTACCCTGTAGACAGGTCCAAAACCGCCTTCTCCAAGCTTGTTGTCTGTTGTAAAGTTGTTTGTAGCATTAGCTATTGTGGCAAATTCAAATAACCGTAGCTCTGGATCTTCTCCCGAGCATTCCACATTTTCAGATCCTCCTAATGATGTACATATCCCACCTACATCAAGGAAAATAGAACGTTTTCCTCAGTAACCTCACACAAGAAAAAGAACAAACTAATCAGCAATTCAGTGGATTTGCACAGACCAACAAAGAAAGCTATCTATGTGTTACTTCCCCCTTGTGTTCCAAAGAATTTATTCCAAATTTTCGAAAAGCCATTTAACCATTTTGAGAAAATTGACACCCTTTCTGGTTAGAGACCGTGATCATTTAGATTGTTTTATTTTCAAATTGGATAGAATGATAGATATCTGACATGAAATGAAATCTTCAGCAAGTTGCATATTTTCAGATTCTTCAGCCATTGCAGAACATAGGGCCTGCATAATTATTTTTGGACAAACCGATTCCATCATTCCAGGCATTTCTCTTTCAAGCAACTAGGCATTTGGCCCAGTGACAAGGGTGGGTCGAGGGGTGGAGTCGAGGTCAGGGTCAGATTCAGAACCTTTTGAATGGAAGTTTATGCAGGAAAAAAGGGTAGAGGTTGTTTTTATATAGCTTTATTTACCCAAGAAAAATCAAAGTAGGGGGTTTGGGACATTGCATAAAATTTGCAGCAAGCTGAGGTACATACGGTTTTAAATTCTTCAGCCATGGTGAACCTTTGTCTCTAAATTCTACGTGCTGAAATAAATGCATACAGAGAAAGTTTGAAATCAGTAATATTCTAGTGAAAGACTTCGTAGGTATCATTGTCCTGCATCATAGCCATTCGAAAGCTAGTAGAAAGCATCGAGCAACAGTTTACACATTACCAGAGAAAAGTTAATCATCATTAAAAAATTTACCAGAGAAAACTGAGTTAAAAAGTCTAATTTGCAGGTGCTTCATCACGGCCTTCTTTTTCTGAACATACACCATCAGACAGAGACTTAGGAATAGCAGCAATGTTCCAGATATCAAGCCTAAGATCAGCTTCCCCTTCTTCTTGCTTGAGTGACCTGGACCAAAAAGAGCCGTTGGAGCACAAAAAACATTGAGACTCAGAACTGTTAAAGCGTACAGTGAGGATGTTACACGAAAGAAGTCCCTCATCAAGGATAAGGTGTAATGAGGGTAGTTAATAATCCTAATTAGCCCATGATTTATTGGTTTGAGCTTTCAAGTAAAGGTGGATTCAATTGAATATGTTGACATACTCAGATTTAAGCTCTTTGTTGTCTCTTGAGTGAAGGAATGGGGCTCTGCTGAGCTCCAAACAAGAAATAGGATTTATTGAATATTAAAATAGAATTATTCGGTGCCCATGTTTTGTTCCAGAGGCTTTCCTGTCTGTGTTTACTGACCGGGGAAATTTTCTAAATAGTAGCAAAATAATACCTGGATCCAGATCAAACATCCTAACATAGATGTCTTGCCCACCTTCATCGTATTCTCTAATATCAGTCAAGTCCCCAAACCACAGCAAACATCCCTTTCCTCCACCTTCAGGATCTAGATTAGAGTATGCCGTACAAGAACAGTTCCTTTTGCAAACTTCTCCACATTCTTGAAGATCCATGCTCCTGTCATACCAGGAGCTCCGTGTGTCTGGCAACTTCAAACCAGAATACTTTCTGAATATGTCTCTTTTACAGTCCAAAGCGTTTATCCTAACACAACCAATCCGGTTCAATGAACTCCAATTTTGTTGGACTTTTGGTAAAAATCCATTCAAGCATTTGCACACCGGGGACATATTGATGTTGCAGCTAGCATAGGCTCCACAATATGCGTAAAGGTCACAAACATCTGATGGTCCAACAAGATATAGAACCCAATTCTGTGTTTGGTCAACCCATGTGAAGCGCTGCACAACACCATCTGGATTCAAGTACAAACGGGATATCACTGACCTGTTGAGGAATTGGTAGTGGCAGTACATCTCCTGCTCAGTCAGAACAAGTTCATACTTGTAATTCAAATTGGGGTTCATATTAAGCATTCCACCATGTCGGACACCAATCCACGGCCCTAACCTAGACTTGACAGCGGAGCCCTGCTTAAGAAGTATCTGGGGAAACCCATTCGGGTCAAGTTGGTATGAGAAATTACCTGGAGAAGGATCATCTGCACTCCTCCAAGATGTCAGATAACAATCAAAGCCCGTAATTCTGTTCCTTCCTAACTTCATCCCCGCCAGAAAAGTATCAGTTGGATAGTCAAAACTCTGCCATAGGAAATTATCAGAACCAGTATTGCCTAAGTCTCTCACAACAAGATTCCCCGAGTCCAGAAGCTGAGCAACTGGATTACGTGAGGGTATTGATGAGTTGGAAGACCAGATTTCACTCCCGTTTCCATCAAGAAGGATGAGACTTCCCTGTCTAGTGATCTTCAGAGTACCGGATGAATCAGTGAGTGGACTGACTCTGTTGGCAACCCATACTACTTTGATGGGATTTATTTTCTTGTACCATATTCCAAGGTAATGCTTTGGGGGATGATGGAGGCTGAAGAATCCTAGTTCGAAAGTCCCCCCAGCTGAAACCATGCTCTTGCCACGTTGCATCGATTGATCCGTATTTAACGTATCAAGTGCGCTGGAAATCCCTGTGATAGTAGATGAAGTAAAGTGCAAAAGAATAATCAAGGCTCCTACCGCTGTTCCCATGCTGATTGAACTTGCAAACCAACCAGAGAATAGAAATGATTGAAGACGAGGCTGCAGTCTCAAGAATTCTGTAAGTATCAACGGTTCATCCTCATTATATTTGATTCTGGGAAGTCACTAGAAAAGATTCTTAAAGAGACTAACATTCCGTAAAAGAAAAGCTGTGCATTATAGTCCCTTCTGCGGGTAATGACACTTCTAAAATCTTCATAAACATCTCTTCTTTGAACCTTTGAACAATCGCACCTAGGAAATCATGTAGTAAACTTCGAGAAGTTGAATAGACCATCTGGACTGTTAGAAATCCATCATGCTCTTGTCTCTTTCGAGAATGACGTGAAGACTTGTAGTTGTAGAAGATCAATCGACTTCCTTATGCTACGTCTCTTATACGGGTGAATAAATCTAATTGACTCGTGCCAGCATCACTTGATGCCTCAAGAATGACCATCAAAGCAATTTTGAGAGCAAGCAGAGTTGACAGGCTTAAGGTTATAGACTCTTAGATCCATTCAATAACGCTTCTATTTCAGCGAACATTTTTTTTTTTTTTTTCAGAAATAGTCTTTTTCTTATGAGTAAAAGAACATGTTTGATAATAACATAAAATTTTTATTCTTGAAATGGAAAAATGACATGAATGCTTTTGAGTACGATTCACAATTTTTTTTGTAACGTGGAATTTTTTTAATTTCTTAATAATTTTTTAATAATTTTTTTTCTTTTCTTATTCTTCCTTGCCACTACCAGCCACCACTGACTGTCGCCATTGCTAACTGCCACCGCCGCTATGGCTAGCAGCCAGCGGTGGCCGGATAGAAGGAGTAGGGCACCAAGGAGGAAGAAAAGAAAAAAAGAAAAAAACTTATTTCTATAAATTATTCCCGAGATCAAGAAACTAATTTTTTCTATTTTTTGTTTTTGTTCTAAATCTGTTCCTCGGCCACTTTTTTATTTTGAGGAATAGAAAAATTAATTGAAGTAATCAAATGAATTTATGTTCTTTTTCTATTTCAAGGAACAAAAGAACGGAAAAACAAAAACATAGAAACATTGCCAAACATGTCCTTAGCTTCCCTCTTGGCTCCCCCAAGAGGAAAACAGTTCCCAGATAACATAGTGGAAAAAGGAGGCAACTTTGCCACTCGCTCACCTTCCAGCATATGACTATGCCATCTTCACAAGTATACATGTCATCAAATTTGGAAAAAGACAAACGTTGTTGCCCAGTCACGATAGATAGTGCCAAGACCATGACCGACTTATGCTTCTTTTTGTTGGTTTGTAGTATACCTAAGAGAAGGAAATGTTAGACTAAATCTAAATAAAAACTGACGATCTCAATTTATCATTCACAAATAGATAGTAGCATAATCGGGAATAATTTTGTGGAAACGTAAAGAATTGACATACCTCTAGCCACTAATGAAAATTTGCAAATGCGGAAAATCCCAAAACTTTGAACGAATGCGCGAAGAGTGATCGATCTGTGAATATGGAATCATCCGTCTATACATTTTGGTCCACTAGCCAATATCCCTCAAAACACGATGGTGTGTTTTTTGTAGTGATAGATTTTGAACTAAACGATTTGATGTTTTTATTCTATTTCTTACGTTACCAACATCTACCATTAAGACTGTTAAGGTGTCATATTAATGGACAATTATTTTGTAATAAACGCGGGTAATAAATTAGGCAATAAAACATAATTAATTGGGAAATATAAAATTGGATCACATTTAAATTAATAAAATATCATAATTCTCCCATTTGATGCCACCGTTCCATCAAATGAAATATTAACACAAATCCACATAAACTTCGTGCTAAAATAAAACATATGAATCACGACAATGAGTCTTCTTAAAACGAGTATTATCTTTCGTGTATCACAATGCATTTTATAAGTCCATATGTGATAACATAACTTAATGAATAAACTTATTTATTACAGGTCAAATGTGATTGTTTTTCTCAGAATAATTGAATGTATACGATTGTATTGAGAAAAACATCATAAATGGATAAAAGTTTCACAAATTCTTCTATATATATTTAAAAAATTACATGATTGGACCAATGTCCATTCTAAATATGAGATTCTTGAAAAGATTGGTGAGTTAGTCTATCGGTTGGCACTACCACCCAGACTTTCTAATGTTCACGACGTTTTCCATGTTTCTATGTTAAGGAAATATGAGCCCGATCTTACGACCATATCATGTTGTCATGCCACATGATCACATCCCAATTATGCATTTGTCAAATTAATCATACTTCTATCTCATGGCATATTATCTCATATGATCCTTATAATTCATTAGTAGAATGCCTTTAGTTAAATGATTAGCTATCATCGATTTAGTACTTATGTGTTCCATGATCACTTTATTCTCTTTAACACATTCCCTGATGGTTAATTACTTGATGTTGATGTGCTTATTTCAACTACCACCTTTTTGGTTCTTAACTATGAAAACTGCAACCAAATTATCTTTAAACATTCTTGATGGCATAATAATGGAATCCACAACTCTAAGTCTTGATATGAAAATTTTCAACCACACACCATGTAAGATGGCCTCAAAATAGGAAACAAACTCTACCTCTATAGTGGAAGTGGCAAGGTCTATTTCGTACTCCTCCAGGACACAGCTCCATCGGCAAATATAAAAATATATCTCGATATTGATTTACGAGAATCAATGTAGCTGGCGAATGCTAAATCCGAGTAACCAACTACCTCCAAATTGTCCGTCCGTCTATACAAAAACATGTGTCCCTTTATACCTTGAAGATACCTTATCACCTTCTTTGCAGCTCTCCAATGGTCAATACCTAAATGGCTTTGATATCTTTCCAACATTTCCACAATAAAGGCATGTAAGGTCGAGTACAAACTTGAGTATACATCAAGTTTTCGACATCATAAGCATATGCGATGTTCTTCATTTGTTTCCTTTCAAAATCATTCTTCAAGCATTGATTCAAACTAAACCCGTCACTCTTCACAATGTGTGCTATACTTGATGAACAATCTTTCATCCGAAAGTTCTCAAAAACCTTATTGATATGGATTTCTTGAGATAGTCCTAATATACCTTAAGGTTTATTCCTATGGATCTTAATACTAGTGACATAAGATGTCTCACTCATATTCTTTATATCAAAACTCTTAGAGAGAAATTGTTTTGTCTCGTGTAACAACTCCTTATCATTGGTTGCAAAAAAATGTCATCTATATACAGGACAAGAAAACATATCAGGTTCCTATTAACCTTTTGGTATATATATATTAATCTATGACATTCTCTATACAACTAAATGAAGAGATGACCTCATGGAACCTTAAGTACAATTGTGGGATGCTTGTTTTAAGCCAACTTCTTAAGCTTTCACACTAAATGCTCAAAAGTACTAGAGAAAAATCCTTATAATTATTTTATGTAAACCACTTCTTCTAGTTTACTATTAAGGAATGCCATTTTCACACCCATTTGATGTAACTCTGTATTATAATGAGTTACCAATGCCAAAATAATACGAAGAGAATCTTTCTTAGATATGTCTCCGTGTAATCTATTTCCTCATTTTGAGTTAATCCCTTGGCAAGAGTTTCCCAATGAATCATTCTTAGTTTTGAAGACCCATTTACAACCAATAGCTTTCGCACTATCAGGTAACTCAACTAAATCCCAAACCTCATTACATGTCATATAACTTATCTCTTTTTCATGGTATTGTATCACAAATTGGATTTATCATAACTTATGACTTATGAAAAATTTGAGGATCATTTTCAATTTCAACATTATAGTTAGATTCTTGCAAATTCACAATGTAGTTTCTAGGGATGGCTGATTTCTTTATTCTAGTAAACCTTCTTAATGTTGCATTGACATTCTCCTAAGGAGTTTGTTGTTCAAGTGGATGCTTAATAATATCTAATAATTGTTGAATAATTGGGTCTATTGGATCAGTATCAGCAACTTGTAGATTTTTAATGATTGGTTATTCAACACTCAGTTGAACTGAAGGGGCGTTGTAAACAACTAATCTAGTACCTAAGGTGGAATGTTAAATATCTGAATGATCTTATTCATGAATAAGGTTCCTAAATTGATCACTCCCATTGATTATGTCATTCACAAGAAACTTAGTGTTTCTTGATTCCACAAATCTAGTGGCTTGAGATGGAAAATCAAATCTATATCCTTTGAACTTTTCGGCATATCCAATAAAATACCCACTTATAATCCTTGGGTCTAACTTCTTTTCCTATGGAGTATAGACTCTTACTTCAGATGAGCATCCCAAATGCATACATGTCTCAAACTCCATTTTTAACCATTGGATAACTCAAAAGGTGTCTTTGGGACGGTCTTGGTTGAAACTCGATTTAATACGCACATTGCCATTTTAAGAGGCTTTGTCCATGAGGACTTAGGAAGTTTAGAGTTACTAAGCATACTTCGTATATTCAATAAAGTTCGGTCTCTTCTTTTTGCCACACCATTTTGATGGGGAGAACCAGACATAATCTATTAGGCAATAATCTCATATTCTTTAAGAAATTTCGCAAATGGACCAGGTGCTTGTCCATTTTTAGTGTATCTACCATAATATTTTCCACTTCTATCTGATCTCACGATCTTAATATCCTTATTGCATTATTTCTTTACTTTAGTGTTAAATACCTTGAAGGCATTCAATGCTTTGTGCTTATTACGAATCAAGTAGAGATACATGAATTGTAAATAATCTTCCATGAAAGAGATAGAGTACCTCTATCTATTTGAGTCCAAATATAGACTACAAATATATGTATATATAATTTTTAATATTTTCGTACCCCTCTTGGCACATTTCTTTGATTTGTTGGTCTGCTTTCCCTTTATGTAGTCCACAAGTTGCATAATTAGTAAAATCTAGAGTATTGAGTATTCAATCGTTTACTAATTGCTTAATTATATCGATGGAAATATGTCTCAATCTCAAGTGCTACAACATAGAGGAATCTTCATTCACAACACATCACTTTATAAAAGTATTATCGTGAATGTGCATTTCATTATAAATGTCATTGTCTTATAAATTAATTCGAAAAAGACCATCAAACAAAATACCGCTCTCAATAATTTCAGACTTATATAATAAACTGAATGTTGAACCTGAAAATTTAAAGGAGTATCCAAAAAGTACAAGTCTTGAAACTGAAATTAAATTCCTAAAAAACTTGGATTATAAAGATTATTTCTAAATTAAAAAAAAACCACTATTGAGACTAATTTATATATCCAATAGTTTCCACATGCGAGCATATCTTGTTTCCTGAATAAATACTTTGTTCACTTCTTGCTCGTTTCTGTTAGTTCTAAAAACCCTAAGGATTTCAAAATGTGAATTGTAGAACCAAAATCAATCCACCAAGTGTTGTGACCCACATCAACCATACTAGATTTATAACAAACATATGAGAATATATTACATTTCTTCTTGAGCCAGACCTTGAATTTGGTGCAATCTTTCTTCATGTGTCCCTTATTTTTATAAAAGAAGCACTTTGATTCCTTTTTAATGCCAGCTCGGGGAGGTAGACATATTTTACTTTTTCCCTTCTACTCGGCTTGCCCTTTATACTTACCTTGTATTGCCATATGTGTGACATCCTGAAAATTTAGTTCAGTTTTTAATTGAATGAATCGAGCCTTTCATTGATGCGTCTATAGTGCTATTATCTGAGTTGATTACTCATGAGATAACTAGACTAATTGGGGAAGTCATTATAGGATTTTAACGTAATAGACTTAAGAATTCGACTAGGAATCGATTGCTTGACCGTGCTAGTTTGCAAGGGTGATTATGACACAGTCGAAAATCTATTAGAGATCGAAAATAGATCGATTCGACTGAGATAGGTGATCAGAGTGTGGGTGATTCCATTATATTGCAAAATTATTGTCGATTGGTACTAGATCGATTTTTTTGTCGTTTTGGTACCCTGTGCCCATAATTGAAATATTGAGATTTTCACGGCAACCGAGAGCTGCCAATAGGTCAAAGATGTACGTTGTGACTTGAGATAAATTGATCATGAGTCAATTGCACAAAAAATTTATGAATCTACTTGGTAGGTTAAGTCACGCTAAAATCGAGTCAGATTGAAATTAACTGCGAATTTGAACCCGATTTCAGAAATTGAAAGTTCTATCATGTCAAAATTTATTTTAGGAACGTCGACTTATCATTCGAAGAATTTTCGGCGATTTCGAGATTTTTACGGAAAATTGATACGGACGATTTAGAAAATGAACGGAAATTTAGATTGGCCAAATTGAGGGGAGTTTTGATTTCCAAGCTGAGCTATATGATGTTAGGGACTTGCAAAAATGGTATGGGCTTTTTCTTCGATAAAATTGGACCTCAAATTGGGAAATTTGATGAAGAAATGGAAGCCCAAAATTGAAGAAATTCGGATGCTAATATGGGGGCTGCATTTTTGGCTTCAATTTGGATTATTGGTGGAATTATTGTGCAAGAAATAATTGGGGGACCAAGGAATAGACATGGAGACTTTTGGGGGACCAAGCATTGATGAAATTAGATTTTTATTTTGACTTTTTGACAGCCCTCCTTTAGCTTCTCGAGCACGGTTTCTTCCCCCCTCTCAATTGTCTTTACCTTGTTTCCTTCATAGCCGTCTCCTTCGTCGCTCGAATTCCCCTCTCCGTTGGCTCCTCTTTGCTATTCATGTTCTGTCTTTGCTTTCATTTTTGTTTCCCCCACGCCTTCTCCTCCACTGGCCATTGTTCCCCCTCCACCGAAGCCCCAAGCTGCCACATCATCCACCATTTTCTATCTCCCGCAGGTCAACCCTCCCCCACCGAAATCCCCTCTTGTTGACTCCTTCATGTCTCACTGCATCATCTCTCTCCAATTCTCTCTTGATGTTGCCTCTGTCCTCGCTCTCATTTGGTTGCTTCGAAGACTACACACGTCCACCGAGTCAGCCCATCTCCACGGCCAGCAGCCCACCGCCCACGCACGGATCAACCGCTAGCCTGAGCCCACCGAAGCAACAACTGCGAACAACTAGCTCGAGTCTTTGTCCAACAACCGCAACACCCCATTGAAGCCGAGCCATCAGCCTGCAATTTCCAGCCAAGCTTCGTGGCTGTTTTCGGCCTAGCCCAGTCTCCGTTTGGCATTGCTGCTTTGGAGTTTATCGGCTGCCGTCGCCTGCCGTCACGCCGTGACCGTGGACTCACTAGCTTGTTAATTCGGTGAGTTTACTGACTAAACTTTACTTAAGGAGTTAATTATACTTAGGGGTGTTTAGATTATGCTAAGTATGTTTAAGTGATTAGATTAGTTTAATTAAATGTTGATTATATTATGTGCATGATTAGATTAGTTGATGGATTAATTAGTCTAATTATGTAATTATATTAGTGTAATCTTAATTAGACTTTTAATTAATCATTTATTTAAATTAAATACTATTTAATTATATTATTTTATATTTAAGTTAAATTAATTTTCGGAATTTATTTAATTATTAATTAATTAATATTTTCCGGAAATTATCTTACCGGAGAGTCGTTTGTTAGAATTTACGCACTGATCCAAGCGGTGTGGTTAGTTTGTTCAATTGATTGTTATGTTTGTGAAATTGAGTGATGATTGTGAAATATTGGCATTTTAATTGAAAAATACCGGGTATTGGGTGTTGACACCGAAAGTAGTCTTTAAGTACTAAATCAGCTTAAGTGAGCCATAATACATTAGCAGCTTTGGTGAGCACTATAGATATCAGTTTTGGCGAGCATCATAGTTTTTTAGTAGCTTCGGTGAGCAAATGTCATATAGCAGCTTCGGCGAGCAAATGTTATCTAGTAGCTTCGGTGAGCAATAATTGATCTAGCAGCTTCAGTGAGCAAATTTAGATATCAACTTTGGTGAGCAATGATATATGGATATATTTATTTCAGCTTAGGTGAGCAGTGGTTGAATCAATAGAGTTGTAGATGGCATCGATGGTATGGAGTCGAATGAGTCAACTAAGTGATGGTTGAATTGAATTGAATTGAATTGAATTGTTTTTGGTCGGGTATTTGAATTGTACTGACTTGCAAGAAGGATCTGAGGCAAAGGTAAGTCTTCTGACTCGTGCTTGTGTTTAGGTAGCTCTTGGGGTGTATTTCCTTCCTACTTGGAGTTTAGGGGGTGAACTTGCTGAGACATTATGTCACTCGATCGTGGGCTCAACATTTTTAGGTCCGTAGATGGCGGTCGTGAAGGACCCGAAGCCCCGGAGTCTAGGAAGGTGGAGATCGAAGGATCGGCGGACATGTCTGACTAGTTGGTCTTAGGACAGTCCCCCTTTTTGTTGAACCGGTCTTTTGTAGACAGCCTTGTATTGTATATAGACTTGTGTGTTTATTAAAAGCTTGGATTGGTTGTGAATTATTACCTGCTTTTCTATCCTAAGTTTTTGATTGACAGGGGATATTTGTTCACTTCTGCATGCGCATTAAAATTGAATGGGTCGGTGCTGTGTCTTGGGACGTCGCATATTTATTGACCACTGAGGGATGGGCACGTGTTCGAGGGTCGAGGCATGACAATATGAGCACTTTCTCCTTTTTCCATTAGCGGCCTCTCTTCCTCTTGAATACATATGGTGATGAGTTTATTGATTGATCATTTAGTGTTATGTGTGTTGTAAGAGATTTTGAAAGGAGCATACTCTTGTGGGAGAGTGTTCAAGATGTAGTATACAAGAAAATATTATGATAACCCAACCTCAATATTTTTCAACTAAGCTACAATGTCCCTCATTTTCATGATGTGTTCATGCACATCTCTTACACTAGTAAGCTTCAATGATGAGAACTTCATAATCAGGATCATGACACGTGCCTTTTCTTAAAACTCAAATTGCTCATCAATAGCCTCCAGCAATTCATTGGCATTGTTATGCTAAATGATTGAATCACGATTGTTATCAGAAAGTTTTATCTTTAGGTAACATCACATTAATGTGGTTAAACTGCTCCCATTGTGCATAAGGAGTATATTCAGCTTAAGTGCTAGCCTCAATAGGAACGTGTGGTTCGCCTAATTGCAGAGCATAATTAATATATATGCACCCCAATTGGAGAAGAATTAATTTCTTCAATTCTTTACAGTTATTATCATTCAACTCGGGAACGATTATACTAAAACTAATCTTGAGTGGTAAGGCTGCATTATAATCAAAGGAAAACTTATGTATCAATATATTTGAAGCAGATAAACTTAAATAATATTTTACCAACGTAAAACATGTTATAAAATACAAATCACATAACATAAAAAAAACTATATGTGAGCTAAGTTTTTAATTTAAATATATTCATAATTACTTCACTATGAAACTATCAAATTATATTCCCTTCCTCAATCCCCGTGGATAAATTAAGAAAGATAAATTACTTCATCCTAATTAATCACATTAATATATTGAAAATTCCCATAGGTGATCCAGATACTCTTAATGTATATAATTTAATATAATCAAAGATGCCGTGGCTAATCTTCAATTAATTAAATATATATGGATCCGTAGACATTTAACTTCACAAGAAAATATTCATAAAATTGCATGTAAGGGCAAAACAGTAAAATCATGTATAAAAGGATTAAAGCTGGAATTTTACATGCAAAAGCATAATTGGAATTTCATTTGCAAGGGGTAAAATAGGAATTTTATGCCCAAAAGGGAAAAATCATAAATTTTCATCCCTAACGGGGTAAAATCGGAATTTTTTGCTATAAGAGCAAAACTGTAATGTTGCTTAATGCGAAGGGGCAAAATCGTAATTTAGTTGACAAGGGCATAATTGGAAATTTTTACCTCGGGGATTGTTGCACGCGTGCCCATTAGCTAGGCGCATGCATATGAGGTCTTCTTTCCATGTGATTTTCTTCTATTGTTGCTTCGCCGAGACCAGCTTCCGTTTCGCCGCCTGGGTCTTCTTCCACAGCCTATGTTCAATCAAATTGATCAATGGGTTTCGAAGACCATGCGAGACAAATGCATAGTTCCAAGATTGGACAAAATCAACCAACAAATTGACTGGAATTAAGCCTAAAATAACTTGCCCTAAAATCCTAACCACTGAAAATTTCACCACTCGATTAACCTTCGGCAGTTAGTAATATGAAAAATAATCTCAAGGCTTTTTTAACTAATGATGATGTGATCATGCAGATCCGTTATCACGTGGCGAGTCGCTCGTATTTGACCGCAATTTAAAATTCATTTCCAAGCCACAAAAGATCCAAATTTCATCCATTCAGAATCCAATTAAAACATACAAAATGCCAAAATTTTCACCAAGGTAGTGATCATAAGCATGCTCTGATATCAAATTATTAGACTAAATCTAAATAAAAGTTGACGATTTTAATTTACTATTCACAAACATATACAAGCATAACCGGGAACAATTTTGTGGAAATGTAAATGATCAACATACTCCCAACCATTGATGAAAATCTATAAATGTGAAAATCCCAAAACTTTGAACGAATGAGCGGAGCGTAATCGATCTGCGAATATGAAATCACTCGATCTATACGTCTTGTTCTACTAGCTAACACCTTTCAAAACTCGGTGGTATGTTTTCTGTAGTGATAGGGTTTGAACTAGACGACATGACATTTTTGTTCTGTTTCTTATATTACAGACATCTTCTAGCAAAATCGTTATGATAACATATTAGTGAACAATTATCACATAATAAATGTGAGTAATAAATTTGGCAGTAAATCGGAATTAATTGGGAAATACAAAATTGAGATCACATTTAAATTAACAAAATATTCTAACAGGAAGAGCATACAAATCAACGACTATAATTAGTAATTGCAAGGATCGTAAAACATGTCACTACCTGATTCCGAGGCAGCCATTCTTGTGTATTAGTCTTGCCCGTTTTGATTGTATTCTCTTATGCCCATAAGCTCTCCAACCACAGCAAGCAACCACTTCCTGCCCTTATGATATCCAAGTCTGAAAAATCATACAAGAACAGTTTTTCTTGCTGTTGGGAATAACTGATCCCCGAAAACCCGGATTCGACACTAAATCAAACCCCTAAACTCAAGTGGAAGCGCAGCCCAAGAAAACGACACGTATCACCGATCGTAAAGCACACCACGGATTCGAGCGTACCTTGTTAGCCACAGATTAAACACCGACGCCAATGGAGGAAGAGAATCCGGTCGAATTCGATTTGATGAAGCCTTGAAGGGAAGAATTAGAAGCCGTATGCCTTGTTCTTCTTTTGAGAGAGAAAACGCGGGGAGAGAAAAGACGTGCGTAAGAATGAATCCAACCAACGTCTTTTCTCTCTCTCTCTCTCCCTTTTATACCTCTCCCTTCCCACGGGCCTTATTCCCGTGGGCCGGGCTTTCGGCCCGGCTTGGGCGGACAGGGCCTTAAGCCCTTTAATTAATTAAATAAAGCTTTCATCTCCCACTCGCACAAGGTGGGCCGAACAGGAATCTCTTTACCTCTTTTAACATTCATACCGGTGAATAATCCGTGCGACCAGCATACTTTGAGAGCTCGTTGCTATACATCTGTTAGGAATATATAGCAGCTCATAATTGGGCGTCACACTCGAGTAGATTTAGTATGCGTACCCTAGATCGATCGATCACATCTATATCTCTCTTGATCTCTTTTAAACAATGATATATATATTGCATTCACAATTATAATTATCACAAAGACAGTTATAATTGGTCGACCAGAATGAATACAAAACCACAATGTGATTCTCCAAAATCGATCTTCCTCTTTCCTTCAAACTCTCAATTTCAGTCCAGCTTGCTTTTCTAGAAATGCCCCATTAGATCGAATCATCTCATGACCATTGGCAACATCCTAAGATAGCAAACACTAAATAGAAACCTTGAGAATAAGTAAGAGTCCCGAGGGACTAAAAATTGAGGAACTCTTTTCCTCAAGAGTCTCACACGTCATAAAAGTTGAGATCAAACTTTTTGCCACTCTTATTGGTCGTCTCATGCATACGTAGTATGAAATACGTATTACGGTATTAACTCCTTTCCCATGGAGCGTATGTCTACACTTTTCAATACCGTACGGATGATAGTTCGAGACATACCCAATGTCTAACTTGAGTTCACGTATCTACTCAATCACAAAATTCATCGAACTCACATCGGCATCATAGACGGATAAAGTAAAATATGTGGGGTATTTTACTCTCGGATATCTTTAGTATTATGTCCTCATCTTAACACTCGATTAAGGCGACATACGTATTTTAAGCTTGCGCTCTCGATTATCACTTAGATAATAAGCTTAAAAACTGTCTCATCTCTATTTATCACATAGTAAACGAGGCGATTACCCGTGTGAGTGGGCTAATCTTATATCTGTCCGACATACTTCTCAACTTAAAATAATGCACTGAGCATTAAGATGCATAAAGATCATACTAAGATTCATAGGCATTAATCAATGGAAAAAACAAGATTTCATAAATGTGAACAATTCAGGGAAATTACAATTCAAAGTACATCGAGACTCTACGCAATCCTAGAGATTTTACATGACCACAAAACACATCTCTAGGTATTGGCTTTGTCATAGGATCTGCTACCATTCTATGCGTAGATATGTACTGCAAGTTCACATCCTTTCGTGCAACCATATCTTTTACAAAGTTATACTTGGTATCTATATGTTTGGTCTTGCCATGATACTTTGGATCTTTGGTGTACGCTATAGCTGCTTGGCTATCACAGTTAACCAACAATGGATTTGCAACTTTCTCAATAACACCTAAATGATCCAAAAATCTCTTAAGCCAAACTCCTTCTTGTACCGCGATAACGCCACGAACTCAGCTTCCATCGTGGACAAGGCTATGCACGTTTGCTTCTTCTTGCTCCATGATATGGCGCCATTGTTCGATAAGAAAGCAAAACCGAGGTAGATTTTCTTTCATTTAAATCTCCTCCCCAATCGGCATCTGAATAGCCTTCAAGTCGCAGATCCTTTCCTTGATAATTCAACTTGAAATCAGCAGTTCCCTTCAGATACCTTAGTATTCTCTTCACGGCTTTCCAGTGTGCTGGACCCGGGTTGGATTGGTATCTACTCACCATTCCAACCGCAAAACATATGTCGGGTCTTGTACACATCATAGCGTACATCAAGCTTCCAACAGCACTAGCATAAGGAACATGTTTCATCTGTTCCTTCTCTTGTGGAGTCCCTGGACACAGTCTATGGCTCAATCCTTCACCTTTTGCAATAGGAGTGTCTATGGGTTTACAGTCTTGCATACGAAATCGTTCAAGAACCTTATTTATATAGGTTTCTTGCGAAAGAGACAACGATCTCTTCGAACGATCCCTCGAAATCTTAACTCCAAGAATGTATGCAGCCTCACCCATATCCTTCATCTCAAAGTTAGAAGACAACCATCTCTTGACAGTATTAACCAACTCCATATTGCTTCCGACAATCAGTATATCATCAACATATAATGATATGATCACAAATTGATCCTTGGATCTTTTGATATATACACAATGATCCTCATCAATCATTGTAAAATCATATGCCACTATAGCATTATGAAAACGTATATACCATTGTCTTGATGATCGCTTAAGACCATATATCGACCTCAAAAGTCGACATACTTTTTCTTCTTGGCCTTTCACTATGAAACCAGTAGGTTGTTCCATATATATTTCTTCCTCTAATTCTCCATTGAGGAAAGCAGTCTTTACATCCATTTGATGTAACTCAAGATCCAGACTAGCTACTATTGCCAGAATAATGCGAATCGAGGTAAATCTCACTACAGGAGAAAACGTATCTTCATAATCAATTCCTTCCTGTTGATTATACCCCTTCGCCACAAGGCGAGCCTTATGCCTTCTATCGAGCCATCAGCCTTTCGCTTTATTTTGAGAACCCATTTGTTCCCAATAGCTCTGCGTCCTTTTGGAAGATCAACCGGTTCCCGAGACTTGGTTTGATTCCATTGACTCCATTTCCTCTTCCATTGCACGAATCCATTTTTCTTTACTAGGGCACTTCAGAGCCTCATTGATATTTCTTGGCTCATCCTCATCTTGTGGAGCAATCATAAAAGTTTCCCCTTCAATGTCAAAACGTCGACGGGGAATACTTTGGCGACTTGTTAACCTTACGGGAGATTGTACACTTTGCACATCATTCCCTATTACGCTCCCACTTGGATGAACTCCACAAATATCATTATCTTGATCCAAAGTCTCAAATAGGGAGTGATCTTCCCTATTTCGCCCTTCTTAGGAAACTCATCCTCTAAGAATGTGACATCTCGTGATTCATATTCAGTTACACTCCCACTTTCCTGCTCACCAATGAACACATACCCTTTTGAGTGTTCGAGTATCTTATGAAAATACTCTTCTTTCCTCGGGACCTAATTTCCCAAATTTGTGAGAGGACTCATGTGTGTAGGCAGCACAACCCCATGGCTTAAGAAAACTTAAGTCCGGTTTTCTACCTGTCCATAACTCATATGGAGTGGAAGTAACGATTTGGAAGGCACCCGGTTAAGTATATAGGCAGCGATTAACAATGCATCACTCCAAAAGGTGATAGGTAAGTTAGCATGCGCCATCATAGACCTAACCATTTCCGTAGGGTTATGTTTCTTCTCTCCGCAACACCATTTTGTTGAGGAGTATACGGAATAGACAAGCTGTCTTTCTATTCCTTTTTCATCACATAATTTTCTGAACTCATCGGATAAATATTCTCGACCTTGATCGGATCTCAATGTTTTTATTTTCTTGTCTAATTGATTTTCTACCAGGTTCATAAACCTTTTGAAACAATTTATTGCTTCAGACTTATGAGAAATCAAATAGACATATCCGAATCGAGTATAATCATCAATAAAGGTGATGAAATAAACAGCCCCATGCCTTCCTTTCACATTCATTGGACCACGAGACATCGAATGGATTAAATGCAAAGGAAATTCAGCTCTTTTTCCTTTTCCAAATGGTTTTCTTGTCGTTTTCCCTTCTAAGCAATGCTTACATATGGACAAATCGACTTTTTCAATATTTCCCAACAAGCCCTCTTTGGCTAGTCTATTCATACGTTTGTTGGCCAATGTGACCAAGTCTAGCATGCCACACATTCACATCATTATCATATTTATTAGAAGATGTGATAAGGGAATAACAAACATTTGCATTAATATACTCAATATCCAATACAATAAAACCATCCAAAAAATAGCCACAACCATAGTAATTTGTCTCCAAAAACAAATTCACACCTCTACTACGAGAAGTTTATATTGAAACCTAATTTAACCAACATTAATACGAGACACTAAATTCCGACGAATCTCCGGAGCATACAATACATCATGAAGAAACAAGGTGCGTCCACCACGCATATTCAATTGGCATGTGCCAATTCCTTTCACTTCAGCTCTGGAGTTGTTTCCCACATAGATCCACTTAGTTCCAGTTGGTATTCGTCGGAATTCCACGAAGGATCCTCTATCCTTCGCTACATGGTCCGTCGCTCCTGAATCCACAGTCCACAAAGGATTAGACTCGGTTAGAAACACGAACTCGACACATAAGCAAAGTTCTGAAAAGCACAAGGGGTGCATACCTTCTTTGGCTCACGACGTCGCGAGCATAGTGACCCTTCTTGTCACACGGTTGTAGCATTTCACCCTTGCTAACTTCTTCATGTGAGGACGCTTTCCTCTAGCATGTTGGTCAAACTTGGGTTTCTTCCCTGAAGGACCAGCTTCTTCCTTGCCTTTCCCCTTATCAAACCAGCTAGGGCGCTTGCGCTTGGAGCTCGAAGCTCCATTTGAGCTAGAACTAGCATGATAAAGTTCAAGCATCCGGCTTAGCCGCCAACAGCGGTCCTCTTCCAGCTCAAGATGACGCATTGCATCCTCAAAGGTTTTGATGTTTTCATTATGAGTCGGGTGCACCTTCATATGCTCCCAACTCGAGGCAAGGAACGAATCACTTTGCTTGCACTTGCTGCTCATCTCGTGAGGACATGGCCGGCGTCTCTCGGCTCGGTTATCATATTTGACATCTTTCTAAGATGTTGCTTCATGGTCGACCATGAGGCTTCTTATAGGATTCAAACCCGATAGTGAGCTGCCTCGCCTAGTCACCGAAGTGTGACCAAATCTAGCTTCCAATGCCTCCCACATTTCCTTGGCATTGTCAAAACGCCGAAACTCTCGCATGACGTCATTTTCCATGCTTTGCTCGGCAACGTGATGCGAGCTAGAGAGTTCATTCTTTTCCACACGAAAAAAGCTTCTTTGTCCTTTTTGTCTTTGCTCGGTGGTTCCATCTTCGGGTTCAACCATGGTCATGACAAGAGCCTCAAGTGCTTCTTGCTCTTCCAAAGACATACTTTGGATTTTCATTTGCCAAATCTCATAGTTGTCTCCATTGAGCTTTTCACCTTTGTTCAGCTCAAAGAACTATGCTCTTTGTGGTCAAAGCCATTGATCTGAACAAATCGGACAAAATATGCACGAATTATTAATGCCTATCATTTATGCATCCCTATTTGCATAGACCCATCATATTAATAAATAATTTCAAGTAAGGCTTCGAAATCAAAAGGTCACTACGTTTCCAATCATCCTCCAAAAATCCTAACTTAAAACTATCATTAATATGATTGTCATATGCAAAATCAATTCTATGAAGCTACAAAAACTTCTATAACTACCCATAGCTAATTACCCACAAAGAAAGAAGAATAATGACAAGCAAAAGCAATGATAATTGAATTCCAATAAAACAATAATGCTTTCAATCAATACAACTAACATATCAGTTGTTACATCAATGACAATCGGGTAGTAAACAATACATTATATGTCCACAAAGCACACTTAACATACATCGACCAATACAACTAACACATAGTCGACACCTAACCCTGGAAAGATTCTCTTTTGTTCAATTTCTTGATCTTTTCCCTTGTAACAATACAGTAATATTCATTTACAAAATCTAACACAATTTTCTTATAGGAAGCGCTCCGTTGACATCCCATATGCGATTCAACACATCTTGCCATTCGGGTGGAAGAGTGGTTATGAAAAATCGCACCATCTCTGATCATGACATGGGCGACCCTTCCATATGACCTGTTGAATTTTCCCGTTGACTTCAAGGACGTGATCAATTAAGTCACCACTCTCCCATCGATGATCAGTCAGCTCAGCTATCAACTTAGACAGCCTTTCCTTTTGTTCATCGGTCACTGCGCGAATAGGTGTGCGCAACCTCGGGAGGCATTGTTCCTGCAACAAATGCAGAACAAATAAGGGATTACATATAATCCACATAGACTTAATTGAAAAAGAAACACATTCTTTTCCTTTTTTTTTTTTTTTTTTTTTTTTTTTTTTTTTTTGGTCAACGGTCAAAGTCAACGGTCAACGGTCGGTCAACAGTCAACGGTCAAGTCACCGGTCAACGGTCGGTCAACGGTCAAGTCAACGGTCAACGGTCGTCGCCGGTCAACGGTCGTCGGACCGGTCGAACCGGACCGGTCGGACGGACCGGCACGTGCCGTGCGCGTGCGGATGACGTCACGCGCGACGTCATCGGCACGTGCCACGCGTGCCATCGCCCGCCAGGTCGGGTCGGGTCGGTTCGCGGGTCGGTCGCCGCCGGCCAACCGACGTCATTGCGACGTCATCGATGACGTCACCCCAGCGGTTCTTGATCGTTGGGTGACGTCATCATGACGTCGACGCGCCGCTCCGCGGACCGGCGCGTGCGGTTCGCCGGCGGCGCGACACGCACGCGCGGTCGCCGACCGGCGCGTGTCTGCGCACGCGCCCAGCGATCGAAGCGCTTCCGGGGCGCGTCGCGCCCACGCGCGCGCCTACCGGCGCGCGTGTGGGCGCGTGCGCGTCTCCGGCGCGCTCGAGGCATCTCCGGACTCGTCTCGACGTCCTCTTTCTCCCAGTGCTTTCAAAATTTGGTTTTGACATTCGAAAACTCATGAAAATGGTTGAAGAAGTCTCGGGTGTCGGGATTTGTCGCCCGATCCGTACGGCCGAAGTTCCTTTTGCGAAAAATCAACCAAAACACATCAAATTGATCGGGAAAACGTGAACTAGGGCTCTGATACCAATGTTGGGAATAACTGATCCCCGAAAACCCGGATTCGACACTAAATCAAACCCTTAAACTCAAGCGGAAGCGCAGCCCAAGAAAACGACACGTATCACCGATCGTAAAGCACACCACGGATTCGAGCGTACCTTGTTAGCCACAGATTAAACACCGACGCCAATGGAGGAAGAGAATCCGGTCGAATTCGATTTGATGAAGCCTTGAAGGGAAGAATTAGAAGCCGTATGCCTTGTTCTTCTTTTGAGAGAGAAAAACGGGGGAGAGAAAAGACGTGCGTAAGAATGAATCCAACCAACGTCTTTTCTCTCTCTCTCTCTCCCTTTTATACCTCTCCCTTCCCACGGGCCTTATTCCCGTGGGCCGGGCTTTCAGGCCCCGGCTTGGGCGGACGGGGCCTTAAGCCCTTTAATTAATTAAATAAAGCTTTCACTTGCAAATTACTTTGCATTCTTGAAGATCTATCGTCTTGTTAAAACCAGGAGCTGCGTGTATCTGGCAATCTCATCCCAGAATACTTCACAAATATGATCAAAATTCAAGGGAGTTCTCACACGCCCATATGACGAATTCACAATTTCCCATTCTCGAGAAAACTTCGGTGTGAAGCCTTTCGAGCAGCTACACACAGGGAACTCATCAACCGTGCTGAAATCATAGCCACCACAAAATGCAGAGGTGTCACAATTGTCTACTGGAAAGTCGGAAGTAACGTCCAACCCTTTGCTCAGTCAATCCAATTTTGCTGCCGTAGAATGCCATTTGAATTCAATACCAAAACAAACACGATCGAACTGTTAAGGAACTCATAACTGTAGTGCGTGTCCTTCTCATTGTGCAGAGCGCTATGCAAGATTGGTTAGGATTTAAATTAGGTGAGCCACTCTATCAAACACCCATTCCATGGTCTTGACCTGAACGTGATAACAGAAGCCTGCCTTGATAGGAGCTGTTGGAATCCATTTGGGTCAAGTTGGAATGTGGAATCACCAGGATCAGGATCGTCAATGCTTTTCCACGACGATAGACAGTGTTGAAGCCTGTTGTGTTATTCTTCCTTTCTTCATGCCGGCTAGATGTAATATTGACCGGGTCAAAAAGCTGGGAAAAAAATAAAGAGGAAATTTTGAGTGATCGACGAAAGTAAAAGTGCTCAGCCTATTGAGGAGGGGTACTATCGCAAGAAACTATAAACTATGCTCTGGCTGTGACATAAATACCCCCTAACCTTTTTTATATCACAAAAAACCCTAAGTTTATCCATTATGGCACAAAAACCCAAACTGTGTCATAAAAAAGGGAAAATTCCAAAATAGGACCCGAAGTGCCATCTTTTTCTCAAATAAGGATCCGTGAATATTGTTTCAAATAGGGACCTGAAGTGTCATCACTTTCTCAAATAAAGACCTGAAGTGGATGTTATTTCAATTGAGGACCTAAAGTTGTTATGTTTGTTTCAAATAAGAACCTGACTTTTCGGCGAAGGATATTTTTGTCTTTCCATTTTCTCCCTTTTTTTTTTCTTTCCTCTTTTTTTTTTTTTTGTTCTTCTTCTTCCTCTGCGCTAGTGGCCAGCGGACCACCAGCGATGCCCACAGAGGGCTAGGTGAGACCGCCCACGCCGGTCCTTACTAGTAGCTAGCGAGGGCCAACCTCGTCGATGGCTCCTAGGTGAGGGTCGCCACGCCCAAGCGACGCCATCCCTTACTTGTGGCTAGCGTGGATGGCCCTCACTAGCGAAGGCGACCCTCACCCAGCCCTTTGTGGGCATTGTCGATGGCTGGCAGCCACCGACAATGAGGAAAAAGAAGAACTAGAAAAAAAAAAAGGAAATAAGGGGAAAATGCCAAATGATGAAAATACCATTGACCGGTCGAAAAAATTAGCTAGTCGGCAACCGGCGAGGTGGGGTCCATATTTTGAAACAACCAAAGCCACTTTAGGTTATTATTTGAAACAAAGTCCACTTTGGGCTTTTATTTAAGAAAATAAGGGCACTTTGGGTCATTTTTTGAATTTTTCCCAAAAAAAAAAAAAGAGGAAAGAAAAAAGGCGAAAAATCACAAAAGATAAAAATACCCTTGATCACTGAAAAGTCAAGTCCTTATTTGAAACAAATATAACCACTTTAGGTCTTCATTTGAAACAACATCCACTCCAGGCCCTTATTTGAGAAAGTGATGGCATTTCGAGTCCCTATTTGAAACAATGTTCACTCCGGACCCTTATTTGAGAAAAAGAAGGTACTTCGGGTCCCATTTTGGAATTTTCCCCATAAAAAATGCCAAACTTATACCAATGTCATATATATATTCTGGATAAAACTGAAATAGAGAGTATATATGACATACATGTATAAGTTTGGAATTTTTCACGACACAAAAAAATTAAGGTATTTGTGGCACAATGAGTAAGTTTAAGGTTTTTGGTGAAATAGAAAAATGTTTTGAATATTTGCATCATAGAAAGCATAGTTTGGACTTTTTTTTTTTATGGTATTTGTCCTGAAGGACTGGAGAGCACCTACAAGAAAGAAAAGGAGGAAAAGAAAGAAAGGAAGACCGAAAAAAGAAGAAAAGGAAAGAGGGCTTTTGTTCATACACGCCATGGAGTCTCGCCAAGCCAGATTTACTTCGTTTTGCAATGCCTGGTAAGTGTTCACACTTTCTTTCATTTAATAGGAGAAAGTTTCAAAACCAAGCCTTAATTTCGAATCCTTCAATATTCTTAGTAGATGGGTTAAATATAGGAGTTTTAAGCTAAGAGATATGAGGGATTGATAGATTAGGATTTTGTGGAGCCGGGGGGTTTAATGTGAATCAATTTGAAGTAACGGTTTAGTTGGAGCAAAATTTTAGATTTTTGCAAGTGAGCTCTACAGTTGCGGATATATTTAAATAATGGCTTTGGGTGAATGATTTGTTGACACGTGGGAATCATTTTGTTAATGATTAAATGTAGTTTAATCAAGTCATTGTTATAGTGTTTAGTTGGTTTTGATGTCGATTCTCGTTTAATTGATAGAATTATGAGATCGTCAACTTGTAGAGCTACATTGTTTAGTTCGAAAGCAATATGGATTATATAAAGTTTGAGTTATGAAATGATATTTTTGTTGCATAAAATTTTGGATTAGATATCTACTAACTTTCAATTTTTTTTTTTTTTTGGTAAATAGTTTGGGAAACCTTTTTATGAAATGCATTCCAAAATATTATACATATCTATTTGTAAGTCTAGTTTATGAAGAACTTTGAAACGACTTGAGAAATACATTGTGATCAGTTTGATGAACAAGGTTTAGAAAGATTTTCCATTTTAATTTATAAAACTGATTTGTGATATAGATTCTGGATTGGTTTTATGGATTTTAGAGGATGTGGTTGTGGGTCTATATTGATGCTTAGTGTCTCTATGAGCCCATTGAGGGGTCTGTAAATATGCATGCTAACTTTAGGATATCCTTATAAATAGGCCACTAATAATATAGGTAGAGACCTCACCAAAGAAAATCTTGGTTGCCTATGTCATGAGGCATTATGTGTGATTATGGTTTGATATTTGAGCACGAGATTAGTCAACGGATAAGATTGATCAATGGTTAGGACCATTAATAGTTATTTTGATATTATTGTTAAAATGGATATTTATTATATGAGTATAGTTATGTTGAAACAATATATAATTCATTTTAACCTTGCAGGTTTGTTGTATTCTAGATTTAGTGTAAATGATTTATGTTTTTGTGTCTTAAACGTGCATAATTGATGCCCGATCTACTTAGAAAATATGTATTACTCATTGGGCTAAGGTTGCTCATTCCATTCGCCTTGCTTGTCTTTTAGGTTTTTCATGTAGCCGCAAGTAGGACAAGAGCGTTTACATTTTTGGGAGGACATTTTGATAACGTGATTTTTGGACATGAGTTGTTTATGTCTAAGTTTTCTGGGTTTAGTTATTAGTTCGAAATGTACATATTCGTTTACATTTTTGGGAGGACATTTTGATAACGTGATTTTTGGACATGAGTTGTTTATGTCTAAGTTTTCTGGGTTTAGTTATTAGTTCAAAATGCACATATTCTTTTATTGATTTCTATTTGCTTCTACGTTCTTCAAATGGAAAGATGACGATGTCATCCTCTTGGTTTGAGGATGTGACCCTAGAAGTGTATTTGTAAGACAATCAAAACTTTGCCTTAGAACACTTCCATCCACATCTCTCACCACGAGATTTCCCAAATCCAAGAGCTGTGCAACTGGATCTCGGGCATGTCCGGGCGAGTTGAGGACCAAAATTTTCTTCTGTTCCCGTTCAAAAGTAAACTTTAAGGTACCCGACGAATCTGTGAGGGGTGGCTCCATTGGCTCCTTGTAGGTTCTTTTGTACGGTATAATGCGATATTGCTTCAGGGGATCACCAGGGCTGAAGAAGTATACTAAGCTATCGCCATCTTGTCTAGACTGATTTTGTAGTCATGGTACCTCGTCCACATTGAAAATAGGAGCAGTATACAACAAAGAGAAAAGAAGACGACACATGAAAAATATCGCTGATGCTCTCATATTTGTTCCCTGGATAGCCCATGGAGACCAAAAGGACGAGAGATTGCGGTAGAGCGAAGGACTCTTCAAGTATTTTTAACTTCTTATAAAGTACTGGATATCCCAACATCATTATCGACAGTTTCAAGTCATTGGAAAAATCCACTACATCTTAGTCATCACGCCAACGAAGTCGCCCATCGTAACATTTACTTCACAATCCCTATCTTCCAAGTCATTGACAAGAGTTCGCGTTTCTTGACTTAAGATACTTACAACCCAAACTCGTTCAACAACTTTTGATTAGGAAACATTTGACATACTCAGAAACCTAACCGAAGCAACCATGACCAAAAGACAAGGTGACCTGCATATTTAATCAAGCAATTTCTAGTAATTTAAAGAAAGGGCACTTTCAAGATTCCCACAATCTCTGGTTAAGTTTTTTAATGGTGAATGCTGGTGATGCACATAGGTGCAATCAGATTAGACGGGAAAGTTACCCAAAAAAACCATAAACCTATTATAATTATACTAATTCAATCATAGATATTTGTATTGGGCTAAATGAGTTGTAAACTTTTTGTATTAGTGTCAATTCAGTCTTTTTAGACAATTTTGGCCGGCCGGCACTAACATGGACGGCCCTACCTTAGGCCAGTGACCGAGGCAGTGACTAGCTGGAGGAAGAAATAAGAGAGAGAGAGGGGGGGGGGAATAAAAAGAGAGGAAAAATAAAAAAAAATAAAAAAATAAAAAAACATTAAAATATTATTAAAAATTGTTCATGTTGGTGCTAGTGATGTCACGTAGGACAGCTAGTGTCCATGTCAGTGCCGCTTGGCAAAAATTAGCCGGATTGACTAAATTGACATAATTACAAAAAATTTAGGAGTCATTTGACCAAAAAAATATTTTAGAACTGAATTGGCATGACAATAGATTTTTGAATTTTCCAGTAAATTTCCATATATTAAAACTATGGTGAAGTTGGCTTATCTCAGAGTAGCTGCTCGACCATACTCTTGCATCAGTAAGGATTATCCTAAGTTGATGTTAACTCTTCCCAAATCTCGAAACAACTTATTTTCATACCAGCGAGTTTCCCAGGTCTTTTAGACTGTTCATGGTATTACCAACTAATGCAAAGTTTGGTTTCCATGTGCACATATTGTTTTTTCATCAACATTCGTTGATAGAACCAAACTGGTTGGTTTTCGAGGTCGCCAGTTCCGGGGCCAAGGTGTCTGAGCTCCCAATTCCAAGTTTAAAATCAGGCTTAGCTCAAGATTCTAGCCATTGAAACGACCAACCTGGTAGTGCACGCCCCCAGCCCAAACTTCTTCCTATCTTTCCAAGAAACGGGTGAATGTTCCCTCATTTCTATTTAGTGTGAACTAGGACCCTATTTAGTTCAAAGATTGTCCTCATGCAAATTTTGATATGACTTCAACAAAGACCAGGTTCACGTGCCAACTCCATGCCATCGTTCTTGAAGAAAAGTGATTTCGATGGCGATAGGGAACTCAATCAGATGGAAATTTGTTCTCTGACGTGGAGATAAAGTACTGAGCTTATGGAAGATATAGAGTTGACGAGATTTTTCTTTTTCGGCCAATGATGCAGAGTTTCTGGGGGAAGTTGCCCTTGTACGGGAACTCTTGGCCTTTGGAATACAAACTTGTTAAAGAAGATTGTCGGAATCTGTGGACTTAAGACATTCCATGTACATTCAAACTGCAGCCAAATGAGAGATGCGGTATTTTCGGGAGAATAGCTGGGGGAGGACATTGAAGAACTTTTGCTTTGTTTTCCACATGGAGTGTGAGGTTCACATAAAGAGAAAGAATGCAAGTCATGCCCACGACTCTCTCATCGAGCAAATAACAGTGTCATGGTGATTTCGTTTGGTTGACTTTGTGAAGGGTTTTCTTGGAGTAGATTCCTTTCATTGAAATACCCCGGCTCTTTCGGAAGAGGCAATTCGATGTCGCTTCCCAGCATCATAACCACCGTGGACATACTCGGCCTATCATTGGGGCATCGCTGCACACACAATAGGCCGATATGAATAGAGCGTAATGCTTCAGAAGTACTGCACGAATTCTGGACCAACTTATCGAGCAACTGCATGGACCTGCCTTCTGTGAACAGTCTCCAGGTCTGACCACATTGAAATCAACCATTAGGGGAAATTCTTGTGGCTGGAAGGCAAACAGTATTACAAACTTACATGTCCGAGGAGATTATGATCGTGGTCTGGATGATGAAACCCTCTGTTTCTCTTCCCGCTTACGATCTCGAGCACCAATACACCATAGCTAAAGACATCAGATTTTGTTGAGAAAAGTCCATCAAGAGCATACTCTGGAGACATGTAACCACTACAGAAATTGATTTATTGAAATCATCAGTTTGAAAGCGAATTGAGCATAGACGACATCACTGCAATAAAAGTACTTACTATGTTCCAACCACTCTGTTAGTATTTGCCCGTGTCTCATTCCCTGTGAAGCTTTTAGCCAAGCCAAAATCAGAGATCTTAGGGTTCATATCACAATCTAACAATACATTGCTAGCTTTTATATCTCTGTGAATAATCCTGAGTCTGGAATCTTGATGAAGGTAAAGAAGCCCCCTAGCAATTCCATTGATGATGTTGAAACGAGCTGACCAGTCCAGTTGCTCCCTCTGCGTTGGATCTATCAAAAGTTCATTTCACATTAGTAAACTCTGCACGGTTTGTAACTTACAAGGAGTAAGGCATCAATTTAGTCATTTGCTAATTTGCTACTTTAGTGACAATATTTTGGAGCTTTCACAAAATCCATGCTTCTAAGGAATTGAGAAAGTAAGCAAACCAAAGAGAAATGAGTCCAAGCTCCTGTTGGGCACGAATTCATAGATCAAAAGATTTTCTTCCTCAATGCAACATCCTAGAAGCTTCACTAGGTTCCGGTGCTGCAGCTTGGAAACATATAGAACTTCATTTTTAAACTCATGCAGCCCTTGTCTTGAGTTCCTTGACAACATCTTCACAGCAATTTCTTGACCACCCCTCAACACACCCTGCATATGGTCAACTTGTTTAGTGAAAATAATTCCTTGCCTACTCTTTTTCTCGCTAGAATTCCACTCACAGTAACTAAATTTTTTGGGATCTAGTTGTTCAGCCTCTCATCAACATATTCAGGAATATTTTCTCGAGCAAATTATGCAAATGCAACAGCGAAGGCAGTACTTTACAATCCTCACATAGCAACAATGTCCTTCTCGAGAATAGCATGCGTAATTTTTGTACCTTGTAGACAGGTCCAAAACCACCTTCTCCAAGCTTATTGTCGGTTGAAAAGTAATTGGTAGCGACAGCTACTGTAGACAAGTCAAATAGTGGCAACTCAAGATCTTCCTTCTTGTTTTCACAGTTGCCTCCTGATTCAAAACTGTCCCTTTTAGCTGGAGCACAAATTATATGAAATTGATTAGCAAATATCTCTGAGTGGCTTCTGCATTAATTCAGATTTCCTTCAACCACGATGCTACAAAGGCATGCTAATTGCTAAATATGAAAGCATTGAATTGCGAACATATTAGGATAATATGATCGCGATTGCTAGTGGTTTGTCATTGTTTCGCACATCGGACACTGACACACAAATGCCTCGAACAATTTGGTTGAGACTGACTGACTTTGTCAGTTCATCATGGAATCTTTTAGTGACCTCTCATTGGAGATATGGAACAGTAAGATAAAATAAATAGAAAATCTTATAACTGTTGGGCCTGGTGAGGATGAATGCTGAATGGGACATGAATGCAGAATCCCCTCTAATGAAAGTCTAATTAAAAAAAAAAAAAAAATTCACTTCTACAAGGGGCTGACTAATGTAATGTAATACGAGACAAGAATTCTTGTGCTCAATAATAGAATAAGTACTGGGAGGTCTTGTAAAATATCTACTTGTAAGTGACGAAATGACTAATGTAAAAACTGGGAATGATGAGAAGCAGAATACAAAATCTGACAGCACTGTATCATAAAGTACGGTTTACCTGCAGGAAGCTTCACTTTCTTCTTCTTGCATTGTAGAACACAGATAATGAGAACCAGAATGAGGAAAACAGACCCGAAAGAAACTGCCAAGCCCATGACCAGCTTATGCTTCTTTTGGTGTGACGGTAGTAAAGCTAAGAGAAGAAGCAGGGGCACACAGGATCAGGAGAAAGAACTAGGTACAACTGATATTACAATTCTGTAAGCTCTCCCTCAAAGATGTGTGTCCATTTTCCACTTTAGTATCTAGCAAATTCATGTCTACAATACCTGATTCTGACACAGCCATCCGGATGTAGAGGTCCTGCCCGTAGTCGCTGTACCCTCTAATGTCAATCAGCTCGCCAAACCACAGCAAACAACCACTTCCTCCATTTCGGATGTCTAAGCTCGAATAAGCCATACAGGAACAATTTTTCATGCAAACTACTTTGCATTCTTGAAGATTCATGCTCTTGTTAAACCAGAAGACCGAGTATCCGGCAATTTTAACCAAGAATACTTCACAAATATGTCCTTTTCACAATCCAAAGGATTTCTCCTCACACACCCATTTGACCAATCCAACATATCCCATTCTTTAGAAAATCGGGGCACAAAGCCTTTCAAGCACCTACACACTGGGGAAGTATCGACCCTACAGCTACCATAGGCACCACAGGATGCATAGTTGTCACATTGGTCTGTTGGCGAGGCCATGTAAAGCATCCAACCCTGCGTTCGGTCAATCCAAGCGAATCGCTGTAAAATGCCATTGGTTGTCAATATCAGCCTGGAAGTGACCGATCTGTTGAGGAGCTCATAGCGGAAGTACATCTCTTCCTCATTTAACACAAATTCATACCCGTAGTATGGGTTTGGATTTAGAAAAGGGGTGCCACTCCATCGAAGACCATTCCATGGTCCTGTCCTGAACTTGATGTCAGAACCCTGCTTCAATAGTTCTTGTGGGTAGCCATTTGGATCAAGTTGAAACGTGAAGTTACCTGGAGAAGGATCTTCAATGCTCTTCCATGATGTTAAATGACGATTGAAGCCTGATCTTCTATTCCGTCCTAGCTTCATACCGGCTACAAGTGTATCTGTAGGATAGTCAAAACTCTGCCACAGGAAATTTTTGGGATCACTGCCTTCTGTGTCTCTCACAACCAGATTTCCTGAATCCAAGAGCTGCGCAACTGGATTACGCACTGGTATTGGAGTGTTCGACAACCAGATATCACTTCCATTTCCATCGAGAAGGACGAGACTTCCGTGGGTAGTAACCCTCAAAGTGCCTGATGCGTCCGCAAGGGGTGCTACTCTATTTGCAACCCACACTATTGTCCTTGTGGTTATTTTCTTGTACCATATTCCCAGATATCGCTTTGGGGGATCGCCCGCACTGAAGAACCCCAGCTCAAATGTCCCACCAGCAGAGAGTAGGTTCTCGCCGTCTCGAATCGACTGATCTGTTGTTATGGTATCTAATGCATTAAAAAGAAGGGCATTACAAGAGAAGAGAACAAGACACATGTAAAGTGCCACAAAAGCTTTCATACTGCTTGAAGCAGTCAAGTTCTCAAAATCAGCGAATTTGCTGAGTAAGCTGAGAAGACGGAAGAAAGGGAGAAGAGAGATCACATGAAGAATGAAGAGCCTGCAATCTCAAGGCTGATCCGGAGCCGCAGGCCTTTTCCATGAACTGGTAGGAAGTCATCGGAAAAGGCCACTAAGTTCCAAGTCAATGCACCAATAAGACTGCCAATTGTGACATCTACATAAAAAATCCCCAAAATTGAACACGCTATTGACTTAGACTAATTCCAACTTCCCATTATTGCCAATCCTAACTCATTATAAATCTCATAATCTTTTTTGTGCAACATAAATCTTCAAATTTTTAAATAAATTCATGACAAAATGCATTTAAATTATGAAAGAAGTGTTAGAGAAAACTCCTATGTTGTTTTGAAGTTAACAAAAATTTTCTAAAATCTATTCTAAAGATCGCTAGACTTTTGTGTCAAAGTCTATCTTTATCAAAAGTCTACCCACTTTGACAAACTCCAAATTGAACGCAAAAGAAGAATGATGACTTATCTAGATGAGGGATTCTTTCTTTCAACGGTTCGGTTCATACATGTTATTTATGGCATTCTGGATGGAAATATCACCTACGAGATTGATTATCTTTATTGGAACAATTTAGATACATCAAATCTTTTTGGATAGCAAGTTAATTTGGAAAGAATCTATTTATGGAAACCAAGATCCTAATTGTATGGGCAAATAAGATTGACGAGCTTTCATCACAATCTTCAAATGGCTCGAAGATCTCCTTGATTGATTTTTTCCCAACGGGTTGATTGGAATAATTCCTTTGAAAAGTACCAATGATCGAGAAGGTATGAAGGAGTATTTAAGGAAGACTTCTAGTTGTTCGATAGAGCGCGTGAAAAAGAAATTCCAAAGTCTGAAACTTCCCATTCTCTTGTTACTTCTTACGCTGAACTTAAAGTTGTACTCAAAAGAGAGAGAGACTTATAGTGTGACTTCATGAGAGAGTAGTAGAGACTCTTCTCTGTGAAGTTGAGATCACAGATTGTAAATTATCTTTTGATTCATAGTAGAAACCAGCCAGGAAACTGTTAGCGTGTGAGAGTAGAAGTAGGCTTGATCTAAGCTGAACCACTATAAATTCTGTGTTCTTATTCTTTTTCCTGAACTCCTTTATTTTGTTCGTAGTTTTATTTAACTGTTAAAGTCTGAACTCACTTAAAGTTTATTCTTCTTTAAACTCAGTTTCAAAAGTAAAATATTTCTACCGTTCCTTGCGAAAAATTGTCTTCACACCTATTTACCCCATCTAGTGTTCATGCTAGTATTTTCAATTGGTATCAGAACTTGTGTGCTTAATTATTCAAGTGTTTTACTTCTAAGTTAAAGATCTTCTATGACTAATATTTTGGCTCTAGGACTGGTTAAAGATCATAAGAACACCATACCTCCTTACTTCGATGGAAATGAGTAAAATGTATGGAAGAACAAGATGAATGCATTTTTCAGATCGAGAGATCCTCTTGAGTGGGATGTTGTTGAAAAATGGATCAATCCTAAAGCAACATCAACCTCAGATAGAGGGAAAGAAGTTGTTGATGCTGATAAGACAATACAAGCTGAAATTACCAAAAAATAAGCTCTTGATGCAAAAGCTTACTACTCTTTATATTGTGCCTTATCTCCTACTAAATATAACCAAATTTCTTCTTGTGAAATAATAAAAGAAGTTTGTGATAGATTACATGTTATCTATGAAGGATTGACCATGTGAAAGAAACAAAAATAAATATTATACTTGGACAATATGAACCCTTCAGAATGAAGCATGGAGAATCTATTAATGTATGTTCATTTACTTTACAAAGATTGTGAATGGCTTGGCTTATCAAGGTTAACCAATTTCTAGGTCAATGAAAGTCAACAAATTGTTACGTAGGCTTTCGAAAGATTGGAATTATGTGAAGATTTCAATTAGAGAAACTCAGAGGATCATGCCTCTATCAGTTGACAAATTGATAGGCACGCTTCGATTGTACGGAGTTGAGTAGATAAATGAGGAAGAAGATCATAAAGGTAAGAAGACAATTACTTTAAAGTCTAACATTGATTTTGATAATACAGATTCAGATGATGATATGGACGATGAGGAGCTGATCAAGTGCTTAGATGATCAAGAAAAACTAGCAAGGATCAAAAATCTGAATAGAAAAGAGAAGAAGATTCCACTATGAACAAAAGAGATGTTACAGCACAGTTCTTCCTTAATTCCACAAAGTGTGGGTGTTCTATCACACTTCCTCAAGGTTTCTCACAAAGAAATTTCAGAGGAATTCTTCTATCGAATTTCCAAAAGAAACCAATAGAAGACAATGAAACTAGCAAGGATGTTATATGCTTTGAATGCTTCCAAATCATCGAAAATCAATCTTGATCATTTAAAGTGGCATATTAGATCCTAATAAGGTCATATCCTTAATAAAACATCCAGTCCTTTCTTCAACGGATTATTGAACAAGAAGAAAGGAAAAAAGAATATTTCTCCAACAACTGTCCTATATGAGAAGTACAAAAAGGCACTCAAAGATGAAACTTGGAGTGACCCGAGTGTGAGGAAAGTGAAGAAGAATATGCCAACATATGTCTGATGGCTCATTCCGAATCAGATTCAAAATCATAAACAAAATCTGATTCAGACTTTGACAAAGAAATTGAGGTTAGTGATTTAAAATTTCCCATCAAAGTCTCTAAGTACATAGATGAACTCTGTCTCAATTTTAAATCCCCTCTTAAAAGTATTTCAGAACTAAAAAGGGAAAATTCTAAGCTCAGGCGACAGGAAGTTTCTTGGGAAGAAAAAAATTGAAAGTCTGAAAACAAGCTATGATAATTTGAAACAAAATTCTAATTCTCTTTCAAAGGAAAATACTATTTTGGAAAGAGATATTTCAAATATTACAAAAAGATTTTCAAAAGGATTTGAAAAACCAGAGAAAATTCTTTCAGTTCAAATACCTTACTTTGACAAATTTGGTTTTGGTATGACTTTAGAAATGATTCCATTAAATAGTTTTCCCAAAGTAAAAGAAAGAATTAAACAAAGACTTGCAAACGCATTTTACAAAAATCATTTTCAAAAAGTTTTTGTAAAACTTGTTGGTCAAAATGCACTCAGATGTTCAAAAGTGTAACCATTTCGAGAAAGAATGTCCCAAGGTTTGGAGATCAGTTAAAAAGATTGGGCAAAGATTGTCTTTGATACTAAGTCCCTAAACCCAAGAAAATCTAGATACCAAAGAAAGTTTGAGTTTTTCTTTTGATCACAGGTCATTATCAAAAAGGAAGATCAAATTGTATTTGGATAGTTGTTGTTCGAGACATATGACAGGAGACTCAAGTTGTTTCATAAAACTTGTTAGACTGAATGGAGGAAAAGTTTTTTTGGAGGAAACAACAAATGAAAAATTGTAGGATGTGAAACTGTGAAGATTGGAAGCCTAACTATTAATAATGTTTCCTTGGTATAAGGTTTGAACTACAATCTACTGAGCATAAGTCAGCTTTGCGATACTGGTTTCATAATAAACTTCCAAAAAGACATTTGTTCTGGGATGAGTCAAAACTTCTCTCAATCTTTTACTCGGTGAAAGGCATGACAACAATTTGGGCATAAGCAATTTCCATTGTTTGCTATATTATCAGCAGATTCTTAAGGCCTATCCTAAAGAAAACTCCTTATGAAATATATAAAGGAAAAAATTCCTATTGTTTCCTATTTTCATGTCTTTGACTGTAAATGTTTTATTCTGAAGAATGCAAATGATTGATTTGGTAAGTTCGAGGAAAAATCAAATGAATGAATCTTTCCTAGTTATTCGACTTCAAGCAAAGCTTATAGGGTCTTTAACAAGAAGACACAATCCTTGGAAGAATCAATGAACGTCAAGTTTCAAGATTATGTGCAGAATCAACCAAATTAGACTCAACTTGAAAAGTCTAAACCTGTTCCAGGCTTAACAAAGTCTATTTCCTTTGAAGAGGTTTAGACTTCTGGAGAACAGCAACAAGCAAAACGAGAAATTCAAACGAAGCAAAAGATCAACAAACTCTCAGACCAAATAGCAACTGGAAGCACAAGTCAAGTCATCCCAAAGAACTCATCATTAGCAACATTGATGAAGAATTCGCACCAAATCCAAATAAAGAGAAGAGTCCAGTGTTCTAGCACTTGTTTCTCAGATAGAACCAAAAGGTGTAGACGAAGCCCTATTTGATGAAAGTTGGATAGAAACTATGCAGGAAGAACTCGGACAATTTAGCATAAATGATATATGGGAGTTGATTCCAAAACCCAAAGGTAAATTCGTGATTGGAATAAAATGGGTTTTTAGGAACAAGATGGATGAGAAAGGAAAAGTGATCAGAAATAAAACAAGACTCGTGGTAAAATGATCTACACAGGAAGAAGGGATAGATTATGACGAGACTTATGCACCAGTAACGAGGTTAGAAGCAATTAGATTATTATTTGCTTTTGCTTGCTTTAAAAAATTTCAGGTTATTCCAGATGGATGTCAAAAGTGCATTCCTAAATGCATTTATTCAAGAAGAAGCCTATGTGGAACAACCACCAAGATTTGAAGATCCAAGGAAACCACACTTAGTCTACAAACTAAAAAAGGCCTTGTATGGACTGAAGCAAACACCTCGAGCCTAGTATGAAAGGTTGAGTAAGTTTCTAACTTAAAACGGTTTTGAAAAAAAGGAAAAGTTAATACTACTTTGTTTATAAAGAGAGAATGAAAATATTTTCTACTAGTACAAATTTATGTAAATGATATTATCTTTGGTTCTCCTAACGAAAGTCTCTACAAGAAATTTTCAAGATCTATGCAGGATGAATTCGAAATGTGCATGATGAGTGAGTTAACCTTATTTCCGGAATTGCAAGTCAAACAATCGAAGAAAGGTATATTCATTCACTAGAGAAATATGCCAAAGATCTCATCAAGAAATTTGGATTAGAGAATTGCAAGAAGACAAAAACACATATGTCAAGTTCTTCAAAACTAGACAAGGATGAAGAAGAGAAGAAAGTAGAGTAGAAGCTATACAGAAACATGATCGGTTCTCTTCTCTACCTCACTACCTCTAGACCTAATATTCTATTTAGTGTATGCATCTATGCAAGATTTCAATCTGATCCAAGGGAATCTCATCTAAGTGCTGTAAAATGCATCATTAAATATGTTGCAACTTGTCCAAAGCTGGGTCTTTGGTATAAAAAAAAAAAATGATACTTTACTCTTCTTGGTTATTTTGATGCTGATCTAGCCGATTATAGAATCGATATAAAGATCACTTTTGGTACTTGTTAGTTGTTGGGAAATATTCTAGTATCTTAGTTCTCAAGGAAGCAAAGTATTGTAACTCTATCAACAACATAAGTAAAGTATGTTGCACTTGGGAGTTGTTGTTCTCAAATTCTATAAATAAGACAACAACTGAGAGACTTTGGAATAGAAGAATCATGCACCGAGATCATATGTGACAACATTAGTGCTCTAAATCTCACAAAGAACCCAATTCTTTATTCAAGGGTGAAGCATATAGAGATTCGATATCATTTTATAAGGGATCATGTCATAATGTGGAGATTATGATTCAGTTCATTGATTCAAAGAATCAGCTAGCAAACATCTACACAAAATCTCTGGAGAAAAACTTATTTGAGTCTATTCGATGCAAGCTAAATATTATTTCTCTTCTAGAGTAAAGTCTAAAGTTGGTCAAACTCAAAATGTCCAAAAGCTACTTCAATATAAGAATGTATCGAATCCAGGTAATTTTAATTTTTGGTATGAAACTGTATGATTATCTAAATTGTCGCTTGCCTAATTTATTTTCAGAAACAATTATTTCTTTGATAATTTTCGGTTTTTAAATTTTTGGAAGTTACATTTTTAAAATCCGTTATGAAAAGGCATTTCTCATGTGACATTTCAAATATCCCATTTCATTTTCTTTATATACCCTCTTGTATTTCTTTGGAGCACATCGTTTCAAACCCTAAAATACAAACTCTCTTCTTCCTCGTCTTTTACTCTCAAGTTTGCTCAAGCAAGTTTCCATCTTTTCTTCACTCGAACCTGTCTGTGAAATCCTCCAAGTTTGCATCCATGTCTTACTAAAGGAAATCCTCTTGGATTACTAGTCAAGGTCCGAGAAGCATGCTAGAAGGACCAGTGCATTTCGATCTCATTGAAGAAGACTCTCCACAGAAATCTCTGCAAAACCCTCCGTGCCAACCATTGGAAGAGGAAGTCGAGCAAAACGTAGTTCCTCTCCGAACTTTGACACCACAAGTTCTTTATAAGCATTACACTTATTTGAAGCGGGGTGGTTCTCCTATGACTTTTATCATTAATTTTCTAAGAGGACACGGGCATAGGAACAAAACTTTGTTCTTAAGAACGATGGAATGGTTGGGTATAGAGCCAAAAGGTTCGGCAGACAAAGTCTTTCTTTATTTTCCTTCTAACACTAGGTTCAGTTTTGAGCATCCTGAAAACAAAGATGATGATGAATGTATGTTTTCGAATTTGCAACCCAAAATGGGTGTGGCTACTAATGAATCGGGTGATAGAATGAAACTCTTTCGTTCTAAGGAGCACAAAAGGGTTTACACCCAAATGCTGAACAGAGGGGTAATGAACCCTTGAACTATCCATTTTGACTTCTTGGACTCAATTGAGGTCAACTTAAAGGAAAAGTTAGCCTTCCTTCAACTCGAAAATTTCTGTTATGAAATGGTTGTTGCATATCCAGAATTGACAGCATTTTTCTATTCGAATCTATCTTTTCTTGACCAGAATCAATCCGGTTTATTGTGAGTAATAAAGCCTATGTGGTGGATGTTTACACATCGGCATACATTCTTGGGGTGGAAAGGAGTTGGTTTCAATTGATTGGTGTCTCCGTAGGACAAGCCACTAGATTTCTTGTTAAGGACATATTACGGAAGGAGGCATCACATATTCTAGACTGCTAGCTTCAAATGTTCTGTTGCACAAAATTGTCATTAATTGCATCAGACCAAAGGCTGCATCAAAAACAAATGTTTCCAAATTCAAAGCAACACTCATGTTTGCTATTTGCAATGGGATGCTCTTTTCACTCCCTCATACTATCTTGATGCACATGTACATGACGGTTATGAAGGACAAAGGAAAATTGCCTTATTTAGCGCTAGTTAGAAAGTTGTTTAGACACTTTTAGATCCAATTTCCCGCATCACTTTGTTCTCAAACTATTGCTCCTATGGTGATAGGACTGGAAATGATTTCGAAGATGAGGTTGAAGGATTTGAACAAGGCTATTGAGCGCTTGAAGAAGGAGTCCTCAAGCATAACCAAGGAAGATTCTACTGGAAGAAAAGGAAAGGAAGGAAGTTGTGCAAGAACCTGCAAAGAAGAGGAGGTCACTTATCCTGCAAGACGAAGATGATGACAATGATCTTACAATTTCTGCCATTGCCTTAAAGAATCTTCAAAGTTTTCCTTTTGAGCAACCAATGGAAAGAGAAGGGGGAGACAGACAAGAAGAAGAAGAGCAAGAAAAGCAAGGAGAGCATGACGAAGCAGAAGAAGTAGAAATAGAAGAAGGAATAAGGGATGAAGAAGAAGAAGAATGTCATTTTGGAAAGAAGGATGAGGATGACTCTTATGAAGAGACATTTGCAATATCTTTATTTGAGGATTCGGAAGCAATTAGGAGTGGACTAGTAGGAGTACAAACAGAGAAAAACATCACTCTCGTTCTAAAAATGAGAAGACACAAGAAGAAAGAATCCCTTCTCCACCTGTAGGCATAGAAATAGGGGGAGCTTATGAAAAAATAGGGACTTCTTCTCCTCAATTTGCAAGTGATGGTATAAGTCGATCTCCTACAAACTCAGAAGATGTCTATGCTTCTCAATTTCTTGAAGCTAACATTGAAGAATCTACTCCAAGTCATGGTGCTAGATAAGCTGATGTTCCCTCATCTATCAACTCTCCAAGAATTCAATTTGTTGAAGCTAGTGCGTAGACTAAACCAAATGCTGACTATCCAAGGATGATAGAGCTCCTTTTGGAGATAAAAGCTCAACAATATGCTATGGAGATTGAAATTCAGGAATTTCACACTGCCTTGAGATCCACTTTTGATTTTCACACTGGAAAGGTACAGTCTTTAGACACTTAAGTTCAGACTTTAAATCAACAAGTTTCTCAGACTGTGGCCAAGAATGATCAGACTGTTCAAATTCTCAAGACATTTCAAACTCAAGTCAAGAATGTTCATCGCCAATGCTAGAAGGTTGAGGAGGTAGTGCAGTCCATGGGGGATTTCCAACTAGTTCGAATTCCTCAACAACCTTAATTCCATTTATCTCTTTTCTATTTTGATCTTCTCCACTTTTTGGTGTTGACAAAAAAGGGGAGAATGAGTGCAAATTTGAACTCTGAACTTGAACTTTTGAACTTAACTTGTTTGATTTGAGCACTTATATTTTGCAGCAATCCTTGTGGTAGTTTATGGATGTGGATGTTTAAATCTTGATGTGTGTCTAATTTTTCAAGATTAACATGTTTTCTATTGTTGCAGAATCGATGTTATCAAGATCCTTCACAAATTGTTTTTATAAGTTGTCATGTACTGCTAAAGTGTTGTTTTGCAGGATATAGTTCCTTAAATCTACAGGAAAGTTTTATCATCATCAAAAATGGGGAAATTATTAGAGAAAACTCCTATGTTGTTTTGAAGTTGACAAAACTTTTCTAAAGTCTATTATAAAGATTGCCAGACTTTTGTGTCAAAATTTATCTTTATCAAAAGTTTGCCTACTTTGACAAACTCTAGACTGAACACAATAGAAGAATGAAGAATTATCTAGATGAGGGATTATCTTTCTTTCTTCAAGGGTTCAGTTTGTACAGGTTATTTATGGCCTTCTGGATGGAAATATCACCTACGAGATCGATTATCTTTATCGAAATCAATTTAGATACATCAAATTTTTTTGGATAGCAAGTTAATTTGGAAAAAATCTACTTATGGAAACAAAGATCTTCATTGTATGGGCGAACATGATTGACAGGCTTTCATCATAATCTTCAAACGGCTAGAAGATCTCCTTGATTGATTTTGTCCAACAGGTTGATCGGAAGAATTCCTTTGGAAAGTGCTAACGGTCGAGAAGGTACGAATGAGTATTTAAGGAGGACTCTCTAGTTGTTCGATAGAGTGCGTGAAAGAGAAATTCCAAAGTTTGAAGCTTCTCATTCTCTTGTTACTTCTTACACTGAACTTAAAGTTGTACTCAAAAGAGAGAGACTTATAGTGTGACTTTATGGAAGAGCAGTAGAGACTCTTTACTGTGAAGTTGAGATCACAAATTGTAAATTCTCTTTTGATTTATAATGGAAACTAGCTAGGAGGCTGTTAGCGTAGGAGAGTGGAAGTAGGCTTGATCTAAGCCGAACCACTATAAATTCTGTGTTCTTATTCTCTTCCCTGAACTTCTTTATTTTGTTTGTAGTTCTATTTAACTGCTAAAGTCTAAACTCACTCAAAGTTTGTTGTTCTTCAGACTCAATTTCAAAAGTAAAATATTTATACTATTCCTTGTGAAAAATTGTCTTCACACCTATTCACCCTCCTCTAGGTATTCATACTAGCACTTTCACCATTCGTCTTGCTTGTCTTTTGGGTTATTCATGTAGTTGCAAGTAGGATGAGAGCGTTTACATTTTCGGGAGGACATTTTGATAATGCGATTTTTGGACATGAGTTGTTTATATCTGAGTTTTCTAGGTTTAGTTATTAGTTCGAAATGTACATATTCTTTTATTGATTTCTATTTGCAGCTACGTTCTTCAAATGGAAAAACGACAATGTCATCCTCTTCTTGTTGGTTTGAGGATGCGACACTAGAAGTGTATCTGTAAGACAATCAAAACTTTGCCCTAGAACACTTCCATCCACATCTCTCACCATGAGATTTCTCTGTGCAACTGGATCTCGGGCATGTCCGGGCAAGTTGAGGACCAAATTTCTCTTCTGTTCCCGTTCAAAAGTAAACTTTAAGGTACCTAACGAATCTGTGAGGGGTGGCTCCATTGGCAACCCATACTATGTCCTTGTAGGTTCTTTTGTACGGTATAATGCGAAATTGCTTCAGGGGATCACCAGGGCTGAAGAAGTATACTAAGCTATCGCCATCTTGTCTAGACTGATTTTGTAGTCATGATACCTCGTCCACATTGAAAATAGGAGCAGTATACAACAAAGAGAAAAGAAGACGACACATGAAAAATATCGTTGATGCTCTCAGATGCTCTCATATTTGTTCCATGGATAGCCGATGGAGACCAAAAGGACGAGAGATTGTGGTAGAGCGAAGGACTCTTCAAGTGTTTTTAACTTCTTATAAAGTACTGGATATCCCAACATCATTATCGACTGTTTCAAGTCATTGAAAAAATCCACTACTTCTTAGTCATCACGCCACCGAAGTCGCCCATCGTAACATTTACTTCACAATCCTTATCTTCCAAGTCATTGACAAGTGTTCGCGTTTCTTGACTTAAGGTACTTACAACCCAAACTCGTTCAACACCTTCTGATTAGGAAACATTTGACAAACTCAGAAACCTAACCGAAGCAACCATGACCAAAAGACAAGGTGACCTGTATATTTAATCAAGCAATTTCTAGTAATTTAAAGAAAGGGCGCTTTCAAGATTCCCACTATCTCGGTTAAGTTTTTTAATGGTGGATGCTGGTGATGCACATACGTGCAATCAGATTAGATGGGAAAGTTACCCAAAATAACCATAAACCTATTATAATTATACTAATTCAATCATAGATATTTGTATTGGGCTAAATGACTTGTAAACTTTTTGCATTATAATTATACAATTCAATCTCTTTTGTAGACAAATTTGTTGTAAACTTTTTGCATTAGTGTCAATTCAGGACACTAACATGGACGGCCCTACCTTAGGCTAGTGACCAAGGCAGCAACTAGCTGGAGGAAGAAGAAGAGAGAGGGGGGGAATAAAAAGAGAGGAAAAATAAAAATAAAAAACATTAAAATATTGTTAAAAATTGTCCATGTTGGTGTCGTGATGTCACGTAGGACAGCCGGTGTCAATGTCGATCTTTGCTTGGCCAAAATTAGATGGATTGACTGAATTGACATAATTACAAAAATTTTAGAAGTCATTTGGCCAAAAAAATATTTTAGAATTGAATTGGCATAACAATATATTTTTGAATTTTCCAATAAATTTCCATATATTAAAACTATGGTGAAGTTGGCTTATCTCAGAGTAGCTACTCGACCATACTCTTGCATAAGTAAGAATTATCCTGAGTTGATGTTAACTCTTCCCATACCTCAAAACAACTTATGTTCATACCAGCGAGTTTCCCAGGTCTTTTAGACTGTTCATGGTATTACCAACTAATGAAAAGTTTGGTTTCCATGTGCACAAATTGTTTTTTTCATCAACATTCGTTGATAGAACCAAATTGGTCATTTTTTTTTTGGCGATATTGGCGAGATTTGCTCTCCTATTCAAGGAAAAGACATATTGTGAGCAAATTTCTGTATTGATAGTTTTCCTATTTTTGAAATTTTCCTTTTTTGTTGCGGTGAACCCTATGTACAAATTGCAGAAGAATGTTATGACAAAAATAAGAGAATCGAGAGTTTTGTCCGAGGACGTAGGCACATTGCTGAACCTTGTAATCCTTGTGTTCTTTTTTTGATTGCCTTACTAAAATTCAACATAGTATCAGAGCAGGTTTGATTCAACCTGTGATTTTTTTTGGTTTGTTTTCTGCACATTTGATTGTCTCGATCTACTTATGTTCGAGACCATTCCTACTCTATGACAATATGCATTCTTCGGTTAGTACTTGTTCCTCTCTTTGTTGCTATTATATCATTGTTATTACTAGCAATGCATCATGGATGGGTCAAAGAAGTCAGAGATGCATCCAACACAACAAAGGTGCATGAGACAAACAATTAGCGGTTGACTTCATTGTTGCTAAACGAAAGAAATTACCTTCCTTGGTCACGAGTTGTAATTGTTGCTCTTGGGGGTAGATCAAAGCTTGGTCACATTAATGGGAAGATTAGAGCCCCTTCCATGACAGATCCCAAATTTGATGAATGGCAAGCGAATGACCACAATGTGATGTCTTGGATATTCAATTCCATGGAACCAGAGATCTATGAGACATTTGCATATTCAGAGTTAGCCAAGGCGTTGTGGGATTTGATAAACGAGATGTATGGTCAAGCTAGGAATGCATCTTAGATCTTTGAATTGCAACAAGGACTTGCTTCTTCTAAGCAAGGCGCAACACAATCTTTCACTGAACACTAGGGAAAAATGAAGAAGCAATGGGATGAGCTTCGTCAGTATAGACTTGCAACCCAGAATGTGATGGATTATGTCAATCGAGAAGAGCAAGATAAAATCTTTGAATTGTTAGCAAGCATCAGGTCTGAATTTGAGGACACCAAACATCAAATTCTTATGAGTCCTAAATTGCCCACTTTCAATGAAGTTTGTGCCATAATCCAAAGTGAGGAAACAAGGAGATGCGTCATGCCTTCAGTTGCAATTACATCAGGAGAGCTTGGTGAACAATCAGCCCACAATGCTATCAACACGAAACAAAGAGAATCCACTGCTCGGTTTGCCAAAGGAAAATTTAAGAAACCAGCACAGTTCCATTGTGACCATTGCAATCGCAATGGCCATTCCAAAGAGAGGTGTTGGGTTCTTCATCCGTGTTTGCGTCTTTCCAAAGACAGGGGTTTGGAAGCTAAGGTGGCAATCCAAGAAAATCCAAACAATTTTCAATCCAAGTTAGAGGCTTTGTCTCAACAAGTTCAGCAATTACTTCAGATACATGGCAATGGAACGAACGCTTCTAGCACCGAGACTAGAAATTTGGCTATGACGTATGGTAATGTCCATGCTTACTTAGCTTTATCCAAAACTTAGTTTCTTGTTGACTTAGGGGCTATAAACCACATGTGTAGTTCTCCAAACTTGCTATCCAATATTACTTCAAATGTGTCATATCCACCTATTAGTATTGCTAATGGTGGGTAGGTTCCAACTAGTGGTGTTGGACAAATTAATTTCTTTTCAAATAATTCTGAAACATTGTTGGTACTTGAATTATCCTCAAATTTAACGTCAGTTAGCAAATATACTAATTAGTGGAATTGCAATCTTATTTTTACTCCTCAAAAGGTGTTTTTTCAAGATCGAACTACTAGGAGGATGATTGGTGAAGAGCGGTTGCAAAATGGGCTGTATATGGTGGACCTCAACAATGAAGTGTTGATGGCACATAAGAAGACTATTGACACTTCTCGGTTTGGCATTGGTGTCTGGGTCATCCCTCTAATCGGGTTTTACATGCTCTTGATATGACTTTAAGTTATGATTTCAATTGCTGTGATCCTTGTCATTATGCTAAGCAGCATAGGTTACCTTTTCCACATAGTACACATAAATCAGAACAATTTTTTGATTTAGTTCACTTAGATGTTTGGGAGCTTCTCCTATTGACTCTAAGGATGGGTTCAAGTATTTTGTTACATTTATTGATGATAAATCTTGAGTTACATGGCTTTATCTGCTTAAATCCAAGAGTGAAGTTATGACTGTGTTTCAAGATTTTTGCAATATGGTGAAAAATCAATTTAACACTATGGTGAAGATTATTCGTACAAACAATGGAACTGAATATACCAATTGGGCTTTTCAAGTGTTCCTGTGTAGCTTGGGAGTTATTCATCAGACCTCCTGCGTTGGAACTTCATAGCAGAATGGAGTTGCTGAAAGAAAAAATAGGCATTTGCTTGAGGTTACTCGAGTATTATTATTCTCAAGAAATTTACCCAAGACATATTGGGCTGATGCAGTCCTTACTAGCTACTACTTAATCAATCGTTTGCCTAAAGTGTTTGGGTATAAAGTTCCAATTGAAAGTCTGTATGGCCGAAAATTTGGTATCTCTCACTTAAGAATTTTTGGATGTGTGTTATGTGCATTCTCAATTTGGTGACAAGCTGGATCCACAGACTTGAAAGTGGGTGTTTGTGGGATACTCAAATGTCAAGAAGGGATACAAATGCTATGAACCAAGTACTACACGTGTTTATATTTCTTGTGATGTTGTCTTCGATGAGGCTCACATGTTTTTTGTTAGGAATCAAATTCAAGGGGGAGCAAGATGACTATTCTGAATTTTTGCTTCTTATCCTACTTATTAGGGATTTGATGTTGGATCAAGAGGAAATTCCAACAACGGCTGTTCAAGGGAGTCAGCTTGTCCCTAACGTCGATGCCGCTCTTGATATAGTTGCCATTACAACAGATGGGGCTAATTTGGAAGTAAAGGTTGAAAATGCAACTGAGGTAGATCCAGCATATACGGTACCTAATATCTCAGCCTCAACCAACAGGTCATCATGCATTCCATGGCCTTCAACATGGCTTCGTGATTTTTTAACATATCATATGGCTCAGCATCCTATTCAAGATTTTATTGGGTATGATAGAATTTCCCATAATTATTTAAGTTTCTTATCTACCATTGAAAATCAAGAGTAACCCAATACCTTCTTAGAAGCACGTAAAAGTAGTGTGTGGGTGAATGCCATGAAAGATGAATTTCAAGCATTGGACCGTAACCATACTTGGCAATTTGTTAAATTGCCAAATGGGAAAAAGATAATTGGATGTCGGTGGATTTATAAGATCAAATACAATAGTGATGGTTCGGTTGAGAGGTACAAAGCTCGACTCGTTGCAAAATGGTATACTCAAACATATGGGATAGACTACAAGGACACATTTGCTTCTGTAGTGAAAATGAACACTGTTCGTGTCATTCTATTTGTAGCAGTTAACTGTAGCTGTCCATTGTTTTAGATGGATGTGAAGAATGCTTTCCTCCAAGGAGACTTAGGATAAGAGGTATATATGGATTTTCCTCCAGGACATCCCTTAGAAAATAGTAAGGGAATTGCTTGCAAATTAAAGAAGACAATATATGATCTCAAACAGTCACATAGAGCATGGTATGGCAAGCTAAGTTCCGCACTCGTTAGATTTGGTTTCAAAAGGAGCACAACTGATTCTTCAATGTTTACTAATGTAACTAGTGAATGTATTTTTGCTATTCTCATTTATGTTGATGATCTTATTATTAATGGCAGTAACTTAGTAGGTATTGTAGAACTTAAACAATTGTTGAGCAAGAAGTTTGACATTAAAGATCTTGGAAAATTGAGGTATTTTTTGGGGATAGAGGTAGCAAGTTCTAACAAAGGTATGTTCTTGACTCATAGGAAATATATCCTAGATCTATTGAAGAAGATTGGTAAGCTGGGTGTTAAATCTGCTAGCACTCCTATAGATTACAACAATAAGACTATGTCTAAGGAAACACCATTACAAGATATTAGGCAATTTCAGCATTTGGTGGGGAGATTGATTTACTTAACCATTACTAGACCTGACATTGCTTATTTTGTTAGCTATGTGAGCCAATTTATGCAAAAACCTACACAAGGACATATGGAGTTGCTAAACCAGCTCCTTTGATATCTAAAGGCTTCTCCAGGAAGATGAATTTTGTTGAAGAATAATGGTAATACAGAGATTGTGGGATTTACTGATGTTAATTGGGCTGGGAACCCTATGGATAGAAAATCTACCATAGGTTTTTGTACCGTTGTTGATGGAAATATTGTTAATTGGAAAAGTAAAAAGCAAACGGTTGTGGCTAGATCTAGTGCGGAAGCTGAGTATCGAGCCATGGCTACTGCCACCAGTGAGATCGTATGGCTTTGTCCATTGCTTCAAGAATTGGGCTGTGATGCCATGTTTAAACCTACGAAGCTATTTTGTGATAATCAGGCGGCAACACACATTGCTTCAAATCCGGTCTTTCATGAAATGACCAAACACATAGAGGTCAATTGTCACTTTGTAAGGGAAAAGGTTCAAGACAAGATAATATAGACACCATATATTCATAGTGGGGATCAACTTGCTAATGTCTTCACCAAAGCTTTACCCAATGGAGTATTTCAAGATATGGTGAACAAGTTGACCTCTGATGTTGTCTTCGCTCCAACTTGAGGGGGAGTATTGGCAACATTGATGAGATTTGCTCTCCTATTCAAGGAAATGACATATTGTGGGCAAATCTCTGTATTTTTAAAATTTCCCTTTTTTGTTGCGGTGAACCTTATGTACAAATTGCAGAAGAATGTTATGACAAAAATAAGAGAATCGAGAGTTTTGTCTGAGGATGTAGGCACATTGCTAAATCTCGTAATCCTTGTGTTCTTTTCTGATTGCCTCACTAAAATTCAATAGTTTTCGAGGTCGCCAGTTCTGGGGCCAAGGTGTCTGAGCTCCCAGTTCCAAGTTTAAAATCAGGCTTAGCTCAAGATTCTAGCCATTGAAACGACCAACCTGGTAGTGCACGCCCCCAGCCCAAACTTCTTCCTATCTTTCCAAGAAACGGATGAATGTTCCCTCATTTCTATTTAGTGTGAACTAGGACCCTATTTAGTTCAAAGATTGTCCTCATGCAAATTTTGATATGACTTCAACAAAGACCGGGTTCACGTGCCAAGTCCATGCCATCGTTCTTGAAGAAAAGTGATTTTGATGGCAATAGGGAACTCAATCAGATGGAAATTTGTTCTCTGACGTGGAGACCAAGTACTGAGCTTATGGAAGATAGAGAGTTGAAGAGATTTTTCTTTTTCGGCCAATGATGCAGAGTTTCTGGGGGAAGTTGCCCTTGTACGGGAACTATTGGCCTTTGGAATACAAACCTGTAAAAGAGGATTGTCGGAATCTGTGAACTTAAGACATTCCATGTGCATTCAAACTGCAGCCAAACGAGAGATGCGGTATTTTCGGGAGAATAGCTGGGGGAGGACATTGAAAAACTTTTCCTTCGTTTTCCACATGGGGTGTGAGGTTCACATAAAGAGAAAGAATGCAAGTCATGCCCATGACTCTCTCATCGAGCAGATAAAACTGTCATGGTCATTTCGTTTGGTTGACTTTGTGAAGTGTTTTCTTGGAGTAGATTCCTTTCGTTGAAAAACCCCGGCTCTTCCGGAAGAGGCAATTTGATGTCGCTTCCCAGCATCATAACCACCACAGACATACTCGGCCTATCATTGGGGCATCGCTGCACGCACAATAGGCCGATATGAATAGAGCGTAATGCTTCAGAAGTACTGCACGAATTCTGGACCAACTTATCGAGTAACTGCATGGACCTGCCTTCTGTGAACAGTCTCCAGGCCTGACCACATTGAAACCAACCATTAGGGGAAATTCTTGTGGCTGGAAGGCAAACAGTATTACAGACTTACCTGTCCGAGGAGATTATGATGGTGGTCTGGATGATGAAACCCTCTGTTTCTCTTCCCGCTTACAATCTTGAGCACCAATACACCATAGCTAAAGACATCAGATTTTGTTGAGAAAACTCCATCATCAAGAGCATACTCTGGAGACATGTAACCACTACAGAAATTGATTTATTGAAACCATCAGTTTAAAAGTGAATAGAGCACAGAGGACATCACTGCACTAAAAGTACTTACTATGTTCCAACCACTCTGTTAGTATTTGCCTGTGTCTCATTCCCTGTGAAGCTTTTAGCCAAGCCAAAATCAGAGATCTTAGGGTTCATTTCACAATCTAACAATACATTGCTAGCTTTTATATCTCTGTGAATAATCCTGAGTCTGGAATCTTGATGAAGGTAAAGAAGCCCCCTAGCAATTCCATTGATGATGTTGAAACGAGCTGACCAGTCCAGTTGCTCCCTCTGCGTTGGATCTGTCAAAAGTTCATGTCACATTAGTAAACTCTGCACGGTTTGTAACTTACAAGGAGTAAGGCATCAATTTAGTCATTTGCTAATTTGCTACTTTAGTGACAGTATTTTGGAGCTTTCACAAAATTCATGCTTCTAAGGAATTGAGAAAGTAAGCAAACCAAAGAGAAATGAGTCCAAGCTCCTGTTGGGCACGAATTCATAGATCAAAAGATTTTCTTCCTCAATGCAACATCCTAGAAGCTTCACTAGGTTCCGGTGCTGCAGCCTGGAAACATATAGAACTTCATTTTTAAACTCATGGAGCCCTTGTCTTGAGTTCTTTGACAGCATCTTCACAGCAATTTCTTGACCACCCCTCAACACGCCCTGCATATGGTCAACTTGTTTAGTGAAAAATAATTCCTTGCCTACTCTTTTTCTCACTAGAATTCCACTCACAGTAACTAAACATTTTGGGATCAAGTTTTTCAGCCTTGGAATATTTCTTAAACAAATTATGCAAATGCAACAGCGAAGCAGTACTTTACAATCCTCAAATTGCAACAATGTCCTTGAGAATAGCATGCACAATTTTAGTACCTTGTAGACAGGTCCAAAACCACCTTCTCCAAGCTTATTGTCCGACGAAAAGTAATTGGTAGCAAGAGCTACTGTAGACAAGTCAAATAGTGGCAACTCAAGATCTTCCTTCTGGTTTTCACAGTTGTCTCCTGATTCAAAACTGTCCCTTTTAGCTGGAGCACAAATTATATGAAATTGATTTGCAGATATCTCTGGGTGGCTTCTGTAGTAATTCAGATTTCTTTCAATCATGATGCTACAAAGGCATGCTAATTGCTAAATATGAAAGCATTGAATTGCCAACATATTAGGATAATATGGTCGTGATTGCTAGTGGTTTGTCATTGTTTCGCACATCTGACACTGACAGGAACAATTTGGTTGAGACTGACTTACTTTGTCAGTTCATCATGGATTCTTTTAGTGACCTCTCATTGGTGATGAGGAATAGTAAGATAAAATAAATAAAAAATCTTATAACTGTTGGGCTTGGTGAGGATGAATGCTGAATCTGACCTGAATGCAGAATCCCCTCTAATGATAGTCTATTTGAAAATAAACTTCACTTCTACAAAGGGTGACGAATGTAATGAACTAGAGACAAGAAATTCTTGTCCTCAATAATAGAATAAGTACTGGGAGGTCTTGTAAAATACCTACTTGTAAGTGACGAAATGACTAATGTAAAAACTGGGAATGATGAGAACCAGAATACAAAATCTGCGAGTGCTGTATCATAAAGTACGGTTCACCTTCAGGAAGCTTCATTTTCTTCTTCTTCCATTGTAGAACACAGATGGTGAGAACCAGAATGAGGAAAACAGACCCGAAAGAAACTGCTAAGCCCATGACCAGCTTATGCTTCTTTTGGTGTGACGGTAGTAAAGCTAAGAGAAGAAGCAGGAGCACACAGGATCAGGAGCAAGAACTAGGTATCACCGATTTTGCACTTCTCTAAGCTCTCCCTCAATGATGGGTGTCCATTTTTCTCTTCAGTATCTAGCAAATTCATGTCTATAATAAATGAATACCTGATTCTGATGCAGCCATCCGGATGTAGAGGTCCTGCCCGTAGTTGCTGAACTCTCTAATGTCAATCAGCTTGTCGAACCACAGCAAGCAACCACTTCCTCCATCTCGGATGTCTAAGTTCGAATAAGCCATACAGGAACAATTTTTTATGCAAACTACTTCGCAATCTTGAAGATTCATGCTCTTGTTAAACCAGGAGGACCGAGTATCTGGCAATTTCAACCAAGAATACTTCACAAATATGTCCTTTTCACAATCCAAATGATTTCTCCTCACACACCCATTTGACCAATCCAAAATATCCCATTCTCGAGAAAACTGGGGCACAAAGCCTTTCAAGCACCTACACTTTGGGGAAAAATCGATCCTACAGGTACCATAGGCACCACATGATGCATAGTTGTCACATTGGTCCATTGACGCAGTGAGGTAAATCGTCCAACCCCGCGTTCGGTCAATCCAAGTGAATCGCTCTACCATGCCATTGGGCATCAAAATCATCCTGGAAATGACCGAGCTGTTGAGGAGCTCATAGTGGTAGTACATCTCTTCCTCATTTAACACAAATTCATACCTGTAGTATGGGTTTGGATTTAAATTAGGTGTGCCACTCCATCGAAGACCATTCCATGGTCCTGACCTGAACTTGTCAGAACCCTGCTTCACTACGAGTTGTGGGTAGCCATTCGGACAAGTTGATAAGTGAAGTCGCCTGGAGAAGGATCATCAATGCTCTTCCATGATAAAAAATAACGATTGAAGCCTGATGTTCTATTCCATCCTATCTTCATACCGGCTAGAAATGTATCTGTAGGATAGTCAAAACTCTGCCACAGGAAATTATTGGGATCACTGCCTTCCGCATCTCTCACAACCAGATTTCCTGAATCCAAGAGCTGAGCAACTGGATTACGCACCGGTATTGACAAGTTTGACGACCAGATATCACTTCTGTTCCCATCGAGAAGGACGAGACTTCCATGGCTGGTAACCCTCAAAGTGCCCGATGCATCCGCAAGGGGTGCAACTCTATTTGCAACCCACACTATTGTCATTGTGGTTATTTTCTTATACCATATTCCCAGATATCGCTTTGGCGGATCCCCCTCACTGAAGAACCCCAGCACAAATGTCCCACCAGCAGAGATTAGGTTCTCGCCGTCTCGAATCGACTGATTTGTTGCTATGGTATCTAGTGCATTGGAAAGAAGGGCATTACAAGAGAAGAGAACAAGACACATGGAAAGTGCCACAAAAGATTTCATACTGCTTGAAGCAGTCAAGTTCTCAAAATCAGCGAATCTGCTGAGTGAGCTAAGAAGACGGAAGAAAGGGAGAAGAGAGATCACATGAAGAATGAAGACCCCTGCAATCTCAAGGCTGATCTGGAGCCACATGCTTTTTCCATGAACTGATAAGAAGCCATGGAAAAAAGGCCACTAAGTTCCAAGTCAGTGCACCAATAAGACTGCCAATTGTGACATCTACATCAAAAATCCCCAAAATTGAACACGCTATTGACTTAGACTAATTCCAACTTCCCATTGATTGCCAATCCTAACTCATTGAAAATCTCATAATCTTTTTTGTGCAACATAAATCTTTAAATCTTTAAATAAATTCATGACAAAATGCATTTATTATGAAAGAAGAACAAAGATAAATATGACATATCCAACCAGAACATGATTAATTAATAAAAATTTACAAAAAAGAGCTAAGAAAGAAAATATTAAAAGTTTAATGATTTTGGTTTTTATTTTTTCACTTTTACGCTACAGATGTAAGAATGAGATTGAGCTCCCGTCATTACGCAATTGCCGAACTTTTAGGGTGTATTTAACAATCACTCTATTTCCAAGAATAATTTTTGCTCAAAAATATTTTTTTTTATTCTCGTTCTTGGGAACAATTTCTGAGTTTTTGAATGCGACATGTATCCAAAATTTCTATTCCCGGATAGAAATGCATTTTGTAAGATTCTTAATTTTTTTATTTCTTTTAATTTTTAATTCTTTTATTATGATTTTCTCTTTTCTCTTCTTTTCCTCCTTTTTTGTGGCCGGCAATGGCGGGTGACCTGCTGGGAAGAAGAAGAAGAGATGGAGAAAAGAAAAAAAGAAGAAAAATAAGACTTGATTTTAGAAATTGTTCCAAGAATAAGAAGTAATTTTTTTACTTCTTGATTTTGTTTCAAATCTATTTACGGAAACAAAAAAATGGATTTTAACAAAAAAAAATTACCAAACGGATTTTTGTTATTTTTTTGTTCCAATGAATGAAAGAATAGAATTAGACACTATTTAAAGTAAAAAACGAACAAGCCCTTATTGGCTAGTTGGAGGACTATTTTTACCCCTCTTTTAACTTGCCTTATTTAAAGTGTAATATTGCGGTGTTGACGAGTCAACTAGTCAAAAAGCAAAAACAAAATGAAAATGCAGAGAGAAGAAAGGCAAAGATGAGGAAAAGTTCAAACTCGACCAGCCGAATTGACTACATTTTGCAGTGTTAGGTAAGAATTCAAGTCCTTAGTTCATATAACCAGAGTAGTTTTCAAAGTTATGCTATATATTTGAGGCAAAATTCAAAACTTAAAGTCTGAAATGCTGTCAATTTTTCAAATAAGGGTTTAAAGTAAACATTGTCATAAATAAGCGCTCGAAATGTTCTCAAATTCTCAAATAAGAGCTCGAAGTGGTCATATTAATCATAACGAAGGACTTGGCCTCATCAGCTAGTCAATGGCATTTCCATCCTTTATATTTTCTTATTTTCTTCGCTTTTTTTCTTTTTCTTTTTCTTTTTTTTTCCAAAAAAAGACAAACTAAAAAAAAACCAAAAAAAAAAAGAAGAAGAAAACTATATATAAAAAAAAAAAGACAAATTGAAAAATAAACCCAAGCAAAAGGATAAGGCTAGCGCTCTTGCTTGTGACCACCTCCTCATTGCTGGTGGGGTGTTGGCCATGGACAGTGAGGTCGCCGGCGCCTTGCCAACCCCAGGCCATCACTAGAATTAAGAGAAAGCTACAACATTCTCCTAGATCTAGGCTAAGGCCACGACCCTAGTCAGCCGGCCCTCCCGAGATGCTAGTGACCTACTAGCCATGGCCAATGCCCAACGGCAATAGGGTGGCAACCATAGGCAAGGGAGCTTGCCTATATTTTTCTTTTAGTTTTAGCTTTTTGAGTTTTTTAAAGGAAAAATGAAAGAAAATAAGAAAAAGTAGAAGATGAAAATGCCTTTGACCAGCTAGTGAGGTTAAGTCATTCTCTAAGACTGATATAGTCACTTCAAATCTTTATTTGAAACAAAATCAACTTCATGCCCTTATTTGAGAAAAATGAATCGTAAATAATCTTCATGAACATCTCTTCTTTGAACCTTTGAACAATCACACCTAGGAAATTATTAGGAGTGTGCAAAAGAACCGATACCCGCTTGGACCGCCCGGAATCGGACTGGAACCGCCCGAAACTAGTGATTCTTAAGAGAACTAGTCCGGTTTCCAGTTCCAATTTATGGGAACCGGTAGGCACCGGTCCGGTTCCCGGTTCCATGGGCGGATCCGCCCACTCGCCTGAAAGTGCTAGTACGAGCACCTAGAGGGGGTGAATAGTGTGAAAATAAATTTTACAAAATATAGTGTAAAACTTTACTTTTAACATGAGTCTTGTTGACAATAGACTTTGCAGAGGAAATTAGACTCTAACAATTAAATAGAGTTACGAACAAAATAAAAGAGTTCAGGAAAGAGAATAAGAACACAAGATTTATAGTGGTTCAGCTTAATCCAAGCCCACGTCCACTCTCCCACACTGACAGCCCACCGGTTGGATTTCACTATGAATTAAAAGAGTCGTTACAATATCACATTCTAGATTCCACAGTGTAGAGGCTCTGCTACACCTCCACAAGGCCTCACAAATATCTAAACTCTTTTTTGAATACAAATTTATGCTCAACAATTGAATCAGCAAAGAACAAGGAGCTTCAGACTTTGGAACTTATCTATTGCGCACATACTCGAATAACTAGAGCGTTTTCCTTATATACTCCTCCATGCCTTCATAACCGTTGGCACCTTTCAAATGAGTTCTTCCAATCTATCCATTGGACATAATCAATTAGGGAGATCTCGAGTTACTTAAGGAATGTGATGATAGCCCACAAATCCTGCTCGCCTATACAATCAGGATCTAGGTTTCCATGGGTAGAACATTCCAAGTATACTTCGCTAATCAACGGATCCAAATTACTCGAATTAATTTCAAAACGAATAATAGATCTTGAGATGCTATCTCCAGCCTTGAGAATTTCTTTAGCTGCTCAAATCAAAACCTTAAAAAAATACTCGAATCTGGATAAATCTTCTTCGTCGGTCTAGAAACTGTCAATGAGGGTAGACTTTAAATCTTGAGTTTGGTGGTCTTCAGACTTTGACGAAAGAGTCTGTAACTCTTCAGACTAGACTGATGGAAACGTTTTGTCAGTTTCAAAACAAATAAGAAAGTTTTCTCGAACAATCTCCCTCCTTTTGATGGTGACAAAACTTTCCTGTAGATTTGGATACTTTTGACTTGCAAGACAATACTCAAGCAAACAAAGATATCTCATAAAAGATAAATGGATTAAGATAAAGATAGTATCGAATCTACATCCACAGGAAATGAGTTAATCCTATAAAAACAACTATCTTTGCCATGAATACCAACAATGCTTAAGATACTGCAAGCTTTAAATGATCAAAACACGGTCCAAACCAGTCACAACCAAACAAAAATTAAAGTCAAATCTAAAAGTCAAATCTGCACCAACTTCTCCCTCTTTTTGTCAGCATTAAAAAGGTAGAGATGAAAAAGAGAATTGGATAAAATTAAGATTGTTTTGGAACGCGAACAAGCTGGAAATCTCCCATTGACTTGACAGTCTCCTCCAACTTTATCAGATCCTCCTTCAGTTGCGCTACTTCCTCACCCTTGGCAATTGCTTGAACTTGAAGATTAAGGGCCTGAACTTGATTGAGCAATGAAACTGAAGAGGCTTGATTAGTATTCTTCATATTCTAAAATTCGCATCCCAAAGTATAAATCTGACCTCTCATCTCCATAAGAACATCAAGCAATTTTCTAAAGTCTGCTGAGTTGTCAATTTGAGTGCTTGCTTCAGCATGATCAGTTTGTGGAGTATTGGCAGATGATGGAACTTCAGCATGAGCACCTAGACTTGGAGATGAAACCTCATTACCTTCTTCAGGAAATTGAGAGGCATATACATCTTCTAGATCGGTAAGAGAACGACTGACATCATCACTAGTAAAAACAAGTGAATGAGTATCTTTTTTATCAGTAGCTCCCCCTGTTTCAGTGCCTTTAGGTGGAGAGAAGTACTCTTCATGCTCTATCTCTTCTTCAATGACATGATGACATTGTTCTCCTCTTTGCTCTTCTTCTACGTAGTTCTTCCTTCCGGTGCTTCTTTCCTCATCATTTCCCTCTCTTCACTCCTTTGCTCTGTTTCCTCTCTATCTTGGTTCTCTCTATCCTCTGTCTCTGGAACAAGACGCTGTAAGTTTCTTAAGGCAGAGCGGAAATGGTAATGTCTTCCTCATTTTCTTCATCGTGCAAGATGAGTGCTATCCTTTTCTTAGACGGAGCTGTCATGGACTCCTTGCCTTTCCGTTTTGCAGTCACAGGGTCTTGACGAGTCTTGACAAGAGTCTTCTCCTTAAATCTTTCTAAAGCCTTGTTTAGTTCCTTCAAATGCATTTTTGAAACCATCTTCAGTCCCACCACCATTGGATCACAACTTGAACACATAGAATTTTGGAAGGCTGAATTTTAAAATGTCTAAATAACTGAGTAACAATTGCTGAATAAGGAAGTTTGCCCTTGTCCTTTACCATATATCTATACATGTGAAACATGATAGTGTGCGGTAAAGAGAACTTTTGACTAGCATTGATAGCATACATCAGTTTCGCTTCTGAATTAGAGACATCAATCTTTGATGTGGATTTTGGTCTAAGACAATTAATCACAATCTTATGAAGTCAGACATTTGAGGCACTCATCCTCAAGTATGAAATCCGGCCTTCTACCATTCTGTCTCGAACAAGCTCCATAGTTACATGACCAATAGACACATTAATTGATTGGAACATCCCTTTCTCTACTCCAATCACATCAGCCAGATGTCCATATCAACCACATAATCCTAGTCTCTAACACCGAAAGAAAATTTATTCGCATCCAAAAAGCTTAGATTGGAATAGAAATACACAATAAGTTATGGATGAGCTACCGTTGTCTTAGAGCAAAATCATTCAAGTTAAAGTAAAGTAAATTTCTCTCGTAACTTCACGTTCAAAGAGTCGAGAAAATCAAAATCCATACTCCTTTGGGTTCATCACCCCTCGCTTAAGCAACTTAGAATAAACTCGCTTATGTTCCTCAAAATGAAACAGATATGTTCTTCTTCCTCGAATGTTTGTAGCAACACCCATTCTAGACTTAAAATGAGTGAACATTTTTCATCATCATCCTTTCCATTAGGTTGACTAAATCCTCCAACATGTGAATCACTTGGGAAATTCGCAAAAGCCCTTTCTGCTGAACCAGCAAAGGCAATTCCCAAATGTTCCATCGTTTGTAAAAAAAATAGGTTTCATTTCTGTACCCCCTTTCTTTCAAAAATTCATCAATAAAGGTCATTGGAGAACCTCTGTCCTTTAAGGCAAAGTAGAGTTTGAAAGTAAAAGCAGGCTTAAGAGTCATTACAGGTTCAACATCCTCAATAATTTCTTCCTCCGCTTGTTGTTGCTAAACATTCTGTGGTCTAGCCTAAGGAGAATGGCACGGTTGAGAATGTTGTGGACTCTGTTGTTGCCTTGGAGATTCTTCTTCCTCGGTCAGGTCAAAATGTGTAGGACCTTCATGCATATGATGTGGTCCCCTGCTTGCAATCCTAGAGGACTTTCTTTGGGAAGACATTATCACAATCTTTGAGAGAATTTTTGAACTTGATTTGCGAGAAAGATAAAAACTTTAAGGATTAAACTAGAGAGAAAAAGTAAGAAAGTGAAGTTATGTGCTTCTAAGGTTTGTGAGTAAAAATTAAGAAGAAAGACAATATATAAAGCAATCGAAACGGGGTATACGGATTGTCATAAAAGGAAAAATAAAAGTGTCTTTTCAAAATATAACTACCCTTTTGAAAATAGATAATCGTCATCTCAAAAAAGATAACTTCCTTTTTGAAAAAGAATAATTGCTATAATTTCAAAAACTTGGGAAGATAACATCAATCAATTGCAGATTAATAAACAATCGTACATTTTCGAGTTTTTATCTGAAAGATAAATTGCTATAACTGAAATGACTTACAGTTGTGATTCTTGATCTTGTGAATTTGAGTATCTTTAGACTTTTATCCTTGAGTTTGTGCTTCTTCAGACTTTAAGATAAGATATTAAGTCTTGATTGAATAGACTCAAATAGATTTTTCTCCAGTGGCTTTGTAAAAATGTCCGCCGGCTAATTCTTTGAGTCAATGAATCGAATCAAGACTTTTCCATTTTGAACATGGTCTTTGATAAAATGATGTCGAATCTCTATATGCTTTGCTCTTGAATGAAGAATTTGACTTTTGGTGAGATTAATCACGCTAGTGTTGTTACATTTGATCTCAGTGCATGAGTCTTCGATTCCAAAGTCTCTTAGTTGTTATTTTATCCATAAGATTTGACAATAACAACTTCCAAGAGCCACATACTCTTCTTCTACCATTGAAAGAGCTACAGTACTTTACTTCCTTGAAAACCAAGATATTGTCCTATTATCAAACAATTGACAAGTGTCCAAGATATTCTTTCTATCAACTATGCATCCTGCTAGATCTACGTCTGAGTATCCAAGAAGAGTAAAGTCTCATTCTTTAGAATACCATAGACTTAACTTAGAGGTTGTTGCAACGTATTTGATGATGCGTTTTGCAGCACTTAGATGAGATTCTTTGGGATTTGATTGAAATCTGGCACAAATGCAAACACTAAACAAAATGTCAGGTCTAGAGGCAGTAAGATAAAGAAGTGAACCAATAAAACTCTTGTACAGCTTCTAGTCAACTTTCTTTCCTATTCATCTTTGTCCATCTTTCGAAGAACTTGACATTGGTATATCAATCTTTTTGTAATTCTTCAAACCGAACATTTTAACAAGTTCTTTAGCGTATTTTTCTTGGTGAATGGAAATTCCTTCTTTCAATTGTTTTACTTGTAGTCCGAGAAAGAATGATAGTTTACCCATCATGCTCATCTCGAATTCATCATGCATAGACTTAAAAAAAATTCTTGCACATATTTTCGTTAGGTGATCCAAAAATAATATCATCAACATAGATTTGAACAAAAAAAAAGTTTTTACTTTCTCTTTTAATAAATAGAGTAGTGTCATTCTTACCTTTTACCAAAAAAAAAAAAAAATTAAAAAAGTGTCCATTTTGGATTTAAAAAATCATTTTAGATTAAAAATTAACTTAACCTATCGTACCAAACTCGAGGTGCTTGCTTTAAATCATATAGTGCCTTTTTCAGTTTGAATACAGAGTCTGATTTCCTTGGGTCTTCAAAACCGGGAGGTTGTTCCACATAGATTTCCTCTTGGATAAATCCATTTGGAATAACTTGAAATTCTTATAACAAGTAAAAGCAAGTAATAATCTAATTGCTTCTAATCTTGCTACTGGTGCGTAAATCTCATTATAGTTTATCCCTTCTTCTTGCGTATATCCTTTGGCCACGAGTTTTGCTTTGTTCCTTATAACTTTTCCTTTTTCGTCCATCTTGTTCTTAAAAACCCATTTAGCTTCAATAACAAATTTACCTTTTGGTTTAGGAGTTAATTTTCAAACATCATTAACACTGAACTGCTTGAATTCTTCTTGCATAGCTTCAATTCAGCTTTTATCAGTTAAAGCTTCTTCTATACTTTTGTGTTCTATTTCAAAAATAAGAGCCACAGCGCTAAACTCTTCACGCCTTTGGATCTAGTATGAATCCCTTCATCAATGTCACCAATAATAAGTTATTTGGGATGACTGGACTTGTGCTTCCAGTTGCTGGTTGGTCTAACAGACTGCTAATCTTTTTCTTCATTTGATTCTTCAACGTTTGTTTGTTGTTGACCTTTTGAAGTTTGAGTTGCTTATGGGGAATTAGACTTTGTAGAGTTTGGAATAGGTTCAAATTCTTCAGGTTGAGTCTGGATCGATTGATTTTGTATAAGTCATTGAAATTCGACATTCATCAATTCTTCCACAGATTGAATCTTCTTGTTGTATACTCTGTAAGCTTTGCTAGTAGTTGAATATCCAAGGAAGATTCATTCGTTTGATTTTTCTTCAAACTTACTAATTCGATCATTTGCATTTTTCAATACAAAACATTTGCAACCAAATACATGAAAATATGAAACAATTGGCTTCTTTCCTTTGAACAACTTATAGGGAGTTTTCTCCATAATAGGCCTTAAGAAAACTCTGTTAATAATATAACATGCTATAGAAACTGCTTCAGCCCAAAAACGAGAATAAATGTTGCTTTCAATCAAAAGTGTTCTAGCCATTTTTTGTAACGATCTATTCTTCCTTTCCATAACTCCATTATGTTCAAGAGTGTATGGAGAGGAGAACATATGCTGAAAACCAGATTCATCATAGAATTTAGCAAATTCTTAATTTTCAAACTCACCTCCATGGTCTGTCCGTATGCTTGAAATAACATACCATTTCTCATTTTGTACTTTCTTAGTAAACTTTAAAAAATAAGAGAATGTTTCAGACTTACTTGCTAGAAAATATATCCAAGTAAATCATGAATAATCATCCACTATTACTAGGCAATATCTCTTTCCACCAATGCTTTGAGTTCTAGTTGGTCCAAAGAGATCCATATGTAGGAGTTGCAGCACCCGATTAGTAGAAACTTGATTTATTGGTTTGAAAGAACTTCTAACTTGTTTTCTCAACACACATGGTGTGCATAATTCAGATTTTTGGTATGTCAAGTTGGGTAGTCCATGAACAAGCTTCTTTGAAGAGATCTTGTCAATTTGCTTCATGTTGATATGGCCAAGTTTTTGATGCCAGAGATTAGTTGCCTCTTGAATTGAAATTAGACATTGAGATTTTTCTAGTTTGATGTCCAAAAGATAGATGTTCCCATGTCTTCGCCTTGTGAAAGTCTGAGAGAAGTCTTTACTGGTTCCTGAATATATTCCTTCTTAAAAATTGATTTTGAAACCTATATCGCATAGTTGGCTGATATTTAGCAAGTTGTAATTGAGTCCTTCTACTAAGGAGACGTTGATTGTGAGACTTTTAATTTTTACTGTTCTACATCCAACAATTTTTCCTTTGATGTTTCCACCAAAAGAAATTTTTCCACCATTAACTTGCATAAGCTTTATGAAACAACTCCAATCTCCTGTCATATGTCTTGAGCATCCATTATCCAAGTACCATTTGACCTTTTTCTTGATAGTGGCCTACATTTAAAAAAAAAAACTCAAGCTTTCTTTGGTACCCATACTTTCTTGGGTCCAATGGAGTTAGTGCAATATACAGTCTTTGCCCAATCCTTCTTAACAGGTCTCCAAACCATATGAACATTCTTTCTCAAAATGTTATGTACTGTTGCACTTTGAACATTTAAGAGCACTACGGCTAACATGCTTTACAAAGACTTTTTGAAAATGATTTCTATAAAAGGCATTTGTAAGTCTTTGTTTGATTCTTTCCTTTACTTTTGGAAAATCAATTAGAAGAATTATTTCAGAATTCATTCCCAAGCCAAATTTGTTAAAGTAAGGTTTTGTGCTGAAAGAATCTTCTCAAATTTCTCAAATCCTATAGAAAACCTTTTTGAAATACTTGAAATATCATTTTTCAAAAGTGTATTTTCTTTTGAAAGAGAGTCTGCATTTTCTTTTAAACAACTTTTATCTAAACTAAAAACTTTTATTACTTCAGTAGAATTTTCCTTTTTTAGCTCAAAAATTTTTAAGAGAGGTTTTGAGACTAAGACAAAATTCATTGATATATTTCGAGACTTTAGTAGGAATTTTTAAATTACTTACCTCGATTTAACTATCTGAGTCTGAGTCAGGATCTGTCTCAGAGTTTGAATCTGATTTTGATTTTGCCATTAAACAAATATTAGCATAATCATCATCACTCTCTTTGCATTCGCATATTACTCCAAGTTTCCGCTTTGAATGCATTTCTGTATTTCTCAGCTTTTTCTTTCTTTTTCTTTAGTAAGGGACAGTTAAGTCTGATATGTCCATTTTTCTTGCATTCAAAACAAATCATATCTTTATTGGATTCATCATCTTCAGCTGATTTATTTTGAAATTTTTGAGAGCTTTGTTTCTTCCAATTGAATCTTCTTATCATGAGAGCAAGCTCTTTATCATCCATATCGTCTTCAGAATCTATAACATCAGAGTCATTATTAGATTTTAAAGCAATAGACTTTTTACCTTTGGGATTTTCTTCTTCATTGATTTGCTCCATTTCATAAGGCTAAAGAGTGCCAACCAATTCGTCAACGGAGAGTGGCATGATCCTTTATGTCTCTCTTATTGAAGTCTTTATGTGATTCCAATCTTTGGAAAGTCCACACAACAGTTTGTTAACCTTCATCGATCTTGAGATCGGTTGACCTTGATACTCAAGACCATTCATGATTTAAGTAAAACGACTAAACATGTCAGTGATAGATTCTCCCGGCTTCATCTTAAAGGTTTCATATTGACCGAGCAGAATATTGATCCTAGTTTCTTTCACTCGATCAGTTTCTTCATAAGTAATGTGCAGCCTATCCTAAACTTCTTTAGCTGTTTCACAAAAGATATTATGTTATATTCAGTAGGAGATAATGCACAATATAATGAGTAAATTGTTTTTGCATCAAGAGCTTGTCTCTTGGTTAACTCTTCTTGAGTCATCTCGCTAGCCTCTGCAGCTTTTTTCCCTCTTTCTGAGATTGTTGTAGTTTTAAGAATGATTCATTTGTCTACCACATCCCATTCTAGATGATCTTTTCATCTTAGGAATGCTTTCATCTTGTTTTTCAATATATTGTATTCCTTTCAATCAATATAATGCGGTTTGGTGTTGCTTTGCCCTTCAACCAAACCTGGAGCCAACATACTAGCCATAGATCTTTAACTCTAAAGTAAAAACACTTCAATTTAAATGAGTACACAAGCTCTGATACCAATTGAAAGTGCTAGTACGAGCACCTAGATTGGGGTGAATAGGTGTGATAACAAATTTTGCAAAATATAGTGTAAAACTTTACTTTTAACCTGAGTCTGGTTGACAATAGATTTTGCAGAGGAAATCAGACTCTAACAATTAAATAGAGTTATGAACAAAATAAAAGAGTTCAAGGAAGAGAATAAGAACACAAAATTTATAGTGGTTCGGTTTAATCCAAGCCTATATCCACTCTCCCACACTAACAGCCCACTAGCTAGATTTCACTATAAATCAAAAGAGTCGTTACAGTATCACGTCCTTGATTCCACAGTGTAGAGACTCTACTACACTTCCATTAGGTCTCACAAATATCTAAACTCTCTTTTGAGTACAAATTTACTTTCAACAATTGAATCAGCAAAGAATAAGGAGTTTCAAACTTTAGAATTTATTTATAGCGCACATTTTCGAATAATTAGAGCGTCTTCTTTATATACTCCTCTATGCCTTTATAACCGTTGGCACATTCCAAAGGACTTCTTCCAATCTACCCGTTGGACAGAATCAATTAGGGAGATCTCGAGTTACTTAAGAAATATGATGATAGCCCACGAATCCTACTCACCCATACAATCAGGATCTAGGTTTCCGTAAATAGAACCTTCCAAGTATACTTCGCCAATCAACGGATCCAAATTACTCGAATTAATTTCAAAACGAATAATAGATCTTGTGATGCTATCTCCAGTCGTGAGAACCTCTTTAGCCGCTTGAATCAAAACCTTAAAGAAATACTCGAATCTAGATAAATCTTCTTCGTCGGTCTAGAAACTATCAATGAGGGCAGACTTTAAATCTTGAGTCTGGCGGTCTTTAGACTTTGATAAAAGAGTCTGCAAGTCTTCAGACTAGATTGATGGTTCAAAACAAATAAGGAAGTTTTCTCCAATACCGCCCACCCGGACCGAACCGATTATATTATAATAATATATTAATTTTTTATATTAAAAAAATTCGAAATTAGCAAATAAAAAATTTAGGACTCCAATTACCATCTTGTTTCAATTCATTACTCTCATACTCCATCTCGTCTCTCTCAGTTCAAAATCTCCCCAAGCTCCCTCTTCCTCTCCAATTCACTTTCGGATCTACTCATCTTCCTTTGAGTCCTAGTCCGAACTGGGTGAAACAGTGAGTTAATTCTCTTTTCCTCCCTCGAACTTGAACTCTCTCTCCACGTCACCATTACCTCCGCATTCACTGTCACTATCGTCCTCTTCGTTGTTGAGCTCGTCCCACTTCTACCTCCCCTCTTACTCCTCCCCCTCCTCAGCCTTCTCCCTATCATCCTCATCTTCAGAGACGGACGAACTCTAGGTCTAAGAATGGCTCATTGTCCCCGTTGTCCTCCTCATTGTCGATCTCAAGGGAGGAGTGGGACATGATGGAAGTGGTGGCCAAGATGGTGGTGGTGGCTAGGACGGAAGCAGAGCGAGGGTCGCAACCGATTGAAGGAGAAAATGGGAAGGCGTGGAGGTTGGATTAGTTCTATGGATCCACCAGAGAACCGAACCGGACCGACGGTCGGGTTCTCGGGTGGATTCATGCAACTAGCGGGCAGTTCTCAGTTCAAATTTTTTGGAACCGGTTCTTAGCGAGTAGTTCTCGGTTCTAAGTCAGGAACCACCCACTCGGACCATACACACCCCTATAAATCATGTAGTAAACTTCAAGAAGTTGAATAGACCATCTGGATTGTTAGAAATCCATCTAAACTTCAAGAATGATGTGAAGACTTGTAGTTGTACAAGATCAATCGACTTTCTTATGCTACGTTTCTTATACGGGTGAATAAATCTAATTGACTCGTGTCAACATCCGTTGATGCCTCAAGAATGACCATCAAAGCAAATTTGAGGGCAAAAGGACCCATTGAGTGTCATAACTTAGCAAAAAGGAACACTTAAGTACCATAACTTATGAAAGGTACACTTAAGTGCCAAAATCAGAGCAAAATGAACGACTTGAGTGCCAACTGGCCAAAATTCGACCAAATTGTATACGTGGCATTTTTCAGCGAAGCGAGCCCAAAATGACGGCATTTTGCACGCTAACGTGGCCAAAAACAGCGTCGTTTTAGGCTGAAGTAATAAACAAAATATTATAAAAATTAATTAAATTAAATTTTAAATTAAATTTAGTTAAATAATTTTAAAAAATAATAATTTTAAAATTAAATATAGTTAAAATATTTAAAATAATGATTTTAAAATTAAAAAATTAAAAAAGAGAAAAAAAAATCATTATTTTTAAAATATTTTAACTAAAATTTAATTTAATTAATTTTTATATTATTTTGTTTATTACTTTAGCCCAAAACGATGCCATTTTTGGCCACGTCAACATACAAAACGACGTTGTTTTGGGCTCACTTCGCTGAAAAAAAATGCCACGTCGGCGTTTTGGCCGGACTTTAACCGGAGTGGCACTTAAATGATCCATTTTTCTTCAAATGTGGCACTTAAGTATACATTTCATAAGTTATGGCATTTAAGTGTCTTTTTGTGCCAAGTTATGGCACTTGAAATGTTCTTTTGTCCAAATTTGAGAGCAAGCAAAGTTGACAAGCTTAAGGTTATAGACTCTTAGATCCATTTGATTACGCTTCTATTTCAGTGAATAATTTTGGCAGAAGAACAGTCCAAGTGCCCATAACTTGGCACGGGGGACACTTAAGTGTCATAACTTCAAAACGGTACACTTAAGTGCCACTTTCTTTTTCTAGTGGGATACTTAAGTGCCACCTCCGGCGACCTTTGCCGGAAATCCTACGTGGCAATATTTTATTCTTTTTTATTGCGTACGTGGCTCGCTGGAGAGCTGAGTCGGCTCTAACTCACTAAAAACAATGTCGTCTGCATAATAAAAGCACCAAATCTTCCAAAAACGACGTCGTCTCCCCAAATGCCCCAAATGTAAAACCCTAAATCAGCCAAAATCCCTATTGAAGTGCTCAAATCCAAGACTCGAACCCTAATTTTTTTTTGCCCAAAATTCCTTCGTCGAATCTTGGAAATGGAGAGCAGGACTCGTAGCAGCGCCTCAATTTCCTCTCACTGAAGCGAAGGAGAAGGTTAGCATTTCTATTTTTGTGGGTTACCGAGTCCAAGAAGAACATCGTGGACTCAAATCAATCCTGGGAGAAGATTTTATGGATGCACCCAATATAAAGGAGCGTCGAAGTGCAAATACTTCAAATGGGTTGATGCGAAGTTCTCTGACCGAGCCACAGAGGTGATATTGGATCTACTTCATAAAAGATAGCAATCTCTATCTGTGTTCATGGACGACTTGGACGATGTTGACTCAATGCAAGCTCAAGCATCTTCAGTTAAACTTTTCAAGAATGAAGTCTCAATGCACGCTCAAGCATCTTCAACTAAACCTTTCAAGAATGAAGTTTCAATGATGAAAATTGAACGAAAGTGTTACCAAGCGTTTATAATGGTGTTGTTTTGTTGTCTATTGTACTTTATGATGAAATGTAAAGTACTTGAAAATGAGAAAAAGTTTCTCTGACTACCTTAGTTAAAAATGGTGTTGTTCTTGATTAAATGTAGGCTTTTTTCTTTTTGAAAGATGCGAAGAAGTTTGTGTTGTTCCACAAGATCATTGTGGCGTTGTTGTTGTTTGTGCTGTCATATGGAGTTACCATAAGTTTACCATCATCTTCTCTATTTTGTTGCAGACCAACATATACACAAGACAAACATGAGTGATTATCCGAGTGCCATGAGTTGTATTTAGTAATCACTTAAGTGCTAGTCGCGATAAAAAAAAAGGATCACTTAAGTGTCAAGTTTTTATTAAAGTGATAAATTAAGTGTCACTTGTAGTTAAAAGTGAACAGTTAAGTGCCAAGTTTTTTAAAAGATGACCAGTTAAGTGCCAATTTTTTTTTGGGTTTTCTCTAAAATTTGCAGCAACCACCACCGCTGGCTGCACCACTAACCATCACCACTAGCCACACTACACACTAGGCGCTCCAGCCACCACCATGCTGGTGGTGTTATTGCACAAGGTACTAATGCAAGCTAAGCCTTGCACTAGCTTGCAAGATGTGCAAATTGCACACTTGTACTAGGTGCAGGTGCAACATAAGCCTATAACCCCCACCACAAACCCATAATCACCGAGCATCACCACCACCCACACCAGCATCCCAGCCACCACATTAGCACCCCAACAACAAACTCACCACCACCAAACATCACCATCCACCACCACCAGCCACACCAGCACTCCAAGCACCACCATAGAACACCAACAGCAGCAGTAGCAAGTAAAAGCAGAATCCATGATAAACAACAAAAATTGACGAGCAGCGCAAGATCATTTCATTTTCATTGATATTGAAATTAAGTCTCACAATATCAATGAATGACAAACTAAAGAAAAAGAAAGAAAGAAAAAAAAAGACAACCATCCATAGCAAGTGTTATTATAACGTTAACGTTTACATAACTGTTTTGACTCCTAAGCTCCACAAACGTCTCATCTCATCAATCAATATGCACAACACCCCCTATTTGTGCTCTTTTCAATAGTCCTTTCACTTGATTCATAATTCTTGCACTCTTTCTAACTAGACATGCAACTTCTTCTTCAACCTTCTTAGTATCCACTGACTCAAATGGAGCTGCAAATGTCCCAGGCCGAATTAATTCAAAATGAGCTGCAGCTGGAGCTGCAACTAGGTTATTTCTCTTCTTTCTTGTTAGCACAGTTGATGTTTTCTTTTTTGTTGGTGCAGCCGTTGATTCTTGAGTTGGGCCTGAGATAAGAACCTTTGAACTTCTCCCAAGCTACCAAAAAAAAAAAAAAACAATAAATTGTCAACAAAAGTCTACAGCATAAATTAAATTAAATGCAGCCAATAAAACTTATATTGAGAATAACTGTTCCAGTACGCTCATCTGTATAAAGGCCATAGCCATATTGTCTTAACCTCTTTCCAAGTGCCCCTCTTGTTTGAATAGGGGCGTCACTTTCAGGAACTTGTGATTTGTTGGCTTTTTTTCTTGCTTTCTTGGGCCCTTCAGCTGCAGCCGGAGCTTCTTCGACCAATTCTTCAACTGAGCGTCTTCTAGATGGCCTTTGTGTAGCTGCCCCTTCACCTGGCCTTCTTCTAGTTGTCCTTCTGTGTAGCCCTTCAACTTCAGTGACACCTCCTTCTGTTGGGCCTTCTGGTGGCACTGGTGGTGGTACTTGTGGAGCCCCTTGTAGTGATTCTTTTGGTAGCCCCTGTGATGACCCTTGAGGTGGCTCTTGTGATGGCCCTTCAGTTGGCAGTTGAGTTCCAACTTGCTTTCTTCAAACCTAAGAAAGAGGCAATATAATAATGTAAAGAAAATGGTTGGGACATAAATATAATATTGGGACATATAATAATGTAAAGAAAATGAAAAACTGAATACAAATGGTTGAATTTATCACTAGGTATTTCTTTCGCTGCTGAATAACAGTTGACTGAACTGGCCATGATGCTGCTTGGGCTAATCTTTCAGCTGGCCGTGATGTTGCTTGGGCCAATCCTTCAGCTGGCCGTCTTTTACCTTGCCTTCTTCGAACAGGCTGTTCAGTTTCATGACTTACTGGGGTTCTTCTTATGACCTAACAAACACATTACATACAAGGCCAAATAGGATATTATGTACATTTTAATGATAAACGACAAAGCAACATAAACATAAAATAAATTTCATGACTTACCGAGGTTCTAGTTGTTGACTGAAGAACAGTCAACTCACTTGGCCCTGTTGTTTGCATTTCTCCAACTGTCTCTTCACTAGGCCATTCACCTTGCCTCAACGGTTGTCGTTGCTTCCTCAATTGACAACCTTTAATGTTGTGGCCTGCTAGGCGACAATAAGAGCACGTTATCTTTGCACCATGCTTGCTCATTCTTTGCTTACCCGAGACCTCTCTCTCCGCCATTCTTCGTCTTCGTTTTGTCCTTCCAATTTTCTTCTTAAGTGGCAAAGGTTGAGGTGCTTCATGATATGTGGGCTCCCAAAACTTGCTACTTCTAATTGGCTGCATCATGAACTGATAGGAAGCAAGGTATTTTGATTTATAGTACCAATCATCAATGTAATCATCAGTATTGTCGCCCTTCAACTGGATGGCACATATGGCATGTGCACATGGAATTCCACTTACTTGCCATACTCTATGTGAACACTTCCTACTTCCTAGATTGACAACATACTTATCAGCACCCTTCATTATCTCATATCCATCATCTCCATTCCAAATAGGATGACAATGCCTACTTGCAGCCAAGTTCTCATCCAATTTCATGGCAATCATAGGACCATATTGTCTTGTCCACTTTACAGCCTCATCTCTTTGTTTCTGTAGCCGAGTCATAACCTCAACTCGTATATCTTCAAGCATTGAGATGACTGGTTTGCATCTGGCATCTATTATCTTCGAATTAAATACTTCACAAATGTTGTTGTCGATATTATCGCACTTGAACTCATCACTAAAGAATGCCATGCACCAATGCTTCGGTTCTAGTTGAAATAGGGTAACACAACCTTCCTTTGTCAACTGAAGCAGTCCTTCTTTGGCTATCCTAAAGTCAGCCATATTTGCACTCTTTGCTAATTGCCAAAATTGCAATTGCAGCTTATCCCATTTGTAGGTCTTTGCCCAATTTCCATATATGTGCCGCACACACATTTGATGTTCAACATGGGGCAACAACTCGGTTACTGCCAAAATCAATCCCTGCAATAATTCAAAATAAGAAATATTATAGCAAATTACATGTTCATATTACAAAGCAAATTATTGACTAAATTTTTCAAAAAGCAAGCATTACCTTTTGTTGGTCGCTCATGATCGCCCACCCTTCCCCGTTTGTTATCTCCAAGTTAGCCATCAGATTTTTCAAGAACCAGGACCAATTGTCCTTGTTCTCAATCTTTACAATAGCCCAAGCTAGTAGGAACATTTAGTTATTCGCATCTCTTCCAATCGCCGCCAACAATTCTCCCTTACACAAGCCCTTCAAGAAACAGCCGTCCAATCTTATAATTCATCTACAACCAACTAAAAATCCTCGTCTACATGCATCAAAGCACACATAGAACTTATCGAACTTGGTCTCATAATCAGGAAGTGGTCTCTCAACCACCTCTACATACACTCTACTTGTAGGGTTTTGCAGTCTGCACTCCCAAGCATACTCCCACACCTACCCATATTACTTAGCATTCTAACCAATAAGTATCTTTATCACCTTTTGCTTTGCTCATTTGCACTAATTCCTAGATACATTGATGCCTACACGCTCCTTCACCAGCATCCTAAAGTTAGCAATTTTTATCTCAGGCATCAGCTTGATCAAATCGAAGAAGTGTTTGGCCAACCATGCACTTGTTACCCTTTTGTTTTGAAAATTAATGGAACAAGTGTGTTCCTCTTGGTAGGCTCTAATCTGGAAAGACCCACTCTTTTTAACAAACGCGCCGTAAATCTTCCATGGACAGTTTTGCTGCGAACACCTAACTCTTACAAATTTCTTGGTACTTCTAATGAAATCAATATTTCTCTGTGCAGCAATGGAGTTCTTCAATATAGCTTTCCTAAATTGTATTGCATCATGGAATTTCATACCTACTGACAAAGTAGGAGAGGCAACTGATGGATCATAGGAATGAAACTTACTTTTCCTTCTACGCACAGCTCGTTGATCTTCTTCAAGTTCATCCTGGGAAGTAGCGGTATCGATGCTTTCTTCATAATCTATCTCCTAGCCAGCAACACCAACATCTGCAGGGCCTTCATCTCTGTTTGGAACTTCATCGGCTACCTGCAAAGCTGCAAATCTATCTGACAAAAAGTCTATTTGTTTTTTCCTTGACTATGTAAGCTCCTCATTGTCGTCATCACTTAAGATTAATAAATTTTCAGCTTCAGCAGCCAACCCTTCATTGTCATCGTCATCGTCATCATCACCATCACTGGATTCAACTATTTCCCAATCTAATTTAGTGATGGTGACATCACCTATGTCACAATCGCTCTGGTGAACAGCATCTGCACCCCTCTTCTCTCCGTCATGTCCATCATGACCTGCTTCATCCCTAACCTCAGTACTAGCTTGAATACCATCTCCTCATTCTCCTACTTGAGTGCTATCTCTGCCATCATCTTCGTCCTCACTATCACTATTGTTTTCAATAAATACTTTCGCATCTTCGCCATGAAGATAATGATATACGACATCCCTAAAACCATTATCATCATCCAAAACTCTCAAACTATCTCTCAAGCCTTTCCCAGGAACACAGTATAGTAACTTTTGTACTCTACAAGGCAAAAATGTCACTACATCCCTAACAAATCCAATATAAGATGTCTTCTTTATATATACAAAGATAGTACCCTCATTCCCCCCCCCTCATACTCCCACTTATCCTCCCGAATCACAAAATCCCCATCATAGTAAACGATGACAGCAACATAGTCTTTATCATGAGCCATTTCTGCAACAAAAAAAGACAAATATAAAATTAACTTTTGGGACCACATTCACAAAGGACAGACAATTGCAAGTGGAGATCTTTACACTCTTTATTAAAGAAAAGAAGAATGAAAGAGGGAAGATGCATAGGTTAGACGACAGCTGCAGCTTGAAAAGAGGCCTCAGGACAAGGACAAATAGACAAATAGAGATGGGACCCTACAACTACTTTGATTATGTCACTGCATTCATTTAAAATATGGAGAGATCCCTCAGCATGGGTCCTCAACAATACAATTTATTTATAAAAAAAAATACCCAGAAGTCCCCATCCCCACGACAATAAGAGATTCGAACATGTCCAAGGTCCAATACTTTGAACACTAACAATCACCAATCATCATCGCACATTTCACATCTGACCACCGCAAATTACTTTCACACATCACAATTCAACACCATGAATGAATTACACATCACAGTGGATGAGGCGACGTCGAGCCCTACACCGAGCCCTAATTTTCCCCCCGTCGAGCGCTACACCGAGCCTACATTTCGAGGCCGATCTTAAACTGTCAATTCAAACCCCCTAATAGGATTGTAGCATCACATCTGAGCCATAAATCTCACATCAATACTAGCCAAGCCTGAGCTTTCCCAGCCGACCCCCAAATTTCAAGTTCGAGCCCTAATAAACGAGTCGGAGTCCTAATTTCACCACAGGGGAGAGGAAGAAGAGAAAAAACCTGTGCAAATCGACAACGGTGAGTGACGACGGCGAGCGACAACGGCGACCGATGACCTGCGAACGGCAAGCAATGAACGGTGATGGAGAGGACGTCAGATCTCGTGTGAACCGATGGACGAACGGTTAAAATCTAAATAAGCAAAACGACATCGTTTAGCACTAAGGAAAAACGACGTCATTTAGTTCGGCCAAATGCACAGTGGATGGGGCAACGTTGTTTTACTCCTCCACGTGTGCTTTTTTTTTTTTTAATAAATTGCCACATTGGTTAAGCATGTTGCCGGAAAATACCACATCTGCATTTTGCCAGATTTTGGCCGGATTGGCACTTAAGTGTTCCATTTTACTCCGATATTGGCACTTAAGTGTATCATTTTAAAATTATGGCACTTAAGTGTCCCTCCGTGCCAAGTTATGGCACTCCGTGTCCCAACCTCAATAATTTCTTTTTAGAAATAGCATTTTTCTTCTGAGTAAAGAACACGTTTGATAATAACATAAAATTTTTATTCTTGGAATGGAAAAAAAAAAGACAGGAATGCATTTGGTACAATTCACAAATTTTTTTGTAACGTAGAATTTCTTTTAATTTCTTAAAAAAAATTAATATATTTTTTTCTTTTTTCTTTATTTATTCTTCCTTGCCATTACTAGCCGCCGCCGACCGTCACCATTGTTGATTGCCACTACCGCTATGGCCAGCGGCCGGCCGTGGCCGGATAGCAAGAGTAGGGCACCAAGGAGAAAGAAAAGAAAAAAAAAAAAAAACTTATTTCTATAAATTATTCCCGAGATCAAGAAGCTAATTTTTTTATTTTTTGTTTTTGTTCTAAATCTGTTCCCCGGCCACTTTTTTATTCCGAGGAATAGAAAAATTAATTGAAGTAATCAAATGGATTTATGTTCTTTTCCTACTTCAGGGAACAAAAGAACGGAAAAACAAAAAAAAATAGAAACATTGCCAAACATGTCCTTAGCTTCCCTCTTGGCTCCTCCAAGAGGAAAACACTTCCCAAATAACATAGTAGAAAAAGGAGGCAACTTTGCCACTCACTCACCTTCTAGCATATGACTCTGCCATCTTCACAGGTATACATGTCATCAAATTTGGAAAAAGACAAACATTGTTGCCCAGTCATGATAGATAGTGCCAAGACCATGACCGGCTTATGCTTCCTTTTGTTTTTTTGTTTTTGGTAAGGGCTTATGCTTCTTTTTGTTGGTTTGTAGTATACCTAAGAGAAGGAAGTGTTAGACTAAATCTAAAGAAAAACTGACGATCCTAATTTATCATTCACAAATAGATACGAGCATAATCAGAAACAATTTTGCGGAGACATAAAGAATCGACATACCTCTAGCCATTAATGAAAATCTACAAATGCGGAAAATCCCAAAACTTTGAACGAATGCACAAAGCTTGATCGATCTATGAATATGGAATCATTTGGTCTATATGTTCTAGTCCACTAGCCAATATCTCTCAAAACGCGATAGTGTGTTTTCTATAGTGATAGATTTTGAACTAGACCACTTGACGTTTTTATTCTATTTTTTACGTTACCGACATCTGTCATCAAGACTGTTAAGGTATCATATTAATGGGCAATTATTATGTAATAAACGTGGGTAATAAATTAGGCAATAAATCAGAATTAATTGGGAAATATAAAATTGGATCACATTTAAATTAATAAAATATCATAATTCTCCCATTTGATGCCACCATTCCATCAAATGAAATATTAACACAAATCCACATAAACTTCATGCTAAAATAAAACACATGAATCACCATGATAAGTTCTCTTAAAATGAGTATTATATTTCGTGTATCACAATACATTTTATAAGCCCATATGTGATAACATAACTTAATGAATAAACCTTATATTTATTACATGTCAAATGTGATTGTTTTTCTCAGAATAATTGAATCCATACGATTATATTGAGAAAAAAAACATCGTAAATGGATAAAAGTCTCACAAATTCTTCCATATATATATATAAAAAAAAAGAGAGATATTTACATGATTGGAACAATGTCCATTCTAAATGCATGATCCTTATAATTCATTAGTAGCATATCTTTAGTTAAATGATCAACTATCATCAATTTAGGGCGCGCATAACAACCATTATGTTCCAGAAATAATTTCTCGAACGGAAATAGATTTTTCTATTTCTATTTTTAGAAAAGTTTCTAAGCAAAAATAACCATTTGATAATGACACAAAATTTCTACTCTAAAAATAGAAATTCATTTGATAACAACACAAAATTTCTACTCTAAAAATAGAAATTTGTTTGATAATGACACAAAATTTCTTCCTTTCGGACGACGGAGGATGGGCGACGGCCGGCGACTAGTGGCCTGCGATAGGCAGCGGTGGGGGTGAGGGCCGGCGGGTGACCGATGGACGGTGGTCGATAGCAATGGATGAAGGACTGGTTGACGAACGATGAGTAAAAATTTTATTTCGCATTTCTGTTCCAGAAATGAAGAAGTAGAAAATTTTAACTTCTGATTTCTATTCCAAACCTATTTCTAGAATAGAAATCTATTCTAGAAATAGAAAAACGGAATAAAGAAATAGAAAAACGGAATAGATTTATCAAACGGATTTCTATTCCAAAAACAGGTCTGGAATAGAAAAATTGTTTCTGGAATAGAAATTTTGGTTTGTCATGCACCCCCTTAGTGTTTATATGTTCTATGATCACATTCTTCTCTTTTAACACATTCCTTGATGGTTAATTACTTGATGTTGATGTACTTATTTCGACTACCACTTTTTTGGTTCTTAACTATGAAAACTGCAGCCGAATTATCTTTAAACATTCTCAATGGCATAATAATGGAATCCACAACTTTAAGTCCTGATATGAAACTTTTCAACCACACACCATGTGAAGTGGCCTTAAAATAGGAAACGAACTCTGCCTCTATAGTGGAAGTGGCAAGGTCTATATTGCACTCCTCCAGGACACAACTCCACCGGCAAATATAAAAATATATCTCGATATTGATTTATGGAAATCAACATAGTCGGCGAATGCTAAATCCGAGTGACCAACTACCTTCAAATTGTCCGTCTGTCTATACAAAAGCATGCGTCCCTTTATACCTTGAAGGTACCTTATCACCTTCTTTGCAGCTCTCCAATGGTCCATACCTAGATGGCTTTGATATCTTTCCAACATTTCCACAATCAAGGCAATGTAAGGTCGAGTACAAACCTGAGCATACATCAAGTTTTCGACAGCATAAGCATATGGGATGTTCTTCATTTGTTCACTTTCAAAGTCATTCTTCAGGCACTAGTTCAAATTAAACCCGTCACCTTTCACAATGGGTGCTATACTTGGTGAACAATCTTTCATTCGAAAGTTCTCAAAAACTTATTGATATAGATTTCTTGAGATAGTCTTAATATACCTCGAGGTCTATCCCTATGAATCTTAATACCAATGACATAAGATGCCTCACTCATATCCTTCATGTCAAAACTCTTAGAGAGAAATTGTTTTGCCTCGTATAACAACTCCTTATCATTAGTTGCAAGTAAAAGTTCATCTACATACGGGACAAGAAAACAAATCATGTTCCTATTAACATTTTGGTATATATATTAATCTATGACATTCTTTATAAAACTGAATGAAGAGATGACATCATGGAACCTTAAGTACCATTGGCGAGATACTTGTTTTAAGCCAACTTCTTAAGCTTCCACACCAAATGCTCACCAGCACTAGAGAAAAATCCTTCTAATTGTTTTATGTAAACCACTTCTTCTAGTTTACCATTAAGGAATGTTGTTTCACACCCATTTGATGTAACTATATACCATAATGAGTTACCAATGCCAAAATAATATGAAGAGAATCTTTCTTAGATATAGGAGAAAATGTTTCCATGTAATCTATTTCCTCATTTTGAGTTAATCCATTGGCAAGAGTTTGACTTTGTATCTATCAATGTTTCCTAGTGAATCATTCTTAGTTTTGAAGACCCATTTACAAGCAATGACCTTCGCACCACCATCGGTAATTCAACTAAATCCCAAATCTCATTAGATGCCATATAACTTATCTCTTTTTTAACGGTATTATATCACAAATTGGATTTATCTTAACTTATGACTTGTGAAAACATTTGAGGATCATTTTCAATTCCAACATTATAGTTAGATTCTTGCAAATTCACAATATAGTCACTAGGGATTGTTGAATTTTTCATTTTAACAGACCTTCTTAATGTTGCATCGAGATTCTCCTAAGGAGTTTATTGTTCAAGTGAATGCTTAATAATATCTGGTAATTGTTGAATAGTTGGGTTTATTGGATCAATATCAGCAACTTGTCGATCTTTAATGATTGGTTGTTCAACGATCAATTGAACTAAAGGGGCATTGTAAACAACAATCAATCCAGTACCTAAGGTGGAATGTTAAATATCTAAATGATCTTATTCAAGAATAAGGTCCTTAAATTGATCACTCCCATTGATTATGTCGTTCTCAAGAAACTTAGTGTTTCTCGATTCCACAAATCTAGTGGTGCGAGATGGACAATTAAACCTATATCCTTTGGACTTTTCGGCATATCCAACGAAATACCAACTTAGAATCCTTGGGTCTAACTTCTTTTCCTGTGAATTATAGACTCTTACTTCAAACGGGCATCCCCAAATGCGTACATGTCTCAAACTCGATTTTCAACCCTTGAATAACTCAAAAAGCATCTTTGGGATGGCCTTGGTCAAAACTCGATTTAATACACACACTGCCATTTTAAGAGGCTTTGTCCATAAGGACTTAGGAAGTTTAGAGCTACTAAGCATACTTCATACCGTATTCAATAAAGTTCGGTCTCTTCTTTTTGTCACACCATTTTGATGGGGAGAACCAAGCATAATCTATTAGGCAATAATCTCATATTATTTAAGAAATTTCACAAATGGACCAGGTGCTTGTCTATTTTTAGTGTATCTACCATAATATTTTCCACTTCTATCTTATCTCATGATCTTAATTTCCTTATTGCATTATTTCTTTGCTTTAGTGTTAAATACCTTAAAGGCATTTGACGCTTTGTGCTTATTATGAATCAAGTAGAGATACATGAATCGTAAATGATCTTCTATGAAAGAGATGGGGTACCTCTATCCATTTGAGTCCATATCTAGACTACAAATATATGTATGTATGATTTTTAATATTTTTGTACCCCTCTTGGCACATTTCTTTGACTTGTTGGTTTGCTTTCCCATTATGCAGTCCACAAGTTGCATAATTAGTAAAATCTAGAGTATTAAGTACTCAATCATTTACTAATTACTTAATTCTATCGATGGAAATATGTCTCAATCTCTAGTGCTACAACATAGAGGAATCTTCATTCACAATACATTGCTTTATAAAAGTATTATCGTGAATATGCATTTAATTATAAATGTCATTGTCTTGTAAATTAATTTGAAAAAGACCATCAAACAAAATACCACTTTCAATAATTTCATATTTATATGACAAACTGAATGTTGAACCTGAAAATTCAAAGGAGTATCCAAAAAGTACAGTTCTTGAAACTGAAATTAAATTCCTAAAAAAACTTGGATTATAAAAGGTCATTTATAAATTTAAAACAAAACCACTATTGAAAACTAATTTATATATCTCAATAGCTTCCACACGCGAGTGTATTTTGTTTCCGGAATAATTACTTTCTTCACTTCCTGCTCATTTCCGCTGGTTCTAAAAACCCCAAGGAATTCAAAATGTGAATTGTAGAACCATAATCAATCTACCAAGTGTTGTGACCCACATCAACCATATTAGATTCATAACAAACATATGAGAATATGTTACATTTCTTCTTGAGCAAGGCCTTGAATTTGGCGCAATCCTTCTTCATGTGTCCCTTCTTTTACAAAAGAAGCACTTGGATTCCTTCTTAATTCCAGCTTGGGGAGGTAGATGTATTTTACTTTTTCCCTTCTACTTAGCTTGCCCTTTATACTTACCTTGTATTGCCATATGAGCACTTTCTCCTTTTGTCCATTAGCGGTCTCTCTTCTTCTTGAATACATATGGTCATGAGTTTATTGATTAATCATTTAGTGCTATGTGTGTTGTAAGAGATTTTGAAATGGGTATACTCTTGTGGGAGAGTGTTCAAGATATAGTATACAAGAAAATATTCTGCTATCCTAACCTCAATATTTTTCAGTTAAGTTATAATGTCCCTCATTTTCATGATGTGCTCATGCACACCTCTTACACTAGAAAGCTTCAACAATGAGAATTTCATAATCAGAATCATGACATGTGCATTTTCTTTAAACTCAAATTGCTCATCAATAGCCTCCAGCAGTTCATTGGCATTGTTATGCTGAATGATTGAATCACAATTGCTATCCGAAAGTTTTATCTTTATGTACATCACATTGATGCAGTTAAACTGCTCCCATTGTGCATAAAGAGTATATTCAGCTTAAGTGCTAGCCTCAATAGGAATAGGTGGTTCGTTTGACTGTAGAGCATTATTAATATATATGCACCCCAATTGGAGAAGAATTAATTTCTTCCATTCTTTACAGTTATTATCATTCAGCTTGGGAAAAATTATACTAAAACGAATCTTAAGTGGTAAAACTGCATTATAATCAAAGGAAAACTTATGTATCAATATATTTGAGGCAAATAAACTTAAATAATATTTTACCAATGTAAAACATGTTATAAAATACAATCACATAACATAAAAAAAAACTGCATGTGAGCTAATTTTTTAATTTAAATATATTCATAATTACTTCATTATGAAACTATCAAATTATATTCCCTTCCTCAATCCCCATGGATAAATTAAGAAAGATAAATTACTTCATCCTAATTAATCACATTAATATATTGAAAATTCCCTAATTATTCATAATATTTATGCTACTTGTCACAATTAGTGTCTTTGACCATATGCAATCCAAATACTCTTAACGTATATAATTTAATATAATCAAAGATGCTATGGCTAATCTTCAATTAATTAAATATATATGGATCAGTAGACATTTAATTTCACAAGAAAATATTCATAAAATTGCATGTAAGGGCAAAACAGTAAAATCACGTGTAAAAGGATCAAAGCTAGAATTTTACAAGCAAAAACAGAATTGGAATTTCATTTGTAAGGGGTAATATAGGAATTTTACACCCAAAAGGGCAAAATCATAAATTGGAATTTTATGTGGTAAGAGCAAAACTGTAACGTTGCTTAATGCGAAGGGGCAGGGCAAAATCGTAATTTAGTTGACAAGGGCGGAATGGGAAATTTTCACCTCGGGGGTTGTTGCACGCGTGCCCCTTAGCTAGGCGCATGCGCATGAGGTGTTCTTTCCATGCGATTTTCTTCCATTGTTGCTTTGCCGAGACCAGCTTCCGTTTTGTCACCTGGGTCTTCTTCCACAGCCCATGTTCGATCAAATTGATCAATGGGTTTCAAAGACAATGCTAGATGAATGCATAGTTCCAAAATTCGACAAAATCAACCAACAAATTTTTTGGAATTAAGCCTAAAACGATTTATTCTAAAACCCTAACCACTAAAAATTTCACCATTCGATTAACCTTCGGTAGTTAGTAATATGTGGAATAATCTCAAGGCTTTTTTAACTAATGACGATGTGACCATGTAGATCCGTTATCGCGTGGTGGGTCACTCATATTTGACCATAATTTAAAATTCCTTTACAAGCCACAAAAGATCCAATTATTTTCTATCCATAATCCAATTAAAACATACAAAATGCCAAAATTTTCACCAAGGTAGTGATCATAAGCATGCTCTGATATCAATTATTATACTAAATCTAAATAAAAGCTGATGATTCTAATTTATTATTCACAAACATATACAAGCATAATCAGGAACAATTTTGCAGAAATGTAAATGATCGACATACCCCTATCATTGATGAAAATCTTTAAATGCAAAAATCCCAAAACTTTGAATGAATGAGTGGAGCGTAATCTATTTGCGGATATGAAATCACCATATCTATATGTCATGTTCCGCTAGCTAACACCCTTCAAAACTTGGTGGTATGTTTTTTGTAGTGATAAGGTTTGAACTAGACAACATGACGTTTTTGTTCTGTTTCTTACATTACCGACATCTTCTATCAAAATTGTTATGATGACATATTAATGAACATTTATCACATAATAAATGTGAGTAATAAATTGGGCAATAAATCGGAATTAATTGGGAAATACAAAATTGAGATCACATTTAAATTAACAAAATATTCTAACAGGAAGAGCATACAAATCAACGACTATAATTAGTAATTGCAAGGATCTTAAAACATGTCACTACCTGATTCCGAGGCAGCCATCCTGGTGTATTAGTCTTGCCCGTTTTGATTGTATTCTCCTGCCCTTCTGATATCCAAGTCTGAAAAATCGTACAATAACAATTTTTCTTGCAAATTACTTCGCATTATTGAAGATCTGTCGTCTTGTTAAAACGAGGGGCTGCGTGTATCTGGCAATCTCACCCCAGAATACTTCACAAATATGATCAAAATTCAAGGGAGTTCTCACACACCCATATGACGAATCCACAATTTCCCATTCTCGAGAAAACTTCGGTGTGAAGCCTTTCGAGCAGCTACACACGGAACTCATCAACCGTACTGATATCATAGCCACCACAAAATGCAGAGGTGTCACAATTGTCTACTGGAAAGTGAGAAGTAACGTCCAACCCTTTGCTCAGTGAATCCAATTGTGCCGCCGTAGAATGCCATTTGAATTCAATACCAAAACAAAAACGATCGAACTGTTAAGGAACACTGTAGTGCGTGTCCTTCTCATTGTGCAGAGCGCTATGCAAGATTGGTTAGGATTTAAATTAGGTGAGCCACTCTATCAAACACCCATTCCATGGTCTTGACCTGAACGTGATAACAGAAGCCTGCCTTGATGGGAGCTGTTGGAATCCATTTGGGTCAAGTTGGAATGTGGAATCACCAGGATCAGGATCGTCAATGCTTTTCCACGATGATAGACAGTGTTGAAGCCTGTTGTGTTATTCTTCCTTTCTTCATACCGGCTAGATGTAATATTGACCGGGTCAAAAAGCTGGGCAAAAAATAAAGAGGAAATTTTGAGTGATCGACGAAAGTAAAAGTGCTCAGCCTATTGAGGAGGGGTTACTATCACAAAAAACTATAAACTATGCTCTAGCTGTGACATAAATACCCCAAACCTTTTTTTATATCACAAAAAACCCTAAGTTTATCCATTATGGCAAAATACGCAAATTTTGTGTCATAGAAAATGCCAAACTTATACCAATGTCATACATATATTCTGGATAAAACTGAAATAAAGAGTATATATGACATACATGTATAAGTTTGGAATTTTTCATGACACAAAAAAATTAAGGTATTTGTGGCACAATGAGTAAGTTTAAGGTTTTCGGTGAAATAGAAGGTTTTGAATATTTGCATCACAGAAAGCATAGTTTGGACTTTTTTTTGATGGTATTTGTCCCGAAGGACAGGAGAGCACCTACAAGAAAGAAAAGGAGGGAAAGAAAGAAAGGCTGAAAAAAGAAGAAAAGGAAAGAGGGCTTTTGTACATACACGCCATGGAGTCTTGCCAAGCCAGATTTACTTCGTTTTGCAAAGCCTGGTAAGTGTTCACACTTTCATTCATTTAATTGGAGAAAGTTTAAACCAAGCCTTAATTTCAAATCCTTCAATATTCTTAGTAGATGGGTAAAATATGGGAGTTTTAAGCTAAGAAATATGAGGGATTGATAGATTAGGATTTTGTGGAGCCAGGGGGTTTAATGTGAATCGATTTGAAATAACAGTTTAGTTGGAGCGAAATTTTTGATTTTTGCAAGTGAGCTCTACAGTTGCGGATATATTTAAATAATGGCTTTGGGTGAACAATTTGTTGACACGTGGGAGTCACTTTGTTAACAATTAAGTGTAGTTTAATCAAGTCTTTGTTATAGTGTTTAGTTGGTTTTGACGTCGATTCTCATTTAATTGATAGAATTATGAGATCTTCAGCTTGTAGAGCTACGTTGTTTAGTTCGAAAGCAATATGGATTATATAAAGTTTGAGTTATGAAATGATATTTTTGTTGCATAAAATTTTGGATTAGACATCTACTAACTTTCATTTTTTTTTTTTTTTGGTAAATAGTTTGGGAAACCTTTTTATGAAATGCATTCCAAAATATTATACATATCGATTTGTAAGTCTAGTTTATGAAGAACTTTGAAACGACTTGAGAAATACATTGTGATCAGTTTGATGAACAAGGTTTAGAAAGATTTTCCATTTTAATTTATAAAACTGATTTGTGATATAGATTCTGGATTGGTTTTATGGATTTTAAAGGATGTGGTTGTGGGTCTATATTGATGCTTAGTGTCTCTGTGAGCCCATTGAGGGGTCTGTAAATATGCATGCTAACTTTAGGATATCCTTATAAATAGGCCACTAATAATATAGGTAGAGACCTCACCAAAGAAAATCTTGGTTGCCTATGTCATGAGGCATTATGTGTGATTATGGTTTGATATTTGAGCACGAGATTAGTCAACGGATAAGATTGATCAATGGTTAGGACCATTAATAGTTATTTTGATATTATTGTTAAAATGGATATTTATTATATGAATATAGTTATGTTGAAACAATATATAATTCATTTTAATCTTGCAAGTTTGTTGTATTCTAGATTTAGTGTAAATGATTTATGTTTTTATGTCTTAAACGTGCATAATTGATGCTCAATTTGCTTAGAAAATATGTATTACTCACTGGACTAAGGTTGCTCATTCCATTTGCCTTGCTTGTCTTTTAGGTTATTCATGTTATTCAAGAGCGTTTACATTTTTGGGAGGACATTTTGATAACATGATTTTTGGACATGAGTTGTTTATGTCTAAGTTTTCTGGGTTTAGTTATTAGTTCGAAATGTAAATATTCGTCTACATTTTTGGGAGGACATTTTGATAACGTGATTTTTGGACATGAGTTGTTTATGTCTAAGTTTTCTGGGTTTAGTTATTAGTTCGAAATGCACATATTCTTTTATTGATTTCTATTTGCTTCTACGTTCTTCAAATGGAAAGATGACGATGTCATCCTCTTGGTTTGAGGATGTGACACTAGAAGTGTATTTGTAAGACAATCAAAACTTTGCCTTAGAACACTTCCATCCACATTTCTCACCACGAGATTTCCCAAATCCAAGAGCTGTGCAACTGGATCTCGGGCATGTCCGGGCGAGTTGAGGACCAAATTTTTCTTCTGTTCCCGTTCAAAAGTAAACTTTAAGGTACCCGACGAATCTGTGAGGGGTGGCTCCATTGGCTCCTTGTAGGTTCTTTTGTACGGTATAATGCGATATTGCTTCAGGGGATCATCAGGGCTGAAGAAGTATACTAAGCTATCGCCATCTTGTCTAGACTGATTTTGTAGTCATGGTACCTCGTCCACATTGAAAATAGGAGCAGTATACAACAAAGAGAAAAGAAGACGACACATGAAAAATATCGCTGATGCTCTCATATTTGTTCCATGGATAGCCGATGGAGACCAAAAGGACGAGAGATTGCGGAAGAGCGAAGGACTCTTCAAGTGTTTTTAACTACTTATAAAGTACTGGATATCCCAACATCATTATCGACTGTTTCAAGTCATTGGAAAAATCCACTACTTCTTAGTCATCACCCCAACGAAGTCGCCCATCGTAACATTTACTTCACAATCCCTATCTTCCAAGTCATTGACAAGAGTTCGCGTTTCTTGACTTAAGATACTTACAACCCAAACTCGTTCAACACCTTCTGATTAGGAAACATTTGACAAACTCAGAAACGTAACCGAAGCAACCATGACCAAAAGACAAGGTGACCTGTATATTTAATCAAGCAATTTCTAGTAATTTAAAGAAAGGGCGCTTTCAAGATTCCCACAATCTCGGGTTAAGTTTTTTAATGGTGAATGCCGGTGATGCACATAGGTGCAATCAGATTAGACGGGAAAGTTACCCAAAAAAACCATAAATCTATTATAATTATACTAATTCAATCATAAATATTTTTATTGGGCTAAATGAGTCGTCAACTTTTTGCATTAGTGTCAATTTAGTCTCTTTAGACAATTTTAGCCGGTTGGCACTAACATGGATGGCCCTACCTTAGGCCAATCATCGAGGCAGTGACTAGCTAGAGGAAGAAATAAGAGAGAGAGAGGGGGGGGGGGGGAATAAAAGGAGAGGAAAAATAAAAAATATTAAAATATTAAAATATTGTTAAAAATTATCCATGTTGATGCTAGTGATGTCACGTAGGACAGCCAATGTCCATGTCAGTGCCGCTCGGCAAAAATTAGCCGGATTAACTAAATTGACATAATTACAAAAAGTCTAGGAGTCATTTGGCCAAAAAAAATATTTTAGAATTGAATTGGCATAATTATAAAGATTTTTAAATTTTCCAGTAAATTTCCATATATTTAAACTATGGTGAAGTTGGCTTATCTCAAAGTAGCTGCTTGGCCGTACCCTTGCATCAGTAAGAATTATCTTGAGTTGATGTTAACTCTTCCCAAACCTCGAAACAACTTATTTTCATACCAGCGAGTTTCCCAGGTCTTTTAAATTGTTCATGGTATTACCAACTAATGCAAAGTTTGGTTTCCATGTGCACATATTGTTTTTTTCATCAACATTCGTTGATAGAACCAAACTGGTCGGTTTTCGAGGTCGCCAGTTCTGGGGCCAAGGTGTCTGAGCTCCCAATTCCAAGTTTAAAATCAGGCTTAGCTCAAGATTCTAGCCATTGAAACGACCAACCTGGTAGTGCACGCCCCCAGCCCAAACTTCTTCCTATCTTTCCAAGAAACGGGTGAATGTTCCCTCATTTCTATTTAGTGTGAACTAGGACCCTATTTAGTTCAAAGATTGTCCTTTAATCAGAATATCCTTTTTTACTTGGCCTTTTGATATTGTTTTTCTGTTAATTGTTAGGGATCCGAGTGCGTGGTTAGTAGGCTCAGGCCATTGGGTCATGATGGGCCCAAGCAGCACCGGCCCGTTATCCTCCCGCTGTCGGGAGCAGGAGGTTTTCTCTTCTCTGTGAAGCCAGCCTCACGCGAACCCCTCCAAGTTTAAAATATGTAATCCACCACGTTTCTCAAAACATGAGTTTAAAATACAAAGAAGAAATAGTGTCACTCACCTGAAAAAGCCAAAAATCAACTACGATGCATACTTGAACCACGCACTCGGATCCCTAATAATTAACCAAAAATAAATAAAATCAAAAGGCCAAGTAAAAAAGGATATTCTTATAACGACTTCTTCCACTTTCCTCAAAAAAGCTAGAAAGAGCCGATTAGCCTAGTCTACGTTGAGGACCTAGTCATCACAGGGAAGAACATATTTGTCGATAAAACGACACCTATGCATCGCAAAAGCTCACATTTAGCGGAAACCCATCATTTTCCGCTAGGCACGGCCCATACGCCAACTTCATCACGCCATAACTTCCTCCACAAAATTCCGTTTCAAGCCGTTTTACAATATTTAGAAAGCTTTCTCAATGTACAACAACAACCCCAATTCAGCCGCCCCAAAACATTACCATAAACAACAACAAAAACAGGCTCAAATTACTGTTCGCTAGAGTTTCAGATTGCGCCCCCAACTTTAAAATTTCGTTCTGGACAAACCGCAAGCTCAAATCACAATTCGTAGAATGCTATAATTTCACAACATCCCAAAGTACCATTTCTACAAAAATATACAGCTCAACGACTCAAAAATCAGGCTTCACCACACAAATATCTAAGAAATCCGAATTTCGAGCCTTAATTGTGGCGATTGCTTCAAGTAGGTGATTAAAGGCTTTGATTTCTTACCAGCGTTGCAAAACACACTTGAGTCAGCTTGATGAGGCATCCGGATCACGAGCGCCTTAAAATTTTTCCCTTTTTCCTTTTTTCCTTTCTCTTCTTTCTCTCCTCTCCCATGTTTCTTTCTTTCCCCTACTTCTGCCCGTGCTCCTCTTTCTCTTCCTCTCTCTATCTTTTTAAAACACAGCCGAAGCTTCCTCCACTTTACTTCAGCTTCCTTTTTTGACTTTTCAAACTCTTTCTTTTACCCTTTCTGTTTTTTTATTTATTTATTTAAAGCCCATATATTACAAAGATTGCTCTCATGCAAATTTTGATATTTTCAACATAGACCAGGTTCACGTGCCAAGTCCATGCCATCGTTCTTGAAGAAAAGTGATTTCGATGGCGATAGGGAACTCAATCAGATGGACATTTGTTCTCTGACGTGGAGATAAAGTACTGAGCTTATGGAAGATATAGAGTTGGCGATATTTTTCTTTTTCGGCCAATGATGCAGAATTTCTGGGGGAAGTTGCCCTTGTACGGGAACTCTTGGCCTTTGGAATACAAACTTGTAATAGAGGATTGTCGGAATCTGTGGACTTAAGACATTCCATGTACATTCAAACTGCAGCCAAACGAGAGATGCGTTATTTTCGGGAGACTAGCTGGGGGAGGACATTGAAGAACTTTTGCTTTGTTTTCCACATGGTGTGTGAGGTTCACATAAAGAGAAAGAATGCAAGTCATGCCCATGACTCTCTCATCGAGCAGATAACAGTGTCATGGTGATTTCGTTTGGTTGACTTTGTGAAGTGTTTTCTTGGAGTAGATTCCTTTCATTGAAAAACCCCGGCTCTTTCGGAAGAGGCAATTCGATGTCGCTTCCCAGCATCATAACCACCGCAGACATACTCGGCCTATCATTGGGGCATCGCTGCACGCACAGTAGGCCAATATGAATAGAGCGTAATGCTTCAGAAGTACTGCACGAATTCTGGACCAACTTATCGAGCAACTGCATGGACCTGTCTTCTGTGAACAGTCTCCAGGCCTGACCACATTGAAACCAACCATTAGGGGAAATTCTTGTGGCTGGAAGGCGAACAGTATTACAAACTTACATGTCCGAGGAGATTATGATCGTGGTCTGGATGATGAAACCCTCTATTTCTCTTCCCGCTTACGATCTCGAGCACCAATACACCATAGCTAAAGACATCAGATTTTGTTGAGAAAACTCCATCAAGAGCATACTCTGGAGACATGTAACCACTACAGAAATTGATTTATTGAAACCATCAGTTTAAAAGCGAATTGAGCACAGAGGACATCACTGCACTAAAAGTACTTACTATGTTCCAACCACTCTGTTAGTATTTGCCTGTGTCTCATTCCCTGCGAAGCTTTTAGCCAAGCCAAAATCAGAGATCTTGGGGTTCATTTCACAATCTAACAATACATTGCTAGCTTTTATATCTCTGTGAATAATCCTGAGTCTGGAATCTTGATGAAGGTAAAGAAGCCCCCTAGCAATTCCATTGATGATGTTGAAACGAGCTGACCAGTCCAGTTGCTCCCTCTGCGTTGGATCTGCCAAAAGTTCATTTCACATTAGTAAACTCTGCACGGTTTGTAACTTACAAGGAGTAAGGCATCAATTTAGTCATTTGCTAATTTGCTACTTTAGTGACAGTATGTTGGAGCTTTCACAAAATTCATGCTTCTAAGGAATTGAGAAAGTAGCAAACCAAAGAGAAATGAGTCCAAGCTCCTGTTGGGCACGAATTCATAGATCAAAAGTTTTTCTTCCTCAATGCAACATCCTAGAAGCTTCACTAGGTTTCGGTGCTGCAGCTTGGAAACATATAGAACTTCATTTTTAAACTCATGCAGCCCTTGTCTTGAGTTCTTTGACAGCATCTTCACAGCAATTATTTGACCACCCCTCAACACACCCTGCATATGGTCAACTTTTTTAGTGAAAAATAATTCCTTGCCTACTCTTTTTCTCACTATATTTCCACTCACAGTAACTAAACATTTTGGGATCAAGTTATTCAGCCTTGGAATATTTTCTTAAACAAATTATGCAAATGCAACAGCGAGGCAGTACTTTACAATCCTCAAATTGCAAGAATGTCCTCGAGAATAGCATGCACAATTTTAGTACCTTGTAAACAGGTCCAAAACCACCTTCTCCAAGCTTATTGTCCGACGAAAAGTAATTGGTAGCAATAGCTACTGTAGACAAGTCAAATAGTGGCAAATCAAGATCTTCCTTCTGGTTTTCACAGTTGTCTCCTGATTCAAAACTGTCCCTTTTAGCTGGAGCACAAATTATATGAAATTGATTTGCAAATATCTCTGGGTGGCTTCTGCATTAATTCAGATTTCCTTCAATCATGATGCTAAAAAGGCATGCTAATTGCTAAATATGAAAGCATTGAATTGCGACTGGGGTTTGCTTTAGAGGCCACCCTTGCAACTTGGAAGGGGGAGGTGAAGGTTCAAATCCCCACCTTCTCAGGGGGGATTGGGATGGGAACGATTTCGTTTTAGAAGTGGGTTTCGACTCTTACGCCCTGTAAGGAGGCAGGGTAAAAGTCTGAGAGTGAGAGTTAGAGTAGAAATAGAGTAGGACCGACAAAAAAAAGAAAAAAAAAAGAATTGCAAACATATTAGGATAATATGATCGCGATTGCTAGTGGTTTGTCATTGTTTCGCACATCTGACACTGACACAAACCTGGGAACAATTTGGTTGAGACTGACTGACTTTGTCAGTTCATCATGGAATCTTTTAGTGACCTCTCATTGGAGATGTGGAATGGTAAGATAAAATAAATAGAAAATCTTGTAACTGTTGGGCCTGGTGAGGATGCATGCTGAATGGGACATGAATGCAGAATCCCCTCTAATGATAGTCTAATTTAAGAAAAAAAAACTTCACTTCTACAAAGGGGCTGACTAATGTAATGAACACGATACAAGAATTCTTGTGCTCAATAATAGAATAAGTGCTGGGAGATCTTGTAAAATGCCTACTTGTAAGTGACGAAATGACTAATGTAAAAACTGGGAATGATGAGAACCAGAATACAAAATCTGACAGCACTGTATCATAAAGTACGGTTTACCTTCAGGAAGCTTCATTTTCTTCTTCTTGCATTGTAGAACACGAATGGTGAGAACCAGAATGAGGAAAACAGACCCGAAAGAAACTGCCAAGCCCATGGCCAGCTTATGCTTCTTTTGGTGTGACGGTAGTAAAGCTAAGAGAAGCAGGAGCACACAGGATCAGGAGTAAGAACTATGTATCACCGATATTGCACTTCTCTAAGCTCCCCCTCAAAGATGGGTGTCCATTTTTCTCTTCAGTGTCTAGCAAATTCATGTCTATAATAAATGAATACCTGATTCTGATGCAGCCATCCGGATGTAGAGGTCCTGCCCATAGTCGCTGTACTCTCTAATGTCAATCAGCTTGTCGAACCACAGCAAGCAACCACTTCCTCCATCTCGGATATCTAAGTTCGAATAAGCCATACAGGAACAATTTTTCATGCAAACTACTTCGCATTCTTGAAGATTCATGCTCTCGTTAAACCAGGAAGACTGAGTATCCGGCAATTTTAACCTAGAATACTTCACAAATATGTCCTTTTCACAATCCAAAGCATTTCTCCTCACACACCCATTGGACCAATCCAAAATATCCCATTCTTGAGAAAATCGGGGCACAAAGCCTTTCAAGCACCTACACACTGGGGAAGTATCGACCCTACAGCTACCATAGGCACCACATGATGCATAGTTGTCACATTGGTCTATTGGGCAACTGATGTAAAGCGTCCAACCCTGCGTTCGGTCAATCCAAGTGAATCGCTGTAGCATGCCATTGGGCATCAATATCATCCTGGAAATGACCCAGCTGTTGAGGAGCTCGCGGTAGTACATCTCTTCCTCATTTAACACAAATTCATACCTGTAGTATGGGTTTGGATTTAAATTAGGTATGCCACTCCATCGAAGACCATTCCATGGTCCTGTCCTGAACTTGATGTCAGAACCCTGCTTCAATAGTTCTTGTGGGTAGCCATTCGGATCAAGTTGAAACGTAAAGTTACCTGGAGAAGGATCATCAATGCTCTTCCATGATGTTAAATGACGATTGAAGCCTGATGTTCTATTCCGTCCTAGCTTCATACCGGCTACAAGTGTATCTGTAGGATAGTCAAAACTCTGCCACAGGAAATCATTGGGATCACTGCCTTCTGCGTCTCTCACAACCAGATTTCCTGAATCCAAGAGCTGCGCAACTGGATTACGCACTGGTATCGGAGCGTTTGACAACCAGATATCACTTCCATTCCCGTCGAGAAGGACGAGACTTCCGTGGGTAGTAACCCTCAAAGCGCCTGATGCGTCCGCAAGGGGTGCTACTCTATTTGCAACCCACACTATTGTCCTTGTGGTTATTTTCTTGTACCATATTCCCAGATATCGCTTTGGGGGATTGCCCGCACTGAAGAACCCCAGCTCAAATGTCCCACCAGCAGAGAGTAGGTTCTCGCCGTCTCGAATTGACTGATCTGTTGCTATGGTATCTAGTGCATTGGAAAGAAGGGCATTGCAAGAGAAGAGAACAAGACACATGGAAAGTGCCACAAAAGCTTTCATACTGCTTGAGCAGTCAAGTTCTCAAAATCAGCGAATCTGCTGAGTCTGTTAAGAAGACGGAAGAAAGGGAGAAGAGAGATCACATGAAGAATGAAGAACCCTGCAATCTCAAGGCTGATCTGGAGCCACAGGCTTTTTCCATGGACTGATAAGAAGCAATCGGAAAAGGCCACTAAGTTGCAAGTCAGTGCCCCAATGAGACCGCCAATTGTGACATCTATATCAAAAATCCCCAAAATTGAACATTCTATTGACTTAAGACTAATTCCAACTTCCCATTATTGCCAATCCTAACTCATTGAAAATCTCATAATCTTTTTTGTGCAACATAAATCTTTAAATCTTTAAATAAATTCATGACAAAATGCATTTAAATTATGAAAGAAGAACAAAGATAAATACACACGTCCAACAAGAACATGATCAATTAATAAAAATTTACGAAATAGAGCAGAGAGAAAATATTAAAGTTTAACTTTTTTTATATTTTACTTTTGTGACTTTTACCCCCTTATGAAGTTAACCTCCCTTATTTAAAGTGTAATATTGCGGCATTGACTAGTCAACTAGTCAAAAAGCAAAGAAAAATTGTAAACGTAGAGAAAAGAGAGGAAAAGATGAGGAAAAGTTCAAACTCCACAAGCTGGATTAGCCACATTTTGCAGCGTTTGGTAAGGATTCAAGTCCTTAGTCCATATAATCAGAGTAATTTTCAAAGTTATACCATATATTCAAGGAAAAATTATAAACAAAAACTTGAAGTGCCCTCAATTTCTCAAATAAGGATTTGAAGTGAATCTTTATCTAAAATAGGAGCTTGGAGTATCCTCATTTTCTCAAATAAGCACTTGAAGTAGCCATGACAATCTTAACGAAAGACTTGACCTCATGGGCTGCTCAATGGCATTTCCATCCTTTATATTTTCTTATTTTCTCTCTTATTTTCTTATTTTCTCTCTTCTTCTTTTTTTATTTTTCTCTCTTTTTCCATAAAAAAGACTTGAACTTTAAGGGAAAAAAAAAACACAAATTAAAAAAATAAACAGAACCAAAAGGCTGAGGCTAGCTTTCCTCCTTGTTGCCGCCGCCCCATTGTTGGTGGGGCATCAACCATGCCCGGCAGGGTCACTAGCACCTCGCCAACCTCAAGTCCTTGCTAGAAACTTGGCATTTTCGGTTACCCCATACTTCTTCCGCTGGATTAAGATCTTAAATACCGATTGGGCATTTAGGTTTTATTGATAATAAGCATTTTGATTGCCTACCATGTCAGTTGGGAAAACATCACTATTTACTATTTAATCTTAGTGAATCTATCTCTCGGAGTATCCTTCATACACACACACACACACACGCATGCACACACACATACACGTACAGCTTGACAACTTTTCAATCGAACCTCAACGTTGAGAATCGATAAAACTTTAGATTTATGACCTAACTTCGAAAATTAATCTGATTAAATGAATAATAAGCTTGAATACTTACTCGACTTTGCAATTTGAAGTTGATTCGGCTTGCCAGGCTATGTGGATCATGAAAATTCTCTCTTTTCCTCTTTCCTTTTCCATCTCCACGAACGCACCTCTTTTTCTCCGCCGAATTCCTCCACAAGAAGAGGAAATGAAATGTTGGGCTTGGGCTTTTAGAGAAATGGGCTCAGCGGGGCCCATTGTTACAGCAAAGTGGGGAAGATATAAATTGGAGAATATAAGCAATGTGGACTAATGTGTAAGGGTGATCGGTCCAGGGTGGGTAGGGTCTAGACTTGGACCCTGTACCCGACCCTATTTATATTAAACCCTATACTTAACCCACCATGTTTTTCCAGTCCGGTTCCGAGGTCAACCCTGTTTCCATTAGAACCTATTTTGCAATCTCCCGATATCCTATACGATTTCGAATTTTATACTAATATACGAGAAAATAACGCAATCCTCCTAATTTATATCAAAATATTAAGCACTTGTAATAAATAAATACATGAACTTTTTGACTAAACAAAAAAATTAAGGATCCACTAGGCTAATTATAATAAATAAAATCATTGGGCAAATAATTAGCAACAAACATGGGTCTAATATTAGTCTTATATTCCCACAACTACTATATGAAGTTACTCATTTATGCAAGCATAAATCCTCATACAATCCTTACCAAAAATAAAAAATAAAAAAATCCTCATACAAAAGAGAAATTAGGTGAGCCAATTCACATGGTATACAAGAATTTGGCGACGATGAACATCATCCGTCCGTCAGGCGGTGCGAGAGGGAGCCGATGAGGGAGAGAAGCAAGTGAGGAAGAGGAACGACAAAGGAGGAGTGCTGTACATATTTGAGAGAGCCAAGAGGAAAAACGCCGTGTGATTGCGGGAGTAAGAATAGAAATAAAGGGAAAAAATAGGATTTTGAACCTATACTTACAAAACCGGTTCCCAAACCGGTTCCAAAACCGATCCGAAAACCGGTTCCTGGGTGGGTAATCAATCGGACTCGGTTACCAGACGGGTTTAAACCGGTTCCGAATTTTGGGAACCGGTTTGCGGACTGGTTTCAACAAGAACCGGTTCCCTGGCTTGCTGTTGACACCACCGTCGCTCGCCCTCGACACCACCGTCGCTCGCCCTCGACGCCACCATCGCTCGCCCTCGACACCACCGCTCGCGGACCCCTGCTCGAGGCCACCTCCTCTCGCCCTCGACGGCACCACCGCTGACCTCTGGCTCGCCGATCGCCCTCGACGCCACCGTCGCTCGCCCTCGACGCCACCGCCGCTGACCTCTGGCTTGCCAATCGCCCTCGACGCCATCGCTCGTTGACCCCTGCTTGAGGCCACCTCCTCTCACCCTCAACGCCACCGTCGCTCGCCCTCGACGCCACCGTCACTAGCCCTCGACGCCACCGCTCGCTGACCCCTGCTCGAGGCCACCTCCTCTCACCCTCGACGCCACCGTCGCTTAGGACACTGTTGCTTGATTTTTGAGTAAGTGGAGATTTGCCCATCTAGCAACATTATGCACTCATTACTTTATCCATTTCACGTTTGCACAATGGAACACACGCCAAAGTGACTGTCTTTTCATGCCTATGTAGTTAATTTGAAATGATGTATCTCGTCGACTCATGGTTTATTGGAAAAATTTATATATTAGGACTATTTTGCATGGGTTGGGTAATTTGCCGAGCCAATCTCTATCTTGGGTGTTTTTTTTGGGGGGGGGGGGGGGTGGTTGTTGGTGTCATAGAAGTTGGAGAGCGGATTGGTTAAGCCTATTATAGTCTTGTAGGACATCAGAGAAACAACTTAATTAGAATTAGATGGACATCTGAATTGATAGATTTCTTTTTCTCTTTGCAGGTTGGGTTGCTGAGGAAGAATCTCCTTTTGGAAAATTGATTGCTCATTTTTTGTTAACTGTTAGTGGAAATGAGAATGATGGTAAAGTCTTTTCTGTTATCTGCTAGCATGTGTTTTTAAGGTCTTACAAATATTTGACTTTGCAGGTTTAAAGGGAGGAGAAACCTCTCGTGTTGGTTCCTCTTGTGGTGCCAGTGTTTGCTACAATCACCAAAATGGGCAGATCATTTGCAGCACGGTAAAATGTAAAGCAGATGGAGAAGAATCAGAAAGTTTGGTCAATGCTGGTCAATCAAGAGTGCTAGGGATGTCCCCAAATGATGAAGTGGAAGGAGAGATACTCTATTTTCAACGTAGATTGCTTGGCAATGCAATTGCTAGAAAACAATTTAGTGGTTTGTTTTTCTTCTCGTTTATCTGATTCATTACTTGGTTTGATTATGAACTTTGTTTTTTCTTTAATATATCTTTATCAATTATGGAACCATGACCTTGACTAACTGTTTCCTTTCTGGAATGCGCACGCAGATAATTTGATTAATAAGATTAGAAAGGATCTGCCACAGGAGATTGATTCAGTTAGCTCATGGTCAAGACTCAAGTATGGGATACTGTGCTTGTCAACAAATATCTTGGTGATCTCCGAGTGGCAAAGAAGCTGGGTAGGAAGGAGCGGAAGCACAAAGAAGCCCAGGCTGTTCTTACTGCTGCAGCAGCTTCATCTAGGATTTCTTCACTCAGGAAAGATTTGCTTGATGGATCAGCAAATCAGGAGGTTATTGGCATTGTCTTAGAAATTACTTTAATGGTCAACGGAGGGGAAAATGATGGTTATTTTGGTTATAATCTTCACCATAATTTCTTGTCTCTGCAGAATTTGGGGAAACTCAACTCTACTAGTGGAAGGCCTGGTTATTGTTCTCAACTTATGCCACGAGCAAGGGAGATAGTTCCTAAAGTGGGTGTCCGCAAGGATTCACTGGAACGGCATTCTGGGTCTATTCAATCAGCATTGGATTTTTCCAAAGATCATCCCAAATCATGTGATATCTATAGTCGGCCTGAGACACTGATGAATCATATTTTAGTCTGTTCAAGTTGCAAGGTTTCCACCTTGAGTTTTTCCTTTTCTCCAGGTAATCTTAGTTTGTTGCCTTGGATTTGACAGGCTTCTCTGGTAACAGGTTTATGTGCACATGGATTGCTACTGAAGTGTCAGAGAATCCACTGGACCATGGTACTGTGAATTATGTGAAGAGTTACGGAGTTCTGGTTCATCGGCTGTTGATTTCTTGGAGAAATTTACGTCTGCTGCCGAATGTGCTTTATGTGGAGGCAACACTGGTGCTTTTAGGAAATGCAAATATCGTAAATGGGTCCATGCCTTCTGTGCTGAGGTGAATGGATTTTCCTTTGTGGTTTATGTGGATATTTCCTTGTTAATATTTTTCTACAGATGGGAATTTGAATTCTGTTTTGATTATTTATGCTCTTGTTTATGTGGAGGCAACACTTGAAAATTGGGTTTGCTTTGGCGGTAGTATTGATGGGGGATGCTGGATTTGGTTATGAGGGGATGAAAAACTATGGGTAAAATTTTCTTAGAAAAAATGGGAGAATTGAGAAAGCAGATTTCAGCAGATATCAAGAAGCTGGGGTCTGTTTCTCTTGTTGCATATTAATACGAACTGGAAGATCCAATTTTCAAGTTCATGTGATTGATAGTGGAGTAGTACAGTTAAGGCTTTGAATGATCCATTTCAGTTTGATCTTTTTATTGAACATTGTAAGTCACTCATGAAAGCTTGTGTCCTGCATCTTCCAGCATTGCAAGCATGATATGCTTCTTAGCTACCTGTACTTAATGCTGCAAGCTGTATACAAGTGTAACATGCTTATGTCCTCATGACGACTTTTTGCTAAATCTGCAATATGTTCTTATGATATCGATTTTTGATACCAGTGTACGTTGTCTTCTATGCAAACACGGTATGCAAGCTGATAGAACGACATGAGCTGGAATGCCAACTATTTGAATTTGATGGTTTAAATTCGCCTCTAAAACTGCAAGTACTTTTTCGGCCAGAGATAGTGACTGTGACTGGAGAATCACTCCGGACTTTCGTTTACTATGAATTATTGGTAATTAATTTGCTTCCTTGCTATTCTGCTGGCTTTTGGCTTCAGCATGCTCTGTATTGTATCCCTGAATTAGTGTTTTGTCGTCTTCTATCAGATTGGTTATCTCAAATGCTGCAAGCAACGAGGTTTTGCAAGCTGCTTTATCTGGGCATGCCCTCCTCTGAAAGGGGAAGATTACTTGTTTTATTGTCATCCTGAAAATCAGAAAACACCACATAATCAGAAACTGCAAAAATGGTTTGTCCCATTTACCTTTCTCCTTCTGCAGTTGTCTGTTCATCAATTTGTTCATGTACATGCCTTCTCAAAAGACTATGCCCATCTTTTTCCCACTGATTATTCTGTTATTCTTTTTTTTTTTTCGGATGCTTTTGCTCCCAAGGAACTATTTTTGGCAATTTATGGACATAGAAGCTTTGGTTTGTCTCTTTCCTTTTTCGTTAAGGTTCAAATCTAAAAATGAAAAAAAGAAAAGAAAAAAAGAACTTGTTGGAACCTGGAACCGACCCTGGAACCTGTGACAGGGTAGGTTCCAAGTTCTTGGTTACGACGGGTTCCAGGGTTCAAAAAATGAGGAACTTGTACCCGAGGGTAGGTTCCGGTTCCGGCCGGAACCTGTAAGGAACCGGGAACCGCTCACCCCTAGGTGCAATACCCTACACAATGGAAAAAAGAGGGACCCGGCTGTCCATCAAAGGGAGGACGAAGCCTCAAACTCTGGTTTCGAGGCCTCAGAAAATGTAACCTACACAAGTATGTCTCCAAACAATTATTCCCGAACAACCAACTATACCCAGATTAAATAAATCTTGGCCAATGACTATACCGAAAGAATACGGCCTAAAATCCCCGGTTGAAGCTCTCCTCCTAAGTGTCACAGGGTAAGGAACCGCCCCAGGAATTAAGTTTATTTCCTTATAAGACCTCGACTCCTCTGTAGTCTTCGACCCTGAGAAAATGACATCTTTCTGATTATTTAAACTTCCCTTTCGGTGTTCAGCTTCATATAAACTTTTCTTTTCCATTAAAATAAGACGAAGTATTAATGCAGAATGCTAAGACAATAAGACATTTCAACGTTTGTAGTTGGAAGTGTTCGACAATGTGCGACAATTTGAGGGGACGAATCGTTCCAGTTTGCGGTGTACACTATTGGTGATGCCACTCTTTCACATTCCAGCACTTGGCTCTGCCATCTTCACAACGTATACAAGTTGCCATAGAACATATACTTCTTCAGATCAGAGAGGTCAGAGATCATCGTGAAAGCATCTTCTACCGAGCAGAAAATGCTGTCAAGATAACCTCATTAGGAGAGCATGTTCAGGCTTGGCTTACACAAGCATTGCCGTGAGGCCCTTTTGTTTTGCTGAAAAATCTGGGCTCTTTTGGGGCATACACTGCCATATCGCTTCCCAGCATCAGAATCACCATGTACATGGTTGGCCTGTCCTCGGGGCATTTCTGGACACATAAAAAGCCAATGTGTATGGTCCTCATGATTTCTGATATGTTATATGAGTTACCGACTACCGGATCAACAAATTCAATTGATCTTCCTTCTTGAAATAGTTTCCACGCCTGACCGCATCAAAACCAATCCATTAAAGGGTAGTTCTTGATATTCGGTGAACCAAAAAAAGAAAACAGAAAACAGAATTTCGAACTTACATGTCCAAGAAGATTCTGAGGGTGATCTGAGTGAGAGAACCCTCTGTTTCGTGTCCCACTAATTATCTCCAGCATCAAAATGCCGTAGATGAACACATCCGACTTTGCTGAGAAAACTCCATTAATTGCATACTCAAGGGACATATAACCACTGCACAAATAAATCCACCAGGTACAATGAACTTGATATCTATTTGATCACAGACGTTGCAGTGATTTAAGTGCTTACTATGTTCCAGCCACTCGCTTTGTGCATGCATGTGACTCATTTCCTCCAAAACTTTTAGCAAGCTGGAAATCAGATATCTTAGGATTCAACTCACAATCTAGCAAGACATTGCTAGCTTTTAGATCCTGGTGAATTACTCTCTGCCTGGAATCTCGGTGAAGGTAAAGAAGACCCCCAGCTATTCCACTGGTGATGTGAAATCACTCACTCCAATCAAGCAGCTTCCTCTCTCCTGATCTGCAGAAATTCAATTCATGTACTTCAAGTAAGGCCTGCACAATTCATTACTGCAATTTGAAGAAGACAGATGAACTGATTCATGCTACGAAATGTCAATCTTATAGAGTTCATCAATCTTTATGCAAGGTCTTAGAACATAGAACTTCATTACAGCATGCTTAAGAGATGTTGAGCATCATGAATCATGACAGAAAGCAAAACAAAGATGAATGTATCCAAGCTTTTGTCGGGCATTTATTCGTATTTCAGCAACATTTCTTTCTGAACGCAGCATCCTAGAAGCTTCACAAGGTTTCTGTGCTGAAGCCCGGCAAGGTGTAAGGCTTCGCTTTTGAACTCGTCTAGTCCATGGCCTAAACTCCTTAAAAGTTTCTTCACTGCAATTTCTTGACTGTTCTTCAACATACCCTGAAAATAGTCATAAATTGTAGGACTACTTATTTTGTTCACAGGTATTTTTTGGTCTTTAATATTCAATTTATCTCTCCTCTTTTTTCACATTCTCAAATCTTGTAGAAATTTCCACACAACTAAACCTAAAAGTTCACAGAAAGTGATTATGTTTGTATTAAATTGACAGAATCAGAAACTTTCTTTTTCATCATATTCTTCCAATGTAGTTAAATTAGGTGAATTATCCTCCCAATGTAGTTACATTATGCTATGTCCCAGGTTGCAAGGTAGCAAATCCATCCAACATTTGCCAAGAGAGCCAAGGCTATTCAAAATGAATTCTTTTCTGGGATTGATCAGAACTGATATATTGCTGAGTGTTTGAGGTGCAAGTGCAACTGCTTTTGTGCAATATGTTGAGACGGTGCGTCCATGCTATTTAACAGAAGAGGCTAGATAGGTGCATATTCCATCCATGGATGGCATAATGTATTTTATACAGATGGCTTGCACTACTTATTATCCTGTAGACAGGTCCAAAACCACCATTCTTCAAGCTTGTTATCTGTTGTAAAGTTGTCCCACCTACATTGAGGGAAATAGAATGTTTTCCTCAGTAAGGTCACACAAGAAAAAGAACAAACTAATCAACAATTCAGTGGATTTGCAGGGACCCACAGAAGGAAGCTATCTATGCATTACTTCCCCCTTGTGTTCCAAAGAATTTATTCCAAGTTTTCGAAAAGCCATTTAACCATTTCGAGAGAATTGACACCCTTCTGGTTAGAGACTGCGATCATTAAGACTGTTTTATTTCCAAATCAGACAGAACGATAGATATCTGACATGAAATGAAATCTTCAGCAAGTTGCATATTTTCAGATTCTTCAGCCATTGCACAACATAGGGCCTGCACAATTATTTTTGGTTGAACTGATTCCATCATTCCAGGCATTTCTCTTTCAAGCAACTAGGCATTTGGCCAGTGAAAAGGGTGGGTTGAGGGGTAGAGTCGAGGTCAGGTCAGATTCAGAACCTTTTGAATGGAAGTTTATGCAGGAAAAAAGGTAGAGATTTTTATTTTTTATATAGCTTTATTTACTGAAAAAAAAAATCAAAGTATGGGGTTTGGGACATTGCAAAAATTTGCAGCAAGCTGAGGTACATATGATTTTAAATTCTAGCCATGGTGAACCTTTGTCTCTAAATTCTACGAGCCGAAATAAATGCATATAGAGAGTTTGAAATCAGTAATATTCTAGCGAAAGACTTCGTAGATATCATTGTCCTGCATCATAGCCATTCGAAAGCTAGCAGAAAGCATCAAGCAACAGTTTGCACATTACCAGAGAAAAGTGAATCATCATTAAAAAATTTACCAGAGAAAACTGAGTTGAAAAGTCTAACTTGCAGGTGCTTCATCACGGCCTTCTTTTTCTGAACATACACCATCAGACTGAGACTTAGGAATTGCAGCAATGCTACAGATATCAAGCCTAAGATCAGCTTCTTCTCCTTGCTTGAGTGACCTGGACTAAAGAGAACCGTCGTAGCACAAAAAACATTGAGACTCACAACTGTTAAAGCGTACAGTGAGGGCGTTACACGAAAGACGTCTCTCATCAAGGATAAGGTGTAATGCAGGCAGCTAATAATCCTAATTAGCCCATGAATTATTAGTCCGAGCTTTTAAGTAAAAGTGGATTCAATTGAATATGTTGACAGACTCGGATTTGGGCTCTTTATTGCCTGTTGAGAGAAGGAATTGGGCTCTGCTGAGCTTCAAACAAGGAATAGGATTTATTGAATATTAAAATAGAATTGTCCGGTATCCAAGTTTTGTTCCTGAGGCATTTCTGTCTGTGTTTATTGACAGGGAAATTTTCTCGTTGGTAGCAAAATAATACCTGGATCCAGATCAAACATCCAAACATAGAGGTCTTGCCCACCTTCATTGTATTCTCTAATATCAGTCAAGTCCCCAAACCACAGCAAACATCCATTTCCTCCACCTTCAGAATCTAAGTTAGAGCATGCCGTACAAGAACAGTTCCTTTTGCAAGCTTTTCCAAATTCTTGAAGATCCATGCTCCTGTCAAACCAGGAGCTCCGTGTGTCTGGCAACTTTAAATCAGAATACTTTCTGAATATGTCTCTTTTACAGTCCAAAGTGTTTATCCTAACATAACCAATCTGGTTCAATGAATTCCAATTTTGTGGGACTTTTGGCAAAAATCCATTCAAGCATTTGCACACTGGGGACATATTGATGTTGCAGCTAGCATAGGCTCCACAATATTTGTAAAGGTCACAATCATCTGATGGTCCAACAAGATATAGAACCCAATTCTGTGTTTGGTCAACCCATGTGAAGCGCTGCACAACACCATCTGGATTCAAGTACAAATGGGATATCGCTGACCTATTGAGGAGTCCGTAGTGCTCAGTCAGAACAAGTTCATACTTGTTCAGATTCGGGTTCATATTAAGCATTCCACAATGTCAGACACCAATCCACGGTCCTAACCTAGACTTGACAGCAGAGCTCTGCTTAAGAAGTATCTGGGGAAACCCATTTGGGTCAAGTTGGTATGAGAAATTACCTGGAGAAGGATCATCTACACTCTTCCAAGACGTCAGAAAATGATCAAAGCCTGTAATTCTGTTCCTCCCTAACTTCACTCCCGCCAGAAAATTATCTGTTGGGTAGTCAAAACTCTGCCATAGGAAATTATCAGAACTAGTATTGTCTAAATCTCTCACTACAAGATTTTCCAAGTCCAGAAGTTGAGCAACTGGATAACGTGAGGGCGTTGATGAGTTGGAAGACCAGATTTCACTCCCAAGAAGGATGAGACTTCCCTGTCTAGTGATCTTCAGAGTACCAGATGAATCAGTGAGTGGACTGACTCTGTTGGCAACCCATACTACTTTGATGGGATTTATTTTCTTGTACCATAGTCGGAGGTAATGCTTTGCAGGATGATGGAGGCTGAAGAATCCTAGTTCGAATGTCCCCCCAGCTGAAACTATGCTCTTGCCATGTTGCATTGATTGATCCATAGTTAAAATGTCAAGTTCACCAGAAATCCCTGTGATAGAGGATGAAGTAAAGTACAAAAGAATAATCAAGGCTCCTACCACTGTTCCCATGCTGATTGAACCTGCAAATTAACCAGAGAATAGAAATGTTTGAAGACCAGGCTGCTGTCTCAGAATTTCTACAAGTATCAAGGGGTCATCTTCGTTATATTTGACTTTGGGAAGTCACAAGAAAAGATTCTTAAAGAGTCTTAACATTCCAGTGACAGAAAAGCTGTGCATTACAGCCCCTTCTGCGGGTAATGACACTCTTCCAAGTCTTCATGAACATTTTCTTCATTGAACCTTTGAACAATCAACACCCAGGAAATTATGTAGTGAACTAACTTGAAAAGTTGAATAGACTCTCTGGACTGTTAGAAATCCATCATGGTTTTGTATCTTTCAAAAATGACGTGAAGACTTGTACCTGTAGAAGACCAATCGACTTTCCTATGCTACGTGTCTTAATGTGGGTAAATAAATCTGACTGACTTTTGCCAGTCATCGCTTGATGACTCAAGAATGGCCATCGAAGCAAATTTGAGAGCAAGCAGAGTTGACAGGCTTAAGGTTGTGGACTCTAACTCAGCTTCCCTCTTGGCTCCCCCAAGAGACGAAGAGTTCCCAGATGACATAGTGAAAAAAAGAGGCAATTTTACCACTTGCTCACCTTCCAGCATATGATTCTGCCATCTTCATAGGTATACATGTCGCCAAATTCAGAAAAAGAAAAACAATGTTGACCAGTCACGATCGATAGTGCTAAGACCATGGCCAGCTTATGCTTCTTTCACATTTGTAGTAGATCTAAGAGAAGGAAGAGCATACAAATCAACAACTATAACTAAAACCTTTTACTACCTGATTTTGAGGCAGCCATCCTGATGTATAAGTATTGCCCGTTTCGATTGTGCTCTCTTACGTCCATAAGCTCTCCAAACCACAGCAAACGACTACTTCCTGCCCTTTTGATATCCAAGTTTGAAAAGTCATACAAGAACAGTTTTTCTTGCAAATTACTTTGCATTTTTAAAGATCTATTGTCTTGTTAAACCAGGAGCCGCGTGTATCTGGCAATCTCACCCCCAGAATACATCACAAATATGATTACAATTCAAGGGACTTCTCACACACCAATTTGACCAATCCACAATTTCCCATTCTTGAGAAAACTTCGGTGTGAAGCCTTTCAAGCAGCTACACACGGCACGCATCAACTGCATCGGTACCATAGGCACCACAAAATGCATAGGTGACACGGTTTTCTATTGGAAAAGTGAGATGATCCTTCCAACCCTTTGCTCAGTCAATCCAAGTTTTGCGTCCTAGAATGCCATTTGAATTTAATACCAAAACGAAAACGATCGAACTGTTAAGGAGCTCAGCACGTCTCCTTCTCATTGTGCACAAAGCCGTACAAGATGGGTTAGGATTAAAATTAGGTGATCCACTATCTAGTCCTGACCTGAACGTGATAACAGAGGCCTGCCTTGACAGGAGCTGTAGGACTCCATTTGGGTCAAGTTGGAATGTGGAATCATCAGGAGCGGAATCGTCAATGCTTTTCCACGATGATAAATAGTGTCGAACCCTGATGTGTTATTCTTCCCTTCTTCATACCGGCTAGATGTAATATTGACGGGGTCAAAAGGCTGGGAAGAAAATAGAGGAAATTTCGAGTAATCAACGAAGAAGTAAAAGTGCTCAGGTTAGTCGTAAAGGACCGGAGAGCACCCGCTTGAAAGATAGGAGAAAGAAAGGGAAAAAAAGGAGGGAAGTAGGGCTGTTGTGCATACATACCACGGGGCTTCACCAAACCGGATTTATTTCGTTTTGTAAAGCCCGGTAGGTATTCATACCCTTCTTTCATTTAATTGGAGAAGTTTTCAAAACCAAACCCTAAGAATTCCGAGCTAATGGGTTCAATTTAGGAGTTTTAAAGTGGACAAATATTGGGATTGATAGATTAGGGTTTTATGGAATCGTGGGTTTAAGGGGAGTCGATTTGAAGTAATGGTTTAGTTGGAGCAAAATTTTAGAATTTTGCAGGTGAGCTCAACATTTGCGGATAGCTTTAAATAATTGTTTTGGATGAGCAATTTGTTCACATATATGAGTCATTTTGTTAGCGATTAAGCATAGTTTAGTTAACCATTGGGTCTGGTTCAGTGACCACCCTTCCAACATGGAATGGGAAGGTAGGGGATTCGTATCCCCCTTCTCGAGGTTGGGGTAAAGACGATTTAATTTCAAGTATAGGTTTTGACTCTCACGCTCTGCAAGAAGGCAAAATAAAAGCCTAAGAGCGAGAGTTAGAGTATGAGAAGAGTGGAACCAAACAAAAAAAAAAAAAGTTTAGTCGAGTTGTAGTATTATTAGGTTTTGATGTCGATTCTTCATTAATTGATAAGATTATGAGATCATCGACTCATATAACTACATTTAGTTTTGGCCATCCTCGGATGAGTAGTGATATCTCTTGTTCGAATTTCTAAACCCATATTTCAAAAGCAATATGGATTACATATAGTATGAGATATGAAATGACGTTTTTGTTGCATAAAAGTCTACATGGGACATTTACTACCTTTCTTTTATTTGTAAATGGTTTGAGAAACCTTGTATGAAAGGCTTTACGAAAGTTATAAATATTAGTTTGTGAATTTGGTTTATGAAAAATTTTGAAACAATTTGAGAAATGTCTTGTGAAATGTATTCAATTTGATGAACATGGTTGAGAAAGATTATCCGTCTTGATTTGTAAAAACCGATTTGTGATATAGATTCTACAATGACTTTGTAGATTTTTGAGGATACTTTTGTGGGTTTGTGTTGATGCTCGGTGTTTCTTTCAAGGAGTTTGTGAGTATGCATGCTAATTTTAGGACATCTTTATGGGCAGGCCATCAATAATATAGGTGGAGACCTAACCAAGGGGAATCTTAGTTGCCTTTAACATGAGGCGTTATGTATGATCATAATTCAATATTTAAACACGGGATTGATCAATGAATGAGATTGATAAGTTGACTGGACCATTGATGGTTATTTTGATTTTGTTGACATGAATATAGTTATATCGAAGTTATATATAATTGATTTTATTATATCTAGGATTTGTTATAAATGAGTTATGTTTTTGTGTCTTAAACATGCATGTAGATGCTCGACCTGCTTAAGAGAAATGTATTTCTCACTAGTAGGGATGAGTATAGTTCAGGTAGGCAATTCTCACCTTGGGACTGAGAACTACCCACTAAAGACCAATTTCAAAAATTGGAACCAAGGCTCACCCATTGATTTTATGAATCCACTCGAGAACTAAACCCAACCTTATATTTGGGTTGAATTGCGAGCCATTAATTTTGATTAAGAATAGAAAACTATAAGGCAAAAACGAATGAACAATATTCGTTAACTAAAAACTTAATTTCTTCAAAGGTTACGATGTAGTCATCTTAAGAGCTCCTGACACTAGAAATAAGTGGAGAATTAGATTTTACATTAAAAGTCACAACCTCCATAGAAGTTAAAACATTTAATTACTTAATTCATCTTTTTTCAACATTAACCTAATTATATCATGGGAATGGCTAAGGAGTAACCTAATTATACTCTTAAAATGAGCCGTTGGCTCTTATAGACATCTCTAATTGATTCTCTCCTTCTTCTAAGTTTTTTTTTATCTTGTTTTAGTTGAGAAAACAAATAAATGGATTATTAGAATGGAAAAAAAAGAAAAAAGAGTAGGGAGTTAATCCTATTATACATGCACGAAACAAAATTAATCAATAATGTCCAAAAATTGCAAAAGAAAAAAGAGTTGCTCTTTAATTTTGCCCTGTTTTTCCTTGTTTCTCCGGAATTTCCATCACCGAGTTCAACCGTTGGATTCAAAGTTTAATCGTGAGCAAATTGTGACAAAATGAGATTCATTCATGACAAATAGAGATGATTTAAGACTTTGCATACCATGTTTAGGCTGAGAAATACATTCAAATCAAGTCCAAGGTTTACATTTTAAAACGCCTAGCACGTGTTCGATTATTTGCCTGAATGAACTGATAAAGTTGTTTTTATGAAATCAATGTTCAGAGTTAGGGTCGATTCGAGATTTCTTCCTTGATAATTAAAACTATGTCTGAATCCGTGATTCCCTATGGTTTTATGGCATGTCCTTCGATTGCCAGCCCTGACCGCGGATGAGCATCTACGTTGGAGTCCCAGCCCATTTTCCGGTGATGCCCACAATTTAAGGCTGTTATAGTTAGATCCCCATTAGCCGCAAAAATGGTGACCGGGGTGATGTTTTGGCGATGGTCTGGTGATTGGTGGCTGGGTTGGTCGCAACAAGAAACAACGAGGCACAAAAGAAGAAAAGAAAATAACAAAATTAAAAAAAAAAATTGATGTGGAGGGAGATGAAGAGAAATGTACATATGGAAATGCCATGTGTACCAGTTTTTTTTTGAAAAAAAAATGCCAACTCATATTAAAATTTTAATTAAAAAATTAATGTGTTAATTTTGATTGAAATTTCGTCGTTGACATTTAAAGTGATCTTTTTTTTTTTTTTTTTTTTTGATTTGATATTTGAGTGAATCGACGAAAAATTTTGACACTAAAGTGAATGTCGTACATAACTTATGATACTTCTAGTGTCCTTCTAGACATTTTGACAATAAGATTTTTTTAATATGAGTTGTTTATGTCTGAGTTTGCTTAGTTTAGTTGTGAGTTGGAGATGTACATATTCTTTTGTTGGTTTTTATTTGAGATTTCATCTTTCGAATGAAATTATGGTTGCATTATTACCTTCTTATTGATTTCGGGGTGTAATGGTAGAAGTGTATTTGTCAGATAATCAAAACTCTGCCGCAGAACACTTCCATCCGCATCTCTCACCACGAGATTTCCCGAATTCAATAGCTTTGTAAACGGATTACGGGCATGTACGGGCGAGTTGAGGACCAAATTTCGCTTCTATTTCCGTCCAGAAGGAAACTTTAAGGTACCCGACGAATCTGTGAGGAGCGGCTCCTTTGGCAACCCATACTACTGTCCTTGTCAGTTCTTTTGTACAGTGTAACGCAATATTGCTTCAGGGGATCAACAGGGCTGAAGAATCCTAATTCAAATGTCTCATCGGCGTAAACTAAGCCATCGCCATCTTGTTTACATTGAAAACAAGAGCAGTATACAACAAAGAGGAAATAATATGACACATGAAAGATATCGCTGATGTTGTCATATTTGTTCCCTGAGTAGCTGATGGAGACCTAAAGGATGGGAGAATGCATAAGAACAAATGACTCATTCAAGTGGGGAAAATTATAAAAAAAAAATCCAAACTGCCTATTGCAATTGTGCCAATTCAGTCATAAACTTATTTTTTTTTACCAATTGAGTCTTAAACCTTTTTACAATTATTCTTGATTAGTCCATCTTGCCAAAATTGGCCGGCCGACGCCGATGTGGTAGTTAATCGGCCGACGTCGAGACCTTTTTTATTAATATTTTATTTTTTGAATTACTTTATTAAATTTTTTCCTTTTATCCTTTTTTTCCCTCTTTTTTCTCTCTTTTTTTTCCTCCTCCTTCCTCCTTCCTCCTTCTTCTTTGGCTCCAATGAACCGGCCAAAGGGGAGGGCTGGTCGGTCGTTGGAATGAGGTGGACCGGCGAGCCATCCCCGGATCTTGAGAGGGGGCCTCACCATCGCTAGGTCTAGCAAGGTGAGCCTAGCCGGATCTAGTGAGGCCTCGCTTACATCTAGCAATGGCGGGGGCTCGCCAACTAGTGAGGCGAGCTCGCCAAGCTAGCTGATCGCCAGAGCCAAAGGAAGAAGAAGGGAGGAGGGAGGAAGAAGAAGAGGGAGAAGGAAAAAAAAAAAAAAAGAGAGAGAAAAGGGAAAAAATAAATAAAAATTTAAAAAGATAAAAACAAATTAATAAAATATTATTAAAAAAGGTCGTTGGCATCGATCAACCTGTCAAATTTTAGCTAGATGGACTGATCAAAAATAATAGTAAAATGTTTATTACTTAATTGGTCAAAAAATAAGTTTATAATAAATTAGTATAATTATAATAAGTTTAGGATTTTTTTGGTAATTTTTCCCTTTCAAGTGTTTTTAACTTTTTTTTAAAGTACTAGATATCCCATTATCATTATCGATTGTATCAAGTCATTGGAAATATCCACTACTTCCTAGTCATCATGCCAACGGAGTTGCCCATCGTAACATTTACTTCACAATCCCTATCTTCCAAGACATTGACAATTGTTCACGTTTTTTTGACTTAAAATACTTCCAACTCGTTGAACACCTTATAATTAGGAAACATTTGACAAAATGAGAAGCCTAACCGAAGCAACCATGACTAAAAGAATAGGTGACCTATATATTTAATCAAGCAATTTCTAGTAATTTAAAGAAGGGGCATTTTCAAGATTCCAACAATCTCGGGTTAAATTTTTTAATGTTGAATGCTGGTGATGTACATACCTACAGTTAGATTAAACGGAAAAGTTATCAAAATAAATTTTGAACCTATAACAATTATACTAATTGAATCCTAAATCTATATTTTTTTTTTTAATTTGGGCTAAATGAGTCATGAACCTTTTCTGCTTGTGCTAATTCAGTCCCTCCAATAAATTTTGGCTAACCTATCTAACATGGACACCAGTCATCCTACATGGACAAACCTACCTTTAACCGATCGCTGAGCTAGCAACTAGCTAGAGGAAGAAGGAAGGGAAGAAAAAAGAAAAAAGGAAAAAAGGAAAAAATATTTAAATATTATTAGAAATTGTCAATGTTAGTGCCAGTGGCACCACGTAGGATGGTTGGCATCCATGTTAGTGTCACCGCGATTGACCAAAATTGGCTGGATTGGCTGAATTGACCAAATTACAAAATGTTTATAACTCATTTAGCCAAAAAAAAAATGGAACTAAATTATAGGTTTGGGAACTTTTTGGTAATTTTCCTTAGATTAAACTATGGAGAAGTTGGCTCATCTTAGAGCAGCTCCTCAACAATGCTCTTGCACAAACAAAAATACACCTCAAATGCCAAAACTCGGTATGGGTAAACACACAAGTGTCAAAATTTTCAAAAAATATATTTAAGTGCCAAAATCAGAACAAAAATGTACACATTGAGCGTGAATAATAACCATTCTAGAAAAAATTGATTTTTGGAAGAAAATAGATTTTTTTATTTCTATTATGGGATAAACTTCTAAAAAAAATACGCGTTTGATAAAAACACAAAATTTATACTTTTGGAATAGAAATTCATTTCATAACAACATAAAATTTTCCTCTCCTAGTTGGTAGCGGCAACCAATAGCGATGACCAACGGCGAGGCCAGCAATTGGCAGTCATGGCCCTAGCAATCAGTGGTAGCTGAGGAGTGGTGACAATTGGCAGCGACAGACTAGGAAGTACCGACATTCTCTAGGAGGCTTTTTGTGGTGTCAAACACTCCAATATGTGTCTAACACTTTCCGATATTTGTCAACACCTGTCGACAAATTTGACACATTGACAACTTTCCCGACACTCAAGTTAAAATTCCAATATAAGTGTTTCTAATATGTGATTTCAACATGCGAGGTCAATAATAAAAATTTTCAATAAATGATAATCAAAATGTTTATATGTGAAAAATAAAATAAAAATAAAAATAGTAAATGGAAAAAGAAAAAAAAAATAACCTTATTTTATCTTCTAGTTCTCACTTTCCATGATACATAATTTACCCTCAAGTTTTTTTTTTCTCTTTTCTTCAAACACATCGACATGCGAGTCTAGAATGTGAATTGCTTTTTTTCTCCAAGTTTTATAGATTATTGGAATGGAATTGAATTTGTCAAATTGAAACAATTAATGATATTAATAAATGACGGATTAATATTTTTAGTGTAAATTTATTCTAGGCTTTTATTATTATTTATTTATTTGTGAATTTTAATCAAATTAATTTGATTGAAATAATCATAAAAATGATAATTTATTATGTATATATAATAGTTTTATGAAATGGAATTATGTTCCTAAACATATTTTTAGAGTAAAATCTATTCTAAAAATAGAAAAATAAAAAAGTTTTACGAAACAAAATTATGTTCCAAAAACAAGTAAATAGAATGGTTATTATGCGCGCTCTTTGACTACCAACGGCAACAATTTCTAGCCAAATTGCTCATGTGGCTTCTTCTGACGAAATTTTTCACTGATGTGGCAATTCTTTTTAAAAAAAAAATATCCATGTAATGCTGATGTAGCTAGACAAGCCCAAAACAATGTTGTTTTGCCCTAAAATTTGATTTTGAAAAAAAAATTTCAAAAAAAAAAAGGAATCATTTAGCAAGGGTCTCCAAAACCCTTGCTATCGTTGCCCCCGATCACCAAAAAGGGCCGATGACAATGGGCTGTGGGTCAATTGGGGTCACCAAGGCCCAACCAATGGCTGGCGACCATGGCCGATTGCAAGCGAGGGCTTGCAGGCCCTCCCTTAAAGCCTTAGCCCAAAGGGGCCAAGGGCCACCACTGGCTATGGCAAGGCTAGGTAGCGACCCCACCCTAGCTAGTAGCGGCCCTTGGCTCGATCTAGGCAAGGGTCAATGACCCTCGTCGAATATGGGGGAAGGCCATGACCCCTCAACCTAAATATGGGCAAGGGCCTACAATCAGCCAAGGTCGTCGACCGCTGGCCGAGGCCCAGCGACCTTAGTTGACCTTGGCTTTAGAGGCTCTCACTAAATGCCGCCTCTCTCCCTTTTTTTAAAAATTTAATTTTATTAATATTTGTATTAAAAATCAAATTTGGGAGCAACATGACATTGTTTTGGGATAAGGATGCTCAGTGAACATTCTGAAGAGCCATGTAGACCAATTTTATCATTAAAATAATGTCATTTTGGATTTTCAGCAAGCCTCGTCGGAATTGGCATTTGAGCGATTAATTTTCACAAAAAGTGGCACTTATGTGTACTTTTTTGAAGTTTTGGCACTTATATGTCCATCCGTGCCAAGTTTTGGCACCTAGGATGTCCGGCTCTCCTCTTGCATCAGTAAGAATTATCCAGAGTCGATGTTAATTGTTCTCAAACCCGGAAACAACTTAATTCCACACTGGTGAGTTTCCCAGCTCTTTTTGACTCTATTCGCAGCTAATGAAAGTTTGGTTTCCATGTGCACACATTCTTTTTTTCATCGATAGTGGTTAATAGAACCAAACTTGGCAGTGCACGCCCCAGCCCAAACTACTGGTGAGTTTGGCAGGTCTTCAAGGTCGCCAGTTTTAGGGCCGAGGTGTCTGAGCTCCCAATTCCGAGTTTAAAATCAGGCATGGTTCACGATTCTAGCCATGCAGACGACCAACTTGGCCGTGCACGCTCCCAGCCCAAACTACTTCCTCTCTTTCCAAAAAAGGGTGACTATTCCCTTATTTCTATTTAGCGTGAACTAGGACCCTATTTAGTTCAAAGATCAACATTACCCAGATTTTGGTATGAAATCGACATAGACCAGGTTATGTGCCGAGTCAACCGAGTTCCCAAAAAAACCATTTTCTTAAGGCTTCGAACTACTAGTCATGTTGACGACTATGAAAGAAAAGTAAGGACATCCTTTTCTTGACTTGGCCTGCGTGCATTATACCTAGCCCCTTTTTAAAGAACTTGATTTCAATCTCAACAAAGAATGCCATCATTCTTGAAGGGAAGTGATATTGATGGTGATAGGGAACTCAATCAGACAGAAACTTGCTCTCTGAAGTGAAGAGTAAGTGCTGAACTTATGGAAGATATAGAGTTGAAGAGATTTTGTTTTCTGGGCCAACGATGCAGAGTTTTCGGGGGAAGATGCCCTTGAACGGGAACTCTTGGCTTTCGAATACAAATTTGTAAAAGAGGATGTCGGAATCTGTAGAAAAGACATTCCATGTACATTCAGCCTGCAGCCAGATGAGAGATGCGGTATTTTCGTAAGTATAGCCAGGGGACATTGAAGAACTTTTACTTCGATTTTCCACATGGAGTGTAGGGTTCACAGAAAGAGAGACAATGCAAGTCATGGCCATGACTCTTTATCGAGCAGATAACGCTGTCATGGTCATTTCATTTAATTGACTTTGTGAAGTGCTTTCTTGGAGTAGATTCCTTTCATTGAAAAACCCTGGCTCTTTTGGAAGAGGCAATTCGATGTCGCTTCCCAGCATCATAACCACAGTGGACATACTTGGCCTATCATCAGGGCATCGCTGCACGCACAATAGGCCAATATGAATAGAGCGCAATGCTTCAGAAGTACTGCATGAGTTCTCGACCAACTTGTCAAGCAACTGCATGGACCTGCCTTCTGTGAATAGTCTCCAAGCCTGACCACATTGAAACCAACCATTAGGAACAATTCTTGCAGCTTGAAGGTGAACAGTATTATGAACTTACATGTCCTAGAAGATTATGACCGTGGTCTGGATGATGAAACCCTCTGTTTCTCTTCCCACTTACGATCTCGAGCACCAATACACCATAGCTAAAGACATCAGATTTTGTTGAGAAAACTCCATCCAGAGCATACTCTGGGGACATGTAACCACTGCAGAAATTGATGTATCGAAACCATCAGTTTGAAAGCGAATTGAGCACAGACGTCATCACTTTCTGCATTTAAAGTACTTACTATGTTCCAACCACTCTGTTAGTATTTGCCTGTGTCTCATTCCCTGTGAAGATTTTAGCCAAGCCAAAATCAGAGATCTTAGGGTTCATCTCATAATCTAACAATACATTGCTAGCTTTCACATCTCTGTGAATGATCCTGAGTCTGGAATCTCGATGAAGGTAAAGAAGCCCCCTAGCAATCCCATTGATGATGTTGAAACGAGTGGACCAGTCCAGTCGCTTCCTCTGCATTGGATCTGTCAAAAATTCATTTCACATTAGTAAACTCTGCACGGTTTGTAACTTACGAGGACTAAGGCATCAATTTATTCATTTGCTAATATGCTACTTTAGTGACAGTACTTTGGAGCTTTCACAAAATTCGTGCTTCTAAGGAATTGAGAAAGTAAGCAAACCAAAGAGAAATGAGTCCAAGCTCCCGTTGGGCATGAATTCATAGATCAAAAGATTTTCTTCCTCAATGCAACATCCTAAAAGCTTCACTAGGTTCCGGTGTTGCAGCTTGGAAACATATAGAACTTCATTTTTAAACTCATGCAGCCCTTGTCTTGAGTTCCTTGACAGCATCTTCACCGCAATTTCTTGACCATCCCTCAGCACACCCTGCATATGGTCAACTTGTTTAGTGAAAATAATTCCTGGCCTACTCTTTTTCTCGCTAGAATTCCACTCACAGTAACCAATCATTTTGGGATCAAGTTATTCAGCCTCTCATCAACATATTCAGGAATCTTAAACAAATTATGCAAATGCAACAGCGAAGGCAGTACTTTACAATCCTCAAATAGCAACAATGTCCTTGAGAATAGCATGCACAATTTTAGTACCTTGTAGACAGGTCCAAAACCACCTTCTCCAAGCTTATTATCAGTCGAAAATTTATTGGTCGCAAGAGCTACTGTAGACAAGTCAAATAGTGGCAACTCAAGATCCTCCTTCGGGTTTTCACAGTTGTCTCCTGATTCAAAACTGTCCCATTTAGCTGGAGCACAAATTATATGAAATTGATTTGCAAATATCTATGGGTGGCTTCTGCATTAATTCAGATTTCCTTCAATCATGATGCTACAAAGGCATGCTAATAGCTAAATATGAAAGCATTGAATTGCGAACATATTAGGATAATATGATCGCGATTGCTAGTGGTTTGTCATTGCTTCGCACATCTGACACTGACACACAAATGCCTTGAACAATTTGGTTGAGACTGCCTTTGTCAGCTCATCATGGAATCTTTTAGTAACCTCTCATTGGTGATGTGGAATAGTAAGATAAAATAAATAGAAAATCTTATGACTGTTGGGCTTGGTGAGGATGAATGCTGAATGTGACATGAATGCAGAATCCCCTCTAATGATAGTCTAATTGAAAAAACAAAAAATCAAAAATCACTTATACAAGAGGGTGACTAATGTAATGAACGTGAGACAAGAAATTCTCGTGCTCAATAATAGAATAAGTACTGGGAGGTCTTGTAAAATACCTACTTGTAAGTGACGAAATGACTAATGTTTAAACTGGAAATGATGAGAACAAGAATACAAAATCTGACAGCACTGTATCATAAAGTACGGTTTACCTTCCGGAAGCTTCAATTTCTTCTTCTTGCATTGTAGAACACAGATGGTGAGAACCAGAATGAGGAAAACAGACCCGAAAGAAACTGCCAAGCCCATGACCAGCTTATGCTTCTTTTGGTGTGACGATAGTAAAGCTAAGAGAAGAAGCAGGAGCACACAGGATCAGGAGTAAGAACTAGGTATCACTGATATTGCAATTCTCTAAGCTCTCCCTCAAAGATGTGTGTCCATTTTTCTCTTCAGTATCCAGCAAATTCATGTCTATAATAAATGAATACCTGATTCTGACGCAGCCATCCGGATGTAAAGGTCCTGCCCGTTGTTGCTGTACTCTCTAATGTCAATCAGCTCGCCGAACCACAGCAAGCAGCCACTTCCTCCATTTCGGATGTCTAAGTTCGAATAAGCCATACAGGAACAATTTTTCATGCAAACAACTTTGCATTCTTGAAGATTCATGCTCTCGTTAAACCAGGAAGACTGAGTATCCGGCAATTTTAACCAGGAATACTTCACAAATATGTCCTTTTCACAATCCAAAGGATTTCTCCTCACACACCCATTTGACCAATCCAAAATATCCCATTCTTGAGAAACTCGGGGCACAAAGCCTTTCAAGCACCTACACACTGGGGAACTATCGACCCTACAGCTACCATAGGCACCACACGATGCATAGTAGTCACATTGGTCTATTGGTTCGGCAAGGTAAAGCGTCCAACCCTGCATTCGGATAACCCAAGTGAATCGCTGTACTATGCCATTGGTCATCAATATCAACCTGGAAATGACCGGACTGTTGAGCTCGTAGTGATAGTACATCTCTTCCTCATTTAACACAAATTCATATTTGTAGTATGGGTTTGGATTTAAATTAGGCATGCCACTCCATCGAAGACCATTCCATGGTCCTGACCTGAACTTGATGTCAGAACCCTGCTTCAATAGTTCTTGTGGGTAGCCATTCGGATCAAGTTGAAGCGTGAAGTTGCCTGGAGAAGGATCATCAATGCTCTTCCATGATGTTAAATAACGATTGAAGCCTGATGTTCTATTCCATCCGAACTTCATACCGGCTAGAAGTGTATCTGTAGGATGGTCAAAACTCTGCCACAGGAAATTATTGGGATCACTGCCTTCTGCATCTCTCACAACCAGATTTCCTGAATCCAAGAGCTGTGCAACTGGATTACGCACCAGTATCGTCGAGTTCGATGACCAGATATGATTTCCATTCCCATCGAGAAGGACGAGACTTCCGCGGCTAGTAACCCTCAAAGTGCCTGATGAGTCTGCTGCTAGGGGTGCGACTCTATTTGCAACCCACACTATTGTCATTGTGGTTATTTTCTTGTACCATATTCCCAGATATCGCTTTGGCGGATCCCCCCTACTGAAGAACCCCAGCTCAAATGTCCCACCAGCAGAGATTAGGGTCTCGCTGTCTTGAATCGACTGATTTGTTGTTATGGTATCTAGTGCATTGGAAAGAAGGGCATTACAAGGGAAGAGAACAAGACACATGGAAAGTGCCACAAAAGCTTTCATACTGCTTGAAGCAGTCAAGTTCTCAAAATCAGTGAATCTGCTGAGTGAACTTAGAAGACGGAAGAAAGGGAGAAGAGAGATCACTGAACAATGAAGACCCCTGCAATTTCAAGGCTGACCTGGAGCCACAGGCTTTTTCCATGAACTGACAAGAAGCCATCGGAAAAAAGCCAGTAGGTTCCAAGTCAGTGCACCAATAAGACAGCTAACTGTGAGTCTGTGACATCTACATAAAAAAATCCCAAAATTTAATACGCTATTGACTTAGACTAATTCCAACTTCCTACTGATCGCCAATCCTGACTCATTGAAAATCTCGTAATCTTTTTTGTGCAACACATATCTTTAAATATTTAAATAAATTCACAAAAAAATGCATTTGAATTATGAAAGAAGAACAAAGATAAATATGATATGTCCAACTAGAACATGATCAATTAATAAAAAATTTACAAAAAAGAGTAGAGAAAGAAAATATTAAAGTTTAACCTTCGTTTTTTTTTTTCACTTTTGTGCTACAGATGTAAGAATGATATTGTGCTCTTATCATTACACAATTGCCTGAACTTTTAAGGCACATTTGATCATTATTCTATTCTCGAGAACAATTTTTGCTCAAAAATGATTTTTTTAAATTATATTCCCAGAAATAATTTCTGAGTTTTTTAAGGTGCTTGATAACTATCCAAAATTTATTTCTAATATAAAAATGCAATTGGTAGGATTCTTAATTTTTTTTGTTTCTTTTAATTTTTTAATACTTTTATTATATTTATCTTATTTTTCTATTTTTCTTTTTTCTTTTTTTTTTTTTTTTTTTCCTTTTCTCCTCTTCTTCCTCCTTCTTTGTGGCCGGTCGCTAGCTATTACCAACGGCGGTAGTGGCAATTGTCAACAATGGCGGTGACCATCTAGGAGAAAGAAGAGAGAAGGAGAAAATAAAAAATGAAAAGAAAAAAGAAGAAAAATTAGACTTGATTCATGGTGGTGGTGGCTAAATGGCCGATGACCAGCTAGGAGGAAGAAGAAGAGAGAAGGAGAAAAGAAAAAAGAAAAGAAAAAAGAAGAAAAGTAGATTTGATACTTGGAATTATTCTCGAAAACAAGAAGCAATTTTTTTATACTACTTGATTTTGTTCCAAATCTATTTCTAAGAATAAAAAAATGGATTTTTGTTTTCTCGAATAAAAAATTTACCAAACAAATTTTTGTTCTTTTTTTATTCCGTGGAATAAAAGAATAAACCAAACACTATTTGAAGTGAAAACAAACGGGCCCTTATTGGCTAGTTGGAGGACTATTTTTGCCCCCTTATGAAGTAAACTTGCCTTATTTAAATTGTAATATTGCGGTGTTGACTAGTCAACTAGTCAAAAAGCAAAAACAAAATGAAAACGTAGAGAGAAGAAAGGAAAAGAAGAGGAAAAGTTCAAACTCAACGAGCCGAATTAAGTACATTTTGCAGTGTTTGGTAAGAATTCAAGTCCTTAGTTCATATAATCGGAGTAATTTTCAAAGTTATTATAATATATTCAAGGGAAAATTCCAAATATAGGTGGAAATGCCTTCAATTTTTCAAATAAGGGTTTGGAGTAAACCTTATTTCAAATAAGTGCTCCAAATGTCCTCATTTTTCTCAAATAAGAACTTGAAGTGGCCATATCAACCATAACGAAGGACCCGGCCTCATCGACTAGTCAATGGCATTTCCTTCTTTCTATTTTCTTATTTTCTTCCCTTTTTTCATTTTTCTCTTTGAAAAAAAGACTAACTAAAAAAACCAAAAAAAGACTAAAACTATAAATAAATAAAAAGAAAAATTAAAATATAAACCCAAGCAAAAGGCTAAGGCTAGCACTCTTACCTGTGACCGCCACCCCATTGCTAGTGGGGCATCGACCATGGTCGATGAGGTCGCCAGCGCCTCACCAACCCCAACCCCCCACCATAATCGAGAGAAGGCTACAACATTCTCCCAGATCTAGGCTAGGGCCATGGCCCTTTGTCGATCAGTCCTTGCCACTAGTTATTCCTTGCCGAGATGCTGGTGACCTGCCAGCCATGGCAAATGCCCATCAGCGATAGGGTGGCAGCCATAGGTGGGGGAGCCTAGCTATATTTTTCTTTTTCTTTTTTAGTTTTTAGCTTTTTTGAGGTTTTTTTAAATGAAAAATGAGAGAAAATAAGAAAAAGTAAAAGATGAAAATGCCTTTGATCAACCGGTAAGGTCAAGTCCTTCTTTGAGATTGATATGGCTACTTCATGTTCCTATTTGAAACAAAATCAACTTTATGCCCTTATCTAAGAAAATGAAGGCACTTCATGCCATATTTGAGACTACCGGTGAGGTTAAGTCATTCTTTGAGACTAAGGTCTCCATTCAAGTCCTATTTGAAATAATGTCTACTCCATACCCTCATTTGAGAAAATGAAGACACTTTAAGTGTTTATTTGGAATTTTCCCCATATCCGTCAAACCCCACGACTCCATAACGCCATAGTCTACCATTTTTATATAATTCCAAAGCTTATCAACTCCAAATCTCGGTTTTAGAATATCCATCTAAGGTCAAGCCTTTGGTTGATAATAGATGGATACTTTGCTAAGGGAAGAATTTTGATCACCTTATCACCAAGCGTTATATCATGACCATGGTAAGATATTGAGTAATAAATTAGTCAATGGAATGAACCATTGACGTGTGATTTAATAGAGATTGATCAATGGAATTGACTATAGATATTCAAATTTTGATGGTGGATTAAAAAAGTATTTCTAAATTGTATAAAATTTTGTTAAAATGAAACAACTTATATTTGATTTAATATGTATATTATATCTTGGGTTTGGATTATGAGTTTTTAACATTACTCTTCATATGGGTATAATGAATACTTAATCTACTTAAAAGATATATATTACTCACCAAATTACGGTTACATATGTGTTGCGACCTAATCTCAGGTGAACCACCTAGGGTTTGGCTAATGGACTACTAAGCCTAAACTTAGCTCAAGCTCTCCCAAACCCATACCATTTCACTTAGGTTCAAGTTCTTAAAATGCAAATGATTTTTCAATTAGGAGTCACAATTAATCTATTTTTGATGAGTCGATTAAAAGATGAGACGATTAAAAATCCAAGTAAAGTAACGAAAGATTTACTTTACTCCTACGAACTAAAGATTGTGAGTTCGGGGACTTGATTATGCTAGATTTTTCTAACGCCCTTTCGGTACCTTTCTCTTTTATTTTGAAAAAATGTTTTGCAGGCAGCTTGAATTGATTTTAATTTACTTCCCTAACATGTGAGGTGACCATGTGGGTGCGCAAACTACCAATTTAGCACCCATAAAAAAAAACAATAAATAAATTATGAGATTTACCTCATAGCAACAAAAATACTTGTAATGTTAGGTCAGAGTTCACATCAACAACCCTATATATGATTTCTAATTAACACACAATCACTTAATTTTTTAGGATTTTCTCTTGTTTAATGAAATTTAAGCTATATGTCATGCAATTCAACTAAATGGCCTAATTCTAATGATAGGCAATTTCTAAGTACATGGATCTAGCAATAATTACTAAATGACATGCATTTCATGAACCTAATTCTATATGACATGCGCATGATATTTTTGTATTTTTTATAAAAAAATTGTAATTAAAAGTTACTAATAATAAAAATCTAACTAAAGTGAGATATTATCTATTTTAAGTTAGGAAATAGACTAATATGAATCCTATCTTAACTTAGAAATTTATCTCGATATGCAATTTAATTCCAAGAGATAACCTATATATCATCTAAACATACATTCTAATATAATTAGAAAGGTATCTAACTATTCTATCATGCAATTCTATCTAGAATATCAATTCTAATCTACATGATATGCAAATGAAATCTTTTTTTTTTTTTTTTTGTATTTTTGGGATAACTAAAGCAATTAAAGTAAGATAAGCACTAAATCACTCAAGATCATATATCATCCAATCAATGCAAATAAGGAAATAATATCTAACCAACTTGAAATTTCACGAATAAAATCGATGAGTTGATCTTAAGTCTTAAAGATCAAAATATCAATTTTAAAAATTTCCGCGGAATCAATAATTCCATCTAAAACCTTATAGGTGGAATCAAAGATTATATGCGGTTACGAATTAGGAAATAAATCCTGATTGTGAGATATGTCTATCACTCATAGACATGCATGTTAGATATTAATAGACTTATATTAGGCAATAAAATATGCAAGTATACTAGAGATGTGCATCTTACCTAGTTCAAGGATATTCTTTCCAAATTTGCTTGCAACGCAATCGGACCAGAATTGTGACCGGTTCCTTGATGATGAACGGCAACAAATGGTGGCGAGTGGCAGGGACACGTTAGCGAGTATCAGTGACACGACAGTTCACAACCAATGAGGACTCATTGACTACTTATACACCATGAGTGGGGGAGTTTGGCAGCTCGGTGTGACACGATTACCAGATGGTCAAGGACAACAAGGACAACCAGTTGTCTCGTAGTGGATCACGAACGGCTCATTAGAGTTGCAGCTTAGCATGTGGGACTCCACAGTTCAGGATTTTGACACAATTGCTTTTGGTAATTGGAAGCTACTAGTCGTTGAGAAGCCGTGTAATCGTCTAAGAAATTTCGCCTATGATGGCAATAAATCACCGCGGAAGTTGCTGAACAAACATTAAAGGCAGCGTTGAGATTGGACTGCAAATTGACTTAAGAAAACCTGCAGCAAGAAAAATTCAAGTGGGGCTAAACCAATGACTTGACGAGGACAATCTCTAACATGTTGGGAAATTGGTGAGTGATGGTGCTTCGTTGGTCGTCAGGGCTGGGTCTTCGGAATAAGTGAGCTTGATGGAATGAGGAAAAACCATGATGTGAAGACCACGTGCAATTGCCAGAGGAACTTCACGATTTTCCCTCAAACTCACAATGGGACCATCTAAGAAGACAAAACCGTTGTCTCCCTTTTCTCTCTTCCGGCGTGTATAGCTCAATGTGCTTTTAGAATAGAATTGCGGACTCCCCCGGACAAGAAGAGAGACTCCCTTTTTATATGCAAAATAAAGAGGCCCAGCAAGGGAAGAAACAAAATTTATTTCATCTCTTCAATATTGCACAAGCATGCTACATCTTCTTTCATATATTTTGTTTCCTTCGTAGACCAATTGCATGCGGATTTCTTACGCATTTCTTTCCCTGTGTTGATACTTTTTGAGTATCACCAAATATATTCCTCTCACGTGCAATATTCCCTCTTATTATTTCGATATTTCTTATGAAATCTTCCATTTTGCCACGAAATATATATCTTAGTGTGTATATTGCATGAATATATGAAAGATTTACTGAATATACCAAATCGTCATTCCTCATAAGTCAATTTTCGATCACCAGAGAATAGTAGGCTTGGGCCAATTTCCTCTCATCACGGGCTTAATCCAACTCGTCTAATTAAAGTTTAGAATGATCAAGTCAAACCCATCCATCACTAGTCCAATGCAAACACAATAATAAAAAAAATGCTCCCAAAACTATATGTTATGCAATTTAATTCTAATATTTTTGTTTAGGGGTTAAAATTAATCCCTAATTTTTAAAGCAATAAGTGAATGATTGGATTGTCAAAATTTACGTGTCAACAGCTACCCATCTTTGAAGGTGAGCTCGTAGAGGTTGCCTTCAAAAACAAATTGAGACCTAAATTTTGACTATGCACATGCAATGAATGATTTTTTGTTGGAAAACAAATCCCATTTTAAAATGCAATTTATATGATGTATGGAAATGTTAATGCAAACAATAAAGGAACCTATTTGGAATGACTTACCTTTAGGGAGGTAGAGCAATTCAAGATAATTGGTGTTATATGTCTAGAGCGCGTACATTTCTACGGTCACCCATAATAGTAATAGGATTTTGTAAGAAAGCTGCTTCCCTAGGACCTGTACCTTTCTACAGTCGCCTAGTATGACAGTATTTGACTATTTAGGACCCGAACCTTTCTTTGTTCACCTTGACGGAAAAAATTGTTTTTCTAAGACTCATACCTTTCTACGATCGCCTATTAGAGCAATAAATATTGTCTAAGACCCGTACCATTCTACAGTCACCTAAACGAGAAATCACTTTTCATGACCCGTACCTTTCTATGGTCACCTGTTAGAGCAACAAATATTGGCTAGGACCCGTACCTTTCTACAGTCGCCTAAAATGAGGTTTTGCTTAGCTAGGACCTAAACCTTTCTTCGGCCGCCTAGCATTGCGACACATATTATCTTATCAGGACTCGAAACTTTTCTTCAGTTGCCTTAATCAGAATGAATCAGGAGAAAAATCTTTGGGGGACAGCTCGACCGAGTCGAGTGTCAGTGCACTTGAGAGAGATTACTTACACAATAACAAGTATTTAAAGTATGGGTTAAGATATACTTACTTGGTGATATCTTTGATTTTTGAGGATATGTCTCTTGGAACTTAGTCATAGGAGAGAAAAGAAGACTAATCTGTGAAAGTCTCTTACCTCCTGGTAGAAAGAAATTGGAATATCGAGGACACACCTCGGATATTCATGAAGGTTATAAATTTTGGAATATCTAGGACGTGCCTTAGATATTCGTAAAGGTCTCTCACCTCCTGGTAAAATTAATTTTTGGAACAACGAGCATGCACCTTGAATGTTCGTGAATGTTTCTCACCTCCTAATATCATGAGGCATTCTGAAAGGAACTTGGATGTTAGGAGCTTTTGAGAAAACATTACTTGTCATACATGATTAGAGCAAAAATGCATTCACCAAAGAAATAAGCAACCAAGGCTATTCTGGAATGCACACTTCAAAATCCATTGAATTTTTTATCAATTTAATCAAGGTTTATGCATAATGACTTTTGCATCACCCAAATTTCCACTAGAGAGAATTATAGTTCAAGACAATTTTCACTCATGACATGGATTTCCTAAGAATATTAAATGAAAGGCTTTCAGTTAGAAATGACTTTCACTCACTCTCATTTAGAAGAGCTATTTTATGAGAATCACTACATCTCACCATCATCATATCGAGAAGGGTCCAAGTATTCTCGTAAGCGGTATGACCTTACCAATCTAAGAGGTCTTTAAGAGGGACCATGTTGTAGGCTTGGTCAATGGCTTAACAAATGGGATTTTTTTAGTCAAGGCTATTGAAAGAACAATTCCGCAATTATCTCCGAGTTTACAAGTTAAGAACCCTGCAAAATGAGAAAGAAATAATCATGCTCACATTTCTTCGAGCAATGCTTAAGACAAGTGAACCCCTACGTTAATTCGAGTGCTCTAATCAGAAGAGACTTTGCAAATGACATAATGCAGGCTAAGTTCATGGATTGAGAAACAAAAGATTGTTAGGCTAAAAGATGTGTATAGGGGTCAAAGTTGATGGTCATCTAGGCATTGTCGCCGGTCTTCTCCTTCACTAGGGATTGTCATTATAAATACACTATTGATCTTGACTCTTCGAGTACTGCTCCATTGGGATACAATTTTTGCAATTGATAGTCATCTATTTGACACTTTTTTTTAGGGGTAAGTACACTATAAGTGCCAAAAGTTGTGTATGACGCTTGCTTTGGTGCAAAAAGTTTATTTTGGATCACTTAGTCAGCAGCGGCTCGGTGTAAATGATTCCCTTCGCCAACTCGCGGACCGACATCAAGGTCTTGCGATCGGATAAGTTCTCGAGCATCTCCTTCTCATGCTGCACCATCTGCTCGGTGGGGGTAATCTCGGGTTGATCCCGTTTAAGCTGCGTCGACTTCACCAGGAGGCTAGGCTTGACTTTAGCCAGCTTCGCCTTCTAGTGGTCTTCCTCGAGCGAAGAAGCGTTGCCCTTGCGCTGGAGGATCTTCTGGGCTTCCATCGCCTGCGCTTGGCGACGGGGACGTACTCGACGTAATCGTCCTCCCCTCCATGACCGTGGAACCTCCCGCGGCGCGAGACATGCTTAAAAGTACCGTCGAATTTCTCCGCGCAGAAGTGTGTGAAACCCTAATCTGATGTTACTCGGCAGCGATGTCCGGAGCTATAGAACCGGTTGAGCACTTGCCACTTGAAGAATCAAACGGATCGAGGAGATAGTACCCGGAGTGATGGGCGGAGCGCGGCGAATTGCTTCGATGGCCGAGCAGAGAGCGGAACGGCGGCGGTGGTGGCGAGAGAACCGGCGAAGGTGGCGACGCTCTACTAGAGCAAGTGGGGAGAGAATGAGAAAGGGAGATTGGATACGGAGACCGGAGATTCGTACCGCGAGTAGAGCGGGGCTCGCCGCAAGCAAACGCTCAAGCGAGCCGCTCATCTGGGCGAGCGTGCTCGTTCAGATCTCGAGCCTCGCCCAGATCTGCGAGACTCGCTCGAGCAAGCGTCTCGCAGATCTGGGCAAGCGCTGGCTCGAGCGAGCCCTCACGCTCGAGCTCCGAGCAACCATCGCCCCGCATCTGCGAGGGCCTCGTCAATCGGTGAAGGAGGAGCGGTGAGCGGGTTTACCTGGTGAAGGAGCAAGCGGCTGTCAACGCCGGAGAGGACGACGGTGGAGAAGCCGGATGGTCTCGAGACAGAGGCGGCTGTCGGCGCTGGAGAAGACGATGGTGGAAACGCTCGCAAGAGGAGACGCTCGTTGCAGGAGGAGAGGCGGTGTTCGAAGGGCTAAGAAAGAAATAGAAAATGAACACGATTTTGTTCCTTTTTTGTTCCTCAAATATGTTTCAGAAATAAGAAACACAAATTTGTTGTTTCTTATTTCTATTTCTTTTTTGTTCCTACGAACAAAAAAACAGAAAAAGTGTTTAAAAACAAAAAAGAAGTGCAAACAAACAGACCCTTAAGTGCCAAATCGGAGGAAAAACGATCACTTTAGTGCCACCGGCGAGAGATTCCGGTCAAAATGATTACGTGGCTTTTATATTTTTTTTTTTAAAAATTGACATGGTTTTTAAACGACATTGTTTTCCTCCTTAAGAAAACAACATCGCTTTGCCGTCATAAGTGGATGGCCTCACAAAAATGATACCACACAGCTCATATGGGATTGAAATTAGGGTTTTTTTGTCCAATCCTCGCCCAACGCTGACCTAACTCGCTTGGCCACCGTCGCTCGGCCACCGTCGCTCGGCCTCCGTCGTAGTTGCTCAACTAGGTGAGCAAGGAGAGGCCGAGGTTGTTTCTCAGGCAAGAAGCAACATGAAGAATAGGAGGCTGGTCCTACACTTGGAAAATTGACTAATCACGACGGTCACTCTTGTAATTAATTTCTGCTAAACAAACTTCTCGCTATCTCACTCCTTTAGAAGCTGGCAATCCGACCTTATTCGCTAATTCAGCCAGAGATTGTCATCATCAGGAACATCGGTCGGTGTCGATTCTGGAAGGAGAAGTAGACATGGAGAAGAGATGCATGGCGCTGGTCCTGCTGTTGCTCCTCCTCCTTGCTCCTCGCAAGACCCTACCCACCATCCTCACTCTCCTGGTATTCATCTTGTGTTAATTTTCCTTTTACTAAATAATCTCTACACCGGGAGAAACAAACCAGCACACCCCCCCCCCCCCACCAAAAAAAAAAAAAAAAAAAAAAAAAAGTGGAATAGGATGTAACATACAACTTGTGACTCCAATGTTCGATTTGTGCATGTGCCACTACAAATGAGTAAGCCCGCGGTTCATGTTGCATGTATCTAAATGCATCTAAACCGTTATGAGCACAACCCACATTGGATCTGGTAGTCCATCTAGGTACATCTTTTAATAGACTTAACACGCTGGCCAACTACAAAGAAATCAGCGAGTTATAACATACAACTCGTAACAACGTAATGATCAATTTGGACTTGTCTCATATAAAAAGGTAAGATCGCTATATAAACGAGACTGATTATGCTTTTTGTGACTCGAAGGATCGACGGGCTACTCATTATATTGATGACCAAGTTAATCACTTTCCATCTATCAAGTCAACTTAAAACCCTTTTTTTTCTTTTTTAAATGGGTGAATTTAGATCAATAACTTCCTTCTTTTGATCGGTTATCCAAAAAGACCTAACAGATTGGCGAGTGGTAAAATGATCGAGTCTTATACCTCAAGATGTATAGGGCCTCAAGTTTCCTATTTAGGTCACAAGGCCGATTCAAAACGCCACACGATAATTAAAAAAGGGAAGAGATGGAGAAAATCAGTCCATCAAAGACATGTCAATTCTACAAAATAAAATGTAATAATCTTTTTTAATCTATAAGCGGGGATGAGTAGGGTTTTTCTATTTAACCCAACAAAAATTATATCTATAAACTTTATTTTAATCTTTTTGAAAAAGAACTTGTCTTCCTTAAATTCTAGGGCTGCTGTGGCCCCTTGATCGGGTTTTAACTCGAATGCTCTTCTTTGCATATATATGTTGGTGCAGAAGAGGTGGTGTGGCGAGTTGAAGGAAGGATGTGCGAGTCGCAGAGCCACAAATTCCATGGACTGTGCATGAGCGACCGCGCCTGTGTGGTGGTATGCAAGGAAGAGGGCTTCGACGACGGTAAGTGCAGAGGCTTCCGGCACCGCTGCTTCTGCCGCAAGCCTTGCTGATGCATCCCCCGGAAGGCAGCCTGGCCGAACTGATTAGGAGCCAATAACAGTAATAGCTAATTGTCGTGTAATAAGTCTGCATAAAATCATAAGTCGAGAACATTCGGTCAGAATTTGTGCTCTCACGATACTATCTCAAACATTATGGAAATGTTGTTGCGACTCTTAGTATTATCTCACCCCGGTTTGACTTTTTGGCTTGGATACGGATCCAAGCTAAGCATATGTTTAGGACTTTTTGACTTATGCAACTAGGACATTAATTTATAGATTTAGCACATAAATAACAAGGATCTCAAGTAGTATATGGTCAGTTTAAAAGCTATAGAAAATAAAAGAGTAAATTATCCAAAAGGTCATAAATATATTGTTTTGCCAATTAAATCCTAAACGTTTTCAATTTTTTGCCAAGTGAGTCCATCCAACCAATTTATCTCAACCATCCTACCTGACACGATCAACACTGACTTGAATTTTTTTATTTTCTCATTGTCTTCTCTTTTCTTTGTTTCTTTTATGTTACTGTGGTCGGGGACGGTCACCAAGCCCTCACCAAGTCTAGGCAAGGGCCGCGACTAGTGAATACTTCATGGTCCTTGCCCAAATCATCATCACTAGGAGTATGCAACAGGAACTGCCAGAACCGGGAACCGGCCGGACCAAATTGAACCAGTCTGTTTTGGGCGGGTTCCCACGGTCAGTGGTCCGATTCCCAGTTCCTAATCTTGGAACCGTGACGATCGGTCCAGTTCAAGGTTGGAACCGGACTGAACCGGACCAACCGAACTGAACCAAATTTTTTTATATATAATTTATATACATAGAATTAATAAAATATATAAACATAATAACTTATTACAACCAAAATTGCAATTTGAGGTAACAACCTCTTATGTGACCAAGAGACTATTAAAACCATTTTTGTTACTCTTTTATTTATAGAAAAAATCTCCTTGTTAATTTCATCTTTTACTAGATGTGGGACTAAGGCTCCTCCAAGAATCCTACATCAACTAAACATTCAAAGAGCATAAGAGAGATTGTCTATAAAATCTAAGCCAAGCACAACCTTTAACCAAATTGTTAATGGCCTTCATGGTTTAAGTTAAGTGTGAAACACACGACGTGTGAATCACACAAGTGAAGTTTGAATATTTTACACGTGGAAACATCTGTGATTAGTTTTGTTGAATTGTCTAAGAACCGAATTGTATTAATCGATCCAGAGTGTGATCACTCTTTAGTGCAAAAAAGTAAAGCCGATTTTGTTGGACCGGACCGGATCGGACTGGAACCGATTGTCCGGTCCGGTTCTCGATCCTAGGACCAAACAGTCCGGTCCACGGTTCTCAATTTTGGGAACCGGTGCTCCCGGTCCGGTTCCCGGTTCCAAGGTGGAACCGGACCGAACCGAGAACCAATCACCCCTAATCATCACCCCTAAAATTATTTAAAAAATTTCACATTAATGCTAATTGCACCACTAGAAAGGCTAGCATCTGTTTTAGCGATTTCAAGTTAAAATTGACTAAATTGACTCAATTAATAAAAAATAAAAATATATATAATAAAATTGACAAACTTGTAATATATTTAAGAATTTTCGGATAACTTTCCCAAAATTATTGGGAGGTCACTGACTTATCCCAAAAAAAGAAAAGTGTTAAAAAGGGAGAAGCCTGTGTTGGCGAACGTTTTGAGTCAATATAGCCTTCGTTGTCAAGTATAAATGAAAATTTCTCATAAATGGTCAATCGCTCCCCGAGTCCACATCCAATACTGGGCCACCGCATTGACAGGTGAAATTTATTCCAGCCACGAGGTACTGAAACCAGGAAAAAATAATGCTCCAAAATAGGACAAATTCGCAATTAGGTCGCCCATAAGAAATTCCTCCTCGCCCTATGAGGAAAATCACAGTTTCTTTCTGGTTTTTTTTTTTTTTTTTTGCTTTTGATTATCCTCTGAAATAAACATGAATCCCATACTTCATGTCCAAATCCTCGTCACCACGATTAACTTTTATTAGGATTACTGTCCATAAATACTATAATAATCTCTTATAATTTTCGTTATGATACGCATGAATATCTTTATCAGTACTCAGGGCAATAAATTATCCTAACAATTTAGCCACTCTCTGTCATCATAAGTCCAATTGCCTCTTATTAAATATGGGGACGATCCTCGAAACAATCAGTTAATTTCTATCCGATGTTGAAAGGAAGGTTCAGCCGGGGAAAAGGATAATATGTTTGAAAAGAATATGCAGAAAAGGAAAGTAAAAACAATCATAAATATGCGGAAAAGGAAAGTAAATAGAATCATTGTCGAGTTATATCAAAAAAAATGCTTCAGAAGCACCTTCCGATGTTGAATGTACAACCATGTCCCTTTTGATCGTGGGTCTCTCCTCCTTCCCCGAAACCTCTTGCAAGTTGGTTTATTCGCAGAGAGTCTCGCCATGATTGACCTGGAATTTGCTCTCTTCCTTCTGCCTGGACCTCCAGCGCTTTTTGTCTTCCCATGGCCTCCCTTTCTTGGAAACCCCCACTGACCCAGCTTTTTGTTCTAGATAATGAAAAAAAGAATAGAAACATGTTTGGCAAAAAAAAAAAAAAATTTCTTGGAAACAAAATACCTATTTTTTTGTTCCTTAAAATAGATCTAGAACAAAAATAAGAAGTAGAAAAAAAGTAACTTCTTATTCCCAAGAACAACTTTTTCTTTTCTCTTCTTTTTTCTTCTCTTTTCTCTTCTTCTCTTTCGTTTCCTTTTTCTTCCTTTTGGCCGGTCGCCAACCTCGGCCATGGCCAATGACCAGTCTACGAGGGCCATAGACCTCGCCAGAGCGTCGCCAACCCCTAGCAACGCCAAGCCATGGTGAGGCCAAGCTCACCCAACCACCGGCAAGGCCAACCTTGCGCCGCCTAGGCGAGGTCAAGCCTCACGATGGCCGGGCGAGCCTCCGGCGAGCTCGTCGGCCCTCACCTTGGCCTAGCGAGGCTCCAGTGAGCTCGCCGGACCTTGCCCAACCGTCACCGGGTGCCAAGGACCGATCACAAAGGAGGAAGAATGAGAGAAAAGAAAAACAAAAAAAAAAAGGAAAATTATAATAAAAATATTTAAAAATTAAAAGAATCAACAAAATTATATAATTTTACCAAACACATTTCTTTTTTGGAAGTAGAAATTTTGTATAATTACCAAACGCGTTCTTATTAGAAATTGTTCTTGGGAACATAAGTAAATAAATAAATAAAATCATTTCGATCAAAAATTGTTTCGAGAACAAAAGCGTTACCAAACGCGCCATACATATATACACATACATATTATGAGAGAATTCGAGAAATTTTAAAAAGCATTGGATTCTGAAAATCTTTTTACTGTGAGTTTTGGAATTTTACAATTATTCTGAAACATTTTGTCGGGCTCATCATGAGGATCCAAGATTTAGTCCTTTGCAAAGTATACTCGGTTTCTGAACCAAAAAAAAAAAAAAAAAAAAAAAAAAGCATACTCGGTTGTGGCCGAAGGAGGAAACAACTTGGAGCAAACATAACCAAATGGACGTTATGAAGGTCTAGGCAATGGTGTGTGAGAAGGAGGGATGGCGGTGCATCCGCACCTCAGTTCCTGGATGTGCGCAAGAAGGGGGCGTGTCTCTTGTCTCACATTGTCTGGGGAGAGAGTTATGGGCTAATTTATAAAGCTTGGGTCTCTCTAACTATATATACAGATTTTATCAGGATAGTATAAGCTGCTCTAAGAAGAACAAAATCTTGAGAATTTAGTGTCCAAAGCAAACGATATATATATAGTGGCGTGTCCAAGATCCTTAAGGTGGTATCATAACCGATTCCTGTCTCTGTGTGTGGGGCCACAAAGAGCATCTTGTGCTCTGAGCTAACTTATAAAACTTGGATCCCTCTAACTGTATATACGCATTTTCTTGGGATAGTATAGGCTGCCCTAAGAAGAACAAAATGTGAAAACTTATTGTCCAAAGCAAATAATATCTGTACGGGCTGAGGGTCCTTACAAAAAATGGAGGACCCAATTCCTTCCGCAAAACCAAACTCGCTTTGTCTTCGAAAGGTGAAGTTATCGGTTGGGCAAAAAGAGAAGGAGACCAACAATAATATAAATAAAAGTAATGATTAGAGAGAGAGAGAGAGAGAGAGTCTTCGTTTTCGTCAAAGAGCACGGACGGAAGCTTCTAAGATCTATCGTTATCTTTGTAATGAACCACGCACGAACATGTCAAGAACTAAGTAGTACTTCTCGGACAACACCCATGGGGAACCATTGCTTGGATCAAACGTGTTGCTCAGTAGAGCGCCGAGGTAAGTCTGAGCTTGTAAATGGCCATCGAAAAATCTGATACTGGAACAACCCCGGATCTCAGCCAAACATGTAGACCTTAGTCAAGCATACCCCGGGGGGGGCGGCTGGGTGTGGGCGGCGGCTCACCGGGCTTCTGATTATAATCAACTCGGATGCGCAGCTAAGGTCGAACGAAAGGAAATCTGCATTAGTTTTACCTGAACGTAATGAAAATGATCAATACGAAAATGCATGAAAAGGAAACACGTATCCTAAGTGACGAAGTAATTATTGGCCGGCTGTTTAAATGTTAATGAACTTCATCTACCATCTTGGGGGTGGTACTCTGCCCATAAACGAGGTTTCCTCAGTGAACCAGGGTCCCATGAGGTCCTGTCCTGGGATCTTGTGTCCAGACCTCTCTGGTCTAAACAGGACGCATACAGGATGATACTTCGGCTTCACGTGTTGAGGGGTGTGGACTTGGGCGTTGATCTTGACCGGTTCCCCGAGATTGGATGTCCAATTCAAGCAACAGAAAGATTGGAAAGTACCGACCATTATAATCGCCTTTTTGACAGCTAACACCATCTCGCATGCGATCGCCCAATTGATGTTCATTTCATACCTTATCAAAGACTTCTCGATTGATCCTAGAGATGGAATACAGAACTAAAAGGAGTTGCATGCAAAAGGGGTAGAAAATTCTTGTCAAATGAAAACTTCACGAGGACCAGCTCGTGGCACACGAACGACGCGGCATGGATATATGGACTAAGTTTCACCCCTAATTTCACGTGGATTGAAATTGTGTGCTGTGGAAGCATGTGTTGCTTGCCGCTCAGCAAAACAGGCACTTTTTTTTATTTCTTTGTTCTCAATCTTCTTGACTTATTTCATTTGGACACAGGGCATGAGGGCTGATACCGAGTCAACTTTGGGTATTTGCGGAATCGGCTCATAAATTGACTGATCTCCTGAATGACTCTTAAGTTCGAAGGAAGGACCAGACTGTTGATTTCATGACTGAATAGTTTGTCTTGTGGACTATGCTCGTACAACATACAAGGTCTTGTGTCGTGGTAATGACACTCTTCAAGTCTTCATGAACATTTTCTTCATTGAACTTTTGAACAATCAACGCCCAGCAAATTATGTAGTAAACTAACTTGAAAAGTTGAATAGACTGTCTGGACTGTTAGAAATCCATCATGGTTTTGTATCTTTCGAAAATGACGTCAATACTTGTACCTGTAGAAGACCAATCGACTTTCCTATGCTATGTGTCTTAATACGGGTGAATAAATCTGATTGACTCATGCCAGTCATCCCTTGATAACAAAGAATGACCATCGAAGCAAATTTGAGAGCAAGTAGAGTTGACAGGCTTAAGGTTGTGAATCCTAACTTAGCTTGCCTCTTGGCTCCCCCAAGAGACGAACAGTTCCCAGGTGACATAGTGAAAAAAAGAGGCAATTTTACCACTCTCGCTCACCTTCCAGCATATGATTCTGCCATCTTCATAGGTATACATGTCGCCAAATTCAGAAAAAGAAAACCGATGTTGACCAGTCACGATCGATAGTGCCAAGACCATGACCAGCTTATGCTCCTTTCACGTTTGTAGTAGATCTAAGAGAAGGAAGAGCATACAAATCAACGTGCGCGTTGTTTAACGATAAAAAACCTAAAGCGACCTATTTTAACGAGTTTCATTTACCAATTTCACGATTGTCCTTCTGTTGCTTTTCTTTCTCACTCGTCCACGTCATTCGTTCTTTGCAAATCGAGTGGGATCGAACTTTGAGTTCCGGAGTCTGGGCTCGCACATGACAGGTCCCTTGCGATCGGAACTCGTCACTGCGTCCCACGAATGGATCTAATGGCTAGAATCCGGACTTTTGGGTTGGTGGATTTTCTTCTTCTTTCCCTTGAGATTCCATCCTATCTTTGTGTGTGTGAGGCAACACTGAGGTCTCGTCTTCAACTGTTGTGATGTCAGCGAAGAGGATGGTGGTGTTTGGCGTGGTGGGCGGTGGCTCCATGGGCGGCGATGGAGAGGATGGTGAAGGAGAAGTGTTGCTCTTTAATTTTGCCCTGTTTTTCCTTGTTTCTCGGGAATTACCATCACCAAGTTCAACCGTTGGATTCGAAGTTTAATCGTGAGCAAATTGTGACAAAATGAGATGGATTCATGACAAATAGAGATGATTTAAGACTTTGCATACTATGTTTAGGCTGAGAAATACATTAAAATCAAGTCCAAGGTTTACAATTTAAAACGCCTAGCATGTGTTCGACTATTTGCCTGAATGAGCTGATAAAGTTGTTTTCATGAAATCGATGTTCAGAGTTAGGGTCGATTTGAGATTTCTTCCTTGATAATTAAAACTATGTCTGAATCTGTGATTCCCTATGGTTTTATGGCATGTCCTTCGATTGCCAGCCCTGACCACGGATGAGCATCTACGTTGGAGTCCTAGCCCATTTTCCTGGGATGCCCCCAATTTAAGGCTGTTATAGTTAGATCCCTATTAGCCGCAAAATTGGTGACTGGGGTGATGTTTTGGCGATGGTCTGGTGATTGGCAGCCAGGTTGGTCATCACAAGAAACAACGAGGGGGCAAAAGAAGAAAGGAAAAGAACAAAATAGAAAAAAGAAAACAAATGATGTGGAGGGAGAGGAAGAGAAATGTACACACAGAAATGCCATGTGGACCAGTTTTTTGGAAAAAAAAAATGCCAACTCATATTAAAATTTTAATTAAAAAGGCCATGTGTTAATTTTGGCAGGACTTTCTTGCCGTTATCATTTAATTGATTTTTTTTCTCATATTTGACACTTAAGTGATTCGGTGAAAACTTTTAACACAAAAGTAAATGACATACATGACTTATCGCATTTTTAGTGTTCTTTTCCCAGACATTTTGATAGTAGGATTTTTTTATATGAATTATTTATGTCTGAGTTTGCTGGGTTTAGTTGTGAGTTGGAGATATGCATACTCTTTTATTGGCTTTTATTTGAGATTGTATCTTTCGGATAAAATGATGGCTGCATTATTACCTTCTTGTTGATTTTGGGGTGTGATACTAGAAGTGTATTTGTAAGATAATCAAAACTCTGCTGCAGAACACTTCCATCCACATCTCTCACCACGAGATTTCCCGAATCCAAGAGCTGTGTAACAGGATTACGGGCATGTACGGACGAGTTGACGACCAAATTTCGCTTCTGTTTCCGACTAGAAGGAAACTCTAACGTAACCGATGAATCTGTGAGGAGCGGCTCCATTGGCAACCCATACTACTGTCCTTGTCGGTTCTTTTGTACAGCATAACGCGATATTGCTTCAGGGGATCACCAGGGCTGAAGAATCCTACTTCAAATGTCTCACCGGCCTAAACTAAGCTATCGCCATCTTGTCTAGACTGATTTTTAGTCATGGTACCTCGTTTACATTAAAAATAGGAGCGGTATACAACAAAGAGGAAAGAAGACGACACATGAAAAATTTCGCTGATGCTCTCATATTTGTTCCCTGAATAGCTGATGGAGACCAAAAGGACGAGAGAATGCGGAAGAGCGGAGGACTCTTTTTAAGTGTTTTTAACTTTTTTTTAAGTACTGGATAACCAATGTCTTTATCGACTGTTTCAAGTCATTGGAAAAATCCACTATTTCCCAGTCATCACGCCAAGGAAGTTGCGCAACGTAACATTTACTTCACAATCCGTATCTTCCAAGTCATTGACAATTGTTCACGTTTCTTGACTTAAAATACTTCCAACTCAGACTCTTTTTTTTTTTTTTTTTTGGAAAAAACTCAGACTCATTGAACACCTTATGTTTAGGAAACATTTGACAAACTGAGAAGCTTAACTGAAGCAACCATGACTAAAAGACTAGGTGACCTATATATTTAATCAAGCAGTTTCTAGTAATTTAAAGAAGGGGTATTTTCAAGATTCCCACAATATCAGGTTAAGTTTTTTATGTGAATGCTGGTGATGCACAAGGAAAATTACCCCAAAAAATCATAAATATATTACAATTATAGTAATTCAATCATAAAGATTTCTTTTTGGCTAAAATATTTGTGTAAATCCCGTCCCTCCAATCAATTTTGGCTAGTTAGCTCTAAGATGGAGACCGGTTGTCCTACTTGGACGGCCCTGTCTTTGGTCAGTCACAAAGCTGGTGATAACTAGAGGAAGAAGGAATGGAAGGGGGGAAAAGAAAGAGAAGGAAAAGGAAAAAAAATCCAAAAAAAATCAAAAAAATTAAAATATTATTAAAATTTATCCATGTTAGTGCCGTAGGCGCCATGTAGGATGGCCGGTACCCATGTCAGTGTTGGCCAGCTAAAATTTGGCTCGATTAACTAAATTGATACGATTGCAAAAAGTTTAGTACACATTTGGCCAAAAAAAGGAATTATTTAAAATTGAATTGTCACAAGCACAATGAATTTAGGACTTCTGTTTTTTTTTTTTTTTTTGGTAATTTTCCCCATATTAAACTATGGTGAAGTTGGCTCATCTCAGAGTAGCTCCTCAATCATAATCCTGCATCAATGAGAATTATCCTGAGTTTTTTTTTTTTCTTCCTAAACCTCAAAACAACTTATTTTCATACCGGCGAGTTTCGCAGGTCTTTAAGACTGTTCATTGTATTACCAACTAATGAAAAGTTTGGTTTCCATGTGCACATATTCTGTTTTTCATCAAAAGGCATTAATAGAACCAAACTGGTCGGTTTTCGAGTTGGCCAGTTTTAGAGCCAAGGTGTCTGAGCTCCCAATTCCAAGTTTAAAATCAGGCTTAGTTCAAGATTCTAGCATGCAAACGACCAACTTGGCCGTGCACACCCCCAGCCCAAACTACTTCCGGGTGATTATTCCCCTATTTCTGTTTAGTGTGAATTAGGACCCCATTTAGTTCAAAGATTGTCGTTACGCAAATTTTGATACAAATTTGACATAGACCAGTTCATGTGCCGACTCCATGCCATCATTCTTAAAGGAAAGTGATTTCGATGGTGATAGGGAACTCAAATCAGATAAAAATTTGTTCTCTGACGTGGAGATTTAATTACTGAGCCTATGGAAGATAAAGAGTCGCGAGATTTTTCTTTTTGGGCCAAGGATGTGGAGTTTTTGGGGGAAGACGTCCTTGAACTGGAACTCTTGGCCTTTCGAATGCAAATACGTGAAACAGGATGTCGGAATCTGTGGACTCAAGACGTTCCATGTTCGTTCAACCTGCAGCCAAATGAGAGATGGGGCATTTTCGGAAGCGTAGCTAGGGGAGGACCTTGAAGAACTTTTTACATCGATTTTCCACATGGAGTGTAAGGTTCAAAGAGAAAGAATGAAAGTCATGACCGTGACTCTCTTATCGAGCAGATAACACTGTCATGGTGATTTCGTTTGGTTGACTTTGTGAATGGTACTCTTGGAGTAGATTCCTTTCACTGAAAAACCCTGGCTCTTTTGGAAGAGGCAATTCGATGTCGCTTCCCAGCATCATAACCACCGCGGACATACTCGGCCTATCATTGGGGCATCGCTGCACGCACAATAGGCCGATATGAATAGAGCGTAATGCTTCAGAAGTACTGCATGAATTCTGGACCAACTTATCGAGCAACTGCATGGACCTGCCTTCTGTGAACAGTCTCCAGGCCTGGCCACATTGAAACCAACCATTAGGGGAAATTCTTGTGGCTGGCTGGAAGGTGAACAGTATTACGAACTTACATGTCCAAGGAGATTATGACGGTGGTCTGGATGATGAAACCCCCTGTTTCTCTTCCCACTCACAATCTCAAGCACCAATACACCATAGCTAAAGACATCAGACTTTGTTGAGAAAACTCCATCGAGAGCATACTCTGGAGACATGTAACCACTACAAAAATTGATGTATTGAAACCATCAGTTTGAAAGCAAATTGAGCATAGAGGTCGTCACTTTCTGCATTAAAAATACTTACTATGTTCCAACCACTCTGTTAGTATTTGCCTGTGTTTCATTCCCTGTGAAGCTTTTAGCCAAGCCAAAATCAGAGATCTTAGGGTTCATCTCATGATCTAACAACACATTGCTTGCTTTCACGTCTCTGTGAATGATCCTGAGTCTGGAATCTTGATGAAGGTAAAGAAGTCCCCTAGCAGTTCCACTGATGATTTTTAGACGAGCTGACCAGTCCAGTAGCTCCCTCTTCGTTGGATCTGTCAAAAATTCACATTAGTAAACTCTGCACGGTTTGTAACTTACAAGGACTAAGGCATCAATTTAATCATTTGCTAATTTGCTACTTCAGTGAAAGTATTTTGGAGCTTTCACAAAATTCATGCTTTTAAGGAAATGAGAAAGTAAGCAAACCAAAGAGAAATAAGTCCAAGCTTCTGTTGGGCATGAATTCATAGATCAAAAGATTTTCTTCCTCAATGCAACATCCCAGAAGCTTCACTAGGTTCCGGTGTTGCAGCTTGGAAACATATAGAACTTCATTTCTAAACTCATGCAACCCTTGTGTTGAGTTTCTTGACAGCATCTTCACCGCAATTTCTTGACCACCCCTCAACACACCCTGCATATGATCAACTTATTTAGTGAAAAATAACTCCTTGCCTACTCTTTTTCTCACTAGAATTCCACTCACTAAACATTTGGGGATCAAGTTATTCAGCCTCTCATCAACATATTCGGGAATATTTTCTTAAACAAATTATGCAAATGCAACAGCGAGGCAGTACTTTACAATCCTCACATAGCAACAATGTCCTTCTCAAGAATAGCATGCACAATTTTAGTACCTTGTAGACAGGTCCAAAACCACCTTCTCCAATCTTATTGTCGATCGAAAAGTAATTGGTAGCGATAGCTACTGTAGACAAGTCAAATAGTGGCAACTCAAGATCTTCCTTCTGGTTTTTGCAGTTGTCTCCTGATTCAAAACTGTCCCTTTTAGCTAGAGCACAAATTATATGAAATTGATTAGCAAATATCTCTGAGTGGCTTCTGCATTAATTCAGATTTCCTTCAATCATGATGCTGCAAAGGCATGCTAATTGCTGAATATGAAAGCCTTGAATTGGGAACATCTTAGGATAATATGGTCGCAATTGCTAGTGGTCTGTCATTGTTTCGCACATCTGACGCTGACACATAAATGCCTTCAACAATTTGGTTGAGACTGACTGACTCTGTCCGTTCATCATGGAATCTTTTAGTGACGTCTCATTGGTGATGTGGAATAGTAAGGTAAAATAAGTAGAAAATCTTATAGCTGTTGGGCTTGGTGAGGATGAATGCTGAATGGGACATGAATGCAGATCCCCTCTAATGATAGTCTAGTTGAAAAAAAACTTCACTTCTACAGGGGGGTGACTAATGTAATGAACACGAGACAAGAATTTCTTGTGCTCAATAATAGAATAAGTACTGGGGGGTCTTGTAAAATACTGTAAGTGACGAAATGACTAATGTAAAACCTCGGAATGATGAGAACCAGAATACAAAATCTGACAGCACTGTATCATAAAGTGCGGTTTACCTTCAGGAAGCTTCATTTTCTTCTTCTTGCATTGTAGAAGACAGATGATGAGAACCAGAATGAGGAAAACAGACCCTAAAGAAACTGCCAAGCCCATGACCGGCTTATGCTTCTTTTGGTGTGACGGTAGTAAAGCTAAGAGAAGAAGCAGGAGCACACAGGATCAGGAGTGAGAACTAGGTATCACCGATATTGCACTTCTCTAAGCTCTCCCTCAAAGATGTGTGTCCATTTTTCTCTTCAGTATCTAGCAAATCATGTCAATAATAAATGAATACCTGATTCTGACGCAGCCATCCGGATGCAGAGGTCCTGCCCGTAGTCGCTGTAGTCTCTAATGTCAATCAGCTCGCCAAACCACAGCAAGCAACCACTTCCTCCATTTCGGATGTCTAAGTTCGAATAAGCCATACAGGAACAATTTTTCATGCAAACTACTTCGCATTCTTGAAGATTCATGCTCTCATTAAACCAGGAAGACCGAGTATCCGGCAATTTTAACCAAGAATACTTCACAAATATGTCCTTTTCACAATCCAAAGCATTTCTCCTCACACACCCATTTGACCAATCAAAAATATCCCATTCTTGAGAAAAACGGGGCACAAATCCTTTCAAGCACCTACACACTGGGGAAGTATCGACACTACAGCTACCATAGGCACCGCATGATGCATAGTTGTCACATTGGTCTATTGGTGCACTTATGTGAAACGTCCAACCCTGCGTTCGGTCAATCCAACCAAGTCGCTGTAACACGCCATTGTTCATCAATATCATCCTGGAAATGACCGAACTGTTGAGGAGCTCGTAGTGGAAGTACGTCTCTTCCTCATTTGACACAAATTCATACCTGTAGTATGGATTTGGATTTAAATTAGGTATGCCACTCCATCGAAGACCATTCCATGGTCCTGTCCTGAACTTGATGTCAGAACCCTGCTTCAATAGTTCTTGTGGGTAGCCATTCGGATCAAGTTGAAACGTAAAGTTACCTGGAGAAGGATCATCAATGCTCTTCCATGATGTTAAATAACGATTGAAGCCTGATGTTCTATTCCATCCTATCTTCATACCGGCTAGAAGTGTATCTGTAGGATAGTCAAAACTCTGCCACAGGAAATTATTGGGATCACTGTCTTCTGCATCTCTCACAACCAGATTTCCTGAATCCAAGAGCTGCGCAACTGGATTACGCACCATTATTGGCAAGTTTGACGACCAGATATCACTTCCATTCCCATCGAGAAGGACGAGACTTCCACGGCTAGTAACCCTCAAAGTGCCTGATGCGTCCGCAAGGGGTGTGTCTCTATTTGCAACCCACACTATTGTCCTTGTGGTTATTTTCTTGTACCATATTCCCAGATATCGCTTTGGCGGATCCCCCCTACTGAAGAACCCCAGCTCAAATGTCCCACCAGCAGAGATTAGGGTCTCGCTGTCTTGAATCGACTGATTTGTTGTTAGGGTGTCTAGTGCATTGGAAACAAGGGCATTACAAGAGAAGAGAACAAGACACATGGAAAGTGCCACAAAAGCTTTCATACTGCTTGGAGCAGTCAAGTTCTCAAAATCAGCGAATCTGCTGAGTGAACTAAGAAGACGGAAGAAAGAGAGAAGAGAGATCACGGAAGAATGAAGACCCCTGCAATCTAAAGGCTGATCCGGAGCCTCAGGCTTTTTCCATGAACTGACGAGAAGCCATCGGAAAAAGCCACTAAGTTCCAAGTCAGCGCACCAATAAGACTGCTAATTGTGACATCTACGTAAAAAATCCCAAGATTTAACCCGCTATTGATTTAAATTAATTCCAATTCCTATTCATTGACAATCCTGACTCATTGAAAATCTCGTAATCTTTTTTGTGCACCACAAATCTTTAAATCTTTAAATAAATTCACAACAAAATGCGTTCAAATTATGAAAGAAAAACAAAGATAAATACAACACATCCAACCAGAACATGATCAATTAATAAAAATTTACAAAAAAGAGCAGAGAAAGAAATTATTAAAGTTTAACAAATTTTTTTTTCAATTTGGTGCTACACATGTAAGAATGAGATTGACTCTTAACTTTGGGTATTTGCGGAATCGGCTCACAAATGGACTGATCTCCTGAATGACTCTTAATTTCGAAGGAAGGACCAGACTGTTGATTTCATGACTGAATAGTTTGTCTTGTGGACTATGCTGGTACAACATACAAGGTGCTTGTGTCGTGGTAGTGACACTCTTCAAGTCTTCATGAACATTTTCTTCATTGAACTTTTGAACAATCAACACCCAGGAAATTATGTAGTAAACTAACTTGAAAAGTTGAATAGACTGTCTGGACTGTTAGAAATCCATCATGGTTTTGTATCTTTCGAAAATGACGTCAAGACTTGTACCTGTAGAAGACCAATCGACTTTCCTATGCTATGTGTCTTAATACGGGTGAATAAACCTGATTGACTCATGCCAGTCATCCCTTGATAACAAAGAATGACCGTCGAAGCAAATTTGAGAGCAAGCAGAGTTGACAGGCTTAAGGTTGTGAATTCTAACGTAGCTTCCCTCTTGGCTCCCCCAAGAGACGAACAGTTCCCAGATGACATAGTGAAAAAAAGAGGCAATGGCAATTTTACCACTCTCGCTCACCTTCCAGCATATCATTCTGCCATCTTCATAGGTACACGTGTTGCCAAATTTAGAAAAAGAAAACCGATGTTGACCAGTCACGATCGATAGTGCCAAGACCATGACCAGCTTATGCTTCTTTCAAGTTTGTAGTAGATCTAAGAGAAGGAAGAGCATACAAATCAACGTCCACGTTTAACGATAAAAAACCTAAAGCGACCTAGTTTAACGAGTTTCATTTACCAATTTCACGATTGTCCTTCTGCTGCTTTTGTCACACCATTCACAAGAAGGGGCATGACATGGCCGTCCTTTTACCAAAGGACGCAGGTGGACCATTGGCCAATTCATACTCAAATGTCTAACCATGGTCACATGTAACGCCCATGACAAGACAATCATGATTACTCCTTGGCAAGATCTCTACCTATTATTAGCCGGTGGCTCGGCCCACAAGGATATCCTAGAATAGTATGCGCATACCCACACACCCCTCAGGGTCCACAGCTACATTGAGCACTAACCACCAATTACAATATCCAGTAATCCAACATCAGAAAGGAAGTCATATCACAACTCAAAATTTGATTTATAAATATCAAGAATGGTATTGAACCAGCTCAAATCCTGGCGGCAACCGTGCTCGTGCATCAACAAGAACACCTTGACCGCCCTATCGGGCTTGCCGGCGGCAACGTACCTCTCAGCGATGATGGTGAGCGTCTTCAGGGAGGGGTCGAGGCGGAGGGACCGCATCCAGGCCACGAGGGCCCACGCGGCCCGGAAGTCGCGGACGCGCGCGGCGAGGTCAACGGCGTGGTCGAAGGAGGAGGCGGCAGGGGCGTAGGCGGGGCGGCGGTGGGAGAGGTGGGTGAAGAAGCACAAGGCCTTGGGGGTGTGGTTCCAGAGACGCTTCAGGGTCTTGTCAACGAGGTTTGGCGTCCATTGGATGGTGGGATCTTGGAGGATTCGGGGTAGGGTTTGGGGGGCGGCGGCGAGGATGGAGGCGGCGATGGAGGCGTCAAGTGGAGGAGGTGGTGGCAGCGGCGATGTGGCGGCGAAGAAGGAGAAGAAGTTGGAGAACAAAGATAAATACAATACGTCCAACGAGAACATAATCAATTAATAAAAAATTACACAAAAGAGCAGAGAAAAAAAAAATTAAAGTTCAACAATTAGGTTTTTTTTTTCTCACTTTTGTGCTACAGATGAAAGAATGAGATTAAGCTCCTATCATTACGCAATTGCTTGAACTTTTTGGGCACTTTTGGTAATCATTCTATTCCCAAGAACAATTTTTTGCTCAAAAATGATTTTTTTATTTTGTTCCCGAAAACAATTTCTGAATTTTTTAAGGCGCTTGATAACTATCTAAAATTTCTGTTCCCGGGGTGAAAATGCGTTTGGTAGGATTCTTAATTTTTTTTTTTTGTTTCTTTTAATTTTTTTAATGCTTTTATTATATTTTTCTTTTTTTCTATTTTTTTCTTTTTCTTTTTCTCTTCTTCTTCCTCCTTCTTTGTAGCCAGTTGCTAGCTATGCCAATGGCAACAGCAGCAGTGGTCGACAATGGCCGATGACCAGCTAGGAGGAAGAAGAAGAGAGGAGGAAAGAAAAAAGAAGAAATATTAGACTTGATTTTCGGCAGCAGTGGCCGACAATGGCCGGTAAAGGCCAATGATAGGCTAGGAGGAAGAAGAAGAGAGAAGGAGAAAAGAAAAAAGAAGAAAAATTAAACTTGATTCTATGAATAATTCCCGAGAATAAAAAGCAATTTTTTCTACTTCTTGATTTTGTTCCAAATCTATTCTCGGGAATAAAAAAAAATGGATTTTTGTTTTCTAGAACAAAAAAATTTACCATATAGAGTTCTATTCTTTTTTTGTTCCTAGGAATAAAAAAATAGAACCCGACACTATTTGAAGTGAAAATAAATAGGCCCTTATTGGCTAGTTGGAGGACTATTTTTACCCCCCTTATGAAGTTAACTTGCCTTATTTAAAGTGTAATATTGTGGTGTTGACTAGTCAACTAGTCAAAAAGCAAAAACAAAATGAAAACGTAGAGAGAAGAAAGGAGAAGAAGAGGAAAAGGTCAAACTCAACGAGCCGAAATAAGTACATTTTGCAGTGTTTGGTAAGAATACAAGTCCTTAGTTCGTATAATCAGAGTAATTTTCAAAGTTGTCTTATATATTCGAGGGAAAATTCCAAATAAAGGTTGAAATGCCATCAATTTTTCAAATAAGAGTTTGGAGTAAACATTGTCTCAAATAAGTGCTCGAAACGTCCTCATTTTCTCAAATAAGAACTTAAGGTGGCCATCATAACGAAAGACTTGGCCTCATCAGCTAGTCAATGGCATTTCCGTCCTTTATATTTTCTTATTTTCTTTCCTTTTTTTGTCCTTTTTTTTTCCAAAAAAGACAAACTAAAAAAAACCAAAAGAAGACTAAAACTATATAAAAAAGACAAATTAAAAAATAAGCCCAAGGAAAAGGCTAAGGCTAGCGCTCCTGCCTGTGACCACCACCTCATTGCTAGTGGGGCATCAGCCATAGTCAACAAGGTCAACAACGCCTCACCAACCCCAAGCCCCCACCAAAATCGAGAGAAGGCTGCAACATTCTCCTAGATCTAGGCTAGAGCCACGGCCCTTGTCGACCGGCCCTCGCCACTAGTTAGCCCTTGCCAAGATTCTGGTGACCTGCCAGCCATGGCCAATGCCCATTGGCGATAGTGTGGCAGCCATAAGTGGGGGAGCCTACATATATTTTTCTTTTTCTTTTTTAGTTTTTAGCTTTTTTGAGTTTTTTTAAAAGGAAAATGAAAGAAAAGAAGAAAAAGTAAAAGATGAAAATGCCTTTGACTAGCCTGTAAGGTTAAATCCTTGTTTGAAACTGATATAGTCACTTCATATCCTTATTTGAAACAAAATCAACTTCATGCCCTTATCTGAGAAAATGAAGACACTTCATATCCTATTTGAGACTACCGGTGAGGTAAGGTCATTCTTTGAGACTAAGGTCTCCATTCAAGATCTATTTGAAATAATGTCTACTCCATACCTTCATTTGAGAAAATGAAGACACTTTAAGCGTTTATTTGGAATTTTCCCCATATTCATCAAGCGCCACGACTCCATAACGCCATAATCTACCATCCCCATATAATTCCAAAGCTTATCAACTCCAAATCTCGGTTTTAGAGTATCCTTCTAAGGTCAAGCCTTTGGCTGATAAGAAATGGAGACTTTGCTAATGGGAGAATTTTGATCACCTTATCACCAAGCATTATATCATGACCATGGTAAGATATTGAGTAACAAATTAGTCAATGAAATGAATCATTGGCATGTGATTTGATAGAGATTGATCAATGGACTTGACTTTAGATATTCAAATAGTGATGGTGGATTAAAAAAGTATTTCTAAATTGTATAAAATTTTGTTAAAATGAAACAGCTCATATTCTATTTAATATGTATGTTATATCTTGGGTTTGGATTATGAGTTTCTAACGTTGCTCTTCATATGTGCATAATGAATACTCAATCTACTTAGAAGAGATATACTATTCACTGAATTGTGGTTACATATGTTATACGTGTTCAATGTTTTTCAGATTCCTCGGTTAGTGACAAATAGAGCAATAACATTCGCGTTATCATCAAGACATTTTGATAGAGGATTTTTGGCTGTAAGCTAAGTTAGTTGTACATTTCTACGTTGTATATGATTGAGATGAGTTTATTGAGTTTAGTTATTAGTTGGAGATGTACATATTCTTTATAATGTATTATAGAAATTCCAATATTGTGACTAACCTGCTAGTTTATCATATATTTTGAAATATATATCTTGATAGTAGGTTATTGGTTATATTTGAGATTGCATCCTTCAGATAAAAGGATGGCCATGTCATCTCCTATTTTTGTTAAATTTGGAGAGTGACATAAAGAGTTCGACAAAAAATTTTAATTTCGACAAATGAGTGTTCCAAAAAATATGACACATCATTTGCAATTTATTATACAGGAATGGCTCAGATTAAGCAATGGTGCATTTGGTTCAACATTTCTAATGGACTTTCAACCTCAAAGCCCCTTGGGGAAATGTTGAATCATTTGGCAATAATTTTAAAGTAGCTTTTAAATGAAAACCAACATTGGGAATGCCAAAAGCCGAATGCTAGTAGGGACTAGCATTGAGCTTTTAGCATTTAACTAAATACTGAAACTCTTTTTTTTTTTCCTTCCAAAACTATTCTCACCCATTCGTCAAATTTCCAATTTTTCCCTCGTTATTATTTTTTAAAATGCTAAAAAATTCTTTAAAAAATCAAAATAAATGCTAAAAAAATAAAATATATATTTACAAAAGACCAACCGTTCACCAGTCCGACGAAGGGTTATGGCCACCAGTGGCTAGATCTAGCATCGACGGCCATCAATCGAGGTCGTCTATGGTCGTGCAACCTCCGATAGCCTTACCACTGGGGGTCCACGACCTCAGGTGACCTAGGTGGCCCACAACCCAAGCGACCAACGCTTGGGTCTCACGGCCTCAAGTGGCCCTCGCCTGGGTCCCACGAGGGTCACGTGCAACCGCAACTATCGGTCACCATTGCACACTTGATGAAATTGGACTATATAAAGACACAAATAATGTTAAAACTTTTAAAGCAAACATTTAAGTATCATATTTTTTTTAAATTAAATCACTTAAGTTACATTTTTTTTAAACTAAGAATTCATATGTGGCATTGATTCTTGGCAAATCACATTGGTGATTTAATATTAAATTAATGCCATAATGGATTTTCAAGTAAGGAAAATCATCGATGTAATTTTAGGAATTTGTTTTTTAGAAGTAATGCAACCAATTTTGGAGCAAACACTGTAATCTCTAAATTTCGCAATTTTATGATTCAGTTAGAATTTAAACAAGCATACCGGCCGAAAGAAAAGGATTTGAACCATGTAAGGATGGATCTTGCACACATCCATCAAGAGGTCAAGATCTTTTGGGGTTTCCATGTGTGTTGACTTTGGGATCAATACGTGGTCAATGGTTCATTGGAAGTCATGGTCTTGATGACGCTTTTACTTGGTGATATTTGGCTCTAAAAATTTCTAACCCATTGTAAGGGAAAGGTCATGGACCAATTTTTCAGCCTTTTCTTCTTTTGACTAACAAGCCTTTAACTTTTTTTTCTTGAAAATGACAAGCCTTCAACTTATAAAGAGAAAGATTCTTGTAATTCCAATCACATGGCGTGCAAAGCGGGTTGAGCATCCAAAACAATAGTGACCCTAGTGGCATCAATTCTCAAAACACAAATTGCACTCCCCCTTCCATCATGTACTCATAAACCAAGAACACCTAATGCTTATGTAAGCAAAAATCATGGAGCTTAATTATTATTTTTTATATTGAACACTCGCCACCTTGGTTTTTTTTTAAAATAGATAGTTATATATATATATATATTTATATATTTGATTTTTTTAGCATTATTGTCAAAATTTATATCTAAAAAGTTGCATATATTATTTTTTTTCAATTTTAAACAACTAAAAATTAAAAAATTAATATTACTCACCTAAAGGGCTTTTCAAATGTGTTTTTTACTAAACGGAATTTCTCTCAAAATTGCTTCTCAAAATATAGTTTACCAAATGGCTTTTATATTTACCGGCCTTTGCATTTACCCAAAGTCCTTTAAGCTAAACTGCTTTGCATTTTCACAATGGATTTTCAAAATACTAAACCAAACACACCCACTTAGATGCAAGACCCATCGCATTAATGGCAGAGATCCATGCGGCCTCTAGGGGATCGGATTCTGGATCAGATACGCCTCAAGAAAAGGTTTACAGGACAAACGGAGAAAAGCACGCAGCTTCCCCTGGCATCAGAAGAGACGCGCGTCGCTCCACTTTAGGAAGTTGACTAAACTCCTACTGGACCCGCCCATGTCACTTTCTCACTCCTTTATAAGACGGCAATCGGACCTCATTGCTAATAAATTCCAACCAGAACTTTATTATCACGAAGACGTCGGTCAGTGTCGATTCAGGAAGGAGAAGCATAATGGAGATGAGATTCATGGGCCTGTTCCTGCTGTTGCTGCTCATCCTTGGTCCTCGTAAGACACCGCACTCACCATCATCACTCTTCCTGGTTTTCATCTTCTGTGTTTCTTGCTTTTCCAAAGTAAATCCCTATTCAAGAAGAAATGCCCACATGGCGTATGAAGGAAAATATAGCAAGATCATCATATTATTAGTTGGGCCCATCTCTTCTAAGCAACTTCGTTCCCATCAACTTGTTAATTTATTTGGGACATGTCGTGCGATCAATGAGAATTCTTTTGTCAAACTATACACAAAGTCAGTTATCATGGATGAAGGAGCTATAAGAGTTTTCTTTATGTGGGCTACATTAATTGAGATTATAACTTACCATTTTACGGGGTTGGTCTAATAAGATAAGGCATAAAGTTTTCTTAATGGTCAAATATGGGTCTGGCTTGTGTGGGCCGAGTTAGGTCCGACCCATGATGAGAGGGGTCGTCCAAAATTCTATAAATAGCACTAAAGTCCCTCCTCTAACCCTCATTCTTCCACAAACTTTCTTTCACCTCACATAAGGCAAACTGTGAGTGACAGTCTCATCGAACCAGGAACCAAGGATCATAGAGGAGAAGAACTTGAGCGTCGGCTCGTCATTTATTGTTGGATTGTCGTCATTCCGCATAAAGAACAATAGACTCCAAATTAGATACGCAAATCTTCGTATTCTTCTTCTACATGTTCAGGTTTCTAGTTATGTTGATCCTGGGATGCCGCTACGACGGCCAACATTTGGTATCAAAGCCTCGTAGCCTAGAAGTCGAACTATTGTATTTGGCCTGTTTTCGGAAATTTTGCCCATTGAAACTTGATTTGAAAACATATTCAAATTCGTCTCGTCGAACCGAGCATTTCAGCAGGTGGCATGCCTTTGGCAAAGGCCAAACACGCTGGTGATGAGCATTTCAGATTTCACCTACCCTTGGACTGTTTTGCCCTTTTTTGTGAATTTTGATCCCAATGAAAGTAGATTTTGAGCACATATATGGATTCTACATGCTAAGACGAGCATTTTGGTGGGTCGTATGTGTCGAGAAGAGGTCGGAAACCGCCGCACGCGCCTCCACGCGCCGAGATGAAGCTGGGAGGCAACACCATGCACCACCATGCAAGCTCATGCTCATGCGCCGAGCACATGATCGCCTATGGCGGTTAGTGATGTTAGCAATGACATCACTCGCCGACTTGGGCCACCACCTTGCCATGCTGACATCAATCAGAGATGATGACATCACCAATGACGTCACTCACCGACTGGTCAACCCAACCCGATGGTCCGTTGATCGGGTTGATCGACCATTGACCGGTTGTACCGATCGAACCCGGTTGGACCGTTGACTAGTTGGACTCGGTGGGACTAGTTTTAGGCTGGCTCAAGGTGGCAAGCACGTAGACCTCATGCGCCACGCATTCCGGCGGCATGTAAGGGCACGTGCGACATCGGATTGGCGGGTGGTTTGGACCGTTGTGCTCATATGGATATTTTCTACACTGTGATATATTTATTTTACATGTTTGATGCTTTTATTGATATGAAAATGCATGTGGAACCCTAAGGTATATGATTTTTGAGGTATTTTTGTGTATTTTTCATGTATTTCTCTATGATTTTAGAAATACATTGAGAGCTCACATGTATATCATTACATAAAGATTGTGTAAAGCATTGATTCATTAATAACATGTATAAGGGTCAGCATGGGTTAATGAATAGAGCAATATGATAGGCATTGCATGTGATTTTAGTGACGAATTACCCCTATTATCCGGTCTAAAATCACATGTATAAGGTAAATGTGAGTTATAAAGTTTATATATCTGGTATAAGAGAGTTTTAATGATTTGATTGGGTTGTGATCGCCAAAGTGACACACTTGATTGGATTTGAAAAATATCAGTCTCACATTGTGATGACATGTGTCATATTCTAATGCGTAGTCATACTCTCAAATGATGGTCATTGTGTATTAGTTCATGAAAGGATGTATGCACAGTATATGATTGAGAGTATACAATTGCATATCATATATTCTGCCCAAAGGTGGTGAATTCACGAAAGGTCAAAATATATTCTCATGACCTCTATCATGTGGAGAGTATACAATTGCATATCATATATTCTACCCAAAGGTGTTTATCTAACGATGTATATAACTCTCAAGATGTGTACTTATAAGGTTTTCAGGTTATACGGCACTCACATGATGCCAATTGCATATGCTACTTGTTATTAAGTCATTTTCTCTATAATGGCAATGTCGTTGTGATTGAGGTTCCTACTGGGTCAAATTTTAAATAGTGAAAAGAGGATTTTTTGTTTGGGATGGAGCTGGTGGATGTTCATATTGCTCTTACTAAGTTTAAGCTGGTGATCTCACTATTAGTTATATGGAACTAGAAAGTATCTTTTGCTGCTTGGGAAAATGACAATTGAATTTTTCTCGTTAACCATGAGGAGTTCCATTTAGGAACACTTGAAAGTGGTTTATCAACTGATTGCATTGCTAAAAGGATGATGAAAATCTTGGTAGCTTGAAATTGTGTATTGTCTATTATCGAGGTTGGGATAAATGCAAGGACTCTTCAACATAAGGTGTGATGATTCTAATGAGGTTAAGGATTACGTCCTAAAGATGGTAGATTTGAAGTACAAAATCATACTCATAAAGGAATTCATGAAATCACCGGTCATTCTAATAATCTGATCTGAAGATAACACCCTTTAAGAGAGATGGTGCCATTCATTACTCTTGTGGAAAAAGAAATGACACATGAGGGACATTGTAATGAATATAAACCTTGGTTGTCCCTGCGTGAGTCTGGAGTTGATGATTCATTGGCATTCATTTATGAATCAAATTCCTACCAAAAGTCTTATCCAGTTCTTAATGGCTAGATAGCAGTGCAACAAATTATGTTGTTTACCATAAAGGGATTCATAAATCTAAAGAAGTGAAATCAAAATGAATCATAACTCATCATGGGAAACAACATTTAACATCGATCTAATGGGAGGTATTGTTTTGACTATGGATTTTGGATTATGGCTTACATTTAATCTTGAGAAACACTTTATGTACCTTCCTTTAGATGGAACTTACTTTCCGTATCATGTCTGAAAGTATGCGACTACTTTTTTGAAGTATAGAACAATGTCGTTTCTATGTTTTCCAAGTCAAATAAAGTTAGGTGCTACAATATATCAAATAGATTGTACCAATTGTGTTAGTCTCTCAACGTTATGTATGTCGTTTTTATAGCTGAAACGATTGCTTTCAATAGATCTTTTCCTAAGAAATAGTCTTATGCATTATAGCATGAACTTATTGATCATATGTCTAGAGAAAGAGTAGAAAGATTGATAACGTTGGCATTTTGTCTACTCTTAAAAGTTACCTAAAGACTTGTACACACTGCTGTAGAAACAAGATGATTAAGATAAGCAAGAAAACTATAATCTGAAGTTCTAAACTGTTGGAGGTCATTCACACTGATATTAGTGGACCATATACGGTAATGTTATATAGAATTTTCATTTCAACACAGTCATTGATGTATATTTCTCTAAAGAAAGGTTAGAATCTTTGGATAGATTCAAGTTCTCTCGGACTAAAGTCAAGAAACAATTGGAACAAGTCTTATGGATTGTCAAATATGACTGCAGTGGTGAGTATTTCGACAAATATGACAATGCTGGATAACTTAAAGGGTCATTTGTCAAATATTTGGAAAGATTCTGAGATAGTAACTTAGTTTACTATGCCCATAAATCTTGAACAAATTGGTGTGGCTAAAAGGCATAATTGCACCATAATGGACATGATAGTGAGTATGATTACTAGAACTAATTTATCAGGTTTTCTGTGGGGCAAAATAGCCCAATATGCATTAAACCGAATTTCTACCAAAGATGTTACGTTGACTCATTTCGAGTCATTGGCTGGACGTAAACCTAACTTGAACCGTCTTAACATTTGAAGTGTCCTACAGAAGTAAGGTTATATGATCTAACATTAAGTAAGTTGAACTATAAAACCCCTCAATGTTATTTCATATCTTACCTAGATCATTCGAAGGGATATCAATTTTATGATCTCAATGGAGGTACAAGAGTTGTGAAATCACAGGCAGCGAAATTTCTAGAATTCAATAGCTGCTCTTAGACTATTAAAAATAATAGTACGGTGAGGATCATTGAGTCTTTGCCTTTGACTATACAGATAATTATGAAGTCTTTTTACACCACAAACTAAGCCTATTGAGGTTCAGGATATTGATATTAATACAATTCCTGATAAAGTTTGTCAAGCCTCTCAGATACACATGATGAAATGGTTATAGCAACTCCACTTAAGAGATCTATTAGGGAAAGACGTTTAGTTTTACAACTGGACTATATAGTCTATCTGGTGAGAGTATGACTACGATATCTACTACGTGGTCGATCTAGTGACTTATGTATAAATGTTGTTTCTTGTCTTTGGTCAGATCTATGGTTAAATGCAATGAAAGACGATCTATAATTTATAAAACATGATAGTGTTTGGGAGCCTATTAAATTGGCTAAGGGTTACAAGCTCATCCGCTGCAAATGGGTGTACAAGACTAAATGAAATTCTAGAGGAAACATTGAGAAATTTAAACTTTGACAATAGAGAAAGGTTTCACTCAGAGAGAAACTTAGTCTTTTCTAAAGAATACTTCATAATGAATATGGTATTAGTAGCTCATTTTTGACATGGAGTTGCACTCGATGAATGTTAAAACTCCATTTTTCAATAGATACCCGAAGGTTTTGCAGCAAATGATTTAGGTAAGCTTACGTGTAAACTAAAAAGCCTTATTTATGGTCTTAAGCAAGTTTGTAGACAATGGTGCTTGAAGTTTCATAGTATTGTTACTTCATTCAATTTTGTTGAGAATAAAGTAGATTGGTATAATATTGGAATACTGCATAAGACAAAGCAGATGTTGTCAAGAAATTTTGGCTTGAAAGACCTTTGTCAGGTATCTTTTTGCTTTGGCATTGAGATTCATAGGGATCATTATCTACATATGTCAGGTTTATCTCATATTGCATATGTTGATTGTATTTTGAAAAGATTCAACAAGTCAAGAGTTGCTCCTATTGTTATCTTGGGAAAACCCAAATGAAGGATATACCTTATGTTAGTGCACTTAAAAGTATCATGTATGATCAAGTCTGCATCAGGCTAGATATTACTTTTGTTGCAAGACTTTTAGGCAGATATCAGTCGAGTCTAGAACATGATCATTGGATTGCTACCAATAAGATTTTGAGATATTGAAAAGGACAAGGAAATTGTATGCTGAAAAACATGTTCAAGATTTGAAGCTAATAGGGTATTCAAATGCAGATTTTACTAGCTATAAGGACGACAAGAAGTTGACAATAGAATATATCTTTATATCAGCAGAAAGTGCAGTATTATGACAAAGCGATAAACATAAATCTATATCATCATCTACCGTATAAACGAGTTTGTAACATGTTTTTCAGCTGTTACTCAAGATATTTAACTTTAGAACCTCATTAAGGAGTTAACCATACTTGATTTTATGAATAAACTCATACGGTTGTATGAAGACAATAATTCTTCAATGTTATTTATTAACAACAATAAAGGTATCGAGGGGTCTAGATATGTGGCGGTCAAGTTTTTGACCATAAGGAAACGATACATAATGGTGACACAACAGTAAAGCATATTTCCACAGATAATGTGGTTATAAACCCACTAATTAAAGACTTTCACCCTTTGAATGACATGTCATGAACATGGGTTGAGAAGCATCATTGGATGCTGCTGTTTAGTGGGAACTATAGAGCAATAAAGCTTATATATATTACACATTCAATAAAGTGTTCATGAATATATGATCACTATATTGAATTGATTATATGTAATGGAAATCTCAAGGTATTGTGTAAGCCTTGAGTGGAGGCTAGGGGCATCTGGTTATCAACCTTGAACATATGTCTTGATTATACATAAAGAAATATTAATCATAAGGATAAGACATATGTGAGTTCATTGGAACCATAAGAATATTATTTCGTGGCACATCCAGTTTTCTGTGACACTTAAGGTAAGAGAATAATAATCGACAATGGAGATAACCATATTGAATCCATATCAATAAAGTTAAAAATACTCATGACCATGGAAAGCTCTGTGTGAGTACATACAATTACCGCCATAATTCGGTATTGAAGACTTTATGGGATAGGATTGACTATTAAAAATTGTCACTAGACCAACATAAATGTGCGCACATACAATACAATATCAATTAACATAGCCCAAGTGGGAGAATGTAAGAGTTTTCTTTATGTGGGCTACATTAATTGAAATTGTAATTTATCGTTTTACGGGGTTGGTCTAATAAGGTAAGGCATAAAGTTTTCTTAATGGTCAAATATGAGCTTGGCTAATGTGGGCCAAGTTGGGCCCGGCTCGTGATAAGAGGACCCGTCCAAAACTCTATAAATAGCGCTAAGGTCTCTTCTCTAACCCTCATTCTTCCACGAACTTTCTCTCACCTCACATAAGGCAAGCTGTAAGTGGCGGTCTCATCGAGCCACAAACTGAGAGTCATAGAGGAGAAGAACTTAAGCGTCGGCTCGTCGTTTGAGCGTCAAATCATCATCATTCCATATAAAGAATGATGGATTCCAAATTAGGTACGCAAATCTTCATATTCTCCTCATACATGTTCGAGTTTCTAGCTATGTTGATCATTGTACGCCGCTACAACGGTCAACAAGAGCAACATTATTCACGAGTGTAATGTCTTCGACACCTATTTAAAAGTGGCGCTTGTGTGATATTTTCTTACAAGACACATTATCTCATGAAATTTTTATAAAAAGTGACGCTTGTGTTTTGTGTTTTCCATCTAACAAAAGTCTTCATGAGTACCTTTTGTTTTTTCTTTTTGTGAAATTAATACAGAAAAATTTGATAACATACCTAAAGAAAGAAGTATTAAAGGGGCTGCCAAAAGCCACAATCATAAGGCGAGACTACTTTTGTGTGTATATGTTCTAAAATGTATATGGAAAGTCAAATTTATTATGATCCACATGAGATCCATCAAATCTGATAGTTCATAAGAGACTGGAGTAAAGCAATCCACCAATGCCATGTCAGTTTTACAGAAGAAAGTTCACTAATTTTTTTAACCCAAGACAGTAAGATTGAGCTGTCGAACCTTCTCGTGTGAGCTCATTCCAAGATGGCCGTTGACGTCGCTTGACCTAGGGAGTCAGCAGTGGCCCCGTCCCGCTCTGCATCGGGTCTAACTTATATACTCTTGCATGCATATGTTGGGTCTAACAAGGATATTTGTGCAGAGGATGTTGTGAGTGCGTATGAAGGACCGAAGTGCGAGTCAAAGAGCCTAAAATTTAAAGGAATGTGCATAAGCAGCCTCCACTTTGGCCTGGTCTGCAGGGACGAGGGCTTCGAAGGCGGCAAGTGCAAAGGCCTCCGGCGCCGCTGCTTTTGCTTGAAGTCTTGTGGAGAGGGACCACCACCATAAGGAGAGCAACCACCACCATATGGAGAGCGACCACCTGGTGGGACAGCCCGGGTTCATTAGGAATCGATAACTGCAGTAGCTAATTATCATGTAATAAGTCTGTAAAATCATATGCCGAACATGTTCGGAGAGAAAATGCGCTATCACAAACGATATCTCAATATATTGACATGTTAGACGATGGTATCGGCAGAATCCATGACTTATTAGAGTTTTTGCTTGGGTCCCCTTCAAAGAATGAAGATAATGCCGATGCAATTAGGGACATTAATTTCCAGATTTAGTGCATAGATAACAAGCGCCTGATATAATATATGGTAAGTCTAATTGCTAAAGACAATAAAAGGTCGATTACTAGTAAGAGCCGACACTCAAGGCCGAGATGATTTCGTTGTTTTTAGTTCTACTTAAAAACACGAGTTTCATCGTTCCATAATTCGAGAGTGGAGATGTATCTGCAATATTTAGAAAGCACCTAAAACTTCTTGAGAATCAAAAAGGGCAAGAATGCCTACCCACTTTCTGATATTGTATGACGATGCTTGTGATTCTGTCTCCTTTTGAAATGACTACTAAGACATAGGAGTAGTAATATTTTACGCACCGCAAAACTTTAAATCCGGCAAGAAAGATGACAATGTATTTAGGCCGAAATGCATTCAAATTATAAAAAAGACGAATAACGATAAATATGACACGCCCTGCGAAAACATTATCAATTAAGGAAAGTTTAGACCGAAGATAGTCCAAATTCACGCTTCAATTTTTTTCCTTTGTTAGCATATTGCTAGAGATGCAAGAACCAGATTGAGCTCATGAGCAGCGTTCTTAAAGTCCAAAACTTTTGTTTACTAGTTGGGGCACTAATTTTTACCCGCTGGATTAGTTGAAGATAAGAAAATGCAATTTGCTGCATTATCGAAAGAGTTCGTAAATTCTCCATTTTAAATGAATAAGAATGGGTGTTTCAAGAAAGATGACGACATTATTTGCTAGTTATTACAAGAGAATTGCTCGATCGAACCCACGTTTATGGAGCATATACCAATCACAATAGTCAAACGATGTGAAGTCCATTACTTTAATTGTGGCATCCGGAAATTTCGGGAAAAGTACCAAAAAAGTCCTAAACCTTTTGTCTTTGTGCCGATTTAGTCCTAAACATTTTTTTGGTGCCGATTTAGTCCTAAACCTTTTTACGTTGTGCCAATTCAGTCATTTCCGGCCAAAATTGGCCGGAATTTGCTGACTAGACGCCGGCCGGCTGACGTGGGCTACTTTTAATAATATTTTAATTTTTTTTAATTTTTTTATTTTTAATTTTCTTTTAATTTTTTTTTCTTTTTGTCTTCTCATCTTCTTCCTCCAGCCGGTCGCCGGACCTCGGCGACCGGCCAAAGGCGACGGCCGGCGAGGTCGACCGCCTCGCGCTGGGCGGCGAGGCTCGCCCTCGTCGGATCTAGCGAGGCTCGAGCCTCGCCCATGGCCGGCGAGGCTCGACCTCGCCCGCCCGGCCTCGAGGCGCCCTCGAGGCTCGGGTGGCGAGCCTCGCCCTCGCGGGATCCGGCGAGGGTCGGGCCTCGCCCATGGCCGGCGAGGGCGAGGCCCGCCAGCTCGGCGCTTGGAGCATGGGGAGGAGAGCGAAGCCGACGGTGGCGAAGCTCGGCCAAGGAGACGACGCGGAGCATGAGCCGAAGTCCACGGTGCCGCTCGGCGGCAGCGACGACGACGACGATGACGAGGAAGCAAATGAAGACCTGAGCCTGAAAATCGTCGAGAAGGCGCTCTCGGTGCGCGCCGCGGCTCGCCTCCACGCCGCCGGGCGTCGACGTGTCGGAGGAGGATGACGATAGGCCTCGGTTCCGTTAGACCTCGAGGACCGAATCTGGCCGCCTCCTCGCGCCGAGCTGGCGAGGCTCGCCCTCGCGCCGAGCGGGCGAGGTGGCCGGCGAGGTCGACCTCGACCTCGCCGGCCGTCGCCTCGGCCGGTCGCCGAGGTCCGGCGACTGGCTGGAGGAAGAAGATGAGAAGACAAAAAGAAAAAAAAAATTCAAAAAAAAAATTCAAAAATTCAAAAATATTAAAATATTATTAAAAGTAGCCCACGTCAGCGCCGATCGGGCCACGTCAGCCGGCCGGCGTCTAGTCAACAAATTCCGGCCAATTTTGGCCGGAAAGGACTGAATTGGCATAACGTAAAAAGGTTTAGGACTAAATCGACACAAAGACAAAAGGTTTAGGACTTTTTTGGCACTTTTCCCGGAAATTTCTTACATTAGTTGATAATACTTAGGATGTAAAGATCCATAAATAATTTACACGGATGATAATTTAACAATTTATTTAACTGGATAAAATTGGACTTAATTGCATAATCAGTTTAAAAGGGGGCTGTTTTGGTAATTTTATGAAGTCCATGACATGTCCATGGCATAAGTAAAGTATTCATATGTTTTAGATAACAAATGAATGGCCTTCGATATTTAATTCTTTGCTACGGTTTACACAAGAAATGCCCAAAGATTGGTGTGTTATTATTTGCACAATAATTACATGGTAATTGTTATGTAGTGATGTTGCTTGTGATGAGATGAATAAGAGTTTGTGGCTTTGTAAATGATGATAAATGGATATTTGGTTTCCATTGTCCAGGCGAGAAATGCCAAGAGACTCTGATAATAAAATTGTATATTGGAATTGTTATCTTATAACGATTTGCATGTTGAAGAGGCCATGTGAGGGATATCTTTGCCATGACCTATTCGCCAAAGAGTGATTCCCTTGTATGAGCATGTATATAAGGCTCTAGGAAAAAATAGATGTTCTACCCTCTACGATAAGTCTTTACAAGATTGAGAGGTCATGAAGTACTATGATTATACACGAGATAATATGGCATGTATGGTCTAATATGACTTGAGTAACCTGTTATGAGAATAAGTATGAAATAATTATCATCATGCAATTGTATCATGGTATATTTATCCTCGCTAATCTAGAGCACATTCATGATGGATGGGTTAAGACATTTATGATTATACCCCCATAGATTGGCAATGACAATATCTCGTTAGTTGAGATGAGTCCTACTTGGAGACAAGAGGGCTAGGTACTCGCTTTGTATATTGGGGAGCTACTTGTGCATCGTGAAATAATATGTCATCTACTTGCACTTCAGTGAATAATTCTATGCCACATTGACCTGTAATTTTCATTTGCAAATCACAATAGAAAAGCGGGTGCATTTACCATATTCATTTTGTATATAAAAATATTATGCACTCGTCTTGAGTTCATGTTGTTTTGTTTAATATCGAATCAAGTGGCAAGATGATCTCCTACTTTAAGCCTCACTGAATTTAGTCTTCAACCAAAATATATTTTAAATTGGTCCAATTCAGAATTCAGGGACATTCAAATGAGCAACCTCTTCAAGGATTAGATTAGAGTGCACAACAAAAGTAGGAGTATGTCTTCTATATTGGGAAGTTTTGATTATGTATAGTAAAAGAAAAAGAATTGTGCACATCATTGTGAGGTCAAACTATTTGTTGGTTTTTTTTTTTTTTTTTGGTTATGGTGGAACTGGCTTGCAGCCGACTATGAAGCACGGACACGCTGTCCGTGCTCGCGTATCGTGTCCGACACGTGTCGGAGCATGTCGGACACCTCGACACGCTCAGACACGCTCGGACACGCGGTCAACGCGTGTCGGATTTTTCGACACGTGGTCAACCTTTTCCCGACACGTTTCGACACGCGTGTCCGGGAGGGAGTAGACCATGAGCGACGGCGAGAGACGGCCGAGCTTAGACTGAGGCAAGGGCCGGCCCTGTGAGGGAGAAAGGACCAAAGGTGAGAGGAAGAGGAGAGGAAGGCGGTCGTGCGGCGAGCGGCGAGCGGCGAGGAAGGGGTCGTGCGTGCGGTGAGGAGCGGCGAGCGGCGAGGAAGGGGGGCGTGCGGCGTGCGGCGAGGAAGGGGGCGTGCATGCGGCGAGGAGCGGCGACCAGCGAGGAACGAGGTCGTGCGGCGAGCGGCAAGGAGGGAGGAGGAGAAGAGGAAGGGTCGCGAGCGGCGAGGAGAAGGAGTAAAGGAGCTAGGGTTTCTGAGAAACTCAAAAGTCATTAAAAAAATGGGAGTCTATGGGTACCTATTTTGGGGGGAGGGAAAGTGACGGATAGATGGGGGAAATGGACGATTGTGGGAGGGAAAGGAAAAATAAATAAATTTGGGTGGGGGAATGGACGATGGTGGGGACTGGGGAGGGAAAGGAAAATGAATTTGGAAGTGGGGGGAAATGGATAAGGAAAAGAAGAGAGTGGGGGAATTTTTTTTAATCAGAAAAATAAATAAATGAGATTAAAAAATAAAATTAAATTTGGGGGGAGGGGGGTTTCGAAAAATAAATATAAATTTGGGATAATGAAATAATAAAAAAAGTGTAAGATTTATTAATATTATTAGTATAAATTCATTGTAAACTCTTTATTTATTTATTTTGTGAATTTGAATTAAATTAATTAAAAATAAATAAATTATTTAATATTTAACGTGTCGGAACGTGTCGAAATTCTCTACTTTTTGAGAAATGACGTGTCGCGTGTCGTGTCGTGTCGTATCGTGTGTCCGTGTCGCCGTGTCCGTGCTACATAGGCAGCCGACAGCCGCGCCGTAAACCCCCAGGTGACACATAAGTAGGAGAACCCACCACCCCTAGAGTCACACTTCATATATCTAGCGTCTCCCCTGAGTTGCGAACCCTTCACCTCTGAGCTGAGGATCAGTAGAGCCTTATCCAGCGGAGCCACCACGGCCGGTGGTACTATTTGTTGCTTTTGATGTTCAAATGGTGTGGAAATTTCAGGTCGCGGCATTAATTGTGGAGATCCACCTAGTGGATCGGGGGGATCGGATTTTCACGAAAATATGCCTCGAAATAGGGTTTATCGTACAAATGGATTAAGCATGCGGTTTCACTAGGCATCGAGGAAAGAAGTGTGTCACTACACTTGGAAAATTGACTAATCACGACGGTTACTCTTGTAATTAATTTCTGCTAAACAAACTTCTCGCTATCTCACTCCTTTATAAGCTGGCGGTCGGACCTCATTTGCTAATCCGGCCAGAGATTGTCATCATCAGGAGCATCGGTCGGTGTCGATTCTGGAAGGAGAAGTAGATATGGAGACTAGATGCATGGGGCTGGTCCTGCTGTTGCTCCTCCTCCTTGCTCCTGGCAAGACCCTACCCACCATCCTCACTCTCCTGGTATTCATCTTGTGTTAATTTTTTTCCTTTTACTAAATAATCTCTACACCAGGAGAAACCCCCCCCCCCCCCAAAAAAAAAAAAATTGTGGAATAGGATGTAACATACAACTTGCGACTCTCCAATGTTCGATTTGTGCATGTGCCACTACAAATGAGTAAGCCCGTGGTTCATGTTCCATGTATCTAAATGCATCTAAACCGTTAGGAGCACAACCCACATTGGATCCGGTAGTCCATCCAGGTACATTTTTTAATAGACTTAACACGCTGGCCAACTACAATGAAAGAAATGTCAGCGAGTTATAACATACAACTCGTAACTATGTAATGATCAATTTGGACTTGTGTCATATAAAAAGGTAAAATCGCGATATAAATTAGACTGATTATGCTTTTTGTGACTCGAAGGATCCAACGGGCTACTCATTATATTGATGACGAAGTTAGTCACTTTCCATCTATCAAGTCAACTTAAAACCCTTTTTTTCCTTTTTTAAATGGGTGAATTTAGATCAACAACTTCCTTCTTTCGATCGGTTATCCAAAAAGACTGAACGGATTGGCGAGTGGTAAAATGACCGAGTCTTATATCTCAAGATGTATAGGGCCTCAAGTTTCCTGCTTAGGTCACGAGACCGATTCAAAATGCCACACGATAATTAAAAAAGAAAAGAGACGGAGAAAATCAGTCCATCAAAGACATGTCAATTCTACAAAATAAAATGTAATAATCTTTTTTTATCTATAAGCGGGGATGAGTAGGGTTTTTCTATTTAACCCAACAAAAATTATATCTATAAACGTTATTTTAATCTTTTTGAAAAAGAACTTGTCTTCCTTAAATTCTAGGGCTGCTGTCGCCCCTTGATCGGGTTTTAACTCGAATACTCTTCTTTGCATATATATGTTGGTGCAGAAAAGGTGGTGGGGCGAGTTGAAGGAAGGATGTGCGAGTCGCAGAGCCACAAATTCCATGGACTGTGCATGAGCGACCGCGCCTGTGTGGTGGTCTGCAAGGAAGAGGGCTTCGACGACGGTAAGTGCAGAGGCTTCCGGCACCGCTGCTTCTGCCGCAAGCCTTGCTGATGGATCGTCCGGAAGGCAGCCTGGCCGGACTGATTAGGAGCCAATAACAGTAATAGCTAATTGTCGTGTAATAAGTCTGCATAAAATCATAAGTCGAGAACATTCGGTCAGAATTTGTGCTCTCACGATATTATCTCAAACATTATGGAAATGTTGTTGCGACTCTTAGTATTATCTCACACCGGTTTGACTTTTTGGCTTGGATCCCCTTCTTTGAATGAAGGGGATCCAAGCTAAACATATGCTTAGGATTTTTTGGCTGATGCAACTAGGACATTAATTTATAGATTTAGCACATAAATAACAAGCATCTCAAGTAGCATATGGTTAGTTTAAAAGCTACAGAAAATAAAAGAGTAAATTATCCAAAAGGTCATAAATATATTGTTTTGCCAATTAAATCCTACACATTTTTATGTTTTGCCAAGTGAGTCCATCCAACTAATTTATCCTAAAATTGCCAATGCATATCCCAACCATCCTACTTGACACGATTAACACTGACTTGAATTTTTTTTATTTTTTCTTTGTCTTCTCTTTTCTTTGTTTCTTTTATGTTACTGTGGTTGGGGACAGTCACCGAGCCCTCACCAAGTCTAGGCAAGGGCCACAACCAGTGAATACTTTGTGGTCCTTGCCCAAATCATCATCACGACTGTGGGCAAGGCTGGCTCACTTGCAGCCGCAATGGCCCCATCGAAGGCCAACAAGGGCCCGGCGACCCTTGTTTGTGAACCGTAAGGGTCACTAAGTTCTCGTTAGACAGAGTTGTTAAAAAAAAAAATAGGGAAGCAATGGAAAAAATTGAAAAATTCGAAAAAAAAATTATTTAAAAATTTCACATTAATGCTAATTGCACCACTATCTGTTTTAGCGATTTTAAGTTAAAATTGATTAAATTGACTCAATTGATAAAAATTAAAAATTAAAAATTATAATAAAATTGACAAAATTGTAATATATTTAAGAATTTTCAGATAACTTTCCCAAAATTAATGGGAGGTCACTGACTTATCCCGAAAAAGAAAAAGTGTTAAAAAGGGAGAAGCCTGTGTTGGCGAACGTTTTGAGTCAATATAGCCTTCGTTGTCAAGTATAAATGAAAATTTCTCATAAATGGTCAATCGCTCCCCCGAGTCCACATCCAATACTGGACCACCGCATTGACAGGTGAAATTTATTCCAGCCACGAGGTACTGAAACCAGGACAAAATAATGCTCCAAAATAGGACAAATTCCCAATTAGGTCGCCCATAAAAAATGCCTCCTCGCCCTATGAGGAAAATTACAGTTTCTTTCTTCTTCTTTTTCTTTTGAGTATCCTCTGAAATAAATATGAATCCCATACTTCATGTCCAAATCCTCGTCACCACGATTAACTTTTATTAGGATTACTGTCCATAAATACTATAATAATCTCTTATGATTTACGTTATGATACGCATGAATATCTTTATCAGTACTCGGGGCAATAAATTATCCTAACAATTTAGCCACTCTCTGTCATCATAAGTCCAATTGTCTCTTATTAAATATGGGGACGGTCCTCGAAACAACCAGTTAATTTCTATACGATGTTGAAAGGAAGGTTCAGCCGGGGAAAAAGATAATATGTTTGAAAAGAATATGCAGAAAAGGAAAGTAAAAACAATCATAAATATGCGGAAAAGGAAAGTAAATAGAATCATTGTCGAGTTATATCAAAAAAAATGCTTCAGAAGCACCTTCCGATGTTGAATGTACAATTATGTCCCTTTTGATCGTGGGTCTCTCCTCCTTCCCCGAAACCTCTTGCAAGTTGCTTTATTCGCAGGGAGTCTCGCCATGATTGACCTGGATTTCGCTCTCTTCCTTCTGCCTGGACCTCCATCGCTTTTTGTCTTCCCATGGCCTCCCTTTCTTGGAAACCCCCACTGACCCAGCTTGTATATCCTCTCCCCGTCTGGCTTCCCCATCTCAAACCTTTCTGCTTTCTCCTCTGTTCTTGATACTTCTGCCGATGGGGTCTTCACCAGCGTCGCGCGGGCCAGCTCCGGCTCCGAGCTTCCACGACTACTTGCCGGGCATGGCCGAGAAGCTCGGTGGGGACGGCCTGATCGGCGAGCTGTGCAAAGGGTTCCGCCTCTTGATGGACGAGGACAAGGGGGTCATCACGTTCGACTCGCTCAAGAGGAACGCCGCCCTCATGGGGCTGCACGGCCTGGGCAACGACGACCTGCGGTCCATGCTGAGGGAAGGTGACTTCGACGGCGACGGGGTGCTGAGCCAGATGGAGTTCTGCGTCCTGATGTTCAGGCTGAGCCCCGAGCTCATGGAGGACGCGGAGTCGTTCTTGGAAGATGCTCTTGAACAGGAACTCAAGGCCTTTAGACGATGATGTTCTCTATCTCTCTTCTTTCTCTTCTTCTTTTTTTCCTTTTTCTGAGGTTATGACTGGAGGGCTGATCATGGCTGCCCGGGGGCAGAGCTTGCGCCCTTTGCATCAATGGTGGATTCTACCCCTCTTTCTAAAATAATTTTTCTTTAGCTTTTTGCTGTCCGAAGGCGACACAAAATATTTTCGAGCAAATCAAATCAAGAAATGTGTACTCCGATGTTCGCATCAACAATTCGACGGTCCACGTTAGGAAAATCGGCCGGTAAAAGAAAAGGTAACGGAATGAGCGGAACATTTTAAAGAATACGAGTAATGTTTTGAAACATAAAATTGTGAAGACGAAGATTCTAATCCTATGCAAAGAGTACTTAGTATGCTCTTTTAAGAGCTGCTAATTACATGGATCCGAAAAAATAAAACAAGAAGCGTGAATTATACCAAACGTAGTAATTTAATGGTAGATTGGTTTCATTATCTTCAAGGAAATTTCGAAAAAAAAAAAAGAGGCTCTAAACCTATTACGTTTATGCCAACCCAATTCTATTTTTTTTAATTTGCTCAATTTAATCCGAAGTCTTTTGACAATTTGCTATTATATTCCTTTCGATCAATTTTAATTGAAAATCGATTGTCCTATACGGCATCGTCGAAACTGGCATAAACAGTATTGCAATCTTTAATAATTATTCTGAATATTTCCTTTTTCCGTTCTCTATTTTTTTTTCTTTTTTTCTTTTTCCCTCTACCAACCCACAGCCTCAATGGTGGCTTCCCTCGCCCAAGAATCCATAGGAGACCTCATTTAAAAAAATAAAAAGAACAGGACAAATGAGGAAAAAAAGAAAAAACAAACAGATTATTTAAAAATTATAAAAAGTATCCACATCAGTATTGACCATACAATGTAAGACGGCTAGCATGCATATTAATAATTCCCAACCAAAATTAACCGAATAGACTATATTGACAAATTATCAAAAGGTTTAAGAAAAAATTGATTAAATTCAAAGATTGAGAATTGATAATTATCCCCCTTTATCTTTTATAAGACTATAAGTCACAAATTCGAATTACGTTCTGAGCAAACCACTAAATAGCTTATGACTTAATAAGCATTTCCCAACTTCTAGCACACTTACAGAGATATAATAATAGACTCGTAAACCTATGGATGGGATGATTAGTGATGGCTCAGAAACTGAAACTTGCATATAATGTGTGAAAACTTATGATGACACTCAGAGAAATAGGACATCTCTTCTCGCCATTTTTCACCAATTAAAAAAGGATACTTTGCTTTGGCCAAAAAAAAAAAACTTACTATATATACACACACATATTATGAGGGAATTCAAGAAAATTTTTAAAAGCATCGGATTCTGAAAATCCTTTTACTGTGAGTTTTGGAATTTGACAATTATTCTGAAACTTTCTATTCCAAACTCCAAAGCAGTCGCTCACCTATTCTCATCAAGAATCCAAAATCGCATTCCTTAATTTTACCGGGCTCATCATGAGGATCCAAGATTCAGTCCTTTGCAAACTCGGTTTCTGAATAAATAGATAAAAAAAAAAAAAGCATAATCGGTTGTGGCCGAAGGAGGAAATTACTTGGAGCAGAAAAAACCAAATGGAGATGGAGGACCTAAGTCCTTGTGCGAAATCATAGTCGCTTTTGGTCTTCTAAAGGTGACGTTATCGCTTGGGCAAAAAGAAAAGAAGACCAACAATAACTTAAAAAGAGAGAGAGAGAGAGAGAGAGTCTTCGTTTTCGTCGAGAAGGACAGACAGAAGCTTCTAAGACATATCGTTATCTTGTTAAGGAACCAGGCACGAACGGGTCAAGTACTCCTCGGACAACCATCCAGGGGGAACCATAGCTTAGACCAAACACGTTGCTCAGTAGAAGCATGTGTTGCTTACCGCTAATTCCACGTGGAGTGGAAATGTGTGCTGTGGAAGCATGTGCTGCTTACCGCTTAGCAAAACCAGGCACTTTTTCTTTTCTTTTTTTATCTCTTTGTCGTCAATCTTCTTGATTTATTTCATTTGGACACAGTCTGATAGCCTAGCAATCAAGTAATTGACGATTTTGGTACCATATTGAAGTAGTCTTGACAAAATTATTTGAGAAAGTTCAAGATAGGTTTAACCTCGCACATTTTCAATTTAGCCCAAAATCTTTGATAATTTGTCAATATATTCTTTTTAGGTAATTTTAATCGAAAATCATAGACATGTACATTGTGGCAAGATCGAAGTTGGCATAAATGATATTTGCAAATTTTAATAATTATTCTAAATATTTCCTTTTCTTTTTCCTTTTTCTTTTCATTTTCTCTTATTTCCCTCCACCAACCCACAGCCTCAACAATGGCTAGTGAGAGCCGCGATCCCCTCGCCCAGTGCCAGCAAGAATCCATTGGAAACCTCATTTGAAAAAACAAAAAGAAAAGGACAAATGAGAAAAGAAAAAGAAAAAAAATAGAAAGATTATTTAAAAATTGTAAAAATTATCTAAATCAATATTAACCATACCATATAAGATAGCTAGCATATACATCAATGATACCCAATCAAAATTGGTTGAATAAATCATATTAGCAAATTGTCGATAGATTTATGACAAATTTGATTAAATTAAAAGATTTAGAACTATTAATTATCTCCATTATCCTTTAAAGATCACAACTCATAAGTTCGAGTAATGTTACGAGACAACTTCTAAATAGCCTGTGACTTAGGCACTTGCTGCCTCATGTTGAGAGGCTTCCCAACTTCTGACAAATTTATGAGATTTGATAACAGACTCCTATACCTATGAATAAAATATGTAAGAACTTATGAGAACGCTGAGAGCAGGAGCTCCATTGGACGTCTTTCCTTGCCCTTTTTCACCAATTAAAAAAAGATACTTTGCTTTAGCCAAAAGTATAAAAAAGAAAAAAAGGAAGAAAAAGAAAAAAGAAAGCCACTATATATACACACATACATATTGTGAGAGAATTCGAGAAAATTTTAAAAAGCATTGGATTTTGAAAATCCTTTTATTGTGAGTTTTGGAATTTGACAATTATTCTGAAACATTTTGTTCCAAAGTCCTAAATTTTGTCGGGCTCATCATGAGGATACAAGATTTAGTCCTTTGCAAAGTATACTTGGTTTCTAAACCCAAAAAAAAAAAAAAAGTAAACTCGGTTGCGGCCAAAAGAGGAAATTACTTGGAGCATAAATAACCAAATGGAAATTGTGATGGCCCATGCAATAGTGCGCGGGGAGAAGGGATGGCGGTGCATCCATACCTTAGTCCTCAGACATGCGCAGGAGGGGGCGTCTCTTGTCCCACATTATATAAGGAGGTAGTCTTGGGCTAACTTATAGAGTTTTGGTCCTTCTAACCGTATATACGTGTTTTCTTGAAATAGTATGGATTATCCTAACAAGAATAAAACCATCAGAACTTAATGTCCAAAGTGGACAATATATGTACAATGGCAAGTCACAGTCTTTATAGGTAGTATCAGAGACCACATATGAGACCACAGCGAGCACCCTATACTCTAGGCTAACTTATAAGGCTTAGATTTCTCTAACTATAAATATACATTTTCTTAGGTAATATGGACTGCCCTAAGAAGAACAAAACCAGTATAGGTGTGTTTGTTTGTGTTTCTTTTTTCTGTTTATAAACACAAATCTTGTTTTTTTGTTCCCGGGAACAAAAAAAAGAATAGAAACGCGTTTACTTGCGTTTTTGTTCTAGATCTATTATTTTGTTTCCGGGAACAAATTTGGAACAGAAACAAGAAACAATAAAAAATTGTTTCTTGTTTCTGGAACACTTTGGAGAAACAAATTTTCTCTCTTCTTTCTTTTCTCCTCTTTATTTTCTTTTGGGAAAAAGCCACGAAAAACCCTGAACTTTGCCCAAAATGACACATTTACCCCAAACTTTTTTTTGTGACGTGAAAAACCCTTAACTTTGCCAATTGTGACACATTTACCCCAAACTTTTTTTTGTGACACAAAAAACCCTGAATTTTTGTTATGTAACACATTTACCCCAAAATTATAGGGCATTTCGATCTTTTAATTTTTTTAATTTTTTTTTTTTTTTTTTTTTTTTCTTCTCTCTTCCCTCCACCGGCGGAGGGAAGCCGGCGTCCGGCGAGGACTGCCCTCGCCGGCGTCAGCGAGGGTCACCCTCGTCGACGTCGGGCCGTCCTCGCCCTCGGCGGCGTCGAGCGCCCCGCCGCATCTAGCGAGGGCGGGGACACCCTCGCCGGCGTCGCGCGAGGACGGGACACCCTCGCCCGCGTCGGCGAGGGGTGCCCTCACCGACGTCGGGCAAGGGTGTCCCTACCCTCACCTGCGTCTGGCGAGGACAATCCTCACCCGACGCCGGCAAGGGCGGCCCTCGCCTACGTCTGGCGAGGACGATCCTCACCCGATCTGGCGAGGGCGACCCTCGCCGAACGCCGGCTTCCCTCCGCCATGGCCAGCGGAGGGAAGAAGAAAGAAGAAGAAAAAAAAAGAAAAAAGAAAAACCAGAATAAAAGGACAAAAATGCCCTTAATGGGGTAGATGTGTCACGGTTTGAAAAGTTTGGGGTTTTTCACGTCACAAATAAAAATTTGGGATAAATGTGTCACTTTAGGCAAAATTCAGGGTTTTTCGTGGCTTTTTCCCTTTTCTTTTTCTTTTCTTCTTCTTTTTTCTTTGGCCGGTCGCCGGCCTCGGCCATGACCGACAACCAGCCATCGAGAGCCGGCGACCTCGCCGGAGCATCACCAGCCCCGGCGAGGCCGAGTGTCGCCGGCCCCTAGCGAAGCCAACCTCGCGCCAACCGGCAACGCTCGGCCTCGCCGGATCTGGGGGAGCCTAAGCTCGCCCAGCCAAGGCGAGGCCGAGCCTCACCCAACCACGGCAAGGCAGCCGGCCAAAAGGAAGAAAAAAAGAAAAAAGAAAGAAAAATACAATAAAAATATTTAAAAATTAAAAAAACACAAATTTACCAAACGTGTTTCTGTTCTTTTTCTATTCCAGGAACAAGTTTACTAAACGCGTTTTTGTATAGGCCCAGGGGTCCTTACAGAAATGGATGACCCAATTCCTTCTGCGAAACCAAACTTGCTTTGTCTTCGAAAGTTGACGTTATTGGTTGGGCAAAACGAGAAGGAGACCAACAATAATAAAAATAAGAGTAATAATTAAAAATAAAAATAGAGAGAGAGAGTCTTCGTTTTCGTCAAAGAGGACAGACGGAAGCTTCTAAGATCTATCGTTATCTTTGTAATGAACCAGGCACGAACTTGTCAAGAACTAAGTAGTACTTCTCGGACAACCACCCATGGGGAACCATTGCTTGGATCAAACGTGTTGTTCAGTAGAGCGCCGAGGTAAGTTTGAGCTTGTAAATGGCCATCGAAAAATCTGATACCGGAACACCCCCGGATCTCAGCCGAACATGTAGCTTAGGCCTTAGTCAAGCATAGCGAAGGGGGCCGCTCGTCACTGAGTTTCTAAGAAAAAATATGCGTTTGATAAAGACACAAAATTTCTATTTTTAGAATATAAATTCATTTGATAACAACATAAAATTTCCCTCTCTCGAGCGGCAGCAGCAACCAGCAACGGTTGTTAGGGAAATCTCTTATGATGTTTTGAAGATGACAAAATAAATCAAAGGCTACTAACATGTTTAATGGTTAAGTAATAGACCATGCAAATAATAGAACATGTAAAGGATATTGTCAAAGTCTGAAGACGGCCAGAAGACTGAACGTAACATATGTCCAAAGTATATTCTGAAGATTTCCAGACTTCGTGTCAAAGTCTCCAAGACTGCCAAACTTTAGTGTCAAAGTCTGTTCTACATCAAAAGTTTGTCAACTCGACTAATTCCAGATCAACGTGAATGATAAACCGAGAAATGATGACTCTATGCTTTGAAGCTGAACCAAGATAGATTCTATTCGAAGGCTAACTGGGTATGACCTTAAAGCTAAATCTGTTCATAAGCAGATATGTTCAGACCCGATTGTAAAGTCTATTGCACTCGACTCATTGTAAAGTCTATTGCTCTCGAGACTTTACATCCAGATTCGACAGAACGTAACTCAAGCCCAAATGTACAACGGCTAATGATCTGGTTTGGATTCCACATTAAGATTGATTTGATTGATTCAATCTATTTGATTGACGATTGGATCTTGAAGACAAGAACTTTCTATACGAAGAAGCTTTACTTATGAAAACCAAGATTCCGTTTGTATGGGCGATCAGAATCAATTTGGGATTTTACCTTTGTCACTCAATGGCTACCAAATCTTCTAGATACAGAACTGTCCAATGGGTATATTGGAAGACAATTCTCCGGGATACTGTCCAACGAGTAGTTTGGAAGTGGAGGAGTATTTAAGGAGATTATGGACCGATTAGCAAGTAAGAGACGGAGCGTAGAATTTATAATTCCAAAGTCCGAGCGATCTTTGTTCATACACTTGTCTTTGGAGAGCTTAAATGTTTGTGATCGTGAGAGAAATACCAAAAGAGTGACTTAGTGAGATAGTGCGATCTACTACTAAGTGTTTGCACTCGAAGTTGTAATCTCTTGTTGATTGCATAGTGGAATCCAGCCAAGAAGGCTGTTAGCGTGGGAGAGTGGACGTAGGCTTGGATTAAGCCGAACCACTATAAATCTTGTGTTCTTATTCTCTTCCTTAACTCATTTATTTTACTCGAAGTTTATTTTATTCCGCATATATTTGCCAAGGTTTATTTTATACACATATTCACCCCCTCTAGGTGTTTATACTAACTACATCAACGGTGACCAATGGCGAGGCTAGCAATTGGCAATCGTGGCCCTGGCAATCGACGGCAACCGAGGAGTGGCAACAGCTGGCAGTAACGGACTAGGAAGTACCGACATTCTCTGGAAGGCTATGTATTGTGTCGAATACTCCGATACGTGTTCGACACTCTTCGATATACGATCAACATTTGTTAACAAATTTGACACCTGATGAATGTTCCCAATACTCTTCAACACTCGAGTTGAAATTCCAATATATGAGTTTCTAATATGTGATTCCAACATGCGAGGTCAATAATAAAAATTTTCAATAAATGATAATCAAAATGTATATATGTGAAAAATAAAATGAACAAAAATAAAAATAGTAAATGGGAAAAGAGAAAAAAACTAACCTTCTTTTATCTTCTGACTCTCACTTCCTATGATACATAATTTATCCTCAAGTTTTTTTTTTCTCTTTTCTTCTGACGCGTCTAATATGCGAGTCCAGAATGTGAATTGCTTTTTTTCTCCAAGTTTCATAGATTATTGGAATGAAATTGAATTTGTCAAATTGAAACAATTAATGATATTAATAAATGACATATTAATATTTTCAGTGTAAATTTATTCTAGGCTTTTATTATTATTTATTTATTTGTGAATTTGAATCAAATTTAAAAAAATGATAATTTATTATGTATATATAAAAATATACATTTAATATACAACGTGTCCCAACATGTTGGAATTCTCTGTTTTTTAAGAAATAACCTATCGACATATCGTGTTGCGTGTCAGGTGACAGTGTCGATGCTACTTAGATGAAGGATGGGTGACCGGCTAGTAGCAAGGACGAACAATGAGAAGAGTTTTTTTTTTTCTCAAGATTATTCCAAAAATAGAAAAGTAAAAAAAATTTACTTCTAATTTATGTTCTAAACCTATTTTTAAAGTAAAATCTATTCTAAAAATAGAAAAATAAAAAAAAATTACGAAACGAAATTCTATTCCAAAAACAAGTCCGAATAGAAAAGTTAAACTAGAACATAAATAAAATGGTTATTATGCGCACTCTTTGAATACCAATGGCAACAATTTCCAACCAAATTGCTGATGTGGCTTCTTCCAATGAATATTTTTTACTGATGTGGCGATTCTTCAAAAAAAAAAAATAATAATAATCCACATGATGCTGATGTAGCTAGACAAGCCCAAAACAACGTTGTTTTGCCCTAAAATTTGATTTTTAATATAAATGTTAATTAAGTTAAATTAAAAAAAGGGAGGAGGCATCATTTAGCAAGGGCCTCCACAACCCTTGATGACGCTGCCCCATCGTCACCAAAAAGGGCTGGTGACCATGGGCCTTGGATCGATTGGGGTCACCAAGCCCTAGCTAGTGATTGGCGACCATGGCCGATTGCATGAGGGCCTGCAGGCCCTCCCTTAGAGCCTTAGCCAAAAGGGGCAAAGGGCCACTGCTGGCTATGGCAAGGCTAGGCAGTGACCTCACCCTAGCTAGTAGCGGCCCTTGACTTGATCTAGGCAAGGGTCAACGACCCTCGTCGAATCTAGAGGAAGGCCACGACCGTTCAACCCAACTATGGGTGAGGGCCTACAATCAGCCAAGGTCGTCAGCCGCTAGCTGAGGCCCAGCGACCTTAGTTGACCTCGACTATAGAGGCTCTCACTAAATGCTGCCTCTCTTTTAAAAAAAAATAATTAATTTAATTAATATTTATATTAAAAATCAAATTTGGGAGCAATACGACCTTTTTTTGGGATAAGGAGTGCTCAGTAAACATTCTAAAGAGTCACACAGGCCAATTTTATCATTAAAATAATGTCATGTTGGATTTTCAGTGAGCATCATCAAAATTGGCACTTGAGTGTCCAATTTTCACAAAAAGTGACACTTATGTGTACTTTTTGGAAGTTTGGGCACTTATATGTCAATCCGTGCCAAGTTTTGGCACCAAGGATGTCCGGCCCTCCTCTTGCATAGTAAGAATTATCCAGAGTTGATGTTAATTGTTCTCAAACCCGGAAACAACTTAATTCCACACTGGTGAGTTTCCCCGGTCTTTTAGACTCTATTCGCAGCTAATGAAAGTTTGGTTTCCATGTGCACACATTCTTTTTTTCATCGACAGTCGTTAATAGAACCAAACTTGGCAGTGCACGCGCCAGCCCAAACTACTGGTGAGTTTGGCAGGTCTTCAAGGTCGCCAGTTTTAGGGCCGAGGTGTCTGAGCTCCCAATTCCGATTTTAAAATCAGGCATGGTTCAAGATTCTAGCCATGCAAATGACCAACTTGGCCGTGCACGCTCCCAGCCCAAACTACTTCCTATATTTCCAAAAAACGGGTGACTATTCCCTTATTTCTATTTAGAGTGAACTAGGACCCTATTTAGTTCAAAGATCAACGTTACCCAAATTTTGGTATGAAACCAGCATAGACCAGGTTATTTGCCCAGTCAACCGAGTTCCGAAAAAATAAAAAACATTTTGTTAAGGCTTCAAACTACTAGTCATTTTGACAACTATGAAAGAAAAGTAAGGACGTCCTTGACTTGGCCTGCGTGCATTATACCTAGCCCCTATTTAAAAAACTTGATTTCAATCTCAACAAAGAATGCCATCATTCTTGAAGGGAAGTGATTTTGATGGTGATAGGGAACTCAATCAGACAGAAACTTGCTCTCTGAAGTCAAGATTAAGTGCTGAACTTATGGAAGATACAGAGTTGAAGAGATTTTCTTTTCTGGGCCAACGATGCAGAGTTTTCGGGGGAAGATGCCCTTGAACGGGAACTCTTGCCCTTTCTAATACAAATTTGTAAAAGAGGATGTCAGAATCTATAGATCTAAAGACATTCCATGCACATTCAACCTTGCAGCCAAATGAGAGAAGCGTATTTTCGGAAGTATAGCTAGAGGAGGACATTGAAGAACTTTTACTTCGATTTTCCACACGGGAGTGTATGGTTCACAGAAAGAGAAAGAATGCAAGTCATGGCCATGACTCTCTTATCGAGCAGATAACCCTGTCATGGTCATTTCGTTTGGTTGACTTTGTGAAGTGTTTTCTTGGAGTAGATTCCTTTCATTGAAAAACCCTGGCTCTTTTGGAAGAGGCAATTCCATGTCGCTTCCTAGCATCATAACAACAGTGGACATACTCGGCCTATCATCAGGGCATCGCTGCACGCACAATAGGCCAATATGAATAGAGCGCAATGCTTCAGAAGTACTGCATGAGTTCTCAACCAACTGGTCAAGCAACTGCATGGACCTGCCTTCTGTGAATAGTCTCCAAGCCTGACCACATTGAAACCAACAATTAGAAACAATTCTTTGGCTGGAAGGTGAACAATATTATGAACTTACATGTCCAAGAAGATTATGATCGTGGTCTGGATGATGAAACCCTCTGTTTCTCTTCCCGCTTACAATCTCGAGCACCAATACACCATAGCTAAAGACATCAGATTTTGTTGAGAAAACTCCATCAAGAGCATACTCTGGAGACATGTAACCACTACAGAAATTGATGTATTGAAACCATCAGTTTGAAAGCGAATTGAGCACAGAGGTCATCACTTTCTGCATTAAAAGTACTTACTATGTTCCAACCACTCTGTTAGTATTTGCCTGTGTCTCATTCCCTGTGAAGATTTTAGCCAAGCCAAAATCAGAGATCTTAGGGTTCATCTCATAATCTAACAATACATTGCTAGCTTTCACATCTCTGTGAATGATCCTGAGTCTGGAATCTTGATGAAGGTAAAGAAGCCCCCTAGCAATCCCATTGATGATGTTGAAACGAGTTGACCAGTCCAGTCGCTTCCTCTGCATTGGACCTGTCAAAAATTCATTTCCCATTAGTAAACTCTGCACGGTTTGTAACTTACGAGGAGTAAGGCATCAATTTATTCATTTGCTAATATGCTACTTTAGTGACAGTATTTTGGAGCTTTCACAAAATTCGTGCTTCTAAGTAATTGAGAAAGTAAGCAGACCAAAGAGAAATGAGTCCAAGCTCCCGTTGGGCATGAATTCATAGATCAGAAGATTTTCTTCCTCAATGCAACATCCTAAAAGCTTCACTAGGTTCCGGTGTTGCAGCTTGGAAACATATAGAACTTCATTTTTAAACTCATGCAGCCCTTGTCTTGAGTTCCTTGACAGCATCTTCACCGCAATTTCTTGACCATCCCTCAGCACACCCTGCATATGGTCAACTTGTTTAGTGAAAATAATTCCTGGCCTACTCTTTCTCTCGCTAGAATTCCACTCACAGTAACCAAACATTTTGGGATCAAGTTATTCAGCCTCTCATCAACATATTCAGGAATCTTAAACATATTATGCAAATGCAACAGCGAAGGCACTACTTTACAATCCTCAAATAGCAACAATGTCCTTCTCGAGAATAGCATGCACAATTTTAGTACCTTGTAGACAGGTCCAAAACCACCTTCTCCGAGCTTATTATCAGTCGAAAAGTAATTGGTCGCAAGAGCTACTGTAGACAAGTCAAATAGTGGCAACTCAAGATCCTCCTTCGGGTTTTCACAGTTGTCTCCTGATTCAAAACTGTCCCATTTAACTGGAGCACTAATTAAATGAAATTGATTTGCAAATATCTATGGGTGGCTTCTGCATTAATTCAGATTTCCTTCAATCATGATGTAACAAAGGCATGCTAATAGCTAAATATGAAAGCATTGAATTGTGAACATATTAGGATAATATGATCGCGATTGCTAGTGGTTTGTCATTGTTTCGCACATCTGACACTGACATACAAATGCTTTGAACAATTTGGTTGAGACTGACTGACTTTGTCAGCTCATCATGGAATCTTTTAGTGACCTCTCATTGGTGATGTGGAAAAGTAACATAAAATAAACAGAAAATCTTATAACTGTTGGGCTTGGTGAGGATGAATGCTGAATGTGACATGGATGCAGAATCCCCTCTAATGATAGTCTAATTGGAAAAAAAAAAAAATAACTTATACAACAGGGTGACTAATGTAATGAACGCAAGACAAGAAATTCTTGTGCTCAATAATAGAATAATTACTGGGACGTCTTGTAAAATACCTACTTGTAAGTGACGAAATGACCAACGTAAAAACTGGAAATGATCAGAACCAGAATACAAAATCTGACAGCACTGTATCATAAAGTACGGTTAACCTTCAGGAAGCTTCAATTTCTTCTTCTTGCATTGTAGAACACAGACCGTGAGAACCAGAATGAGGAAAATAGACCCGAAAGAAACTGCCAAGCCCATGACCAGCTTATGCTTCTTTTGGTGTGACGACAGTAAAGCTAAGAGAAGAAGCAGGAGCACAGAGGATCAGGAATAAGAACAAGTATCACTGATATTGCAATTCTCTAAGCTCTCCCTCAAAGATGTGTGTCCATTTTTCTCTTCAGTTTCATAGCAAATTCATGTCTATAATAAATGAATACCTGATTCTGACGCAGCCATCCTGATGTAGAGGTCCTGCCCGTTGTCGCTGTACTCTCTAATGTCAATCAGCTCGCTGAACCACAGCAAGCAGCCACTTCCTCCATCTCGGATGTTTAAGTTCGAATAAGCCATACAGGAACAATTTTTCATGCAAACTACTTCGCATTCTTGAAGATTCATGCCCTCGTTAAACCAGGAAGACCGAGTATCCGGCAATTTTAACCAAGAATACTTCACAAATATGTCCTTTTCACAATCCAACGGATTTCTCCTCACACACCCTTTTGACCAATCCAAAATATCCCATTCTTGAGAAACTCGGGGCACAAAGCCTTTCAAGCACCTACACACTGGGGAACTATTGACCCTACAGCTACTATAGGCACCACACGATGCATAGTAGTCGCATTGGTCTATTGGTTCGGCGAGGTAAAGCGTCCAATCCTGCGTTCGGTCAATCCAAGTGAATCGCTGTACTATGCCATTGGTCAATGTCAACCTGGAAATGACCGAACTGCTGAGGAGCTCGTAGTGATAGTACATCTCTTCCTCATTTAACACAAATTCATACTTGTAGTATGGGTTTGGAGTTAAATTAGGCATGCCACTAAATCGAAGACCATTCCATGGTCCTGACCTGAACTTGATGTCAGAACCCTGCTTCAATAGTTCTTGTGGGTAGCCATTCGGATCAATTAGAAGCGTGAAGTTGCCTGGAGAAGGATCATCAATGCTCTTCCATGATGTTAAATAACGATTGAAGCCTGATGTTCTATTCCATCCGAACTTCATACCGGCTAGAAGTGTATCTGTAGGATGGTCAAAACTCTGCCACAGGAAATTATTGGGATCACTGCCTTCTGCATCTCTCACAACCAGATTTCCTGAATCCAAGAGCTGCGCAACTGGATTACGCACCGGTATTGACAAGTTTGACGACCAGACATCACTTCCATTCCCATTGAGAACGACGAGACTTCCATGGCTGGTAACCCTCAAAGTGCCTGATGTGTCCGCAAGGGGTGCGACTCTATTTGCAACCCACACTATTGTTGTGGTTATTTTCTTGTACCATATTCCCAGATATCGCTTTGGCGGATCCCCCCTACTGAAGAACCCCAGCTCAAATGTCTCACCAGCAGAGATTAGGCTCTCGCTGTCTTGAATTGAATGATTTGTTGTTATGGTATCTAGTGCATTGGAAACAAGGGCATTACAAGAGAAGAGAACAAGACACATGGAAAGTGCCACAAAAGCTTTCATACTGCTTGAAGTTGTCAAGTTCTCAAAATCAGAGAATCTGCTGAGTGAATAAGAAGACGGAAGAAAGGGAGAAGAGAGATCACTGAAGAATGAAGACCCTTGCAATTTCAAGGCTGATCTGGAGCCACAGGCTTTTCCATAAACTGATAAGAAGCCATCGGAAAAAGCCACTAAGTTCCAAGTCAGTGCACCAAGAAGACCGCTAACTGTGACATCTACATAAAAAAATCCCAAAATTTAATACGCTATTGACTTAGACTAATTCCAACTTCCTATTGATTGCCAATCCAACTCATTGAAAATCTCGTAATCTTTTTTGTGCAACACAAATCTTTAAATCTTTAAATAAATTCACGACAAAATGCATTTGAATTATGAAAAAAGAACAAAGATAAATATGATACGTCCAACCAGAACATGATCAATTAATAAAAATTTACAAAAAAGAGCAGAGAAAGAAAATTAAGTTCAACGATTTGGTTTTTTTTTTCTCACTTTTGTGCTACATATGTAAGAGTGAGATTGAGCTCCTACCATTATGCAATTGCATGAACTTTTAGGGCACATTTAATAATTATTCTATTCTCAAGAACAATTTTTGCTCAAAAATGATTTTTTTTTAATTATATTCCCAGAAACAATTTCTGAGTTTTTTCTCACTTTTGTGCTACATATGTAAGAATTTTTTTTTAACTGTCCAAAATTTCTATTTCTAACATAAAAATGCATTTGGTAGGATTCTTAAATTTTTTTGTTTCTTTTAATTTTTAATACTTTTTTTTATATATTTTTCTCTTTTTTTCTTTTTTTCTTTTTTTCTTTTTTTCCCTTTTCTCCTCTTCTTCCTCCTTCTTTGTGGCTAGTCGCTAGCTATTACCAATGGCAACAGTGGCGATGGTCGGCAATGGCCGGTGACCAACTAGGAGGAAGAAGAGAGAAGGAGAAAATAAAAATAAAAATAAAAAAGAAGAAAAATTAGACTTGATTCATGGCGGTGGTGACTGGCAATGGCCAATGACCAACTAGGAGGAAGAAGAAGAGAGAAGGAGAAAAGAAAAAAAGAAAAGAAAAAAGAAGAAAATTAGATTTGATACTTGGAATTGTTCCCGAAAATAAGAAGCAATTTTTTTCTACTACTTGATTTTGTTCCAAATTTATTTCCAGGAATAAAAAAAAAAATGGATTTTTGTTCTCTCGAATAAAAACTTTACCAAACATGTTTTTGTTCTTTTTTTATTCCGGGGAATAAAAGAATAGAACCAAACACTATTTGAAGTGAAAACAAATGGGCCCTTATTGGCTAGTTGGAGGACTATTTTTGCCCCCCTTATGAAGTTAACTTGCCTTATTTAAAGGGTAATATTGCGGTGTTGACTAGTCAACTAGTCAAAAAGAAAAAACAAAATGAAAACGTAGAGAGAAGAAAGGAAAAGAAGAGGAAAAGTTCAAACTCGACGAGCCAAATTAAGTACATTTTGCAGTGTTTGGTAAGACTAATGGGATGGACCTAAGCTTAGAACCAAGGAGGATGAAGTCAGTTTTCCTACAGGTATGCCTTCCGACAGTGGGCAAACCTCTTGTTCAAGCCCTTCAGAGATAGCCTTTTAGCAGAAAAACTACTCTGCCCTTTAGTTCAGAGCCTAGAGACACCCGGATAGAACCAGGATGGTAACATTTCTAACTATCCGAGCTGCATTTCTCAGAGGATCCTACCAAGCTGGAGAAGAGTAAGAAGTTTAGAAAGCCATGAGAGAATTTCACAAAACACTCTTTTTACTTTAAGGGACTCTCACAACACATTATATCCTCCTTGCCTTTTATAAGCAATAAGAGGTCACAAACAAACAAGGACCAAGCTCACGGGTCCTGAAACAAACAGAGGCTTCCAAAAATCTTGGTAGGGAATTATTCACACGGTATAAATAGTGACAATGAACAGTTATTTCCCTAGCCTACTACTATAGTAAAAGTAACTTGCTACAGTACACTTGTACAGACAGTGTTTTTCTTTAGTAATCTTGTCCGTCACGAGTATTGTAGTCATATTCTAAGTCATCTGAGCTGTGCACCGTTGCCAAAATATGTTCATTATATTTTTGTTCAAGTGCTTCAAGGTATTCTAGTGAGAGGATCTGGTTTAGCTGTTGTGTTGTGGATGTGAATGCTTCCTTGTGAGCCTAGTGAAATGCTTCCTCTTGAGCCCAGTCTATATTGTCATCATCTGTGGTAGGAATGCTTGGCTGTGGCCAATTGGATGGTTGTGCATAAAAATATGTGTCCATGCCCGAAAACAAGGACAAAGGTCCTTGGTTATAGAGGTCTTGGGAAAGTGGACATCCCCATCTAGCATAAGGGTCTTGAGAGGTTTATGCAATGTGATCTGTGCCCACTATTTCATGCTCATGTGATGCATGTTCCTCGGATGATGTAGCTTGTCTGAATTCTTCGAGTGCTTCATTGGCTTCTGATGCTAGGTCATAATGATCCCATGCAGTGGGTACATCATAATTCCATGCATCTAGAGGAATGGCTTTATTCGGGTGTCTCTAGGCTCTGAACTAAAAGGCAAAGTAGTTTTTCTGATAAAAGGCTATCCCTGAAAGGCTTGAACAAGAGGTTCACCAGTTGTGGGAAGGCATACCTGTAGGAAAACTGACTTCGTCCTCCCTGGTTCTAAGCCTAGGTCCATTCTATTGGTATCAAAGCTATGGTTTTATTTCTAATGATATTTGTTCCATGCTTTTAGTAGGTGAATCCAGTGCTAAGAAGATCTCTTTACACCATGTCTACCGAACCAAAAATTCTCGAAGCACTTGTTTCTCTCACTACGACGCCATCATCCTCAACCCCTTCAAATTTTCGTGTTTCAAATGCCTCTAAGATAAACTATCTCTATGAAGTCTCTCCTAGTGACGAAACTAAGATCTCTAAAACCCAGCTTCCCTTTATGAACCTCTATTCAGCTTTTGCCAAACCCACTTCGTCATTTTTGCACCATTCGCTCTATTCACCAACTCATTCGCCAGACTCCGAAGGAAGTAAAGGAATATGTTCAGTCCTCCAAGTTCGACCAGCACCGTATTCCTGCCACTAAAAAGAAGTACTTTGTTACTCTTCAGATCCCTCCAAAGTTTCCCAAACTGTGGATCCAGCAAGGATATTCCCATGTCCATTATGGAGCTATTCGTCTTGCTCTTACTTTTCAGGGTTGAAAAGGTCTGCTAGTTGTGACAAGAATTGCGTTGTTAGATACCCGATTTTTAGAATACCAGTATGCTTGCATTGATACTGTTCAGACCACTTTATATGCTGGAACAATCTTTGTAACACAATATCCAAATTTCAACATCGCCCTTTCAGATCCACAGTTACTTTATTTTCTAAAAGTCCATATTCAACTCACTGGAGCACCTCAAACTGCTGATTCTGTAGTAGCAACTTTGCACTACCATATGGTTTACAGAGTGCAGAACCATGCCATTGACTTAAATTTTCACAATGGAAATGAAGATACTTTGTTCATTTCCATGCAAAATGATCAAGCATCCTGCATTCATGTTCCTAGATAGATCCCAAAGGAAAAGTTGGTCACGCTCCTTCCAGAAACATGGATTACCAATTATGAAAAGCTACATCAAAGTAACAAGCCTTTTCAGTCATCAAACTCTGAATTTGTCAGAAAAAAAAAAAGATTGAACTGTTTCCATTAAATTTGACAATGAAAATGAAGAAAGTCCTTCTATTTTCCAGACTTTTTTTTATGATTGAACCATGTGTTCCTGAGTCAATTTCCAAGCCAGATCCAAAAAAGCTTGTTCAACACTTTAACAGTGATGGACATCCTGTCCATTACTATAAAGACCAGTATAGTCATTGTTTTTGGGATCCTTTTTGTCAATGCTCTTATTGCATAAACTCTCCTGATGAGGTAGACCCATTTGCAAAATCTCAGCCTCAAAGAAAAAAGCCAAAAAACCCCGTGTACCAAAGGTACCTGAACGGAGACTCCTCCGTTGATACTTTTGGTGGGTGTGATAAATTTCAGTTCATGGTTTCATATGCACCAATACCACCACCAGAGTTTACTACTCCCCCTTCAGTCTCACCAACTCCATCGTCCTCACCTCCTCCATATCCTCCTCAGAAAAAACCAGCCATTTCCCTTTTTATAAGCCAATTGTAAAATGGGCCAAGAAACATTCATACCCACTTGAGGTTCCACCAGAAACACCACCTAGCTCTTCCATTGCCATGTTCCAAGAAACAGATTTTCCTCCTCTTGTTCGGGAAAATTCCAAACTCTCTTTTCCTGCCTCAGAAGAGTTTATTGATCCACAAGACAGATATAGGCATGTTCCTAAGATACCTACCTCAAATGATGTGGATGAGCATGGAAGACAAAAAAAAAAAAAAACTCATGTTGCTAAAGCTGTCTTAAATTGGCAATCGGACTCTCCTAGCACACAACAATGCTTTTAAAGCAATTGATTCCAAATTTGGGAATGTGCAGCAAGATTTGCGAATATATGACGAAACCACCAAAAAGATGCTTTCAGATTTCCAAAAGAGACTTCATGCCTTAGAATCTGGACAACATCTAGGATATCACCATCTTGAAAGTCCTAGAGCAGAAATAGAAAAGCTTAAAAGGCAAATCCAAATCCTTGAGGAAGGAAGGCTCAATCCATTTCCAACTACTTTGCGAGCAGATCCTCTCCCTCCTCTACCACCTCAGACATCTATCTTTGCTTCTATCACAGATATACCTGTTAGACAAGACAAGACAAATGTAGTTGAAATGTGAAATCGCCTCAAAGAACTTGACCGCATAAGGAAAGCAAAGGGAAAAGAGAAGATGCCCAAAGAATCCTCTCTTATCATAAGGGAGCCCGATCAAATGATGCTGTCAAACCCGTTGGAATCTTTCTTAAGAGACTTGGGTAATCAGGAACCACAGCCTTATCATGATCCTGTTACTCCACAACCTCCACCCTAAGATGATCCTGTTATTCTAACAGACCAAATTCTGTTTCCAACAGAACCAGCTTTTCCAAATATTTTTGACATTGAATCAGATTCAGTATCTCTTTCATCCTCATCATCCTTTTCAATCCCTACCATTGATTCATTTCCTATAGCACCAGTAAATTTATCAATATTCATAGCCGACCCTCCAGACCATGATATGGAATCAAATCCTTCTGAACTAGAGGTTGTTCAACCAAACAATCACTCTCAAAATGTATCCACCCCATCAAAATAGTTTTTCACTATTTATGACATACCTTACCACAAATGGCCAGAAAGACTTGAGAAATTTCATACTTGGCTAAATACCCAAGCCATTACCAACCAGGACAAGTATGATGTTCTTTTCAACTTTGTCACAAGATTTACAGGTAGCCTCAAACTTTGGTGGCAAACTGTGGCAGAACAAGATTAGCTTCACTTTTTGCTCTCACCAAGCTTTGGCCATGCCATTACTCTTCTATATCATTTCTTTGTGGGAAAACCCATTGATCTTATAGAGCTCAAAAGAAGAGAATTTTTTGAAAGAAGATGCTACTCTCTTAAAAAAAAAAACATATTCATAAGCATTATCGTGAAATGCTTAAGCTCTTTTATCAAATTAGAGCTAATGCAAATTTGAAGCATGTTTTCTTGACCTCTATCCCCAAAGAATTATCTCAGACAGTAGAAAGAACCTTTTTGTCCAAACAGAGAAGGATCCAGGATGTTCCATTGGGAAAAATCCAACAAGAAATTCATTTGTGCCTCGAAGAACTGTGTATCAAACGTCAAATGATCCAGACCTATGTCAGTGACAACAGAGAACTTGACAGAGCCTGTTCCTACCAGAACCTGAAAATCAAATGCTCCAAGAAAGACTATGATGGTTCTTATGGAAAATCTTCTAGAAAGAAGAAGCACTTCAAGAGGCTTTAGATAAACAAATCCAGACATGGCCCTAAACACTTCAGAAGAAAGAAGAAATGGCGATACCTACACAAGAGGAAGGGTCATTCAGGCCACAAGAAATCAAAACGATGCTTCATCTGCAACCAAAAATGACATTTTGCAAAAAACTATCCTCAGGCAAAAAAAGGTCGGAATCATTTGATACATCACATAGAGAATGAAACTGGTCTTTCTCTTGAAAATGATGATATCGAATCTTTATTTTCTGCGGATAAAGAATCATGTGACCAAACTCTTTGTGTCATTCCTTGTTATCAAACTCCCAGTGAAACTGATTCAGATTCAGATCCTGAAGATATCTTCCATATATCTTTGACTCCTTCATAAGAAAGCACTGATATATTTTCAAGCCAAACTCATTGCCCCCATTTTCCTGTGAAAATATTCACTTCAAAGCTTACTAAACCAATCATTGTCGCTGCTCTTCTAGACACTATAGCTGCTTCTTCAATCTTAGACACTAAAGTTCTTCCTGAAGAATATTGGACTTCTTGTGTCCGATATTTCAATTCTACTTGAGAAGACACATTCTCTACAAATGTGAGAACCACTTCGATTACCGTCCAATTTTTTCCACATTGTTCTATAACCACAAAGATCTTTGGCTCAAGTCTTCCCAACAAAGATTTAATCATTGGTTGGGACATTATGACTTAAATTTCTCAACTTCGCATAGTTCCTGGAAAATGTCATAAGTATAAAGACCAATTTTCTGAATTTGTCAACATTCAGAGATTTTTTTTCCATTCAAATGAGCCTATTGGATCCGATCATACAAAAGTTGTTGGAATCCTGTTCAGAATCTCATTCTAAGTTCGCCCAAAAGTATTCTCATCCTTTATGGAAAAACCAAAAATTCTTTGTTCGCCTTCCTTTCAAGAAAAATGAAGATATCAAACCAATTAAGGCGAGTCATATGAGAATGAATCCAGAACATCTGGTTTTAGCTCAGAGGGAATGCTCAAAACAAATACAATAAGACCTTATTGAGGTCTCACATTCTCAATCGGCATGTGAAGCCTTCTATATTAATAAGCGTGCTAAGCAAAACCGAGGAAAGATGAGATTGGTAATTAATTTCCAACCCCTTAACCTTTTCCTCCAAGATGATAAATTCCATTTACCTTCCAGAAACTCTCTTTTTGCTGGATTATCTAAGGTTCAAATTTATTCCAAATTTGATCTCAAAGCCATATTTTGGTAATTGGGCATTCATCCCAAAGACAGACCCAAAACAGGATTCTATATCCCAAATCAACACTTCCAATGGAGAGTTCTTCCTTTTGGTTTAAAGTTTGCGCCATCCCTTTTCCAACAGGCAATGTGCCGAATCTTTCAACAAATCCTGTTAAGTGCAGCAATATACATTGATGACATTTTGCTCTATAATCCTGACAAACAATCACACTGCCAACTTCTTGAGCAATTCACTGAAATTGTAAAAAAGTATGGAATCGTGCTTTCTCAAAAAAAGATGAACATCGCCCAGACAGAAATTGAATTTCTTGGTATGCACCTTAACAAAGGGACATACTATCCAAGACCACATATTGCTCAGGAATTACTGAAATTTCCTGAAGAAAACTTTACAACAAAACAAGTTCAACAATTTCTTTGGATAATTAATTATCTTAGAGATTTTGTTCCAGATCTTACAAGGCTGTTGATCCCATCGCAGACAATGCTGAAAAAGAATCCCCCACCTTGGGGAAAATCTCAGACTAATGCAGTTACTGAACTTAAAGAGATTATGCAGACTCTTCCTCCTCTACAAATTCCATCAACAAGGAAGAGAATTCTCCAGAATGACGCCAATGATGAATACCGGGCTGCCATCTTGTTGAAGAAATTGATGGAAAGAGGCATTTGTGTGCCTATAAAAGTGGAAAATTTTCCCAAGCCGAGATGCATTATCATTCCACTTTAAAAAAAAATCTTAGCAATGAAAAATGGGATAAAAAAATTCGAGTTTCATCTCATTAGCCATCACTTCCAGGTAGAATTGGATATGGCATCTTTCCCTCAGATGACCAAATTCAAACAGAAGCGATTTCCAAATTCTAAGCTACTTCGATGGGCTGAATGGTTTTCAAAATATTCTTTTGAAACCAAACACATTGCTGGAAAGAAAAATGTGCTTGCTAATTTTTTGTCAAGATCAAAAGCACCAGCAAAAATCAATATGTATATCATGAGGTATGCTTTCCATACTGCTCATCACAGTGAGAAGTATTGAGAAAGTTAAAGACTGGCCAAGCTGGCGATACCCTCCGGAGATCATTGAACAAATCCATAAAGACGGTCTTACTGAAAATTTGGATAAGCTCATGTGGCAATGCCACATAGATTTGTTTAGACTTAATGGAGATTCAATTCTTTATCCTTTTGGATTAAATGCAGATTATCCGTTCATACATCCTCTAATATGGAAAGAATATGATTTTCCTAATCAACTTCGATGGTTATTATGGTACTTAACTAATAAGTACTTAAAAGCTATTGAAATTCCAACCAGAAGATTTATTGCCAACCTCACCAGGATATTTGGACTCAGCAAAGGTAAGATTGAAAATAAGAATGTCAAAAATCTTATAGATTTTCTTAATTGGTTTTATCCTCTAACTCACTGGAGATGGCTCTTGGAGAAAGAATTGAGAACTACACGGCCAAACCCTAAAATCCATACCATTCTATTTTTCCGAAGACCATAGGCTTTTTTCACTAATAATGGTAACATCATCAATGCCCCCCTGAGTATAGGTACCTCATCTTATAGACCTATTCCACATAGTGTAGAGGCTCAAGTTCACAAATCTTATCCAAGACTTGTTGGTTGTTGTGAGCACCAATATCGAGAACTCTAGAGAATCCTATGCCAGGAAAACAAAACCATTCCTCCATATGCATGGAATTGATGTACCCACTGCATGGAATCATTATGACCTAACATCATAAGCCAATGAAGCACTCGAAGAATTCAGACAAGCTACATCATCCGAGGAACATGCATCACATGAGCATGAAATAGCAGGCACGATCACATTGCACAAACCTCTCAAGACCCTATGCTAGATGGGGAGGTCCTCTTTCCCAAGACACTTACAGCCAAGGACCTTTGTCCTTGTTTTCAGGCATGGACACATCTTTTTATGCACAGCCATCCAATTAGCCACAGCCAAGCATTCCTACCACAGATGATGATAATACAGACTGGGCTCAGGAGGAAGCATCTCACTGGGCTCACGAGGAAGCATCCGCATCCACAACACAATAGCTAAACCAGATCATCTCACCAGAAGACCTTGAAGCACTTGAACAAAAATATGATGAACATATTCTGGCAATAGTGCACAGCTCAGATGATTCAGACTATGACTACAATGCTCGTAACGGACGAGATTACTGAAGAAAAACACCGTCCGTACAAGTGTACTATAGCAAGTTACTTTTACTATAATAGTAGGTTAGGGAAATAACTGTTCACGGTCACTGTTCATACCGTGTGAATAATTCCCTACCAAGATTTTCAAAAGCCTCTGTTTGTTTCAGAACCCGTGAGCTTGGTCCTTGTTTGTTTGTAACCTCTTATTGCTTATAAAAGGTAAGGAGGATGTAATGTGTTGGGGGAGTCCCTTGAAGTAAAGTGAGTGTCTTGTAAAATTCTCTCATGGTTTTCTAAACTCCTTACTCTTCTCCAGCCTAGTAGGATCCTCTGAGAAATGCAGCTTGGATAATTAGAAACGTTACCATCCTGGTTCTATCCGAGTGTCTCTAGGCTCTGAACTAAAGGGCATAGTAGTTTTTTTGCTAAAAGGCTGTCCTTGAAGGGCTTGAACAAGAGGTTCGCCCGCTGTGGGAAGGCATACCTGTAGGAAAACTGACTTCGTCCTCCCTGGTTCTAAGCCTAGGTTCATCCCATTGGTATAATCGGAGTAATATTCAAAGTTATTATAATATATTCGAGGGAAAATTCCAAATAAAAGTTGAAATGCCGTCAATTTTTCAAATAAGGGTTTGGAGTAAACCTTATTTCAAATAAGCGCTCCAAATGTCCTCATTTTTCTCAAATAAGAACTTGAAGTAGCCATGTCAACCATAACGAATGACCTGGCCTCATCAACTAGTCAATGGCATTTCCGTTGTTTATATTTTCTTATTTTCTTCCCTTTTTTTTCTTTTTTCTCTTTTTTTTCCAAAAAAAGACAAACTAAAAAAACCAAAAAAGACTAAAACTATATTAAAAAGACAAATTAAATAATAAACCCAAGCAAAAGGCTAAGGCTAGCACTCCCGCTTATGACTGCCACCCCATTGCTAGTGGGGCGTTGGCCATGGCTGGCGAGGTCTCTAGTGCTTCACCAACCCCAAGCCCCCACCAGAATCGGGAGAAGGCTACAACATTCTCCCAAATCTAGGCTAGGGCCACAACCCTTGTTGACCAGCCCTTGCCACTGGTCAACTTTTGTCGAGATGCTGGTGACCTGCCAGCCATAGCCAATGCCTACCGACAATAGGGTGGTAGCCATAGGTGGGGGAGCCTGCCTAAATTTTTCTTTTTCTTTTTTTAGTTTTTAGCTTTTTTAAGGTTTTTTAAAAGGAAAAATGAAAGAAATAAGAAAAAGTAAAAGATGAAAATGCCTTTGACCAACTGGTAAGGTCAAGTCCTTCTTTGAAATTGATATGGCTACTTCATGTTCCTATTTGAAACAAAATCAACTTCATGCCCTTATCTAAGAAAATGAAGAAACTTCATGCCCTATTTGAGACTACCAGTGAGGTTAAGTCATTCTTTGAGACTAAGGTCTCCATTCAAGTCCTATTTAAAATAATGTCTACTTCATACCCTCATTTGAGAAAATGAAGACACTTTAAGTGTTTATTTGGAATTTTCCCCATATCCGTCAAACCCCACGACTCTATAACGCCATAGTCTACCATTTTTATATAATTCCAAAGCTTATCAACTCCAAATCTTAGTTTTAGAATATCCATCTAAGGTCAAGCCTTTGGCTGATAATATATGGAGACTTTGCTAAGGGAAGAATTTTGATCACCTTATCACCAAGCGTTATATCATGACCATGGTAAGATATTGAGTAATAAATTAGTCAATGGAATGAACCATTGGCGTGTGATTTAATAGAGATTGATCAATGGACTTGACTATAGATATTCAAATTTTGATGGTGGATTAAAAAAGTATTTCTAAATTGTATAAAATTTTGTTAAAATGAAACAACTTATATTTGATTTAATATGTATATTATATCTTGGGTTTGGATTATGAGTTTCTAACATTACTCTTCATATGTGCATAATGAATACTTAATCTACTTAAAAGAGATATATTACTCACCAAATTACGGTTACACATGTGTTGCGACCTAACCTCAGGTGAACCACCTAGGATTTGGCTAATGAATTACTAAGCCTAAATTTAGCTCAAGCTCTCCCAAACCCATACCAATCCACTTAGGTTCAAGTTCTTAAAATGCAAATGATTTTTCAATTAGGAGTTATCATTAATCTATTTTTGATTGGTCGATTAGAAGCCAAAGTAAAGTAACGAAAAATTTACTTTACTCCTGCGAACTAAAGATTGTGAGTTCGGGGACTTGATTATGCTAGATTTTTCTAACACATTTTCGGTACCTTTCTCTTTTATTTTGAAAAAATATTTTGCAGGTAGCTTGAATTGATTTTAATTTACTTCCCTAACATGTGAGGTAACCATGCAGGTGCGCGAACTACCAATTTAACACCCACAAAAAAAAAACAATAAATAAATTATGAGATTTACCTCGTAGCAACAAAAGTATCTGTAATGTTAGGTTAGAGTTCACATCAACAACCCTACATATGATTTATAATTAACACACAATCACTTAATTTTTTAGGATTTTCTCTCGTTTAATGAAATTTAAGCTATATGTCATGCAATTTAACTAAATGGTCTAATTCTAATGACAGGCAATTTCTAAGTATATGGATCTAGCAATAATTACTAAATGACATGCATTTCATGAACCTAATTCTATATGACATGCGCATGATATTTTTGTATTTTTATAAAAATTTGTAATTAAAAATTACTAATAATAAAAATCTAACTAAAGTGAGATATTATCTATTTTCAGTTAGGAAATAGACTAATATGAATCCTATCTTAACTTAGAAATTTATCTCAACATGCAATTTAATTCCAAGATATAATCTAGATATCATTTAAACATGCATTCTAATATAATTAGAAAGGTATCTAACTATTCTATCATGCAATTCTATCTAGGAAATCAATTCTAATTTACATGATATGCAAATGCAATCTTCTTCTTTTTTTGGGATAAATAAAGCAATTAAAGTAAGATAAGCACTAAATCACTCAAGATCATCTATCATCCAATCAATGCGAATAAGGAAATAATATCTAACCAACTTGAAATTTCGCAAATAAAATCGATGAGTTGATCTTAAGCCTTAAATATCAAAATATCAATTTTAAAGATTCCCGCAGAATCAATAATTCCATCTAAAACCTTATAGGTGGAATCAAAGATTATATGCGGTTGCGAATTATAAAATAAATCCTAATTGGGAGATATGTCTATCACTCATAGATATGCATGTTAGATATTAATAGACTTATATTAGGTAGTAAAATATGCAAATATACTAGAGATGTGCATCTTACCTAATTCAAGGATATTCTTTCCAAATTTGCTTGCAATGCAATCGGACCAGAATCGCGACCGGTTCCTCGACGATGAACGGTGACAAATGGCGGCGAGCGACAGTGATGCATTAGCAAGTATTGGTGGCGCGACAGTTCACAGCCAAGGAGGACTCATTGACTACTTATACACCATGAGTGGGGGAGTTGGCGGCTCAGTGTGACACAATCACACGATGGTCAAGGATGGCAAGGATAACCGGTTGTCTCGCAGTGGATCACGAGCGGCTTGTAAGAGTTGCAGCTCAGCACGTAGGACTCCACGGTTGGGGATTTCCACACAATTGCTTTTGGTAGTTGGAAGCTACTGGTCGTTGAGAAGCCGTGTAATTGTCTAAGAAATTTCGCCAGTGATGGCAATAAATCACCACGGAAGTTGCTAAACAAACATTAAAGGCAGCGTTGAGATTGGACTGCAAATTGACTTAAGAAAACCTGCAACAAGAAAAATTCATGTGGGGCTAAACCAATGACATGGCAAGGACAATCTCTAACATGTTGGGAAATTGGTGAGTGATGGTGCTTCGTTGGTCGTCAAGGTTGGGTCTTCAGAATAAGTGAGCTTGATGGCAAAAGGTGCACAATGGCATGAGGAAAAACCATGATGTGAAGACCACGTGCAATTGCCAAAGGAACTTCACGATTTTCCCTCTAACTCACAATGGGACCATCTAAGAAGACTAAACCGCCGTCTCCCTTTTCTCTCTTCTGGTGTGTATAGCTCGATGTGCTTTTAGAATAGAATTGCGGACGCCCCCGGACAAGAAGAGAGACTCCCTTTTTATATGCAAAATAAAGAGGCCCAGCAAGGGAAGAAACAAAATTTATTTCATCTCTCCAATATTGCACAAGCATGCTACATCTCCTTTCCTATATTTTGTTTCCTTCATAGACCAATTGCATGTGGATTTCTTACGCATTTCTTTCCCTATGTTGATATTTTTTTAGTATCACCAAATATATTCCTCTCACATGCAATATTCCCTCTTATTATTGCGATATTTCTTCTGAAAACTTCCACTCTACCGCGAAATATATCTCTCAGTGTGTATATTGCATGAATATATGAAAGATTTACTGAATATACCGAATCATCATTCCTCATAAGTCAATTTTCAATCATCAGAGAATAGTAGGCTTGCGCCAATTTCCTCTCGTCACGGGCTTAATCCAACTCGTCTAATTAAAGTTTAGAACGATCAAGTCAAACCCATCAATCACTAGTCCAATGCAAACGCAATAAAAAAAAATGCTCCTAAAACTATATGTTATGCAATTTAATTCTAATATTTTTGTTTAGGGGTTAAAATTAATCCCTAATTTTTAATGCGATAAGTAAATGATTGGATTGTCAAAATTTAAGTGTCAACAGCTGCCCATCTTTGAAAGTGAGCTCGTAGAGGTTGCCTTCAAAGACAAATTGGGACCTAAATATTGACTATGCACACTCAATGAATGATTTTTTGTTGGAAAACGAATCTTATTTTAAAATGCAATTTATATGATGTATGGAAATGTTAATGCAAATAATAAAGGAACCTATCTGGAATGACTTACCTTTATGGAGATAGAATAATTCAAGATGATTGGTGTTACATGTCCAGAGCCCGTACCTTTGTATGGTCGCCCAGAATAATAACAGGATTTTGTAAGAAAGTTGCTTCCCTAGGACCCGTACCTTTCTACGGTCGCTTAGTACGGTAGTATTTGACTATTTAGGACCCGACCCTTTCTTCGTTCGCCTTGGCAGAAAAAATTATTTTTCCAGAACTCATACCTTTCTACGATCGCCTATTAGAGCAATAAATATTGTCTAGGACCCGTACCATTCTACGATCGCCTAAACGGGAAATCACTTTCCAGGACCCGTACCTTTCTATGGTCACCTATTAGAGCAACAAATATTGTCTAGGACCCATACCTTTCTACAATTGCCTAAAATGAGGTTTTGCTTGGCTAGGACATGAACCTTTCCTCGGTCGCCTAGCATTGCAACATAGATTATCTAATCAGGACTCGAACCTTTCTTCGGTTGCCTTAATTAGAATGAATCTAGAGAAAAAATCTTTGAGGAACAGCTCGACCAAGTCGAGTGTCGGTGCACTTGAGAGAGAATATCTACACAATAACAAGTATTTAAAGTATAGGTAGAGATATACTTACTTAGTGATATCTCTTAAGAGAGAAAAGAAGACTAATTCGTGAAAGTCTCTCACCTCCTGGTAGAAAGAAATTGGAATATTGAGGACACACCTCGGATATTCATGAAGGTTATAAATTTTGGAATATCTAGGGCATGCCTTAGATAATCGTGAAGGTTTTTCACTTCCTGGTAAAAATAAGTTTTGGAACATCGAGGATGCACCTTGAATGTTCGTGAAGGTTTCTCACCTCATAATATCATGAGGTATTCTGAAAGGAACCAGAATGTTATGAGCTTTTGAGAAAACATTACCTATCATACATTATTAGAGCAAAAATGCATTCACCAAAGAAATAAGCAACTAAGGCTATTTTGGAACTCACACTTCAAAATCCACTGAAGTTTTTATCAATTTAATCAAGGTTTATGCATAATGACTTTTGCATCACCCAAATTTCCACTAGAGAGAATTATTGTTCAAGACAATTTTCACTCATTACATGGATTTCCTAAGAATACTAAATGAAAGGCTTTCAATTAGAAAGGACTTTTACTCACTCTCATTTAGAAGAGCTATTTTATGAAAATCACTCAATCTCACCATCATCATATCGAGAAGGGTCCAACTATCCTCGCAAGCGGTACAACCTTACCAATCTGAGAGGTCTTTAACAGGGACCATACTATGGGCTTGATCGATGGCTTAATAAATGGGACTTTTTCAGTCAAGGCTATTGAAAGAACAATTCCGCAAGTATCTCCAAGTTTATAAGTTAAGAACCCTGCAAAATGAGAAAGAAATAATCTTGCTCGCACTTCTTCGAGCGATGCTTAAGACATGTGAACCCCTACGTTAATTCAAGTGCCATAATCATAAGAGACTTTGCAAAAGACGTAACGCAGGCTAGGTTCATAGATTGAGAAACGAAATATTGTTAGGCTCAAAGATGTGTATAGGGGTCAAAGTTAATGATCATCTAGGCATTGTCGCCGGTCTTCTCCTTCACTAGGGATTGTCATTATAAATGCACTATTGATCTTGACTCTTTGAGTACTGCTCCATTGGGATACAATTTTTGCAATTGATAGTCATCTATTTGACACTTTTTTTCAATGGTAAGTACACTATAAATGCCAAAAATTGTGTACGGCGCTCGCTTTGGTGCCAAAAGTTTATTTTGGATCACTAAGGCTACGCATGACAACGCTTCTTGGCTGGGGAAGAGTTTTTTTCCAAAAGTAGTTCTTTTCTATTTCTATTCCGAGGAACAATTTCTGAGCAAAAAAACCGGTTTGATAACTGCACAAAATTTCTATTTCTGGAACAGAAAAAGAACAGAAACCTGTTTGATGATTGTACAAAATTTCTATTCCAAACTTTATTTTTTTTAAATAATAATAAATAAGAAAAAGGAATAGATTGGATATTACATGAAATTGACAAGATCAAAATATTATTAGATTAATATATTTTCTTTTTGCAAATTTTAATGTTTGGTATAGCAAATATTGCGAAAAAAGCACAAGGCATATTGAATTTGTAGTGATTTCCTTAGGACTAAGTTTTTACTCTTTAAAAAAAAAAAAAAAATTGTAGTGATTTCCAAACTTTATTTTTTTAAAAAAAATAATTATTATTAAGAAAAAGGAATAGATTGGATATTACATGAAATTGACAAGATCAAATTATTATTAGATTAATATATTTTCTTTTTGCGAATTTTAATGTTTGGTATAGCAAATATTGCGAAAAAAGCACAAGGCATATTGACATGGATGTCGAGTTGGGGTTGGAAATTTCCAACTACTGGAATGGTGCATGCATGGCATGGCTTTGCTGTCATTATGCATTTAGTTTATAGTGTGCTCCTAAAACACTTAGTAAAGACCTCGGTCTCTTGCATTTTGAGTCGTCAATGCATCCCATCTTGATGCTACTTTTTACCTTGCTTCTTCCAAATTACAAACTATTTCATTTTCATATTTCACATAAGCTTATAAGGTTTTGGCTAATTTTGATGAAGGAAGGTGTTTTTCCTCTCCTCTTTTGCTTTTTTTATTTCTTAACTAGGATGCAAGCTTCGGATGGCAATTTGTAGGTCTTGAAATTTGCTTCTTTTCTGTTTGTCCACATTTATGATACATTCAATGGCATTTGTGCTCATGGAGATAGAATTGGATGACCTTAATATTATTAATAGAAATGTATTCATAATAGTTCACAAACACATTGCAAAAGTTTTCACCAAAAAACAAAAACACATCACAAAAGTTGGAAATAAAAATTCATGGAATCTCTTGCATATTATGATCCCTTGCCATCATATTTGCAATATTTTTCCTGATCATGTTTATCTCAGCCGCCTCATCATGTGATGTATCATCTACAACATCGTCTTGTGTAGGTCCAAATGGATACTCCAGATCTCCATATAGGGCAAAGTTCCTATCCATCTTGTCTTGGTCGCGAAAATGCTTGAAGAAGCACAAATTAGGCCAGTCTCCTCTTCCAGAGGAAAGATAAAGAAATTTGTAACAGATGTTCTCTAAAATATACCAAGCAAAGACAATATCAGCTCACTGAAGAAGAGATATTTTAACGTATAATATAGTCTCAGTGACGTAACTTACAATTGGCATCAGAAATATTTGGTGATGTTGCTCATTGACGTGATTTAAACATGCTTCATGAAACATTGTACTTCCTCCACCTAAACTTCAATGCCTTTTACATTTAAAAAGAGCCACATTTATATCTATAACACAGACCAACATGCCAATGCCTCCAGGACTACATTATTCATTTGCTGTCCTGTTCCACAAGCAAATGCAAGAGTGTTCCATTTTCTTTTCTACTTGCTCGTGAGAGTAGGTTGCACCATTCTGAATTATGTAATTCAAAAAGCACACGATTCAGACAAGGAATACTTCGTCTTCAGAAAAGGATGAGAGTTTCAGTTAAAGGAAGCCAATGTAATATTCCATTGGACATTCAACGCAAGATTCTAGGGAAGCAACGTGAGAGAGGTGTGCACAAACAGAAGCAACGAATGACTCGAGAGAGAAGTGCTGGGATATGAACTCTTGATCTGTTATATGAAACAGTGCTAAAATATCCAACCTAAAAGTTTAAGCTGTGATGTGGAGAGGGACAACAAGTATATAAGAAAACTTGAGCCATTAGGTGAGAGAGACTATATATGTATGAGACTCATTATGACCACGTTTTCAGGGGATGTTTGATCATACTTAAAAACAAGATTACTACTCATGCAAACCCAGTTTGATATTTCACATGATAGTTTACATCTGCGACTCACTATAGCTGACCGGAAGGAGGCCTTCTACGGCAGCTTGGTTAAGCTTATCTATTTGTGATATTGTGCAAAAACAGAAGCAACGCGACGGAGGCGACACAATCAACTTCAGAAAAAGTGAGAATCACCACTAGAAAAAGGCACAGCATCGTTACAGCGAGACCAAGCCAAATCTACAGCCAACACAATCAAACGCACACGCACACACATACTCAACTTCACGAGTTAAGCAAATTAAGACCAAAAGAAATCCCAAAAGCTACCCACAAAAATCAACCCCCAAGAAAACCAAGCGAAATCTACAACCAACACAATCAAACGCAAACAAGGCATCAGCAACAATGAGCCACACATGGGAGACCAATCACGCCCCACAACAAGAACACACATTCACGGATTCACCACACCCAAAGAACCGCATCTTACCCAAATCCCCCCAGAATCCCAGAATCTTGCACCAAAACACCCACGCGAAACCAACAAGAAATCAAACCCAAAAAAAAACACTCAGCCAATTCATTACCTCCAGGTACAATGAGAAGGAATCAAAGCGGAGGCGACAGGACTGCAAGCGGCGAGATCGGAGAGAGGTGACCCAACCAGAACGACGCGACCAAAGTGAAGCGACCAGAGACGACGGAGGCGACGCGACTGCAGGCGGCAGGATCGAAAAGAGGCGATCGGAGGCGACGACACTGCAGGCGACGGGATCAGAGAGAGGCGACCCAACCAAAGCGATACAACCAAAGTGAAGCGACCAGAGACGACGAGATTAGAGATGACAGCACCGAAGAGAGGCGAAGGCGACGGGACTGGAGGCAACCGGCTCGGAGAGAGGTGACCCAACTGGAGGCGATGCCACCAAAGAGAACTGCGACCGGAGATGACGGACCGAAGAGAGGTAGTGACTGGAGAGAGTCGACCAGAGACGACGGACCAAAGGCTACAAACACGGGACCGGAGAGAGTCGACCGGAGGCTACGAGAGTGGAAGCCACGAGACCGGCGGCCACGGGACCGGCGGCGACGAGACCGGAGAGAGGCGACCGGAGGTGATGAGATCGGAGAGAGGCCAGCAACGAAGCAAGAGGTGAACTGAGAAGGGGCGTGAGTTGAGAAAGGAGCAAAAGAGAAGTTAGGGTTAGAGAAGTTGTTTCTTATTTTTGTTCCCGGGAACAAGAAGCAACTTTTTTTTGCTTCTCAAAATTGTTCCCGGGAACAAAAAAATTAGAGAAATTGTTCCCGGAAACAAATGTTTTACCAAACAAGTTTCTGTTCTTTTTTTGGTCCGGGGAACAAAAGAACAGAAATTGGGAGAAACATGAGAGTTACCATGCGCTACCTAAAGTGCCAAATTAGATGAAGAACGATCACTTTGGTGCCACCGACGAGAGATTCTGGTCAAAATGATTACGTGGCTTTTATATTTATTTATTTTTTAAAAATTGACGTGGCTTTTAAACGACATTGTTTTCCGTCCTCCTTAAGAAAACGACGTCGTTTTGCCGTCATAAGTGGATGACCTCACAAAAATGACACCGCACAGCTCATATGAGATTGAAATTAGGGTTTTTTTGTCCAATCCTCGCCCAACGCTAACCTAGCTTGCTTGGCCACCGTCGCTCAGCCACCATGCTCGGCCTCTGTCGTAGTTGCTCAACTAGGTGAGCAAGGAGAGGCCGAGGTTGTTTCTCAGACAAGAAGCGATGAGAAGAATAGGAAGCTGGTCCTACACTTGGAAAATTGACTAATCACGACAGTTACTCTCGTAATTAATTTCTGCTAAACAAACTTCTCGCTATCTCACTCCTTTAGAAGCTGGCAATCGGACCTCATTCGCTAATCCAGCCAGAGATTGTCATCATCAGGAGCATCGATCGGTGTCGATTCTAGAAGGAGAAGAAGACATGGAGAAGAGATGCATGGCACTGGTCCTGCTTTTGCTCCTCCTCCTTGCTCCTCGCAAGACCCTACCCACCATCCTCACTCTCCTGGTATTCATCTTGTGTTAATTTTTTTCCTTCTACTAAATAATCTCTACACCAGGAGAAACACCCCCCCCCCCCCCCAAAAAAATGTGAAATAGGATGTAACATACTACTTGCGACTCTCCAATGTTCGATTTGTGCATGTGCCACTACAAATGAGTAAGCCCGCGGTTCATGTTACGTGTATCTAAATGCATCTAAACCGTTAGGAGCACAACCCACATTGGATCCGGTAGTCCATCTAGGTACATTTTTTAATAGGCTTAACACGCTGGCCAACTACAAAGAAATCAGCGAGTTATAACATACAACTCGTAACTATGTAATGATCAATTTGGACTTGTGTCATATAAAAAGGTAAGATCGCTATATAAACGACACTGATTATGCTTTTTGTGACTCGAAGGATCGATAGGCTACTCATTATATTGATGACCAAGTTAATCACTTTCCATCTATCAAGTCAACTTAAAACCCTTTTTTTTTCTTTTTTAAATGGGTGAATTTAGATCAATAACTTCCTTCTTTTGATCGGTTATCCAAGAAGACCTAACAGATTGGCGAGTGGTAAAATGATCGAGTCTTATACCTCAAGATGCATAGGGCCTCAAGTTTCCTACTTAGGTCACAAGGCCGATTCAAAACGCCACACGATAATTAAAAAAGAGAAGAGACGGAGAAAATCAGTCCATCAAAGACATGTCAATTCTACAAAATAAAATGTAATAATCTTTTTTTATCTATAAGCGGGGATGAGTAGGGTTTTTCTATTTAACCCAGCAAAAATTATATCTATAAACGTTATTTTAATCTTTTTGAAAAAGAACTTGTCTTCCTTAAATTCTAGGGCTGCTGTCGCCCCTTGATCGGGTTTTAACTCGAATACTCTTCTTTGCATACATATGTTGGTGCAGAAGAAGTGGTGTGGCGAGTTGAAGGAAGGATGTGCGAGTCGCAGAGCCACAAATTCCATGGACTGTGCATGAGCGACCGCACCTGTGTGGTGGTCTGCAAGGAAGAGGGCTTTGGCGACGGTAAGTGCAGACTTTCCGGCACCGCCGCTTCTGCCGCAAGCCTTGCTGATGCATCCCCCGGAAGGCAGCCTGGCCGGACTGATTAGGAGCCAATAACAGTAATAGCTAATTGTCGTGTAATAAGTCTACATAAAATCATAAGTCGAGAACATTAGGTCAGAATTTGTGCTCTCACGATATTATCTCAAACATTATGGAAATGTTGTTGCGACTCTTAGTATTATCTCACACCGGTTTGACTTTTTGGCTTGGATCCCCTTCTTTGAATGAAGGGGATCCAAGCTAAACATATGTTTAGGACTTTTTGACTGATGCAACTAGGACATTAATTTATAGATTTAGCACATAAATAACAAGCATCTCAAGTAGCATATGGTCAATTTAAAAGCTACATAAAATAAGAGAGTAAATTATCCAAAAGGTCATAAATATATTGTTTTGCCAATTAAATCCTGAACATTTTTATGTTTTGCTAAGTGAGTCCATCCAACCAATTTTATCCTAAAATTGCCGATGCATATCCCAACCATCCTACCTGACACGATCAGCACTAACTTTAATTTTTTTTTAAATTTTTTATTTGCCTTCTCTTTTCTTTGTTTCTTTTATGTTATTGTGGTTGGGAACGGTCACCGAGCCCTCACCAAGTCTAGGCAAGGGCCACAACCAGTGAATACTTTGTGGTCCTTGCCCAAATCATCATCACGATTGTGGGCAAGGCTGGCTCACTTGTAGCCGCAATGGCCCCATCAAAGGCCAACAAGGGCCTAGCGACCCTTGTTTGTGAACAGTGAGGGTCACTAAGCCCTTGTTAGCCAGAGTTGTTAAAAAAAAATAGGGAAGCAGAGAAAAAAATTGAAAAATTCGAAAAAATTATTAAATTTTTTTTACAATAATGCTAATTGCACCACTAGAAAGGCTAGCATCTGTTTTAGCGATTTTAAGTTAAAATTGACTAAATCGACTCACTTGATTAAAATTAAAATTTTAATAAAATTGACAAAATTGTAATATATTTAAGAATTTTCGGATAACTTTCCCAAAATTAATGGTAGGTCACTGACTTATCCCAAAAAAAGAAATGTGTTAAAAAGGGAGAAGCCTGTGTTGGCGAACGTTTCGAGTCAATATAGCCTTCGTTGTCAAGTATAAATGAAAATTTCTCATAAATGGTCAATCGCTCCCCCGAGTCCACATCCAATACTGGGCCACCGCATTGACAGGTGAAATTTATTCCAGCCACGAGGTACTGAAACCAGGACAAAATAATGCTCCAAAATAGGACAAATTCCCAATTAGGTCGCCCATAAAAAAATGCCTCCTCGCCCTATGAGGAAAATTACAGTTTCTTTCTTCTTCTTCTTTTCTTTTGATTATCCTCTGAAATAAACATGAATCCCATACTTCATGTCCAAATCCTCGTCACCACGATTAACTTTTATTAGGATTACTGTCCATAAATACTATAATAATCTCTTATGATTTTCGTTATGATACGCATGAATATCTTTATCAGTACTCGGGGCAATAAATTATCCTAACAATTTAGCCACTCTCTGTCATCATAAGTCCAATTGTCTCTTATTAAATATGGGGACGATCCTCGAAACAACCCGTTAATTTCTATCCGATGTTGAAAGGAAGGTTCACCCGGGGAAAAGGATAATATGTTTGAAAAGAATATGCAGAAAAGGAAAGTAAATAGAATCATTGTCGAGTTATATCCAAAAAAATGCTTCAGAAGCACCTTCCGATGTTGAATGTACAATTATGTCCCTTTTGATCGTGGGTCTCTCCTCCTTCCCCGAAACCTCTTGCAAGTTGCTTTATTCGCAGGGAGTCTCGCCATGATTGACCTGGATTTCGCTCTCTTCCTTCTGCCTGGACCTCCATCGCTTTTTGTCTTCCCATGGCCTCCCTTTCTTGGAAACCCCCACTGACCCAGCTTATATATCCTCTCCCCGTCTGGCTTCCCCATCTCAAACCTTTCTGCTTTCTCCTCTGTTCTTGATACTTCTGCCGATGGGGTCTTCACCAGCGTCGCGCGGGCCAGCTCCGGCTCCGAGCTTCCACGACTACTTGCCGGGCATGGCCGAGAAGCTCGGTGGGGACGGCCTGATCGGCGAGCTGTGCAAAGGGTTCCGCCTCTTGATGGACGAGGACAAGGGGGTCATCACGTTCGACTCGCTCAAGAGGAACGCCGCCCTCCTGGGGCTGCACGGCCTGGGCGACGACGACCTGCGGTCCATGCTGAGGGAAGGTGACTTCGACGGCGACGGGGTGCTGAGCCAGATGGAGTTCTGCGTCCTGATGTTCAGGCTGAGCCCCGTGCTCATGGAGGACGCGGAGTCGTTCTTGGAAGATGCTCTTGAACAGGAACTCAAGGCCTTTAGACGATGATGTTCTCTATCTCTCTTCTTTCTCTTCTTCTTTTTTCCTATTTCTGACGGTAAGACTCGAGGGCTGATCATGGCTGCCCGGGGGCAGGGCTTGCGCCCTTTGCATCAATGGTGGATTCTCCCCCTCTTTCTAAAATAATTTTTCTTTAGCTTTTTGCTGTCCGAAGGCGACACAAAATATTTTCGAGCAAATCAAATCAAGTAATGTGTACTCCGATGTTCGCATCAACAATTCGACGGTCCACGTTAGGAAAATCGGCCGGTAAAGGAAAAGGTAACGGAATAAGTGGAACATTTTAAAGAATACAAGTAATGCTTTGAAACATAAAATTGTGAAGACGAAGATTCTAATCCTATGCAAAGAGTACTTAGTATGCTCTTTTAAGAGCTGCTAATTACATGGATCCGAAAAAACAAAACAAGAAGCGTGAATTATACTAAACGTAGTAATTTAATGGTAGATTGGTTTCATTATCTTCGAGGAAATTTCGAAAAAAAAAGGCTCTAAACCTATTACGTTTATGTCAACCCAATCCTATTTTTTTTAATTTGCTCAATTTAATCTGAAGTCTTTTGACAATTTGCTATTATATTCCCTTCGATCAATTTTAATTGAAAATCGATTGTCCTATACGGCATCGTCGAAGCTGGTATAAACAGTATTGCAATCTTTAATAATTATTCTGAATATTTCCCTTTTCCGTTCTCTATTTTCTTTTTCTTTTTCTCTTATTTCCCTCTACCAACCCACAGCCTCAATGGTGGCTTCCCTCGCCCAAGAATCCATAGGAGACCTCATTTAAAAAAATAAAAAGAAAAGGACAAATGAGGAAAAAAAGAAAAAACAAACAGATTATTTAAAAATTATAAAAAGTATCCACATCAAGATCGATTATACAATGTAAGAAGCATGCATATTAATAATTCCCAACCAAAATTAACTGAATAGACTATATTGACAAATTATCAAAAGGTTTAAGAAAAAATCGATTAAATTAAAAGATTGAGAGTTGATAATTATCCTCGTTATCTTTTATAAGATTATAAGTCACAAATTCGAATTACGTTCTGAGCGAACCACTAGATAGCTTATGACTTAATAAGCATTTCCACTTCTAGCACACTTATAGAGATATAATAATAGACTCGTAAACCTATGGATGGATGATTAGTGATGGCTCAGAAACTGAAACTTGCATATAATGTGTGAAAACTTATGATAACACTCAGAGAAATAGGACATCTCTTCTCGCCATTTTTCACCAATTAAAAAAGGATACTTTGCTTTGGCCAAAAAAAAAACCTACTATATATATACACACATATTATGAGAGAATTCAAGAAAATTTTTAAAAGCATCGGATTCTGAAAATCCTTTTACTGTGAGTTTTGGAATTTGACAATTATTCTGAAACTTTCTATTCCAAACTCCAAAACATTCGCTCACCTATTCTCATCAAGAATCCAAAATCGCATCCCTTAATTTTTCCGGGCTCATCATGAGGATCCAAGATTCAGTCCTTTGCAAACTCGGTTTCTGAATAAATAGATAAAAAAAAAAAAAAAAAAAAAAAAAAAAGCATAATCGGTTGTGGCCGAAGGAGGAAATTACTTGGAGCAGAAAAAACCAAATGGAGATGGAGGACCTAAGTCCTTGTGCGAAATCATAGTCGCTTTTGGTCTTCTAAAGGTGACGTTATCGCTTGGGCAAAAAGAAAAGAAGACCAACAATAACTTAAAAAGAGAGAGAGAGAGAGAGTCTTCGATTTCGTCGAGGACAGACAGAAGCTTCTAAGACCTATCGTTATCTTGTTAAGGAAACAGGCACGAACGGGTCAAGTACTCCTCGGACAACCATCCAGGGGGAACCATAGCTTAGACCAAACACGTTGCTCAGTAGAAGCATGTGTTGCTTACCGCTAATTCCACGTGGAGTGGAAATGTGTGCTGTGGAAGCACGTGCTGCTTACCGCTTAGCAAAACCAGGCACTTTTTCTTTTCTTTTTTTTATCTCTTTGTCGTCAATCTTCTTGATTTATTTCATTTGGACACAGTCTGATACCCTAGCAATCAAGTAATTGACGATTTTGGTACCATATTGAAGTGGTCTTGACAAAATCATTTGAGAAGGTTGAGGTTTAACCCCGCACATTTTCAATTTAGTCCAAAATCTTTTGACAATTTGTCAGTATATTTTTTTTAGGTAATTTTAATCGGACATGTACATTGTGGCACGATCGGTTGGCATAAATGATATTTGCAAATTTTAATAATTATTCTAAATATTTCCTTCTTCTTTTTTCCTTTTTCTTTTCATTTTCTCTTATTTCCCTCCACCAACCCACAGCCTCAACCGTGGCTAGTGAGAGCCGCGATCCCCTCGCCCAGTGCCAGCGAGAATCCATTGGAAACCTCATTTAAAAAAATAAAAAGAAAATGACAAATGAGAAAAGAAAAAGAAAAATAGAAAGATTATTTAAAAATTGTAAAAATTATCTAAATCAGTATTAACCGTATCATATAAGACAGCTAGTATATACATCAATGATACCCAATCAAAATTGGCTGAATAGATCATATTGGCAAATTGTCGATAGATTTATGATAAATTTGATTAAATTAAAAAATTTAGAACTATTAATTATCCCCATTATCCTTTAAAGATCACAACTCATAAGTTCGAGTAATGTTACGAGCGAACTTCTAAATAGCCCGTGACTTAGGCACTTGCTGCCTCGTGTTGAGAGGCTTCCCAACTTCTGACAAATTTATGAGATTTGATAACAGACTCCTATACCTATGAATAAAATATGTAAGAACTTATGAGAACGCTGAGAGCAGGAGATCCATTGGACGTCTTTCCTTGCCCTTTTTCACCAATTAAAAGAAGATACTTTGCTTTAGCCAAAAGTATAAAAAAGAAAAAAAGGAAGAAAAAGAAAAAAGAAAGCGACTATATATACACACACATACATATTGTGAGAGAATTCGAGAAAATTTTAAAAAGCATTGGATTCTGAAAATCCTATTATTGTGAGTTTTGGAATTTGACAATTATTCTGAAACATTTTGTTCCAAAGTCCTAAATTTTGTCGGGCTCATCATGAGGATACAAGATTTAGTCCTTTGCAAAGTATACTTGGTTTTTGAACCCAAAAAAACACACAAAAAACAAAAACAAAAGCATACTCGGTTGTGGCCGAAGGAGGAAATTACTTGGAGCAGAAATAACCAAATGGAAATTGTGATGGCCCATGCAATAGTGCGCGGGGAGAAGGGGTGGCGGTGCATCCATACCTCAGTCCTCAGACATGCGCAGGAGGGGGCGTCTCTTGTCCCACATTATATAAGGAGGTAGTCTTGGGCTAACTTATAGAGTTTTGGTCTTTCTAACCGTATATACGCGTTTTCTTGAAATAGTATGGATTATCCTAACAAGAATAAAACCATGAGAACTTAATATCCAAAGTGGACAGTATATATGTACAATGGCAAGTCACAGATCTTTATAGGTAGTATCGAGACCACATATGAGACCACAAATGAGCACCCTATACTCTAGGCTAACTTATAAGGCTTAGATTTCTCTAACTATATATATACATTTTCTTAGGTAATATGGACTGCCCTAAGAAGAACAAAACCAGTATAGGTGTGTTTGTTTGTGTTTCTTTTTTTCTGTTTATAAACACAAATCTTGTTTTTTTGTTCCCGAAACAAAAAAAGAATAATAGAAACGCGTTTACTTGCATTTTTGTTCCGATCTATTTTTTTTGTTTTTGGGAAAAAATTTGGAACAGAAACAAGAAACAAGAAAAACTTGTTTCTTGTTTCTCGAACACTTTGGAGAAACAAATTTTCTCTCATCTTTCTTTTCTTCTCTTTATTTTCTTTCGGGAAAAAGCCACGAAAAATCCCGAACTTTGCTCAAACCGACGCATTTACCCCAAACTTTTTTTTTGACATGAAAAACCCCGAACTTTGCCAATCGTGACACATTTACCCCAAACTTTTTTTTGTGAAACAAAAAACCTTGAACTTTTGTTATGTGACACATTTACCCCAAAATTATAGGGTATTTCGATCTTTTCATTTTTTAATTTTTTTCTTTTTTTTCTTTTTTTTCTTCTCTCTTCCCTCTGCCGGCGGAGGGAAGCCGGCGTCCGGCGAGGGCTGCCCTCGCCGCCGTCGGCGAGGGTCACCCTCGTCGATGTCGGGCCGTCCTCGCCCTCGGCGGGCGTCGAGCGGCCCTCGCCGGCGTCGGCGAGGACGGGACACCCTCACCCGCGCGTCGGTGAGGACGACCCTCGCCGCGTCGTCGGCGAGGACGATCCTCGCCCGATCCGGTGAGGGCGACCCTTGCCGAATGCCGGCTTCCCTCCGCCATGGCCGGTGGAGGGAAGAAGAAAAAAACCAGAATAAAAGGACAAAAATGCCCTTAATGGGGTAGATGTGTCACGATTTGAAAAGTTTGGGGTTTTTCACATCAAAAAAAAAATTTTTGGGTAAATATGTTACTTTAGGCAAAATTCAGGGGTTTTTTGTGGCTTTTTCCCTTTTCTTTTTCTTTTCTTCTTCTTTTTCTTTGGCCGGTCGCCGCCTCGGCCATGACCGACAACCAGCCATCGAGAGCTGGCAACCTCGCCGAAGCGTCACCGGCCCCCGGCGAGGCCGAGCGTCGCCGGCCCCTAGCGAAGCCAACCTCGCGCCAACCGGCAACGCTCGGCATTATAAAAACACAAATTTACCAAACGTGTTTCTGTTCTTTTTCTATTCCATGAGCAAATTTACTAAACGCATTCTTCTGTTCAAAAATTGTTCTCCGGAACAAAAATAGTTTTTTCTATTTTTGTATAGGCCCAGGGTCCTTACAGAAATGGATGACCCAATTCCTTCCGCGAAACCAAACTTGCTTTGTCTTCGAAAGGTGACGTTATTGGTTGGGCAAAACGAGAAGGAGACCAACAATAATAAAAATAAGAGTAATAATTAAAAATAAAAATAGAGAGAGAGAGAGAGTCTTCGTTTTCGTCAAAGAGGACAGACGGAAGCTTCTAAGATCTATCGTTATCTTTGTAATGAACCAGGCACGAACTTGTCAAGAACTAAGTAGTACTTCTCGGACAACCACCCATGGGGAACCATTGCTTGGATCAAACGTGTTGCTCAGTAGAGCGCCGAGGTAAGTTTGAGCTTGTAAATGGCCATCGAAAAATCTGATACCGGAACACCCCCGGATCTCAGCCGAACATGTAGCTTAGGCCTTAGTCAAGCATAGCGAAGGGGGCCGCTCGTCACCGGGCTTCTGATTATAATCAACTCGGATGCGCAGCTAAGGTCGAACGAAAGGAAATCTGCATTAGTTTTACCTGAACGTAATGAACATGATCAATACGAAAATGCATGAAAAGGAAACACGTATCCTAAGCGACGAAGTAATTGTTGGCCGGCTGTTCAAATTTTAATGAACTTCATCTACCATCTTGGGGGTGTACTCTGCCCATAAACGAGGGTTCCTCAGTGAACCAGGATCCCATGAGGTCCTGTCCTGGGATCTTGTGTCCAGACCTCTCTGGTCTACGCAGGACGCATACAGGATGAAACTTTGGCTTCACGTGTTGAGGGGTGTGGACTTGGCGTTGATCTTGACCGGTTCCCGGGATTATATGTCCAATTCAAGCAACAGAAAGATTGAAAGGTACTGATCATTATAATCGCCTTTTTGACAGCTGACACCATCTCGAATGCGATCGCCTACTTGATGTCCATTTCATGCCTTATCAAAGACTTCTTGATTCATCCTAGATACCGAATAAAGAACTAAAAGGAGTCACATGCAAAAGGGGTAGAAAATTCTTGTCAAATGAAAACTTCATGAGGACCAGCTCATGGCGCACGAACGACACGGCGTGGATGTGTGGACCGATTTTCGCCTTAATTTCACGTGGATTGAAAACGTGTGCTGTGGAAGCATGTGTTGCTCACCGCTAAGCAAAACAGGCACTTTTTTAATCTCTTTGTTCTCAATCGTCTTGACTTATTTCATCTGGACACAAGACATGAGGGCTGATGCCAAGTCAACTTTGGGTATTTGCGGAATCGGCTCATAAATGGACCGATCTCCTGAATGACTCTAAGTTCAAAGGAAGGACCAGACTGTTGATTGCATGACTGAATAGTTGGCCTTGTGCACTCTGCTGGTACAAAATACAAGGTGCTTGTGTCGTGGGCAAAAGATACATACCAAGGGAAGAATTGAAGATGCACTGTCTTTTTCGTTGCAGTACATGATGGCAGCAAAACCCAAATCTGATGCAAATTTTGACGCGGTTCCACTTGCAGTCCCGCTTTTAATTTGAACCTTGCATCCCCAGCGGCCACCAGGATCAATCATATGGTTTCAATTAAAAGGTAGTTGGGAGTAGTTAATATGCCCAGCAAAAGTTTTCCAATTCTCAATGTGAAATGCTTTTATGCCTATCTTTTTCGACGAAACCAATATCGATGTTTCTTAACTTGAATGGGTTTCCATTCCCACAAATCCAGTCAGTGTCACTGTCATCCACCTTTCCTTACGAGTCAATGTTTGTTCTATTCTCTCTGAAAAAAGTTTGCAGTGCCCTCGTATTATATGGCTTGTTGCAAGACCTTTCTTTTGGATTAGGTGACGGGTCATTTTCCACTGTATTAGCTTGGTCTTATTAGGTCTTCATCTTGGGTGCATAATCTAATAAATAATTACCTCAATTCAGACAAGAGAATTAATCAATGGATGCTCCTTACCTGTTCCTGTTTTTCAGCATCATCACCCTTCGCCACCTCCCAGGTTTCTGCACTGCAGGGGACACAATCACCCCATCTCAGTCACTCAGAGATGTCAACGGAAGCACCTTATCTTCCCGAGATGGAACCTTTGAAATGGGCTTCTTCAGCCCAGGAAATTCCCAGAAACGTTTCTTGGGAATTTGGTACAAGAGCATCCCAGCGAAAAATGTTGTCTGGGTTGCGAATAGGCTCAATCCGATCAATGACTCGTCCGGGGTTCTGATGATTGATGACTTTGGAAAGCTTGTCATCCTCAGCAGCAAGAGCGCCGTCGTTTGGTCTGCAAACTCAACTGGGACTGCACGAGATCCAGTAGTGCAGCTTCTTGATACTGGAAACCTTGTCCTGAGAGACGGGAATGACGGGGATTCAGGCACGACTTACTTGTGGCAGAGCTTTGACTATCCGACAGACACGGTCTTACCGGAAATGAAGATCGGATGGGACTTAAGAAGGCGTCTTGATCGCCGGTTAACAGCATGGAAGAGTCCGGATGACCCTTCTCCAGGTGACTTCTCGTGGGGATTGGAGCTCCACAACTACCCTGAAGCAGTTGCCTGGAAGGGAAATCAGGAATATTTCCGCAGCGGCCCATGGAATGGCCTGAGGTACAGTGGTGCGCCAGAGCAGAGGGCCAATCCCCTTTTCTCATTCGATTTTGTTAACGATGAGGATGAACTTTACCTCACTCTCCACCTCAAGAACAAATCTGTCCTCACCAGGACTATCCTCAACCAATCAAATTACGCGTGGGAGCGGTATGTTTGGAGCGAAGCCACTCTGGCGTGGAAGCTCTTCACGACGGTTCCAAAAGACTACTGCGACAAATATGGCCTTTGCGGTGCATATAGCAATTGCGATGTGACTGATCTGCCCATTTGTCAGTGCTTATCAGGGTTCAGCCCTAAGTCACCTGAGAAATGGAACTCAATGGATTGGTCTGGGGGATGTACGAGGAATAAGCCCCTTGACTGTGGAGACGGAGATGGATTTATCAAATTTGGTGGATTGAAATTGCCGGACACCACATTCTCTTGGGTGAACAGGACTTTCGATCTGAAAGAATGCAGGGCTAAGTGCTTGCACAACTGTTCTTGTATGGCCTACACGCATTCGGATATCAGCGGGCCTGGCAGCGGCTGTGCCATGTGGTTTGGTGATCTTGTGGATATTAGGCACTTTGAGGAAGGCGGGCAAGATCTCTACATCCGAATGCCCCGGTCCGCACTAGGTAATTCTCGCTTAATTTCCAAGGTTTTGCTATTTTCTGGGGACCTGTTGACGTAGAACAATACTTCTATAATCTAACTTGTCGGTTTCACTTGATTGACAATTTGAAGAGTTGAAAAGCAGACATTGGTTGGAAATAGCGGTCATAGTCATAGCTGTGATGGTCACAGCTTCGGTGTTACTCCTAACCTGCTATTATATCCGCAGATGGAGGAAGAAACCCAAAGGTAAACTTGATGCCCCTAAACTGTCTAGTGGCTCTTTCTCGTCTATCATAATCAGAGAGACTTGGCTGATTGCATGATTGGCTTAGACCAGGCATACTAGCAAGTTTGTCGCTCAACCAAACTTCGAAAGTAAATTAAATCTCATTCAACTATGATATATGCAGTAGTTACTGTAATATATCCTTTGTTGCCACAAATAATTTACTTGGTGTAATTTCAGATCTTTTCGAATTGCCTCAGCTCTTATGTTGCTGTGATGCTAGGTAGTAGAAAGCTCTTGAATTTAGAAAAACATCTCAAATTCTGACCTATATCTTGATCTCCAGCGTGAATTGGAAGTAGAAACCTTACAGAATTAGAAAGGCTAAGGAATAAAATTCACGCTAGACGTGGAGTTGCAGACAGAAAAATATGCGTGCTGATAAATTCACCTTCTATTTTTGTCCCGCATAATATAATTTAAGGTCTTGTTCAGAGTATATTTCAATCTTGTGATTACCCACCAACCCTCACTTTCAATTACCGCAGAGGCAAAGACAGACGAAGGAGAAAAGGAACCCAAAAATGAAAGCTCCAAGGAGGACTTAGAGTTACCATCATTTGACCTGGCCACAATTACGGATGCGACCGACAATTTTTCATTTAACCAGAAGCTCGGAGAAGGAGGGTTTGGACCAGTATATAAGGTACATTTTTAATGTGCTAATTCCAGGACTGTAGAAGCAAAGTAGAGATTTCCCCATAGTTCAGATGCCATAAAAAGATGCCACTCAATATTCAGGGTACGCTACCAGATGGACAGCAAATCGCAGTGAAGAGGCTCTCAGCCATCTCTCGACAAGGAGCGAGGGAATTCAAGAACGAAGTGAAACTGATCGCCAAACTTCAGCACCGAAATCTTGTAAAACTTCTGGGCTGTTGTGAAGGAGAGGAGATGATGCTGATCTACGAATACCTGCCTAACCGAAGCCTGGACGCCTTCATTTTTGGTCTGATAAGTTTTCTTTTTGCCTCTTCCCTGAACCATTCTATAGCTTTCAAGTCTCGTCAAAATAAATTATGATCTATATATTTAATTGACCTGTAAGCAAATTTGCAGATGGCACGAGAGGTAAACTACTAGACTGGCAAAATAGATTCAACATTATTTGCGGGATCGCTCGGGGCCTTCTCTATCTTCATCAAGATTCGAGATTAAGGATAATACACAGAGATCTAAAAGCAAGCAATGTCCTGCTTGATGAGAAAATGAACCCGAAAATATCAGACTTTGGCATGGCCAGGACTTTTGGAGGAGATCAGGTTGAAGGGAATACAAACAGAGTGGTTGGAACTTAGTAAGTATCCAGCCCGATTACTTTTGACAAGTTTGACTTGAGACATGAGTGCCTGATTGAAATGATGCTTTGCAGTGGCTACATGGCACCAGAATACGCCATCGATGGCCTATTTTCAGTGAAGTCCGATGTCTTTAGTTTCGGAATACTAGTCCTGGAAATCATCAGTGGAAAGAGAAACCGGGGTCTATTTCATTCAAACCAGAATCTCATCGGACATGTAAGTTTCAATTCGAGCACAAATTTCACATGGCATTTGATCCATACTTCTGTGAGCGCCTTCCATGGTGGTCTCATCCGTTTCAAATTGTGATCGACGGAGTTTTGCTAGGATCAGCAATCCACGTAATAATAATCTCTTGAATTTGATGATGTAATTGCAATGGTTCAGGCCTGGAGATTATATGCAGAAGGGAGGCCTCTAGATCTCATTGATCCATGCTTAGACGGATCGTGCATCCTGTCAGAAGTACTGCGATGCATCCACCTGAGTTTCCTTTGTCTACAACATCATCCCGAGAACAGACCGAGCATGGCGTCAGTGGTCGTGATGCTGGGAAGCGAAGGCCCTCTGCCTCCGCCCAAACAGCCGGGCTTCCTGATAGACAAGAACCCTTTCGAAGGAGACTCTTCGTCAAGCAAGCAAGAGCTAAACACGGTCAATGAAATCACCATCACACTGGTGGAAGCAAGATAGAATACTCCCCATTGAATTCTGCAATTGTTCATTGTTTTTTTTCCCTTTTTGGTGCTACTGTTTATCGTTAGGACGCCAATGAAATTAACCTTTCTGAGCAACTAACTTGCTGAGAGATCAATTAGCATTTGAGCTTAATCAGAAACCATACGATCTGTAACGGTTTGTCCTAGAGACTATGTACTGATCAATGGTGATGGGAAGGCTTTCAAATTTTTTGCGGGCCACAATGATCAAATGTCCTCTTCTCAAAATCAGTAGGATCTGATTATGTCGCCAATGAGGACGACAGGAAGGTACTGTGGAGCCATGATTGTAAGTTCCCTCCAAGAAAATTTGGCTACACTACCCAAACTGTGCGCCCCTTTTTTTCTCATGATGCTTGTGGAATCAATTAGAAGTGAAGTTAAGGCTAGTGAAGATCTGGTCAGGAAAATGCTAATCTTTCCAAGCAAGCAAAAAAAAAGGGATTGGAAATGATGAAATGGAATGATAGGATGTTGGACTCAGTGAAGCAAAAGCTTCTTTCAACTTCTCATGCATTTGTTCGGGTCTTGTTCAAGGAAATCTTGATGTGGGGTGATGATGATAATGATGATGATGATGATGATGATGATGCTTCTCTCTCCTGATTACTGATGAAAAAGAGAAAAGCAAACCTCCTAAGTTTGCATTCCATTCCCCTCTTAAGCAATAGATTATAGACATGGGAAAAGGTAAGATCTTCTAAGAATCGAGATTAATGGGAATTAGTGAGGACTTCGAGAAAACGTCAGATCTGAGATCCATCTTTAGATCTCGAATGGGGCTGTTATTGATGGCTTGGTGTTAGGTGGAAAGGGGAGATTGGGAACAATTGCAAGAGTTGTGTCAAATCATGGTCGAGGAACGCTTAAAACATGGGACCTTCCTGCTCCTAATGCGCCCATTTTCTAGTTTGTACCACCAAAAGGAGACGTGGACCGTTGGATCTTTTGGACCCAGAAGAAAGTTATCTTATTATGGAGAGTGGGCACATTGATTTAGCCGAAAACTTTATAAGTTTAGGTCAAATTTAAGGCACCCTTTTTTTTATAATCTTCGTAGGATCTGTTTGAATTCTTACAGAAACCAAGATTGACAGTACCAGCATCACAAGCGAACCGGAAAACTTGGTCCATATAGAATATAATCTGATGTTGCCTTCGATTGGTTCTAACAAACCAAAAACTTGAAATGCCAATGCCATCATGCACGGCTAGGGGTGCTCAATTTCCCTGTGGATGGGTTCCGGATGGAAGATTTTGGAACTGGGAACTGGCCAAGCTTTTTTTTTTTTTTTTTTTTTCATTTCAATATATATGCAAAGTGCATATGTCAAGTATAAATACAATTGTTTTTCTGCTGAAGAATAATACGTCAAACATATTCAATTTCACAAAATATTTCTATTCGAAAAAAAAAAAAAAAAAAACAAAAGAACTTATGATATTGATTCCAAGTTCTACCTTGGAACTAATCTTGCAAGTTTTAGGTAATCAGATAGAACCGGCTAGGTTAGAATATAGATTTCCAAAATCAAACTGGTCAAGGCCAAATCCTAGTTTTTAGAATGGGAAACCAAACTAGCTTCCTTGTGAACTAGCTGGTAAAGTCAATTCCTGGATTAAGCTAGCTCAGTTGCTCACCTCAATGCATGGCCTTGTCACATATTGTCGTATTTTTTAACTTAAGCGAAAAGTACAATACATGATAATTACTGATAAAACGACACTCGTATTTAAACATGTCAAAAGGAATCTCAAGCCCATTCACTAACCCAAAGTTATTAAGATTTGTCATAAATGGGTCACCTCAAATTTGAGATGTCTAGTTATAATAGGTTATAAAATAAAAAGTCCAAAGGATCAAAATGGGTAATGTCATGCCAAGACGCATTCAGCCCTATCGGTAAAGGTTCAATCCCTATAAGCACTGTATAGTGTATACACATATATACATAGAAGGACGGAGTAAGACCAGGAAAAAGGGTAATGTTGTGAACCCATTTCCAATCCACGTGATAAACCAGGTCAGAGGACGACCTTCTTCGCTGTCAAAACTCTCCTCTCTTTCCCTCTCCGACGTGGTTTGACAGCTACCACTGTACGAAGGACAAAGCTCTCAGCTTCACGGGGGTCGCGGTGGAGTGGGAGGCAGGGACTCGAGGGAGGGGACGACCAAATCGTGTCCTTACCCAATCGGCATCCTCTGACTTCAAAACCGTTGTCCTACTCAGGTCCCGATACGTGGCGGCTCTATTGTACAGGGAAAAAAGGGACCATCCCATGCCCCGAACTTTCTCAATGCACCAAATCCGATCCACAACTGCTGACCGCATTTATTGACCCGCGGGACATCAAATCCCAAAAGACCTCAGGAAGCCTCCCGAAAAAAGACCCAAAAAAAAAATTGTGATAACAATTTCAAGAACTTCGGGCGGTTCGATCAGCATGGCGTCGGCGATACGTCATTGACGAGGCGCTGGATCCCCACCAAACCGCAAAACACGTCGAAACCTGATTAGATTCCGCCCATTCGATTAGACCCTAAGAAGGAAGGTGCCCTCGTTTGGCGTTTTGGCGATCGACCCCGCCCCCACCCCGTTTTGGCGTAACTCGCTCGGAAGGATCGGACGGTGGTGATAAGAGCGTGAGGATTCCACGTGGATCCACGGCCCTCGCGCGCCGTCGATTCGCCCTCCACCATCCCCAGATTTTTGACCCACCGAGCGTCAACGCCGTGTCCATGTGTCCCATACCATCGTTGTCGATCGAAAGAAGAGGGATCGGACGTGTTATCAGGATCGAAACTTTCGTGCTTAAGCTAAACACCCCCGACTTTGTGCATGGTCCTCATTGCTTTGAAGTGGTTCGTTGCGCAATTAGATTGTAAATTTAGGGTCCGGTGCCCGCAAGAAATTCCGCATGTTTAGTTCGCTGAAAATAGCGAGTAAACATATAAACACATTTATAGTCAAAAAAAATCCCCGCACTTAAAAATTAGGAAAATGAATTCCCATTTCTCGATAGATAAAATCATTCTCCTGAGCAAACCATGTCTCATGATATACGTTCACTTCTTATCATTTTCAATACTCATTATTTCAAACGAGATTCAAACTGTTAAAACTTTATTAGTTGCATATTTTTATAATACTGTCAAAACAAATATTTTCTCTTATTATAAAAATTTGACGTGAAGCAAACACATGCTTAAATTCATTGGTTCATTTGTAAGTTAATAGACATCTCTCCGAATTCAAAGTATACAGCAAGAATCAATGGGACTCCCGATCGTTTTCCGACTCGCGTGTCGTGAATATCTTCTCAGGTCCATCAAATGCCTTGTACGAAAAGCACAAGAATAAAGGTAGCAAAAACCTCAGTGACTAAACGGGGGGTAAATCGTTTAGGACAGCATCTTTTAAGACGTGGAAGGAACATCACGCCTGGCTCATCATCAGTCATCACATTCGTACTATATGGAAAAATTCCTTTCGGGCAGCCCCCTTTTTTTTGTACTTCTTTGAACTTGGGATTCAATATCCAGCGCAAGAAAAATATAAAGTACGGAAAGAAGAGAAGAGGAAGAGAAAGAGATAAAGAAGAGAAGAGAGAAAGAGGAAAAAATGAATAAAAGAAAAGGTGGGCATCTTCTAGAGGAATGAAGGAGGAGCTCGCAAGCCGCAACGACCACCGCGATGATGATGATGATGAGGGGCGTGACAACAACACACCATCATTAATCCACCCCCATCCCGCCCAATCCCCAAGGCCCCCAAAACGACGCCGGGCCTGATCCCGTCGCGATTAGCTGACTAATTAATCCCACTTAATTTAATTTAAATTAATTGATTGAAACCCCGCATTAAGAGCAGTCCCCCCACCCCCCACCCCCCACCCCACACCACCTTACCTTGGCTTTTTTTTCTCCTTTTTAAGTGGATCGCCAACTATATAAATGGAGGCTCCTCCCCTCCCCAGTTTTTTGTCAACGTGCTCGCATCGACCCCTTCCCCCCCCCCTCCCCCTCCCCCACAGCCCCCGGCCAGCGACAGCGCAGAAGCGAAGCGGTTAAGCGACTCTCTCTGAGGACTCATTTCAATGGCGGCGATCACCAAAGTCTACATCGTGTACGTTTCCCCCCCCCCCCCCTCTCATTTCTCTCCTTCGCCGATCGATTCGATTGCCGATCGTTTTCCCGCTGTTCGATGTCCTCTCTCTCTCTCTCTCTCTCTCTTTTTTCTTTGTTTTTCCGCCGGCTCTCGTGGCCTCTCCGAGTCGCGTGCGCTCGCGTCCGGCATTTTGGATTCGATCGGACGGACCGGTTGACCGGTTTTGGCGATCGCTTCGCCGTTCGATCGTTTCGACGCGATGCCGTCCGGGCTCGATTCGTGGCCGTGGAAGTCGTTTTCCGGTTCTGTGGTGTCTGGTTTAGAGTGCTTCGCATCGGCGGTTGCGTCCTCGTGTGCGTGATTTGCTTCGTCCAGTCTGTTCGCGTGGCGTTGGATACCGGTCAGTGGATTTGATTGCTCGAACGATGAGGGGGCGCTTGGTTCGGGTTGAGTGCGATTGTGCAGAGATCTGTTGGTTAGACCGCTTATTTGCTAGATATCGTCCGTTTCGATGCGATGCGATGCGCAGGGGTTGTGTTTTTCATTTGTGATGATCTTACTCTGTTCGCTGTGTGATGAAACATAGGCCGCGCTTCGTTACTGTTGGTTTGACTTTTTTTTTTATGAACTCGCGATATTTGACGAGTTAATACAGATGGTGGAAGTGATAATTTCGCCAACGTTTGAGGCTAGGGTTCTGATGTTGCTCGACTCTAAGTGCTACGTTGGGCTTCTACTGGATGATCTTTGCTGAAATTACTGGTGTCGGAATATTCTGGTTTTGGATGGCATCATCGCATTGCCTAGCTCGCGTTTTGTTAGTGTGCGTCTTCCATTTTAAGATGATACAGATCCTCTGTCTAATACTGATATTTGAGTTTAGCCAGAAATTTGGGGGTATATGTTGTTGTCGGTTCTACTAAATCAGACGCCTGATCTACAAGAAAGCTCAGAAATCATGTTCATAGACATACAGTCGAGTTGTTCATACTCCCACATTTAGAAATTGACTTTTGAAGATCCAAATTAAAATATTAAATGTAAAAGCCTTTTTCAAAGTAAAATATTAAAAGATCGTTTGACTTGTAGTAATCAACAATTTATTTTTTAACTATGCTAAGGAGGTTTAATAGTCCAGGAGTAAATTATTTCTATTGGATGCTAAGCCACATTGGTGATCATCGATCATTTTGGCATTCACTCGGATGTGCAATTAATTGATAGAGATACTTTTTAAATCCCATCCGTCAATTTGTTCAGATTAGTCTTCTGAAATGACATATGATGAACGTAGATTAATGTTTTCATGTTGTTGACTGCATCTGTCATTTAGCTTTGATGGAAGAAGTGATTTTGTTTTGGTTGCAAATTCAACCAACTGTGATGCCCATGAACTGGGCAGAGTTCATGGAGTTCAGGGGCACCCAACCATGAGTGGAACTGTCTTTGTATAGTGGCTGTGTTACTTGTATAAGTGGCTGCTACATTAGGATAGTTTCGGGTATACGATGCTAGTCTTTTTGTGAGCCATGTATACCTAGTTTCATGCTTATTGATTGGATCCCTAACTTCTGCATGAGTCAAAACCTGCATTGCCTAATTCGGAGAGGGCTATCTGGTAGACACTATCCTATCCATATGATTGAAGGGCCTAGGTGTTGGTAGTGGTGCTTTTTCAGCCAGTCCTGTGTACGTGTTATAATCTTTGGGTAAATTTTGTCTTAGGGTGTGTTTGTTTGAGTGAAAGAAACTTCTGTGAATTGATTTTCCAGACTTTCACATGTTTGGTTTGTTGATAATGATTGGTCAGCGGAAACCATTTACGGTCAAAGAAAATATGCATGTATAAAATTAAGAAAATGAATTTCCTAATCTGAAACCGGAAAGCATTTTCCTTTATCAATAAATTTTCCCTAAAACAAACACACTCTCAATCTAGTTTGTATTTTTTAACTTTACCCCCTGCTGCCAAGATTAATTTTTATATCCAAGTTCAATGCAGTCAAAGTCCTATAAATTGAACTTTGTATTTATTGGTCTCATTCCAATGATTCAGGGTGAAACATTCACATGTTGAACATTTAGCCAGAAGCAAGCAAACTAAGTAGACCGAGTATCTCTACTACTCTCCCTCTTGTGTAGGCTCTTATAATTCTAAATGCTGACTTGGCAATTAGGCAGTGGACTCTAATTGTCTTGAAACAGAGAGATGATAGAGTGCGATTCTCACATGTGATATTAATCTGATGTTTTCCTGAAGCCATCACAAGTGTCATGTTACTGGAATTTTATGTCCAGAAAATGGGGAGACAGGACATTTGGATCTTTTTCTTTGGCTTGTGAATTGATTTTCACTAGGTGGTATGTGGTTCTCGTGTGTGAATTGGTCTGATGATTTTATAGGTACTATTCCATGTATGGACATGTGGAGAGGCTGGCTGAAGAGATAAAGAAGGGGGCTGCCTCTGTTGAAGGAGTTGAAGCACAATTATGGCAGGTAATTTCGTTTTACTTTCTATTTCTTCATGTTTCTTATTATATATCACTCGATTCTTACTTTTTTTTTATGAATTTAGCCAATAACTTTAGGTAGGCTCCTGCCTGCAAATTTATATTAAAAAAAAAAAAAAATTGTGTCATCTCCAGAATCATGGCTTATTCTAGGTTTCGCATTTTAGAGCTTTTTGTTGACGGTTTTGTATGCATGTGCTTCAACCATGTTACCTTGCTTTGTTATGATGAGTTTAGAGACTGGATGAAATGCCATTGTTTTTTCCATTCCACGTATGCATCAATTAGCTGTTTGACAGAATAAGTTTTTGAGTTACAAAACATGCTGTAAATTTGGCTTAACTGCTTCATGATACATCAAAAATTAACAATGTGCTTAAATTTCCGGTATCATTAACTGTCATTAGTTGGAAAGAGTCTTGTATATAATATGCTCGCTTATCGATAGACCACTTTCATTTCTGTGTGAAATGAAGCAATTTGCTGATGTATTGATTTGGGGGTGGAGAATAGGTGGCTGAGACGCTGCCAGAGGAGGTGCTTGCAAAGATGAGTGCACCTCCCAAGAGTGATGTACCAATCATTACACCAAACGATCTTGCTGAGGCCGATGGATTCGTTTTTGGTTTCCCAACAAGATTTGGTATGATGGCTGCTCAATTTAAAGCCTTCCTCGATGCAACTGGAGGTTTGTGGAGGACACAAAAGCTTGCAGGCAAGCCTGCGGGAATATTCTATAGCACCGGATCTCAAGGAGGTGGGCAGGAGACTACAGCGTAAGCAGCCAGCATCTTTTCTGGTGAAAAAATGACTTTCAGGTGGGAGAATGTTGTGTTCTGAAAACTTGAAATCGTGCCGCAGGTTGACTGCTATCACACAATTGGTCCACCATGGGATGATTTTTGTCCCCATAGGATACACCTTTGGGGCCGGCATGTTTGAGATGGAGAAGGTAAAAGGTGGTAGTCCATATGGTGCAGGGACTTTTGCCGGTGATGGCTCAAGACAACCCACTGAGCTCGAGCTGGAGCAAGCTTTTCATCAAGGGAAGTACATCGCTGCCATCACAAAGAAGCTCAAGGGAGCTGCCTAAAGTGACCCGGATGATTTGCCAAATCATTGTGCTTATCCTATATCTCGATTCTTTTTACAAACGATTTCAGATCCTACCTTAAAACTCATTCCAGTCAATAATTCTGTTGTGTGAAGTATATTCTTCGTACTCGTATTGCGAAGTACAGTGTTTGTTTTTCCATTCTTGATATTGAAGTTTTTAGTTGCTTGATCTGTGGAATAGCACCCTTCAAGTTAATTACACCATATCATCCGGAGTCACGTTGTTCGTTGTTCGAGTTGTCGGGCGTCTGTCCCACTTGAGGAATCAAATATTGAACTTTGGACCATTGTGCTGGTCAAATGATTTGCTTATTAAACTTTACAGAGATGAATTGCTTCGAAAACATCACTGCAAATGAACACCCTTGATCTCTCATCCCTTGCATGCCTGTACGTATAATTCAATATGGCACAGGCCCATGATTCTTTTCCCTCTTTCCTAATTGTTGAGTCTCTCTAAGATAGGCTTGCTCATGAAATAGCTCATCTCAACGATTTAAGGAGGAACCCCACGAGATGCGAGACCCGAGCCCGAGCCCGAGCCCGAGCCCGAGCCCAAATTAGCGCTTTGAAAAAGGCTCTTGATGTTGAACTGCTCACTGGACTGAAGTCACAAAGCGGCAGCGTTGGGGGCGAAGTACACCCGCCTATCAGAAAGCAATGTAATAGCAGTACCTGGTGCGGAAAAGAATCACAATACTCCATTCTTGCTGATAAAGTAGATGCCGTTACTTTCAGTTATTATTCTTGATGGGTAGAGCTTTGGTCAAAGGTCCTTGTTGCTTGATAACGCAGGGAAAATTCCTGGGGTGAGGTCACCGAGAGGACCGATGAGCGCGAGGGTTCTGATTCTCTCGTCTTTTCCAGGGCCCGTCTGGGGTTACATATTACATAGCACGTACGCTTTGCTTTTCCACGGATTGGAACCGTACAGAAGGGGACGAGAACAAGAGCTCAAATCCATCCCCCCATAAATATACAAATCGACTAGGATTTCTCCTATAAAAAAAAAAAGACCTTCAGCTTTTAGGATTGTTCTTTTCCTCGATTCTTTCATAGCTTTTCGGTTTTATATTCGTTGCCCTCTTTATCTTGGTATACATATATTCAGAGGCGTAGAATCGCATAAAGTTGATTATGTTCAGTCAATTCTTTCATGTTATTTTTCAAGAATTAAGTATTGTTTTATACTTACATTGCGTGCAGATTTAGCTAAAATGTTTCAAAGGAGGAATCAAACCAGATCCACTTGATGTACACCCCCTCCTTGTTTTTGTTCATGATTGGTAAAATAAAAGTGGGGAAGGGTGACAAGTATTGTTATTCTTCTAGGTTTTATTCTCACCCGAATGTTCAATTTAATCCATAATTACTAACCCATTCATTGGTTTGCGAGCTCATTACCATAACCCTACTGGTTTGATAGAATTCAAAAAGTCTCTTTCAATAAGGTAGCCAATACCCATGTCACGAAATTTTAAATGGCAAAAGTAGAAGCTGGTCAGAATTTTAATCACGACATTACTTGAACTTATCACCTCATGAAAATTAATGTGACATTTTTATCACCGGTCTATCACACTCGATGGTAAGTTGATATCTAATTATTGCTTTTTCCATTCAATTGAACACCTACAAGTCTTAAATTGACTAATCACGATGTTACAATCAAGAGGTGAGAAATTTTCTGAAATCATGCAAAGATGTTCTGAGTTTATGAATACATGATTTCATGATAGTGATTACGGAACAACATTGTTCAAGTTGTGTTCAACAAAATAAAAGCAGAATTCAAGGCAAGGAATACCGAGTTCCGAGTTTGGGAAGATGGGGATCGTCCATGACCACCGCTTTTAATTGCGGTTGCCGACGCCACCGCCACCTCCCTCCATTGCCACCACCATCACCTCCCCGCCACCATTCTTTCCTTTAAAGTTTATTTTCCCCTCCTCTTTCGTTAGTGTTAAGGTTGCAATGATGATGATGATGAAGATGACTATGATACGATGGTTGCATTTTTGTCAGGTAATGGTTCCTAATGATTGTGAAAATAATGATGACCAGAGTCGGAAGATGAAGAAAAGGAGAATCGACGACAAATCTATGGCGGCAGCGACATCGATAGTTAGTGTAATGATAATTTGGAGAAATGAAGAGCGGATTAATCGGGGTTTGTCCTCACAGTTTTTGCCTACTGGTCAAGTTGGCCCTTGAACCTCCTGTGAAACTCTAGTTTCAGTCTCTTGGTCTGAACCGGGGATGTGATCAATTTTCAAATGCAAGTGGGGTTTAGTTCGAGTGGATACTACGGACTGCACGTTGCAGGTTAAAGCATAATTTAGCGTCGGTATGCCGTAGGCTAGCTACTTTACATAGGTTTGATTTTCAGGATTCTTAAGTCACGATCATTAGCCAATTTATTATAATGAGAAATCTGCCATGATCCGATGCGAATAATAGATGGGAGCTCTTGCAAGTCTGTATATGGTCGTCTTCAACCAAAAAATAAAAATAAAAAATGAACGTGCCTAATTCAACTGACATTCTTTTGTATCTTTAAATCTTGATGTTAGTTGTTAGGTTTATATCGTAATCCTAACCTTTAAGTCAATAGAAAATTTACTTGAGAACCAAGTGCATCATTATTTTTTCTCTCTTTTACCGAGTAAAGCCTGTTTTAAATGAGTAAAAAATCCAATCACATTAGCTATCGCGCCAATCTCACGATCCGAGTAAGGAGCGAACGGCCATGTGAATTAATAGACGGAATCAGAGTAAACAACCTGAAATGCACGCTATACATGACACAAAGAGAATACATCTGAAACCCACATGTGCTCTTGATCTTCAATCACTGAACCAACTCTAGAAGATTTAGTATATTCCTAGAGGTGTTCTCTCTGCCCTACTTTTTCCTCTTGAATTCGGTATGTATATCGATTTCTCTCCACCTCCCAAACGTTACCAACCGATGTGACCACTGGGGCCTCTCTCCCGTTAACAACTCGTTAGCAAAAAGAGAGGAGGGGAAGGATAATCGAGTGCTGAAATCCGAAAGGAAGAGCGGGGGTGGGGTAGGCTCTGACCTCCACTATCATATTCCAAAAACGTAAACAAATGAAAAGTGAGATTTTCCGATCGAACGACATCTCCACCACGATCACTCATCTTCTTTTGTATTGCGAGACTTCAATTATTCCTTCCATGTCTTTTCTCCCTTCATCTCTCTCTCTCTCTCTCTCTCTCTCACACACACACTCACACACACACACACACATTGTGATAAAATAAAGGTAATGCCAGCTCTATTCACTGTATAGTGCAAGGAAACAACAGGAATAATTAAAAGAAGCTCCTTTCCTTGCTCTCTTTTTCTTGTACTAAACTCGGCTAATGACAACAAAATGTTCCTATAAAGGTAACCCCTGCCCTACAAATTAGCACCTGTTCTCATCCCTACTAAACCAACCCCCAAATCATAATAATTCCTCAATTATTAGTACAAATGTTGCTTTTCTTCTTTTGTTTCTTATGCCCTCGGCTGGCCCAACGATGGCCTCTCCTTTGGATTGCCATTCCTTTTCATCCCTCTTTCCTCCATTCTTGTTCTGGGTTATTTCTTTACATTTCAAACTATATAAAAATTACACAACCGGGGGCCACATCCGGGTCTTCTGATTCTCCTCTTTCGCATCGCCATCGTCATCGACACCGTCCTCAGCTGTGGTGTGGAAAACAACTAGCCCCTCTCATCGAGCGGGTGTCGGAATGGTGTCTTTCTTTTGGGGGAGGAGCTGTCGATTTGAATTATCTGAATGTTCCTCCAAATGTAGGAGTCCAAAAATCAACGGTCGTCTCGTGCGTGACTGGGTAGGTGCTTGAGACCGGTACGAGACATAGACCTCGGCTTCTAAGATCTGGTCTAGGCCCATCTGGATCTTCAGATTTATCAGGAGTCTGCATCATTCAGTGTTTTTTCGCTATTCAATACATTCTCAAATCAGACTATTAAACAATCCATTTATCAGATGTAGTGACATAACGCGAATTTTCACTTAATGTTCCTATAAGCAACCCTTCTTCGTGGCAACTATACGAGTTTCAATATGTGCAACTGCATATGAGTAGAGTAAATTGTGAACCGTGCTCTATCATTTTCTTTTCCATTTTAGATTGCACGCCACGTATCAACCTAAGTGAAATTCAGCATACCAAAGCATGGTTACGACTAAGCCCACGGTGGTTTTTAAATAATGTCGTTTCTAGCAGAGAATTCCACATAGATTAAGACTTAGGAATTCGTATTCCAAGAAAAATCATAGAAATTCTAATCCATAGACCATAGAGACTGTCCAATTAATCACATCTAAGATGTATAGCTGAAACAATAAATAGATCTTTTAGAGAAGGGTTAAAAAGGTGCATACCTGCTGATGTTGCACGGCACCTCCATTTTTCATGTATGGGGTACTTAGAACCTGACAAAGCAAAAACATGTTTTTCTCAGAAGGGCTTCAATTGAGTTCTCCATAAGCATGGTCCCACATGGTAATAAAAGGCTTGGGTTAGGTTACATTAATCTCAAATGGCCTTGTTCTTCTAAGCAATGTATGTTGGGACTTACACTGATTTGGTCGTGGAGGAACTTGATGTACTCAATGGCTTCAGTGAGCACCGAGGCTGTATCGGTCTGACGACAAAAGAAAGGAAAAATTAGCAACAAAATCTCCATTGTAATCTTCAATGGTCTCTTCAATAATGTTTCAAAATAGAGAATGATACCATATCTTTGGGTACTCATATGTGAAGGCAAAAGAGAGATCTCGTCGAAATGAACTCATTTACCTTTCCGAAAGGCGAAACCAATTGTTGGAGCGCAGTGATTCTGTCCCCCATCTTCTCTTTCCTCACCTATATTTAGTTCACAACCCTCTCTTTTTCATTGTCTATGCAAGTTATAAAGCTCAGAGGCAAAGAGAAAGGAATAAAGAAAAAGCTAAAGACGTCTCTTTCTTATCTTCCAAAAGATTTGTTAAATCTATTCACTGGAAATTCAAGTACCTTAAAAGCTGGCAATGGCGAGGGAGTCTCGCTCCGCGGCCTTTTCCCCGCAGGCTCGCCGCCGCTTTTCTTCATCGCAGCGCCCGGATTGGCAACATCCGTTAAATTCTGCACCACACAATCAATGATACGAAAATCGGATATTTCCGCAACAAACGCTCGAAACCCTAATCATGACCATGCATAGCAATTGGACACGCCTGTGCAATGATGTCTCTCTCTCTCTCTCTCGTTTTCTCTTTTTGTATGCTCTCGATTAAAGATGTCTTGATTACCTTTGGTTTCTCGTCAAAGCTCGGAGGCCCGAATTGGGCTTGGGACTGTGGGAAGTAGGTGGTGGTTGTCGTGGACCTGACGTCGTTCATCGCCGTAGCAGACGCAGTCCAGAACGGCGCGTTGTTGGAGAAGTGCAACTGGCTATGGTGGTGAGGAGGCGGCAGCGGCGGCGGCTGGTGGTGCTTAGGCGGTGAGATTTTCAAGAACTGAGGCACTTTGCTGGACCAATTAGAAGTCAAGAGCTCACTAGAGCTCGGAGCATTGTAGCTCGTTGGGTTATAGCCAGGATAATTCACATTTTGCTGTTGCTGTTGACTGTTTTCTGATGATCCAGTCAAAATTCCTTGCAAGAAAGTGGCAGGACTACCGTACAAGGAGGAGGGTGATGAATCAGCAATCTGGTGATGAAAACCTTGGCATGTCACTGTACTACTGTGATCACCTGTGTTTGTGCTCTGAAAGCTTGAGTTCATGTTCAAGTTCTCCTGAAGCATCGACCTAAAGCTGTTCTCAGTCCCCTTATGATCTCCTCTTCTAGATAAATTCCCAAAAAGAACACACTTGTAAGTGAGAGAATCTTTTGTCTTAAGACCAAACCATGTGCCAAAAGTTGCTGAAATTCATGCTAATTCATAAGCTCGAGCTATGATAAAATTCGACTAGCAGAAGAAATGTTTTCCTGAGAATCACTCCTACTTTAAAGATTGAAAGCACGATAAATCATATCGAGATTAAGGGAAAAAATTTCGACTTTCTGGAAAAGAAGGGAAAAAGTTGGGGACTTCAGAGACTTAGAGACTTACAATAAGTTTTGGTTGTTCCAATCCATGGCTTGAGAAGAGAGGCCCAAATTCATCATATGCAAATTGGGGTCAACCAAAGATCCACCAGAGTCGCCCAAGACAGCAGAGTTGTGGGGTTGCAGCTTCTGGGTATCATGAAAAACTACCGAGGAACCGCCTGGAGACTCCATTGAAGACCTTGCAGCTTTCATGTCGCCGCCCAAGTCTGTGAGCCACCCACCAAAGCTCCCCAGAGAGCTCAGCCCCGACGACGAGGACGATGAGGTCCCGCTCTCATACCGATTCCTCGACGCGTCCCACCAGTTGCCACTTGCATGGAATTGATCATCCGCCATGTCTAATATAGCTTCGATGGCAAGAGGATAAAAAAGCCTCTTGCTGCCTTTCTTTTGTTGCTATCTTTATGGTTACTTCCTCACCGAAATGAATCTTGACCTTCTCTCGATGGCTTGGCTTTGTCTTCCAGTGGATTGTTTTGGTCGCATAAAATGATAAAAAGCGATGGCAGATTTCAGTATTTATATATAATTCAGCAAGAGACTGTGTGCGTGTGCGTGAGCGTGTGCGTATGCGCGTGTGTGGAGCATCAGCATCGGTGGTGATGGAGGAGGAGCTCAAAGGTGAGAAAAATGCGGTTGACATTTGAGGGGCTGATTAGACATTGAGGCAAAGGTCAATTTGAAATTGAATTTCTCTTTTGTTTGATGCTGCGTGTTATTCCTTTCCCTGTCCATCCCTTCTTTTTTTTTTTTTTGGTCCCTTTGAAGAATTTGTTTTTCTCTGGTAAATTTTTTTTTCTCTTGCTAATGATGAGTTTTTGGATTCTTCTGTTTCCTTCTTAAAATAATTCATCCTTTGCGCCGCTCTGCGAAGGGGGGAATCATTAACAAGCTGCATAAGGAAGGACATCTGCGCCACTTGCAGGTACAAAAGCAGGAGAGTAAGGCGAGGCTCCTCTCAACATTTCCTTACTCGATTTCTTGAACTTCACAGATTAACATGCTAGTTGTCTCGAGAAAGCTCGAAAATCTCAAGCCAGATTAGAGAGTGGACATTGGCTACATGCAAACCTATTTTGCTTTCATTCAGAAGGGTGGGTGATAACTAGCTGCAATATGATCATCGAAGTACTTGCTTGATAGATGGAAGCGGAATTATATGAGAAAGTTTAAAGTTTCAGTTAGGAAGGAAAGAAAACCCGGTGATGAGATCCAATAAAGATCATTTCTACCCCTTTCATGCATAAGTTATCTAAAGACTATCGAGATAAGACCGTCATAGAATACAAAGATGAGGACAATTGGTAGGCGATTAATGAGTATCTATAACGATAACTTCCCAGAAGCATAGCAAATGTAAGTCGGAACTCCTGGGCAATCGAATCTCCACATTTGAATGATGCGGAACTCGTGAAATTCAAAACCAAAAAATCATTAATCTTCGGCACTTGTATAAATGTATGATTCGTCGAACCTCCCTCTCTCGACCTACCGAGATCATAGAACCCTAATAACTCTAGATTCTCTAGCGACAAGTTTCTCAACTTAGAGAAATTTCAAAGATTTCTCTTTTATTTTAAGATGTAATTATATCAATAAAGAATAAATCGACGCCCTCAACATTCTTCATGCATAGGCAGCTTATGTAGCCTGATCATTCTTCATCCATACCCAAGAGCTCCAGACCCTTCTAACTAGATGGAAAAAAGAAAGAATCACGTTGCTACATATTAAAAATGTGATCCCACAGAACAAAATTAGACCAAAACAAATAAAGAAAAAGAAAATCGAAGGTATATTTTCCGGCCTGCTTTAGACCGCCTAGTTGACTGCGATTAAAATTCAAGAAATTCTACACCATGGTTCATGCAAGATTGACTAAGGGAGTGGACAAACTGACCTCATATCATCGAGTGAGAAGTGGAATTTGACAAAAGCGAGGTTGACTAGGGGGATGAATCAGCTATTCGAGAGTCAAAAGGTGTATCGATGGCGTGAGGGGATTAAACAACAAAAACAAAAGGAAAAAAACGATTTTTTAGTTGTCCTAGATTCACTTCGATTAATTATGTTAAACTTGACCGGCTGCGTATGGTTTAAGTTAATCAAAACCCCCCCTCCTCGAGGATAAGCCCCCGTTGACATTCGGCATAAGTCAAGAAAAATCAGATGTTATTGGAAGACACTTTGAAACTCACTTACTGCCTCATATACGTAAAGAAACTTTGCTGACGAAGACGCCGTAGAGAGATCGCCCATTCTCTCTTCTTATCAAGAGAAGTTAATAGCATTTCTAAACTGAAGGGTCGCTAATTATATAACCATAATCCGACTTTTTAAAAAAATCACGTGATTTTCTTATCTTGAATAATCCAAAAAGATATAAAGACCCTCGAAAAAGTGTAGATGGGGACGAGCCCATAGGGATGGGAAGAGCATATCGAAAGGCCGAATAGAAATTCGCTATAAAGTAAAATAGGGAATTATGTATTCAAATAAATCGATAAATGATCTAATTCACATATATGTTTAAAAAAAATCAAATATTAGTTGGTAACATAAGATTTTTCATCGTCCCCTTTTTTTTTCTTGGGCTTTCTTGTTTTAATATTATTAGTTTTACTTATAATACATGAAAAATTTGGTTGGACAAAGAAGAAACGAAGAAAAAATGAAAAGGATGGATGGCAATTAGGTTTTGACTTATAGAGAGGGAGAGAAGGCGGCAGAAGGAAGAGTGAGGAAGGGAGGGGGGGGTGACAAATCGGACTTTGGAGGTGGCGTCATGCTTAGAGAGAGAGAGAGAGAGAGAAAGCTAAGACAGGGGTCAAACGGGTGGGGTCCACGCGGCGTGCACGCGTGGGAAGACATGTGGAGCCCACCCCTCTTTTCTCTCTCTCTCTCTCTCTCACCTCAGAGTCAGAACCCGGAAAACGACCTCTGCTTTGGGGATTTGATGGATTTGATTATTACGAAGTTTCCCCTCCCTCCCTTCCTTCTCCTCCTTCTATAATAAATAAATAATAATAATAATGATAAATGACAATAATATCATCCGTCCAATTCCGATGTTTTTCCCCCCCATCTCCCCATTCTTTCAAATGCGCTCATCATTCTGGCCTACCCCCTCCCCTCCCCCACACGCGAGACGCCTTTAAGCTTGTCCCGGATTCAATGAGCCCCCGTCTGCGCATCCCACCCTTTCCATCTCTTTACATCAATTGAGGCTCGCGCGCTCCCCGCTTCGTCAACGCGCCTTTTCCAAGCTTTAATCGCCGTATATTCCGGCATCCCCGTTACATCATCGACCGTGTGTATTTGACACCTTCGCCTTAAAATATCGTTCAGAAGAAAACGCAAATTCAAACTCGTCGGCATTTCCTATTGAATCTATGTTCACTCCAAAGTTTAAAATAATAAATTATAGGCCAAAAAGAATATATTTATTATTCCACACAACGTCAATTCTCTGATGTTGGGTTTTTCCTGAATGTACAATTCAACAATCTCTCAATTATGTGTAAGCTCGACATCTTTTTAATTCAAGTATCCTTCTGCAACGACACGTCTCGACTTGAATCTCCATTAACATCCACATTTATCGTGGTCTCTTTTCTCAATCCGAACCATGAAGTCTGTCGTTGGACCCGCATTGCTACACCACAACACCCACCGCCTAAAAACTGCGTTGGTCATCAAATTCATTCCTTGAGATATTCACCAAAAATCGAAACAAATTGAGCCATCGACACTAATACCAATTATTAGAAATGTCCAGCATAAGTTTTATACATTTACTTGAGAAAATCGTCAAGAAAAAACCCAAGTCCAAGCCCATCAACATATTCGAGTGGACTCACTTTCATTTAAAAGTTTAAGTCAATGAGTTACGAACCAGTTAAAATATATTGACTAATCCACAATACATCAATTCTCTAATGTGAAATTTTTCTCTCACAACTTCCACATGCAACTCAATAGCCATCACACCATAATGTCTATCGCTCAGCCTCTCTTTGAAGCAAGGCCCACTTGTGGTGATTAAGATCATATAGATCGCTTCCATCGTGCCTACTGTCATACTAACTTCACTCACTTAAGGTATTGTTAGCAATTGGTTACTTCCACACCAAATCTCATGGTTTTATTTTCCTTTTATCATACATGTAATAAAGATTGTTTAGAAGGCCATCCATCTCCATAGTGCTCTCACATGCACCCCAAAGGATAAAATCATCAGGCTTATTATAAATTGGGTCAAAGCACACAATACCCCAAATAACTTAAATTATAATGTCATGCTTTGGCATCAAAGCAAAATGCCCTCTGAAAAATGTGTGATTCGAAGTTGATGGACATGTAACAACCCCGGTCCAACAAGGACGAAGAGCGATATTGCAGTTAGGTGGCCCGAATAAGGTGTTGCTCCTAATTGGCTTATTTTAGAGTAGTAGAAAGGGTAATAATGAACTGAATCATAAACTGAATATGGGGAAGAGCATTCCCAAATTATATGCATAAAACTTCAATTATCTCAACAGCACGAAAGGGTGATGTTGTGCCCAGCCTCAACCTACCTCGGATCCCAAATCACCTGCGGCTAGGCACCTTGAATTTTGAGGTGGTAGCCTCAGATCTCAGGCGGCTGCCGTCGAAGAGAGAGAAGGAAAAGGGGGGGGGGGGGGGAGAGAGAGAAATTAATAGGAAGCAAAAGGGGATCCGAGATCAATTTACCCTTAAATCTATTCCAAGGATCTCAATTCAGAAAGCATAAAACCAGACCTCAAAATCAACAGGGTACAGCGATTTTTGCTCATGGTATCGAAAACATAATCGCAACCCCACTTAGCTTACGTCCATAATAAGATATTAGCCTTAAAGTATCCAACAAGGCTCTCGCTCCTGCAGATTTTCCACATCTTCTCCCCATGTCTCAATTCATGTGTTCTCATCATGAAATCATGGACGAAGGGTGCGACATTTGGTGGGACTCATCCATCAATGATTAGGGTTCACATGTAGTATAGATTAGATTGACGAGAGCACTGAGACATCTAATTCACTCCCTCCATTTATTGCCCGTGAGAAATAATTCGTGCATGATTATCGCCTGAGATTGTTTGTATAGACATTCGTACCTCATACAGCACTGAAACTACTAATTACTCCTTTTTTTTCTTTTCAACCCTATTATTGACATGTTGAAAACCATGAATAAATATCCAAGGATGCCACATATGGACCTGGAATTGGACGAAATCCAAGTACAAAAAATGCACTAAATCAAATGTGGATCATCTAGGTAGCATGCATACATAAAAGCATGTGCAGTCATCGGCCGATAAATCGGCAATTTGATGAGGTCACATCTAATGTTCGAAGCAATCATCTATTATTCTGAATTTTTTTGTTTTTATTACATAGAGTATCCAAATTTTCTACCCGATCAAATGTATCGTCAATTGTTAATTGATAACTTCTCCCCATCTTTCGCTCTCTCCTTTACGTGGCACTTTTACAACGTATTAATGCCCCAATCGTAAGCAATGTTTAGCAACCTAATATAGGTTAAATTGTGTTGAAATTTGATCGAGATCATCTTATATTTTAATAATTTTAACGAGATTAAACTTGCAAACTTGAGCTTGAATATCATTAATGTATCATATGCTTCTCGTTTACAAACCCGATCTTCTATATACAACTGACATTCCAGTGTGCAACTACAGGTCTCATTTTTAAAATGAGATGGTGGTGAGAGCCTGCGAGAAAAGAATGAAGAAGTTGATGTCATGATAATGTTAGCATGTTGTAAGCAAGCTAAAACCGAATAAACCCCGTCCTTTTCTCTGCACAACACGTGTGAAAGTGTGCGTGAAAGTGTGTGAGTGTGTGTGTGTGTGTGAGAGAGAGAGAGAGAGATTTCATTCTTTGGGCAGAATGAAGGACAAGCTGACCCCCTGAAAGGGAATGAGGTCATGGGATAGAGAGCAGCCCACGTTCAAAGCCACGTCTTCTTGGTCATTTCGAATTCGAAAATAACTTGTATATTTTATGCTTTCTTTTATTAAAAAAATAGAATGGGGTCAACCCAAATTGATTGGCATGTATACTATCCAAACCCCGTGTATAGCGCTAGCGCTTGTGATCAATTGATCTGTCTAAAGCACCATGAATTTGATATATACATCTTAAGCAACTATCTCAATCATTAGATGATAAATACATCACTACTACTTTCTCTCATGTCAATCTCTCCTCACATGCATTATAAATGAGTGTTGCAAGAGACACAAAAACCCACAAGATCGTAGGTGACGAACGAGACTTATTAGGGTTTGTATTATCAAGCTTAGAAACCCCAAGTTTTTGAACCAAACTGACTCGAGACCCCTTATCAAGCTTAGAGACCCAACTTTTCGAACCAAACTGACTCGAGACCCTAACAAGGCTAAGGCTTTAGCAATGCATGCAGCTGTAGCAAAACGAAGTCAGTGGCTATAGACAACACTGACAACGCGACAGGACTTAGCGGAGGGTGTTTCAATCGTATGAAGTTAGTCTTAGGGAGACTAGCCCAATTCTTTTTCTTTTTTTTTTCTTGCCAGGCGAATGAAACCTCGTTGACTCACCTGAGGGTTGATTTGAAAGATTGATCTGCCGAGGGATGATGTGTTCTCCCCTCCCCCAAAAGTCAAAACATCCTCACCATTAATTTGAGAGAAGTCGACTCACATGATTTGGGAGATTGACTTTGAGCAGGGGATGAGCCAGCATCGCGAGCACTTTCAGTGGCTCAAAGCGACCCTTCTCTCGGGTCCAAATTGAGATTTTAACCAATTGGATCTTGGGAGTACTCATTCGACTTCCCCATTTTGTCGCTTGGATTTTCGACAAGTTGAGTGCTTTGGTCATTCTAATTGCCCATCTTTGTCTATGCTGACACGGTGCGGCCAGCTTCTCGAGCCTTGAAACCTTGCGAATTCGATGTGGGTAAAACTTTCAATTCCAGAAGGTGAGATTTGTAAGATTAATTGACCGTTATCTTGACTAAGAATAATTTGCTAAGAACTAAGAGATCAAGAGAAATGCCCAGGATCACCTCCTGTTTGATAATCTCAACTGGTGCCTAGAATGTTATTGTGACGTGCACACGCGCTCGTACTGTATTCAGCTAGTAAAATAAAGTATAATATCTACATCAAGCTACTTGATGATGAGTAGAATATCGCCGCTCATTCATCAGAAAAACAAAAAATTGCTATTATCATTTGCCCTACCGCCCCACTTTCTGGTAGATTATATATAGTCCATATAGGTTAGCAATGAAACCCAGCTAAGACTTCCACTTTGTTCAGCTGGACCAAGCTATTATTTTTAATATAGATGAATCAAGAAATAATATTTTCAAAAAAAAAAAGCAATAAACCAGTTGTTACTTAGCTTTCCAAAAAGTGGGCTGCAAGAGGGACAGACAATGGAGTGTATGAACGAAATTTTGAGGCCTCATATGCGGTGTCAATTGAAATGGCATAAAAGAGGAGACATTTTGGTGATAAGACATTATCGTCAAGAACGCAAATCACTGGTATGTACACATTCTATTTGTGGGGATTAACTCAAATGCAAGAAAATTCTATTTGTATCATGGCATGGATTAATTAACTCAAATGCAAGAAAATAGAGTAATTACCATGATACAACCTATTATTCATATCATGGCATACGCTATCAATTTCTTTCCGATTCATCTCAGTGATAATGAAGCATCGAATATAAACTATCACGAGACATATAATTTAATATAAAGGTCCTCACCTTTACATCCATTTGGATCCGGTTAAAGACTAAAACATGAAAAATCAAGAATAAGTAGAGAGGTAGATATTTAGTAAGGAGATTCGAACACGTGCATGATCAAACTTCATTGTTTCAATACCGTGTGAAATTGATATTATTGTCATCTAAAATTTCAACCTTTCATATGCTATAATCATTACAACCCCTTGACTTTCATGAATATGGAAAACGCACGCATCACGACTCTCTGCAACTTTAATAAACCAGATATTTAACCTAGACACTATATCAAGTAGGAACCAGGATCCGTCACTCCTTTCATTGACTTCTGTCTGAATCCTCCTCTCTTTCCTAGAAATAATTTATATTAATCTCTGACAAAGAGAGAAACCCTTCTTCCAATAGATGATTAGATTGAATAAACAAGTTGACTAGTGCGTTCATATGCTGTGTCACCAAATTAGTCATCCGACCTTAGTGGGTTGACATGAATTTTGACTCTCGTTGATGCAACATTCCTGTGGTCATCGTTTGGCCCCCACTCTCATCACCCCCCTTCGTTACTAAATCCCACACGCATGCTGCAGACCTTGGTCGCCGTTGAAAATTCGAAAGCTGTTCCTATCGCTTGTCCCCATCTGCCTTCTTGCTGTTTTGCACAAAACGAGCAGAAAGCCCGCTTAATAGATAAAAATTCTGAGCTCTTGAAAGATTCAAAAGCATGTTCGTGTCACTGATCCGATTCTACAGGGTTACAGGCTCCTCCTCCTTCTTCTGCTTTGTTTTTCTTTTAACGTTGACCTCCTCTATTTTGATCTCTCCAGCAACGTCAAGCTGTCAGTACGATTTTTAGAACTTATACAAATCAGTAGGGTTGAATCTGCTTCGTGCACTTGTTGGGGTTTCGTCTCCTCCTCTTTTTCAGCATCAGGAATTGGAAGGTGACGCAAACTTCCACTACGCGCCCACGCACGCTCGAGAATGTTGTGATAATATTCTCAAAAAAGGTGTACAATTTGGCTACATAGGAGGGGTTTCTTTCTCTCCGTCTCTTTCTCCTCAAACGTCGAGACGTGTGGCTGCTGAGTTTGCATGTGCGAGAAGCGTGCCGAGCCGGTCGGCGATGGAATGAGATCATGTACATACATCTATAATCTATACGTCGAGTGCACGTGATGGTTCATAGACAAGAAGACGTGACCTAAGACCTGCATCATCATTGAGTATGTGCGTACCCACGCATAGTCCAGGGTTTATATTATTTGAAGGTTGAAGAAGAATTTGGGGACGGTGACCCTACGGTATCGTGCCTGCGAGAGATAGTTTAGGGTTTCATCATTGTAGCAAGAACAATGGAAAGAGAAAGGGAAGGGGCCTACTTGGATATATATGAGCTTCGTTTCCACATTTATCATGATTCACTCTTCATATTTCTAAATGAGAAAAATACCTTTAGCTGAGTTTAGTAAAGCTTTACCTTACAAAGTGAAGGCGATAAGATATCGTATATTTGGTGATTGTCAACCACTTTACCTATTGTGGTATGATGAAAAGAAAAATTAATCTGTTTCGTCTAATAGGACTTACCCATCTTAAACTTTCATAACTCAACCGCACTTTAACTTCATGCCATCATATGAGATATTTTCTCCTTGATCGATCTGGTTGATTTCTAGTTCAATGGCGGCATGAACCCTAGACCAAAGATATGATCTTGCTTCCGCTTTGTGATCGAGTCTTGCTTGAGTTGGGAAAAGTCGAGGAAAATTTTGCATGACTTGATGATTGGGAGTTAGCACCGACTGAAAGCAACTTTGATCTGTTTCCTTTTCTAAAATAGGTGAGCAACCTGTTGCAAGATCGAGCTATTACGAATGAGATAAGTCCCTAATCAATTGTTGACAAGTTTCAAATCAACTGGGAAAATTAGATAACAAGAAGAAGAGAGTATCTATCGAATCCCTTGGTGGCTCTTTTGTCTAGGCTCTTTGCTTTTAGGAATTAGAATTCATTCTTGACATGTGGGTTAAGTGTTGATTTTTGTTTTTGTTGAGTTTGGACAAGAAAATGAAAACTAAAGATGTAAATGTTTTCTAAGATACAGCCCTAAAAAAGTATCCAATTGACAACGTAATTGAACCGTATGATTCGATTCAGGAATCAAATAATTAGAGCTGGAAAAAAAACAAAAGTAAGTGTTTGGAATTGCAACACGAGGCAATTTCGATCCAACGAATGGCTCTCTTAAGGAAAAACAAAGAGCGACCTCAAGAAAGACTGAAGGATGCAATGCTTGATGGGAACTTTGGGAAGATAGGGGAATGAGAGGAGGTAGAACATATTATTTTTGTGGGCTTGGGCTTGAAATGATGTCGAGATGGGCCTTTACTCATTTCTTGTTGTTGGGCCCAAAAGAAGCACTCGTTGTTGAAGTGCATCATTGCTCGACTACGCAGCATCTTTACGCATGCGTAACCAGTATTACATGGAAGAAAGAGAGAGAGAGAGTTATATATACTTGACCATGGTAAATATCATTTAGTGGGAATGCCCAAAACAATGACCAAGCTATTCAGATGTGTGCGTGCGAGATAGAGATTGCTGCTCATGGAGTTGATGAAATATGCAATTAATTTATGTCGAATAGAATATGCCGAACCAAAATTACTTTAAGTAAAAATTGTTCGATTTTATGAAACCGTTGAGTATCTAGAAAGAACATGTATTATAAAAAGTTTAGAATGAACATGTATTATAAAAAGTTTATGCGAATTTAATGGACACTCGAGTACCCATATTATATATAATGGAAGTTTAAAACTGATTGGCATGAAAATGGAAAATCATGGGCCCTTCGTTTTCCAAACCGGCAACTTTACATTCCTCATTAAATAGAGAAGCACTAATATAGTTTTGTTTAATGCAGTCTTCAGCTGAAAAACTCATCATCATCGTCATTGACCAAAACATATCTACCATGAACCTAAAAACCCACTTACTTATATATGTGCATATGGTTAGACCATTTTCATAACTCTTATGTTCAATAATTGAGGGAAACTTTATACCTTGTTAATATATCAAAGAAAAAAGATTCTCAACTAATGAATTTACATTTATTAACTTATTTATTAAATTACCTCAAGATTGATAAGTAAAGCAAATTGACGTGGTTACATTGTCCAAAAAGCATTAAATTAGATTCAATGATATGAGTACCACTCTCTTTGATTCATCACTCTTTGATAATATGATTTTATCACCAAATTTCCTTCTACCCGACTCTCTTTTTATAGATAGATCTCAATTTTGAGTGTTTAGAAATCTTACATCTGTTTGATACATGTGCTTCTATATTATAATTACCAAGAAAAAAGGGGATAAAATTTATGAGATAATTTATTGATCACGGTCAATAATTCGCAACAACTAATGGAAATAAATTACTTCAAAATCATCATAAAATACAGCAAAAAAAAAAAAAAGGAACCTAGAAATAAATTACTATGTCAAGCGCGCGGACAAGAAACATTTGCGATCTCTCAAGGTGACCGAACCCGAACGAAACCAACCGGCGGCGGCGACGACAGGCTCAGGCGATGGACCTGCTGCGCAGCGCCTACTCAAATTCCTCCGACGAAGAACCCGAACCCGCACCCGAACCCGCGCCCGCGCGTTCCTTCGGCTTTCACCCTCCTCCTCCGAAGCGACCCAGACCCGAAAACCGTACGATCTCCATCCCCACCAAATCCAATCGCTCGCGTCCTCCTCCGACCGAAGCTCCCGTCCATGGCAGGTACGTGTCCAAGAGGGAGCGAGCCCTCCTGGGTTCGGGTTCACCATCCGCTACGGTTCCCGACCACCCAGACACCACTGCTCCTTCAGCTTCGACTTCCGCCGCCGGTAAAGGTCGTGACTTTGTCTCCGCGCCTCCCCTTTTCTTGGTTATTCTCGTGATAGTGTCTGTCCGGTAGAGAATGTTTGGGGACGACGTTTTTAGTTGTTTAAGCGCTGGGAATGACGGCGGATTGTTTGAGTAATTGGATAATTCCCGTTCCCAGTGACTTAATGAGCAAAACCCAGGTTCGGTCTGCATTGTCCAGCTATCAAAACTTCACATTCGAAGATGATGCTTTTTCAGAAGGCTTAAGCTCCTCTGTCATGCCATGAAGCTATCCCAACGAGTAACTGAGCGTAGGTTAAAGGGAAGAGGCTCATTTCGCTGAGAGTCAATTTGGTTTCGTAGCTGTCAATGTCCTATTTATTTATCGGAATTAAGTAAAGAGATACGGTTAATTCCAGATTCGAAGAGAGCGTGCTACGGGCTTCCTTGGAAATGTTCGTAGAGGACTTTGGATCAGAAAGGCATATGAGATACACATATCCGAGAAATAAAGAACATCTCTAAATGCTTTCACACGGAATGTGCTTGGCAAACTTCACATACTGTTCATTTTGATAGATTGCTGATTTTACAAAGTAAAGCTTTAAAATTGTCTAAGATGATTTTTCAGTGTTCATCTTATGTGTGGATTTTTCAAAATTACTCCCCTTGAATGGCAACATGGAGGTTTGAGATGAATGTAAACCAATTCTTGATGTGTTGTTCTTTCTTTGGCAGTAATTCCACATCGTATCTGCATACATGAATATCACTTTCTGATGTTGCATCTCTAGTTTGTGTGAATCTTATCTATCTCACTAATGGAAATATGAGATCCTGACATTATGCTTTTCTGCTGTTAGTTTCATGTATGGGAAGTTTATTGGATTCAGACCTTCCATCTGATGTTCTATCGCTGTTGAGGCATCAAACAAAAGGTCATGGGCATCTTGGTCACATACAAGAAAGGCTATCTGTAGCTCTGAAGGGCCATACAAAGGCTGTCAACACGATCCAATGGTCAGAAAGTCATGGTAAGATCTGGCTATGTCAGTGTTTCTGCCTCACGTGCTTCTATTGTGGTTGCTACCTGTCCTATATTTTGTTGCTTCAATCATTACATCGTAGGATTCAATCTTTGTTATTTCTCTAGAAGATGGTTGGTCTGGGCACTATAATATTTTGAGCTTACTTCAGGATGCACTTGTCAATTAACCATGCTTCACGAGCTGACTTGTGGGGACACGTTACCTGAACTCAATCCCAGAAGCATCTTCAATTGTGATTCCTTCAGCCACGGCTTGGACGTATATCAAAAAATAGGAAACTTCTGATTTGCTTATCCCATTTTGTCCACTATTTCCTTGAGCTGTTGTGTTAGTGACCCCAAGGATCAGCTGTTGAACCTGAAATACAAACTTAGAGTTAGCATGTGAATAGCGTGAAGAACAAAATGCAATTGAGGAAATTTGGTTCTCTGATGATGACCTTATCCTTGTTTTCTCTTGACATTCCCTATGATCAACTGTGGTTTTAATCTGGAACAATTGATTCATGTCTAAATTTCTGTGTGAATACGGCAAATTAGAGGGAATTTGCAAATGCAGGATCCATATGGTGCGTGTTGGCAAAAAAAAAAAAAAAATTCAAGAGACCTCCTCTGCTCTACTGAAAGAATCTGTCATAATTATTGCATGAAGAAATTTGCATTATTTTTTTTAAGGTCAATGCATGATTTTAAGTTTGAAACTTGCATTCTTAGGTGGTCTCAATATGATAAAACCAAACGTGAAACACCCGCATATTGATGGGCCCTCTCATCTCATGTGTATGCACCAAATGATTTATTCATTCCTGTTCTGTTTTGCCTCCATTTATATGATGGCAATTGCTTTGTACTTATGATCTCCCAATTAATCTGTTTACTAGAGTTAGTTTACAGCTCATCTTCTTGCATCGGCTAGCATGGACCATAAGGTCTTCATATGGAACGTGTGGAGTAAAAATCACAAGAAAGCTCGCATTCTGAGCCACCACGATGCTGCAGTGAAGGATGTGAAGTGGTCAAAGCTTGGTTGGCATGTACTTTCTTGTGGATATGACTGCACATCAAGGTTGGTTGATATTGAAAAGGGGATAGAGACTCAGGTATTCAAGGAGGACCAAGTTGTTAATGTTGTGAAATTCCACCCAGACAACTTCAACCTTTTCCTTTCGGGAGGAGCAAAAGGCCAGCTTAGGTTATGGGATGTCAGAACTGGCAAAGCAACACATCAGTATATACGTCAACTTGGTCCGATCCTTGATTTGGAGTTTTCCCTAGATGGCAAGCAATTCATCTCTTCCAGTGATGTCTCCTTTAGCAATATCAGTGAAAATGCAATAATAGTTTGGGATGTTTCCCGGCAGGTTCCTCTTTCCAATCAGGTCAGCATTCACTAATTATGACTGATTTGCCATAGTTGTTTCAGTTTCTTTTAGAGAGCAAGTCTTATTTGGATGTGCAACTTGCTTGTAATGCTCTCATAAGTTTGGGCTTTTGAAGTGGTATGCGCATTTAATGAGTATTTATAGTGTTTAACTTAAGAAACTGCAAGCCAGAGCAGAGCATGCTGAAGATTGTTGTCAAGAATCAAACCTGAAACTCGTCTTTTGGCATTGGGATACAATCATTTATGTATATGGCAAGCCAGATCTATTGTCACTTTAAATGATGAATATTGCATATTAGAAAACCAGACTATGATATTTTGGGCAAATGATAATATGTCAATAAAATGATACTGAACATGTTAAGATTCTTCTACTATGTTTGCTTACTAAGTGATGTGTCAGATTCCTGTTGGATGCTTAAATGGACTTAAATCGCCACTACAGAAATAGTTTAGTAACCATTTTGTTCCCGGTAATAATTTTTACACAGAAATGGTTTTTTTTTATTCTATTCCTAGATGAGTTTCTGAGTATTCAAACATATTTGATAACTACACAAAATTTATATTTCCAAAATAGAAAAAAAAAGAACAGGAATGCGTTTTTTTTTTATGCCATAGAAATTCTTTTAATTTTTTAATAATTTTATGAGATTTCTCTTCTTCTTTTTTTTTTTTTTTTTTTCCTTTTATCTTCTTGTTCCTCCTCTAGCCCTGGTCATCTGGCCTAGGCGATGGCCCAACCGGCTGAAGACAAAAGCCAGTGACCTTGCCAACCTTGGAGGCAGGGGACCTCATTGGTCCCTGGCGAGGTCGATCTCACCCAGCCACCAATGAGGCTCAACCTCACCAAATCTAGGCAAGGCTCCAATGAGGTCACTTAACCTAGTCTTTGGCTGGTTGGCGGCCATCACCAAGCCCGGCAACCGAGTAGAGGAGAAAGAAGAAGAAAAGAAAAAAAAAGAACATGGCTTTATTTCAGAAATTGTTCCGGGAACAAAAAGTAACTTTTTTCTACTTCTTGATTCTGTTCTAGATCTATTCTCTAGATACCGATGTAGTCACTAGAATAGAAAAATTAGTAAACATTACCAAATGGATTTTTGTTCTTTTTTTGTTCCTCGGAACCAAAAAAAATAAAAAAACACAGAAATAGCCAAGAATTGGCTGGTTACCAAAAAGGGATTTAGGGTCCAAAGCATTGCCCAATTCAATGTCATTTCCTGGACCATAGTGATAGATGCTGCCTCTAATATCCATTAAATTAGACTGTTTGAGGGGACTCTGCATCATAATCGTCATGCAGTCCTTGGCCACATGAGTCAATAAGTTCGTTCTAGAACTCCGTCTCTCGTGGTCTCTTTGCTAGTCTTAGAGAAATCTATCTAGAGCTTCTGTACTTTATGCCCCCGGAGGTCTCTTTCCTCAAGTTAAGTTCTTGGAGTCATGACACATAGACAATATTTTAGGACTGCCTGATTAGATGTTTTTCTTAATCCAGGACCAACATAATTACCAACCCATTCTTATGCTGGCCCCACCTGGCTCCTGGTCCTGAAGTACCTACAACATTTGCTCCTGGAGGACCTAATACTTGCTTACTCGTGTTGAAGCCCTGAGCATAGATGTATTGATAAAAGAAGCAGGTAGAGTTAGGTCTAAGGAAATTAATTACAACCAAGCAAAGAAGAGGGAAATAATAGGAAGGAAAATTGTGAAAACTCTTGCAAAGTTTACCTTCAGGTCAATCCCAAGTCTATATACCTGTCTTTGATGAAAAATGACCAGACAGATTTGTATGTGGAATTGATTGAAGGGATGTTCCCAATCAACTAGAGAGAGGTTGATTTATAACCTATCTTCTAATTAGGAAATTAAATTTGTCACGCCAACATTAGAAGATGGCATAAAATATAGGAATTGCTTTTTACCTAAGAAAATATTCTGGTCATCTCATGCTTCAAGTATTAGCTACATGTTACCTTGACCGATAATAATATTGGTTTAAATGGTGGATCTTATTGACAACAGTTCTACAAAGTTCTTTATGCATATCTACTTATCTAGAACGGTAAATCCCTGTGTCTCTCTCACAGGTTTATGGAGAGGCCTATACCTGCACCTGTATTAGGCATCATCCAACCGAGCCTTGTTTTGTTGCCCAGTCAAATGCAAATTATATTGCCCTTTTCTCTTCAAACCCCCCTTTCCGGCTTGACAAGTATAAAAGGTACGAGGGTCATGGAGTCTCTGGGTTCCCCATCAAGTGCAGCTTCAGCTTAGACGGTGAGATGCTTGCGACGGGCTCCTCAGAGGGTTCCATATACTTTTACAAGTATGGGTCATCCGATCTTCTCAGGAAAACTAAGGCGTACACATCACCATGTGTGGACGTGGCTTTCCACCCTACTGTGTCAAATTTTATTGCAGTCTGCAGTTGGGCTGGAGATATATCAGTGTTCGAGTAGCTTTGCTGTAATTCAGACTCACACAAGTTCATAGACAACGTGTTTTTTCCCCCATTTTCAGCAGTAAAAGGAGAAGGTACCGCTACTAACCGCATGTGGTTGCCAATAGACGCGCAATTGATTTTGGTTTTTCGCTCATTTATCATGTAATTCTCAACATCCAATCTGGAATTCTTTGAAATTTGTGGGAAGAAGTTTGTTTTCTCTCTTAAGGAACTATTACGACGACTTGCTTGCTTGCCACAAAAATGCAGATATTTCATCAAGCCGTTGCCTTTTCCATTTTTTTATTTTTTTGTCAAAGCCTTTCCAAATTTAAGAAGCATAATGCGGAGTGCAGTTGTGAAGTTTGCCACATATGGATCTGATATGATATGATCTGAGATTATGTGGACAACACTAATGAGGTTTGCCACATTCGGATCTGACATGATATGGTCTGAGGCAGGAGGCAAAATGACTAATGAGTTGCCATCTGAAATATAGTCAAGTTGTACCCGTGTAACATGGTGATTAATAGTGGAGACGAACAGTCGGTGTCAAGGGTCACCTTTTTCATATGACAGGTGGTAAATCCATTTTATCGCTCTCCGAGAGCAAGGACATCCACTGAAAGTGGAGATCAAATGGCAGAATCAAATTGAGATTTTCCCCCGTGCAGGTGTACCAGTTTTATATTAAAGTAATTTCTGGGCATTCGAACCGGAGTAATTGGACTTGCCGTTGGCCTGTTATTGGTGAAGAATTTTCGATTTTGTGGATCCATTTTCGATATTTTAAAATACATGGAACGCAAAGATAGGAAAATCTCACCTGGTGTAGGGCCTGGCCCAAGATGAAGTCTCTTATTCTAGTCAGTGGGCTTTAATATCCCTCACGTCGCTTGTTAAATGGGTGCTTCACTTGCAAACCAGAGCTACCGATCCTATTCTCTGACCCAAATTTTCATGAGAAAGACCCATGAAGAAAAAAATTCATGTTTGGCAATTTCCTTTAAACCTACATCGCGAGAACTGGAGATAAAGGAATTGGATAACTGGAAAGGCAAAATGAAGTGATGGAAAGAGGCGGAGACTGTCGGTTCCATAATCGACACCATGAGAAAGGTCTACGCAAGCTGAAAACAAAGAGGACTTCAAGTAATATGGACTGTGGAAAAGGTTCACTTCCACAAGCCTCCCCAATCAGATGAAACTAGACAATAGCATGTACATGCCATTGCCATTGCCATCCGTGAGACATAAATAGGCCGAACCCTATGTTTCTGCGAAAGTTCATTGTCTTCCCCATCGCATCTCATGAATTGGACGTGGTGTCACTTTCTTTTTCCTTGTAAACATGTAGGAGACACGGAAAAAAAGGAGAAAGAGAGCATCCTAAAGGTTCAAATAATGGAAATAACATGTGTCTTCTAAAGGTAGGTACTCCTAACCCGTACCTACCATAACGAGACACATGTAGGATTGATTGAAGAGCTTTCATGTGGGGCAAAAGGCCCCGGCGGGGGGGAGAGGGTTGAGGGAATAACCAAAGGGAGCATGAACTGAGTCCATCCCACTTCCCTTTCATGAGAATGAAGGCAAGGCAAAGAGAGGGGGGGCCATAACAGAGAGAGAGGACTTCAAAGCAAGACATAATCATGAATTTCACTTTCCATTCTTCATGGGGGTCGATTTCAATTTGTATTAGGAGACAAGACACACCACCGCTAGAAAAAAGAAAAACCTCTTGGGTTTAGTTGCATTGTGTCATTGGGACCATCTCTCTTCACTAAATCGATGACCCCCCCCCCCCTATCTTTCAGCACCACTTTACCAGCAAGAACAAGGCCAGTCAAAGAAATTGAATTATTCGAGAGGAAAATTAGACATAGATTAATAAAAAAGTGATTATATTTCCATCTTGCAATAGCACTATCTAGACAAGCTAGCAATTATCAGCAACAATCATGGGTCCACAATGCCCCTCTTAAAGCTATTTTCATTGGATAACAGTATTATCCCTACTCTATTTAAAGCAACAAACACTGTTATAATACCTATGTGCCTATTGTAAAATTTCTTTCTCTTTTCAACTTTGACATAAATCTGTTCCCCACCTTAGTTGGTCTCAAACATCCCTTTCCAAAAACTCACTGAATCTAAATCTCTTATCTCTTTGTCACCCCATTTGTAAAATATTCACACACAATTTCTTTTCAAGAACACATGGAAAGCTATCAAAAGCCAAGAAAGAGAAACATAAAAAGTTGAGCTCCCTCTCTCTTCCTCCCTCCCTCTCTCTCTCTCTCTCTCTCTCTCTCTCTCTCTCTCTGAGTATGCCCCTTGTTCCTCTCGCCATATGACTTCAATCATCAGCTAAAAGAGAGATATATACAGTTGTTATGTTGGCTACTTCTTGTGGTCAAGCGGGTGTTGGTGAGTTAGTGACCCACTTACATAGGCAGAAGGGGACATGAAAAGATGGGTCTTAAAGTGCTAACCTATGCAAATCAAGTCAATGAGGATTGGTCATGAACTCCACGCCTTAGATCAGCCCCACTTGATGCAGAAAATTTGGTTTCTTCTCGATTAATATGAATGAGCATTCATTATTAAAAAGAATACCAAAAGGACAAAACATAAACCAGCTCAAGGGAATCTGAATTCATCCCCGTGCAAACCCACCGTTTGTGGGTGTTGGGCTCATATTCTAAATGTTATGTCTTGTTCCTCTTCCTTTTCTATCCATCTTGTCATCTTTTCCTTTTCCTTGCATCAAATCTTGTCACCTCCAATTCAACGTACTTGTGATACATAATCGCATATACATGTTTATCTTCATCTACACGCTCGACCATATTCGATGTCCGTGCCTCAACACAAAACACATCTCTCAATCCTGGCCTTGAAAAGTGAGCCGACAAACTCATTCTATGGGTACTGCCACGTGATCTATGGCCAACACCAAAGAGCCGTCCATTTGGGTTGGTCATTAAATTCTATGATTTCCCTTCTTTCCTCTCTACAGTGATCAAAAACTATTGTTTAGGCATGGAATGATACTGTGCAAAACAGTTCCCTTCTCCCATTTCCGGAAGCATTTCCTTATAAGGAATCCAAAATGGGCCATGGAGGCATTTGGCACTCCTATTTTGTTTAATGAGAAGTCGTTCATGAATCATGCTGTAGCTCGCTACAAACCTGAAACAGATGATTATTAACCTAGGCTTAGTTTTGTTCGTAATGATGTTGCTCAGTACAGACACATTTGGCAACATGTTTGATTGTTGTCACTAGTTGAAGACAACATCTAGAAGAAGGAAGCTGAGTGCAGCTTCTCTCTTTTCTTTTTTCCCTCCCTTTCTTGCAAATCTCTATTTGGATTCTGATTGCGATAAGTAGTGGTGCCCTGAATAGTAAGACAAATTTGATTTTTAGTCTTTTCATGGGGCATGCGAAAGACTTTTTTCTTATACTATGATTGATTTGTTACGTCATAGTATAAGAACTCATCTTATGATGGGAAAACATATAAATTTCGCGTTTATTTATTTTTGTTTTCTTTTCAAGTACCCATTTTACTCCATGTAAAATTCCACTAACTAGAACGAAAATTTAGCTACAGTTTACATTGACACATAGATAGATCACATATTATCTGCACAACAACGTGGTCTCCAATATATTTTTCGATAAGCAAGCGATCCAAAGTAATTATTTGGAGGCGGACTTTGTCCACCAAAATAAAATTTATATTTTAGTAAGAGTCTTCGCCTCTTGGATGATGAATGGCGATATACTATTGCTTTGGTTCTATAACAAATATTATTCCGGGAAAGGGTAGATAAGAACAGATGAAAGATGCTTGAAACCTTTGGGAAACATGTCGAATTTTGTCAACAGCATCTATACACCCTAGTCACATCCACCATGAATGCACCCGATATCAAGTTACACATCTCTTCATTAATTTATCATGATTTAATGCAGCATGAAAACGACGTCATGCTAGCACGCGTAATTTTGTATGGATTGACTTTAGGGTCCCGATCACATGCAAAACCTAAGGGTTCTAATTCTTCTTGTTCTACAATAGTGACAATACTGTTCAAGGAAACATCATCTACTTCTCCAACACATGATTAAAGATAAAGCCAGATATTTTTTTTGTTGTTTGGTATGGATTGCAATCATGGAATGTGACACAATAATGAGGAAACTCGAATTGTTAGCCGTCGGCACATACATAGATACATGTAACTTCTCTAGATTCTTCCACAAGATGTGCAAAATTGACTTTCACGACTATTGTCAAGAGTATGAATAGTGTCCCTAGGTCATGCATTCTAGAGAGAGAGAGAGAGAAGAGAGTGCTAGTTAAACCAGCAGGATGTAGACCTTAGAACAGCAAGCTCCATCACAAGACATGAGAAGAAGAAAAGGAGAATTATAATGGCCGTGAAAGTGTCGAATGCGGGTGAGATCGCTGCCCATGAAAGCTGAGAGGATAGAAGGAAAAGGAGAGAAAGCACCTCCAAAAGGCCAAAGTTAACGGAAACATCCACATCCGTCACAGATTTTGAGGGATGTTCGGGGGAACAAGTTCTTACATTCTGTAGATTGATGGATCGATGGAACTAATCGGAAAATCGTGGGGAAGACATGGACCCTTTAGTGGCACTCGGTGTTCGTTGAAAACGTCCTGCCGGGGGCATCCAATTATTTATGAAGTTAGTTTAGGATATTATGAGTGTTTAGCTTGATAAATCAGTCAATATCCAGCTCCAAGGAAAGTTTGTGTTGTCACTTATCAAACCAGTGTCTTTTGAATCCTTAGCATTACCATCCTATGATATATAATTGACTTTATCTAATAGAATGAGTATTAACAAATATCAATAATTCCGAGCGTTTGGCATGTATGCTCTAACATTTGGCTGAGTAGTGATTTGTTTTTCGACTTTTGGCTTCATCTAGCAAGGTGAATATATCTTCTTAATCATAAGGGAATATAACCTAACTTTGACTAAATATGTTTTTCATGACACAAAAAGGTAAGCCCTAGGCACATGATACATATCCTTAACCTCATCGACCAAGAAAAGTGCCAACCTAAACGCGGCTCAGAGATGGGAACATAAGATTTTCTTGGCAATTAGTGTTGTGGGAAATCAAATATGCGTCATAACCTTATTCGACCGCACATTTTCAGCCACTGTACACTACTCTCATGGGATTAAATGAATTCGATATTTAGAATTTTGTCTCATCTAACTTTTAGTTTCAGCTATTCTAAGGATACCCGTAGTTGAGCTAATTAATCTTAAAAATTTCTCGAGAATTCTACTCTAAATATATTTTGTTAAGAAAGTGTTGCGCAATATTAGAATAACATGGCTAATTTCTAAGCACGCATCGTTTAAGTGCTCCTCGTGATCTTAGGAGATTATATCATCTATAAAGACAAACATTGCACCTTCCGCATTTCGTCTTGTTTACTCGCCCCTCTTCTTGAGGGTTCTGTCTTCAATAATATTGTCCACTTTACCAGTGATAAGTCTCATTCATCTCGACAAGAGCTTGGCCATGCATTTTCCTTTCTTTGCCGACAGGATGTCCACTACAACTTGTCAGAGATTTATGAACCGAAATGACACATACTGTTCAAAGGTCTCCAAGAACCTCCCACCCAAAAAAGAAGACAAACAGAGGGAAAAAAAAGGAAAAAAAAGAACCAAGTACTCGGTCTGTACCGTCTCCTGGTACGTGTCCTTACACATGCTTCCGATGAAAGAACCCTAAACAATTATCTTTTACGAAGAGACGACCGCGTTATACTTTTCCTTTTCACTGCAAACGCATAATGCATTGCTCTCCATTTCATGCACACAGTATGCGCTGTCAAGTTCTGGATAACGCACGGTGCTGCACCGTTATATCGCTGCCATGGAAAAGAGGGAATGCATATGCAGGAAAAAGCAAAATACTGCAGAATATTTCTGGCCTTTTCTTTTGTACACCCTTTGGAGGAACAAAAGCTGAATCGGATATCGGATGGTCGATCTTTACTGTCGTGCTAGGGCATTCGTTGAAGGAGATGTTATGGTGGGATGAGGCCGTAATAATGCAACGAGGTGCTCCCGATCTTTCAATAACAAAATCATATAAAGGATGTGGATTTTCCTATGCCTAAGATGGTGGAAGATCCTCTTAGTGAAAGCAAAGATTTTTAAAGAAATGCCATGACATACATACGTCATAAACACACTGTTTTCAGCACGTCAAGACCCCGTAACTAAAATGTAAATAAATAAATAAATATATATATATATATTATACTAAGAGTTTCTTTGGCATGTGTGGAACTTATCTTAACCATCGGCATGGACTCTTACGGAGTTTTGATTACACGTTTAAAGTTAGAAATGTCTTAGTGAGATTATTTTATGTATAATAGAGACACGGGCACGTGCAAAAGTAATTGCCTACGCTACATGAGATTATCTCCCGGAGAAATATTGTGTGCCCAAGGGCCACAGAAGAAAACATATTGCGCACACAAACATTTTCACAACCAATGCGCTAGCGAATCAGTCCGGTCTATAAGTTAGAATATTTTTCACATTTTGTGTATTTTAATCTATGAGAATTAGATGCAAGCATTGAGGGAAAATGCCTAAAACACGCCTCACTACCTATATATTTCTATTTTTAAAAATACCACTTACATACCTCTAAAAACAAAATTCCATATTCAAAAAGCCAGATCACCGCTCCTTCCTTACAAACCCATTTCAATATCTTGCTTATTATATGGGTGGTTTGCTTTTTAGTTAGTATTTTGGGTGTGTACGGATTTCAGGTTTGGGGATAAGCTGTTTTTTAATAAAGAAAATGGTGTTTTTATAGATACAAGAGTAATTGATAAGTGAGAAAAAACTAGTCTCTAAAGATCAAACTCATGTAGGTATTCGATATTTTCAAAAGTAGAGATACATAAGTGGTCATTGGATGAAAAAATGATGTACGTTTTCAGTACTTTTACTTATTATTTAAACGGAGGGACATGATCAAACTAACTATTTATACAAATATATGAACGAAAAACCACGTGCCCTTAAGATACCCCATTAGTTTGACATGCTTCATACAGATAATACTTTTCGACTCGTTGCTTTTTTATTTTCTATTCTTTTTCACTAGAGGAGGATGAAAAATCCAGCAACAATAATGAAGCGAGGTTACTTTTACTGATCAAAAAGGTGAATACATATGTTGCCGCACAGTTGCATGCACCCAGTTGTTACTGTTATTTGCATGGAAAGACATGTAAAAAGCGAGGTAGCTTTTCCCTTCCTGTGGGCAGTAAAGTATCTACTGCCGAAGAAAAGGGCATGAAAAACCATGATATTGCACCCCAAGGGAGCGACGACTCCTCGACATAACACAAGATCCAAAGACCCTTTTGAAGTGTCAATTCAGCTCATTAGTGCATTAATTTCAATGTCATTATTAAAGAAAGAATGACCTTTAATTATCATGTCCTGTGTCGATACAAAAAACCGTTTATGCACATGTCAACAAAACGATGATTCGGTCGTATATTCATGTGGTGAATTGGTATATTAGTCGTACACGTAATAATATCCCGATAATTTCATGTGAAATCAAAAGTTCCTATTGGCGATGGTGGACAGAGCAATTATTCCAAAAACTTCTAAGTGAAAAAGGAGTTAGTATGTGTTTTGCGCCAAGTTGTACTTTACTTTTAACGAATGTGTTCACCTCAGATCTCCTAATTAGCCAATAGGGTTCCAGTCACGCCGTTTAGTCAATGGTAATAATGACCCTAATGTCACATTAAGCAAGATCCTGGCTTAACGATCTCATGAAGATTCTTCCTTTTATGAATTCGATAAAGGTCATCATATTACTTGCACACATCTCTCTTCCCTCCTAAAACCCGAAGTTCCCATGTGATTCGGGACCACACCATGGGCGTTCACTGTTCTTAAAGAAACTCGTGTGAAAAAGGAAAAAGAAAATCTTGTTTCTTTTGACTGTGGTTGAATTAATTATCTTCCATAAACTATTTAAATGTGAAAAAATAAAGAAGAAGAAAAAAGGAGGCAGAGGAAAATTCTCCGAGGCAAGTTGGCAAAACCAGGATCTACTTCCTAAAGATGTAATCTCACACGTTGTGGTATCATGATGTTACGGAATCCTGAGCAACGTGAAGGAGAACCGGTGTCTTTTTAACTCATAAACCGATCTATATTGCTGACCTTTCCTCGTGCATTAATTTTCTTTACGTAGATTCATATCTGCATGGAGGAGTTTAATAATAACCCTGATATAAAGGTTATTATTAAAACGGAAGAAAAAGCTCTCGACTCACAGAAGTCACTGTGCCATCATTACTGCCCCGGTCTCTGGTAAAAAGGAGATAAAAAGAATCGGCACTTGGCTCAGATATTGTAGATCTTCGAGGATTGAATACTGGTGTTTCTGTCGAATGGTCCTAGGCCACCACCACATAATGCTGTCGAAGTGCACAGTTCTTGAGAAATTGTCTCCCCTAATTAATGTCGTTTCAGTTCTCTTTCCCAGAAATCTGATGCGGAGGACATTTATTCTGACAGGCACATCTGTTAATATATCGCGGGGGGAAAAGGGGTATCTCCCATTCTCCAGTTTTATTATCGTCTAGCTGAATCTGATTTTGCAAAAAAGATTTCCCTTCTTTAACGGCTATGAGTTTGATTCAAACAGTGTTTGTACATTCTTGACAACTGAACGTAAACAAAAAGGAATGTGCATGTAAAGTGAAGAACACGCCGCTAAAAAGGGCAACCATAGCTGTCATTGGTCTTCTTGCCTTCTTCAAGTTGGAAAAAAAATAATTACGAGTTGGGTTAACCATATATGTCCTCATGAAGATACTAAAATGATTTTAATAGCAATCTTACTATTACTCTTTCAACATAATCGACTGTACATTCAAATTAGCAAACAATGTTGAAGCATAGGAATTTATCAGTTCCTCGTGTTTTAGAGCCTTTCACAATCGTGATAAAAAAAGACCCTATTGATTTTGATATTTATAAAAATTACCTGCTTCCCCCCTCCCCCCTCTTTAACACCATTTTCCCCGTGAAGGTATTCCTTCACTCTTGGTTTCAAAGGTTTTAACTAGCTTCTTTCTATTGAGTGAAGTTTACTTCTTCATTTGTTAAAACTCCGTGGCATTACAACCATAGTTTTATTCATAATTTCGATGCACCCGGGACGCGTGTGTATCATTTGCCGAGACTTATCTCACATTACTCTTATCTCATTCGCCTATCATTTTGAGCTTATCCATCAGTTGAACCTTAATTCTAGGCAGCTAGTAATAAGTCTACATTGGGGTCGCGCACAGATATTGATGTCGCAAGGTCAAAAAGCTTATCATCATCCCATGAAGAAAGCGAACCCTCTTCGGTCCCATCAGTTAAAATAACAGCACCAACAACTCATAACTTGACGAGCCAATCTTCCTCCCGTAATCCCCCATTATGCACCAATCGCTTCCTCTCCTAGGAAATACAAAAAATTTAACGTTGTCCAGGCGCTTAGGAGAAAGATATCCACCACCACCACCACCCCCCCGCGATCCTGCATTAGAAGCAGGACCAAAACTAAGGACCTCGGAATACTTCACGGGCTCAATCGAACCTTGTCACTGACGTTAATCATGGAGTCTCGTTCTAGGCGCGAAGAACCACGCACGCTTGTTGTGTTCATTGGTTCGCCCACCGTAGTCCTTCGCAACATGTCCAAGAAGGGAGCAGAAAGGAAAGCGGGGCACGAAGAAAGGGACAAGAGAAGCTGGAGTAACGGGGGACAAAGGAAAGTATAGCAGCGATTCGAGGGGGTCTTTTTTTCTCGTGTATTTTTTTAACCTAATGGAAGGCGTTTTGGATATGTTTATTTGCCCCCCTTGCACGTACACTCACACACCATTTTCCTCGAGATGTTAAATGAAATGGGAATGGGGAATATAATAGAATATCTGCGACCCGCAAGTCAGCGGTCAAAGATTTGCATTACTGTCTCTGTCTCCCACGGACACCACACCCTCCCTCGTCCATATGCGCCCTCTTTCCATTCGAGGCCCGCACGAAGTAATTTTCTTTTGCCAGAATGAAAAAAGAATTGTCTGCAGACGCTCGATACGGCTCCTGTATCGTATCCCCCATGATGCAATTAGAAATATCACAAGAGATATGTTGGAATGTTTGCGTGTGTTCTCTTTGCAACATCTTCAGAGTTTTGAGAATAATTCTGAAATAATCCAATTTCTTTAAAGAACTTTAAGATCCAATTGATTTAGAATCAAATGCATTGATTCTCGTGAAGTAAACTAGAAATATGTTGTCAATGCCATTCCTTAGTAGAGAACCCACCATGAAAGGAGTTTTCTTTAGTGCGCTAGGTGAATGGATACGACGATGCCCTTTCAAAGTTTCTATAGAGGACTTTAAGATCCAATTAATCTAGAATCAAATGCCTTTGTTCTCGTGAAGTAAACTGGAAATATGTTATCAACATCGTTCCTTAATAAAGAACCCACCATGTGAGAAGGTGCTTTCTTTAGCACGCTACGTGAATGGATATGACAATGCCCTTCAAAGTTTGATCATGTCACCAAATAACACTTCGATTGGTGTGCCACACCCAAGAAAAATCTAGATAATTAGGTTCGGGCTTCTCAACGGTTGAGCAAGACTAATGATTCTTATCACCATATCATGTTAGATCCCAAATTTTTCTTTTTATTTGCGTTTATTACTTGCGTGACATATCCCATCAAATTCGTCGATTTTCTATAAGTCTGTTACATTATTGATATCAAAAATATCGCGAAATTTGTGGCATGAGATATTTTGAATGCAAAGACACTAATATTCGTGAGATTCAAAACTGGTCAACGCTCTCTTATGCTTTTCTTATTATTATTTTTTGGGTATCTATTTCGGGGTCTCTCGTTAATTAAAAATCATTCTCCATGGACCCTCCCTCCCTCTCTCTCTCTCTCTCTCTCTCTCAACACCCCAAGCACGACGCGCGCTCAACTAGGGTGCGGGCCTACCTGCGGCCTTGGTGCACCCGCCCTCACCAAAGCAAATGGGAGGGGGTGGGGCCCACCTCCCCCTCTTATTTTTCGGAAATTATCAATAATAAAAATAATTTCTTACCGGGGGGTGTCAGTCAACTGTTGCTGGGGCTCTTGACCATCCAATCATGCTACCGGTCGGCTCGTTGACAGGTCAACCGTCCCTCGTGCGCGACACGTGACTCCCTTTCCCCTACCTGTGGGGCCCTCCGATCGGGCAAAAAGCGGGAGACAAGGGGCGACATGTGCGGGGTGCGGACACGTGGCAGAGCACGGAGGCGTCCTCAGAGGAGGGTCGGGCTTTGACGTGGCGATGACGTTGCACCAGCTGGCCTAGTGTTTTTTTTTTTTTTTTCCTCTTCTTGCTTTTTCGCTTTGGGTGATTACTGATTGGTGACATTGACAAGAGAGCATAGTCTGTATTGATCGGCTATTTTCTCGCTGATTTTCACTTTTATGGGGATTATCAATCATTTTGTAAAATCATAATTAGAGACTAATAATATGAGGTGAGGTTTTATGTAGTATTAATTATCACGGTTCGGTGAATTTACACAACATTCATCAGGATGAAACAAATAAGAATAATGCAGAAAATAGAATTGAGGAATTTTTTGTGTAATTTGATATATATTAATGAAGAATATGTCAACTTATTGTAGACTTTCTTAGATAACTATTTTAAGATAATATCTCAATCAATATATACACAATCAAATGGAGATATACATACAATCTTTAAAATACGAATAATCAACATTAATATCATAGTTATCTCTAATATAGGATAATATCCTATTGAGAGTAAAACATCTAAGAAGATATGATAAGATAAATCTTTGACTATTTGGATGTTTGGCACGTGAGTGTAGGGAAACAACCTAGAGCAAAGAAATGTATCTTTCTTAGTTATGCTTATGGTGTAATGCGTAATAAACTTTGGTGTGCCGATTCATCTAAGATTATGATTAGTAGAAATATTACTTTTGATGAGTTTGCTATCCTTCATCCTAACAATAAATCGTCTATTACTTGTCATGAAATCTAGAAATTCCTACAAAGTAGGTGGAATTTGATGTAATTTCTTCACAACTAGTTGTATTCATCTACCAATAATATTAAGATTGAATAACCTAAAGGGGAATAGTATTCTATTGCTAGACATGGACCAAGAATGACAGTGAAGCCTCTGTAGAAATATGAGTAGGTAGAGTATAATGAGCCTAAAATCTACAAGGAAGCTTTCTCTTCAAAAGATTAAGCAAAGTGGTTGGTTGTTAGGAATGAACAGATGGAATCTCTTTAAAAAAAATAGACTTGGGAGCTTGTCAAGCCACCAAAAGGGAAGAAAATTGTGGGCTGCAAATATGTTTTCAAAAGAAAAAAAAAATGTTATATTTAGAGTTGAAAACATCAAGTTCAAAGCTCGTCTAGTTGATAATGCTATAGTCATATTAAAGGGAGTCAATTTTAATGATGTGTTACCTATTGTTAAACACAAATCCATCTGAGTTTTTCTTACTTTGGTTGTTATGCTTTCAATTGGAATGATTCAATGTGAAAATAGCTTTCTTACATGGTGAAATTGAAGATAAAATCTGCATGAGTCAACTAGAGGGTTTTCAGTTTTATGGTAAAGAATGTCGTGTTTGTCTATTAAAAAAAGTCTATATATACCTTAAAGTAATCACCTAAAAAGTGGTATATTTGATTTGTTTATGGTGCAATTTGGCTATTATAGAAGCAAATATGATAGTTGTATATATCTGCGCAAACTTCCAAATGACTCTTTCATTTCTCTATTATTATATGTTGATTGTAGCAAAATATAATTCAAATAGACAAAATTTGAAAGCATGGTTAAGTGCTAATTTCGAAATGAAGAATTTAGATATGGCAAAGAAAATTCTAGGTATGGAACTTCGCTAAGATTGAAAAAGAGAAAAATTGTATCTCTCTCATAAAAGCTACATGGAGAATGTGTTAAATCATTTTAGCATGAAAGATGTTAAACCGGCAAGGATTCATCTTGCTGCTCATTTTAGATTATTAGCTAGTTTTTTGTCCACATACAAATGAGGAGATAAAATATATGTCACGTGTTCCATAATCAAGTCGCGTGAAAGATGTCAAATGAGCAAAGATTCATTTTGCTGCTCATTTTAGATTATTAGCTAGTTTTTTTTTTTTTTGTCCACATACAAATGAGGAGATAAAATATATGTTGTTCATTTTAGATTATTAGCTAGTTTTTTGTCCACATACAAAGGAGGAGATAAAATATATGTCACATGTTCCATACTCAAGTGGCATGAAAGATGTCAAACCAGCAATGATTCATCTTGCTATTCATTTTAGATTATTAGCTAGTTTTTTGTCTACTTACAACTGTGGAGATAAAATATATATCACGTGTTCCATATTGTAGTGCAATTTTGTAGCCTTATGTATGTCAAAGTTTGCAGTCAACCCGAAATTTCACACTCTGTGAATATGGTAAACATGCCCAAGTAGAGTTCATTGGCAAGCTATGGAGTGGATTTTGAATATTTGAAAAGTACTTCTGATTTTAGTTTAGATTTGGAAAAGTTAGTGACACTCTTATAGATTATTTTGATTCTGAATATATTGGTGACCTTAACAACATAAAGCCTTTGACTTGATATATTTTTACCATTAGAGGTTGTGAAATCAGTTGAAAAGCTACTTTACAACATATGGTTGTTTTGTCTACTACGAAGGCAGAGTATATGATTATTACAGAAACAGTTAAAGAGGCCATATATTTAAGAGGCTTATATGGATAGCTCAGTACAAATCATGATGTGACTGTTGTCTATTGTAATAGTCAGAGTGTCATACACCTTATTAAAAATTAGATGTATCATAAGAGGACAAATCACAATTTACTTTGGTATTATTTTATTTGAGACATTCTTACTAATGGCTATATTAAGATTTTGAAGATTGTTATAAAAAACAATCCGGCCGATATGTGGATGAGACCTTTGCTTATTGCCAAATTCAAGCAGTGCTTGGATTTGGCTAGTGTTCGCTGCAACTAGTTTTACTCTAATGGGAGGAAAAGCTTGTTTGATACTTATATCTATTTAAAGAATTAAAGCCAAGGTGGAGATTTGTTGAATATGTCTTGAAATCTTTTGATGTATTCAACCTAAACAAAAATTTGTGACAAATTGATTTAAGAAAAATTGGAGGTTTAGTGTTAGTATCGGAGGGTTTGGACTATTTGCCCAAGCCCATAACCCAACAGTATAAATATTGTTTTTTCTCAAGTTATTAGGTTTAAGAAGTAGAGACAGAAAAGGTCTTTAGGTTTTCTAGAGCCACCATTTGTAATATTTGAATTTCCATAGTGAATTTTGTTTCTCATCTCTCAGTGGTTTTTCTTGATAGGATTTTTTTTCATAAATCCGTGCATGTGTTTTTTTCCTCTTAGCTTTAATTTCATTGTGGTGTCAGCACTGGTCATAACACACAAAGATAAAGTAAGATGTTAAATTCTCAATTGAATTCAAGATGTCGATTATGCGAATCAACTAGATTTAGTGCAAACGGTATCAACTCGTGAGCGATGAGTCATGATTTGACTATCTTGAGATAGTCATAGAAATACACGAAAGCGGCTTCTATTGCTGTTCGCGCTTCATATGCCAAACGCCTCCATGTTTCATTTGCTTATTCAAATAAAAGTGCTACGGCGAAAGTTAAGTTTTCAAAGAAATCAGCAGACCCAAAAGCAAGTCTAAAAGTCATAGGAGATAAGCTAATCTCCTCCTCTTCTTCTTCTTCTCGTTTTGCGGTTGAAAGGGAAGTGGCATGAGAGAGAAAGATTGAAAACCCAAGAAAGTCAATTTCCACGCCATGCACACATGGAAAAAGATGTCACCAAGCCTTGTCACAAGACATTAGAAAGTCTTCTAGCTTGCCTCAACACGCCAAAGGGGTAGAATCATACCTAGATATATGCGCTTTCGAAGCATAATATAAATCAAAGTCAGAACTGTAATTATCAAGTCCGATTTTCATTCGAGAGGCTTCAATAATTGCACACTATTGGCCATTTATCAGGGGTCAAATGATAATCATTCTAATCAAAAATAAGTTTTTCTATTTCTATTTCTAAATGAGTTTTTGAGCAAAAATACACGTTTAATAATGATACAATTTTTTTATTTCCGAAATAAAAATTTATTTGATAACAACATAAAATTTCTCACTTGTAGGTATTGATGGACGGCTGGCGAGAGGCAGGCGAGCTAGTGGCGAGCAAGTAGAGGATGGTGGGCGGGGAGCGAACAGCGAGCGAGCGGGTAGATGGTGGGCGGACGGCAAGTGACGGCGGGTGGGGGTGAGCAGGTGGGCAGCATGCCACGACGGCTGGCCTACAAGCGATGGAGGTAGACAACTGGCTAATAGCGAGAGCAAGCGACGAGAAGAGTTTTTACTTCTCATTTTTATTCCAAAAATAGATAATACAATGTCATTTTTCTATTCCTATAACATATATATATTTTCAAAAATAGGTTTGTAATAAAAATAAAAAGTAATAAAATGGTTATTGTGCACACCCTTAGTTAGGTTATCTATTTCTTCAATCTAACTCTTTAATGGCCATCCCATGTTCACATTTTGCAAAAGAGAAATCAAACTTGTTCCTTTTCAACCAATGTGAACTCCATATCGGGATAGATCATTATGTTGAAATATTGTCTCGCATCGCTTGACAACATATCTTATATACTCTTTATTTTGATGTGATCTTCCTTAACCTAAAAGTTCACATTATTTAACAACGGGTCTTATATGCTTTTTATGTCTAAAAGTTTAAGTTTTTAGGTTGAATTTTCCAGCTTGTTAATACAATCACATTTCAATGCGCATGTATATATGGATAATGGGTAACTTTGCAACTACTTCACGCTAGAGGATCAACCCAATTCAAGATGAGACCATTCAAGTTCCAGAGTTCGGTCACTTATGGTAGGACATGCGTAGATGGCCTTTATTTTTCTAGATTAAGTGAGTCATGCGTCCTGGAGTAAGGCACGGGCCCCATTTGATAAATGGTACGAACAAAACCCATGTCAAAGGTGCGTCAAGTCATTTGAACAATGACTAATCTCCGCCCGATTAGAATCATGGTCAGTCGGAGCAAAGCATTTGATTACCATGCGCATTGGAAAAAGTGAGATACCGTATCTTGACTACAGCTCCCACGAGCGATTGCACGACACAACCAATGGGCTGCATCATGTGGACTCGGCGTCGGACGCCTCAAATGACGTGCACGAATTCAATTATACAGCTGACCAAGGCATAATTCAATGCACAGCCCAAATTTTCCTTTTCGAATTACTCGAATAAGGAAAATCCCTCCACAAAAGGCCTTCTTCTGCGTCATAGACTCCTTATGCGAAACCTCTATTGTTTGTTAAAATGTGAACGCTCGAGAACCTCGCGGATTTCATGAGCCACATACATACTCACATTTATATATATATTTATATATGCGTGTGTGTGTGTATATGGTTACAATTTTTAGCAAGGTACGTGAAGGCAGGGAACACTCCCATTTGCACACGTGTCAACCTAGTGATTAGGTAGCCAGCTGTCGAGGCCCCACTTGGATGCTCCAACAAGGAAACCCCTCTTCCCTCTTCTCCCGTCTCCCGACCCCCACTCTCCCTCCTCCTCCTTCTCTCTCCCAAAGTTGTTTACCGTACTGGAACACAACTTCACGGTGTCGCCTCGCGAGATGTTGACTCGAATTCTCGGAGCGCGAGACGAGATTTTCTTCTTCTTCTTTTTTTTCTCTTCTTTCTCTTTTTATTTAGGGAAAAAGCCATGAAAAACCCGAACTTTCTTAGAAGAGTGGCATTTACCCCAAACTTTTTTTTGTGTCGTGAAAAACCTCAAACTTTACCAACTTTTTACCCCAAACTTTTTTTTGACACATTTCCCGATTTCGTTATGTGACACATTTACCCCAAAATTAAAGGGCATTTTGGTCTTTTCATTTTTAAAAATTTTTTAATTTTTTTAAATTTTTTTTAAATTTTTAAAATTTTTTTTTTTCTTCTCTCTTCCCTTCGCCGGCCAGGCTGGCCGGCGAAGGGAAGCCGGCGTCCGGCGAGGACGGCCCTCGCCAGCGTCGGGCGAGGGTCACCCTCGCCGGCCTCGGCTAGGGCGGCCCTCACCTGCGTCGGGCGAGGGCCGCCCTCGCCTGCGTCGGGCGAGGGTGTCCCTGCCCTCGCCAGACGCAGGCGAGGGCGGCCCTCGCCCGACGCCGGCGAGGGCCGCCCTCACCTGTGTCGGGCGAGGACGGCCCTCGCCTGCGTCGGGCGAGGGTGCCCTCGCCAGATCTGGCGAGGGCCGCCCTCGCCTGCGTCGGGCGAGGGTGTCCCTGCCCTCGCCTGCGTCGGGCGAGGGTGTCCCTGCCCTCGCCCGTCGCCGGCGAGGGCAGGGACTCGCCCGACGCCGGCGAGGGCTGCGCCTGCGTCGGGCGAGGGTGTCCCTGCCCTCGCCCGTCGCCGGCGAGGGCCGCCCTCGCCTGCATCGGGCGAGGGTGTCCCTACCTTCGCCCGACGCCGGCGAGGTCGCCGGACGCCGGCTTCCCTCCGCCATGGCCGGCGGAGGGAAGAAGAAGAAAAAAAGAAAAAAAAAAGAAAAAGGAAAAAACAGAATAAAAAGACAAAAATGCCCTTATGGGGTAAATGTGTCGCATTTGAAAAGTTTTGGGTTTTTAAAAAATGCGAAAAAAGTTTGGGGTAAATGTGTCGGCTCCGTGAAAGTTCGGGGTTTTTCGTGGCTTTTTCCCTTTTATTTATCAAAAGATCTTTCGGACAGGCGCCGTGTTTCTGTTCCCGGGAAATGCAAGCGACCTCCGAAGGCCAATTCGGAGGTGTGGCTGCCGGTATATCGTGGGACACCCGCGGTACAAGCGCGCATGTAACCGGTGTACTTGCTGCGCATTTACTGCGGGTTGCCGGTCAACCCCGCTAACCTGAACCGGGCATAGCCGGTCGCGGGCGCTTCCTTGCGCCTCTCGGACACCTCCACTGGAGGGCGGATTCCGAGTGGGTTCCCGGTTTGTCCCTTGTACGGCAAGCACCTTTGATCGCTTCTCGAGAGAGCTGTGAAAACGGGGGGGGGGGGTTTTTTTTTTTCTTTTTTAGCATGTGCAAAAGTGCCGAAAAGGATTGAAATTGAGGCTGAGGTTGGTTCTCGTAAGTAGCGAGATGAGCTATCATAGGCTAGAAAGATAAGGAAAAGAAATGCGTGCTGCATTTTCTCCCGAAAAAAAAGAATCAAGTAATCCTCTTTTAAGTACTTTGGCAATATCAGATAGAGCCAAACCACTTTTTAAGTACATTCAATTCAATAGAGAATTGTCGAATTTTTTCACATGGGAAAATTTAAAATAAAGATACGAGTTAATGACACTTCTGATTGACCGATACAAATCGGACTTTTTAAGAAGAATATCATTCAAAAGTGAAGTTAACCTATTATTGCATCCCAATTAAAAAAATGGGCGCAATCCCAACTTTTTTTTTTTTAACCCCGTCTCATAGGCCAACTCATCATGGGGGGGTGAAATAGCTGATGTGCCCCGCCAAATTGGGTCAGATGACAAATGATAGTAAGTCAAATCATTGTGGACTTTGCAAATTGCATGTATTGCATGTCATTGTTTTTCTATGCCTACATGACCATGAACACCCCACTATTTCAAAAAACTTGACCTCACAATGCATGGCGGAAGGAGAAAACGGAAAAGGTGGGGGAGGGAGTGGAAAAAGGGAAAAAGAGAAAAAAAACAAAGAATGTGGGGAGGGGGGAGGATACGCGATTTGACGAGAATGCCCTCGGCCTCGCCGGGGCTTCACCGAGCGTGAGGCATTGCCACCTTCTGTATATATTGATCCTCTCTCTTCTTTGTTCCCGCACACACGAAAGCCATTTCCCCTCTCTCATTCCTCTTCGACTCTCCATCTGCGTACTTCCTCTCTCTCTCCTCCCATCTCTCTCTCTCTCTATCTCCTCCCATCTCTCTCTCTCTCTCTCTCTCTTTCTAGCGCAAGCATATTCCCCAGCCAAATCTCTCCCTCTCCTGTCCCGTAGCCATGCCTGAAGCACCGAAGCAAGCGCCGAAACCCGCCGACGACAACCTCCACGACAAGAACAGGAAGGCCCTCCAGTTCATCGAGGACGTCACGGCCAACGCCGACGAGGTCCAGAGGCGGGTCCTCGCCGAGATCCTCTCCCGCAATGCCCACGTCGAGTACCTGCGCCGCCACGGCCTCGACGGCCAGACCGACCGCGAGTCCTTCAAGAAGACCCTGCCCGTGATCACCTACGAGGACCTCCAGCCGGACGTCACTCGCATCGCCAATGGCGACAAGTCCCCCATCCTCTGCTCCCACCTCATTTCGGAGTTCCTCACCAGGTAAGCGAACGCGGCGGTCTCCCTCCCTGTTCTTGATTTTTTTTTTTTTTTTTTTTTTTTTTTTTGTGTTGGGGGGGGGGGGGGGGTCGACTTCTCGGGTCAAATGGGTAAAGTGGGTGGTTCTTGATTTTTTGCTGGGTCTTGCTAAATCGGGTCGGTTCTTGATTTTCGGTGCAGCTCAGGGACGTCCGGAGGGGAGAGGAAGCTGATGCCCACCATTGAAGAGGAGCTGAACAGGAGGTCACTGCTCTATAGCCTGCTGATGCCCGTGATGAGCCAGTATGTGCCTAATCTGGAGAAGGGCAAAGGCATGTACTTTTTGTTCATAAAGTCAGAGGCTAAGACGCCGGGTGGGCTCGTCGCCCGACCCGTCCTCACCAGCTACTACAAAAGCTCCCACTTCAAAGAAAGGCCCTATGACCCGTATACCAACTACACTAGCCCCAATGAGACCATTCTCTGCCCTGACTCCTACCAGAGCATGTACTCCCAATTGCTCTGCGGCCTTTGCCAGCACAAGGAGGTCCTCCGGGTCGGGGCCGTGTTCGCCTCCGGTTTCATCCGGGCGATCCGGTTCCTCGAGAACCACTGGGCCCTCCTGTGCCACGACATCCGGACCGGGTCCATCAACCCAGAGATCACCGACCCAGCCATCCGCGAGGCCGTGATGAGGATCCTCAAGCCGGACCCGAAACTCGCGGACTTCATCCAGGCCGAGTGCAGCAAGGACTCATGGGGCGGGATCATAACGCGGCTGTGGCCGAACACCAAGTATGTGGATGTAATCGTGACCGGCACTATGTCACAGTACATTCCCACTCTCGACTACTACAGCAATGGGCTCCCTCTCGTGTGTACCATGTATGCCTCTTCCGAGTGTTACTTCGGGGTCAACCTTAACCCGCTTTGCAAGCCAAGCGAAGTGTCCTACACATTGATCCCCACCATGGCCTACTTCGAGTTCTTGCCGGTGCACCGTAACAACGGAGCCGCCAACAACCCGATCTCAATGCCCAAATCGCTCAATGAGAAGGAGCAGCGGGATTTGGTCGATCTTGTCGATGTCAAGCTTGGCCAAGAGTATGAGCTTGTGGTCACCACTTATGCCGGTAAGTGGCCGTCTTTTTCATGCTTCAATTGGCGAAACACTTGACAGAACTTTTCATTTACTGATGGCGAATGTATTAAAACTTATTCAGAGCGACTTTAAACCCAAATTGGTCAAATCCTGACTCCAATCTGCAAGACTGAATTTCATTCACGGTGTTTCAAGAAACATTTGTGTGTTGACTAGAGCTTAATTAGTTGTGCGTACTCATGACGAGCACTATCTGTGACTTCGCAGGACTCTATCGCTACAGGGTCGGGGACGTGCTCCGAGTCGCGGGGTTCAAGAACAAGGTACCTCAGTTCAACTTCATATGCCGCAAGAACGTGGTCCTGAGCATCGACTCCGACAAGACGGACGAGGTCGAGCTGCAGAACGCGGTGAAGAACGCGCTGAACCACCTGGCCCCGTTCGACGCGATCGTGGCCGAGTACACCAGCTACGCCGACACCTCGACCATCCCCGGCCACTACGTCCTGTTCTGGGAGCTCAGCCTGAACGGCTCGAACCCGATCCCTCCTTCGGTCTTCGAGGACTGCTGCCTCGCAGTCGAGGAGTCGCTCAACAGCGTCTACCGCCAGGGCCGGGTGTCGGACAAGTCGATCGGCCCACTCGAGATCAAGATCGTGGAGCCCGGGACGTTCGACAAGTTGATGGACTGTGCCATTAGCTACGGAGCCTCGATCAACCAGTACAAGACCCCTAGGTGCGTCAAGTTTGCGCCGCTTCTGGAGATACTGAACTCCAGGGTCGTGTCCAAGTACTTCAGCCCCAAGTGCCCCAAATGGGTTCCGGGACACAAGCAATGGAGCAACTAGAGAGAGATAGAGAGAGAGAGAAACACTGATGATGGGAAGAATCAAGAGATTTGTGATTTAATTCTGATGGTAGTTGAAGTTGAAATTTGGGGTTCATCGAGAACTGTTTCTTCTGATTATCTTTAGGGTAAAAAGTCAAGCACCTTTTTTTTTTCTTTTCTCCTTAGGTTAACCCATGTGTCACTTTTTCCATGCTTTATCTTTCCCACCCCTTCCCCCTTCCCTTTTATTGGGTTCTTTTCTTCATTACCTTTGTTTAATAATATTTTAGTAGAGACCCTCCTTTATTAGCCATGTACAAAAACAGTTCCTCTCTAAGGAAGCTTTCTCATCTCTCTCTCTCTCTCTCTCTCTCTCTCTCTCTAGTCTCTTCCAACTTTCATTTTTTTTATTTTTCCATTTATTTTCTTTCGCTGCTTGTAGCTGAGTATTGTTGACTGCACGTTCTTGCAATTATAATCATCACATTTTATTGGGAATTTGATTCTTAATTCCAGCCAGGATTCCTGCCCATCGAAGTATCATGGGCTCTTTTGCTAAAACGGCAAATGGAAGCCAACCACTCTTTTTGAGAACTCCCATTATTTTTTTATTGTTCTTTTGGGGGAAGAGAAAAAAAAGTGTAATGACTTTTTCCTTGCTCGAGTGTATTGAAGGGATTAATATAATAATCATTTTGGGCAAAAAAAAGTTTACTATGCTCAGTAAATAGATACTTATGAAGAAAAGAAAATGAGGGCATCATCTACTCCTGTTCAGCAATAGTATGTTCTCCAGTGAAATCTTGTGCAATCGGCCTGTTCAATCAGTTCATGCCAATGATGTTGCTGAACATGTATCATGGATGTTATGGTAAACTCGAGTCTGGCATTTGCCCAATGCAATGACGGAGTCTGACTTTAAGCAGCTCCCTGCCCTGGCAGTTAGCAGACTTTGGGCTATAACAGGAGTTTGAAAGCAACTCGTTGGTCAATTGGTGCTAATCCAGTTCCTCTCTCCTACCACTAGAACCTGGATATGAAAAATTATTGTCTTGGATCAGCAATATTCTCCTAATTATTATTTCATAGAAAAGTCTAATAATCTCTGTGCCTTCCCCTGAATATGAACCTTATCACAAAAAAACTACTTATCGGCACGCGAGAGGGAGATAGTTATGAATCAGGTGATGGCAGCATTTGTTTGACATCACGATGGATTTGTCCCTCCAATAAAACCCAATTTTCTGGCCAAGAAAGTCTCCGGAAAATCATGGAAGAGGAGGTTCAGGGTCAGAAAAAAACTGGGGAAAGGCCAGAAATTTTTTTGTTTTGGAGTGGCAGGACAGATAAGATTATAATCCCTGGTGTTGCTTCCCTACTGTACAGTTTGTCTGGAGAAACAAACAAAAGAAAAGCGCACACACACACACACTCGCACACGCCGCGGTCGTTCCGAAAACCAATCGATGTCAGGGTCCATGGGGTTGGTCCTCAGACAAAACCCAGAAAAGTAGAGAGGAGACAGGTTCAGCAACTTCCTCAGGTTCTCTGATAAAGAGTTTTGCCCTCTTGTGGTGCTTAAATGGAGAGAGAAAATCTTGAAGTGGGTAACGCGTTGAAGAGATAAGGGGAGTCTTTTGTGCTCTTGTTTGTTTCTCCAGTTGAGCTCCCACATCCGTCCTTCTCCACCATGATTTCCACGTTGGCTGTATTTTAATCCAAGGGCGTTGCCATTTTCCCAACGCCCCCAACAACACCAAGAAGAGGGAATAAAAATAAAAGATGTGTCCTAACCAGTGCTAATTAATTATCAGATGCTGATTAATCGCGTACGGTGGAGTACACATGAATACAAGATGTTTTGTAGGGGTGGGGGTGATCAATCAAGATCTTTCTCGAATGGACATCCGTATCTTCTGCCTCGCCAATGTTTGGTCCGGTCCCCATGAAAAATGGACGAGACGCTCCATATTTTTTCCGAACTCGCCCTTTATTTAAGTTCAACGACATTGTTTATTGCATCCTGGCCGGCATTATTTGGATTGTCACATAATCTTTTTTGGCAACCCATTCAAGGAAAACAAACAGAAAAGAACAATGAATCTGTACCTATTGAGGTCAAATTGTCTGATCCATTTTGTCAACGAATCTGTACCCCTTGAAGTCAAATTGCCTGATCCATATGTTCATTTACCTAAGTAGAGTAGATGAACTCAGCCGGAATGGGTTAAATCATGCTATCATTTGGTCTCATCTCACAGTGCAAGCACGCCAATTTTTGTCTTCGCCCCATGAACAAAGAAAAGGTCAGAAACGAAGAATGGTAAATTCTTTAACGGTAAAAAGAACAAGATTGTCCATTGTGAATTTGAGTTCTGCATTTACTCAAAGATCCCGCACTTTTTGGGGATAGATTTCAAGAGATAACAAAAAAAAAAAAATGTAAAACGTCATCTAGTCATGTTAAGATATGACATTGGGCAATCATTAAACAATCTCTTTAGGAATGTGATTTGGTCAAATTAAATCGGTCCCCAACCTATATAAGAACCAGAGTTATAAGCAGATCTCGCATTCAGAAAACTCTATAACACTCAGGGACACGTTTGGTTTCACTCAAGGGTATCCCCAAAAATATCAAACCAAAGTCAACAAGCTACCATATTACTAAAACAAAGTGCTTTTTTTCTTGAGGTTTACTCAAGGTTTTCTAGATAACTTTAAAGCACAATATATGACTCACTGAGGTAATTACATAATCGATATTTTATTGAAATGCTATTTGTTCAAGATTTTATTCAAAGAAAGTAGGATCGAGCAAGTTTCTCATCCTCCTGCAATTATTTGGGATGGATGTGAGATTGTATATAAAAATTCTTCTCGAGTTTTGAAGGATTCAAGGAGTATTCCAGACTTTTCATGTTCCGATATCTGAAATAGTTGAATTATAAGAAATTAATATATTATCATCAGCCCAACTACCTCTCTTGAAGTTTTGATAGGTTTTCACTGCCCGGGAAATCAAGGACATCAAGCTTCATTTTCAGTGATATGCTCCTCATGTTATTGTCAATCTTTTCTCAATTTTTTTTGGAAAAATAAGACAAATAAATTTTTAACTATGACTCGATATGGAATGTGATTCCTAAATTTTTAATTTAGTTAATGTAACCCCTGAACTTTTAGTATATATTTAATCTAGTCTCTGAATCATAAAAAAAAGTATTTGGCCAAAATTCAAAGTCCATTTATGTAATTATCATAATTGTTCCATCTGAAAAGGAAGCTGAAAAAGATTTAAAGAAAGACAAGTATTTTTCCTAATGACTTACTTTTTCTCTTGTCAACTGATGTTACCTTGATTTTCCATCTCTAAAGGCATTCATTTTCAACTCCCTTGTCTCCCGCCTTATCCATTACAATCACAAGGAAAGATCAGTCACTCAGACAAAAGCCCTTTTTATTTTTCCTTTTGGGTTTTCCTCATGCACTTTGACTTTATGGATAGGGATTTCCACAGCTACAAGACAGTTGAAAAGCCAGTTCTACAATGGGTTTGGAGATTTGTGAAGTCCAAATGGGAAAAAAAATATAAAGCGTGACCCCTATGCATGATGCAGGTGTTTTTCCTAGGGCGGTCACCAGCAAAGTGCACGAACCACTTAGGCCATTAGGGGCCGGATAGGGCGCGCACGTCCTCAATATCTTCTCACGAGAAAAAAGGAGATTCACTATGTGAGCTAGGCCTAGGCGTGCCTTAATGATTTGATTCATCGGTTGCAATCCCCAAACGGATCCTCGTGTCACAATGCGTGTCTTATTATCCTAGATTATCACTCTCAGTCTTTGATGAGCTTTGAGTTTTTAGACTTACTTGATATGCACCTCCGATTTAGAATGTCAACTGGAAGATTTATATAGCTCATTTGTTGTGTAGACATCTTTCGAAAGGTAATAGAAATAAAATCACCTAACAACAAAATTACCATGTCGATATCTCTTTTTTGTCACGTGAAAATAGTGATGCATAATAGCTATAAAGTAAAAAATCAAAGAAATACGACCGTACGTTTTTAATCATCAGATTGGATATATAAGAGATGTGTTTTTTTATTTTAATTACAAAAGCGCTTGATTTTACGGTTTTAATCAGATAAATTACCAATCAAAGCCCAATAGACAAGTTTATTAATTAAATCTCCGGGAGAATACACATACATATGCTCTAATTGAAGCGTACCGACCTGGTCTAACGGTCCAGTAAATTGAATTCATATGATTAGGGTGAAATTTAGAACTATTTTTTTTTCACACAGGGGGTGGACCACATCCTAGAATGTTGCCACGCGGCATTGAAATTGTCATTTGACTTGACGTGTTGGATGAAAGCTCTCCCTAATCACGTGGGACCTAACAACAACAAGCCAATAACATCACGATGATCCACGCATGGTTGTTCCCGATTTGCAAGTGTTCTTGTGGGGGGGCACGGGGCAACAGCATCATCATGCATGGATTTTATAATTACAAATTGCAGAATAATCGATGGATGAACAGCCTATTGAACTATCTGTAGAATGGAAAAGTGGCTCACTAATTTTGTTTTTCTTTAAAAAAAAAGAACTGACCCTTTTTTATGTCAGATGATTGAATGAGAGGAAATAGTGCGTATTATTCGATGATATTTAATGAGAAGTGCAACATATATATGGACATAACCTTTAAGAAATCATGTGTAATTGCACGAAATTACTCGAGAAATTATGCAAACTATGAAAGATAAAAATATCTAATAATATTTCTGGTTATATTCTCTAACACATCCCCTAAAGCTCAACGGGAAAATTAATATCAAGTTTATAAATAATATCTTCGAATATGGTTGACGCTTGAAAATTCAAAGAGCAAAACACATGCGACAAGCAATGGAACTAAATTAAGAATACTCCTACGCGATGGCTAAGCTGGTCCTTACGCAAAATAGAATATAACTTCATCGGACGGATTACCGAGTTAGTGTTATTGTTGTGGTTGGGCACCAATACCATCAAAAGTTGCACTAACTTTTGACTAACTTGGGCAGCACCTTCAATACCATCAAATGTTGCACTGACTCTCAACTAACTTGGGCAACATCACAACAAATGCAATTGTATTTTTGAGTGGAATGTCTCGATTTTACACTTCGCATCCCATATGAGCATGAGCCTTTCGCACAAGCAAACGGAATAAGGACGTAACTATGTCAACATAGGATGTGGGTGTCGCCACATTGATGGGAGAATTGGGGAAAGGTCGAACGACCAAGGGTGCACAGATAGTTGTAAGATCAAATTACTAGAACACAATCGGACGAGACTAACAATGTTGGAGGACCAACTCGAGAAAGGGATATTAGTAGTAATTGAAAAAGAGAATGGCACAAGGAGCGACATGCTTCGGATTTGCATCAGGTGTGATTTACCTCAATGTTAGAGGTACGACCGGAATGAATTATCATTCATATAAGCAAAGGCAAGACGAAAGCATTTGAACTCGTTCTAGTGCACATCGGCTAGAGGTGACAAACATCCAGGGCATATGGCACGCAGAGGAAATCCAATCTCGATAAGACTGGATTTGAATCGTAGTTTAGATTCAAGTTGGTTCAATGAGGGCAATCACGAAATTCACCAAATGGGTCAATCTTTTCCTTCAATTTATCCTATTTAAAAAATAAAAAAAGCGTGGGAGGATGTTGCAGATGTCCGAGACAGACACAACTTCTTCTACTACTAGAAAACCACTGGAAGATACCCAGGACTAGAGCATGTCGTGAAAGAAGCACACTGGGCGGGCATGCTTTGACTGTGTCTCCGGGGCACAATTGAATGTAGATATCATGAACGTGAGGTGCAAGATGCCAAGCTGAGAAAGCTGGGCAACCACTCCCCTATGTGCCAATCGCTAGAGAAAACAGGGCACCAGCGCCCAGCTCAGTTGGAGAGGCCTAGCTTGATATGATAAGAGCGAATTCGATTTAGATAGACTTCATTCAAGAACGCTGCTGCCCTTGGAATCAATAAGAAAACAAGTGCTAAGTTTCAGATCGGTGAATAAAGCGAAAGGAAAGAATAGACCTTTCTTGCTCGGCATATTATGGAATATAGAGATGTCATTTGAAAAGTTTCGTTGTCTTTTATAGTTTTGCATAATATCATGTGTGATTGTGCGAACCATAGAAGATCTTTGAGGGTCATGTTTTGTGACTTATCATAATTGATAACTTGGAATTAGAGTTAGGCGATTTTGAGTGCATCGAATGCACATCTCACGCTGTGCACACTCAAATACAAACGGTCTCACCACTTACCGTATCGATCTAGTTGCAATGGCCCCAACCCAATAATGATGAATCCTTATCATGCAGTTATCAACATGACGTCCTCCGTCGTATTTTTTTGATACCATGTTCCATAATTTCAAACCATCTATCTAAAAGATAATCCGAATTGCGGTCACTTTCAAACGATTTAGCATTCTTTTAGCATTGACCACTCGAAAGAAAAATCTAATGTTGCCTGCTTTCAATAGTGTTAGTTATCACCTATTGGTACCTTTCATTAGAAAGCCCATTCAAATAGTGCTTGCTTGTTAAAATGGTGTTTAATGCATATTGACAATAGGAAAAGCTACTGTTGACAGCACTAACTCTAAAATGTGTTCGTGGCACTGTCTACCCAAAAGTTTTGCAAACCTGTTTAATATTACTTCCAAACTCAAGTTATTCTATGCTACCAACTTGAGTTGAGTTTGAGGGGGTGTGTTAAAGATATCTTCTAGATATTATGGAGATATCACCGATACATCATAGATTTTCCAAATCATTTAGACATTAAGCTTATTATGTCCATCTTGTACACGATCAGAATTGATCTTAGATTAGTGACATGTTATATTAAACCAGATTTTCTTTGATTTAGTTTGACGCCTACAAGTAAGCCATGGTCATACTCATCATCTAAGTGCACCAAAGAAAACGGAATATCCACACACTATGGGAGAACTTTTGTTGTCTAATGCTTCATGCTCTTGACATCTTGACAAATAAAATGAATGGCTGTTCAGTTATTCTCAAGAATTTGGCCAACATACATACTTATTCTCAAAGCCACATCTCGGGAGTGTTCCGTGCATCTATCTCTCTACAGATCATTCTCACACGTAAGGGGGGGAAGAAAAATGGAGGGACAAAATGGATAAGATAAGGCACATATACTATCTTATGTATAAAGGCAATCTCCAAACCTTGCCTACATGATTAATACTGTTATCAGATGCCGTAATCTGATGCTTCTCGCTCGTATATAAAAGTCTGAGAAGGCGAAAAAAAGAATGATGAGGTCTCCATCATGCTGCAAGGAGCGATAGCGATTGAGAGTTACCGAAACCCTAGCTGATGGCGATGGTGAAAGGGAAACATGCTTGCTTTTAGAGACAGTTTAACCCTACAAAACGAAGGTGATGGTTGGCCGTACAACGACGTGGCTGATGATGAACCAGAAGATTTGATTGATCGACAGGTGAATAATAATTAACTGCGATGAATTTGAGGGTGAGTGATCGAATTTGGACCTCGTGCCTAACATATTTCATAGACCCTAATCGATTTTCTTCTTGTTTTTCCCCCTAGATATATTATTACTAGGTTGTACCTAAATAGTACTGTGTTTGTACCAGAAGTGCAGCTTCCCTTGATGGCCTTGATCGCAAAACACACGTATATGTCTAAAAATTGGTAAACTTGTTACTTTCATAAGCATTTTGACCGCCCAATGTTCAGACACACTGACGATAAGCTATTATCACCGTATTTTTTTCGGTCCTTCAAGTATTGTCATTCGTTCAATTTGACCATCTAACTTAGAAATTGACAAAATAGTCAACTTCATTTGAACTTAGCAAACTTCATGGTCAAATCAGCGTTGCCCACTAAGAGCCATCTTAAAAGCCACACTCGCTATCATGCCCCCTTAACTTATTGACGTTCGAGAGAGTATAGAGAAGTTAAGGGTAATGCTAGGGAGAAACTTTATAATAGGTTACTCACCACCCTAGGTAATCAAGCTAACAGATTAAGGCAAAATAAGAAAAACTTCTTGTTCTTAAGTCAAAGACTCAAATAAGTTATAAATCAATTAAGTCGTGTCTTTTCATTCATCATAACATGCTTATATAACTAAGCATGAAACAACTCCAAGCATCGGAAAAACAAAAAGACTCAAAGGAAAGACAAACTAGTTTTACTAGAAGACAATAAAAATTAAATAAAGACTTTGGAAACTTAAGCGATATTTACTAGAGCGTGAAAATATGATAAATATACATAGTTGGTTGTAAGTCTCCAAGTTTTACTAGTTTCAAAGTGGCTGAATTAATGGTCTTCAAGGAATGCTTATGCAAGTGGATATTAAGATTTGCACGTACATGCGAGTGAGCAAAGTCGAAATATTTGAATATATTGCATTACGGAAAAAACAAAAAAAAAAAAAAAAAAAAAGAAGGCGACTAAAATTTTGGTTTCTTGGGAAATAAATAAGGACGAGACCAGCACTCGTGGGACATGGAATTTTCGAATATATCTTATTCACTCCCCCTTGTTATAATTATTGTTTCGGGTGTGGTGACTGAACGGTGGGGGAAAGGGAAAGGAAACACAAATGAAAACGAGGGGTGGCGCCACCCGACCCAAACAACGGACCGGCCGTTGGCCCCATGATTCACGTGTAAGTGTCTCGGTCCGAGCCGAAGGCGACGGCACATCACGGGCCGGCCGTCGAGGCACGTGTGGCCTGTCACCTCGCACGTGGGCGTCCCGCAAACGACACGGGACACCAACACGTGTGGCCCCCACCCCACCCCGGGGGATGTTGACTTTGACTGGCGCCCGAACACGTGAGCATATCTGCTCTGTCCCCCCTTGCCGGGCCCTCACCCCCCCTACAAGGCCCATTCAACCCACTAGGGGCCCAGAAACTCGTCATCCACATTTCCCCCGTCCTTTTTTTTTTTTTTTTTTTTTTTTTTTTAATTTAGTATGTAAACAGTTCGATATCGCGACGTCTTAAAGCACTCGACTAAATCTTGACGAGCCACGGCTCGACCGTCCCTCCCCTGCTCTTGCCAGCTCGGGCTCCTTTTCATGCTTCCTCAATCGATCCATGCCGAACCCGAGCCGACTTGGAGGCGAGGGGCGTGTTTCTTGAACAGCACACCGCCCGTGTTCTAGGTCCTATGAATTCGGTGTGCACGTACCGTCCGCAGCAGGCGCTAACATGGAGAAGTGGGGACGCCAGTACCGGGCGTGGCTATGGACACAGAGCCGTGGTTCATGGGAATTACACGAAGGGGTCCAAAAACATTTGTGGAATGGAGAGATAAAAGTCAAATGAACCATTCAAATCTAGATAATGCCAACAGTCGTGCATAAAACAATGAACATGTCCTTGTTCCCACCCGCACCGTGATGATGCAAGATTGATGTCTGCATTGCAACGGTTGACGTCTTCTCTTTTAAATCTGAGATTTTTATACTTACAATTTTCATTTTTCTTTTGATGGAACACTACCGTGCTGCATGCCCCTTTACTTTAGGCACGAAGAGAGTTGAATATTTTAGCAGACCGCACCAATTATTTGGAGCACCATATCTTCCCGACGGGGCCTGTCCGAGAAGGTCGTAAGATCGTGCCCGGTGTGTAACCCTAACGTCAGGCACTGTTGGGCAAAGCTGTGGTCAATGATCACATAATCGGAACACGAGACAGTTTGTTTAAGTCGAAAAGCAAAGGATTAGTAAATTTATATGAATTTTCGCTCGTATGGGAGCTGAGCGGAGACGGATTAAACAATGGGGGGGGGAGGAGGAAAAGAAAGCAACCCGAACACCTCCCCCCCCCCCACCACTGCTCGGCTGATGATGCAAACACCTCGAGATGTCTTCAATGCGCACTGACCACTTGGCCACCGGATAATCATTAAAACAATTTTGGGTTTTATCAGATCGAAGATGCCTGCCCCCCCGCCAGGACATTCTTTTATATTCCACCCCCGAAAAGGCATGCTGGAACGGATGATAACGTTGTTTTTCGTTTTTTTAATGATCTTCTCCTTCCTTCCTTGGTCCTCTCCAGTTAATATTATCGTTGGGAGGGCTGCTGCTTGCTGCTTGCTGCTTGCTCTGCGGTTGCTTTCCGAAAAAGCGAGCCTCGACGATGATGATGATGATGCCATGAGTGATGCAACATTTGCAGGAGCGCGCCCGAGTGCAGCAAATAATTGTCGACCTTTCTCGGTTTTCTCCATGATTCATCGCGGCCGTTGAGCAGCATACGTCGGTGTCTTCCGAACATCTGACATTGCTAAAATCCAAAGCCCTTTCAGATTAAAATAAAACTAGCAAAGTAGTCGCCTGGGTCACGCAAGAGGTTACGTCTTCGAACCCGCAAGGCAGATACCCCCTTGCAAAAAAAAAATATGCCGATTCCGAAGATAAAGAAGAACCCAGAAGGAGGAAAGGGGCGTGCCATTAGAATATATTTTGCGAACCACGACCGAGTACCCACTCCTGATTTTCGGCAATTAGACTCCACACTCATCTCGCTTACGTTTTGAGGAGGGCAGAAAGAACACGGGCGTGGCCGCAGATTCCTTTACTTGATAGTGACAATGGGGGAACGTTTCATTCGGGCAGAGAGCTGCCAGGGAAAGTGCTTTCTTTTCTCATGATGTTGGAGCGTGGCTTCGAAAGTGATGGTTAATCAAACTTATTTTGTATATCGATGGTTGGTGTACGGTTCGCTTTCGGGAATCTTATTGCTCTTAATCTGGCGGGTGCGAATCACCCTGTTCATTATCGATTGGTCCCGACGAGCCAATGATGCACCTGACGGGTGTCAAGCCCGAAGTGAAGATACATGAGTATAACTTATAAAGTCTAGGCAAAGCTATCTCCTTCTTGGGCACCGAGCAATCGAGCTCGTTCCGTTTTATAAAGAAAATCTAATGCATTTTAGTTCATGGGCTAGCGCTTTTAGGCCCATCATGCAACCTCTCTCTCTCTCTCAGCCCCATCCCTTATTCAGGTGTTTGAGAGCATAATTTTGCCAAACATGCAATCAATCTGGGGCTGTGTCCAATGCGAAGGTAGATCATTTGGGCATCTGCATCTGTCCTAGCTCAGTTATGCCCAAGTTTCTGTTCAAATATAGCAATTTGAAATCAGATCTGATTACTTAAGCATTAAGTACAGGCTTCTGATGGATGACCAGCACTTGCAGTTATCAGGTTAAGCGCTTTAAATCGCTTGTTAATTGCCTAATGTGAATGAGTTTAAAGGCATTCACATCACGTCTGCTCACGATTTGACCCGACTCCAAAAGACCAGACATGATCCCGGGCTACGATTCATGTTTTCAACACGATAGGTGGTCGACGGCAATGTGCGGGTCGATGTCATTGTGATACAGAAACCAGACAGTTCACCACCAGCACTGTGACAAATGATTATGTTTGTATAGGTAAAAATATCTTTGGAAAAGAGACGATGCACTGGTGACGATTTGCAACGAGTGAGACAAAAAGACGCGATATAACTTTCTTCACGGTCGCCATTTGCACACGTCATTACCGGTTTGACATCGAAACGTTGGTTCATAAAAGGGAACAGGTGATATGATACTATCTCCATTCCCCATACCATCTTCCCTGAAAATTCGTATTCCTATGTTTGCCCATTCAAATTATACTATTGTATGATTGAATAATCAAAGCCAAATGCCATTTAAAGGGTTTCTCATTCCAACCCAGCCTGTGGCTTTTTTACCCAAATAAGCAAGATTTACCTTTGCCAGCTTATTCCAAGAATATTTATGTCAGGACTAGCATGAGGCAATGTGAATCAGCATCCATGAAGTGTGTAAAGGAGAATGAGCAGACTGACATATGCAAATTTTACGGCCTGGAAGTGTCTCGGATGAAAAAGAGTCATTTATTACTCAAAGAGGGTCTTGCTTCAGAAAATGGACCAAAGGTGCAAAGTAGAGTAAAAAACTAACTGATTAGGCATTCCTCCAGCCAGTCAGGAGAGCAATGGAGGTGACTTATAACATGGAACTGGTTGCCAAATCTAATGAAACATGGAGAAAAATAGAGAGGACAAACAAGCTATGGCCATTAAAAGATGGACTTCTAGTTCACATAAGGCAAGTATGCTGCAGTAAGTGTCATGTACAGAGGAAATAGATCTTCAATCCAGCATCAACTTTGTTGTTTCCCTAAGCCTCCATTCCAATCCTCAATGTATCCTTAACCACAGATGGATATTTATTACCAAGCACGAGCATCACAGATCATTGTTGTTAGAGAATATGCCTTTGATCACAACATGGCAAAGTTCATCCATTGAAAACCTAGCTTCACAATTCGTCAAAATTATTCTTATCTTGATTTCAACATCCTTTCCCATGAATGTTTTAAGGATCTGATTGATCAATTGGGACACCAAGCAAAGGCTAACCAGAAAACAGTATGATAGATGGTACACTGCTTCTTCTGCAGAAAGAATGTAATACACATAATAACGCACTGCTTCACACCCCATTAAAGTAATGATTATCTCATCAGCAGTTTCTGAGCGATGCTAATACAAATCAAAACAAATGGTCATCTTTTCATTAAAGCTACCAATAGTACTCGACTAAAGATAGTCTTTCATATTATTTACAAAGGATGTTCAGTCAATCATTAAGAAAGGAATGTACGATTAGCCTGCCAAAGTTGCATGCTCATAAGTCAAGAGTCAAAGACCTACTCAGTCTTGACCCATTTTGGCATTTATATGCTGCCTCTAAAGTTTCCTAACATCGCTTAAAATTTATACCTAGTCAGTCGATTGGTCAAAGAGTATCAACAATCACCTTCTTATGATTGGTTGGAGTCAAGTTAACATCATTAATGCTTACTTATACTATTTAGGAATGCAAATGAAAGAGTTCATGATTCAAACGATCTTGCAAAATTCCTATCCAAGCCAAATAGCTGTGTGACTGCAAAATGTAATTTACAAACTAAGCCTTCTATTAGAATATCTAAAAAATAAACTACATCTTCATTTAACAGCTTAAACTTTTAGAATAGTTGATAGTGATCCCTCAAATTCTCACATGGTATCAAAGCCCAAGTTACCAACAAGTTTAGACCCAATAGCCACACGAGTAAGAGTTACGGTTGTTCTTGCTCTGACCCATGCCCAATGTGTGAAGGGAGATTATTGAGGTTGGAAGGGGTTGGTGGTCGGTATGTAAATATGAGAGATTACCCTTTAAGCTCACTTTTGGGATAAGAGAGGCCTAAGACCACCTCCAACATGATATCAAAGCTAGAACTCCGAAGTTCAAAACTTTCCAAACCCCCTTAATACTAGCTAAAAAGACCAGAATAAGTGTGAAGTGGAGTATTAGAATATTTAAATAATAAACTACGCTTTAATCTAACAGCTCAAGTTTTTAGAACAGTTAGCAGTGGTTCCACAAAATCTCATACCTTCAAATGGAGTCAAGCAGTCCATTTTAATCGTAGGAAATATGGATCCATCTCCTAAAATTATGATGCTAATGATGAATAGGTTGCATTCTGGTTGATGTGTACATATAAGTCCCCATAAAATGAGTAAATATGTTTTGCCATCCCTAACAAAATACTTGTAGACATCTGTCAATTACATCAGTTTCTTTGGTTCCTAATTCTTTAGATACCATGCAGGGAAAAATCCCCCATTAGTCAAGTCTGTTATAGCCAAAAAATCAACAGGCATCTTAACTATGTCCTTTCGTTCATGCTTTTCATAATGAGATCATATTGACTACATATCACAAATCCATTGTGCAAAACCAGTCCATAGATGCCTACTAAACACCAAGAAAAAAACATTTTTTGGTAAGTGAAAAAAGTGGGGAGGGATGACCGATGTTGACTATCCCTTAGGCCTTACCATAGGAGTTTCATACCCACCATAGAATATTTGATTAGGACCATAACAAATCAGTACCACCCGAGACCTTAAAGTCAGAGATTGGCATAGCCCATTCAGAAAAGCCCAACCAGCGTGTTTGCTGTTCATAACTCTCTCCACATAAGGTAACAGCACCCAAAATCCAACAAATCCTCTTAGAACATTGAACACTCTTTAGTACTAACTGCAAGTAATGCTAAAATTCATAGACGTTGAATACACTCCGGGTTTTAAGAGAGTAGGCTATTAATGACATTGGACCAAACCATTTCACATGAAGCGTGCATGTCATGCAAATGCGTCACAACAGTGCAACATGCATGGCCATCTGTGGCCACACAAAAGCCAAACAGACTATTATCCCGGCTTTGCTGCCTTTTTTGTTTCTCAATCCTCTCATTTCCTTCCAAACATTGCAAGTTTCAGAGAGATCTATGGCTATCACTCAGAGATAAATCTCATATCAATTGAGGGGTACGAGAATCTCAAGGTTTGAAATGGAACTCAAAGCTACATTTAAAGTCTCTTCTATTTGATTTTCATATTTGGAGAAAAATGTCATTTTCATCACAGAAACAAAAATTCCTAAAACAGGTCTAGTTCTTCATAGTATTTGTGAGATTCTTTTGCAGGATTCAAGTTTCAGACCTCTAGCTCATTCATCCTAGAAATCCCAGGTAAATCTGATCAAATTCACAATTATATGCATGCATCCTCCTTAAAAGATGAAGTATATTTTATGGTCTTGTTTGTAATCATTTTCTGCTCATGCAACTCAACTAGTTGAAAAATCTAGCTACGAAGTTATGTGATTGTTCAACAAGTATCTTTGCACTAATTCCCTCAATCCCAACAAAGCAGCCAATTTTAAGTAGGGTTATGCCATGGTTCGATTTGATTTAGTTTGGTTCTTCTTTAGCAGTAATTTTCAGACCAAACTGAAAAATCCTCCTAAAACATAAATGAAGACATCGTTTGGGCCTTATAATTCTTCTAAACAAGACCTCTGCATTCTTCGGGACCCATTTTAAAAAGGTCTCCAGGTTCAAATGTAATCAAAGTGTGGCCATTTAGACGTAGCTAGCAAAATATTTGATGAGATGCCAACTAAGGATGTTATCTGTTGGACAAGCACAATTTCTGGGTACATGAACTGCGGTCAGCTTGATGAAGGCAGAGGGTTACTCAATACAAGTCCAGCCAAGGATGTTGTCCTGTGGATGGCTATGGCCACCACAATAGTTTTAATTCTTATAAGGAATAGAACACTTTTAGCTTAAAAGTAAAGCAAGTGTATAAGACTACAAATTGACAATGTGAAAGTAGTTTCTATACAATAGCAATTCCTAAAATTTTCTCATAAACAGAAGAAACGTTTGAGAAAAGATAATCTCATTGGTTTTGGTTGGCAAACCTGAACTCAACAGAAAATTCCAGTTGAACCCTTTTCATCCCAAACCAAAGAAAAGTTAATTAATTGAGTTCATTCTTTTCTTCTTCTTCTTTTTAAGTATCTTTAATTCTTTCTTTTCTGCATGCCCAGCTTAACATGTTTAGTACATCAAGCAAACCTCTTAAGTGTTTTAGAACATCTCTTCTCATTCCATGGGCGATTTGATTGAGATGGCTGCCATTCTGCAAACACGTAGATCTCATACTACAACCTCATACATTGGAACACAGAACTAGGGTCCAGTCAGTGGCCAATCCAGAAACTAACAAACTACCTCTATTTAGTATCATATAGGAGAGGCTAATAAACATATATATGCTGATTATTATTACAGTCCTGACTCGTGAAAATTGTAATCAAACATTAGATATATGACTATTAAACTCTATTCCAAATATATAACCTTTAAAATTCACAGAAATGTGAAAAGACAAAGGCCAACTAATGTCTAGGCAGCAGAGGAATGCTCTATTAGGAGCTGATATGTTCCTTCCTAATTTGGGAAAAAAGCAAGAAAAGCTCTTAACAGCCTTCAAAAACCTATAAGCTTGAAAAGATTTCACTAGTTACTTTAACATCTTCCAGATCTGACATCCAAGAGTAGTTTTGTTTGGTGTGGTTTACAGCAACAGCAGCAAATTATGGACAGAAGTATCAGCAGACAAAAAGCAAGAGCTCATACATCTGAAGCCACCGACTACATAAGCCGACTACCAGATGTAATTCTAGTCTATATTCTTTCATTCCTCCCTTTGAAAGACTGCATTAAAACAAGTGCCCTATCCAAAAGATGGAAGTACCTTTGGACAAAGACTTCTCGACTAAATATAAACAAAATAGAGATCATTGCTAAGCTAGTGAGAAGCAATTTCTACTGCACCATCTGTGAGACATTTGGACTTCTTCTATTACTTGTTGCCAGAAGCATTTGCTTAAGGTAGCAAGGAGGATGTTTGCAGATGTTGTAGACCGAACTCTCCTACTACACTCAGGCTGCACCCTGGACAAATTCCAATTGTCTTTCCTTTATGATGTCTATGATGGATTGACAAAAAAGGTTGATATCTGGGTTAGGTATGCTTGGGCATCCAACATCAAAGATATGGAGTTGAGCTTCTTTAATCCAGGTCTGTTGGAATACTCCGATGAGAGGGTACCTGTTCACGTAGGTGTCAACCTTAATTTACTATATGAACTGCCTCATAACTGTTTGGTATCAAAGATTCTAAGCAGTTTGAACATGAACTGCTGCAAGCTAAGAGCATCTGCTTTAAAAGTTTTTCCTTCTCTTCAAAGGATATTCCTAAAGCAGGTTGTCATCCTTGATTCTTCAGTTAGAGTTCTGGCATCAAAATTTCCTCTTCTAGAAGATCTGAGCCTGGAAAATGGTGTCATCTCCATACAATTTTTTGTATGTGATGAAGACTTGATGATTAAAAGACTTTATGTGACCAACTGCAAGCCCAATGAGATCCCCACCTTCGAGATTAACATATCAACTCCACGCCTAGTACTACTGGTGTTACATGGAGTCTATGTCAAATTGACTTCTATGAGGAAAGTGACACAACTGGTTGACGTCACAATTGACATCAGATGTTTGCTTGTCAACAAAGAACGAGCAGGTCTTACTTCATTGCTGAGTGGATTACGCCACTCCCAGAATCTGACATTAACATCATGGTGCATTCGTGTAGCTTTTCTCTATTCCTCTTGCTTGCAAATTTTGAGCCAAATACACTCAATATTCATATATCAGTCTGTGGTCATCAGGCCCTGCCTGCAGATGAAAATCTGACAGATCAAGCGAGATTCCGACATCAAGAGGTGGTGCAACTAACTTTAGCGCTGTGCTTAGTAAAGCATGATCTTCCAAGGGTGGCCTGCCTCCTAAGGAGCTGCCCAAATCTGAAACAGCTGACTCTAACATTGCAAGGAAATCTTAGGGCATATAACATGGTATCAGAAGAAAGAATCTTACAAGGATATATTATGATGTTTTCTGCTCATCTATCAGGAGCATCTAACATGTGATCTTATTGCTTTCTTTAGGGTAATTTCTTCCATAATGGTGGTCCAGACATTTCAGACTGTGATCCAGAGCACTACTTTCAATCTGAATGTTTGCCATTCCCTTGTCTGGAAAACAGTCTCAAGAAAATTACAGTTATTGGGTTTGCTGGAAAAAAGAATGAGATGAACGTTGTCCGTTTTCTGCTGAGAAACGCAAGAGTCTTGGAGGAAACTTCCATATTTTATGAAGACGCAGAGGAGTATTATAGAGGAGCAATGGGACTGTGGAGGCAAAATGGGCAATTCCATCAAATATTTTGTGAGCTGATAAGGTGTCAGAGGGTATCGGCTCGAGCTGAGGTGATATTTTCAAGCCTCCCAAGCGAATATGTTAATTATGAAGGGTCCTACTATCAGGTTCAGTAGTTATGTCTATGCTGTTCCTAAGTTCTCCCTTTCACATCGTCCTGCTGAGGAAGGCATATGTTTTATATGGCAGATCTCTTATGTTTGGTACCAACTTGTTTGCAGTACTTATAAATAAATACCGCTCATGTGATTATGACGTCCAATTGTGACAAAATGACGTGTGGCCTTTTATCCGTCTATTCTTGTTAGCTCTATTGAATATCCTCAGCTATTATCAGGAGTAAACCAAGCCTCTTGCTACCAAGGACCCAATTCATTTTGAGGTAGCTTGACTTCTGGCGAGTATTTAACATCCACCTTGGGCCAAACAAAAGATATGTACATGCTACATGCGCACCTACTCAGTCAAGCAGTACAAATCTTGTTTTATTTTTACAGGGACGGAACACCTAGCAAACCATCTAATAAAAAAGCATACAAAAATCAACTCGACTGCCCCCGCAACATATTTTCAGCACCCCTGTGCCTTGTGTTTCTACATTATACACCGTTACAATAGTTGAGAATGAGTAATTCTAGTCTAGATGGAATCCATGAAGTGAATATGACATGACAGATTAAACAGAATCCCATTAAACCATATCACATTTAGAGTCCCACATATAGCCAATGCAATTCAAACATCAAAGCCATGATTAACTATAACATTGCAAATTCAAGAATGCAGCACGTACCAACAACATGAAGTGAGCAGGGTTCTTTGCCTTGGGTGCAAAAGAGTAAGAGGATCCAGCTTCACGTGATTGATGAGAAAGCGCTCCTGGTTTCCGTATTAACAGAAAGCAGGCGTATTACAGAACAAGTAGCAAAAATCCAGCCCATGGTGGCGCCGGCTCCTCAAATAGAGATGTCCCATCCAGTAGAGAAATTAAAACTGGGCTCAGGTTGGAATGAGAGAGAAAGCTAAGAACCCTGAATAAAAAGCAAGAGAAAAGAAAAAATGGATGGAAGTTGTCAGGTTGGATCTCAAATTGGACCCAGTGTTAGATCTTCTATGGAACTAACCATACAGGCATCCATTTGTACTGTAATCTTGGAAACATTTACAGCGTGTTCTGTGTTTTGGCTAAGAGTTTGTGCATAAGGAATTTGACATGTGAAGAAAACAACTCTCTCTCTCTCTCAAATTAAGCAAGTTTGAGATTGATTGACCAGAAAGAATTACTGAAACAGGAGCTATATTACTCAAACGGAAAATGAGCGCAACGATGCACAAATCAATGGAAGAAAAAGTTGCGAATTGGTGCAGATAACCCCCATAGCAACATCCAGTTCAGCATCGTATATTATCAATATTCCTGGAAATCTCGGCTAAAGTCATGAACTTTTCCAGGTTATTTTCACCCACAAACGGTGTGAAAGCGGGAAAAACCAAAAACCAAAAAAAAAAAAAAAAAAAAAAGCAAACTTTAACCGACTTCGATCCATAAAAACGCACTGAAAATAGATTCGCGGAGAAAAACGCAATCCGGGTACCTCTCGGAAGAAGTTTCGCAGTCTGGAGCGAAGTTTCTGAAAGAAAGCGGAGGGGGCGACGATGGGGGACCGCTTCACGGTTTTGCATTTTCTCGAACCGTGCTCCGCGACCGCAGATCGTCCTGGGACGATCCGTGCTTTTCCAGATGACTATCGTGGGAACGATTTTTGAGGCGTCCGATGATTCGAGCCAGCGGGAAACGGAAGGGAAATCGAAAGGCGAGAGGAATGCGTCCCGCCATGCTTTGCGCGCTTTCTTTTGCTCTGTCGCGGACGATTTCTCTACTGCCAACGCCAAAGTCACTCAAAACCAGAATGTGGTCTTTTCATTGTGTCGTTGTTGTTGTCGTCTGATAATTGCCACCAGCTTCTCTTCATTGCAGATTTTTTAATACATAAAAAAGTGTACGATAAACGATATTGGACAAATTGATGCATATGAACAAAATCGGGTGTTGGGTACAACTCCATCTCTACGGTCTTTTCTACTCTTGCGGGTACTAATAAATCTTTAAAGTTCATAGATTACTCACTCTTGGACTCTTATCGCCTCTTGGGCAGCTGAGTATTAGAGCAATTTTTCATCGAGGAGCCCATTGAGACCTTCATCCTTGTTGTCTTCCTCTTGGGTCACGCCCGGACCAATTCATGTCGATCTTCGTATCCTTCGGATAGACAATTGAAAGATCAAACGTATTACATTTGCAAATCCATAACATCTATCAATTAGTACAGATTCTTGCGTATGTCTAATTATCGTAAATTTAAGTCGTCCAGAATGCCGACGCATTAAATTCTCGCGAGTCTAGTCATATAAAAATAAAATTAAAATCAATTCGCAAAACGAAAAATATATTGCCCTGCTGTAAATGATCAACAAGTTTGTAACCCCACAGAGGCTTCATTGTCGCTAAACAGTACATCCACCGTGAAGAGAAGGTGGGGTGGTCCGGCGCTTGGTCGCGCGTGGCTCCTTAATGGGCCCATGCCTTGGGCCCAAGGAGACCGGCAACCTGCTTTACAGCCCAACCCAGGGCACCGCTCCCGGCAAAGCATCATTTGGTGAATTACCTGAAAATCCGGTAGAAAAGTAAAACTCCGGACCGAGCATGCTAAGCCACTCCGTGTACACAGATGAGAGCACCTCTCCTGCGCCGTCGGATGAGGTGGGGCTGGCTTGGGCCCCACCTGATCTAGCGGCGAGCGCCCCGGTGGTCGCCATACGTACGGAGCATGCGAGTGCCCTTCTTCCCCAGAGGAACCTAATGATTGTCGTCTATGACCCTGGTCAAATGTCACTTCCCTGCACGGTGCACGTGACTCTTTTCGAGTGGCAAACATGAGAATAAAATCTATTCCATGTCCTTTTCTTTTTCTTTTTGTCTATACGCTCAAAAGATTTTTTTTTTTTTTTGGGTAATTTCCTCTCCTTCTCCTTTGAATCTCAGCATCCACGACTTTTCTTTTTTTTTTATTCCAATCTAATCACGATTATTTGGAGAGAAAATATAAAGAGATTCTTTTTTTCCACAGTTTATGTGGTCACGCTAATAAAAGTAACGAGCATAAAGAATTTCACCATTTCTTATAATTAGATTGATCTCTTTATACGTGCGATACGTTATATTATGATTTTACAAATAATTTACTAAGAGTCTTATAATTTACATAAACTCGTTGTCACTATTGTTGTGATCTTTCTTTTTGGTGTAGCTTTAATTTATTTCCTTCTTCATATCTTTCGACCATGATATACGGTTGCTCTTGCTTCGAGCTTTTTTTTCCTTCGCTTTAGGTTAATTACTAAAGTGAGAAGGTCGAATGTGATTTACGAGTCAATTAACCTTTCTAGTACTTTTGACATAGAAGTCAAGGGAAAAAAAAAACTATAAAACCGCTATTGAATCTATAATATACATAGGCTAGTAAAAATAATACTTTAAACGTGCTGCCTTTTGTGTCGGTCTTCTTTTATAGAGAAATTGTGAAATACATCATATGCCCAGTACGCGGGATTGAAAACTAGCTACTTCTTATAAACTGACTATTTGCCTTTTCCACGTTTCATTTTTATTCTAATCTCGCCGAATCTCCAATTCAATCTACCATCAATAAAATAAAATAAAATAAAAAAAAATCGACCCACCTCCAGTCCTTCCCGACTTGCCTCCTAATTCTAAATTCATTAAATCCCTTATCAAAAATTATCATTGACGTTTGGAAAGATCAAATGACTTATGGCCCCTAATTTGATGGTCATTATTATGGATAAGCAATTTCAGGTTCAGTACGGATTTCATTTAAATTTAGAATCTACCCATTTAAACACGTTCCTCATTTTTTGAACATAAAACATTCATTAAATACTTTGGAACCTACCCTATCACAATTTTTAGGGCCTAGCCAAGTTTTATCTATATTATTAATTGGACAATCGTAGTGAATTATCATATTTAATGACCAATACTTATTGTTATTATCCACTAACCATGATTTATATTTGGACTTACAAAAAATATAAAATGTTAATAAAGTAAAAGTTTTGTTATAAGCTGGAAATTTAGACTAGTGGTTCGATATTATATACTCATCATCGAACGTCATAAAATGTTATAAGACCGCAAAGACATGAATTAAGAAAGATACAAATATATATCGGGTTTTACTAACCTATTGAAACCTACTTATCGAAACAAGTCCTTTAATTTTTAGAACATGAAATTTGACTCTGTATACTCTGGAACCTAAAACTGAATAAGTGTTCATTGGTCCAAACCTCGAAATCATGCTCATTCCTAGTCACTATCAAGAGTGCATGTGATTTTAATGCAATTCAGTCTTTATAAATACATTAAAATCGAAGTCTCCCCTGACTTTTTTGCTAGCGCATTGGGGATTCAATATTTTTTTCTCCCTTAACCAAGAACTACGACGGTTTCTTCTCCGAATACGTTACCCCCCCCAGGAGCTGCCGGTCCGTTGACCTTCCCCGCTCCCCGTTCTTCCAAGAACCACAATTCCGGTCGCTTCTCCTCTCGCCCGGATAAACCTCGAAGCCGACCCGAAAAACCAACTCCTCGCTCGCCACGCAGACGCAAAAACGACAGGCGTGCGGAATCGCGTATTTACCCCTCACCTACAGTTACGACAGTCTTCCCGGTTTCTCTCCGTCCCTTCGAGAGAGAGAGAGAGACTCCGTAAATTCCAGCCGTTTCCATCACCCGATTTAGAGCAGGCAAAGCGGGGACATCCACGACGCAGATCCGGGCCCCCAAATCGTGCGGGCACCGCCGCTAATTATTATACATGATGCCATGAACGAGGACCGGTTTGACCGCCATGAACGCGAGGCGCGCCCACCTCGTCGAAATCATTTTAAAAAATGCGAAGCAAGCAAGGGAGCGACCCTTTGCTTGCGGGAACCGAAAAGGCGAAGCCCCGCGGGGCATATATGGACGGACGAGCAGCGGCCGACCGGTCCCCTTCTTCCTTCGTCCTCTTCTAAATCAAAACCCATTAATAATGTGTCCGGAGCCTAGGATATTATATCGAGGAGGGACCCTTTTGGAATCTTTCCCCCCCGCAAATCCTTTCCTTTGTTCCCATTATATATAAATTGTTTCTTTTTTTTTCCTCTTTTCATTTCCCTCCATCCGCATGGCCGACCTAATCGCGGAGCATTATTAATGACATTCCCCCGTCGGTGCGACCACGCAACTTCCTTCCATAGGTAACGAAAAGATACGCGAAGATCGACGTAATGAATCTTCAACTACCGCCTTAATAAGGTCACGGAAGATTTTTTTTCCGTCCATATTTTACCCATTAAATTTGACCTTTTTCTTTTCGAGCAAGCAAGGAAATGGACATGGCACGCCATGCTTGTGGAGAGCTCATATAATTTACACACGACCAAAAGGTGAACCCTGCTTCGGAAATTGGCGAATCCGCTACCGTTACGAAGATCTACCATGATCTCGTTCTTCTGTTCTGCGCGAGTGTGGTTCATGCTGGTGGCGCTCAATGATTGTTCAAAGGGCATAGTGATGCGGGGTGGACCGTGGAACGCACCCCCATGATGGGGACTCCATGCCAATCCCGCGAATCATGACATGAAGCTAAACACCAAACTCACGTTTCACCCCACCCCATAATAATCCCCCCACCAACAAAAACATCCCAATCCCACCACCTCCATCTAATGGAAGGGGGGCATTTAGGCGATTCCAAAACACGCAGCACAGAATCACTGGAAAACCCTAAATCAAAGGATCACCAAACAAGGGCAAAACCGTCATTTCAATCCCAACCAACTTATCTTTTCTTTCCTATTACATATAGTCTTTCCAAATATCACTTTGCACTCTCTCGCTCGCTCTCGCTCTCTCTCGCCCTTAAACCCCTTCCAACCTCTGGCCTCTTCTCCGATCTTCGCCATGCGTTTCTCGAACCCCCACCGGTCCGCGCTCCTCTCCCTATCGGCATGCATCGTCCTCGTCGTCCTCTCCTCCGTCTCCCCTCCGGCCCTCTCCCTCTCCTCCATCCACGACCTCCTCCGCTCCCGGGGCCTGCCGGCCGGCCTCCTCCCCCGCGAGATCAAGTCCTACACCCTCTCCGACGACGGCCGGCTGGAGGTGCTCCTCGACGGCCCCTGCCTGACCAAGTTCGAGAACCGTGTCTTCTTTGACAGCGTCGTCAAGGCCAACCTCACCTACGGGAGCCTCATCGGGGTGGTGGGCCTGTCCCAGGAGGAGCTCTTCCTGTGGCTCCCCGTGAAGGACATCATCGTCGACGACCCCAGCTCCGGCCTCATTCTCTTCGACATTGGGGTCGCTCACAAGCAGCTCTCCCTCTCGCTCTTCGAAGATCCGCCCGACTGTAAGCCCCAGCAAGGTAAAGATCACGGCCACCCCCCATCACTTCTTGTATATCCTTTCTCTTCCTTTTCTTTTTTATCTCTTTTCTCATGTGCCTAAGTTTCATGTTCTCCTCTGTTCTGTGCTCTGTTTTTTTTGTCCCTTCCCCTGGGCTATGATCTGTCTCCAATGTCTTTCCAAAACGAAACCATTTCGAGTCACTTTCCTTGAGGAAATCGCCGGCGGTACCACATTTTTAAGCAGTTGTATTGTACCTACAGTACATCAACACGAAGTTTTCCTTTTCACTTGTAAAATTTCTCTCAAGGAATGGATCCCGTGAGGGATGCGGACGTGCGTTACGGAATCTTTCCACCTGCTTCGTCATGGTTCGCTGAGGATCTCACTAGGCCGTTTTTTGTTGTTGTTTTTTCGCAGGTCTGCTGATGAGTCATGTGAGGAAGGAGAAAGGGTTCGAGGATCGGAGATAGAGAATGTCCAAGGCTGTTCCAACTTTTGTCCGCTCCTACTCCTCCTCCTCCTCCTCCTCCTCCTCCTCCCGTCTAATAATGAAGAATTTTCCCCGCATCATAATAGCAAATATAATATTAAATATATATGTGAGTAAATGTCATTAGAATTTAGGTTGCCGGTAGCTTGGTCATAATTAGGGATTGTAATTAAAGATGTGAATTTGGAATCCAAGATTTAGCGATGAAGAGACTTTTCGAAAGAGAGCTTTTTCTTCTGATAATTTTTTTTGGCTTTTGGTTTGCTTCGCTTCGTTCTGTTCTGGGTTCAATGCCCCTTTGCCTCTTAATCCCATTCGTGAAGGAAGAGATTAGCAAGAACCAAAGCAAAGCATCTCCATACCCTTATCTCTTTCGTTGCGCATTTCGATTCTAATCTATCTCTAGCTTCTCCTTTTTTTTTCCTTGAGGTGGAAGGGAAAAAAAGGAAGTGGGGGTGGGGTGGAGGATTTCAACATGAAAATAATGGGAAAAAGGACCTCACTTCACGGGCCAAACCCTAAATTTATGCTGTCGAGCAGACCCTTTTCCCATGATCGAATTTAAAAAAAGAAAAAAATCTTTTTTTTTTTTGTTGATAGTGTTTCTTTGGACATTGAATAAAATTCAGGGGATAGCATCTTCATAGTCACTCCTCCCTCCGTAGGAGGGGGCAGCACTTTATGTCAACGCGGGAAATGTGGGCCTAAATGAGGCCCGAGTGGGCCCCTCCCTTCCCCTCAAAATCGATCTCCCTCTCTTCTTGTGGAGAGAGATTGGCCCACGAGAGCATTCCAAGTGGTGGGGTTCGTACTCTTTCTCTCTCTCTCTCTCTCTCTCTCTCTCTCTATTCATGCGCTCGCCCTTTTGTTGTTTTCGCCTTTAATTATCATGGCTTGGCACTATCGTGGAACGGACTTTATGTTACGGTCGCAGCACATATGGTGGTGGGTCTCCATTTTATTTTTACCCATTCGGCTTATGTCTAGGTTGGACCATAGTGGGGCCAGTAATTTCCTCGGATCCACCCCTTAGGACATAGTGGTAAAAGAAGAATTGCTCTTAGGAAAAGTGAAAGAAAAAAAAAAAAAGGCAGTTTTTCCTTCGGTGGTCAGTACTCATTCGCGGGCTTCCGATCTCAACCTCGACCTCTTCGAGGGATGTGACCGGGGGAGTGGATCCCCCACACGTCGTTTTCTGTGGCTTTGCTCGATCGTCCCGCGTCGAAGCGTTCGTGCTTTTAGATGATTCGAGGATTAAAGATTGGTGATTTTAAGGAGGAGTCCTAAAGCGTTAGGACTCGATTCGGTCCCTCGCCAGTCCCGACATTGGTTGGGTGTAGTCGGATTTCTAATGTTTCGGGCTGAGGAACGTGACATTGGGAACCACAAAAGGGGGCGGCCAGCTTAATCGGCCGCTTTCGGCTTATCCCTCGATCATTAGCGGTCTTCGAGAATGATGGGGCATTTTCTTTTTCCCCCCGAGTCAAATTTATTAATCAACAAAACATTCGTTAGGAGACAGTGGCGGGTGCCGTTCACATCAATGATGATCGATTGGTCACGAATTACGAAGTGCTAAATCAAGCATTCTTATGGAGGGGCCCCTTATAAGAATGGAGAATTCTAAAGTCCCCTTTCGTAAAAGATTGGATGGTGATATTTTGCCGCGGGGTTTTCGAATTTCGGTGGCAAAGCAAATGGAGGAAAAAGGAGAAGTGCTTTGTTATTTGAAGTCCAAGATTGGCGCTCGAGACTTGGCAAATTTAGTAAATCAAAATTTCGACGCTAAATTTTGCTCTTTTGGGAATGTTTTCCTTTCTGGATAATTTAAGCTCCCGGAGATAAATTTTGTTTCCTGACGGATTTATTTTTACTTGTTTTGATTTTCTGAAATAATTATGAAGGAACGTTCGAATGCATATAAGCCTGTGGCTTTTACTAACGGTGGCTAAGGGCCTGTTTGTTAACTTGCCAAATAGTATTTATTTCTATTATTTTGTTTCCGGGAGTAATTTTGAAATAGAATCGCGTTTAGTAAAATTTTTGTTCTTAATAACAGATTTGGAGTAGAATCAATAATAATAATAATGATGCTACTAGCACTGGTCGCGTGGCAACCGATTCGACGAGCTCGCCGGAGGCTTGCCAGGCCAGGGCAAGGTCCAGCGAGCTCATCGGTGGCCAAGCGAGCCTTGCCCGAAGCTTCCCCCGGCCACCGCAAGGCTCGCCCAACCCCGCCAAGACTCGGCCGAGCTCGCCCAGCCATTGACAAGGCTCGACCTCACCAAATATGGACGAGGCCACTCGACCGACGAGGGCCGGCCCTCGTCTGGTCGATCGCCAGTCATCCCAAGGCCGGCAACCGGCGACTTGTAGAAGAAGAAGAAGAAGAAGAGAAAGAAAGGAAAAAATGAAGAAAACAAAGTAATAAAATTATTTGAAAATTAAAAGAAAATGATTTGGAGTATAAATCTTGAGTATGGTACCAAACGCAATTCTATTTCTAGAATTAAAATTTAGGACAATTACTAAATGACTTAAAATACTTAGAAATTATTATCGGGAACAGAATAAATAAAAAATCTGATTAGAAATTGTTTTTGAAAACATAAGCATTACCAAATGCGTCCTAACTAACCAAATTCAAATCTTATTTTTATAAGTCTACAACCGTCGGTTCAAAATCAAACCAATATGTCTATTCGTGTCGTCCTTTTTCAGAGTTATGCTAACGGTGGCCAATTAACCAAATTTGAAATCTTACGTTTCCTTTATTTGGAGATATGAAAAGAATTATGTCATATAAGAATTTTTTTTGTGGTATTTACTATTCCTTAAAGTGCATTCCTGAAACACCGTACTTACAGTTGAGGAGAATCAAACACTTTCTAAGGATGACGTCTGTTCACGGGCAGAACAGCGGATTCTTTATTTCTTGGTTTTTCTTCTTGGAATCAAATTCTCGAACGCAAAATTTTCACCCACAGATTGTGTCTTCTGGTCTTTGGCCTGAACTGTCTCCACTTCCCCAGAAACGCAAAGACGCAGGCGAAAAGCTACGTTGGCTTGTCCTTTGGTGCTTGCAGGCTTGTGAATTGTCATTTTCTCGCGTCAGTTTCTAAGTGTCGCGTTCTAAGTTGAAAAATAGTATGAGAAAAATTTACACTTAGAACATGCAAGGGGATTACGAATTTCAATCGAGGGTTTGGCCTGATTATGAACTTACGGAGGTTGCTTCTGTTTGTCGTAGCATACCGCAAGTTGCACGGGCGTGTTTATTTGGGTAAAGTTATATTATGTGTTTTACCACAGATTATTTGTCATATGAAATAACCTTTCTTCGAAAAAAGTGATATTTTTTTGTTCTTGGGTCCGTAACTTTTTAGTCAATCTTTTAAGTGGCATGATTTTTTAAAAACAATGAATCTTACGTGAAATGTGGCGTTTTCTAAAGAGAGTTAGGTCCAAAGTAGAAGAATGATCAAAGTGACAAGGCAAACTAGCCCTAAAATGATGCCACTGTCAAAGATGAATTAAGGAAGGATATGGTGGTGCAAAGAACAGCTAGAGGAGTAGCTGAGCACACAGGCAAAGCTGGCATGTCAACTGCCAATCGCGGCTTCAAATAAATCACAAAGCTTTCATCTTGTTAGAATATTTAAATAATAAATTTTACCTTCATTTAATAGTATAAATTTTTAGAACAGGTTGTGATAATTCTATAAAACTTCATATGATATTAAATTGAATGTGCTGAGTTTGAATATTTTTAAACCTTATTTGCCTCAATCAAATTTTTATATTTAGTACTTGACAATAGATCAGACTAAACATAAGGAGAATAACAATAATCCCGCAAAATTCCACACATCTTCTACCAAAGCACGCGGGGCATGCTATACTTTAGGCATTTAGTTCAGCATTTTGAGGTGTTCTTAACCAAATGTTAGCATTTGAAATGCTTGTGGAATGCTACTATGAGGTTTAATGAATTTTTTTTCTTTCCAATATTGTCTTTACATAATCATGTTTTCCCCTTTTGCCTTCGAAAATATTGTTCATCATATTCTTCAAGGAGCTTGTTGCTCCATCGCGGCAAGTGGCGCTTAGCCGCAAGCGGCCAAATTTGGCTGCTAGGAAGTCACGCCCAAGGTCGCGCAACCTCAAGCGAGGTGGCCTAAGGTTGGGCCACCTCAGGCGTCACCTGAGGTCGCACAGCCTCAGGCAACACCCTAGGTCGCACCTGAGGTCAAGCGACCCACACGATGCCACCTGAGGTCATGCGATGTCGCCTGAGTCACTTGACCTCAAGCGGGCCGCTTGAGGCCGCACGATTTCAGGTGAGCCGCCTCCCCCCTCCCCCCCGGCACCAGTCGCCTCCCTGCCACCACCACTGCCACTAGCCGCTCCCCCACTATTTTCCCTGCAGCTGCATCTCCTCCCCCTTTTCTTTTCTTTTTTTATTTTTCTTTTCACCTTGAAGTATCTTTGCAAAACATACACACAAAATTGGGTTTCCAAACACACTTGTTGTTGCAAAATGTCCATTTATTCAAAGATACTTGGGGAAATGTAAAGCCATTTCTCCAACGTTGAACAAACGGGCCCATTATTATGTGTTTGTTGAAATTTCCATATGGCAACGATCAGTTTGGGTTCTTTTGGGTTAGGGTTTTTGAGGGGAATATCAAACTTAGCCCAAATCGTCAATTTGAGTTAAGGAAATGGTTAAATTATGTCATTCTCTATTCTTTTAATGATATCGCTTTTCCGGCCAGCCTCATTAGAGAATTTTACGTTAAATAAATGCCGTGTAGAATTTTCAGGCAAGCGAAATTATCTATATCACTCGAGCAAACGTATATTTTGAAAATTATGACACAAAAATAAGTGTCATATAAATATTATGATATTATTAGTTTCCTTTTCTCATATTTATCATTTAATTAAAATGAAGTTGGAACTCTTAGTTATTATACTATGTATTAATGTAAAAAATGAGACCTCGATAATAATTAAAGAATTCTTAATTATAATGTTACGTCACGCATGGAAATTTCTATATGTAGTCAACGACATTAGTATATCAGGAGAAACTAATAGATTGCTCAAAAGAAATAGCTAATGATGAGTTATGATATTTAAATTTTCAATGATTACTAATTTGCAACGTTAAAACTCATTCAAGCTAATGTTTTTTTCTTTTCTTTTTTCGTGGTCTTGAAGAGCAAGCGCCCATTCTAGTTGCGAGTACATTAACTAGAGGGGGCAAGAGAAGCATCCCTTGGAAGGAGGAGAATGATCAATTCCTCACAATTCAAGGGGAAAATACCGACCGAAAAAAAAAAGAAGGGAGGTGGGGGGGGGGGGGATTACCATTTACCAAATAAGGTATGAAATCTTCTCATTTTTTTTTTTTTTTTTAAAGATAAGGATATGAAATAAACATTTTTTCAAATAAGACGTGAAGTGCCAATTATTTTCTCAAATAATAACCTAAAATGGTCATGATTGTTTTAAATAACAATCTAACCTTAGCGGATTGCCTGTCGGCAAAATATTCTAGCCAATCAAGAGTATTTTCATCCAAACACATTCATAATTTAATTTATAATTAAATTATATTTAAATATAAAAAAGATAAATTTTTTTATTAGAAAAGATGCGGGAGGACCTTCCTACCCGTGTGTTTCTTTTTCTTAATTTTAATTTTTTAGTTTATTTTTTTACGAAAAAAGAAAATAAAAGGAAAAAATGAATAAAATTTAGAAGATAAAATTGCCCTCCGCCAAATAGTGAGTTGAAGTCTTTCTTTAAAATTGATATGACTACTTTAAGCCTTTATTTAAAATAAAGCTCACTTTAGGTTCTTATTTGAGAACATTATAGCATTTTTTAACCTTTATTTGAAATAATGTACACTTCAAACTCTTATTTGAGAAAATGAGGGCACAAGAGCACTTCATGCTCTCATTTGGAATTTTCTCTAAGTTAGAGTCATACGAATTGTTATTAGAGACAACCTAAAAGCTTGTTATTATATATTTATATAAATATTTTGAAGGCGATATAATTAAAAAATTTGACCAACTCTATTGCCGATATATATCTAGAACAAACCTGACTTGGTATTTTCTTGGTAAATTATTAAATAACGTAAAAATGAATAAATACAAATAAAAATATTTTAAAAAATCAATCAAAACATGACATGGCATGCCAAAGGAGATATGGTGTCCAACTCGTGTTAAGTATTTTGATAAGAAGCATGTATCAATTATCTTATAGTAACTAAGTGACAACTGCTATTCATGTCATATTTACCTCGATTAATTTTCAAATTAGTCACAAGTGTACATATGTAATGGTTTGAGATTTTTTGTAACACGAAAATTAGTTTGAGATAAATGCAATATATATGTACCGATTTAAGGTAAATGTGGCATATATATATATATGTATATAACAATTTGAGATTTTTAGCGACATGAAAATTAGTTTTGGTATATATGACATGTATGCATTAATATAATATTTTTTTTTATAATACATAGATTAGTTTAGGATGTTGGATCAGTGTATCTATTTCGGGATTTTTATAGTAATCTAAAAGGAATCACTTTCTATCCAATTAGAATTTCTTGAGAATTTTCTAAAGTTACCTTTGATAGTTTGGATTTGAGTTTGAATAAGAATCTTTAACCGATGGTTGGCAACATTCTTTGGACTAGATAAATCTGGTTATACCCGAGCAATGTGCTGGGTAAGAGAATCCAAGTGGAGGGATGGGATAAAGCCAGATTTGATTAAAAGAAAATTTAAAAATAGCAAACTGTATTATCTTCTAGCGATAGAGTGATGTAGGCTGCGCGTGATAACGCTTATGTTCTCAGAAATAGTTTTTTTTTTTTTTTCTATTTCTACTCCGGGGAACAATTTCTGAGTAAAAGAACCCGTTTGATAACGACACAAAATTTCTACTCTTGAAATAGAAAAAGAATAGAAATGCGTTTGGTAACGCATAATTTCTTTTTTTTTATTTATATTCTTTTTATTCTTGCCGACGGATTGATGCCATCGCCGCCGCCGACCATCACCGTTGGAAGCCCATTGGCTGCCCCCTCCCGCCGCATGATCGTTGGCGGCCGGGCCGACCGTCACCATCGGCCGCCATCGGAAGCCCATTGGCCGCCCCCTCCCGGCGGGTGGCGGTGGCGACTAGAGACCGGTGGGTAGCGCGCTGGCGAGCGGCGATGGCGGTTGATGGTGGTCGCGGCAACGAAAAGGAAATAAAAGAAAATAAAAAAAGAAAATCAACTTAAGAAAATGAAATAAAAGAAAATAAAAAAAGAAAATAAGCTTACTTTCTTTTCTTCTCAAAAATTGTTCCTTGTTTCCGGGAAACAAATGTTTTTCTTAAAACAAATTTCGATTCTTTTTTTTTTTGTTAGGGAATAAAACGTAAATTTGGAGAAATAAGAGCGTTACCATGCGCTACCGTAGTAACCGACTATGAATTGTTTCCCGCTCTCCAATTAATTCACCAAATTGTCAATTGTTTGGCAACTCGTTCACGTCCTTATCAAACGGTAGCGATTTTAAACCTTAATGTATCGAACCACCGAAACGGAGAATCCATTGAAACTGGCTGGCCTTCTCATTGGAATGACCCCTCCTCCTTCGCAGAACCCAAATGGTCGTCGTCATGACTGTTCACATCAATCTGTTGTTGTTAGTTTCCCCTTGACTAAACCTCGCCCTCTGGTCCTCCCGCCTTGCTGATTCCGCCACTGCCGACGGTGGCCTGCACCGCCTGATCATCGCCTTGGAGACGTTGAGAGACACGATCGAGCGGAGGGAGGGATGGGTTCAGTGATTGACGGTGGCTCATCCCGGTTAGCCAATTGTATAGTTGGAGGATTTTCATTTATTATTATTATATATTATCCTATCATATCTCAAATTACTCAAACATATTATAAAAAATTAAGAAATGATTGCGTAATGATATTTAATGTATTATGAAAATAATACTCTATTATAGATTAAAAAAATTAAATAAAAAATAATTATAAATTATTATATGGCTCATTTTTTAAGAATTTGTGATTCATAATAGACATTATTTTCATAATATCTTAATAAAAAATTTCAAATTCAAAAGAGATTTTTAATCCCACTTTATTCAATCCCATCTTAATCTAAACATGACGCAAGATAACTACTTACATATTTTCCCAATGCAGCCATGACACTTTCCAAATATCTCGTCCTCCTATTCGGCCTCTTAAAAGAAAAGATAGAGATTATCGAAAAACAAAAAGGAAATCCGAAACTCATGATTCCAAGAGATCTTTCTATCCAACGTACCTTTATCAACAAAAGTAATGCTTTGATGAAGGGGGAATGTAAGAAATAGGTCATACTCAGATTAGATTTGATTATTGCGGGAAACAAGGAGACTATTGCTAAACAGCATATTTTACACTTGTTCAAAAAAAAAAAAAAACAGCATATTTACACAAGTCACGAAATATTTGCAAATCTCTTTAATACTTTTTTCCTCGAAGTTTCCTACGTTTCGAAAAAATCTAAAAAGTTAAATTCACTGTAATGGCATCCGAAACGAACGGACGGCTGGATCTTGCTTGGCGAGGATCTTTAAACCGAAGAAGTATCCAGCCTCTTTCATATTTCATTTTCTTGCTTCGGTGCTAAGCAATCGGCGAGCGATAACAGGGACGTACGTGGCGCGAAGCTGAAACCGCCACCACTCGATCTCTCCCCTCCGATCGCTTCTCTCTTCTCCCCGCTCCGTCCGGTCCGACGCCATGGCAGGCGGCGCAGCGATGAGGTCCGCGGCGGCGAAGGTCGCGGGGATCGGCGGGGTGCTCCGCAGGGCCCCCGCGGCCCCCGCGGCGCCGCAGTCCGTCCGGAGCGGCTCCGGCCCCGGCTCCGGCTGGGCGCCCGCCATCGTGTCGGCGAAGGGCGACGAGGTCGCCGCCGCGGCCGCCGGCGACGCCCCCCACGGGACGGCGGCGCAGATGGCCGCGTGGGAGGTGGACGATTGGGATTTCGGGGGGTTCGAGGAGAAACCGGTGGGCCAGCCGATGGGTAGGGTTGTGTTCGGGGGCGTGCCGAGCTTTGATGAGGCCAAGGCGGCGACTGCTGATTTGAAGGATGCTATTGACAAGTACGTTTGGATTTGAATCTGAAACTTCGGTATTTTATATGGCGTGTCTTGACTGTTACTTGCTACCGCTAGTGTGTAATTCCATCGTTTATGTGTCCGTGGATTTGGGATTTGGGGTTTGGGTTTCTGCATCGTTTGTGCTGTGTTGGTGTACTTGTTCTGTCGGATTAACTGCTAAGAAGGATATCTTACATATGTAATAGGCTCACTATGAGTGTTGGTTTGAGAGGAAGTTCTGATCTTTCTTCTGAAAAATCGTGGTTTGTAATTAATCCGGAGTTTGGGTTCGATGACAGAAGCTGATAGCTGTGAATGTTCGATGACAGAAGCTGATAGCTGTGAATGGCTTTGTGATAACAGACATTCTGTGTCCGAATTTCTGTGAAGAAAATCGTAGTGGTGATTCTTGATCATCATTAAGAAAACCTACCCCTTATTGGGGGAGAGAACCAAAAGAGAACTGTGTAGTTACTAGTTACCATATTTTGTGGCGATCTAGGATCATATGTATTTCTTTCTGCCTTCACTTGTTTTAAACTGTTGCTTCTGGTTGTCAAAGATTATCTCCTCATTTACTTGAGTGATTACCAAGTTGGTGGAGGTAATGAAGCACTGTATACATTGGCACCGCCACCGATTATGCAGGTCTATTGGCTAGCTGACTCCTAATGGTATCTGAAGTGCTCAAACTCCTAGTTTGATTATCATTTTCCTCATGGAGAGTCAGATTCAATTACATGGAAAATGAATTTTATGGGATTATGGTTCTGTTTTCCTCACAGCATTCGTCTTTCATTTTTCTATCTAGCATATTTTGTGGAGGTTAGATGGAAACTTCTATTGGAATCTATTATGGTTCGTGCATTTTCAGTCCATCGTAAGTCATTCTTGAAAACCATAAAATGCATGTTTTGTTTGAGCTGTTCTACCTACTCATTGTACACTGAGTTTATCATCTTGTTTTGGAGTGGGTGCATATTCGATATTCTGGGTGACTCTTGCCCTAAATTTGCAACTTTCATTTATTTCGAGTGCTTGAGGTTCTTTAGGAGAGAGGTTCATAAATGATGAGTTAAAACAATATTCCACTTTTCAGGGAAGTTTGAAAACTTTTCACTTTGTTCCGGTGGATATACTTTCCATGCTCAATCAGTATGACATTAGTTTATAAAAAGATAGTTGTTTACATTTGTGTCTGTTGTTTTATTGATTGTCATTTTAGACTTGATTATGATCTTTGGGTCGTTGACACATATTGATGATTGTTTCCGGGCTGAAGACAAGCTTCATTTGTCCGGGGAAATAAAAGCGTGGCTTCTGATGGGGGTCACCTTTTTTCTAATTTGTGCTTTTCTCTACAATCGTGTTCTGCTTCTCTTCTCTCTCTCTATTCCTCCTGTTTGATGGAATGGTCTTTGTCTGCCATCTTCACTTCCTCCTTGGATCTTATGCTTTTGGTAATCTAGGGTATATTTGTCATCCACAAACATCACTGGATGGGAAGGTCAACTTCCGGCAGACCAGGCCTCTGGTCTGCCCGTGCTCGCAAATTCTGTCGAGACCCAATCTTCAGTTATTGATGAGGCTCTGGCAACTTTTCCAGAACCCAAACATGCTGTCGAGGCTTTTAAACTGCTCACTCAAAGTCCTGAGGCTCAGGTACTTACCCTTCTCAATAACAAATGCGTAATGTCGTTTGTAAAAGTGATATGTGGTGTGGCTATCTGATAAACAAAAGCAGCATTGCTGTTATGTCATTTCACTAATAGAGCAATCACGTGAGTTCCTTTTCTTTACTTTTGTCTTCCAGACTGTGGTTGCTTCAATTGCTAGTGATCAAAATGTCTGGGATGCTTTTTTGAAAAATAAGGCTCTCCAGGACTTCTTCCAATCACAGAACTCCAGTAAGGATATCCATTACCTCCTTTTGCACTATGATCCGGCTTTTACATATCCCCGCCTTACGTGGGCATGAATCTCTCACATTTGGATTATTGCCTCAAAATATATTCCTGGTGCCATAAGCAGGTATTCAATTCCCATATATGGAGCCAAAAGTGGAGAAATCTGCTGATGATGCTTTTTCTGATGATTGGAAATCCCCAAGGGTGGATGAAGAGACTTCTGAAGGTGGCCACAAAAATGGATTCATGTCCTTCTTGCAGAACATCAAGCTTAGGGTGGAGCAGATGGTTAGCAACATATCCAGCTTCCTTGCTGACATCTTCACTCCCCCATCTGTGGAGAAGATGTCTTCGAACTCAGATGGAAATGCTGGACTGGCTGTTGGAGCGTCTTTCATGGGGTTGGCTCTGCTGACTCTTCTCGTTGTCCTTATAAGGCGAGGCTAAACTCATGAAAATTTGTCGAGGTTACAAAAGCTCTAGTTTGTGATGTATGATTGACTATAGTCAGGGAAAAATGTTATGTTTTATGGGATGATGATGGAAAGATCGATGTTTTGCGTGCCGCACATTAAATAAGAATGTATAGTTTGCATTGCACTCATGGTTTATGGACCGATTATGTGACGGTATATACTTTTATTGGCTCCGGGCCTCTATCAGTTAGTCCGCTTCCGTAGCAGGTTCTAATAACTACTGCATGTGGAGTCTCTCTCCTTCCTTCCATCAAATGTCCTGCATGGTATTTTCTTGCCGACTTGAGGAACTACAGATTCAGTATTGTGGGGCTCGGGGAGCATTTACAGATGTGGATAAGATTGGGCAACGGTCTTCCGTTTTCTCATATTCTTTGCCTTCTGGTAGCAACGATCCATGACATGCTGGGGGTTATACTGCAATTCGGCATTAACCGAGACATAGGCGAGAAGAAAGAACGCGGACTACACCTAGCGCTCGGCCTTGCAAAAATCGGTAGCATCATAGTATTTGGTTTTACAAGGAATAAAGCAATTGATCGACTCCGTTGTATTCCCATCTAGACTTTGTATCTTGAATATCACCATAATACAAGATCCGGGTTTTGCTATTGTAATCTATTCTCAAGGAGCTACAAAATTTGAAGCAACCTTTTGAAGCTTGCAATATTAGAGCAACGGGATGACGTACAGCCTTCTTGAATATGGTTAAAAAAAGTTTTGCTGCTTCATGCTCTGCTATGCTCTGCTGAGTTATTGCGTGGACTAGAAAGGCATGGTCAGTCTAAAAGTCGTTATTAATGTACAAGATGTCTTCTTTTTCTAGATGCATCTTCCCTTTGTCTCTTCCACCATTTACTTGAGATCTGTCTGGTTGGCCTCTCTGCAAGGACAACAGCAATACGTACTCTTCAATGTAAGGCAAAAAATGACAATGACAGAAGAAGGGGAAAGAGACAAGAAAGATGTTTTCACCTTCCTCAGTACAAATGACAAGTATAGATAGGCTACTTCCCACTCATCTGGGGATAGCGTGCCTGAGTAGGAATGAAAAGATATTAGATAGTTCCACAGCTAATTGGGGGACGCCACATGGTCCACACCCGAAATTGCAGTTATCCACAATGAAAACAAGAAAAAGTAAATCATGCAAATACTGATTGGTACAAGCAGATTCTTTTCCGGCAATTTTTACATTAGAAGGGGCTCGTAGTGTTCAGCAGTACCACCCTTGAATACTCCGCTGTTATGAAAAAATGCGCAAGGAATTTACAACACAAAGATTATATGAGGCGGAAAAGTGTGCTTCCTCCTTTGGATGGTTCCTAGTTTGTAGTGAATGCAAGAAGTCAAAAAACCAAAAGTGCTTCCTACTTACGGCTCATGGCTTTTAGTTTAAAAGTATCTTAATTTTATGAATAATGAAAATATTAAATGACCTTTGCTAACTAAGTGTCTAAAGATTCGAGATACTTACTTATGAAATAGAACTTAATCCCAATTAACAAAATCTACAAGCTACAGCGAAAACCAAAAGGTACAGCCACAAACAGCCAAACTGCAGTCACCCCACGTGGGCATCACATCAGACAAAAGAGGAAACTTACTTTGGTCTTGATTACCATCCCCCAAGGCTCCAAGCCTCCGCATCAATTCCACATATTCTGGCTTCTTCAAATATTCGTGTACAAATTCATGTGAGTTCTTCACGAAAACTAGGTCCAACTCATACTGCCGAAGATGGAAAAAGAACTTAGTGTGGATGGCAGGCTGCAGTTTCTTGCTCACACACTATGAGAGAACTCCAGAAAACTCCAGAAATAGTAACTGGACTGCTGGGAACAATTACCTCTTCTGCCAAAGCTTTGAAGACATGGAAGGGAACAATCCATTCAGGGCAATCAACAGCATCCTGAAAGCATATATACTTGCAAAATCAGCTATCATTGCAAGACGCTTACATTTTCTTAAGTGGAATACAACATACATAATGGATTGATTGGTCAAAAAAGGAAAAGAGAGATGAAAGAAGGATAATTGGGCAACTAAAATGGCTTCTTGGAGTGGCTAACTCAGTGTACACAGCTCAAACAACAGCAAGAAAAAGAGTAGAAACTAGTACCTCTAGGTGAAACTTGTACTTGATCCCAAAGGGGTTTGATGATTTAAATTTCTGTACACAAAAGCACAAGTGAACTTTTTCATGACTTAATATCACAATTGTAAATATGTCAACAGTGATGGAGCATTCACCTTCTCAGAGAATTCTTCATCAAAATGTATCCAGTAGACACTGTTGCCGAAAGCAAGCTCATTTGCTGGAAATTATATTGAATTTAGCAAAAGTTGAGGGTTGAACATGACCGCATCATTCCTTAGTTTTACTGGGAAAGAACAGGCCTTATCGGCATGTAATTGCAATAGACCAATTAGAATAACAATACCTTCTCTAAGCTTTTTTATTATTACATTTGCATCTGGCATTGTTCCAATGAATATGCCTCCAGGACGAAGTAAAGCTGACACGTTGGCTAAAGCTCGACGAGCCCGTGCTTCAGTTGACCAGGAGTAATGCATAGCAAACTGCAATATTTGAATTATTAAAAGTTCAGTGATTAGCAAAGTCACATAAAGGCAAATGCACACCACATAAGGCCCATGCACTGTAAAGTTTGATAGATGAGGATTTTATTGTTATGTGGCAACCGTGACCAAAAAAGCAGTCTTGGATTGTATGAGAAAGGCACAAACATAGTCAGCATAATATAAAATAACCAAATTTTACTCAAGGATCGGTTGTAATCTCCAGCAAACGGCATGAGTCCCATGTTTCAGAGGCCACGAGGAACACTCAAACCAATCATGATATTGTGTGTGAGTTTCTAAGAAAAATAAGACCTTAAATTAGACACACTTACCTGGCAACTGCAAATGTCAAAAGGTGCATCAGCAGCCAAAACTTTGTCCAGTTGAACCTATTATAGGCAGCGAAAAGAGAGAGCTCTTATCAGTCCTCTAAGATTCTTGCAAGAATTGCATAATTCAATGACAATTCATTGCAATTCAATTCAATTCATAATGCCATCGAGATTTACCGATTTAGTTCAGTTTCTGACAAAATCTCTAATTGATGATATATGGAAAGTCTAATACTTAACGAGACTTAAAAGTTAAAAAATTAGTGAGATGTGATGCTGAGTTGGATTAAATAATGTGATGGACCAAAGAACTTAATCAAGGTCGAAAGATCATGCTGCATGCATTAACCTCTTTAAACACGATGGGAAACTACATCCCCCTTCTTGAAATGAGAGTTCTGCTAAGGTTGGCAAACCAAAGGAGAAAGGAGCTTCATGAAAACTTCCCAGCTTCTTATTGTTTGCAGTGAAGGACCACCTAACTATGACCGTCCTCTGACAACTATGCTCACATTTACCTCAAAACAATCTCCACATATGAGACGTGCCGGAAATGTGAACTTCTTACGTCGCTGATGGTGGTCTGCATCACCATTATAACGGGTGCGGCAATCTTCTATCTGAAGATGTTTTACATGCAGTAAATTCTCTCACTATAATCATATCAGCTATGTACAAAAAGATTAAGAAAGCAAATTATATAAGGAGAGAGTAAAATACAACAGCTCAGAGAGATTGATCCTTACCGAGCCTTCAGCAATGTCTATCCCAACGTAATACCCAATTTTTGCTTTGTCCCATTTAATGAGATCGCCGCCCTAGTAAATAGGAAAAAAAATTCTGGAAAGATATCCAAGCAACTAAAAAGGAAATAAACTAATTTCTGAAAATGAACATAGACACATGAGAGCTGATAATCACCTTGCCACACGCAAGATCAAGAACTGCATCCCCACGTCGGGCATAGAGCTGAATTAATACACTTTTAATCTGCATAGCATAAGAGTTAAGACATTAGAGAGGGCTACGGTCATCTGCCATCTTCAAGAGCTAATGCCTCTAGAAAACCAGAGCGCGTACCCAATTATTAAGTTTCTTCAAGTGAATAATGGGACTAGCTTCCCTCTCTTCAAGGGTCTGGTTCGTCCTCGCACTGTAATGGTCAGCGACTTTCCGGGCGAAAATCTTGGTGGTTTCATCTTCTAAGAACTGGCCATCACCTACAGTGACGACCCAAAGCGATCTATATGTCAGCATAGTAATGCCAGAGGAAACTGAAGTGCTAGATTCAGCAACCGAAACTCTTGCCACAGGTTCATTTCTCCATATACCCGCCAACACGAAAAAGCAAAACCTTCACAGATTCCCGGTACCAAAAGGGGCAAGCGATAATACAAACCACTCATTCCAGCTCCATCATCAATCGCCAAACGGAGAAAAGCCGCAGCCACGGGGCTCAAAACCAAATGGGTCTCAATCGAAGAACTAGATCTTGCCCTCCAGAAGCACCCAACCCCCAATTCCGCGAATCCCAGGAGCGCAAAAAGAAAAAGCGCGACGAAACACAGGAAAAATCCAAAGCCAGGCAGCAGCAAAGGAACTACCTTCAGGGTTGTACTTGAGTCTGGACTGAGGCGGGCCGAGAGACGTGGATGGAGACGGTTCTGTGTATCCTCTTTTCATCGCCCACGACAGCGCAGCGGCGAAAAGGATCGAGCTTGGGGGTTCTTCCCGGTTCGACTTTTCCGCAGGCGAAGGGGCACGGCCGGGGAGCGAGAACAGGAGAAGGACGGCGGGGCGAGTTGGGTTCCTAGGGAGAGCGGAAGGGACGACGGCGGCGGCGGCGGCGGCGATGGTGAATCGCCCGGTGCCGGACGAGGAGACGGTGCTACGAGAGGGGGAAAAGCGACGACGAATTGCCGGATGCGGTTCGACCCGGGGGGTGATTATAGCGCCGCATTGCAATGGTCGGTAGGGCCTTTTTTATTTTTTTATTTTTTATTTATTTTTGTAACTGTTGCTCCTTCAACTCAGGATTCTCGATGTCCCGATTCAACAACTTTCATCCATCCGATTAACTCCACTTTTCGCATCCGGTCCGAAGCATCTCATAAGAGGTACGGACCATTCATAAATTTGGGGCAGAGTAATGTCTTAAAATTACTCCGTTTGAACCAGGACGCAAAAAAGGGTGGGATAAGAATAATTTTTCTCCAATTAATAAGGACAAGGTGTGCAAGCATATTAAAATAAGGAATATATCCAGGTTTAAGTCAAGTTATTGGACTATTACTGAAAACCCATATCGAAAGTTTGCTTCTTATTCGTTAGGCACGTGTTTCGCACAATGTTTAAAATCAACACTCCTAATTAGTACTTCGTGATTGTAGATACTATAATTTTTTCAATATGTTGCGTTTTTCTATAAGAGTCGGATCCGATTCTTCTAATAATACCATTTTGATCATATTCTCATTCAATTGATTTTTCAACATTATGTATAAATAAAATTTATTTAGAACCTTTTTTTTTTTTTCGATAAGTATTTTGGATGGGATTGGTCATGATCATGACTTCATCTCTTGCAAGCCAAGCTTGTACATTTGTTTGTCCAATCTTGCATCGCATTTGAAGCTAAATTGCATCATGCTGGTTTACAATAATCAAGGGATGGATAACGTAGAAATATGGATTGCATCGAAAGATTTTTAAATAATTAGTTATGAACACATTGAAAATGGACGATCCTAAGATAACATGATTTTACATTGACTCATTTCTCGTATTTATTCACAAGATAACATTTTGCATTTTGGTTCTCTTGAACGTAAGTACACATTAAGCTCATGAGATGTACGAGGAATTAAATGCTTTGATCATGAGGAGCATAATGCAAGAATGAAACTTCGTGTTTTTTTTTTTTTCGTGGATTCGACGGTACCGATCACTTTACTTATCTGGTTAGTCGTTAATGTTCAGACTCATTTGGGATTTGGGCTGGGCTGGATAAGCAATTGCACACCCTTAGAGGGCCCAAAGCTTAGCTAGAGTAGGCCCATATTACATCCTGATCGGATGCTTTAGACATTCTCCTGAATTGCCATCATCTCGGCTCTCTATCTTTTTCCAGCGCAGACCTCATCATAGGTGAAGCATACAATCGCAATGATGCTAAGATTACACTTCAATGAATACAGAAGAAAGGATTGTCGGCACATCAATTTTAAGCATGCAAATTTGAGAATGATTTAGAGACAATATTAAAATGCCATTTTGACATATGATATTTACACATGATATGATATCTTGATTCTTGGGCATCGTATTAACCAATTGGACGCTAGGGTATTCAACCGGCTTTCCTTTCAAGCACCTGCTCCCTTTTATGCTGATGCATGAACTTTATTGCCGAATCTCTAACCTAGGACATAACTGAGTTGAAAAGAGTTAGTCTGTTTTCTCAATTGGCCACTAGTAAGAAGCTCATATCTTTTTCAACGGTAAGTGCAGATGTTCGTTTCATGAATGATTTGGTTGATGATCATGATCACAATCTACTTTACCAGGAGTCCTATAGGAAGGACACCGCTGTTTGTTGATGCATTAGGATGTTACTAGTAAAACGAATTTAGACAACGATGAATGTGATGATCATTATTAACGTCTCAACTAACCTTAGTAAAATCACTGGGTGAGGGGTTCAAATCCCCACCTTTTCAGGGGGATTGGGTGGGGACGCGTAAGTTTCAGGAGTGGGTTTCGACTCTCACGTATGCAAGAGCAGGCTAAAAGTCTGAAAGTGAGTGTATAATAGGAATAAAGTAGGACTGACAAAAAAAAAAAAAAAAAAAAAACCTCAGTAATTAATTTTGCGTATTGTGCCGGCCTCCAAAGTAGCTGGAGAGTTGTCCCCATGAATTAACCGAAAGGCACTGAGACGATGTCTGTACACACACACACACACAGGGAGCAGTAAATGCATGACCTACCACCACGTCAGAAGTGGAGGCCATTCATAAAACTTCCCCTCATAATTTGAGTTGCTTCACCCTCTATATCATCGACATTCTTGATGAACATGACAGTGTGAGAAGCTCCACTGGTGAAGGGTCCGATACGGTTTCTTCATTCCAGAATCTCATTTGACTTGTGAGACAAACACACAAGTCTAGCTAGATGGCTTTGAGTAAAGAGCATCGTCTTGCCCTTCTTCTTAATCACGTCGTTGTTTTCTATGTCACGCTAGCACTGGTCTTCAGTGGGGGCGTTTGTACTCGGATCCTGACGATGCAAAGGCCCTCAAACGGCAGCTCGGTCTCGGCTGTCTTTGCGTTCGGAGACTCCACGGTCGATACGGGTAACAATGACTACATAAACACTCCCTCCAAGGGCAATGTGCCGCCTTATGGGAAAGACTTCGTGAACCACGTTCCAACAGGGAGGTTCAGCAATGGGAGGTTGATTCCTGATCTTATAGGTGAGGTTTTTCTCTCGATCTGAACGGCTAAGATTGAAGAATGGTCACTTCAATTTATGTGTTGTTTGTGGGAATATACTCTTGTTACAGCTGCGCACTACGGGGTTAAAGAACTTTTGCCGCCATACTTAGACCCGGCGCTTAGCACGGAGGATCTGACAACCGGAGTTTGTTTCGCCTCCGCGGGCTCTGGATACGACCCTCTTACTGGTCAAGCGATTGTAGGCAATTCTTCCACTTCAGTCGGTAGTCATTACCAATCGCGCTTGGCTACAAAGAGCACTGAACCTTAGTCTCCACTAATCGCAATCGTTGTTTCTTTTGTGGTCCTCCTCTGTTCATGAATGTGCAGAATGTGATATCAATGGAGAAGCAATTGCAGTACTTCAAAGAGTACACGAAAAGGCTTGAGATGGCAATCGGAAAGAACCGAACCAGAAACATCATCAATGAGGCCTTGTTTGTGATTAGCAGCGGCACCAACGACTTCATCATCAATTACTACGGTCTTCCTTTCAGACGGCAAAGCTTCACTCCCCACATGTACCAGCAGTTCATATTGAATCATGTAAAAAATTTCACTCAGGTTGATTACTAAAAATCCTTTGGCTCTATACAAATTGCAGATATGATCCTAAGGGTTTTGATGCTCACTTTTTGCTCTATATCACAACGTTCTTAGAGACAATCTTGCTTGGATAGTTAATTGTGGTTGTTGTTGATAGTTTAAAATAACTGTCTAAGGAGGTACTTTGCACGCCTCGAAGTCGAAAATTCTGTTCACTCTATTCGAAATATTATCGTTTCGGAGTAGGGTAACTTTAGCCTGATTAGACTCATGATCGGATGATGCTGTCAATGTAGACTTTGTTGAATCAAGGGGCTCGAAGAATTGCAGTAGTCGGACTGGCGCCAATGGGTTGCTTACCTTTAGTCATCAACATTAATTCAGGTAACCCTTTTCGAGATCGCGGCTGCATCGAGAAATTCTCCTCGGTCGCTAGGAATTACAACACGATGCTTCAAAGGGAACTAGGCAAGATGGAAAAGAGCTTCCGATCTCTTGGTGTGGTCATAGGTTACATTGACACATACAATTCAGTGGTGCGAATGATCAAAGCCCCGCACAGTTTTGGTGAGTTTTCAGATTTGCTTTCTAATATTATGTCCTCTCGTGTTTAATGCATGAAAAATGTGCATCATAAAGCTGGTTAATTACATGCATTTGATGTTTCTTTTTGTTGAGTAGGTTTTGAAGACGTGGATAGCGGATGCTGCGGGACGGGCATCATCAAAGTGTCATTCTCATGCGATATGAATTCCTATGTATGTCCGGATGCGTCCAAGCATCTATTTTGGGACTCGGTGCACCCAACTGAGAGGGCTTACTCCGTCATCTTACATGCTCGGTTACCCAGTTTGGATGCTATTCTTAAGGGCATATAGTTCCATTCCAATCAACCTTTTATAGGACTAAATTATATCTTTCTGCTTAATTAATTTTCTTTCAGTATCTTGTTTTCTGGTTATTGAAGAAGTATTACTCTTTACGTGCTGGTAAATGCAATTCTCGATCTAAATTGTCATTTACTAGTTGAGGCGATTAAATTGTCATTTACTAGTTGAGGCGATTAGTTTATTGATTGAACGCAGATGACCGATAAATAGGCAAAACATGCTTATCTTTACACAAGCAAGTTTCCGTGGATCAAATTTCCATTATGAGCAAAATCACATTATAAAACGGAAGTGAAGTTAATGAATCAGGGTAACCAGACTCTAAAAAACATTGTATTTAGCACCTCAGACTTTGCACCACCCAATCTCTTTTGGCCTGCTGCAAAGTTTTGTTTCCCCATTATACTCGATGCCCATGGATGGAATGGTTTTCGTGCATCCATTGTTAGTCGCGTTGACAACTTTGACGATTAACGGATGATGCATTTTCGAGTGATGTCTCTTCAAAACTTCCACAATCAACTCTGTCGATCACTTAATGTCTCCCACATGCTTTGGCCACAAGTTGCTCATTAAGTTTTCTTGCGATTTGTATTTTTTTTTCTCCTCCTCATGCATAAAATTTCTGGCAATTGACATTATTCTCTGAGCATGTTAAGGCTCAGCAAACTCATGCAACATTGTTGTAATTAGTCCGACTCTGACCTCCTTCAACTGAGCTCAGACTCAGTCCGAGTCAGAGCTACTGGTGCTATGTCAGTAACAACATTAGCATTGTTAATCTGGTTGAGAAGGAGCGTGCCGAAATGTCAGCGAATGCTGCATTGTTATAGCAAAGTCCGAAGAACTTGGTCACTGTTACAATCTGATCCGCTCATATTAGTTGCCACTGTCGTGGCCCAGTATTTCCAAAGTAAATGAGAATGAGATATACATCTTAGGAAGTCAAAAGTTGGAATTAGAACAATTTGCTGTGGTAACCAATTTCATTTACAAGAGTTTTCCTTTTTTCTTTTCCCTTGCTCATTGGTTTTACAATTTCCCAAGGCAAGATACAGCATCTGCTTGATTAAATTCGTAAGTACAAAATTTAAATCTGGTTGCTTAGATCGCCTTGTGACCTGAGTAAACTTTTGAACCACTCAACTGATGATTTGGGAATCCTTGTGAGGTTATTTTTATAATCAATATAGTAGAGTCCGAACCGAACTGTGTATCCCAAGTTCCACTCCCAATTGTCGAGCAAAGACCATACAAAATAGCCGCGCACGTTGCAGTCATCTTGCCTGTAATTAAGTCATGCTCCATGAGCTACTACCATGGCCTCAATTCTCATGCTTCCATATATCGAAAATATGTAGACAAAACATGGATTCCTATTTTACCTTATAGCAGCAGATAGGTTTGACAGATGGTCTCTGTGATATTCTATCCTCTTGTCGTCCTGTAAAGCCTTGTCCAAACCTATGTAAGGTCTATTAAGATCATCCATACCTGCATAGTTGATTCACATTCACAATAAGAAATGTCCTATTGATATGTAGAGGTGATTTTGAGTGTCGTTCATTCAGTTCTGAAATTTAAATGGACAACTGTGTCTATAAGGGCAATCCTCAGCGCTTGTGATGTAATCACTCACCGTTTTCTGTCATGACAACTGGCGGGTTTCCGTACTTATCTCTTACATATCTAGCTAACTTGCTGATGCCCCACGGCACCACATGTAGCCACCGGGAAGCTGCCTGGAAGAGGAAATGCATAAACCATCTTTTTCGACTCGAACCTGTATTAACTACATTTTGCAAAACCAAGAACAGCAGGAACATACTCTTTCTCCTATAGCAACTCCTGCTCGAAAAGCTACAATGAATGAAACCACAGAAAGATATTCAATATGACTAGCAGTTCCAGTATATCTTTGGGTGTGACAAGAAAATAGGTTGAACTTTTGTTCGACTGCTTACGGGTTGTTATAACAGCATTATCAGAGGAAGCATCCTGAAGTATTAGCTTCCGCCTTGCTGATTCCGCCACTGCCGACGGTAGCCTGCACCGCCTGATCATCGCCTTGAAGACGATGAGAGACACGATCGAGCGGAGGGAGGGATGGGCCCAGTGACTGACGGTGGCTCATCCCGGTTAGCCAATTGTATAGTTGGAGGATTTTCAATTTTTTTATAATATATATATTATCCATCATATCTCAAATTACTCGAAACATACTATAAAAAGTTAAGAAATGATTGCGTGACAATATTTAATGTATTATGAAAATAATAATCTATTATAAATAAAAAAATCAGATAAAAAATAATTATAAATTATTATATGACTCATTTTTTTAAGAATTTGTGATTTATAATAGATTGTTATTTTCATAATATCTTAATAAAATTTTTCAAATTCAAAAGAGATTTTTAATCCCACTTTATTCAATCCCATCTTAATCTAAACACAACGTAACATAATGACTTACATCGGTCCTCCTATTTAACTACTTCAACCATTTTCCCAATGCGGCCACGACACTTTCCAATTAATAGGGACAAGGTGTGCAAGCATATTAAAATAGGGAATATATTCAGGTTTAAGTTAGATTATTGGACTTTATCGGACTACCACTGGAAACCTATATCGAAAGTTTGCTTCTTGTTGGTTACACACATGCTTTGCACAATGTTTAAAATCGACACTTCTAACCAGTACTTCCTGTTTGTAGATACTATAATTTTTTCAATCTGTTGCGTTTTTCTCTAAGAGTCAGATCCGATTCTTCTAATAGTACCATTTTGATCATGTTCTCATTCGATTGATTTTTCAACATTATGTATAAATAAAATTTATTTAGAACCTTTTTTTTTTTTTTTTTTTTTTCCGGTAAGCATTTTGGATGCCTTGGGATTGGTCATGATCATGACTTCATCTCTTATAGGCCTGAACATTTATTTGTCCAATCTCGCATCGCATTTGAAGCTAGATTGCATCATGCTGGTTTACAATAATCGAGGGGATGGATAACGTAGAAATGGATCTCATTGAAATTTTTTTCAATAACTAGTTATGAACACATTTAAAATGGACGATCCCAAGATAACATGATTTTACATCGACTCATTTCTCGTATTTATTCACAAGATAACGTTTAGCATTTTGGTTCTCTTGAATGTAAGTACACATTAAGCTCATGAGATGTACGAGCATTTAAATGCTTTGATCAATGAGGAGCATAACACAAGAATGAAACTTTGTGTTTTTTTGTGGATTCGATGGTACCGATCGTTTACTTATCTGGTTAGTCGTTAATGTTTATACTTGTTGGGAATAACGGATCCCGAAAAGCGGATTCGACACCGAATCGAACCCCTAAATCAATGCGGAAGACGAAGCCCGGGAATAACACGTATCACCGATCGTAAAGCACACCACGGATTCGAGCGTACCTTGTTAGCCACAGATTAAACACCGACGCTGATTAGAGGAAGAAAACCTGGTCCTGTTCGATCCGATGGCGCCTTGAAAGGAAGAAGAACGATGCCGTTTGCCTTACTGTTCTTTTTGTCTTTTTGGAGAGAGAGAGTGCGCGGGAGAGGAGAAGACGTACGTTACGTTCCAACATGTTTCTTCTCTCTCTCTCTCTTCCTCCCTTTATACGTCTTTCCATCCACGGGCTCTATTCCCGTGGGCCGGGCCTTTTGGCCCGGCATGAAACGAACGGGCCTTAAGCCCATCACCAATTAAAACCATCATCTCCCACTCGCATAGTGGGCCAAACAGATTCTCTTTACCTCTCTTCAACATTCATACTTAGGTGAATAATCCGTGCGACCAGCATACTTTGAGAGCTCGTTCTTACATCTCGTTAGGAATATATAGCAGCTCATAACGGGCGTCACACTCCGAGTAGATTTAGTATGCGTACTCTAGATCGATCGATCACATTTATATCTCTCTTGATCTCTTTTAAACAATGATATATATGCTTGTCTCCTGAGGCTGATTTTAATGACTCAGATGTTTTGTCAAAGTATCTTGTTGGAACAAGACCTTCCTTGATACAATTGAGGTTATAAAGGGGCTATGATCGGAGTACTATATGAGAGAACAAGGAAGTATAACAGATTAACAGATCTATATGAAACAAGGGAAGGATGTATCTTAAAAAGAAATGATGTATAAGAACAAGAAAATAAATGACTTAAATAAAATCGCGAGAATTAAAAATAATGTAAAGACCGAAAGCAATATATAAAATATAAAGTAAGAGTATGCATAAACAAAAACCAACCCTGAAGGTGGTATGAACTTGTATTATATAAAGCTGAAAAGCTGAAATTACATATATTGAAAGATGCAGAAACTAAAGCATCAAGTCATCCACTATGGCGGTAATCCGCACTCCGTGGGAGTATTGATGTTTGTATTACAAGAAATGGTTAACCAACTATCATGTAAGTTGGTAACCCCGTATAAAACTATGTATGTGAAAACTAACTTACTTTGAAACCAGGGGATACAAGGTAAGAGAGCTTGGAGATGGAAGAGATGAGGATGGAGATGGAAGAGAGGATGGTTTACAAGTGAGAGGGAGAGAGAAGAAGAGAGAAATCTGGAAAATTTCCTTGTTCTCTCATATAGTACTCCGATCATACCCCCTTTATGGTATCAGAGCCAGTGGGAAGGTATAGATAGTCTTTGTAAGAACATACACTTAGATCGAGAGCCATTCGTTGGCATCCTTCTTGTTTCTACAGAGTGGTCCAGGTCGTAAGTCCCCGAGTGGGTCATTAGACCGTTGGTTTAGCTCGAACGGTTCAAGAAAGAATAGTTCCGATCTTAAGTATGAGCTTACATAGAAGATCTACATCTTCCTCTAGTTCTCTATCACAAATGGACTCAGATCCAAGTCCTATACATAGAGAAGAAGTAAGAATAGAAGATTTCAACAAATTTATAGAAAATTGGGAAATTCCTAAAATACAGCTTAAGGAAATATACAAACAATCAAAGTTGAAGTTTTTCAAAAAATCAGACTATGTCATATCCACCAAGAAAGAGATGTCCCTCTTTCTAATTCCTATGAAAAAATACATCTTTTAAACAAAGAGTCCATCCAAAAACACAAACAAAAATACAATTACATTAATATAGGACTAGTCCAAGTAGGAGTCAAACCTCTTACTAAAGAATGTCTTAATACTTCCATTCTGTTAGTGTTAAGGGATTCACGTCTTTTAAACTATGATGAATCCATTCTTGGTACTGTAGAGACAAGTCTCTGCAAAGGACCCATACATTTTGATTGTTATCCCAATTTTTCTGTATCTCTCAAAGATAAGAACGTTCTTAGAGCCCTAACACTCCAAATCAAAACCCATAATTACAAAGTGGCGGATGGTTCTATTCCTTTAGCCCTTGTTTATAGAATCCATTATAAAGCCATGTCCTCCGCCTTTGGAGAAAATGCTTTCAAACATAGCCCTCGAGGAGAAACACTTCTCCTCCAAACTGACATTTCTAGAGCTAATACAACAATTCCTAGGTCTATTAATTGGAACCAAGTTACTTTACTTAACAATGGGAATTAGAAAACCAAATTCCCCAACAAGTTGTTCAAAATACAGATCCGACTAATGTCATTCAACATCCGGAAGGAAGAGTGACCATTAGATTTCCTAGAAGGTCTTTTGATTCAAGATCTAGTCCTTCTTTTCATAATTCTTATACGAGGTCCATAGATCTTAATCATAATCTTCCTCCTATAATCACCATTCCTCCTAGTACGCACGTAAACACTCCTCCTCTTAGTATACATAGAGACACGCCCACAAGAGATACAACACCTTTACCTCCTTCCACCAGTAGAAGTAACCATGAGACACCTCTTGAACCAGAAATTAGTGGTTTAGATAATAGATCGGGCATTTCCAGGCGGTTTATCAACAAAATCAGCCCGAACCAAAACCAGCCCTAGGAAATACGATTCTCCTCATCATTCTCCTACCTACTCACAAATGATAGATGCCGAACTTAATGTTTTAGAAAAACATTTTGAGCCTAACAAAGCTTTTCTTAATAAAGAATTTAATTCTGAAAACAACAAACAAATCGAGAGAATGGTTCTTCAAAACCTTTGGCGATGAAGCAAAAGACATCAAACAAAAATATTACGACTACATATATGAATATGAAGTCCATATATTTTTCTTTGATTGGCTAGAAGAACAATTCCTTGAGCCAAAAGAAATATTTGTTTTAGATCATCATTATAAGTGGAAACTTGATAATGGTGAAACCATAGAATCCAATCATCCACCCCTTAGGAGAATAAAAATACAGCATGGAGATAGTGAGGTTACAGCCACTCCTTTTAGACTTCCAGACAAAGGAGACTCTCTCTACACCCACAAAGTTATTGAACAAAACAATTTTACTAATCAACATTTAGTAACCATAGGAAAACAGTTGAATAGGATGGAATCCACCTTCCGAATCCTACTCGCCTTATTACACCACAAGTTGACACTCTCAAAAAACCCATTTTTAAAGCCTTTGAATTTCCAAAAATCTTAGCCCGAGTTTGCCAAAGCTATAGAACAAAAGAAAAAACTCTTAGGAAAATCAAAGATGGAACCCGATCCTATACTAGACACTCCTAAATTCCAGAATCTTATCATTAGAGACACTCTGCACCAACCCACCATTAATACCCGACCAAACCCTCTCGGTAATCCCGATAATGAGTCGTCAATGAGATTAACAGACTCAATTGGAGACAACCACGAAGCTTTATTATAGTAGAGCTACCCCACCGACATTGCCCAAGAAGAATCATCGCAAAAATACAGAATAAATACTCTCCCGACGCCATCTATGAATGGAACATTGATGGTGTTGCGTAAACCAATGTTATGAACATTCTTAACAACATGGTGATGCTTGCTAATGCCTACAAAACACAGCAAGATGTTTCGACCATGCTGTTGCTAATCTTTTAGTAGCTGGTTTTTGGACAGCTAAAAGGTTGGTGGGATAACTACCCGACAGATGAACAAAAGACACAAATTTTAACTTTATAAGGTAGATGATTTTGGTCAACGCATGGATGATGATCAAGGTCATCTCATCCAAGATGCGGTTAATACCCTTATCTATTCCATTTCACAACACTTTGTAGGAGATCCTTCACATATTAGGGATAGAAACCAAGATCTCCTTTCCAATATGCGTTGCAAATCCTTAGGAAGATTTAGAGAATACAAAGAGCTTTTCTTTCAAAGGGTTCTTATTAGACCCGATCGCAATCAACCCTTTTGGAAAGAAAAATTCTTAGCTGGTTTACCTCGATTATAGGTGACCAAGTTAGAGATAAAATTAGGGAAGATTACAGCGGCCAAATTCCTTATGATCTCCTTTCTTATGGAGAAATAGTCTCTTATGTTTATAGACAAGGAACACAAATGTGTAATACAATCAAATTACAAAGACAACTCAAGGAAGAACAATCCCTCACCAATAGGAGTCTAGGAGATTTTTGTGCTCAATACGACCCCTCTTATAATGAAAAAACAAAACCAAAATGTAAGGGAACTTGTCCTCCGAGAAAGAAACAAAGAAACATCACAACAGACCTCCATTTCGTAGGAATAAACAAAGACACCAGAATAACCAAAATAGACCTCATTCTGATAGAAAATTTTTTAAAGACATTAAATGCTATTCTTGTGGTAGAAAATGTCATATTTCAAAATATTGTAGGATTAATAAAAAATTAAATGAACTTTCTTTAGATGACAATACTCTTAATCAGTTAAACAATATCTTCATAGAAAATGAGGATACTTCTTCTGATGAATTTCTTGAGGAAGAAGGTCTTCAAATCAATGAGATAGAATCCTCTTCAGATTCTGATTATGAAGACGCTTCTCGTAAAAACCCATTCCTCAAGTAAACGTCGTAACTAAAGAAGAAGAATTCCTTCTCAAAGACCGGGCGACAAAATACTTGACCCCGAAGCCAAAAAAGAATACTTAGATAGACTTCACTCTTCTATGAATATTACTTCCAAGCCTAATACTTCATACAACCTTAAAGACATTCTAAATAGAAACAAAAAACCACAGTCTAGACCTATAAATATTAATGACCTCCAAAACGAAATAAAACAACAAAAGTTAGAAATACAAGCCTTAAAAGAAACTCAATCAAAAATGAAACAAGAAATTTCTGATATAAAGTCTCTTGTCATAAAAGGAACAACAAAACTTGAAAACCAAAATGAAATCACTAGTACCCCGATACCTCCGATCCAGCTTTTCTTATGTTATTAACAGAAATCACATCTAGAAAATGGATAATAAATATTAAGATAAAAATCAATAATGAGTATATTATTGAAACAACGGCACTCTTTGATACAATGACCTCAATTGTATCAAGGAAGGTCTTGTTCCAACAAGATACTTTGACAAAACATCTCGAGTCCTTAAAATCAGCCTCGGGAGACAAGCTGAATATACAATACAAGTTACCCGAAGCCCTAATAATAAAAGACCAAATGTCTTACAAAACATCTTTTCTTTTAGTTAAAAACATGAGACAACATGTTATCCTTGGAACACCTTTTATACAATTGATTCAACCCTTTCCCGTTACTAATGAAGGTATAGAAACTCATGCTTTAAACAAAAAAATCACCTTCAATTTCATAACAAAACCACAGAAAAGAAGTCTTAATATTTTACAAGAACATTCCATTTCAGAAATAAATTGCCTCATAAAAGACAAAGAAAACCAGCTTGAATTTCTAAAAGAAGATTTAGAGTTTAAAAGAATAGAAGAGAATCTTATAAAACCAAACATCATAGAAAAGATAGCTTCTCTACAAAAACACATAGAGAAAACTATATGCTCTACTATACCCAATGCCTTTTGGGAAAGAAAAAAACATATCGTTGATTTACCTTATGAACATGATTTTTCTGAAAACAAAATTCCTACCAAAGCCCGCCCAACACAAATGAACCAAGAAGTTTTAAAATTTTGTCAAGCAGAAATACAAGATCTATTAAATAAAAAACTCATAAGAAAAAGCCAATCCCTTGGAGTTGTTCTGTTTTTTATGTCAATAAAAATGCTGAACTAGAAAGAGGAGTTCCTGGTTAGTTATTAATTACAAACCTCTTAATACAGCCCTTAGATGGATAAGATACCCTATACCCAATAAAAAAGATTTGCTAAACAGACTCAGAGATCAAAAATATTTTCTAAATTTGACATGAAATCAGGATTTTGGCAAATACAAGTAAGTGAAAATGATAAATACAAGACAGCCTTTACAAGTACATTTTGGCCAATACGAATGGAATGTTATGCCATTCGGCCTAAAAATGCCCCTTCGAATTCCAAAGAATTATGAACGAGATTTTCAATCCTTATTCAGAATACATCATAGTTTATATAGATGATGTTCTAGTATTCTCTTCCAATATAGAACAACATTTCAAACATTTATCTACTTTCATAAAAATAATCATACAAAACGGTCTTGTAGTCTCTCCTACTAAAATTGCACTCTTCAAGACCAAGGTTAGATTTTTAGGTCATTACATCCATTTAAGCACCATCACTCCCATAGAAAGATCAATCTCTTTTACTCGATAAATTCCCCGATGAGATTAAAGACAAAACCCAATTACAAAGGTTTTTGGGTAGTCTCAATTATATTTTAGATTTCTTTCCCAACATAAACATCCTTTGTAAACCTTTACATTAAAGGTTACGAAAGGATCCTCCACCATGGACTTCTGTCCATACGTACATTGTCAAACAAATAAAATTGCATGTGAAAGATATACCATGCTTACATCTTGCTGACCCTTCCACTTTCAAAATAGTAGAAACAGACGCGTCGAATTAGGATACAAAAGGCATTCTCAAACAAGTCAATAACAACAAAGAACAAGTTATTCAGTTTATATCAAAACATTGGAATTCCACTCAACAAAATTATTCGACAATCAAAAAAGAAATACTTGCTATAGTTTTGTCTATATCAAAATTCCAAGGGAAGGTGGTATGAACTACCCTCATCTCTTCCATCTCCATCCATCGGTAATCCGCACTCCAGGGAGTATTGATGTTTGTATTACAAGAAATGGTTAACCAACTATCATGTAAGTTGGTAACCCTGTATAAAACTATGTATGTGAAAACTAACTTACTTTGAAACCAGGGAATACAAAAGAATTTCGAATGAGGTGGTTATTAAGCCTCGAGCAACCCCTCTTTCTCAAAGATCAAAATTTTTCCCCAAAACATCTTTTCAAAAAATATTGACTGTGGAAGATGGATTCTTCGATAAAGATCCAATCAAATTTGCAGAAAACATATTTCCAAAAATTGGCTTTTCAAACCTCACAATACAAACAAAACCCTTGCTTATTATGAGCAAATTTTAGTGGAAACAGAATCGGCAAGGTTCACTCACTTTGCTGATAAAACCAATACGTAAAATATCCTTTATTCCACTATATCCATCGATAAAGTTTTACACCCCTCACACTTTGGGAGCCTCACCCCATACATCTAGAAAATTCCAAACCGCACTTACCCAAAGTCTGCCATACTCCTCCTCATATACATACTGGACTACCAACAAGCTTGGTGGAACGTCTTTTTTGCATGACGAATACAAATTTCCAACACTCCTGGTTATTATTCTTCAAAGACAACTTCCCAAGACAAAGCTTACCAAACCGGTTTGACTTCGGTGGGATCTCTTTGGTCCTTTGGACATAATATTACACCCCACGGTCAAACAAGGATACAAGGTTTTTTCGAAGAAAAATTCATACAAACACCTCATGATATAAGGTTCCCATGCCTTATGCATTTCTTTATAATATTCAGAATCTCTTGGGTAACAAAGCATGGGAATTTGAATACAATACATCCAATAAACCAGGTGTACCAAGTACTTGTCCGAAAATACAAAACAAAATGGTGGGATGGATTCAGATTTCTTGATCAAGGATCCGAAGCTGCGGTTAAAACATGGCTAAATAGCCAGAAAAACCCAAATAATCGCATCCCCATCAAATATATCATTTTTACAGGGAAAAATCCATGGCAAGTGCAGCACTTGCAGTCCAAAACAGAGATGAATACGCAACATCCTCGGGACGATGCTCTCGAAGCGGAAGAATCACAATGTGGATCTTCCAAATCTCAATACAAATCAAGAAGGATCCTCCCGGTCATATCATAGTGGAAACACTAATGAAGACGATCCGCTACGGAATCAATGCGGACGAGATTAAAAGACATCACATGCAGATACTATTACAAACGGCGCAAAAGGCTACACACCGGAGCGTTGTCTGTTCATACACTGTTCAATGTTCACTATTCATACACTGTTCAGTACTGTTCACTCTACACTGTTCAGCACTGTAGCACCCTCTATAAATACACCCACTCGACATAGAAGAAAGCACCTCGAAATTTTCCAGATTTCTCTCTTCTTCTCTCTCCTCTCACTTGTAAACCATCCTCTCTTCCATCTCCATCCTCATCTCTTCCATCTCCAAGCTCTCTTACCTTGTATCCCCGGTTTCAAAGTAAGTTAGTTTTTACATACATAGTTTTATACGGGGTTACCAACTTACATGATAGTTGGTTAACCATTTCTTGTAATACAAACATCAATACTCCCTGGAGTGCGGATTACCGCCTAGTGGATGACTTGATGCTTTAGTTTCTGCATCTTTCAATACATGTAATTTCAGCTTTTCAGCTTTATATAATACAAGTTCATACCACCTTCATGGTTGGTTTTTGTTTATGCATACTCTTACTTTATATTTTATATATTGCTTTCGGTCTTTACATTATTTTTAATTCTCGCGATTTTATTTAAGTCATTTATTTTCTTGTTCTTATACATCATTTCTTTTTAAGATACATCCTTCCCTTGTTTCATATAGATCTGTTAATCTGTTATACTTCCTTGTTCTCTCATATAGTACTCCGATCATACCCCCTTTATGGTATCAGAGCCAGTGGGAAGGTATAGATAGTCTTTGTAAGAACATACACTTAGATCGAGAGCCATTTGTTGGCATCCTTCTTGTTTCTACAGAGTGATATTGTATTCACAATTATGATTACCCCAAAGACAGTCATAATTGGTTAACCGGTGAATACAAAACTACAATGTGATTCTCCAAAATCGATCTTCCTCTTTCCTTCAAACTCTCAATTTCAGTTCAGCTTGCTTTTCTAGAAATGTCCCATTAGATCGAATCACTCATGACCATTGGCAACATCCTAAGATAGCAAACACTAAATAGAAATCTTGAGAATAAGTAAGAGTCATGAGGGGACTAAAAAATTGAGGAACTCTCTTCCTCAAGAGTCTCGCACGGCATAAAAGTTGAGATCAAACTTTTGCCACTCTTATTGGTCGTCTCATGCATACGTAGTATGAAATACGTATTACGGTATTAACTCCTTTCCCATGGAGCATATGTCTACACCTTTCAATACCGTACAGATGATAGTTCAGACATACCCAATGTCTAACTTGAGTTCACGTATCTACTCATTCACAAAATTCATCGAACTCACATCGGCATCTTAGACGATAAAGTAAAATATGTGGGGTATTTTACTTTCGGACATAGTAAGTATTATATCCTCATCATAACACCTAGTTAAGGCGACATACGTGTTTTAAGCTTGAGCTCTCGATTATCACCTAGATAATAAGCTTAAAAATAGTCTCATCTCTATTTATCACACAAGAAATAGATGCGATTATCCGTGTGAGTGGGCTAATCTTATATCTGTCCGGCATACTTCTCAACTTAAAGTAATGCACTAAGCATTAAGATGCATAAATATCAAACAAAGATTCATAGGCATTAATGATGAAAACACAAATTCATCAAATGTGAACACTTAGGGAAATTACAATATTCAGTACATTAGCCTCTACGCAGTCCTAGAGATTTCATATAGCCACAAAACACATATCTATGTATTGGCTTTGTCATAGGATATGCTACCATTCTATGCGTAGTATGTACTCTAAGTTCACATATTTTCGTGCAACCATATCCTTTACAAAATTATACTTGGTATCTATGTGTTCGGTCTTGCCATAATATTTTGAATCTTTAGTGTACGCTTTTGCTGCTTGGCTATCACAGTTAACCAACAATGAATCTGTAGCACTTCCAATAACACCTAATTGATCCAAAAAATCTCTTAAGCCAAACATCTTCTTATACTGCTGCTGATAATACCACGAACTCAACTTCTATCGTGGACAAGGCTATACACTTTTGTTTCTTACTGCTCCAACATATGGTGCCATTATTCGGTAAGAAAACAAACCCAGAGGTAGATTTTCTTTCATCTAAATCTCCTCCCCAATCATCATCGAATAGCTTTAAAGTTGCATATCCTTTCCATAATAACTTAGCGTATAATCGCAGTCCCCTTTAGATACCTCGGTATTCTCTTAACGGCTTTCAAATGTGCTTGACCTGAATTGGATTGGTAACTACTCACCATTCCAACTGCAAAAACATATGTCAGGTCTTGTACGCATCATAGCGTACATCAAGCTTCTAACAGCACTAGCATAAGAAACATGTTTCATTTGTTCCTTCTCTTGTGGAGTCCTTGGACACAGACTATGGCTCAACCCTTCACCTTTTGTAATAGGAGTGTCTATGGGCTTACAATCTTGAAATCTTAATTCCAAGAATGTATGCAATATCACCCATGTCTTTCATCTCAAAGTTGGAAGAGACGAATTCTTCACAGTATTAACAAACTCCATATTGCTCCGGCAATCAGTATATCATCAACATATAATGATATGATCACAAATTGATCCTTGGATCTTTTGATATATACACAATGATCCTCATCAATCATTTTAAAATCATATGCCATTATGGCATTATGAAAACGCATATACCATTGTCTCGACGACTGTTTAAGGCCATATATCGACCCCCAAAGTCGACATACCTTTTCTTCTTGGCCTTTCACTATGAAACCAGCAGGTTGTTCCATATATATTTCTTCCTCTAATTCTCCATTGAGGAAAGCATTCTTTACATCCATTTGATATAACTCAAGATCCAAACTAGCTACTATTGCCAGAATAATGCGAATCAAGATAAATCTCACTACAGGAAAAAATGTTTCTTCATAATCAATTCCTTTCTGTTGATTATACCCCTTCGCCACAAGGCGGGCCTTATGCCTTTCTATCAAGCCATCAACTTTTGTTTTATTTTGAGAACCCACTTGTTCCCAATAGCTCTGTGTCTTTTTGGAAGATCAACCAGTTCCCAGACTTGGTTTGATTTCATTGACTCCATTTCCTCTTCCATTGCATGAATCCATTTTTCCTTATTAGGGCAATTCGGAGCCTCATTAATATTTCTTGGCTCATCCTCATTTTGTGGAGCAACCATAAAAGTTTCATCTTCAATGTCAAAACGTCGACGGGGAATACTTTGGCGACTTGTTCACCATATGAGAGATTGTACACTTAGCACATCATTTCCCATTATGCTCCCACTAGGATTAGATAATGATGATGTCGTCTCATCATGTGGTTGCAATTGAGAATGAGTTGAATTCAATTCATCACTTCTCATATCACTCCCACTTGGACGAACTCTACTAATATCATTGATTCATTATCTTGATCCAATGTTTCAAATAGGAAGTAATCTTCCCATATTTCGCCATTCTTAGGAAATTCATCCACTAAGAATGTGACATCCCGTGATTCAAATTCAGTTATACTCCCACTATCCTGCTCACCTATGAACACATACCATTTCGAGTGTTCGGAGTATCTCATTAAAATACTCTTCTTTTTTTTGGGACCCAATTTCCCAAACTTGTGAGAGGATTTGTGAGTATAGGCAGCACAACCACATGACTTAAGTAAACTTAAGTCCGGTTTTTTACCTGTCCATAACTCATATGGAGTGGAAATAACTGATTTGGAAGGTACTCGGTTAAGTATATAGGCAGCAGTTAACAACGAATCACTCCAAAAAGTAATGGGTAAGTTAGCATGCGCCATCATGGACCTAACCATTTCCGGTAGGGTTCTGTTTCTTCTCTCCGCAACACCATTTTGTCGAGGAGTATATGGAATAGACAACTGTCTTTCTATTCCTTTTTCATCACATAATTTTCTGAACTCATCAGATAAATTTTCTCGACCTCAATCAGATTTAAATACCTTTATTTTCTTGTCTAATTAATTTTCTGCCAGGTTCATAAACCTTCTGAAACAACTTATGCTTCAAATTTATGAGAAATCAAATAGACATATCCGACTCGAGTATAATCATCTATAAAAAAGTGATGAAATAAACAGCCCATTGCCTTCCTCTCACATTCATTGAACCACAGACGTCAGAATGTATTAAATGCAGAGAAAATTCAGCTCTTTTACCTTTTCCAAATGGTTTCCTTGTCGTTTTCCCTACTAGGCAATGCTCACATATGGACAAATCGACTTTTTCAATATTGCCCAACAAGCCCTCTTTGGCTAGTCTATTCATATGTTGTTGGCCCATATGACCAAGTCTAGCATGCCACACACTCACATCATTATCATATGAAGTAGAAGACGTGAAAATGGAATAACAAATATTGACATCACTACAGTCAACATTTAGCACAATAAAACCATCCAGAAAAAGACCACAATCATAATAGTTTGTATCCAAATACAAATCTACACCACTATTATGGAAGTTCACATTAAAACCAAGCTTAACCAACACCAAAACAGACACAAAATTTCGACGAATCTCCGGAGCATTTAGAACATCAAGGTGCGTCCACCATGCATGTTCAATTGGCAGGTGCCAATCTCTTTAACTTTAGCTCTGGAGTTATTTCCCACATAGATCCACTTAGTTCTAGTTGGTATCGTCGGAATTCCACGAATGATTCTCTATCCTTCGGTACATGGTCTGTCAATCCTGAATCTACAGTCCACAAAGGATTGGATTCGGCCATTAATGCAGAACTTGACACATAAGCAAAGTTCTCAAATGTACAAGATGTGTTGACCTTTTTCGGCTCACAACAGTTACGAGTATAGTGACCTTTCTTGTCACAATTGTAACACCTCACCCTTGACATTTTCTTCACTTGAGGACGTTTTCCTCTCTTGTGTTGGGTAACTCTTGATTTCTTGCAATAAGGACTTGATCCTATTCCCCCATATTGAACGAATCAATACGTTTGTGCTTAGAGCTCAAAGCCCTTTTTGAGCTAGAACCAGCATTGCAAATATCTATTTTCGGCTCACATGCCGTCAAGCAGTCCTTTACCAGCTCAAGGTGGCACACAGCATCCTCAAGATCTTTCATAACATGGTCAAGAGCTTCTAGTGCTTCTTGCTTTTTCAGCACATATTGAATCTTCATATTCAATATTTCACAATTGTTGCCGTTCACATCAGCAATTACATTATTAGTTGCTGAACCATCGTTCTGAACACATCAGACATATATGCACGAATAATTAATGCCTATCATTTATGCATCCCTATTTGCATAGACCCATCATATTAATGAATAATTTCAAGTAAGGTTTTAGAATCAAAAGGTCACTATATTTCCAATCATCCTCCAAAAATCCCAACTCAAAATTATTATTAATATAATTATCTTATGCAAATAAATTCTATGAAGTTACAAAAACTTCTATTACTACCCAAAGCTAATTACCCACAAAAGAACCAGCAATAGCGTAAAAGAAAATAAAATCTTAACATTCAATAAAATAACAATGCTTTCACATGATACAACTAACATATCGGTTGCTACATTAACAACAATCAGGTAGTAAACATTACATAATTAATCAAAGAAATAAATAGGGAATGTCCCTTCTAATTTATCAGCCATAATATCTGAGAAATTTGAAGGCACATTTGCCAATCATAGAAAACTTTTGGAGAGCATTCATGTCGCCACCAAGGCGCATTTACTCTACGCCATGTGGCGCTCAATTTAAGGGTTGAAGTTTTGACCAACTCAATCCTATAGTGCTCTCTTACAAAAGCTTCCACCAGTCTCCTATAACCCGGGACCATGTTGACCTCCCATAGCCGATCCAACACTGCTTGCCATTCAGGTGGAAGAGTGTTCATCAAAGCCGGCACCTTCTCAAAATCCGGCATAAGATAACCATTCCAGATGATTTCCTGTATCATCTGATTGACCTTGACCACATGTGATACTATATCACCATCGGGATTGCAGGTATCCTTGCATAACGCATCATAGTTCCTACAACAAATGCAGAACTAAAAATGGATCACTTATAATCCATAATAAATATAAGGGAAAATACATAATTTTCCAAAATTCATGCAACAAATGCAGAATTAAAAATGGATTACTTATAACCCACATAGGCATGACTGAAAAAGAAACAACTTACTTTTTTTTTTTTTTTTTTTTTTTTTCGGGTCAATGGTTGGTCAACGGGTCGGGTCAACGGGCGGGCGGGTCGGAGGACTGGTCGGACCGGTCGGGCCGGTCGAACCGGCCGTGCCGGTCGGACGAACCGACCGCACGTGCCGCGCGCGTGGGCTGGCTGACGTCACGCAAACATCACCGGCACGTGCCTCGCGCGTGAGCGTGCTGACATCATGCAGACGTCAGCCGCACGTGTACGGCATGCGCCAGGCTAATCGGGTCGGGTCGCCGGTCGATGACTGGCCGGCCAACCGTCCGGCGCCGACGTCATCCCGACGGTTATCGACCGTTGGGTGACGTCGCTGCGTCGGTTCGCCGACCGGCGCGTGCCGTTTCGCCGCCGTCGGCGCGCACACGTGCCGGTTCGTCACCGCGCGTGTGGCGCACGCGCTGGCCATAGCCAGCGCTCGGCGCGCGTCGCGCCACGCGCAGCGGCTTCTGGCCGCGGGTGTGGGCGCGTGCAGCGTCGTACGGCGGCTTGCGACATGTCGCCGGACTCATCTCGACGTCGCCTTTCTCCCCATGTGTTCAGAAAACGATTTCGACTTACGAAAACTCAGAAAAATGGCCGAACAACGCTCGGGTGTCGGGATTTCTCGCCCCGATCCGTACGGCTGAAAATTTTTTTCGCGAAAAATCAATCAAAAAACATCAAATTGATTGGGAAAACGTGAACTAGGGCTCGATACCAATGTTGGGAATAACGGATCCCGAAAAGCGGATTCGACACCGAATCGAACCCCTAAATCAATGCGGAAGACAAAGCCCGGAATAACACGTATCACCGATTGTAAAGCACACCACGGATTCGAGCGTACCTTGTTAGCCACAGATTAAACACCGATGCCGATTAGAGGAAGAAAACCTGGTCCTGTTCGATCCGATGGCGCCTTGAAGGGAAGAAGAACGATGCTGTTTGCCTTCTTGTTCTTTTTGTCTTTTTGGAGAGGGAGAGCGGGGGAGAGGAGAAGACGTACGTTACGTTCCAATAGGTTTCTTCTCTCTCTCTCCTCCCTTTTATACGTCCCTCCATCCACGGGCTCTATTCCCGTGAGCCGGGCCTTTTGGCCCAGCATGGGCGGACGGGCCTTAAGCCCATCACCAATTAAAACCATCAATACTCACTTGGGATTTGTGGTGGGCTGGATAAGCAATTGCACACCCTTAGAGGGCCCAGAGCTTAGCTAGAGTAGGCCCATATTACATCTTGATTGGATGCTTTAGACATTCTCCTAAATTGCCATCATCTTGGTTCCCTATCTTTTTTCCAGCGGAGACCTCATCATAGGTGAAGTATACAATTCGTAATGATGCTAAGATTACACTTCAATGAATACACAAGTAAGGATTGTCGGCACATCAATTTGAGCTATGCAAATTTGAGAATAATCCAATAACAATATTAAAATGACATATTGACATCTAAGGTCTACACATGATATGATATCTTGACTCATGAGCATCGTATTAGCCAACTGAATGCTAGGATATGCAACCGGCTTTCCTTTCAAGCACCTGCTCCCTCGTATGCTGATGCATGAACTTTATTGCCAAACCTCTAACCTAGGACGTAACTGAGTTGACAAGAGTTAGTCTGTTTTCTCAATTGACCACTAGTAAGAAGCTTGTGTCTTTTCCAACAAAAAGTATAGATGTTTGTTTCATGAATGATTTGGTTGATGAACATAATGACAATGTAATTTACCAGGTGTCCTATAGGAAGGACACCGCTGTTTGTTGATGCATTAAGATGTTACTAGTAGAACGAATTTAGGCAATGATGAGCGTGATGATCATTATTAACGTCTCCACTAACGCTCGGTTATTAATTATGTGCGTTGTGCCGGCCTCCGAGGTAGCTGGAGAGTTTTCCACATAATTTAAGCGAAAGGCACTGAGATGATGTCTGTACACACATAGCGGAGCATTAAATGCATGACCTACCACCGCGTCAAAAGTGGAGGCCATTCTGAGATCGCCATTGATAAAACTTCCCTTCCTATTTTTAGTTGCTTCACCCTCTATATCATCGACGGTCTTGATGAACATGACAGTGTGAGAAGCTCCACTGGTGAAGGGTCCGATACGGTTTCTTCATTCCAGAATCTCATTTGACTTGTGAGACAAACACACAAGTCTAGCTAGATGGCTTTGAGTAAAGAGCATCGTCTTGCCCTTCTTCTTAATCACATCGTTGTTTTCTATGTCACGCTAGCACTGGTCTTCAGTGGGGGCGTTTGTACTCGGATCCTGACGATGCAAAGGCCCTCAAACGGCAGCTCGGTCTCGGCTGTCTTTGCGTTCGGAGACTCGACGGTCGATACGGGTAACAATGACTACATAAACACTCCCTCCAAGGGCAATGTGCCGCCTTATGGGAAAGACTTCGTGAACCACGTTCCAACAGGGAGGTTCAGCAATGGGAGGTTGATTCCTGATCTTATAGGTGAGATTTTTCTCTCAATCTGAACGGCTAAGATTGAAGAATGGTCACTTCAATTTATGTGTTGTTTGCGGGAATATACTCTTGTTACAGCTGCGCACTACGGGGTTAAAGAACTTTTGCCGCCATACTTAGACCCGGCGCTTAGCACGGAGGATCTGACAACCGGAGTTTGTTTCGCCTCCGCGGGCTCTGGATACGACCCTCTTACTGGTCAAGCGATTGTAGGCAATTCTTCCACTTCAGTCGGTAGTCATTACCAATCGCGCTTGGCTACAAAGAGCACTGAACCTTAGTCTCCACTAATCGCAATCGTTGTTTCTTTTGTGGTCCTCCTCTGTTCATGAATGTGCAGAATGTGATATCAATGGAGAAGCAATTGCAGTACTTCAAAGAGTACACGAAAAGGCTTGAGATGGCAATCGGAAAGAACCGAACCAGAAACATCATCAATGAGGCCTTGTTTGTGATTAGCAGCGGCACCAACGACTTCATCATCAATTACTACGGTCTTCCTTTCAGACGGCAAAGCTTCACTCCCCACATGTACCAGCAGTTCATATTGAATCATGTAAAAAATTTCACTCAGGTTGATTACTCAAAATCCTTTGGCTCTATACAAATTGCAGATATGATCCTAAGGGTTTTGATGCTCACTTTTTGCTCTATATCACAACGTTCTTAGAGACAATCTTGCTTGGATAGTTAATTGTGGTTGTTGTTGATAGTTTAAAATAACTGTCTAAGGAGGTACTTTGCACGCCTCGAAGTCGAAAATTCTGTTCACTCTATTCGAAATATTATCGTTTCGGAGTAGGGTAACTTTAGCCTGATTAGACTCATGATCGGATGATGCTGTCAATGTAGACTTTGTTGAATCAAGGGGCTCGAAGAATTGCAGTAGTCGGACTGGCGCCAATGGGTTGCTTACCTTTAGTCATCAACATTAGTTCAGGTAACCCTTTTCGAGATCGCGGCTGCATCGAGAAATTCTCCTCGGTCGCTAGGAATTACAACACGATGCTTCAAAGGGAACTAGGCAAGATGGAAAAGAGCTTCCGATCTCTTGGTGTGGTCATAGGTTACATTGACACATACAATTCAGTGGTGCGAATGATCAAAGCCCCGCACAGTTTTGGTGAGTTTTCAGATTTACTTTCAAATATTATGTCCTCTCGTGTTTAATGCATGAAAAATGTGCATCATAAAGCTGGTTAATTACATGCATTTGATGTTTCTTTTTGTTGAGTAGGTTTTGAAGACGTGGATAGCGGATGCTGCGGGACGGGCATCATCAAAGTGTCATTCTCATGCGATATGAATTCCTATGTATGTCCGGATGCGTCCAAGCATCTATTTTGGGACTCGGTGCACCCAAATGAGAGGGCTTACTCCGTCATCTTACATGCTCAGTTACCCAGTTTGGATGCTATTCTTAAGGGCATATAGTTCCATTCCAATCAACCTTTTATAGGACTAAATTATATCTTTCTGCTTAATTAATTTTCTTTCAGTATCTTGTTTTCTGGTTATTGAAGAAGTACTACTCTTTACGTGCTGGTAAATGCAATTCTCGATCTAAATAGTCATTTACAAGTTGAGGCGATTAGTTTATTGATTGAACGAAGATGACCGATTAATAGGCAAAACATGCTTATCTTTACATAAGCAAGTTTCCGTGGATCAAATTTCCATTATGAGCAAAATTACATTATAAAACAGAAGTGAAGTTAATGAATCAGGGTAACCAGACTCTAAAAAACATTGTATTTAGCACCTCAGACTTTGCACCACCCAATCTCTTTTGGCCTGCTGCAAAGTTTTGTTTCCCCATTATACTCGATGCCCATGGATGGAATGGTTTTCGTGCATCCATTGTTAGTCGCGTTGACAACTTTGACGATTAACGGATGATGCATTTTCGAGTGATGTCTCTTCAAAACTTCCGCAATCAACTCTGTCGATCACTTAATGTCTCTCACATGCTTTGGCCACAAGTTGCTCATTAAGTTTTCTTGCGATTTGTATTTTTTTTTCTCCCTCCTCATGCATAAAATTTCTGGCAATTGACATTATTCTCTGAGCATGTTAAGGCTCAGCAAACTCATGCAACATTGTTGTAATTAGTCCGACTCTGACCTCCTTCAACTGAGCTCAGACTCAGTCCGAGTCAGAGCTACTGGTGCTATGTCAGTAACAACATTAGCATTGTTAATCTGGTTGAGAAGGAGCGTGCCGAAATGTCAGCGAATGCTGGATTGTTATAGTAAAGTCCGAAGAACTTGGTCACTGTTACAATCTGATCTGCTCATATTAGTTGCCACTGTCGTGGCCCAGTATTTCCAAAGTAAATGAGAATGAGATATGCATCTTAAGAAGTCAAAAGTTGGAATTAGAACAATTTGCTGTGGTAACCAATTTCATTTACAAGAGTTTTCCTTTTTTCTTTTCCCTTGCTCATTGGTTTTACAATTTCCCAAGGCAAGATACATCATCTGCTTGATTAAATTCGTGAGTACAAAATTTAAATCTGGTTGCTTAGATCACCTTGTGACCTGAGTAAACTTTTGAACCACTCAACTGATGATTTGGGAATCCTTGTGAGGTTATTTTTGTAATCAATATAGTAGAGTCCGAACCGAACTGTGTATCCCAAGTTCCACTCCCAATTGTCGAGCAAAGACCATACAAAATAGCCGCGCACGTTGCAGTCATCTTGCCTGTAATTAAGTCATGCTCCATGAGCTACTACCATGGCCTCAATTCTCATGCTTCCATATATCGGCAATATGTAGACAAAACATGGATTCCTATTTTACCTTATAGCAGCAGATAGGTTTGACAGATAGTCTCTGTGATATTCTATCCTCTTGTCGTCCTGTAAAGCCTTGTCCAAACCTATGTAAGGTCTATTAAGATCATCCATACCTGCATAGTTGATTCACATTCACAATAAGAAATGTCCTATTGATATGTAGAGGTGATTTTGAGTGTCGTTCATTCAGTTCTGAAATTTAAATGGACAATTGTGTCTATAAGGGCAATCCTCAGCGCTTGTGATGTAATCACTCACCGTTTTCTGTCATGACAACTGGCGGGTTTCCGTACTTATCTCTTACATATCTAGCTAACTTGCTGATGCCCCACGGCACCACATGTAGCCACCGGGAAGCTGCCTGGAAGAGGAAATGCATAAACCATCTTTTTCGACTCGAACCTGTATTAACTACATTTTGCAAAACCAAGAACAGCAGGAACATACTCTTTCTCCTATAGCAACTCCTGCTCGAAAAGCTACAATGAATGAAACCACAGAAAGATATTCAATATGACTAGCAGTTCCAGTATATCTTTGGGTGTGACAAGAAAATAGGTTGAACTTTTGTTCGACTGCTTACGGGTTGTTATAACAGCATTATCAGAGGAAGCATCCTGAAGTATTAGCTTCCGCCTTGCTGATTCCGCCACTGCCGACGGTAGCCTGCACCGCCTGATCATCGCCTTGAAGACGATGAGAGACACGATCGAGCGGAGGGAGGGATGGGCCCAGTGACTGACGGTGGCTCATCCCGGTTAGCCAATTGTATAGTTGGAGGATTTTCAATTTTTTTATAATATATATATTATCCATCATATCTCAAATTACTCGAAACATATTATAAAAAGTTAAGAAATGATTGCGTGACAATATTTAATGTATTATGAAAATAATAATCTATTATAAATAAAAAAATCAGATAAAAAATAATTATAAATTATTATATGACTCATTTTTTTAAGAATTTGTGATTTATAATAGATTGTTATTTTCATAATATCTTAATAAAATTTTTCAAATTCAAAAGAGATTTTTAATCCCACTTTATTCAATCCCATCTTAATCTAAACACAACGTAACATAATGACTTACATCGGTCCTCCTATTTAACTACTTCAACCATTTTCCCAATGCGGCCACGACACTTTCCAATTAATAGGGACAAGGTGTGCAAGCATATTAAAATAGGGAATATATTCAGGTTTAAGTTAGATTATTGGACTTTATCGGACTACCACTGGAAACCTATATCGAAAGTTTGCTTCTTGTTGGTTACACACATGCTTTGCACAATGTTTAAAATCGACACTTCTAACCAGTACTTCCTGTTTGTAGATACTATAATTTTTTCAATCTGTTGCGTTTTTCTCTAAGAGTCAGATCCGATTCTTCTAATAGTACCATTTTGATCATGTTCTCATTCGATTGATTTTTCAACATTATGTATAAATAAAATTTATTTAGAACCTTTTTTTTTTTTTTCCGGTAAGCATTTTGGATGCCTTGGGATTGGTCATGATCATGACTTCATCTCTTATAGGCCTGAACATTTATTTGTCCAATCTCGCATCGCATTTGAAGCTAGATTGCATCATGCTGGTTTACAATAATCGAGGGATGGATAACGTAGAAATGGATCTCATTGAAATTTTTTCAATAACTAGTTATGAACACATTTAAAATGGACGATCCCAAGATAACATGATTTTACATCGACTCATTTCTCGTATTTATTCACAAGATAACGTTTAGCATTTTGGTTCTCTTGAATGTAAGTACACATTAAGCTCATGAGATGTACGAGCATTTAAATGCTTTGATCAATGAGGAGCATAACACAAGAATGAAACTTTGTGTTTTTTTGTGGATTCGATGGTACTGATCGTTTACTTATCTGGTTAGTCGTTAATGTTTATACTTGTTGGGAATAACGGATCCCCGAAAAGCGGATTCGACACTGAATCGAACCCCTAAATCAATGCGGAAGACGAAGCCGGGGAATAACACGTATCACCGATCGTAAAGCACACCACGGATTCGAGCGTACCTTGTTAGCCACAGATTAAACACCGACGCTGATTAGAGGAAGAAAACCTGGTCTGTTCGATCGATGATGCGCCTTGAAAGGAAGAAGAACGATGCCGTTTGCCTTACTGTTCTTTTTGTCTTTTTGGAGAGAGAGAGTGCGCGGGAGAGGAGAAGACGTACGTTACGTTCCAACATGTTTCTTCTCTCTCTCTCTCTCTCCTCCCTTTTATACGTCTCCATCCACGGGCTCTATTCCCGTGGGCCGGGCCTTTTGGCCCAGCATGGGCAGACGGGCCTTAAGCCCATCACCAATTAAAACCATCATCTCCCACTCGCACATAGTGGGCCAAACAGGATTCTCTTTACCTCTCTTCAACATTCATACTGGTGAATAATCCGTGCGACCAGCATACTTTGAGAGCTCGTTGCTATACATCTGTTAGGAATATATAGCAGCTCATAACGGGCGTCACATTCCGAGTAGATTTAGTATGCAGTACTCTAGATCGATCGATCACATTTATATATCTCTTGATCTCTTTTAAACAATGATATATATATATTGTATTCACAATTATGATTATCTCAAAGACAGTCATAATTGGTTAATCGGTGAATACAAAACTACAATGTGATTCTCCAAAATCGATCTTCCTCTTTCCTTCAAACTCTCAATTTCAGTTCAGCTTGCTTTTCTAGAAATGTCCCATTAGATCGAATCACTCATGACCATTGGCAACATCCTAAGATAGCAAACACTAAATAGAAATCTTGAGAATAAGTAAGAGTCATGAGGGGACTAAAAAATTGAGGAACTCTCTTCCTCAAGAGTCTCGCACGGCATAAAAGTTGAGATCAAACTTTTGCCACTCTTATTGGTCGTCTCATGCATACGTAGTATGAAATACGTATTACGGTATTAACTTCTTTCCCATGGAGCATATGTCTACACCTTTCAATACCGTACGAGATGATAGTTCGACATACCCAATGTCTAACTTGAGTTCACGTATCTACTCATTCACAAAATTCATCGAACTCACATCGGCATCTTAGACGGATAAAGTAAAATATGTGGGGTATTTTACTTTCGGACATAGTAAGTATTATATCCTCATCATAACACCTAGTTAAGGCGACATACGTGTTTTAAGCTTGAGCTCTCGATTATCACCTAGATAATAAGCTTAAAAATAGTCTCATCTCTATTTATCACACAGTAAATAGATGCGATTATCCGTGTGAGTGGGCTAATCTTATATCTGTCCGGCATACTTCTCAACTTAAAGTAATGCACTAAGCATTAAGATGCATAAATATCAAACAAAGATTCATAGGCATTAATGATGAAAACACAAATTCATCAAATGTGAACACTTAGGGAAATTACAATATTCAGTACATTAGCCTCTACGCAGTCCTAGAGATTTCATATAGCCACAAAACACATCTCTAGGTATTGGCTTTGTCATAGGATCTGCTACCATTCTATGCGTAGTATGTACTCTAAGTTCACATATTTTCGTGCAACCATATCCTTTACAAAATTATACTTGGTATCTATGTGTTCGGTCTTGCCATAATATTTTGAATCTTTAGTGTACGTTTTTGCTGCTTGGCTATCACAGTTAACCAACAATGAATCTGCAGCACTTCCAATAACACATAAATGATCCAAAAAATCTCTTAAGCCAAACATCTTCTTATACTGCTGCTGATAATACCACGAACTCAACTTCGATCGTGGACAAGGCTATATACTTTTGTTTCTTACTGCTCCAACATATGGTGCCATTATTCGGGAAGAAAACAAACCCAGAGGTAGATTTTCTTTCATCTAAATCTCCTCCCCAATCATCATCAGAATAGCTTTAAAGTTGCATATCCTTTCCATAATAACTTAGCGTATAATCAGCAGTCCCCTTTAGATACCTCAGTATTCTCTTAACGGCTTTCAAATGTGCTTGACCTGAATTGGATTGGTAACTACTCACCATTCCAACTGCAAAAACATATGTCAGGTCTTGTACGCATTATAGCGTACATCAAGCTTCTAACAGCACTAGCATAAGGAACATGTTTCATTTGTTCATTCTCTTGTGGAGTCCTTGGACACAGACTATGGCTCAACCCTTCACCTTTTGTAATAGGAGTGTCTATGGGCTTACAATCTTGAAATCTTAATTCCAAGAATGTATGCAATATCACCCATGTCTTTCATCTCAAAGTTGGAAGAGACGAATTCTTCACAGTAATAACAAACTCCATATTGCTCCGGCAATCGCATATCATCAACATATAATGATATGATCACAAATTGATCCTTGGATCTTTTGATATATACACAATGATCCTCATCAATCATTTTAAAATCATATGCCATTATGGCATTATGAAAACGCATATACCATTGTCTTGACGACTGTTTAAGGCCATATATCGACCCCCAAAGTCGACATACCTTTTCTTCTTGGCATTTCACTATGAAACCAGTAGGTTGTTCCATATATATTTCTTCCTCTAATTCTCCATTGAGGAAAGCATTCTTTACATCCATTTGATGTAACTCAAGATCCAAACTAGCTACTATTGCCAGAATAATGCGAATCAAGATAAATCTCACTACAGGAGAAAATGTTTCTTCATAATCAATTCCTTCCTGTTGATTATACCCCTTCGCCACAAGGCGGGCCTTATGCCTTTCTATCAAGCCATCAACTTTTGCTTTATTTTGAGAACCCACTTGTTCCCAATAGCTCTGTGTCTTTTTGGAAGATCAACCAGTTCCCAGACTTGGTTTGATTTCATTGACTCCATTTCCTCTTCCATTGCATGAATCCATTTTTCCTTATTAGGGCAATTCGGAGCCTCATTAATATTTCTTGGCTCATCCTCATTTTGTGGAGCAACCATAAAAGTTTCATCTTCAATGTCAAAACGTCGACGGGGAATACTTTGGCGACTTGTTTACCATATGGGAGATTGTACACTTAGCACATCATTTCCCATTATGCTCCCACTAGGATTAGATAATGATGATGTCGTCTCATCATGTGGTTGCAATTGAGAATGAGTTGAATTCAATTCATCACTTCTTATATCACTCCCACTTGGACGAACTCTACTAATATCATTGATTCATTATCTTGATCCAATGTTTCAAATAGGAAGTAATCTTCCCATATTTCGCCATTCTTAGGAAATTCATCCACTAAGAATGTGACATCCCGTGATTCAAATTCAGTTATACTCCCACTATCCTGCTCACCTATGAACACATACCCTTTCGAGTGTTCGGAGTATCTCATTAAAATACTCTTCTTTTCTTTGGGACCCAATTTCCCAAACTTGTGAGAGGATTTGTGAGTATAGGCAGCACAACCACATGACTTAAGTAAACTTAAGTCAAGTTTTTTACCTGTCCATAACTCATATGAAGTGGAAATAACTGATTTGGAAGGTACTCGGTTAAGTATATAGGCAGCAGTTAACAACGAATCACTCCAAAAAGTAATAGGTAAGTTAGCATGCGCCATCATAGACCTAACCATTTTCGGTAGGGTTCTGTTTCTTCTCTCCGCAACACCATTTTGTCGAGGAGTATATGGAATAGACAACTGTCTTTCTATTCCTTTTTCATCACATAATTTTCTGAACTCATCAGATAAATTTTCTCGACCTCAATCGAGATCTAAATACCTTTATTTTATTGTCTAATTAATTTTCTGCCGGTTCATAAACCTTCGAAACAACTTATGCTTCAGATTTATGAGAAATCAAATATACATATCCGACTCGAGTATAATTATCTATAAAAAAAGTGATGAAATAAACAGCCCCTTGCCTTCCTCTCACATTCATTGAACCACAGACGTCAGAATGGATTAAATGCAGAGCAAATTCAGCTCTTTTACATTTTCCAAATGGTTTCCTTGTCGTTTTCCCTACTAGGCAATGCTCACATATGGACAAATTGACTTTTTCAATATTGCCCAACAAGCCCTCTTTGGCTAGTTTATTCATATGTTGTTGGCCCATATGACCAAGTCTAGCATGCCACACACTCACATCATTATCATATGAAGTAGAAGACGTGAAAATGGAATAACAAATATTGACATCACTACAGTCAACATTTAGCACAATAAAACCATCCGAAAAAAGACCACAATCATAGTAGTTTGTATCCAAATACAAATCTACACCACTATTATGGAAGTTCACATTAAAACCAAGCTTAACCAACACCAAAACAGACACAAAATTTCGACGAATCTCCGGAGCATTTAGAACATCAAGGTGCGTCCACCATGCATGTTCAATTGGCAGGTGCCAATCTCTTTAACTTTAGCTCTGGAGTTATTTCCCACATAGATCCACTTAGTTCTAGTTGGTATCGTCGGAATTCCACGATAGATTCTCTATCCTTCGGTACATGGTCTGTCAATCCTGAATCTACAGTCCACAAAGCATTGGATTCGGCCATTAATGCAGAACTTGACACATAAGCAAAGTTCTCAAATGTACAAGAGGTGTTGACCTTTTTCGGCTCACAACAGTTACGAGTATAGTGACCTTTCTTGTCACAATTGTAACATCTCACCCTTGACATTTTCTCCACTTGAGGACGTTTTCCTCTCTTGTGTTGGGTAACTCTTGATTTCTTGCAATAAGGACTTGATCCTATTCCCACATATTGAACGAATCAATACGTTTGCGCTTAGAGCTCAAAGCCATTTTTGAGCTAGAACCAGCATTGCAAATATCTATTTTCGGCTCACATGCCGTCAAGCAGTCCTTTACCAGCTCAAGGTGGCGCACAGCATCCTCAAGATCTTTCATAACATGGTCAAGAGCTTATAGTGCTTCTTGCTTTTTCAGCACATATTGAATCTTCATATTCAATATTTCACAATTGTTGCCGTTCACATCAGCAATTACATTATTAGTTGCTGAACCATCGTTCTGAACACATCGACATATATGCACGAATAATTAATGCCTATCATTTATGCATCCCTATTTGCATAGACCCATCATATTAATGAATAATTTCAAGTAAGGCTTTAGAATCAAAAGGTCACTATATTTCCAATCATCCTCCAAAAATCCCAACTCAAAATTATTATTAATATAATTATCTTATGCAAATAAATTCTATGAAGTTACAAAAACTTCTATTACTACCCAAAGCTAATTACCCACAGCAACTAGCAATAGCAGAAAGAAAATAAAATCTTAACATTCAATAAAATAACAATGCTTTCACATGATACAACTAACATATCGGTTGCTACATTAACAACAATCAGGTAGTAAACATTACATAATTAATCAAAGAAATAAATAGGGAATGTCCCTTCTAATTTATCAGCCATAATATCTGAGAAATTTGAAGGCACATTTGCCAATCATAGAAAACTTTTGGAGAGCATTCATGTCGCCACCAAGGCGCATTTACTCTACGCCATGTGGCGCTCAATTTAAGGGTTGAAGTTTTGACCAACTCAATCCTATAGTGCTCTCTTACAAAAGCTTCCACCAGCCTCCTATAACCCGGGACCATGTTGACCTCCCATAGCCGATCCAACACTACTTGCCATTCGGGTGGAAGAGTGTTCATCAAAGCCGCACCTTCTCAAAATCCGGATAAGATAACCATTCCGATGATTTCCTGTATCATCTGATTGACCTTGACCACATGTGATACTATATCACCATCGGGATTGCAGTATCTTTGCATAACGCATCATAGTTCCCCGCAACAAATGCGAGAACTAAAAATGGATCACTTATAATCCATAATAAATATAAGGGAAAATACATAATTTTCCAAAATTCATGAAACAAATGCAGAATTAAAAATGGATTACTTATAACCCACATAGGCATGACTCAAAAAGAAACAACTTATTTTTTTTATTTTTTTTTATTATTTTTTTTTTTTCGGGTCAACGGTCGGTCAACGGTCGTCGGTCAACGGGTCAACGGTCGGTCAACGGGTCACGGGTCGGGTCAACGGGCGCGCGGGTCGGAGGACTGGTCGGACCGGACGGACCGGTCGGGCGTCGGGCCGGCCGTCGGCCGACGAACCCGACCGCACGCCGCGTGCTGGGCCGGCGACGTCACGCAAACATCGCCGGCACGTGCCTCAGCGTGAGCGTGCCGACGTCATGCGTCGCCGCCCGCACGTGTACGGCATGCGCTAGGCTGATCGGGTCGGGTTGCTGGTCGATGATCGGCCGGCCAACCGTCGTTGGCGCGATGTCATCCCGACGGTTATCGACCGTTGGGTGACGCGCCGCGCGTCGGTTCGCCGAACGGCGCATGCCGTTCGCCGTCGCTGCGCGCGCACGTGCCGGTTCGTCACCGGCGCGTGTGGCGCACGCGCTGGCCATAGCCAGCGCTTCTGGCGCGTCGCGCCCACGCGCAACGGCTTCTGGCCACGCGTGTGGGCGCGTGCAGCGTCGTACGGCGGCTTGCGACATGTCGCCGGACTCATCTCGACGTCGCCTTTCTCCCCATGTGTTCAGAAAACGATTTCGACTTACGAAAACTCAGAAAAATGGCCGAACAACGCTCGGGTGTCGGGATTTCTCGCCCCGATCCGTACGGCCGAAATTTTTTTTCGCGAAAAATCAATCAAAAAACATCAAATTGATCGGGAAAACGTGAACTAGGGCTTTGATACCAATGTTGGGAATAACGGATCCCCGAAAAGCGGATTCGACACTGAATCGAACCCCTAAATCAATGCGGAAGACAAAGCCCGGGAATAACACGTATCACCGATTGTAAAGCACACCACGGATTCGAGCGTACCTTGTTAGCCACAGATTAAACACCGATGCCGATTAGAGGAAGAAAACCTGGTCCTGTTCGATCCGATGGCGCCTTGAAGGGAAGAAGAACGATGCCGTTTGCCTTTCTGTTCTTTTTGTCTTTTTGGAGAGAGAGAGCGCGCGGGAGAGGAGAAGACGTACGTTACGTTCCAACAGGTTTCTTCTCTCTCTCTCTCCTCCCTTTTATACGTCCCTCCATCCACGGGCTCTATTCCCGTGAGCCGGGCCTTTTGGCCCAGCATGGGCGGACGGGCCTTAAGCCCATCACCAATTAAAACCATCAATACTCACTTGGGATTTGTGGTGGGCTGGATAAGCAATTGCACACCCTTAGAGGGCCCAGAGCTTAGCTAGAGTAGGCCCATATTACATCTTGATTGGATGCTTTAGACATTCTCCTAAATTGCCATCATCTTGGTTCCCTATCTTTTTTCCAGCGGAGACCTCATCATAGGTGAAGTATACAATTCGTAATGATGCTAAGATTACACTTCAATGAATACACAAGTAAGGATTGTCGGCACATCAATTTGAGCTATGCAAATTTGAGAATAATCCAATAACAATATTAAAATGACATATTGACATCTAAGATCTACACATGATATGATATCTTGACTCATGAGCATCGTATTAGCCAACTGAATGCTAGGATATGCAACCGGCTTTTCTTTCAAGCACCTGCTCCCTCGTATGCTGATGCATGAACTTTATTGCCAAACCTCTAACCTAGGACGTAACTGAGTTGACAAGAGTTAGTCTGTTTTCTCAATTGACCACTAGTAAGAAGCTTGTGTCTTTTCCAACAAAAAGTATAGATGTTTGTTTCATGAATGATTTGGTTGATGAACATAATGACAATGTAATTTACCAGGTGTCCTATAGGAAGGACACCGCTGTTTGTTGATGCATTAAGATGTTACTAGTAGAACGAATTTAGGCAATGATGAGCGTGATGATCATTATTAACGTCTCCACTAACGCTCGGTTATTAATTATGTGCGTTGTGCCGGCCTCCGAGGTAGCTGGAGAGTTTTCCACATAATTTAAGCGAAAGGCACTGAGATGATGTCTGTACACACATAGCGGAGCATTAAATGCATGACCTACCACCGCGTCAAAAGTGGAGGCCATTCTGAGATCGCCATTGATAAAACTTCCCTTCCTATTTTTAGTTGCTTCACCCTCTATATCATCGACGGTCTTGATGAACATGACAGTGTGAGAAGCTCCACTGGTGAAGGGTCCGATACGGTTTCTTCATTCCAGAATCTCATTTGACTTGTGAGACAAACACACAAGTCTAGCTAGATGGCTTTGAGTAAAGAGCATCGTCTTGCCCTTCTTCTTAATCACATCGTTGTTTTCTATGTCACGCTAGCACTGGTCTTCAGTGGGGGCGTTTGTACTCGGATCCTGACGATGCAAAGGCCCTCAAACGGCAGCTCGGTCTCGGCTGTCTTTGCGTTCGGAGACTCCACGGTCGATACGGGTAACAATGACTACATAAACACTCCCTCCAAGGGCAATGTGCCGCCTTATGGGAAAGACTTCGTGAACCACGTTCCAACAGGGAGGTTCAGCAATGGGAGGTTGATTCCTGATCTTATAGGTGAGATTTTTCTCTCAATCTGAACGGCTAAGATTGAAGAATGGTCACTTCAATTTATGTGTTGTTTGCGGGAATATACTCTTGTTACAGCTGCGCACTACGGGGTTAAAGAACTTTTGCCGCCATACTTAGACCCGGCGCTTAGCACGGAGGATCTGACAACCGGAGTTTGTTTCGCCTCCGCGGGCTCTGGATACGACCCTCTTACTGGTCAAGCGATTGTAGGCAATTCTTCCACTTCAGTCGGTAGTCATTACCAACCGCGCTTGGCTACAAAGAGCACTGAACCTTAGTCTCCACTAATCGCAATCGTTGTTTCTTTTGTGGTCCTCCTCTGTTCATGAATGTGCAGAATGTGATATCAATGGAGAAGCAATTGCAGTACTTCAAAGAGTACACGAAAAGGCTTGAGATGGCAATCGGAAAGAACCGAACCAGAAACATCATCAATGAGGCCTTGTTTGTGATTAGCAGCGGCACCAACGACTTCATCATCAATTACTACGGTCTTCCTTTCAGACGGCAAAGCTTCACTCCCCACATGTACCAGCAGTTCATATTGAATCATGTAAAAAATTTCACTCAGGTTGATTACTAAAAATCCTTGGCTCTATACAAATTGCAGATATGATCCTAAGGGTTTTGATGCTCACTTTTTGCTCTATATCACAACGTTCTTAGAGACAATCTTGCTTGGATAGTTAATTGTGGTTGTTGTTGATAGTTTAAAATAACTGTCTAAGGAGGTACTTTGCACGCCTCGAAGTCGAAAATTCTGTTCACTCTATTCGAAATATTATCGTTTCGGAGTAGGGTAACTTTAGCCTGATTAGACTCATGATCGGATGATGCTGTCAATGTAGACTTTGTTGAATCAAGGGGCTCGAAGAATTGCAGTAGTCGGACTGGCGCCAATGGGTTGCTTACCTTTAGTCATCAACATTAATTCAGGTAACCCTTTTCGAGATCGTGGCTGCATCGAGAAATTCTCCTCGGTCGCTAGGAATTACAACACGATGCTTCAAAGGGAACTAGGCAAGATGGAAAAGAGCTTCCGATCTCTTGGTGTGGTCATAGGTTACATTGACACATACAATTCAGTGGTGCGAATGATCAAAGCCCCGCACAGTTTTGGTGAGTTTTCAGATTTACTTTCAAATATTATGTCCTCTCGTGTTTAATGCATGAAAAATGTGCATCATAAAGCTGGTTAATTACATGCATTTGATGTTTCTTTTTGTTGAGTAGGTTTTGAAGACGTGGATAGCGGATGCTGCGGGACGGGCATCATCAAAGTGTCATTCTCATGCGATATGAATTCCTATGTATGTCCGGATGCGTCCAAGCATCTATTTTGGGACTCGGTGCACCCAACTGAGAGGGCTTACTCCGTCATCTTACATGCTCAGTTACCCAGTTTGGATGCTATTCTTAAGGGCATATAGTTCCATTCCAATCAACCTTTTATAGGACTAAATTATATCTTTCTGCTTAATTAATTTTCTTTCAGTATCTTGTTTTCTGGTTATTGAAGAAGTATTACTCTTTACGTGCTGGTAAATGCAATTCTCGATCTAAATTGTCATTTACTAGTTGAGGCGATTAGTTTATTGATTGAACGCAGATGACCGATAAATAGGCAAAACATGCTTATCTTTACACAAGCAAGTTTCCGTGGATCAAATTTCCATTATGAGCAAAATCACATTATAAAACAGAAGTGAAGTTAATGAATCAGGGTAACCAGACTCTAAAAAACATTGTATTTAGCACCTCAGACTTTGCACCACCCAATCTCTTTTGGCCTGCTGCAAAGTTTTGTTTCCCCATTATACTCGATGCCCATGGATGGAATGGTTTTCGTGCATCCATTGTTAGTCGCGTTGACAACTTTGACGATTAACGGATGATGCATTTTCGAGTGATGTCTCTTCAAAACTTCCGCAATCAACTCTGTCGATCACTTAATGTCTCTCACATGCTTTGGCCACAAGTTGCTCATTAAGTTTTCTTGCGATTTGTATTTTTTTTTTCTCCCTCCTCATGCATAAAATTTCTGGCAATTGACATTATTCTCTGAGCATGTTAAGGCTCAGCAAACTCATGCAACATTGTTGTAATTAGTCCGACTCTGACCTCCTTCAACTGAGCTCAGACTCAGTCCGAGTCAGAGCTACTGGTGCTATGTCAGTAACAACATTAGCATTGTTAATCTGGTTGAGAAGGAGCGTGCCGAAATGTCAGCGAATGCTGCATTGTCATGGTAAAGTCCGAAGAACTTGGTCACTGTTACAATCTGATCTGCTCATATTAGTTGCCACTGTCGTGGCCCAGTATTTCCAAAGTAAATGAGAATGAGATATACATCTTAGAAGTCAAAAGTTGGAATTAGAACAATTTGCTGTGGTAACCAATTTCATTTACAAGAGTTTTCCTTTTTTTCTTTTCCCTTGCTCATTGGTTTTACAATTTCCCAAGGCAAGATACAGCATCTGCTTGATTAAATTCGTGAGTACAAAATTTAAATCTGGTTGCTTAGATCACCTTGTGACCTGAGTAAACTTTTGAACCACTCAACTGATGATTTGGGAATCCTTGTGAGGTTATTTTTATAATCAATATAGTAGAGTCCGAACCGAACTGTGTATCCCAAGTTCCACTCCCAATTGTCGAGCAAAGACCATACAAAATAGCCGCGCACGTTGCAGTCATCTTGCCTGTAATTAAGTCATGCTCCATGAGCTACTACCATGGCCTCAATTCTCATGCTTCCATATATCGGCAATAGTAGACAAAACATGGATTCCTATTTTACCTTATAGCAGCAGATAGGTTTGACAGATAGTCTCTGTGATATTCTATCCTCTTGTCGTCCTGTAAAGCCTTGTCCAAACCTATGTAAGGTCTATTAAGATCATCCATACCTGCATAGTTGATTCACATTCACAATAAGAAATGTCCTATTGATATGTAGAGGTGATTTTGAGTGTCGTTCATTCAGTTCTGAAATTTAAATGGACAATTGTGTCTATAAGGGCAATCCTCGGCGCTTGTGATGTAATCACTCACCGTTTTCTGTCATGACAACTGGCGGGTTTCCGTACTTATCTCTTACATATCTAGCTAACTTGCTGATGCCCCACGGCACCACATGTAGCCACCGGGAAGCTGCCTGGAAGAGGAAATGTATAAACCATCTTTTTCGACTCGAACCTGTATTAACTACATTTTGCAAAACCAAGAACAGCAGGAACATACTCTTTCTCCTATAGCAACTCCTGCTCGAAAAGCTACAATGAATAAAACCACAGAAAGATATTCAATATGACTAGCAGTTCCAGTATATCTTTGGGTGTGACAAGAAAATAGGTTGAACTTTTGTTCGACTGCTTACGGGTTGTTATAACAGCATTATCAGAGGAAGCATCCTGAAGTATTAGCTTCCGAATACGGGTCCTGTCATTTCGGGCGTATAAGGTTGTGTAATGATTTAGTCCAACAAAATCCAAGGAACCCATCAGGAACTTGGACATCTCTGATGAGATCTCGGGCAGTCTTTCTTCTACTAGATTCTTCATTGAAAGAGGGTATTCCCCAAAGAAAAGTGGATCAAGGAACCTGGATCACCTTAAGCTGCTCAGACATTTTTATCACTGACAACTGATTGGTATATGCTGAAACAAGTTATCTCTTAGCTACTCACCAGCCAATGCTGAATTCCATCGCTCTATCTGCGGCATCCTGGTCCTCATTGCTGTCTGATATCGGTTCGTACCATTTGGCGTCCAGTGATATTCCTATCTGCCCTCCTTGCTTCTCCTGCCCAAAAGGCGAGTGAAATTTTTAAGAGGGTTTCGTTTCCCAGATAAATTTGTGACTGGTAGAAGTTTGGAGTAGTACCCTGAAGTTCAGCTTATAGTTTTGGTAAGTGGCAGCGTGAGACAGGAGGATGTTGTGAGCCACAATGTAGGGTTCAACGGATGATTTGCCCCTTTTACAGAATACATGGCCGAAAATAGAGCACCTCCCGGGTGCTTGAAGTCCAGTGTCATAGCCTTGTATTGAGAAGCCATGAGGTTCATTGAATGTGATCCAGTACTTCACTCGGTCTCCAAAAGCCCGGAAGCAGGTGGAAGCATAGTTCTCGAAATCTTTGCTGCAAGTGATCCGGGGATTTTCTGTGAGCATGGTTCATTTACCATTTTCCTGCTAGCGAATGCATTTTGGGATCAATATCAAACTCACACTATTCTTTTGCTCAGCCATCCTTCGTACTCGTCTTCGAGCATCTGTGGAAGATCCCAATGATATAGCGTTACATAAGGCTCGATTCCTGATTAAAAACCACAGGCTAGCCTTAATATCATCCTATTCTCAGCGAGATCAGACGTTAAGCAAAGACCAAAAATAGGACCTTGTTCCAATAAAGCATCAATGAGTCTGTTGTAGTAATTTAACCCTTCTTGATTTGGTTCCCCTGTTCCATCTGTTTTTCAAGAATTCTGGAAGATTAGGGCTCTAATGAAAAGGATAGATGGAGAAAACGATTATAAATGAAAATAGTGGTGGTGATGGTGTTCTTACTTGGAAAAATTCTTGGCCAAGATATTGAAAATCTGTAAGCATCCATTCCCAGATCCTTCATCAAGCCTATGTCATCCTGCAATATTTTTTAATTAGTTTATGATTGGATACGTTCACAAAGGATAAGCGACATTTTCTGATTGACTAGTTAAAGCCCTTTTAGTTTTAGCTTGTATAAATTATTGCTTTTTTTAAGTATGCCTCAGAGTACGAAATTATAAACTAGGTGGTAGGTCGCTGTCGTCTGTCGTTCTCGATCTTCCTTTTTACATTAGCACTACTTTTCAAGAAAGGGCAAGCTAAGACTATATTTCGCTGAAGTGAAATCCTCCCCTGGAATTGGTCACATATGGTTTTGGCATCCATTGGCAGCATATTGCCATCTGTTCATTCTTAGTACCCCGAAATGATCGACAAACTTGAGATACAGAAGGCCAGTTGGTGGTCGATGTTAACCGTTTGTCTGATGCAGGTTGGGCATAGAGTAAATGCGATATAAGGCAAACTTTATGGTGTAGGAAATATACCTTGAACCGGTGGTACTGATCAACAGCGGTGTCCGCAGTGCTGAAATCTAGTATCTTACCTGGTGACAACGTCAATAAAGAAGCAAAAAGTCGCGTTGCTCTCCGGACTTCGTTTCAGTAAACATTAGATTGCTTCACAAGAAAGAAACTGATACCTGGTTGCCTGGTGAAGGTATCCCATATGCTCGTTCCTTTGTTTCCTTCGTTCACAGCCCCTTCAAACTGCCATAACAGACAATTAATACATCTTTGACAATAGCCGGCTCCTCGCCATATACTTCAAGTGCTCGCAGAAACGGAATTGGGGTCTGTGAAAGCAACCTGATAGGCCGAAGAGGCGGTGCCGAAGACGAACCCATCTGGAAAATCATCTCTGCTGATGGACTCCGAGTTTGAGAAGAAGTAGAATATCAAAAGAATCTGTATGAAGGCGACTCTCATGGTGTTTGTGACTGTTTTCGAAAGAACTCCTTGGCTTCTTATGGATATTCTTGGGGATCCCTTATAAGAAAGAAGGGGGGAAAAGGCAAGGAGTGCTCTGTTTGTTGTCTTTGTTTTGAAGGCGAAGACTAAGGCCGGATAAGAAAATTAATAGGTGGAAATGGCCGATAGTCCCTTGCACTGAAAGGTGACTTCAGATTCAATAACCCGTCTCTCTCTCTCTCTCCCTCTCCCTCTCCCTCTCCCTCTCGACCTCTTGAGTGCACGTCGAAGGGTGATGTTTACAGGTGACTGCAAGTGACAGAGGAAACGTTGAAGAAGAGGGTAGTGAAAAAACGCGAGAGGTTGGATCGTGGGACAAGCAAAAGAGTTTTCTTACTTGAATAGACCTGGGTCTAGGACGAGCGTTTGTTCAAGAAAACTGCAAACGAGAGAATCGAGAAGTGAAAGTCCACCCAAGGGAAGAGAGATAGCTTAGGCCTAGGGCAACGGGGAAAATCCAAAGTAGGTAAAGAGGAGATTCATCATCCTTCATCTAACAAGATGGAAGACGTATATCTCTATGATACACGCCCGGCATGTGTTTATTATCTTGTTATGGATTTTGCTGATGCGCATGGCAGGGTGGACTTTTCTTTTTTTTGGAAAAATGAAAATTTTGATCAAAATGGAGAACTTAACCCCCAAAAATAGAAAAAGGTGGAGATGCTTAGAGTGTGGGGAAAGGTGGGGAATGAATTGTGGGATGGGATTTGGCCTCAGGTGCGACACGTGTAAAGAATTAGCCTTTTATCAAAAGTTTTTCATTGGATAATCTAAAAGTTTATGGATCTAATTACAACGAATATGCGGTGCAGACGACTAAAAGTTTTGGTATGAGAGCTCACCTACCTCAGGTCATTCAGTCGTTGGTTGACTTGATCGAATTTACTTGCCCATATTTCCAATGGGTTTTATGTTGTATAATTTTTTTTTTGGAATTCTTTAGTTACTAAAATTCCTTTTCTTTTTTTACACAAAAAATAACGTAAAGAAAGGAAAAAACAAAAATATCACGTGTCAACGATATATATTGATTTATATCCTAAATTGAATTGTCTTACATATAGATTTATGTGTTTCCGATCTTATATTGTATATTTCATATTTAACCATATATATTAAATTAAATTCATTGTCTATGGGATTTCATATCTTATTTGACATGCTTACTTTCTTGCCGTCTTGTAAATACTGGCCATCCTTTTAGTTAATAAAAAAAAAAAAAACATAATTCCACTACATGTTGTATTATAACAAAAAGAAGTAATTTGACCATCTATATTGTGAAGCAAACACATGTTTATATAATTCAAGATATATCTCCGTCACAAAGTCTAATATTGTGCATAATAAAGCTATAATTACTTATATTATAGTCGCACATGCTATATACTCTTTCTGTCACCCGACGTATATTTCATTGAAATCAGCGGAATCTTGGCCATATCACTTATTGTATTGCCCGCAATAAAGTTAATCTTGGTGAAAAATACAGGTGTTTGTAATTTCTGTTTGCAGCATTTTCTCCTCAGCACATGATATGATGTTGAAACTACGAAGAGGGAAAACGAACCCAGAAAGAAAGAAACTAAAGCAACCTTCATCTTCACATAGAAAGTCAACTAATAATAGAAAATTTACATGATCAATCCACTCACATCAAATGCTTGCAAGCTGCAAAAACCGATTTTTAGTATAATGTATTAGAATTTATAATATATTAGATAAGATAAGATAAGATTAAAATGATTGATGTGCTTGCACGCATTTCTCATCCGATAATGGCCAAAAATTATTGTAGAAATATGAAGAAAATTCAGGAAAGAAAGCTCCAATTTTAGATGGGGACGGTGTCGTGTTGCTGCTTTATGGGGGTGGGTGGAGTTCTCGAGGTGCCCTCTACATTATTATAGAACATCTCACCAAACCCTTGTCATCCTTGTCTAGATGCTCTTTTAATTTCTCCTAGAGTTATGTATGGATTTGAATTTGACTTATCATTTTTTTTGGCCTTTCAATTTCTCAAGGTAAAAGGTCATAAATTATATCCACTATAACATATTTATCCTAACTTTTTAGTCGTTGCAAAAAAAAAATCATAAACTTATATTTATGAGACATTTATTTTTTTTCAAGATGCCATTAGATGAATTTTTTAATCTAAAATAATATCATTTTTATTTCACTTAATTTACATCGATGTCATGTCAACACCCCTTGCATTCTGATGTCCATGTAAGCATATTTTTAACGGTTCTTAATGAAATAACTTTTGTGGAGGGTAAATGTGCTATATAAGTATAGATTTAAAATTTTGTGTTACAGAATAAAGCTTATTATTTAGGAAAATGTATCAATGGACATAATTTAGAGTTTTTGATAGCTTTTACCCTTTATACTTATATCTTATTTAACGAAAAAATATTATATATTTCGAACATTAAGATTTTTAAGATTTCCAAGAAAATATTAAAAAGACGTTTTCTTTTTTAGGTCGAACCGAATAAGCATAATTTGAAATTGCTTACCATCATTCTAGTTTTTTTTTTTTTTTTGTTATTCCTCATTGTACTATGATTTGTTTCCGTGGAAAATTTGCATTTGACAAACAATTCTATTTTAGTAATTGGGTTAGGTCAATTTGGGTATTTGTAACTAATTTTGTGTTGCATATAAATGGACTAAAACAGATTAATTGGATTAATTTGTGTCAGTTCATATTTAACCCCACCCTAATCCGACCCACTCCACCCCACCTCACCCCACTTATTTGACGGCTTTACTTGATCATACTTTTAGAAGTTTTTATGAGAAAGGAGACAAACATACATAATTGAGGTAAACCATCACTAAAGCAAGGCAATAGGATAGGTTGGTGAACACTCTAGACGATGACAAAGTATTTTGTGAACTTTTCATTTAAAATACCTGGGGTTGCTCCCGGACCTTTCATTCTTGATTGGCTTCATGGGAGTCCAGGTTGACCCCCTAGCCCTATTAGGGGCGTGGACGGGGTAGTCAATGGGGCCGGGATCTTTTTTGAGGCTTGGATCCCTACCTCTACTCGGATTTTCTCGGTGGTCAAAACCTTTTAAGATATTGCTTAGGATAAAAAATAATTTTATTGATAAAATTAATATTATATTATACTTTTACACAAAAAATTAGACAATTCCCAATAACTAACCTATAGTTAAATAAAAACCATCAATTTGTCGCGATTATGTGTTAAGCGATGTGGGATGTAGTCGCATCATATTAGCGAAAAAATTCAGAATGTATGGATATAGTTTAAATAAGAATCTGAGGATCTATATATATATATGTATATATATTTGTCAAATTAAGGATAATATTTTGAAGTGTAAAATTAAAATTGTCGTAACGTTCCAATAAATCAACCTGACGAATATGCCCTCTTCTTTTCCGTGAAAACCCCGAAATACTCCCTCTCCCTCTCCCTCTCCCTCTGCCGTCGGCGTAAAGGCTGAATCCACGACCCATCCATGGCGCCGAGCGTGGCGGCGCCTCGCAGCTTGAGGAGGCTGTTCTCAACCTCTTCGTTCTTTCCTCCGCCGGCTGCGGCGGGGGCGGCGGCGGCTCAGCCCCGGGTGGAGCCAGAGCCCAACACCAACCTATTTGTCTCAGGTGACTGCTTGTTCTGGTGTTTATATGGATCCCTCGCGAGCATTGTCTCGACTCTTTGCTCTCTTCCGTTGCTAATTATTATGTCGCCTCTTTTCTCCTGACGCCATGTCCGGAAGTGCTTTGTCTCGGTGGCAATTTGTTTTCTTCTTGCTTAGTGAGACGAGTCTAGAAATGTTCCGAGTTTGATGCGTATTTTGCATGTTGGGTCTTCGGAAAGTCCGGAACTTGGAGCTATTTGACGATGCTTGGGCGAAAAGAAAGTGTCGGATCAATTGATTTTGAGAATGGTGCGAATGGGCATGCGCATGATTGAGCGGCAACGGTTTATTAGACCTTTGTTACTTGAAAGGTCTGGCAAGCGGATGCTTGATGAGTATTTAGCCTGGGGTTTCTACTGGGTCTTCCAGTTAAGGCATATCAATCAAATGGATTAGTTATGATCAGGAAACTCGAATGTATTTTCATTTCCAAAGAAACACTGGGTAAAGTTGCATATGCTTGCAGATCAAAGAGTTATTCTTGAGTATTTTAGACTTTGTTGCATATCTCTTCCTAAGAGGGGCAGACTAAATTCTAAATTGTAATTTGGAAGCTTTTGGCCAAGTTATTTTCATTTCCAAAGAAACACTGGGTAAAGTTGCATATGCTTGCAGATCAAAGAGTTATTCTTGAGTATTTTAGACTTTGTTGCATATCTCTTCCTAAGAGGGGCAGACTAAATTCTAAATTGTAATTTGGAAGCTTTTGGCCAAGTGAAAATATTTGGACTGCAGTCATCATCACACATTTTGTTCACTCTGGATGATAGAGTAGTGGATGATTGTGGCTTTTATGTTGAAAAGCAGGTAGATTGTTCCATGTTCTCGTTACTTGCTTCATACTTGCTTCTGCGCCGAAATTCTGGCTACCAATTATAAGTGGAGCACACAGTCATTTGCTTGAGCATATCTGTTGTTTAATAAAGTCATCTTTAGACGCAATCTTGAATAATTGTCATCAACTATTTAATTGGGCCTGGCACTGATATATAATTGATTCTGCTTTGCTTTATCTGATTTGGAGATTGACAATAATCTCAGGGCTGAGTAAACGTACTACTACGGAGAAACTACGGGAAGCCTTTTCTCAGTTTGGTGAAGTTGTTCATGGTTTGTCGTACCTCTGAATGGTTAGTTGTAAGTTACCCTGGCAAAGCTTAATGCACTAAATTTGCAGCATGTTGGTTCCATGCAGCTAGGGTGGTGTCTGACCGGATTTCAGGATATTCAAAGGGTTTTGGCTTTGTCAGATATGCCACGTTAGAAGATGCTGCAAAAGGTATTGAGGGTATGAATGGAAAGGTGAGTTTTGCATTTGTCTCTCTGCTTTCGCTCCTCTGGAAGTAATAACAGTGTTTTGCAAAGCGATTAACTGTTACTTAGTTCTTTGGCATGTTTGATACAGGATATATGTGTTGTGTTTAAGGAATTGCATAGACTAAAAATCTGCTTTTCTTTTGGTTTTGAACAGAAGAGGGTTCCGTTTTTTTATTTTTTATCTGTGAACATTTCAGTAGTTGGAAACAATTTTGAAACTTAAATGTGCTTAAGATTTTGGTGTCATGGTATGTTCCCCAGATATCATAGAATCGTATATTTCTTTGAGTCTGTTGACAACAATCTCAGAACTCTCTTTAGTGATTATGGCGTCTTGAGATTTTGGCTCTATATAGAAAAGGTTACGGTCTCATTAACATTTTAAACCATAAGTGTATTTGCAAAAATTAAAGGAACTACATTAAAGCATGGAATGAAAGGATACCATCTCGTGGTGCATGGGCAAAAAGGACCCATATCAGTTGTGGCTGTTGAATAATTCTCGAAGTAGGTGCTGGCACCATTAAGAAAAAATAATTTGACGTCGTTGGTTTTGTATTTTATAAGCAATGGTAACTGAATAATTTGACGTCATTGGCTGTTCAATGCATGTAAAGAGTTCCTCTGAGGAAAACTCTCTCTCATGTTTGCAAGCAATTAGTTTCATCATTCCTCTGGGAAAAACTATCACTGTCATGCTTATATGCAATAAAATTCATGATCCGTTAGTAAATCAAAGTGCATATACCTTACCCTGCACATATATCCCAATTTACTGATTGAAACGTTAAAGAAAGAGATGAGTTGACAGAAGCAAGGTCCTCCATTCCTTGAGATCACTTGTATGCATAATTTGGTTATCTAAAATGAACTTGGTCCAATCGCCATTACGTTGCTCATCTGACTAGATGTTGTTATATCTGATAACTTTTCCAGCCCTCTACAGCACCATGCCCAGTTCTGTTTGACTACTGATTGGGGACAAACCACCCCCCCCCCCCCCCTTTTCCTTTTTTTCCTCTAGCTTGCAGATGCACGCACGCATCAGTGAATTGTGGCAATTAGGAGTTTCTTTTGATTTCCTTTCTTGTGGATGCATTTTCATGATTGTTGAACATACGGTCATTTATAATCTGTCTTCTGGAGAATAATTCAGTCCATATTATGCCTTGTAGTGCCATTTACAGCTCCAATCGCTTATGTTTTCAGAAACATCTTATCTGATATGAGAAACTGAAGTAAAGGTGTAAACATGGGCCTAGAGAATTGACAAGTTCATTTCTTTCATCATTTAAATCACCAACAAGATGTTTGTTAATGGAGCTGCCGTTCGCAACATAGCAGAACACTGAAGACCCATAAATGAGCCCACTCTCTGTTCTTACCGAATTATTTTGTGTTATGCAGTATCTAGATGGTTGGGTCATATTCACTGAGTATGCAAGGCCTAGGCCACCTCCTGCCTCGCCTCCTAACAACGGGTTTCCTTCATACGGTCATCAATGAATTTTTCCTTTCCATTGCTGACACTTCCTCCATGCTAACAGCTGATCGGCCTTTGAGGGTGTAGTATCTCTGGCCAGAGTAATTTCTTATCGGCATGCAATTTTCTGATTGTTGGAGATCAGCCTTGTATGAGAGAAGGAACAAAATCACTGAAATGGAGGCAAACATTTTCCAAATCAACGAGTCCGTTGTCTGCTGAAGTCTGAGTCTCATGATCTTTTCTTGCATAAGAGCCCAAGAATCACCGCAAGGTTTTAGGATTACATGTATCCAAAAGAGTTTCATTGGATGTACATATGTGATCAATGCAAAGTTAAGTTCTTTTTCTTGCACTAGTTGTTGCAGCAAACTTTTTTTTCTACGGGATAAGAGCTAATAAAGAAAAGTTGTGCATGATCTTCCAACTCGCGCCATTCCGAAGAAATGGTAGGATTTGCGCCATTATGCTTTCTTTTATTAATAAAGTTCAACGAGAAAATGGTATAAGTAGTGGAAAACAAGAACGTAATAGGATGGTCGATTGGGGTGTCTTTGTACAAAGTCGTCATACAACACCCACGAAAGATCAGTAGAAATTTCATGTGCATACTCCAACCTTTTTACCTTCCCTCTCAGGATCTGCCAGGAGGCAAATCTATTGATTAGTCGAAACAGAAAGAAAGAAGAGGAGGAGGGGGAGGCAAATCTACCGACGGGACAAGAAACTCTCTTCGGAGACGTCGCTGCTAGTGCAATGCATGTGGTCGCGATGTAGGAATGATGATCTGGCGCAAGTATCATCAGTCGCTATGCTGTTAGTGCAATGCATGTGGGCGCGATGTAGGAATGATGATCTGGCGCAAAGTATCATCAGTTGCTATGCTGTTGTCACTGACTCGTGCTATGTGTGTGGCCTGAACTCGGCCAACATAAAGAATATCAGTTTTGGAATATGCAGCGCGAGCAGCACACCAATGGGCATTTGCCCTCTCACGCAGGCAACGAGAACAAGCAGAAAAGAAACGCAGAGAAGCTCGCATTAAGATCGATAGCAACGTAACGCATTGATATTTTGGCTTCCTTCTCAACCGCGACAAATTCACGCAGTTGCGGGTAGCGGAAGAAGACGCTTCGTGGCGTCTTCGTTTCTCGGCAGCTATGAATGTGCCTTTTCGGCGTCTATTCCGGTGACACGACTCGTCGTGCCATCAATTACGAAGGTGATCATAACAGATTCCGCGAACACTGCTCCTCTTCCTGAAGTTGGATGATGAGGAACGAAGGGAAATTTCTAGAGGGAAAAAAGATGGGACGACGTGCGCTCCGGATTCTGGAAATTGCTGTGGTACATACGGGGTCTCGATCACGTCTGTGCGGACGTGTCGTTCCATTTTTGGTTACGACCCTCGCGCTTGTAGCCAAAGAAAGAAGATATGTACTTGAAAAAAGAGCATGCGAATTCCTTAAAAGGTCACAGATGAACCCCGACCAGGCGAAGTTGATTGAAGTATCGAGAGATTTCAAGCTCAAGAACTAGAGGCTTGCAAATTCCGCCTATTGTGTGCAAAGAGTCCTTGGTCGGGGCCGCCGTGTAGATCAAAGACTTGCGCTTAACCGATTCATGAGATTACAGGGCGTGTCGTGGAGTCGACGAATATGTGGGTAACTGGGTCCTCCGTTCCTGTGTCCTTGGATTAATAGAAAATGAAAGAGTTTAACAAGTCAATGAATGCGAAATACGAGTGTGGCCGGTAGGATCAAAGTTTATATATTATCACATAAAATTAGGTTGTCAAGTTGATTTTAAGATTCAGCATGGTCAGTAGAACCACCCTCACTGAGGTCAAAACAGCCTCGCCCAATTATAAGACCAAATTATTTAACTGGATCATGGTTGTTGAGAAACACGTAATGAAAATGACTAGTTTTTCTCATTTGCAAAATGACTTAGCTTGTGACGTAAGGGTTATTATTGTTGTATTACTTAATTTCGTTCATGAGTGAAAAGACAAATTAGTCAATTAAATCAATCGACCAGTCAGGCAATATCCTCGAGAATTGGATGCGCGTTTGAATTCTACCAACTACGTGTGAACTATTTGAGATTAAAACCGTCTGTACAGACTAATCTGTACGTAATCGTTTCACGACATTTGTAGGTGTACTATGGGTTCCTAGATACGGGTCTCCATGCCAGGTGCCATTAACTATCAAATGCAAAAGAAAAAAATAAAAAATTCAAAGATCAATTCTACCATCTGCTCGTTTTTGTTCCATCCAAATAGCATGGTGGGAACTGGTTGGAAGGCTCATCGAAACCTCAAAGAAAGCCGCATCTTACTTGCGACGCTTATTGAAAGGGCGAAAAATATCATTGATTAAGGTGCTTCCACGTTTCAGACGATCTTCATTTATAAACAGTGTTAACAACATGATCTTTATAATAACACCTGTTCTTGCATCTTAAGATGAACCCTACAAATTTTCCACCGGTGTAGCGATAAAATTACTCCATCTTTCTCACTTTTCAATTAGTTCTTTCCCCAGTCAATCATCCGACTACACTAGTCCAATTCATTCCCGTGTTGCGCAAAAGCGTATTTTCTTTCCCTGGGGAAGAACACTTAAACGAGAAGAAGAAGAAGAAGAAGAAGCTCAAGATCCAGTGAATAGAGTCGCAACGTGTTTTCCATGTTTGAAAACCAAGTAGGAATCGTAGTCAGAAAGCAGGAATCGACTTACATGTTTGCCCCCGACAAGATGTCCAAACCCCTGCCCCAGTTTCGAACGATTTTAAGGGTTTTGTCTTCCTCCCGTGAGGGGAGTAAAAGCTCAATTTTCTTTCTCGTCCAGTGGGGAAGCAGCGATTGCTGTCTTGGCGTCACTGGATTGGACTGCTGGCATCTGTCTCAACCGAGACGGAGCCAAGCAAATTCGATGACTTCAAAGGGGATAAAATAATTGGCCATGGCTTTCGAGCCATAAACGTGGCCTGCAATACCACACATTTTATACGCCCCCTTCACATGGACATAATATTCGGACAAGACATGCACTGTTATGTCATAGAAAACGACGCAAGGATCGCGTATAACGCCCGTCCCTTCTCTTCAACTGAATCTTATTTAACCTTCGACTGTTTTTTCTTGAGGGGGAGTGGTGCAAATTTTGTATGTAACACGCCAATCCCAAATTTCTCTTTTGTTTTCAAGGTCAACGGTGAGCCAACATCTTTCATGTTGAGAAATTGAGCGAGTGGATCCTCTTCTTTTCCTTCATAGATTTTCTAGGAAAAATTACTCCAAAAAAGTCCTAAATGTATAGCACATGTGTCAATTTAGTTCTAAGTATTCTAATTTGATCAATTTACTCCTAATTTTTTCAACAATTTATCAATTGAGTTTTTCTAGTTAATTTCGGTTGGATATTACTGATGTGGATGCTGATCATTTCATGTGGCACGACTAACACAGACGTGAAAATTTATTTATATTTTGAATATTTTTCATTATGATCATGCGACTCGCCATGGCTGGCAAGGCCATGATACCTTCATGTCCTTGCCCATGACTAGTGGGATTGTGATGCTAGATTTAGGCGAGGCCATTGCTGGCCTTGAAGGTCCTAGGTGAGCTACAATTCACCGACTGGAAGCGCCAGCACAAAGGCCCTCCCCTTTCGTAGCTGCTAGTGAGGGCTTATGGGCCCTTGCTAGTCAAAATGAAAGGATAAAAAAGAAAAAAAAGAAAATGAAAAAATTGTCGAAAGATTTAAGATTAAATTGGCTAAGTTAAAATGTTATGAATTGAATTGATATAAGCACAATAGATTTATGATTTTTTGGGTATTTTTTTCACTATTTTTTTTTTGGCTGTATCTTCGAAGCAAACTGAGTAGATATGGAAGCACTCTCTCTCTCTCTCTCTCTCACATAGCAAGTCCAGGACTTAAATCCCCCAAAAAAGTCCACCTAAGGATGCGATTATTTAAATTCTTTGTTTTTTTTTTGGATATAATGTTCATATGCATAGATTTCTCAATTTAGTCAACTATCAATTCAATAAAAATTTATTTAACTCACAAAAAAGTTATTGTCATGATCGCAAATTGCAAGAACGCCAATACTTAAACCAATCGGAACATAGGGACCCGCAAATAGTGTTTGCTCAGGTGTATCTCCCTTGACTTGTGTAGCCTGTATCTAATGTCACATGTCTCTACTAAGCTTCTACTGTTCAGGTATTACCACAATAAGTACCAGTTAATTCTCCTTCTTAATAACAACCGCTTTATTTACATTTTTATTTATTTATATGTCTGCCGGGTATAATCCTAGACTTTTGGAGATCCTTTATGAGGAGCTATCCCTCAAATTCATAATCCCCATCTTGAAAGAGAGGAGTTTCGGACTCTCCACCCCCTATTCTCACACGAGAATGATGGCCATTGAGACAATCCTAATGGTTAATCACCGTTTAATTAACTTACCTTTAATATAACACTCAATAAAGTGAAATAGTTGGAATTTGCAAGTTTTACCGAACATTTCCAGCTATGTTAGTTGTTTTTTGTTTAACTTTCACTTTTGATTAAATGTGGGCTACTTTTAAATAAAGTTATAATTTTTAAAATATTGCCATACGACATAACCAGGTCAATTGAAAAATTCATTGTGCCATGGGTTAGTCATCTAATATTTAAATTTCACTTGCTGCAACACCTCCTTACAATCTGTGATACTAAATAGATTTTCAAATTCAATATTCACTTTTCACATGACCAAAATAACTTCATCTCATTTCCATTTTAAATCTTCACACTTTAACAAAACATATATCTTATTCAATTGAACTTGCAGTTCTCAATATCGCTTCCAATATTGGTCAATTCCCACCCTAGAATAAAGAATTGATTAGATAGGGTTGACTTTCAGTTCGTGGAATTGGGAATCAAGTGTGTCTACCATGGAATCAGACTAGATTGATTGATCTCGAGTTGGTTTTAGGTCCTGAGAACCGATAATGTTATTATTATTATTATTATTTTTTTTTCAATGATTTTTGCTATGAAAAAGGGGGCAAAAGATTGAGAGTGGACAAGAATTCTTTTATTTGCCGATTCGACTCCGCATAATAAGTTGGGTGATCCAAGTGGAGGCAGAACAGGAGCGAGGCGATCTGTCAAAAAAGACAGCCGTCGGGCCCACCAGTAATTTAATCCCCTTACCGATAAAACCAGAAAAACAAGGGCTCGTTCGTAATTTTAATTGTAAAAGATAGGCTCAACTCTCATCCCTTCCCCGGATAAGACAAGAAAGGCTCTCTCTCTCTCTCTCTCTCTCTCTCTCTCTCTCTCTCGTCGCCATGGACGTGCATGAGGAATCGAGGCTTCCTCCCTATATATAAACGAACCCAGAACGCAACCCACTCGTCGTCTTAACGGAATTCGTCCCACCAGCTTCGCTCCCTCACTCTCCACACAGAAAAACCATCGCTTCCGGAATGAATTTCCTGTTCGAGTTCGTCTCCTGCTGCGGGTCGCCGCGCAAGGAGGGGGAGCGGATCCGGGCGGCGGCGGCGGCGGAGCCCCGCGCGGAGGGCGAGGAGTGGGAGAGGCGGAGGTGGGTGGGGCGGAGGAGGAAGCGGAGGAAGGGGTCGGCGGGGGCGGCGGGGGCGGCGGAGGAGTGGAAGCCGTCGCTGTGCGCGATATCGGAGGACGTGGTGGCGGTGACGGTGGAGAGAGTCGGAGGAGGAGGAGGAGGAGGAGGCAGAGAGACGAAGAAGAAGGCGGCAGCGGCGGATCCGGCTCCGGAGCCGGAGCGGTCCGCCTCGCGGAAGAGGAGCGGGGGTTCGTACGTGAGAGTCCACGATCGGGGCCTCAACGGCGACGAGTACGATCAGAGGTGACGACTCTGCCTCTTCTCCCCTCTTCTCATGATTCATATGCATAGTAATTCTACAGATTTTGATTAATCAGCGCCTTTCCCGGGTTCCTAGCGACCCATTAGGATGATCATAGATGTTGCGTCTCTGTTTCTTTTTGTTCTGGGAGCAAATTGCAGAATACCGCCGTTCTTGTATCAGATGTAAAATGAAATAGATGAAGTATAGCGTAGAATCGCGGCCACACTGTCGGCATCACTCGAACAGGGGTTAGCAGGTGAAGCTTTGGTTGTGGTGGTTGCGATGAATTTGATACGCTGATGTCGACGCGCGAACTGATTTTGTCGTTCGAAGGATATTAGAGATGGGTTCAGGCATGATTATCTTTTAAGCGTAAATCAAAATCCAAGGATTAAGACTTTCATAGCTTAATATACAAATCAGTAGAAGATGAACACGCCGGTTTGGGGTACTAATCACACCTTCCCCCTAAGTTCTTTTCCCCCTTTCTTGGACGATAACATTGCCCTTTCAGAATCAATCCCAGATTCCTTTTGTTTCTATCTCAAGAAGATGATGAACGCACAGATGAATTTGATTGAATCAATCGATTAAAGACCGGGTTGATGTTTCAGGAGGGCTTCGTTTCAGGCGGTCATTCCGGCTTTCTCTCCTGCTCCATTCATGTTCTGAAAGTCGTTCTTGGTGTACAGGGTGAATCGCTACAGTTTTCTTAAGTCTGGGTGTGGAAGTGGAGGCTTGAGTAGATTTTACTTTGTATATACGACCACTGTGTCCCCCTTTTTATATAAAAAATATATAAATATATATATTTGTATATTTTTGGCATGCATTTGTACAGTGTTTGCTGAGTTGAAGGTATATGGAGAGGTCCTTCTACCGAAAATTCATGCAGAGAATGATGCGACACGTTCCTGCTTGAGAGAACTCGATAAAAATTTGGTAGAATCCAATGTTGCCCGACTTGGGGAAAATTGTCTTTTTTATTTTTTATTTTTATTTTCCTTCTCCTCCCTCAAATAAATGGGGAAAAAAAGACCGTACAAATATTTTTCAGTGTAAATGCCATAAAAATCTCCCAAATTATGCCCCTCCGATATATATATCCAAACTTTTTTTATGCCACCGAAAACTACACAAATATCCATAACTTTTTTTGTGACACAAAAAAACCCAAATTTATACATGTACAACATATATATCCTCTATTTCAATTCAATCTACGATATTAATATAAGTTTGGGGTATTTGTATCATAATGGATAAGATTAGGGTTTTAAGTGACAAAAAAAAAGTTTTGATATTTATGTCTCATTAGGCACATTTTTAAAGTTACGTGAGAATATTTCTTTCCCTTACTTTATTTTCTGTGTGGTTAGTTCAACTGCACACTTTCCGAATTGATAAAATGGGTGGTGAAAATTTGACAGCTGCAATTTACTTAAGAGCTTCTAAAAATGAGGCTTAAAGGTCTTCATGAGCTTACTTAGGCCATGGACCGTGATGGTGATGAGTCACCACGATGCGAATATAATAAACAATAATGGGCCTCACAAAAAAGATGACGCTGTATAGGGCTATTATTGTTCACTAGACACGCTGGTGAGCCACATTGATTAGGGAAATTGATAAAATATTGCAACATCATATTCGGACAATCCAAAATTGGAGTTGGTACTTAAGTTGTTTTTCTTTTATAAATAGTATGTAAGTTATTTGACGAAAATTTTTTGCACCAAATGAGTGCTGTATGGAACTTTTGGCATATCTAGTGTCCTTACGTCAAAAAAACTTTATTAAAGATGAAAGTGAAGTTTTATGAGAAAAAAGTAATCATGTTTTCTTATTTATCAACCCGTAACAAAGAAAAAGTTGGCAATTTCTTAAAAAAGGTGGCCAATTAAGAAAAAAAGAATATTAATAAGTAACTCAATAGGCAAGTTGGAAAAAAAAATTGAATGTTGATAAGTAACTTAGATGAAAATTAATATTCTCAAGTAGTTTGTAATTCAATTCAACAAAAGTTGGTAAACCATTCTAATTTAGGTTAGCAATTTCATGTAAAAGTTGGCTTATTTGAAGTTTTGGCACACTACGCAAATAAAAGCAAGTAGATTAGAACAAAATCATTAATTTGCAAATCATCATAAAAATGGATACGTTCTTAAAGGATAGAAATTTTTGGGTCACCAAGAAGCCTACTTCTTGCTCCTGGGCTTGGAAGAAACTCTTAAGTCTTAGGAGTGAATTTCATAATGCTTTTTCTCGAGAATTGGCGATGGCCACTTGATCTCACTTTAGTTTGATAACTAGCACCCTAGGGGACGTTGAACTTGATTTTCTTAGATTCATTTATCTACAGTTCTGGGCTTTCTAGGCAGGTTTCGGTATCAGACCTTTTTTCTGATGCTGGGTAGGATTTCAAGGCAGTCCTGGAGATGTGGGATCACCCCCTTCTGATCCTCTCCTAGGAAGTAGATTGTTTCTGTTGGAGGGAAGACCCGTCGGGCCGTTTCATGGTTGTGACCGCCTGGGAAACCATCAAGCGGAGGCGGACCATAGTCTACTAGCATGATTTTATCTGGAACAATGCAATTACACCAAGGTATCAGCTTAACCTTTGGCTTATTGCCAGATGCAGACTACCCACCCAAGCTCTACTTTTGGCCCATGGTAGAATTGATAGGGGGTCCTGTGCTTTTTGCAATGTTATGCCTAATTTAATAGATCATCAATTTTTTTGATTGTCCTGTCATCGCTGGTATTGTTTTCTTTTGGGCGGCTAGATGCAATTTGCCTTGGCACAATAGATCTTGGGGAGAAAATCTCTAGTGGCCCACTTCCTACTTGATGGGAAGGACTTCTTTAAATGTATTGCTTGATTCTCCTTTGGAGCACTATGCCATATTGTTTGGAAGAATAGAAATAGCATCCTATTTAGGGACCAACCTCTCACTATCCCGGCGATAAAGAACCATCTGTTTAAGGTGATAAGAGATAGAGCTAGTACCTTCAGGAATGTGTAAGACAACTTCAGGAACAGAAGATTGCAAAGGAGCTAGGGCATTGATCCCATTATCTTCATTGGGGGTCAATGAAAGGTTTTGATGGAAGCCGGAGGGTTTTTTCTCCCTTGTCGAGGTGCTTGTGCTTAGCTGGCTGTTTATTCCTGCCGTGCTTGCTGTTTTTGTATGGTTCGTCCCTGTGTTGGGATGCCGCGGTTGCGGTTTTTTATTTTATTTTTTATCATGGCATCCTTTCACTCATAATGAATTCTCATCTTGAGTGCAAGTTTTGGTGCCTTGATTTTTTGTACATTTGGCCTTTCCTTTATTTATTTATTACCTTTACTAAAAAAAATAATCATAAAAATAGATATAAACGTTTCGATAAGTTATGGAAAGTTACCTACAAAAAAAGTCATGCGTCATTTTCTGTACAAACCGGTTTTTTTTGACACTTTTGAACTTATTGAAATTTTTCGTGCAAAAAAAAAGACTTATTGAAATTTAGAGGCACCAAAAAATCCATATTTTACATGAATCAATAAAGTTCTGCAAGACAATGTGATGGATTATGGCCAACACATCAAGGATCATACCATACAACAAAAGCTCCGACAACATTAATATCTGCCCCTTTTTCTCATTTTGCCGGATTTATCTCAAATTTATCATTGCCAAATGAAAATACATACAGCAACGAAATGAAGAATCCAGTTTAACCACAGAGTAGGTTCAATTATTTATGTATTCTTCGAAGCAAATAAATAAATCTTGACGTGAAAGTGTAATGGGGGAAAATTGTTCCAAAAGCCCTAAATCTATTGTATAGCGGTTAATTTTGACATAAATTTTTTAACTGTGTGAATTTAGTCATGAAATTTTTAATGATTGACTAATTTAGTTTGTAACTTATCAATTATACCAATTTAGTTCTAAACCCTTAGACGATTTGTCAATTTAGTCTTAAACATTTCGATGATTTACGGCCAAAATTTCCCAACTTGACTAAATTGATAAATTAAAAAGTTTTGGTTTAAATTGGCATAATTAAAAATTTAGGATTAAATTGATAATCATCAAAAGGTTTAGTAGTAAATTGGCACAATTGAAATGTTTAGAACCGCCATAAAATAGGTTTAGAATATTTTGGACAAAGTGGTTGGAATTATTGAAATATTACAATTACATGATACGCTAGACTTGCAAAATTAGCAACACCATAACCATATGCATCCCTTTAATTATGAGTCTTATTAAGCACATCAATATGAAAGTACATATTGGTTATTTTCCCTCGTACATCCAGGAAAAGTAGGGTCTCAAAGGAATAATCAATAGACTATTGATTTACAATGACCAAATTGGTGTGATAACATTTGGTCCAGACTTTACCTCGGCAAGGGATTGACAAAGAGCGATGTCACATAATCTTTGAGCTTGGTTTTAGAATGGGTGTAATTATCTCCATTGCTATATAACACATCTACCACGTGCGAGAAATGGAGTATTCGCATGAGAACCAACATTGGGACTGTGGTTGGACGAAGAAACTCTTCATTGATGTCCTTCCATGCATCAATGACTCTTTTTAGGAGTTCCTCCCCAGCTTCCTGCTTCGAGACGCCATGGTATTTCATGAGCAATTCCACTGCAGATACTACATGCCCCCTCTTTTGCTCAAACTGTATGTCAAACAGCATTGGTGTAATTAGATTAACTGGTGGTGGGATCTAATTTTTATTAGAATGATGAAGGATAATTATGTCTTTATTATACCTTGTGAGAGGAAACATCATCCATGAGCCTACAGATGGTTTGTGTAGCCTTCACAATCTTGTAATCACCGACCGACCATTTAAGAACATGTTCTGTGACCACATCGCCCATTCCTACAAGTGATGTAGTTGCTAACAATCCATAGCCAGTCGTTATTAGTTGAAGCGACATGTACTCTTCTAGTGTTGGTATGTAGTTGGTATGGAACCAGTTGGCTTCCTGATAGTATGCTCTCACTAGCTTCTTCATCTGAGAAATTAAACATGCACAAGAATTTCAGATTTCTAACTAAAGATTGCCTTCGATGCATGTAAAGTTTATCGATGATGCTTACAACTTCTTTTGCGTAGATAAGGCGGTACAATCTTCCTTTTGCGGCCAATTGATTCCCAATATATTCATAGAGATAGAGAAACTCCTTGAAATAAGCTTGCATATACTCTGGTAATCCATCCATGGCATCAACATCCCACCTAAATTCAAGTTCTAGAAAGTGACACACTTAACTCTATACAAAGTTGATCAAATTCAAAAAATTGAGAAAGAGAATGTGGATTCCGTACTTTTGGATTGCTTCATTGAGGAGTGCAAGTTCTTCCAATGTGCCATAGACATCGTAGATATCATCCATAATGGAAGTGAGGGAGATCACTTTGGTTAGTATCTCTCTGGTCATGGCAAATTCCGGCTCGAAATATACTCCAGTAGTCCAGAAGAACAACTCCACAATCCTATCTCTAGCAAATGGGAACTTTCTTGGAACATCTATATTCTTCCACCACCTATGATTAAATGAACATGACCATAACTGAAAGTACTTTAGCCCAACAAATTTGCATAGCTATACTCCTTTTTTCACTTGTAAAGGACTTTGACAAGCACTATTCAAAAAGGTAAATTGAAGATAGATGAGTTAATCTTTGGAAAACACAACAAGAAAAATCGATAGTTTGGGTATTGCTAAAACATAATTGATAGTATGGTCATTTTAAAAACATAGTGTAGAAGCTAATTTTTGATCATATAGTTAAATGATGTTACTAAACCTAGTAATCTGCCAAGTTCCTTCTGATGCTACTCTTGCAGTAAGTTGAAATCTAGTTTAGCCAAGGTAAGCAAAACTTCATCATGTGAAGGCTCTTCTTGGTAGAGTGGAATATAGCGGCTCGCCTCGAGCCTTGGCAATCCCTTGTGAAGTGGCTGCTTTAGAGCATGACTCACTTGTTTCACAAGACTAGTGCTCACTTTGCTTTCATTGATCGATTCAAGGTGAGTTGTAGCAAAAGGAAGTGCTTCGTCCAAGATTGAATCGCCATGACACCTTAAATGGCAAGCTTCATATAGCCTTAGCAATCCGCACACATCGCTTATGAGCGACTCTCGGAAGTTCCCTTCGCTATCTTTGAATTTGTAAAAGACCTCTGTGAATCAACCAACATGGAAAAACGATGCAAGTGATTAGAAATTAGGAAGGGATACACGCTTGGTTAATGTTCTATATTTTCTTGCACGTGTTTCTCCTAAAATTCGATTGAGCAATAGGAGGATTTTAATAGGTATCTTATTGGATTGGTGCATTACATATAAGACGTACTTGATGAAATATTGTAACCATGTTGTTGCAGCAATCTAAAGATAAGAGCAACTGTGTAAAGGTCATCTACCTTAAAATCTTCACGATCAAGTTGAGAGTAACTTTTGTGGATTTGTTCTAATTGCTCATCTACTTCACGTTCAAAATGGTACTCAATTCCCAAGCGTTGAATTTGATCAATCAAGTGAAGCTTTTGTAAGGGCTTGTCCACGACATCAGTCAGCATCTTATTCACCTCTCCTTTCAGTTCCTCAATTTGTCCCTCCACTCTTCCGAGGAATTTGAACTTCTGCAAATATATTGCACGGTGTTTCAAATAAAGCAAGCATGAAATACGTGGACTTTACAAAGTAAATTTAATCTCGATGGCCACCTCTGTGTACCCTATTTAGGTATTTCGTTGTTATTCGCTCATTCACATGACATGCGAAATTGAACCCATGAGAACAACGACCATATGAGATGAGGGGGTTAAATGCCACCCATGAGAACAACGCCCATATGAGAGGAGGGCGTTGAATGCCATGATGAGATGTTTCTTGCCGCAGAGGACATACTGAGGCCGGTGAAGTTACAAGTATTATCGTTATTTTTCAACCTTCTTTTATCTATTTATGATTTTCAACTTCGTTTTTTTATGTGGAGAGGGGAACATGTATTTATATGAGGCCGATTGTTACCATATAAGAGATGTGGTGGAACCGAAGGAAATCGAAGTAAGTCTACAAAGTGCAATTGCGAGAAAACAAAAGAAGAAGATAACAGAAGGATTTCTAACCAATGAGTTGGAGGGAGAATCATATATAAGGAAGTAATCCCCCCATACGCTGGGGTGATAACCCGCGGACCGACGTTCGATCACATGGCCTGTTCCTTTATTCGGAGGAGTGCATGGAGTTGCTGAGTGTTGGATGTATGCCCTAAAGCTACTATGTAATTGTTACATATTAGGGGTTTCGGTTGTACTTTCATTATTATTATTTATTTAATGGCAATGACGTATTCATTCATTTGTCCAATTGTTTTATATTGATGAATGATTCCATGAGATCAGTTGCAACTAGACCTATCATTGAGATGTCAAGAATATATGTGACGGGTTCACAGTTAGACTGAATCTTTAAATCATTCTCAGTCGATGGATTATTGAGTGGATATTAATAATCCTGTTGAGACCGATGTGTTCTTAACTTCGCCATTAAGTATTGGATACTTAAGGAAATGATGAGTCACATGTCATTGGGTATTATGATGTCTGAGTTATAACACAGGTGTTTGTATTAGACAAATTCACTGAACGTGACGCATATGGAACGATTAGCGTCATGGAAGCTTTTAGCGTGGTCAATGTCTAATTGTTCATGCTTTGATCTTGTGTAAATAATCCTTACACCTGAGGCACAGTGTTAACTTGTGTATTGAACAACTATGGTTCACGGGTGCACATAATGTTAGGTCGTCGATCCGTCTTTATACCTGATGGTCATAGTTTGTTCATATACGAAGTTACACGTGTGCGCAATATGGAATTTGTCTCATTGTTATATGCAAGGTATGATAATAATGTCCTATGCGATCTAATTGTGACATTGCATTGAAATCCTCGGCCGGGGTTGTAATTGAGAATAAATTGTTTATGTCTCGAATAAAATGTATGTCAATTAGATTTGTGCATATGATCGAATTAATGACTTGACTAATATTCCATGGTCTTTGTTTGATCGGGACATAATAAGACAGAGGGATTGAATTACACTGTAGCCAAAGCTGACGGGTTCATTATGTTTTTAAAATATTCACACTATTTGGGTAGCCATGACATATTGCTAGATGTCAATCATGGCTTGTAAGACCCAAAGATTAATTGGGACAATTAATTCTTGTGGGAGTACTAATGTGTTAGTACAAGTCTTACTACCAGCTTAGTGATGAGACTAGAGATGTCACACACCATAAACAATTAGGATAGCATGGAACAAGAGAGAAATATAATTGCAAATGTGTTTGCAATTCTTGCAATCGAATTATGTCGATTTGAAATTAAATTAAATGAAATTTAATTTAATTTGTATTATAGTCACGAGCCTACTTGCATATGATGCACACACATTTTCAAAGTGGATACATGTTAATGTATTCCAATTGTACATATAAAATTATATTCTTTTTATTTTTAAAAAGAGAATTGATTAATTAATTAAAATTCATTTAATTAAAATTAATGCATGTAAAAAAATTAAAGCTTTCACATGTGCACGAAGCGTAATGGTCAGCAACCGCTGACCATTATGCACGAAGCATGGATGGTCAGCAACATGCCACCATCATGCATGAGTGGTTGCTCATGAGCAACCGCATGGATGCATGATCGTATGCCATCATGGACAATCGTGCATGAGCAACCGGTCATGCTGATCGTCCATCGATTAGCAACTATTGCTGGTTGGTTTTATTATAAAAACACTTGAGGGACGAGAGTTAAAAAGAGCTGCTGAAAAATAAAAAGGAGACTTCGAGTGTTTTGTCTTCTTGTTCCGGATCGGCTCTTCACCATGAACAAAAACTTGAAGTTCTGCTAGTTGCTGAATATTGAGTAAAAGTGTGCGTGTGTTCTTGTGTCTTCAAGACACAAGGAAGAAAAACAATTCTCTCGTTTGGGCCGTGACTATTATACATCAAGAATACAACGGATTGTTTCCACGTGATTGCTAGCACGATCGAAGTGGTGAATATCCGAAAGTTCTCTCTTCCGTTCGATGTTCGTTGTTGGTGTGTCTGAACTAGAGGTCCAACGCTTGTAGGACTTGAATTGTAGAACATCCGAACCGACTTGTTTCAAGCGTGCTTCAAGAGGTAACTCGTTTAACTCCCTATTATATTCATATTTTTGATTAAAATGCACGAACAACACCTTAGGAGAATCATGTGTAAAATATATTTTTGTTTCCGCTGCGTTCATTTCATTAATTTTCTTATACATGATTCATGAAACCCCAACATTGAGACTGTGACATATTCTCTCTTTTTTCTTACGTGTGGCCAATGCACAAACGGAAGAGAGAGGAGAGGTTTTGTCTGCGTTGCAAAACATCAATACTTGAAGGGTATTATTTATAGACATCATGTTCGTGACCAAAGTATTTGTACGTTTTTTGAGACCAACCAATCGCACTTCGATGAAGCATAGACAGGTGAGATTATCAAGCCAAACTAATGAACCCCCTCTCACCGGTCACTTTTGTCAACATTCATGAACAAACTCTTCTTGAAAAGATACTTATGAAATCAAGGAGGTTTGGCACTCCTATGCATTAGGGGTGTGCAACCAGAACGGGTGTACTCGGGAACCGTACCAGCCCACTCGGAAAACAGAGTTGGGAATCGGTTCTCGTTGAAATCGGTTCCCAAAATTCGGAACCGTTTTAACCGGGTCCGATTGATTACCCACCCACGAACCAGTTCTCGGACTGGTTTTGGAACCGGTTTTGTAAGTATAGGTTTAAAACCCTATTTTTTCCCCTTATTTCTATTTTTACTCTCGCAATCATACGGCATTTTTCTCTTGGCTCTCTCAAACACACATGGCACTCCTCCTTCGTCATTCCTCTTCCTCACTTGCTTCCCTCCCTCATCGGCTCCCTCTTGCACCGTTCGATGGACGATGGTGTTTGTCGCCATTGCCAAATTCTTGTATACCACGTGGATTGGCTCACCTAATTTCTCTTTTGTATGAGGATTTATGCTTGCATAAATGAGAAACTTCATCTAGTAGCTGTGGGAATAAGACTAATATTAGACCCATGTTTGTTGCTAATTTTTTGCCTTATGATTTTATTTATTATAATTAGCCATGTGGATCATTAATTTTTCGTTTTGTCAAAAAGTTCATGTATTTATTTATTATAAATGCTTAATGTTTCGATACAAATTATGATGATTACATTATTTTTTCACGTATTAATATAATAGTCGAAGTTGTATAGGATATTGGGAGATTGTAAAATAGGTTTAAATGGAAACATGGTTGACCTTGAAACCAGACAGGAAAAATAGGATGGGTTGAGTACAAGGTTCAATACAAACAGGGTCGGGTATAGGGTCTAAAAAAAGGGAATCGATTATAACAGGGTCGGGTACAAGGTCCAGGTTTAGACCCTACACACCCTGGACTCAATCACCCATACTATGCATAGTTAAAGTAGCTCCATGTTGCTACCAACTACAGAGTGACATTTTTCTTTTGGAAACAACAACTAGCATTTAACATCGGTTAAAAAGTCCTACGATAGAGACTAAAATGACATTATTTAGAGAGATATGTTGATACCTTTATTTGAAGGGAAAATGAGATAAATAATTTATGAACTTTAGTTCAATATGGAATGTCATCCTTAGAGTTTTAATTTATTCAAAGTGATCCATAAATTTGACCAACAAAAAAAATGGTCCATGAAATATTAGTAAATGTTTAATCCAATCCCTAAATTATATGAAAATATTTAATTTCATCTTTTCGTTAATTCAAGTTGATGAAATTTGTTGATATGATTTTCATATCCGTCAAGTTTGAATTGTGGAACAAAAAAAAAAAGTTTATATGTGGATCATGTAAGTAAGATATCAATCTCAGTCACGTTATAATAATCAACGTCAATTAATAATGATGAACATGTGAACACCCTAACATGTTCTTTTTTCTTTTTCTAAGTAGATACATAATAATATGAACATATTGACTCATCATTTAATAATATCCAACGGAGAGTGTATTTCAACAAATGAAATGACTACACTAGACATATATTAATTATTCATAAATCATATTGAACAAATTAAAAATTTAGGAATGATATTGCATATTCAATCAAAATTTAATAATTAGTTGTGTCTTTTCTCCTTATATAAAAGGAGAGTTCCTTGGACGGACCGAGTCATCCTTCCATGAACTCTCCCTTCACTTGTTTACTTTTTCTCTCAAATAACTCTATATCCCCTATTTTCATTTTTATTTTTTCTCAATCTTCTTTTTGTCCAGTTTTTCCCATTTTGTCTATTTCGTCTATTTAAAACTATTGGTATTTATGCAACTTATAGTTATTGTTACGAACATGACTCACAAGCTCACATAAGCTGTAATATGATTAAAGTGTCCGACATATCTAATTTCGCAAGAAGAATCATTGATATGTAATTTTACAAGTTTAGCTTAGTTTACTCAACAAGCTGCGAAATTAGAAATGATTATGGACTTGCTATCACTCGCAGGTGGTAGTAATGATTGAGCTGTGACGCTACTCATGTCAGTAAAGACATAAACGAGATAGTCCACATATATTTTGTATTGGTCGGATCTAAAGTGAAAGTAGACTATTAGGGATTTAAAGATAAGATATTTGATTAATTAATCTTTGAAATATTTATCCAGTATACATAGAAAAATCACAAGAAAATATTAGGTATGTACAGCGTGGTAAACAAGAAGGTGGTGGGAGCGTGACACGTGTCTCGTGGGACCCACAATTTCAGGCTTCCAGAAAATTTTCTGTTGCTGGTTCTTCCTGCCCTCGCTTTTCTGTTGCGACGGGTTCTTCCGCTCTCTCTCTCTGCCCTCGCTTTTTCCGATCGGCGAACCACCGCGAGCAACCGACGAACCAGGAGGACACCGGCGAGACGACCGCGAGCAACCGACCAGCGTGCGACCTCCCTCTCTCTCTGCCCTCCCTCTTTCCGACCGGCGAACCACCGCGCCGCCCCTCTGGCTTCGCTTCCGGCCCCGACTCGTCCGTCCCTTACTCTTTGTCTCTCCTCGCGTCTCTGTCTGCCCTCCCTTTCTTCGACAGCGAACTACCGCGTGACCGGCGAACCACCGCGCCCCCCCTCCGGCTCCGGATCCGGCACCGGCTTGTCCAGGTAATTTCTCGCTTTCTCTTTTCTCTCTTTCTCTGTCTGACGGGGTGATGGAAGGGATTTTAGTTGGTGCGTTCTGCTATGTTTTACTTATTTTGCTAAATGAAAGAGGAGATTTAGTGCAATGCATTTGGCTTCTTACTTTATCTCACTGTTTGGTATAGACCTATGCGATCTCCTGATGATGATGATGAATTTTTTTTTTTTTTTGGATTTTAACTTTCTCTGCATTTAACTTGGTCCCAAAGATGTCCCGACTAGAAACGAAACATAATTGCAAAGAAGGAAATAGAAAAAGGAAGTAAGGAAGAGTTACAGATAGTCATTGAAGAATGCAAAACAGATACCCCTGATATCAGAAATGGCCATCCTTCATGAGCTTACTTAAATATTATCTGGTGACAGACTAATGTGAAGTTATAAAAAAATAAAAAAATAATAATAGTTGGAATTTTGGGTTGAATAAGCATCAAGAACTGTCACCGGTTAAAAAAAGTATGAGAGATTTAGACCCAAGTTGTTGGTTACTTCATACACTCCTTTGATTGGCGTTATGTCTCATGGAAATTGCCTGCTTTCATATTCAAGGAAAACATGTTGAGTTTGACTGCCATTTTATTAGAGAGAGTACTTGAAGGTAAAATAGAGGTGAAGCTGTCGAAACAGAAGCAAGTTCTTTCCCTCTGCAAAGTTGGCAACATTCAGAGAATACTTGGCTTGATAGCAAAACTGAATTAGGTTGGAAGGAGTGTTAACAATAACAACCAACTTGCTGGCTTCTTGAAGAGTTTAATCTCTCCCCATGAGGAAGGATCTTGTGGAGTTGGTCTTTTGGCTTTAATCTTCTTTAAATTTGGCCTTTCACTTATGTGGCTATGTGGTCTCTCCTGTCTGAGTATTTAGTTATGCAACTGATATCAAAGGGGTCGTTTGCTTTTAGTTTTTCAGCGAGCAAACACAATCAAGAAGCTAGCAAGCATTTTTGGAATAAACAGTGTGTATGCAAGCAATTCTGGCACATATAGGCTTTGCAGGAGAGAAGTTACTTGAAAGAGAAATAGAGATGAAAGTGGTTTTGAGTGTCCGCTACGCAGTGGAGTGTGTAATTGGAGTACTGTGTGCACAGATGCTTCATGTTTCTTTATAAAAAAATTTCAGCTTATGGTTTCATTGCGCACCTTCATTTCAAGTAGAACATGCCCTCTGACAAATGGAAATTCCCACGGCACCACAATCATATAGTTTGGTTGACACCATATTACCACATTTGAGCTGTGGAGGATGTAAGATCTTCTGTGTGTTGAGGTTGGTACTCGTTACAACTATTAGGCTCAAAGGTTGTCCATAGCGAAAATGCATCCATGCATTATCATCCCTTTTTCAGGGAACCGTTTCATCTAGTTTCTGGCTTGTGTTAACTTGTGCATCTCTGGTGCTGTTTCACAGGTACTCAATGCATAAATTTCTTTTTGGTTATTTGTCATCTCATTTGACTTACAATTTTCTTGTGGCCCATTGTTCCCTAGGGAGAAAGAATTTGCTGCTGTGAAGATCAAAGCAGCTGACGTTGATATAATCGCTAATGAACTTGAGGTCAGTCGGCTTATGCCATGTGCTTGAACGCATTTATTCTCACTGGCCTGAGCTTTCTAATATTGTATGGTAAATTCTGAAAACAGCTGGACCGGAAGGTGGCTGAAAGGACTTTACGTGAGCATAAAGGTGATGCTGCTGCTGCAATTCGTTCCTTGCTTCGATAAAGAATTGGTGGCACGAAAATGGGATTTGTGATTTTTCTGAGGACATACCGACTTGCCCATAACATTGTCCAAGTAGGATCAAAAAGCTGTATGAGTCGTGCTTCTTTTGGGGATACATGACTTGCTTTCTGGGAGATTGTTTGTACTCTCGCCGATTTTGGTTGCTAATGTTCAGCCCTGCATTTTTTCCCTTCCATGTAGTTCATGCCGGGAATTTTAGAGTACGAAAATCATGTACAATTTTGACAAACAAAAAATCATAAATCCACGAGCCTATGCTCAATAATGTGAGGTCGATTTCCGATACAAAGCTTGGAAGAGTTGTTGGGTTGATGCCTGGTTGGATGGCGACCCTAAGTCTGAGTTCATTAGACTGAATTTAATTCAAGAAACTAAAGCATCAAAAACTTTCTGGAAAACTTAAGACTTTTGATTGCATGTAAAATTTTGTTGAAGTAGCCCCTGGCACAATCGGCTAACGACTGTAGAAAAGGCATGGATATCTTCATTGATGGATTTCCATGGGGTGAACAACTTGGGCTAACGGCGATTTAGAAGCAGAATCTGCCTTGAGCTTTAGTAGTGCGCAACCCCTGTTACCATTGCAAAACTCTGTTTCACCACTAAGAGCCGTCAAAGTCAATTTGATTTGTACAGGTTTATGATGAGAATCTAATGTTCCCCTATAAATGTATCACAAACAAATGGATGGCAATGCCTAATGTGCTCAGCCTCCGATCTCCACAACACTTTGCAACATATCTACAAGATCCTTTGTGACTTTTCCGATAAATGCACAAAAGCGACATACAATCGTCCTAGATCCACCCGCAATTGAATTGCTCAAACGAAGGACAAACATTCTATCCTCTCGAAATGGTCCCAAAAATCTGGTCGCCAAATTTCATGGCCCAGAAGCGGCAAAGCGAGTTGAGATTGGTTGGCAACATCAACTTCCTGGCGAATAGCCAGGTTTGCTTGGACTGTTCACCAATGTAATGAATAGACAAATCCTCTTGATGCACCGGATGGTTCACGCTTCCCTTTGGATGCTGTCGCCACCAGCAGAGCGGGAAGCCTGGAATTGAAGTGCGTTTTGTCTCTGCAAATCTTTGAATCTTTCCAGTATTTCCTGGAACGTCGGTCAGCACTTTGGATCACTGGTTAGGAGAAAATGCAGTTCCCACATCAGTATCGAATTGTAACAAATTGACAATTTTTGTCCTCACAAAAAGGAAAAAAAAAAAAGCTCCTGAATGACATCAACTTATGCCAGAAGAAAAAAAGGTCATGAAACTGCCTAAGAGATTCGAGGACTTAAAATCACGATGAATGATAGGTGGATTGTAATGATGCAGATAATTCATGCCCCTAGCCTGAAAAGTACCCAATTCAATAATTACATGTTAAAAGCAGCAAGATAACATATAAGATATAGTAGAATTCAAATAACTGACAAACTCTGGAGGCCAAAAGTTCACGGGCCAAGCAGTCTCAGGAAGTTAGGAATGCTAAGGTTCAAGACACTCGTCTCAAATTTTTATCAGCATGGAAGTAAAATGTACATTTAAAAGATATCAACAAGAACAAAAAGAGGGCAATACAAAAAGGAGCAAAACAAACGCTGACAGGGAAACAGATGAAAAAAAAACATTCAGGTGACCAAAATGTAAAACACTGCACCTACAAGAGGATGAATTTGATTACGTGCTGAACGTACGTGTAAAAGATATCAACAAGAACAAAATGAGGGCAGTGTAAAAAGGAGCAAAACAAATGCTCACTGAGAAACGGATGAAAAAAAAAAATTCAGGTGACCAAAATGTAAAATACTGCACTTAGAAAACAATGGATTAAGTTACACGAATAAGAAGCAGATACTTACCACATCCAAAGCCATATTAAAACGGCGTCTCCAATCCAACTTGGCTGTGTTCCTCTGCAGTAAGCGAAACAAACTTCCACTGCATCAACACAAGTAACAACTGTTAGTTCCATAGAGACGGGATATCGATAGAAATTACAATCACTGAAAACCAACAAACCATTCATTACAACAAACTTTAACACGATGCACCATATAATCAAAAAGCTTGCTTTTCAAAAGCATTGAGAAAGTACCGTGGAAGAAACTCTGTGACTATGCAGAGGCGCTGAGGTGAAGATACTGCTCCCATGAAAAGCAAAACATTGGGGTGCCGAAGTCTTTTCATAAGAGACACCTGCAAGGACAAAAAAAACTGTCATATTAATGGTACTTTATGAGAAGTGAGAAAAATTGTGGCAACATCAAAAAATGCATGGTACTACGCATGCTGAGGGGGAGAGCATGGACATATAACAATCACAAAGTGCTACGAGAAAGTTCCTCATTTTGAGTAAAACGAGAAGGTATAATCCTTTCGTAGACCCACATGCTATTACATCTATCCAACACAACACAATTAATCATAATGCAATGGATCAAGGCATGGAAAATATAAGGAAAAATATCCATAATCTCCACATGTACCATGTACTGGAAATGTTGCGTTGCTGTATTAGTGGAACAACACTTGAATTAAAATTGCCAATGCCATCACTAATAGAGCTGACACCAATAAACCATATCTGTGCTTTGGGGAAAAAATCCCAGTTGCTACAGAATAAGCACCAAAAATTCTATTCATTAAAAGGCTTTGGAATTTTACAAAATAATAAAATACGGGCTAGTCATACATGTGCGGAGAGATAGAGATAAATGCATGCAGTTCGAACATATTGGTCAATCTTACTTCATCTCTTTATCACACTGGTTTTCAGAATGTTCTTCCTAAACCATCTGACTATGTAGTTCTTATCAGGAAAAAGGAAAAAGAAAAAAAAAGAACAATCAGAAGATGTAGGGGCAAGTGACACCATAGATGGAGTCATTTGGCACCTCGATGTTGACTCGTCACATCCTGGGATAATATAGATCACTTTTTGGGCTCATTATCAACTAAAAGGCCAACCCATTATCCCTCACTGCCTCAGTCTGAATCTAGATTATCAACTGCAATTACAACCTGTCAAGGAAGGCCCTTATCAAAATTAAACCAGCCAGGTCGCATCCAGCAATCACTAAACACTATCATAACAATGTTTTCATGATTTCAATTAACAAGTCAAGGACAGGCCAACAGGCTTAGAGCAAGACATAGCCCGCATATCATGTCCTACGAGAGATGCCTTATTCAAATTAAAAATTCTAAGCGACCCTCAGCATGTCTTGGCTGAATAATATTAGAAACAAAGAGAATGAGACATAGTGAAACGAAAAAGAAAACAAACCTCTTGTCTAAAGGAATTTATCAATTCTTTTGAATATTCTTGCATCGAGAATACCTTCACTGCCACATCCTGCAATTGGATTAAATGCAGAGAAAGTTAAAATCCAAAAAAAAAAAAATTCATCATCAGGAGATCGCATAGGTCTATACCAAACAGTGAGATAAAGTAAGAAGCCAAATGCATTGCACTAAATCTCCTCTTTCATTTAGCAAAATAAGTAAAACATAGCAGAACGCACCAACTAAAATCCCTTCCATCACCCCGTCAGACAGAGAAAGAGAGAAAAGAGAAAGCGAGTAATTACCTGGACAAGCTGGTGCCGGATCTGGAGCCGGAGGGGGGCCGCGGTGGTTCGCCGGTCACGCGGTAGTTCGCTGTCGAAGAAAGGGAGGGCAGACAGAGACGCGAGGAGAGACAAAGAGTAAGGGACGGACGAGTCGGGGCCGGAAGCGGAGCCAGAGGGGCGGCGCGGTGGTTCGCCGGTCGGAAAGAGGGAGGTCGCATGCCGGAGGGCAGAGAGAGAGGGGAGATCGCACGCCGGTCGGTCGGAATGAGGGAGGGCAGAGAGAGAGGGAGGTCGCACGCCGGTCGGTTGCTCGCGGTCGTCTCGCCGGTGTCCTCTTGATTCGTCGGTTGCTCGCGGTGGTTCGCCGGTTGAAAAAGCGAGGGCATAGAGAGAGAGGTGCAAAGAAGAACCCGCGCGACAGAAAACCCTCTCTCCAGAAGCTACAGTACAGCAAAATTTTCAAAATGAGCGCCTGAAACTGTGGGTCTCACGAGACACGTGTCGCGCTCCCATCGCCTTCTTATTTGCCACGCTGAAGCGTTTTAGGGCCTGCATGGTTGCACCTTGTTTCTGTTCCCAGGAACAAAAATTTCTGTTTTTTTGTTCCTGGGAACAAAAAAGGAACAGAAACAAGAAACACAAATTTCTTGTTTCTTGTTTCTGGAACACAAATCAGAAACACTTTTTTTTTCTTTTCTTTTTTTTCTTATTTTCTTGTTCTTCTTTCTTTTGGCCGGTCGCCTCGGCCATGGCCGGCGACCGGCCGACGAGGGCCGGCGGCCTCGCCCGGCCACGGCGAGGCTCGCCGGCCCCGGCGAGGCCGACGCTCGCCGTCCCCGGCGAGGCCGAGCTCGCCGGGCCGGCGAGCCTCGGCCTCGCCGAGCCACCGCCCGAGCGACGCCGGCGGCGGTGGCTCGCGAGGCCGAGGCTCGCGGCCGCCGGGCGAGGTCGGCCTCGCCGGATCTGGGCGAGCTCGAGCTCGCCCGGCCGGCGCGAGGCGGGCGAGCTCGATCTCGCCAGATCCGGCGGGAGGCGAGCTCGCCAGCGGCCGGCGAGCCTCCGCCTCGCCGCGGTGGCCGCGAGGCGCGCCTCGCCCGCCGGCTGGGCGAGCTCGGCCCTCGCCCGCCCGGGCGAGCTCGGCCCTCGCCGGCCGGTCGCCGGCCAAGGCCTTGGCCGGCGACGGCCAAAAGAAGAAAAAAAAAATGAAAAAGAAAAAAGAAAAAAAGGAAAAAAAAGAAAAAATATAAAAAATAAAAGAAATAAAAAAAATTATCCAAATTTTACCAAACATGTTTCTGTTTATTTTTTATTCCCGAACAAGTTTACCAAACGCGTATTTTTGTTCAAAAATTGTTCCCGGAACAAATACTTTTTTCTATTTCTCATTCCTAACAATTTTTAAACAAAAACACAACCAAACGCGCCCCTCAACTTTGAAATTTTACATACCTAATATTTTCTCAAAAATCACGGGATAATTTTTGGAATTTTTCTTTATTAATAACTAGAGAAAGCCTGATTGGTTTTGAGACTATTCAATTAAACAAGTCCCTCAACTTTGAATTTGACACATGGGCTTAGAGAGTACAAATATTTAGGAGCCACCTTTACTTGATTAATCAAATGGCTAGATATACCTGAACCGAATTTCAAGTGGAGAGAGTAGAGCACCTGTCGAAATTAGATAATCCATAGACCATCCAAATTTTTTTACATCATTTTCGTTAATGCACTCATTAAGAAAAATGAGTCTCTTGAATATTAGAGATAAGTGTACCAAAAGTTCTAAAACTTATTATGAAAGCATAATTGAATTAGAACTTTCAAAAAATGTAATTTAATCATTTCGTTAACTTTGTCCAATTTGGCAAATGAAAAATGTTGACTTGACTTTTTTGTTAATTACTTTCTCTTTTACGTAGCACTAATGTGATTAAAATATGAAGGATAAGATTAAAACGACATTGTTTTTGTCTGAATTTGATTTTTTAACTCAAATTTTATAAAATTCGATTAAAAAATAAGCTAAATCTAATTTTTTTTTTCAATGATTTTTGCTATAAAGAAATGTACATAGAGCCGGTTTGGTCCGTGCATACGGTTCCTTTTTAGGAACCCGAAACCAAATCAATTTCTGCAAGGAATCACCTAGCCTGCCAGTCCCATTCCTAGATTGGAACTTGATCAATGCGCTCCCCAGATATAATTGCAAAAATAGTTTATATAAATTGTAAAAAGAAAAAGAAAATAATAAGAAAAAGGGACAAAAAGAGAGTGGACAAGAATTCTTTTATTGCCGATTCAGCTCCGCATAATAAGTTGGGTGATCCAGGTGGAGGCAAAACAGGGCGAGGCGATCTGTCAAAAAGACAGTCATCGGGCCCACCAGTAATTTAATCCCCTTATCGATAAAACCAGAAAAAACAAGGGCTCGTTCGTAATTTCTGTTGTAAAAGATGGTTTAAATTCTCATCCCTTCCCCGAATAAGACAAGAAAGGCTCTCTCTCTTCTCGCCTCCTCTCTCTCTCTCTCTCTCTCTCGTCGCCATGGATGTGCATGAGGAATCGAGGCTATAAACAAACTCATAACGCAACCCTGACACAAAGTAAAGATGAATGAAGTGGGAGAATTTTCTGTATATTCGTATATTGTGAATAATCACAATGATTCACTTATAGTGTAAGAATACAAGGAATTTAGGAAATAATATACAAAGAATCATAATTTCCATTAACTAAGGCAATTATAAATCTACTAAATCAATCACAATCGGTGCCTAGGTCAAAATCTTCAATTATATCTTCAACACTCCTCCTCAAGCTGGTGGCCTGTATATTTTAAGGACACCAAGCTTGCTCGGTAAATATGCATGTTGTTTCTAACATAGTGGCTTGGTAAAAATATCTACTGGTCGATTCACAGTTCCAATTCCCTTTGCTATTAGTACTCCCTCTGTGATATTGTCTCGAGTGAAATGGCAATCAACTTCTATATGCTTTGTTCTCTCATGAAATATAGGTGTTGCTGCTAATTTGAGTGTAGCATTGTTGTCAAAAAATAATTCAGTTGGTTCGCTGACTTGTAATCCGAGGTTTGAGAGCAATCCTTGAATCCAAACTACTTCGCAAGTAGTTTTCACCATAGCCCGATACTCTGATTCGGCTAATGACAATGATATAGTTGACTGCTTCTTCGTTTTCCATGAAATTAATGAATCTCCCAATTTAATGCAACAACTAGTGATGGATCTTCTGGTCATTGGGCAAGTAGCATAATCTATATCACAAAAGGCTGTCATCTTCATGTTGCATTTCCGAGATAAGAATATTTCGAGTCCTGGACATCCCTTTAGATATTTAACAACTTTTAGAGCTGCATTCATATGAGACTGCTTCGGACTATGCATGAATCGACTTAGAATTTGCACCGCATAACAAATGTTGGGTCTTGTCATGGTGAGATATATCAACTTCCCAACAAGCCTCTGATATGACGATGGATCCTTGAGCAAAGGGTCATCAATAGATAAATAGGAAATCATGTCATACTCATGAGTAGTCAGCTTGCTATTCTGTTTAATTGATATGACAGCTGGCTTACACTTTGAAAATCCCACTTCTGAAATGATTTCTAGGATGAATTTCCTCCGGGAAAGATTGATACCCTTGTTAGAATGAGCAATCTCAGTACTAAGAAAAAATATTTGGAAGGTCCTAAATCCTTGATGTAAAAGGTAGAATGCAAATATTCTTTGAATTTTGCAACATGAGAGTCATTATTTCCCATCACAAGTATATCATCAACATATATCAGTAAATACATTGATGAATTACCTGCATTCCATGTAAATATGGCATAGTTATGCTTAGAATGCTGAAAGCCTGCACTGGTTAGGGCAGTAGTAAACTTGGAATACCATTGTCTAGATGCCCGTTTCAATCCATATAGTGATTTGCGTAAACGACATACCTGAGACCCCCCTTTGTCCGCGTAATCCCTATGGAAGTTCCATATATATATATATATATATATATTTCTTCATCAAGATCACCATGGAGGAAGGTATTGTGAACATCCATTTGATGCAATTGCCAATTACGAATGGCAGCAATAGATAAGAAGGATCGGACAGTGACTTCTTTTGCAACGGGAGAGAAAGTCTCATGATAATCAAAACCTTCTCTCTATGTAAAACCCTTGGCCACCAAGCGAGCTTTGTAATGTTCAACGGAGCCATCAGCCTTAAACTTGATTTTATAGACCCATTTACACCCGATTGGTTTTCGGTGTGGAGGAAGTGGAACAATATCCCAAGTATGATTCTCCATTAGTGCGTTAAGTTCATATTCCATGGCATGTTGCCATCGAGGATCACACGATGCTTCATAAAAGGAAGATGGTTCTTGTTCTTTTGAGAGATGACTAATGCAACACATGTGTTATGGTGATAACTGATTAAATGAGACGTATGAGGAGACAAGATATTTTGTACCTGAAGAACCTAATGCTGAGCAGATATAGTCCTTTGTCCAAGTAGGTGGGCGAGTTTGTCAACTAGAACGCCGAGGCTGATTAGTTGCCAGATGTTGCGACGTTGGAGGAGTCTTTATATAGTCAGGTGAAGTCATAGTTGCAGGAACTTCCTCAGATAATGCTTGAGATAAGGCTGGTGACCCAATTTCAAATAAGGCTGGAGAAACAAATGGCTCCTGTATAACTGGCATTGATTGTTCTGGGATGGCCAATAGGTATTACGATGCCATGGACAAGTTTGCATCAGATATAAAAAGACGCTTGCCTTCTGATGATGGAGTTGTAGAAGATATCATATCTTTGAATGGGAATAGATCCTCGTGAAATGTGACATCTCTGCTTATAAAGAATCACCCAGTAGAGATATCCATAACTCTGTATCCTTTTTGAAGTGGAGGGTATCCCATGAAGACACATTGGGTAGCACAGGGACCCATTTTATCCAAGAGACCGACATTTGTTACATAGCATAAACAACCAAATACTCGAAGATGATCATTTTTTGGTTGTTTCTTGTATAGCATCTCAAAAGGAGTTTTACCATTAATGATTCTAGTTGGCATATGATTAATCAGATAAGCAGCTGTGACCACACAATCTCCCCAGAAATCATCTGGAATAAAAGCTTGGTAATTTAAAGCACGAGCTACTTCTAAGAGATGTCTATGTTTATGCTCAACAATTCCATTTTGTTGTGGAGTGTAAGTACATGAGCTTTCATGAAGTATTCCATGTGAAGACAGATATTTGATGCAATTAGAAGTGAAGAATTCACGTCCATTATTTGTATGAATTCGTTGCACAAATATATCGAATTGGTTTTTGACTAAAGAAACGAAATTCGATAGATGACCAAAGGTTTGACTTTTTGATTGCATAAGATAGACCCAAGTGCCCAGTGTATAATCATCAACAATAGTAAGGAAGAAACGGGAGCCATCACGATGAGGGGTATGATAAGGGCCCCAGATATCTATATGAAGTGATGAAAAGGTTTTATAAGCTCGAGAAGTACTTATAGGAAAGGATTTTCTAGATTGTTTAGCCAAAGGACATACTGGACATTTAGGATGCGGAAAACAAGCACTATGACCCAATTTTTGATGAAAAATAAGATTTTTATTTCTACCGATAGCATTACAAGAGATGCTTTTATTCAATAATTCTAAATCTGATGGGGAATTAATCCAGAAATATAGTCCTTGTGCAACACTACCCAAGCCCATTAGTCTCCCAGTCGAATGGTCCTGAAAGAAACAATTATTGGAACTGAATATTGCATGACATGAATTATCTGTGCAGACTTTTGAGACAGAGAGTTGGTTGAATTCAAAATTAGGAATGTATAGCATGTTCTTGAGAACAAAGTTTGGACCAAGATGAACAGTTCCAATCTTTGTAACATGAATGGTGTTTCCATTTGGAAGACATACTGATATGGGAGATTGTGATTTTTTATCCACATGGGAAAATAAATGTTCATTGTAAACTATGTGGTCACTAGCTCCTGTATCGATTATCCATGCATCAACAGAAAAAGAATTCTCCTTGTGAAAAAAAGTACCCAAGAACCTGTGCCTTTGTCATTGGTTTTTAGCTAATTCAGGATTTCAACAATATGTTGGTATTAATTTTGGGTAATCGTTTGTTGTTCCCCGTCAATCCCTTTTGTAGAAACCTGATACAGTGATGATTCTTTTTTGTTTTTGTTAGTAGGCTTTCCATGGAGTTTCCAACATGTCTCAATGGTATGGTGGTGGCGTTTGTAATATTCACAATATTTATTTCTGAATTTACCATTTTGCCCACTGATTTTTCTTGATGACATGGCTTGACGTGGCCTAATAAGGTCCCTCCGATCCGATTAAATTGGGCAATGATCCTGGGTCATCCATTAGCGTGTGTGACCCTGAGCTGTCCATTCCAGCGCGCAATCTTGGACTGTCCATGAGCGAGTGTTGATCCCAGCCGCTCGTCCCCATCTTCTGATATGGGCCGTCCATTGCCAAGCGATGATCCCAGTCGTCCGTACTGGAAACCCTAGGGTTTTCTTCACCTTTTCTCCTTGCCGCAACCATAGAACCCATTTTGGGGTATCCAATGGCTTCGTGAGAACCGCCACTCGTAAGTCCTCCGCCTGTCTCGCCGGAGCCGACTCTAGAGGAAAGAGCCACGAGACTCATCCCTTCTCCTCCTTGGGTATGTACTATCGCAACAAGGCGGTGATTTTCCTCCTGGACCGCCAGCTGATAAATGCGGCCGAGGGGCGGTGGAGGATCCATTACAAGAATTTGAGACCGAAATGCCGAATAGAACTCGTTTAGGATGAGTAATAATCTCGTAGCCTTCTCTCATTCTTTGATTTCTTTATATTGCATTAATGTACTCTTGGGTCCTTGCAGGCGTTCCTCGGCCGCCTCAAGTTCATTCCATAGGGCAGAGATGCGTTTGAAGCAAGTGGTAACCAAGATGTTCCCTTGCTTCAACTCAGTTAGCACTTGGGTGATGGCGAAAAGTTTCGCTTGATCAAGGCGTCCGTACATCTCCTCGATGCTGTCCTAAAATCGCTTCGCATCTTCGGTTGGTGGAAACCCAACTGTGACGTCAGGGGCGAGACAATTGCCGATCCAAGTACGTATTAACTGATTGCATCTTCGCTAGTGTCTCTTATTGCGTTCATCTGTCGGAAAGGGGACGGCTCCATCAAGGAAGCCATCCTTATCTTTGGTGACGAGTGCCCGACGAAGATCTCAAGCCCCGGTGGTATAGTTGTTCGGTCTTGTGAGGTGGAGGTTGATGAGGCCAAGTTCCGGTCCGTCGGCTGGCGAGGTATAAATAAGATCACTTGATTCGGGGTGACCGTCGCTGCCGACGGTGAAGGTGTACAGTAGGAAACCGAGCGGATAGGCTGGTGTCGCGACCAAATTTTTCGGGTGTGAACCACCTAGGGTTTTGGCTAATGGATTGTTAAGCCTAGACTTAACTCGGGCTCTCCCAAACCCATACCAATTCGCGACTTTCGGTTCAAGTTCTTAACATGTAATTATTTTAATTAGGAGTCGCCACTAATCTATTTTTGGTGGGTCGATTAGAAATCCAAGTAAAATAACGGGAGAATTATTTTACTCCAGGGTGAGGGGATCGTCTCATTGTGACGACCCCGGGCTGCGACAGTCTTTGATCCTTAAGGTCCGTTATGCCTAATATCCTGGTCCCTGCGCAATTTTACTACAAAAGCAGATCCATAAACCCCTTTCCTAAATTTTGAAATGATGCACACTAGATATACACATAGATAACAACCGGGCACTTTTTTTATTTACATATATTTGATAGACGTCGTTTGTCGGTACATCAAAAGCCAAAGTTTTCTATATTGGCTATATCTAAAAATTGATCGACTTTTACATTAGCTATTTACAACATCATCTATCTTCAAGTGTCGGTGTCCTAAAAATTCACTGCTGTCCTCTCGTCCTCCTCTACTCTATCCACTCGAGCCTCCATCATCGTCCTCTAGCGGTGGTGGCAGTGGCCCCATGGTGTGTCCGTCTCTTTGGACATATAGGACCACAAACTCCTGATACACAGGACCCGAGGGGAGGCCGGTGTCAACTATTAGTATCACCCGTATCTAAATGAAAGTAAGTCCTAGTAGAACAGGGTCAGGATGCTTCGATTGTTCGCATTGCATATCGACGGGAATGCCATAGAAGGTATCGGAAGACATAGGCATCAGTGACATCTTTATCACTCTGTAATATGTTAGTCCCACGAGGGGTGAGTACGACTACTTAGCAGTCAAAGTTCTACTAAACTATATTATGGAGCCTATCGCTACCCAATTCTACGCAATCCAAATCAACACATATAATAATGGTAATAAACATGCATCAATTTAGAAGGATGCAATAATGGAACAACATATCAAAATAATGAGAATTCAGAAATTCATTTTATCTCGATCCACTAACACCATCTTTTGGAGAACCAGAGTTTGTGTCCCTCTAGACATATCGCACCCTACCTAGCATCACGAAGGCATCCGGTTCCATATTTCAATCACCGGGCATCCGAAGTGTGTTACATTACACCTTTAGACATCCCGCACCTCACCTAGCATCACGAGGAACCTTCGGGGCTCACCATGTCAATGATGTCCCCGGGCACATGTTATGTCACACTCCCAGGCATCCCGCCTTCCGGGGAACCTCTGGGGCTCACCATGCCAATGATGTCCTACAGGCATCTAGAGGCATCGCCATCACGATCCTCCAAGCAACCTGACACCCGGGGCATCGTCATCCTAAGGGCCTGACGGCATCAGTAATGTATCAACCATGGTGTAGTAGCCAAATCAATTCAATGTCAAAGCATTTTATAACGCCAGTGTAGAAACTTCTTTGGTTCTCATAATCATGATATAAACCATAGTGCAACAAATCCTTAAAATACCAACTCCCGTTGATGAGAACAATCCATGAAATCAAGGTTTCAACATCGAATCCATCAAATCAATTTTCCATGGTCTCACTCAAAATTCGTATGCAAGGCTTTAAACAATTTTGACAACATCAAAACTAGTGAATCCCTAGGTCAATATTCTTAAAATATAGCTTAAAAAGGGTCCGAAACCGTTTATATAAAAACTAACCTTTGAAAAACGTCAAACTCACATCATCAAAACAATTTATAAAAATTGAGAATTTTATACTTGTTAGGGAAATTTCTTATGATGTTTTGAAGATGACAAAATAAATCAAAGGCTACTAACATGTTTAATGGTTAAGTAATAGACTTTGCATATGATAGAACATGTAAAATATATTGTCAAAGTTAGAAGATTGCCGGAAGATTGAACATAACATATGTCCAAAGTATATTATGAAGATTTTCAGACTTCTGTGTCAAAGTCTGAAGACTGTTAGACTTTAGTATCAAAGTCTGTTCTACATCAGAAGTCTGCTCATTTTGACAAATTCCAGACTGAACGTAAATGAAGAACCAGAAGACAAACTCTATACTGAAGCTGAATTGGGCACAGCCCTTAAAGTTAAATCTGTTCAGAAGTAGAATATGTTCAGATTTAGATTGCAAAGTCTATCGCACTCAGACTCAGATTATAAAGTCTATTACTCTCAAACTTTACATCCAGATTCGACAGAACGTAATACGAGCCCAATCATGTAACGGCTAGTGATATGGTTTGGATTCCACATTAAGATTGATTTGATTGACTCAATCTAATTGATTGACGATTGGATATTAAAGAAAAGAACTTTCTATAAGAAGAAGCTTTACTTATGGAAACCAAGATTCCATTTGTATGGGCAGTCGGAGTCATTTTGGGATTCTACCTTTGTCACTCAACGGCTACCAAATCTTCTAGATACAGAGCTGTCCAATGGGTATATTGGAAGATGATCCTCGAAGATACTGTCCAACGGCTAGTTTGGAAGTGGATGAGTATTTAAGGAGATGAATGACCGATGAGCAAAAAAGAGACGGAGCGTAGAATTTATAATTCCAAAGTCCGAGCGATCTTTGTTCATACACTTGTCTTTGGAGAGCTTAAACGTTTGTGATCGTGAGAGAAATATCAAAAGAGTGACTTAGTGAGATAGTGTGATCTACTAAGTATTTGCACTCAAAGTTGTAATCTCTTGTTGATTGCATAGTGGAATCCAACTAAGAATGCTGTTAGCGTGTGAGAGTGGACGTAGGCTTGGATTAAGCTGAACTACTATAAACCTTATGTTCTTATTCTCTTCCTTAACTCATTTGTTTTACTCAAAGTTTATTTTATTCCGCATATATTTGCCAATGTTTAGTTTAAACACCTATTCACCCCCTTCTAGATGCTCGTACTAGCTTTCACAATTGGTATTAGAGCCAAGTGCTCGGTTTATAAAAGTGTTTTTTACTTTTGAGCTAAAGATCTTTTATGGCTAGTATCTTGGCACAAGGACTTGTGGAGGGACAAAGCAAAACAAGGCCACCATATTTTGATGGAAGAACAAAATGAAAGAATTCCTAAGATTCAGAGATCCCTTGTAATGGGATGTTGTGGAAAGAGGAATCAATCCCACTGCTGCGTCCAAATCAAATAAGAATGGCAAAGACAAAGAAACCAAACCCCTCGCTCCTATGTCTCGGACGGAGTTGTCTAAAAGAGAAGCGCTTGATGCAAAAGCTATTTATTCTTTATATTGTGCATTGTCTCCTGTTGAATATAATAGAAATTCTTCATGTGAAACAGCAAAGGAAGTCTGGGATAGACTTCATGTTACATATGAAGGGATCGATTGTGTAAAAGAGACAAAAGTAAACTTTCTGCTTGGCAAATATGAATTCTTCAAGATGAAGTAAGGAGAGTCGATTGGAGATATATTTAGCCGTTTTATAGAAATTGTAAATGGTTTAACATATCAAGGTCAGCAAATTTCTGCCCCAATGAAGGTCAACAAACTCTTGCGAAATCTCTCAAAAGATTGGAACCATGTTAAGACTTCAATCCGGGAGACTCAAAGGATTATGCCACTCTTCGTTGATGAATTGATTGGCATTGTTCAATCCCATGAAGTGGAACAGCTTAATGATGAAGATCCCGAAGGTAAGAAGTTCATCGCTTTAATATCTAATGCTATTTTTTATGAAATAGACTCAGAAAATGACATAGACAACGAAGAACTTGCTTTTATGATCAAGAAATTCAAAAAGTTGAGTAGAAAAGAAAGCAAATTCAGTGGAAGAAGACAATACAAGCCGAATGGCTAGAAAAGAATAATAAAAGAAGATGATGATCAAGGAAATCTATGCTTGATGGCACATTCAAAATTTGAGTCTGACACAGACATAGACTCAGAATCAGAGTCTGACTCGGACACAGACTCAGAATTCGATGAGGAAATCGATGTAAGCTATTCAAAAATTTCTCTTAAATTTTCAAAGTATATAAATGAGCTTTGCTCAAATTTCAAATATTCTCTTAAAAGGATCTTCGAACTTAAAAATGAGAATTCACATCTTAGGCAACATGATCTTTCTCAAAAAGAAAATTTTGGAATTTTGCAAAAAGATTTTTTACGAACAAAAGGAAGTCGAGATTTACTTGTCAAAGAAAATGATTATTTAAAGAAAGAATTTTTCAAATATTTCGACAAGATTTTCAAATGGTTTAAAAACATTAGAGCATATCCTTTCTACACAAGTACCTTACTATAATAAGTTAGGATTTGGTTTCAATAAGGAAAGAGATTCTCTAATTGATTTTCCTATAGTCAAGGAGAGACTTAGACAAAAACCCCCAAAGGCATTTTACAAAAATCATTTTCAAAAAGTGTTTGTAAAACCTATTGGTGGAAATGACGTTAAGTGTTCAAATTGTGGAGATTCGAAACACTTTGAAAAATATTGTTATAAAGTCTGGAGACCTATTAAGAAAAATTGGATAAAAACAGCATACTCTACTAACTCTCATGGACCCAAGAAAAAATGGGTACCAAAGAAAATGTGAGTTGTTTTTGCAGGATATAAAGAAGAAAGAAGAAAGAGAGTTTGGTAAAGAATATATATATTCTCAATTTGGTTTGAGTACACAATTTAAAATTTCTCATTATACTTGATATTCGATATATCCTTGGTTGATTGAGATTTTATAATGATCATATTCCTTGATTTGTTTTATTGAAGAAAGAATCGCATGCTATGTTTTTGTGATTTGAGATTTAATTTGATACGTGTGATCATTTTTGATATCATGCTTAAAGACAAATGAATTTATTTGGTTTGATTTTATACTCTCAGATTTTATCATATTTTACCAAATAAAAATCTGTTTTACGTGATATTAATTTATGATGCATGATATTTTTAGATACTTAAGGATTTTATTCTCTCTGATTTTATCGTATTATGACTAAGTGAGAATTTATTTTTCAAGATATTATTGTGCATAATATTCTTTCCTTAAATAACATGTTATGATGAGTTTAGAAAGAATATTTGATTATCTATGAGATTTTATATTTTGCTATAATGTCAAGGAATAATCCAAATTGATGGATACCAAAAAGGGAAATTAGTTGATTGCAGGAAATTCTTTAAGAGATGAATGATCGCAAATCTATGCAAATCATGATGCAATCAGAAATGCATCTCATGCGAAGATTGATAATGAATTTATTTTATTTTTTCAATGGTATATTTGAAACATATACCATGGGTAAGATAATATTTTTATCATCCCGCCTTGTAAATTTCTACGTGCATTTATCACAATTTTGGATTACTGTTTATTATATTGCAGTCATAAATATAAGGCATTGCAATTTTGGCACGTGAGGAATATCTATATTCTTTTTGCGAAATGCATCAATAATATGTATTTGAGATTTATGCTCAAGAAAATCTTTTGATCTCGAAAAATATTATTGCATATTTATGGATATTCTTACTATATTCATAAAATATATATTATATCTAGCACGTTTGATTCGCAAATCAAAGCAAGATATTGCGTGATTTTTTTTTTTGCAAGGATTATTATCTATTATACAAGATTTTGCAGGTGGCAATATAATCTTTCATATGGATTTTGAAAAGCTTAATCTGAAAATTATAAATATTCCATACTATCTTTTGGAAGATCGAAAATTCCCTTCCTTGTGCAAAATTTTTGCTTATTGAGGAAATCCCTTATGTGTTGTAAGAAAGGTTGAATAGTTCTGAATTTTAATATTTGATAATTTTATATATGCTATTCAATTTATTTATTTGAAGAAAATGGCATTATATATTACGTGAGTATTATTACAACTTATTTGTTGAAAAAGTTTGTTAAGTTGATGCAGGTTGAATTCGAGAAAAGCTTAATTGAAGAAAATAAATTTTTGCCTCGAATTTCAAAATGCAAGTAATCGTTGCAGATGTTGTTGCTACAAAGGAAATATTTGAAAAATATTCTATTCAACGTGCACAAACAACAATTGTTTCTATTCGCAAATGTTGTCATGATAACATGGGGAGAAATCGAATCCAAAAGAAAAGGAAAAGAATCGTGATCATATTAAAAAGGCAACAAATTGAGAGGGAGCATTGATCAATTATGGAAAAATCTTTTTGGATTGATCGTGATCTTATTATGAATGGAAGGAAAGGTAAATGTGTCAGAATTTGTTCTAAAAAATTCGGTTAGTGCATCTTTTATTACCTTTTGTCATTAATAAATCTTTTATTGATATTATCATTTTATTATGACAAAAATGGTACGTGAATTTTATGATGCATCCGTGATTCATATATATATATGATCGAAGTGAGTTACATTGCATATCTTTAATATTCGATTTATTTTATAAAAGCTGATTTTTGGAAATTATGCAAGACACATTTGTTATCATTTTATATTCTCTACGTGAATTTATTGTTATCGCTTTTTGATTATGACAAAAATGGGGAGAAGATATGAATATGCATATGTGTTGATTGGTTGATATTATCTATGGCATAATATTGAGCTGCGATTATTTTTCTATATATTGTTATGCTCAATTTATTTGCTATCTTATGATATCATTTGATTTAAATTAATATTTTTAAAAGCATGTTTACAAATCTGCATATTCAGATATTGTTTTGTCATCATCAAAAATGGGGAGATTGTTAGGGAAATCCTTTATGATGTTTTGAAGATGACAAAATAAATCAAAGGCTACTAACATGTTTAATGGTTAAGTAATAGACTTTGCATATGATAGAACATGTAAAGGATATTGTCAAAGTCAGAAGACTACCGGAAGACTGAACATAACATATGTCCAAAGTATATTATGAAAATTTCCAGACTTCTGTGTCAAAGTCTGAAGACTACTAGACTTTAGTGTCAAAGTCTGTTCTACATTAGAAGTCTGCTTGTCGCGACCTCCCCGAAGCGGGTTTGGACCACCTAAGGGTTCGGCTAATGGATTGCTAAGCCTAGACTTAACTCGGGCTCTCCCAAGCCCATACCAATTCGCGACTTAGGGTTTAAGTTCTTAACATGCAATTGATTTTCAATTAGGAGTCGCCACTAATCTATTTTTGGTGGGTCGATTAGAAACCCAAGTAAAGTAATGGGAGAATTACTTCACTCCTACGAACCAGAGATTGTGAGTTCGGGGACTTGGTTACACTAGATTTCTCTAATGCCCTTTCGGTACCATTCTTTTTTAAAAAAACATGTTTTTGCAGGCAGCTTGAATTGATTTTAATTTATCTTCCTAACATGTGAGGTGATCATGCGGGTGCGCAAACCACCAATTTAACACCCAAGAAAGCGATGAATAAATTGCAGGACCTACCTCGTATGGCGAAAACGAAAGCATCTGCATTGTTAAATCAGAATCCACATTAACAGACCTAGATGTGATTTCTAATTAACAGGCAATTTCCCATTTTTTTGGTTTTCACTTATTAAAATGCAATGCATGCTACTAATCTAGCATGGAATGGCATGACAATGTGTTCTAAACTACATGACATGAGTAAAATATTATTATTTTTTTTGTGTTTTCTTAATGAACATGCAACAATTAAATATACAAATCAAAATGACCTAATTATAATGACGGGCAATTTTTTTAATTAAATGAGCCTAATTCTACATGACGTGCACATGATATTTCTATTCCTAAAAATGCAATTTATCCTAAAAAATGAAACTAATTTATCTAAAGACAAGTTTTTGAATTTTTTTTTATGATATTCGAAATTAAGACAAATGCAAAAATTATCTAGCTAAATTAAAATTCCCTCCAGTTTAAACTTAGGATTAAGTCATGCTAAATCCTAATTTAAACTAAGACGTTATTTTAATCTAGCAATTTCTAACCTAAGATGCAAATTGATCTAAACTTAAAATGAGACATGCAATTCTATTCTAAAATGCATGACGATCTTTGCTTGTTTGTTTTTGTTTTTTTTTTATATAAAATTCGAAATTTTAAAAAAATTGCACACAATTAAACATGCAATCTAAAAAAACTAGCATCCTAAATTAATCAATTTTTCTTGGATTTTTTTTTTTTGTAAAAAATTGAAAGTAAAAAAAAAAATCCTATTGACACGTGCAATTCTTAAAAAAACTAATATCATGAATGCATTCTTTTTGTTTTTTTGATTTTTTTTAAAAAACGAAATAACTAAATACGCTAACCCTAGCCCTAATCTAACTTGCATTTTTTGAATTTTTTATGCAAAATATCCAATTCAATCAAGATAAGATTAATGCCCAAAATTGACGAACCATATCTCGCGCATGAGATCGGGTTGGTCAATTTTAAATTAAATCGCGAATCGAATCTCGGGCATGAGATTGGATTGTCGATTTTTATACGAGATTGTGAGTCGGATTTCGGGCGCGAAAATCAAACTCCTAATCCCTAAATTGAGAGGCTATTTCACATTGGAACTTTAATCATGCATTAGTGAATAATCACGCTAAAAAACTATATGAAAACAAACTATAAACTATATAAGAAATAAAGACAAGATAATAATAATGATAAAAAAACTACCTAATGTTCCCCTTTTGCCCTTTTTTTTTTTTTTTTTTTTTTTTCTTTTTGCTCCCACGCACGGCTCGCTCAGCTCAATCAATTGAGAGGGGCAACACCGGTCGGAGCTCGCGGGGGGGAAGACACCGGTGAGGAGCTCCGGCAAGACCACGCGCGGGAGTCGCGTGCGGTTGAGGCGCAAGACCGACTCAGGCGAGCAGGGGACGCCGGGCAACAAGGACCGGTGGAGCAGGGGCGCTCGGGCGGAGAGTAGCAGAGACGGAGAGGACTCGGCGACGGGGACAGGTGCGTAGACGGCGCTCGGATTGCTGCGGAGGTGCAGCGTGGAGGTGCGGCGCGGGCGCGGATCGTGGCTCGGGTCGCACGAGGCGATGCGGCGAAGCGGTAACGGGTCGGCGGCTTCGCGGCTCCCGGGTAGACCCGAGACGAAGGCTGGCGGAGGTGCGAGGGTCTCGCTCGGTGGTCGAGTCGCTCGCGAGATCTGCAGCGGAGGAGGCACGGGCAAAGGGGGCGTTCTCACGGGTCACGGCGGTGCGGCGCGAGGGGTGGCTGCTGCGCGTGGTCCGGCGGGAGGGTGCTTGTGGACGGCGGAGCGACGAATCTCGGGCGGAGGGAGCGGTCGCCGGCTCGGCACGGCGCGATGGTGTGGGCTGCGGGCGAGAGAGTTCGGCGAGCTGGCGTGGCACCGGTGCTCGGGCGGGCGCAGAGTTTTGCGCGGATGCGGGGGAGTAGCACAAACCGGTGGAATTTTGCAGCGAAGAACCCCTGGAGAAGATGAACAGTAGGGGTCTTGTCTTGCTTTTTCTTTCTTTTTTAATCACCTCTCTCTCACGTCTCACTCTCTTTGCTTTTTCCCTTTCTTTTTTAATCTCCTCCCCCTTTCCCTTCTTTTTTTAATCTCCTCCCCTTGACCTCATATCTTCTTTTGCAGGTTCACTCCGCACGGGCTCACCTTTTTTAATTAGCTCTCACAATCTCTCCAGGAAATTTTTCGTTCTCTTCCCCCCCTTTGACGCGGCTTCTTCGGTCTTATTTATAGGCCTTCCATTGCCAACTTTATTGTGACAAGATGCAGCCGCAACTTTTCCTGAATTTATGCTGAACTTTGCCATTTTTATCTTCCTCTCCGAGACCTTTCTTTCGGCCACCACTCCGCTCTTCAGCAAGGAGATCTTCTTGCGGCGCATGTAGTATTTTTTACATCTCCCATTTCGTGCGTGTATGTACATGCATTAATGAGGAGGTTTCTTCTACGGTGAATTTCATTGCGCCATCAAAACTGACATATTATATAATATTATGGGCATATTATAATAACACAATATGGGCATATTATATAATATGTTGTGAGCTACTTTTGCTTCTTTGAAGATTTCTCCCGAATCCGCACTTCACCGAATTTGTGTATGCAATCGACCGCGAGCCCCCGCTTCTTGTTGTCCTCTTAGTACCGATGCAAATGCGACTACATGAGATGCAATTTTAATATTTTTCTTAGGGGTTAAAGATTAATCCCTAAATTTTATGCAATTAATTACTAAATGATTAGTCAAAATTTAGGTGTCAACAGCTGCCCCTCTTTGAAGGTAAGCTCGCAGAGGTTGCTTTCAAAGACAATATGATACCTAAATTTTGACCATGCACATGCAATGGATGATATTTTAGCAGGCCATGATTTTTTGTTTTTGTTGTTTTTTCTTTTTTTTTTTTTTGAAATGCAATTTATATGATGCATGGAAATGCTAATGCCAGTGATAAAAGGAACTTACCTAGAATAGCTTACCTTCGAGGAGGGTAGAGTAACTCGAGATAGTTGGTGTTACATGTTCAGGACCCGTACCATTCTACGGTCGCCTAGAATAGTAACATGACTTCACAAAGAAATTGCTTTCCCAGGACCCGTACCATTCTACGGTCGCCCAGTATGGCATTGCTTGGTTGTGTCTAGGACCCGTACCATTCTACGGTCGCCTAAACGGGGAAAATTTTGAGACATCCAGATCCAGCCTGAGATGTCAAGAATTTGTGAACTTAACCAACAGACACTCAATGTTAGGTGAGATGAATATTGGATTAAGAAGATTCGAAATACCTAGATCCGAGACTAAGGTATAACGAAAGATATCGAGAAACATTCACATCCAGTGAAATGTTTAACGAAGAGTTTTGAGACATCCGAGATCCGATCGAGATGTCAAGAATTTTGGGACTTAACCAATAGACACTCAATGTTAGGTGAGATGAATATTGGATTAAGAGGATTCGAAATACCTAGATCCAAACTAAGGTATAACGGAAAAGATCGAAAAACATTCACATCCAAAGTGAGATGTTTAACGAAGAGTTTTGAGACATCCAGATCCAGACTGAGATGTCAAGAATTTTGGGACTTAACCAATAGACACTCAATGTTAGGTGAGATGAATATTGGATTAAGAAGATTCGAAATACCTAGATCCAGACTAAGGTATAACGAAAAGATCGGAAAGCATTCACATCCCGAGTGAAATGCTTAACGAAGAGTTTTGAGACATCCAGATCCGACCGAGATGTCAAGAATTTTGGGACTTAACCAATAAACACTCAATGTTAGGTGAGATGAATATTGGATTAAGAAGATTCGAAATACCTAGATCCAGACTAAGGTATAACGAAAAGATCGGAAAGCATTCACGTCCAGTGAAATGCTTAACGAAGAGTTTTGAGACATCCGGTCCAGATTGAGATGTCAAGAATTTTGAGACTTAACCAATAAACACTCAATGTTAGGTGAGATGAATATTGGATTAAGAAGATTCGAAATACCTAGATCCGAGACTAAGGTATAACGAAAAGATCGGAAAGCATTCACGTCCCGAGTGAAATGCTTAACGAAGAGTTTTGAGACATCCAGTCCAGACCGAGATGTCAAGAATTTTGAGACTTAACCAATAAACACTCAATGTTAGGTGAGATGAATATTGGATTAAGAAGATTCGAAATACCTAGATCCAGACTAAGGTATAACGAAAAAGATCGGAAAGCATTCACATCCCGAGTGAAATGCTTAACGAAGAGTTTTGAGACATCCGGATCCAGGCGAGATGTCAAGAATTTTGGGACTTAACCAATAAACACTCAATGTTAGGTGAGATGAATATTGGATTAAGAAGATTCGAAATACCTAGATCCGGACTAAGGTATAACGAAAAGATCGGAAAGCATTCACGTCCTGAGTGAAATGCTTAACGAAGAGTTTTGAGACATCCAGGTCCAGACTGAGATGTCAAGAATTTTGAGACTTAACCAATAAACACTCAATGTTAGGTGAGATGAATATTGGATTAAGATGATTCGAAATACCTAGATCCAGACTAAGGTATAACGAAAAAGATCGAAAAACATTCACATCCAGTGAAATGTTTAACGATGAGTTTTTAGACATCTAGATCCAGAGAGATGTCAAAAATTTTGGGAATACCTAGGACAAACCTGGGATATTCGTGAGGGTCACTTACCTCTTGGTAAACAGAAATTTTGGAACATCGAGGATGTACTTCAAATATTCATGGAGGTTTCTCACCTCGAGGCTTCGAAAGGCAACATAAGTGTCGGGAGCTCTTGGGTCTTCAAGGAAACATTACATCGGACATAATTAGAGCAAAAATACATGCATTTGCCAAAGAAGTAAGCAATTCAGCATACTCCAAAATCCACTGAAGTTTTTATCCATTCAATCAAGATTTATGCATGATGGTTTTACCAAATTTGCACCACCGAACTTCCACTTGGGAGAATCATCATTTATGACAATGACATGGATTTTCAAGAATACCAAATGAGAGACTTTCAGTTAGAAAGGACTTTCACTCACTCTCATTAAGAAGGCTATTTTGTCCCAACCATTAATGTGGGATCACAGAATCACTCCATCTTACTTTCATCATGTCAACAAGGGTTCGAGTATTCTCGCAAGCGGTACGACCTTGTCAATCGAGAGGTCTTTATCGGGACCGTAATGTAGGCTCGGTCAATGGCTCAACAAAGAGGAACTCTTCGAGTCAAGGCTAATGAAAGAACAATACTTTGCAATCACCTTCAGCTTTACAAGTCAAGGAACCTGCGAAATAGAAATGGTCTTGCTCGCACTTCTTCGAGCGATGCTTTTAAACATATGAATTCCTACGTTAATTTTGGTGCCCTAATCTGAAGAGACTTTGTAAGGGACGTAACGTAGATTAAGTTCATGGGTTGAGAAGTGAATGGATCATTAGGCTCAAAATGTGTATAAGGGGATGAGAATTGGTGATCATCTTGGCATTGTCACCGGTCTCTTTCTTCACCATTGGGATTTTCCTCATAGGTACTATAAAAACTTGGCATTTGAGTTCTTTGAGTACCACTCCACTTGGGAATACATCTTTTAATCATTTATCTTGACTCTTTCTTTCATTTTCCATGGGCATTGGCCTTGCTTTTACCAGGCACACTGCTTTTTCATGCCTCCTTTGTTTTGTAATGCTTTAACATTTGGGTTCTTGAGGAGTTTTCATTTTTTGTCAGCACTCGGGATTCTGCTGCTTGAACATTTGCCTTTTGCCTTGCCCCAGTGTGGGGGATGATCACCAATTGGGTTTAAAATGAAACGAATTTACAGGCTCAAGGGGCTACGCAATGGATAAAGTGTGTAGGATAGAGAAAGAACTGCTCTTCATCATCCTAAGGCACTTGAATTATCGTATGAATTCAATGTAATAGCAATACCTGAAGATTGATGCAAGTGAGAGCAAGAATGTTCCTATCAAATTCCTCACCTCATGATGTTGTCTTACCTCCAGCTTGCCCCAATGTGGGGTGGTTCTTGACAGGGTAATTTAAAATTATTCACGTGCGTGGGCTCAAAAGGGTTTAAACAATGGATGATCACATAATGTTTGGGATAGAGAATGAACCGCCTCTCATCATTTCGATCATCGTACCTTTCGCGAGAAAACTCTTTACCTTAGAAACATGGAATTTCCTACACTCGTCTCACCGGTATATGAGCAAGGGACTGTGTATAGGATAGGGCTTGCCTTTCATCATCCCGACATGTCTCATTTAGCATGTTCAATTCATTCCACATCATTCATTAACTTGATCGATGGTGACGATCCTCAGTGAAATTGGTAATTAAACAGGTAAAACTACCATGCAAGATTCTCCTTTGAAAGGTCACAATTACTTCATGAACTCATCAGCTTTGAATACAAAGAGTTTGTAGCTCAAAAAGAAAGAAAAGGATTGGTAAAAAATGTTTTTTTTTTTTGTTTTTTTTTTTTTTTTTTTTTTTTTTTTTTTGGCAAACTTGTTGCCGCTTTCCGGGATCGAACCCTGGTCGCTCTCGGACCTTTTCATTCCCCGTGCCACCAGGCCGAGGCGCTGGTGGTGTCCTCGAGCATTTCCTTTTTTATTTAATTGAACCGACACCGAGTCAACACGTTTGACATACCAAATCAAATGAATTTGATATGTGTATGGAACAGGGCCTACTTCTCATCTCATTCAATCCATTCCCACACAATTCAACGAAGAAATGAGTACCTTCAATTCACAACAAATTTTTTCAAGGGTAATACTTCTTCACAGCATCAGAGTTAACAGGATTAGAAAACTCACGACCATCCATTTACGTAAGGATCAAGGCACCTCCGGGAGTACCCTCTTCACCATATACGGGCCGCTATAATTTGGAGCAAATTTGCCTCCGGGATCGGAAAAATCGGCAACACCTTTCTTAGAACTAGATCATTCACTTCGAAGTGTCTCGGCCGTACCTTCCGATTGAAAGACTTGGCTACTCTTTGTTGATACGTCTGACCATGGCAAAGAGCTTTTAATCTTTTCTCATCAATTAAGTTCAACTGCTCGAACCTTTGTTGTGTCCATTCGGCCTCGGACAATTCCACTTGGGATAAGACTCTCAAAGAGGGGATTTCTACTTCCACAGGCAAGACTGCCTCCATGCCATAAACTAAGGAGAAAGGGGTTGCCCCGGTAGATGTTCGGATCGATGTCCGATACGCCATTAGAGCAAAGGTAACTGTCATGCCAATCTCGATAATTCTCGGCTGTCTTAGCCAGGATCTTCTTAATGTTCTTATTAGCTGCCTCAACAGCTCCATTCATTTGTGGGCGGTATGGTGATGAATTCAAATGCCTGATTTTGAACTCACTGAACAACTCATCAACGAACTTGTTATTCAGATTTGTCCCATTGTCAGTGACAATTGCTTCGGGACACCATAACGGGCGATTATGTCACGCCTAATAAATTTCACCACGTTTCGAGCTGTGACATTAACATATGATGCGGCTTCAATCCATTTTGAAAAATAATCTATTGCCACCAATATGAATCGGTGCCCATTTGAAGCTTTGGGATTTATTGGGCCAATTACATCAATCCCCCACATTGAGAAAGGCCATGGTTCGATAGCTGGTGCAACTCCGTTGGAGGAACATTTATTTTATCTCCATGAATTTGGCAACGATGGCAACTTCTAACATGCTGTATGCAGTCACTTTCCAGTGCAAGCCAATAGTAACCTAGTCTCATAATCTTCTTGGCCAACATGTGCCCATTCATGTGTGGGCCACAAACTCCTTCATGCACTTCATGCATGATTTGGGTAGCTTCTGCTTCATCTACGCACCTCAATAAAACCGAATCATAAGATCTCTTGTATAAATTCTTACCACTGACGAAGAACTTTGAGGCCATCTTCATTATGTATTTTCTATCGGCTGGAGTGCTTCCTTCTGGAAATTCCTGCTTTTGAATATAGTTCATGATGTCATAATACCATGGCTTCTCATCAAGCTCTTCATTCACGACCATACAATAAGCAGGTTTGGCTAGGACCTCAATTTTCAAAGGCTCAACTTCTAAACCATCGAACTTGCAACATGGATGACAACGTTGCCGGGCATCGGCAAACCGATTATGAGATCTAGCTAAATAGTCAAATGAGATTTCATCGAACTCCTTCACCAACTCTTCGAGGTACTTATGATATGGCAGTAATTTGGCATCCCTGGTCTTCCATTCACCTATGGTTTGGAGTATGATCGGTGCGGGAATCTCCATATACTTTCAATTTGGCCACTCCCATTTCAATTGCGGCCTGAAGTCCGAGAATACAAGCTTCGTATTCAGCAATATTGTTAGTGCATGGAAATATTAATTTCGCAGCAACTGGGTGGTGTTGTCCGTCTGGGGATATCAGTACTGCCCCAGTACCAGAACCGGACAAGTTCACAGCTCCATCAAAGAACATAGACCATGCATCTTCATTTATGGTCAAAATACGATCATCCAGAGGACTATCATCATCATTCAAGGTTCTAGGATTCTCAGCCAATATATCAGCAATTACTCGGCCTTTAACTGATTTTTGTGGCATGAACGCACGTCGAATTCCGAAATCAAGACCTGCCATTTGGCTAGTTTACCCACCAAAGCTGGTTGATTAAATAAATACTTGATGGGATCGTTCTCGATCCACGAGAAACGTCTGGTAATGCAAGGTGTCTTGTCGCAATCTATGCAATACCCATACTAACGCAGCACAAGTTTTTTCAGCATCAGAATATTTTAGCTCTGAGACAGTGAACTTTTTACTAAGGTAATAAATGGCCCGTTCCTTCTGATCCACGGGACTTTTCTAAGCTAACATCGTGCCAAGTGACTCACTATGGATTGTGAGGTACAAAATCAAAGGATGCCCCGATATTGGTGGGGCAAGAACTGGTGGATTCATCAAATATTGCTTCAACTTATCGAACGCCTCTCGACATTCATCATTCCACTCAACTCGTACGTTTTTCCTCAAGAGTTTGAAGAATGGCTTAGCGGTCTCGAGAGTTGGGAAATGAATCGTGCAATGTAATTCGGTCTCCCTAGGAGACTCCGAACCTCCTTCACCGTCGACGGAGGTTGCAACTCACATATTGCCTTGGCTTTAGATGGGTCAATTTCGATCCCTTTGCTACTCACCATGAACCCAAGTAATTTTCCCGATGTTGCCCCGAACACGCACTTGGCGGGGTTTAAACGGAGTTTGAATTCACGGAGTCGATCAAATAACTTCTTGAGGGTTTCAACATGACTTTTCCCGGCCGGGTTTTTGCAATCATATCGTCAACATAGACCTCGATTTCTTCATGCATCATGTCATGGAACAACGTAACCATGGCTCGTTGGTAAGTTGCCCCCGCATTTTTGAGTCCGAAGGGCATGACCTTATAATGAAAGGTTCCCCACGGGGTGATAAATGCTGTCTTCTCTTTGTCTTCATCCTTCATTCTTATCTGGTTGTAGCCAGAAAAACCATCCATGAAAGAGAATAATTCAAATCCGGCAGTACTATCCACGAGAACATCGATATGTGGCAATGGGAAGTCGTCCTTTGGGCTGGCCTTGTTCAAATCTCGGTAATCAACACACACTCTCGGACTCGACCGTCTTTCTTCATGACCGGTACTATGTTGGCCACCCATTCGGGGTATTGCGAGACTTCGATGAATCCCACTTTGAGAAGTTTCATTACTTCCTCTTCTATCTTCTTCGAGAGCTCTGGTTTAGTCCTCCGAAGCTTCTGCTTCTTGGGATGCACGTCTGGATTAGTGGGCAAACAATGTTGCACAATTGATGGATCTAAACTTGGCATATCGGCGTATGTCCAAGCAAAGATATCTTGATATTCTTTTAGCAATTGAGTCGGTGTGCTCGGCCTCATCTTTGGGAAGATTTGCCCCAATCTTTATCTCTTTGGGCTCCTCGGCATCACTCAGATTGATAGTGACGATTTGCTCAAAGGTGAGAACTTTAGGTTTTTCATGTTGCTCCCAACTTTGTTGTACTCCAATGGAGTCACCATTTGGATCATCTGGGTCATCATCGTCATCGCTCATGACATTGGATTGGACCATTTTCTCCTCTTTGCCTATCATAAGGCTGCTCCTGAAACATAAAATGGATAGTTCAAAAAGACAAACGGGGCTAAAAGGCATAAATTTCTTTTCTATTTTTTTTTCGAACTTTCCTTCCTTTTGAATTTTTTGATTGATTTTTTTTTTGAATTTTTATTTTATTTAAAGAATTTTGGCAAAATATTTTGGAAAAACTTTTTGACACGAGGAAGCATGATGAAGCCCGGCCTCGGAATTCTCCTTGGATTTTTCTTTTCTTTCATCGGTTGGATATCATCAACGGGCTGGTTTGGTATACCCCATCATGCCCTCAAAATAAAACTTGTAATCATAATTGATATTCATCAACCAAATTACATTTATTGGATTGAAAAGTACGACAATCAAAGTGAAACGAAACCCTAAAGCAAATAAAACCCTAGTCAAACCCTAGCAAACATCAACTCCGACAAACGACATGCAAATACGATAAGCAAACCCTAGAAAAGCATCAAATCCTAAAGGGATAAGATTCCCACGCAGGGGAGTGCAGAAAAGTAAACGTGTTACTCTTGTGGGCTAGCACCCATTTCCTCCGATGGTTCTTCATCAATGGCACCTATGAGGAGATCATCGAATAGAGTCGTGATCCCTTCCATCCCATCATCTGGATCCTCTGTCCTTGAAGTTGTCGGGTCGTCCATGCCATTCCATCCATCGAGCACGATACCTCGGGTGTCGATCATTCCTCCCTCATCATGCATCATTCTAGCAGGGCCCGGGAATGTCTCGCGGATATCGAGGAGTAATGAGTTTCTCCTCTCTTGTTCATGTCCTCCACCTCTTCCATGGTACCCTAATCCGGCGGAACGAAACCTTCGAGGGGCTTCAATAGGATTCCGGATGCCTGTTCTTGTCTACCAAGTCCACGGCCAGGAATAAAGCCATTTCCAACCATCACTCTTGCTACCATAACTGCTGCATTTGACACATCGGATGGGTGCTTTGTCGATCCTCGAGATGCATGAATAGTGGATACGAGCTCAAACGATTGGTAGCTCGACTCCTCCCTACGTTCCGGCTCGACATAGGGGATAGCCGTCTCATGATAGATCCGATGATCCTCCTCGCCATGAACAATGACTAGCTTTCCTTTGACAACAAATTTCACACTTTGGTGGAGACTTGATGGCACGGCTCCAGCGATATGAATCCAAGGACGACCTAATAGAAAATTGAATGCGGTAGGAATGTCCATCACCTAGGAAAAGGACGTTGAACATCACTTGGCCCTATTTGCAGATCAAGGTGGGTCTCCCTATCACCTCCTTTCTCGTACCATCAAAAGCTCGGACGGAGGTCTTTGCAGCACTTATTTTTGAAGGATCTATTTTCAGGCGGTGAAGAGTTGCCAATGGACGGATATTCAAGGCGAGACCCATTATCAATGAGTACTCGAGCCACATGGGAAGCCTTGCATTTGACGGATATATATAATGCCTTAGTGTGTCCCCTCCCCTCAAGAGGGAATTCTTCATCAGAAAAGGCTATTAAATCCTTAAGAAGAATCGATCCTACGAATTCCTCCAACCTGTCTACCTCGATCGTCTCTGGTACACGAACTTCGCTTAGAACCTTCATTAGAGACTTTTGATGTGTAGGGGATGTTTGCAAGAGTTCAAGTAAAGAGATCGAGCGAGGCAATTTCCGCAAATCGGTCGACCACGTTATACTCACTTGCTTTGATTATAGCCAGAAATTCCTTGGCCTCTTCGTCGATGGTGGCTTTGCGGGTTGGGCATTAGCTTGAGCATAGGTCCGACCAGGACCTTGTAATTAGGTCAACATCTAGCTCGTATGACCAAGGGACTACTTTGTTATCCTTGTACTCATACAGTGGGGCATCTCAATAATTATTTCTTCATCGATTGAAGGCACTTCCACTATCAATTCTTCATGGTCGGAGGCATCCTCAAGTGGTGGCATGTCCTCGATCAATGGATCTGATTCACTCTTTTCAGCACTTAGCTTAGCAAATTCCTTCTCCCAATCAATGATGACTTCGGAGATAGTTGACACTTGTTCCAGCTTGGTCAGGCATATATGATCATGCCAGCCTTAACCATTTCTTGAACCCTTTCCTTCATGGTAGGCAAGGGAGGATTCTCATCTGTCGGATAATAACCAACTCTAACTAATCCGCTATAGATATCTTTGACAGACACCTTCAAGTTCATCTTTTTGTCAGTATTGAACTCGAAGATTGCATTCACGTTTCCTTGATGTTCCGGCAACAAATTCTTCTTGACATTCAGTTGGGTGGTACAGAAAGAAAATGCCTTAGAGTCCAACAAATTTTGGATCTTGTGTTTCAAAGTCAAACATTCATCAGTTGAATGGCCGACCTCTCCCATATGATATTCACATTTTTTGGAGGGATCATAGTTGGAGAATTTTTCAGCATTGGGCCGCTTTGGTTCGTGGGAGATCAATCCCTTGTTTCGGAGTATCGGTAAGACTGAGATAGAGGGCCGGGAAGAGGAGAGAACTGCCTTTTGGTGAATTGCCGTTGTGCGGGCACTCGGCCTCCATCTTGCGATTCCGGGGACACGAACCATCGGAGGCTTACTAGGGGCTGGTTGCACATATACAACATTGACTTCAGTGCTAGGTTCTTTGTCTTTCTTCATAGTGAACCTTTTGCCTTGATGGGTTGGCTCATTGAACCATCCGTCTCTTAGCCCAATCTCAATCTGTTCACCCACCAAGATAAGTTGGTTGGAGTTTTCAACATACGTGCTAGCCATCCGGTTGCGGAACTCAAACGGGAGAGTCTTGACGAACAACTTCATCAACTCCTTGTTAGTAAGTTCAGGAGTTATTTGAGCCGCCAAATTTCGCCACCTCACAGCATATTCCTTGAATGACTCACTTTTCTTCTTCTCCATCCGCTCAAGATCCTCTCGCGATGGTGCAATGTCCATTTTGAACTTATATTACTTTAGAAACGCATCAGTCACTTCATTCCAAGTGTTGAGAAGGTTTACATTCTTCATTATGTACCAGTTGAGTGCGGGCCCCGTCAAGCTTGCATGAAACGATTGGATCATGAGAGGCTCGTTCTTGACGTATTGGGCCATGCGTACGTGGTACATTTGCAAATGAGCTTTTGGGCGGGAAGTGCCATCGTATTTCTCGAACTCCGGCATCTTAAACTTCTTCGGCACTTTGACTTTCTCATAAACCGACAAGTCGAATGGGAGTGAATTCTGCGATTCTTGCAATTGTTTCAGTTTCTCTTCAAGTTTGGCAAAGCGTTCATCTTGCTCCGCCTTAGGGACATCGTCGGGCTTAGCCTTTTCAGCTGTGACGAACAGGTGGGTCATCCTCCAGTTCCGGCATGTCATCATCACCTATTTGGGCCTTGTTCGTCTGCTTTGTGACTACTATCTCGGGGAGAGCGGATGCAAGAGTTTGATTCACTTGGAGGGATTGCATTTGATCTGTCATAAGTTGCATAGAGGTGAGCAACTGCTGGAGTTGATTTTCCACAGCGGTCATACGATCACGCATTTCGATTTGGTCGGCCATTTTTGCTCTTGATCTTGTAATGATGGGCGAACGTGGAGGATCCGTTATCACCTAATTTGAAGAAACGGACAAAAATAAGTATCTCATATGAAATACACCGGTCCATGGCAATGGTCTAAAGCTTTTATTCATTAATGGAGTTTTTGACAATCCTAGCAAAATAGAAGCAAGATTGATTCAAGCACTTCATTAATGAAATAGAAGCTCAAAATGCCCTAAACAAATAAACTAGGAAAGTAAAAGACTCAACTTCCTAAACATTAATCTAGAAATGAAAATAACGAGATTGATTCAAGCACTTCATCTAGCTTGACGAATATATACTCAGGACACCATTTGGCACAATCGTTATTCTCCTCTTGAGCTTTCTCGGCAACCCTTTTGAGGCGTTTATTCTTGGCTCGGTTGGTGATCTTCAGCGGCGCCTTTGGTATCCTCGGAAGTAGCTCTTTTGGAATCTTGTGTTGTTGAATATACTTAGTTAAGGCATAATACTTCCTTTCTTTGCCCTTCAGCTCCTCTTCGGGCCACTTGAGTTTTCATGGCTGGCACATATCCCACATTGATTTAATTGTGAGAATGGAATCTTCATGGTCTCGGTCTCCATCAATGAAGCTGGCTTGGAGTGGATCTGCTTGCAATGCCGGGGAAGCTCTTGCACAACTTGATACCGACGGGTTACTCTAGTTGGATAGTACTCCGTTGCTCCGGTGAATCCCAAGAGAGGGATTGGGCCAACACCTCCACATGAAAGTCTCGCCACACGAACTTGGAACCACTTAGCATGCCATAGGAAACCCTTGGAAGTTGGTTTTTTCATGAAAGCTAGCCACCTAGAATAATGGTAATCCGGTGCATGTTTTTGGTTGTTCTCAAATCTCATAATAGGGTGATTAGAGTTATTAACATCAAGTATAGTCATTGAACCACCAAACCCTTTTATATGAGAAAGAAACCAAATTTGTAAAAGCTCAGGAGAGGAATGGAAGGTCTTATCATCGCTTCCTTTAAATCGAGTGAGGGAAAGAAAGGTTTCAGCCAAAATAGTGTTCACGAAATTTTTTCCTCCCAACACTTGTTCAACTAAGTGAGCCATCAAAGGGTTAATAGCATTCTTGCAATGAGGAAAAAGTATAAACCCAAAGAAAGCTAAAAGGAAAACCCTTCTCATTTGAAATGAATTGCCATTTTCAAAACATTCTTTTAGAAAAGATAAATGACATGTATTGCGGTGAGCTTTTAAAACCTTTCTTACATTATCCTCCTTAATTCTCAGAAAATCGGATAAGGCCACAACGGGGTCTATTCCGATAGGTGGACTAATTAATTCAGCTTTCAAAGACTTTCCTATGGCAATGCTATACTCTTCCAAGGTGGGCGTGAGTTCATGCTTACCGCCGAAGATGAAAGTAGAAGTCTCGGGGCACCAACAATGAGCAAGTGCTTGGATGAGGCCGCCATGGATGTTGATATGCAGCAATGGAAGTAGTCGACTAATGTGTGACTCTACAAATTGACGGCCAGCTTGGTCTAACTTGTCCCACCATGCGCTAAGCTCTTCCTTTGGAGGAGAATAATTCGAATGTCCGGTATTCCCATTGTATATTGATCAAGACTCAAGACAATCCTAATGCCATGGACCGACAAAATGATATAATAAAGTAAGTAGATTGCAAGAGTGCGAATTTAGAAGACTTACTTTACCAATAAACAAAGGGCAATCACATAGACATGCGCATGGTAAGTGGCTCGATTTCTAGTCTATCGGGCTTAACAAAGTGAAACCACAAGAATGATCGAGACTAGCCGCGGGCGTGCGAACTAAGTCGGGTCCTCATGACTTCGGCTTGGTCAAAGAGCCGACCTGGGTTGCGGGCATGCGAACCGAGGTAGGTACTCCTGACGCCAGAAAAGAAACTTCGGGATTGAGATGGGCGACTCATACCGCAAGCATGCGGTCGAAGTGGTATCCATCTCAATACCATCCTAGATGATCCTATGCGGCCTAGGTCCGGCGGCGGGTTGTGTGTGCAATAGTGTAGTGCTAGATGCAAGGCATGCACGATAATTTATATCAAGCAACACTTCACAAGTGAAAGTAAACCATACATTCCTACACCTCCCTGCAAAACAAATGTCAGCAAACACTTCCCCTTATACCTCCCATTCTGCAAGAACATTTAACACCTTAAATGTTAGGGACGTACATGGGATCCTCGCTGCCAAACAAAAACATTTTTCAAAAGAAAAGAAAATTGGCCTAAGTCCACTAAGAGTTTTAACTCAAATCCCCAGCGGAGTCGCCAAGTCATCGCGACCTCCCGAAGCGGGTTTGGACCACCTAAGGGTTCGGCTAATGGATTGCTAAGCCTAGACTTAACTCGGGCTCTCCCAAGCCCATACCAATTCGCGACTTAGGGTTTAAGTTCTTAACATGCAATTGATTTTCAATTAGGAGTCGCCACTAATCTATTTTTGGTGGGTCGATTAGAAACCCAAGTAAAGTAATGGGAGAATTACTTCACTCCTACGAACTAGAGATTGTGAGTTCGGGGACTTGGTTACACTAGATTTCTCTAATGCCCTTTCGGTACCATTCTTTTTTTTCAAAAAAAACATGTTTTTGCAGGCAGCTTGAATTGATTTTAATTTATCTTCCTAACATGTGAGGTGATCATGCGGGTGCGCAAACCACCAATTTAACACCCAAGAAAGCGATGAATAAATTGCAGGACTTACCTCATAGCAACGAAAGCATCTGCATTGTTAAATCAATCCACATCAACAGACCTAGATGTGATTTCTAATTAACAGGCAATTTCCCATTTTTTTGGTTTTCACTTATTTAATGAGGATCATGCAATGCATGCTATTAATCTAACATGGAATGGCATGACAATGTGTTCTAAACTACATGACATGAGTAAAATATTATTATTTTTTTTTGTGTTTTCTTAATGAACATGCAACAATTAAATATGCAAATCAAAATGACCTAATTATGATGACGGGCAATTTTTTTAATTAAATGAGCCTAATTCTACATGACGTGCACATGATATTTCTATTCCTAAAAATGCAATTTATCCTAAAAAATGAAACTAATTTATCTAAAGACAAGTTTTTGAATTTTTTTTTATGATATTCGAAATTAAGACAAATGCAAAAATTATCTAGCTAAATTAAAATTCCCTCCAGTTTAAACTTAGGATTAAGTCATGCTAAATCCTAATTTAAACTAAGACGTTATTTTAATCTAGCAATTTCTAACCTAAGATGCAAATTGATCTAAACTTAAAATGAGACATGCAATTCTATTCTAAATGCATGATCTTTGCTTGTTTGTTTTTTTTTTTTTTATATAAAATTCGAAATTTTAAAAAATTGCACACAATTAAACATGCAATCTAAAAAAACTAGCATCCTAAATTAATTAATTTTTTTTGGGATTTTTTTTTTTGTTTTAAAAAATTTGAAGTAAAAAAAAAATTTATTGACACGTGCAATTCTTAAAAAAACTAATATCATGAATGCATTTTTTTTTTTTTTTGATTTTTTTTAAAAAACGAAATAACTAAATACGCTAACCCTAGACCTAATCTAACTTGCAGTTTTTTGAAAATTTTTATGCAAAATATCCAATTCAATCAAGATAAGATTAATACCAAAATTGACGAACCATATCTCGCGCATGAGATCGGGTTGGTCAATTTTAAATTAAATCGCGAATCGAATCTCGGGCATGAGATTGGATTGTCGATTTTTATACGAAGATTGTGAGTCGGATTTTGGGCGCGAAAATCAAACTCCTAATCCCTAAATTGAGGGGTTATTTCACATTGGAACTTTAATCATGCATTAATGAATAATCACGCTAAAAACTATATAAAAACAAACTATAAACTATATAAGAAATAAAGACAAGATAATAATAATGATAAAAAAACTACCTAATGTTCCCCTTTTGCTTTTTTTTTTTTTTTTTTTTCTTTTTTTTTCCCACGCACGGCTTTGGCAGCTCAATCAATTGAGAGGGCAACACCGGTCGCTGCGGAAGGGGGAAGACACCGGTGAGGAGCTCCGGCAAGACCACGCGAGTCGCGTGCGGTTCCTATGGCGTCAAGACCGACTCGAGAAGGTGAAGAAATGGGGACGCCGGGCAACAAGGACCGGTGGAGCGGAGCGGGGTGTCGGGCGGAGGTGTCGTCGGGAGACGGACGGAGGACGCGGCGACGGGGAGGAGCAGAGTGACGTAGGCTTCGGCGCTCGGATTGCGCGGAGGTGCGGAGCGTGGAGGCGTGGCGCGGGCAGCGAGATCGTGGCTCGGGTCGCACGAGGCGGTGCGCGAAGCGGTAAGTGTCGCGGGTCGCGCGGTGGTAGACCGGACGAAGGCTGGCGGAGCTGCGAGGGTCTCGCTCGGTGGTCGAGTCGCTCGAGATCTGCAGCGGAGGAGGCACGGGGACGCAAGGGGGCGTTCTCACGGGTCACGGCGGTGCGGCGGGGTGCTGGCTGCGGTGGTCGCCGGGCGGAGGTCGGTGTGGACGGCGGGGCGACGCTCGGGCGGAGGGAGCGGTCGCCGGCTCGGAACTCCGCGCGATGGTGTGGGCTGCGGTGGCGAGAGAGTTCGGCGTGAGTTCGCGGGCACCGGTGCTCGGGCGGAGTGCGGCTGCGCGGATGCGGGGAGGGCACAAACCGGTGGAATTTTGCAGCGAAGAACCCCTGGAGAAGATGAAGAAGGTGAGGGGTCTTGTCTTGCTTTTTTTTCTTTTTTAATCACCTCTCTCTCGTCTCACTCTGTCTCCTCTCGCTTTTTCCTTTCTTTTTTAATCTCCTCCCCTTTCCCTTCTTTTTTTTCTCTCCTCCCCCTTGACCTCATATCTTCTTTTGAAGAAGTTCACTCCGCACGGGCTCACCTTTTTTAATTAGCTCTCACAATCTCTCCAGAAATTTTTCGTTTTCTTCCCCCCTTTGACGCGGCTTCTTGTGGTCTTATTTATAGGCCTTCCATTGCCAACTTTATTGTGACAAGATGCAGCCGCAACTTTTCCTGAATTTATGCTGAACTTTGCCATTTTTATCTTCCTCTCCAGACCTTTCTTTCGGCCACCACTCCGCTCTTCAGCAAGGAGATCTTCTTGCGGCGCACGTAGTATTTTTTACATCTCCCATTTCGTGCGTGTATGTACATGCATTAATGAGGAGGTTTCTTCTACGGTGAATTTCATTGCGCCATCAAAACTGACATATTATATAATATTATGGGCATATTATAATAACACAATATGGGCATATTATATAATATGTTGTGAGCTGCTTTTGCTTCTTTGAAGATTTCTCCCGAATCCGCACTCCACCGAATTTGTGTATGCAATCGACCGCGAGCCCTTGCTTCTTGTTGTCCTCTTAGTACCGATGCAAATGCGACTACATGAGATGCAATTTTAATATTTTTCTTAGGGGTTAAAGATTAATCCCTAAATTTTATGCAATTAATTACTAAATGATTAGTCAAAATTTAGGTGTCAACACTGCTCATTTTGACAAATTCTAGACTGAACGTAAATGAAGAACCAGAAGACAGACTCTATACTGAAGCTGAGCTGGGCACATACCTTAAAGCTAAATCTGTTTAGATGTAGAATATGTTCAGACTCAGATTGCAAAGTCTATCGCACTCAGACTCAGATTATAAAGTCTATTACTCTCAGACTTTACATCCAAATTCGACAGAACGTAAGACGAGCTCAATCATGTAACGACAAGTGATATGATTTGGATTCCACATTAAGATTAATTTGATTGACTCAATTTAATTGATTGACGATTGGATATTGAAGACAAGAACTTTCTATAAGAAGAAGCTTTACTTATGAAAACCAAGATTCCATTTGTATGGGCGATCGGAGTCATTTTGGGATTCTACCTTTGTCACTCAACAGCTACCAAATCTTCTAGATACAGAGCTATCCAATGGGTATATTGGAAGATGATCCTCGAAGATACTGTCCAACGGCTAGTTTGGAAGTGGAGGAGTATTTAAGGAGATGAAGGACCGATGAGCAAAAAAGAGACGGAGCGTAGAATTTATAATTCCAAAGTCCGAGTAATCTTTGTTCATACACTTGTCTTTGGAGAGTTTAAACGTTTGTGATCGTGAGAGAAATACCAAAATAGTGACTTAGTGAGATAGTGTGATCTACTAAGTATTTGCACTCAAAGTTGTAATCTTTTGTTGATTGCATAGTGGAATCCAGCCAAGAAGGCTGTTAGCGTGGGAGAGTGGACATAGGCTTGGATTAAGGCGAACTATTATAAACCTTGTGTTCTTATTCTCTTCCTTAACTCATTTGTTTTACTCAAAATTTATTTTATTCTGCATATATTTGCCAAGGTTTAGTTTAAACACCTATTCACCACCCTCTAGGTGCTCGTACTAGCTTTCACAATACTGAATTCGTCAAAATCCAATCTCATGGTTCAATCCCAAAATTCCGTTAAAATGTATTTCGAACTACTGGAATACTCATGCCAATACACAAGCACACGGTCCCCGACACGAATCTGGTCATAAATGCAGTAAATTTCCACGTCCAAGATTCGTGATGGTTCAACGACATCTGAACTCACTAATTCACATAATCATCATGGATCAAATACTAGTTTATAAATCTTCGACCTAGTACGTCTCACCGAGCTACGATCACGTCAACATAATCTAGGTTAGTAGATATTAACTTGCCTTCAATTTGGTGGTGTCCACGGCGAGACAACTCATGAACTTCGGCTGTGGACGCGGTTGAGGAACCGTGGTGAGGAAGCTGGTGACGTTGGCGGTTGGCTGTGGGCGACCCAACAGCGATGAGGAAAGCTCGGGGCGTGGCGAGTAAGCCGGTGATGCGGCGGTCAAAGGCAGCGAGACACGCAAGAGAAGGGCGGGGAACCGGCGGCGATGATGGAGAGAAAGTTGCGGTTTCTCTCTCTCTCGTTGCCGTTTTGTTGACAAACCGGTCAACATTTCTTGGAATTCCGCAGCTGCTCGAGCAAGGGATAAGTGGTGGTGTCGTGGCCATCATCCGGATTCTCCTCCGCCAGCGCACGAAGGCTGATGCGTGGCTTCCGCTGGTCAGCTCCGCTCCATGCGGTGAACGTGGCAGCAGGGTCAACCTTGCATGCATGCAGGACGTGGCTGCTCCTTCGGTGAACACTTCCTCTTTTGTTGACAATTGACAAGACGTGGCTGCTTGGTCGAGTATTTTTCTCTTGGTTGACCGGTTGAGAGGAGATGGGAAGAAAAGCGAAGCAGCCCTTCGGTGGTCGAAGGCCTCGTCTGCATGGCATTGCCATGGACGTGCACTTGGGTTAGTTGACTCAATTAGTCAATGAAATGAAAGTTCGGGGGCAGCTTGGACGGAAACAGTTCTATGCATGGGTATCCTTCATGCATGGTCAAATCTTCACCTTGTTGGCTGGCTAAAGAGAGGGAACGTGACTGCAAAATTGATGTCCAAAATCTCCTCTTATTGCGTGGAAATGCATGGGGTATGTGGCTGTAATTTTCGGAAGTTGATGTCTCCGTGTGCATGAAAAGCTAGCTTAGTAAGGTACCAACTCGGGAGGTGTTGGTCTTGCGAGTGGCATCACGTGAAGAAATTTCTAGATAAGATACTATCGCGAGAATGTGATGAAATGTGACGTTTCGATATGGTGAGAGTGGTGACGAAATGGCATCTACAAGTGGTGCCAATGATGTAGTCCGATGATAAATTCGTCGACCCATCATGGACCGTTACATATTCGAGGTCTGGCGAAATCCTAATGTCACACTCATTGAGCTAGTGATACAGAGAGCAATAAATGAGAATGACTTGTGCGTGGATCATCACTTTTCCACTTCTGCATCAAGAATGATGGATTTCAATACATGTGTATTAATCTTTCTACTCGATTATCTATGCTCTTGTTCTAGTTATGGAGATCATGAGATTGCATGTTTTGCATCTTACATCATATGCATAGTAATTCTACATATTTTGATTAATCAGCACCATTCCCGAGTTCCTAATGACCGATTTGGATGATTATAGATGTTGCCTCTCTGTTTCTTTTTGTTCTGGGAGCAAATTGTAGATTTCTGCCATTCTTGTATCAGATATAAAATGAAATAGATGAAGTATAGCGTAGAATTGCGGCCACGCTGTCGGCATCACTCGAACAGGGGATAGTAGGTGAACTTTGGTTATGGTGGTTGCGATGAATTTGATATTGCGATGTCAACGTGCCAACTAATTTGGTCGTTCGAAGGATATTAGAGATGGGTTCAGGCATGATTATCTTTTAAACGTAAATCAAAATCCAAGGATTAAGACTTTCATAGCCTAATATAAAAATTAGTGGAAGATGAACACGCCGGTTTGGGGTACTAATCACACTTTCCCCCTAAGTTTTTTTCCCCCTTTCTCAGACGATAACATTGCCCTTTCAGAATCAATTCCAGACTCCCTTTGTTTCTATCTCAAGAAGATGATGAACGCACAAATGAACTTGATTGAATCAGTCGATTAAAGACCGGGTTGATGTTTCAGGAGGGCTTTGTTTCAGGCGGTCATTCCGGCTTTCTCTCCGGCTCCATTCATGTTCTGAAAGTCATTCTTGGTGTACAGGGTGAATCGCTACAGTTTTCTTAAGTCTGGGTGTGGAAGTGGAGGCCAAAGAGCAGATTTTGCTTTGTATATACGACCACTGCGTCCCCCATTTTTTTATATATATATTTTGTAAAAGTTTTCCTAATGTGGACTATATGTTGCGACCAAATTTTCTGGGGTGTGAACCACCTAGGGTTTGGCTAATGGATTGTTAAGCCTAGACTTAACTTGGGCTTTCCCAAGCCCATATTAATTCTCTACTTAGGTTCAAATTTTTAACATACAAATAATTTTCAATCAGGAGTCGCCACTAATCAATTTATGGTAGGTCGATTAGACACTTAAGTAAAATAATGGGAGAATTATTTTACTTCTACAAACCAGAGATTTTGGATACAGGAACTTGATTACGTTAGATTTTTCTAACGCCCTTTCGGTACCTTTATCTTTTATTTTGAAAAATGTTTGGCATGCAGTTTGAATCAATTTTAATTTACTTTCCTAACATGTGAGGTGACCATGCAGGTGCGCAAACCACCAATTTAACACCCAAGAAAACAATTAAATAATGCATGACTTACCTCAAAGGAACGAAAGTATCTACAGTGTTAAATTAAAATCCACATCAACAACCCTAGATATGGTTTCTAATTAACAAGCAATTACTCAATTTTTTTTTTCTCTTTTTCAATGAAAATATAGTCCATATGCAATGCAATGCTTCTAATCTAATATGAAATGATATGGCATGACAATATGTCATAAACTATATGAATGAGTAAAAAAAAACTAATGATTTCTTAATGAACATGCAATAATTAAATATGCAATCTAAATTAACCAAAACGACTTAATTCTAATGATATGTGATGCAATGCAATGACGCACAAAATTATTTTAACTAAAATGACATACAACATGTAATTTAATATGCGAGCTATATGTCACGCGACATATATTAAATGACCTAATCTAATGATAGGCAATTTCTAATTAAATGAACTTAACAACAATCACTAAATAACGTGCATTTCATGAATCTAATTCTATATGACATGGGCATTTTTATTTTCCTAACAAAAACATGCAATTTATCTAGGAGAGATTATCTATCTATAATTGATAAACATGCAATCCTAACATGCAATGACGTGCAAAAAGATGCCCTAACACGATGACTTTTTTTGTGTTTTTATATTAATTTCGAAATTAAAATTTCATATGCAATTCAAATAATGATAAAACTAACCTCCTAAATGAATGTGTTTTCTTTTTTGGTTTTCTTTTCCATGATTCAAAATAAAGTTCTTATTCTAAATATAAAAGATAAAAACCTAATCCTAATTCAACATTTTTTGGATATTTCTTATTTAAAATTCGAAATAAGATTGCAATTTTAACCCTAAAACAGGAAATATTCTAAAGCAAATCTAATCCTAACTCAAATATTTTTTGGATTTTTCTTTTACGAAAATAAGATTGACTCAACCAACTTGACGACATCAAATCAAACAAGATAAGATTGATATCCAAAAATTGACAAATCATATCTCGCGCATGAGATCGGGTTGGCCAATTTTAAATTAAACCGCGAATCGAATCTCGGTCTTGAGATTGGATTATCGATTTTTTGAAGGATTGCGAATCGGATTTGGGCGCGAAAATCGGACTGTCAATCCCTAACTTGAGGGGCACTTTTATGTTGGAATCTCAATCAAACATTTAAGAGGAACAATTCCACTAAACAAAACTAGATATAAAGGAAAATAAGAAAACTATAACTGGATAAGCAATAATAATAAAATAAAAAATCTACCTAATTCCCTTTTCCTTTTTTTTCCCCACGGCTTGTGCTCGTGGGCGCTCAACCGAGGTGGCTGGTCGTCGGTACGGCAAGGGGAACTTCGGCGAGGGCGGACTTGCAGGAAAGGTGGGGAGGCACCCGGGCATCAAGGACAATCGGCGGAACAGGGGCGTCGCAATCGAAGCTGCCGGCGTTCGGACTCCGGCAAAGGGTGTCGCGGGCAGAGAGCTGCAGATTCGGCTCGGGTCGTCGCTCGGGTGCTGTAGGGCGTAAGAAGGGATCGGCGTGGTGTTCGGCAGGGCAACAAGTCGGTGATGTGGGTGTCGGTGACGTCGGGTAGCAGCAGAAAGCGAAACTACAGGGGCGTCAGGTTGCGGCAGCTGCAGGTCGAGCAGTAGCTGAGCAGAGGCGCGATCGATCGGAGAGTGGAGGCGCAGCAGGGGAAGCTCGCGGGCTACTGCGGCGTCTGTGGCTAGAGGCGTGCGGTGGTAGCTTCAAGCGAGGCTAGTGCAACGGGAACTTGGAGCAGGCGCGGTTCGGTGTTGGGCTGTCTCGGATGGCGACCAGCGGGGCAGAGCTTCGGGTGGAAGAGCAACAGTAGGCGAGCAGATGCAGGTGCTGGGTGCTCCAGTAGCAACAGGGGGAAGATCAGCGTCGACACCAAGGCTCGGGATTTGCAGTGCAGGCGCAGCAACATCGGCTTTTGGCATCACAGAGGGCTTAGGCGTGGTTGCTGGCGTCGCGGTCGGAAGGGGTGCGCGGCGTTGACGCCCAGGTGCGAATGCGACGGGGGTCACCATGGGTGCGGCTGAGTTGCGGTGAGGTATGGCTCCGTTGCTGGGGTCGAACAGCGAGGCGAGTGGAATGCGTTTGAAGAAGAGCCGGTCGGTCAATTGCAGAGGTGGGGCAGCGAATTTGGGGAAGATAATGAACAGTAAAGGTCAAATCACCCTTTACTGTTTCGGCCTTTACACTTCCCCCTCAAACTCACTTCTCTCTTTTTACTTTTTCAAAGAACCGAAACCCCTCTTCCTTTGTCTCTCTCTTTTCACTTGACTTTTGTGTTCTTTTCCTTCGGATCCAAAAAGCCCCCCTTTTCTCTGCAGTACACAGTCTCCTTTTATAGACAAACATAATGTGATATTCGTAGAATATTTCGAAAATTGCCTATAACTTCCGAATCACAAAATCCTTTTATTTCATGAATATTCTCCTCCGATTTCATCATCTATTGATAGAGATAAGATTACAATGCGATCTCCTTAATTTTCAAAAATCATCATAATATCGCATCAAATCTCAATTTCAGAAAACGGGCTTGGGCCAATTTGTACTCTTCATGGGCTTAGTCCGACCTGTTAACTCAAAACCACTAATTCGATCCATCCGCCACCGGTCCAGTAAACAAATGTAAAAAATACAAATATGCAGACTAAAAATAAATGCATTTAAATTTATATGCTATGCAATTAATATTTTTTCAAGGATAAAATTACCCATAATTTTCTATGCAATAAATAAATAACCGGCTCGCCAAAATTTAGGTGTCAACACTATATTAATTGATATTGTAATTTACCATTTTATGGGGTTGGTCTAAAGTGAGATATAATGTTTCTTAATTAGTCTTATATGGGGCTGGCTAATGTGGACCGAGTTGAGTCTGACCTATAATGAAAGAGTTTAGTTGGAAACTCTATAAATAATACTCAAGTTTCTCCCCTGACCATAATTCTCATAAGTATCATCACAAAAGGAGCATTTACCTAGCGCTAAAGGGTGATGGGCCATTTCATTGAGCCAGTGATACATAAGGCAATAGAGGAGAATGATTTGTGCGTGGATCATCGCTTTTTCACTTATGCATCAAGAACGATGGATTCCAAACCTAAATTTTACAATTCTATTTATGACTTACTCGTGTACAAAATTAGGAATTAGTCACTAAAAAAAATACAAAAAAAAGGGAAAAAGAAAATGTGGAAGGGGCTGGGCCAGATTTGGCCTTGGCCCGGCCCATGCCACCTTCTCCCTCCTCCACCTTCGCATGAAACCCTAGAGAATCAAGGACCGGGGGGGGGGGGGTGCAGCAACAGGGGGGACAAAAGACAGAGAGAGGGAGCTTAAAGAGAACACAGGGAGCAAAGGGAGGGAATTGGAGAGTGAGGAGAGCTTGAAGAGAACACAAGGAGAGAGAGAGAGAGAGAGAGAGAGAGAGAGAGAGAGAGAGAGAGAGAGAGAGAGAGAGAGAGAGAGAGAGAGAGAGAGAGAGCTTGAGAAGAAACGGTGGCGAGCTTGAGAAGAAACGGCGGCGGCGTCGGTGGCGCCGGTAGCAGTGCTCGACCAATGTCGACGCCCGTTGCCGCTCGAACCAAAACCCAGATCTGAAGGCGTCATGTGGAGGAAGTCAGATCAAGCAGGACTAGAGATGTCGTTCGAGCCATCATCACCCTCCGTCCCCAATGTCGTTCGAGCCTTCACCCTTCGAGCGACACCAGGGACTCCACCACCCCAGCTACTGTTTTGCGCTCACCGAAGCTCTGTATGTCGTCACCGTTGCAGCCTTCAGCTAAGCCAACGCCCTACCCATTGCCGCGCTGTCGCCGCCGCCATAGCAGCTCGACTCCATCGCCGTCTCTGAATGCCGTACCCCACCTTGCTTGGAGCCCGTGCCGGCCCGCGACCCGACTGGTCGTGACCCCGTCTCCCTCATCGCGGCCCACCATCTCCATTCGTCGATCAAGCATTGACCCCCCTTCACATTGGTTTGAGTCATTCCCCCTTTCGAGCAATGCCGCTGTTGCCCAAGCAAGCCAGATCTGGATGGACAAGGCTCACCATCGCCACGCTTGAGCACTACTCGCCTTCGCCGCGTGACGACTCGATGCCATTTGAGCCGTCGTGCCTCCGCCTTTACTCCGCCGTGCCTCCACATGCAGAACCCGCGTTCGCTGTCGCCCGCCACTACTATTCCTCCATTGTGCTGTCTCCCGCTGCGTCCCAACCAACTTTGAGTCAATGTCATTGCCATTTTCACCATCAAGCTCGTTGTTGCCACCACCGTCGTCCGTCCGTTCGTCCAGCGACGCCTTAGCCGCAAGTAAGGAGAGGGACGTCCATTGGGTCGCGGCCGGGTAGGGTTTTGGCCCAAAATCAGATTGGGCGCGAGTCACGAATTGGGTAAGGTTTTTGAGCAATTCGGGTTTGATTTGGTTTGTTTTTGCATGTGGGCTTGTGGTTTGTGGGCTTATGGGCTTATGGGCTTTTTTTTTTTTTTTTTTTTTTTTAAATATTAGATTGGACTGGGCCTGCACATTAGGCCTAGCCCGGCTAGGTTTTCGCCTGGCTTGATCAGCCGGGTCGCCGGGTCCGGCCTCCTAAAATTTTTTTTTATCATTTTATTATTTAAAAAAAAATAAAAAAAAAAAAAAAATAAAAAAAATAAAAAAAATCAAAAAAATCAAAAAAATCAAAAAATGATGGGATTTGGTTAGGAATTGACATATCTTGCTTTTGTAGCATAATTATGCATTTATGTGTTCGTATTTTGATTATATCGTATGTTTAATTTGCATGTCTAATTATGTTTAATTGCACGTGTTTAACTTTACTGCAATTAGGATCTTGATTGCTATGATTGTTACTTAATGATTGCGCACCCGCACGATCACCTTACATATTAGTGGATAGGTATAAAATCAATCCAAACTGTTTGCCGAAAAATTATTTTGTTAAAATGAACAAGATTAGGTACCGAAAGGGCACTGATTGGTCAATTAGTGTAATCAAGTTCTTGACCCTTGATTCTCTAGTTGCGTAGGAAGTGAGACACACTCTCATGCCTCACTTGGTTTCTAGCCTACCCCAATAGGCTAGTGGCGACTCCTTTTGTGCAAAATTCCTAGAAATATTCCAATGTCACGCGGTGTATAGGCTTGAGAGAGTCCGTGCTTAATCAAGGGCCATAAGCCAATATTTTAGGCAATACTCCTAAACCTACTCCCTCCCCTCGAGGGTAGGTCACGACAGCTTGGCGACTCTGCTGGGGACTTGGTTTTAAACCTTAGAGGACTTAGGCCAAAATTAATCTTGTTCAAAAATATTTTTGTTTGGCAGCGAGGATTCCAGATATGCCCCTAATATGTTAGGTATTAAATGTTTTTACAGTTGGGAGTTATAAGGGGAGGAGTGATTGTTAAATCCTTGTCTTGCCTATAAATTGTCATGTTTGCATTTTCTGCATTGTATTACACTATGGCACACACTACCTGCCGTCGGACCTGGGCTGCATAGGATCATCTATAATGGTGTTGAGGTGGATGCCACTCCAATTACAACCATGCAGTACGAGTTGCCCATCTCAACCCCGGAATTTCTTTCTTGATGTCAAAGATCCCCACCCTAGTTTGCGATCATGCAACATTGGTTGGTTCTTTGACGAAACCAGAGTCATGGGTAACACGACCTAGCCATGATCTTGCTAATTCAGTCTGGTGATCCTATGGCTCCATTTTGAACCGAATAGAGTAGAAATCGAACCACATCTCATGTGCATGTATATATAATTGGAAAAAAAAAACAAAGACAAAGGTCGGCACCCATTGTAAGTATCATTTTCCTTTTTATTTGCTCATTTTGTATTGAACTTCCATCTTGGAATTCGCGAACATCAATCAATTACCCTCAATGCTGTAGGCTTATAATTGAAAAAAAATTGGCAATCACTTTTGATAAGTGAACATTGAATGCAAGTTCTAAACACTTTGATTTGGCCCTATTGAACACATGGTTTTGTTTAAATTTCTAGTTATGGGCTTGAAATCATTTTGAAAAAAAAAAAAAAACTTGCAAGTGGTGATTTTATATTGGGGCACAAAAATTGAGATTGCACATTTTATTTATTTATCAAATCCTCTCATTCTCACATTTTGGAACTAAAATGCAAATCATTTTGTGCACAAATTTCTCAAAATAGAAGTCATTTCATTTTTCTAGGAGTAAAATCACAAATCAATCTTTCAAAAATCAATGACGCTTTTGCATACGAAACTTTTGGAATAAAAGTGGACATTCGATTGATGGCCGTGGATTGATTATTTTAATAATGTTTTCTTTTATGATAAAATCTTGGTGAAATACTAAAACACTGTAATAAGAACTGTGGGGCATGTGCCGCCGCCTCGATTTTATTGTAAGAAGCGACCTCATTGAGATATCATTTTCTCTCATTCACGTACTGACATTGTCGTCTTTTTGTAGGTTATGCACGATGCTCCTTGGCATTCTCGTGGTGACTACATAAAGAAGTGAATTCTAGAGCTAGGACAAGAGTTGATTTTTACTTTCATCCGTGGAAGAGTTTCTTGTATTTTATCATTGTCTTTTTTCTTGTTAAGAACCATATTTTTAGTTTTGAGTTTTGCATGCGAGCCCAATCGGCACTTTTGTAAATCATGCAACTCACACTTTTGAGTAATTAAATTTGATTTCATAAGAAAAAAAAGAAAAAAAAAAAAAATCATTCTTAAGAAAAAGACACTTGAAGTATTTCAAATGGACCCTTCGAGCTGAGTTGTTATACCTTAACTTTGAAATGTTTTGAAAAAAAAAAAGTTTCAAGAAGGATTTGCGTAAAAATTTATCTCTTCACTTAGTCGCTTCCTTGAGTTGGTCCATAAATGATAGTTTGAGATGGTAAGGTTGTAATTGTTCCAGTAGGGACTTTTGATATAACAACTCATTCGTTCATCCATTTTTGTTAAATAGGTAAAATAAAGGGATGTGTATAGTTCCTAAATGATTCCCAATCAGGCGAGGAAATAATATGTCCAATCTTTTCTTTGCAGGCAATAAATGGGCAAAGCATCTAAAGAACAATATCCCCAAATGTGGAAACAATGAGCAATCCCTCTCATTTCAAAGCAAGATATTTAAAAACACATCTAATGATCCATATTTAAAATTTTCAAGCTCCTTGTCAATTAAATGTCTCTTCGAAAAGTGCATTTGAAAAAAAGTAGGAATTGAACTTTGCAAATTGTTGTATACAATAAAGAAATGCTTTTTATGGATAAAATCAGGGCCACATAGCTATTTTTCAATCAATTCTAGCGACTTCAAGCAAAGTTCATACCTGAAGAACGGAAACACGTGAAGGGTAAATGGTGTCAATTCCAATTGCTCATTTTGATAGCGTCTCTGACATGATTCTATCTTTCCTCTGATGGGAAGACATCAAATGCTTAAAGGCAAATGCAAGTGAAGGGTAATGCCAAGTTACCAAATATTCACGAAGATGAATCCAAGAGATGTTAGCGCCCAAAGGATGAAAGCAGATGAAGGGTTATAATGTATCATTACCAACATTTCAATCCCTAAAGATTTTTACACTAACATATTCTTTCACATTATTTACAGAGTTATCGAGTCACCATGTTGTAGGTAAGTACCTTTCTTCTCATTTTTTTAAATTAATTAAAAAATGGGGAATTTCCATTACAAAAAAAGAAGGAACTTTTGGTGCTTTTCTAGAGACGAGCACAAAAATGATAATTGAGAAAAAAAATTTCTACAAACTTTTTGAGCATCCTTTTTATCTCAAAATTGTTTTCTCGTTTTGAGGATTATTCACTTTGAATCAAAATTCCCTATGGAGATTAATCTACTTAGACGATCTTAGCAGAGTGAAAAGGAGATGTTAATCATGCCAAGTAGAGGATACTTAGGATGAGGAAAGGCAATCCATTTCCAAACACATCCTTCAAACACTTTTGAGAGTTGTGTGAAAAACAACATTTTCTTTGGACGAATGATTCATTCGCATTGAGCGTAAAGATCGAAATGATAAAGGCGTTTCCTTCATCAATCCTAAGCATTGCGCTAATCTCTTGCTATCCCTTTGGGCCGAAAAAAAGATGATCCTTCAAAGTACCCCTATCGAGAACGACCCTACTTGGGGGCAACATAGGAGATAATAGTTGTGTTGTAGAGCGAAAGATTGAGAAAGATTCTATTACTTTCACTTGCATCAATCTTCTATTGATAGCTTCAGAGGAATTCTCATCAAGAGCTTTGAGGGTGCTAGTATGAACACCTAGAGGGGGTGAATAGGTGTATAAAATAAATCTTGGCAAGTATATGCGGAATAAAATAAACTTCAAACAAAGGAGTTAGGGAAGAGAGTAAGAACACATAAATTATAGTGGTTCGGCTTAATCCAAGCCTACGTTCACTCTCCCACGCTAACAGCCTTCTTGGCTGGACTCCACTATGCAATCAACAAGAGATTACAACTTCGAGTGCAAATACTTAGTAGTAGATCACACTATCTTACTAAGTCACTCTTTTGGTATTTCTCTCACGATTACAAACGTTTAAGCTCTCAAGAGACAAATATATGATCGAAAGTCGCTCAGACTTTGGAATTATAAATTCTACGCTCCGTCTCTTACTTGCTCATCGGTCCATGATCTCCTTAAATACTCCTCCACTTCCAAACTACCCGTTGGACAGTACCCCGGAGAATCGTCTTCCAATATACCAATTGGATAGCTCTATATCTAGAAGATTTGGTAGCCGTTGAGTGACAAAGGTAGAATCCCAAATTGATTCCGATCGCCCATATAAACGAAATCTTGGTTTCCATAAGTAAAGCTTCTTCGTATAGAAAGTTCTCATCTTCAAGATCTAATCGTCAATCAAATAGATTGAATCAATCAAATCAATCTTGATGTGGAATCCAAACTAGATCACTAGCCGTTATATGATTGGGCTTGAGTTACGTTACATTGAATCTGGATGTAAAGTCTGAGAGCAATAGACTTTACAATCTGAGTCTGTAGACTTTACAATCTGGGTCTAAACATATCTGCTTCTGAACAGATTTAGTTTTAAGGTCTGTACCCAGTTCAGCTTCAGAATAGAGTCTATCTTCTGGTTCAGCATTCATGTTCAGTCTGGAATTAGTTATGGTTGACAGACTTCTGATATAGAACAGACTTTGACACTAAAGTCTGGCAGTCTTCAGACTTTGACACAAAAGTCTGGAAATCTTCATAATATACTTTGGACATATGTTACGTTCAGTCTTCTGGCTGTCTTTAGACTTTGACAATATCCTTTACATGTTCTATCATCTGCATGGTCTATTACTCAACCATCAAACATGTTAGTAGCCTTTGATTTATTTTGTCATCTTCAAAACATCATAAGGGATTTCCCTAACAATCTGCCCCTTTTTGATGATGACAAAACAATCTCTGAATATGCAGATTTGTAAACATGCTTTTAAAGATATTAATTTAAATCAAAGGATATCATAAGATAGCAAATAAATTGAGCATAACAATATATAGAAAAATAATCGTAGCTCAATATTATGCCATAGATAATATCAACCAATCAACATATATGCATATTCATATATTCTCTCCATTTTTGTTATAATCAAAAAGTGATAATAATGGAAAAAGTATCACGTAGAGAATGATAACAAATATCTCGCATGAATCACAATTTCCAAAAATCAGCTTTTATAAAGTAAGTCGAATATTAAAAATATGCAATATAGCTCACTTCGATCATATATATCAGCAAATATCCAATAAAAATCACAGATGCAGCATGAAATTCACGTACACTTTTTGTCATAATAAAATGATAATATCAGTAAGAGATTTGTCAATGACAAAAGGTAATAAAAGATGCACTAACCAGATTTTTTTGAACAAATTCTAACACATTTACCTTTCATTCCATCCATAATAAGATCAAGATCAATCCAAAAAGATTTTTCCATAATTGATCAATACTCCCCCTCAATTTGTTGCCTTTTTGAGATGATCACGATTCTTTTCTTTTTCTTTTAGATTCGCTTTCTCCCCCTGTGATCACGACAATATTTGCGAATAGAAACAATTGTTGCTTGTTGAACAAAATATATTTCCAGTATTTTCTTTGTAGTAACAACATCCGCAACGATCACTTGCATTTTGAAATTCGAGGCAAAAATTTATTTTCTTCAATCAAGCTCTTCTCGAATTCAACCTGCATAAACAATTGTCGTAGGAGATATTTTCTGATTGCACCAAAATTTGTGTAGATTCGCAATCATCCTTCCCTTAAAGAATTTCCTGCAATCAACTCATTTCCCCTTTTGGTATCCATCAATTTGGATCCTTCCATTTCGTTAGAGTAAATATGAAAATCTCTATAATCAAATATTCTTTCTTAATTCATCGTAACAAAGTATTCAAAGAAAGAATATTGTGCACAATGATATTTCGAAAAATAAATTCTCACTTAGTCAAAGCACAATAAAATCAGGGAGAATGAAATATTTGAATATCTAAGAATATCTTGCATCATCACGTAAAACAGATTTTCACTTTGCAAAATATGATTAAATCTGAGAGTATAAAATTAGACAAAATAATTTGAATTATCTCAAATAATCACACGTACTAAATCAAATCTCAACTCACAAATCACCAAAAAAAAAATCATACGATTCTTTCTTCCATAAAGCAAAATATGATCATTATAAAATCTGAATCAATCAATGATATATCGAATTTCAAGTATAATGAGAATTATGTGCTCAAAAACATTCCTTACCAACTTCTTCTTTTCCTTTATTTCCTCGATTTCCTTATCAGATTCTGAGTCTGTGTCCGAGTCAGACTTTGATTCTGAGTCTGTGTCTGAATCAGATTCAGATTCTGAATGTACCATCGAGCATAGATTTCCTTGCTCATCATCTTCTTTTATTGTTCTTTTCTGGCCATTTTGCTTGTATTTTCTTCCATCAAAATACGGTGGTCTTGTGTTGCTTTGCCCTTCCATAAGTCTTGGTGCCAACATACTAGCCATAAAGAATCTTTAGCTCAAAAGTAAAAACACTTTTATAAACCGAGCACTTGGCTCTGATACCAATTGATGGTGCTAATATGAACACCTAGAGGGGGTGAATAGGTGTATAAAATAAATCTTGGCAAGTATATGCGGAATAAAATAAATTTCAAACAAAGGAGTTAGGGAAGAGAATAAGAACACATAAATTATAGTGGTTCGGCTTAATCCAAACCTACGTCCACTCTCCCACGCTAACAGCCTTCTTGGCTGGATTCCACTATGCAATCAACAAGAGATTACAATTTCGAGTGCAAACACTTAGTAGTAGATCACACTATCTCACTAAGTCACTCTTTTGGTATTTCTCTCACGATTACAAACGTTTAAGCTCTCAAGAGACAAGTATATGATCGAAAGTCGCTCAGACTTTGGAATTATAAATTCTACGCTCCGTCTTTTACTTGCTCATCGGTCCATGATCTCCTTAAATACTCCTCCACTTCCAAACTACCCGTTGGACAGTACCCCGGAGAATCGTCTTCCAATATACCCATTGGACAGTTCTGTATCTAGAAGATTTGGTAGCCGTTGAGTGACAAAGGTAGAATCGCAAATTGATTCCGATCGCCCATACAAACGAAATCTTGATTTCCATAAGTAAAGCTTCTTCGTATAGAAAGTTCTTGTCTTCAAGATCCAATCGTCAATAAAATAGATTGAATCAATCAAATCAATCTTGATGTGGAATCCAAACCAGATCACTAGCCATTATATGATTGGGCTTGAGTTACGTTACATCGAATCTGGATGTAAAGTCTAAGAGCAATAGACTTTACAATCTGAGTCTGTAGACTTTACAATCTGGTCTGAACATATTTGCTTCTGAACAGATTTAGTTTTAAGGTCTGTACCCAGTTCAGCTTCAGAATATAGTCTATCTTCTGGTTCAGTATTCACGTTCAGTCTGGAATTAGTCAGGGTTGACAGACTTCTGATATAGAACAGACTTTGACACTAAAGTCTAACAGTCTTCAGACTTTGACGCAGAAGTCTGGAAATCTTCATAATATACTTTGGACATATGTTACGTTCAGTCTTCTGGCCATCTTCAGACTTTGACAATATCCTTTACATGTTCTATCATCTGCATGGTCTATTACTCAACCATCAAACATGTTAGTAGCCTTTGATTTATTTTGTCATCTTCAAAACATCATAAGTGATTTCCCCAACAAGCTTGACTCATCCCAAGGTTAAGAAAAGCATTTCCTTCTCTACCCAAACATCAATACCCATTACGTTAACCAATTTGGAGCCGATTATTCATTTCTGAACCCTGAGCGATGATCATCTCCCTTCACTGGGGCAATGCATAAGAATTGACCAAATATAATTGACAGTCATGAGAAAATGTGAAAAACATCTTGAAAGTCATAAGAGTTACAAAAATTCCAAGAGCAAAAAGTTTGACAAACTAGGGAGCATGAAAAAGTAGTATGTTTGGTAAAAGCAAGACCAATGCCCATCAAGAAAAAGAACCAAAAAGCTGCATCTTATGTGAAAGAAAAATTATCAAAGTCCAAGTGCCTACGTAAAAAAAATCATCGCAAGTATAAATGAAATTAGAGAGGAGCCAACGGGTTAATTGAAAGAATTCTTCTGGAAAGTGCCAACGGTCGAAAAGGCATAGATGAGTATTTAAGGAGGTTTTTCAAGTCGTTCGATAGAGAGCGTGAAAGAAGAATTCCAAAGTCTAAAGCTTCCAAATCACTTGTTCTTCATCATATAGTGCTCAAACTTGTATTTGAAAGAGAGAGAAACACTAAAGAGTGACTTTGTGAGAGTAATAAAAACTCTTTACTAAGAAGTCAAGATTATAAGGCTGTAATTCTCTTTTAATTCATAGTGAAAACCAGCCAGAAGGCTGTTAACATGGGAGAGTGGACATAGGTTTAATTTAAGCCGAATCACTATAAATCTTGTATTCATTTTCTCTTCCTTGAACTCATTTACTTTATTTGTTGTGATATCTTTCTGTCTTTCGAAATAGTTGTTAAAGTTTGAAATTCTTTCAAAGTTTATTGTTCATCAGACTCAGTTTAAAAGTAAAGTAATTTTATTGCATTTCGCAAAATTTGTTTTCACATCTATTTACCCTCTCTAGGTATTTATACTAGCTCTTTCACTATCGGCTGCAAATAGGTATACAAGATTAAAAGTGATTTCAAAGGGAATATTGAAAAGTTTAAAACCATATTAGTAGCTAAGGGTTTCATTTAAAGAGAAGTAATAGACTATAAAGCAACATTTTCTTCAATTTCTTCTAAAGATTCTTTTAGAGTGATTTTGGTATTGGTAGCTCATTTTGATATGGAGTTACATTAGATGGATGTTAAGACTACTTTTCTAAATGGAGACCTTAATGAGGAGGCTTATATGGTACAGCCTGAAGGTTTTGCGGCAAATGACTCATGTAAGCTTATATGTAGATTGAAAAAGTCTATTTATGGCTTTAAGTAAGCTTCTAGACAATGTTATTTAAATTTTTATAGTGTTGTCACTTCATTTGGATTTATTGAGAATAAAGTAGATCGGTATATATATTGCAAGGTTAGTGGGAGGAAAAATATTTTTCTCATACTTTATGTGGATGATATCTTACTTGCAAGTAGTGACATCGGATTATTGCATGAGATAAAGCGAATGTTATCGAAATTTTTTGATATGAAAGACCTTGGTGAGGCGGCTTTTGTTCTTGGCATTGAGGTCTAAAGGGATCGTTCTCGTCGTTCATTAGGTTTGTCTCAAAGGGCATATATTGATCGTATTTTAGGAAGATTCAATATGCAGCATTGCAAACTAAGAAATGCTCATGTTATTAAGGGTGATAAATTGAGTTTTTTACAATACCATAATTCAGATTTTGAGAAAGCTCAAATGAAGAATGTACCTTATGCTAGTGTGCTTGGAAGTATCATGTATACTCAAATTTGTAATAGATCAGATATTATCTTTGCGACATGACTTTTAGGTCATCAGTCAAATCTAGGATGCTATCATTGGGTTGCTACTAAGAAGGTTTTAAGATACTTAAAGAGAATAAGATATTATATGCTGATTTATAGACATGTTCTGGACTTGCAACTAGTAGGGTATTCAGATGTAGATTTTGCTGGCTATCAAAATGATAGGAAGTTAACGACATGATACATATTTATGTTGGTATGAGGTGTAGTATCATAGAAAAACGAGAAACAAAAATCTATATCTTCTTCTACCATGTAAGCAGAGTTTGTAGCATGTTTTTTAGCTGCTACTTAGGCTATTTGCCTATGGAACCTCATTAGGGAATTAATAGTTTTTGATTTTGTGGATAGGCCCATATAGTTATATTGGGCAGAAGTCCAGCACAAGTGCCATAACTTGACATGGGGGACACTTAAGTGCCATAACTTCAAAATGGTACACTTGAGTGCCAGTTTGAAGTTAAATATGACACTTAAGTGCCACTTCAGCAAAAATCCGGCCAAATGGCTGACGTGACGACTTTCCGGCGAGTTTGGTTCAAAACGGCGTCGTTTTGCACGCTAACATAGCGGAGAAAATGAAAAAATGACATAGTTTCGTGTTTACGTGTAAATAATAATATAAAAATTAATTAAATTAGACTTAAAATTAATTTTATTTAAAAAATTAAAAAAATTAAAAAAATTAAAAAAATTAAAAAATATAAAAAATTAAGAAAATTTTAAAATTTTAAAAATTTTAAAAAATTAAGAAAAATTTAAAAAATTAAGAAAAATTTCAAAAATTCAAAAAATTAAGAAAATATAAAAAAATATAATTTTTTTTAAAAATTAAGAAATTTTTAAAAAAATTAAGAAAAATTAAAAAAAAAAAGGGGGGGGGAGGTTGAATGGGGTGGCAGAGGGCCGAGCCCTCTCGCCGCCGCCGTTGCCGGCCCTTCCCGGGCCGGCGACGGTGGGAGGTGGCGGCGGCGAGGGCTCATCCCTCGCCCGCCTCGTTCGACCCCCCCCTTTACAATTTTTCTTAATTTTTTATATTTTCTTAATTTTTTGAAATTTGAAATTTTTCTTAATTTTTTAAATCTTTCGTAATTTTTTGAAATTTTAAAATTTTAAAATTTTAAATTTTTCTTAATTTTTTCTTAATTTTTTTAAAATTTTTTTTCAATATTTTAAATAAAATTAATTTTAAATCTAATTTAATTAATTTTTATATTATTATTTACACGTAGACACAAAACGGCGTCGTTTTTACATTTTCTCCGGCATGTCAGCGTGCAAAACGACGCCATTTTGGACCAAATTCGCCGGAAAATGGCCACGTCAGCCATTTAGCCGGATTTTCGCCGGAGTGGCACTTAAGTGTCCAATTTTACTCCGATATTGGCACTCAAGTGTACCATTTTAAAGTTATTGCATTTAAGTGTCCATTCGTGCCAAGTTATGGCACTCCAGGTGTCCCAACCTCAGTTATATTGTGATAATAACTCTACAGTGTTGTTTATTAATAACAAAAGAAGTCTTAAGGGGTCTAAGCATATAGAAGGTTAATAATTTGACCATAAAGGAATCAATAGAGGATGGTGACATTGTAGGAGACCATATTCCTACAGATAATATGATTGCAGATCCACTAACTAAAGGCCTATGCCCTTGTGTGTTTGAGCGACATGTCATTAGCGTGGGCTTGGGAGCATCTTGAGATACTGTTATTTAGAGGGAGTTATGTTTTATTTTTCCTTTAATAAAGTTTACATTTGTATTTGTTACAATTTAGTAACACTTTGATATATATATATATTGACTTTTATATTCAATAAAAAATTCTTTAAATGAATTGTTATTATGTTGAATATATATTGATAAAAGTCCCAAGATATTGTATAAACCTTGAGTGGAAGTTAGGGGCATTCGGTTATTAGCCTTGTGCATATGTCTTGTTATACATAAAGAAAGATTAACAGTAAAGATAAGGCATATGTGGGTTCATTGAAAAAACTTATGACCATGGAAGGCTCTCTGCGTATACATACAATTACTGTCATGATTCAGTGTTTAAGACTTTATAGGATGGAATTGACTATTAAGAATTATCTTTAGACCAAAGTTCACACATACAGTACAATTTCAATTAATATAGCTCAAGTGGGGGAATATAAAAGTTTTCTTAATGTGGACTACATTAATTGATATTATAATTTACCGTTTTACAGGTTGGTCTAAGGTGAGATAGAATGTTTCTTAATTAGTTTAATATGTGGTTGGTGCCTGTAATGAGAGGGTCTAGTTAGAAACTTTATAAATAGTGCTCAAGTCTCTCATTTAACCCAAATTCTCACAAGTATCATTACAAAAGGAATGTTTACTTAGCACTAAAGGGTGAGGGGGTCGTCTCATTAAGCTAGTGATATAGAGGGGGATAGAGGAGAAGGACTTGTATGTGCGTCATTGATTTTCCGTTTCCGCATCAAGAATGATGGATTCCAAAACTGGTGCGTTAATCTTTCTACTCGATTATCTGTGCTCTTGTTCTAGTTATGGAGATCATAGGATTGCACGTTTTGCACCTTACATATTTGTTTATTTTTGGCATGCATTTCTACAGTGTTTGCTAAGTTGAAGGTTTGTGGAAAGGTTCTTCTACCAAAAATTCATGTAGAGAATGACGCGATGACGTTCCTGTATGAGAGAACTCAATCAAAATTTGGTAGAACCAATGTAGCTAGACTTGGGAAAATTGTCTTATTTATTTATTTATTTATTATTTATTATTTTCCTTCTCCTCCCTTAAATAAATGGGATAAAAAAAGACCGTACTAATACTTTTCAGTGTAAATGCCATAAAAATCCCCCAAATTTTGCCCTTTGCGACATATATATCCAAACTTTTTTTGTGCAACCGAAAACTACACAAATACCCATAACTTTTTTTTTTTTGTGACACAAGAAAACCCAAATTTATACATGTGCAACATATATATCCTCTATTTCAATTCAATCTATGGTATTAATATAAGTTAGGGGATTTTTATAATGAAAAAACAAAAGTTTGGGGTATTTGTATCATAATGGACAAGATTAGGGTTTTTTGTGACACAAAAAAAATTATGATATTTATGTCTCATTAGGCATATTTTTTGCGTTACTTGTGAATATTTCTTTTCCTTACTTTATTTTTTGTGTGGTTAGTTCAACTGCACACTTTTCGAATTGATAAAATGGGTGGTGAAAATTTGATGGCTGCAATTTACTTAGGAGCTTCTAAAAATGAGGCTTAAAGGCCTTCATGAGCTTAATTAGGCCATGGACCGTGATGGCAATGAGTCACCACAATGCGAAGATAATAAACAATAATGGGCCTCACAAAAAAGATGACACTGTATAGAGCTATTATTGTTCACTAGACATGCTGGTGAGCCACATTGATTATTGAAATTGATAAAAATATTACAACGTCATATACTAACAATCCAAAATTGGAGTTGGTATTTAAGTCGTTTTTTTATTATTTAAATAGTACATAAGTGATTCGATGAAAACTTTTTGCACCAAATGAGCGCTGTATGGAACTTTTGGCATATCTAGTGTCCTTATGTCAAAAAAAAAAAAAAAAACTTGATTAAAGATGAAAGTGAAGTTTTATGAGGAAAAAGTAATCACGTTTTCTTATTTATGAACCTGTAACAAAGAAAAAGTTGACAATTTCTTAAAAAAAAAGGTGGCAAACTAAGAAAAAAAATATCAATAAGTAACTCAATAGACAAGTTGGAAAAAATATTTGAATGTTGATAAGTAACTCAAATGAACATCAATATTCTAAAGGAGTTGGTAAGTCAATTCGATAAAAGTTGGTAAACCATTCTAATTTAGGTTAGCAATTTCATGTAAAAGTTGGCTTATTTGAAGTTTTGGCACACTATGCAAATAAAAGCAAGTAGATTAGAACAAAAATAATTAATTTGCAAATTATCATAAAAATGGATAATTTTGTAAACGTTTTTGATAAGTTATGGAAAGTTACCTACAAAAAAAGTCACGCGTCATTTTCTGTACAAACCGGCTTTTTTGACACTTTTGAACTTATTGATATTTTTCGTGCAAAAAAAAAGACTTATTGAAATTTACAGGCACAAAAAAATCCATATTTTACATTAAACAATAAAGTTCTGCAAGACAATGTGATGGATTATGGCCAACACATCAAGGATCATACCATACAATAAAAGCTCCGACAACATTAATATCTGCCCCTTTTTCTCATTTTGCCGGATTTATCTCAAACTTATTATTGCCAAATGAGAATACATACAGCAAAGAAATGAAGAATCAAGTTTAACCACGGAATAGGTTCAATAATTTATGTATTCTTTGAAGCAAATAAATAAATCTTGACATGAAAGTGTAAGGGAAGAAAATTGTTCAAAAAGCCCTAAATCTATTGTGTAATGGTTAATTTTGACATAAAATTTTTAACTATGTGAATTTAGTCCCGAAATTTTTAACGATTGGTTAATTTAGTTCTTAACTTATCAATTATATCAATTTAATTCTAAACTCTTAGACGATTTGTCAATTTAGTCCTAAAACCTTTCGATGATTTATGGCCAAAATTTCCCGACTTGACTAAATTGATAAATTATTAAAATTTTTTGGATTAAATTGGCATGATTAAAGATTTAGGACTAAATTGACAATCATCAAAAGGTTTAGTAGTGAATTGGCACAATTTAAATGTTTAGAACCGCCATAAAATAGGTTTAGAATATTTTGGACAAAGCGGTTAGAATTATTGAAATATTACAATTACATAATACGCTAGACTTGCAAAATTAGCAACACCATACCCATATGCATCCCCTTAATTATGAGTCTTATTACACAGATCAATCTGAAAGTACATACTAATAATGATATTTTCCCTCATACATCCGGGAAAAGTAGGGTTTCAGAGGCATAATCAATAGACTATTGATTTACAATGACCAAATTGGTGTGATAACATTTGGTCCAAACTTTACATTGGCAAGGGATTGACGAAGAGTGATGTCACATAATCTTTGAGCTTGGTGTTAGAATGGGTGTAATTATCTCCATCGCTATATAACACATCAATCACCCGCGAGAAATTGAGCATTCGTTTGAGAACCGACATTGGGACTGCGGTTGGACGAAGAAACTCTTCATTGGTGTCCTTCCATGCATCAATGACTCCTTTATGGAGTTCCTCCGCAGCTTCTTGCTCTGAGATGCCACGGTATTTCATGAGCAACTCCACCGCAGATACTACATGCCCCCTCTTTTGCTCAAACTGTATGTCAAACAACATTGGTGTAATTAGATTAACTAGTGGTGGGATCTAATTTTTATTAGAATGATGGAGGATAATTATGTCTTTATTATACCTCGTGAGAGGAAACATCATCCATGAGCCTACAGATGGTTTGTGTAGCCTTCACGCTCTTGCAATCACCGACCGACCATTTAAGAACATGTTCTGTGACCACATCGCCCATTCCTATAAGTGACGTAGTCGATAACATTCCATATCCAGTTGTTATTAGTTGAAGCGGCATGTACTCTTCTAGTGTTGGTATATAGTTGGTATGGAACCATTTGGCTTCCTGAAAGTATGCTCCCACTAGCTTCTTCATCTGAGAAATTAAACATGCACACAAATTTCAGATTTCTAACTAAAGATTGCCTTCGATGCATGTAAAGTTTATCGATGATGCTTACCACTTCTTTTGCGTAGATAAGGCGGTACGATCTTCCTTTTGCAGCCAATTGATTCCCAATATATTCATAGAGCTGGAGAAACTCCTTGAAATAAGCTTGCATATACTCTTGTAATCCATCCATGGCATCAAAATCCCACCTGAATTCAAGTTGTAGAAAGTGACACACTTAACTCTATACAAAGTTGATCAAATTCAAAAAATTGAGAAAGAGTGTGGATTCCGTACTTTTGGATTGCTTCATTGAGGAGTGCAAGTTCTTCCAATGTGCCATAGACATCGTAGATATCGTCCATAATGGAAGTGAGGGAGATCACTTTGGTGAGTATCTCTCTGGCCATGGCAAATTCCGGCTCGAAATATATTCCCGTGGTCCAGAAGAACAACTCCACAATCCTGTCTCTAGCGAATGGGAACTTTCTTGGAACATCTATATTCTTCCACCACCTATGATTAAATGAACATGAGCATAACTGAAAGTACTTTAGTCCAACAAATTTGCATAGCTGTACTCCTTTTTTCACTTGTAAAGGACTTTGACAAGCACTATTCAAAAAGGTAAATTGAAGATAGATTAGTTAATCTTTGAAAAACACAACAAGAAAAATCGATAGTTCGGGCATTGCTAAAACATAGTGTAGAAGCTAATTTTTGATCATATAGTTAAATGATGTTACTGAACCTAGAAATCTTGCCAAGTTCCTTCTGGTGTTGCTCTTGCAGTAAGTTGAAATCTAGTTTGGCCAAGGTAAGCAAAACTTCATCATGTGAAGGCTCTTCTTGGTAGAGTGGAATATAGCGGCTCGCCTCGAGCCTTGGCAATCCCTTGCGAAGTGGTTGCTTTAGAGCATGACTCACTTGTTTCGCAAGACTAGTGCTCACTTTGCTTTCATTGATCGATTCAAGGTGAGTTTTAGCAAATGGAAGTGCTTCGTCCAAGATTGAATCGCCATGACACCTTAAATGGCAAGCTTCATATAGGCTCAACAATCCGCGCACATCACTTATGAGCGACTCTCGGAAGTTCCCTTTGCTATCTTTGAATTTGTCAAAGACCTCTGTGAATCAACCAACATGGAAAAATGATGCAAGTGATTAGAAATTAGGAAGGGATACACGCTTGGTTACTGTTCTATATTTTCTTGCACGTGTGAAATTCGATTGAGCAATAGGAGGATTTTAATAGATATCTTATTGGATTGGTGCATTACATATGAGACGTACCTGATGAAATATTGTAACCATGTTGTCGCAGCAATCTAAAGATGAGAGCGACTGTGTGAGGGTCATCTACCTTAAAATCTTCATGATCAAGTCGAGAGTAACTTTTGTGGATTTGTTCCAATTGCTCATCTACTTCACGTTCAAAATGGTACTCAATTCCCAAGCGTTGGATTTGATCAATCAAGTGAAGCTTTGGTAAGGGTTTGTCCACGACATCAATCAGCATCTTCTTCACCTCTCCTTTCAGTTCCTCAATTTGTCCCTCCACTCTTCCGAGGAATTTGAACTTCTGCAAATATATTGCACGGTGTTTCAAATAAAAGCAAGCACGAAATACGTGGGCTTTACAAAATAAATTTAATCTCGATGGCCACCTATGTGTACCCTATTTAGATATTTCGCTGTTATACGCTCATTCACATGACATGCGGAATTGAACCCCTGAGAACAACGACCATATGAGATGAGGGGGTTAAATGCCACCCATGAGAACAACGACCATATGAGAGGAGGGGGTTGAATGTCATGATGAGATGTTTCTTGTCGCAGAGGACATACCGAGGCCGGTGAAGTTACAAGTATTATCGTTATTTTTCAACCTTCTTTTATCTATTTATGATTTTCAATTTTGTTTTTTTGTGTGGAGAAGGGAACGTGTGTTTATATGAGGCCGATTGTTACCATATAAGAGATGTGGTGGAACTGAAGGAAATCGAAGTAAGTCTACAAAGTGCAATTGCGAGAAAACAAAAGAAGAAGATAACAAAAGGATTTCTAACCACTGAGTTGGAGGGAGAATCATATTTAAGGAAGTAGTCCCCCCATACGCTGGGGTGATAACCCGCCGATCGACGTTCGGTCACATGGCCTGTTCCTTTATTCGGAGGAGCGCATGGAGTTGCTGAGACCTGAGACATATTCTTTCTTCTTACGTGTGTCCAATGCACGAACGGAAGAGAGAGGAGAGGTTTTGTCTGCGTTGCAAAACATCAATACTTGAGGGGTATTATTTATAGACATCATGTTCGCGACCACACTATTTATACTTTTTTTTTTTAGACCAAGCAATTGTTGAGAATACTCCTATTAGATTTTGAAGTTGATTTATTCTCATTCTGAGGAATACTAGACTTTTGTGGAATTCTATCAAAATCTATCTTACATTAGAAGTCTGCCCCACTCTGACGAAGACCCAGACTGAACTCAAGTGAAGAAGGAAGAAATAATCAGACTCAGGATTATTATTTTTCCTTCAAGGACTCAGTACGAAAAAGATATATGTGGCTTTTTGGTTGAAAATCTTACTTACCTTTTTGGATATTATTGATGAAATCAATCACGGATCTGTAAAATCAATTTGGAAGACAAGTTTTTTTTTGGAAAGAATCTACTTATGGGTGACCATGATCATCAGACTTTCATCTTAATCTTCAAACGGCTCAAGATATCTTTTATTGATTCTGTCTAATGGGTTTATTAGAAGAATTCCTTTGGATAGTGCCAACGGTCATAAAGGCATGGAGGAGTATTTAAAGAGGTTTTTCGGGTCTTTTGCAAGTGTGCGTGAAAGCTATAATTTCAAAGTTTGAAGGATCTCAAATCACTTGTTCTTCATCAATATTGCTCGTACGTGTATTCGAAAGAGAGAGAAACTCTAAAGAGTGACTTAGTGAGAGAAAAAGAAACTCTTCATTGAGTAGTCAGTGTTATATTGTTATAATTCTCTTTCGATTCATAGTAAAATCCAGCCAGAAGGCTATTAGCGTGGGAGAGTGGACGTAGGCTTAATCTAAACCGAACCACTATAAATGTCGTGTTCATTTTCTCTTTTCCGAACTCCTTTAATCTATTTGCTCTAATATTTTTCTGAGTTTTGCAATATTTTAAAACATCTTATTTGAGTCTAAATCTTTATCATAAATCTATTGTCTAACGGACACAATTTAAAAGAAAATAGTTTTGTTGCATCTTTAGATAAATCTATTTTTACACCTATTCACCCCCTTCTAGGCATTTATACTAGCTCTTTCACCAATAACATTTCGATGAAGCATAGACGAGTGAGATTATCAGGCCAAACTAGCGAGCCACCTCTCACCGGTTACTTTTGTCAACATTCACGAACAAACTCTTCTTGAAAAGATACTTCTGAAATCAAGGAGGTTCGGCACTCCTATGCCTAGTTAAAGTAGCTCCATGCTCCTACCAACTACGGAGTGACATTTTGCTTTTGGAAACAACAACTGGCATTTAATAAACATTGATTAAAAAGTCCTACCATAGAGTTCCTAAAATAGACTGATAGACTAGATTGACATTACTTAGAGAGATCTGTTGATACCTTTATTTGAAGGAAAAATGAGATAAATAATTTATTAACTTTAGTTTAATATGGAATGTTGTCCTTAGACTTTTAATTTATTCAAAGTGATCCATAAATCTGATCAAGAAAAAAAATGGTCCATGAAATATTAGTAAATATTTAATCAAATCCCTAGATTATATGAAAATATTTAATTTCATCTTTTCATTAATTCAAGTTAATGAAATTTGTTGATATGATTTTCCTATCCGTCAAGTTTGAATTGTGGAACGAAAAAAGAAGAAGTTCATATGTGGATCATGTAAGTAAGATATCAATCTTGGTCATGTTATAATAATCAATGTCAATAAATAATGATGAACATGTGAACGCCCTAACATGTTCTTTTTTCTTTTTCTAAGTAGATACATAATAATATGAACATATTGACTCATCATTTAATAATATCCAACGGAGAGTATATTTGAACAAATGAAAGGACTACACTGGACATATATTAATTATTCATAAATCATATTGAACAAATTAAAAATTTAGGAATGATATTGCACATTCAATCAAAATCTAAGAACTATTTGTGTCTTTTCTCCTTATATGAAAGGAGAGTTCCTTAGACGGACTGAGTCATCCTTCCATGAACTCTCCCTCCGCTTGTTTACTTTTTTCTCTCAAACAACTCTATATCCCCTCTGTTCATTTTTATTCTTTCTCAATCTTCTTTTTGTGCAGTTTTTCCCATTTATTCTATCTCGTCTATTTAAAACTATTGGTATTTATGCAACTTATAGATATTGTTACAAACATGACTCACAAGCTCACACAAGCTGTAATATGATTAAAGTGTCTGGCATATCTAATTTCGCAAGAAGAATCATTAATACGTAATTTTACAAGTTTAGCGTAGTTTACTCAACAAGCTGCAAAATTAGAAGTGATTATGGACTTGCTATCACTCACAGGTGGTAGTAATGATTGAGCTATGATGCTACTCATGTCAGTAAAGACATAAACGAGATAGTCCACATATATTTCGTATTGGTCGGAACTAAAGTGAAAGTAGACTATTAGGGATTTAAAGATAAGATACTCAATTAATTAGTCTTTGAAATATTTATCCAGGATACATAGAAAAATCACGGGATAATTTTTGGAATTTTTCTTCATTAATAATACTAGAGAAAGCCTGGTTGGTTTCGAGACTATTCAACTAAACAAGTCCCTCAACTTTGAATTTGACACGTGGGTTAGAGAGTACAAATATTTGGGAGCCACCTTTACTAGATTAATCAAATGGCTAGATATACGTGAACCGAATTTCAAGTGGAGAGAGTAGAGCACCTGTCGAAATTAGATAATCCATAGACCATCCAAATTTTTTTACATCATTTTCGTTAATGCACTCATCGATAAAAATGAGTCTCTTGAATCGTTATCTTGCAAAATAAGAATTAGAGATAAATGTACCAAAAGTTCTAAAACTTATTATGGAAGTGTAATTAAGTTAGAACTTTCAAAAAGTGTAATTTAATTGTTTCGTTAATTTTTGTCCAATTTGGCAAATGAAAAATGTTGACGTGACTTTTTTGTTAATTACTTTCTCTTTCACGTAGCGTTGACGTGATTAAAATATGAATGATAAGATTAAAACTACGTGTATTTGTCCAAATTTGATTTATTTTAACTGAAATTTTATTTAATTATATTAAAAAATAAGCTAAATCTTTTAAAAAAAAATTTAAGAGGAAGGAAGGAACCTTGCTGCTTTGGCATTGTTGAAAAGCGCGGACGATTGTAGGGTGATAGTGAGTGGGGGCCTCAGGGCCTTAGCCAGATTTGGCTAGGGGCTACTAGATCTAGGCAAGGGCTAGCTAGGTTTGGTGACCTTGGGCCAAATGGCTCTCACTTGCTGTGAGCGAGGGTCATTGGCCACAAGCTGAGGCCCGACGCATGCTGTCGGCCATTGCAAGGGCCGATGATGGTGGGATGGTGGTGGTAGGGGTTCTACAAGTCCTTGCTTGGTTTCCTTGCTTCCTCTTTATTTATTTATTTAACTCATTTTTAATCTAATTTTAAAAAAAATTGGGTAAAAAATCAGATTTGGATAAAAAGGACTTTGTTTTAGCCACGTCAGTACTACGTGAAAATAATAAAAAAGTCACGTCAATATTTTCCATTGGCCAAATTGGGTGGAGGTAACAAGAAGAGTTGATTAGAATAATTTAATAGGTTTTTAAATTTGATTGCACTTTTTAAAAAATTTAGAATTAAATTACACTTTCATGATAAATTTTAGGACTTAAATACAGTTATTCCTAAAATTTATGAACAAGAGGGTTTGATTAAAATTGATTGAGAATAGCAAACATTGTTAAAATTATTGAAAACTTCGAAAAGGTTGGATGAAATACTACGTTTTACGGTTCGTTTAAGCCATATCATGGTACGGGAATATTGTTGAAAATATTAATTAACATTTATTAGCAAGTGATTTCATAGAAGTATTTTAAAAGCCATGAGATGCTTGGGAAGAAACGGGGCTTTAATTACATTCTAAAAATTTCCTTCCGAAAAGCTAGGTGCACTGGGCAGTGATTTTACTTTGCTTTTTACTATTTCCTTTTTCCTTTTTTTCTTTGAATTTTTTTGGTAAAGTGATAATTAAAGTTCGGCTATCATCTAATATGGAGCACTTGAAACCCTTAAGAAATCCATTGATAACATGTTAAGTTATCCGGCATTTTATTTCACATCTTTCTAAAATCTTTTGGAATGATTTATTTTTTCAGTTATAAAGATTGCGGAGGGAAGATAAAAGAAGTTTTTTTTTTTTTTATAACCGATATCTTAGTTATCCTAACACTAACGAACTAGTGATAGGCTGGTAAACCTATGGTTTAATAAGGTCTACACTAAGATTTAACGTGGATTTAATTGAAAGCAGCATGTCATCAAAAAACTCTTCTCCACCTTTGATTATGACTGGCTTTTATAATTTCTGTGATGTTGATTGTTTTTGTGTTTTGTAGAAGTATTCACACTTGAGTTTTGACTATCATATTGCATAAAAAATTAGAGGTTGATCTAAAAATATCATTCACATGATTTGCATTTTATATTACATTTAGTATGTGCATCCCATTAATTGAATGTAGGGCAGATGGTTCATGAATCACATGACATGGCCGCAAAAGACAAACGAGGGGTCTCTCTCTTGCCTGCCCCTTATACACCCAAAAGGAAAAGGAGGGTTAGGCTACAATTCCGAGTAGGGCAGAGAAAGAAGAGCGGAGTCGAAGTAAAAAGACAGAAGCTAAGCTCTTTTCTCCATGGACTGACGCAAGGGGGTCTGTTCCTCTCTCCCTCTCTGGTCTCCATCCACGTTTACACAAAAGAAGCAAAAGAAAGGAAGGAAAAGAAAAAGGGGTCTGCACGTTTTCATGAGAAAGCAAATGGAGAAAAGCTTTCTGGGGCAGTTCACAAAAGAAGTAAAAGAAAGAAAGGACCAAAAAAGGGCGCTCGCACGTTTTCATGAGAAAGGAAAACAGAAAAGAAAATAAAGCTAATGGACAAAATCTTGAGTTGTGCCGTACAGGTTTTGTGAGGTTTGCGGCAACGACCCACAGACGCCATCCGCAACCGCGGCCCTCTCGCGGTGCTCCAACCGACACTGCGTTCGCAGCCGTTGATCGCTAGTCCACGCTGTGCCACGTGCTGCTGTTCTTGCGCGGCCAGACTTGTCCCAGCGACTCCTCCGGCTACGTCTGCAGTCTCCATCTAGCAACCCTAGGCATCTTCAGCAGTGGTGCTATTTAGCCGGCTTTGATTTCGCGATGAAATATCTTTCACCGAGTGTTATTCTCGGCTTTTGTTTAAAAAGGACGGAGGTTATGAGCTAATTCTGCACAGAGATATCAAATGCAATTTAAAGATTGAATTTCCAATTTCAAACAGTACTATACAATCCCGATAATTGATTTACTAATGTTGAGACCCAATTTGAATTATATGATTGAATCTAATCAATAGTACAGCTTTAAGATAATTTGATACAATGTCGGAATTTAATCGGCGACAATACACCTGGATAGATGACACAATATCGATATATAATCAACGACGTTGAACTAGGAATACAATGTCGAAATTTAATCAACAATGTCGCGCTAAGATATAGAAACTCGCTGAAATTTAATCAACAAAGGAAATCTAAACACAACAGCTAAGGAAAACTAAAATACAATAAGGAAATAATATTTGATGTGTTGTTTAGGGGGTTCTTGTTGGATGATTGGTGGTATTTTTACAGGAGCTTGGTAACCGCCACTCAGTTATTCTTTCTCAATCTTGTTTTTGTGTAGTTTTTCCCATTTAGTCTATTTCGTCCATTTAAAACTACTGGTATTTATGTGACTTATAGATATCATTACAAACATGACTCACAAGCTCACACAAGCTGTAATATGATTAAAGTGTCTGGCATATCTAATTTCGCAAGAAGAATCATTAATATGTAATTTTACAAGTTTAGCTTAGTTTACTCAACAAGCTGCAAAATTAGAAATGATTATGGACTTGGTATCACTCGCAGGTGGTAGTAATGATTGAGCTGTGATGCTACTCATGTTGGTAAAGACATAAACGAGATAGTCCACATATATTTTGTATTGGTCGGAACTAAAGTGAAAGTAGACTATTAGGGATTTAAAGATAATATACTCGATTAATTAGTCTTTGAAATATTTATCCAGGATACATAGAAAAATCACGGGATAATTTTTGGAATTTTTCATTATTAATAATACTAGAGAGAGCCTGGTTGGTTTCGAGACTATTCAACTAAACAAGTCCCTCAACTTTGAATTTGACACGTGGGTTAGAGAGTACAAATATTTGGGAGCCCACCTTTACTATTAATCAAATGGCTAGATATACGTAAACTGAATTTCAAGTGGAGAGAGTAGAGCACCTGTCGAAATTAGATAATCCATAGACCATCCAATTTTTTTTACATCATTTTCGTTAATGCACTCATCGATAAAAATGAGTCTCTTGAATCGTTAGCTTGCAAAATAAGAATTAGAAATAAGTGTACCAAAAGTTCTAAAACTTATTATGGAAGTGTAATTAAGTTAGAACTTTCAAAAAGTGTAATTTAATCGTTTTGTTAGTTTTGTCCAATTTGGCAAATTAAAAAATGTTGACATGACTTTTTTGTTAATTACATTCTCTTTCACGTAGTGCTGACGTGATTAAAATATGAAGGATAAGATTAAAATTACGTGTTTGATTTTTTTAATTGAAATTTTATTTAATTATATTAAAAAAAGCTAAATCTAAAAAAAAATTAAGAGGAAGGAAGGAACCTTGCTGCTTTGGCATTGTTGAAAAGGGCGGACGATTGTAGGGTGAGGTTAGTAGAGGCCTCAGGGCCTTGGCCAGATTTGGCCATGGGCTACTAGATCTAGGCAAGGGCTAGCTAGGTTTGGTGACCTTGGGCCAAATGGCTCTCACTTGCTGTCAGCGAGGGTCATTGGCCACAAGCTGAGGCTTGGCGCATGTTGTCGGCCATTGCAAGGGCCGATGATGGTGGGACGGTGGTGGTAGGGGTTCTACAAGCCCTTGCTTGGTTTTCTTCCTTCCTCTTCATTTATTTAGTTAACTCATTTTTAATCTAATTTTTTAAAAAGATTTTGGTAAAAAATCAGATTTGGATAAAAATATTGACGTGACTTTTTTATTATTTTCATGTCAGTACTACGTGAAAATAATAAAAAAGTCACGTCAATATTTTCATTAGCCAAATTGGGTGGAGGTAACAAGAAGAGTTGATTAGAATAATTTAATAGGTTTTTAAATTTGATTGCACTTTTTAAAAGTTTTAGAATTAAATTACACTTTCATGATAAATTTTAGGACTTAAATACAGTTATTCCTAAAATTTATGAACAAGAGGGTTTGATTAAAATTGATTGAGAATAACAAACAATGTTAAAATTATTGAAAACTTCGAAAAGGTTGGATGAAATACTACGTTTTACGGTTCGTTTAAGCCATATCATGGTACGGGAATATTGTTGAAAATATTAATTAACATTTATTAGCAAGTGATTTCATAGAAGTATTTTAAAAGCCATGAGATGCTTGGGAAGAAACGGGGCATTTTATTTCACATCTTTCTAAAATCTTTTGGAATGATTTATTTTTTCAGTTATAAAGATTGCGGAGGGAAGATAAAAGAAGTATTTTTTTATTTTATTTTTATAACCGATATCTTAGTTATCCTAACACTAACGAACTACCGATAGGGTGGTAAACCTATGATTTAATAAGGTCTACACTAAGATTTAATGTGGATTTAATTGAAAGTAGCGTGTCATCAAGAAACTCTTCTCCACCTTTGATTATGACTGGCTTTTACAATTTCTGTGATGTTGATTGTTTTTGTGTTTTGTAGAAGTATTGACACTTAAATTTTGACTATCATATTTTATTCTTTATTGCATAAAAAATTAGAGGTTGATCTAATCCTTAGACAAAAATATCATTCACATGATTTGCATTTTATATTACATTTAGTATGTGCATCCGATTAATTGATGTAGGGCTGATGGTTCATGAATATGGCGGCAAAAGACAAACGAGGGGTCCCTCTCTTGCCTGCCCCTTATACACCCAAAAGGAAAAGGAGGGTTCGGCTACAATTCCGAGTAGGGCAGAGAAAAAAGAGCGGAGTCGAAGTAAAAAGACAGAAGCTAAGCTCTTTTCTCCATGGACTGACGCAAGGGGGTCCGTTCCTCTCTCCCTCTTTGGTTTCCATCCACGTTTACACAAAAGAAGCAAGAGAAAGAAAGGAAAAGAAAAGGGGTCTGCACGTTTTCATGAGAAAGCAAATGGAGAAAAGCTTTCTGGGGCAGTTCACGAAAGAAGTAAAAGAAAGAAAGGACAACAAAAGGGCGTCCGCACGTTTTCATGAGAAAGGAAAACTGAAAAGAAAAGAAAGCTAATGGACAAAGGCTGCGTTTGGATTTGATTTTTTAGGCTTCCAAAGCCTTTGGGCTAAAAATGGGTGTTTGACAAAAAAATTTGCAAGTACTTTAGCTCAAAACTTGCCTTTTGAAGGCTGAAAGCCCAAGGCAGGGGTACCCTTGCCTTGGGCATTTAAGCTTTCTCGGTAAGCTGGGGTTACTGTTCATATATATTTTTTCCAAAATTATCCTTTCGAACTTTTTGTTTTTCCGGTTTTTGCCCTTGTGAGGAGCACTGTTCATCATCTCCGTTGAGGGTGGCCCCGGCGGCAGCTGCTCGGGTTGCGCGACCGCCGGCGAGGTCACGCGACATCCGGCGAGGTCGCGCGACCCAGGCGCGGCCCTCGCCGAGGTCGCGTGACCTCAGGCGAGGGTTGGGTAGCCTTGGCGACGGCCGATTGGGGTCGCGCGACCCAGGCGTGGCTGTCGCCGAGGTCCCCTGACCTCAGGCGCAGCCCTCGCCGAGGTCCCCCAACCTCAGGCGAGGGTTGCGTAGCCTCGCGACGGCCAATCGGGGTTCTCGGAGGTTGAGGTGGCGTCGCGCGACACATGCGACCTCGCCGGCCCAGATCCGGTGTTGCTGGAGGTCGCGATGGCGTCACGTGACCTCGCCGACCAAAATTCGGGGTCGCCGGAGGTCGCGACGGCGTTGCGCGACCTAGCCGGCCCAGATCCGAGGTCGCGACGGCGTCGCACGACCTCGCGGGCCTAGATCCGTGGTCGCCGGAGGTCTCGACGGCGTCGCGCGACCTCGCCGGCCCATATCCGAGGTCGCGACGGCGTCGCGCGACCTCGCCGGCCCATATCCGAGGTCGCGACGGCGTCGCGCGACCTCGCGGGCCCGAATCCGAGGTCGCCGGGGGGTCGCCGTCGGCCGTCGGATCTTTGCCGCCCTTGCTGGTTTTCATTTTTTTATTTTTTTTTTATTTTTCTTTTGATATTTTTTTTTTCACAAAAGTTCTTTGTCCCCCAAAACCATTTTGCTCAAAGGTATTTCACAAAGGGCTTTTAAATTACAATTTACCAAACACAATTTGCATTTTGGAAAACACATTTAACTCAAAGGCCTTTGCATTTTCCTAAAGACTTTCCCCAAAAGTCTTCCCAAACGCACCCAAAATCTTGAATTGTGCCGTACAGGTTTTATTGGGGTTTGCGGCAACGACCCACAGACGCCAGCCGCAACTGTGGCCCTCTCGCGGTGCTCCAACCAACACCGCGTTCGCAACCGTTGATCGCTAGTCCACGCTGTGCCACGTGCTGCTGTTCTTGTGTGGCCAGACTTGTCCCAGCGACTCCTCCGGCTGCCTCTGCAGTCTCCATCTAGCAACCCTAGGCATCTTCAGTAGTAGTGCTGTTTAGCCGGTTTTGATTTCCCGACGAAATATATTTCACCGAGTGTTATTCTCGGCTTTTGTTTAAAAAGGACGGAGGTTATGAGCTAATTCTGAACAGAGATATCAAATGCAATTTAAAGATCGAATTTTCAATTTCAAACAGTATTATACAATCCCGATAATTGACTTACTAATGTTGAGACCCAATTTGAACTATATGATTGAATCTAATCAATAGTACAGCTTTAAGATAATTTGATATAATGTCAGAATTTAATCGGCGACAATACACCTGGATAGATGACACAATATCGATATATAATCAACGACGCTGGACTAGGAATACAATGTCAAAATTTAATCAACAATGTCGCGCTAAGATATAGGCACTCGCTGAAATTTAATCAACGACCGAAATCTAAACACAACAGCTAGGGAAACCTAAAATACAATACGGAAATAATATTTGATGTGTTGTTTAGGGGGTTCTTGTTGGATGATTGGTGGTATTTTTACAGGAGCTTGGTAACTGCTACTCAGTTATTCATTTATGATAACGGCTTACAAACTTAAGCATGTTCCTTCTTGTTCGCAATCAATCCGCTCGTTCCTTTTACAACTGTCTTGCTCATGTCCTAATTTATCAACAATGACTTCACACCTAAATTCTTTGATGCTTCTTTGTATATTTCGAATGTTTTTGTCCAAAAGTTACCGCCGGCATCATTCAGGTAGCCACTTAATATCCGTTGTTTTATTTTAACAATTGACCACGTGGAGGCTTCTTGCTTTGCTCTCAATCCTTGAATCCTCATCCTCTGGCTCATCGACAGTTAACCATATATTACAATCCTATTGACGCACATGTGTAATTTCATTTGACTTCCATCATGTATTTCGCCCTCGTGATCAACAGGTGATAGTATAGTCAATATTGAATGTTAACATATGTCCCATTTTAAAAGAAGTAAATTTGAAATTTATTTCGTTTAAAGAAAATATCTTGTCTTATGTGCGATTTCCTGCGGTGACAATCATGCCTTTCTTTCTTTAAATGCTTCTTTTCCTGTGCTTGGCCAATATAGATCATTACTTCCTGTATTATTTTGATGCGTCGTTTTGAATTTTTATAGATAATTGTTTACTGCGATTTCGAACCATCGTCTTCAACCCTATCATACACATTAGAGACTCCCTTTTAATATTACTTTTGTCTTCTTCCTTAAACCCTAAAACCTTTTGCATCTCGTTATCTACGTCTACTTCAGCATCTTCCTTCCATTGCATTCAATACCTCCAAATTTCACCCAGATAGTTAGATTTCTAATTTTGATGATCTAGAACAAAGTGAGGATGCTGATAATTGTCGTTTTGGACTCTGGAGTGTTATGGAAGAACATCACGAACACCTACTCCTTGGTGAAGAAGTTCATGAACAAAGAGAGAAATGGAGAGAAAGCGAGAGAAAATTTGATGAAAGTACTTCTGTTATTCAACTTCTCGACTGTTTTCATCATGAGAGATTTCCTTTTATATCTACACTAGTTCTCTCTCAATGAATCTGTTTTACAGTTATTGAGCTGTAGAAGAAACTATAACTACCTAACTGAAGAGAAACTAAGTGATTACCGGTCAAAAGAAGAAAAACAGAGTACAAGAAACAGAGTACAAGAACAGAGTGCTAATCAAAGAGCTCTTGGCTTAGCAGGCTTCGCAGCTTATCCATATGCAACAACACAATCCGTATTATCACCCTTATCTTTATCTTCTTTCCTTTCTCTATTTTCAGCAGTAGTTCTTCTTCTTCCTGTACCCTTCTCGGCATCATTTATACATTATGCTTCTTCCTCATATGCTTTCCTCCTCCTGTTCTTGATGTTTGCTGTAGTCTTAACATCCCCCCGCAAATTGGGCAGGGGTGAATAACCAATGCCCAATTTGAGACGAAGAGAATAGTGTGTTAGTTTAGATAGGGGCTTTGTAAAGATATCAACAATTTGTTTGTTGCTGGGAATATATCTAACACAAAAGGATCCAGAGGCAACTTTTTCGCGAACAAAGTGGAAATCAACCTCAATATGTTTTGTTCGAGCATGAAGTATAGGATTTGTTGTGAGAGATATTGCAGATTGATTATCACAGAATAATAAGGTTGGAGAGTGAAGAGGAAATCCAATATCTCTTAGAACAAAAATGATCCAAGTAAGATCAGCTGTTGCTGAAGCAAGGGCTCTATATTCAGCTTCGGTAGAGGAACGAGAAACAATTGATTGTTTCTTGGCTGTCCATGAGATGAGATTGGAGCCGAGATAAGTACAAAAACCCGTGGTAGAGCGTCTAGTTTGAACACAACCAGCCCAATCTGCATCAGAGAAGCCATATAAATTGAGAGAGCTTCGAGAGTGAAGTGAGATGCCTAGGTGAATTGTTCCTTTTACATAGCGAAGGACTCTCTTCAGTTTAAGGAAGTCACCAACAGTGGGTTGCTGCAGTTTCTGACACAAGATATTTGTTGCAAAGGCAAGATTAGGGCGAGTGATAGTGAGATATTGTAAGCCACCTACTAAGCTCCTGTAGTCCATGGGATTTGGAAGAAGATCAGCATTTGTTTTGAGTGTGACTGGTTTGAGAGAAAGAGGTGTAGCAATAGGTTTACAGTCAGTCATATGTGCACGAGAGAGTAAGTCAAGAGCATATTTGGTCTGGCATAAAAATAACTCAGTGGATGTTTGTGTGGCTTCAATTCCAAGAAAATAATGGAGATGACCAAGGTCTTTCATATGGAATTGAATATTGAGGGAGTGAATAAGTGTCTGCAGCAACTTTTCTGAGCTACCTGTTAGGATTATATCGTCAACATATAGCAGTAGAAGTATTGTCTTTTGACCTTGATGAAGTATGAACAAAGAAGGATCAGTTGAGCTGCAAAAAAAACCAACTTCAAGCAAAAAATTGCTGAATTTGTCATACCAAGCACGCGGTGCTTGACGCAGTCCATAAAGTGATTTTTGAAGAAGACATACATATTGAGAGTACTGTGGATGCACAAAGCCAGGGGGTTGCTCCATGTAAACTATTTCGTTTAAGGTGCCATGCAAGAATGCATTCTTGACATCAAGTTGATGTATAGACCAGTGTTTTATCATTGTTACAGAGAGTATAAGTCTAACAATAACATGTTTAATCACAGGACTAAAGGTTTCTATGAAATCTATTCATTCTTCCTGATGAAACCCCTTGGCTACTAGTCGAGCCTTCAATCGATCAAGATTGCCATCAGAGGTAAGTTTAGTCTTGAACACCCATTTGCAGCCAATAACATTCATGTTATTAGTACGAGGAACTAATAACCAAGTTTGATTATGATGTAAGGCATCCATTTCCTCTTGCATTGCCTGATGCCATCCTGGATCTGCTAGAGTAGATTTTATTGATTTTGGTTCTGGAGGAACTCGATATTCAGCAAGACATGCATATCGAGGATTGACTTTGGTTATACTAGATTTAGATCTAGTTTGCATAGGGTGAGTAGATTGTGTACCTTGCATAGGATGGATAGATTGTGTTTGAATGTTAGGAGCAGTTTGGTCGATATCTGATTCTGTTGCTGTCACTGTTATGGGTCCGGATATGTCTACTTGTTGGGAAATATACTATGAATCAGAAGAGGTTTGATCCATAGGTAATACAGTTGTAGAGACAGGCACTATAGGTTCTGTAGGAATTTGCTTAGCTGTAGTGTCCTGTATATGGCTTGTATGATGAGATACCGAAGTGTTGATAGAATCTGTACCGGGAGATTGTAAAATTTTTTCTTCTGCTGTCCATAGTTTATACAGATGTGTGTAAGTTGAAGAAGGTGTTGCTAGCTTCTTAGAAAAAGGAAAGAAGGTCTCATCAAAGACCACATGTTGACTGATGTATACATGTCCAGTGGTAGGAACAAGACATCGATATCCTTTATGATGAGTACTGTATCCTAGAAAAACACAAGTAAGAGATCGTGGATCCATCTTGTGCTGTGCATAGGACCGAAGGCAGGGATAGCAAGCACACCCAAAAACTCTGAGATGATCATATCTTGGATTATGCTGATATAACTTGGTAAAGGGAGATTGCATCTTTAACTTTGGAGTGGGAAGTATATTGACAATATAATTGGCTGTCATAAATGCATCAACCTAGAATTTTAATGGGAGTTTCGCATGATACAGCATAGCCAGACCAAGTTCAACGATATGACGATGTTTTCTCTCAAATATTCCATTCTATTCAGGTGTATATGGACAGGAGACATGATGTTGAATGCCACAATTTTGTAGGTGAGTTTTAAACTTGTGACTAATAAACTCTCCTCCACCATCACATTGGAAAATCTTGATCTTACAGCTGAGTTGGTTTTCTACTGGTCTCTGAAACATGAGAAAGACATCATAGAAATCTGATTTTCGCTTCAATGGATATATCCAACTGAACCGAGAGAAGCTGTCAACAAAAATCACATAATACTTGAAATTCTGACAAGAGTTAACTGGAGAGGGTCCCCAGATATCGCAATGAATTTGTTCTAGAGGTTTAGTAGCTGTAGAATTCGACAATGGGAAAGGTAGAGCAATACTCTTAGCAAGCTGACAACTTCTACATACAAATTGTGGTTCTGTATTGCACTGAATTAACTTTTGATTCTTCAAATGCTTCAGGACATTATGATTTGTATGAGTTAGACGTTGATGCCAAATGTTCTCACCAGTAATCCTTTGTCTTTTAGTGAAGAAGACCTCTGCAGCATATGGATTGACTCTGTAAAGTCCTTTATCCTTCCTTCCTAGCATCTTGGTTGTGTTGGTGATGTTGTCCTTTATGTACACCCCAGTTTTGTCAAAGACAAATGAACAGGGATAATCATCGGTTAGTTTAGATACTGAAAGGAGGTTTTTCTTAATTGCTGGAACAATCAACACATTATTTAGAGGTAAGATAGTAGTAGCAGTATTTAGCAATGTATTTAACAGGTAAGCATGAACCATTGCCAATCATGACTGTATCAATACCATCATTCTTAGAAAAGTTGTGAAGAATACCAGCATTAGCAGTAATGTGAGTAGTTGCTCCAGTATCTAGATACCATTCATTACCATTTGTTTCTTCAATATGTAGTGCTGATAAGGCTGTTGGTATCTCTTCGGCTTGGTAGGAATTATCAAATCGATACCAACAGTGCAATGCATCATGACCTGGTTTTCTGCAAATTTGACACTCCAGTCGAGTGTTTTCTGTTGTTTTCTCCATCTGCATGTCTTTATGGAGGGTTAAATTTGAAGATGGATAGGTCTTGGTATCTGTATACCTTTGAGCTAAGCCATTATATGGTCTGAATCCCTGACCAGAACCCAAAGCAGAGGAGGTATTAAACTGGTTAAGCTGTTGACTTCCCTGTTCATAGTTCAAACTATTATTTCTGTAGTTCATATTTCTTCCAGGGTATCCAACGTTTCTGTATCTGTTATTGAATGACCTTCCTCTTCCAAAACTTCTTCCTCCACGACTATATCCTCTTGAACTTCCAAGGCTATTATTTTGTTGTACAAAATTTCTGTTAAACTCCTCTTTGTGTATAGCTTCAGTCTTCCTTTGGCCATAGTATGCTAGATTTGGACTGAACTGACTCAAGGAATAGTTTTGTAGCCTTTTTTCAAATCTTTCTAAATGTGAGATTACTTCATCATATTCTGGTTGAGGCTTTAAACAATAAATTGCTGTTTTAAAGCTCTCATACTCAGATCCCAGACCTTCCAAAACACCAAACAGTTTTGTTATTTCATCCACTGGTTTCCCTATTGCATTCAATTGATCACATATTGATTTATACTCTCTGAGATATGTTGATAAAGTTCTATCACGCTTCTGACATGCCTGCAGTTTTCCCCTTAATTCAAACTCCTTTGCCACAGATTTTTGTGTAAACCGATTGAGCAAGGTCTGCCAAAGTTCATATGATGTGTCTAAGCCAATTATTAAACTGAGTATGTTTTATGAAACAGCACCACTAATCCAGGAGGATACAAGCTGATCTGTCTTGATCCAATCATTATAGTCAGGATTAGAAATCTCAATTGTTTGATCACCTTCTTCGACCTGCAGTGTTTTAGTAGGTGGTGGAACTTCTCCATTAACAAACCCAAACAGGTCTTGACTTCTTAAGAACCTATGAAACTGAGCTTGCCATAGAAGGAAATTATCCTCAGCTAATTTGATGGTAACAAAATTCGAGATATTGACATGAATAGGAAATGGATATCTCAGACTTCTTGCTGCCATTTCACTTTTCTAGATCTTTGAACAACTCTGGTTGCAAACACAGACTCTGCTAGTTTTGCAGTATGTTGCGACAAACCTATTTAGATCAATGAAGCTTTGACTCCTGACTTCAATCTGCTGTAGATTCAGCCATTTTTATGTAGCCTCGAGGTGATTTCTCCAGGATGTATAGCTCTGATACCATGAAGAAGTTCATGAACAGAGAGAGAAATGGAGAGAAAGCGAGAGAAAATTTGATGAAAGTACTTCTTCTGTTATTCAACTTCTCGACTGTTTTCATCATGAGAGATTTCCTTTTATATCTACACTAGTTCTCTCTCAATGAATCTGTTTTACAGTTATTGAGCTGTAGAAGAAACTATAACTACCTATTTGAAGAGAAATTAACTGATTACCGGTCAAAAGAAGAAAAATAGAGTACAAGAAACAGAGTACAAGAACAGAGTGCTAATCAAAGAGCTCTTGGCTTAGCAGGCTTCGCAGCTTATCCATATGCAACAACACAATCCGTATTATCACCCTTATCTTTATCTTCTTTCCTTTCTCTATTTTCAGCAATAGTTCTTCTTCTTCCTGTACCCTTCTCGGCATCATTTATACATTATGCTTATTCCTCATATGCTTTCCTCCTCCTGTTCTTGATGTTTGCTGTAGTCTTAACACTTGGGCCTTTCCTTTTAGACCATCATCACATCCCGCCATCTCTCAAGCCTTGTTTGCCAATGAAACGCGAAGAGATACTTCCTATTTAGCACTCTTCTTGATGGACATCTGGACTTCGGCGCCCTTCCGATTTCGTGGTTTTCCGTTGTTTGAAGTGGAATTCTACTCATCGTACTTACGGATGAAGGATTATATGTGAGTTAAGCTTGCTTGGAAAAAGCAAGGATGGAGACAACACTTGAGGTTAGTATGTTGTCCCGTGATCTGAACAGGGGACTATTGGGTTTTGCAATATGTTTCTATCCCAATCAATCAATTGCTTCTTTTTCTCTTGGGGACCCAAAACTGTCACTCTTTTAGATATCTTTACCATAGCTGGCTTTGTGCTGAATGGCATTCCCGTAGAAAATTTGGAACCGTTGGAAGTACCTTATATTTCTAAGAGTGTCCTTGCTCATGGGAAATTCCTTGATTGATTCTGCTGCACTTTTGGTCCCATTGACTCCACTAAACATATTGTCTTTTTTCTCTATTGACTATCGAAATATGTATTCTTTAGCTCTTAAAGTTCCAAGGGACCATCTACACATTGCCTCGGATGTAAATGGTTTGCTCTGGGTCCACTTGTTTTGGCTTGGTTATATATGGGTTTTACTCATGCATCTCTTTCAACAAAATCCAAAGATGGTATGTTGTCCGGTCCATTTTGGCTTTTGCAAGTATGGCTGGCTCTTTATTTTCCTTTTTTATTCAGGGAATATTCTCATGATATTTCACATTACTCTTTAGCGAACTCTAGACATTCTCATCATTTCCCTTTAGTATATGGATTACTAAGTCGTTCACCTTTAGATACAACTATTCAATTTTCTTCCTTTACATTCTATATTCAAACTCTTTTGGAATTCAACCATGATCTCATCGAATTTTTCCCTTATAGACCTGAAGAGTTCAACTACCTTTGGGATCTGTCGTGACCTTTTTTTTTTCGGCGCCCGCATTCGGGTACGAGCGCCTAAGGAGGCTAATGGCTCGGCTGAAATTGGTTAAGCCCGGACTCTCCCAAGTCCACCAATTCACGACTTAATGGTTCAAGTTTTTAAACCCGTAAATCAAATTTTTAAGATGGAGTCGCCACTAATCAATTTGGGGTGGGTTGATTAGAAACCCAAGTGAAGTATCGGGAGAAATACTCACTCTGCGCAAAACTGAGAAAATTAGGATCGGGGACTTGATTACACTAGTTAATCACTAATGCCCTTTCGGTACCTAATCTTGTTTAAACCCTAAGGCTTTTGGATGTTCGAGGGATTTTCCATGCATTTTTTGGAGGAAAACATTTTTTGAGTCATTTTCTAATTTTTTTGGACACAAAAGGGATTTTTTGGGGGTTTTTGGTAAAATACAAGTCTTTTTGGCTTTTTCTGAATCTTTTTGGCTTTTTCATGAATTTTTGGCCTTTTTTGGATTTTTGACATTTTTTGGAAAATATGAAATATTTTTGATTTTTTGATTTTTCGGAAAATAAAATACTTTTATCATTTTTTATTATTTTTCGATTTTCTGGAAATTAAAACATTTTCGGTTTTCTGGAATTAAAATATTTTTTGGATATTTTTGATTTTTTTAAAAAATAAAATAAAATATTTATTATTTATTTATTTAAAATAATATTTTTATATTAAAATAATAATAATAACTGACCCGGGTCGGATCCGCGGTTGGGTCCGACCCGGTCGGCGACCAAAAATGCGGACGGGCCCGCAACGCGGCCCGACTCAGATTTTTTCCTCTTTTAAAAAAAAAAAAAACAAACCTAAAACGGCGTCGTGGCCGGTGTTCGTGGACACCCGCCCGACCCGACAACCTGGCCCGACAGTCCGCTCCACGACCCGACTCCCCGCGAACCCTACCCGGATCCGACCCGACCGCGACCCGACTCCCGCCGCCCCGAATCTCGCGGAACCCTACCCGATTCCGAGACCCGGATCCGATTCGACGACCCGGAAATCGCAAACCCTAGGGTTCGCGAATCCGCGGCGCCGAAGGGGGGGAACCGAGGTGCTTGGCGGCGACGGCGACTACGACGGCGACGACGAAGGTGACAACGGCGGCGGTGACTACGACGGCGACGACAACGGTGACGGCGACGACGGCTAGGTCAATGGAAAACGGCCTTTTTTACCTTTTCTTGAACAGAACGGCGACGGCGGGAGGACGGTTCGCGATGGTGGAGGTCGCGGCGAACAATGACGGTGACGGCGAGACTAGGCAACGACGGCGGCAACCCGGCTTCCCGATCCGCCACGGCTTCGGCGGATCGATCACGGCAACGGCTTCGCGGGTGGGGAAACACGACAACAAACCCTTCGAGGCAACGGCGTCGGGACTTGGCCGAGGCGAACGGCGTTCGGCGGCAACCACAACAAAAAAAAGGGAACCGGATCTGCGGCGTAGACCTCGGCCGGACCTTCCTCGGCCTCGATCTTCTCTCACTCGAGCCGATCCGAGCCTCCACCGGCCGGATCCGACCTTCTCGAGGTCGCTTGCCGCCCGCCTTCCCGAAGTCTCTCGGTGGAGGGTGGGCCGAGCTCGCGACTCGAGCTCTCTCCCTCGCTCGCCCTTCAATCCTTCCCGATGTCTCTCAGTGAAGGATCTCCGAGCTTGCGATGCCGATCGTCGACGGAGGTGCTCCTCTATTTATAGGCGACGAAATCCGGTCGACGGCGGTTCTCCTCGGCTGAACCGGCGTCCCATCCGAGCTCATCCAGCGAAGCATGCTTGGCATTGATGGCGCTCGTGATCTTATCTTCTCCGGCCGACGTCGGCCTACTCTCCTCGGCCGTAGGCCGTCCTTCGTGTGCATCGTCGTCTTCTGTGCGCGTGAAGTACGAGGCGGAGAAGGAAGGTGCAAGGAAGAAGAAGAAGGAAGAAGAAGGAAGTGAGGGGCCGGGCCGGAGAAGAAAAGAAAACTCGGGCTTGGGCCGGCGAGAGGGAGAAAAAGAGGGGGGGCTGCCAATTTTTGTTTTTTTTCTTGTTTTTATTGTTTTTTCGGTTTTTTGTTATTTGCTTATTATTTCGAAAAAGACAAAATAAATAAAAACTTTATTAATAAACATAATAAAAATTGAGGTGTCAACAAATGCCTGCCCTCTTTGAAGGTGAGCTTGCGAGGTTGCATTCAAAGATAAACGATGCCTCAATTTTATCCATGCATGCGTAGCAAATTATACTTTATTTGGGACCTATTATTCTATGCGGAAAAAAAAGAGCAATATAACTTTACATATACTAAGACAGATAAGAAGATACATGTAGTTACTTACCGGAGTGAGTGAGATAGGGTGTAAACCCCGAGTTTGGCAAGTATCAAGGTGTCATCTTACCTCGGTAATATGAGGAGGTTGCTTTTCCAGACCCGAACCATTCTTCGGTCGCCTATTGGAGTAATAAGTGATTTGTCTAGGACCCGAACCTTTCTTCGGTCGCCTTGACTGGAAATTGCTTTTCCAGGACCCGAACCTTTCTTCGGTCGCCTGTTAGAGCAATAAGTTGGTTTGTCTAGGACCCGAACCTTTCTTCGGTCGCCTTGACAGGAGATGCGCCGACCTTTCTCAGGGCATCACTTGTGGGTGCCTGATCTGTATCGAGGACACCGGTTGGTACCCGACCTTTCTCGGGAGATGCGCCGACCTTTCTCGGGGCATCATATTTGTTGTGGTGTCTCGACTTCGTCAAAGACACCGGTTGGAACCCGACCTTTCTCGGGAGAATGCACCGACCTTTCTCGGGGCATCGATTTGTGGGGTGTCCGATGATCGCAAGTACAAACTCGTCGAAGACACCACGGTTGGAACCCGACCTTTCTCGGGAGAATGCACCGACCTTTCTTAGGGCATCGATTTGTGGGGTGTCCGAATTCCGTCGAAGACACCAGGTTGGAACCCGACCTTTCTCGGGAGGATGCACCGACCTTTCTCGTGGCATCGATTTGTGGGGGTGCCCGGACATTCACAAGCATTGAAAGAGTACCTGGATATTTACAAGTACTAAACTGGAGGATATTTGGGCCTTTGCAGGCGTCGAAGGGGTACTTGGATGATCGCAAGTACAAACTCTTGGAGGGTGCCTGGATTTTCGCAGACGTCGAAGGAGTGCCTGATTGCTTGCCTCAGTGTCGAAAGAGTACTTGGATAATTACAAATACAAACTCTTGAAGGATACCCGGCGTTCGCGTATCGAAGGAGTACTCGGGATATTCATGAAGGTCCCTCACCTTTTGATAATTGCGAATATCGAGGACGTACCTCGCATATTCGTGAAGGTCTCCCACCTCCCGGTGATTAGGGAATATCGAGGGCGTACCTAAGATATTCGTGAAAATCTCTCACCTCCCGGTAATAGGAATATCGAGGGCGTACACGAGATATTCGTGAAGGTCTCTCACCTCCTGGTAATTGGGAATATCAAGGACGTGCCCCGAGATATTCGTGAAGGTCTCTCACCTCCTGGTAATGGGAATATCGAGGACGTGCCCCGAATATTCGTGAAGGTCTCTCACCTCCTGGTAATTGGGAATATCGAGGACGTGCCTCGCATATTCGTGAAGGTCTCTCACCTCCTGGTAATTGGGAATATCGAGGACGTGCCTCGCATATTCGTGAAGGTCTCTCACCTCCCGGTAAATGTGGAATATCGGGGTCGTACCTGAGATATTCGTGAAGGTCTCTCACCTCCTGGTAATTGGGAATATCAAGGACGTGCCCCGAGATATTCGTGAAGGTCTCTCACCTCCTGGTAATTGGGAATATCGAGGACGTGCCCCGAATATTCGTGAAGGTCTCTCACCTCCGGGTAATTGGGAATATCGAGGACGTGCCTCGCATATTCGTGAAGGTCTCTCACCTCCTGGTAATTGGGAATATCGAGGACGTGCCTCGCATATTCGTGAAGGTCTCTCACCTCCCGGTAAATGTGGAATATCGGGGACGTGCCCCGCATATTCATGAAGGTCTCTCGCCTCCTGGTAATGAGATATCGAGGACATACCTTGGATATTCATGAAGGTCTCTCACCTCCTGGTAATGAGAATATCGAGGACGTACCTTCGATATTCATGAAGGTCTCTCACCTCCTGGTAATGGGGAATATCGAGGACGTACCTTGGATATTCATGAAGGTTTCCCACCTCTTGGAAACATAAACTTGAATGTAGCATGAGGCTTACCTGGATGGCCGCAGGCACTTAAAAGGGGTAGAACACCTGGGTAGCCGCAGGTGTACAAAGTACTGGAATTCTTGGATAAACACAAGTATTTAATGATATGATCCGGGACCACTCGTGCCGGTCTAAGTGCTAGAAAGCATACCTGGACGGCGGTGCCAAGCAAAGCAATGGAATGCTTGAACAGCTACTATATAATTTGGGGACAACTCGGGCAGGTTGAGTGTCATGAAAAGGAAATACCTGGACAACGGTGGGTACTTGACGATATTGGGATACCTAAACAAAGCAGAGGTATTCAACGATAAAGTGATACTTGATCGGTTACAAGTATCAATACTCTGGGGGACAACTCGAACAGATCGAGTGTCAGGAAAAGGGAGTATCCGAATAGTGGCCGGTACTCAAAGACAAGAGGGATACCTAGACAACAGTAGGTATTCAACGATAAAGGGATACTTGATCAGTCACAAGTATTAATACTCTAAAGACAACTCAAACAGGTCGAGTGTCAACAGGGGGAGCACCTGAGTAACGGTAGGCACTCAAAAACAGGGGTACCCAAGTGGTGGGTAGTCAAAGACAAGGGGATACTTAGACAGTTGCAAGCACCTAAACTCAAGGGACGACTCGAACAAGTCGAGTGTGAAGAAGAGAGTACCTGGACAGTGGTAAGTACCTTAAGATAAATGGGGATAGGGATATGCTTACCTGGCAATATCTCTGATCTTTGAGAGTATGTCTGCTATTTGCACAATATGCACACATGATTGTATATGCTGTAAATTCATGAGTTTAAATGTGATTTATGCATGACAATTTTGTCAGCTTTGCATCATCCGAGTTCCACTGGGAAGATTTTGAAAGACAACCTTTATTTGGAATATAGATGTCTTGAGCATGCCAAATGAGGGACTTTCGATCAAAGGACTTTTCGCTCACTCTCATAGAAAATGCTATCCTGACCATTGATGCAGGATTCATAAGGACCACACTATCTTACTGTCATCATGTCATCAGAGGTCTGAGTATTCTCGCAAACAGTACGACTTTACCAATGTGAGAGGTCTCTGTTGAAACTGTGATGAAGTCTTGGTCAGCGGCTCATCGAAGGGGACCATCAAGGTCAAGGCTTATGAATGGAGTGCCGCACGATTGTCTCCGGGCTTGGAAGTCAAGAATCTGCGAAAAGAGATAGAGTAATCTTGCTCGTACTTCTTCGAGCGATGTTTATAGACATAAGAAATCCTACGTTAATTGAAGTGCCCTAGTCTGAAGAGACTTTTACAACGGGATGTAACGTAGACTTGATTCATGTGTAAAAGGGTGAGAGCTGGTGATTGCCTTGGCATTTGTCACCAGTCTTTCTTCTCACTGTCAAATGGAGGTTCTATGGACCATAACAACAACATTTTCTTGGCTGCATTTTTGACTGGGGGGCATTGGCCTTGCTTTTTCCAGGCGCACTGCTTTTTCATGCCCCTATTTTTATTCCAGTTCTTCATTTATGAGCATTGACCTTGCTTTTACCAAGTACACTTTGCTTTTTTATGCCCAGTTTTTTTCATTCTTGTCGTTAGAGGAACTAGCCTAGGCAAGTTCAATCACGACACCGTTATTAGACTCTTGAGTCTTTGTCTTCACTGGCGCTCTAGGCTATGGCAATGACTTCCGCTTTGCCTCCATGTGAGGGTGAAATTACAGACTCAATTGGGCTATACAATGAATACAAGTGCATAGAGAAAGAACTGCTCTTCGTCATTCTAAGGCACTTAAATCATCGTGAGTGTTCGATATGCAATAAAGACAACCAACGATTGATGCAAGTGCAAGCAAGAAAATTTCTATTCCATTTCTCACCTTGTGATGCTTCTGTTTCTAATCGCCCGGTGTAGGGGTTGTTCTTGACGGGGATAGGAAAGAAATTTCATCGGTGTATGGGGCTCAATGGGGTGAGCAATGAAATGCCTCTCACTGTTTTGGTTATCGTACCATTCGCGAGAGAACTCTTTACCCCGCAGCCATGGAATCTTCGCACTCATCTCACAAGTGTATAGATGGGGGGATTGTGTGTAGGATATGGCTTGCCTTTCATCATTCGATGCGCCTCATCTAGCACGCTCAATCAATCTTGTATTCTTCATTTAGTTGTCTATTCTAATAATCCTCGGCGGAATCGTGATCTAGATAGACAAAATCATCATGCAAAAATCCATTTGGAAAATGCATGCAACATTTTAAACATGAGAGAGTTTGTACTCTCAAAACAAATGAATGGTTTTTACTCAAGAAACCCTATTAACAGCTTTAGGGATGCTTACTTGGTGAAATGGTATTCACAAATGTGTTGAAATTTGGACATCAAAAGAGTTATTTACAAAGGGTTATTCACAAATGAGTGTCGATGGTTATCCCTATTGATTAGGGATATGACACATGAATAATCAGCCAAGGATTGAGAATTTGATCGGGCATCTCCGCTTTTGCCCCCGCATAAGAGAAGATGTACAAGTAGATCAATTAGTTTGGCCAAAATCAAATGTGAGTTTAGGCCTGAAGATTTTCTGTCATTTGCTTTGGTGATTACTCAAGACGTCATTTCACTTAGGAGAGCTTATCAGAGTTTGACATGTCTTTCCTTAATTTGTTATCCGCATTTTTTACGGTCGGAGGGAATGGTCCTCTTTTAAGAGTCAACTTCACTGGATGAAAGGGGTCATGTTAGTCGGAAGCTCTTTCAAGAGTCGAATAACTTGGGAGCGATACAACATTACCCTTCATTGGATTGGATGGACTAATGGAAACGAAGTGCAAGTGGGACACGAAGTCCTATGTCTTTTGCTTCGTTAGGTCACCCGCTCTCTCGTAATTTGCAAGTGCAAGAGAAGCAAAAAATTTTTTATTATTTTTTACCAAGCGGCTAAGTGCCGCGTCGGGGATTCGAACCCCGACTTCGGACCTTTTGCTTCTTCCCGGATACCACTCGGCTAGAGGCGCCGACGGTGTCTGGAGGGTGCTGCCTTTTCATTTTAACTAAACCGGCTCATGGATGAAACGTCCTTTTATGCCCAGTTAGGTAAAATTGATATGGGTCACTTGATTTGCCCAAATTAACCATTAAGCTTGTTTCTTGAATCATATGCTTCACGATTGATGATTTGCAACGCCTTCCTTCTGTGGAATTTCGTCTTTGACCATATGACCATTAGCAGCATTGAGCAAAGTCATGGTCTTCAAGCTTCTATGGAATCTGAGATGGACAATCAAAATCTCAAATTCTCTTATGGCAATTACTTCTTGGGAGAGCATGCGTCTGGAGTGAAGCTTCTAAATTCCAAAGTCATTGTCCAGGGTGTGGGGCTATAGATCGCCTTGACTGTCTAGATTTTCTCCCTGTTGACAGTAATCACTCAAAAGGAAGAGGAGGAACTCCTTCCTTATGTTGAAGTTGATACTGTAACATCTAGCCGTTTGGGCGTGTCGTGCGACAAGATGGTCCTTTGGCTTAGGATGGAGCTGGGCAAGAGTGAGGCATGTCATGGATGCTTTGATCTCAACTCTATGCATGTACCTATTACGTTTCATCTTTTGCATCCTGTAAATAGAAGAGAGAGGACATTATTTCCAAATTATATTCGAGAGAATAAGACTTACCCTCTTTTAGTGTAGGATGATTCTTTCTATTTGCCCCTGTTTTCTTGGCGGGTGTCTTTGAATTTGGCGAGTTTGCACGATGCGCTTGCTTCAAATGCCCCATGTCACACTAAGTCAAAGGGGATGGGAATGATCTTCTGAGACATGAAGCGAATGAGTCAGAAAGACAAACACGGTTAAATTTATCATCTTGTTTTAACAAAAGCTTTTGGGTGATGAAATATTTTTTATTTTCAAAATACATCTTTGGGGGAGAAAAAGCATGAGGAAGCCCAGCCCTCAGTATTCTCCTTGGATGATATTTTCTTTTCATGGTTTGATAACATCACTGGTCCGGTTTGGAGTACCGCCTCATGCTCTTAAAACAAAACATTAGAACTATACATTAGATTACTGAAATGGAAAATACAACAGTAGCACACCGCAGACGGGATAAGAAACATGAAATTATAAAAACAAGCAACACCCTTGAAAACTCCTATGAAAAGGAGCACTTTGATAGTGCTTTGGTTAAGCGCCTTTGAGTTCCTCGCCTCCGTAGACTCGAAGTATTCGCATGAGAGGACCACTTCATTAAAGCTACGGAAATGCAACCCATGCAACCAACAGTGATGCTTGCGGGGTAAAGCTCCTATGAACAGTTTTATCATTTCTTCTTCGGCCAACTGAGGGTAGGTTTTCATCATAAAAGCTTCCCACCTCCTTGCATATGCTCGAAAATCCTCCATTGGTCTTTTCTAAAGTGAACCAAGCTCTCGCAAGACAGTTCGCTCAATCAAAATGGTACCGATGCGATGCGAAATGTGGAAGACAGCTCATTCCAATCCCTCATGAGGCTAATATCTCCTGTGACGAACCATTGCAATGCAGACCCTGTAAGACTTTCTTGGAAGGCCTGAGTTGTGAATGACATCGGGCCATAGTACCGATTCATTTCAGCATGGAGGTACTGCAAGTGGGCCACGGGACAAGTCGTGCCGTTATACTTGCGGAAATTGGGTATCCACATTTCTATGGGGGTCATGATCCTACCAGGGTAAGACAAGCTTGGTATGTCTTGATTAAGCCACCGGTTTTTTCCCATTGCATATCTTTGTAGTGGTGAATTTTTCTGTTTCGGGAAGTTGGATTCTACCGAGATTACCCCATTGCTTTCTTCTTGGTCAAAATTTCCGAATGAGGATAAAGTATTGAAGCTATCCTCATGGTCAGAGGACAAGCTTAGTACTTCGTTGGGATCGTAGCGGATAAAGACGTATGCTTCCTCTTCTGACGGACCTTCATCCCCGGATGAGAGTATGAAACAGTTATACGATGAATCGTCAGTTTCATTGTCGAAATAACGCTGGAAGTCCTTGGGATTGTATTCTAGGGCCGGGAAGTCTTCAGGGTTGTACTCTAGATGATGGTGGCCTTCAAAGCTGTATTCTTGGGAATGCTCGAAGCTTTGGTGCGGTGGCTCGTTGGCAGATGCTACATTGATCTGCTTAGGCTTTCTTTTCTTGGGTTTTGGTCCAGACCTTTTGAGTAAGGCCCTTCGTTTTGCTAACTTGATTCTGTCAAGGGAAGTGAGAGACATTAGAGTTTCACTGTCTGATTCACTTTCCAGGTTGATAGGGGTTGGTATTCTTTGGACCCTAGCTCTTGGAGTAAGCTTGGGGAGTTGTCCAGTTGTGCCCCACTCTTGAATAGACTCTGTGTCTTTGACCTCGTACAAAGGCTCCTTGCCTTTCCTAGTGGGAAATTTTCCAGCAACAGGATGTTGCTCAACTGCCCATTTATCATGCAAGGCTTTATTGACACGCTTCTCTCCTATCTCAGCAACTAACGGCTCCTCGTGCTCTGCGATCATTGGCTCTTTGTAGGGCAAGGTGATGTCAGGGGTGATGTCAATATCGTATTCTTGATGGAAAACATGAATTAATTCCCTCCAGGTTTTAAGGGGACTAATCTTCCTAACAATGTACCATCGCAAGCGCGGGGCCAGCCAAGTTCGATTGGTACGATTGAATCATCCTTCGGACCGTAGGCACTGCAAGTAGGTCTGCGGGCGGGAGGTATCAAAGATACCTTTCGCATTCGGTACTTTGAGCTTTTCGGGGATTTCAATGACGGCATAATTGGAAAGGTCCATGGGATTCCGCCCCCGCACTGGTTTAACTTTTTCATGATCCTTTCAAATTGTCCATAGTACTGGCTATTTTCTGGCAACTTTGCGGGCGTCATGACGGTGTTTGAGGCAACTATAGAGTTGGGCTCAGCTTGAGTGGATTTCATTTGTCTCGAGAGTTGTTGAAGGACAATGGACATCTGTCCTACGCCGTCTTCAATGTTAATGAGACGATTTTGTACATCATTTTGATCGGGTCCTATTGCATGAGGCCAATCACGGGCGATTGGTGGCCGGCGATTCATAATTACCTGTTTGTAGTGAAAACAATGAATGAGCACGAAAGTAAACAAAGATTGACCCATGGCAATGGTCTAACTGCTTTTTTATTCATCAAAAGAGGATTTTATAGACCGCAGACTTCTAACATTTAGAACTTGAAATTGAAATGACAAAATAAAATACTAGATATTAAACAAAAGTCCTTGAACAATGGGACAAAACTTTCACACTATTAACACTAAGGGGCACATGATTCCCAATTTATATGCGATGGGGAGCCTTGCTCTTGCGAGGATGCACTTCCTTGGGCTGGCTCGAGGTGTGCATCCAGTCCATTCCCAAATCCCTCTCCATGAGCTCGCTTGCTCGTGTTGGCTACCCTCTCGATTGAGTGAGGGACCGATGGCTTCCATTTTGTCGGGATACGATGGTTGTGGATGTAGGACATGGAGGCGTGGTGGGCTTTTCGTCTCCCTCAAGCCCTTCGGGTATCACAATCCTTTTGCGATGGCACTTGTCCCAAGTTTCCTCGCGGTAGAAATTTCGAATTCATAGTCACGGCTTGTGTTGAAAAGAACTGGAGGGACCATCATCTTGAAAGGCGGTGGGATCTCCCGAAGGGCTCCATATTGTCGGGCTACCCGATATGGGTAGTAGGGAATGGCGCCGGTGAGACCGAGCAACGGAATTGGGCGGGTGCGCATGTAAGCAAAGCGGGCCCTCTTTTCATGGAACCAACCAGCACACCATTGGAATGCCTCAGGAGCTGGGTTTCTTAGGAAGCTTACCCAATTTAAACAGCTTTGATTGGGAATGTACGGTCCTAAAACCATAAATTTTTGTAATGGATTTTCAAAAGCATTTGTTTCGTGTAATCGCATGAAGTCTCGAAATTCGCTTAGGTGAGAAAAGAACCGGACTTGTAAAATTTCGGAGAGGCTCGCATGATTTTCTCCGAGTTGTCTTTAAAACGATTAAAAGACAAGAATGTTTCAGTTAAAATCATGTTGACATAATTCCCCCTCTTAAGATCTTGATCAACTATCCATGCCATCTTGGGAGTTATGGCATCTCTTTGATAGGGGAAGATGATGAGCCCAAAAAAGGCTAGGAGGAAAATCTCACTTTTCTGGGTCATAGGCTGATTTTGGAAACATGCATTCATAAATTCTAGTGGGCAGGTATTATGGTTGTCTTCAAGAATTTGTCTCATGACATGGATTTCGGTTCCTAAAAGTCGTGCTAACCCGCGCCATGGGAGGGCGCCTATCGATGGCTTGACAAGTTTTTTCTCAAGAGGCATTCCGGTGATGATCTTGTATTCTTCTAGGGTTGGGGTTAGCTCAAACCTACCGAATATAAAAGTAATTGTCTTCGGGCACCAAAAATGTGCCATGGCTTGTATGACTTCAGGATGAACAGTGATTTGGATCAACGATAGGAGATGACCAATTTTGGCCTTCACGCGCTCTTGGGCAAACTGATCTAATTGGCCCCACCATCCGAAGAGCTCCGCCTTGGGAGCAGAAATGAACTGGATATCGTCTTTCCCCATCGCACATAAACCGGGACTTGAAAAGCTTATCCTAAATTGCCATGGGTCAAATAAAAGACTGAGTAAAAGTAAAGAAATCACTTTGCTTTTAAATAAAATGGCAAGCACAAAGACATACAGATGGGACGTGTGGCTCGATTTCTAACTCGGAAGGCTTGGTGAGATTAAAAGGATATCCGCCCGTCGCGAGTCTCGCGTTAGCGGATACCCTCCTAACCTCGGCTAAGAAATTCGGGGAAAAGAAAGGCAACCTCTACATCGCGGTCTCGCGTTCGAGGTCGTATCTTTCTTAACACCATCCTAGAAATCCTATGGCGGCCCGTCCCATGGTGGGTTGTGTGTGCCATGTGTAGTGTTTAAAACGGTAAAGCATGCACAACGAGCTTATAATCACAAAACATTTTATTTTGACAGAATAAAAAAACTTTAAGCTATTACCCCGCACAAAAAAAAAAAAAAAAAAAAAAAAAAAAAACCCGAGTCAGCAAAGCGTTTAAACAAAGATAAAATGGCCTAAGTCCTCAAAGTCCCCAGCGGAGTCGCCAAGCTGTCGTGACCTTTTTTTTTTCGGCGCCCGCATTCGGGTACGAGCGCCTAAGGAGGCTAATGGCTCGGCTGAAATTGGTTAAGCCCGGACTCTCCCAAGTCCACCAATTCACGACTTAATGGTTCAAGTTTTTAAACCTGTAAATCAAATTTTTAAGATGGAGTCGCCACTAATCAATTTGGGGTGGGTTGATTAGAAACCCAAGTGAAGTATCGGGAGAAATACTCACTCATGCGCAACCAGAGAAATTAGGATCGGGGACTTGATTACACTAGTTAATCACTAATGCCCTTTCGATACCTAATCTTGTTTAAACCCTAAGGCTTTTGGATGTTCGAGGGATTTTCCATGCATTTTTTTGGAGGAAAAACATTTTTTGAGTCATTTTCTAATTTTTTTGGACACAAAATGGGATTTTTTTGGGGTTTTTTTGGAAAAATACAAGTCTTTTTGGCTTTTTCTGAATCTTTTTTTGGCTTTTTCATGAATTTTTGGCCTTTTTTTTTTTGGATTTTTGACATTTTTTGGAAAATATGAAATATTTTTTTTGATTTTTTTTTTTTTTTTTTGAAAATAAAATATTTTTATCATTTTTTTATTATTTTTCGATTTTCTGGAAATTAAAACATTTTCGGTTTTCTGGAATTAAAATATTTTTTGGATATTTTTGATTTTTTTTTAAAAAAAATAAAATAAAATATTTATTATTTATTTATTTAAAATAATATTTTTATATTAAAATAATAATAAAAACTGACCCGGGTCGGATCCGCGGGTTGGTCCGACCCGGTCGGCGACCCAAAATGCGGACGGGCCCGCAACGCGGGCCCGACTCAGATTTTTTCCTCTTTTAAAAAAAAAAAAAAAACAAACCTAAAACGGCGTCGTGGCCGGGTGTTCAGGGACACCCGGCCCGACCCGACAACCTGGCCCGACAGTCCGCTCCACGACCCGACTCCCCGCGAACCCTACCCGGATCCGACCCGACCGCGACCCGACTCCCGCCGCCCCCGAATCTCGCGGAACCCTACCCGATTCCGAGACCCGATCCGATTCGACGACCGGATCCGATTCGACGACCCGGAAATCGCAAACCCTAGGGTTCGCGAATCCGCGCGCCGAAGGGGGGAACCGAGGTGCTTGGCGGCGACGGCGACTACGACGGCGACGACGAAGGTGACAACGGCGGCGGTGACTACGATGGCGACGACAACGGTGACGGCGACGACGCGGCTAGGTCAACGGAAAACGGCCTTTTTTACCTTTTCTTGAACGGAACGGCGACGGCGGGAGGACGGTTCGCGATGGTGGAGGTCGCGGCGAACAATGACGGTGACGGCGAGACTAGGCAACGACGGCGGCAACCCGGCTTCCCGATCGCCACGGCTTCGGCGGATCGATCACGGCAACGGCTTCGCGGGTGGGGAAACACGACAACAAACCCTTCGAGGCAACGGCGTCGGGACTTGGCCGAGGCGAACGGCGTTCGGCGGCAACCACAACAGCAAAAAAAAAGGGAACCAGATCTGCGGCGTAGACCTCGGCCGGACCTTCCTCGGCCTCGATCTTCTCTCACTCAGGCCAGATCCGAGCCTCCACCGGCCGGATCTGACCTTCTCGAGGTCGCTTGCCGCCTGCCTTCCCCGAAGTCTCTCGGTGGAGGGTGGGCCGAGCTCGCGACTCGAGCTCTCTCCTCGCTCGCCCTTCAATCCTTCCCGATGTCTCTCAGTGAAGGATCTCCGAGCTTGCGATGCCGATCGTCGACGGAGGTGCTCCTCTATTTATAGGCGACGAAATCCGGTCGACGGAGCTTCGACCGCCGGTCCCCTTCGCGCGCCGAGCGGTTCTCCTCGGCTGAACCGGCGTCCCATCCGAGCTCATCCAGCGAAATGCTTGGCATTGATGGCGCTCGTGATCTTATCTTCTCCGGCCGACGTCGGCCTACTCTCCTCGGCCGTAGGCCGTCCTTCGTGTGCATCGTCGTCTTCTGTGCGCGTGAAGTACAGAGGCGGAGAAGGAAGGTGCAAGGAAGAAGAAGAAGGAAGAAGAAGGAAGTGAGGGGCCGGGCCGAGAGAAGAAAAAAAACTGGGCTTGGGCCGGCGAGAGGGAGAAAAAGAGGGGGGCTGCCAATTTTTGTTTTTTTTCTTGTTTTTATTGTTTTTTCGGTTTTTTGTTATTTGCTTATTATTTCCGAAAAAGACAAAATAAATAAAAAACTTTATTAATAAAACATAATAAAAATTTAGGTGTCAACAGGATCCTACCGCTTTGAACAACTATCAAGAGTTCTGGATTTGGATTGCCTGATATTCAACAACGAATGAGCGGAGAACAGTCCATGGCTTGGCCCTTGATCGGAAGCCTTGAAGGCTGGCGATGAGCTCTGGCGAGGAGGCTCACGGTTCCAGAACGCCTCGGAATCTTTCTGTAATCCCTCGCCAGCTCACGGTTCTAGAAGGTTGCCATTGGGTCTGCTTCGGTCGCTTGCTCGTTGCTTATCCCTCACTCGCAGACGCACGCTCACTCGGTCACCCGCACGTCGCTCTGTCCCTTTGTTTTGCGTCGCAGACACCTCCGTCGTGAATAAGAAGGGCTACCAAAAAGGGCTGGGCCTCTTCTCCTTTTTCTTAATTGTTTCAGATGGGCTCCGTAATGGGCTAAGAGAAAGAAACAAAAGATGGGCCCAAAGAATTAAAAAAATAGGCTGGGCTAATAGAGGGAGGGGTGTAAAGGGACAAAAATTTTGCTTAGTGGGCTGGACATACCGGCCCACATGACTTCGCTTTCAAATTATATATATTATTTATTTATTTTTATTTTCATTTCATCCATTTTTATTCTTCATTTTGCTTTTTATCTTTTTATTATTGCCAAATGAGGATACATACGGTAAAGAAATGGAGAATCAAGTTTAACCACGAAATATGTTCAATTATTTGTGTATTCTTTGAAGCAAATAAATGAATCTTGATGTGAAAGTGTTAGGGGAAAATTGTTCATAAAGCCCTAAACCTATTGTACGGCAGTCAATTTTGACCTAAATTTTTTTACCGTGTCAATTTAATCTTGAACTTTTTGACAATTGGCTAATTTAATTCTAAAATTTTCAATTATGTCAATTTAGTCCTAAACCTTTTGATGATCTATGGCCAAAATTATCCTGAATGACTAAATTGATAAATTATTAAAAAACTTTGGATTAAATTGCAGTGATTGAACGTTTAGGACTAAATTGATAATCATCAAAAGGTTTAGTAGTAAATTGACACAATTGAAATGTTTATAATGAATTAGCTGCCATACAATAGGTTTAGAACATTTTGGACAAAACGGTTATAATTATTAATATATTACAATTACGTGATACTATAGACTTGCAAACTTAGCAACACCATACCCATATGCGCCCTTTAATTACGGGTCTTATTATGCACATCAATCTGAAAGTACACATTGATAATGATATTTTACCTCATACATCCATGAAAAATAAGGTTTCAAAGGCATAATTAATATGCTATTGCTTAACAATGACCAAATTAGTGTGACAACGTTTGGTCCAAACCTCACATCGGCAAAGGATTGACGAAGAGCGATGTCACATAATCTTTGAGCTTGGTTTCAGAATGGGTGTAATTATCCCCATCGCTATATAACACATCAATCACCCGTGATAAATTGAGCATTCGCGTGAGAATCGGCATTGGGACCGTGGTTGGACGGAGAAACTCTTCATTGGTGTCCTTCCATGCATCAATGACTCGTTTATGGAGTTCCTCCACAGCTTCCTACTCCGAGACCCCACGATATTTTATGAGCAACTCCACTGCAGATACTACGTGGCCCCTCTTTTGCTCAAACTGTATGTCAAACGACAGTGGTGTAATTAGATTAAGTGGTGGTGGGATCTAATTTCTATTTGATTGATGGAGGATAATTATGTCTTTATTATACCTCGTGAGAGGAAATGTCATCCATGAGCCTACCGATGGTTTGTGCAGCCTTCACAATCTTGCAATCACGTTCTGTGACCACATTGCCCATTCCCATAAGTGATGTAGTCGCTAACATTTCATAGCCACTTGTTATTAGTTGAAGCGACATGTACTCTTATAGTGTTGGTATGTAGTTGGTATGGAACCATTTGGCTTCTTGAAAGTATGCACTCACTAGCTTCTTCATCTGAGAAATTAAACATACACAAGAATTTCAGATTTCTAACTAAAGATTGCCTTCAATACATGTAAAGTTTACCCCTGATGCTTATGACTTCTTTTGCATAGACAAGGTAGTATGATCTTCCTTTTGTGGCCAATTCATTCCCAATATATTCATAGAGCTGGTGAAACTCCTTGAAAAGAGCTTGCATATACTCTGGTAATCCATCCATGGCATCAACATCCCACCTGAATTCAAGTTCTAGAAAGTGACACACTTAACTCTATACAAAGTTGATCAAATTCAAAAGTTTGAGAAAGAGAATGTAGATATTGTACTTCTGGACTGCTTCGTTGAAGAGTGCAAGTTCTTCCAGTGTGCCATAGACATCATAGACATCATCGATAATGGAAGTGAGGGATATCACTTTGGTTAGTATGTCTCTGGCCATTGCGAATTCCAGCTCAAAATATACTCCTATGGTCCAGAAGAACAACTCCACAAGCCTGTCTCTAGCAAATAGGAACTTTCTCGGAACATCTATATTCTTCCACCACCTATGATTAAATGAACATGAGCATAACTTAAAGTACTTTAGCCCAACACATTCGCATAGCTGTACTCCTTTTTTCACTTGTAAAGGACTTTGACAAGCACTATTCAAAAAGGTAAATTGAAGATAGATTAGTTAATCTTTGAAAAACACAACAAGAAAAATCGGTAGTTGGGGCATTGCTAAAACATAATTGATAGTTGGGTCAATTTAAAAACATAGTGTAGAAGCTAATTTTTGATCATATAGTTAAATGATGTTACTGAACCTAGTAATCTTGCCAAGTTCCTTCTGGTGTTGCTCTTGCAGTAAGTTGAAATCTAGTTTGGCCAAGGTAAGCAAAACTTCATCATGTGAAGGCTCTTCTTGGTAGACTTGAATATAGCGGCTCACCTCGAGCCTTGGCAATCCCTTGCAAAGTGGCTGATTGAGAGCATGACTCACTTGTTTCGCAAGACTAGTGCTCACTTTGCTTTCATTGATCGATTCAAGGTGAGTTGTAGCAAATGGAAGTGCTTCGTCCAAGATTGAATCGCCATGACACCTTAAATGGCAAGCTTCATATAGGCTTAGCAATCCGCGCACATCGCTTATGAGCGACTCTTGGAAGTTCCCTTTGCTATCTTTGAATTTGTCAAAGAACTCTGTGAGTCAACCAACATGGAAAAACGATGCAAGTGATTAGAAATTAGGAAGGGATACACGCTTGGTTAATGTTCTATATTTTCTTGCACGTGTGAAATTCGATTGAGCAATAGGAGGATTTTAATAGATATCTTATTGGATTGGTGCATTACATATGAGACGTACCTGATGAAATATTGTAACCATGTTGTCGTAGCAATCTAAAGATGAGAGCGACCGTGTGAAGGTCATCTACCTTAAAATCTTCATGATCAAGTCGAGAGTAACTTTTGTGGATTTGTTCCAATTGCTCATCTACTTCACGTTCAAAATGGTACTCAATTCCCAAGCGTTGGATTTGATCAATCAAGTGAAGCTTTGGTAAGGGCTTGTCCACGACATCAATCAGCATCTTCTTCACCTCTCCTTTCAGTTCCTCAATTTGTCCCTCCACTCTTCCGAGGAATTTGAACTTCTGCAAATATATTGCACGGTGTTTCAAATAAAAGCAAGCATGAAATACGCGGGCTTTACAAAATAAATTTAATCTCGATGGCCACCTCTGTGTACCCTATTTAGGTATTTCGATGTTATACGCTCATTCACATGACATGCGGAATTGAACCCCTGAGAACAACGACCATATGAGATGAGGGGTTTAAATGCCACCCATGAGAACGACCATATGAGAGGAGGGGGTTGAATGCCATGATGAGATGTTTCTTGCCGCAGAGGACATACTGAGGCCGGTGAAGTTACAAGTATTATCGTTATTTTTCAACCTTCTTTTATCTATTTATGATTTTCAACTTCGTTTTTTTTTTTTGTGTGGAGAAGGGAACATGTATTTATATGAGGCCGATTGTTATCATAAGAGATGTGGTGGAACTGAAGGAAATCGAAGTAAGTCTACAAAATGCGATTGCGAGAAAACAAAAGAAGAAGATAAGAGAAGGATTTCGGATTTCTAACCACTGAGTAGGAGGGAGAATTATATTTAAGGAAGTAATCCCCCCATACGCTGGGGTGATAACCCGCGGACCGACGTTCGATCACATGGCCTGTTCCTTTATTCGGTGGAGCGCATGGAGTTGCTGAGACCTGCGACATATTCTCTCTTTTTTCTTACGTGTGACCAATGCACAAACGGAAGAGTTAGGAGAGGTTTTGTCTGCGTTGCAAAACGTCAATACTTGAAGGATATTAATTATAGACATCATGTTCGTGACCACAGTATTTGTACTTTTTTTTTAGACCAACCAATCACATTTCGATGAAGCATAGACGGGTGAGATTATCAGGCCAAACTAATGAGCCACCTCTCACCGGTCACTTTTGTCAACATTCATGAACAAACTATTCTTGAAAAGATACTTCTGAAATCAAGGAGGTTCGGCACTCCTATGCCTGGTTAAAGTAGCTCCATGCTGCTACCAACTGCAGAATGACATTTTTCTTTTGGTAACAACAACTAGCATTTAATAAACATTGGCTAAAAAAAGTCCTACCGTAGAGTTTCTAAAATAGACTAATAGACTAATCTAACATTATTTAGAGAGATCTGTGGGGGTAAGTACACTATTAGTGCCAAAACTTGTGTACGGCGCTCACTTTGGTATCAAAACTTTATTTTGGATCGCTTAAGTGCCAAATTGGAGAAAAAACGATCACTTTGGTGCCACCGGCGAGAGATTCTAGCTAAAATGATTACGTGATTTTTATATTTAAAAAAAAAAATCGACATGACTTTTAAACGACATCGTTTTTTATCCTCCTTAAGAAAACGACATCGTTTTGCTGTCCTAAGTGGATGGCCTCACAAAAATGACGCCGCACAACTCATTTGGGGATTTTTTATTTTATTTTATTTGGGGATTGAAATTAGGGTTTTTTGTTTGATCCTCCCCCAACGCCAACCTAGCTCGCTCGGCTGTCGTCACTTGACCGCCATTGCTCGGCCTTCGTTGTAGTTGCTCGACTAGGCGAGCGAGGAGAGGCTGAGGTTGTTGCTCTTGTGAAGAAGTGACGGGAAGAATAAGAGGCGAGGGCGGAGGAGGAGGAGGAGGAAGAAGGGGGGTCGAAGGTGGAGAGAGCGAAAACGAGGAGGGCGAGGGAAACGAGGAGGGCATAGATGGAGATGGCGGATTGGGCTTTGATTGGGGAGCGGTTGAAGTGGGTCTTTCTGAAGGGGGAAGGAGAAGGAGGAGGAGGACAAGAACTTGGATTTGTCAACAATGTCGGATGAACTAGAGGCGAAGTTGTGCTGGTGTTGGTGCGCTGTTGGTGTCGCTACTGGCTGCTGCTGGTATCACTCTTCGGGGAAGAAGATGACGGAAAGCCCATGCCATGCCTTCTCTCTCTCTCTCTCTCTCTCTCTCAATTTGGGGATTTAGTGTTTTGAATTGGGGGAAAGACACCAAACCACATTGTTTTGTTGTTTAAATGCTGACTGTACTTTCCGGTGAGTCACATCAGTTTAAGAAATTAATAAAAAAGTACTATGTCGAATTTCTGGTCAATCAGATCGGCGTTGGCATAAAAATGATCATTTTTCAAACTTTTTGGCACTTAAGTGATCCAAAATAAAGTTTTGGTACCAAAGTGAGCGCCGTACACAAGTTTTGGCACTAATAGTGTACTTACCTCGAGATCTGTTGGTACCTTTATTTGAAGGGAAAATGAGACAAATAATTTATGAACTTTAGTTCAATATCGAATGTCGTTCTTAGACTTTTAATTTATTCAAAGTGATCCATAAATCCAACCAAGAAAATAAATGGTCCATGAAATATTAGTAAATGTTTAATCCAATCCCTAGATTATATGAAAATATTTAATTTCATCCTTTTGTTAATTCAAGTTAATGGAATTTGTTGACATGGTTTTCCTATTTGTCAAGTTTGAATCGTGGAACAAAAGAAAAAAAAGAAAAAAGAAGTGCATATGTGGATCATGTAAGTAAGATATCAATCTCAGTTGGGTTATAATAATCAACGTCAATAAATAATGATGAACATGTGACCACCCTAACATGTTCTTTTTTCTTTTTCTAAGTAGATACATAATAATATGAACATATTGACTCATCATTTAATAATATCCAATGGAGAGTATATTTGAACAAATGAAAGGACCACACTGGACATATATTAATTATTCACAAATCATATTGAATAAATTAAAATTTTAAGAATGATATGGCACATTTAGTCAAAATCTAAGAACTATTTGTGTCTTTTCTCCTTGTATGAAAGGAGAATTCCTTGGACGGACTGAGTCATCCTTCCACGAACTCTCCCTTCACTTGTTTACTTTTTCTCTCAAACAACTCTATATCCCCTATTTTCATTTTTATTTTTTTCTCAATCTTCTTTTTGTCCAGTTTTTATGAGTCTCTTGAATCATTGTCTTGCAAAATAAGAATTAGAGATAAGTGTACCAAAAGTTCTAAAACTTATTATGAAAGCGTAATTGAATTAGAACTTTCAAAAAGTGTAATTTAATCATTTCATTAACTTTGTCCAATTTGACAAATGAAAAATGTTGACCTGACTTTTTTGTTAATTACTTTCTCTTTTACGTAGCGCTAACATAATTAAAATATGAAGGATAAGATTAAAACGACGTTGTTTTTGTCCGAATTTGATTTTTTAACTCAAATTTTATTTAATTAGATTAAAAAATAAACTAAATCTATTTTTTTTTCAATGATTTTTGCTATAAAAGAATGTACATAGAGCTGGTTTGGTCCATGCATATGGTTCCTTTTTAGGAACCTGAAACCTGATCAATTTTCGCGAGAAATCACCTAGCCCGCCAGTCCTGTTCCCAGATTAAAACCCGATCAATGCGCTCCCCGAATATAAATTGCACAAACAGTTTATATAAATTGTAAAAACAAAAAGAAAATAGTAAGAAAAGGGACAAAAAGAGAGTGGACAAGAATTCTTTTATTGCCGATTCAGCTCCGCATAATAAGTTGGGTGATCTAGGTGGAGGCAAAATAGGGCGAGGCGATCTGTTAAAGAGAGCCGTCGGGCCCACTAGTAATTTAATCCCCTTACCGATAAAACCAGAAAAAACAAGGGCTCGTTCGTAATTTTCGTTGTAAAAGATGGGCTAAACTCTCAGCCCTTCCCCTGATAAGACAAGAAAGGCTCTCTCTCTCGTCGCCATGGACGTGCACGAGGAATCGAGGCTTCCTCCCTCTATATAAACGAACCTAGAACGCAACCCACTCGTCGTCTTAATAGAATTCGTCCTACCAGCTTCGCTCCCTCACTCTCCACACAGAAAAACCATCGCTTCCGAAATGAAGTTCCTGTTCGAGTTCATCTACTGCTGCGGGTCGTTGCGCAAGGAGGGGGAGCGGATCAGGGGGGCAGCAGCAGGGCCTCACACGGAGGGCGAGGAGTGGGAGAGGCGGAGTTGGGCGGGGCGGAGGAGGAAGCGGAGGAGGGGAAGCGTTGCTGTGCGTGATATCGGAGGACATGGTGGTGGTGACGGTGGAGAGAGTCAAAGGTGGAGGAGAGACGAAGAAGAAGGCGGCGGCAGATCCAGCTCTAGAGTCGGAGTGGTCTGCCTCGCGGAAGAGGAGCGGGGGTTAATAGTGAGAGTCCACGACTGGGGCTTCAATGGTGACAAGTACGATTAGAGGTGACGACTTTGCCTCTTCTCCCCTCTTCTCATGATTTTTTTTTTTTTTGATGACATAGGAAATCCTGTACAGCCGATAGCCGGCGAGCAAACCCTGGGGTGATGCTAGCGGATGACCCACCATCCTGGTGCTACACTTAAGACACCAAATGCCTCCACTGGGTTTCGAATCTCTCACCTTTGGGGAAGGATCAATGGAGCTCTTATCCAGCGGAGCCATCATGGCCGGTGGTCTTCTCAAAATTTATATATAAGAGTTTTTCTAATGTGGGTTACATTAATTGATATTGTAATTAATCGTTTTACGGGATTTCTTAATTAGTTTAATATGAGGTTGGCTAATATGAGCTGAGTTGAGCTTGGCCCGTGATGAGATGGTCTGGTTGAAAACTTTATAGATAGTGCTCAAGTTTTTTCTCTATCCCTAATTCTCACAAGTATTCTCACAAAAGAAGCACTTATCTAATGCTAAAGGATGAGGGGGTCGTCTCATTGAACTAGCGATATAAAGGGCAATAGAGGAAAATGACTTGTGGCGTGGATCATCGCTTTTCTACTTCTGCATCAAGAATGATGGATTCCAATACAGGTGTGTTAATCTTTCTACTTGATTATCTATGCTCTTATTTTAGTTATGGAGATAATGGGATTGCACATTTTGCATCTTATATGTGATATCAGAGTAACCATAACCTAGAACTCAAATGCATAGAATTTTTGCCCTATTTTTCATGATTTTTTTGTTCGATAAAAATTAAATTTAATTATAAATTCGGATTGGCTCGTTGAGACGAGCAAAATGGTGGGTGGCAAGTCGTCGGGGGAGATCCCATGCTCCTCCATGTGCGGCCATGCGCCGCTAGGGCATCGAGCACGCGCCCCACGCGCGGTCACGCGCCCTCACGTGCTCCCACACACGGGGCACCACTTGCGCGTGCGTCACACGCGCGGGGGCTAATGTCACGATGACGTCAGCAACTCAGGGCCCGACCCAACCCAATACGTGCCTGACCTGACCCAATATGGGACCCAATCCGACTCGGTTAGCTGTGGACCGGACCAATCAGTCGGATTGGATGGTTGAGCCGGGACTAGTCGAACAGCTACTGATCGGACCATATTTGAGGGCTGATTACACTCGCTTGTGTGCTTCACGTGCCCCGCACTCAAGCAACACGTGCGGGCGTGTGGATCGTCAGTTTGGTGCGTGGTTGGTGGGTACAAATTCATATGATCATTCTCTATATTGTGGTGTATTTATTTTAAATGTTTGATGATTTTATAGACGTAAAAATACATACGAAACCCTAAATACGTGTATTTTTATTATATTTTCGCGTATTTTTCTTGTATTTTTCCAGTGATTTTAGAATACATGTGTTTGTTTCCAGGTATGTTATCACATAAATATTATAAAAGTGTGATTCATTGATTATATATATAAAATTTAACTCTTATTAAGGAATAAAATAATGTAATTAGCATGATATGTGATTTCAATTATATATTGCCCATATCACTAAAATTAAAATCACATGTATATGGTGTATGTGAAAAGTAAAGTTTATATCCCCGGTATGAGAGAGTTTCAAGGATTTAATTGAGTTGTGACTGCTGAAGTGGCACACTTGATTGGGTTTGAGAAATATCGATCTCGTATAATGATTGTGATGTCTCCTGGTTTAATGCGTGGTCATACTCCCAAAGGAGTTGATTGTGTATTAGTTCATGGAGGGATACATGATGGTATGGTAGAAGAGTGACTGATTCTAGTGGTACATATGCTCAAAAGTGATGAATTCATGAAGGTTAGTATATATTTTCATAACCGCTATCACGTGGGGAGTGTATAACTGCATGTTATGTATTCTGCCCAAAGATGATTATATGATTTTGCATGTAACTCTCTAGATGTGTACTTGTGTGTCTTCAAGTTACATATTACTCACGTGATGCTAATTATATATGTTACTTGTTATTTTAGTCACCTATTTGTAATTAATAACTCTACTATTATTGAGGTTTTTACTGGTTCAAATTGTAAGCAGTGGAAATAGGATTTTCTATTTGGTAAAAGAGCAATCAGATTTACCTGTTATTCATGAAACATTTCATTCAGGAACATTTGAAAAATGGTTTACTAATTGACTACACTGCTAAAAGATAATGGAAGCCTTAGTGACTTGAAATTATGTATTGTCTAATACTAAAATTAAGACACATTTGCAATGACTCTTTAACATAAGATATGATTATTTTGATAAAGTTACGGATTATGTTTTAAGGATGGTAGATTTAAAGTTTAAAAATCATACTTATAAAAGAACTCATGAAACCACTGGATATTTTAATAGTCTAGGTCCTACGATAGAATCATTCAAGAAGAATTAGTGACTATTCCACGGTGAGTTATAATTTATCTTGATTTGACTTCTTTAGATTTATGAATAAAAAAAAATTGTGTTCTTTAATTCAAATAAGGTTGAGTACTATATTATATCAAATGAATTGTATAGATTGTGTTTAACTCCTAATAATATATACGTCTCGTATACGATTGAAAATGTTGTTTTCAAAAGTTTTTTGTCTAAGGAATAATCTCACACATGTCTAAAGAAAGAGTAGAATATGTGATAATGTTGATATTCTATCTACTCTTAATGGTTATTTAAAGACTTCTATAGATTATTATGGAAGTAAAATGACCGAGATAAAGAATAAAATAGTTAGAATTAGTCTTAAAGGTTGTCAGGCCTAACAATAGCGGTGAGTATTTTGGCAAGTATGACAATGCTGAATAGCTTAAAGAGTCATTTATCAAGTACTTGGTAAATTCTGGAGTGGTAACTTAATTTACAATGCTTGAAAATCCTAACAAAATGATTTTGCCAAAAGGCATAATTGCACCATAATGAACATGGTAATGTGTATGATTAGTAAGACTAATTTATCCGATCTTTTATGAACTGATATTTTGAAAGCAACATTTTCACATTCAAAAACGTGTTTTTTACCAAAGTTGTTCCCTAAACTTCTTTTGAGTTATGAACTTGACGTAAATTTAACTTGAATTATATGAAAATTTAGAGGTGTCATGTAGAAGTGATGTTATATAATTCAATATTAAGTGTATTGGAATTTAGATTCACTCGGAATTATTTTGTATCTTACCTAGATTGTTTAAATGGGGTATCGATTTTATGACCCTAATGAAGGTACAAGAATTATGGAATTACAAACAGCAAAATTTCTAGAGTTTAACATAGTTGTAGAGGATAGCTGCTATCAGATTATTAAAGATAATAGTACGATGGAGGTCACTGTGTCTTTGTCTTTGCCTATACATACAATTGTGGAATCTCCTATATCATATACTAAACTTTTTGAGGTTCAAGATATTATTCTTGATTTAGTTTATGATGAAATTTCTCAAACCTCTCAAGTATAGAATGAAGTGGTTGTAGCTTTACTCAGGAGATTTCTCAGACTATATAGTCTATCTGTGAGAGCATGACTGCAATATTCATTACATGATTAATTTAGCGACTTATATAAATGATGTTTATTATCCTCAATCAAGTATGTGATCAGATGCCATAAAAGACTATATACAATCTATGAAATATTATAGTGTTTGTAAACTTACTGATTTGCCTAAAGATCACAAGCTCATTAGTTGCAAATAGGTGTATAAAATTAAAAGGATTTTAAAGAAAGATTGTGGAGTTTAAAGCTAATTTGGTAGCCAAAGTTTTCACTCTGAAAGAAGGGTTGTTGACACCTAAATTTTGGCGATCCGGTCATTTATTTATCACATTAAAAATTATGGGTTAATTTTATCCCTGAAAAAATATTAATTGCATAGCATGTATTTAGGTGCATTTATTTTTAATTTGCATTTTTTTGCATTTATTTATTGGACTGGTGGCGGATGGGTTCGAATTAGTGGTTTTGAGCTTTAACTTAGCAGGTCGGGCTAAGCCCACGAAGCGAGCAAATTGGCCCAAGTCCATTTTCTTTAATGATCAACAATTATCTCGTGAAAAGTAGGAATTTAAAATTTTTCCAGGATATGATGAATTTTTTTGTATAGGGTAGATGGGACGAAAAAATATTGCGTTCGCAGAAACAAATATTGTGTTCGGAAAATCAAATTTTGCGTTTTGAAAAAAATCTCTGTGGATATAGATTTGAAAAAAATTAAAACCTTAATCTGTAGCTTATAAATAGGTAAAACGCGTAGGGTTTTGAGCGGACACACAACAGAAACACGCAGCCACAAAAAAAGGACTCATGTTCTCCATGGTGAGAGATGGCGGGGAAGATATAGAGGAGACACAATTCAATACATAGAATTGCAGCGGCGATCGTCTCCGTCCCCAATTGCTTCTAGCCTTTGTGCGCTTACGAGCTTCACCTTTTTGGAGGTTTTCCAGCCATCGTGAGCTTCCGCGGCAGTTTCCAACGACTTCGCCGTGCCAGATCGGTCCTCACCGTGGTGACCAGCCATTCGCAATTACCACCGAATCGCTCTTATCTATCGGTGCCCGTTGATATTTCGCTAGCAAGCTGTCCGCCACCTGTGTCCCTGCTCGCGATTCTCGCATGTGCCCCCGACTGTCCCTCAATCTTGCCCTCGTTTTTTTTTAAAGCAAATAAAAACTGGAGCTTGGTGGGGCCAGGGAAGAAGCCAAACGTAGGCTATGGAGAAGTAATAATAAGAAGGGGAAGAGAAGCTGTGGAATTTATCTCTCCTTGTTGTGTGAAAGCTGGAAAGTTGACTGAGTTCCCCAAGAGAGACCACGTGGAATTGAAGCAAGAGAAGATCGTGATTTTGTGGTTCAATCAAGGAGTCCCACCGAGCAGCACTCATCACGGCCGAGCCATCGTAGGCCGTCAATTCATTGATCACCGAACCACACCAGCTGTGGATTCTTTGTTTTTGCAGGTTCCCTTGGCGTTCCTCGCGGCCTTGCCGAGCACCGTCCTTAGCCGTGCCAAGTTTCCATCATTGGTCCATTCTACCGTTCGGATTTTGAAAAAATCAAATTTAGGTAGAGATTTATTTTACTAGGTTGATTTATTTTATTGGGTAGATTTAGTTTGTCTTATGTTAGTTTTTGATATTTTGTCTCTTTGTTTGAAATATTTCTTGATGCATGGTTGAAATCCTTGATATAGCATTCAATTTGCAACCGCATGAATTTTTATTCCATCTATAAGACTTTAGATGGAATAATTATTCACGCAGGAGTAAAATTGATATTTTGATCTTTAAGGCTTAAGATCAATTTATTGATTTTATTAGCGAGATAATCAAGTTTGGATTTCAATTTGAGTGGTGGATAACATTTTTGATGATCATGGATGGTTTGATGTTTATCTCTTAATTGTTCTGTTTATCCCGAAAAATACAAAAAAAATTGCATTTGCATTTCATGTAGATTAGAATTGATTGCATGATAGGTTAGTTATTTTTTTTAAATGCATGTTTAGAAGGTATTTAGAATAGATAATGTTTCACTTTAGTTAGATTTTTATTTTTAGTGATTTTAATTACGAATTTTCATAAAATAAAAAAATAAAAAATCATGCGCATGTCATGTAGGATTAGGTTCAAGAAATTCCCGTCATTTAATGATTGTTGCTAGGTTCATTTAGTTAGAAATTGCTCGTCTTAGAATTACGTCATTTGGTTAATTTAGATTGCATATTTAATTGTTGCATTTCTTTAATTTTGAATTTCATGGAAAATACAAATTTTTTTAGAATAAATCAATTTCATGCTTTAGGATAGGCTGCATGCTTATTTATGTCATATAGTTTAGATCATATTACCATGTCATATCATTTCATGTTAGGTTAGTAACATGCATTGTATAAAGCATGGTTCTCATTAAATAAGTGAAAAAAAAAAAAAAAAAAGAAATTGCATGTTAATTAGAAATTATATCTAGGACTATCGATGTGAATTCTGATATAACATTGCAGATGCTTTTATTGCTATGAGATAAGTCCTGCAATTTGTTCATTGCTTTATCTGGGTGTTAAATTGATGGTTTGCGTATCCGTATGATCACCTCACATGTTAGGAAAATAAATTAAAATTAATTCAAGCTGCTTGAAAAACATTTTTTCGAAATAAAAAGGGAAAGGTATCGAAAGGGCATTAGAAAAGTCTAGTGTAATCAAGTCCATGTACCCAAAGTCTCTAGTTCGTAGAAGTAAAATAATTCTCTCATTATTTTACTTAAGTGTCTAATCGACTTACTGTAAACTGATTAGTGGTGACTCCCTTTTGCATACTAAATATTTGAATTTAAGTCGCAAATTGGTATGGGCTTGTGAGAGCCTGAGCTAAGTTAGACTTAGTAGTCCATTAACTTAATTTTAGGTGATGCACCCAAAATTTTGGTCGCGACAGGGGTGTATAAGAAACAAATATATATATATATATATAAAATATATTTCTAGTATTTTTTAAAGATTATTTTTGAGTGAACATGGCATTAATAGCTCATTTTTTTTTGTTATATGAAGTTACACCAAATAGATACTATATTTTCAAATGGATACATTGATAAGAAAATCTATATAATGCAATTGGAGGATTTTGCAGCAGATGATTCAAATAAACTTGTGTGTAGACCAAAGAGTCTTATTCATGGTCTTAAGCAAGTTTCCAAACAATATTATTAAAGTTTCATAGTGTTGTCATTTCGTTCAGTTGGGAACAAATTAATTCAATATATATTTATTGTAAGGTTAATGGGAGGAAATTTATTTTTCTCATACTCTATATACATGATATTTTGCTTACAAGTAGTGGCCTTGAGGTATCTTTTGTCCCTTTGCACTATGGTTTGTAAGGATTGTACTCGCCATATATATAGAATTTATCTCAGAGGACATTTGTTGGAAATATTCAATATACATCACTACAAGCCAGTGCTCCTGTCATTAAGGGTGATGGACTGAATATATTACATTGTACTTATTTATATATTGAGAAAATCTAATTAAAGTGTGTACCTTGTGTTAGTGCACTTAAAAGTATAATATATGCCGATTTACATACATGCTCAAGTCTTGCAACTAGTAGGGTATTTAGATGTAAACTTTGCTGCTGTTAGGATGACATGCGATCAATAATGGAATACATATTTATGTTAGTAGGAAGTGCAATAAATAAAGCTCTATGTCATCTTCTATTGTGTAAGTAAAGTTTGTAACATTCTTTTAGGCTGTTACTTGGGCTATCAGGTTCCAGAATCTCATTAAGGAGTGGATCGTTTTTAATTTTATGGATTAACCCATATGGTTGTATTGAGACAATAAATTTATAGTATTTTTTTTTTATTAACAATAGAGGTCTCAAGAGGTCTAAATATATGCCTGTCAAATTTTTGACCATAAAGAAACGATACAAAAATGTGACGTTATAATATAGCATATTTCCACAAATGATATGGCTGTAGATCCACTAACTAAAAGGACTTCGTTCTTCTCTTCTTGAATGAAATTTTATTAATATGGGTTTAGGAGCATCATTAGATGCTGTTGTTTAGTGGGAGCTATTTCAGTTTGATATGTATCAACTTTTGTATTCAATAAAATATTTTTGAATGTGTTGTTATTATGTTAAATACATATTGATAAAAGTCTTAAGATATTGTATAAACCTTGAGTGAAGGCTAGGGGCATCCGGTTATTAGCCTTGTGCATATGTTTTATTATATATAAAGAAAGGTTAACCATAAAGACAACGCATATGCGGGTTTATTAGAACCATAAAAACATTTTCTAGTGGCATAAGTTTTTTGTGACGCTTAAGGTAAGAGAATGATGATTGACAAATGGAATCTCTCTATGAGAGATGTTATCTATTTGCCACACTACCATATTGAATCCATATTAATAAAGTTGAAAGCACTTGTGACCATGGAAGGCTCTGTGTGTATACATGCAGTTACCGCTATGATTCGGTGTTTGAGACTTTATGGGATGTGATTGACTATTAAGAATTATCTCTAGACCAATATACACACATACAATACAATTTCAATTAATATAACCTAAGTGGGATAATGTAAGAGTGTTCTTGATGTGAGCTACATTAATTGATATTGTAATTTACCATTTTATGATATTGGTCTAAGTTGAGATAGAATGTTTCTTAATTAATCTAATATGGGGCTGGCTAGTGTGGGCTGAGTTGAGCCTAACCTATAATGAGAGGGCTTGGTTGAAAATTTTATAAATAGTGCTCAAATCTCTCGTCTAACCCTAATTCTCACAAGTATCCTTACAAAAGGAATGTTTATCTAACGTTAAAGGGTGAGGGGACCTTCTCATTGTGACGACCCCGGGCTGCGACGGTCTTTGATCCTTAAGGTCTGCCACGGCCAATATCATGGTCCCTGCGCAATTTTATTGTGGAAGCGGATTCATCAACTCCTTTCCTAAGCTTTGAAATGATGCACACTAGATATACACATAGATAACAACTAGGCACTTTTTTATTTACATATATTTGATAGACGTTGTTCGTTGGTACATCAAAAGCCAAAGTTTTCTATATTGGCTATATCCAAAAATTGACCGACTTTTACGTTAGTTATTTACCACGTTATCTATCTTCAAGTGCCGATGTCCCAAAAATTCACAGTTATCCTCTTGTCCTCCTCTACTCTATACCACTCGAGCCTCCATCATTGTCCTTTGATGGCGGCAGCAACCCCATGGTGCGTTCATCCCTCCGGACATATAGGACCACAAACTCCTGATACACAGGACCTAAGGGGAGGCTGGTGTCAACCGTCAGTATCACTCGTATCCGGATGAAAGTAAGTCCTAGTAGATCAGGGTCGGGATGCTTTGATTGTTCCTATCGCAGATCGACGGGAATGCCATAGAAGGTACCGGAAGACGCAAGCAGTAATGACATCTTTATCACTCTGTAATATGTTAGCTGCACGAGGGGTGAATACGACTACTTAGCAGTTAAAGTTCTACTAAACTATATTATGGAGCCTATCGCTACCCAATTCTACGCAATCCAAATCAGCACATATAATAATGGTAATAAACATGCATCAATTTAGAAGGATTCAATAATGGAATAGCATATCAAAACAATGAGAATTCAGAAATTCATTTTATCTTGATCCACTAACACCATCTTCCGGAGGAAGAGAGTTTGCGTCCCTCCAGGCATATCACACCCCACTTGGCATCACGAAGGCCTCCGGTTCCTTATTTTAGTCATCAGGCATCCAAAGTATGTTACGTTACACCTCCAGGCATCTCTCACCTCACCTAGCATCACGAGGAACCTCTGGGGCTCACTGTATCAATGATATCCCCGAGCATCCGGTATGTGTTACGTCACACTCCCGGGCATCCCGCATTTTGGGGAACCTCTAGGGCTCACCATGTCAATGATGTCCCACAGGCATCCAGAGGCATCGCCATCACGATCCTCCAAGCAACCTGACATTCAGGGCATCGTCATCCCGAGGGCCCGACGGAATCAGTAATGTATCAACCATGGTGTAATAGCCAAATCAATTCAATGTCAAAGCATTTTATAACGCTAGTGTAGAAACTTCTTTGGTTCTCAGAATCATGATATAAACCATAGTCTAACGACAAATTCGTCGGCCCATCATGGACCATCATGGACCATTACATATTTGAGGTCTGACGAAATCTGGATGTCACACTCATTGAGCCAATGATATAGAGGGCAATAGAGGAGAATGACTTGTGCATGGATCATCGCTTTTCCGCTTCCGCATTAAGAACGATGGATTCCAATACAGGTATGTTAATCTTTCTATATGCTCTTATTCTAGTTGTGGAGATCATGGGATTGCATGTTTTGCATCTTACATCATATGCATAGTAATTCTACAGATTTTGATTAATCAGTGCCTTTCCCAAGTTCCTAATGACCGATTTGGATGATTATAGATGTCGCGTCTCTGTTTCTTTTTGTTCTGGGAGCAAATTGCAGATTTCCGCCATTCTTGTATCAAATATAAAATGAAATAGATGAAGTATAGCGTAGAATTGCGGCCACGCTGTCGGGTGAAGCTTCGGTTATGGTGGTTGCGATGAATTTGATATCGCTAATGTCGACGTGCGAACTAATTTGGTTGTTCAAAGGATATTAGAGATGGGTTCAGGCATGATTATCTTTTAAACGTAAATCAAAATCCGAGGATTAAGACTTTCATAGCCTAATATACAAATTAGTGGAAGATGAACACGCTGGTTTGGGGTACTAATCACACTTTCTCCTTAAGTTTTTTTCCCCCTCTCTTGGACGATAACATTGCCCTTTCAGAATCTATTCCAGACTCCTTTTGTTTCTATCTCAAGAAGATGATGAATGCACGGATGAACTTGATTGAATCAGTCGATTAAAGACCGGGTTGATGTTTTAGGAGGGCTTCGTTTCAAGTGGTCATTCCGGCTTTCTCTCCAGCTCCATTCATGTTCTGAAAGTCATTCTCGGTGAACAAGGTGAATTGCTACAGTTTTCTTAAGTCTAGGTGTGGAAGTGGAGGCCAAAGAGTAGATTTTGCTTTGTATATACGACCACCGTGTCCCCCATTTTTATATAAAAATATATAAAAATATATATTTTGTAAGAGTTTTTCTAATGTGGACTATATTAATTGATATTGTAATTTATCATTTTATGGGGTTGGTCTAAAGTGAGATATAATGTTTCTTAATTAGTCTTATATGGGGTTGGTTAGTGTGGGCCGAGTTGAGCTTGGTCCATAATGAAATGGTCTAGTTGGAAACTCTATAAATAGTACTTAAGTTTCTCCTCTGATCATGATTCTCACAAGTATCCTTGTAAAAGGAGCGTTTGCCTAGTGCTAAAGGGTGATGGGCCGTCTCATTGAGCCAGTGATATAGAGGGCAATAAAGGAGAAGGACTTGTGCATGAATCATCGCTTTTTCACTTTCGTATCAAGAACGATAGATTCCAAAAACAGGTACATTAATCTTTCTATTCGATTATCTGTGCTCTTGTTCTAGTTATTGAGATCATGAAATTGCACGATTTGCACCTTACTTGTGTATCAGAGTAACCATAACCTAGAACTCAAATGTATTGAATTTTCGCCATATTTTTTTCGTGATTTTAGTGATTTTTTGTTCAATAAAAATCAAATTTAATTACAAATTCGGATTGGGCTCGTTGAGACAAGTAAAACCGTGGGTGGCGTGTTGTCGGGGGAGGCCCCCGCGCCCCTACGAGCGGCCACCAGTTGCCAGGGCGTCGAGCACACGCCCCATGTGCGGTCACGTACCCTCACGTGTAGGGCGCCACTTGCGCGCGTGTTGCACACATGAGGGCTGATGTCACGATGAGGTCAGCAACCTTGGGGCCCGACTCAACGCGATACGTGACCCGACTCAACGCGACCTGATATGTGACTCGACTTGACCCAACCCATTGACTTGCCTAAACTAGTCAACCGGTTGGATCAGACGGTTGGACCGAATAGTTGAGCTGGGAATTGGTCGGACCGCTACCGGTCGGACCGGACGATTGGACTGAACAGTTGAGCTGGGAATTGGTCGGACCGCTACGGTCAGTACGCTCGTGCGTGAGCTCCACGCACCGCGCACTCAAGCAGCGTGTGCAGGCGCTTGGAGGCTCCATTTGGCGCGTGGTTGGTGCCTACAGGTTTGTATGATCATTCTCTATATAGGGGTATATTTATTTTACATGTTTGATGGTTTTATGGATGTGAAAATACATATGAAATCCTAAATACGTGTATTTTCGGTATATTTTTGTGTATTTTTCTTATATTTTTATGTGATTTTAGAAATATAGGTGTTGGTTTATATGTATGTTATCATATAAATATTATAAAAATGTGATTCATTGATAATATATATTGATAATATATATAAAATTTTACCTTTTATTAATGAATAAAGCAGTGTAATTAGCATGATATGTGATTTTAGTGATATATTATCCCTATAACTAAAGTTAAAATTAAATGTATATGATATATGTGAGAAGTAAAGTTTATATCCCGATATGAGAGAGTTTCAAGAATTCAATTGAGTTGTGACCGCCAAAGTGGCACGCTTGATTGGGTTTGGGAAATATCGGTCTTGTATAATGATTGAGATATCTGCTGGTCTAATGCGTGGTCATACTCCCAAATGAGATGATTGTGTATTAGTTCATGGAGAGATACATGATGGTGTAGTAGATGAGTAACTGATCCTAGTAGTTCATTTACCCAAAGGTGATGAATTTATAAAGGTTAGTATATATTTTCATAACCGCTATCATGTGGGGAGTGTACAACTACATATCATGTATTCTGTCCAAAAGTGATTATATGATTTTGCATGTAACTCTCTAGATGTGTACTTGTACATCAAGTTACACAATGCTCACATGATACTAATTATATACATTGCTTATTTTTTAGTCACATTTTTTGTAAACGGTAACTCCGTCACAATTAAGGTTCTTGCTGGTTCAAAATTTAAGAGATGGAGAGAAGATTTTTTGTTTGCGATGGAGTTGGCAGATGTGCATATGGCTCTAACTGCCGATCAACCGGCAGATCTTACCGCCGAGAGTATAGAAGCTCAGAAAACACATTTTGTTGCTTGGGAAAAGAGCAATAGAATTTGCTTAGCATCCATGAAGCGTTCCATTTAAGAATAATTGAAAAGTGGTTTGCTTGTTGACTATACTGTTAGGCAAATGATGGAAGCCTTGGTGGCTAGAAACTGTATTTCGTATAATGCTGAGATAGGGACACACCTGCAAACACTATTTAATATGATTCTAGTGAAGTTAGAGATTATGTTTGGAGGATGGTAGATTTGCAGACAAAACTTCAGGTTCTCAATGTTGTTATTCCCACTACTTGTATTGTGTATCGAGCTTTAAATACTTTTCCTCCTGATTTTGGGATTATCAAGACCAATTATAATTCTCAAGATGAGACTTGGTCAATTAATGGCTTGATTGCAAGGGTAGTGGTAGAGGAAGAAAAATTTAAGAAAGATAAAGGGCATATTGCCCTTTATGCTTCTTGTTTTGGTAGTAACAATGGTAAGAAATTGTACTCATAAGGGCAATTCTAAAGTTGCCGGTCCTTCCAACAATAAAAAAAATTTGAAGCTGCTGGTTCTTCTAACAGTTTGGGTCCTAAGAAAGTATTCTTCAAGAAGGATGGTGTTATTTGCTACTTTTATAGGGAGAGAGGACATGCAAAGAAACGCTACAATAAGTATAAAACTTGGTTGTCCAAGAGAACCAAGAGTGAGCCTAAATATAATCATTCTTTGGCATTTGTTTGTGAATCCAATCTATCTAAAACCCCAACCAATTTTGGTGGCTAGATAACGAAGCAACTAATTATGTTGCGTTTACCATACATGGGTTCATAAACCAAATGATGCTAAATCAGGATGAATCAAAGTTCACTATGAGAAATAACATTAAAGTTGACGTTGAGTTCGTGGGAGATGTTATTTTAATTTTAGATTATGGTTTTAGGATGGTGCTAAGAAACACTTTTTATGTACCTTCTTTTAGGCGGAATTTGGTTTCCGCGTCTTGTTTAGATATGTATCAATATTCTTTTGAAATAAAGAGCAATATTATTTCTATGTTTAATAATTCAAATAAGGTTAGATGTTGCAATTTATCCAATGGATTGTATTGATTGTGTTTATCTCCCAATGATAAGTATGTTGCTTATTTAGCCGAAAATGTTGTTTCCAAAAGGTCTTTACTTAAGAAACAGTCTTATGCATTGTGGCATAAACGTCTTAGTCATATCTCTAGAGAAATAGTAGAAAGGCTTATAAAGGATGACATCTTGCCTATTCTTAAAAGTGATCTAGAGATTTGCATAGATTGTTGTAGAGGTAAGATGACTAAGATAAAGAAAAAATTCGCAATACGAAATTCTGACTTATTGGAGGTTATTTACACTGATTTTAATGGACCATACACGGCTATTTTGTACATAAATTTTTATTTCATTACATTTATTAATGACTATTCCCAATATGGATACTTATACTTGATTAAAGAAAAATCCGAGTCTCTTGACAGATTCAAGATTTTTCAAACAAAAGTAGATAAATAGTTGGGAAAAGTTACAAAGATTGTCAGATCTGATCATGATGGTGAGTATTTTGGTAGGCATGGTGATGTTGAACAACTTAAATTGCCGTTTACTAAATATTAAGAGGATTATGGGATAATATGTCAATTTACTATGCCCGGAAGTCCTGAACAAAATGGTGTGGCTGAAAGACGCAATCATACTCTTATGGACATGATGAGAAGTATGATTAGTATGACCAATTTACCTGATTTTCTGTGGGGTGAAGCTTTGAAAACAACTATTTATATTCTAAATCGTGTTCCTACTAAAGCAGTTCCGTTGACTCGTTTTGAGTTGTGGACTTGACGTAAATCTAGATTGAATCATCTTAAAGTTTGGGGATGTCTGGCTGCAGTAAAGTTATATAATCTAACATTGAGTAAGTTGGATTATAAAACTACTTGGTGTTATTTCGTATCTTACCCAAATCATTTAAAGGGGTATTGGTTTTATAACCTTAATGGAGGTACAAGAATTGTGGAATCGGCAAATTTTTTGGAATTTGATGTAGCCGAAAATGGTAGTTGCTCACAAACTATTGAAGATGACAGTTTAATGGGGATCCCTGTCTCATCCTATGCAGACGATTATGGAATCTCCTACACCACAAACTAAGTCTGTTGTGGCTTAGGATCTTATTGTTGAGGTAGTTCATGATGAAGTTCTTCAAGCCCCTCAGATCTAGAATGAGGTTGTAGTAGCTCCACTCAGAAGATCAATTAGGGAAAGACGTTCAGTTATACCATTAAACTATGTAGTCTAACTAGGAGAGCATGATTATGATATTGGCTGTGTTGTTGATCTTGTCACTTATATGGATGCTATTTCATGTTCTCAATTAGATTTATGGCTAGATGTGATGAAAGATGAGATGCAATCTATGAAACACTATGGTGTTTGAGAGCTTGTTGAATTGCCTGAAGGTTATAAGTCTATATGTTGGAGAAAACTCCTATTAGGTTTTGAAGGTGACAAAAATTTTCTAAGTACTATTCTTATTTTCATTCTGAGGAACACGAGGCTTCTGTGAAATTTTTTTCAAAGTCTATATTACATCAGAAGTCTGCCCCACTCTGACGAAAACCCAGACTGAATGCAAGTGAAGAACAAAGATATAATCAGACTCAGTTTAAAAGTAAAGTAATTTTACTGCATTTCGTAATATTTGTTTTCACACATATTCAGCCCCCTCTAGGTGTTTATACTAGCTTTTTCAATTGGTATCAGAGCTCGTGTGCTTATTTTGTTGAAGTGTTTTTACTTCTAAGCTAAAGATTCTCTAAGCAAAGTAATACCAGCCCTCCTTATTTCGATGGAAATGAGTACAATGTGTGGAAAACAAAATGAAGGCATTTCTCAAATCCAAAGATCCTCTAGAGTGAGATGTTGTTGAAAAATGCATCAATCCAAAGGCAACATTAAGTTCAGACAAAGGGAAAGAAGGGATTGAGAGAGATGCTAATGAATCCACACAAGCTGAAATTATCAAGAGACAAGCTTTTGATGCAAAATCAATTTATTCTTTATATTGTACTTTATCTCCCACTGAATATAACCGAATTTCTTCTTGTGAAACGACAAAAGAAGTTTGGGACATATTACATGTTACCTATGAGGGGATTGACCCTGTGAAGGAAACAAAAATAAATATTCTGCTTGGACAATATGAAGCATTCAGAATGAAGCCTAGAGAATCTATTTCTAATATGTTCAGTTGCTTTACATAAATTGTAAAGGGCTTGGCTTATCAAGGTCAACCAATTTTAGGACTAATGAAAGTCAACAAACTATTGCGTAGACTTTCAAAGGACTGGACACTTCGATTAGAGAAACTTAGAGAATCATGCCTCTATCAGTTAACGAACTGATAGACATGCTTCAATCATACGAAGTGGAGCATATCAATGATGAAGAAGATTCTAAAGGTAAGAAATCAATTGCATTAAAGTCTAACATTGATTTTGATGATACAGATTCAGATGATGATATGGACGATGAAGAGCTGGCCCTGAAGAAATATATGGAAAGTATTCCATATGCCTCAGTTGTAGGAAGCTTAATGTATGCGATGGTATGTACATGCTCAGACTTGGCGCACGCTGTTGGCGTTGTTAGTCGCTATTTGTCAAATCTAGGTAAAGAGTACTAGAATGCAGTGAAGTGGATTATGAGGTATCTTCAAGGAACTTTAAATTTGAAACTCAATTTCGGGACCGGGAAACTTGAGTTAGTTGGGTATATAGATTTCGACTTGGCATGAGATATTGATACTCGTAAATCTATTTCTGGTTATTTGATTTCTTTTGTAGGTGGAGCTGTGTCATGGAAGTTAAGATTGCAGAAGTATGTTGCACTTTCTACAACCGAAGCTGAATTTATTGCAGTGATTGAAGCTAGTAAAGAGATGCTATGGATAAAGAAGTTCTTAGAAGAACTTGGGTTCAAGCAAAAGAGGTATGTGCTATTTTGTAATAATCAAAGCGCAATTCATCTTGGTTAGAATTCATCTTTTCATTATAGATCAAAATATATTGATATTATATATCATTGGATAAGGGATGTTCTAGATGAAAAGTTGTTAAAACTTAAGAAAATTCATATGGAACATAATGGCTCCGATATGATGACGAAGACTCTACCAAGAGAGAAAATTGAACATTGCCAATTGATAGTAGGGATGGTGAATCCCTCCACATTGTCGTGAGGGGGAGATTTGTTAGCTGGGTTCACTCTTATATGGAGGAGGCCCAATGAGTTGCAAGCCCAAAAAAGGCTTGAGCCAATATGATAAGTTATATAGAGAAATAGGGTTTCTCATTATCTTTATAAAGTGGTAGCTGCAAAAGGAAATAGTAACAAGAGGAAAAGAGAAAGCAGAAAATCCGGGGGTTGTGGCAATATCTAAATTACATCAAGCTGGTATCGGAGGTCAATTCGTGGTCCAATTAAGCTGAAATTTTGTCAGCATGTTCGTGATGCAATTTTCTCAAATTTGAACAGTTTGATTTTCATTCGAAGCTCCCTACATTAGGTTTTTCGTGGATTGATCAAAACCTGCGTTTTTGGTCAGATTTATCTTTGATCTCTTGTGAAATTCATGTGTATTGCCAATAATTATGTTATTGAGGTGTTTGCTGCTATGCACCTCTAGTATTTGCTAGAGAAGAACATTGTTCACCCAATTTTGTTGATAGTGAATATTTTCGGGTGGACTCCGGTCCCATGGTTTTAGATCTCCTCACATCGAAGATGTTTTCCACGTAAAAAATTATTTTGTGTTCGCGTGTTCGCGTGTTTATTTTACTCTATTATATCGATTTCTATTAGGTTTACACAATAAGGGAGATTGTTTTATTCCGCTGTGTAAATTCGATTATTCCGCTGTATTGATTCAATATTGTTCGAATTGTTACTACTCTCCCATCAAATGCATACAGCAAAGAAATGAAGAATCAAGTTTAACCACGGAATAGGTTTATTTATGTATTCTTTGAAGCAAATAAATAAATCTTGATGTGAAAGTGTAAGGGGGGAAATTTTTTTAGAAAGCCCTAAATCTATTGTATAACGGTTAATTTTGACATAAACTTTTTAACTATGTAAATTTAGTCCCGAAATTTTTAACGATTGGTTAATTTAGTTCTTAAGTTATCAATTATATCAATTTAATTATAAACTCTTCGATGATTTGTCAATTTAGTTTTAAACCTTTCGATGATTTACGGCCAAAATTACCCGACTTGTCTAAATTGATAAATTATTTAAAAAAATTTGGATTAAATTGGCATAATTAAAGATTTATGACTAAATTGACAATCATCAAAAGGTTTAGTAGTAAATTGGCACAATTGAAATGTTTATAATGAATTAGCTGCCATACAATAGGTTTAGAACATTTTGGACAAAGCAGTTAGAATTATAAATATTACAATTGCATGATACGCTAGACTTGCAAACTTAGCAACACCATACCCATATGCATCCTTTAATTACGAGTCTTATTACGCACATCAATCTAAAAGTACATACCGATAATGATATTTTCCCTCATACATAAAGGAAAAATAGGGTTTCAAAGGCATAATTAATATGCTATTGCTTTACAATGACCAAATTAGTGTGATAACGTTTGGTCCAAACCTCACATTGGCAAGGGATTGACGAAGAGCGATGTCACATAATCTTTGAGCTTGGTTTTAGAATGGGTGTAATTATCCCCATCGCTATATAACACATCAATCATGCGCGATAAATTGAGTATTCGCATGAGAATCGGCATTGGGACGATGGTTGGACGAAGAAACTCTTCATTGGTGTCCTTCCATGCATCAATGACTCTTTTCTGGAGTTCCTCCGCAGCTTCCTGCTCTGAGACGCCATGGTATTTCATAAGCAACTCCACCTCAGATACTACGTGCCCCCTCTTTTGCTCAAACTACATGTCAAATGACATTAGTGTAATTAGGTTAAGTGGTGGCGGGATCTAATTTTTATTAGATTGATGGAGGATAATTATGTCTTTATTATACCTCGTGAGAGGAAACGTCATCCATGAGCCTACAAATGGTTTGTGCAGCCTTCACAATCTTGCAATCACTGACCGACCATTTAAGAGCTACAAATGGTTTGTGCAGCCTTCACAATCTTGCAATCACTGACCGACCATTTAAGAGCATGTTCTGTGACCACATCGCCCATTCCCACAAGTGATGTTGTTGCTAACATTCCATAGCCACTCGTTATTAATTGAAGCGGCATGTACTCTTCTAGTGTTGGTATGTAGTTGGTATGGAACCATTTGGCTTCTTGAAAGTATGCTTTCACTAGCATCTTCATCTGAGAAATTAAATATACACAAGAATTTCAGATTTCTAACTAAAGATTGCCTTCGATGCATGTCAAGTTTACCGATGATGCTTACGACTTCTTTTGCATAGACAAGGCGGTATGATTTGCCTTTTGTGGCCAATTCATTCCCAATATATTCATAGAGCTGGAGAAACTCCTTGAAATGAGCTTGCATATACTCTGGTAAACCATCCATGGCATCAACATCCCACCTGAATTCAAGTTGTAGAAAGTGACACACTTAACTCTACAAAGTTGATCAAATTCAAAAGTTTGAGAAAGAGAATGCAGATTTTGTACTTCTGGACTGCTTCATTGAAGAGTGCAAGTTCTTCCAGTGTGCCATAGACATCATAGATATCATCAATAATGGAAGTGAGGGACATCACTTTGGTTAGTATGTCTCTGGCCATGGCGAATTCCTACTCAAAATATACTCCTGTGGTCCAGAAGAACAACTCCACAAGCCTGTCTCTAGCGAATGTGAACTTTCTTTGAACATCTATATTCTTCCACCACCTATGATTAAATGAACCTTAGCATAACTGAAAGTACTTTAGCCCCACAAATTCGCATAGTTATGCTAGGACTTTGAAAAGCACTATTCAAAAAGGTAAATTGCAACGAAATGAGTTAACCTTTGGAAAACAGAACAAGAAAAATCAATAATTCGGGCATAGCTAAAGCATAATCAATAGTTGGGGCATTTTAAAAACATAGTGTAGAAGCTAATTTTTTATTGTACAATCAAATGAAGTTATGAACCTAGTAATCTTGCCAAGTTCCTTCTGGTGTTGCTCTTGTAGCAAGTTGAAATCTAGTTTAGCCAAGGTGAGCAAAACTTCGTCATGTGAAGGCTCTTCTTGGTAGAGTGGAATATAGTGCCTGGCCTCGAGCCTTGGCAATCCCTTGCGAAGTGGATGCTTTAGAGCATGACTCACTTGTTTCGCAAGACTAGTGCTCACTTTGCTTTCGTTGATTGATTCAAGGTGAGTTGTAGCAAAAGGAAGTGCTTCATCCAAGATTGAATCGCCATGACACCTTAAATGGCAAGCTTCATATAGGCTCAGCAATCCGTGCACATCGCTTATGAGTGACTCTTGGAAGCTCCCTTTGCTATCTTTGAATTTGTTAAAGACCTCTGTGAACAAACCAGCATGGAAAAACGATGCAAGTGATTAGAAATTAGGAAGGGGATGCATGGTTGGTTAATGTTCTATATTTTCTTGTACGTGTGAAACTCAATTGAGCAATAGGAGGATTTTAATAGGTATCTTATTGGATTGGTGCATTACATATGAGACGTACCTGATGAAATATTGTAACCATGTTGTCGCAGCAATCTAAAGATGAGAGCGACCGTGTGAAGATCATCTCCCTTAAAATCTTCATGATCAAGTCGAGAGTAACTTTTGTGGATTTGTTCTAATTGCTCATCTACTTCACATTCAAAATGATACTCAATTCCCAAGCGTTGGATTTGATCAATCAAGTGAAGCTTTTGTAAGGGCTTGTCCACGACATCTTCTTCACCTCTCCTTTCAATTCCTCAATTTGTCCCTCCACTCTTCCGAGGAATTTGAACTTCTGCAAATATATTGCACGGTGTTTCAAATAAAAGCAAGCATGAAATACGTGGACTTTACAAAATAAATTTAATGTCGATGGCCACCTCTGTGTACCCTATTTGGGTATTTCGATGTTATACGCTCATTCACATAACATGCGAAATTGAACCCATGAGAACAACGACCATATGAGATGAGGGGGTTAAATGCCACCCATGAGAAGAACGACCAAATGAGAGGAGGGGATTGAATGCCGTGATGAGATGTTTCTTGCCGCAGAGGACATACTGAGGCCGGTGAAGTTACAAGTATTATCGTTATGTTTCAACCTTCTTTTATCTATTTATGATTTTCAACTTCGTTTTTTTTGTGTGGAGAAGGGAACATGTATTTATATGAGGCCGATTGTTACCATATAAGAGATGTGGTGGAACTGAAGGAAATCAAAGTAAGTCTACAAAGTGCAATTGCGAGAAAACGAAAGAAGAAGATAACAGAAGGATATCTAACCACTGAGTTGGAGGGAGAATCATATTTAAGGAAGTAATCCCCCCATACGCTGGGGTGATAACCCGCGGACCGACGTTCGATCACATGGCCTGTTCCTTTATTCGGAGGAGCGCATGGAGTTGCTGAGACCTGCGACATGTTCTCTCTTTTTTCTTACGTGTGACCAATTTTCAAACGGAAGAGAGAGGAGAGGTTTTGTCTGCGTTGCAAAACATGTTCGTGACCACAGTATTTGTACGTTTTTTGAGACCAACCAATCACATTTCGATGAAGCATAGACGGGTGAGATTATCAGGCCAAACTAATGAGCCCCCTCTCACCGGTCACTTTTGTCAACATTCATGAACAAACTCTTCTTGAAAAGATACTTCTGAACTCAAGGAGGTTCGGCACTCCTATGCATAGTTAAAGTAGCTCCATGCTGCTACCAACTGCAGAGTGACATTTTTCTTTTGGTAACAACAACTGGCATTTAATAAACATAGGTTAAAAAGTCCTACAATAGAGTTCCTAAAATAGACTAATAGACTAAACTGACATTATATAGAGAGATCTGTTGATACCTTTATTTGAAGGGAAAATGAGATAAATAATTTATAAACTTTAGTTCAATATGGAATGTCGTCCTTAGATTTTTAATTTATTCAAAGTGATCCATAAATTTGACCAACAAAAAAAATGGTCCATGCAATATTAGTAAATGTTTAATCCGATCCCTAGATTATATGAAAATATTTAATTTCATCATTTTGTTAATTCAACAGAAATAAGTGTACCAAAAGTCCTAAAACTTATTATGGAAGCGTAATTGAGTTAGAACTTTCAAAAAGTGTAATTTAATCATTTCGTTAACTTTTTCCAATTTGGCAAATGAAAAATGTTGACGTAAATTTTTCATTAATTACTTTCTCTTTCACGTGGCACTGACGTGATTAAAATATGAAGGATAAGATTAAAATTACGTTGTTTTTGTCTGAATTTGATTTTTTAACTGGAATTTTATTTAATTAGATTAAAAAATAAGCTAAATCTTAAAAAAAATAATAATAAGAGGAAGGAAGGAACCTTGTTGCTTTGCCATTGTTGAAAAGGGCCGACGATTATGGGGGTGATGGTGAGTGGGGGCCTTAGGGCCTTGGCTAGATTTGGCGAGGGGCTACTAGATCTAGGCAAGGGCTAGCTAGGTTTGGTGACCTCGGGGCAAATGGCTCTCACTTGCTGTTAGTGAGGGTCATTGGCCACAAGTTGAGGCCCGGCGCATGCTGTCGGCCATTGCAAGGGCCGATGACACGATGTCGGAATATAATCAACTACGTTGGACTAAGAACACAATGTCGGAATTTAATCAACAATGCCGCACTAGGATATAGACATTTGCTGAACTTTAATCAATGATGGAAATCTAAACACAATAGCTAGGGAAAACTAAAATACAATAAGGAAATAACATTTGATGTGTTGTTTAGGGGGTTCTTGTTGGATGATTGGTGGTATTTATAGAGGAGCTTGGTAACTGCCACTCACTCAGTTATTCATTTTTGATAACCGCTTCCAACCTTAAGCACGTCCCTTCTTGTTCACAATCAATCCGCTCATTCCTTTTACGACTGTCTTGATCGTGTCCTAATTTATCAACAATGACTTCACACGTAAGTTCTTGGATGTTAACCGCTTTTCAACCGTGCCCTCCTTTGACACTTCTTTGTATATTTCGAATGTTTTTGTCCAAAACTTGCCGCCGGCATCATTCGGGTAGACACTTAATATCTGCCGTTATATTTTCACAATTGACCATGTGGAGGCTTCTCGCTTTGCTCTCGATCCTTGAATCCTCATTCTCTAGCTCATCGATAGTTAACCATATATTACAATCCTATTGACGCACATGTGTAATTTCATTTGACTTCCATCATGTTTTTCGCCCTTGTGATCAACACATGATAGTATGATCAATATTGAATTGTTAACATATGTCCCATTTTAAAAGAAGTAAATTTGAAATTTATTTCTTTTAAAGAAAATATCTTGTCTTATGTGCGATTTCATGCTGGTGACAATCATGCCTTTCTTTCTTTAAACGCTTCTTTTCCTGTGCATAGCCAATACAGATCATTACTTCCTGTATTATTTTGATGCGTCGTTTCAAATTTTTGTAGATAATTTTTTTTTTTTTTTTTTTTTTTTTTTTGGTCAGTCCTACTCTATTCCTACTCTACACTCACCCTCAGACTTTTGCCATGCCTCTTGCAGGGCATGGAAGTCGAAACCCACTCCTGAAACTTACACGTCCCCATCCCATCCCCCCTTGAGAATGTGGGAATTTGAACCCCTCACCTCCCCCTTCCATGTTGGAAGGGTGGCCACTGGGGCGAATCCTAGTGGGCCACTGTAGATAATTGATTACTACGATTTTGAACCATCGTCTTCAACCCTATTATAAATATTAGAGACTTCCTTTTAATACTCCTTTTGTCTTCCTCCTTAAACCCTAAAACCTTTTGCATCTCGTTTTCTGCATCTACTTCAGCATCTTCCTTTGCATCCAATACCTCCAAATTTCACCCCAATAGTTACATTGCCAATTTTGATGATCTAGAACAAAGTGATGACACTGATAATTGTCGTTTTGGACTCTTGAGTGTTATGGAAGAACATCACGAACGCCTACTCCTTGGGCCTTGCCTTTTAGACCATCAACACATCCCGCCATCTCTCAAGCCTTGTTCCCAATGAAACGTGAAGAGATACTTCCTATTCAGCACTCTACCTCGATGGACATCTGGACTTCGGCGCCCTTCCGATTTCGTGGTTTTCCGTTGTTTGAAGTGGAATTCCACTATGTTCAAGTGTCTGAAAATCTTGGTCACAAGACCTGAGTAAGGCAACTAGCCCTTGTCCTTCACCATTGCTCTGTACATGTGGAAGAGAATGGTGTGAGGGAGAGAGAACTTTTTTCTTGAATTGATCGCGTACATCAATTTTGCCTCAGAGTTAGACACGTCAGTCTTGGAGGTTGATTTTGGCTTGAGACAGTTGATCACAATTTTGTGAAGCAAGATGTTGATGGCACGCATCCTTGTGTAGGTAATTCTCCCTTCTGTACTTCTGTCTTTGACGAGCTCCAGTGTGGTACAAGCAATTGAAACCTTGACCAGTTGATATCTTCCTCTTTCAACCCCAATTATATCTGCCAACATGTCCACATCTACCACATAGTCTTGGTCTCGAACACTGAAGGATATTATATTCGCATCTAAAAAACTGAGATTTGAATAGAAATATGCGGTCAGTTGAGCATAGCCATCTGTGGTGTCGGAGCAAAATTGCTCAAGTTGAAGTAGACTGAACTTCTCCCTTAAGTTCACATTGATGGCATCCAGAAAGTTGAAACCAACACTCCTAGGGTTTATCACCCCTCGTTTCATCAATTTGAAGAATAGATCCTCATGTTCCTTCGATTTGAACAACTCCGTTCTTTTTCCCTTAACCTTCACCGCAACACCCATCCTAGGTTGGAATTCACTAAACAGTTTATCATCATCGTTCCCGTCAGTCGGATTCAATCCCCCGACACGAGGGTCACTTGGAATGTTCGCAAGTGCTTCCTCTGCCTTTTCTTTGGGAGCAATTCCTAAATCCTCCATTCGTCGCAAAAAGACATACTCATTTCCATAACCATTGTTTTTAAGGAAATCATCTACGTAGTTCAGCGGAGTACCAGTGCTCTTCAAAGCACGATAAAGCTTGTAAATAACAGAGGGTTTTTGGACTCTTACAGGGTCTATTTCCTCGATTATTTCTTCCTCCGGTTGTTGACCCACACCCTGTGGGGAAGATGGTGGAGAGTGACGTGGTCGAGAGAGATGCGGGCTCTGTCGCTGACTCGGTAACTCTTCCTCCTCGGTGAGATCGAAATGGGTAGGCCCCTCACTCATTCTCCTTGGTCCCCTACTTGCGATTCTTGAGGACTTTCTCGAAGAAGACATCATTCCTTGTCGTTGAAAGATTCCTTGACTCGCTTTCCCAAGAAAAGATGACAACTTTCTCGAAGATGAACAAGAAATCAAGACAGGATTGGGAGGAGAATGCTTTTTAGGGTTTTGGAGTTAAGCGAATAAAGCAACCGACTCAACCATAAACCTCGTATATATATAACCCAGTTTAAAAAAAGGAAAAAGCCAATCGACATAAAGGAAAGTGAACAGTCGTCCCTTTTTAAAAAACAATAACCACCTTTTTTAAAAAGAAAACTGCCATTTTAAATATAAGTTATCTTTCTTGCGTACGCATCTTCATTAACATTTTCAACCCTACCACCATCTTTTCACACGGTCGATCACAAAATGTATGCGGTAGTTCAATGTTCGGATGTGCGAAGATCTTGGTCACCGAGACGAGGATAAGGCAATTGTCCTTTGTCTTTTGACAATGCTGTACATATGGAAGAGAATAGTGTGCGGGAGAGAAAACTTTTTCTTGAGTTGATCGCATACATCAACTTTGCTTCGGGAAGAGACACGAAGTCTTTGACGTTGACTTTGGCTTGAGACGAGTTGATCACAATCTTATGAAGCACGATGTTGATGGCCTTCATCCTCGAGTAGGTAATTTTCTTCTTACGTCCATATCTTTAACAAGATCCGAGTAGTACGAGCAGGTGAGACTTTGATAGGGATATCGTCCTCTTTCAACTCCAACAATGTCGCCAACATATTCACATCTACCACGTAGACTTGATCTCGAACATCGAATGAAATTCTATTCGCATCTAAAAAGCTAAGATTTGAATAGAAATAGGCGGTCGGTTGAGCATACCGTCTGTGGAGTCGGAGCAAAAGTCTCAAGTTGAAGCAATTTCAACTTTTCTCTTAAGTTCACGTTGATGGCATCCGGAAGTCAAAATCGACACTTCTAGGGTTTATCACCCCTCTTTTCAATTTGAAGAATACATTTCTCATGATCCTTGGATTTAAACAAATCCATCCTTTTTCCCTCACATTCACCCACACCCATTCTAGGTTTAAATTCAAGGAACATTTTGTCATCATCGTTCCGTCAATCGGATTTTGTCCCCGATACGAGGATCACTTGGAATGTTCTCAAGAGCCTCCATTGCCCTTTCCTTTAGGAGCAATTCCCAATTCCTCCATTTTCGTCGAAAAAACATACTCATTCCCATAATTTTGTCCTTAAGGAAGTCATCTATATACTTTAATGAAGTGCCGGTGACTTTCAACGCACGATAAAGCTTATAGATAACGAGAGGGGTTTTGGACTCTTCTTTGGGTCGGCATCCTCGATTATCTGGGATTTTGAAAAGGCAAGATTCTGTTTTTCATGGAAATTAAAGATAATATAAATCAATTATAACTGAACGAATGATCGTACCTTTTCGAGATTGAATATTAAAATAACTTACAGTCTATAGCCATGAATGTCTGAGTCTGAGAGTCTGAGAGTCTCTAGACTTTAATTTCCTCAAGCTTCAAAATGTTGAGTCTGGAACGAATCAATAAGGCTTTGTTAATATATCCGCCAGTTGGCTCTTTGAATCAACAAATTGAATCGAGATTTCTCCATTTTGAACATGATCTCTAATGAAGTGATGTCGAATCTCTATATGCTTTGCTCTTGAGTGAAGGATTGGATTTTTAGTGAGATTGATTGCATTGGTGTTGTCACATTTAATCTCAGTGCATGAGTCTTCAATTCCGAAGTCTCGTAGCTATTGTTTTATCCACATAGTTTGCGAACAACAACTTCCAAGAGCTACATACTATGCCTCTGTTGTAGAGAGAGCCACAGTATTTTGTTTCCTTGAAAACCAAGACACTGTCCTGCTTCCAAGCAACTGGCAAGTTCCTGAGGTGCTCTTTCTATCAACTCGCAACCGGCTAGATCTCGCGTCGAATATCCAAGAAGATTAAAGTCTCCTTCTTAGCATACCAAAGACCGATGCTTGAAGATGAAGCAACGTATTTAATAATACATTTCGCAGCACTTAGATGAGATTCTCTAGGGTCTGCTTGAAACCTAGCACAGATGCAAACACTCAACAAAATGTCAGGTCTAGAGGCAGTAAGATAAAGAAGTGAACCGATGATACTCTTGTACAGCTTTTGATCAACTTTCTTCCCTTCTTCATCTTTGTCTATCTTCAAAGAACTTGACATATGTATGTCAGTCTTTTTGCACTTTTAAAATCCAAACATTTTGACAAGATCATTAGCATATTTTTCTTGATGAATAAAAGTTCCTTCCTTCAATTGTTTTACTTGTAGTCCAAGAAAGAAGGTTAACTCTCCCATCATACTCATTTCAAACTCATCCTGCATAGACTTAGAGAATTTCTTGCACAGACTTTCATTAGAGGATCCAAAAATAATATCATCCACATATATTTGAACAAGTAAAAAGCTTTTATCTTCATTTTTGATAAATAGAGTAGTATCTACTTTACCTTTGACAAAACCATTATGTATTAAGAACTTACTTAGTCTATCGTACCAAGCTCGAGGTGCTTGCTTTAAACCATACAAGGCCTTTTTCAGTCTGAAGACTGAGTTTGGCTTCTTTAGGTCTTTGAACCCAGGTGGTTGTTCCACATAAACTTCATCATGGATAAATCCATATAGGAAGGCACTTTTGACGTCCATTTGGAATAACCTGAAATTCTTATAACAAGCAAAAGCAAGTAATAATCGAATTGCTTCTAACCTTGCTACTGGTGCGTAAGTCTCATCATAGTCTATCCCTTCTTCTTACGTATATCCCTTGGCCATGAGTCTTGCTTTGTTTCTTACGACTTTTCCTTTCTCATTCATCTTGTTCCTGAACACCCATTTAGCTCCAATAACAGTTTTACCTTTTGGTTTATATGTCAATTCCCAGACATCATTAATGTTGAACTGTCTGAGCTCTTTTTGCATAGCTTCAATCCAGCTTTCATCAGATAAAGCTTCTTCTATGCTTTTTGGTTCTATTTCAGAAATGAGAGCCATAGCACTAGACTCTTCGCGTCTTTTGGATCTTGTGCGAATTTCTTCATTAATTTCGCCGATAATGAGATCTTTGGGATGGCTGGACTTATGCTTCCAGTTACTGGTTGATTTGTCTCGTTGATGATCTCTTCCTTTATCTTCACTAACAACTTGATGCTGGTCTTCCAAAGTCTGAGATGCTTCTTGAGTTGTAAGCTTTGGAGAGTCTGGAGCAAGTTCAGACTTTTCATGATGAGTCTGACTGGATTTATTTTGCATAGAATATTGAAATTTGACATTCATTGATTCCTCCACAAATTGACTCTTCTTGTTATAGACTCTGTAGGCTTTGCTTGATGTAGAATATCCAATGAAGATGCCTTCGTCTAATTTTTCTTCAAACTTACCAACTAGATCTTTTGCATTTTTCAGTATAAAGCATTTGCAATCGAACACATGAAAGTATGAAACAATAGGTTTCTTACATTTGAATAACTCATAAGGGGTTTTCTCTAGAATAGGTCTTAAAAAGATTCTATTTATGATATAGCACGTGTTGAAACAGCTTCAGCCCAAAATCGTGAAGAGATCTTACTTTCAATTAAAAGAGTTCTAGCCATTTCTTGAAGAGATCTATTCTTTTTTTCCACAACTCCATTTTGCTGAGGAGTATATGGAGAGGAGAACACATGCTGAAAGCCAGATTCATCACAAAATTTTGTAAAATCTTGATTTTCAAATTCACCTTTATGGTCTGTTCTTATACTTGAGATAACACATCCTTTTTTATTTTGAACCTTTTTGGCGAATTTTTCAAAATACGAGAAGGTTTCGGACTTACTTGTAAGGAAATATACCCAAGTAAATCGGGAGTAATCATCCACAATTACTAGGCAATATTTCTTACCTCCAATGCTCTGGGTTCTGGTTGGTCCGAAGAGATCCATATGCAACAGCTGCAGTACATGATTAGTAGAAACATGATTTATTGGCTTAAATGAATTTCTTACCTGCTTTCCCAATATGCATGGTGTGCATAGATCAGACTTTTGGTATGATAAATTGGGTAGACCACGAACAAGTTGCTTTGTTGAGATTTTGGCTAATTGCTTCATATTGATGTGACCAAGCTTTCTGTGCCATAAGCTTGCTTCGTCTTGAATTGAGATTAAGCATTGCGATTCATCCAGTTTTACATCCAAGAGGTAGATATTTCCATGTCTTCGACCCATGAAAGACTGAGTAGAGTTTTTACTAGTTCCAGAACATATTCCTTCTTGAAAGAAGATCTTAAAACCAGTATCACACAGTTGGCTGATACTGAGAAGATTGTAATTGAGTCCTTCCACTAGGGAAACATTACTTATTGTGAGATTTCCAATTTTCACAGTTCCAAATCCCACAATTCTTCATTTGTTGTTTCCTCCAAATGAGACTTTTCCACCATTTACTTGAACGAGCTTTATAAAGCAATTTGAATCTTCTATCATATGTCTTGAGCATCCACTGTCCAGATACCACTTTACATTTTTCTTAATGGAGACCTACATTTAAAAAAAAAAGTCTCAAGCTTTCTTTAGTACCCATATTTTTTTTGGTCCATTGGTGTTAGTAAGATAAATAGTATTAGCCCATACTTTCTTAACAGGTTTCCAAACCATAGGACACTCTTTTTCAAAGTGATCTGAGCTATTGCACTTTGAACACCTGAGAGCATTTCGACCTACAGACTTTACAAAAACCTTCTTGAAATGATTTTTATAAGCCTCTCTCGAGGGTCTTTGCTTAATTCTTTCTTTTACTTTAGGAAAATCAATCAAGGGAATAGTTTCTGCTGTCATACCTAGACCAGACTTATTGAAGTAAGGTATTTGAGCTGAAAGAATTTTTTCAAGTTTCTCGAACCCTATTGAAAATTTCTTTGAAATATTTGATGAGTCAATTTTTAAAAGAGCATTTTTCTTTCAAAAGACTATCTTCACTTTCTTTAAGAGTGGAAACATTCATGTCTAAATATTTAACTCTTTCTTTCAAAATGTTTTCCTGTTGTTTTAGAGCAGAGTTTTCCTTTTTAAGTTCTGAAATCCTTTTAAAAGAAGTCTTAAGACTAAAACACAGCTCATCAATATACTTAGAAACCTTGACAGGAATTTTAAAATTACTTACCTCAAATTCACCGTCGAGTCGATCCAGTTTGAGTCCGATTGCGCCATCGGACATAAATTGGCATATTCATCATCACTTTCTTCACACTCTATATCACTCCAGGTTTCGGCTTTGAGAGCCTTTCGAGATTTTTCAGCTTTTCCTTTCTTCTTCTTTAGAAGAGGACAGTTGGGTCTGATGTGTCCATTTTTCTTACATTCAAAGCAAACTACATCTTTGTTTGATTCATCATCATCAACAGACTTTGTCTGTTGTCTTTGAAAGCTTTGTTTCTTTGAGTTGAACCTTCTTCCTTTTCTATTCAGCTTTCTGAATCTTCTTATCATGAGAGCAAGCTCCTCATCGTCCATATTATCTTCGAATCGTAACATCGAATCATCATTTGATTTTAATGCAATGGATTTCTTACCTTTTGGATCTTCGTCTTCATTTATTCGTTCCACTTCATAAGACTGAAGTGTTCCAACCAGCTTGTTGACAGATAGTGGCATGATTCTTTGCGTCTCTCTTATTGAAGTCTTTATGTGATTCCAATCCTTAGAGAGTCCACGCAGTAGCTTGTTTACCTTCATGCGATCAGAAATTGGTTGACTTTGATTTTCAAGACCATTTACAATTTCTGTAAAACGGCTAAACATGTCAGTTATAGATTCTCCATGTCTCATTTTAAAGGCTTCATATTGACCGAAAAGGATGTTGATTCTGGTCTCTTTCACTCGATCAGTTCCTTCATAGGTGATATGTAACATATCCTAGACTTCTTTTGCTGTAACACAAGAAGATTTTTTGTTATATTCAGTAGGTGACAATGCACAATATAAAGAATAAATAGATTTTGCATCAAGAGTTTGTCTTTTGATTATCTCTTCATGAGTCATTCCGCTGGTCTCAACAGTTTCTTTCCCTCTTTCTGAGACAGATGCAACTTTAGGAGTGATTCCTTTTTCTACAACGTCCCATTCCAGAGAATCCTTTGATCAAAGAAATGCTTTCATTTTGTTTTTCCAGATGTTATAGTCATTTCCATCAAAGTAAGGAGGTCTGGTATTGCTTTGCCCTTCCACCAGCCCTGGAGCTATCATACTAGCCATGGATCTTTTACTCCGAAGTAAAACACTTCAAATAAAGTGAGTACACGAGCTCTGATACCAATTGATATGGCTAGTATAAGTACCTAAAAGGGGGTGAATAGGTATAAAGAGTAATTTCTCACGACAATCACACAATACTAGATAGTCAATAGAAATGAGACAATTTTCCTCGTTAACAAAACAAACAACGATCAAAATAAGACTGAGAGTAGGGAAGAGAAAATTGAACGCAAGGATTATAGTGGTTCAGCTTATTTCAAGCCTACGTCCACTCTTCTACACTGACAGCACTGGCTGGATTCCACTATGAACAAAGAGATATTACAGCACTGTTCTCCCTTGATTTCACGGTGTAGAAGATCTACCACACTCCCTCAAGGTATCACTAAGTATAGACTCTCTTTTGTGTATACAGTTTTGCTCAATATGAATCAACTAATAATCAAGGAGCTTCAGACTTTGGAATTTCTCTATCGTGCACACACTAGAACAACTGGAACGTCTTCCTTTTATACTCATTTATGCCATCATACATGTTGGCACTTATCAAATGAATTCTTTCAATCTTCCCGTTGGATAGAATCAATTAAGAAGATCATTCGAGCTATTCAAGGAACATGTCGATAGCCCATCAATCATGTTCGTCCATACAATCAGGATCTTGGTTTCCAAGAATAGAACCTTCCAAGAATATCTCATCAATCATCAGATCTTCAAACGATTTTGATTCCGAATAAAATAATCCGTTATATCATATCCAGCCAAGAGATCTTCTCCAGTCGATAAAACCGAATCCTCAACCAAACACTTTAGCTCTGGATCGCCTTCGTCACTGGATTAGAAACTGTCAATGAGAATAGTCTTGAGTCTTGAGTACTGAGTCTGTTGATCTGAAGGTCTTCAGACTCTAAGTAGAAGGGTCTGCAAAGCTCAAGACTAAACTGATAGAAACGTTTTGTCAGCTTCAAAACATTTTAGACATTCTAGAAACTTTTAACCAACACTCCTTTTTTATCTTGGGGACCCAAAACTGTCACTTTTTTAGATATCTTTACCATAGGTCCATATCTGGCTTTGTGCTAAATGGCATTCCCGTAGAAAGTTTGGAACCGTTGGAAGTACCTTATATTTCTAAGAGTGTCCTTGCTCATGGGAAATTCCTTGATTGATTCTACTGCACTTTTGGTCCCATTGACTCCACTAAACATATTGTCTTTTTGCTCTATTGACTATCGAAATATGTATTCTTTAACTCTAAAAATTTCAAGGGACCATCTACACATTGCCTCGGACCTTGCAGCGGGTAAATGGTTCGCTTTGGGTCCACTCGTTTTGGCTTCGTTATATAGGGGTTTTATTCATGCATCTCTTTCAATGAAATCCAAAGATGGTACATTGTTTGACTTTTGCAAGTATGGCTGGCTCTTTATTTTCCTTCTTTATTAAGTAAAAATTCTCGTGATCTTCCACATTACTCTTAAGCGAGCTCTAGACGTTCTCATCTTTTCCCTTTAGTATATCAATTACTAAGTCGTTCACCTTTGGATACACCTATTCGATTTTCTTCCTTTACATTCTATCTTCAAACTCTTTTGGAATTCGACCATGATCTCATCGAATTTTTCCCTTATAAACCTGAAGAGTTTGGGTGCGTTTGGTAACGTTGGGGCCGACGAGGTCGCCAGCCATGGCCGAGGCCGGCGACCCGCCAAAAAGAAGAAGAAGGAAAGAAAAGAGAAGAAAGAAGACGAGAGAGAAAAATTGTTTCTCAAAATTGTTCTCGGGAACCAGAGACAATTTTTTTTTCTACTTCTTGTTTTTGTTTCAAATCTGGTCTTGAAAAAAAATATAGATTTTTTTGTTCCTTCAAACAAAAGTTTTACCAAACACATTTTTGTTCTTTTTTTTTTTACCCGGAACAAAAGAATAGAAATTTTTTTCCGGAGAATAGAAACACTTTTTAACAAACAGGGCCTTCAACTACCTCTATGATCCCGCCGCATTGAACGACTATCAAGAGTTCTGGATTTGGATTTTTGCCAATGATGAACTACAGCTTTGGCCCGATATTCAACAACGAATTGGCGGAGAACAGTCCATGGCTTGGCCCTTGATCGGAAGCCTTGAAGGCCGGCAATGAGCTCGGGCGAGGAGGCTCACGGTTCAAGAACGCCTCGGAATCTTTCTGTTATCCCTCGCCGGCTCACGGTTCTAGAAGGTTGCCATTGGGTCTGCTTCGGTCACTCGCACGTTGCTCATCCCTCCCTCGCAGACACACGCTCGGTCACCCGCCCGTCACTCTGTCCCTTTGTTTTGCATCGCAGACACCTCCCTCGTGTGAATAAGAAGGGCTACCAAAAAGGGCTGCCTCTTCTCCTTTTTCTTAATTGTTTCAGATGGGCTCCGTAATGGGCTAAGAGAAAGAAACAAAAGATGGGCCCAAGGAATTAAAAAGTAGGCTGGGCCAATAGAGGGAGGGGTTTAGAGGGCCCAAAATTTTGCTTAGTGGGCTGGACATACCAGCCCACATGACTTAGCTTTCAAATTATATATATATTATTTATTTATTTATTTTCATTTCATCCATTTTTATTCTTCATTTTTCTTTTTTTCTTTTTATACATTTTTGTAAGATCAATAGATATTTAAAAACGTTGATAAAAATTTGGGTGTCATGCCCGCCTAATAGCCTCAGCGATTCCAAATGAGACAGATGGTCGCGAAACAACAGCCTCAACAAGTCCTTCCTTTTCTCCGTTGACTCCAATGAAGCACCAGCATCCGCGACTCTGGCGTCAGCCCAAGGAGCCAGCTTCGACGAGCCCGCGACCACCGAGAGTCGTCCACCAGGGTGGCGCCATCCCTCCTGCTGCTACTGCTGCTGACGCCCCACCCGCATCAGCAACGCTCTAGGCTGGAACCTCATGCTGCCAAGTTGCCCCTACGGCCGTGACTCGCTTATGCTTGGATGTATGCTTTCTAAAGGGTTTATGCAAGGGGGAGTTGTTGGTTGCTATGGGGAGAATTGCCAATAATCAAATGTTTCTGATAGCTTGGGCAGTGATGAAGATAAAGAAAAAAGATATTTGGTCCCGATTCCTAAAAAATTTAATAGCTAACCTTGAGATAACCGATGGGGAAGGATAGACATTCATGAGCGACCAACGGAAGGTAATTTCATTGTCAATTAATTCACTCCCTTTTAATATTAATCACTTGCATATTTTCCATGACTTGTATTTATCGGTTTGAATTTTTGTAAGGACTTATTCCTGCATTAGCTAAGTTGATGCCACATGCTGAGCATAGAATGTGTGTGATGCACATATGTACAAACTGGTCAAGGAACTTCAAAGTAGATATGTTGTAGAAGCAGTTCTAGCAGATAACAAAGAGTACCAACATTGCTGATTTTAGATTAGCCAAACAAAGATTGCTGCAACCGATAAAGGAAAGTTTTAATGCACTCTTTTAGATAGAAGCTAAGCACTAGTGTCAGGCTTTCTTCAGTGAAGAATTCAAATGCGATATCATTAATAACAACCTGAGTGAAGCTTTCGATAACAGAATTTTAAAGGCGCGGTGCAAACCAATCATCATCATGCTTGATGATATTCGAGTTATGGTGATGACTAGACTGCATAGACAAAGAGATGAGGCTACGAAATCAACTAGAGACTGTGGCCAAACACAAGTTATCTAGCAAAGACTTATCGCTAACCACATTAGCACCTTGATTCTCATCTTACTGCTTCTTTTTGTAGGCTTCACACTGAAACTTCCGGTGTCCGGTTTTGTGACAAAACCAATACTCATCTTTTGCAACCTGTCTCTTACCCCTTGATTGTGATCTGCCACGCCCGCTGAAATTTCCTCTACTTTTACTTCTTCCACGGTTCTCCACTGCGAGTGCCATTGAAGATGTAGATGCAGAAAAATTATCTCCACCTGAGATTTTCCTTCGCATCTCTTCATCCATGATACCACTCACAGCATCATCAAGAGTTAAATCATCCTTCATGGTGCTCGAAATTCCCTACACTGCGGTATTGTAGCTTTCTGAAAGAGAACATAAAAATAATAAAGCTTGAAACTTCATATCTAAATTTATGCTTGTGGATTCCAATTGACTCGTGACATGTGTGAAACTATTAATATGCTCTGCCACAAAACCTCTATCAGATAACTTCAGATTAACCAGTTTCTTCAACAAAAATACCTGATTTGATGTGGACGGCTTCTCAAAAATATTCGTTAGAATATCCATGGCTTCTTTTGCAGTTTTTGCTTTCACGATGTGGTACCCTGTCTTTTTCGTCAACCCTAGACGAATCGCACCTAACGCCTTCCGATTAAGAATTTTCCATCCGGCTTCTACTGTCGGATCCACTTCCGCCATCTTGGGTTTCCAACCCTCAAGTGGTGCATAGAGATCTTTTTGATAAAGATAATCCTCTATTTGTAGTTTCCAACATCCGAAATCCTCTCCATTGAACTTATTGATTCTGATTTTATCTTCTGCCATCCTATTTGCTTTCAATTGAACGTCATCGAAAACCCTCGATGTTCTCGATTAGCCAACCCAGGCTCTGATACCTGTTGTTATGAAATCGCACGTTGATTTCAGAAAAATAACGCTCGAAAACAATTCACCAGACAGAATATAGTAATAAAAGAGCAGAATCAGATGAACACGCCAGAAAATTTGTTATCGAAGTTCACCCAAACCTAGGCTACGTCTCCGCGCAGAGGCACTCTGCAAATCCACTAGACTTCGAAAAAGTTGGTATACAACGACGATCTTCTCTCAAGATCAAGGCACAAAGAGATTGAGAACCCTCATCAAGAAAAAACTTACTTTTTTCTTCTCTCTTTTTCTTGCCTCTCTATTTCCTCTTTTTCAGCGTCTTGACGGCTAGGGTTTTTCTTTTTTTGCCATCGCTAATATAAAGGTATCACTTTTAACCTAAAAGGAAATTTAATAGAATAGACAAAAAAAACCCCTAAAAACAAATATTTGGCTTTATCTATAACAGCCGCCGCCTTGCCGCAACCAGAGGTGCAGCAGCAGCAAGTGCTTCGTCTACGCCCTCGCCCCAATCGTCATCCTCCGCGCCGCCTTCCTCAGGTTCGCCCTCACTGTCCGCGTCAAGAGCCCCGAGCTCAGGCTTCGCCGCATCGACATCACTACTCCACCACGGCCTCCTTCTCAACTCCCTCGACCGCGTCGCCGGTTGAGGAGGCCGTCCTCCGGAACACCAACTTCGGGGGGTTCGAGTTCTCGAACGGAACGGTAGCGCCGAGCGGGGAAGATCGTAGGAGGGAGAGGGCGAGAGTGACGGTGAAGATGGAGGTGAGGTCGAGCAAGCTTGCGGCGGACATCGACAGGAGCAGGAGCCTGACCAGCGATGTCGGCTTAAATATAGCACGAGCACGAAGCGCCGAAGAGAGCGAAGACGTTGGAACCTGAAATTTTGAACTTACGGGAAGGAAGGGAGAGGAGAGGCGTCAAGAAAGGAGAGGGTCTGGAGAGGCAAAGACAACTTGCAGAAAAAACCCTACCGTCGGGGTGAGAGAGAGAGAGAGGAGAGGGAGGAGGGAGACGGTCCACAGAGGAGAAAGCGTCAGTGTGTGCAGAGAGGTGGGCCAGGTCTACAGGAGAAAGACCAGAGGAGTGGGAAGAGCAAATATCGAATCGCTGGCACCATTTACACGTGGCTCTACGTGTCGACTTTTGAATGGTCTTACATTTCGCCAAGTGTAAAACCCACCCAATATTTTCTCTGCCTCGTTCAGCTCGAGAAATGAGAGCAGAATGTAAAGATAGCAAATCATTATATCGGGACAGAAGGGAAATCTGTGCAAATAACCCGGTACTATAAAAAAATCTCGAATCAATGCATTCACGACATAATAACAAAAACTCTCAAATAAACTAGTGCCATATATATCTTCTAAACTAGTATATAGATATCATATTTACCATAAATTGATATATTTATGTCATATTTATCCCAAATTATGATAAGTCATACATTTTTTAGAGTAAATGTGATGTGTATTCTAATTTAGAATAAATGTAACACAAACATATCAATTTAAATTGTTTGATATAAAATTTTATTTATGATAAATTTAACATGAGTCCACCAATTTATGATAAATGTGACATGGATGTATCAATTCTGAGGTTTTTGTGATGCAAAAATTAATTTGGGATAAATATAGCGTAAATATATCAGTTTGAGAATTTTGGCAATATGAACCCGCATTCAATTATAGAAGGAAATGTAGGAAAACTCTCAAATTGTGGAGGAAGTATGCCTTGGTGCACCGAAAGGGAGGGTAATTTCCATGATCGTTCTTCATGTGAGTTTATTTTGTTTGTTGCAATTACACCCAAGCAATTTATCCAATAATTTAAATTTTAAGTTAAGATTTATGTAATTCCTTTAGTATCACAACCTACCCCTCGGTACGGTGGAAAGTAGATTTAGAGGTATTGTCTAAAAGACAGACCTACAGCCTTAGCTTTAAACTGGGCTCTTTCAAGCCCATATCCCACGCGACATTGGGTATTCAAATTAACATTATTAGAATTTTATGATGAAGAGTCGCCACTACTTATTGACGTCAATTAGAAACTAAGTGAAGTAGGGGAGCGTACTTTACCTTTCACACAACTAGAGAATCTAGGGACAAGACTTAATTACAGTAATTAACTAACTAGTATTTGTTCAGTACCTAATCTTGTTCATTTTAAAAATATGTCTATTAGGCAGTTCGAATCGACTTTAAACCTATCTATGCAATCATGCGGGTGCACAGTCATTAAAATTACGATTAGCAACCAAGGAAGCATTAAATATATGACAAAGCAAAGCGAGAGTTTAACGCTAAGAAATAAGAAATCTACTGCTCCTAACTAGGCTAAAGGGAAACTAAAATTAATATACTGAGAGTGCACAATCAATTGGTAATTGAAATAAAAATGAGCAAACAATGATCTAACATATGTTTCTAAGGACATTCAAATCTTATGGTAAAACCCTCATAGCTTATTCAATTTTAAGCATAATTTTTGTCAATGATCTTTGCACATTTGAAGAGAAAACTATTCAAAAAATAATTTTTAAGATTTTTCATGACTTTTAGAATAAAAAAATTAGGAATTTGTAAATTTTTTAATTTTTTTTTAAATTATATTTTATTATTAATTTTAATTGATAATCCGAAAATAGGGACTTAGGCTGGCCGTCCGGTCCGGTCCGAACATGGGCTGCTATGGACTCTTGTGAGCCTGGACTGGGAGCATAAATTGGGCTCTATTACACCAAGCGCCCCTTTTAGTAATAAACTTCCAAAGACCCACTTGCTCTATAATTGAATTTATAACCGATATTACTATTTTTTCATGGTAGAAGTAAAACGATATGAAGTTTTTTTTTTTTCCCTTTTGTGCTTGTCTTTCATTTCGATATGATCTAAACATACATGTTTAAGATCTTGTCATATTTCTAACAATTAACCTTTTTGACATTTTGATCAATCTTTTGTCCATATTTAATCAAGATCAACTAGATAATTAGATTAAAATTTAGATTTCAACTTTGAAAAATAGCTTCACTCAAACTGTTTAACAAAAAAAAAAAAAAAGGCAATTAAATATGTGTTCGTAAGCCATCCTAATAGAAATTTCTAATCTTCTAAATAGCTTTTGCGATTAAAAAAACAAGACATTAAATAAAAATTCACAACTTTCTCTAGGCAAAGCATGATGCATGATAAGATGAAGTTTTGTTGGGTGTAATGGGCATTTATATTGTGAAACCGATGAGAAGGATGATAAAATTAAAGTTAATTTTGTTAGTTTGTTTGATTTAAAAAAAAAAAAACAAATTGGAGAGAGAGAGAGAGAGAGAGAGAGAGAGAGAGAGAGAGAGAGAGAGAAGGGTATTCGGGACAGTTAATTGAAAAAAGATGAGTACCTGTGCGTTTGGGAGAAGCTTTTCAAAGAAGCTTTTCAAGGAGCTTTGGGCATCAAAAGCCCTTTGGGCCAAAATAAGGGTGTTTGGAAAAAAAAAAAAAACTTTGGAAGTCTCTAAATGGGAAATGCTGGGGTTCATTTAAAGGAAAATTTCATTTCGCCTTTTTTGCCCTCACAAATTTATTAAATTTCAACTTTGACCCTTTTGAAAACCCTAGATTTTCATCGCCGAGAGAGAGAGAGAGGTGAGTGCGAGAGAGAGCATGGTGGAAAGAGTGAGACTCGAAAGCGAGAAGGATTTCTCTAGCGGATCGGCCTCACCCGGACCCTCTTTGACGACCTCTGGCCTACGCCCTCAAGCACACGATCTTTCACTCCCCAAATCTCTGCACCACCGGTGAGTTTCTTTACTTGGCTCGAACCTCCCTTGCCCAAGGATCCTGGCTCAAAGACACCAAGGCAGCAAACCATAGCCCGATTTGTCACGAGCTGGCCCGCTTGCGGCCATCTCTGAGTCGGGTAGGGAACTCCGTGATTAGACGGTCGTTTTCTTGAATCCCTGTTACTCCACGCTATTTTGATCCAAGCAAAGCCGAGACTCGATCTCCTTAAGCACATACACATTCTGTGTTTAAGCTGTCTCATGATGATTTCTTTTGAGTCCAAACTTGAGTTCGGGTTTTAAAAGCGGTCGATATTTTCCTCTCACTCCGTGCTGTTTTGCTGAAATGTTTACCACTACAAGAGGATATATCACACCTCTCTTGGAAAAGAGTTAGTTTTCCTGCTCTTCCCGATTCATGTCAGTCGGTGTCCTTATAGCGCATAGATCTTCCTATTTATCTGTGTTTAGTCTGCTTTGAAATCTTGCTTGCATGTCAAAACTTGTTTATTTTCGATTATGCTCTTGATGAGGTGATTTCACTATATTGGCCTGAGCAATTGATGTATTTACCAAGTCAGATGGGGAGTTATCTGTTGGTGATTTTGCTGATGATCATCGATATGTTTCTGTGGAGCTAGAGAAAAGCAATATACTGTTACTTCTGTCATGGTTTTAAGGACAGGGAAGACATTGCTGGCAAAGACGCTAGCTCGCGTTGTGAATGTCCCATTTGTAATTGCAGATGCCACGACATTGACAGAGGCAAGTAATCCTCCTCCTTGATCTCAATGAAAAGTTCTTCATGCTGTTGGACAGTGTCAGACAATCTAACATCAGCACGGTAGTATATGTACACGTCATTTTTTACCAACTTCTACCATCTAAAACATTGACAGAGTTAACTCAAATACGTGTAAATCCAACAGCCTTTGCACACGATGCATCTCACATTAACAAAATTTTGTAATTTTGATTTAGTTTGCATTATCACTATCGATGTCTGTCTTTGTTATACATTTCATATATGAATTAAATTCCCTTAATTTTTTTTTTTCTGGTTTCGTCGTTATGTTAGCTTTTTATTTAAGATTGCGATAGAAAATGCTCTGATGGCTATAACAAACATCTTTATTTATGGAGGATTATTCTTTCCCTTTATTAGTGTTTAATCACTATCTAGGAGCTAATCGATCAATTTTTTACCCAATGTTCTCACATGGTACAAAGCAAAGCTCCATGGCGTTTCAGTCAAGTTTGTGGATAAGACATCTTTCCAATTCAGCAAAAAGAGAACATTTTTTGTAATAGAATTATCTATCATCCATTCCATAAAATTACCTACTAATGAAAATGGTATATTCACTTAAAGAATTGTTCCCCCGACGTATTCTTCCCCAATTAGTTTCCCATTCTCTTATGAAATGCAACAACTGAAACGATATTTTTCTTTTCCTTTTCAACTTGACATGTGCCCCTTTTCTACGAGGAAATTATAATTCTATTGCAGCACGTATCCCCCTCAAAATGGAATAGAAACAATTGATGGAAATGACGGTTCGGGTCAGTTTGTCTCGTGAAAAAATTGGTGTGAGATCAGATTTTTTTTTTTTTTAAATGCTGCTTTTCACGGATGACATTTGTGAGCGTTCATTGGATTTGAAACTGGAGTTGCCGGTTCCCAAAAGTGCGAATAATAATCATTCTATTTGTGAACACAATTTCTAGACAGAAATAAATTATTGTATTTCTATTCTTTGAATGAATTTCTGAGTAAAAATACACATTCGATAATGACATAGAATTTCAATTCCCGGAATATGAATTCTTTTAATAACAACACAAAATTTCTCTCTCCCAAGTGGGTGGTTGTTTAATAGCGAGGGCAAGCAATGAAAATATTTTTATTTCTCATTTTTATTCCAGAAATAAATAAAAAATGCAAAAATTTTACTTCTCATTTATATTCTAAATTTATTTCAAAACTTACGATTTGTTTTAGAATTAGAAAAATGAAATCACATTACTAAACAGATTCCGTTTCAAACTTGTTTCCAAGAACAAAAATAAAAATTATATATTTTAAAAAATAGAATAGTTATCATGTGCACTTTAAGGAATCTTGTGATCCCTATCATGCAATAGAACATGATTTTCTTTTCCTCAAAGAGCTGACGCCGGAGAGCGCAAGACAGGGATAGTAAAGGAATTCGATATACGAAGCTAGGGTTGACGTCTTGAATCTTGACAGTTTGCGCAGATAGAGTCGTTCGACGAAGAAACACTTCGTTAATGTCCTTCCATTCATCGACAATCTGCTTATGGAGTTCTTCCTTAGACTTTGGTTCCGAAACACCAAGTTTTCTGACGAAACGCTCCACCTCCGAGTCCGCATGCCTTTTTTTTTGTTTTTTGCGTTTTTAGCTGAAACTTGACGTTGCGAACAAGACATGTTAGTGGACGGAATACACATAAATGTGTACTCTTTTTGTTCGTGCAGGGGAGATGACGTTTCTCTTCCATCACTTTTTCATAAAATGTTAATCCCCACGAGAAAAGTAAAGCTACTGTAATTTCTTATGCAGTATTGAGGATATCTTCTCCATCAACCATGAATCGATAGGTTCCCTATAAACTTAACAATCTTGTAACCTCAATCGAGTCAAATTCACATAAGCCTTCATCAAACGGTCTTTAAACTAATACAAGATGCCTACCTAGTATATAAACTACCAGCCACGAGGTTGTTGATGGAGTGATCTTTGTGCCATTCGATAACCTTGACCATGACCTTGGATCGATGCATTTTACGTCTATACCCATGAGAATCAATCCTTTTGTTCTAATTTATTTTGTATTTATTAAATATTCGCCTTCCAACACATCCTTTTTATCAGGAAAATATAACAAGACACCACGTAACCAATAACTATCCAAGCCAAATTGAAAGATAGAAGTGCATAATTTAAGGCCTTTGCTCTCAACTTGAACTCGATGATGCGAGCTATATAATTCACGCAGTGCTTGTACATATGAAAATGATCACTCAACTTGCAACATACAAAACAAGTGATTGTGCCAACGTTGTCCACCGGCGTCTTTGAGCTAATCAAGTCAAGATGCCTACCTATCTAACCAAATAAAAGGAAAAAGTGAATGTCGATTGCTTGCAGATTAAATCACAAGTGAGCTTTATTTAGTCACGTTCAATCAAGGATATTTTGTCTCTTGCTACCCGGAAAATGGAAATGAGTCAGAAATAAACCAAACATAAAATCAGATTGACCTGGATTTATCGGATTGAAGTGAAGTTTTACTCTCGAAAACATTTCTTTGGCGATAGGAAGAACCGTCTTGTGGAATTTTTGGGTCTTAGTTGACACCTTATAAACGGAACCGGCTTTTTTGCACTTACTAATCAATGGAAAGGGAGCATGTGATGTCACGTGCCGAATTCGGTACAATCGGATATGGGAGATGGAATTTTGGCTTGGACATCCAAATAGGAAAATACAGAAATAGAGTATAAGATGTGGACTGAGACAAAAGAAATTACAGAAGGTTCACTGAGACAACTATGAAATTCCAAGGGGCAGACATATTAGAATTAACCCAATTGCTTGTTGTGCCAATGAGAATAGTGAGAACGTGCATTAGATATTGTAATTTATGCTGGGCACAGTGTACTGAGACCGTTATAAGGATATGACAAATAAAATATCTTTGATATTGATAGAGAAAATGAACCACTCATATTATAGCACATCAATATATTCCATCATCACATTTTTCACTGACTCCTCTTGTTTTATTTTATTCGAAATCCACTAGAATAAAAGGGGCTCTCGGGCCAGAAAAGAGCAGTGACCGTGTGTTAACCACAATTCAAATTGTTCGGAAATGTCTGACGCGATCGATGATGGCTAGGTTATTAAACTTCATCTTTCAACCCATCACATTGGCATGGATTGACGAGTAGACAAGTGACAAACTCCTTGAAATTGGTTCCAGCATTAACGAAGTTATCTGTTTCATCTTCATATACCGCATGAATGGCTCCTGCAAGATTGATAATTCGCATGAGGAGTACCATGGGAATGGCAGTCGGACGGCGCAGCTCTTGGTTAATGTCCTTCCATGCATCAGCCACTTGTTTACGGAGTTCCTTCTTTGCCTCTTCCTCTGTGACTTTGTATTGCTTCATGAAACACTCCACTGAAGATGCCACATGACCTCTCTCTTGCTCAAACTACAAAAAAAATATATATCATCGAAATTATTTTTTCTCCTATTGATAAAACCTGCGGACAAAATTTAGATAAGATGATGTTGTTCACTGGTATAGCTTTTGTATACCTTGTGTCCAGCAATGTCGTTCATAAGCCGACCAATTACTTGCGAAGCCTTCACTATCTTGGGGTCGCTAAATAATAACCAGTCAAAAACATCTTTGGTTACAATATCTCCCATCCCCAGAAACGATGCCACCAATGCCAATTGACTACCAAAGGTTGTTAATGCGATGGGCATGTACTCCTCCATCGTCGGTACGTGACTATGGTGGAACCATTTGGCTTCGGCCAAGTACGCTCTCACTTGAATTTTCATCTAAGAATTCATTATCCAATGTAAACTACATCAATATTCAAGCTTTAATGTTTTTGGTGGACTTAGATACATGATAGTCTCTCATCCTTATCCAAAAGCTCAATGTTTTGTTTCAAGTGGATAGAGTAAAAATCACATTTGATTGATGTAATGTCAAATGGCTTACCGCTTCTTTTGCATAGAAGAGGCGGTATGATCTTCCTTTTCTAGTCAACTCGTAGCCAATTTCATCATAAAAATTAAGAAGTATCTTATAAATCACTTGCATGCACTCTGGCAATCCTTCTTTGGCATCGACATCCCACCTGAGTTCAAGTTTAGAAAATATAAAACTTGATCCTAATAAATAGTTGGTCAAATTAAAATAAGTAAGTTTAGAATCGGTAATGTAACGACCCAGGCCCCATTGTGTAATATTGTCCGCTTTAGATACTAAGTCCTCACGGCTCCGTTACACAGATTAGAGGGACCCAAGCCTTTATAAACTAGCCCAAGACTACCCCCCTAAGTGATGTGGAACTAGAGAGGGACCCCTTCCCCTTCCCTGTGCACATATGGGGACCGAGGCGCAGACGCACCACCATCCCTCCTCCCCGCGCACCGTCGCTTGTGCTGTCACAAGTAAATTGAGAAAACCCTCCGAGCGCCAATTGTACCTTTCAATTGCTTCTGTGAAGAGTTCTAATTCTTCAATTGTGCCATAGACATCATAGATGTCGTCGAGAATGGTCAGAATGGCCATCATTTTGGTTAATATTCCTCTAGAGATCTCGTACTCCGGCTCAAAATGAACTCCTAAATTCCAGATATACAGCTCCCCAAGCCTGTCTCTAGCAAATGGGAACTCCCTCTCTATATCTATATCCTTCCACCACCTACAATTTATCAACAAATCTCATTTAAGGGAAACACATCAATGATGGAATTATACAAAGTAACTTCAAACCAATGATCCAAAGAGATTAACAGTCCTTGACAAGTACAATTATTTTTAGTTCAAGATAAATTGTGATTACATTAATCAGTTTATGACAATTTGATGTTTTTAGAACATTTAGCTACTTCAAACATACTATCATCAAGTTAACCTGGCAAGGTTGCCGAGTTCCTTCCGATGTTGCTCTTGCAATGAGTTGAAATCAAGCTTAGCCAAGGAGAGCAGGACTTCATTATGCGAAGGCTCCTCTTGGTAGAATTGAATGTGACGCCTTGCCTCTAGCCTTGGTAGACCCTTTTGGATTGGCTGATGTAGGGCATGACTCACTTGTTTTTCAAGATTAGGCTCACTTTTTCTTTTATCAATTGATTCAAGGTGAGTTATAGTAAAAGTGAGTACATCGTTCAAAATATCCTCGCCATGATAACTTAGATGGCAAGCTTCATATAGACTTAGCAACCCCTGCACATCGGCAATGATTGATTTGCTGAAATTCCCTTCGTTGTCCTTAAACCTGTTAAAGATTTCTGTATGGCCAAATGGAATATGTGATAAAGATGCTATCATGAGATGCTGTGCAAAGCACCATGTTCAATTTCTAGATCAATTGGAAACAATGGAAAAATGACATACAAAACCAGGGAATTAGAAGAAGGGACTTCTCACCTTTAAAAATGAGAAAATCTAAAGAACTTGAAATATGAGAATTATATACGGAAATGGGTTAATAAAAACAATCAACATTAGAGTAAACTAAACATGTAAGTGATATTATTTCTTCACTCTAATCAATCAAATGGATTATCAAGCTAGTGTATGCAATATAATTTCCTCAACTCATTGATCAAGGAAATTGGAACATTACATACCACATGAAACATTGTAACCTTGTTGTCGTAATAAGCGAAAGAGAAGAGCAATAGTGTGTAGGTTGTTGTTGTTATCCTCACAGTGAAACTCGAAATAGCTTCTATGGATTTTTTCCAACTGCTCATCTATCTCACGTTCAAAATGGTAGGCAAGTCCCAAGCGTTGGATCCAATCAATCAAGTTCAACTTCTGTGATGGCTTATCCATAGCACCTGTCAACATCTTCCTCACTTCTCCTTTCAATCTCTTAATTTGTTCATCTACTATGCCCTCAGAACTCTACGATCAATATAAAATTGAAAGTCCAACAAAAAAAATTAGAGGAAATTGACATAAACTGAGTAAGAATGCAAGAAACATATTAGGTTGCCTATGACCCATTCGACCATGATAAATATGAACTGAAATTGCCTAAAGATTAGCCCATTAAGACTAGTTCTATTAACAGTAGAGAAGTTCTTTCTACATTTGTTAAGTCATATGTGAATCCAATAAGGTTCGCATAGAAATTTTGAATCATGTAAGGATCAACACTCGCATGGGGTTTCCAATAAACTAAAACTTTTTTTTTCTTATCAAATGCTGCGAGATGATCCTCAATAGTCCAAGATTATTCTTTACACTCTTAGTGGATATAATAACTAAAGAGTTTTCCGAAAGCAATCCAAGAAAAAGAGTAACTTAAATGCTACCGCAGAGGTGGAATCAGAAGCATATTTCAGAAAGTAATCCGTCCATATGGTTGGATGAAAAATTGCTGATCGGCGTTCAGCGACTGGGCTTGTTTCTTCGGCAGGAGAAGGAAAAGGGACTCCTGAAATCGGAAGAGACATTTCTTTTTTGCTATTTTCTAGATCTAGGTGTATGGAAGGATATAGCTGAAGAATACTGGAGGGAGGGCAGAGGCTTTTCTGGGAATTTCTAAACGTTATGGATGGTTATTTATAGGCTATAGCATATAAGGAGCCGTAAAAGCAATAGATAATCTGTTGAAGCATCTTCTTCTCGTGTATATAATATTCGTGATGACCGTCGTGTGCAGAGGACATTAGAATACGTCTCGAATTTCTGATCGTGGGATGAAACCGATCTGACAAACAATAATTATGGACGCAAGACTACCGGTCAAGATTTGTGGGCGGAAATGCAATGGTGGCCTGTCAATTGCCATGACCATGACGCCACTCCATCATGTGTAACTAGACTATGGAAAGAAAATAAGGAGAGACCGTGATGGTCTTGACTAAAAGAGACATAGCTTCGTTCAGCTGAAGAAAGGGAACATAGATGTAAGGGGACCAAACCCACACCAAGACCAAACCGTGACGCAATGACGCCACTCCATGATGTGTAACTCCACTATGGAAAGAAAACAAAAAGAGAGCGTGATGGTCTTGACTAAAAGAGACATAGCTTCGTTCAGCTGAAGAAAGGGAACATGAATGTAATGATGGCAATTGTTCAGCTGAAGAAAGGGAACATGAATGTAATGATGGCAATCCATGATATGGAACAATAGGGAAGAATACAATGTCCTTCACGATCTGTTGGGAAAGGTTAGCCAAATGCGAACCGATGCCTCTGCCGCACGTGGATTTATTTAATAACCTAATACCACCAAAAACCATATATCAATATCTATAACAAATGTACTCCAAATTAATTTTTGTGTCCCAAGAACTATTTAATTGATACACCCGTGCCACATTTATCTTTAATTAATATATAAAAAAAAAACCCAAACCAATACATATATATATATATATATATATATATATATATATATATATATATATATGCCATATTTATCATAAATCGATATACTTGCACCACATTTATCCCAAATTGAGGTAAATCTGAGATTTTTTTTAAGTAAATGTGACACAAGTATAGCAATTTGGAATGATTGTGGTACGGGTGAATTAGTTTAGGATTTTTTAAGATATAAAATTATTTTGGGATAAATGTGACCATGCATACCAATTCAGGAGTTTTTGTGACACAAAAAGTAATTTTACGTAAATGTAGTATGAATATATCAGTTTGGAGTTTTTGGCAGTGTTAACCCTTCTATAATTGTAGAAGGTACAAAGCTCTCAAATATTGGTTGAAGTGTCTTCGTGAACCAAAGAAGAGGGTGGTATCTGTGAGCATTCTTCACGTGAGTTTATTTTGTTTGTTGCAATTACACTTGAGTGATTTAACCAATTTAATCTTATGTTAAGATTTCTATAATTCATTTTGTGAGATGGAAATATTGTTTCCAAGAGAACTATGAGGGCTAAACACTGTGTGAGATATTAGATGTAATTTGAGGCTAGAAAACATTGAAAGTATTCGAATTACTCGAGTATAGTTGTAATATTTGTTATATCACTTCGTCAATAGTAAAATTCTGTGTTGCTCTCCTCATGGACATAAGTCACAACAAACGAACCACATAATTTCGATATCCAATTTATTTCCTCATTCCGTGCATTTTATTCAACCACTTCTTATAGTTACGATAGAGTGAATCTAGATAACATCATTTAATTTCAAGGTCCGATTGATGCATCATGTCATTAAGGTGCTCATGAATGCAGCCATGGAAATAGGGGCGGCTCTCTTAAGAATTTAACCTGACTATGGTGCGGACTGTCATGTTTGTTGCTTCTCCACTATTCCTTTTGCAAGATGAGGCTCTGCTCTTTTTTTTCTTTTTTCTTTTTATGGTGCCCAACGTAATAGAGAAAATCTTAAGTGCGATGTCGGGGTGGTGGATCCTCCGTTAGCGTCGCTCCAAGGTTTACCCGCCAGCTACCGGCTGTACAGGGTTCCCTGGGTATCAAAAAAAAAACATAATAGAGAAAGAGTTTAACCTTTGATCGTGCCCCATTCATTGTGCGAGACATGGAACAAGACGTGAAGACGATGGCATGGACTGATGGCATTTCCGCTACAAAAACCTTTGATTAAAAATATGAAATCATTTATTTTAAATTAACAACCTTCTCTAGGCAAAACATAACACATGATAAGATGAAGTCTTGTTAGGTGTAATAGGATATTTATATTGTGAAATCGATTAAAGGGATGATAAATTGAAGTCAATTTTGTTGGTTAGTTTGATGAAAAAAACAATAAATTGAAGAGAGAGAATGTTATTCCAATTAGTAAATTGAAAAAATAAATGAGTATCTTAGTCAAAATGGGGAGCAAATAGGGTCTCTTCACTTAAATTGTCTTTTCTTTATTATATAATTTTACTTCTGTTGGGTTGGCGCGTGCGTGTTACTGTAACTACACGATTAACTAAAAAAGTTCTTTTCTGTTGTTATTTTATTTTACTAGAGACTTAGTTTCGCGAAATTCTTTAATTCATTCCACGCTCATCATGTCGCATGATCTCCTCCATCATCCGATTGGGACGTCAACTTTCTAAAGTTAAAAAATTGATCTCTTCCATCATTCGGAATTTTGGGTCGTTTCTAATTCTGACGTTGAACCAAAGCCAACATAGAAAATTGATAAAAAGTAACATATTAAATTGGTTTTTAAATGACCTTAAAAAGTACTAGTTTGTCTCACATGTAATGGTTAAAAACCTATCAGTATTTTTTATACAAATTAATACATACTCGATCTTTACTCTATATAGTATATATCCAATCATGCTACAAAGTATTAATTAATAAAATAAACAAACTGCATCACGATATTCAGCATAAAATTCCGGTCGTCGACTAACCTAACTTAATTTCTGAAAAATAAATAAATAATTAATTAATTACATAAAATATTAAATAAATGCCATAAATCCAACTTAGGCCTGTTATAGCCTAATTGGAAGCCGAGACAAGCCCGGAAAATTCCGAGACTCGTTCAATAATTAATAGCGCAAGTCTATTTGCTAATTACACTAACCTTTTGCCTAACATACATTGATAAAGCACTAATTTAATTACTCTACTCTAATCTATCCACATAATCATACTTAATTCAATCTAAACAACCCATAAGTATCATTAGTCTACTAATTAGGGATTAGTAAGCAAAACTCACTGGATTAACTAATGGGTCGAATCAAACCGACGAGAACATCGCGGGGGTCGATTCTCCTCAAAGCAGGCCTAGGTTTCGAGACCTGAAAACACCTTAAAACGGGCTGAACAATACCTCTAAAACCCACTTCCTTGCTTGCTATTCACTGCTGGTGGAGGGCTAGTTCAGGGTCGGTTGAGGCATGTAGGGGCCGGTGAAGTTGTAGGGGGCGGTCATGGATCCAGACAGGACTCCGGTGACTTTGGCTGGCTCCGGCGACGGCCCACGGTGGACTAAACATCCATAGCAGCCTGTTGGACGCACGGCTAGGTGGCGACAACGGCGTGAGGGAAGCATAGCAGCAACGGCACGACAGCGAGGTGACACGGGGCGAGGACAACGTGCGACGGTCACAGTGTGAAGGGGCGGCTGTCTGGCGTGGCTGAGGGGCTCCAGTCTGCTTCTCTTGGCTTGCTGGTGTGCGAAATGGAGGGGAAAGGAGAAGCAAGGCTGTCGCACAGTAAGGGAAAGAGAGAGGAAGGAGAGAGAGGGAAGAGGGGACCACATAGCCTTGGTTTTCTTCTCCCTTGTCTCCCATTTTTCATCCACCGCCAAGCAACCTTCCTTGGCTCTCCTTAGACCACCAAAGCACTTCCCATAACCTTTGAAATGGTCCAAAACCATAGGGGATGGAGGGGCGTACGAATTTGCACGGGGTCTCCCCAAAGTGGTCACTTACCGATTCTCAATTCGACTTCAATAAATCACATTATCAAGTCCTTGATCAAATCGATATTTTTCATCGCCAATAGATCCATCTTGCATTCCAATTTTGCGATCAAAAACGATTCCGGCCTTTTTCTGAACAAAAACGGCCATAGGGCGACTTTTTCCCAAAAAGTCTCAGATTGCAAAAAAATCTTCTAAAACTGAGTCAATATTCTTAGAATTTATTGTGACATGACAGAATCTTCAATTTTTGAAATCAAACTTGAATTCGCGGTTAATTTCACTCATGCGCATTTTTAGCGTAACCTAAGCTACCGAGTAAGTCTCAGAAATTTTTAGTGCAAATGACCCATGGTCGATTTTCTTCGAGCCACAATGAACCCACTCGACACATTGGCGACTCTCGATTGTCGTGAAAATCTCAATGATTCAAATACGGACACAAGATACCAAAACGATAGATAAATCAGTCTAGTGTCGATAAACGAGAATTTTCTAATTTAATGGTGTCACCCACGATTAGCCACATATCTCAGTCGAACATACCTATTTTTAATTTCAAATCGATTTTATACTGTGCCGTAATGGCCTCTAAAGATGAGCACGGTCGATAAGTCAATTCATAGTCGAATTCTCAAGTCTATTGCCTTAAAATTTCTTAATGGCTTCCTTAGATAGTCTAGTTATCTCAAAAGTAATCAACTCTAAGAACAACCATATAGGCACGTTGATTAAATACCCGATTTATTCACTAGAAAATAGGACTGAAAATCTGGGATGTCACATTAGACATGCCCAAAGGTAATGGAAACAATGATTTTTGTCGCCTTTGGATAAAATATTAAAAAAATTAAAAATTTAAAAAAAAAATTTAAAAAAAAAAAAAAGTTCACTAGGTTGTTGCTTTATGGTAGACCAATGAATACAAATTTTAAGATTTCTCATTTTAGGATCGATCAGAGGGAACCCAACCTTAACTTCCTCACGTTAGGTCATAGCCAATGGCAAAATTGATTTTTGTTGCTTTAGGTCTACCCCAAGACGACAAAGTTTTAATTATGTCACTTAGGCCTATACCTAAGGCAACAAAACCATGATCTTGTCGCGTTAGATCTCAACTAAGACAACAGAATTTCATATTTGTTGCCGTAGATCCAAAACTGGACAATTTGTCACATTTGGTCGACCCTAAGGCAACAAAATTCTTAGACATGTCATTTTGTTTTGTTTTTACAATTTGAAAGCAAATGTTTACCTTGCCAAATGAACAAAAGTATGCAGATTTCATTTATGAAATCAAGTTGGTAAATATGTCTTCATTAACAAATTATATGAATATAATACCACAAAATATAACCAAATTTTGACCAAGTTGATTGAAACATTTTACCTATACGTATATTTTTAGTAGAAATTGAAAATAAGGATCATTTATCTATCAATTTCAATTTCGCAGAAAAAATCAAGCGAGGCTCATTATTTGGTTGTATAATTTCTAATTAAACTCTTTTAAACAATTCCTCAAGAAATTGTCCCATTCATCTATATGAAATAATAAATGGAAAAGGAAAGAAACTGAAGAAGAATAAAGAGTAGTTGGGTAAATCAAAATACAGTTTTGGCCCATAACGTAAATCAATTACGTGGCCACGTGTCAACATGGGATGAACAACAATATGAATGGAAATAATTAGTAAAAGGAGGGCTTGGTGAGTGACATTTTCGCGATTTTTTATTAGCTAGGACTAGTTTAGTAATCTTCTCCAATCTCTACCCAACAGCATAAAAAGAAGGGAAAATTCCAAAATGGGACCCGAAATACCCTCTTTTTCTCAAATAAGGGTCCGAAATGAACATTGTTTCAAATAGGGACCCGAAATACCATCACTTTCTCAAATAAGGCCCTGGAGTGGATGTTATTTCAAATAAGGACCTAAAGTGGTTATGTTTGTTTCAAATAAGGACTTGACTTTTCAGTGATCAAGGGTATTTTTGTCTTTTGTGATTTTTCGCCTTTTTTCTTTCCTCTTTATTTTTTTTTTTTGGGAAAATTTCAAAAAATGACCCAAAGTGCCCTTATTTTCTTAAATAAGAGCCCAAAGTGGACTTTGTTTCAAATAATAATCTAAAGTGGCTTTGGTTGTTTCAAAATATGGACCCCACCTCACCGGTTGTCGACTAGCTAATTTTTCGACCGGTCAATGGTATTTTCATCATTTGGCATTTTCCCCTTATTTCCTTTTTTTTTTTTCTGGTTCTTCTTCTTCCTCATTGTCGATGGCTGCCAGGCATTGACGATGCCCACAAAGGGCTGGGTGAGGGTCGCCTTCGCCAATGAGGGCCATCCACACTAGCCACAAGTAAGGGATGGCGTCGCTTGGGCGTGGCGACCCTCACCTAGGGGCCATCGACGAGGTTGGCCCTCGCTAGCTACTAGTAAGGATCGGCGTGGGCGGTCTCGCCTAGCCCTCTGTGGGCATCGCCGGTGGTCAGCTGGCCACTAGCGAAGAGGAAGAAGAAGAACCAAAAAAAAAAAAAAAAAAAAAAAAGGAAAGAAAAAAAAAGGCAGAAAATGGAAAGACAAAAATATCCTTGATCGCCGAAAAGTCAGGTCCTTATTTGAAACAAACATAACCACTTTAGGTCCTCATTTGAAATAACATCCACTTCAGGTCGTTATTTGAAAAAGTGATGGCACTTCGGGTCCCTATTTGAAACAATGTTCACTTCGGACCCTTATTTGAGAAAAAGATGGCAATTCGGGTCCCTATTTGAAATAATGTTCACTTCGGACCCTTATTTGAGAAAAAGATGGCACTTCGGGTCCTATTTTGGAATTTTCCCTAAAAAGAAATATAACTTAGTTAGTGTTTCCTTAATTAAAACACATGTCAAAGTTAGTGTTCCTCGGTCATCGATTTATTCTTATCATATAAGGAGTATCGCTGTGACTTGCATTCACGGTCCAGTGCGGAGCAAGGTATGTTGGGTTTCATCTAATTTTATGAATTAGTTTAGCTTTATTATATAGCTTTTTAAATGTATGTCATTCATTTCTTTTCTTTTTCTTTTTTCTTTTTTATCTATCATACTCTAACTTTCAATTTGCTCTCTAACTTTTGTCTTACCTCTTTGCAGAGCGTAAGAGTAAAACTTTACATCTAAAATGAAATGTCCTCACCTCTAGATCTTCCTGAGAAAGTGGAGAATCGAACTTCCCACCTCCTCCTTTCATATGGGAAGGGTGGCCACTGAAACAATCCCTGTGATTAAATGTATGTCTTTCAATCATTAAATCTTAGGTTGTTTTGACTATTTGCTTGCATTATCCTAGATGTATTAGGAGCCCAAAGGTCAGTTCCCTAATATCGTCTCATGCATTATTCGTTATTTTAATGTTTTTTTTTATGAACATGATTGATTGAATTGAATTGCGCGTATATTTTAGGAACAATTTAATAACCATTATTGCACGTCACACGTGGCATACATATCTATTGATTAGGGCACAATCATCCTTTGTTATTTAGGGTAAATGCATGTTTGCTTTTAGAATGCATATCAATTTAGGATAATCCATAGTTCTCACTAAACAAAAACCAAATAAAAAACGTCATTAGAATCACAAAGATCGCATGCAAGTTTAAAGTTAATTAGTCTCATAATATGCATGTCATAAATTGGACATCATTTAGAGAGTCATGTGATTTAAAGTCAAGGCTTTATAAAAATCACATCATGTAAATTAATCAATAATTGCATTATATGCATTACCCGCATTGCATTTAGTTCACACAGTACTTCATCATAGAATATGTTCCTGATCTCCCATAGGTTATTCATATATGCTAAATAAGTCCACATAAACAGCATATTATTAATTTGCATATTATGGGCATTCTAATGTAAATAAGTCCCTACATAAACTGCATTTAAATTAGCCTAGCGCTGAATGGGTTTAAGCAGGACATCAGAACTTAATTAAATATTTTGGAATAAGCCCGCAAGAGCATGAAATTCGGCCATATCCTTAACTCTCTCTTTATACTGCCGAAAATTTCACATGAGATGCGCGTCGTAGATGTCATCAATAATGGAAGTCATGGCAATCACTTTTGGTCAGTAATCTTCTAGTGAGGATGAACTCTAGCTTGAAATATACTCTCAGAATCCAGAAGTAGTACTCCACAAGGCTGTCTATCGCAAATGGAAAGTTCATCGCAACATCCAATTCCTTTCACCACCCGTAAATTATTTACCAAATCTAATTAATGTTAGGCACTTCATTTGTCATATGGACGGACGAATTTCATATGACTCAGTTCCCTTTGAAATATGTAATTGAGATGTAGCCACAATCTACAGATGGAGAACAGTTTGCGCCACAAAGACAACATAGGAAAAAGGGGAAGAAGAGTTTTTTTTTTTTTTTTTTTTGACGAGAAACAAAGCTGATATTATTAGATACTAGGTGAAGGTAATACAGCATGAGCATCAGTACAATGAAGATCCAAAAGAGCAGATGGGGGACTAGACACCCAGTTGTTAGGAAGGAAATCAAAACGCCGGGCTTTTGTAATCCAGTCAGCAACCCGATTAGAATTCCTACTGCAGTGAGCTAAAGAAAGACCCAAAATAGACTCCAATTTGTGCTTGGCCCGGTCCACAAGGGGTTGCACTGACCAATTTTAGAGTAGAGGACGACAATAGACTATCCACTAGCAACCGACAATCAGATAAAATAAGAAATTCTTTTTATGGGGAATTAGGGATTAGGGTTGAAGAGATAAAATCTAGGGTTTCAACCAAAGTGACGGCCTCCGCTTGCTCAGCCGAACCTATCTCAATATGCTTTGCAAATCCATCTCGAATCCTCCCAAAAGAATCTCTGCAGACACAAGCAATAGCAGCCCAAGGTCTTGATCTTGGATGGTGAGGACGAAAAGGAGAAGATTTGGTCTGCGAAGAGTCGAAGACGACTTCCGTCGTCTCTTTGGTCGTCTCTCTAGGTGAGGCGTGGCCCAATGCCGAAGGTAAAGGTCTGCTAGCAGGTTGATGGGTAGGATGAGGTCCTGGATGCGGGGCTTCACTTGCTTCAACAGCACAGGTGCGTGGGTTATTCATGCCTTCTACCTCCTCTTCCGATTCATACTGCCTTCCATGGTGAGCGTCGGCAATGCTGCTGTGGTGGGTATTCAGATCTGGTAGATCTGAGATTTCCTTCTTCGGATGCAGAGGCAGCAGGCATAGCTTCGATTATACCGGTGCCGAGACTCAGAGGAAGGTCTTCTATTCCGTCTGAACCGCAAGGCTTGCCATGGTGGGCGTCATCCCTGGGTCTTCGGAGGTGCGGTCTTGTTAGATGTGCAGATTCAGTGGCTTTGAGAGTTTGGGCGTCAGTTGCAGGGGTGAAATCGTCGGCAGCGATTGTTCCGCTGGTCAGGGGGGTGTGACCAGTGAGATCTAATCTGAGTCACGGGCGTTCTTCTACAGCACAGGTGTGTTTGTTCATTACTTCTTCTTCCCTTTCTTCCGGTTCGTAATGCCAGCTTCACTGAGCCGCGACATTCACTCTGAGCTACTGCTGTGGTGTTGGGTAATCACATTCGGTAAATCTGAGTGATGATTCCTTGATTACAGAGGCAGAGGAACGTTTTTCTCTACAATCCGAAGCATGAAGCATGCTATATTGAGCATCTTTCACTGGTCTTTTATCTTGCAATGGTGCTGGGAGTCTGGGCTCTTGATCTTTGGTTACAGACAAGGAACTCTCAAGTTGATGATCTTCGGTTGCCAAGGCATCGGGTTCAGAAGCGATGATTCCACGAGTCTCTTCCACATCTCCTGCACTATTGTCACGACCAATTTTTTGCGGGGGTGGACCACCTATGGTTTTGGCTAATGGATTGTTAAGCCTAGACTTAACTCGGGCTCTCCCAAACCCATACCAATTCGCGACTTAGGTTCAAGTTCTTAACATGCGATTGATTTTTAAATTAGGAGTCGCCATTAATCTATTTTTGGTGGGTTGATTAGAAACCCAAGTAAAGTAACGGGAGTTTTACTTTACTCCTACGAACTAGAGATTTGTGAGTTCGGGGACTTGGTTACGTTAGATTTCTCTAACGCCATTTCGGTACCTTTCTCTTTTACTTTGAAAAATGTTTGGCAAGTAGTTTGAATCGATTTTAATTTACTTTCCTAACATGTGAGATGATCACACAGATGCGCAAACCACCAATTTAACACCCAAGAAATCAAATAAATAAAATGCATGACTTACCTTATAGCAACGAAAGCATCTGCGTTGTTAGATCAGAATTCATATAACCAATCCTAGATATGATTTCTAATTAACAAGCAATCACTCAACTTTTGTTTTCACTTTTTTTAAACGAGAACATAATCCATATGCAATGCATTGCTTCTAATCTAATATGAAATAATATGGCTTGACAATATGTCCTAAACTATATGAATGAGTAAAAAAACTAATGATTTCTTAATGAACATGCAACAATTAGATATGCAATCTAAATTAACCAAAATGACCTAATTCTAATGATGTGCAATGCAATGCAATGCAATGACGTACAAAATTATTTCAACTAAAATGACATGCAACATGCAATTTAATATGCGAGCTATATGTCACGCGACATTTATTAAACGACCTAATCTAATGACGGGTAATTTCTAATGAACCTAACAATGGTCACTAAATGACATGCATTTCATGAACCTAATTCTAATTTTTTTTCTTTTTTTCTTTTACGAAATTCGAAATTAAAACTACCAAATAATTAAACGTGCAATTCAAATTTAAAACTAACATCCTAAATGAATGCATTTTCTATTTTTATTTTTTAACAAACTCGAAATAAATCCCTATTCTAAATATGCAAGATAACAAGAGATATTCTAAAACCAATTTAATCCTAATTCAAATATTTTTTGAATTTTTCCTTTTACGAAAATAAAATTGATTCAAACACCACGACAATGAAATCAAGCGGGATAAGATTGATATTCAAAAATCGGCGAACCATATCTCGCGTTGATATTCAAAAATTGGCGAACCATATCTCGCGCATGAGATCGGGTTGACCAATTTTAAATTAAATCGCGAATCGAATCCGAGCATGAGATCAGATTGACGATTATGCAAAAGATTGTGAGTCGGATTTCCAGCAGGAAAATCGGACTGTCAATCACAAATTTTAGAGGCAATTTCATGTCGTGAATTCTTATCCTTACACTAAGGAATAATTCTACTAAAAAAAATAAAAAAAACAAAATAAAATAAATAGAAAGAAAAATTACCTACTTTGCTTTTCCTTTTCTTTTTTTTTTTAGGGCTTGGCACGGCTAAGGACGGTACGATGGTTACTCGGAACTAGGGGCTCGTCGCAATAGTTGAACGTCGGTCAAAGAGCAGTTTGGCACAGAGACAAGAACCTGCGATGATATCGACCTTGCTGATCTGGGCGTGACTGGAGCATATGGCAAGGTGTCACCGCAAGGCTTGCTGGAGATTCTGATTTTACTGCGAGAACTAAGCAGACCAAGCCAAAAATCTCCGCTTTGCTTCCTCTCTCTGGGTATCAAGCTCCTTTGTGCATGTCCTTTGTTGACCTGCAGAGAAAGAAGACAAGAACTCTCTCCATGTTTTCTTTTACCGAAAGATTGTGTGCCCTTCTCTTGCCCTGGATTTTTCCTTCAAACAAAACAAGCAATATTAGACAATATATGTGAGAAAATTTGTGCTCGTCAATATTGCTCCATGCGGTGGTGTTTGCGTGCGATGACTCAGGGCCAAGAAACTCCGGGATTCGCTTGGGACGTTGAATCGTAATAGTGGGCAAAGTGGCAACGCGTGGTAGCAAAACCCAAACATGAACAAGGGCGTGCGTGCGTGCAAGGCATGAATTTTGATGGATGCCTAAAGTTTCAAGAGATGGGGTTGGTTCAGGAAGACTCCTGGACTCCAAACTGACGTGGTGCTTTTGACCAAGTTCACGTGTTCTTCCTTTTCCAAGAATTCTTCAATTTGTAGCCGTAAAAATGTGAATTTCGTGGCTTGCGGCATGGTGATCGATAGGTGAGACTAGGGCAGCAGCATCGTCTAGGTCGAGGACAGCGATGCTCGGCACAGCAAGGACTATGAAGCGCTGGGGATCACTAGAAACCTGCAAATAAGGAACAAACGATTGGACCGCAACGTGATCGGACTGAGGCTTGTCTTTTAGCTATTCGTGTGGGGTTCCCGCAATGCTTTTGACGCTGGGCAGAATTTGGAACGATGAAAGACGACGAACGGCGGCCAGATCCGAGGTCACGGCCACCTCCGCAGATTACTTTCCTTCCAGCCAATTCCTCTTTTTTCGAAGCACCCTCACGTCGCTGGCTTTTCTTCTCCGATCCCCCCTAAAAAGTGACAACCCCTCTTGTGCGGCCGTATATTCAATGTGTGTGGCCTCCTCCTCAAACCCTACGCATTTAATCTATTTATAGGCCACGGTTAGGGTTTTAATTTTTCCAAATCCGTATCCACGAAAATTCCTTTTTTCCAAATGCAATATTTGCTTTAGGATTGCAAGGGATTCTTCTAAAATTTGAAATCTCGCACAAATCAATCCGTAAAATCTTTCCGGGATACGGCTTGGCCGATTTACTTCTTCATGGGCTTAGTCCAATTCACCAAATTAATATTCGAACCATCAATTTGAACCCATTTGTCACCGCCCAATGTAAATGCAAATTAAAATAAATGCACCTAAAACTATATGCTATGCAATTAATTAATTAACTAATATTTTTTTAGGGATTAAAATTAATCCCTAATTTTTTAATGCGATAAATAATTAAACGGGTCGCTAAAATTTAGGTGTCAACAATTATGTAGCACAGGTTTGCACTCCATTCAAGAGTTGTAATTGAATAGCTCAGGCATGATGTGCCCTGACTGTGGTGCCTACCGCAGAGCTAATCCATGCTGGTGATTGCTCCTGCACAACCCGTTTTGCAAGAAGAGGCTCATATTGCTTTCGTTCGATATATGGAAGACATTTATTTTATCTACCATCAATTATGTCCACCGTGACATCAATATCTCCTAAATTCTTTTTTATGTTACGAGTAGCCCCAAACTTATATCAATATGATCAACTTCGCCTAATATATCTTTACCCCAAATTTTGCCTAATGCAACCCCAATACATCAATTTCCGTGTCACTATTACCCATGAACGTATATTTCAAAAAAATGATCTTTGTTACTGATGTCCGGATGATCTTTTTCTATCAATCATCCAAGCTAGTCGTAATTTATGTCAGAATTTTAACGATTAGAGTGTATTTTTGTCACACTAATACAAATTTGAGGTGTTTAGTGACACCAAAAAAAAGGTTTGAAATATCGATGTTGCATGGGATATAGTTTATGACTTTCTATGATATTTGTGTGTATATTCTAAGAGAGGCTATTTATTGTCATTATAAGAACTAATCTTATCATTCAAGGTGTGTCACTAGATTAAATATATCATGACTTTTTTCGACATGAATGAATAATATCTCCAGCAAGTCTCATTTTGAGGCTATTCTCGAGAGGGTGATCGTCCTGCATTGATTTGGTCTGGTGTTGAAAACCCTTTTAAATGCTGATAATTCTTTTGAATTCCTTTTAGCCTTGAGGGCTCGGCTTTAGAACTGCTTATCGGAATGGATAATTGATAAGACGAACTCCCTTTTGGTGGAAGTTTATACGTGGGCGTGAGATAAAGTATTTCCTCGCACCATGTGAAGTTTACATTTATGCACAGCACGATTGTGGTCCCTGAGAAGGGTATCCAATCCGGAATTTGAGCGTATTGATAAGTCCAGCTCGAGTGCAGTGGCGGCGCATTGGGAAGGATAATCTGAAACAAACGAGCTCGGATCATCCACTAGTTCATGGTCAGAATAGCTACCGATCTTCGTGGTGTCCGAGGTCCCTTCAGTGGTCCCTTTCATGTTCGAGAAGGGTTCTATCATGCTGTGAGGTCCCTGTCTGGAACAAAACCGGCGCATGTGGAATAATTTCAGAACTTGTAAAATATCGACGCGATATAGGTGATGCTTTGTAATATTTTAATATTTTTTAATTCTTTTCTTTTATTTTTATTCTTTTTTTCAACTCTAAACCAGCAAGGTGGTCACCCGGCCCTCACTCAAATCCAAGCGAGGGCCACGACACGCTCACCCGTGGTTGACGAGGCCCACCACTCACTCGCCCAAACCAAGTGAGAGTTGTCGTCTAGAGTTAAAGAAAAGAAAGAAAAGAAAAAATAATACTAATAATAAAATTCTAGAAAAATTTTAAAAATTACAAAATTGTCCAAAATTAGTATCAATCCTGTCACGTAAAACGATCAGCACTAACTATACTGCCATGTCAACAGTTTTCAGCCTAAATTGACAAATCTTTAAAAGATCTTGGACTAAATTGACATAACTAAAAGATTTTGAATTGAATTGATTGCTAGGTTTAGGATATTTTTGGCAATTTTCCCAAATCTAAAAAATCATTTTTAGGAAGTTTTCAAAAATAACCTTTTGATTTAAAAGCTAAATCTCGCAAAGATCATGCTTTTAATTGTAAAAGAATTATTATTATGTTCGTTGTCAATGTAAAAAAGTTTTTACATATTCATGATTGGATGAATGACATGTGGATGAATTTAGTATAAAATTGTCATCGTCACTATCAATACGATGTATTCACTAAAAAATTATCTGGTGATGAATTATACCTTTGGTCCCCCCACATGTTTGTTACAGATTTGTCGTGATTATTTCCCCCTTTCCCTTCAACTTGATTTGTGCCGTGTTTCTACATTGAAATTATGTGCTATATTGCTGCACGTGTCCCCTCAAGATGAAATAGGAAAAAATTCGAAGGAAATAAGGGTTGAATTGTGAAATATTTGACATGGAATCAAGATTTTTTCCGTTCTTGTCAAATGATAGACGCTCAACTTTAAATCGAGCAGGAGATTTTGTTTTTTTTTTTTTTTGGTTGCAAATCGCGTGGCTGAAATTATTATGGGAAAACACACCCTGTTCGGCGTAAAGAAAGAAAACAAAACTGCAATGGGCTGGGAATCATTTCAAAGCGGAAGTGAAGGGCTTTCCATGTTGTGGCTCGGAAAACTCTTCGGTGTAATCATCTGTAACTATTATGGATATATAATAGAATTTCACGAGCGGAGACAAATATGATCAAACTTGATATTGATTCTTTTATAAATGCGATGAATGCAAATCTCGTGTGCGTCGAAAAAGAAATATGGAGAGGGAGGAGTGAGGAGAGGAGGAAAGGACGAAGAAAATGGACGAGAAACTTTATTAAGGAAGAACTAATTAAGCTCGATCTTCACATGGGTAAGGGATAAATCAGCAGAGAAGCGACATAATTTTTTAGCTTGGTCCCGGCATTGGTGTAGTTATCTTCATCCGTATATAACACATCAATCACTCGTGTAAGATTGAGAATTAGCGTGAGAAGTCGCGATGGGATGGCAGTTGGAGCAAGACACTCTTCGTTGACGTCCTTCCACGCTTCGACCACTCGTCTCCATAGTTCGTCCTTTGCTTCTTGTTCCGTGACGCCGTGTTGATGGACAAAACACTCCACAGCCGATGCCACATGCCCTCTCTTCTGCTCGAACTGTTGAGTTTGTATAATGACCAACAAATATCAAACGAAAAGATTCATTTAACTGGCAATGCGCCCGCATGGGCAAATAACATGGAATATACTCTCTTCTTGGTAACACACCTGGTGAGAGACGATGTCATCCATGAGCCGACAAATCGTCGTCGAGGCCTTCACCATCTTGGGGCCACTGAGCAACCAGTCGAAAGCATCTTGCGTCGCCAGATCTCCCATTCCCACAAATGAAGCGGTGGCTAGCATTTCATAGGCTGAGGTCACTAAGGCAACGGCCATGTACTCCTCCATCGTCGGTACGTGACCTTGATGGAACCATTTGGCTTCAGCAAAGTAGGCCCTCACAAGGTTTTTCATCTAAGGAAGAGAGAACAAGAAAATCCAACGCGTTTTAGTCGCTCCTTTCTGCATCCTCATATCACATCCATACAAAACCACTTGACCGAAATGAAAAAACTTTGTAAATGCAACCTGGACAGATTTCTTCTCATTTTTTTTAATTTTTTTTAATTTCTCTTTGGTTCTTTTCTTGAGTCAACATGGTAATTAGTTTATATGATTGCCTAATACACAACATAATTCAGTCAAGAATGACGTCTCTTCAATGGACAACTACTAGGAAAAAAAATGCGATATGAGCGAGTTCGATAGTCAGTTACATAATCGAATTCTCATACAATGGAGAATGCTAATAAAAATCTTATATTTTCACTGCCGGACTGAGTAAAAATCAGTTGAATGGATGCAATATGTAAAGCTCTTACTGTTTCTTTCGCATGGTAGAGCCCGTATGATGTTCCATTCTCGGCTATTGCTTTCTCAGTATCATCATAAACATCAAGAAGGGCCTTGTAGCATACTTGCATGTACTTTGGCAGTCCATCTATGGCATCAATGCTCCACCTGAAATAATATTGGAATGTGGTGTATGAGTATATGGATATCATTGAGAGCTCATATTTCTTTTTCTGGAGGGAAAATTATCAAAAATTTATAAACCTATTATAATTATACTAATTTAGTCCTAAATTTCTCTTTTTTGGTCAATTCAATCCTAAATTTTTGTTTTTGTCAATTTAATCCTAAACATTTTGTAATTATATCCATTCGATTCACCCGGTCAATTTTGGCTAGCTAGCGTTAACATGGAGGCCATCCATTCACATAGACACTAATGTGAACAATTTTTAATAATTTTTTGTTTTTTATTTTTTTATTAAATTTCTTTTCTTTTCCTTTTCTCTTTTTTTTTTTTCCCTCCTTCTTCCTTCTTCTTTTGGTAGCCGACCAGAGGTAAGAGCTAGCAAGGTCAGCCTCTCAACCCAATGGCAAGGCTCACCTCACTGCCACTAATGAGGGCGAGCCTTGCCTAATGACAGCAAGGCCACCCTCACCTGATTTGGCAAGGTTCATGCTCGCCATGGCTGGCCAAGGCCCCGCCAGATTTGACGAGGCTCAACCTCACCCAGCCATGGCGAGGGTCAACCTCACCAATGGCCAGCAATGGCAAGCCTCGCCAATGTCCAACGGGGCGACCTCACTAGATCTCACTAACCAGCCAGAAGAAAAAGGAAGTAGGAGGAAAAAAAAAAGAAAAAAAATTAATAAAAAATCGAAAAAAATAAAACTATTAAAAAATTGTCCACACCAACACCAATCAGCCAAAATTGGGTGAATTGACTAAATTAGCATAAATACAAAAATTTTAGGACTTAATTGACAAAAAAAATTATAACTAAATTAACATAATTGCTATAGGTTTAGAACCTTTGTCTAGATGAGCAAGACCTTAGTTATTACCTTTCCATAGCTTCAGTGAAGAGTTCTAATTCTTCCAATGTGCCATAGACATCATAGATGTCATCAATAATGGAAGTCATGGCAATCACTTTGGTCATAAATTTTCTAGCAAGGATGAACTCTGGCTCAAAATATACTCCTAGAATCCAGAAATAGCATTCCACAAGCCTGTCTCTTTGCGAATGGAAAGTTCCTCGCAACATCTAATTCCTTCCACCACCTGCAAATTATTTGCCAAATTTAATGAATGTTAGGCTTTTCATTTGTCATATTAAGTTTGTTAGATAATATGGACCGACTATTCCTATGATTGAGTTCTCTTTGAAATGTAATTGAAGATTTAACTACAATCTATAGATGGAGAAGAGTTTACGCCCCAGAGACAACATAAAAAAAGGGGAAGAAGAGTTGGGAACTATGAAAATTATGCACTTCAATTAAGAGTTGTAATTGAGGCTACTAAATTTGCCTTGACTTGTTAGTAAGAAGTTGACCTTGCAATATGGCCGAGTTCCTTCTGGTGTTGTTCTTGCATCAAGTTGAAATCTAGCTTGGCCAAAGAGAGTAGCACTTCATTGTGGGAAGGCTCTTCTTGGTAGATTGGAATATACTGCCTTGCTTCTAGTCTTGGCAAACCCTTGTAAATTGGCTGCTTTAGGGCATGACTCAATTGCTTTGCCAGAGTGGGGCTCACTTGATTTTTGTCAATTGATTCAAGGTGAGTTACAGTGAAAGAAAGTGCTTCGTCCAAGACATCTTCTCCATGAACCCTTAGATGGCAAGCTTCATATAGACTCAAGATTCCTAGTATATCAGCGGTGAGTGATTCTCTGAAGTTCCCATCGATGTCCTTGAACTTTTCAAAGATCTCTGTTTCGCCAAACAAAATCCGAGAAAAAGCAATTAGCTAAATACTGAAAGATTTTCTTGGTCATCATTTTTACGAGCTTATTGTATAGATCCACAAATGTTTCTCCTCGAATTTGAATGGATAGAAAGGGGTTTCTCTTATTAGATTCATTATGAAACGTTTGGAGGAAAAAAAAAACGGTGAAGAATCTAATCTAAGTCAACTAAAAGCTTATTTGGTAACATATCAAACAGTGCCTGATTTTATATTTTTGTTCTTTGGAACAAAAAAAAAAAAAAAAATCTGTTTGATAACATTTTTATTATCGAGAACAAATTTGTTTGGAACATAATCAAAAAATAAAAACAAAGAAAGTTGTTTCTTTTTTCTCGGGAGCCACTCCAAAATCAAGCCCACACAAATTTTCTTTTTCCCTTTTCTTTTCTTTCTTTTTCTCTTCCTCTTCTTCTTTCTCTAGCTAGTCACGAGCCATGGCAATGGCCAATGACTAACTAGACAAGGTCCAGCAAGCCTCACCTTGGCCAAGCAAGGCTTCGCCTTGCAAGATATGGCGAGGCCAACCTTGCGGTGGCTAGGCGAGGGAGGAGGAAAAAGACCTAACCAACTCTCGTTTGGCCAATCATCAACCATCGCCATGGCTGGCAAAGAAGAAGAAGAAGAGAAGGAAAAAGAAACAAATATATATAATAAAATTATTTAAAAAATAGAATAAATTCTAAGTCACAAAAAACTTTAAGGATCATATTAAACATATTTCTATTCCAAGAATAGAAAGTTTTTGCAATTACCAAATGTTTTCAAATGCTCATAAACTCTTCAAGAAATAGAATTAAAAAAAAAAACTATTTTTGAGTAAAAATTGTTCCCAAAAAATGATTATCAAACACACCCTAAACATCTATACATTAATTAGTACTCCGATTCTCTTATTTATATTCCCTTGGTAGACATACACCAATTAAATGGACTATTCACAAATGATTCTTGAACATACCACATGAAATCCCGTAGCCGCGTTGTCGAAGCAACCGGAAGAGAAGAGCAACCATGTGAAGGTCACTGTGGTCATGATCACCATCATTAAGTTCGAAATAGCTCTCGTGAATTTGTTCTAGTTGCTCCTCTATCACACCTTGAAAATGGTAGGCGATTCCCAGCCGTTGGATTTGATCGATCAACTCCAGTTTCTGCGAAGTCGGCACGATAGCGGCCACCATATTCTTCACCTCCTCTTTCAACTTCTCGATTTGTTCTTCTACGCCGTGGAAGTTCTGATGAAACGCATGAACCACAAACCGCGAACGAGTTACGGATTTTTCGCCTTTTTATTGTTCCAAAGTAGACAAATGCACGAATAGCTCGTAGTAGCATTAGGCACCTCTGAATAATGCCAGTCATCGTCGGACTCGAGGGTCCATAAAATAAAGCAAAAGGTTGAAGTAGAAAAGCCAATAGCTGGAATTATGCTAAACCGAGGAAAAATGATTCTCGATGCGCCATGCAAATGCTATCACTATTCACACGAAACGCGAGGGCTCTGATATTGCAGAAGCTACACGATTGATTTAAGCAAATTAGTAAAGTTGCTACCATGGAGCATGAGTCGGAAGCATATCTGAGGAAGTAGTCCCCCCATATGCTAGGATGATAACTCGCCGACTGGCGTTCAGCCACAGGGCTGGCCGCTTTAGCAGAAGGACGAGATGGGATTGCTGAGATCTGAAGAGACATTTCTTTTCCCTGGTACTGGATTTAGGTGTCTGACCAAAAGATGGAGAGCACTAGAGGGTGGAGGCCTCTATATATAGGCCATGGCATCTTATTCGAAAGCTCGAGAGAACAAGGAACACGAACACGTTTTTTCTTTCTCCGAAACGCGTTCTCTACGTCTCTCGGACTAGTTTTGTGGATACAATTTAATTTCGAGGTCTGACTGACATGTTATTCACATGACTGTGGTGGTGCCCATTGTCGGAGCTAATGCGTGGCAGTGATTGCTCCCTCCCCCACCCGTTTTGGCAAGAATTACGTTCGAAAGCTCGAGAGAACAAGGAATAGGAACGCGCTTTTTTTTCTCCGAAACGGTTCTCAGACTAATTTTGTGGATAAATTTTAATTTCGAGGTCTGACTGACATATTATTCACATGACTGTGGCGGTGCCTGTTAATTATGGCTCGAGTTTGAGTGATTGCTGGACTCGCGAAGGAATTACAAAAGGAGGAAATAAAAGGAAAATGAAGTTTTTTCCCATCTTCCCTGCACTTGCGAATTCTTATTGTAAAAGGGGATCAGAACGTGGGCCCAGAGTCAAAGTTGTTGACTCTAGGCACACTTATAATATTGATTTAGGAATTTTTTCTCCTTGGCGTGAAGTTGCTGCAAATTCGTCGAAGCCTGTGCACGTAGAAGGAAAGAAGAGTCCGCACGCGTAAGAAGCAAAACCGAGTGGGCCCTTAACGTGGTGGGCCCTTGACCTTGGCGCATATATATATAAGAACAGAATCGTTATTTTCGTGCGCGCATTGAATCGCCCAAAAAAAAGGTCGCAGAAGGGAGCCGCCAAAGAGGTTTTCTTTCGGGCGGTTGCTGCACTCGTACGAGAGAAGGAAGAAATCCTACGGAACCGTGAGCCGCCCATGTGAAGCTTTGACTAAGAACGCGAAGCCATAGAGCGTTTTTGTTTCGAGCTTGAACATGCGGTAATTTTGTGCTGTGAGTTGGGTTTGGGTGTAATTGGGGCTTGGGAAACACCGATAGAGTATTTGAGTGAGGGCTTTTGAGTGTGTTTATGAAACCTTGATTGTGTATGCTCGCTTGATCTTTAGTGAAATTCGCTGCTGCTCTCCTCATGGACGTAGGTCTTTACAACTGAACCACGTAAATCCGTTGTCCGATTTATTTTTCTTCTTCCGTCTATATTTTGTTCGATCGCTCGCCCCATCGCAACAGTGCCCATTGTCGACCCCACCCGTTTTGGCAGGAAGAGGCTCGCTCTGCTTCCGTTTGTTTTAAGGAAGACATTTGCTTCGCACGTTGATTGTGTGCGCGGACTGATGGCATAGACGTTCGTTTCCTTTTTTGTTTCCCCTTTCTTGAGATACTAACCAAAGCGAGTGAACATACGAAGAGGAAGAAGAAGATGATGTGGCTTGGCTACCATTCTTGTTTTCTTTTTTGCAAGGGAAAAGATAGAGCTATGAGTGGTAATTTATAGACATTAGATTGGAACAATTACCAAAAAAGTTATAAATCTATTGTATTTATGACTAATTCAGTCATAAACATTTCGATTACGTTAATTTAGACATAGACATTTTCACGTTTTGTCAATAAAGTCTATTCAACCAATATTGGCTAAAAATTGCTCATGTAGATGTTAGCCATCTTGGTAGTACTGTGGATACTAACATGAACAAAATTTATTAATTATTTAATTTTGTTAACCTTTTTTATATTTTCTTTTCTTTCTTTTTTCCTTTTCCTTCTCCTTTCGTTAGTCGCTAGGCCTCGGTGATGGCCGACAACTAGCCAAATGCAACTGCTGACAAGGGTCATGCGTGTTGAAGGCCAATGAGGCTCAAACTCTCCGGTCATAGCTTGTCATTGGTTGCTAGCCATCCCCGAAGCCCAATGACCAACTAAAGAAGAGAGGAAAAAGGAAAAAGAATATAAATATGGAAGTTTAGGTTAATATTGTTCCCAAATAAAAGAAAATCAATAACTTCAAAAAAAATTATGAATGTTAATATCTATTATGCTTTGAACTTCTAATTATTTTAGGATTTTATAATCAGTTAGCACAAAATTGTGAAAAGAATACCACAATAAAGTTCTATCCTAATGATACTGAAAGCATCCATATAAAGAATCCAATCGAAGGGAAGAAAGTGGATTTAACATGGGAAAATCGATTCAAGAATCCAATTGAAAACCACCCACTAAAAAGCATTTAGAGAGCTAGATTTATGTATAATGCATCACAAATACATTGTTGTTAGCTTATTATTGTCTAGGTTGATATTAGATCCAATGCACTTAAATTTAAAACTTTAGAAACTTTGTCACTAATGACTATGATTAACACGACGTAATTTTCTCATCTATTTTCAGCTTGATAGTAGTTTGCTAAATTAATACATCTGGACTTCATTTGTAGAAGAATAGAGCCCTGATCACTTGACACGCGGTATGGTAGAATTCTTTGGAAATAAATGTCTTACCGCTTACCGGTTGAATTGACGAATACAAGGACCGAATGCAATTGTATAAGGAATTTCACTGATCGAAAGATACGAATTATTTCAGAACCTCTGCGCGTCAATTTACATCCTGCTCGTTCCGGATGTCCTGAACCCGATAATTACGATGTACAAAACCAAAAACCTTTCTCTACACTTGCCGCAAGCTTGGTCGAATATGTGCTCATATACAACCGTGAGTTTCATCACCTCATTCTGGTTGAGTTTGTAAAATTAGGGGGGAAAACAGAAGAAACAACTCATTGAAGTATATAATCCAGCAGGAAACAATGAGCTCTTCTGACATTGATCTTCATCACTTTGCACATCATTTGAAATTGTGCCTCCTCGCGATAAAACCTAATTATAGAATTAATGAAACTCATTTATACAACGATGTATACTGTGAAGTAAAGTAGATCCAAAAGATCACACATGAACAACAGGTAGCTAAACTAAAGAATGAACAAACAGAAAAGATACAATAGCCATCTGGAAGTTAGAACATGAATACACCAGGGCAAGCTATTGGATCACATGGTGAGGACGATCTGCGACTCCATACTATGTAAATCCAATAACTCCTATTACTACCGAAAGATGTTCAGTTTTCCAGTTTTTCTCCATGAATATTCAAACTCTGGCCCATTCTCAGTACCATGCAGAAGCAGAAACCAGGAATCTGTCTTTCCAGCCCAGAAGCATCCCACCATCCCTCTCTACCAACGTATAATTCTCGGAGTAGTACCTCAGCAGGTTCCTTATGACTGAATTAACGTAACTACTTAGAGGGTATTGCCTAAACCCTGCCATCGTCAATCTAGACTTCCACTTACCAAACAGCTCATGCCGCTCCACCCTCTCCTTTCCCTCGCATGCGACGATGTTCACAATGTCCCTTGCCAAACAGTGCTGCTCCACGTTTATCCTCTCCTTCCTGTCTCTGGGCAGGGTCACGTCAATGGACTCGAACATTGCCAAGTAGTAGTCGAGGGTCTCCACAAACCTTGTCCGGAACGGTGTAGTGTTCGTGTTCGACTCCTGCTCAATCAATGTGATCACTTTCGGAGAAAGCGATTTCACCATCCTTAGTAGCCCATCCCTTGGATTGGTGATGTCAACACTCTCGTCTGGCGTGTGGTGTAGCTGGAGTGGGAAGTTCACTGCGAGAGCTTCCCCAGGCCTGACATCGAGCATGTCACGAGTAACATCTGGGGCAAACTCCGGCAAACCGTTGAACTCCACCGGGATCTTAAATTTCTCAGAGATCACCGCCAACCTTCCTGCAACTGCTTCCAATCCGGCCCCACGAGCGTACCTGTTGACCGGGTCATCGATCCCTGTAATCCGCACATAAGGGGGCCCGCTAGGTCTTGCAGCAAGCGCTTGAAGGAGAGTGGTCCACTGGGTGCCCTGAGCAATTTGGAAGTCTATGATGTGTATCCGATCCTCATTTTTGCATGCTTCGGCAATGGCTCCATTCGCCGCCATGTACCCAAACTTCAAGTAGGGGCAGATCTCATACAGAATGTGCATGTAGGAAAGCAAGTCTTTGCCTTCAGGCTCTCTGCATCGAAGGGTATGGTAGATGTTAGAACCCGATTCCTCTTTCCTGGCCACAAGTCCTTCTATCATGTAGGCACCAAGACGCTGTATAGGTTCTCCGCTGATGGATACAGCCCTCCTGGCTTTTTCAATCAACTTCTCAAATTTGTGCATGTCGTTATCAGAAAGAGATTTCGCGCAGGCAATCGGCAGCTGCTTCAAATCACCTGAAGGAACATCTTGAACCGACGATTCCTCAATGGCTTCTTTATGTTTCTCTGCATGAACGCTTTTACCTGATTGGCTCTGAATGAAAGCAACAGAATCCTCAGGACATGGCTCCTGCAAGATTGATAATTCGCATGAGGAGTACCATGGGAATGGCAGTCGGACGGCGCAGCTCTTGGTTAATGTCCTTCCATGCATCAGCCACTTGTTTACGGAGTTCCTTCTTTGCCTCTTCCTCTGTGACTTTGTATTGCTTCATGAAACACTCCACTGAAGATGCCACATGACCTCTCTCTTGCTCAAACTACAAAAAAATATATATCATCGAAATTATTTTTTCTCCTATTGATAAAACCTGCGGACAAAATTTAGATAAGATGATGTTGTTCACTGGTATAGCTTTTGTATACCTTGTGTCCAGCAATGTCGTTCATAAGCCGACCAATTACTTGCGAAGCCTTCACTATCTTGGGGTCGCTAAATAATAACCAGTCAAAAACATCTTTGGTTACAATATCTCCCATCCCCAGAAACGATGCCACCAATGCCAATTGACTACCAAAGGTTGTTAATGCGATGGGCATGTACTCCTCCATCGTCGGTACGTGACTATGGTGGAACCATTTGGCTTCGGCCAAGTACGCTCTCACTTGAATTTTCATCTAAGAATTCATTATCCAATGTAAACTACATCAATATTCAAGCTTTAATGTTTTTGGTGGACTTAGATACATGATAGTCTCTCATCCTTATCCAAAAGCTCAATGTTTTGTTTCAAGTGGATAGAGTAAAAATCACATTTGATTGATGTAATGTCAAATGGCTTACCGCTTCTTTTGCATAGAAGATGCAGTATGATCTTCCTTTTCTAGTCAACTCGTAGCCAATTTCATCATAAAAATTAAGAAGTATCTTATAAATCACTTGCAATCCTTTGGCATCGACATCCCACCTGAGTTCAAGTTTAGAAAATATAAAACTTGATCCTAATAAATAGTTGGTCAAATTAAAATAAGTAAGTTTAGAATCGGTAATGTAACGACCCAGGCCCCACTGTGTAATATTGTCCGCTTTAGACACTAAGTCCTCACGGCTCCGTTACACAGATTAGAGGGACCCAAGCCTTTATAAACTAGCCCAAGACTACCCCCTAAGTGATGTGGAACTAGAGTGGGACCCATTCCCCTTCCCTGTGCACATCTGGGGACCGAGGCGCAGAAGCACCACCATCCCTCCTCCCCGCGCACCGTCGCTTGTGCTGTCACAGGTAAATTGAGAAAACCCTCCGAGCGCCAATTGTACCTTTCAATTGCTTCTGTGAAGAGTTCTAATTCTTCAATTGTGCCATAGACATCATAGATGTCGTCGAGAATGGTCAGAATGGCCATCATTTTGGTTACTATTCCTCTAGAGATCTCGTACTCCGGCTCAAAATGAATTCCTAAATTCCAGATATACAGCTCCCCAAGCCTGTCTCTAGCAAATGGGAACTCCCTCTCTATATCTATATCCTTCCACCACCTACAATTTATCAACAAATCTCATTTAAGGGAAACACATCAATGATGGAATTATAGAAAGTAACTTCAAACCAATGATCCAAAGAGATTAACAGTCCTTGACAAGTACAATTATTTTTAGTTCAAGATAAATTGTGATTACATTAATCAGTTTACGACAATTTGATGTTTTTAGAACATTTAGCTATTTCAAACATGCTATCATCAAGTTAACCTGGCAAGGTTGCCGAGTTCCTTCCGGTGTCGCTCTTGCAATGAGTTGAAATCAAGCTTAGCCAAGGAGAGCAGGACTTCATTATGTAAAGGCTCCTCTTGGTAGAATTGAATGTGACGCCTTGCCTCTAGCCTTGGTAGACCCTTTTGGATTGGCTGATGTAGGGCGTGACTCACTTGTTTTTCAAGATTAGGCTCACTTTTTCTTTTATCAATTGATTCAAGGTGAGTTATAGTAAAAGTGAGTACATCTTCAAAATATCCTCGCCATGATAACTTAGATGGCAAGCTTCATATAGACTTAGCAACCCCTGCACATCGGCAATGATTGATTTGCTGAAATTCCCTTCGTTGTCCTTAAACCTGTTAAAGATTTCTGTATGGCCAAATGGAATATGTGATAAAGATGCTATCATGAGATGCTGTGGAAAGCACCATGTTCAATTTCTAGATCAATTGGAAACAATGGAAAAATGACATACAAAACCAGGGAATTAGAAGAAGGGACTTCTCACCTTTAAAAATGAGAAAATCTAAAGAACTTGAAATATGAGAATTATATACGGAAATGGGTTAATAAAAACAAATCAACATTAGAGTAAACTAAACATGTCAGTGATATTATTTCTTCATTCTAATCAATCAAATGGATTATCAAGCTAGTGTATGCAATATAATTTCCTCAACTCATTGATCAAGGAAATTGGAACATTACATACCGCATGAAACATTGCAACCTTTTTGTCGTAATAAGCGAAAGAGAAGAGCAATAGTGTGTAGGTTGTTGTTGTTATCCTCACAGTGAAACTCGAAATAGCTTCTATGGATTTGTTCCAACTGCTCATCTATCTCATGTTCAAAATGGTAGGCAAGTCCCAAGCGTTGAATCCGATCAATCAAGTTCAACTTCTGTGATGGCTTATCCATAGCACCTGTCAACATCTTCCTCACTTCTCCTTTCAATCTCTTAATTTGTTCCTCTACTATGCCCTCAGAACTCTACGATCAATATAAAATTGAAAGTCCAACAAAAAAAAATAGAGGAAATTGACATAAACTGAGTAAGAATGCAAGAAACATATTAGGTTGCTTATGACCCGTTCGACCATGATAAATATGAACTGAAATTGCCTAAAGATTATCCCATTAAGACTAGTTCTATTAACAGTAGAGAAGTTCTTTCTACATTTGTTAAGTCATATGTGAATCCAATAAGGTTCGCATAGAAATTTTGAATCATGTAAGGATCAACACTCGCATGGGGTTTCCAATAAACTAGAACTTTTTTTTTCTTATCAAATGCTGCGAGATGATCCTCAATAGTCCAAGATTATTCTTTACACTCTTAGTGGATATAATAACTAAAGAGTTTTCCGAAAGCAATCCAAGAAAAAGAGTAACTTAAATGCTACCGCAAAGGTGGAGTCGGAAGCATATTTCAGAAAGTAATCCGTCCATATGGTTGGATGAAAAATTGCTGATCGGCGTTCAGCGACTGGGCTTGTTTCTTCGGCAGGAGAAGGAAAAGGGACTCCTGAAATCGGAAGAGACATTTCTTTTTTGCTATTTTCTAGATCTAGGTGTATGGAAGGATATAGCTGAAGAATACTGGAGGGAGGGCAGAGGCTTTTCTGGGAATTTCTAAGCGTTATGGATGGTTATTTATAGGCTATAGCATATAAGGAGCCGTAAAAGCAATCGATAATCTGTTGAAGCATCTTCTTCTCGTGTATATAATATTCGTGATGACCGACGTGTGCAGAGGACATTAGAATACGTCTCGAATTTCTGATCGTGGGATGAAACCGATCTGACAAACAATAATTATGGACGCAAGACTACCGGTCAAGATTTGTGGGCGGAAATGAAATGGTGGCCTGTCAATTGCCATGACCATGACGCCACTCCATGATGTGTAACTCCACTATGGAAAGAAAACAAGGAGAGACCGTGATGGTCTTGACTAAAAGAGACATAGCTTCGTTCAGCTGAAGAAAGGGAACATAGATGTAAGGGGACCAAACCCACACCAAGACCAAACCGTGACGCAATGACGCCACTCCATGATGTGTAACTCCACTATGGAAAGAAAACAAAAAGAGAGCGTGATGGTCTTGACTAAAAGAGACATAGCTTCGTTCAGCTGAAGAAAGGGAACATGAATGTAATGATGGCAATTGTTCAGCTGAAGAAAGGGAACATGAATGTAATGATGGTAATCCATGATATGGAACAATAGGGAAGAATACAATGTCCTTCACGATCTGTTGGGAAAGGTTAGCCAAATGCGAACCGATGCCTCTGCCGCACGTGGATTTATTTAATAACCTAATACCACCAAAAACCATATATCAATATCTATAACAAATGTACTCCAAATTAATTTTTGTGTCCCAAGAACTATTTAATTGATACACCCGTGCCACATTTATCTTTTAACTAATATAAAAAACCCCAAACCAATATATATATATATATGCCATATTTATCATAAATCGATATACTTGCACCACATTTATCCCAAATTGAGGTAAATCTGAGATTTTTTTAAGTAAATGTGACACAAGTATAGCAATTTGGAATGAATGTGGTACGGGTGAATTAGTTTAGGATTTTTTAAGATATAAAATTATTTTGGGATAAATGTGACCATGCATACCAATTCAGGAGTTTTTGTGACACAAAAAGTAATTTTAAGTAAATGTAGTATGAATATATCAGTTTGGAGTTTTTGGCAGTGTTAACCCTTCTATAATTGTAGAAGGTACAAAGCTCTCAAATCTTGGTTGAAGTGTCTTCGTGCACCAAAGAAGAGGGTGGTATCTGTGAGCATTCTTCACGTGAGTTTATTTTGTTTGTTGCAATTACACTTGAGTGATTTAACCAATTTAATCTTATGTTAAGATTTCTATAATTCATTTTGTGAGATGGAAATATTGTTTCCAAGAGAACTATGAGGGCTAAACACTGTGTGAGATATTAGATGTAATTTGAGGCTAGAAAACATTGAAAGTATTCGAATTACTCGAGTATAGTTGTAATATTTGTTATATCACTTCGTCAATAGTAAAATTCTGTGTTGCTCTCCTCATGGACATAAGTCACAACAAACGAACCACATAATTTCAATATCCAATTTATTTCCTCATTCCATGCATTTTATTCAACCACTTCTTATAGTTACAATAGAGTGAATCTAGATAACATCATTTAATTTCAAGGTCCGATTGATGCATCATGTCATTAAGGTGCTCATGAATGCGGCCATGGAAATAGGGGCAGCTCTCTTAAGAATTTAACCTGACTATGGTGCGGACTGTCATGTTTGTTGCTTCTCCACTATTCCTTTTGCGAGATGAGGCTCTGCAAATTTTTTTTTCTTTTTTCTTTTTATGGTGCCCAACGTAATAGAGAAAATCTTAAGTGCGATGTCGGGTGGTGGGTCCTCCGCTAGCGTCGCTCCAGGATTTACCCGTCGGCTACCGGCTGTCCAGGATTCCCTGGGTATCAAAAAAAAGAAAAAAAACTAATAGAGAAAGAGTTTAACCTTTGATCGTGCCCCATTCATTGTGCGAGACATGGAACAAGACGTGAAGACGATGGCATGGACTGATGGCATTTCCGCTACAAAAACCTTTGATTAAAAATACGAAATCATTTATTTTAAATTAACAACCTTCTCTAGGCAAAACATAACACATGATAAGATGAAGTCTTGTTAGGTGTAATAGGATATTTATATTGTGAAATCGATTAAAGGGATGATAAATTGAAGTCAATTTTGTTGGTTAGTTTGATGTAAAAAACAATAAATTGAAGAGAGAGAATGTTATTCCAATTAGAAAATTGAAAAAATAAATGAGTATCTTAGTCAAAATGGGGAGCAAATAGGGTCTCTTCACTTAAATTGCCTTTTCTTTATTATATAATTTTACTTCTATTGGGTTGGCGCGTGCGTGTTACTGTAACTACATGATTAACTAAAAAAGTTCTTTTCTGTTGTTATTTTATTTTACTAGAGACTTAGTTTCGCAAAATTTTTTAATTCATTCCACGCTCATCATGTCGCATGATCTCCTCCATCATCCGATTGGGACGTCAACTTTCTAAAGATATAAAATTGATCTCTTCCATCATTCGGAATTTTGGGTCGTTTCTAATCCTGACGTTGAACCAAAGCCAACATAGAAAATTGATAAAAAGTAACATATTAAATTGGTTTTTAAATGACCTTAAAAAGTACTAGTTTGTCTCACATGTAATGGTTAAAAACCTATCAGTATTTTTTATACAAATTAATACATACTCGATCTTTACTCTATATAGTATATATCCAATCATGCTACAAAGTATTAATTAATTAAATAAATAAACTGCATCACGATATTCAGCATAAAATTCCGGTCGTCGACTAACCTAGCCTAATTTCTGAAAAATAATTAATTAATTAAATAATTACATAAAATATTAAATAAATGCCATAAATCCAACTTAGGCCTGTTATAGCCTAATTGGAAGCCGAGACGAGCCCGGAAAATTCCGAGACTCGTTCAATAATTAATAGCGCAAGTCTATTTGCTAATTACACTAACCTTTTGCCTAACATGCATTGATAAAGTACTAATTTAATTACTCTACTCTAATCTATCCACATAATCATACTTAATTCAATCTAAACAACCCATAAGTATCATTAGTCTACTAATTAGGGATTAGTAAGCAAAACTCACTGGATTAACTAATGGGTCGAATCAAACCGACGGGAATGTTGCGGGGGTCGATTCTCCTCAAAGCGGGCCTAGTTTTCGAGACCCGAAAACACCTTAAAACAGGATGAACAGTACCTCTGAAACCCACTTCCTTGCTTGCTGTTCACTACTGGTGGAGGGCTAGTTCAGGGTCGGTTGAGGCATGCAAGGGCCGGTGAAGTTGTAGGGGGCGATCACGGATCCAGACAGGACTCCGGTGACTTTGGCTGGCTCCGGCGACGGCCCACGGTGGACTAAACATCCATAGCAGCCTGGTGGACGCACGGCTAGGTGGCGACAACGGCGTGAGGGAAGCAGAGCAGCAACGGCATGACAGCGAGGTGACACAGGGCGAGGACACGTGCGACGGTCACAATGTGAAGGGGCGGCTGTCTAGCGTGGCTGAGGGGCTCCGGTCTGCTTCTCTTAGCTTGCTGGTGTGCGAAATGGAGGGGAAAGGAGAAGCAAGGCTGTCGCACAGTAAGGGAAAGAGAGAGGAAGGAGAGAGAGGGAAGAGGGGACCACATAGCCTTGGTTTTCTTCTCCCTTGTCTCCCATTTTTCATCCACAGCCAAGCAACCTTCCTTGGCTCTCCTTAGACCACCAAAGCACTTCCCATAACCTTTGAAACAGTCCAAAACCATAGGGGATGGAGGGGCGTACGAATTTGCACGGGTTCTCCCCAAATTGGTCACTTACCGATTCTCAATTCAACTCAATTCGACTTCAATAAATCCCATTGTCAAGTCCTCAATCAAATCGATATTTTTCCTCGCCAATAGATCCATCTTGCATTCCAATTTCGCGATCAAAAACGATTCCGGCCTTTTTCTGAACAAAAACAGCCCTGGGGCGACTTTTTCCCAAAAAGTCTCAGATTGCAAAAAAATCTTCTGAAACTGAGTCGATATTCTTAGAATTTATTGTGACATGACAAAATCTTCAATTTTTGAAATCAAACTTGAATTCACGGTTAATTTCACTCATGCACATTTTTAGCGTAACCTAAGCTACCGGATAAGTTTCAGAAATTTTTAGTGCAAATGACCCATGGTCGATTTTCTTCGAGCCACAATGAACCCACTTGACACATTGGCGACTCTCGATTGTCGTGAAAATCTCAATGATTCAAATACGGACACAAGATACCAAAACGATAGATAAATCGGTCTAGTGTCGATAAACGAGAATTTTCTAATTTAATGGTGTCACCCACGATTAGCCACATATCTCAGTCGAACAGACCTATCTTTGATTTCAAATCGATTTTATACTGTGCCGTAATGGCTTCTAAAGATGAGCACGGTCGAGAAGTCAATTCCGTCAAATTCTCAAGTCTATTGCCTTAAAATTTCTTAATGGCTTCCCTAGATAGTCTAGTTATCTCAAAAGTAATCAGCTCTAAAAACAACCATATAGGCACGTCGATTAAATACCCGATTTATTCACTAGAAAACAGGACTGAAAATCTGGGATGTCACATTAGACATGCCCAAAGGTAACGGAAACAATGATTTTTGTCGCCTTTGGATAAAAAAATTTTAAAAAAAGTTCACTGGGTTGTTGCTTTATGGTAGACCAATGAATACAAATTCTAAGATTTCTCATTTTAGGATCGATCAGAGGGAACCCAACCTTAACTTCCTCACGTTAGGTCATAGCCAAAGGCACAATTGATTTTTGTTGCTTTAGGTCTACCCCAAGACGACAAAGTTTTAATTATGTCACTTAGGCCTATACCTAAGGCAACAAAACCATGATCTTGTCGCGTCAGATCTCAACCAAGACAACAAAATTTCATATTTGTTGCCGTAGATCCAAAACTGGACAATTTGTCACATTTGGTCGACCCTAAGGCAACAAAATTCTTAGACATGTCATTTTGTTTTGTTTTTACAATTTGAAAGCAAATGTTTACCTTGCCAAATGAACAAAAGTATGCAGATTTCATTTATGAAATCAAGTTGGTAAATATGTCTTCATTAACAAATTATATGAATATAATACCACAAAATATAACCAAATTTTGACCAAGTTGATTGAAACATTTTACCTATACGTATATTTTTAGTAGAAATTGAAAATAAGGATCATTTATCTATCAATTTCAATTTCGCAGAAAAAATCAAGCGAGGCTCATTATTTGGTTGTATAATTTCTAATTAAACTCTTTTAAACAATTCCTCAAGAAATTGTCCCATTCATCTATATGAAATAATAATGGAAAAGGAAAGAAACTGAAGAAGAATAAAGAGTAGTTGGGTAAATCAAAATACAATTTTGGCCCATAACGTAAATCAATTACGTGGCCACGTGTCAACATGGGATGAACAACAATATGAATGGAAATAATTAGTAAAAGGAGGGCTTGATGAGTGACATTTTCGCGATTTTTTATTAGCTAGGACTAGTTTAGTAATCTTCTCCAATCTCTACCCAACAGCACAAAAAGAAATATAACTTAGTTAGTGTTTCCTTAATTAAAACACATGTCAAAGTTAGTGTTCCTCGGTCATCGATTTATTCTTATCATATAAGGAGTATCGCTGTGACTTGCATTCACGGTCCAGTGCGGAGCAAGGTATGTTGGGTTTCATCTAATTTTATGCATTAGTTTAGCTTTATCATATAGCTTTTCAAATGTATGTCATTCATTTCTTTTTTTTTTCTTTTTTCTTTTTTATCTATCATACTCTAACTTTCAATCTGCTCTCTAACTTTTGTCTTACCTCTTTGCAGAGCGTAAGAGTAAAACTTTACATCTAAAATGAAATGTCCTCACCTCTAGGTCTTCCTGAGAAAGTGGAGAATCGAACTTCCCACCTCCTCCTTTCATATGGGAAGGATGGCCACTGAAACAATCCCTGTGATTAAATGTATGTCATTCAATCATTAAATCTTAGGTTGTTTTGACTATTTGCTTGCATTATCCTAGATGTATTAGGAGCCCAAAGGTCAGTTCCTTAATATCGTCTCATGCATTATTCGTTATTTTAATGTTTTTTTTTTATGAACATGATTGATTGAATTGAATTGCGCGTATATTTTAGGAACAATTTAATAACCATTATTGCACGTCACACGTGGCATACATATCTATTGATTAGGGCACAATCATCCTTTGTTATTTAGGGTAAATGCATGTTTGCTTTTAGAATGCATATCAATTTAGGATAATCCATAGTTCTCACTAAACAAAAACCAAATAAAAAATGTCATTAGAATCACAAAGATCGCATGCAAGTTTAAAGTTAATTAGTCTCATAATATGCATGTCATAAATTGGACATCATTTAGAGAGTCATGTGATTTAAATTCAAGGCTTTATAAAAATCACATCATGTAAATTAATCAATAATTGCATTATATGCATTACCCGCATTGCATTTAGTTCACACAGTACTTCATCATAGAATATGTTCCTGATCTCCCATAGGTTATTCATATATGCTAAATAAGTCCACATAAACAGCATATTATTAATTTGCATATTATGGGCGTTCTAATGTAAATAAGTCCCTACATAAACTGCATTTAAATTAGCCTAGCGCTGAATGGGTTTAAGCAGGACATCAGAACTTAATTAAATATTTTGGAATAAGCCCGCAAGAGCATGAAATTCGGCCATATCCTTAACTCTCTCTTTATACTGCCGAAAATTTCACATGAGATGCGCGTCGTAGATGTCATCAATAATGGAAGTCATGGCAATCACTTTTGGTCAGTAATCTTCTAGTGAGGATGAACTCTAGCTTGAAATATACTCTCAGAATCCAGAAGTAGTACTCCACAAGGCTGTCTATCGCAAATGGAAAGTTCATCGCAACATCCAATTCCTTTCACCACCCGTAAATTATTTACCAAATCTAATTAATGTTAGGCACTTCATTTGTCATATGGACGGACGAATTTCATATGACTCAGTTCCCTTTGAAATATGTAATTGAGATGTAGCCACAATCTACAGATGGAGAACAGTTTGCGCCACAAAGACAACATAGGAAAAAGGGGAAGAAGAGTTTTTTTTTTTTTTTTTTTACGAGAAACAAAGCTGATATTATTAGATACTAGGTGAAGGTAATACAGCATGAGCATCAGTACAATGAAGATCCAAAAGAGCATATGGGGGACTAGACACCCAGTTGTTAGGAAGGAAATCAAAACTCCGGGCTTTTGTAATCCAAATAAGAACCCGATTAGAATTCCTACTGCAGTGAGCTAAAGAAAGACCCAAAATAGACTCCAATTTGTGCTTGGCCCGGTCCACAAGGGGTTGCACTGACCAATTTAGAGTAGAGGACGACAATAGACTATCCATTAGCAACCGACAATCAGATAAAATAAGAAATTCTTTTTCTGGGGAATTAGGGATTAGGGTTGAAGAGATAAAATCTAGGGTTTCAACCAAAGTGACGGCCTCCGCTTGCTCAGCCGAGCCTATCTCAATATGCTTTGCAAATCCATCTCGAATCCTCCCAAAAGAATCTCTTCAGACACAAGCAATAGCAGCCCGAGGTCTTGATCTTGGATGGTGAGGACGAAAAGGAGCAGATCTGGTCTGCGAAGAGTCGAAGACGACTTCCGTCGTCTCTCTGGTCGTCTCTCTGGGTGAGGCGTGGCCTAATGCCGAAGGTAAAGGTTTGCTAGCAGGTTGATGGGTAGGATGAGGTCCTGGATGCGGGGCTTCGCTTGCTTCAACAGCACAGGTGCGTGGGTTATTCATGCCTTCTACCTCCTCTTCCGATTCATACTGCCTTCCATGGTGAGCGTCGGCAATGCTGCTATGGTGGGTATTCAGATCTGGTAGATCTGAGATTTCCTTCTTCGGATGCAGAGGCAGCAGGCATAGCTTCGATTATACCGGTGCCGAGACTCAGAGGAAGGTCTTCTGTTCCGTTTGAACCGCAAGGCTTGCCATGGTGGGCGTCATCCCCGGGTCTTCGGAGGTGCGGTCTTGTTAGATGTGCGGGTTCGGTGGCTTTGAGAGTTTGGGCGTCGGTTGCGGGGGTGAAATCGTCGCGCGATTGTTCCGGCTGGTCGGGGGGTGTGACCGGTGAGATCTAGTCGAGTCACGGGCGTTCTTCTACAAAGACAGTGTGTTTGTTCATTACTTCTTCTTCCCTTTCTTCCGGTTCGTAATGCCAGCTTCACCGAGCCGCGACATTCACTCGAGCTCTCATGTGGTGTTGGGTAATCACATTCGGTAAATCGAGTGATGATTCCTTGATTACGGAGGCGGAGGAACGTTTTTCTCTACAATCCGAAGCATGAAGCATGCTATATTGAGCATCTTTCACTGGTCTTTTATCTTGCAATGGTGCTTTGGGAGTCCGGGCTCTTGATCTTTGGTTACGATTTGAGGAACTCTCGAGTTGATGATCTTCGGTTGCCAAGGCATCGGGTTCAGAAGCGATGATTCCACGAGTCTCTTCCACATCTCCTGCACTATTGTCGCGACCAATTTTTTGCGGGGGTGAACCACCTATGGTTTTAGCTAATGGATTGTTAAGCCTAGACTTAACTCGGGCTCTCCCAAACCCATACCAATTCGCGACTTAGGTTCAAGTTCTTAACATGCGATTGATTTTTAAATTAAGAGTCGCCACTAATCTATTTTTGGTGGGTTGATTAGAAACCCAAGTAAAGTAACGGGAGTTTTACTTTACTCCTACGAACTAGAGATTTGTGAGTTCGGGGACTTGGTTACGTTAGATTTCTCTAACGCCATTTCGGTACCTTTCTCTTTTACTTTGAAAAATGTTTGGCAAGTAATTTGAATCGATTTTAATTTACTTTCCTAACATGTGAGATGATCACACAGATCGCAAAAACCACCAATTTAACACCCAAGAAATCAAATAAATAAAATGCATGACTTACCTTATAGCAACGAAAGCATCTGCGTTGTTAGATCAGAATTCATATAACCAATCCTAGATATGATTTCTAATTAACAAGCAATCACTCAACTTTTGTTTTCACTTTTTTTAAACGAGAACATAATCCATATGCAATGCATTGCTTCTAATCTAATATGAAATAATATGGCTTGACAATATGTCCTAAACTATATGAATGAGTAAAAAAACTAATGATTTCTTAATGAACATGCAACAATTAGATATGCAATCTAAATTAACCAAAATGACCTAATTCTAATGATGTGCAATGCAATGCAATGCAATGACGTACAAAATTATTTCAACTAAAATGACATGCAACATGCAATTTAATATGTGAGCTATATGTCACGCGACATTTATTAAACAACCTAATCTAATGACGGGTAATTTCTAATGAACCTAACAATGGTCACTAAATGACATGCATTTCATGAACCTAATTCTAATTTTTTTCTTTTTTCTTTTTACGAAATTCGAAATTAAAACTACCAAATAATTAAACGTGCAATTCAAATTTAAAACTAACATCCTAAATGAATGCATTTTCTATTTTTATTTTTTAACAAACTCGAAATAAATCCATATTCTAAATATGCAAGATAACAAGAGATATTCTAAAACCAATTTAATCCTAATTCAAATATTTTTTGAATTTTTCCTTTTATGAAAATAAAATTGATTCAAACACCACGACAGCAAATCAAGCAGGATAAGATTGATATTCAAAAATTGCTGAACCATATCTCGCGCATGAGATCGGGTTGACCAATTTTAAATTAAATCGCGAATCGAATCCCGAGCATGAGATCAGATTGACGATTATGCAAAAAAGATTGTGAGTGGATTTCCAAGAAAAATCGGACTGTCAATCACAAATTTTAGAGGCAATTTCTTGTCGTGAATTCTTATCCTTACACTAAGGAATAATTCTACTAAAAAAAATAATAAAAAACAAAATAAAATAAATAGAAAGAAAAATTACCTACTTTGCTTTTCCTTTTCTTTTCTTTTTAGGGCTTGGCACGGCTAAGGACGGTACGATGGTTACTCGGAACTAGGGGCTCGTCGCAATAGTTGAACGTCGGTCAAAGAGCAGTTTGGCACAGAGACAAGAACCTGCGATGATATCGACCTTGCTGATCTGGGCGTGACTGGAGCATATGGCAAGGTGTCACCGCAAGGCTTGCTGGAGATTCTGATTTTACTGCGAGAACTAAGCAGACCAAGCCAAAAATCTCCGCTTTGCTTCCTCTCTCTGGGTATCAAGCTCCTTTGTGCATGTCCTTTGTTGACCTGCAGAGAAAGAAGACAAGAACTCTCTCCATGTTTTCTTTTACCGAAAGATTGTGTGCCCTTCTCTTGCCCTGGATTTTTCCTTCAAACAAAACAAGCAATATTAGACAATATATGTGAGAAAATTTGTGCTCGTCAATATTGCTCCATGCGGTGGTGTTTGCGTGCGATGACTCAGGGCCAAGAAACTCCGGGATTCGCTTGGGACGTTGAATCGTAATAGTGGGCAAAGTGGCAACGCGTGGTAGCAAAACCCAAACATGAACAAGGGCGTGCGTGCGTGCAAGGCATGAATTTTGATGGATGCCTAAAGTTTCAAGAGATGGGGTTGGTTCAGGAAGACTCCTGGACTCCAAACTGACGTGGTGCTTTTGACCAAGTTCACGTGTTCTTCCTTTTCCAAGAATTCTTCAATTTGTAGCCGTAAAAATGTGAATTTCGTGGCTTGCGGCATGGTGATCGATAGGTGAGACTAGGGCAGCAGCATCGTCTAGGTCGAGGACAGCGATGCTCGGCACAGCAAGGACTATGAAGCGCTGGGGATCACTAGAAACCTGCAAATAAGGAACAAACGATTGGACCGCAACGTGATCGGACTGAGGCTTGTCTTTTAGCTATTCGTGTGGGGTTCCCGCAATGCTTTTGACGCTGGGCAGAATTTGGAACGATGAAAGACGACGAACGGCGGCCAGATCCGAGGTCACGGCCACCTCCGCAGATTACTTTCCTTCCAGCCAATTCCTCTTTTTTCGAAGCACCCTCACGTCGCTGGCTTTTCTTCTCCGATCCCCCCTAAAAAGTGACAACCCCTCTTGTGCGGCCGTATATTCAATGTGTGTGGCCTCCTCCTCAAACCCTACGCATTTAATCTATTTATATAGGCCACGGTTAGGGTTTTAATTTTTCCAAATCCGTATCCACGAAAATTCATTTTTTCCAAATGCAATATTTGCTTTAGGATTGCAAGAGGATTCTTCTAAAATTTGAAATCTCGCACAAATCAATCCGTAAAATCTTTCCGGGATACGAGCCGATTTACTCTCTTCACGAACATCCATTCACCAAATTAATATTCTGAACCATCAATTTGAACCCATTTGTTACCGCCCAATGTAAATGCAAATTAAAATAAATGCACCTAAAACTATATGCTATGCAATTAATTAATTAACTAATATTTTTTAGGGATTAAAATTAATCCCTAATTTTTTAATGCGATAAATAATTAAACGCGAATCGCTAAAATTTAGGGAAATATGAAAAGTTTGCACTCCATTCAAGAGATGTAATTGAATAGCTCAGGCATGATGTGCCCTGACTGTGGTGCCTACCGCAGAGCTAATCCATGCTGGTGATTGCTCCTGCACAACCCGTTTTGCAAGAAGAGGCTCATTTTGCTTTCGTTCGTTATATGGAAGACATTTATTTTATCTACCATCAATTATGTCCACCGTGACATCAATATCTCCTAAATTCTTTTTTATGTTACGAGTAGCCCCAAACTTATATCAATATGATCAACTTCGCCTAATATATCTTTACCCCAAATTTTGCCTAATGCAACCCCAATACATCAATTTCCGTGTCACTATTACCCATGAACGTATATTTCAAAAAAATGATCTTTGTTACTGATGTCCGGATGATCTTTTTCTATCAATCATCCAAGCTAGTCGTAATTTATGTCAGAATTTTAACGATTAGAGTGTATTTTTGTCACACTAATACAAATTTGAGGTGTTTAGTGACACCAAAAAAAAGGTTTGAAATATCGATGTTGCATGGGATATAGTTTATGACTTTCTATGATATTTGTGTGTATATTCTAAGAGAGGCTATTTATTGTCATTATAAGAACTAATCTTATCATTCAAGGTGTGTCACTAGATTAAATATATCATGACTTTTTTCGACATGAATGAATAATATCTCCAGCAAGTCTCATTTTGAGGCTATTCTCGAGAGGGTGATCGTCCCGCATTGATTTGGTCTGGTGTTGAAAACCCTTTTAAATGCTGATAATTCTTTTGAATTCCTTTTAGCCTTGAGGGCTCGGCTTTAGAACTGCTTATCGGAATGGATAATTGATAAGACGAACTCCCTTTTGGTGGAAGTTTATACGTGGGCGTGAGATAAAGTATTTCCTCGGACCATGTGAAGTTTACATTTATGCACAGCACGATTGTGGTCCCTGAGAAGGGTATCCAATCCGGAATTTGAGCGTATTGATAAGTCCAGCTCGAGTGCAGTGGCGGCGCATTGGGAAGGATAATCTGAAACAAACGAGCTCGGATCATCCACTAGTTCATGGTCAGAATAGCTACCGATCTTCGTGGTGTCCGAGGTCCCTTCAGTGGTCCCTTTCATGTTCGAGAAGGGTTCTATCATGCTGTGAGGTCCCTGTCTGGAACAAAACCGGCGCATGTGGAATAATTTCAGAACTTGTAAAATATCGACGCGATATAGGTGATGCTTTGTAATATTTTAATATTTTTTTAATTCTTTTCTTTTATTTTTATTCTTTTTTTCAACTCTAAACCAGCAAGGTGGTCACCCGGCCCTCACTCAAATCCAAGCGAGGGCCACGACACGCTCGCCCGTGGTTGACGAGGCCCACCACTCACTCGCCCAAACCAAGTGAGAGTTGTCGTCTAGAGTTAAAGAAAAGAAAGAAAAGAAAAATAATACTAATAATAAAATTCTAGAAAATTTTAAAAATTACAAAATTGTACAAAATTAGTATCAATCCTATCACGTAAAACGATCAAGACTAACTATACTTTATGTCAACAATTTTCAGCCTAAATTGACAAATCTTTAAAAGATCTTGACTAAATTGACATAACTAAAAGATTTTGAATTGAATTGATTCTAGGTTTAGGATATTTTTGACAATTTTCCCAAATCTAAAAAATCATTTTTAGGAAGTTTTCAAAAATAACCTTTTGATTTAAAAGCTAAATCTCGCAAAGATCATGCTTTTAATTGTAAAAGAATTATTATTATGTTCGTTGTCAATGTAAAAAAGTTTTTACATATTCATGATTGGATGAATGACATGTGGATGAATTTAGTATAAAATTGTCATCGTCACTATCAATACGATGTATTCACTAAAAAATTATCTGGTGATGAATTATACCTTTGGTCCCCCCACATGTTTGTTACAGATTTGTCGTGATTATTTCCCCCTTTCCCTTCAACTTGATTTGTGCCGTGTTTCTACATTGAAATTATGTGCTATATTGCTGCACGTGTCCCCTCAAGATGAAATAGGAAAAAATTCGAAGGAAATAAGGGTTGAATTGTGAAATATTTGACATGGAATCAAGATTTTTTCCGTTCTTGTCAAATGATAGACGCTCAACTTTAAATCGAGCAGAAGATTTTGTTTTTTTTTTTTTTTTTGGTTGCAAATCGCGTGGCTGAAATTATTATGGGAAAACACACCCTGTTCGGCGTAAAGAAAGAAAACAAAACTGCAATGGGCTGGGAATCATTTCAAAGCGGAAGTGAAGGGCTTTCCATGTTGTGGCTCGGAAAACTCTTCGGTGTAATCATCTGTAACTATTATGGATATATAATAGAATTTCACGAGCGGAGACAAATATGATCAAACTTGATATTGATTCTTTTATAAATGCGATGAATGCAAATCTCGTGTGCGTCGAAAAAAGAAATATGGAGAGGGAGGAGTGAGGAGAGGAGGAAAGGACGAAGAAAATGGACGAGAAACTTTATTAAGGAAGAACTAATTAAGCTCGATCTTCACATGGGTAAGGGATAAATCAGCAGAGAAGCGACATAATTTTTTAGCTTGGTCCCGGCATTGGTGTAGTTATCTTCATCCGTATATAACACATCAATCACTCGTGTAAGATTGAGAATTAGCGTGAGAAGTCGCGATGGGATGGCAGTTGGAGCAAGACACTCTTCGTTGACGTCCTTCCACGCTTCGACCACTCGTCTCCATAGTTCGTCCTTTGCTTCTTGTTCCGTGACGCCGTGTTGATGGACAAAACACTCCACAGCCGATGCCACATGCCCTCTCTTCTGCTCGAACTGTCGAGTTTGTATAATGACCAACAAATATCAAACGAAAAGATTCATTTAACTGGCAATGCGCCCGCATGGGCAAATAACATGGAATATACTCTCTTCTTGGTAACACACCTGGTGAGAGACGATGTCATCCATGAGCCGACAAATCGTCGTCGAGGCCTTCACCATCTTGGGGCCACTGAGCAACCAGTCGAAAGCATCTTGCGTCGCCAGATCTCCCATTCCCACAAATGAAGCGGTGGCTAGCATTTCATAGGCTGAGGTCACTAAGGCAACGGCCATGTACTCCTCCATCGTCGGTACGTGACCTTGATGGAACCATTTGGCTTCAGCAAAGTAGGCCCTCACAAGGTTTTTCATCTAAGGAAGAGAGAACAAGAAAATCCAACGCGTTTTAGTCGCTCCTTTCTGCATCCTCATATCACATCCATACAAAACCACTTGACCGAAATGAAAAAACTTTGTAAATGCAACCTGGACAGATTTCTTCTCATTTTTTTTTATTTTTTTTTAATTTCTCTTTGGTTCTTTTCTTGAGTCAACATGGTAATTAGTTTATATGATTGCCTAATACACAACATAATTCAGTCAAGAATGACGTCTCTTCAATGGACAACTACTAGGAAAAAAAAATGCGATATGAGCGAGTTCGATAGTCAGTTACATAATCGAATTCTCATACAATGGAGAATGCTAATAAAAATCTTATATTTTCACTGCCGGACTGAGTAAAAATCAGTTGAATGGATGCAATATGTAAAGCTCTTACTGTTTCTTTCGCATGGTAGAGCCCGTATGATGTTCCATTCTCGGCTATTGCTTTCTCAGTATCATCATAAACATCAAGAAGGGCCTTGTAGCATACTTGCATGTACTTTGGCAGTCCATCTATGGCATCAATGCTCCACCTGAAATAATATTGGAATGTGGTGTATGAGTATATGGATATCATTGAGAGCTCATATTTCTTTTTCTGGAGGGAAAATTATCAAAAATTTATAAACCTATTATAATTATACTAATTTAGTCCTAAATTTCTCTTTTTTGGTCAATTCAATCCTAAATTTTTGTTTTTGTCAATTTAATCCTAAACATTTTGTAATTATATCCATTCGATTCACCCGGTCAATTTTGGCTAGCTAGCGTTAACATGGAGGCCATCCATTCACATAGACACTAATGTGAACAATTTTTAATAATTTTTTGTTTTTTATTTTTTTATTAAATTTCTTTTCTTTTCCTTTTCTCTTTTTTTTTTCCCTCCTTCTTCCTTCTTCTTTTGGTAGCCGACCAGAGGTAAGAGCTAGCAAGGTCAGCCTCTCAACCCAATGGCAAGGCTCACCTCACTCCACTAATGAGGGCGAGCCTTGCCTAATGACAAAGAAGGCCACCCTCACCCGATTTGGCAAGGTTCATGCTCGCCATGGCTGGCCAAGGCCCCGCCAGATTTGACGAGGCTCAACCTCACCCAGCCATGGCGAGGGTCAACCTCACCAATGGCCAGCAATGGCAAGCCTCGCCAATGTCCAACGGGGCGACCTCACTAGATCTCACTAACCGACCAAAGAAAAAGGAAGTAGGAGGAAAAAAAAAAAAAAAAGTTAATAAAAAATTGAAAAAAAAATAAAACTATTAAAAAATTGTCCACACCAACACCAATCAGCCAAAATTGGGTGAATTGACTAAATTAGCATAAATACAAAAATTTTAGGACTTAATTGACAAAAAAAATTATAACTAAATTAACATAATTGCTATAGGTTTAGAACCTTTGTCTAGATGAGCAAGACCTTAGTTATTACCTTTCCATAGCTTCAGTGAAGAGTTCTAATTCTTCCAATGTGCCATAGACATCATAGATGTCATCAATAATGGAAGTCATGGCAATCACTTTGGTCATAAATTTTCTAGCAAGGATGAACTCTGGCTCAAAATATACTCCTAGAATCCAGAAATAGCATTCCACAAGCCTGTCTCTTGCGAATGGAAAGTTCCTCGCAACATCTAATTCCTTCCACCACCTGCAAATTATTTGCCAAATTTAATGAATGTTAGGCTTTTCATTTGTCATATTAAGTTTGTTAGATAATATGGACCGACTATTCCTATGATTGAGTTCTCTTTGAAATGTAATTGAAGATTTAACTACAATCTATAGATGGAGAAGAGTTTACGCCCTAGAGACAACATAAAAAAAGGGGAAGAAGAGTTGGGAACTATGAAAATTATGCACTTCAATTAAGAGTTGTAATAAATTTGCCTTGACTTGTTAGTAAGAAGTTGACCTTGCGATATGGCCGAGTTCCTTCTGGTGTTGTTCTTGCATCAAGTTGAAATCTAGCTTGGCCAAAGAGAGTAGCACTTCATTGTGGGAAGGCTCTTCTTGGTAGATTGGAATATACTGCCTTGCTTCTAGTCTTGGCAAACCCTTGTAAATTGGCTGCTTTAGGGCATGACTCAATTGCTTTGCCAGAGTGGGGCTCACTTGATTTTTGTCAATTGATTCAAGGTGAGTTACAGTGAAAGAAAGTGCTTCGTCCAAGACATCTTCTCCATGAATCCTTAGATGGCAAGCTTCATATAGACTCAAGATTCCTAGTATATCAGCGGTGAGTGATTCTCTGAAGTTCCCATCGCTGTCCTTGAACTTTTCAAAGATCTCTGTTTCGCCAAACAAAATCCGAGAAAAAAGCAATTAGCTAAATACTGAAAGATTTTCTTGGTCATCATTTTTACGGAGCTTATTGTATAGATCCACAAATGTTTCTCCTCGAATTTGAATGGATAGAAAGGGGTTTCTCTTATTAGATTCATTATGAAACGTTTGGAGGAAAAAAAAACGGTGAAGAATCTAATCTAAGTCAACTAAAAGCTTATTTGGTAACATATCAAACAGTGCCTGATTTTATATTTTTGTTCTTTGGAACAAAAAAAAAAGAATAAAAATCCGTTTGATAACATTTTTATTATCGAGAACAAATTTGTTTGGAACATAATCAAAAAATAAAAACAAAGAAAGTTGTTTCTTTTTTCTCGGGAGCCACTCCAAAATCAAGCCCACACAACTTTTCTTTTTCCCTTTTCTTTTCCTTCTTTTTCTCTTCCTCTTCTTCTTTCTCTAGCTAGTCACTAGCCATGGCAATGGCCAATGACTAACTAGACAAGGTCCAGCAAGCCTCACCTTGGCCAAGCAAGGCTTCGCCTTGCAAGATATGGCGAGGCCAACCTTGCGGTGGCTAGGCGAGGGTCGACCTAGCCAGCTCTCGGTTGGCCAATCATCAACCATCGCCATGGCTGGCAAAGAAGAAGAAGAAGAGAAGGAAAAAGAAACAAATATATATAATAAAATTATTTAAAAAATAGAATATATGCTAAGTCACAAAAAACTTTAAGGATCATATTAAACATATTTCTATTCCAAGAATAGAAAGTTTTTGCAATTACCAAATGTTTTCGAATGCTCAGAAACTCTTCAAGAAATAGAATTAAAAAAAAAAAAACTATTTTTGAGTAAAAATTGTTCCCAAAAAATGATTATCAAACACACCCTAAACATCTATACATTAATTAGTACTCCGATTCTCTTATTTATATTCCCTTGGTAGACATACACCAATTAAATGGGCTATTCACAAATGATTCGTGAACATACCACATGAAATCCCGTAGCCGCGTTGTCGAAGCAACCGGAAGAGAAGAGCAACCATGTGAAGGTCACTGTGGTCATGATCACCATCATTAAGTTCGAAATAGCTCTCGTGAATTTGTTCTAGTTGCTCCTCTATCACACCTTGAAAATGGTAGGCGATTCCCAGCCGTTGGATTTGATCGATCAACTCCAGTTTCTGCGAAGTCGGCACGATAGCGGCCACCATATTCTTCACCTCCTCTTTCAACTTCTCGATTTGTTCTTCTACGCCGTGGAAGTTCTGATGAAACGCATGAACCACAAACCGCGAACGAGTTACGGATTTTTCGCCTTTTTATTGTTCCAAAGTAGACAAATGCACGAATAGCTCGTAGTAGCATTAGGCACCTCTGAATAATGCCAGTCATCGTCGGACTCGAGGGTCCATAAAATAAAGCAAAAGGTTGAAGTAGAAAAGCCAATAGCTGGAATTATGCTAAACCGAGGAAAAATGATTCTCGATGCGCCATGCAAATGCTATCACTATTCACACGAAACGCGAGGGCTCTGATATTGCAGAAGCTACACGATTGATTTAAGCAAATTAGTAAAGTTGCTACCATGGAGCATGAGTCGGAAGCATATCTGAGGAAGTAGTCCCCCCATATGCTAGGATGATAACTCGCCGACTGGCGTTCAGCCACAGGGCTGGCTGCTTTAGCAGAAGGACGAGATGGGATTGCTGAGATCTGAAGAGACATTTCTTTTCCCTGGTACTGGATTTAGGTGTCTGACCAAAAGATGGAGAGCACTAGAGGGTGGAGGCCTCTATATATAGGCCATGGCATCTTATTCGAAAGCTCGAGAGAACAAGGAACACGAACACGTTTTTTCTTTCTCCGAAACGCGTTCTCTACATCTCTCGGACTAGTTTTGTGGATACAATTTAATTTCGAGGTCTGACTGACATGTTATTCACATGACTGTGGTGGTGCCCATTGTCGGAGCTAATGCGTGGCAGTGATTGCTCCGTCCCCCACCCGTTTTGGCAAGAATTACGTTCGAAAGCTCGAGAGAACATGGAATAGGAACGCGCTTTTTTTTCTCCGAAACGGTTCTCGGACTAATTTTGTGGATAAATTTTAATTTTGAGGTCTGACTGACATATTATTCACATGACTGTGGTGGTGCCTGTTAATTATGGCTCGAGTTTGAGTGATTCTGACTCATGAAGGAATTACAAAAGGAGGAAATAAAAGGAAAATGAAGTTTTTTCTCATCTTCCCTGCACTTGCGAATTCTTATTGTAAAAGGGGATCAGAACGTGGGCCCAGAGTCAAAGTTGTTGACTCTAGGCACACTTATAATATTGATTTAGGAATTTTTTCTCCTTGGCGTGAAGTTGCTGCAAATTCGTCGAAGCCTGTGCACGTAGAAGGAAAGAAGAGTCCGCACGCGTAAGAAGCAAAACCGAGTGGGCCCTTAACGTGGTGGGCCCTTGACCTTGGCGCATATATATAAGAACAGAATCGTTATTTTCGTGCGCGCATTGAATCGCCCAATAAAAAGGTCGCAGAAGGGAGCCGCCAAAGAGGTTTTCTTTCGGGCGGTTGCTGCACTCGTACGAGAGAAGGAAGAAATCCTACGGAACCGTGAGCCGCCCATGTGAAGCTTTGACTAAGAACGCGAAGCCATAGAGCGTTTTTGTTTCGAGCTTGAACATGCGGTAATTTTGTACTGTGAGTTGGGTTTGGGTGTAATTGGGGCTTGGGAAACACCGATAGAGTATTTGAGTGACTTGATTGTGTAATCTCCTTGTCTCGCTTGATCTTTAGTGAAATTATTCTTCTTTCTCACTACTTCGACGTGGCTTTCTGAACCGAACCACGTAAATCCGTTGTCCGATTTATTTTTCTTCTTCCGTCTATATTTTGTTCGATCGCTCGCCCCATCGCAACAGTGCCCATTGTCGAAGCTAATGCGTGGCAGTGATTGCTCCGTCCCCCACCCGTTTTGGCAGGAAGAGGCTCGCTCTGCTTCCGTTTGTTTTAAGGAAGACATTTGCTTCGCACGTTGATTGTGTGCGCGGACTGATGGCATAGACGTTCGTTTCCTTTTTTGTTTCCCCTTTCTTGAGATACTAACCAAAGCGGGTGAACATACGAAGAGGAAGAAGAAGATGATGTGGCTTGGCTACCATTCTTGTTTTCTTTTTTGCAAGGGAAAAGATAGAGCTATGAGTGGTAATTTATAGACATTAGATTGGAACAATTACCAAAAAAGTTATAAATCTATTGTATTTATGACTAATTCAGTCATAAACATTTCGATTACGTTAATTTAGACAACATTTTCACGTTTTGTCAATAAAGTCTATTCAACCAATATTGGCTAAAAATTGCTCATGTAGATGTTAGCCATCTTGGTAGTACTGTGGATACTAACATGAACAAAATTTATTAATTATTTAATTTTTTTAACCTTTTTATATTTTCTTTTCTTTTTTTTTTCCTTTTCCTTCTCCTTTTCGTTAGTCGCTAGGCCTCGGTGATGGCCGACAACTAGCCAAATGCAACTGCTGACAAGGGTCATGCGTGTTGAAGGCCAATGAGGCTCAAACTCTCCGGTCATAGCTTGTCATTGGTTGCTAGCCATCCTGCCCAATGACCAACTAAAGAAGAAAGGAAAAAGGAAAAAGAATATAAATATGGAAGTTTAGGTTAATATTGTTCCCAAATAAAAGAAAATCAATAACTTCAAAAACAATTTTGAATGTTAATATCTATTATGCTTTGAACTTCTAATTATTTTAGGATTTTATAATCAGTTAGCACAAAATTGTGAAAAGAATACCACAATAAAGTTCTATCCTAATGATACTGAAAGCATCCATATAAAGAATCCAATCGAAGGGAAGAAAGTGGATTTAACATGGGAAAATCGATTCAAGAATCCAATTGAAAACCACCCACTAAAAAGCATTTAGAGAGCTAGATTTATGTATAATGCATCACAAATACATTGTTGTTAGCTTATTATTGTCTAGGTTGATATTAGATCCAATGCACTTAAATTTAAAACTTTAGAAACTTTGTCACTAATGATTATGATTAACACGACGTAATTTTCTCATCTATTTTCAGCTTGATAGTAGTTTGCTAAATTAATACATCTGGACTTCATTTGTAGAAGAATAGAGCCCTGATCACTTGACACGCGGTATGGTAGAATTCTTTGGAAATAAATGTCTTACCGCTTACCGGTTGAATTGACGAATACAAGGACCGAATGCAATTGTATAAGGAATTTCACTGATCGAAAGATACGAATTATTTCAGAACCTCTGCGCGTCAATTTACATCCTGCTCGTTCCGGATGTCCTGAACCCGATAATTACGATGTACAAAACCAAAAACCTTTCTCTACACTTGCCGCAAGCTTGGTCGAATATGTGCTCATATACAACCGTGAGTTTGATCAGCTCATTCTGGTTGAGTTTGTAAAATTAGGGGGGAAAACAGAAGAAACAACTCATTGAAGTATATAATCCAACAGGAAACAATGAGCTCTTCTGACATTGATCTTCATCACTTTGCACATCATTTGAAATTGTGCCTCCTCGCGATAAAACCTAATTATAGAATTAATGAAACTCATTTATACAACGATGTATACTGTGAAGTAAAGTAGATCCAAAAGATCACACATGAACAACAGGTAGCTAAACTAAAGAATGAACAAACAGAAAAGATACAATAGCCATCTGGAAGTTAGAACATGAATACACCAGGGCAAGCTATTGGATCACATGGTGAGGACGATATGCGACTTCATACTATGTAAATCCAATAACTCCTATTACTACCGAAAGATGTTCAGTTTTCCAGTTTTTCTCCATGAATATTCAAACTCTGGCCCATTCTCAGTACCATGCAGAAGCAGAAACCAGGAATCTGTCTTTCCAGCCCAGAAGCATCCCACCATCCCTCTCTACCAACGTATAATTCTCGGAGTAGTACCTCAGCAGGTTCCTTATGACTGAATTAACGTAACTACTTAGAGGGTATTGCCTAAACCCTGCCATCGTCAATCTAGACTTCCACTTACCAAACAGCTCATGCCGCTCCACCCTCTCCTTTCCCTCGCATGCGACGATGTTCACAATGTCCCTTGCCAAACAGTGCTGCTCCACGTTTATCCTCTCCTTCCTGTCTCTGGGCAGGGTCACGTCAATGGACTCGAACATTGCCAAGTAGTAGTCGAGGGTCTCCACAAACCTTGTCAGGAACGGTGTAGTGTTCGTGTTCGACTCCTGCTCAATCAATGTGATCACTTTCGGAGAAAGCGATTTCACCATCCTTAGTAGCCCATCCCTTGGATTGGTGATGTCAACACTCTCGTCTGGCGTGTGGTGTAGCTGGAGTGGGAAGTTCACTGCGAGAGCTTCCCCAGGCCTGACATCGAGCATGTCACAAGTAACATCTGGGGCAAACTCCGGCAAACCGTTGAACTCCACCGGGATCTTAAATTTCTCAGAGATCACCGCCAACCTTCCTGCAACTGCTTCCAATCCGGCCCCACGAGCGTACCGGTTGACCGGGTCATCGATCCCTGTAATCCGCACATAAGGGGGCCCGCTAGGTCTTGCAGCAAGCGCTTGAAGGAGAGTGGTCCACTGGGTGCCCTGAGCAATTTGGAAGTCTATGATGTGTATCCGATCCTCATTTTTGCATGCTTCGGCAATGGCTCCATTCGCTGCCATGTACCCAAACTTCAAGTAGGGGCAGATCTCATACAGAATGTGCATGTAGGAAAGCAAGTCTTTGCCTTCAGGCTCTCTGCATCGAAGGGTATGGTAGATGTTAGAACCCGATTCCTCTTTCCTGGCCACAAGTCCTTCTATCATGTAGGCACCAAGACGCTGTATAGGTTCTCCACTGATGGATACAGCCCTCCTGGCTTTTTCAATCAACTTCTCAAATTTGTGCATGTCGTTATCAGAAAGAGATTTTGCGCAGGCAATCAGCAGCTGCTTCAAATCACCTGAAGGAACATCTTGAACCGACGATTCCTCAATGGCTTCTTTATGTTTCTCTGCATGAACGCTTTTACCTGATTGGCTCTGAATGAAAGCAACAGAATCCTCAGGACAACTAAATTGTGAACCATGGGGATTTTGATCCCATACATGTTCCCCAATAGAAGTATCTGTGACACGCACTTCTTGTCCATCATCCATTAAGACGTCCTCTAGCTCCTGTAAAGTATAAGCTGTGTTCTGTGAATGATGCTCATTTTGCAGTGAGGTGGGCCTGCCAGAACATGAAAGTAAGCTGTCTCTACACCCGTCTTGTGACGGGCTTGACCTTTGGAAACAGCTGGTGGTCTCGAGTGAAGAGTTGTAAGAAGAGCTAACTCCTGAATAATTGTCCGTAGAACTGTACTGCTCCTGATTATCGCTTAACACGGTGAGTGTCTCGCTATCAAAGTTTGTCGAGAAGGGTGAGATAGGAGATTCCCTGATTTCAAACTTCGAATGCCCAAATAACCTGTTGGGAAGAGTTGGAACAGTTGGATGAGAAGATGTGAAAGATAAGCCAGCACCGGTCTCATTGTATCTGTATAGTGGGTGTGATTCCATGCTTTAGCAATATCATTAGCTTTCTTATCAGAGAACCCTCAATTAGCCCGTAATAGATTGCAATAGGACATGCATCCCCTGGGCTTTCCAATAGCTAGTAGAGTTTTAACAGTGGCTCAAGATGAACAAATATAACCCCCTGCAATTACATGAAGAAGCTAGTTAAGTCTCACGGTCATTGAGATGTACAGAGGCACCACGGATAAAGGATTATGTTCTCGAGTTGCAAAACAGAGAGGATCGAGAACAGAAGATCCAAGCTTCATGAAACGCACATGACAAAAGGAAGACTAAAAAAGCCAAAAAGAATACAACAGATGGGATTTGCCCCCATTGAATCTCATGTATCAACATGCACACACAGATTGCTATCCAAAAATCATGGTAGCATCAGTATCAGACACACCACCCCAACAGAGTATCGGCATCAGACTTTTTGAGATTGTTATACAGATGAAATGCCACTGTCTTAAGAAATCAAAAACTGATAAGAAAGCTTATGATTCTGCTAAAGCATGTCAATTCTTGCATCTCAACTCTTTGTCGGACAAAACCCCCGAAGCAAGCTTGCCAGGTGGATTACAAGCTCTAGGAAAAAACATCCTTGGCTCCATAAACTCTCATTCCTTACAACTCCACATGTGCTACTCTTCTCATTGTTCATTGTGAAGATCACTATTTTGTCCAAAGAAACTAAAAAATCCAGATCCCATCCATTATCACGGCATCTCCATGCTTTATACAACCAAAAACAAAGAAAAAGCCTCACTTCTTTTCGTTTAAAAAGAAGTTTTTAAATCTGCGGGAAAATTCACGAAACAGAAGCACCTCAATTACTCAATTCGAACGTGGTTCAAGAAAAAAAACTTTGACATCTTAAACTCTAGGAAGCTTCACCATACATTAAACTATAGGAGCGTCTCGATATAACAGTACGAAACGAACGGGTCAGTGGCTAAAGAAGAAGAACAATGAAAGGAAACCCATTCAAATATCCTCAAACACCTGTGCGGCAGTATCAGCAGAGGAGCAGCAGCGTACCAGAACAACGGCCTCGTCATTCATTCTTCGACCCAAGTACTTTAATCAAACCCAACTCAAAACCCGAAAAATCTCCGACCCAAAAAAAACACGACGGAGCTCGACAGCGAAGGTGGCTATATCTCCTCAGTTTTTATTCTTTTTTCAAATTCCCTACGGCCCAAAACATCAAACGCGACACGAACTCCATCGCATGTAGACCGAACTTAAGGGCAGCACGAAGAAGAACAGGGATTGATTACCTCAGTGCACACGGCGCCTCTGGAGTCAAAGATGGAGGAACTCTGACCCCCCCTTCCTACTCCTCCGTAGCCAAGTCCGACTGGAATTGCTCCGTCCCTGTGTTTTTCACGCGATGCGACTTGGAATTTGTCCTGCCACGAACGAGAATCGAAACACAGCGAAGCTCGTAGCCGGTCGTTTATATAGAAAAAGGCAGAGAGAGAGAGGGAGGAAGACGACGGGTGGATTTTTTTTTTCCTGTACGGAGGGAGTAACGGTAACGGCGACGCTGGTCGGAGCGACGAGGACTGCGTCTTAACGGCTGGGACGCGCCGACCAGACACGGCGCCCCGCATCCGGAGCGACAGAGGTGCGAATGCGGAACATTCCGCGCGCCTTCTTGCATGAGAAACACGCGCTTTGATTTTTTCCTTTTTCTTTTTTTTAGTCTCTTTCTAAGATGAAAAATTGGATTTGCAATTGCAAATTACATTAGTTTTTTTTTTTCTAAAAGACCATGTGATGAAAAAGAAGGTCCCTACATTTAATAAAGACTTCATATTTCAATTCCATAAGGGAGCTTTCCCATTATTGTCGACCTAATAATATGTTTTTTTTTTTTAATATGATATGCTAAGCATTATCCACCTCCTTTCATAACAGTCAAGAATGTTGGTTAGGGTTAACAAGATTTTTTACCAAGACCGTACCTCTATCAAATTCCTTTTTAAATCCAGATTCACTCAAAATAACATAGACAAAAGTTCAATTATATTCACATAGGGTTAGTACAAATAGGAATATAAATATGAGTGTGTGCGCGCGCGGGCGCGCACATTTATGTCTTTAATTCGTTATGTCAATTAGAGAAACGAGTCAAGGATAAAATGTCAATTAATATCATTGACATTTTGAAATTATTGGTTTTTCACTATTCTCCACTCACCAATTGTCTTTGCGAAAAGTCGAATCGCATTAAGGTTTTGATTCGTTAGCTGTTGTAGCAAAAAGAACAAAGGCATAGATGGTAGGACCCACTCACGGTAAAAGACTTTATATTATAATCTAGAAGGGAGATTTCCCATTTTTATCGACCTAATATATTTTTTTAATATGATATACTCGGCATTATCCACTTTCTTTTATAAATTCAAGCTCGTTGACTAGGACTAACAATGTGGGCTATGGTTTTTGACTAGGACCGGCATATAAAGCACCTTTGACTCATAATGAAGAGTAACCAAATGAGTTATATGGATGGAATGTTAGTCAATATCATTGATATTTGGAAAGTGTCGGTTAAAAGTAACAACTAATTTTTCCACCGTCCTCGGTTCATTAGTTGTTTTCTTCAACAAGTCGAATTGTATTAAGGTTTCAATTTGTTCGCCATCGTAGGGAAAAGAACCAAGCATAGATGGTCGGATCCTCTTCGTGCCAATAAATTGTCATATTGATATGACATGATTCAAAAGGGGAGGTCCAATTAGAATGATCCTCTTTGCAATTAGCCACTAATATTTTGTTAAATACAAATTGAAAAATCATGTCAATTTTTATGAATACTCAACTTGAATTTTCTAATTCTAGACTTTTAGAAAGAGAAACACCGCAAGAAATCACCCATCGGTGGGCAATTAAGTTGATTGGGCTTTGAATACTTTACCGCAAAGGTTCCAGGGTCAAAACTCCGCAACTGCTAACACGTTTTAAGTGAGGGGTCATGAGATCATGGTGGTGGGGTCCTGTGCTAACTTCCCTCAAGGTATTGACGCTTGGTTCGAGGTGCACCGTGCATTGTATAGGCCGTGAGTTACCTATTAACGTAAGCGAAAGGCGAGCTTTAGCTTAAAGGACTTATTTGAAGTGTTTTTCCATCCAATCACTGAAAAAGGTTGTGTACTCGACCATTGAGATTATGGAAATCCAAGTCTTACATAAGACTACAATATCTCATTGAATGCCGAATGCATCATTACTTAAAAAGCCATGGAACTTCCTATTTCGACATGTCACTATAATGGTTTTTAAGAGCCTATATATCCACATATTTTTGAATAAGTGAAAAGACATAGTGACATTTGATCAGCCCTCTCATTTCAATATAAATGAGAAAAACTCACGAATTTAAAGTGTGTAAAATTTAAAAATCATGTCATCTTCATTGAGGATTTGATTAAGTTAGACTCCAAAGTTTTTTTTTTTTTTGCATAAAACTCTTTTTTTTCCTTTTCTTTTCTTTTTTGTGTGTGTTCATCAAGACGATGAAGGAAAAAAGAAGGAAAGGCTGACGCGGGACAGAGAAAGAGAACCAAGCGTCACTGGCCAAAAGTGGAGGCGGAGGCGCGCCTGTCGTTTGGGCTCGGCCTGTCTCCAGCCGAGATGGACGCGGACGGTCACGTGACGCGAGCGTGAGCGAGGCCGGTCAGATTTGACCGGGGCCAAGACGGTGAGAGACGGGAAATGCGACGCGACGTGGCAATCGGGAATCTCGTACCTTTGACTCCTTTGACCTTACGTGGCACGCGTAAGTACCTCCAAGGCCCCACCCCCAAAAAGGCATACCTATCCTTCAAGTTTTATTTTAAAGAAAAAGTGCGTTTGGGCCCTTCCCAAAAAAAAAAAAAGGGGAACTGAATAGAGGAAAGAGGATTATTCTCTTAAAAGGGTCGTGAAACAGACGTGTAAAGATCGGTTTCACATTGCCTAACCGACCGTGCAAGTAAAGGGTCCATCGGATTCCCAGAACACCCAACGAGGACCAATCCCATCGTTTCGAAAGTTAACAATTCGTGCTTCTCCCTAATCAGGAACGATATTCGGATCATGTCTTATTTTACATTATCCCTTCTCATGGCAATGAACGCGATCAACATCGACATCATCACAGTTGGCAAAACGAAGGCGGCAAGAGCTTCACTTCCCATCAGTCTTTATTGCATTTGTGCCCCCACGGAATGGTTTCCTTTCCACACACCTTTCTTAAACACCTCACGAGAGTCTCCATGAAGCAACCCCTCGTCTTTACGCTCCGTTTACACCCAAGAAAATGACTAACCTTTTTCTTTTTCTTTTTGTTATTATTGACAGGTGATGGACTTAATCGATGAGAGCAAAATTTGGTGAACAATATAAGTCATCGATAAAAAGACTTGTCGACAACTTGATAAGTAATGATATTTTTGGATATTTAAGCTCTTTCATATAAGTGTTGACAACTTAAAGAGTCTTGATGACCTATTAGTTATCGACGATAAACATCAGATATCTGAAATGAAGTCATTGACATCGACATCCACATCATCATAGCAGGCAAAATGAAGGCAGCAAGAGCATCGCTTCCAATCAGTTTTTCTCCGCATCTTGTGCCCCACAAAGTGGTTTCCACACACCTTTCTTGAACACAATACGATAGAGTCTCCATGAAGCGACTCCTTGTCTTTACACTCCTTTTACACCCAAGAAAATGACTAATTTTTTTTTTTTTTTTGTTATTATTGACAGGTGATGAACTTAATCAATGAGAGCAAAATTTGGTAAACAATAGAAGCCATCGGTAAAAAGACTTGTTGACAACTCGATGAGTAGTGATATTTTCGAATATTTAAGCTCTTTCATATAAGTGTCGACAACTCGAAGAGTCTTGATGGCCAATAAGTTATCGAGAACAAACTCAGTTATCTAGAATGAAGTTGACATGTAATTACCTAGTAATGATATTTTCGATTATTGTGGATAATTGTTGTAGTCACTTCTTGTAATCTCAAATGGATGAGGGAGTTATTCATCTGAATTTAGTAATAGCCTAGAGATGGGAACACATAGCGACGTGAAGATATGTATACGAAACGTCCATAGATGTGAAGATATGGCTAAAACTACTCAAGAGCTACTTATAGTGTCGTGAACACTATAAATAGTAGCATTTGTTTGCAGTAGAATCCCGGTGTTAAAATGTTTAAATAATAAACACACATTTACTTAATATCTTAAGCTTTTAAAGTAATTGATAGTGATCTCACAAAATCTCATATGTTATCAAAACAGGAAGTCCTGAGTTCAAATATTTTCAATCCCCCTTTACCTCCCTAATTAAATATGTCAATGCTTAATACTAGGCAAAGAAAATCAAACTAAGCGTGTCTTCAATTCAATTTCAACATTTATCTTTGCTATAGTTTTTGGATGTTTTGTTGTCGATAAAATTCCGATGTTGTACCTTTATAATGCATATTTTAACATCAATTATATTCTATTGAAGTATATCTATTAGTTTGCTTGTGTTGTGTGCTTGTAATATTTTCTGTCCAAAATCACTATAGAACCTGTCTCCTTTAATAAAAATCGAGCATTTTGTTATCAAGGCAAATTGCAACGAGACATTTTTTGGCACCCCTGGTGGGATTAGTGTGGCCGATTTGAGGAAGTATAATGCCGAGAACAATGAATTACAACCTTGAGACATTCAATTATTCCATATCAATCCAACCAAATACGATGGATTTCGTGTATATTTTTCCAACTCTTAATCAATTGAACAGTGGAAATAATTTAGGCTAAGTAATCCCACCACCATGAAGGATTTTATGAAGACCTAAAAATCCTATCTACCTTGATTCTTGAGAGCAAGAAGCTCAAGCCTATCGACCTATTTACCCTAACCTAGGGGAAAGATGAGCAAGCGTGTCAACTTGTGAATCCCGATCAAGTGGTTGAACTCGTACCACAACAATTAGATCTCGATAGAGGAATAGTCAGGCCAATATATAGGAAGCCACATCATGATTAGCTTGACACTATATCTTACCCAAGTGAGAACTCAAAACTCCTAAATTTGATGTATTCACTTCGCTAGCAAAGATGACCCACCGACCACTAAACATATTAGTCGATTTATTGCCCAATGTGGAGAAGTAGGAACAAATAAATTCCGAAGACTTAGGTTGTTCTTTTATCTTTATCAAAAGCTACCTTTACTCTGTATACAAATTTATCTCCTAATTTAATTCATACTTGGACTTAGATGGACAAATAATTTATTTCTTAATTTAATAGAATGATAGCTAAGGTATTGTTTGTTGAATATATCAATATGACAATGAGTCAATCGATCAATTAGTTACACGATTCAAGAAAGCTAGGAATAGATGCCTAAATTCAATTTTAGATAAAGAAATCACGTATATGGTTTTCAATGGATAGAAAATTAATAAATAAAAAAATCAAAGACCAAAGTCGTATCGATTTATTTCAATTGGCAATGAGAATATCTAAGTATGAACAACTACTAAAGGATAAAGATAGAGGGCCACGTGAAGACTTTATACAAAACATGGCTTTCGTGGGTCACACGACCCTAGCAAGGCTATCACCGCAAGATGTGGCTCGCAGGCAGCCACATTTGGCCTTGCCGGAGGCTCGTGGGTGACATCACATGTGGTAGGGACATTTTTTAGAATTGTAAAAGTTCAACGAGGACAAAATTGGAAGAGAAAAAATGTATTTGCATTCCAAAAATGCTTAGAGCACACATACCTTGGGCTAAAGGTCATTAGAGGCTAATTGCATCTCCTCAAAATCCTAAAAAAAAATAATAAAAAATTGGCAAATGTCATTTATATTTACCGTGCAACTCAATCTTTAAGGCCCCAAATTAATTAAAATGATTATATTGAAATTTCACGTAAAAATTTACAACTAAATTAATGAGATTGAAAAGTTGGTGACTTGAATTGACTCTCACACAAACAAGTCACGATGCTGTAATTTTTCCAGACTATTTAGAGTTGCGGAACGCTAAGTTCCGACGTGTGCTGACATCAAGCAATTGCCCGGTCAACCAAACGGCGAAAGATCCAACTAGATCTTTAGATCGTACACACAAAGGTACGGCAACACACGTGCGAACACGTTCAACCAACCATCGCGATTAATTTTTCACATCGGGGTGGGGTCATCAAAATGATGAGGTTTCCCTTCCGTCGCCAGCCCACTTTTGCAATCGCGGAAGGCCGACGGTCAAAGCCCGGGAGGGTCCTATTTATGTCTCTTTGTATCTCCCTCGGTTTTCCCTTCCTTCCTTACCCTCTCGTCTCCCACGGGAAAGCCACGGGAAATCGACCGATGGGATGGCGTTCTCACTCCGGCGTTCCCATTTCGGGAGTTCGCCCACGTGCGATTATCAAAAGCGGGACGGGACCCGAGCAGTGCCAGTCCAGTCCAGGTTGGCTTCACTCCGGCGGATTCACATTAAGAAAAAATAGAGTCGGTCGGGCCGGCAGGGCGGGCGGGATCAAACGTTCGCCCTCTTTGATTTCGACGCTACCGCAATTTGATTTGACCCACCCCCGATTGTTTGAATGCAAAAAGGGCGATTGGAGGTCTATTTTAATGTTTTTTTTATTCGACCTTCTTCTCCACGAAACCATTAATGTCGTTGACTCGGACTTACCATCCACGAACGAGTACTGCATGCGTGCCGAGTCTCGCGCCGGAAAAATCAAAGTTCTACGATATGGGCTCTCATCTTTCTTGTTAAAAAAAAAGGATTTTTTGTGCTCTTTCTGTGTCGAAAACCTATGAAAGTGTTATTGGGTTCATAATTGATCGTCACGTTCCGTTTGTTTTTGCTTTAAAATGAATATTAAATAATTAATCAATAAAATAAATGTTTCTATGATTTTCGTGAATTATAAGAATATATTCCGTCCATTCATTTTTTAAATCCATGTGAGGTAGCTGTGATTAAGAAAAAGTATCTCTCAAAATCATTCAATTTCGGCCAAACCAATGCACCCTTACACTTATATGATGAATCATCTTCCTTATATGAAGCCGAACTGCCATTTTCTCATGATAGTGGCTCTTACGTGTTACGATGGAAAGCTCCATAGCCACAACTTGATATGGCCTTTTTGTGTACAATATGCAAAAGGGCTTGGTAGAGATTAAGGGTGTAGCCTTACCACGGCCCATTAAAAGGACTCAGCAGTCAGCAGGGATCTTCGTCAAGCCTCTTCCAGGCATGGCCCCTCTTATAACACATGGTCAACATCCCAACCTTTCTCCAGATCCATTCCCTCGTTCCGTTCCGAGCACCTTTTCAAACTAGATGGACCTTTTCTTTCCGTCACAAAAAAAAAAAATGGAAACGGAACCCATTTCGAAGCCAACGGCACATCAGGTTTCGGTCTAGTTAAGCGGTACGAGATTGATTGATCACGAGGATCTGTTGCTGCTCACGTTCGCGGGATACCGTGCGGCGATTCAAGCAGATGACTCGATAAGACGGTCATGTGCTGGTTAAACGAGGCTAGGGGCACGGCGGAGGGTGGGTCTCCAGCAGAGGCATTCTAATCAATGCGCCAACATGCGACCAGATCAGAACTGAGGAATCGAAAGAGCACACGAGACCACCATGTGCATCGTCACATGCCCCCCTGGACCACCCCGGGAGGTGGTAGATCGAAGGTGAGGAGCCTGTCTTGCTTCAAGGGACACCCACCCATGATGATCGATCTCCCCCCAAAAAAAGTTATCAATGTCTTCACCTACAAGTTAGCTCCCAGACGGGACCCCAATCTCAACCATCGACTGGCCGGTACTTGACCGGTGGGGGGTCAATGATCCAACCTTTACGAATTCATTCCAATGCATACGTGCGCGTGGTCATCTCGCTTTTCGGGTTCGCCCACAAAATTACTACCTACACTAGTCTTTCCATTCAATCCGGTAATCGCATGGATCAACGTGTCAAGTCGGTGGAATAATCGAAAAGCGATCATGTGTCTATAAATTGGAGATGCGTTACAAGAGATATTTTTATATTAAGATCCATTTGCTTCTTAGGCGGGCTTACTGGTGCTCCACTCTTGCCTTCCATTGCGGATCGCATCGACAAAACCGACCAAAAAAAGGATAAGAAAAAAGAAAAGACAACCTAAGAAAATTGATGGAACATTTGCAATGGAGGGGGCTAAATCCCGAAATGACGTCGTGGGAAGGCACGACTAGATATAATATCGACTGTATGAATGGAGGGGGGGGGGGCACTTTTTAATTTGGGGTTTTTTCTTTTTTTGGGTCGAAATTTTTTTCTTAATTTGGGGTTGACTCCACCAGAGAATGCAGCGTGATAAAATTTCTGCTTTCTCAATTTCTCTTTTCTGTTCCCTAATAGGTTTGGAATAAACCGCTTTGAACGCATTTGATTTCTATTTTAAAAGATTTCATTCCGCAATGTGAGAAATCGAAGAAATCGTGTTCTAAATTTTTAAACTTTCCTCGTTTTTAAAATAGAAATAGAAATAGAAAATTTTTTTTCTCAACTTTTCAATTTAGTCCAAAATATTTTAGATCAATAATATTGAAATAGAAATAGAAATAGTTAATTTAGTCCAAAATATTTTAATGATTTTTTAATATAATCATTCTAATCAATATTGATTGAAAATCTTAACCATTGGGCTAGATGGTGAGAATTGAATGAATAAGGCTTCATTTGTTGCACGTAAGAGATTTTATGCATGGTAATAGTGAATTGGTCATATTCATATCTAATGAGTTTTCTTCACCTACTTCTTCCGTATCTTGCCAGACAAGCGACTCTATTTGACTAACTATTTTTTTAATCATAAACTTCATATTAAGGCGGTAAAAAATGGGTCAAATCATTAGGGTTTCATTCGATTTTTCTTTTATAAGGAAAAGAGATCTAATAAGAAATATGTTGTTCTTGTAAGAGTGTTGATGAAAATATAGATTTTGATAATAAATTTTTAAATAATCCTAGTGTTGATAATTTTGAAAAAAATTGGTGACAATTTTTGAACACGGTGAGGATATTTTTAACAAAATTTGGAAAGAAATTGGAATTAGACTTGAAGTTAGGATTTTTTAGGAGATTAGACTATTATAATCATGGCTATCATTAGACTTATTTGATTAATGTGAAATCAATTTCGCAAAAACACAACGACATATTCACTACAATTGAATTTCAATTTTTTTTGCCACGTTGTTTATTTTTCTAAAGAAAATATTACGTAATAGGAACGTAAAGACATGTAATATAAATTCCATGAAATTGTATTTTCAACTTTTCTAATGTATTAGTATTATTTCGGCTATTATTTTATATTTGAGAATTTTCATGTTGTTATCAATCAATTTCATTCCTGTAAAATGTAAATTTTTTCTCGTTATCAAACCATTTGTTTAAATAAAATTTTGATCGTTATCAATAAGGTTCAAACTTTCTTCGAAAACTTGTCCTAATAGAAATTGAGAAATTGATTTACGTAAATCAATTTCTGCTTTCAAATTTTACCACGCGCGCCCGAATGTCTGGACGGCGGTCTTCGTCGGTAGTTTATTCCACACGCCGCACTCCCGCCGAGACAATAAAAAGGACCCATCCTACCTCAACTCTGACTTTTCTTTAATTGCAGTTCGCTCACCGACTCCAAATCTTTACAATTTAGTCCCCCCGCGCCATTTTGGACCTTCGGCGCCGGTTCACATTTACCTTTCGTCTCAACAACTATTTAATATTTACACCATGACCCTAATCGAGACGATCTAATGCATGCAGACACGAAAGTCTAAGGAAGTAAAACTATCGATTTTGAAAGTCGGAGAATAAGGGCTTTGTTTGAAGAATCAAACAAACTTGCTAAATTCTATTATTTTGTTCCCGAGAGTGATTTTGGAACAGAATCGTATTTGGTAAAATTTTTGTTTCCTATAACAAATTTCTATCTTTTTGTTTCCAGAAGTAGATTTGGAATAAAATCAAGAATAAAAAAAATTGATTATTATTTATGGGAACAATTCTAGAATTAAGCTCATATTTTCTCTTCTTCTTCATCCACCGCTACGGTTACCGTTCGCCGCCCACCGCCGCCGGTTGTTGGCAATAGGTCCGGCGAGCTCGCCAGAGACAAGCCCAACCACCGACGATGCTCGGCCTCACCAAATCGACGAGACCAAGCCTCGATGGGGCTAGGTGAGCCTCACCGATGGCCAGACGAGCCTCGTCCAGCCCGGCGAGGCTGGCTTGGCCATCAGCGAGGCTGGGCGAGCCTCGCCTAGCTGCCGACGAGGCTCAGCCTCCTAGCGACCTGCCACTTGAAGAAGAAGAATAGGAGAGAGAAAGGAAAAAAAAGAAAATAAGAGAAAATGAAAAAAAGTAAAAAAATTATTTAAAAATTAAAAGAAAATAATTTGGAATATAAATTTTGAAAGACCGTACAAACGCAATTCTATTTCGAAATTGAAATTTTGGACAGTTATCAAACGGCTTAAAATGCATAAAAATTGTTCTTGGGGAACAAAATAAAAAATAATTATTTTTTATTAGAAATTGTTCTCAATAATAGAATCGTTATCAAACGCGCCATAAAGTGACCATCCAAATATGCATAGAGGTCTTTCAGGAATCGGTCTTTGATGTATTGCTCTAATTTTAAGCTTACTTTTCATAAATAAGCATAATTTTCAACCACTGATCTTTTATTTTACAAGTTTTCTTATCTGCTAGCTAGGGTTCTCCACTAGCGGCGCATGGGGCCATTGGCTGGATTTCGAGGACGAAGTTTCGCGACGCTTTTTTGAAGAAAAGGCGTTCCTAATTAGACCGTTTGAGAAATAATTTAAAAGGCCGGAAAGCTCGTGCTTTACCCCGAGTGGGGGTTTTTTACGAGGAAAGTGGGGTCAATCTCACCTGCCCCCTTCTTCCTTTTTCCCTCTTTTATTTCCATCCTCTTTTATTATTTTATCTTATTTTTCCATTTATATTGATCGAATGCCCTAATTTTCGCCTTTCTTTTTTGTACATAGGTCAAAATAATCGGCTCCTAATTCGAATAAGCCACCCTCCCCCACCTTTTTCAGCTTTTACTCCATGCGATTTTCAAGATATTCCAAAATAGGGCAGTTCAATTGGTTACTCGCGTATAAGAATTTCGAAAGATTAGATTTTCTTACAACCATATATGGTTGCACGAGATATTGAATTTTCGAGAAACAATGACGTTATTGATGTCGACCGTAATTCTTGAAAACCCTCGAAAGTGCCTTTAAAATTAATCATATGGAATGATAATTAGATGATTTCGGATTTTTGAATTTTCCCATCTCACCCACCCAAAAAAAATAGAAAGAATGGACTTGAGATTATCTCTAGGATTAGACGTAGATATACTTCGATGATTACTTAGTGAAGACTAATCGAGAGTGTGTGATAGTGACATAGTGCCAAATTCCCATTATTAGCAATAGAATGATAGGAGTGTCAAAAACCCGGAGTGTCAAAACTTGACATGGATGAACACTTTAGTGTTAAAAATTAGGAAAGTGACACTTAAGTATCAAAATCGGAGCAAAATAAATCACTTAAGTGCAAACGGTGAGATAATCCGACAAAAATACTGACGTGGCAATTTTTCATGGAGATAAGTGCAAAATGACGCCGTTTTGTATATTGATATAGCTAAACAAATACAAAAACAACGTCGTTTTACCATTAGCATGATAAATTATTAATATAAAAATTAATTAAATTTAATTTAAAACTAAATTGATTTTAAATTAAAAAAATAAAAAATAAAATAAAAAGAATAGGGAAGAAGGCAGTTGAGGGCTTAGCCCTCGTTGCTGTCGCTTCCCGCCATCGCCAAGATCGACGATGGCAAGGGAAGGGTCAACCGAGGTCACCGAGCCGTAGCCAAGATGGCAAGGGCTCAACCCTCAGCCGTCTTGTTCCTCCCTCCTTTTTTTTTTTACATTTATTTATTTATAAAAAATTTAATTAATTTTTATAATTTAATTTAATTAACTTTTATATTATAAATTCAAATATGTGCCAAAACGATGTCGTTTTTGCATTTCTTTGTTGAGTCAGCTCTTGACGAGCCACATAGGTGAGAAAAATTAAAAATTAAAAATTATTATGTAGGATTTTCGACGGGTTTTTTTTTCTTTGGAAGTGGCACTTAAATGATACTTTCCTAACTTTTGGCATTCTTTCGTATCAAGTTTTGACACTTATAATGAGCTAAGTTTGGTCGTCCAGATTTATAATCGGGATAGGATTGGATATGATAGGATATAAAATCCTTGGATTTTTTTATATCCCGTCCAGTGTTTGGTGATTCAAGATTAAAGTCGATATATTCACATCACGTATATTTTTTATTTATATAAATGGCATATCATTATAAATGAACATAAATCTTCATAAATAAAGACGGTGAAAATATCTTGTAACACTATTCCTTAATTTATTTATTATTTATTTTATTTTTCCTCTTTTTATATTATTTTCATTATTATTTCTTTTTTCCCTTTCATCATTCTTTAATAAAAATTTATCAAATAGTAAACTGTACTAACATATTTAAAATACAAAAATACCTAAAATATATAATAAATATAAATATTTAATTTATAGATTGAATGTTTATTATAAAATAGAATTAAAATTGAATATAGAAATTAAAATAAGATTAATTAAAAATAAATTTTTTATTTTTTTATTTTTATTTTCTTAAATTAGAATTCAAATATTATTTATATTGAAATATAATTTCAATTTTGTTAATTTAATAAGTTTGTTATTCAAGAAAAATAACTTTCCTATTATGGACATTAGAAATCATATTTACATTTATCTCACCTCTCTTATGGGATAATTTTATCCAGTCTATATCCCCATTATATCCGACTTTATTCTATCCCGAGTGAGCACCAAACGTAAGATAAGATAAATTATATTCTATCCCGAATTTTATCCCAACTGTCAAACGCATGGTGTACTTTTTTCGAATGATAGTGGGGGATATGTAAATATATTGTTTGTTCTAGGTCCACTACCTATCGTGACCTCCATCGCCTAAAATAGGGAAAAGTGGTCGCTTGTTCTTTCAGCTAATCTTCTCTCGTCTATCGAGTAAAAAGTGTACATGATGAAAATGTCATTTAATAAATAAATATACCGTGTTCTTTTAAGGGTTTTGCAACGTCCGATGCAATCATCGTACAAAATACATTTTGCATCGAGCACGATCCTACGCATTCACGAAATTCTGCCATTGTTGCTCGTGCAATTTAATACCGAATATATAAAATCATAAAAGAGCATGTGGAATTTTTCTTGTCCCGGACGATTATGCTTCTTTGAGAGGTTTTCATTTTGCCAGTCAATCTTTGAAAGGTCAACTTCACGTCAAGATCTCGCCACGATATCCCTTCTTGTTGTTTATCCACTCGTACCTCATCACAAAAGTGTATTTGTTATTAGAAAAATATCACAATGAAAAAAAAAATCTGAAAAATCATTTTCCTTTTTTCCCCAAAAAACATTTATTGTTTTCAAGTTTAAAAAAGTATGCTTTTTCTTCGACGGTGTATGATTTTTTGTCGATTGGTCACTTTCAACAAACTAAATGCGTGAAACTCAGAAAATCAATTCGTAAAAGCGTGTTTCACTCAAAGGAACACACCCAAAGATTATCATTCTTTTGTCCGCATCTCAAGCTCCATGAGTTTATCAAATCTCAAAGTAATAATTGGGGAAATGCAATCCCACGTTATGTCTCATCTTATAATAATCATAGATAATGCAAAGATATCCCCTAGTCAAACTGTGTTGGACAAGGAGGTTTTGAATCTTGAGGTATCTCGTGCGGACGTATCCTACCAGCACGAGATCGATGTCGACATGTGTACGCTCTAGATATCGATCGAATCCTCATCAAAGAGAAAGATTATCATTACAAACTATAATCAAAATTTCCCAAGTCGTTTTCCACGGTGCGTCATCCGTTTTGGGTGGTCTCACCATAAATCTCCAAGCTTGTTCACTTAAACAATCTCTTCATTAATCTACTCATTTCTGGGATTAGGTGGGCGTTCGGTTGACGGTCGCTTGCAACCCCACCTCCGATTTTTTATTTTTCTTCCCCCTTTCTTACCTATCTGAGCTTCCCAACATCGACGGCTGCGGATTCACCACAATCCCGCTTTCTTGCCAGGAGCTGTCGTGCGGTTTGCTCCTTAATTTACCAGAAACGACATTCACTAGCGTTCTTAATGCTCGATCAGAATCCCCACGCACGCTGCCAACTACTCCAATTGGCAATGAAGTGGAGTTGGATTAATGTTTGGAAAGGAAGAGCCTCTTTTTGACCATGATTTTGTCACCGTGATGATGAGGAGGGTTTGGTGTTCCTGGCCTTCTGTTGGGTTTTGGGAAAGATTCAGAGCTTAACCGGGGAGTTGGGATTTCAATTGATGTAAGATGAGAACGGGATTGATGTAAGATGAGAACGGGCGATAGCTACTCCTTTCCTATTTTTGGAGAATATGCTTTTGAGATATAGCATCATGATGCCGACCCTGATCGGCTTCCGAGTCGATGAATTCAAAGCATTTGCTAGATTTAGTAGAAAAGGAAAGGCATAGCTTCATTTAATTTCCCAAGCGAGGCTGATCTCATCTGGCATTAGAGTCAATAGGGTTTTGCCTTTTGCGCCTACCCTAGGTAGCTCAACTTTACACCAGCCCCAAAAATGGAATTCCTATCTACAAAGAAGTCTCACCTCCCTATGAGTTCACGAAATCGGGGGTTAATGTCGCTTTCGGCTCATATCCCAAATCTAATGCCAAGCCTCCATGGACGACAGACAGACGATTTTTCTTGTTAGCTGTTAGCGCCTCATTTGGAGTGGTAAATGCCTTAGGATGCACAATTTGCTCTCGCTAATTATATAAACTAATTAATTACATAACACGTCGTATGAAACGTATTATAATATATTGTGTTACATAAACACTTAGAATCATTAAAAACATTTAGATTTATTCTTTTGCAATCTAGGGTTCACCGACCCCATTATATTGAATTTGGGGTCTATTTTTTATTTGCAACTTTTTTTTATATATTTTGGAAAGAGTCATCTATTTATATTAAATCATCCTGAAAATAGTTCTCGAGCTACTGTAGCACAAATTCAATTCAGTGCTCCAGTTGTACAGCTGCAAAAACATAAAGGGGCCACCCATCTTGAAAAAATAAAAAAATAAAAAGGAAAAGAGGCGCAAAATTCAAAAAATGCCGAAGCACGGATCCCCAAAATTCCCAACAAATCAAAGAGGACTCAGGCGTCAAACCCGCAAAAGATGAATGGCAATTTGGGGAGAGCGAACGAACATTTCCTCCGGCGCGCTCCATACCGTACGGGGGAGTTTCGAACGGCGACGGGACCATACGGAACGCTACGGAACGCCGAGCGAGCAGGCCGGAGCCGAACCGGATTTGCATCCGGTCCGAAAGGCATGAGCACACGATAGAGACGAGATTCGCATTTTGATGATAAGATAAAATGTCAAGGAGCCTCTCGTCATGATAGGTACGTATATTTGTCAAATCTCCAAGGATGCATAACACGAAAAAGTAAAAGGCATTGTGACCTAAAACTGTTCGTGCCAACCATTTGTACTTTCCAATCCTTCAAATGATGTCTCAATATCCATGATAAGTACTGAACTAAAGGGTGGTTTTAGATTGCGACGACTATATAAGTTGGTTTTGGAGATAGATCAAATGTACGGAACGTTGATTTACGGTATGAATTTTTCATACGGTCAGGGCTTCGCCCATTTCTGTCACGTACCGATATCTCTCCGGTTCTTTTTTTTTTTTTTTTTCTTTTCTTTTTCCGGGAGGAAATGATGATTTTAGTTAATTTTTAATATCGCCAGCGGCCCTGCACTGCACGGGAGAGATAGAGAGAGAGAGAGAGAGAGACAGCGGCTTTTAACTTGGATTTCCCGTCTCCGCCCCTGCAAATGGCCTCGCGTGCTTTTGCAGCCCGGAACAGATCGCCGCCGTCGCCGCCGTCGCCGCCGCCGTCTTCACCGTCCCACGCGCGCGGGCGCGCTCTCGAGTGTCCCTCACGCCTCGCCCCGTAGCCGATTCCTTCCTCCGGCTCGAGCGCTTCGAATCTCTCGCCTCCTCCCCAAGCTCCAGCCCGTCGCTCTCATCGATCCCTTGCCGGCTCTGCCTCTCTCTCTCTCTCTCTCTCTCTCTCTCTCTCCGCGACGTCATCTTTCCAAGGGGAAGGAGAGAGGAAGCGAGGCACGCGAGCGAGGAGCGAGCCGTTTCGGTCCAGGGGCGATACTTGTGCCGGCAGGTAAAATTCCGGAGTTTACTTTCAGTTACCTCTAGCGGTCGCCATTACGCTTCGCCTCCAGTGTGCGTGCGTGCGCGCCTTTGCTTTTGCTTCGCTTCGGCTCTTGGGTTTCCGGCCTCGCTTTAAGGCGCCTTCGATCTGGGACTCCGCATCGGCGAGATTGCGAGCCCGCGCGTTGCGGTTTTCCTCCTTCCTCGAGAGGCTCCTGAGGCTTCGCATGTGTTCGCGGCTCTAGTTCTGCTCGCATTCTCGTCTCCTTCGTCGGCCAATCGGAGGATTCGTGGCCTTGCGGTTGGTCCTCTCGTTCTCTTTCTCCGGCGCTAGCATTTTTGCAGAATTGAAGTGAAGTAAAATGTGGAGACGTCTTTATTCAAATTTTTTCCCCGTCTTTTTTTGGGGGTTCGGGCTGAGCAGATCGCAATGTTTTAAAAATTTAAGGTTGAACGAATGGAGCAAGAGTCTCTAATAGTGGATCTTATGTGAGTTAAGCTTGTTCGGTTTCTTCGAAAAGACGAATCTGCGATGCAGCTTCTGCTAAGTTTACGAGCGCAGGAGTACCAAAAAGAAAAAAAAGAAAACGTTAACGTCCCTGCAAAAGTCCCCTTTCGCGATGAGGAAGTTGTCCTAAGTTTTGTTCTCTTCCCAGCCGGAGAAAAGACTTTTTCTCGCCGAGTTCTAGATGATGCCTCGTTCATCTCGCGGTCGAATTGCCTGTTGACTTTTTGTTTGGTGGCTCTTTGGTGGCTGGGAAAAATTCCCAATTATATTTCTGCGGTTTGACCTCTGAATTGTTGAACCCACGACTTATATGAAGAGACTGTGAATGCAACGGTTTGACCTGACTTTGCTAAGAGCTCGAACGCCGTTTTTTTTGCAGCCAATGGATTGGAGACCCGAATAGGATACATCGAAGCACCAGAGAGGCGAGGAGATGAATGCGAAGTCATCTGGGTTGATCATCGGGCTTTCGGTAGGGGTTGTGATTGGAGTGCTTTTGGCTATCTTGGCACTCTTTTGCATTAGATACCAGAGGAAGCGGTCTCAGATAGGGAACAGCAGTTCCAGGAGGGCTGCAACTATCCCAATTCGAGCGAACGGCGCTGATGCTTGTACCATACTATCGGACTCGACAATTGGTCCCGAATCACCCGTGAAATCTGGACGCAATGGCATGTCCGTGTGGCTTGACGGATTTAAGAAGAGTAACACGGTGTCTTTCTCTGGAATACCCGAGTATTCTTACAAGTATGTTGGTTTTAATATTTTGGTTGAAATTTCTTAAGTAGTTTTGGAGTATGTGTGCACGTAAGGAATTTGATGTCTTTTGCTATTTAAACTTCGTAATAACAAGACAAGACAGTAGATTCTGCAAGTTAGCTCTTTAGCAGTTATAAGCTGAAGCATGATTATCTTTCTACTCGATTCAACTCTTGCTCCTGCACATGGTGGAGATATTAAGAATGTAATGTTTTGAGATTTATAGAGTTCCACTGAAATTCTTTTATATATAATTGTGGTGCTATGGTTGTCCTGCTGCTTTTACTTGTTTACACATGATGTGCCTGATATTATCATCCGATCATCTAATTCTTCTTCTGGACTCGTGGGTTTACCTGCATGTCTTCGCTTGCAGCTCTCCTTTGTTGGGGCTTGTAAAAATGATTGATACTCCCGCTTCGTATAGGAAATATTACACCTCAATAAATCTTCACGCTGAACTGTAGTTCATACCATGTAAAATGACCTTTCTGAATACAGTGGTTCATTGTGCTTTTTGGCCTTTTCGTGGCTGAGGTTGTTTTATGATGCTACTACAGAGACCTGCAGAAAGCAACCTGCAATTTCACGACACTCATTGGGCAAGGAGCCTTTGGTCCTGTTTACAAAGCTCAAATGTCAACTGGAGAGACAGTTGCAGTCAAAGTGCTTGCCACTGATTCCAAGCAAGGGGAGAAAGAATTCCAGACAGAGGTAGGGATTATACATGTTTATGCCCTTTAAACTCGGCACTTTACAACTGAAACTGCTTTGACCTCTGTGTCACTCACACCAGCAGATATGTTACTCTCTTGTTCTCTGGTAAACATGTTATAACTTGCATCCTGAGATGTAATAGATTGCTAATAGATTGCTAATAGATTGCTTGCTACTTAATTACATGTTCAGTAAAATGGGTTCACAAAAGAAAAACCCACTGGAGTGAGGTAGACAGATCTGGACAAAAGACAAGTGAGATAGACAGTTTGGTGCAGTTATGGGCTTTGGGTATTGTGTCGCGCATTCCCACCTTTAATATTTTATTCTCAAGAAATTAAGTAATACTTCTTTTACCATCCTAAATAGGGGGCCCTCTTCAAAATCCTGCAACAACTAGATTTGAATCATCTATTTATTGTCTACACTCTTTAAGCTTCATTCGATGTTTGGAGCATGAATTTGACTAGAATTGTCGACTTAAGAAATCATATTCTTGGCAAGATTCAGTCAAGATACAATTTTTTTTAACCAACCAAATTTGTAGATATACCTTGTCAGATGTTATATAAGTTTTAGCTTTTGCTGATGCTTGTCCTGCTGGAATCACCAATATGGATGGCCACATAAGTCTTCAACCTTTCTTTTTGATTTACCTCTTGCTCTAAGTAATATTGACATCTTGACATGCGCCTATATGGGCATTTCTTTTGCAGGTTAAGTTATTGGGAAGGTTGCATCATAGGAACCTTGTGAATTTGGTTGGTTATTGCGCAGAAAAGGGCCAGCATATGCTTGTATATGTCTACATGAGTAAAGGCAGCTTGGCCTCTCACCTGTATGGTAAGCTTAAACTCTACTTCCTGCTGGAGGAGATTACATATCTAGAGAGCATTATCTAAATGAATGAAATGCATGCTAGAAAACTGGACTTCAGTACATGACAAGCATGGTCATAAGCTATAAAATTTCCCCAAGTATGTCTGAGTGTTTATGAAAAGTTGGGCAGTCTAGCAGTAAATCGATTCATTGCCATAGGTTCAGTGGTGAGGAGGCTCTGGGTGAGAATGTAAGAGACAGTTGTTCCTTCCTATATGACTGTTTCACATAAAGGCCTAACCGTGAATAATCCTGTAAACTGCTATATGCTATTATTTTAAATGATTATGAATGGTTTGGCATTGGAGAGCAGTTCTTGGAATGATTTATTGATATGATTTGAGTGCTGGCCGCATGAATGATGAAGTACGATGATCTTTAGACCATCAATTATCTCACCTGACATGATATAGAAAATCCCCTTTTATGTGGTGTCAATTCTTTCCTGGAAAGAAGTTTTTGTGAGAAAGAGCATTCTGAAGGATACTGCATGATTTTCTTAGTTAAGTTATCCTTGTTAGGTAGAAGGAAAAATTAGTGCGTGATTCTACCATGGAGACTGCAGTCTGCTGTACGATGTTGTAAGTAGCACATATTCTTTCCAGGTGATATTAAGGAATCATTGAGCTGGGACTTGAGGGTCTATATTGCCCTAGATGTGGCAAGGGGTCTGGAGTATCTTCATGATGGGGTAAGATTTTGCCTGTCACCCATGTTGTTTTTCCTTTCTAAATATTTCACTTTTAGTTTTGGTGCTTTTATGTTTTTTTTTGCATACTGTACTAAAATTTGGCCATTGTTATAATTTCATTTCAGGCAGTTCCTCCTGTAATCCACAGGGATATCAAGTCCTCCAATATTCTCTTGGACCAGACCATGAGAGCAAGGGTATATCTCATTTAAGATTCTAATTTACATGTTCTAACTGAGGGTAGACCAGGGCTGGTAAATATTGCCGATATTAGTTGCATTAGGGGATTAATCTTTTTATATGTTTGTTTCATTTCTTGAATGATTCTGAATTAGCTGCTTGCCGAAACCATGTCCATGTAGATATGCATGTCAATAACTCAATAAAACTGAATATTTGCTTATTCTGCTTCGATCAGGTTGCTGACTTTGGACTTTCAAGAGAGGAGATGGTAGACAAAAATGCTGCTAACATACGAGGAACTTTTGGATACCTTGATCCCGAGTATATTTCCACCAAGGCTTTCACAAAGAAAAGTGACGTTTATAGTTTTGGAGTTCTGTTATTTGAACTAATAGCTGGCAGAAATCCCCAACAGGGTCTCATGGAATACGTTGAGCTTGTGAGTTCTCTCTCTCTCTCTCTCTCTCTCTGACACTCTAGTTTCAGAATGGGAGAATAGCATTTACCAATATAAAACTTCTGTCTTAAATTGACTGCTGAAGTGCTATGGAAAACAAAACATTTGTTGTTTTATGTATTTTTCACAAACCACAACACCTTCACCTCTCCATCGCACGAGCCACTATTAAATGAAGAAGAGAAGTAGTGATCTTTCATATTGCCTATATTTCCTGTATAAAAGAAGCTATGGGGTAATGATAATAGTCTCTCCTCGCATTTTTCTTCCTCATGTGTCAAACATTCTGTATTTTCGTCAAGCTTGGTTTAGTATACGCCTTCATCTATTTTTTGTTCAACTCTATGGTGCGATGCATAGGCGGCCATGAATTCTGAAGGAAAAGTTGGGTGGGAGGAAATTGTGGACTCTCGCTTGGAAGGGAAATTTGATCTGCAAGAGCTCAATGATGTGGCAGCTCTGGCATACAAATGCATCAATCGCATGCCAAGAAGACGACCTTCCATGAGAGACATTGTCCCGGTTTTGTCTCGGATCTTGAAGTTAAGGCACAGTAGAAAGCATCACAGGAAGTCTATCTCCGCCGCCACTGATGAAGCCACAATCGACATGGACCAACAAGAAAGTAAGACTCCAACCAGCAACCACCGGAGAGAGGAATCTGTGGACAGTACAGCCGACACGTTTGACGTCTAAATGAACAGTTGTGTCATTTGTTCATTTTTTGTGTCTTTTTCTTTTTCATTTCTTTTGGTTTTGGTTTTGGCTTTGCTTTGTGACATCTATACAGTGGGAAAGAAGGTAGGAGGCAGGGCAGATATTCCCAATGCCGGCATTTTGCTTCTTCGAGTAGGTTTTGCAGCTAATGTCATGTAACATAGTCTGCTCATTCCATTTTCGATCCTCAATCTTTTTAACGAAGTGACCGCACCATCTGATTCTGTACATGGTCGTGCAAAGAGGGGACTGAATGTAAATGCCTTTATGTCCAGTTGTTAAAATGTTCCTTTTGCTATTCACGCGCTGTCTCTGTCCAAGAGGTGAACCTGAATCCTTTCCCTATGCCAGGGGCGCGGTGCCTTCTGTTCCCCTTTCTATTTATGTTCTGGTAGTAGTCCGTTCGTGCATGCGGTAACGTGAGGAGCTTGCGGTTGTTGAAGCGGAATCAAATCATCTGGCGCGCTCTATTGAAGGTTTACCATACATCTCATTTGATGATGGGAGGAGGTGCCAAAATCTGGTGAGCATTCCTTTTCTCACTGCCTTATTTAACAGGGAATTAAGAGCAAATCGTGCGTGAATCACTGAGTCAGTATAAATTTAATCCGGGAACGCCCGGGGAGAAATTTTCGTACGCATTCGGGGCATGTTTAGTTCTGAGAGACAATTTCAAGAGTACCTGGGACACTTGTTAACGCGACTTTTATTTTTGGAAATCTACCTGATGAGCAAAGGAAGGATTTTCCTTAGAAGTCGAAAGTGTAAGTTATCGATGTAGTGCTTTGTTGGCATCATCATCGTTATTATTATTATTATCTCATTAAATTTATTACTAAATAACTTAGTAATAGAAAATATTACCCGGAGTATGTATCAAGCATTCAATGGGCCAAGAAAGAATTTTAGAAAGATCGATTTTCTTTCCTTCTTTATATTTCCTTAAATCGAAATATCATAATATTCTTTCTATTCATATAGATCATATATACATTATTTATATATTTCAACATTGCCGAAGTAAATTACAGTGGTTACCGCTTCAAATTTGAAGTGAGCCTTTTATTTTATGTCATGCCCCTATGTTTTCAATTCTTCGTCCATCGTTCGGGCCCATTTCCTTAGAAAATTGCATGTTGTTATTCTAATAAGCACCTAACTATCAAGAGATAATAATATAAATAATCCCTAAATTTTAACTAAATAAACAATGCGGTGCGTGAATTTTTAATTTATTTAATATCATTCATTGAATCTTTGTATATATTTAGTTAGTCCATAAATTATATGAAAATGTTCAATATCATTTCTGGATGTACAAATCCATGCATTGCTTACACATTCGGTTATAATTCAGAATTATATTAAATAAATTAAAATTTTAGAGATTATATTATACATTTATCAAAGTTACGAGACTACTTGTATTTTTTTTGCCAAATTTCAAAAGCCCAAAGAGCAGCAAATGCGTCGTCGTTTCGCAGCGCGCTCTCTCTCTCTCTCTCTCTCCATATTATCCATATCACCATCATCTCCTTCGCCAGAACCAGGAGACGAGCTTTCGCTTCGCTTCTCGGTTTCAGACCAAATCATCAGCAGCAAAAACCGGGGAACAGCAAGCACGACGGCGGCGATGGCCATGGCCGGTCTTCAGAGCTCACTGACTTCGCTCTCCATTTCCTCCAGCTCGTTCCTCGGCCAACGCCTTCCCCCCTCCTTCCTCCCCTCGCCGGTCTCCGTACGTTCCTCCTCCCCTAATCTCCGAGCCGTTTCCCACAATTCCAAAACTGCAATTTTTGTTCAGTAGCTTAGGACCAAACTCAAACCCTAATTCCCTCAGGCACGCCTTGACCCGCACGTGTCGATTCTCGAATTTTAATCGCACATAGTTAATTCGGTGTTTTAGGTGGTAGATTGTTGAGTGCAGTAAACTGGATTTCGGGCGAATGCACAGTGAATTCTTATGAGCCTGATATTCGCCCATCCGCGTTATCTGTGTATATGATACGAGACCGACGGTTTTGTATCAGCTGTTTCGCTTGTTATATTATTCGAATCTCGATTATACGAACTTTGGCTACTGAATCTGAGGCAATGCATGATTGTGTTCTCGTGGATTCAGCTGCAGAGTGAAAGTGATGACACCGAATTAGGAACCATTGCCAGTGATTTTGTATGTTGCTAGTAATCATGTGACGGTAGTTTCTCCGATGTTGTTTGGAGATATATCGCTGAGAAAAGGTATCGGCATGGCAGTGTGCGACTATTCATCGTCTACCTATGCAGCGAGAATAGGAAATGCAGGAAATTTCTTGTTCTGCGGTTGCACGATTTAGATTGATGTGCTTTCACAGTGTTTCACTTGGCAAGCAGCTGCTTTATGTGGGTTTTGATGGATGGGCACCGCCTTTTAGTTGATTGAACTTCTTCTGTTGTTGAGCTGCATGGTCTAAAAAGCTGTTTGAAACTTGATAATTGATATATCTATTAGTTCATTCCTACCTGTTGAAATTGGCTCGGCAGATAATTTGATGTGAATCATCTTAATTCAGTGGCTTTATCTGACCGCTTCAGTCTGAAATATGGCAGAGCCTATTTCCAATTTCATATTATCAATAGGAGTAGTGAAGGGTCCATTTGGAAAATGGTGAGGTATATCCTATATTTACTCCATTCTGCTCTCCTCGCTGGCCATAACTGGGTTCTGTTGTCTTGTTCTTGTTAGTATTCTGCAGGTGCTATACACCATGCTTTATTGGAGTGAAAGAGGCCTCTTTTACCTTTAATTTTTTGTTTCAGATAAAAGTTAGTTGTTGGGACAGACATTCTGTAGGGGCAGCTAGGATTGGCACTTAGTAGTCGCTGCTTGCAATAAGTTCTTAGAGAAAGTGAATCAAAGGTGGTATCTCTTGCACTCACTGTTACCATGAAACCACACATTCTTCTATTGGGGAGTGGATTCAGTATGATATATTCTGGTGTGTCTACTGATAAGCACCATGCTGACATTATGATGCTGGTCTGCAGACTCTTAAGTAGTGTTTTAGCTGTTCTAAAAAAGAAATGCAGTAGTTTGTCTTGAATTCGTGTCTATTTTGTTCTGCTTACCCAACATGTCTAGAGGCATAACTCATTTCTATCCATTGGATCCCTTCCTCTGTGCAGGTCAATTCAGCAGACAAGCCGTGCCTCGTTGTTGCAAAAGTTAGCATTGCTTTTTTCTTTTTCTTTTTCTTTTCTCTGACTGATCTCTCTCTCTCTCTCTCTCTCTTGTCTCTCCTCTCTCAGGTTTATTTCTTTTTAGAGTGCTGAAATTGAATTACGCTTACAAAAGTGAACTGCTTTTGCCATCAACTGAACTAAATATCAACTGGTCTTTGTTTTCCCATTGGCAGCTTAAACATTGGGAGAGAAAAAAATGTAAGCCAAACAGCCTTCCTCTTTTGCATAAAATGCATGTCAAGGTAGGCGATACAGTGAAGGTAATAGCTGGACGTGATAAGGGAAAGATCGGGGAAATATCTAAGATCTTCAGGCACAATAGCACCGTGGTTGTCAAAGAGATAAACTTGAAGACAAAGCATGTGAAGAGCAGGGAAGAAGGTGAACCTGGGCAAATTGTCAAGGTTGTTCTCACTTAATCACTGAGAGTTGAGCTAGTACTGGATGATTACTTCGTGTCTATGGATAGAATCTTTTAGAGCTAAATATCAGTATTTTCCATTTACCCTATGGCCTTCCGGCGACTTTGATTGAGGAGTTCTATACTTAGAATGGCATCAATTATATGTAATAGGAATGTCTATTTCTAATAAATTTCAAGTTGGTTTTTTGTTATGAGAACTAAATACTTGTCAAATTTTCTTATCCAGATCGAAGCGCCTATTCACAGCTCAAATGTGATGCTCTACTCAAAAGATCAAGAGGTGACCAGTCGGGTGGGTCACAAAGTGCTCGATGATGGAACAAGAGTCCGTTTCCTCATAAAAACCGGGGAGATCGTTGACAGTGCAGAGAACTGGAAAAAATTGAAGGAGAGCAAGGAGAAAACTGAAGTAGCAGCAGCCTCATAGAAATGGTTCCGTGGCTCCATTAGACTGTAGTCTCTGGATCTTTTTGTGTACATCATTCCTCTCTAGCAACTTCATCTGACCATTTTCGCAGAGTTGAAATTGTGCTCTTTCTTTCCACATTCTCATTCAGATGGTAGGATAGGAAAAGCAAGTTTACTTATATTTAGTCCAAAAGAAATGCGGGTCGTTTCACTTCTGGAAGATGAATGTCAGCGTTAAGATGCAAATTTTTGACAGGCTCTAGTTTTTTCACGTCCTTTAAACTGTTTCATTTATCCAATTTTGCAACCACAGTTCATCGGATTGGCAATGATGCCATTGCTGTTCTCCTGCGTGCTCATTGTGCTTATGTGATATGGTTCTTGAATTTCATTTTCGGGTCCCCTTATTGAGAGCACGAGCTGAGAAACCAGGGAAGATACTTGATGGAGTTTACGTGTATGTGGACAGCTCATGTTTACATCACGTGAAGATCAGCCAACTCAGAACTTACTAAATGTCATCCTGCTTTCTGCTTTTTTAATTTAATTGGAGCCCCTTATGGCCTTTTTTTGGAGTTTGCACTGCGGTTGGCTATTTTTAATGGTTTATAACCAGTTACCACCAATCGTTCGTCTGTTTCTGAGGAAAAGATCTCGGGCAACTCTCGCCCGCATGCCAACGAAAGTGATCTGTTAGTGAGGTCTGCAACTTGCAGTTATATTGTAAGCTCTCTATTAGATATTTATCGGCGCATATTCTTGGAACATGCCTTGCTTCTGTCTTCTGTATTAAAACCCTAATATATTTGCTTGACAAAAAACTATGAGCTTAGTTGCTGCTGTTATCACAGGAACGAAGGTAGATCGGAAAACGCCATAAACACAGATTCTCCAAACAACATTTGGTCTATTCTATCTGAGGAAACATTGTTTGGATCAAATCCCTTCCTTCTTCCTTGATCAGTTGTCCTGTTCTTTTCCCGCTAAAATGGAAAGAAAAATAACGTTTGGAGATGTTGGATAGAACAGATGTTGTTCTGGGCGTGTAAAGTTTTGCTCACAACGCGTGAAATTGCATCGATCTTTCATTTGGTTCCAGAAGCCTGGTGAACTGTGAGAGCATCTGATCATAGCTGATTCCGAGACGTTCTTGCTTGTTCTGTTTACGTGAGCAATAGGTGGTTCTGACGCTTAGGTTGCTCGAGCGTGTGCTTGCGGAGACTGTAGGATGGAAATGACCCCTCCATGGGATAATGTTCGAGACATTTCTCCACCCATGAACCCGAATCGCATGCCGAATTCGATGTCTGCGTCGTGGAGCGCAGGCAACTTTACTTGCGTGACAAGACAGCATTTTCCTTCGAGAGAATGCAATGGGTAAATCACTTGCGTAATTGGAAATGAAATTACTCGAGAGTGAAATGCGGGGCATGTGAAAACTCCCTCCACCAAGGTAGTCCGCCGTCGGGAATCAGGAAAATCAGCCGTGTAAATGCTGTGTTGTGTGATTAGAAGTTAGAACGCAATATAAATCTCCTTGAAATTATAACAGATACACAAAATCAAGAAGGAACGATCATATACGTGTGTGTTTATGACATGACATGTAAGGAAAAACCGATGCTTTTTTTGGAATAAAATGTCAAACACAATGCCATCAAAACATCTCATATCGATTATTTACGGAATTTATCTACTTTTCATATACATATGGTATTTTTCCCATAAATCTAACATTTTGAGTCAGACGTTATAAAAAAAAAAATCATACTCGTTTTGAGTATTTGTCAAGATAACTCAATGTCCAAAAGTAACAATATGTTTGTGACAGAAACACAAAAGCAATAAAATAAGTTTTAAGTAATTAGATGAAAACGTCTCGAACACTCTCCCTCATTTGTAAAATAGACTTTGGCTTATATAATTAGGGAGGCAAATATGAGCTTGGAAAGATTTGAAATTAGATTTTGTATTCTGATACCATATGAGAATTATACGGAATCATTATCAATTATTTTAAAATTTTAAGTTTTCAGATAAAAATGTGGGTTAATATTTTAATTACACTAATAAAGGTAATCGATATTTTAATGTCAGCATGTGCTGGCAACACATTGCATCAGTCTCCCTTTGAATTGATATCTTCCACCTGTCTAAGGTAAAGGTATAGAATAGTAAGGCACTCACATGGCTTGCATATGAAATAAATATATTACCATGTGACAGAGACAACCGCACTTGAAAGATTTCCCTTATTTGGCACTATAGTAAACATTTCCCTGCTATATATATATATATATATAAAGGAGACGTGGCTGTCCATCTTTACTACTCAGAAACCAGATTTTCCATTCTTCCCCAGTTCCCTTAGCTATCGAGAGGGGCCAAGGGCCATCGATTTCGAAAGAGCTCCCTTTCTCAATTCTCATGTTTTGCAGAGAGGAGAAAGGAGGAAGAGAGACAAAACAGAGATGGAAGACGATGGCAAAAATTCAACTGCGCCGGCATACTGTGTCACCGGGGCAACCGGTTACATCGGTTCTTGGTTGGTGAAGTCCCTCCTCCGACGCGGTTGCAAGGTCCATGCTGCGGTCCGCGACCCCGGTGTGTATCTCCCTCCCTTTACCTCGTTTTTCCCTTCTCATCAGCAAATCCGAATCGAGTTCGAACGCTTTGAGTCTCTTGATTTTTTTTCTTATTTGCCTCCCCCCTCTCTTTTTTCTTTTTTTTTTGGCCTTCGATGCTCAACTTCCTCAAGTCGTGTTTCGGCTGTAGTTTGGTATTTCTGATAATTTGAGTAAAGTTGACGTGGGATTTTTTTATTTTTTTTGGTCAAAAACTGAGATTGAGACGTCAGAAATTAATTCATTTGCTAGAATGTGTAAAGTCTATTTGATGATGACCTCCGGCCCCGGAGAGAGAGCGACATGTATATATTGGTCTGGTTGGGCTCGAACTTGGCCCATGCCCAATCGGCCCAATAGGCCCATCAAGAGTAGAATTCCACCCCGGATTTTGGCGCTAAGGTCTGAGAACTCATCAAATTATTTTATTCTCACCAAGATTGTCCCATCTCGTTACATCCTAGGGAAGCAATTAAAGGATTAGCAGCAAGAATTACCATTGGCTTGAAAGTTGCTTTCACTGAAATGAAGAATGCCATGTTGCCCCTTGAGCTTCATTAGGGACTGTTCATTCTACTTTTTCGCTTATTTCAAAATTCGCCCTGATCACTTAGAAAAAGCTTCCGGTTTTCCTCATCCTGCAGCTAAATCCTTGCGTCTGCTATCGACATGGAATGGCGGAGAGCGCTTGAAGTTGTTCCGAGCTAGTTTGCAGGATGACGGGAGCTACGATGAGGCCGTAAAGGGCTGCGACGGCGTCTTTCACGTCGCCGCCCCAATGCAATTCGACGTTCGCGAGAGCACCGGTAGATTCTTTTATATTGTACAACTCAGTGGCGACTTTTTATGGTGACCATAGCGCAAGAAATTGTCGAATCCCATAAGAACTGCTTCCTTCTTTAATCTTTTTTTTGTCAAAAGATGAATGCGTCCATTCGAACATCATCGATCCAGCGGTCCGGGGCACCTTGAACCTCCTGAAATCATGCCTGAAATCAAAATCAGTGAGGAGGGTGGTGTTCACATCTTCCGTCAGTACAATCACTGCCAAGGACAGCGCAGGGAATTGGAGAGATGTCGTCGATGAATCGTGCCAGACGCCAATCGATCATGTGTGGAAGACTAAAACCAGCGGATGGGTAGTTGCACTTTTCATTTGCCTTCAATGTTCAAGAGCATACTAGTGATTTTCTTTTGATTTTTGGGTTGAAGTGAGAAATTAGCAAATGTATGATGATGTCGTGGCAGGTTTACGTGTTGTTAAAGCTCCTAACGGAGGAAGCAGCTTTCCAATTTGCAAGAGAGAAAGGGATTCACATTGTATCAGTGGTTTCCACCACGGTTGGAGGCCCATTCCTCACGTCCCCAGTTCCCTCCAGTCTACGAGTTCTCTTGTCCCCAGTCACAGGTAGCCTTTTGCTAGTTTATCTCCAGTCGATAATGATAACTTCGAGTTCATTAGACATATCAAAATGGGTCTTAAATCCATTTTTAATCTGTATTTAATGAGCTGAATTAGTTATATTAAGTAAATGGATCATAAATGAATTTAGAAATGTAAAATCTAAAATAAATTAGAATTAAATGAATGCACAACTTACTTAGACTCAATCCATCTCTTTGACTCTCTCTCGCTCTCATTCGATCTCGTGATTGCTCATTCCACTTACGCTTTGAACTCAATTTAAGTACGAGTCTTCCTAGTCTAGGTCAGATATGAAAGTCTTTAGCAATATGGATTAGATTGCATTGTATTAGGAGTGAGCACAAGAGTCATACAGAACTGGTCAATTCTGGATGGTCTCTGGTTTCTAAAATTTGGAGCTGATGATGATCGGTCCCATTCCATACGTGGGTTGGACCGATGGTTTTTTTTTTTGTCTTTTTTATTGCCAAAAGGCTGAAGAAGAGAACAAAAACAACGTTCATAGATACACTAGCATTCTTCAAAGGTGTTCCATCACCTACGAAAAGTTCAAAAACAACATTCTTTTCAATCCCTGGTTCAGTTCTAGTATTCTATTCCCTAGAGGGAAATGGGAAAAAGAAAGAAAGAAATCACACTGGTTCCTAAACTCACTCGGGAATAGGACTAGATCGGTTGATCCAATTTTAGGATCAGGTAGGTTGATCTTCGATTCCACAAACTAGGAGCCAACTATTTTGGTTAAGTTTTCGATTCAAAGATGAGAACTATCCATCTTTGAAAGAATTACCCTTAATTTGGATTAAAGTGAATCAGATCATTTTCAGCTCGACCCACCTGTTAGACAAGTCTAAAGTCCATTAGCATCTGGACTTCATTCAGTGAGACATTTAACAAGTGTAAAATTATGGTGATTATATTACGCAGGCGAAGCCGACATGTTTCGAATATTATCTGCCGTGAACTCTAGAATGGGATCGGTTGGTGTAGTCCACATTGAAGATGTATGCAATGCCCACATTTTCCTGATGGAGCGTGCCGAAGCAGAGGGCAGATACATATGCTGTGCTGAAAGCTGCCCCATGTCCAAGTTGATCCGAAACCTTGCCAAAAATTACCCACGGTCGAACATAACAAGGTAATTCTTCTGGATAATTTACAAATGAAAATTGCATTGCTGCACGGACAATGTTCGCACATAAGCCTCTTTTGCTCAATGTCAGGTTGGCGGATCAGGAGAATGAGTCGGTCCCAGCTGAGATTTCTTCAAAGAAATTGAGGGAGTTGGGGTTCAGCTACCAGCATGGAGCAGAGGACATTATACGCGAAACCGTGACTGCCTGCATAGACTTTGGCTTTCTTCCTCCATTAGCAACTTAAAACTCGGTCTTCTGTCTTTCAATTTGCGAATCCAATGGGCTACAAAACTAAAAACTAATCGCCTGTGGCTGAAACGAAAAGGATGGAAGTTCTGGAGTTGGGCGAGAGCTGTCTGACCCTGTATGTATTGCAAATACAGTCGACACCAATATACTTTGTAAAATCGACTCTCTCTGGACCATTCGACCGTGTTCGTTGAATGTCGAACCGAGTTAATGTTTTTGCTGTTGTCACTTGTCAGGACACATTAACAGCTGCTGCGGCCATTAATGATGCTCAAGTTTAAAATTCATGGGACTCCACGCGCTTAGAGTCATTAGCATTTGAATGCGAGCTGGATTTCAAAATGGGAACCGCACTGCATTAATGAATGGCAAGCTTTTGACCATAGATCCCGGCAAATGCTGTGGAAGTTGTTCATTTGTTAACTCAGAACTCGAGCAAAGACCAAAGACAAAAGATTTCTGAATTAAAAACATGTCCGTGCAGTAGATTTCAAAAAAATGGTCATAAGACAGAAGTTTCAAGAAGCAGAAGAACATCATTTAAACGAGCCCGGCATGATGACTAAGCTCGGCGAAGAGGGTAAAGTCAAAAGAGTGGTCTTGCCTCGTGAGTGAATTTGAACCAGAACATTAAGATTGGACATGATCCCTCTCTCTCTCTCTCTCTCTCTCTCCCCACTTGAATCTTTCAAGAAATCCAAGCTGCTTTCACCCATCGTCATTAAAGACATGGATCGCGATTGGGTGCAGCATTTCAGGTCGTAAACAGTGATCAGTAATCATTTCCCTTGTTCAGAAAAGATCCGAAAAGCAAACCCAGTGCACTCATTACTCGGGGAGTTTTTCCTCATCTGCTTTTCGATTTCTTTCTCGGGGGTTCGCGGTCGAACTTGAATGTCCTGATGAATTGTCGACATCAAATCCCGTTTCGTCTGGTGGTTCTTCCTCTGCAGAAGCTACCGCCTCCATTAAATGTAGGTCCGTTCGGTGGTTCATCCACCCAGAAGCTGTAGGCCCTCAGCTCCTTCCTTTCTTTGGGGTTCTGGAGTACCATGGATTCTGAACGTCTCATTCAATTCACTCATGCTTTCATGCATGTGTACATAAATTTGGTTAGTGACGCATTCATTGAGTGGTTATGATGTTAGGCCCCAGGGGGGGGCTTTCAATGCCGGGCCAATGTCACCGCGAAATGGTACAGAGCATTCGCTTGATCCTTTTGTCGCGAAGCATGACGTTCAGTCACCGATTAAAAATCGAGTCTTATGAACATATATATATGCCCGAAAGCAACCTCTTAAGTAACAAAAGTTTCGATTTTGATGACACCGATCACATGCTTCGCGGGAGCATTTTGATTCGTTGGAAACTTCAGTTGGAGGGAACACAATGAAGAGAAATGGAGTGTCCTAAGCGCTCTTCTTAAGACAGCCGGTCGAGGAAACTTCACATTTTTCCGTGCGCCTGTTGCGGTCGTGTTATGGACAAATTATAGCCTGAAAATCGATTTTTTATTTATTTTAAAGTTGAATATATTTAATAAGTGTGTCGAACCACTCATTGACACGATTCTTTTAATGAAGTAGCGTAACATGTTTTGCATCGCTGTTATTGTTTTCGAAGTTCTCGGTTTCACCATTATTGCAATTTTCGGAGTTCAAACATGAATCGACACTGTCGGTTGACTTTTTGTATCACGAACACTAAAACAAGATTCTTGGCTGTGGTATTTTCTTCCATGATTCCCCACATTATATTAGAATCTTTAGAATCAGCTAAATTCTTTCAGCAGAAAAGGTGACTTTCTCATAAATAAATAATAAATAAATAAAAAAGCAAACCCCCACATGCAAATATTCTCTTTTTGAAATTCCTAAAAAAGTCAATGAATCGAAAATTTTCACTATTTAACAAATGCATTAGAAGGATTCGGTTAATGTAATCTCTAGATTTTTATATACGTTCAATTTAGTTTCTAGGTTATATGAAAATATTTAATGTTGTCCTTGATCTTAAATTAATAGAATGAAAATATTTAATATATATTAAAAATTCGGGAATAATATTAAACAAGTTAAAAGTTTAAGAATAATATTAAATATTAGATTAAAGTTCAAAAATTATATAGAATAAATTAAAAATTCGGTGATCATATTAAATTGAAGTTTAAAGGTTATGTACGTCAGTATTCAATCTTTTCACGAGAGATTATGGAATGGAATTGAGCACACCTTTGTCACATCGCATAATGAACAATCGATACAACATGGGTGGCAGTAGGATGAAACAGAAAGAGACAAGAGAATAATGGTACGACACGCAAGACACCTTCCCGAATTTTGTTCTCTTGCCCTAGAGCTAATCCTCCTTTGGGGAAATTGCTGCCCCTACGCAAGGACCCACATGCTGCTTTGGCTTATATAGCGTTTACCAATCTTCCCCTGTTTCTCTTTCTCCCTTTTTTTTTTAACTTTTTTGGCCCCTATAGTATCAAATATTTGCTCACCTTGCATGTGCATCATGCCAGGTTATCAGAAATACCCCCCCAAAATAAGAAAGTGTTAAGTTAACGAAGTCCTGCTCCTTCCCAAATGGGGCCCATCATCTCCTGCTTTTTACTATTCTATGACAAATTAGAAAAATAGACGGTGGTGTTTCTCTTTTTTTTTCCTATATTTTTAATTCGGCCACAAAAAACAAGGCCCTTTTTTTAATCCGTCTTTTGCTCGTTCGTGCATGAAATTCAAGCCGGTCACCTAAATTTTTAATAAGCCCTTCGGAATCCATCAAAGTTTTCAAAGCACCGACAAGGTGATCGGCGCATTCACAGGGTCTAACCACAATTGCAAAAATTGATTCTCTCTCAAATTCTCAATTCTCCGTATGTCACGTGCACCACTCGTGTTGATTAATGGTGCTCCAGTCAGACCACAACAGGAACAAAATCTGAACTTCTTTTCCTCAGATGAACTTTTGAAAAAAAAGCCACAGAAAGCTCAAAATTAGATCCACAGTCATATATATATATATTCAAGGTTCTGTAAGCAAAAATAAAACAAATTGTTTAATAACATAACATTAACAGAAGATGAATCTATACAAATTTAGAATTCTTTGTCACGGAAAAAAATTTAGAATAAATATGTTATAATAGGAATAGTTTATAATTTTTATGTTAAAAAAAATTAAAATAAACAGGTTGTGATGGACATAATTTAAAGTTAGTCTTTTCCCTCAACTTTTAAGATTCAGGTTTGAGGTTACACTCAATAATCATTCGAACTTTTATGTTTTTGTTTTGGACCAGATATTAAATGAGTTGCAGGCCCTTCAACTCAGGAGAGAACGTGAGGCCAGACCATTCCACCCCGAAAGGGCCCCTTTCAGTGTTAATTTTTTTCATCCTGTCCCTTGTCATCTACGATCAACTCGATCTCTGATAACTGTCAGATTCTGAATTTTCCCCATCCTGTCTGGCATCTGAATTTTAAAACAACATCCATACTTTACTATAATATTCAAATCCTTTCAAGAACATAGGACACAGACTTGCTTCTGGCCATTCCATGTTTGACCTAACCGAGAATGAAAAGATTCAAAAAAAGCCCAAACTGCAGAAGAATCGAGTCAAAATATGTTCAAGAGGAGGTTTTGAAGCCAAAAGGAATGATATGCCAGAAACCCCACAAAGCTTTCATTAAAAGCCCAAAAACAAACAAAAGAATTCAACTCGAGAACTTGCTAAATCCAAATTGCTCATCATTCCTTCTCTTTACATCCTCCTTCAGGGCTTGCAAATCACCACAAAACAAGGAAGCAGAGCTCTAGGATTGAGCAAGTACAGCTCCTCAATGTGCGAATACAGACCCACTTTCCCGGCTAACGAATCGAACCCGGTCTGACCGGCCATTTCTTGAATGTTCTCCAGCGGCCTGTGAACCCTTCCTGCGATCACCCTGCACACTATCAAGGCCTTCCTCACCGTCGGGACGTCCTCCACCGCGTCGATGCTCTCGAACGCTCTTCCGCTCGTGGACGTCGTGAACACCCCGATCCCTCCCTTCGATTCCTTCTTCACCGAGAAGCCGTGCCGCACGACCCGGCACACGCAGCACCGCTCGGACGTGCAGAGGCTCGACGAGCCGTCGAGCCCCAGCGGGCACGCCACGGTCGTGCCGTAGAAGCGGAGCAGCTCGTTCCCGTCCGCGAGGCACCGCGGGTGCTTCTTCGGGAGCTTGCTGGCCTTGATCTTGACCGCCTCGCGGTACTCCTCGAACCGAGCCAGGGTCTTCTGCATGTTGTGGACCTTGAGGACCCGCTCGATCCGGTTGCCGCCTTGGTTCTCCGATTTCAGCCACCCGGTCCGGCATATGATCTCCACGATCTTCCTGGACGAGTCCCCTTCCACTAGTTCAGTCACTGTTGAGCAAGAATACAATGGGGTGAGACGTATGTGATTATTAGTCCAAGCTTCATGTTATTGAGCAATGCGAGAAAAGAACACGGATACTGAGGCAGGCTTTCAAATTCCGATAAATAGCAACAGCTACAGTTCTCAACAGGCGCTGGGAAAGTCGGATATTTAGTAGAGCCAACCAACTTTTTGATCCTCCAGCTCAGAAATTGATGAAGCAAACGATAAAAAAATCTGCAGGGACTGAAGACTAAGGAAAAGGACCCTTTTTTTTTTCAATCAATGAACGAATTGGTAATCGTCCTCAAGAGGGCAGAATTGCATGAGAAACTTTAAACTTTCTTGCAAGAGCAGAGCCCTTTAGAGTTGATTCGCGAAAAGGTTCAAAGGAAATGAAGCAGATTCTGTAATATTCACATGCAAAAGTGTCCTCTTTCCCCCCTGAAAAACAAAAGTTGGCTCTCCGGATTTGCTTTTTCTCTGAATCAGAAAATCCACAAGGAACGTTTTTTTTTTTTTTTTTCTCTCTTGAAAAAAAGTAAAGTATTTCTCCTACCAGCATGCTTGGAGAGATGATGTGCCTCGGCAGCGTCCCATTTGGTGAACTGCTCTCCGCACTTGTGGCAAGTTATGATGGAGATCCCATTGGCGTCAACATCCAGCGACACCCTACTGCTAGAACGGACGCCGCCGCCGCCGCCGCCGACTCTGCCACCGAGGCCACCAGACCCTTCTCTCTCCCCCAAAACAGATCCCCCCTTCCTTGGCGTTGCCCCGTTTGCTGAGTTTGTCCTAAACGAAGGATTGAAGTAATGCATAGGCGTCCCCGGTGTCAGAGTCCCCACGAAGGTCGACCCGCCGCCGCCGCCGCCGCCGCCCTCGCCCCCTACGCCCCCGCCGTTGCCGGAGTCTTGGAACCCGTTGCCGTAGCCGGTGATCTTGAGCTCGCATTTGGTGTTGCTGAGGATGACTTCGTGGGTTAGAGGGTTCAGGAACTCGCTGCTCCCGATGGATCTCGGGCTGCAGCTCGGCGGCTTCTCTGCCATGTGCCTCTTGCTTCCATGGATGACGTCCTTAAGGTTGGCGATGGACCTCGAGCAACCCGACCGGCCTGACTTTTTGGTCAAGATCGTGGTCAGTTGCTTTCTTGTTTTTGGGTCGTGGACATCCGATGGCTCTGATTTGCAGTGTAGTGACTTCTTGAGAGCAAACCACACTGTTGGCATCTCTCTCTCTCTCTCTCTCTCTCTCTCTCTCTCTCTCTCTCTCTCGACTCTTTCTGGGCTTCTTCCTTTTCCTCTTCTCTTGCTTGTGCTCTATCTCAAGTCCGCAAAAGCTTCATCTTCAGTTCACGGGCTGCCTCTCAGGTACCGAAAATCGTTTGAAGATTCCCCATTGGAGAGCCATCTCCTGTTGAAGCGAAGCGTTTCTATTGGAGCTTTACTGCGGACAGGCCGACCGGACACACGGACCTGAGAACCAAAACGGGGGTTGTTTTCAATTTTCGAACCCAGGGAAAAAGATAAAGATAAAGAATGCGGGAGGAATACAAGAAAGAAATCTGTGTGTGGCCTGAGGGGGGGAAAGATGATGACAGGGGGAGCTGCTTATAACAGAGGGAAAGGCTGTCTTTAGTGGCGCTGGTTAATGATGGTGACTGAGGAAGGCCACCACAGGACACGACACGACGCCCAGAAACAATCTCTCTCTCTCTCTGCCTTGTTATCGACGAACCTTCGTCGCCTCACAGGTTCGTGGCTTTTCTTCTTTACTCAATTAACCCAAAAAATAAAAATAAAAACTTCACGGGGCGCCTCCTAAACATCAGGGCATTCAAACTTTTCCACCGCTGCATTGGTGTCATTTTTTTTTTTCCAGTCAAAATGCAATATATAATTCACCTATCAGAAAATTGTGTCAGCTTATGTGTTGACATTTGTATTTTGTGAAAATATTAGGGGTTTGGAGTTAAAGCAGGCCGAAGTGTGTTATTAAGTGGAGGTCAAGATTAAGTAAAAAGTAAAAGTTGATGCAAACAGTACCCATATTCATTGTAAATTAGATAATTGGGATATAAAGTGGAACGAGTTTTTAATTGCACCGCAGTAATTCATAAGTGTATCATACATTGCATGAGAGTTGATTTATAGAGTAACCTGTTGTGATATAATTGAACTTTTAGATACTCGTTGCTTTGTGAATTTCATGCTTGTCTCGCGGACTTTTGTACTGCATGGTTCTTTTTACTATCTGGGACATCCGAACTTCATAAAGAGGGTGCAGATAATTTAAAGTTAAAGAAAGATGGCGAATAATAATTCTTTATTTTCCCCCTAAATGGTGGGCAGTGAAAAACGAAAGACCTTTGTCCAGACAACGTGTGCCTCATGTTCCGGTCAAAGTGACTAGCCTTGTCCCACAGACAGGGCAGGCAGCTGGACTGAAATCCTTTTCACCTGATCAACTTACTTTCATCGAAGGCTCTCGAGTACATATCTATCTGCCTTTCATAAACTATCATGTATTTTACTGCGAAGTCGGACAAAAGAGGCATGCCATGCTGCCTCACAGAGAGAGAGAGATATGGTGAGACCCTTCGATGATTATGCCTTTTTCTTTTCCCCTTTTTGATTGGTAAAAATAGCCATACTGCCTCAAAACATACGCTTTGACAAAACCCTTTTGTGATTCCAAGCGACACTGCCTGGAGATTCTAACTATGGGGACTTTCTAGCACATGAAGATCTGGCCAATGGGCGCTAGGAAGTCCCTATAACTAGGTATGCAGACACTCTTTTGCATTATTAGCTTCAACAAGATCGAGAAAGGCACGAAATCATGTCTAATTTGTCTTGTTTCCTATCCCACGTTAGTCAAATACTGGAGTGTCTGTTGGGAACATCTGGCAATTTCGCCCCAACTGAAATTTAAGAGGAACGAGTAAGATGATCTCTTAAATTTAAAGGGCGCATGGCACTTCAATTACCCAAAACGATATACCCAATATGAGGATTGCTCGTCATCAGAAACATATCCTTAGGGGAGATGCCGATGGGTGCGTTTGTTCGTTCCTCATCATGCAGGAAAAGGGACTGGGCAAATTCGGCCTATGATAGGATGCCTAGCTACATTTAAATACTCGTTGTGCAAGTGAGATTACCAAATGCTCTAGGATAGAGTTGGGGGGACATTATTGAACACCGGCCAATCCACCATCTGTCCCAAAAGGGGATGATTGCACCGGAAGATCTTATTGTCCCGAAATCAGCACCTGGTAATTAGTGGATCCGGAAAGGCCTCGATCTATATGCATAATATAATCCTAACCCCAAGAAGTGGTTGGGAAAAGAAGAGCTCGTCATTAGGCTTCGGACCCTCCCCAGAAAAAAGGTTCACGAAGCTTTGAAAATCTAAGAAAGGGGCGTTGAAAAGGAGGGTTTAGAAAAAGGAAGGGCAAATTGTGGCCTATAGACTTTTGCCAATGCAAAGTCCGATTACTGATTGCCCTTCTCATGCTGTGCTGTGCTTCTGCTTCACATTTCAGCGAAGGGGGCAGGCAGAGAGAGAGAGGAAAAGGACAGTGCTCGAAAGCTACGTGCGCGCACATGCATGAGGAGATTGGCGTATCTTCTGTACGCGAATGAATTCGATAGTTAATGCTTTTCCGTTAATGTCAATGTGGACAGGTTTTTGGGTAGAGAAAGGGGGCACGGTTGCGAAAGCGGCCTGAGGAATGGGCTAATCAGCATTTACGTAAATGTGCAGTGCACCCGATTCAACCCAGAATTGCACACCCTGTGCTCGTGGAAGTGAAGAACTACAAATTTGGTTCGATTGTAACCCAAAAGCTAGTCCATACTTGTTGATCTAATGTTGCATTGGTCATGCACAAATTCTAACCTCTGCGAGACATTCATCCGGCTTTGCCCGAGAATTCAAATGTAGATCCCATGCCCTCTCGCTGATCAATCGGAGCAAACTGGGGGCATCCACCTCCATGACCTCCAAATGTTGGGACAGATGTAACATATGGTAACATGGCTTGAAACCTAAAAGACGACTCTAGGAGATATGGATTACGCAGCGCCAGATTCAGCTTGCAGCAAGGGATGATGAAGAGTCTTGGGAGTTTCTTGGTCACGTTACGATTATGAATGAAGGAGTCATTCTCAACAACCCACAACCTAGTTTTGCCGTACCTCAAAGGCCTCTTGAGAGGCGATGAAGATCAATTGAATCTCAAGGCTTTGAAGCATTCTCCTTCCGAACACTGGTACATGAAGAATCTCTTCATGTGCAATCATTACTAATGGTTACATATAATGGGAAGAAGGTTATTGAAGTCGATCTTATAATCCGACGCCTAGACAATGCACGCTGGTTTTCTAATACCCTTGCAATGCGCGAAATGCCCTCGACTCGATAGTTGCTTCTCTCAACAGAACGATGGTTTGCTTTAATCTGGATGATGTTTTATGTCTGTTGAAACCAGCTTTTTTTAATAGAACGATGCATACAATCCAAGTTGGACAAAGGATCTCGGGCCGCGTGAGTTATGAGATTTGTCGAAGCCCGACTTCAGGAGCCACGCCCGCCCAAGAGCTTTGGAGGAGCCGCTAGAGGGCTCGAATTCTGCAGTCGCGCAATCATCCGGCCTAATTGAATGGCAAAACAGCCACATTTTCCAGAAATTGTAATAACAGTGGCGGTGAAAAAGGAAACGCAACCAGCGCTGCCGCGTTCTTTAATCGAATACATGGCGACGAGTATAATTTTCAGTTAATTAATCAAGTCTATGTGATTGGAATTGTAAGCTATTTTGACCTTGGAGTTAAAATAGTCCTGATGAAAACTTTATCAGTTCGATGGAAGCTTTAGATTTATTGGTTCGATTCTCGTTTTATTGATTTCCGGGGAGCTTGACATTAATATGCATGGGATAAAAAAAGAATGAGACTGTCAAGAGCTCATTTTGGTCTCTATCATTCATGTTCAGCTTTCTATTTGTGCCAAGAACTTTACCCGACACACGCGTGTTTAAAGATGGGCCTAGAATATTCAATTCAAACCCTAGATTTTTAGAGTTTGAAAGAGCATCTATACACACAACTGTTTCAAGTTGATTCAAACCTTTTTTATTTGATCAAAAGTTAATCAATTTGGTCAAAGCGGGTTTAATATCCAGCGAGATTTCTGCAAATTCAGTCAAATGAAAGTATAAAAAAACAGCAAATGAGGTCATGTAGGGGATGTAGCTCAGATGGTAGAGCGCTCGCTTAGCATGCGAGAGGTACGGGGATCGATACCCCGCATCTCCACTCCGCTCTTCTCCATTTTTTTTGGGGTTGGAATCTGTCTTTTCCTTTGTCTCTTTTCGTTTTGGATCTAATCCACATGGGCCGCATCTACCTCTAGCAGCATTCCACCGAGCTTGGACAAGTCATTTGGAAGCATGCGCGTGCCTCCAATCTCTCTCTCTCTAAAGAAGAGCAAATGCATTTTATTATTGCATTGGATTCTCTGTGGCTGCTGAGAATAGGGCATGTCATGTGGATTTAGGGAGGGGTGGCGGTCTTCGTCTTTCCCCCTAATAATGTTGAGAAACATTCCGCACGTGAGCGATCCGGACAACTTTAGCATCTCCTTTTGTTTTGAATCTTGGGTACGTACGCCGCCCATCATTATTAGGATTCATGGAGTCAGAATCTTCACCGTGTCTTTAAAAAAGGATAAGGATTTCCCGTTCGAATTCACGCTCATCGTTCTCGGACGATAGGGATCTCATTGGTATTCATAATTTCTCATTTGGGATCATCCATCGAATAGCCGTTAAACTTCTCGATAATTAAAAGAAATGGTAAATCACTTATGTGAAATTGACAAAAATCCCGATCGGGTCATACCCAAGAAAAGGAACCACTCACCCCAATCCAAAAAACATATTTGCAGCTCGAGCCACTCACGGACTAATCTCGGGCAAGGCCCATTATCGCAGCAAGGCCGATGGTCGCACACATGCAAAATCCTCCTCTCGAGGGTCGATGCATTAGAGAGGTAAAATTCAGTTTGTTTCGCCAAAAACATGCTAAAGAAGCTACGTTTCCGCCCAAAAAAGGAAAAGGAAAATAAGGCTTTAAAATGGAAAAGTCTATATAAGGGTTCACAGACAATGCTTTGGCAGATTTCGTCCGTGAGATCATGACAGTTAATACTCCAACCGCGCTTGTTTTTACTCGCGTGAGTCCACAAAAAAATGACGCGGCAGCTGCACCGAATTCCCCTCCCGTGACCCGAAGTTGGTTTAGAAATTTGAAAGGTCAACTCGCTACATATCCTCCCTTTGAGACTCCCCCCTTCGTCCGGCCTTTTTAGCATCAAGATTTCCTCCTCTCCTAATCCGCCATATGCGTGCATATTCGGATGCGCGAGAAAAAAGAACGAGACAAAACTGCTCCAGAGAAGAGACAAACCGTCTTGTGCCTTCCGACCACCGAAAACGTACCATCGCTTGTCCGAAAGCCCGCGTTTTGTTTTGCTCTGCCTTCCTCTCTCGCGCGAATAAGTGGAAGAAAGAAAAGGACCTTTTTTCAGTTTTCAAATTCATTTTGGAAGCATCGATCGTTGACTATGGAACGATTCCAAGAAGCGTGCGCGAAATAAAACCGGTCATGTAACTCACGTCGCCACCTCCTGATGAGGTTATCACTCATTAATTTAAAAAATTATAATTAAGAAATTGCCTAGTCTGAACAAAATACAAGGTAGGAATCAGATAGGAACGAATCGATTTAATGGTGAATCATTATAACGCCTCTTCACGTTTCACGAAGATTCTTAAGCTCTTTCAGAGGATTGCGTCATCTATTCATCTAACCAATCGAACAATCGCAAAGCATCAACTACAGCTCAAGAGAATGAAAGGCACAACAATCCGGATCTCTGTTCGACGAACTAATGACATGACCTTTCGGTGCGCCTGAAAAATGTCTTTCCAAATCCTAGCAGTTACGTCAATGATACGTCGAGTCCTAAAAATCAATCGCTCGACTTAGCTCTTGGGTCTCTTTCGGATCCAAGAGATCTGCTGACCTCAATTTCGTGCAATTTATTCCATGACTGGCTGAAAAAAAGAAGTTGACGGAGGCAACCCCATCATGAAATTTATGATTTCCAATCAGCATCGCCACCACCGCCATTTTCTTTAGTGGAAGTCACGTAATAGGACATGGCGCTCTCTACTCGACGAGTCTACTACGCTCTCCGCATGTCGCCATCGAAGGAACCGAGCAACGACGATGCCTTGCGATTCAAACTCTCGATGCATCATAGCTCATGGTGGTCCGTCAATTTTGGGAAGGTTACACCTACAAAAGCCCCTGCTCTTTTTTTCACATCACCGCAAGAAACATAGGCACGAAGCTGAGGTTCTAGATTTGGAAAAAGATGTCTGGCCTTTGTTCCATTTAGGTAATGGAGTCTGTTTCACGCTATGCCAATGGACTGAACATAGGCACGAAACATTGATTTTAACGTGTCGTGCCATGTAGCGTGTATCATTCGATTTTGGCAAATATTGACGTAAAATGGATTGCTTTTATCGTAATTTAATTTTGCGTTGTTCTTGAACTATTCTTTATTTTTCGAGAAAGTGGATAATCAATTAGTCGTGACTAATTATAGAGGAAGCCTCGAACGAAAAAAAAGAAAGAAAAAAAAGCAGGATATGAGAAAATGACACCCGACGAAGGCAGCCGAGCACCAATTGATGAATAGAAAAGGCAACAAACTCGTACCATTTTGAGGTCCATGCCCTGTGCTCCTTTTTTTTTGCTTATTTGTTTAAATAATTTTGGTGCTTATGCTTTACATTACAGATAGACCGGAGAGAGAGAGATAGAGGATCAGAATCTCCTTTCTCCCCAGGGGGTAATAAAGTGAAAAATTCTTGTCTCCCTTTTGAAGCAACAGAAGCTTAAATAATATGTTAATTAGTTTATTTATTTATTCGAATCGAATCTAATGGCAATTGTCTGGTGATGGTGAAGCTTCCTTTTTGCGGGGAGGAAAAGAACATAATAATTCACGGGGACAGCAAAGTGACAAATTATGCTTGTGATTTAATTGCGAGATCTAAGCATCCGAGAAAAAAAAAATCTTATTCTCTTTTTCTGTAATTTCTGTGATTTTTCCGGTGACGGCGAAGTTTCCTTTTTGTGGGGAGGAAAAAAACGCAATAATTAATGGGGACACGAAGAGACAAATTATGTTGTGATATAATTACAAGATCTAAGCATCCAAGAATTTTTTTTTTAAATTTTTTTCTGTAATTTCTCATTAAATGACGAGTGGTAGTATTTTTAATTAAAATGGATCCTAGAGTTTTTGGGTTTGGTGCTCTATCTCTTTCGGATAAAGCTATAGGGTTTCTATTCCCACCATCCTAGAGTCTGAGCAAGAAACATAATTCCATGACTACTAAATTGTAGATGCAAACTTAAGGATTAGACCACGCTTTTCTGGCCCTTTTGTTGTAGGGAGGGTGCAACAAATGTGGGTAATTAGTTGTCTTTGGCATGATTGCCCTATGCTCTCACCACCTTTCCAATCAACCTCTAATCATTACTTTTCACATGCGGCTTTTAATTTATTTGTTTGTTTATGAAGTTTAGTGCTAGGAATCGGTGAGAACCGTCCTCATAATGTTTTTTTTTTTTTTACGTGTGATTGCGTGATTCGAGAAGATGCTATAATGTCCATTTCTCCATCTATATAAGAAACCTGTTATTAGATCGTTATGAGATTCTCATATCTCACTATTAATATCTATTTGCTTTTACTTATGTCTTAAACCCTTTACTACTGTCGTCAATAAAAATGTCTAGATTTATTTGTTGTAGTGAAGACCTCATATCTTGCCCCTAAAAAGCTAGTATTATATATATAAATAAAAGAACATATATATGAACTTTTGCATGTCTACGTACACGTGTGCATTGCAGAATTGTCATCGTAAAAAGTACGCGAATAGTGAGACCACATATTAAACAAACCCATCTTATTGTAGATTTTAATTTTTTACACAATACATAGTATGATATCAATTGAGATTTTTTTCTCATTTTGCAAGTCGCGATAAGATAAGACTCTTTCGAAGCAACCCGATAGATTGGTCCTTGGTCTCTATTGTTAAATCGTCGAGACACGTGAGCTGACTAAGTTCGCTTCATCACTCTAACAGTCCAGAATTTTGTCATTAATTATGTTTAACAAGTGTTTTAAAAGACATCCATCTGAACTACCTTACGTGAAAATGCCACAAAAGTCCTTTTTAAGGACGTTTCAGTCCTTTTCTTCCCGTTTAATATCCGACCATACTTTCCATTTTCACAATTTTCGGATCCCGTGACGTTCACAATTTTATTTTAGCGAAAAAATAAAATAAAATCACAAACGTTCAACTCGAGACATTTTTCACAATTGTCAATACCTAAAAGAACCTATTTTCTGTTTAATAGAAAACCCGAATTGTCCGAAAAGGGCCTCTAGAAGGAGGGACGAGCACGTGTAGGACCAAGGGCATCCGGTAAATATGGCAACCCAACGACTCGGTACCCATAATACCGCCAGATCCCCGATTTAAAAAATTTCAAACTCCACCCCCACTTTTCTTTTTACCCCCAAACCCTAACCGCAGTTAACGCTCCCCGCTCCAATATATATATTTTTTCCCATTTTTCTTTTTCAGAGGCACGCAACACTTAAAAAAATGAAAAAACGGGCCGATTTTTAAAACAATATCCATCGCGGAATGACCGTACTGACCCCCGGTGGGTCGAGATTTTGCGGGAGCACCTCATCTCGCCGTCCCGGTCGAGGGCGGATCCCCCACCGATCAATTTCCCGCATCTCAAAGCAACGGCCCTGATCCGTTCAATCCCTTGGGACTCAATCAACGACCCGGCCCCACCACAACACAACAGACAGACGCGCTCTCTCTCTCTCTCTCTCTCTCTCTGACGTCTCTGAGAAGAGTAAAAAAAACTTTTTCTCTGAGCTCTTGAAAATGGCGTCGAAGGCGGAGGAGGACCAAAGCAGACCTCCACTCCAGAGCCAGAGCAACACCGCCTCCTCCACCACGCCTACCAGAAGCCCTCCCACCGTACCTCTCTCTCTCTCTCTTTCCCTCTCTCTGATCTCTGCAAGTTTCTTGCGCATTCTGTCGGATTTGCATTCGCGGTTTTGGCTCTGAAGTGAGGACGAAGAAGGGCGAGCCGATTGCAAGTCGGCGTGATGCGGTTGAGTTTAGGAGAAGCAAGTAGGTCCGATGAGCTCTAGGTTTTGGCTCTGCTCAGTGACGTTGTTCCTTATTTTGGTTTTGTTTGGTTTCCTCTGTTTCCTTATTTGTGGTTTGCGTGCTCGAGAAGTGATGCGAGCTTTGTTTGTTTGGCGTGCATGGTTTAGAAGAAGTACAGAGCCGATGAGCTCGGGGTGATCGAGAAGAAGCGAGAGATCCGCGGGCCGAGGATGGTCGGCACGACGACGGCCAGGGCGCGGAGCCGGGAGGCGTTCTCGGTCGTCAACAGCGGGCAAGATCTCTGCCCCAGCAGCGCTCCCGCGAGCAATGCCGGCTCCGAGTGCGGCGGGATGGAGTTCTCCAGGGAGGACGTCGACGCGTTGCTCAGCGAGAGGCCTAAATCGAAGAACAAGTTCAACTATAAGGTCCGTGTGTTTCCTGTTCCGGCATTTGGGGTTTGCTCGTGCGATTCGATACGTCGAATGTCGAGGGTTCTATTTTGTGGTAGTGTAGATGTGGCCGGACCAGACTTGTGTTTTAGACTGAGTGAGAATCTCAGCAAAGCGTTTCCGTGATGAATGTTTTCGAAAGCGGGTTTTGGCGTGATGATTCGGCGTTCGGTTAATCCTGTGCATAGAAATCCTCTCATTCTTCGTTTCAACCATTCTATCATCCACACATCTCTCATATCTCACACAGCCATTTTTCATTCGACGAGTTTTCAAGTGTTAAAGATGAAGAAGTACGTATAATACTGTTTTTTAACAGCTCGAGTGTTTCGAGACATCTGCTGCAGTTCTAATTTATCAATCATTTTGCTTATGGTCCCTGGCTGCCATGAACCTTCTGTGTCTATCAGAATTGGAATTTTCCCTTGGGATTTTTCTTATGACGCTGGATTTTAGATTTCAATGGGATGTGATGATAGAGCAGAGAAGATCAGTTAGATTAGTGGTCAGAGATAAAAACTAATTTTATTAGCAAACCTCTTCGTTCATCCTCAGGATTAGTGTTGGTTTGCTTTTTCAGGAGAGATGCGAGAATATGCAGGAGTACATAAAAAGGCTGAGGCTTTGCATTAAATGGTTTCAAGAGCTTGAGGATAGCTTTCTACAAGAACAGGAGAGGTTAAGAAATGCCTTGAACTATGTTCAGCAAAGGCTCGATGAATTAGGTAAGGGCTTCCTGGGAAATTGTGGATGTTATATAATATTGGCTCCTACTTGATCAAAGCATTCAATTTGTTATGTTGATATGTTTTGTAACAGAGGTTTCATCACAAAATAAGGAGGAAGAGCTGAGTTCTATAATTGTGGAGCTAAGGAAGAATCTTACATCGGCTCAGGAGAAACTCGCAAAAGAACAAGCAGATAAGCTGGTAACTGGCTTATATTCGAGTCATATCTGAATGGTCAGCTTTTGGGAATTCTAAATATGTTTTGATCATAATAATCAGGCTGCAGTAGATTCTCTTGCTAAGGAAAGGGAGGGCAGACTCAACAGTGAGAGGTTGCAGGCTTCTCTTTCTGAAGATCTTGCCAAAGCTCAACAAGAGCTATCAAGTGCTAATCAGAGAGTATGTTCTGAATTATATTGGGTCAACATTTTTAGTTTTTCTTTTTTATGTATGCCTTTTTCTCTGGGAAGTATGCTGACAAAACTTGTCGCGTATTGCAGATTTCGTCAATTAATGACATGTACAAACGGTTGCAAGAATACAATACGAGCTTACAGCAGTACAATTGTAAACTTCAGTCAGATCTCAGTACTGCTAGCGAGAGTCTGAAGAAAAGTGAGAAAGATAAAGCAACATTTGTGGAGGAACTCAGCGCTTTAAGAGGTCATCATAGCTCGCTGAAGGAGCAGTTTGCTTCAGTAAAAGTGAGGAGTTACTTTACTATGAATCTGATATCGTTTTCATACTGTGAACTGCTCTTGTTTTAAACAGCTAACAACAGATCAGCTCATTGTTTATCTTTCCTTGAATTGATGGCCACTATGCTATAAAGTACTTTTTGGCCACTGAGAGTTTTGCTGATTATGATCCAGGTCTAAAATATGCAGGGAGATCGGTGGCTTCATTGGGATTTGAAATAACTATTATAACTTTTTCGATATTTTCTTGACACCCATCGATTTTCATCGTAGTCACCTTCTGGATGAATGTTTAAAACAGAAGCATTATACATGAGCTCTTACTTATATCATGGTAGTTTTAGACCATCTTTTGTTAATTTTTTATTTAAGATTGCAAACCTGTCTATCTAAATGTAGGTTTAATGCTAATTTGCATAGGCTAACTCCCTTTTTTGGGTTTAAAATGCTAACCTACTTGGTAATATTGTCAGGCTTCTCAAGATGAGGCTATGAAACAGAAAGAGGTTTTGTCAAATGAGGTAGTAGGTTTAAGAGGGGACTTGCAGCAAGTTAGAGATGAACGCGATAGACATCGAGGGCAAGTGGAGGATCTATCAGCTGAAGTTGTTAAGTACAAAGAATTTACTGGAAAATCTTGCTCTGAGCTGGATAACCTGACGCTAAAATCAAATGAACTGGAGGTTCTCTCTAACACGCTCAGTTTGAACATACTGGCTCTATTTGTTACCAAATGATTGTTTGACTAATAATTGAGGTATTTTTGTTGTAGACAAAGTGTTTGTGTCAGAGTGAGCAAATAAAGATTCTGCAGGACAGGCTGATGGTTGCTGAGACTAGATTGGAGGTATATTATGGTTTGCTAGAGGTCTTCCTAATAGTGTGCAGCCTCATACATGCTTTCTCGATAGATAGTTGAAATTTGTCATGTTCATGTTCCAGTCCATTTTCTTAATCCCAAATTTTCTCTTTCAGGCATCTGATTTATCTGCCCTGGAAACGAGAACAGAATCTGAAGAACGGAAAAAACTTTTATCTGAATTACAAATCCGTCTTGCAGATGCAGAATTTAAGCTCATTGAGGGAGAGAAATTACGTAAAAAGTTGCACAACACTATCCTGGTATTTATTGTGACTGGCATGACAACACAATTTATATGATTTACTTCTTCATATCCATAACTGATTTTTGTGTATGCTACAGGAGTTGAAAGGAAATATCCGCGTATTTTGCAGAGTGCGCCCTCTTTTACCTGACGAGAGCAGTTCAGAAGCAAAGGTGATATCCTACCCCACATCCATGGAGGCTCTCGGACGGGGCATCGATCTTGTTCAAAATGGTAGTCTAAATTAAGTGCTGTAATTTTTGTTCTTTCCTTTTTCTTTTGCAATTTGCAACGTTGTATGATGTAGAAACTCATGTATCTTTCTGCTGTGAACAGGGCAAAAGTATTCTTTCACATTTGACAAGGTTTTTATGCCCGACTCTTCACAAGAGGATGTCTTTGTTGAAATTTCACAACTTGTACAAAGTGCTCTTGACGGTTACAAGGTAAATTGTCTTGCAAGTTGTTAGATACTGTTTCGCTTTATTATCTTTAATATGATGATCTACTGCCATATAGAAAACATGGACAAGATTTTTCCAGAGGTAAAATAGTATATTTTCCTATAAGTTCATTGCTGAACCTGCTTTCTTGTACTCAAGCTTCTATTTATATCAAAATCTGCAGAAGCAAAGCAAGCATCCTCTTTTTCCATGATGTTAGTTTCTGCAGGTCTGAGTTCTTCCCGTTTTGGCTTCAGGTTTGCATTTTCGCTTATGGCCAAACAGGTTCAGGGAAAACCTACACTATGATGGGTAGGCCAGGCCATGTGGATGAAAAAGGATTGATACCACGCTGTTTAGAGCAAATATTCCAAACAAAGCAATCTCTTCAATCTCAAGGCTGGAAATATGAATTGCAGGCATGAAACTTTTCTATGTAGTTTTTATGAGGCTGTGTGCTTATTTTCTTGTAAGTTGTTTGTGAAGTCTGCTGGTTCAAACCTTTCCAGGTGTCAATGTTGGAGATATATAACGAATCAATTCGTGATCTGTTACCATCCAGTCGGTCAAGTACTGATTCGACCCGGACAGAAAATGGTAACGCAAAGCAATATGCAATCAAACATGATGCCAGTGGAAACACTCATGTTTCTGATCTGACGGTCGTGGATGTTCGTAGCACCAGAGAGGTTTCGTACCTTTTAAATCATGCTGCTCATAGCAGGTGAGAATATCACGTTTTACTTCTTTCTAATGTCCCCTCCCTGCTAAGCAAAAGAAAAAATGAAGAGAGATGATGGAGGATGCTGCAGAAGAAGAAATGGAAAAGGGAAGAAGAGTGTGTCTATCATGTTGAATTGAATATGTTCATGATGTTTTATTTTGAGGGAGTGCACTTGTCTATATTTTAGATAAGATTTAGGTATGATGTTGATAGCTAAAGAGTACACGAAACCAAAGCATGTAGCAGATTGATTTACTCTTTTATATATTAAAAAAAAAAAACAATAATTTAGTGACATGCAGTAAGTAATCATCTGCGGTATAACCTTTCTCTTCAGGTCCGTCGGCAAGACCCAAATGAATGAGCATTCATCAAGAAGTCATTTTGTTTTTACCTTGCGTATTTCTGGTGTAAATGAGGTATGTTCTTTCCCTTTCTGTATGTGTACATATGTGCGTGTTTGAGGTGTCTTGGAACGTAACAATTATAGAGAAGAATGTTTTTTCCAATAACTATTGTAACCTGGAACTTGTTCTGTGATTTGATAGAGCACTGAACAGCAAGTGCAAGGCATCTTGAATCTCATAGATCTGGCAGGAAGTGAGCGCCTGTCTAAAAGCGGTTCGACGGGTGATCGTTTGAAGGAAACTCAAGTATATTTCTCTTTCGATTTTCGAAATGATTGTAGTTTCTTGTCCTTTGAATATCTCATCTGAGCTATTTTTCCCCTTTCTTGTGGAATTTAGGCTATTAACAAGAGTTTATCATCCTTAAGTGATGTCATATTTGCTTTGGCCAAGAAAGAGGAGCATGTACCATTCAGAAACTCAAAACTTACCTATCTTCTTCAGGTAACTGAAAGCTCTTGGTTAGCTTTCTTATATGTACTTTTTCATGTAAAGAAGTATGTGATTTTTTCATTTCGCATATAATTAAAATTTGACTCTTAATTAATCTGAATTACATAGACATAGCTTGTGCTTTTGTTTAATAAGTAAATGGTTTCAGCAGAAAACTGGTAGTTAAAAACTGGTTGCCTTTTCATTAGAAAGATTAAGTTTAGCAGAAAGTGTTCGTGAAAATCAGGTGAGTATGAGAGGTTTGTGCCGATGGCAGTTTAAGTTGGAGGGATTGTATAAGCTGTTAAGTTGGCAGTTGTCTTGGACTTGGCCAGCAGATCCATATGGTGTGGGGATCATGTGTTCACTTGTCTGCTAATGGATGAGCAATTCTTTCTCTACCTTTCCTTGTATGATGGTTTATTTTGAAAAAGCACTGATTTTCAAAATTTTGGTTAACAGCCTTGTCTCGGTGGAGATTCAAAAACACTCATGTTTGTGAATCTCTCTCCTGATCCCTCTTCTGCTGGAGAGTCTGTCTGCTCACTTCGCTTCGCAGCACGTGTAAATGCCTGTGAGATTGGAGTTCCTCGGAGACAGACAAGCACGCGGTCCTTTGAATCTCGATTGAGCTACGGGTGATTTTTTACCAAGAGGAGCCGTGTTTTTTTTTTTTGTTAAAAGTTGATATATTTATACCTTTAACTCAAGCTCGCGCAAGTGATATTAATGCTAACATAGGCCGGTTGTCTTCTGTATAGTGAAGCATTCACCTGGGTGTATCGTAGAAAGTAATCGTACCCATCTTGTTTCTCCTGATTACTGAAAAATACGTTGCATTGGGATTGAGATTTGACACTGTACAATGTGGCTACATCTCAAGTGGATAAAGAGCTTTTAATTCCGCTCGAAGCTCCACAATTTGACTCGCATTTGGAAGTAAATCACTAATCTCTGCTCACTACTATGAGATTATTCCAAGTATGATTATCATTCTCGTTTTGGTCCATGTTGTACCTGTTTACTTGCTCGAAATCAGCGTTCTCACTATTTTCGGATAGATTTGCGCAATATGATGATGGGTTGTGGCGGCGGTCGATGATGAGATCTGGTTTCCTCTGAATTGGCAAAATGAGAGCCATAGCAGTAAAATCGTGCTTTGAGTGCTTGCTTACGGCAGCTCGTAGTTAGCTCCGATCCGATATTTGACAGTTTGTAAGAACTTGACGCATCAAGACAACCCAGGACAAGCAATGATCATTAAATGGAGTAGTTATGTATTTCATGTGATTTGCGCATTCTGCGGTCGTACGTGCTAGTTCCGAAATTTCTCATGAGTTAGGCCATTTTGCGCGGGGCACCTACTATAGGGTGTAGGTTTTTGACTATTTGGAGAAAATGTGGCTCCATGGAGCCGGTGGTCTCTTTTTGACTTTCTGGGCCCGATTTGAGAAGAATGGACCCGATTCGTAGTGGGTTGTTCCTGGTGCATCCGATGCTATCGAGAAAATTAAGACCTAGATGGAAAAGCGATGTCGATCCCGTGAGGTCATCGGTTCATTCATTCTTTAATAAAAAAAGGAGGAATTTCCTGTAACGTGTCTAGTTGTATTCTATGGCAGAGTTGAGTGGACATCACGAGTCCAGCTGAGGAGAGAGGTAGGGTCTGACTAGGAGGAGTCATGTCTTGGACTTGATTTGGGGTCACACGTTGTCCTTTTCTCCGATCGCAGTTACTCGTTGCAACATTTTATTGTAAATTTTGGACTATCTTGGACAGACCTTATTAAAAAAGTTATATCTAGAGATGATAAGGAAATGAATACTGGGAAAAGAAGAAGAGGAGGAGGGGATATAGCATGATGTGAAATTGAATCCACGGGCATGATGCTCTATTTCGATGGAAAATCTTCAATTTTATCAATAAAAGAAACCCGGAAGAAGTTTTATTTTTACTTTTCTACAAAAGTCTTGGATGAATTCAGGTAATATGCAATTCATCCATTCCATGATCCCTATTAGATTAAAAATGCCGAGTATCAACGAATGGTCATTTGCAAGACTCGTATTGATCCCGTAAGAAAGCACTACCATTCACATTTCTTAGCAGGAATTTCCACTGTGTATCCAACCCTTTCGAAGTTTGTCCAGATCGTTAGCGATGATGACGATTTTGATAAGTCACGTCCCGGCTATTGGAACTTCGCAAACCGTCGTGCGTGGTTTCTTCTTTCACGGGCAAATGACCGTTCCAAGGCTTCGAAAGGCCGCCCTTGTTGTTGTTAGTGATGTCCTCATCCGAGCCTGTTCGACGACGCGGCTATGCAATCTCAATCTCCAGTTCGCACGCGGAACTGAAGAGGACCACCGAATCTAATCTCGAAATGGAGATCGTCCACATTGATGGATGCTCTGCTTTCGGAAGCGAAAAGGGAGAGATTCCCCCATAATTCCACAAAATCCCACCTTCTTCGCCAATATCAGAGGCCTCCGCTCATTGTCGGAATAGAGACTTAGGTTTTTGCCCCCACCACACTGCGTTTATAAAATGAAATGGGGTGGGGGAAAAAAAGATCCCCAGCGTTTCCAAGCCAATTTGTTAATCTCTTTATGTGCGTGCCATTTAACTATAAATGACTGAATATTTAGTGAATAATACGTGAGATTTGAATGTTAAAATGTTCAATCCAAAAGTTAGATGAATGATTATGTGCGTGTTTAGTGAATATATAGATTCCATAAACAAGTCACGCGTGATACTTTAACATGCATTGTCTCGAATTTCTATCTCACATCTCGAGAAGTGCATCGTTGATTAAAAAAAAAAAAAAAGCAGGCTTGGATCGAATTTTTACTTGTGGAGAAGATCTAAACGATGGGCGAAGAGGAAAGAGAGCAGGGACAATTGGAGATGCTTCCCCCCTTGGAAGGGAAGAAAAGTCAAACTTCAACCAAATTCATCTCCATCGAATTTGAAATCCGAAGGCACCAAAAATTTTATGCCTCGGGGCTTTCCTTTCGGCATCGTCCCTTTTTTTGATTGATCGAGGGTAAAAGATGCGATGAACCGCATCGTCTCTAAGGTGAGGCATTCACTGGTCCAGAGCCATTGATGTCCCACCACTTACCATTTTATAATAATCATCGCGCAGCCAATCGGACGTCGACACGTCAGCTCCCGGTGTACCTCCCATTATCCTCCCTATTCTCCACTTGGTAATACATTAAATTGATTTGGGCAATTATTTAAGTAGCCGTTGGCTTAGAGAATAATAAAGCGAACTCCCTATTAATGATTTTGGGTTCAAATCTCGTTAGATGCTTGAGAAGTAAAATCTCAAATGCACTAATGATGGACCGTACTCGGTCCTGTATATAAAAATAAAAATCATATAGGGAAAGTTTGTAATTTTTTTTTTTGAAAAGTTTTAATTTTCTTGTTATTTCTAAGTAGTGTATCGAAAATCAAAACATTTTGGTGCTAGGCCCCACACTTATTTACTTGATAGAAAGAGAAAACTTTAACTTAAAGATGCTAAATTTTTTAATTCAGCATAATGGGGCTTAATTTATTATAAGTGCACCCATTGCTCGCACATCATTAAATAAAAGTGAGGAATATACTCAGCATCGTGTTCCTGATATACGCTTTAGAAAATTTATCATGGTATCCTAAACGATGAATTTAGGTACGCAATTTTCAAATGATCAAACTTTTTATCTTCCCAAAAAGATGCTAATGTCGATTCCAGTAATTTCTTATAAGCAAAATGATTCGGAAAGATAATTGGAGCATAAACATAACCAGTCGGTGAATTAATTGTGAAATTGTCAATAAATTCTCATTCGCCCCAATTACAAGAATTTTTGTAAATATTAGAAAGGGCAGGATTTTTATTTTTGTCATGTTAATTGTTCCTTTTACGGAAAACAACACAAATGACCCATAAACTTTGATTTGGCATGCAGTATTGCCCATAAAATTTTAATTTATTTAATATGACTTATCAACTTTTATATATTTTCATATAATATAGAGTCAAGGAATTATATCGAAAGTATATTAATAATTCAGAGAATGCACAAACTAATTAAAAATTTGAGGACGAAATTATATATCGAGTCAAAATTTAAGGATCATATTTTTAGGAATGACATTATAAATTAGACTAAAGTTAAGATATAATTAGTGAAATTATCTGATTTATTTTACAACTCAAGGGTCTGACCTCATCTGGTCCAAGTTGGCTCCGGAATAAAGCCCCAACGCTCAACAACCCGGTTTTACTCCACGACCGGCTCCGACGTCTGACCACCTCCTCGTCCCCCCAAATCTCTCTCTCTCTCTCTCGCGGCCTGCGAATTTTTTCCAATTCGCCGTCGCGGAAGGCGGTAACGGCCCGGAGATCCGGCGGCTGGTCTTCCCGGCGATCATCGTCCGAGATGGTGTCTCCGGAGCACACGAATTGGATCTACGACTGCGGCCTCATCGACGACATCGCCGCCGTGGCCGACGGGGATTTCCAGGTCTCCGGCTCCGGGTACACGTGGCCCGTCCAGCCCCTCAACGGATCTTCCATCTTCAGGTCTTCCTCCGATCCCATCCCACCCCACCCCCCTTCGTTTCTCTCGCTTTTAGTTTCCGCAAAATTAGGGCTTTAAGCGGAACGGTAATTTTCAAATCGAGACGATGTCTCCCCGGTCTTTTGAAGGAATTGGAATTGGAATTGGTTGATTTCTATGTTTTTCGAGGAATTCGTTGCCGTTTTGCTGTATCGGATTGGGGTTTAATCTCGGCCTTTGTGGGGGGGGGGGGCTGGGGAATTCCTCAATTCAATAGGAAAATCACTGCTCAGCTAAATTGTCGGCCTCTAATTTTGGGGGAAACGGTTAGTTCAAAGGTTTTTGCTTGAATCCTAGCTCAAAAGGGGCTTATGCACGACACTCCTTGGCTTCAGACAGAGAAGAGAGGAGAGGAGCTGAAGGTGCAGCTTGAACCCGTACTCGTAGCCTAGGCAAGGTCATGCCCTGCCATTGAACTATTTTCGCCAGCTGCGCGAGTGCCTGCTGGCGCAGCCATTAAGGTTGTCTTTACTGTGTAAACAAGAATTGAGTAGGAAATCTCCTTAGGCCATGGCTTTTGCTGTGTTTGTATGATCTCACGTATTGAGTGTGTGAAGGAATGAGACAATATATGGTTCCTGTTTGGTTCAAGAAGATAAGCTTGACTTGCGCTATATCCACAAAGTATCTGAAGAACATTGTTTTTAGTATGATTATTAGCCCAGTCCCTGTCGTTTGTATCATCAAAATATAGTCACTTCAGGGCTGGATTTCTGTTGCCTCCTCTAGACTTGGGTTTTCAGCATTATCCAAAGGAGCTTGCTCTGTCAGGAGTTAACCCTTGCAAATACATTATTGGTTGGTCGAAGTATACTTCCATTTCAACTCTTTTACTCTTTGGTCGCTTTCTGAAGCTGCGCAATATCAGTGAATTGTTTATTTGAAATGACAGGATTCCAAATTCTTAGGACTAGGCACTGATTGGATCAAGATCTATAGATGATTACTTTCTAGTTGGGTTTGCTAATGTAAAGGATTATTTTGAATTGGATGGACCATGAAGGCTTGTGCTGTGGGTCTATTTATTTCTGTGGTATTGAAGTGAGTGTAGCACGTGAGCTGATTTTATATGAGTGAGAATTCACCGTCTTCTATATGCTTTGTTATCTGTTTGATTTCTTAACACTTGTATTTTTTTTTGTAGCACGGAAATTGATGGTTCCTTTGGGGAGTCAGATGGAGTGAAGGAAAATGGCTCAAAAAAGAGGTATATATATCTATGTTAAATTGCAAAACGATGGTTGGAGTTAATTATTCTATATTTCCAGTTTTTCCGAGTTATTTGATATTTTGTGCTGAGCCTGGTCACCATTTAAGAGACCGTTTTGAGTACATGTGAGCAGAATGAAGTATATTTTGGTTCATGATTGCCAACTAGATATTCTTTCTACTGTGGTAATTGAAGACTTTAATTCTGGCTGAATTTGGGCTTAGGAAATGAAGATTGTCACATCCTTCTTTGAAATTTGAACTTGGGTTTTTTGTCAGTTGTGCGCATATCATGTATTTTGCTTTGCTTGAGGAGGCTATTGCAGGGATTGTTTTATGCAGGATTCTTGTTTATTTAATTTGGAGCTGTTACTGCAGGGTTAGAACTGAATCATGCGGCACTTCTAGTTCCAAGGCATGTAGGGAGAAGTTGCGCAGAGATAGACTAAATGACAAGTAAATCTCTCTTCCCCTGTGTACACTCTTGCATGTTTATGCACACACATTGTTCTCGTCACAATCGTTTGCATACATATGCCCTCTCACTTAAGCTTCTTGCTGAAAGAAAACAAAACCATCTCATGCTTTTGACGTAGTACAATGGTATAACTGGTAGGTTTTTGGAATTGGCATCTCTCCTTGAACCTGGAAGGCCTCCTAAGACTGACAAGGCCGCTATATTGATAGATGCTGTTAGAATGGTGACCCAGTTGCGCGGTGAAGCTCAGAAATTGAAGGACTCAAACAGTAGTCTGCAAGAGAAAATCAAAGAGTTGAAAGTGAGTCTGTTATAAACATATGGAGAATTGAATTTATGCATGTTCCTTGCCTTTGTTCAGTTTGAATGTTTTAATTCTATCGAAATATATTGGCTTTTCCCCCCAATTCCAGGAAGCTATTTCTGCATTAACCATTATTTGGAATGGTCGATTGAAATTATTTAGCGTCTCACAATTGCTTTCACACTTGTAGGCTGAGAAAAATGAGCTTCGTGACGAGAAGCAAAGATTGAAAGCAGAGAAGGAGAAGTTGGAACACCAATTGAAGGCCACAAGTGCACAACCTAACTTCTTGCCTCCACCTCCCGCAATGCCTGCGGCATTTGCCACCCAAGGCCAGGCCCCCGGAAACAAGTTGGTGCCTTTCCTTGGTTACCCTGGTGTTGCCATGTGGCAATTCATGCCTCCAGCGACTGTTGATACCTCACAAGATCATGTTCTCCGCCCACCAGTTGCTTAAGTTGCAACATTGGATCATATGGGCTGGCTTTCATTTGGTCCTCAATATTTGAATCAGTTTGTCATGTTTATTGGCTGCTTTAGCTTTCGCTGGAAGTGTACTGACTTCTTTTTGTTGGACGAGTACCATGTGTACAATCAGAACTATCATGACTTATGATGGATTCACTTGTAAATTTCGCCAATTTCTCTAATGTAGCTATTTTCCAAGTTCTATTTCCTGGTGGATTCTTTTTTACATTTTTTGTCTTGCGGCTGTCCTTTAGGCCTTTTAATCAAGGGTATGTTTTTGATCGCATCTCAGTGAAGTCTTGGATGGATTTAAGTACTAATCTTTGTTGGTGAAATTTCGTTATTTGCTTTGAATTTGTGAATAAACTTGTCTCTTTTTAATTTTGAATCTGTTGTTAGCCTTCGTTATTCATCAATTACAGTTTATCTATAGCAAGTCTAACGCAAATCTGACGGTTCTTGATGAATTTGTTGGCAATGTCGACACACTTTCTACAATGGCCACCAATCAAGGGAATCCTATCTTCAGTAGAGGCTTCGTTTCGCCACTGAACCTAGGCATAACTCTAGTCTCCTGATGATCCAAAATTTCCGTCACTGTCCAGGGCTTTGCGTATAATTTGCAACAGACATATTGATGCTATCTCTCGGTTGCTTCATTGGCAAGATTCTTTTGAGTAGCAAATGCTGGATTTGAAGCATCCTTCCGAAATAGTCTCTGACTTCATTTGCCAAAAATTAGGTTCTGTGTCTCTGCAATCCTCGTATAATAGACTTCGCCATAGAAATCTGGGACAGAGTATCAATGCACACAGTAAATTCTCTCCGGATTCGATTATGTAAAGAATGTGAAAAAATTTCCTCCATGTCAACACCAAATATTATATGTTGAAGATTTGGGTGAGACTGTCCTTGGCCTTTAATGGTTTGTCCAAAAGCAAAACAGTATTGATGCAATGCATCTGCCAACTATTGGCATTCTCTAGCTGATGTGAAAGGGTGGGCGATTTCTATTCAGCTTGTTGCCTTTAATGCGTCAAGCCTCTACTGCATTATGCATGAGTACGGATAACACATTTGCCGCAGCAATTGGAGAAAGTGGATTGCCCTGTCGAACATCTCTTGAGGGTTGTAAGAATTGAGTTGAAGAGGCTCTTGATTCATTTGACGCTAAAAAAGTTAACCAATTCACCCAAACATCCACGAAGCCCATCTTCTTGTTGAGACGTCTCATTTGACTCTATCATAAACTTTTTTTTATACCCAGAGAGTTTGGCATTTTCTTTTTCCTTTTCATACGCTCAATTGATTCACTATTTCATGCACGAACAAAATGTTATCTTGAATTTGTCTTTCTTCAACAAAAGCACTTTGTTCCAAGGAAACCAAATATAGCAGCCAAATTTTAAGTCGAATAGCCAGAACTTCAGCAACAACCTCATATGATAAGACTACAATGGCTTCTAGGGCTGTATTGGTCAAGACTTCAGGGTCGGGAGGTGGCTGGCCAATAGCTAGCTCACCTCCCCTTCTGGGTGAGGGCGACCTTGTCCAGCCATTGGCGAGGCTGACCTCCCCTTCTAGATCGGCAAGCTTGATCTCAATGTTGCTGCGTGAGGGCGAGCTTGCCTTGGCCTAGTGACGGTGAGGTGAGCTCATTATTGGCTGATCGCTAGTGCAAGAGGAAGAAGGAGGGAGGAGGAGGAAAAAAGAGAGGAAAAAAAGGAAAAAGAAAAGAAAAGAAAAATTAAAAAATTATTAAAAGGGTCTCCATTGGCACTAATCAATCAAATTTGGCCAGATAGATTGAATTGACGCAATTGTAAAATGTTCAAAACTTAATTGACAAAAAAGAAGAAGGTTTGGGATTGAATTAAAAAAAACTGCAATAGATTTAAGATCATTTTTGGTAATTTTCCCATTGTTTGCCCTGTCTTCAACTTTGTTGATAAATTTTTTTGACACTTAAATGTTAGATATGAGACTAAAGGCCAACCTCTAACTCCACTTGTCAATGATATTGTTAGTTTCGAGCTACAAGACTCACCTCCCCATGCCCTCACGGTTTTGTTTCTCTGGGTTTCACCCAAAAAATGCCTTGTTGGTAGTTAGGACTGGTATGTTACTCTACATTACCTTACCGTCTTTAGGTGATGTGGGATTTGGTCAATTCATGAGCTTTGGTCTGGTTTGTCCCCAAACCAGGCATTTTTGGTTGTGCTTGGCTCTAATACCATTGTAAGGGTTGACTTCAGGCCTCATTTGCCAATGATATTGTTCGCTTTTGGCTGCAGGACTCACCTATCACACGCCCTTATAGTTTTGTTCCTTTGGGCTTTGCCCAAAAAAGACCCTATTGGTACTTAAGACTACTCTTTATGTAGCATGTCATCCCACTGTTTTAGGTAATGTGAAATTTGGTTCATTCCTGCCCCTTTCGTCACCTCGAGATAGAACGTCACTAATTTCCCTAGCAGGACTGAGCTATAACAAGTATGATATGAGATTATGTGAACTACAATTGTGAGGTTTGCCACACTCAAATTGGATATAATATGATCCGAGACATGGTGAAAGATGACTAATGAGTTGCGATATGAAATATAGTAAAGTTGCACACATAATGCTTTGGTTATAGTGGAGATGAACCATCTATGTCAAGGGCTACCTTTTTCATGTGATAGATGGTAAAATCCATTTAATCTCTGTGAGAGGAAGGACATCCACTGAAAGTGGAGATCAAATGGAGATTCTTCCCCATGTGGGCGTACCAGCTTTATGTGAAGTGTTTCTGGATACTCGAACCGGAGTGAGTGTACTTGGTGGTGAACTGTTCATTTCAACATTTTCAAATATATGGAAGGCAAAGATAGGAAAATCTCTTCTGGCGTAGGGCCTGGCCCGAGATGGAGTTCTCTGATTCTGGTCAGTTGGCTTTCATGCCTGACCTTGCTTGTTAAATGGGTGTTTCGCGTTCAAACTAGACCTAGTGACCATGTTCTCCGACCCTAATTTTCATGTAAGAGACCCATATGCAAAAAATCATGTTTTGGCAATTTCCATCAAACCTACATCTTAAGAACTGGAGATAAAGGATTTGAATAACTGGAAAGACTAAGTGAAGTGATGGACATAACGAGAATGGTCTACTCGAGCTGAAATCAAAGATAAGTTCCATATATAAAATAGGCTACGGAAAGATTCCCTTCCCCAAGTTTCCCTAATGGACAATAGCATGCACAAGCCATTGCCTTAATAGGTCCAACACTATGTTTATGCCAAAGTTTATCATCCTCCCCCTCACATCTCATGAATTCCACATAGTGTCACTTTCTTTTATATTTTGTAAACATGTAGGTGACTTGGAAAGGAAGAAAGAGAGCATCCTAAGGGCTCAAATAATGAAAATAACTTGTGTCTTGTTATAGTAGGATTCAGTGAAGAGCTTTGAGGTGGGGCAAAAGGGGAAAAAATAACCTAAGGGGAGCATGAACCGAGTTCATTCCACTTAATTTTCGTGAGAATGAAGGTGATGCAATGTTTAGTTGCAAAAGTTTTCAATAAATCATTTTAGTGTCACTTTGGTAAAAAATATAAAAATGATCACTTAAGTGTCAACACTAATTTTAGATATCAGATATCTAATATGACAATATTTTAACATTTTTTTTCCAATCAATATAGTTTGTTGGAAATCCGATGTGGTAAAGTTTAATGAAAAGTGATCACTTGAGGGTCAATTTTTATTAGAAGCGATCACTTATGTTTTTTAACTTATTGTTGATTTCTCTTTCTTAATGATTGGATCACTTGGTTGGCAATGCACATTGCGTACAAACTTGGAAATGCATACACAAACAATTACTCCATCAATAATAGCTTGGATTTAGGTCAAACATCATTGTATTCAGAATAAGAATGTTTTTACATCAACAAAAACTCCCCAATAAGTCAAAAACCTCCCCGACAACGACCTCCCAACTATATGCAGTGACATTACGGACAAACTTGGCTTCTTTTTTCTACGCAAAAAAAGCCACATATTTAAAAATGTCACGGAGGACATTTTGTTTGAATTTATCGTAGAATGTATTTAAATGACCATTTTTATCCTATATGACACTCGATGATCTGACAAAAAGTTTTGATATTAAAATGAGCAACGTATTGCTAATTATCTCATCACGCTTCACTTAGTAATTAAACAAATACGCAAATGCACAAGGTGCCCGCACTCCCACCACAGGGTGGAGTGCATCAATCCTTAATAAAGAGATTATTCTCATTTAGAAATTCTCACAAATTTTGTCCGACATGATCAACGGACGTAGAATCATCGTAAAGTACCCAAACCGCCGAATAAAAATGTCGAATGTCGAATATACCCAATATTATGTTGTACCCGGCACATGATTTCGAGGTCATTAAACATTTCTTTCTCCAGATACGATAAGATCTTTAGTTTTATAAGCGAAAGTAGTCTTGTAAGTGATGAATTATTATATTGCCATGTCGATTCCAACAAAATTTCATAAAGGCAGAATAATTTACAAAAATGATAAGGTTATATATATATATATATATATATATATATAAATGAAACGACTGGAGAATCCGACCCGCATATCATTAGAGTGGGCCCCCAAAAAAGGCCCAAATTCTCCGAAACCCGTTTACTTCCACGACCGGCTTTGACGTAGGACCACCACCACCACCACCACCACCGCCACCATCTCATTCCCTCCCAATCTCTCTCTTCCTTCTCTCTCCCCTGCGTATAACCTTTGCGCAAATCCTTCCGCCTGCCGCCGGGGAAGGGGCGGGGAATTCCGGGCGTCCGGACCGAGATGGTGTCGCCGGAGCAGGCGAATTGGATCTACGACTGCGGCTTGATCGACGATATCGCCGCCGCCGCGGCGGACGGCGGCCCCTTCCAGGTCTCCGGCTCCGGCTTCCCGTGGCCCGATCAGCCCCTGAACGGATCCTCCATTTTCAGGTACTCCGCGCCGACACGTTCGTCCTCTTTTCGGTTCGCGAATTAGGGCTCGAAGCGGAGTGGTGATGTCTCCGGTCCATGTGATGGGATGCCAATTGCGATGATTTTGAGGAAATCGTGGCCGTATGTCGTACTGTGTTCGGATGGGATTTCGGGCGTTTGCGGTTGATAGGTTGGAGGGCCTTTGTTTGGGGTACAGTGAGCGCTTTAGAGAAATTAGGAGAATTGCTGCGAAGTAGAGAGAAGTAATTTTGCAAAACGCTAGGACATATTGTAAGGACGGTAAGCGATTATCGATTCGATAGGGAAATCGCTGCTCAGCAAAACTTTAGGCCACTGATCTTGGGGAAGGTTCAAAATTTTTTGCTTATGTCCGTTGCCCTCGTCTCTAGAGGGGCTTGTGCACTCCACGCCTTAGCTTCAGATGAGGACCGAGGAGCTGAAGGTGGGGATTTGAACCCTAACTGTAGCCTGGGCGAAGAAGGTTATGCTCTGCCATTGAGCTTTTCTTGCCAGCCGCGCAAGTGTTTGGTGGCGCAGCCATTAGGGCTGTCTTTGCTGCGTAAACAAGAATAAGTGGGAATCTTCCTAGGCCATCACTCGGCTGTAATTTGAGTGTGGGAAGGAATGAACAAACATGAGGTTCTTGTTTGGTTTGAGAAGATGAGTTTGACTTGCATTATATCCGTCAAATATTCGAAGGACATCAGTTTTATATGATTATTGGCCCAGTGCCTATTCTTTGTGTATAGCAAAATTTTATTTTCTGGAGTTGCATTTCTGTAGCCTTCTTTATACTTGGGTTTTTCAGCATTATGCAAAAGGAGCTCCCTCTATCAGGAGTTAAGCCTTGCAAATGCATTACTGGTTGGTGGAAGTAGGCTTCCATTTGCGACTCTTTGAGGGTTTACTAATATGAAGCAGCATTTGGTTGCTTTTTCAAAACTGCACAGTCTGTGAGTCTGTGAATTTGTGAAATTCCTGAGATTCTGCTTAGAATGACAGGATTCCAGATTCTTGGGATGCTTAGGTAGTAACTGGGTGAAGATTTGTAGATGATTACTTTCTTTTTGGGCTTGCTAATGTGAAGTATTAATATACACGGTTTAGACCATGAAGGCTTGTGCTGTGGGTGTTTGTATTTCTGTAGTATTGAAGTGAGTCGTCTGGTGAATGAAGTTACGATGAATTTTTTAGGGTGTAGCATGTGAGCTTGTTTTTTATGATTTAGAATTCACTAACTTCTATGGATTGTGTTTATCTTTTTGATTTCTTACACTTGTATTTAATCTGTAGCGCGGAAATTGATGGTTCCTTAGGGGATTCAGATGGAGTGAAGGAAAATGGCTCAAAAAAGAGGTATTTGCATTTATGTTGAATTGCAAATGACAGTTGGAGTTAAATTGTTAGTGTTTCCACTTTTTTTGAGTCATTTGAAAAATTGTGTTGAACTTCTAGAGTAGTGGAGATGGCCACCGTGTAAGAGACTAAATTCCAAATGTGCTGCATCGCAAGGATTACTTGTTATGGTTTCAGTAATAGCCTCTGAGCACGTTCAATGCTAATGTTGAGGGCATGTGAGCAGAACACTGTGGATTATAGTTGATGTTGACTAATTATCAGTTCTCTCTGTCATGATTGCCTATCTAAATTTGGTTTCTACTGTTGGTAATTGATGACTTCAAGTCTAGCTGAATTTGGGCTTAGGAAGTGAAGATTGTCCAATCCTTGTTGGAAATTTGAACCGGATTTTGTCAGTTTGAAATTTTTTTTGTATTTTGACTTGCTTTAGGAGGTTATTGCAGGTTATTGGTTTATGTATGATTTGTGTTTATCTAACTTGGAGATGTTGCTGCAGGGTTAGAACTGAATCATGCAGTACTTCTAGTTCCAAGGCATGTAGGGAGAAATTGCGTAGAGATAGACTAAATGACAAGTAAATCTCTCTTCCCTCTGTGTGCACTCTTGTATGCATATGCACTCACATAGTTCTTGTTACAATCACTTGCATACCCTTGCCCTCTTTCATAAGCTCTTTGCTGAAAGGAAGTAAAACCATTCCATGCTTTTAACATAGCACAATGGTATAACTGGTAGGTTTTTGGAATTGGCATCTATCCTTGAACCTGGAAGGCCTCCTAAGACAGACAAGGCCACAATATTGATAGATGTGGTTCGAATGGTGACCCAGTTGCGTGGTGAAGCTCAGAAATTGAAGGACTCGAACAGTAGTCTCCAAGAGAAAATCAAAGAGTTGAAAGTGAGTCTGTTATGTTATATAATCATTGTAAGAATTTAATTAAGGCATGTCTTCCTGCCTCTGTTTAATTTGAGCATTTTAAAACCATCAATATTTGAAGGCTTTTCTTCCTCAATCCCATGAAATTGTTGGGCACTGATCATAATTCGAATTGGTTGATTAAAACTATTTGGTGTCTTACTGTTGCTTTCACATTTTTAGGCTGAGAAAAATGAGCTTCGTGACGAGAAGCAAAGATTAAAAGCAGAGAAAGAGAAGTTGGAACACCAATTGAAGGCCATGAACGCACAACCAAGCTTCTTGCCTCCACCTCCTGCAATTCCTGCGGCATTTGCCACCCAAGGCCAAGCCCCCGGAAACAAGTTGGTGCCTTTCATTGGTTACCCCGGTGTTGCCATGTGGCAATTCATGCCTCCAGCAACTGTGGATACCTCACAAGATCATGTTCTCCGCCCACCAGTTGCTTAAGCAACAGTAGATCATATGGCCTGGCTTTCATTTGATCCTCAATATTTGATTCAGTTTGTCATGTTTATTGGCTGATTTAGCTTTTTCTGGAAGTCTACTGACTGCTTTTTCGTTGGAGTATCATGTGTACGATCATAGCTATCATGACTTATGATAATTTCACTTGTAAATTTCGCCAAATTTTATAAGGTAGCTATCTTTCAAGTGTCTTTTTCTAGTGAATTGACCTCTACAATTTGTCGCACAGCTGCCCTTTAGGCCTCTTTATCATAAATATGTTTTCGGTAAGATTTTCGGCTACAAAACGCATCTCATTGAAATTTCGATTATAAAAAACTTCTCTTTCAATCTCTTCAGCCTTCGATATGCGTGTGGGTTTATTGCAAATCTCTGTAAATTTGACAGCTCTTGATGGATTTACCTTTTCACTATCACCCCCAAAAAATCAAGCTTTGCCTTATGTAAAGTTGTTAGAGTACGATTAATATTTAGATTTGAAATCATTGTTTATATATCTGGTACTGGTCATAATTCACGGGAAGGGAGAATTATCAAAAAAGTCTTAAACCTATTGCAATTGTGTTAATTTAGTACTAAACTTTTTTTTTTGGCCAACTTAGTCCTAAACCTTTTACAATTGTGCCAATTCAGTCAATCCGGCCAAAATTGGCCCAATTCAGTCCATCCGGCCAAAATTGGCTGGCCGGTCTTGATGTGGCCCGCCGACCGGCAAACGATTTTTTAATAATTTTTTTTCGATTTTTTTTTTAATAATTTTTTTTATTAATTATTTTTTCTTCCTATCTTCTTCTTCCTTTGGCCTGCGTTGGCTGGCCGGCCAGAGGCGAGGGTCAGTGAGGTCAGCCTCACTGGCCATTGGTGAGGCTCGCTCTCGCTGTGAGGCCATTGGTGAGGCTCGCCTCGCCCGCCACGATAGCGAGGCCACCGTCGCCCGGCCATGGCGAGGTCGAGCCTCGCCGGATCTAGCGACGGCGGCCTCGCCGACGCTAGGCGAGGCTCGGCCTCACTCGTGGCCATGGCGAGGTCGAGCCTCGCTAGATTTGGTGACGGCAGGCTGCCGCGCCAGCCAAGGCGAGGCTCGGCCTCACCTTGGCCATGGGCGAGGGTCGAGCCTCGCTAGATTTGGCGACGGATGAGGCTCGCCCCCGCGGCCACTGGCGAAGGCGAAGCCTCGCCTAGCGACGACAACGAGGCCACCGTCGCTAGATCGGCGAGGCCTCGCCTCGCCTCGGCCGGGCGAGGCCTCGCCGCATTGACGGGCGAGGCTCACCTTCGCCGGTGGTCGGGTGAGGCTCGCCTCACCAGTGGCCGGCGAGGAAGAAGAAGATAAGAAAAAAAAAAAAATTGAAAAAAAAAGAAAAAATTCGAAATTTTTTTTAAAAAATTATTAAAAATCGTTTGCCGGCCGGCCGGCATCCACGTCAGTGCTGGCCGGCCAATTTTGATTGGATGGACTGAATTGGCACAATTGTAAAATGGTTTAGGATTAAATTGGCAAAAAAAAAAAAAGTTTATGACTAAATTGGCACAATTGCAATAGGTTTAGGACTTTTTTGGTAATTCTCCATTCACGGGAACATTATGTAGTTCTTAATAAGAGGGAGAAGGATTAAGGATTTACTTGGTGTGATATATCATTATTGTCCATGGAACCCTCAATGCTGTAGGAGTAAAGGATCTGCGGTACATTTTTATCCAAGATTTCTTTTAAGAAACTGTCAGTAATCTGCCTCCTCTTGGCGCTCTTTGCAAACTCCAAGTGATAGGTCTCTCTGGTACCCTATCGGGACAGTTGCCTACAGAGATGGACGAGCTTGATTCTTTATGAGTGTTACGCTTAGCCGGCACCCGTCCCTTAGTAATATATTAAAGCTGGAACTGTTCCAAGATGGATAGGCTTCCTTTCGCAGTCCACAATGGGTTTTTAATCAGAGAAGTAAGGGGAGATTTGGAGTGGTGGAACAACATTAAATGGCCACCTATGACATTAAGATCAGCCTTCAGGAGAGGTTCCAAGTGTTCATTGCTACTCCACCAAGAAGAGGAGGTTGGCAGGTAAAAAAGAATTTCCTCTCTTCAGCTTTGTCTGTTACTGCATCTAATTCAATACTCAATGATATGGTCTCTTCCACTACTGTGGTGTTCCTTTTTCTTCTTCTTCTTCTTTTTTTAAAGCCTGAAAGGATGACGGGCATTTGTGCAGTCGTTACCAGTTGATTCATTCAGAGAGATTGAAGACAATTGTAATATCGAAAATGCCGACATTCTTCAATGAGCTCTGCAAAATACGTCACTCACAAAAATAAGCAAGAAAGGGGAATGCCAAGGTTAGTGATCAACTAGAAAGCCCTTTCAAAGGCCCTCCAGTGAATTAGGTAGTCTGTACCTAATCGACAAACAAACACTTTGTCTACGAAGCTTTGCTGCTCCGCCTGCAGCAGTTCCTTATTCTTTCATTCTTGAATAGGAGAGGCCTTCATCAATCAATCTTGAGTCACATTCCATCCCCAAGCAAAGCACTTCATAACTTGCTCTGGTAAGATTGGCTCATTAACAAAAAAAAAAAAATGGACTCATTTCACTGGATCAGCTATGACCGTTGCTAGGTTAGGGACAGCTCCGAAGAATGGAAGGAAGACGGATTAGTTTCTTTAAACAGCTGTCCAGACTTCCTCGGCTGCTCCTCCTCGATTGATGCGTCCCCTATTCCTTCCTTATTCATTATAAGAGAATCAACGGCTTGCTTGCGACGATAGGGAGACCCGCGGGAGGGAAGTGGCTTGGCTTCTATATATTCTACCATTACTGAATCCATTTCTTCTATAGAGTCGGATCCCAAGCTGTGTTAAGAGAACTGCTCTCCTGCTCTAGGAGATATAGGGAAAGGAAGAGTTGTGTGAAGAGAGAAGAGACTATTAGGAGATAGTAAACTTCTTTCTTTCTAACCTACGTGTGTGACTGGAGTGATTAGATATAGTACTTCTTTTATTTTTGAGATTGGGAAAGATAGACTGGAAAAAAATATGCTAGTGTCACGGGTCGGTTGATTACGATCAATCAAACACCATGCGGCCTTAGGATTTGTGATCCCAAGTCAGCCTTTTCATGCACACACACAAACACAAGGGTCGGCTGCACAAAGGAGCAAGTATTTTCACTTAAGCTCAATGAGGGGGAGGGACTCCTATTTATACAAGTTTGGATCTTATTCCGGCCGTTGATCGTCCCTTTGATCCAACAGTGGAGTTTGAATCTTGTCAAGTCTACATAGCGGGCCGCTCAATGGTTGCAGGCGTTGGAAAAGCCCATGGACGCATGTAGAAGCAAGATCAGGGTTAGTATGGGCGCTTGACACGGAGTAGGTGAACAATTGGTTGCCCAAGGGCTAGCCAAACATTGATCATGAGTTGGTCACTGGTCATGCACGGGCCTTTGCTTGTATCGCGCATGGACGGATCGTGCACAGTTCACAGATCGTGCATGGATCGATTAGGGCTGTCCGTGAGCAAAGCCCTTGTGCGTGACACGGCCGGATCATGGACGGTCTTGGATTATGCTTCATTCGTGAGCCGTGTCACTAGGTTGTTAGGAAGTGCTTCTTTCTTATCCTCTCTTCACTGCTTGAAGCGAGGGTAAATTGAGTTGAAGTTTTAGGCCTAGGTTAGATCAAAGAATTAAGACTCCAAGATGCCGCCTATCTTCAAAGTCTGTGTTAACACTCTAGAGATCACTCTTTCGATCACCTAATCTCACTAGCCATCGAAAGCTTTCATTTCCCCATCCCATCCATAATCCATTCTTCCCGCCATAAGCTTCTGATCTCCTATTGCCTTATCCCGACGTGATAGCCTGGCCTATCAAACCTTTCATTCCTATCCTAATCCTTTCTTTCTGGCACCCCCTACTCCCTAGAAAGCCTTCCCTACCTTCTTCTCCTCTCTCACTCAAAGCTGCTCTGCTATGTCACCCATCTTCACGGAACAGCACATCTTGTCTCTCCTTTCTCAAATTGCTCGTCTTCCTCTACTCTACTCTACTCTACTTCACTTCCGCTTCTCAGCTTTTGATTGACCGGTTTCGCTCCTTCAGCCAAAACCAGATAATGCTCCACGAGCGCGCCCTAGTATATCTCTTTATGACCAAGCTAGTAATCTTTGAGAAACTCTACAAGGTCCCGTCAGTAGTAGGGAAGACCCAATCTTTGTGAGGCAAGAAAAGTTTTTATTTTATTTTATCAATGGATATAAGGAAAAATAAGTATTCTTATTCCCCAAATATCCAAACTTTTATGCCTAATACTCCAAAGATCATTCGGACTCCATAGGAACAATAATGAAATTTAGCTTGGATGGTTTGCAGAGGAACCCTACCTTTTCTGATCCATTCGACACATGCAATTTCTTTTCCATTGATGCGACTTGCAATTTCTACTTGAATTCCTTTTGTATTTGCCTTTTTCATTGTTTTGAGAAATGAAACTATTTTTTAATAGAATTATAAATTCTACAAGAATATTAGGATGTCCATAAGGGTTTGTAATTCTTGTAATAGCAATGTTGAGTTTTTGGTTAACAAAATGAAGTTCTTTTTGTACATTCATTTGTAATTCTTCGATTCTTCGCGTCCTACCTTCTATTAAGAACTTTGGGAATTTCATATAGATTATGACTTATTGCAACTGTAACCGCAATCACAGAAAAAAGAAACTTCTCTTTGACTTCAGCACTTGAACTTGACTTTCCAACTTGTTGGGAGTAGGCGCTTTCACTAGAACTGAAACTCTATCTTCTATTCAACTCCCTTAACTTAAAGACTTTGAGGGCTTACTTTGTAGGGCTTTTCACTCACGCTACCTGAAAGCTACCTGAAATGAACTAGAAGTAAGCCTTTCTCTAAGCTAAGCCTGCCAGTCGCCAGCCAAGCTAATGCGCCATCCCATCCCTTCCCAATGAAGCTTCCTTTGATTTGAATGAATGAGGAACGAAGGTGTGTGCAAGAGAAAATAAAGCCCCTATTTGGGCATGAGCCCTAGTACATTGACCTCTCGTAGACTTGAAACTCCAGTTTTTTGGCTATTGAAAAAGAAAATCATAGAGATGAACAAAGCCATTTAGATTCTCAATAAGGGAGGAATGAAGGTTACTTAAGTTGAAATTACTTACTCTTTGGGCATTGGAAGGATTAAAAGAGCATTGCAACTATTCAAGGACGAAGAGAGCAAAATTGAAAAGACATTAGGGTAATATAAGTCGCTCTCAAGATTCCCCTAACTCAAGGCGCTTGCTAGTGAGATACTTGATTGGAAGAGAGGAAGAAAGAAAGCTTGAATTGACTCACCAACATTGAAAGAAAGATCAAAGTCCGTTTTCGACATGCTTCAATGAGCTCTAGGCCCATAAAATAAATGCACAAGTGATTACAGCCTATCACCGCCCAAGATATAAAAAATTTGTATGGTTACCAAACGTGTAGTTTTTTTTTTGAAAAACTCATCCAAATAGCCAGAAATTGTGTTAAAAAACAAAATAAATATCATTTGCGCCTAAATGATGTAACTTTACTATTATATAGTAATCTACACGCATTGATTCTATTTGCGTCAGCCAAGTTTAGATGTTTGCCAGCAGGCACCATACATGTGCCCTTTTCTCTCGTACTTATTCCGTGGCTTCCTTTTTGTCAAAAAAATCGAGCTCCACTTCACAGTGCTCCCCAACACAACATGATTAATGCAGTCTCGAAGAACTGTGATTTCATCATTTACTCCCAATTGTCTGGAACTCCAAATGACTCAACACAACAAAACTACAAGAACTTGATGCATCAAGCAAGAGCAACTAAAAGAAGTGGTCTTATATATATGCTACAACTGATTATATACCGTCAGTTATGTACAAAGTCTACTTGGAATTAGAAGCCCACATAGATACTATGTACAATTTCTTCAGTCATTTGCCTCTGTCTTCCACAACCCACAAATATTAACAGTGAACAAGTCTCCCAGAGGAATAAAAGAATAGTTTCCCACCTGCATATGATGAAAAGTGAATACATAAAATTCTGGAATTATCTGAGAAGCAGCAGCCAAAAGAGAATTGATTCCAAGAATCAAGTTTTGCTATAACTCCACCAATTGATGGACCTTGTTTTTCCCAATCCAGCATAGTGTAGAAGAAACAAATAGTTAATCTCATTTAAGTAACGACTTAAATCATCTGCTTTTCTTGGCGTGAGTGCTAGTGTCATACGATTGATTACAATCTTTCACTAATAGGCCAAGCTAATGAACATTAGCCTGAATCAAGGAGACTCAAAAATTAGTTCAGAAGAACGTTCTGTCCTAATGTCAATGAAGCTACACAGTTACAATAACAAGATCCGTCACTAAAGTTAAATCATTGTAAACAACTTTCAATAATCTAAGCACAGGAGGGATATTTTACCTCTAATCAAGCTCATCGCCTTCATCTTCAAAATTATTCTCCATCCTCAAGCCTTCTTTGTTGCTATTTACATTTTCAAGAGGATCCTCCAAATTCATGCCCTCCCTTTTATTTACAGTCTCAGGCCTGGTCTCAGGATTCATGCTAACATTACTATTTACAAAGTCCTTACTTTCTTTGGGCATCATGAGACCATATAGAGCAGTCTCTTCAATGCTATCCTGTTGTGCGACTGCAAAGCCACTGCCTTTAAGGCTGCTCCTGCAAGAAAAATTGCCTCTCTCTGACAATGCGGATGGCTGATGCTGTACTCGTCCATTACTGTTGCTGTTTGTGTTAACCATTCTGAGTAAGAAAATCAATCTGTCAGAAAACCTACCCCTCATGATAATTAGACAAAGCACCAACCAAATGATAAACTCTAAAAAGACAAGCAATGCACATGATGCAAGAAGCTTTATGATACATCCATTCTAAAACAGATGACTGATAGCAAGTAATGCGCACAAAGAAACATATAGAAAGGTTGTGATGCAAAATTTGGAAAAGAGTTAGGAAGTCAATGGAAACCTGGCGTGTTGATTCTTGGACATTTGAAGATAGTCAAAAACTGGAACTAAGTCCTTTGACCTTGCTTCAATTACGTGGGTTGAGATCTTTTCAATCTCAATCTCCCCTTCTGAAGCATTTTCTTCATATGAACTGACGTCTTCTGCCAACATTACCTGGAAGATGATCTGGCAAATATTTAAGGAACCAACAAGAAGTTACAATCTCAAAGCAAACAACAGAGCAAAAGTTGAAAAAAAAAAAAATTAGCAGCAGCCAATCATCAAAATTCAGAAGCATGCACAGTACCCCAGGTTTTGCCCATGATGGTATCTGAGCTTGGTGCATCTGAAGTTCAGCTTCTGAAATATAAAAATGATGCTTTTCCTCAGAACTAATCCTCATCTTTGCTGCCGCATCTATTCCACCAACAGAATTGCAACTTTCCTTGATGATTCCTTCAGGGTATATCTTCTTGCTATCTGTACTCCCATTCTCACCATATATGTCGAAGTTGTCTTCCCGTTCTCTCCTGGTATGTTTCTGACATATATTCCATTTCTGAATTGCCTCAACCACCATTCTTCCATCACAATCTACTGATGATTCATATGCATTCCCCACTTCAGCCAGTGTTGACATGGGATCTAGTCCAGTTGACACTTGCAATGCATACTGTATCATACAACCAGAAGGGGAGAATACTAGTAGATGGTACTTAGACTTTGAGGAATTTCGATCTGCATAAGAGTCACTCCTTTTGCAAATGTGAAAGCATGAAGCAATAGCCCCTGGCAGGGAATGAAACCTGCCCGTTGCAACTGCAGTTGCACCACTTACGGTGCCTCTCCATCCGTTGCTTCCATTTCTTATTCTGCTTATAGCAGAGAGTGTAACTGGATTGCCTGCCACACAAACATTCTGTTGACTAGGCATTTGTAAGTCCGCAGTAGGTGGCCAGCGAACTGCTGACTTAGTTGCAACACCCAATCCACCATTCTGAGCAGCAAAAGTTGATTCGGCCGACTGAAAAGTAACTGATCCTCCAGAAGGATCAATAGCAAACAGGTGACTTGTTCCCCTAGAGGAGCTAATCATTATCCAACAGCTGTCATCACTAAAACTTATATCCTGGATAACCTGAGAAAGGGAACCATCAAATTAATATTGGCGAATACAAACTCCCTATTTCCCCCTACCTTTTGGTTAATCTAGTGATTCATACCTTTTTTTTTTTAATGGTCGAAGATTCACACTTGATAATAGCTAAAAGTGGTAGGTTAAGCTAGTAAATCATACTTGCTAATAGCTGAAATTCAACAGAAAGAAATAGCATTACTCACAGCATTGGTGAAACCACGTTGCAACCGGTAGAGGTGTACACAAGATGATCCCACATCAAACGAAGTGGAGGTTCCAGCAAACACTGGCGTTATTTTGAAGACATTTATGTTGTGACCTGTGACTGAAGCAGTAACTAGAATGGTCCCACTAGGATCAAAGCACAATGCAGAAACATGGCTCTTGTGTGCCTTAAACTGCGCAACCACGGATTTACTTATGATATCCCTCACAATGACCTGGAAAACCATAATGAAAAACAAGAGGGGAAATGACATAATCATTGGGCCAGGAACCATCCATTGAACAATCAATCTGTTAAACAAAAATAGAGAAGCTAATCCAGATATTAACCTACAAGAAAAACCATGAGAAAAACCGTACATACCATCCCAACATAATTGGCATCTTGAGGATAACCATTGACCACTCCCACGCCATTCCGGCCACAATTCCCGGACTGTGGAGAGCTGCTATCAGGTAGAAGGTCAGAGTAATATCTGGATAGCTTCTTATAACCCATGTCTCCAAGAGTCACAATCCCAGCTGCAAGATGCTTGCTTGATTCTTTGGCATAGTGCGCCGCCAGGCTGCCGTTTGAAACCAAACCAGAAGAGCTCGTAGAAGATTGGAGAGGCTGTGGAGTGACACGTCCACTGTTTGAAATTACAACTGGACTTCCACTATAAGCTAACCACCTAGGGCCCACAGCCAGAGGCCCATAGCCTACACCACTAAAACCAGGAGAGCCCGAGATGACAGGATTTGTAAGAATAGTATATGCCCTTTCTAGAGATGCGGCGTGAAAACAGTGTATCTGCAATTAATCGAGTTTTTTATGAGGGTCGGTAATGCAAGAGGCTACAGTGATTATATTTCTTATTCTAGAAGCGTACCTGAGCTGCTTGAGAAATAGCAACAACCCGAGAGCTGCACCTCACAGAATAAACAGCTGATCTGAACTTTAGAACATGTACATATGATTGAGACCTCAAGGAATAAAACCGAACAGTAGTAGGTACAAAAGTATTATCATTATTGTTAGGTATGTTTCCATTATGGTGAGTGGTGAACCCATCCTGGAAGTTAGTGCCTCCTGAACTGTCACCACAGAGTACCAGCAGGGGTCGGCTCTCACAAAACTTGTCCTCCAATTTAGTTGATGAAATTGGATTGGGCAACACTTGCATGAATGAGACAGGACCATCATGTCTAGATACTAGGTCGCGCACATCATCAGCTTCTTCGACATCCCAAACTTGGAAGCCAGATCGGTATCCGAGCAGGAGAACTCTCCTATTAACATCACCTTTACCCTCTAACTTGTCAAATCCAGCCCAGAGCACCTTTATTACACCAACCAACAAAAAAAAAAAAAAAAAGATTAGACACTCACAACTAAATTCTCAACTTACAATACAGAAGCTTCCAAGGCTAGCCACAAAAGAGGCAATGATTAAAACTAGAAGTTACAAAGAGAAAGCGCAAGGAGATTAATGTAAGCTCTTTCAAAATAGGAAAATGAGGTCAGCATCGCAGGCAAAACAGAGCCAGTGTCAAAACTTCTTACGGCCCAAATGTGATCATCAAACTTTGTTTTTCCTTCACAAATGCAGAAAAGCACAGTTGAAGCATAACTTTACAAGATTCATTAAAGATCAAGTAGTAGCTGTCATTCTCCTGCGGGCATGAGATATCTCCAGCAGCTACACATGATGAGAAATACAAGGTGGAAATGACAACTCCAGTAACTTCTCCCAGCAAATTGCTGGAACTGTTAATTCCCTAAGAAATGGTTATATCCATAGTTTCCAAATAATTCTAGTGATTTTCACATGACAAAGAATCAAACAAAAATCTCCATCTCAGTAAACAACGTGGCACCAATTACTAGAATTGGACATATGCATTTAATTCTATGGAGATTTTATCTACAAGAAGTCCTCCTGGTCCAACTCGTTGCTTAGAATTCAGCCCAGAGGAGCTTAGAACTAGCCCTTCAATCAGGAAAAACGTAGTAACAAAAAATTAAGATGAGGTGTCACCACATATACACATCTTCTAAAACTTTCACCTCAAAAAAAAATCTTATCTTGCTTTATGGTTTTCATGTTTTAAAAAACAGGACTCAAAGAATTTCCACCTCTCCCCGCCACCTAGCAAGTAAAGAGGCCATCTCCTCCGGCCAGTGACAGAAACTATACACATCAGCCCTCCATTGGCGAAATAACCAAACAAATTTAGATGCAGAACATAGTGCACTCTTTTAGTTAAGAAGGCATTTGACCCTAATGTGCTCCCTATTACTATTACCAAGATCATGATCTATTTAAGCTCTTTGCCGGTACACATGTAGCCCTGGTACAACTGAAGGAATGCTCTTCAAGAATAGTGAAATTGAAAAGGAATAGGGAGCCGACGAGCATGTTATTCAATCCTAACGTCATCTACATCCATGCTTATCATTTGGCACAAGAAAAGCAGAAATGACATCACAATAACAACAAAAAGATCTCTGGCCAATTTATCTCACAGGTCATGCGGATCATCTGCGGCCCAAATCAAACATTTCCCTTCATTATTGACTAGAAAATAAGCACGCGCCATGTCAAAAAAAGACAAACCTATTACGAGCTCAACGTACAGCACAAGACCTTCGAATAAACAAAAGATAATTAACAAAGTCAATTATTGTTGGCATCTTCTGATTGTCCGCAATCTGAATTCTTACTTGAGATTAACGATAGCAACTAATGACAAAAGGGCATGTGTTTTGCAGAGAGGACAATGCCCTCTTCTTGCATCAGCTAGATATTGCAACCGGAGAATTATATTAAATACAGCATGTAAGGAATCTACAACCAAAAAAGTCAAAGTAATGACGGGCGGTGGCCGCTTTCCCAATATAGATGAACATACCAAAAGAAGTAAATTCTCCATCCTAGTTCAACTATATCTGTCTCCAAGGATACTAAAGCTTCATTTACCCAAATTTATGCATACTAAAGAACTAAGATGCTGCATGTTCATCCGATACAACCAAAAGATCAGCTTATTCCGTCTGCATGCTCTCGAACTTGACTTCGAGTCAGCAACTGGCTCCCCACTTTTCTCGCAAGATCACACCATCCCAGGCAACTCCCTCCCAAAAATTTTGCTACCCCTTCTAATGGACAACATCCATAGTAAGATAACACTACACCTTCTACAAGGTAGCCACCGAGCTCCAGAATGCAGCATTTCCAAAGGACATCGCTTTTAACCTCGACATACTGATTATGCGTGACCCTATTCGTCATTACTCCTCAATTATAAGAAAATCAGATGGCAGTACAAAACCGTAGCATGGACAAGCTAAAAGCTTCGATAAAACAAACAGGCTAATGTAAATTCAGCAACTTTTACCAGATCATGGCCAGAATCATCATCCCTATCCACGATCGACGACGCCACCGATGCCGCGGACCGCGCCACGGTCGAAGCCCCCGAGGAAACGATCCTCAAGTAACTTGAGATGGCGCGAAACGAGCTAGGGATGAAGCCACTGACCCGGCCCGATCGCGGCGAATTGTCGCCGCGGGTCTTCTGGCCATCGCTATTCCTCATCCCCGAAGCCGGCGAGATCAAAGTCAACAACAACCAGGGCACAAAAACCACCGCCGATTCTCCGAGTTCTGCTATAATCATAACCCCGGGCTGTTTCTTCTTCTTCACCACCACCCCCAAAAAAAAAAAAAAAAAAACCCTAAATTTCAAGAAACAGCCCAAAGGGATTCAATTTCAGGTGACGAATGTCTCCATCCCTCCTCAGAATCTTCGACAACACACAAATTTAAAGAATGCCAAAAAAAAAAAAGAAAAAAAGAAGAGCAAAACCAAAACCAAACCAGGTTTTTTTTTGACAAAAAAACCAAACCAGGTTGAATCGGAATCGAAACAATCGGAAACAAAACCCAAGAAAAACGCTTCGGGATTTCTGTCGCGTTCCAAAACAGCAGCGCACGAAAATCAAAGCTTTTCTCACGACCAAGTCTCTCTAGCTTCCCCTTTCTTCACTTCGATCAATCAATGGACAATGGAGAGGATATGGTACAAATTTCAATCAAATTAATCAAAAAATCATTCGAAGCAAAAAGGAAAAAAAATAAAGGCTGGGCTTTGGTCGGGAATTTGAGGAAATGAATATAGTTTTTCTTTTTTTAATAATCAGATAAAAGGCATCGAAATCGGAAGGCGAGAGAATATAGCAATCGTCACGAAACAGGGAGAGAGAACACAGGAGGGAGAAGAAGAGAGAGAAACAGCGGAGGAGAGAGAGAGAGCGAGAGAGGGAGGGAGGCAGAGAGAGGATAACGAAGATGGGTGACGTCATAAATAAAGAAAATAAAAAGCGGGACTTTGGTTTACGTATCGCACCGCTCCGTTTCTCTCTATCCCGAGTCCTTTCCTTGCGGCGTAAATATTACTATATATTGCCGAGAAAACCGGGGCAATTTATTTTCATTTGCATTTTTGTATTATTATTATTATTTTTTTTTTTTTTGGTCGGTATTATTATAATTATTATAAAAGAGGTTCTTTTGTGTTTCCATTGATGCGTAGGCTGCCGGTGGCGAATGGATGATGATGGGCTCCTCGTCGTTGAACCAAAAACGACGACTTTCCTGTCGCACGTCTCGTAGCTGTAAGGTTTGGTCGCATCGGATCACAAAAATTCCACCTTAACATCGATCAGATGTACGTCATTTCTACGTCAAGAACTCTACCTCGACGTCGATCGAATGTACGTTTTATACCGTCGTTACTCACACCAACTCTCGAGCCAAAAATAAAAAAGAAATTTCAACACCAGAGAAACAAAATGGAAGGGAGCAATGGATTGGGAATATACCCTTCTAACGGGACGGTTTTGCACGGAGAAATAAAGGGGAACAATCCAAAGAAAGAAGATACAAAAATAGAAATTGACGGGTCCGTGTCGTGGGTATGGACGAAAACGACGATTGACATGAAATAATACACGGTCGCAAATCCTACGGCCTTGATCACGGGAATACAGTGACCACGATGTTCTTTCTTCCCTTATCTCCTGCTGCGTACGGATTTGACCATTTTACCCAGACCGTGAAGGAATCCGAGCGTGAAGGAGGAGGAGAAGACATGTACAACTTTTCCTCCAAGCAAAAAAAAAAAAAAAGTCCTTCCTTGCCGCTCAAGCGTGTGAGACCGGGACGACGTGCACATCTCAAAGCTATGTCCAACTTGCGTGCCACGGCAGAATCCGGCATCGCAAATCGCGTTCGGACTCCACCTAACTTTTCTCGAGAATCTCGGGCGTACGAAATATTTCCGCTAAATTACGTCCCGAGCTTTGCCCCCTCGGGAGCTCGATCCGCTTCATACGCCGTCTTCTTAAATGCCGAGCCAGCCAGCCAGCCTCGCGGGATTACGATGACGAGCGCTTGGCTAATCGATGTTGACAGATCGCGCGGGCGAAGCTTTTACTAGATCTAGGAAATTCAATGCTAAAAGATTTGGTTTCTCCTTTTCACGGACGTCAGACGTGCAGAAAGGAAGCTTGGCCAATTAGGCCGGAAGGACCCGCTACGATTGGGCCCTTCCTTGAGAATGTCCGCAAAAGGAAACGAGAGGAACGAAGGAAATCCGTGGGATCTGCCTCCATGGATCGCTTGCGGAACGTGCAGTGCGTGTTGACGACGAAACGCAAACCGCACGCGTGTTCCCTGCCTTCGCCCGATGTTTGTAGCCCGTCTTTTTCTCCTGGTTATGACCTTTTTGCAAGAAAAATGGTTGATTGTTAAGTCATGTCGGCTAAACCCCATTGGGCAGTTCGATGAAATCGATACTACTTGACAAGACGATGTAACTAGACCTTTAACACCGCTATAATTCACGACTTTCGTATATTTCGTACACTTGTGGACGATTTTATCTATCGTATCAATTTGCTCTTATTACGGGAGATCTGCTATCACATTTTGTTTTTTTTTTAATATTTGGTGTATCTCTTATTATCGATTATGATTTTCTTTTTATTTTTTTAGTTAGTATAATATTAATGGATCGCTGGAGAAGCCGGATCTAGAAGCACCCGAATTTAATGTTTGGGACATTTGTAATTCCATGGTAATTTCATGGATCTTTAATTCCCTTGACAAGAGTCTACAAGGAAGTGTAGCATATGCAGAAGAAGCAAAAGTACTATGAGACAAGTTGAAGGAGAGATTTGCTCAGGGTAACGGACTTCGCATCCATGAGATCAGAACCGAGATCGGGCTCCTACAGTGAGGACTCTCGGTGTGGCTGCAAGATACGCAAAGAAGAAGGAGGTGGAGAAGATCCACCAGTTTTTCATGGGCCTTAATACTAAGACTTATGGGAATGTTTATTCTCAAATTCTCAACCTCGAGCCATTTCCATCCTTCGGTAAGGTTTATTCAATGATCACACAGGAGGAATGCCAACGATCAATTGCCTGGGGAAGAGAAGAGAAAATCGAGGGCGCTGCTTTTTTAGTTGGAAAAGCAAGCTCAAGGAAAATACCATTCGAGAAATCTAAATATGACCATTGTCCGAAGATTGGGCATGAAAAAAGTCATTGCTGGGAGTTAATTGGATATCTTCTTAATTGGGAGCCAAGGAAGGTGTGAAGGCATGCAAAGGGAACCCTTCCATAGTGGTTGTGCATTCTGCACAGGCTAGTGTGGTCGTTCTAACACTATTGTTGATGTCAATCGAGAAGGCTTGAAAGAGACCGAAACAACAACAACAATTAGTAGGGATCAATATCAACATTTGGTCAATCTACTCACAACGATGAAACCACCCACTTCGAATGATCAATTCACAGGTAAGGTCAATTGGCCCAATGATGTGTCCACAAATTGGATTATAGATAGTGGTGCCTCCGAACATATGATGAGGTAGCTTTCTCTTCTAAATCAACCAAGGAACATCACAGGTGGATTTCCTATTCGAACTCCTGATAGAAAAGTGACTCATGCCATCAAGAGAGGCAATGTTCATTAAGCCCTAATATTATTTTGCATGATGTGATATATGTTCCAAACTTTGAGTGCAATCTTATTTCTGTCGGAAAATTGAGTTCAGAGATTTGCAATGCTCAATAACATTCTTCTCTTCTTGATGTGTCATACAGGACCTACCCTCGAATAGATCAATTGGAGTGGGTGATCTTCGAGAAGGTGTTTAGCATGGGTGCCATGGGTGCACGTTCAGCTTTTTCAGCAATCAAGGGACAAAATATTAACATCTGGCATCAACGATTGGGGCACCCATCACGGCAAGCTTTAAATTTGATCGCCGGTATTTGAATAAATAAAGAAGGGGTTGATTTGTGTGATGTTTGTTGTAGTGCAAAACAAACCCGTTCCTCTTTTCCTTTAAGGCTCCGTTCGTTTCGCGGAAAATATTTTCCCTGGAAGTCATTTTCCAGGAAAATGACTCTATTTTCCTGTTCGCCAAAATCTAAAATTTGAATGGAAAATATTTTCCACCGTTCGTTAGCTCATTTAATTGTTTGGGAAAATTTATCAAAAATTGAATTTTAATATTTTTAAATGACCAAAAAAATTATTTTATTCATTTATATTTTTTAAATGATTTTTTAATTATTTATATTTTTAAAAATCGAAATTTTTATTTTTTATTATTTATTATTTTTTTTCTTTTCCTTCCTCCTCCTTCCTCCTTCCTCTGCCGTCGCCTCCTCCATCCTCCTTCTTCCTCCTCCTTCCGCCGTCGCCACCTCCTTCCCGCCCGACGATGGCCGGCCGCCCGTGGCCGACCAAGACACGGTGGCGGATTCGGCGAGCTCGAGGCTCGGCCGATCTCACCCGAGCTCGCCGGATCGCGACGAGCTCGAGCTCGCTGGATCGGCGAGCCGCGAGCTCCACCGCTAGATCCGCGAGCCGCGAGCTCCGCCGCTAGATCCGCGACCTCATCGCATCACCCCAAACAAGCATAACCAAATCCCCAAAATAGAGTAACGAACGAACACACGAGCAAGCACGTGGAGCACTAAAAAAAATCCCAAGGAAAGGAATCGGGGGCAATCACCCGTCCATCGGAAGCCTCGCACCGCACGACGAGTGGCCTGGACGGCGGGCTCCCCGTGAGCCTCCCGGCGCCGCCGCGGTGCTCTCTCTTGAGCCGGATCCTCCTGAGTGGCTTCGAACCGCCGGGGAAGCGGAGCGCCGCGGCAGTGGCGACGACCAGGCCGGAGCAGGCGGGCAGGAGCGGCCGGGGAGGGCGGAGAATGAGGGATGCTTCGCCCATCATCAGCGTCAAAGGAGGAGGAGGAGATCAGAAACCCTAAGCTTTTGTGAGAGAGTGCAGAAATGAGAAGGAAAAAATAGCGCGCGCGAGGGAGAGTGCGAGAGGCCAGGAAAATGTGTTCCTCTTTTTCAAAAGAGGAAAACATTTTCCTCAATGTCAAGAGAGAATTTTCCGTTGACTGAAAAATGTTTTCCTTGACCATGTATTTTCCGCCCACCCGAACACCGGAAAATCCAGGAAAATATTTTGCTGGAAGTTATTTTCCGCGAAACGAACGGAGCATAAGTAATAATAAAGCCGGTGGATGTTAATTTGTTGCATTATGATGTTTAGGGGCCATATCAAACAAGATCTCTCTCCGGTGCACATTACCTTTTTACCATCGTTGATGATTATAGTTGAGCAGTTTGGGTTTATTTGATGAAGGAAAAATCAGAGGCATACAAAGTCTTTGTTAATTTTTAATCATATGGTAAAAACCCAATTTGGTCAAGTAGTTGAAATAGTGCAGAGTGATAATGGTTGTGAATTTCTTTCTAATTCCATCAAGGATTTTTTCTCCAAACATGAAGTCATACATCAAACGTCATGCACCTACACGCCACAGTAGAATGGGCGAATTGAAAGAAAACTCCAACACATCCTCAACATAGCACCGGCACTTCGTTTTCAAGCAGATCTACCAATTCATTTTTGGGGTAAATGCATATTAACGGCTGCTTATTTAATTAGTTATACTCCAACAACACCGTTATTGTCTGGAAAAATGCCTTTCGAGCTTTTGTTTGGAAACCTTCGGATTATAGTCATTTGCAAGTTTTTGGCGCACTATGTTATGCCCACAAAATGTTGAGAGGCAAAGATAAATTCGAAGAAAGGGCAAGAAAATGTGTATTTTTGGGAAATCCATACGGTACAAAGGGTTGGAAGGTTTTTTATTTGGAAACTAAAGAATTATTAGTATATCAAGATGTTGTTTTCTATGAAGAGAATTTCCCATTTGCTCAACAACCAGCACATGAGAATCAAGAATCTCTTCCTCTTTTGACACCAACCCATGAGCTAGATCCTATTGATGAAGGGCGGAATCAATCTCAAGGGGAGGAAGAAAGGGTACCAAGCCAAGTTTGTAAAGAAAAAGGTAGATAATGATGCAAGATTGTGATAGTACCGCCCATGTTCAAGAGCAACCCAGCGAGCAGCCTGATGACCAAATTCCAATCCCAAATCGCCCTACACGATAGCAAAGATAGCCAACCCATTTGTGAGATTATGTGTGCCACGCGTCCAAGCAAAGACCCCAACTCCCTAGCCCACTTCATTGATAGCTTTAGGTATGGTCCATCCAATCGAGAAGTTTATTTCTTATGAACAATTAACTAAGCCTCACCTCGTTTTTTTAGTTGTTGTGAATTATGATATTGAGCCTGGGAATTACAATGAGGCTATTAAAAATCCTTTGTGGAGAGAAGCGATGGTGGTAGAAATTAATGCCCTCAAAGATAATAAGACTTGGATTCTAGCAACTTTGCCGGTGGGTAAGAAACTCATAGGGTGCAAATGGGTTTACAAAATTAAGCGTTGAGCTAATGGCAGTATTGAGCGATATAATGCTTGTCTTGTCGCCAAGGATTCACTCAAATAGAGGGCGTAGACTTCCATGAAACCTTCGCACCAGTGGCTAAATTAGTCACTATATGATGTCCTCTTACAGTTGCATTGGCTTGTAATTGGGAGCTGCATTAGATGGACGTCAACAATGCATTTCTATGTGGCGACTTTGATGAGGAAATTTATATGAGGCTTCCACTAGGTTTTACAACAACCGATTTAAATCGGGTATGTCAATTACAAAAGTCTTTATATGGTCCTCGACATGTAATGCATTGAGGGAGTACGGTTTTGATCAATCATTATTAGATTACTCGTTATTCACATATTCTCATGATGGTACTTTTCTAGTTGTGTTAGTATAGGTTGATAATCTCATCTTGGTAGGCAATAATTCCAAACAGTGTGCGGCATTCAAAGAGTATCTTGATGAGCATTTTCTTATCAAGGACCTTGGGCAATTAAAATATTTTTTGGGAATTGAAGTAACAAGAACGAATTCATGATTATTTATGTGCCAAAGAAAGTATGTATTTAACATCCTATCGGAATGCGGCATGCTAGTAGCTAAACCGACAACTTATCCAATGGGGCAACAGCATCGGTTAGCTATAGCTACTGGACCTACCATGACATACCCAAGTCGTTATCGTCGATTAGTGGGACATCTACTTTATCGCACCATCACTCGGCCTGAATTATGTTATTTTGTCCACATACTTTCCCAATTTATGCAGGAACCAAAGGAGCAGCATTGGGAAGCAGTTATACGAGTTCTTCAATATCTCAAAAAAATTGAGGACAAGGGATTCTATTATCAGTCTCGACTTTACTCAACTTGATTGCTTTTTGTGACTCTAATTGGACAAGTTGCCCAATCACTCGGCGATCAGTTACTGGTTATTTTGTCATGCTTGGTGTTTGTCCCGTGTCTTGGAGCACCAAGAAGTAGACTATAGTTTCTTGGTCCCTTGCTGAAGCTGAATATCACACTATGGCAACTGCCATTAGTGAATTAATTTGGTTGCACACTTTACTTGCCTATCTTGGGGGTACTACACGACAAATTGATGAGTATTTATTGCGATAACCGAGCTGCCTTGCATATCATGGTGAACCTAGTATTTCACGAACGAACAAAGCACATCGAGATCGACTACCACTTTGTCTGCAAATATGTGCAATCAGGCGTCATTAGAATTGAGCATGTGCCCACTAAACTTCAATTGGTAGACATTTTTACTAACACACTGGGTCGAGATTGATTTGCATTTCTCAAGTTGGGCACTCATAACCTCCATGCGGCAACTCAAGGGGAAGCATTACGAAAGATCTGCTAGAGATCACATTTTGTTTTTCTAATATTTGATGTATCTCTTATTATCGATTAGGATTTCTTTTTTGTTTTTTAGTCAGCATAATATTTGGTGTATCTCTTGGAATTAGCTAGAGATATTGCGTACATTTTTTTTCCTTCTCTTTTTTTTTAAGCAATATATTGCATAAATATTTGTATTGTACGTTAAGCAATGCAAGTGAACGACGATTCATTTTAGCTCTATTTTTGGATAGATGTGATTAGGGCGACCCTCGGCCGAGCCTGAGTTTCGGCCAAAGCCCGCGCACGACAACTTCCTATAATATAAACGTTCAAGTCAGGTTAGACTTTCTTGCTGAACGCCTTTCCCAAAGCTCATCCAAAAAAGCATTTAGGCCCTCATAGCTCGGGTCGCCAAGTCCACGATCAGATCTATTTGGGGGCGGAGAATTACCAAAACCCGGCCTTGTAAACAAAATGAGCCATTTTGTCTTGGAGGTAGCGAGGATTTTGTCTTGGAGGCAGCGAGGAGAAAAATGGCCGATTCATCTACCGTTCAAATTGTCGCCAGTCGTTAGATGTTAGAAGGATCGCAAAAACAAATGTGGGACCGTGTCAAGCACCTTAATTATCTCTACTGCTCTTCTCGGATGCTTCCACCCCAGCCAGTTTCTGGAGATGAGCGATTACGGATTCTGTACGATTTCCACCTAAAATCTGATACATGCTCATTGTTTTTTGAATCCTAGAACCTATCTGTCATAAGTTTTAAGATCAGCTTCAAGTTTTATTCAAATTTCACGTGTGTTATTAATTGAATGATTGCAATGAATTTTTACCTATAATTGCCATGGTTTCCTATTACAATCCACTTACCATAACTTATATATAGATACACGAATAATATGAAATATCAATAAAACAAAAGTTTTAATTATGAAATGGAAGCTCGGACTAATAGTTTCAAATTATACACTCATCATCGGACGATATGGAATACCGTAAGATTATGCAAAGGTATAGATTAAGAAAAACACAAAAACTTGTTTCATATTAAATTACCTATCGAAGCAGATACCCCAATTTTGGTACTTTAAAACCTAGAATTGGATAGTGTCCCATCGATCCGGTTAGTCGATTCTAAATTCTACCCTGAAACCATAATCACCTTTATTAGTTTTGGCTTGCACTAGGGCCATGCAAGCAGACTAAGGTCTCGTAGCTAGTTGAATATAATCCATTTTTCATCACAAGTACTGAGTAAATTATTCAATCTATTCTTGATAAATATGATCCGCTTCTTTAATATCTACTTACAATTGGCACACGCCTTGTAGATTAATGTCATAAGCCATTTTCTTTTTTGTTCCCACGATTACTGAAATTACAATTAAAATGAAGTTGCGTACCAATATTATTGTTTCATGAATGACTTTAGTGTTAGGATTTGTGTTCTTTTTATTTTCTCTTTTGCAAGTCGCTGCTCTAGATCGCTGGCATTTGCATAGAAAGCTTTCTTTGCCAGCAAAATGCGTTTCACCTACTCTGTGCGTCGCCATAATTAATCATTATGGAAATTAATTAACATCGGGGAGTGGTATGGCATGAGAAATGATCATATGTCGTAATTCCAATTTAGACACATGTATCCAATTTTCAAATTAAATTAACCCCTTGCAATCAAAGGCTTAAGGCTTTTCCTTTCACATGCCTATTAGAAGTTCGAACCAATTCCAACCCTCATTTACTTCGCCAAAAAGAATGACTTAGAGCTTTTTAAAAAATATTGTATGAAATAATTAGTTAATAAAAAATATCTTTAGTATCAACGATAATTTATGTCTAGATATTTTCGTGAACAGTAAAAATATTTTTCATTACGAGTGATTATTAAAAAATTATTCTTTAAATTATTCATCTTCCACAAAACAAATGGATTCTCTATTATAAAAAAAATAAAAAAAAAAATCATCTCCCTTATTGTCCAAACTATACCATGTCTCAAGAGGGATAAACATGTGAGAATATTCTTAGAGCACGAATACATATTTTCTAGTTCACATAATTAAAAAAATATAATTATATTGATAACTATCTACATCGAATCATTATCTAGTCGCTACTTTTTAACACAATAGTCAAAAAGATAATGCCCAATATCAAAGTTCGGTGAACCTATGCCTTTTTCTCCCCAAACAAACAAATAAAAAAATGATTTTTCCTTATCCTTAATTAGTGCCGTGGCCCATCGCCTTTCGCAATTTCGAAAACAAAATCTTTTTAGCTGTTTATCATTATCACAATCATGAAAGAAAGCAGGAAGAATAGGCGGAAAGACTTAAGACGTTCGAGCGGGCCATTAGAAAGCGATGGCTCGCTGCCCTGTCCTACACCGAAAATGCCAAGGCATCGACCAAACTATAAATAAATAAAATGCAAAGGACGTGTTTGTACCGCATCGTGTCGACACAGAGGCTCGAGGAATGGATACGCGAGTGCGATTTGGATTCGAGATTGGAGTTCGAAACAATCTCGTACCATTAGAATAAACTAATTTCATGTCTATACATAATATTGAGCTTGCACATTTCTTATTATCAGTTGAGACGAGCGAAAGATAATTTGTGTATTATCCGAACATTATAACAAAAAAAAAAAAAAAGTTCATGGTAACGAGTTTATAGCATCTCGTGAAACTCGCGAAATCAGGCCGTCGATTTTATTTTATTTTTTTGACTTTTTGTATTTTCCAGACCAATTTTAGTCCCGCAAATGTATTTTATGCTACCTGGTACACTTGCAATGGGGGATCTGTAGACTATGCACATGGGCTTGAGCTGGGCTCAGCCTGACGGACATGGTGGGGCCCATCTGATTTTTGTCCATTTGCGTTGATTAGGCCCGAGCCTTTATTACCAGCAAGAGGCAGCCACTTTTGTCATGTTGTTTTTCTTTTCTTTTCTTTTTCTTCTCTTGTTTTCCCAATTTCCCGCCGCCCGGAAGAAGGCGGAATATAATATTCCTTTTCATTTTTATGTTGGATTTTCAACCTTTCTTTCTTTCTTTCTTTTTCCTTTTTAAATGACACCGGGACTTACTAAAGCAAATACTATACCCGTTAAACATGTGGGTAGGGTCGGGTTTGGATTGGGTTATAAATGGTCCGACCCAAATAGACACATTTAACCCGTTTATGACTCATTTATTGCAATACAAAATTTTTGGCCCATACCCGACCCATACCCGACTCATATCGACCCATTTAACTAAATTTAAGAAATCTTATTATATATATAATGGTATTCATAAAATAATTTTATAAAACGCAAATTTAATGGACAATTTTTATAATTAAAAATATATATTTTTTAAAATCGATTTTAAATTATTTGTTATTTTTAAAATTAAAATTAAAATTATTTTTAATTTTTAAATATTATTTTTAATTTTTAATTTTCTTTTTTCTTCTTCTTCTTCTTTGGTCGGCCACAGGCGACTTGGAGCTCGCTTGATGTCGGCAAGCATGAGTCTCGCTAGATCCGGCGAGCTCGAGGCTTGCTTTGGCGTCGGACGACGAGCTCGAGCTCGCCCCTTGTCGGATCGGCGAGGCTCAAGCCTCGGCGGACGTCGGCGAGGCCTCCGCCTCGCCAAATCCAGCGAGCTCGAGCTTGCCCCTCGTCGGATTTGGCGAGGCTCGAGCCTCGTCGGACGTTGGCAAGGCCTCCGCCTCGCCAGATCTAGCGAGCTCGAGGCTCGCCGGCATCAAGTGAGCTCGAGCTCGTCCCTCGCCGAACGTCGATGGGGCCTCCACCTCGCTAGATTTGGTGAACTCGAGGCTCGCCTGGCCAGTTGCCGGTCATCGCCGTGTCGGCAACCGGAGGAAGAAGAAAGAAAAAGAAAAGATAATTATAATTTCGATTTAAAAAAAATGTTTTTGTAAAGTTAAAGAGAGAAGAGAGAGATTGTGAGGTTTTGGGTGAAAATAAATGAGTTCATTTTTAATGGGTTGATAAATGGGTCTTAAATGAGTCAGCTCTTTTGACCAATTTAAGACTCATATATTTCAGTCTTGACTCATTAAAATCCATTATGGGTGCTTTAGGAAATAGGCTTGACCCATTAACGACCCATTTAAACATAAATTGGTCCATAAATGGGTCAATGACCCATTTTGACACCTCTAGCAAATACTAACAATTTGCTAGAGTAGTTGGTGTTTATCATTTCCTTTTTTCTTATATAAATGAAATGTGTAGAGTTACTTGTGCATTGTATTACTTCTTAATATTCACATGATATGTCAGTATTCCATGGATTGCTCGAGAATAAATGGATATGTGGCTATCTGAATCCAGAGCAAAGAGAATGAACATACTAGCCACTTGAGCAACTACTAGAGGCCAATTGAATAGTTACTTGCTAGATAAATTGATAGTAAGAGATTAGTTCGATTCATCATAGTCCCTGAGGGCAAAAATACCGATTGCCCGATTGAATCTTCAAATTCTCGCCCTTCAAAAGATGCAAATGTCAAAACCTCACCTATAAATCGTTCTAATGAAATTCATGAATTTTTTTTTTATTGTATTGTTAATTTTAAGCAGGCATGACAATTCTCAAGTAGAGATGTTACAAGGTGAAAAAGTTTAGAAGTAGAACGAGAATTGGGATATGGTTGAAAAGTTTCATATCGAGGCTTAAAGTTGTGGATTCGATTGTTACGCCATGAAAATGTTTTGCGATAATTCAATTGCAGTTTTCATGACCAAGAACCAAAAAAAGAGGTAGTTGAAAAAAACATATAGATATCAAGTATTTAGCCACCAGTGAACATGTTAAAGAGAAGAAAATAATCATAGAACATGTAAATACTGGATTGATGATAGTTGATTCTTTAACTAAAGGCATGCTACTAATGAGTTATAAGGATCATGTATTTAAAATAGGCATTAGTCCAATAAATAGAAGAATTTGTGATTTCTAATATTTTCGTACTTCTTTTAACGCATTTCTTTGACTTGTTGGTTTGCTTTCCTTTATGAAGTGCACACAAGTATCATAATCAATAAAATCTAAAGTACTAAGTACTCCATCATTTACTAATTGCTTAATTCTATCGATGGAAATATGTCTTTACCTCCGATGCCATAACATAAAGGAATATTCATTCACAACACATCACTTTATGCCAGTATTATCGTGAACATGTTTCGCATTATGAATGACATTGTCTTATAAATTAATTCAAAAGAAACCGTTAGATAAAATATCACTCCCAATAATTTTAAAATTATACGGTAAACTGAAAGTTGAATCCGAAAATTCAAAGGAGTATCTCAAATGTACAAGTTTTGAAACTGAAATTAAATTCCTAGAGAAACTAGGAATATAAAAAGTCATTTCTAAATTTAAAACAAAACTACTATTGACAACTAATCTGCATATCCTAATAACTTCTATACGCGAGCGCATCTTGTTTCCCGAATAGATGCATTGTTCATTTCCCAGGAGTTTTTACTGGCTTTGAAGACCTTGCAATGAATTCAAAATATGGATTGTAGAACTATAATCAATACACCAAGTGTTGTGACCTACATCAACCATATTAAATTCATAACAGACACATGACAGTAGGTTACCGTTTTTTTTTAGTCAGGCCTTAAGTTTGGTGTGATCCTTTTTCATGTGTCCCTTCTTTTTACAAAAGAAGCACTTAGATTCTTTCTTAACGTTAGCTTGGGGAGGTAAATGCATTTTACCTTTTCCCTTTTGCTTGTCTTACCCTTTATACTTATCCTGTGTTATCATATGAGCACTTTCTCCTTTCTCCATCAGCAGTTTCTCTTCCTCTTAAGCACACATTGTCATAAGTTCATTGATTTATTATTTAGTGCTATGTGTGTTATAAGATATCTTAAAATGAGCATACTCTTGTAGGAAAGTATTCAGGATATAGTACAAAAGAAAGGATTTTGATATCACAATCTCAAGATTCTTTAACTGAGTTGCAATGTCCTTCATCTTCATGATGTGCTCATGTACACCTCTTATACTAGTAAGCTTCAACGATAAGAATTTTACAATCAAAGTCATGGCATACGCCTTCTCTGAGAACTTAGATTATGTATCAATAGCTAACAATTCATTGACATTGTTATGCTAGATGATTGAACCATGAATGCTCACATAAAGTTGTATTTTTATGTACATCACATTGAGATAGTTAGATCGCTTTCACCATGCATAAAGTATATTTTGCTTGAATGCTATATGTAGTAGGAACATATGATTCATCTGATCCTCAATATCCATGCACCTCGACTAAAGAAAATTAACTCCCTCCATTTTTTATAGTTATTTCCATTAAGTTTGGGAACAATTATACCAGAACTAAATGTAGGTGGTAACATTGCATCATAATCAAAGAAAAACTTATGTATCAATATAATGGAGGAAAATAAGCTTAAATCATATTTTACCAATGTATGACATATTAAAAAAACATGAATCTCATAACATCAAAACGTCGATGGGCTAAGTTTCTAATTTAAATATAATTATAATTACTTCATGATGAAACTATCACATTATATTCTTTTCCTCAATCCTTGTGGGTAAATTAAGAAAGACAAAATAATATTTCATTATAATTAATCACATTAATATATTGAAAATTCCCGTGGGATAATTTTCATAATATTAATGTGACTAATCACAATTAATGCATTTGACTATATGTGATCCAAAGGCTCTTAATGTATATAATTTAATATAACCAAGGATATTGTGGCTAATTTAATATAACAAGAAAATATTCATAAAATTGCACGTAAGGGAAAAATGGTAAAATCACGTGTACAAGGGTTAAACTAGAATTTTACACGCAAGGGTAGAATTGGAATTTTACTTGTAAGGGGTGAAATAGGAATTTTAGGCCTAAAATGCCAAATCGTAAATTTTCACGCCCAAAGGGGGCAAAATAGGAATTTTATGTAGCTAAGGTAGAACCATAATTTTCTTTTACACGGAAGGGCTAAATCGTAATTTAGGGCAGAAATGAAATTCTACAATAACATATGGACAAAACAGAAAAATTATGCGCGCCCATTCATGGCGCTTTGGCGTGTGTGTTGCACGCGCCTGCTGCAGACCCTTCGGCACACCCGAGGCCTTCTTCCTGCAAATTTTCTTCTTCCGCTGTTGCTCCACCGCGACCAAACTCCATTTCGCCGCTTGGGTCTTCTTCCACAGCCTATGTTCGATCAAATTGATCAAAATGGATTTCGAAGACAACGCCGGGACGAACGTATAGGTCCAAGATTTGGCAAAAATAGCCAGTAAATTGACCGTAATCTAAATCAATTTGCCCTAAAACTCTAACCATTGAAAGTTTCATGACTCAATTAGCCTTAGGCGGTCAGTAAGATGCCGAACAATCTTAAGAGTTTTCTTCCTAATGCCGGTGTGATCATGCAGATCCATTATGACATGGTGGGTCGTCTGAATTTGACCGGAATTTAAAATTCCGTTCTAAGCTACAAACGATTTAAATTTTACCGGTTCATAGTCTTTTTTTTTTTTTTTTTTGGTACTGGAGAAACCGACTTGCAATCGACAGGCGCGCCGTAAACCCCCAAAGACACGTACAGTAGGAGGACCCACCACCCCTGGAGTCACGGGCCTACCACCCCTGGAGTCACGGGCCTCCCAGGTGACCGACTTGCAACCGACAGGCGCGCCGTAAACCCCCAGGTGACACGTAAGTAGGAGGACCCACCACCCCTGGAGTCACGGGCCTACCACCCCTGGAGTCACGGGCCTCCCTTGGGTTTCGAACCTCCCAGGTGACCGACTTGCAACCGACAGGCGCGCGCCATAAACCTCACGTAGCGGATGACACGTAAAGCGGGACCCACCACCCCCGGAGTCACAGGCCTCCCTTGGGTTTCAACGGGCCTACCACCCCCCGAGTCACGGGCCTCCCCTGGGTTTCGAACCTCCTGGGTGACACGTAAGCGGAGGACCCACCACCACCCCGAGTCACACTTCATACACCTAGCGCCTCCCTTGGGTTTCGAACCCTTCACCTCTAGGCTAAGGATCAGCAGAGCCTTATCCAGTGGAGCCACCGCGGTCGGTGGTTTCATAGTCTAATTAAAATATATAAAATTCCAAAATTTTCACCAAGGCAGATATTATAAATGTGCTTTGATACCAACTGTTAAACTAAATCTAAATAAAAACTGGCGATCCCAATTTATCATTTGCAAACAAATACGTGCATAATTCGGGATCGATTTGCGGAAATGTAAATGATCAACATACCTCCGATGAATATTTGCAAATATTGAAAATCTCAAATCCTTGAACGAATGCGAGGAGTGTGATCAATCTATGAATATAGAATCACTAGATTTGTATATCATGTTCCACCGGTCAATACTCAAACGCGATTGTGTGTTTTTTTGTAATGATAAGGTTTGAACTAAACAATCTAACATTTTATTCCATTTATTACAATATCAACGTATTCCATCAAAATCATTATGGTAACATATGAACGAGTAAATATTACGTAATAAATGCGGATAATAAATTGAACAAAAAATCGAAATTAATTGGGAAACATAGAATTGGGATCACGTTTAAAATGATAAAATGTTATAATAGGTCAATGTTAGAATCATGAATGGTCGAGAGTTTTACTTACCAAAAAAAAAGGGTGGTTCGTGTTCCTTGAGCAAAAAGTTTATCTCCTTGACAAGGAGTGAAATCGGTTTTGCAAATTGCATGGCGGGGTCGTCCTTTGATCGAGTTGACTTCGTGAATTCCAATCCTCAAGTTTCCAATGCAGAGCTAGTGTATAAACTAAGCTTTACTTAAATAACGTAGCTAGTGTAAAGATTAAGGTTACTTGCAACAAAAGTCACAATATAAACCTAAATATCAAGCTTGTCATTCACGTGGCAACCTAAGGTTGACAATTTGCAGCGATAAATTAAAAATGAAAACAAAACATTTAAGATCTTCTTCCTCTCAAGTGAGGATGAACCGTCGTACTGTATGAATATCTTAATTTCACTCTTGAAGATCGTGCCCCAATTATAAATAAAATAACCGGATCTCGACACATTGAGAGTAGCTTCTTCTTTTGTTTTATTTTAATTTTGAAAAAAAAAAATCTGCCTTAAATAATTCTCGGGTTTCATGAAATGTCATGCCAATCTCATGGAATAAGTAAGAAGAAGCTGGTATTAAAAGATATTTCCAAGCATAGTATTCTATATATAGTGAGCCAAATCCTCTCGTTATCTCACTTCTTGAATGTGCCCCCATTTGCATCGAGTTATACAGATACCTACTACTCATTATTTTCTCTCGGTAACTACTCGATTTACACATACTTAATAATTGCCCCTTACATACACACACTTAAATAATCACCAAAATTCTATCAAAATAAGAATACTTTCCCTTTATGTATAATTAAACCAGGGTTCATTTGTTTGAAGGAAAATTGTTTTGGCGAAATTATTTTTTGACTTTCCGATGTTTGAACGACAGAAAATTAATCAACTTATAAAAAGCATTATCAATGGATTGAAAACGTCAAATTTAAATTGGAGGAAAATGCCTTTCTCTTTTAATACGAAAGGAATCATTTTCTCCAAATCACCAAATAAATAAAAATTAAGCTATTATAAAGTTTTTAGTAAACAAGCACACCCCTAAAGTCGCGCTCATGGAGCCTAAATTAAAGGAACTCACTTTGATAAATAAAAAGGCCAATGCTGTGGGCCGTACATACAGATCCTAAATAGTTAATTCGAATCGACGGGGATGGGCAAAAGGGCCACATGAATTGAACTTCAAATTCATGCATGTTCGCGCATCACGCTCCGCTTCATCGTACGCTAATTATTCCCGACAGCTCATCGTCCTCTACTGCTAATGATCCCACAATTGCAGCTAAGTCATCAGGAAAAAGTGGAGTCGACGCCTTGCCTTACGGCGGAAGCAAAATGTGGATATCTCGGTCATAAACCCGATGCTGGGTAAGAAACAGCTGCCCTAGAATCACCTCTATATCCCAACGTGCCATTCACTTTGTACAAGTTACCACCCATTAATCTATAATACTATAAGTTTAGGTTAGACTTATGGAACGGATGAGTTGGGTCAAAAATAGCCCGACTCAAATTGACTAATTTCTGTGCAAGTATCTAGTGACTTATACACAATCCGATCCATATTATTAAAACGCTTTGATATTTAACCTAATTTAGAAAACCTATGCTCAAATTGAGGTAAAAGCATAGAGCGAGCGAGTGCGAGGTTGAGCAAAGAGAGAGTCATAGAGTAAGATTAGGTTTAAATAAAATTTGTGAACCTATTTAATATTGGTATTATTTTAGGCTTTATCATTATGATTTCATTTATGATACATTTACTAAATATAACTAACACACATAATAACTCAATCGATTGAATATATGTTAAAAAATCGGTCTAAGGCTCATTTTGATAGATCTAGTTTAGGCCAAATAAGAGTTTAAATAATAAGTTTTGTTTAATCCCATCGGTAGTACTTTCATAACCCCTTATTGTTTGCACATTTTTTTTTCTAACCCCTCGCGTTGTGATAGTTAAGCACTTTTATTACTGACTGTTAGATGCTCAATGTAATTTAATTTACATACTTAACCTATCAAATTCGATGACGGAAGAATGATTCCTGTCGTCCTTGGAAAGATTTTTCCTTTTTAACTTTGGTTTTGCTTTTATTATTTGCTTTTGCCATGGATGAATGCAAGAAATATATGCTTTATACTTATGTGGGGTTACCATATCACTTGGATGGAAATTCGAAACATAAGTTCGATAAAGACAGATGGTTAAATGAGATTTGTATCGTTTGAAATGATTACGATATAAGTTCATCTGATACGATATTAGTCATGATATTCTAAAGAGTCATCAATATTAGGTTTAATCTTAACTTTCACTTTAGTTCAAAATCAGTTGACACATCCAAAAATCGTTACTAATTTTTCAAAATTAGCATTAGTAAGGTCAATTAGAAATCCATTATCAAAATTTACATATTTATCAATACCCTCATATTCGTATGGAATAATAATAACCTTTTGATATTGATAATTTTAAAAAAAAATTAGTAATGATTTTTGGACGAGTGAATAAATCTGAAAATATGGTGAAAATTGGGAAACGAAATTGGAATTACACTTAAAAGTTGAGGATTCTTAGAGAATTAGCCATTACCGACGGTCCCGGCCAGCTATATCTTTCCTTCCCCGCATCGATTCTTACTTCTTCTTCTTCTTCTTCTTTTTTTAAAAATATATTTTTTTAACCAGACAAAACCGACAAATCCTCCCTCCTGACAAGAGCCCCCGCGATCCAACGCGTTGCTCCTCTTCAGACGGTTAAAGTGGTCCGAACGCATCCTACCTCTCACGTGCCGCCCACTCCGCACGTGCCTCGTACCCCATCCCCTCCCTCTCTCCACCGTTCCGAGATTCTGACCTGCCAGCTGAGAAAATCAGAGAGTGAAAAAGGTATAGAGACAGAGAGAGAGAATCTCATTCCTTCTCTAAAACCAGAGACGTTTCGGGGGAAGCATTCTCGCTCCGGATCACTCCCCCGCGCCACCCGGCCCGAACCCGATTAGGTCTCCGGTTGAATGCTCGATCGCGGATCTGGAAGTTCCCCCCGGAGCTCGTAGAGGTTTCTCGGCGGCGGCGGCGGCGGCTGCGATCGCGGCGAGCTCGGAGCAATGGAGTCGATACTGGCTCGGGCCCTGGAGTACACTCTCAAGTACTGGCTCAAGTCCTTCTCCCGCGATCAGTTCAGGCTGCAAGGCCGCACCGTTCAGCTCTCCAATTTAGGTAACCGAGTTCCACTCTTATTCGTTTCGCCACTGCGGTCGACGAAAACGGTCGTTCGCCGCTTTGCGATTGTGCTGTGTTAGATCGATTTGCTGCTCGTTGTCTTGATTTTGCTAGTTCGTTTAAGTGTGATTGATCGCCCACCGCTTTGGTATGACTTGTTGGGGTACGTGATAAGCCTGGTGGATTGACGATCTCATTCGGCATTTTAGATATCAATGGAGATGCTCTGCATTCGAGCGTTGGGCTGCCGCCGGCGCTGAACGTGACGACGGCGAAGGTCGACAAGTTGACGATAATCGTAAGTTTACTCTTCTTCGGGCTTGTTTTGTTTATTTGGAGTTGCTTGTCCATCCGTTGTTTGATTGCGAGAGACGTTTGGAGGAGCAGGACAAATGAGATGGAAATTGCTATGTTTACTACAGTGGAAGTCTAAGATATTGCGGCTCACTTGGTGCCCTGGCAATCCTTTAATGACTAGATTTATGGTTAAATGCCCCGGACTAGGAAGTTTTTGGGTCCACTGGAGTCTCAGCTACTGTTGACTTGAGTTGTTTGATTTGTTTTCGTATAGCTTCCATCCGTAAGCAATGTCCAGGTGGAGCCAATTGTGGTGCAAATCAACAGGCTTGATCTGGTTCTGGAGGAGAATCCAGATGCTGAAGCGTCTAGGACTTCATGTAGGTAATGTGGACGTCATTATGCACGAGATATTGCATCATGCTTCTTGTCGATCTTGTTTTCTGGATGACTTCAATGTTTGAATTCAATTCTTCTGCAGTACACCATCATCAGCTGGATCTGGATGGAGTAGTGGTTACGGATTTGCTGATAAGGTCAGGCTCGCTTTGATCACAGTAGTTCTCCTGGCATTCAAGTACTTCTCTGTTTGGAGTCATTGGGCATAACTTATTGGTCTACTCCAACTTCTCACTTCCTGACTGCAATTGGCTATCATGTGTATGATTAACAATGGATTCTGAAACAGCATCTTACCTTAGGTTTTTTGCGATCTAAAAAATCAGGCGAGTCACCTACGGCCCAAAGCTTTTCATTTCATGACATATGTAAAGTCTAGAATGTGAGCTCACATTGTTTTTTTTTTTTGGTTTTTTTTTTTGGGGGGGGGTTTGTTTGGGTTGGGTTTTTCTGTCTCTTTATTTTCTTCTCCGTGAATGTGCCCTATTTCATGGCTGTGCATCTCATTGCATTGTTTTTCTTTTTTGGTTTAACATTGCCTTATATAGAAGGAATTCCCTTTGTTCTTAATGTTTCCTTGTCCCTTCTTTTCCTCTCCTGCCTGGTAGTCTCTTTGTAGTACTAAGTTAATTTTCTGAGATACTTGATTTTCCATCTCTCTAGATCCACCTTCATCACATTCAGCTGAAGGTCTCTCTGGATCGATGCTAGTTGAGCGCTTAAATTGTTTATGAATGTTGCTGAATGTGGAAATACTGCTCCAAAAAATATTTACTCTGTACTTGTAAATTTCTAGATTGCAGATGGAATGACTTTGGAGGTTACCACTGTCAACCTTCTTCTTGAAACTCGCGGAGGTGGCAAGAGACAAGGAGGAGCTGCATGGTGAGTCATTCACTTTTCTTGGGAGGTATAGGGCAGAACTGACCAATCAGTGGGAATTACTTGTTTTTGGAATACAATCTATATGATTTAAATGGGCTGCTTTACCCAGAACCTGTTCTCACAAGATCACTTCATCAGACACTCCGACCTTTAAGCACTTGTTTTTATGCATTTTCCCTCATTTTTTTGTGGTGTTGTTTAATAATTATTAATCTGCCTATATTAGGCAATCCTTGGCACAGCACAATGGGGAATATTATTGAGCATTACGTGAGAATACAATTTGATCTTGACACAAAATTAGCATATATAATCCGCAGAAAGCATAATTGTGTTGAAAATATAATTTTTCTGTACTAAATTGAAATTTTATCCAAGACACAGGCATTGAGAACGCAATTTGATCTTGACACAGAATATTTAGAGCCACAGTAATCATGTGTGTGTTGAAAATATATATTTTTCTGTAAAATTTAATTTCAATCCGATACACGTGTTGATTTTTGAACTTAAAAGTAAAAAAGTGCATCTTAACATGGATTTATCAAGAAGAGTTCTCTAGTAACCTTTTACATGTCAAAATCATGTTGGTCAATCATGCGTTTATTTGGTGTCTTACAAGTAACTTTTGGACTTGCAAACTTATCACTTGAGAAAGCAATAATATTTTTCAAGAAAAGTAGATTATTGACTACATGACATGTAAATTATCAATTTAAATCAGTGGTGCCTTGGACTTTTTTTCTTTAAATGTCTCACGTCTTAGGAAAGTTTTGTTCAAAATGTTAAATAAAGGACTGTGTGCTTAACACATATCCACTTACGTACTTCTATCTTGGTGTTTACCGAAGGATTATTCTTGATACAACTGATAATCCTAGACACATTTCAATCGAACTAATAAGATGTTTACTACTCTCATCGCCCTGAAGTCATTTCATAGTAAGTCATCATATGCTTTTGATGACCTGCCATATTATTGGCGTCTTGACATAATCATGCTATGTTAATTTGTGACATGTGGATTGACTGTCAATGAAATATGTACTTGCATATGGCCTATTTCCAAAATGATAGTGTTCATCGGTTGATGGTGTGACGTTATAGTTCATGTAATAGGTGAAAGGACTTCCTGTTTCCAGCTCAATAAATTGATGCTGAGCTCTCAGTTTATCATGGTGATAGAGTGTAGGAGAGTGGGAGTGGCTATGTAAATGGCTATGTAAATGTGGGCAAGAAGATGCGATATGTCTGATGCAGCTTGGATAAAGCATTTCTTTTTTGGTGTAGAGATCTGCATATGTAGATTTTAGTCAACTATCACTGAAGTTCACTGGTAACGCTTTACTATCTTTTCTTCCCAATCTGTACCCTCCACTTTATTTTTTCTTTAACTCAGTATGTTCTGGTACTTCTCTTTTGTTGTTCCTTCCATCTCAAATGTTTGAATAGAATAGCCTGCTGCTTACTGCTTCTCAGAGTTCCATGGAGATATTTGTTTGACTATTTGGGATAAAATCTTCCAATTAATGGTCTAAAAACTCTAAATGGATTTGCTTCATGTAATCCCTGACTAGTGCTAATCCTGACCATTTCCACTCTCCATTTTTCTTCATTCTGGATTGGCATGTGTTTTTGCCACTTGTAAATACTAATTACTCGTAACACAGGGCATCACCTTTGGCATCTATAACTATAAGTAATCTTCTGCTGTACACCACAAATGAAAACTGGCAGGTGGGTCTCCTTGTTATAAACAATTTATAACTGGCTTCTTATGTTTCATGCCGATTCTGACAATGTTATTGCAGGTTGTTAATCTCAAGGAAGCACGTGAATTCTTCAGTAACAGTAAATATATCTATGTATTCAAGGTAATATACTTGCTTAAATCATCTCCAAATGCAAATGCAATGCACAGCTCATCCCGTAATTTTGTCAAAGGGTGGTATGTATGGAATTATCATCTGGACTTGTTTGCTGCATTTATAGGTATATGGTTGGAGGTAGCCATCGAATGTTCTGAAGTGCCCATTTGGACATGTGCTTGTGTTTGTGTGAGCTCAAATGCTCTTGTGTGCATTCATATATACTTTTTCAGTTATTTTGAAAGCTTAGGATGTTATCTGTTTCAAGTAAGCACTTTCAATTTTTCCTGGCCAAGATCAAAGATGTGGTAGTGCATTCTATGCTGATGGCTAATGACGCTTGGTGATTATAACGCAGAAACTTGAATGGGAATCTCTATCTATCGATCTTCTTCCTCATCCTGATATGTTTTCGGAGGCCAATCTGGCACGTGCACAAGAAGGAGCAGACCAAAGAGATGATGATGGGGCAAAGCGAGTTTTCTTTGGTGGGGAGCGTTTCATTGAAGGAATATCAGGAGAGGCTTATGTAATAACTTCTACTTTGCTAGAAATCGATGAATTTTTTTCCCTGATATCGTTTATTGGCTCTGTGAGCTTAACAAGGTACTTTGTGCGACAATTAAAAAGTTGATGCATTTCCTATGACATTATGATAGATCACAGTGAAGAGGACGGAATTAAATACACCACTTGGTCTTGAGGTTCAGTTGCACATTACAGAAGCTGTTTGTCCTGCACTAAGTGAACCAGGTATCTAGGGTTTCCTTTTCCTTGATCTTATTCCCAGGTGATGCTTGTCTCATAAATAGCTGGAGTTGATATATAGAATCATATGAACAGGACTTCGTGCTCTCCTCCGCTTCTTGACTGGACTGTACATCTGCCTTAACAGAGGCGATGTGGATTTAAAGGCTCAACAGGTTTTAGAATTCACCACTATTTTGTTTTAAGCAAGCTTCACTCTGTTGCTAATCTCCACTGAAAATCTCCATCTCTTTTTTAATATGTTATCTTGACAGCGATCTGTAGAAGCAGCTGGTCACTCTCTGGTATCAATTATAGTGGACCACATATTTTTATGCATCAAAGATGCTGGTTCGTTCTGCTATAAGCCTCTAATTCTTTTTCTATCTAAGTTTTCTCAGAAATGGTGACTCAAGTCTAATGGCATTTCAGCTTCGGACGTTCTCTTTCAACTTGAGATAATTCTTACATTCATATCTATGTGCAGGGTTTCAGCTGGAACTTTTGATGCAATCACTCCATTTTTCTCGAGTATGTCTTGTGGCACTACAGTTGATTTCTTGTTTTTCTTTCACATTAGATTTTATTATTATCAGATGCCATATTTTTGTTGCGTAACACAAGCTGAAACTTAATCTAGTGACATACTCTTATTGTGAGAAACAACATAACAATTAATCTCTAAGCATTGTGGTCTCTAATTGTTGATGTTGAACAAGTATGAGAACCTCATCACAACTTTAATTTTTCCCTTTTCTTCTATTTTTCATGTTCTTTTGCCTAAGTTGTCTTGCACATTTGCTGAGAAAATATCTTGAATCAGCAATTTGAGGAGTTTATTAAGTAACATTGGATTGGTAATATATTGGTTAGTACTTAGTTCCATGTACTCCAAAAGGTTTTAGTTCAAGGGAACTGATGCTTTTGGTGTGTCTAAGTCTAAATATGTACTGTCAAAGCTTAAGTGTGACTGGAATTGCTCAATCAATGAAGGTTTCTGTATTTTGTCAAAATGGACCGAATTTTGCAATAAATTAGCATTTTGAAGTCAAGTATAGGGTAAAGTTATAGTATTTTGGAGATGTATGTTGTTAGATGTTATAGCTCTCATCTAACTGAAAAACTTCAGGACCAGACCAATCTTTGGTTAAAAAGGGGAGCAACAAGTAATGTGCAATAATTGGCCAACAAAAGGAACTCATACACTAAACATTTGACAACATAAGTTCTAATACTTTTCCATGAACTAGTTAGTTTGCATTCTGGTTGAAGCATATCAGTGTTTGGCAAATTGTTTGACATTTTCTTGAAAGTTGCACTTCAACATCTTGGGGTGCATGTTTTTAGGATGCTGACATTTTTATTAGAATTTGTTCTCTTGGTAATTTCTGGTTATATCTTAAGTGCATGACTAAATGTAGATATTTTATTTATTTATTTATTTATTTTTCCAGTTTAGACAATGTAACAGCCCGTTTCTGTGCATTTTTCATAGATCTTATTTGGATTGCTTGCCTTAAAGTTGGTCTCTTGTCTTGCGATAATAAATTTCATGTTGGACCCTGCAGGCTAGTGTTTCTGATGGAGAAAGTGCAAATAACTTGACAAAATTGATGGTTGGTGGTCTCTTCTTAAGGTTAGCTCCTGTATTTTGTTGAATAATTTTTGTTGCAAATGTCCTCTTGGAGGAATGTTTCTGTTGCGAAATGCTATTCAACTTTCGCAGTTACAGTTCACACGCTAGATAAAGGTGGAGCTTCAATTTCTTATCTTGGCGGTTTTGACACCATTTGCCATTTTCCATAACATATTCTGAAAGTAATTCTGCCCTTCTGTTGGACTTACATTATTGACTTTCTTCATACAGATTGGAAATACACAATGACATTCCTCAAACTCATTTTCCGTTGAAATGAAAAAATAATGTGTTTGAAATTTTCTTAGCGATGTCTTCAAAATTCCTTTAGGACTTCCAGTCTTAGTTTAAGAAGAGATGCTGTTAATATTTCTTTCAAGTATGGAGAAGTATAAATTTGCGGTATGGAGCTTAAGGCCTTGTTTGGGAGAGTAGAAAGGAAGAGGTAAATTGAGGGAGGGAGAGAAAATAAGTCGCAATTAATCTGTCCTTCCATTTTCCCTCTCCTCCCAAACAAGGGAAAATTTCTTCACCTATTATTTTACTCTATTAAAACAATCTATTTCCTTCAACTCTATTCCAAAAAATGACTTAAGTTCTTGAATGATGTCTTGTGTCCCTAAGTCAATTCAACATACTTTTGGATGATCAAAACAGTGCCTTATATTAGCAAATACATTTCAGGGACACCTTCTCACGCCCTCCATGCACTTTGGTTCAGCCATCAATGCTGACTATTGCAAAAGATATTGAGGACATTCCTGACTTTGGTACTAGTTAATTTTATCGTGTACTTGCCGGATTATCATAGACATCAGGTTGCTGGTTGTCATTTTAAGTTGGCTTTTTCTCTTGCAGCTAAAAATTTTTGTCCTCCAATTTATCCTTTGGGAGAACATCAATGGCAGAGAAGCGTAGGTGTTCCTTTGATATGCTTGTATTCTCTCCAGGTCAATCCATCCCCTGCCCCACCCTCCTTTGCGTCTGAGACAGTAATCAACTGTCAGCCTCTCATGGTATTCATCAATTGTCTATACTTTTCCTTCTATAGTTTACTTGGGGCTGGTGCATACAGACCTTGGTATTTCTAAAGAATGACTAGAACCATTTTTTGGCAGATATTTCTTCAGGAAGATTCCTGTTTAAGGGTATGTTCCTTTTTGGCAGACGGAATTATTGTGAGTCCAGGAGCTGTTTTACCTGATTCTTCCATAAAATCCCTTTTATTTATGCTCAAGGAGTTAGAACTTACTGTCCCGCTGGAGTTTGGGAACCATTTAACTTCTGATAACGGGAAAGACATTGTCCAGAAATCTTTGACTGGAGCAAAGCTTCGTATTGAAAACTTATCATTTTCAGAATCACCTTGTCTGAAAACGCGGCTACTGAACCTAGAAAAGGATCCTGCCTGTTTTTGTTTATGGGATGACCAACCGATTGATGCTAGCCAGAAGAAATGGACCAGTGAAGCATCATTGGTGAGTTTGTCTCTAGAAGCATGTGCTGCTGTCACCGAAGCACCCCATTCTCATAACAATGTATCAGATTCATGGCCATGTGTTGAGGTTAAAGATGCTCGCTTTGAAGCAGCAATGGTTACTTCCGATGGGAAACCCTTGACAGATGTCCCTCCTCCAGGTGGGATTGTCAGAGTGGGAGTTGCATGCCAACAGTTTCTATCTAACACTTCTGTTGAGCAGTTGTTCTTTGTGCTGGATCTCTATACCTATATCGGAAGAATCAGTGAAAAGATTGCTTTAGTTGGAAGAAAGAGCAGAGCAAGGAAAGTGAGAACTGAAGCTGTTAGTAGAAGGCTAGTGGAAAGAGTTCCCAGTGACACTGCTGTGAGTTTAGCTGTAAGGGATCTACAGCTTAGATTTCTGGAGTCTTCTTCCTTGGTGATGGAGGACATGCCACTGGTTCAATTCATTGGAGATAATATTTTCATCAAAGTTACTCACAGAACCCTTGGAGGGGCCATTGCTGTTTCATCCACCTTGCGGTGGGAGAGCATTCAGGTTAATTGTGTAGATACTCCCAGAAATTTGGGTGATGAGAATGGCTTGGTGCTGAGTACTGAGGATCATGGTAATCTGGTTGTGGGGAGTGAAAGCCCTAAACTAAGAGCTGTCTTGTGGATAAATAACAAAAGCAAGTTTCAAACAAATGGCCATGTTAATCCGGTTCCATTTCTGGACATAAGTACTGTACAGGTGATTCCATTCAATGAGGATGACGTAGAGTGTCGTAGTTTAAATTTGTCAGCTCGCATTTCTGGTGTTCGTCTTGGTGGTGGAATGAACTATGCCGAGTCCCTGCTGCATCGTTTTGGAATACTTGGTCCAGATGGTGGTCCTGGAGAGGGACTGTTGAAAGGGTTGGATAATTTGTCCTCAGGGCCTCTAGCCAAACTATTTAAAGCATCACCACTTAATGCGGATGATCTAGAAAAGAGTACGAAGATATTTTGCAATTGGTTATCCTTTTACCATATTATATGTTTGTGACTCATAATTATGGCACTTGACTTACACCTTGTCTATCTGCTGTGTTGGAATTTCAGGAGATGGAATAGACAGTGGTTTTCTGGACTCAGCAAAGCCAGATAATTTTGACATATCCGTAGAGTTGAAAGACTGGCTTTTTGCTTTAGAAGGTCCTCAAGAGATGGCTGAAAGTTGGCAGTATAATGACCTAACAGATTTCGGAAGAGAAGAGAGGTCATGGCACACGTCTTTTAAGAGTTTGCGAATAGAAGCTAAAAGCGAATCCAAGCACGGAATTAGTTGCAAAGAAAGATCTAATCCAGCGTGGAAGTTTCCTTTGGAGTCAGTTATTGTAAGTAAATATATGGAAATTTTAACTTGTACCAACAGTTTTAGTTTATCAATGAGCTTTTAGTTGCTAGCTGAAGGTAAATTAAGTACCACTATTGATTTTAATATTTTCATGCAATTTCTAATGTTTGATTCAAGCCTTTCTTGCTAACGTTGGCTGGGCAAGTACTTTTGACAAAAACCAGAACTTGTCTGTTGGGTCATGATGCACCTGAGAAATCTTATTGAAACTTTCTAGGTGCAGTGCTTGGAAATATACCTTTTTACCTGTATATTGCATAACATAGCTATCAGAGTTTGGTCCACTCTCTGTGTCTTGCCACTTAATGCTTACATTTGTCTGTTATGTGTGAGGTCAACTTGCTTTATCTGAAGCTGTAGCCATCTGTTTTCTCTATCTGTTGATTTTATTTGGTGATGCCATAGTTAGCCAATCTCTGTTTTTAGGTTGACCATAAATGGGAAGACTTAGATCAGCTTCTTATGTGCCTGTACTTTTTATCATTCTTAAAATTTCCTTAAATTTGGATCCATCCTACTCCATCAAAGATCTTCCTCATACCTTTTATGACAAACATGAATAACTTCACGGTGGACTGGTTTTAATGCATTAGAGGGGGAAGTCTATTTTGAATTAAAGAAGTTCGAATGGCACGACTAATTATCAGAACATCTAGTTTGATGATTATTTGAGAGCTGGGAAGTCACTCTGGCTTAAAATCACAGAAAATGATTTAGTGTTTAGCTGGGCTATAAATGGGCTGGTAGGTGGATAGACATTTTCTATCTGTTGTTATATTCTTGATTTCAGACGTGATTATCTAATCTGGTGGACTGCTTTTGGAAATCTGCATGAAGTTGATTATGTTGTTAACAATGCCGATTGCCCTTGCAGGTAGATATTGAAGGCTTGCAGATCCTGAAGCCCCAATATCGCAGGGAAATGCTTATAGCTGGTGTACATTCAAATGGGATCAAAGAAACTTTTCAAATGAACGAGGGGATAAATCTTGAAGTTCGCATGGTAATCTCCGAGGATGATGTAGATAGTGAAACGGCCAAGTGGATGGTTGAAAATTTGAAGTTTTCAGTCAAGAAACCGGTAAAATACTGAATCACATGTCTCTTTCTGTTTTCCATACTTCTCTGCTGAGATGCACCTTTTTTTAGATTGAAGCAGCTGTCTCCCGGGATGAGCTTAGACATCTTGCCTTTCTGTGCAAATCTGAAATTGATTCGATGGGACGAATTACTGCTGGAGTCCTGCGTGTGCTGAAGCTGGAAGATTCTGTTGGTCATGCTGCCATGGACCAGCTAAGCAACCTTGGTAATATTAATTGAAGTCCTCTGGAGCATATATTATTCAGAGTTTCCTCTTAGGAGTCACACTATCATTGTTTTATTTTGGTTATTATGCAATGCTTCCCTCTCTGAAAAAGGAAAAAGGGGAGGTTTTTAGGAAGTTCTTTAAGATCGGATGCGTCAAGAGGCAAGAAGAGGTCATTATGTTTGGAATTCCACACTTTATCTTTAACTCTGTCTCGTTGTACTTAAGAAGTCCTACTTGTACCAAGTTGTAAAATAGAGGCAAAATGGGGGTTGGGCTCTGAACCATTGGTTATCAAAAATTGGACCTGTGGATCAGACTATCCAGAATGTTCAAAAGTAGCATCTAGGAGGCTGCTTTGACAGAACGAGATAGATCGAATTTCTGAAATCCTAGTGGTAGTGCATTGCTTTGCGATAGAAGCATGTGCATCATGTTTGTGTACACATTAGTGCAGCATCTTTATCATCCTCTCAAGTCCTGCTTCTAAATGCTGATATTATCAGAGAACTTGTATAGCTTTATCTTGTAGTCTGAAATTGGGCAGTATATAGTTGAGGCATGAATCTTTAGGGCCAAACCAGGCTGTATCATGCAATGTTACATGGGCACACTGTTTGCTTGCACCATTTTTTGGACATGCTCGTGTTGATTTCAGAACTAATGATTTGCAGGAAGCCAGGGTCTTGAAAGAATCCTCACTTCAGACAAGCTCAGCCGGGAGAGTAGTGCTGCCAGCATCAGTATTGCTTCCCCACCTTATATGACTAACGAATCTCCTTCGATTCCTTCAACAGTGGCTTCCCTTGAGGAGACAGTTTTAGAGTCTCAAGCCAAGTGCACCGCTCTCCTGGCTGCTTTGGGCAATTCAGGTGCTTCTACCCAACATATCACCGATGTTGACCAACTGGCTCAGAATCTTGGAAACATTCAGAGGCTATTGAAGCAATTGAGAACGAATATTTAATTGGCACTTTCACTCCCTTGCTTTACAATTTTGACGGAAGAGGATCTGAAGTGTATAGTATATGCCCATTCTTTTTGTGTACAGTATACAAATATGTTGCCCTGTACATGTCGAGTTTTGTGTGGAATAACAATCGGCCAGAGTAAAACATGTGATCTGTATCCATAATTTTGTCATGAGAAGGATCATGTCCCGAGACATAAAGGAACCACATGTAACAGGTTCAATTTTGTCCTTATGATTTGCATAACATTGAAGAAAACTCTACTCATCTCTTTAGACCCCACGTTTGGTTATTCTGGATAGAGATCAAGTAGGATATTCGTAATACCTGCAGGATCCTTTTGCTTCAGCGTCCACAGCGATATTTCTGGCACTAAATGGCATTAAAGAGACATGTTCTTCCAGGCTGGTGTCTGTGGCATCCTTATATACCGATCATTTGCTGAATTGCCCATATAAGACATTTCATCATGCACGACGAATATCTGGTTTAACAATAACTTTGGTCACAGTTTGTCACTCACAACTAGAATGGCTTTACTTATTAAGAGTCTACCGGCAAGGTAAAGGTTACATCTGGTGAGAATTAGATAATTGTTCTTCGTAATTGGCTTGATACAGTTGTACTTGCCTACACGATGAATGTAAGCCAACACAACCGTATCTTATCATATGGTCGCAAGTCTGTTCATCTGCTGGTGTGCTCTTGACCTGCGGCTTTTGTTCATTCTCATCTTAGCAAAAGGCGAATCGGGCAGAGGCCCATCTGGGAAGTTAAGGTAGATCAAACTGGATGTTTCTAGGGTACAAATCCCAGTTTGCGAAGTGAAATGATTCACGGAGAGTACATTTGACACCAAAAAGTAACTTCATAAATCGTTCAGACTGATGCACAACCAAATCATTCACTTGCTTTCTTCGTTACCAAAAAGCAGTTGTCCGCTTGCATCTGTGCGGTGATGCTATTCGAGTCTCCATCGAGATAAGAGGTTGAAGCAGCTCCCATTTAGCTGATACATGGTGGGGAACATGCCCACACGAGGGATTCATAATTACAAACGGAGTTCTCCAGTCCATCTGCCATGAAAGGCTTAGGATGTTGATGCCGTAATTGCATCCCAGCGCCATATAGTACCATCCTCACAGCAGCTCAGGATTGTGCTGTGAAAAGGAAACAAAGAAGAAAAAAAATCTGACGGAGTCAAAATCATAAGATAGATTCCTGGCAATTCATCATCATGATAGTCTGAATTACCTCCCATCAAATGACATGGCGGTCTGTCTGATTGGGGATTTTGATTGGGAATGAGACAACCTGGCACATGATTGAGCAGCGGGGGTAAAGATATAAGTGCCACTAATGAATTTCTAAAACATTGATTGACGAAAACAAAGCAAAGCCATCCATACTTTGCAATTAGAACAGGAGGGCTACTCTGCAGCTCCCATACGTAGATCTTCCCTTCCCTATTTCCTGGTATGTGATCAAGACAGAAGTGATCCCCCTTGTTGTATAAAATCTTGAAAGTTAAATACACTCGTTGAATCCAAGAAAGTGACTTATGCTAAAGATTATTGACCAAGAAATGATTAAGGCAAAGTAAAGGAGCAGTAAGATTGCAAATGGAACTCAAATATGCCAAAGCTGAAGGACGATGGGCTTTAAGGTACCTATAGCAATTGAGTGATAATGAAAGTCGCAGGAAAATTTGATGAACCAAATGTCACACTCTGGAACTGGATATTTCTGAAGGATATCCACCGACCCCTGAGCCCACCATATAAAGAGATAATTCAATGATCAACTTTTCTATTGATCGAGAGGGGAAAACCAATTCAGCATGCATGATCTAACCTCTCCCGGAGATTGTTCCTTCATTTTGGGTTCCCAAAGCACAATCTCGTTGTCAACACTCTAGAGGCAAAAGGGGAAATAATAAGCACACAATCCAATAGATTAGAGAATTTGCATGATAGTGTAAAAATTGATCAAAGAAAATCAATTCAAATAGAGTTCAAAGAGAGAGGGTGAAGAGAAAAACATGAAAACAACTCTAATATAGAGACCCAGGCTCAAAAGCTTTGACCATGTTTGATCCATGAAGTCCACACTCGAGTAGTGAAAGACTATCGGAAAAAAGAACAGCATGCTCCAATGCTCTCATTTCATTGATTTTGCATCAGAAAATGCAACATAAACTATAAAGGTGCATTTTAATCGATAGTGATACTCGGAGTTTACATCCCAAAGATTGGGAAAGGAAGATCCTTAAGATCTGATCAAAGGTTCACACTGGTTAGCTTTAATCAAATACTTCACCTTTGACAGAACAAAATCACCAAGCCACCTGTTGCAGTCAACATAGTTTGAATGAACTGGAGCTATGAAAACCTGAAGTATAATAACAAACAAGTCAATTTGAAGAACACGTTGTCTTGCCGCAAACAAAATTATATTAGAAAAGCTCCTCACTGGAAACTGCACGTATTTTGTGGGAAACTTCGATGGAAGATCTGTCCATGTAAATGACTTCTCCACATATGTCCAGAACTCTGCAGCAAGGTCAATAAAATGATCAAGTAGTTTTAAAGGTCCAGGCAGAGTGCACTAAATTGTGATTAAATATATTCGGAAGCTTGAAAAATTCCTATGTAACAGGATAAATGAACTACATTAGAAGTGGACCAACTTGAGCTGAGATCTCTACAACTTCCTATGAAACTAGAAGAATGCACTACACTAGCTGGCAAATAAACCTTCCTTTAAGCTCAAGAGCTGCTATCTCTATGTGGTACAACAACTCATCTAATGTCAGATTTATCAGTATACAACAGTAGGAGCATATTTCTCCTTAAATTAAAAGCAACCAACATAAAAAAAAACGCATTGCCATCTAAAGATTCGCATGTGCAACATATAGAGGTCCTGCAGTTTTAAGCAATGCCAACCAAGAGCAAACTATATGTAGCCGGCATGAACTTTTACCTTTCATTGACCAGATTTTAACTGTATTGTCCATACCACAACTTGCAATTCGGTACTTGTCGGAAGGATGGAAGTCCTACAAAAGCCAACATAATACCATAACAATATAGCAAAAGCATAAGTAAATAGATTTTCAATTCTCTTGACTCTTGAGGCCTGCAGAAGAACAGAAAATAAGAATCTGTGCAGCTGAGACTGACCACACTCAAAACTTCATTGCGATGACCCCCAGCTCCAGCAAATATCAGGATACAAATTCCCGTATGAACGTTCCAGAGCCTAACGGATTCATCCTGAACAATTCAGATCAAGGCTATAAGCAATAACCAGCATGGCAAACAGTTACACAGGATCCTTAGCAGGTCAAGACTTAATCTTGCAAGAAAAGATGTTCCCCATAGGACACTAACCAATTAGACTAAAAGAAAAAGAATCTGAGATGTGCAAAATACAGAGATCCGTGACATTACTTTGCTAGCAGACACGATGAGGGATGGGTTCAATGGTTGAGTCCTGATTTCATTTATTGAATCCCCATGGCCTACAAAACTCTGCACCGGAATAACATAGGAAAGATAAATGAAGAGCAAATGAGTATCCGCATTCCTACATAAAACTACAATCTTTTATGAATCACTGGCAACGAGTATGGGTGTCTGACAGATCTCTAAGCTCCAGCAGGGCTAAGCAAAATTATGGATGGATCTTCAAGAGAATGACTTTATGAGTTCATGTCGAAATTGCATTGCTTTATTTGGTTTGTAAATATGGAAATAAAAGTACCCTGTGTATCTTCTCATTGCCAGCATCAATTACACGGATGATACCATTGATTCCTCCCGCCACCACAAACGGGGTTCTATCGATATTGCACGCCCAGCTGACCGTGTAAAACGACTCATCCTTCTGATCTACATAGCACATGGAAGTCCCGAGGCTCCATTAGATAGCTCATTCTTACGGAATGCACATTATCCACAAGGGGGGTAAACCACCAGAGAAATTACTACAAGTTGTTTGACCTTACATCTTCATCAATGTATGACTGCAACACAGCTATTACTCCCCCTTCGAGACACTGATAAACAGTAACCTGGAACGAAAAAAGAAAAGAACAGAACAAGTAAAACACTTTTGTCTTCACGGTGATCTTCTACAAAATGAAAAAAAAAAAAAAAAACACGATATTCCTATCCAAATTGTACTGACCAGGTCAAAATAAAGAATGCTACGAAAAACCCAGTTCAGTTAAACGGCTGTAGATGCTCGAGAAGAGGCAAAAACCCATAAAGCTGAGAACTTGGGGAGTACCCGGTTGCCGCCGACGGTGGCGAAGACGTTGAAGTAGCGGGAGTCGATGAAGTTGAAGACGACGGCGTAGAGGGGACGCTTCCCCTCCTGAAGCCTGTTGGTGACCCTGTACTCCCTCTTCTTCGACGGGGTCAGCGTCCCCGCCACCGGTTCGCACCCGGGCGCGATCTTCGCCATTTGCCCCCGATCCGCCGCCGATGCCTTTTCCTCGAGTTCGATCCGCGAGAACTCGAGAGCCGGTGGGTACGCAGTGCGGCGCGCGCCGCCGGTGAAGACGCCGAACGGCGAACGAGGGAAATTTATCGCTTTGGAAAAGACCAGAAGGGAAGGCGAGTGTTGTTTGCAAGAAACAAAAGAGCTCCTTGAAATTTAGGTCCTGCTTGTTTGTGTTCTTTTCTTATTCCCCGAACACAATTTCTGTTCTTTGTTCCGAGGAACAAAAAAAGAATAGATTACACCGGCCGTGGAGATTCCGCTGGATAAGAGTTTCATTGTTCCTTTCCCAAAAATGAAAAAGTTCAAAATCTAATTAAGATATTTGACGTCTTACGTGGGATGTTGAGGCGGTGGGTCATTCGTTAATGTGTCTTTCGGGTTTATCTCGTCAACAGTCAACTGTTCGAGGTTCCAAATCATTAAAAAAAAAACGTGTTTATTTACACTTTTATTTTTGAAAAAAAAAAAATTATTTCTTGTTCTTAGGAATACTTCCAAAAAATAATTTTTCTTTCTTATTTTTTTCTTATCTTTCTTTTCTTCTTCTTTTTTTCTTTAGCTAGTCACCGGCCTTGGCCATGGTTGATGACCGTTCGTCGAGGGCCGCGACTTTGCCAGAGTGTCATCGACCCCTAACGAGGCCGAGCTTTCCCAGCCAAGGTGAGGTCAAGCCTTACCCGGCCATGGCGAGGCTCGGCCTCGTTAGGGGCCTAGTGAGCCTCGATGTGGCCGGGCCGAGGCTGCCGCTCCGTCGGCCGATCGTCGATTATGGTTGAGGCCAGCGGTCGACCAAAAGGAAGAAAAAAAAAAATAAATAAAAAATAAATGTTTTTTTTGGTAAGGAAATAAAAATAAATGTTAAAAAGTTAAAAAAAACAAAAAAATTATACAAGTTTTAAATGTATTTATGTTCTTTTTTTATTCTAAGAACATAAATTTTGTGCAGTTATTAGGGTGTGCAACCGGATTAGGCATACTCGGTTCCCAAACCGGCTTATCTAGAAAATAGGGTTGGGAACCGATTCCCAAAATTCAGAACCGGTTTAAACTAGTCCGGGATTAGGTTTCGAGTGATAACCCACCCGGAAATCGGTTTCGGGACTAGTTTTGGATTGGTTTCCAGACCGATTTTGTAAGTGGAGTCCAAAACCCTTTTTTTTCCTGATTTCTATTTTTATTCCCACAATCACACGACGTTTTTCGTCTTGGCTCTTTCAAACACGCACAACACTCATCATTTGTCATTCATCTTCCTCACTCGCTTCCCTCCCTCACCGACTCCCTCTCGCACTATCCAATGGACGGACAATGTTCATCGCCGTATCACATGGATTGACTCGCTTAATTTCTCTTTTGTAGAATGAGTTATATTTCCATAAATGAGTAGTTTCATATAATAGTTGTTAGAATAAGACTAATATTAGATCAATGTTTGTTGCTAATTTTTTGCCTTATGATTTTATTAATTATAATTAGCCTTGTGGATCCTTAATTTTTCGCTTAATTAAAAATTTCATATATTTATTTATTACAAGTGCTTAATGTTTCAATACAAATTAGGAGGATTACGTTATTTTCTCGCATATTAATATAAAATTCGAAGTCGTATAGGATATCGGGATATTGCAAAACAAGTTCCAGTGAAAACATGGTTGACCCTAGAATCGGATCAAAAAAATATGGTGGGTCGGGTACATGGTCCAATATAAACAGGGTCGGCTATAGGGTCCAGAAAAAAGGAACTGGTTATATTAGAGTTGGATATAAGGTCCAAATCTAGACCCCACCCACCCTGAACCTATGTAAGACCGACACGGACACGCGACACGCGACACGACACCACATGACACGTCGACACGTCATTTCTTAAAAATAGAGAATTTCGACACGTTCCGACACGTTATATATTAAATATATTTATATATATAAATGCATAAAAAAATAAGAATAAAAATGGCCTAGAATTAATTTACACGAAAAATATTAAATAATATCATTTATTATTTTAATTTGTTACAATAATACACAAAAATTAGAGGAAAAAAACATTGTTTAAAGAAAAATGCTGAAATGATATTTTTAAATTTATTTATTTATCATATATAGCATTTTTTATTACTTCTTTCATAGTAAAAGACTTTTTTTTTTAAAAAAACAATTCTAAAAAACAAAACTGAAAAAAAAAAAAATTTGACCCCGTGCATGTATATTTATAGTAATTTTATTACTTCTTTTGTGTATATTTATATTTTGACCACTCAAGTATTAGAAATTTTAAAATTGACCCCGTGCGTGTCGGAATTGCGTGTCGGAATTCTAGATCGCATGTCGGAGCGTGTCGAAAGAGTTGACCACGTGTTGGAGCGTGTCGGGACGTGTCGGAGCATGTCGGACACGACACGGCGCTTCTGGAGAGTGTCGTGCATAGCCCCGAACCCGATCACCCCTACGATTCTAAACGCGTTCTTCTATTCAAAAATTGTTCTCCGGATAAAAATAATTTTTCCTATTTTTGTTTTCTTAAATAATTTTTGAACGAAAAACGTTACCAAACGCATCCTTAGTATTTTGGAAATTTATATTTGGTCTTTAAACTTTTATTGTGTCCATTTTTTTTTTTTAGTAGAAATATTTGCCCAGCTTTGTTACACTCTATGACTCAAAGGAGAACTTACATTTTAGAAAATTAGCTTTGTTGATGTCTGACCTGGCAATACAACTTAAGGCATGTATGACAAAATTTCTGAAATGGAAATCAATTTCTGGCCAGAAATTTCGATTTCTCAATTTTTATTCCATGGACAAGTTTTTAAGTAAAGAAATGTGTTTGATAATAATTCAAAATTTATATTTCTGAAATAAAAATTTATTTGATAATAAAATAAAATTTATATTTCTAGGAGCGGCAATGACTGGCGTTTGGTGGTCGGAGTTCGACGTTTGGCAACTAGCATTTGGTGTTAGGTGACTAGCAACGGCGGCTAAAGTCCGAAGTTCAACGTTTGGTGTTTGGCGCCAAGTTTGGTGCCCGACGGTGGGCGGCCAAAGTCCGAAGTCCGAGATTGGAGTTCGGCGACGGCGGGTGGCCAATGGCTGTCCAGCGGTGGGTGGCGGGCGGCCGACATCCAGCTGTTGGTGGTGAGTAGCGAACAATCATCGGTGAACATCCGATGGTTGGTGATTAGCCTTTGGCATCCAATGATTGGCGATGAGCAGCCAACGATCAGTGGGCATCCGGCATCCGACGACCGGTGATGGGCGACAAGCGGCCAGAGTGTGGTGGCTAGCGGTTGACGCTTGGTGGCCAGTGGTCAGTGGCTAGTGGCCAAGGCCGGTGGCGGGCGGCTAGCAACCAACGGCGGGCGTCCGACATCCCATGGGTGGCAAGTGGGCGACGGGCGGTGATAAGAGTGAACAATAAGAAAATTTTGATTTTTCATTTCTATTCCGTAAATAAAAAAATTTAAAAATTTAAACTTTTGATTTTTTTCTTCAAATTTATTTATGGAATGAAATGCTTGCAAAAATAGAAAAAATGAAATTGCGTTACAAACGGATTTTGTTCCAAATCTGTTAAATTTTGTCATGCCCCCTTTAATTGCGAGTTCCATTATCATGAATGAGACGTTGGCAGCACAAAATTTAACATCCGCTTGTTTCGTAAATAATTAATAATTTGAATAACATTTTGGGGATTTTAATCATCATTGTCGCCCACAGAAATGAGTTAATTAAAGATACATTCATGACTATACATTTTTGTAGATAATGAGATTTTTTTGTAACCTTTTTTTTTTTTCCTAAAGATGTAAATGATCAAAATTAGAAAAAAAAATTAAATTATTAATTTTCCATGAAAAAATGAAGTCTTGAAAAGGAAAACAACAAAAAAAAAGAAAATTAATAATCAATTTGAGCGAGGCAATTCTTATGATATATTTTGATCTACTATTTTATAGTAGCGTATAACTAATCTCAATTAAAACTCACCTACTAATTCTACTTTGGACCTTGGGAAGTAACTAAATGCATTGTAGAATTATTAATCAATTGATAAAAGAAAAATTACTTTTAAACAATAGAAAAAGTCGACAACCGATTTGAATAACTTAAATCATAACATAATGCAAATTAGATTTTTATATGGGAAAGTACTAATCACCATTAAGTAAATTCTTATGAAAAAGTAATGTTGATCAGCATTAAAATATTTTATAACATCAAGTGGGGACAATTTCTGCGTGATAAGTAATTTGTTTATACATTTATCGAGATAAATTTTCATATACATCAATATGATAATTTTATTGGGCAAATATCACAAAAAAAATCTCAAACCATACCAATTTCGAGTCAAATACAATAACTTTTCTTTTTGCGTCAAAAAAACTATAAACTTATTAACTATGACACAAATATTTCATACTTGTTTTTTATTCATGAATAAACCCAAATTTATACATACACATACATATAATCAATTTTAGTTTTATTTAAGATAGTGTAGAGTTTTCCATAACACAAAAAAAAGTTAAGATAATTTGTGTCGCAATTGATAAATTTTGAAATTTTAGTGACAAAAGGAATTTGAAATATTTGTATCACAATTAACATAATTTGATTTTTTTATTTAGTATTAACCGTAATTTATTGCCCAAAATATCCAAATATTTAACTGAATAGAAATACCCAGAAAAGGGAGAGAGAGAGAGAGAGAGAGAGAGAGAGAGGTGACAAAAGCTTATCCACCTGTTCAGTCTCCTCTCCCTGAAGCTTCCCAAGCTCTCTCCCATGGCGGCTCAGCTCCACTCCCCCTTCAACTCCACCCTCCTTCTCTCCCCACCCCAACCGCCCCGACCACCCCGTCACCCTAACCGCAGCCTCCGTCTCCTCGCCCCAAAATGCACTTCCGATTCCGCCCCGCCGGACTTCCCCCCCCTCCCCTTCCCCTTCCCCTTCCCCTTCCCCGACCTCCGACGCCACCGTCGCCCCGGACAAGTTCCCCATCGAGCGACGACGCCCCTCCGAGATCGTCCGCGACCGCCGGTCCCGGCCCTCCCTGGCCCGGCCGGAGCCGCCGAACATGGAGGTCGGGTGGAGGCGGACGAAGGCGATCGACACGACGAAGCCCAAGGGGTACGCGATCGCGGACTTCCTGGAGAAGCTGGAGGGGCTGATGGGGAGGGAGTTCGGGTCGGCGGACCTGCTGGCGAAGGCCGGGGAGATGGTGGCGGAGCGGGCGAGGGAGGAGGCGGAGTCGCTGAGGGAGGGAGGGGAGGTGGAGGAGCGGACGGTGACGGAGCTGTTCAGGGTGCTGAGGCTGATGGAGATGGACCTGGCCATGGTGAGGGCGGCCGTGCAGCCGGAGACGCTGGCGGAGAGGGTGGAGCAGGCGAGGGCCCGCTGCCGGCAGGCCATCCTCGTCGCCAATTCCTTTTGACCGTCCCAGTCCCGACACAGAGAATTATGTTAGTGAGGTGGAATTTCGGATAATTCGTTTGTAAAAATATCGCGAATTTGAGGTTCGTGTCTGTCGATACGTAGTTTAATATAGTGATTTCTCGATTACAGTATGGAAAGATTTTCCTACTCTGATAGGCTCGTTATTCCAGGTGCCTCGGATGTGATCATTGCACGGAATATTTTTTTTCTTACATGATCAGAGAGTTTGCACGAAAACACATCCGCGTGATCATCATTAGGATGACCTGCGAATCGTCACTTCCAAAGAAACCAATGTCTAAGTAATCATCCGTCCATAATGATCGCTTATTTATTATTCTTTTTAAAAGAGTCGCTTCATCAAAATATATATATATATATATATTATCACAAGTTATGACTAGTGAAATTCGACATCGAACCACATTAGAAGAAGTTTTGCTGCTCTGAATTTTTTTAATTGTCGACTTCCTCCTCCTCCAACCTATCATAAAAACCCCACGTGTCATCATTTTCACATCTTTATTTCAGCAAGATTGCATATCATCTCTGAGAACACGAGCTTTCCAATGAGCGAACTCAAACGGCCAAAATTAATTAAAGCGCCTTTTGAACAGAAAGACCACTAGTGACATTATTTGCAGTAAATACGATCCATCATTTTCTTTTCGTTGCTCGAATGTTTTTTTTTTTACTGTTTCATTTGGTAAATCAGAACGTAGATTAACAAAAGTATACCTTCGAAAATCAGAACCGCTGACGAGTAACTTTTGCAACGAAATATTACGTTTTCATTCCGTCCGATAATTGCATTTACTAGTATCTATTGGCAAATACCCCGTAACTTAGTAAATTCTCAGAATTATTACAAAGCATAGAGCTGCAAAGGTAGATGCTGAGACATGACAAGTTAGGTAAATACTTAGATATATTAATAACCTTCTTCGCTTCACACCATTAATTAATAAATTTCACAATGACTTCCCTTTTTTTTTTATGAAAGAACCAAAACGAAATTAATCATCAAAATCCGAGGACCCAGTTCGTGAAAAAAAAAAAAATTCAAAGACGATATCGCACAAATGGAAGAAGTTCAAAGATTTCTCATGCTACTATTCCCAGCATTTTGATATATTAGTAACCATTAGGTTAGATGAACGAGGGAATCCCGTGAAAATATGTCACAAGAGCGTCGGAGGATGATGATCTACGCTAAAAACAACATCAAGGCAAACATGTACAAGAGGCTATTGACCTAGGAACTACACAGTACTCGAACAGGAATGCAGTTAGTCCTCGCACTTACTTTTTCGCCTTCGACTTTTTATGCTTTACTCCCTTTGTTTTCCGGTTTTTCTCCGTCTTTTTCTCAGATGCCATCTTGGCATACACCGTTTGGGATTCTTGGATGATGAGGCGCACGTGGGGATCGTCCTTGGGCATTTTGCTCAGCACAATCCTTGCAGACTTGAGGTCTCCTGAAGCCAGAAGGGCTTGATACATCCTACCAATGTTCATAAAGTAGAGACATCCACATCAAGCTTGAAAAACTCGGCAGATACAGTCAGTAACTCGTATGACGGCCAAGGATTAAACAGCTTAAATCTGATTCACTTGAATGAGACGGATTAATGGGGACCTTGAAAGAGTAATTAAAATATCACCTCAAGAAACTCAGAATATTGTAAGGGAGGTCAGCTGCTTGATATTCCTTCCAAATCAAGATAGACTTATCCATGTCTTTCGTACTGACACAAGCGCTGAGAAGAACATCGAGAACCTTCCGTGAAGGGGCAAGGCCAAGATCATTCTTGATCACTTGAAGCAAGTCGAAGCCCATCTGCAGAAGTGTTGTCTCTTCTGCAATGCTAAAGAACACCTGCATGAATGGAGGAAGAAGATAGAGTGGCAGTGATTGATATATTCCAGCATCCTTGCATGCATCAGTCAAATTTTGCATCCTTTGCAAACTAGCAGGCAATTGCTACAGCTAGCAAAGAAGGCCATTTGTGTCTATAACTCAAAATAACTATAGAGAGAGGGGGAGGTTGGGAGATGGGAGGTAAAGGAAGAACAGAACCACTTATCCAGTTGACTCCAAAAGAATGGCGCTTGCAAAGTACCCTAAGCATAAATAACCCTGATTTTCTAACATATATGAACTACGATTCTTGATTATCTCTTGCATTTCCAATCCCAGAAGCCAACTTCCTGACCAAAACTATTAAGAGTTTTCAGCTTAAGAAAATAGAATAGGTTCGAACCTCATCAAAAATTGCTTCCATGGCCATTTCATCATTGCTGATACGATCTTTGAGTTGCTTCAGCAAATCAACAGCAGCACTGAATCAGATAAAGAAAATGTTATAAGCAACTGAATGCATCAGTGACACATCCAAGAACCAAAAGATAACAAATAGGACCTTAAATGATTGAATCGAACAGAGTACAAGAGGACTCTGTAACATCCATCAAGCCAGAAGTTCCGATCAGTTAACTCCTCAAGCAGCTTAAGCAATCTACTCAGCTGTCCATCTGATTGAAGGTGCTCCTACGAGATCATGAGGCAATGTCATCAACTTTTCATAGTATAACTACCTAGAGCTGCCTCATGAGACTTACAATCAGACTGATAACAGCTTTAGGCTCCAGATTGCAGCCATCCTGCTTGAATTCCTCATACATTTCAAGAGCATCACAGATTTGCCCATTTGAAGCAAGAGCCGAGACAAGCACGCTCTTAATTTCGTTTGAACCTTTCACGAGTACTCCCTCCTCTTCAAGTACCTGTCACGATAACATAAATCTTACATATGAACTTATTATAAAGAACTATGCAACTTTCACCGACAGTCCCAGAAAGGAAACATGTACTGATTGAAATTTAAATTGGAAATTACTGCAACACCTATAATGCTAAAAGAAAGTAGGGAGAGAGGATTAACATATTAGTTTCTTCTTTAGTTGTCCTCTAAGTAAGAGTTCCCACACGGATTAGCTTAGCATCTTCTAAGGTGTAAACAGATGCTACAGACAAGATAAAAAGGACAAAGAGACTACCAACCCATAAACAAGATACCAGTGAAAAATACACCCCATGAAAAGAAGGCAAAACAATATGCCAAGGATATATACACTCGTATCTTTAGTTAGCTGGCAAGACATACAGGAGATCGATGGACCGTGTTTGATGCATTTATTAAATAATGATCAATTATTTCCCAACATTTTTAACTTTATCAATAGCAAAATTAGCCCTCATGACCATATTTGCATTCGGTGTTGAATTGAAACATCTAAAGATGCAGAAAGCTTGTACATCATAACAATTTCTCTTTCAGTGTATTCCAGTTCGGGAATGCATAGGACTACCGAGTCTAGGAGTAGCGGGAGTTCCGCAGAAGAATTTACTCCACACAAAATTACCTTTTTTGCCTTCTCAAACTGCCCGCAAACTGCATATGCACTAATAAGGGCCATGCAAATATGCTTCGTAACTGGCAACCCACTGCGCTTGAATTCCTTATAGTACTGCAAGCAGAAGAGAAAAATTTAATGTAAGAAGCATCAACATACAGCCTCCGAGGAAAGTATCTATTAACATGTAACATAATGATGCCACACGGATCAGAGCTTTCTAATTGACTTGAGGGAAAAAGGAGCTTCACTATTCAGTTCCCCTCTCTTTAACCAATATCTATCAATTGGTCCATGTATAAGAGAAAATACAATACTCCAGTACTTCTAACCCAAGTATTAACTGAAAAAAAAAAAAAAAAAACCAGCAAATTCAATAGAGGACCCTGCATTATGGTCAAACGTTTCCCATTTCACATGATTTTAGGCCAAGAATTACATTTTTTCTAATGTTGTGCAAGACCCTCCAAATGCCTTCAATATATACAAGGCAGTCAAAATGCCCAGGTAAGTTGTACCCAATTAGGAAGTCACTAGAGGTGTAACATATAAGAGTGATACACCAACTGAATCCCAGTATGCAATAGGCAGACATCAGTGGCTAATTATTGTGTACTCATGACAAGATAAAGCGAAAAAAAAGATTACAAGATAACTGATATAATATGCTCCTAAACAACAACTCGTCCATGGTGGAAAATGAGTTATAGGGAAACATCAAGACTATGTTATCAACAAAACATACGATTCCATTTGTCCCAAGCATTACTTACTAAAATATGTAGCTTAAGTGGCATCTATTGTACATTGTCAAAAGTTTAACGTAGAACAAATTCATCACCAGCACCTGTCTTTTACTTATGTATTACAGAAAAAACAAGCACAAATTGTGAAAAAAAGTGTTGACTACCCACCAGAAGGTACAAATGCAAAGTCACCTCATTGTGCCTGAACCTAAAACTCATCCTAGTTAGCGTGTCATCCAAGCAACAAGATCTTGTGGAAAATAATGCCAAGAAGGAAAAGTTACTTTGTGCCATCGGTTCAATAGAAAACTTCATATACAGAATAACTAAAAAGTGCATTGGTCTGTGCTTACAGATATAAATACTATAAAGCACACATCCACATACATGTATATGAGTTTTGTCATATAGAGTATTCTTCTTTTGAGTTCAAATTTGTATTGGAGTTAATCATTCTGAACATTCTCTTCATCACTCATTTTACGAGAAGCATGGTTAGTCTTTTCTTCTTGTAGTAATCAGATACTTCATTCTCGACTAGAGGTCATTGAAAACCACTGTGAACCCAAAAAAAAAAAAAAAAAAAAAAAAAAAAAAGAGGCCTTACTAAATGGGTTACTCAGCAGATATTTAAAAAAAACGGTTTAGGTGGAGAACGTTCAGTATATTGTCTACTACACTTAACACTATCATTGCATTTCTTATCCACCATTTCATTTATTCTGGCACATATGCAGCATAAACATGCATGTGCATGCGGTACTGTGTGCTTTCACCTTATGCACCAAAAACTTGAATTTACAACTAAAATCTTATCCACAAAATTTTACAAGAAAAACTAAGAAATTATGCATAACGCCACCTATTAGAACAGTAGCAATTTCCTTGCCAAAAAAAAAAAAAAAACCTTCTGCACATTTAAAGTTCATGAGTTAAGAACAAGCATGGCTTTCACCAATGAAAGCTTTCACAACAGTTTAATTTGAAACCAGGAAGACAATTAATAAACGTACATAAGGCTTAAAAAATGCAGGAACAAGCATGGCTTTCACCAATGATAAATGCACAACAGTTTCCACTTTCCAGGAGCAAAATTACATATAATAAAAGAAAAACGGGGACATCTAATAAGTAGGAGCTGAGCACAGAGGAAGGACATCAATACCTTATTTATATCCTCTTCAGTATTGCAATTGCATATTAGATAGCTATAAGTCTGACTATCTGGTCTCACATTTGCCTTTTCCATTTGCTTTAGAACCATCAATGCACGGTGAGGGTCTTTCTGCAATTATCCATATTTTAGCTTTAATTTTTCAAATTCCTCAAGGTGTATGCCATCACAGCTCCAACAAGGAAGAAGACAATTTTTCTACAAATGCATTGTCCCTGTAAGCGTGTGTGCATTTATTTTTTTTTGTGTGTTTTTTTTTTTTTTTGGGGGGGAGGGGTGGGGTTGGGGAAGGGGGGGGGGGGGGGGCGGCGAGCGAGCTTACAAACCATATCTATGAATTTGACAGTACCTAAAACTAAAAATCATACCCTCACAAATTAACTAGGAGTAACTAGTAAAAAAATTTCACAGAAATGAGACAGTGAGAAAAGAAACAAAGTTGTCATTGACAAGGGAAGGCTGCACAAACCATATTTAACAGTTATTACTTAAATCAACTTTCAATGCCATAACCTTTCAAATCTGCACGCCATTTCTCATATCAGAAGGGCTATGTCAACATTTATAGGTGCAAAAACCACTAGGCATCGTTCACCAATGAACTTCAATAGTTATCAGCTATGTTACCGAGACTTGGCTGCCAATATCAGATAATGCGAATCTAAGTGTCCAACTCGCCTAGCCTCAAACTTTAGGTTATGGGCAGTGGGCTGAAAAGGATAAAAAAAATTACTAGCAAATACCTATATGAAAAAAAGGTCGATATTATGCAAAAATAATGAATTTTGCAAGGGAGATTTCAATTATTTACGTGTCTCTTGCAATATAATTTAGTCACCATGTAAACTGTGTTGCCCTAACTTTTAATATCTTAACTTTCTCCATTCCTTTTGTTTAATGGCCTTGTAAAATGTTAAGATGGACCTCTCTCTTTCATAAACATAATGGGTTTTCCATATATTAATATTGGCCATAGTATATAATTCAGCCAGAGCCCATAGACAGAGGTCAAGAAACAGCCCAATGGCAGCCAGTATACCTCTTCTTCCTCAATCTAGGTCTAGGGTTTCCTTCAAGCTTCGGTAACTCTTGCTCTCACTTGCTTTAAGACATGGCACATGGACACGATAGGAAATTTTTGAAATGCTCTTGAAGAATCAAGAAAGCTGCTCAAGCGTACAAGGAACTTACCTCACGATAGTATCCTACCATTATAGCATTATACATACTAGATGTAGGTGCCAAATTCATTCTCTGTGCATCTTCAAGCATGTTATAAGCAGAATCAAACTGCACGAAGCAATTTCAACGTGAACTGACAGAAGATAAAACAGTAAATGACATTCATCAAGTTGATGTGGCAGTGAAGTATACAGGAGGAACTTACATCTCTCATTCTCACGGACAAATTTATCATACTTCTGAAAATATCAGTATTTGGAATGAGATTGTGGTGATGCATCATTGAGTAGATTTGGTGCACCTTAAAGTTGAATAAAATGAAGAAAGGGCAGAAATCAGAAACACAGATAAAATCCAGTAGTAATAATTCCTAAAGCAAAACATGCCTTGTATTGAGATTTAATTCACCTCGTATAAAGACTTTTCAAGTATACAGAACTATTAGAAAGGTAACGTATACAAAAACAATTTCAATATAGACAAATTACAGAGGAGAATTTATCAATCAAAAAGTACAAGAGCTTAGTGCCACAGGAAAAGTATAACCAAAAAAGAAAAAGACCCAGTGAAAGTTATTGTCATCAAGAATTAAGAAGACAAAATTAGACTAACCAACTGCTCTTACAACAGAAACTAGCCCATAGAATGACAAACACTTAAAACATAAAAAAGCTTGCGAGGCAGGGGAATTGGCTTCATCAAGATACAAAAAGTAGGCCTCATTTTATCCCAGAAAGGTTTATCCTTTCAGACAACGGGTTAGCCCTAAAGTTTCTCCCCAAATCATAATCCAAAACGAAAGGAAATGGGGGTGGAGAGAAAAAAGGGAAGAGGGAAGGGGCGGGCTTGACTTAAGATAAGTAGGCCTATATTAACAGTCATCAACTATAATTGCCACATGTCAAAATTCACTGAGTTAATGTGGGAAGAACAATACAAGACATGACATACAGAAGAGACATAATAAACCAAACGTACCAAATTGAAGTCATGGCTCTCATCACTAGCTCGTAAAATAGTATTTACAACCTCTATGGACAAGGAGAAACCAGCATCACACATTTCTTCCACTATATCCAGAGCAGTCTTCACCTGCAGCCAAATAACATGAGCCGGCAAACAGATGAGCAGTCAATCAAACAATATCATCATGAAATTAGGTATTACAATTAAGGCACCCTTCATTTGTCTATTCAATGTCCCTCAAGTCCAATTATACGTAACAATCAATTGTACCTCGAGTGAAGTGCAACAGTAGTTGATGAGACTTCCATATGAAGTGGAAGAAGGTTTCACCTTCAGCTTCTCATGAAGACTATGGAACTTAGAAATGACATCCTCAACCTTAAAAGAAGTATAAAATAATTGGTTGATAAGCATATTATAAGAACCAAATAAACACTGTCATTATATGCACAAGTAACTCACCAGGTAGGGCTTTAAGCTAAATGTGCTGACTAAACTAAACTAATTTTCAGACTGCAAAAGATATTAATGTATATCAACCCTTTATGCTAGAACACGATATTATTAAAGTGGTAACAGTAGTATTGTGGGAAAAAGAAAAGTTCCTGCGAATCACTAGATTTTGAAGCCGATATACATCAGAAATCTATTCATATTTGCTTACACACATTACATTTGCATAATTAACATGTTTAATCAGAGCTTTTATAATTTTTTTCAATTTTGCTCCTCACTAATTTATTTGCTGTACCAGCACAACAATTCACACAGGGTCCTGATTAAACTATAGATCTGCTCATGTGGCCAGTAAAACAGTAGATCATCAAGAGAATATCTTCCTGGTTTGCACTGTAAACCTGAATATTACAAAGGAGACCGGTGGTCGAGATGAAGGTTGTTTGGAACTCACCACCCATGTATTGTTCAAGAAAATTTGGGGAAAAGGTGCTGGCAGAAACAGCTGAATATCCTAGCCAGACTTTCTGTGGACAAATATTTTAAAACTTGCCCCTCATAGTCCAGGTCAAAGTTTACAATGGTTATTAATATCAAGAAAGACTCATATTTGGAAAAAAAAGTAAAAAAAGGTTACTCAACAATGAAACATATTGGAAATGCTTGCACAGATAAAAATTGAATCAAACATTTCCCAATAACTCAGAACAGGCATGCGTGTAAAATCTCATAAGTTTTAGCATAAAAAGGTGTTACGGACCTAAAACCCATAATGAGTTATTTGGCAACATACCTCATAATAACTATTATGCAAATATGCATACTCAACTCAACTAAAGCATGACCATAAATCATCGATCAAAAGGGATTGATATTAAGAATTTTTATATATTGGCAAAGTCAAGCAGCCCAAAACCTAAAATCTTAACTTGCGAACCCATTTGGAGCTCTCAATCTTAGTGATTATAACATTGAACTACTATGGGGAAGTTCATGAATCTTCATTGATTTTAACTTGCAAAAATCAGAACGATTTCCATCTGATTTCAAATTTTTATTCCTCTTTAATTCGAATCATAAAAGAGAATGACCATGTCACTGTCTTTCTGACATCCATCTTTTATTTTAATATCTGTAGCAGCAACATTCATATTAAAAAGCATATACCAGTAAGTCATACAGATCTTCGTGGCATATTGAGACCTGAAATCTACCAAAAGTGGGTGCCTCCATGTGTGTTCCATTTAAATAAATTCATAGATATTTTTTTCTAGTCCCTGTATACCCTATTAAAATAAGTCGTCCAGCTGTTGGGCAGGCGACCAAGCACACAAAGGAGAGAGAGTATAACCCAAAAAATTAATTATAAAATTAAACAAATAAAAGAGTGCTGGTACACTTAGAATACCAAATGAAGTCTGTGTAAGCAAAAAAATAGCTAGGAGACAGAGGTGCTTCTAAGAATAATGGACCCAAGGAATTACCAGCAGCATTCATGAGAATCCTCACCGCTAAATTTGGCATATAAGCAACATAATCAAAAATGAACTTCGTCACATGCTCCGCTCTATCATCTGCAGCATATTGTTCAAACCATCAATTCTAGAAATAGCTGTCAGTTGCAAAGAAATATACTGTTTAAAAAATATTAGTCGTTCACTATTGTCCACAGAACCCAAGAGTCGCTCTGCACAAAAAGTTTGCAACATCAAACTGTAAAATAATATTGGAGGATCATCTACCGATGGAATCCAATTCCAACCAGATCTTTGAATGACCTGAAATAGTGACTGACTTAAAACCATCGTATTAACTTCTATTTGACACCACAGTCTCCGACACTGCTTGTCTAAAGATGTTAGGAAAGTATTTTTTTAAAAGTGGACAGAACTGAAATAGTTTATTAATCCAGCAATGTATAATAAGCTCCATCAACCACACCTAATTAAGTACCTAAAAAAATTTAAAAGACCTATGCCTATTAAGGTAAATTTGTATGTAAAGGCTTATTTTACACAAAATACAAGAGCACAAACTTACGATGGTCTTTAAGCAACATAAGGAATTGTTCTGCAAGGACATCCAGCTTTAACTTTCCCAAAGAGGTAAAGATACTTGTTAGACAATCCAAGGATGATATATTCTGGATGTCTATGACTTGTAAAAAATGCAAGAGCTCCTCTCGATCACTTTCGCATAAAGCCAACAAGTAGTTTCCTGCAACAAGAAATAAGAAAAAAACCTGGTGATGAATCAAGATCACAATATCAAAGGAGGTGAGCATGTACAACCTGAACCTATCGATATTAGAAGCAGTAAAATTAGCAAGCAGCAGTAATATAAATAAATCTTGAAAAGACCACATCTAAAAAATATATGTTCATTATTAAAGGCAAATATCTCTTGAGATGGAACCTCAATATTATGTCAGTGGGGCAAAATAGCAAGTGCAGAAGCAACATTAAACATATCTTTCTGCGCTGTCTTTAAATCACTGCGACACATTTCCCAATTTCCTCTGCAGAAAGGTATGATTTTGTGTTAGGCAAGACTCCTTTCACAAGTAACCCTGCCTGAAAGCAGGGTTAGGAAATTTGTTTAGAATATCTTATGGATCAGGTTTGAGGAGTAATAATAAATGAATGAGTTATGATCAAGATAAAATAAGATATATGTTCATTATTAAAGGCAAATATCTCTTGAGATGGAACCTCAATATTATGTCAGTGGGGCAAAATAGCAAGTGCAGAAGCAACATTAAACATATCTTTCTGCGCTGTCTTTAAATCACTGCGACACATTTCCCAATTTCCTCTGCAGAAAGGTATGATTTTGTGTTAGGCAAGACTCCTTTCACAAGTAACATATATGTAAGGCTCACATATATGCCTGAAAGCAGGGTTAGGAAATTTGTTTAGAATATCTTATGGATCAGGTTTGAGGAGTAATAATAAATGAATGAGTTATGATCAAGATAAAATAAGATATATTACTTTTAAAGTAACTCTGCGATAATATATGAAGCATCATCCTTGAGTGGACCAGATTACTTGTCATCCCATGTACAGCAAATGCAAATTTAATTAACCTAATGGACCAAGAAAGAGAAAATCACTGTTACTAACTTAGCATCTCTTAATTTCTCTTTCATCATGTATTATGCCCCAAGAATTTACAGTTCTGCATCATTCTTGCACATTACAAAACTTAAAGGGTTGGTTGCAAAAGGAACACAACGTTGACCATGCCATCCATTATTGAGCAATAAAAATCTTAGTATCTTGCTACTGACGACACAACACAACGCAACAAGCCTAATTAAGATATCTACCAAATGTTTTAGCAAAAGAGCCAAAAGTTGTACCTGCTAAGTCATATTTGTCTTCTCCATCATGACATGCTACATGGTTAATGAGTTCTCGAATCTTTTCTTCTTGATTCGTTCTCACATAAAGCAGCATCTCATAATAACCGAGCCTTGATATAGAGCTAGGATTATCATCTTTGATGAGTCTGCCAAAGAAATGGAACTCTTCTACCATCTCCACATCAATCAAGTACATCAGAAATGGACCATAAGTATCCTCCTCTATCCGGAACCCTTGCTCCCTCATTGATTCGAATAGCGTAAAAGCCTTGTGAATCTCTTCCAAGGCAACCTCCTCATCATCACTTCCCCTGGCCTTCTCTATGCAAATAGCCATCAATGCATTGTATTCTTTTACTCCGGTTTCATGTCCCAATTTACCAAATACCTGCAATGTAGCTTCGGTACCTAGCACCTGTGCACACATCTTGACCATACGGTCATATCGCCGAACTAGAGTATTTTTGAAGATCCATCTTTGCTTTCTTTCACGTAAAGCTTCTTTATGCAATAACGCCTTTGCCTGGGACATATCCGCAAACAATGGTTTACTCAATACTACCTCTAGAGACTTCAGGTTACAATCTTCTGAATCAGGTGAACCGACGGAAGAATCACCTAAGAAAGATAATGAAAACATATGAGCCACATAAATTTACTTAACTAGATTGTTTTCAATAATGACAGAGGCTGTAATCGGCTTTATCAAGAAGGATAAAAGAGAACTTTTGATACAATATCCTGGTACAGTCTGAATAGCGATATCCAGTGCTTTTCTTAAATAAGATGGCAAAAGCAGGTATGATCATTATAAAAACGAATCCACAATTCAAATGAATTACTGAGCATCGGATAAGTAACACTTCTGAAAGCCTTATCGACAAGCATACATGAACAACACAATGCAATTATGCTTTATTCAGAATTCACTGCAGGCAGAAAAATTCCTTGAACATCTTCCTGGCACCACAACCAATCTCGAAATTCTGAATTTTTATTTATCTACTACAGATAGAAACTACAAATGCAAGCCGAACTAGATCCAAAATACTAATTAGTCATGGCGAAATCAATAAACACGTACTGCGCAGGACGTGTGATATCTCATTTGACATCTCATTTGACAGCTGCTTCCCCAGCAGAGCTTCTGCGGAACACCAACACAAAACAATCAAACCAAAAGGTGAACTAAAACCACACACACCAAAAAGAAAAGCAATCAAAAGGCACTACAGGTTCAGCTATCCTCTGTCACTGGTGAAAAATCAAGAGTAAATAAAGCAAGCTGATCAGACACAGAAACCATAAAAAACTTCCAGCATCAAGCAACACAACCTTTAAGGGGTGGCTTCGATTCGCATAGTTATATTAAAAAAAGAAAAGAAAAGCTCAATTTTTCAGTTAGTTCACGAAAATCCATTCTTTGTAACAAGCGATTCAGAATTCTCTCGGTAGCTTATTCTGCTATTTGTGCAACGTTTGCTAATATCCCAGCCTCCGGACACAAACAACCATCCGCGGACCATTCCGAGAAAGCCCCAACCGCAAACTCCACTCCATCTCCACGACGCCGCACACTTCCCAGCAACCGGAACGACCGACGTACCGAGTGGCTCGGCCGCGTTCGCCACGGGCTTGCTCCCCGCTGGCTTCGGGGAGGACTTGTCGGGGCGCGAATGCCGCGCGGCGGAGAGCCTGCGGAGAGTGTCGGTGATGGTGGATGAGGTGGACGGGGAAGACGACGACGCGTAGGAGGAGGAGGAGGGGGACGGGGAGGAGTCGATGGAGGAGAGGACGTTCCTGAGGGACGCGTCCTTGGCGGAGGCGGCGACTTTGTTGGCGGACTTGACGGCCGACCGGAAGAGCGCGCTCAGTTTAATGGAGGAGGAAGAGGACATCTGGGCCGCCGCGAGCCGCCAGCTCCCGAGCTCCTCCTCCGTCTCCTGGTCCGACGAAGAGGGTTTTGAGTTTTGAGAGGTTTTACGTCGCGCCTTGCTTCCGCCTGTCCTCCGTTCTCCTCCTGTATCGGGAACGAAGAGAGGCGAGGTCGAGATGACGGGCCGTCTTCGCTGCGGCTAGCGGTCCAGTTCGACTCGTGGGCCCGAAGAGCCCGGACCTCCGTGGTGGGCCGGGCCGAGTCCGGCCCGATTTGGAATAAAAATGGGCCGCGCTCGACTTCGAAGCATTCGCTGCGCTCTAGAAAATTGGCCCTGCTGCTAAAGAACATTGACCCTAGAGAGTTGGCTCCGGTAGATAAGGGACGGGCTTGGGCCTGGGACTCGACTGTCTGCAGAATGCTACCGATTCCTCGTGGTTCACCTCCACGAGTGAAAACCGCGACTTAACTGGGCCATGGGCTAGCAGAGGTTCATCAATTCTAGAAAATTAGATGGGCAAAGCCTGATTCACCCCTCATGTGTGTGTGTGTATATATATATATATTCATGGGCTCGTGCTTATTTAGCAAGGGAAAAGTTAGTTTTCCATCAAGATATTATCTTAATTTGTAAAAATGAAAATTTAGTTTTTTGCTGCTATATTATATCATTTGTGGGATAATTACCAACAAAGTTGTACACATATTGTAAATATGCTAATTTAGTCATAAATCTTTTAATTTTAGCCACTTGAGTCCTAAATTTTTTAAAGATTTGTAATGCAGTCATTCTAACGAATTTTTGCCAACAATCATTGACATGTACCTTGATTATCCTACATGGCAAAGGATGGCGCTAACGTGAGCAATTTTTTTTTTTTTTTTTTTTCTTTATTCCTCTATCGATCACCATGGTCAAAAAGGCTCGACCTTGCCAGTCTCATTTGAAGCTGGCAAATGTGACCATTGCCAGCCTTTTGGTCCCTCCGCTGTCGTTGATTACCAATTATTGCAAGACCTAGCAATTAAAGAAGAAGGATTTTTTTTAAAAATAAAATAAAATTATCTACATCAAGATGATCGAAAATAAAAAAATGGCTGGTATTCACAATAGTGATTACTTGGCTAAAATTGATCATAATATTTATATTACAAATCCCTCAAACGGTCTAGAACTCAATTAGCTAAATTAAAAAGTTTCCGACTTAATTGACACCCGTTTCACTTTTTTGGTAACATTCCATCTAGATGAAATTTACTAACCCCGAAACATAGCGTGTTTATCAAAGTGTATGCGTTAGGTGCAACATCCTAATCGGATTCTTGGTCGTGATTTACCCTTTGAGTTGATGCTTCACATGCCAAATGACCCAGTCAGAGCTTTCCACTTAAAAGAAAACATGGCCAAGTTTCGTGATAGATTCGTTTCCCCCTAGAGATCTTCTTCATCAACCTTATCCTCCAGTTCTCTCTTTTGTTTGCAAGTCAGATCAGTTAGTCCCACGTCTGTCTGTATCCATCACATGAATGTTGTCCACAAAGGCCAGACAAAGCTGATTGATCCGCGCTTGGATGATGATGTCTATAGAGAGAGAGAGAGAGAGAGAGAGAGAGAGAGGAGTTAACGCAAGGAGGCGATTGGTCTACGATTCAGACACCACTCCAGAGAAACCTTATCTGAAAAACTAATGGCAAGTACAATAATGAACTCAAATATCCAAGTACTACACAAGAGAACGAAACTTGTCCGTGTGCGCGATCTGGCATTCGTGGGGCTTGCCAAGCATTTGGAAGCATGCTGTATGGCGATCAAGTACTACATGAGGGTTTCCAACCTCCGATGTCCCTTCATGGTTCATCCCAGAAGGACGACGCCTCACTACGCCCCTCGCGCCTCCACCTTTCAGGAACAAGAAATACCTTTCGAAAAAACAAAAGTGTGGCTTTCCCCGAGGAATTACTTCCCAATTGCTGCGCTCAATTCTCTATCTCAACCTGATTATACATCGAAACAGTGAGCTCCATATAAGACCTCCGAAGTACACATTTCGACTCCCACTTTTGATTTGTGAAACTTTAATTGAATCTGCCCCTGTACGACGTTCGTTTATACGTTATTCAAGAGGCTTTTTGGCTTTTAGGGCACGTATAGTTCGGCAACAGATGTTGTCCTGGGGACCCTGAAAGAGATTAATTGTGTACGACTGACTAACGTGGGTGGATCCAGATACTTCACATGGGTTTTGTCAGCAAGATACTTGGCAAAATCTATCTGAAACTTGGAGGGGATTCTTCTTCCTCCCACGCTATTATTGTAGCCTTTTCTTCATCAGTTCTAGTCCTGCCATGCATGCACGTGATGTGGGAAATCAAGTTCATGGAACGATGAACAAATGATACTAGGGATGGAGAACATCATTTTTCTTTTTCTTTTTTGTTTTTGTGAAAGATACTCCATGCATCTTCGGCGTGATATAGATCATTGTTTTCTCTCTTTCTCATTTTCTTCTTTAGTAACTTGGGATTGTTGATAAATTATCGATTCAACTCATCCCCTCATGTGCAAGCATATGCGGTAAGGATTCACTCAAACGGTCTGTTGAATTGATTATATTATGAGATGGATAGTAAGTGAGTATTTACAAATTGTGCCATAAAACAAAATTGCTTGTGCAATTTTTGGGATTCTCTTATCGGATATTAAATTCATTGATATTGAATAATTTATTTATAAGTACCGTTGATTGGTTGTATGCTTACAGTTTTGATTGTCATAATAACTTATTTTGCAAGGTAAGCATGGCCAAATTCTAGGTAACCTCTAAAACACGAGGTTATTTAAACACGAAGATGCGAGAATCACACTTGTATAAATGTACTCGAAGTATACTTGTCTTCTTATTTGTTAGGAAGACCAAGGTTAAAATCCACATAAATTTATTAGACATAAGATGTTTTGCGCTCAATGATGTGAAATTTGGACCGATGTAACATATGCCTATGCCACATAGATCGATGTTCTCTCTAAAATATAGAAAAAGGAGAGAGAGAGAGAGAGAGAGAGAGAGAGAGAGTCGCGTTTGTCCTCTATCAGGCGCCATCATCCATTATAGAAGAGGACAAAGACGGTTCACGACCTAATTAAGAGGTACCATTTTTAGTGCAGTCCAATCCCTCGTACCTTTTTCTTTTTCTTTTTTGGCGCTAAATTCCTCGTACCTTGCCGACTCCAAAGAGAACAAAGCGAAGAAAAGACGGCATGTACCGTCTTCTCCGTGTAGCTTGGAAGAGAGGTACAAGATTCGATTAACAAAGAAAGCGAGCCACCAACTTCCCTCACCCTAACCCATGTAAACACACAGCAACAAACAAAATTCTATCTGACATTGGGAGAGAGGGCAGGTGAGCTTGAACTTGCAAGCAAAATGACCACAAAATGACCACAAAATGACCACCTATGCGCACACATGTGTGTCTGTATAAGAATACACATTTAGAGTGGTGTGATATAATTTCACTGAATCAGGAACCGAGAGAGGCCGACTTTGTCTCCATTGGCCTGCACATCCCTGTGAACTTGCGCTATGTATTCTTCGAAGCTAAAGCTTCTATAGAGGGCTGGCTTGAGGGGGCTCTCGATCAACGTGTGTTTGAAGGGGCAATAGAAAAACGCCATTGAGAACCTTTCCACTTCTTGGCTGGCTATCACTCTGTGCTTCACACTCTTGTAAACGCCATTGCTCCAAGCCTGCACTACAGGAAAACTTCAACGCTGATCAATGAAAACCCACTAGTTTTACTTTCAATCCCGTCGTTGCGGGAGAGGGCCATGATCTTGAATGTATCGTTGAAATGTTAGTTCTAGTCACTTGAAAATTTTGTCAATTCTAGCTATAATTAACTCATGAAAACGGAGTAGCTTTGAGATTTTGAGAGCCATTTGCACGGGAGTCTTTTACGAACCACCAAAGTCGGGCCCATTTCGCCACTAGGAAGTGACCTAGAGATTGGGTTGGGAGCGTGGGTGACCAAGTTCGCCAAATACGGATGGAGATCCTCTACATATTTCATTATAGCGTCTTAACCTAATGTCACACTTTCACTATATGTACTTACTTTAAAAAGTCTCATCAATAATGCTGCAAAACCAGCCTAACCACACAAATTGTGACAGATTAATGGGATGGATAATCACACCATCTGCGGGGGGCAGAGTTGGAAGCACTGGTGTGCCTAGAGAATGTCCCTTGCTCCAGAAACCCTCATTCGAGCATATGTGTGTGTGTGTGTGTGTGTGTGTGTGTGTGTGTGTGTTGTATAAGCTTCATTCCAAAGATGATTATAGAATAGTCCATTCTAAATGGGAAGCATATGCGTAGGCACTTCGAATGACCTATACTTGCCTCAAATAAGTCGCCAATGTTGACGAGGAGAGCATTTGGATTAGGCTTAACACTAACCCATCTCTCACCTTCCATCAGCTGCAACCCTCCAACCTTATCTTGGCACAAGACCGTGAGGAAATCGGTGTCCGTGTGAGGCATCATTCCAAAGACTTGGGAAGCGAGCGGGCATGGAGGGTATCTGTTCATCCGAAGGAAACAAGTACTCAAAGTGCAATTCTCTTTAAAGTAATTGTCGCCTTTGACGCCCAAACCCTCGGCTAGAATTTCAGTGATCAATGCTGCAAGATTAGCAACAGTCATCCCGTAGGTCTCCCCGGCGACTCTGAAGGAGAGCAAGCATCAAATGGTGATGTCATAAATAGGACCCATTTGTCATAATACATAACAAAATAGCTTTCTTTGCAAGGACCAAGTACTTACATCTGTTCCTTTTTTTCTTGATATATAATTGACTGATTTAATCAAACGGACTTAGTGCAAATGTTCCCCTTTCTGCCATTGTAGCATGGCTAATGCTCTTAATGTCGTTCGAGCTTCTATTACAACAATCTATGAAGCCAAAGAGATTGGAGTTTCCATTTGTACATGCAAATGTTAATAGCATAGATCTAATCTTCAATCTCATAGACTAAGGGTGATGTTTGGCTCCTCTAAACCAACTTGAAGTCAGGGAAGATGGTCCTCCTGATGTTTCGTGTAACCCTAACTTATCTACTAGCAACCTTACTGTTGCAACTCATGTATCTGTTGCTGCTGTTTTTGCTGGCCCTCCTCTGTGTGGCCGCGTGGTTGTAATTAACAATGGCTAAGTTTCAGTAATGCAAATCGTCTGGTTTAGCAAGGGAAAAAAAGACTAATGTGGCCCCATAAGTGCACTACTAATTAGCCTGTTAAAACTAAACATTGCTGAACTTTTAGTTTCATTTTGGTATGAATTGTGGGATACGATTGACCCCTATATATGTCGACAAGTCTAATTGATGATAAAGTGTTCTTGCAATGCTTATGTCACAAAGCATGATGACATGGTAACATGGCTCTGATCAACTTATATAATTACTCAAGCACGATCGACTCTCTTCTGATCAATAAGACTAACAATGCCATGACAAATTATGTGCATGGACCAAAGTATGTGCTCCACATAAATTAAGATCCCCTCACATCACGTGTCGAATAATATAAACACATCATGAAATAGTCTTCTTTCCTAATTAGCAGCGTGCGGACTGAAGCATGTGCTCTTCGCGTGATTAGGATCAAAAGAAAGATGACAGCAAATTGAAGTAAATCAAACAGTTTCCCTTTCTTTGGCAAATGGTAACTATGCAAAGGTTTTGCTCTGTCTGATTTGTACCTTCCACCCCGTCTTTGATATATATATATATATATATATATATGGTTTCTGAAATAATTGGCAAGAGACTTTCTAGCGATACACCCAGGAGAAGAACACCGTCCATGGGGTAATATTCAAGGTGAGGGGGGATGAGTTTTGAGAAGAGAACAAAAGAAGTGGATGGCAAGAAAAGTGCAAAAACTTTGGGTGGTGATGGTATGGAGGTTCCACGATATGTTCGTCTTTAGGGAAAATGGTGCATCCGAGACATTTACATCCTCGGACTGAAAAGCAAAAGATCGCGACTATCCAAACCGAAATCGATTGAACAGTTGGGGTCTACTGCACTCCGATCCGAAGAAAAATAATTGGGATTAGGCCTCTTCGAGGACCATACCATCCTCCCGTATATGGCACCTTAATTAGGGAAGTGCCCATCCACGATGCTTTTGGATTCCCTAAAAAAGAAAAGCAAAAAGGCGTGCGCCCGCGCATCACGAAAAGATGTTTGGGCACGAAAAGGAAAGTGCAATTTTTGAAATTCTGAAACAGACTCGATTAACCCCAGGACTTCAGTTCTTCATGTACTTTAAGCTTCTTAATTTATCAAGTCGGTTGTAATACGTTATTCTCTCAAAATGCTCTGGACGGCATATGATTATTAACGGGCTGGAGATGATCTCAAAAGCCAGGCAGGAAATCAACTCGACTCAAACTATTACTTAGTCACCACAATCATGATGGAAACCCATTTAGATATATATAAACCGCCCGTGTATTTACCAAAGGAAAAAATAGCAAAAAAAATTTAAACCTATTACACAAGTGCTAATTCAGTTCTAGACTTTTCAATTGAGTCAATTAAATTTTAAATCTTTTCATATTAGAACTAATTTAGTCAATCCTTGCAATTTATGCCAAAAATCGCTGACGTGGATGCCAGCAATTTTACATGACACGACCCAGACCGACGCGTTGATATTTTTTTTTTTATAATTTTACCATATATTTTTCTAAAAATTTCCTTTGTTTCCTTTCTTCTTCTTTTTTTCTTTCCTTTTTCTTTTTGCTGGTGGCTGACAAGAATTGGCCTTGCCTAGGCAAAAGTCACCCTCGCTTGCCATAGGCATGCCTAGGCGTGGGCAAGGCTCAACAAAGCTTGCCTCATTGGCACTCACCCTCACCCAAGCGTAGCCCAACAAGGCCAATCCTCGCCTGTGACTAATGAGGGCAACCCTTGCATAGGTGAGGCCAATCTTCGCTGGCCATGGGATATGGTTGATGACTAGTGACTGACCACTGGTAAACTAAATTGATACTAATATGAAAAGTTTAAGGTTTTGAATTTAATTGGTACGAAAGTCATAGATTTAGAATTTTTTTCGTACTTTTTCCCTTTTTTCAAGCGATGGCTCCCATTTTATCACACATTGTATTTAACGTCTCCTCTTCGAGATTAACTATCTGCCTTTCAAATGAGATCCATATGAAAAATTCGATTTAGATTTCAAAGTACTGCAACTAATCATTGCATGATTATCTCATGAAAACCATAGTGGTGCAAATAGATAATTCCACGAGTAGCTAGGTCAACCTTTTTCTGCTTGGCCACCTTCGGTAGGTCAACTTCAAGTATGAAGGTTTGAAGAAGCTAATGGTGATAGTTTTAGGTGAGTACGTGAAATTTTACTTAGCAAGGGGACAGGAGAGGATGTGTAAATGAAAGTGGACTTTCATGGGAAGGAGAGCACAAGGGAACAACAAGAAGGCTTTTATTATTTAGTGGGTAACACAAAGGAAGCAGGAGAAGTTCGCTAGTTTCTGAGTAAGATTGGACATCCTCTCTCTATTTAAGGGCCTAGATGACCAACTTATGTTAGCTATATGCCTTAAAACAACAATGTAATAATTACATGTTAGTGATTATTTAATGGCAAATAAGTAATCATTCATCGTCCTATTTATATATGAATAAGTCCATAAGATCAGCTACGACTAAACCTAATATGTGTGATAGGTTTACAGTTATGTCGAATTTTTAATCAGTTTTCAATCAATGGATTATTAAGAAGATATCAATGATTCTATTGAGATCGGTGTGTTCTCAAGCTTCATCATCTGTATTGGATACTTGAGAGGAGATGATTCACAAGTCATTGGGTATTGTGATATCCGAGCTAAAACACAAATGCTTGTCTCGGACAAGTTCACTGAACATGACATGTATAGAACAACTGACGACATGGAAGCTTTTAGCGAAGTCAATGTTTGATCATTCACGTTTTGGTCTAGTGTAAGATCCTTTGACCTGAGGCACAATACTGACTTGTATGTTAAATGGTTATGGTTCACAAGTGCGCATATTGACACTTCATCAGACCATCTCTATACTTGATGGTTATAATTTGTTCACATACAAAGGCACATGCTTGCGCAATATGGAATTTGTTTTCTTATTGTATATAGATATACAAGATAGGTGTCTTATGCGACTTAATCGTGACATTGTATTGAAATCCTCGGCTAGGGTTCGAGAATGAATAATTCATGTCTCATAGAATAAATGTCAATTAGATTTGGGCATATGATCGAATTGGTGGCTTGACCAATAATTCCATGGCATTTGTTCGATCAGGATATGATGAGACAAAATGATCAAATTACACGGTTGCCAAAGCCGACAAGTTCATTATGTTCTAGAAATATTTCACACTGTTTGGGTAGCTATCATATATTACTAGATATCACTCATGGTTTGCAGGAAGAGGAGATTGATTTAGACAATCAGTTCCTTTGGTTGTGCTAATGTGTTAGTACAAGTTATGTTGCCAGCTCAATGATGAACATAAGGATGTCATACACCATAACCAATTAGAATGACTTTTGAATGAGAGAGAGAACGTTGTAAATATGTTTGCAAGTTGAGCCAATCAAAGTCAGGCTAAAAGATGAAAGATCTAAAAAATGGGCTTCAGACTTTATAGCCGAATAAAAAAATCTAAAGCATGTTCAAATGCAGTGACCGAATTAATAATATAAAGTGAGTTCAAAATTAATAGTTGCATTAATGATCTGAAATGAGTTCAAAATTAATGGCATCATGAATGATTTGAAATGAGTTCAGAATTAATGGCATCATGAACGATCTAAAATAAGTTCAAAATCAATAGCCAAATTAATGATCTGAAACGGTTTCAGACTTAATGGCTAAATTAAACATCTAAAACGGTTTCAGATTTAACGATCACATTAATGATTTGAAATGGTTTTAGAATAAATGAGATTTAATGATCTAAAACAGTTTCAGATTAAATGATCGATTAATACACTGAAACAGTTTTAGATGTAACAGTCAAATTAAATATTTGTAACAGTTACAAAATTAATACAAAGAATAAAGATTTGTAACAGTTACAAATAAATGTCTGGAATAATGCTCCGTAATAGTTACAGAGTTAATGCTCGAATTAGTGTTTGATACGATATCATAACTTACGTCCGTCAGAAATTACGGTTCTAAAATAGTTTTAGAGTTAATAAGTCGATTTTAGGGCCCGTTTGGTTCAACTTTGGGGAAATGCAAAGCCATTTCTCCAAGTATCTTGGTGTGAATGGGCTTTTTGTGAAAGCAGGTCTGTTTGAAACTTATTTTTTGTGTATATTTAGCAAAACAACTTCAAGGTGAAAAAAAAAAGGAAAAAAAGAAAAGAAAAGAAAAGGGAGGAGGAGATGCGGGGGAAAATCATAGGGGAGTGGCTGGTGGCGGCGCGCGGTGGTGGTGGTGGTGGTGGGGAGGCGGCTGGTGGTGGTGGCGGTGGCGATGGCGGTTTGGGGCGGGGGAGGGGGAGGGCTCGCCTCGGGTCGTCGACCTTAGGCAACGCCCGGGTCGCTTGACCTCAAGTGGGTGCGACCTAGGCGTCACTTGAGGTTGAGCGACCTAGGCGACGCCGCCTGGGTCACGCAACCTCAAGTGAGGCTTCCTGGCCGCTTGCGGTTGAGCACCACCAGCCGCAGTGGAGTAGCAAGTTCCTTGAAGAAGACAATGAACAATATTTTTTGAGGGCAAAAGAGAAAAACATGATTATTAGTAAGGGCAATATTGATAAGAAAAAAATTCATTAAACCTCATAGTAGCATTCCAAATGCTAGCATTTGGCAAATGGAGACTAAAAAATGTGAACCAAATGCAAAATATTTTCCCCAAGGGGCTTTGAGAAAAGCCAAACCAAACGGGGCCTAAATGTGATTTGCATTGGCTATAAAAGGTAATACAAAGAGCAAATCACAAGATGATTGAAAATGGAAAATTGAGAGTGTTGATAATGATCAACTAAATCATTCATGTACGAGAGCAATTGCTAGCACAATTGTAGTTGTGAGATCTCTTAATTTCTCTCTTCTGTTCAACGTGAGAATTAGTGGTGTGTTTGAACTAGAGGCCCAACATTTATGGGGTTGAATCTGAAGAACGTCAAAATCTACAATACGAAGGGATCAGACGTTCTGTGTCTAAAGAACGTCAGAACCGCTATTACTGAAAGGCATCAAACGTTTGTTGTTAAGAGTTCAAGAACGTCATAACCGAAGTTATCACAAGACATAAGATGTTCATAGTCAAAGTTTGAAGAACGTTGGAACCACTGTTGTGAAGACATCAGACGTTTGTGCTCAAAATTGGAAGAATGTTAGAGCCAAATTTGGAGCACGATACAAGGTTAATTTGATTAACCCATTCATTTCTAGTATATGCTTTTGTTAAAATGCACGAAAATCTTTAAAAACACTTGTATAAGCTTTTTACTTTCGCTACAATCAGACTTTGATCTTAATTTACTTTTGCACATATGCTTGTTTATCGAAACAAACACCAACAACTTACTCATGCAAAAATATCTGCTCATGTCAGAGATTTTCTTATCCTTAGCCAGCTCTATTATGGAGCTTTGTGAATCGACTTATAAGACAACTATCTCTACCATTTGCAGAGATAATTTCATGACAATTTTCTACACAAGTTTAGTGGACTCTAGCCTCTTCCTTACTTCCCGAGTACTAGATATTCTGTAGGATTTTTTGTGATACTCTAAGCATATTCTACAATGTCTCAAACTTGGCTAGCAATAGTGCTTTAGTGAATATATCCAGTACTTGTTCTTCGATCTTGTAATATTTGAGCTCGATCTTTCCATTGCTTTGCACCTCTCATATGAAGTGATATTTGATATCAATATGTTTGGTTCTTCCATGAAAAATTGGATTTTTGAAGATGGCGATTGCAAACTTGTTATCACAAAATATCGAAGTTGACTCCATTTGTTCTTCTCTAATGTATTATAGAATTCTTCGAAGCCATATTGCTTGACTAGTGGTTATAGCCGCTACAATGTTTTATGCTTCTACAATAGATTATGTCACTGAGTCTTGTTTTTTGAATGCCCATGAGAATATTTCAGAACCTAGTGTGAATGCATAACCAATTATGCTCTTCTTGTCATCAACTAATCTTGCCCAATTGCTGTTAGTGTAGCCAATGAGCTTGACGCCTACACTTGTTCGATACCAAATGCTGTAATATGTAGTTGCTCATAAATATTTGAGAATTCTTTTGGTCGCTCTAAATGAATTAGGCTTAGACTTTGCATGAACCTTGAGAGTAGACTCTTCAAGTACATAATATCCGATCATATAGTAGTGAGATATAGTAGACTGCCGATTAGACTTTTGTAGAGAGATGCGTAAGCTTTTTCTACACCACCTTCCTTTAGTAGCTTCTCAATTGTCACGAGCAATGTTGCAATTGTTTTGCAATAGTTCATCTTGAATTTCTTTAGGAGGTTCTCAATATATTTATTCTACAAGATAAAGACTCCTTCATCTTGATCAATCTCGATGCCCCGGAAGTAGTGCATCAAGCCCTACTTCGTCATCTCGAATGTCTTCATCATTTCTTCTTTGAATTCTTGAATCATCTTTTCATTGTTCCCCGTATATATGAGATCATTTACATACAGAGAGACAATAAGTGTGTCGAACTTACCTTGGGTCTTCATATAGAGCGTTAGCTCACTCATGCTCCTCCTAAATCCTTGCCCATTGAAGTACTCGGGGATTTTACTAAACCATGCTCATGGTGCCTAGGGGTGAATATGGTTCCAGGGTAAAATCTGGAACCTCATAACTGAACCAGTAGGAACCTATAGATTCCAAATTCCAAGGTATGCATGGTAGTTTCCAGGTTTCAAAAATGAAGAACTTGTCGTGTAGGTTCCAGGTTCTTAGATGGAGAAACTCGATACTTGTAACCTAGAACCTTAAACAAGTTTTAATATTTTATACCATTCGGTGATGAGTATATAATCTGAAAGCACTAGTTTGAACTTTTATTTTATGACTGAAATTTTTACTTTATTAATATTCATATTTTATGTACATCTTTATGTCAGTGAATTGTAACAATAAGTGGTGGTCATTAAAGATTTTAATTCACTGCAATCATTCAATTAATAATATATGTGGAACTTGAGTAGACTCTAGAATCTACGATGAGGTAGGTTCCCAGTTTTAGGGTATGTAAGGTAGGTTCCAGGTTCCAAAGAATGAGGAACTTGTTCCAATTGGTAAGTTTTCGATTCTAGGTGGAACTTGTATAGAACTTAGAACTGTATGAAACCTAGAATCATTCATCCTTAATGGTGCCTGCTTTAACCCATAAAAGGCTTTGTTGAGCTTCAAAACTTTTTTCTTCTTGGCCCTTGAGGATAAATCCGTGTGGTTGTTCCACATATGACTGTGTGCGAAAGCATAGTTTTTGGTATCGATGATAGTTTTTGGTTTAATGATGTGTGCAAGTGTATATGTGTAATATGTATTTGGTAGAAAATGGACAAGTGACGAGGTAGGATGGTTCAAGTGATAAAGGCAAGTTTTATTGTGACAAGGGATAGTTTCACTAGTTTATAAAAATAATTTTACAATAATTAAAGGAAGTGTAGGTGGAGGAGCTCCATGATATGGAGTTTATTTTTGTTCTCCTCTCACGCCAGTGCATGAAGGAGAAAATGCTCTATTTATAGAGCAATTTAACCGACATTCTTCTGTACAAGTGGTAAAAACATGCCCCTCTTGTCCTTTTATTGGCCCATGTACCCTTTGAATACCATCCAAGATTTTTCTACACATACTCTAGTGAGCTCCACCCTTTTCCTATATTGCCTAAGACTAGATAATTTATAGGATTCTTCTGCTTGTCTTCACGTGAGTGTCTTCAAGTTGCTTGTCTTCACGTGAGTGTCTTCAAGCTCTACTTGGATTCTTTATGTTCAAGACTTCAAGATTCAACTTGTATTTTCTAGATTTAGTTTAAAGAAAATGGATCACAACTTCCAACAAAGTCGGGGTAAATTACATTATTATTTTTTAATCTATGTATTCTTATTGATAAATATTTCCTTTCCTACATTGTTGGCACTTCCATTAAGGTGAAATGGACCACAAGATGCAACGTAGCTATTCAATATAAATTACTGACATTTATGTCTAAACTGAGTAATAGGACATTTCATGATTACTTTTAAAATACATCTCTTTTTCTATTTAACCTTCGAAATTCATCTCATCCAAATTAAAAGTTCAAAGAAGGCACTACTAGTCTGCCCAAGACTTTGAGTGTAATTTTATATCTAAATGCTTCGACTTCTGTATATAGCCATAAAGAATCGCTCTATAAAGAAAAGGACGATAACTCATTGCGTGTCTAAAATAGATATTCCATACCTGAAATTGTCACTCTCTTTCATTCTTGAGATGCTTGCTAGAGGTATATGGAAGGCCTCAAACCAAGGAAGCTGCTTCAAGCAAGTGGCCTGCGGGTTTCCCCAACGGTAACTCTTGGTCGGCAGCGATGACGGTGACGACGACGATGGCAACAAATTCAAGAAACTGAGCTCAGCTTTCTTCTGAAAAGGCAATCTGAAGAGCTTTGTCTGCTCATGCTTCATGCTCTCCAATATCTCTGGTGGGACCCCATGATTCAATATTTGAAAGAAACCCCATTTTCGTGCAGCTTCCACAATGTCCTCCTTGCACTTTGCTCTCACAACTGATGACCCTCGAGTTTGTAGATGGCTCAGATCAATGAGAGGTAACTCACAGTGCTCAATAAGCATGAGCTGTGGTGGAGGTTGTCGGCCACCATTTTCATCATCTAATTTGTCAGGTCTGTTCTGCAAAAGGGTCTTGTAATTCTCATGAAATGGTGGCTCAAAATCCATGATTTCTTTTTGCTCCTGGAGCTTCAGAGACATAAAGTTGGAGCATTCCACTTGTCACTTCATGAATGCAGTCTCCCTGTTTCCTAATTTCACGCACCAAACACATGATTGATATATGTTGTCAGTCTCTAAGCTGGATTCTTCCAAAACGCACTCATATTTTATGATTAACAAAAGTTCCACACAAAAATGCATTCCTCTCTCTCTCTCTCGGTTTCTGGAGCTGGATTCTTCCAAAACGTACTCCTATTTTATGGTCAATACATAAAGTTCCACACACAAAAATACATGCTCCTCTCTCTCTCTCTCTCTCTCTCTCACGTCTCAGAGAGACATGATTTTCCATTGTTTGTACTTCTCTTTAGTTCCCGAGGCTTGTCATACCAAACTGCTATCAAAGTAAAACATGGAAATTCTTTATTGATAACTTATCTCGCTGTAACAAGAAAAACTCCCACTCAGTCAAAACCCAGGAAAACATCAGCTAGATCTCTGAGGGCTCCATCCATATGCTTTTTACATGCGATTTTAAGTCTGTACTACGCACTGAAAGAAACATGGATGTGCTTTACATGCATCTTGATTTTTGAGTTTTTGCCGGCTGTTTCATTTGCTGTAGCAACGAAAAACAAAAGTTTAAACTTCATTCAGTGAAGATTTGATATGATGGAAAGAGAAATTGTTTCCCTCGTGTTTAAGTTCCACCAATTTGTTGAATTTCACTCATTATCTCTACGCAGTCTATCACAGACAGGCAGGCAAACACAATGATAGAGACTTCACAAAGAGATTTACTTCTCTAGCCCAAAGTCTTACTGCCATGGATTGCGGTATCACATGAAGCTATTTTCACTAAACTAGAAAATTCATGATTAAGCAGTATCCAAGGGGGTTGGTAGAGACTGAATTCACTTCTCAGGTGGTTGATAAGTTAGATGGGTTATATCAGAAACATGGGTCGTGGAGAGACTTCACAAGCGGTGTTGAATTGGTGATAATATGTGAATTAAGCGGTTATTAATTATAGAGTAGTGACTCTAATACACATTGCCATCAATTTGACAATGGATATATTCTACCACGGCTTTACATATTCTCCTTGGGATGCTAAGATTTTCCAGTTTTGCACACATTTAATTTTCCAAAAGATCACCTGTAAACTGCAAAAAAATAACAAGGGTTCACGTCCATTAGTGTGTGTTTTCTAAAGAATAGGTTTCTGCAGGCTTAGTATTTCAATGACTTTCATCTGATGTGTTTGACATAAATCAGAATCTAATCATGTGATTAGTTGAACTGAGTTTACCAATGATCAATTCTAAAGCTTGCACCCTCCGTTAGAGGAGATCCTAGACTTTCCATGAATGTTTGGGGGCACAAGCACTGTTTACGACAGGTGGTTCTCTTGAGGAATACAAGTAACTAGATCGTACAATGCGCCACCATATTTTAGAGGAGCGACTTTTTCAAATATACTGAAGTGTGGAAACAAATAAGAGGCAAGCAAAATTGATGAAACACAATAGGTTTCGTTAGGCAACAAAGAGATATGCATTGCTTTTTCAGAAGAAGAAAAAACGATGCATTAATAGTGTTGAGTTTTGCATTGAAAGCACAGTCATTGTCCCTTCGTCAACATGTGCATATTCATGTCATATTTAATTCTTTCCCTTCTCTTTTTTTTCTCTTCAAGTTGCATTTATGATATCTCAAAACAGATAACGATCACGAAAAGGCCAGGACAACAAATGAGAATGCTAGTAAAGAATATAACTCTATTTTTATTTGTATGGATCTGTATTAATCTTGTTTCCTTGCTTGTTAAAGGAAAAGAAGAAGAAGAAGAAGAAACTTACTAATTAGAGAAGAAGTTCCTGAATTTCGCAAATTCATTATCCACTGCATGGTATCAAATGTTTCATGCAACTACAAAAGAACTTGGCCATGAGAAATCAGTAAGAAAACCTGAAGAGAATTTAGGTTTTTTCTGGTTGCAAATGGAAACAAAATAAAATTCACATGGATTTACTAATGATGAGCATGTAACTAAAGAAGTACTAGCCTGTAAATCAACTAAGTGAGTTACACAGATATCCTCAGATCAAACTATATGTAGAAACCATTGTCCAAGACTATATAGTAATTGAGATTCCACATGTTAACATCTGAAAACGCTGTGCGCGCACGCGAGAGAGAGAGAGAGAGAGAGAGAGAGAGAGAGAGAGAGAGAGAGAGAGAGAGATGTTCCTGGGAGAGTAATACCGACTGTTTGGTTACCTATGTTAATTAAGGCAAAGAAGGGCTGTTCTTCACTAAATTCTGTTGTGAGCCCTTACAGTTCTCCAAGAACTGAAGTGCACCAATCGCAAATAAAGAAGCCCAAAGAGTAGCTCTCACTATCCGGTGAACTTAAGCCACTAACCAGAATGTGAAGGAGAGAAAAGAAAAGGGTGCATTTCGCTTCGCAACCATTTTGCGAGAGGAAGGTCTGGGACTAGTGAGTCAGCATCTCTAGATGATTCAGAGAAGACTAGGGTTTTGGGACTTGAAGGGAAGAGAGGGAGAGAGAGGGAGAGGAAGAGATATTCAGACATGCATACATAAGGCTTTGAGGCGGCCATTCTCTTTCGTTTACAAAGCTAATCATATAACTAGGGTTTGGGATGAGAGTTGTGGATTGAGAATCTATGGTTGAAGCAGAGAACACGCGTTTATATGGTGGTGGAGGAAGGTGGAGGTCGTGGACTTTGAGGAGATAATGGGATTTTATTGCAAAAAGGTAAAGTTTTGAAGAGGGTGTCCCATAACTATTTTCTTCATCATTTCTGCGAATAATTATTAAGGTCTTCACACCACATTTCAATTTATTTGAGTCGCGTGCTATCTTAAGCTTACGCAGAACACACCCTGTCCGTGTCTCTGCTCTCAATGTATTCCAATCAATAATTAATTGCCCACGTTTCAACGGAGAGTCCTGAAAAGAACTGCTTTTGGATTGAAGGCGACTCCCAGAGAACGAAGAGATGGAATTCCTCGGCTTACTTTACTTAGCCCCATGTTTCTACATGAAAATCTGGAGATTGTGTACAAATTGTGTTGCTCTTGAGAGCCAAATGTACCATCTGATCAATGATGATCTAAATGAGTAGGGCGAGCATTGGTTGCATGGGCCGGTTTATACTCCTAACCAGTTCAACATTGATTCTTTACACCACCAAAGAGCTGGCCTCCTTTTTAACTTTTAGAATTTCTTTGAGGAATTATCACATCACAGACATCAAACCCAGAAATAAAACAATCAAATAGCGAACCAAATGATGCAGGATTGACTGAAGAGATTATTAAATGGAAGTTCAGAAAAAGTTGCCAAAGATGTCAAAACAACAAGTTTGAGGGAAAATATGAGCACGGACATGACTCCAATTAGATCAAAGGTCACAGCCTATCTAAGTTAGAGTACATCAACTGATATGGGACCTCTCTCCTAATCCAATCCCTCCAAATCCTCTTTGGACAAAACCAAAACCATCTATTATTGTTTACAAGCTAATTTCTCGTCAAATACACATACCAAATGCTCTTGTATCAGAGGTAATTGCATGAGCTTTTCAGAAAAAAAAAATGCTTGAATCTAGCAACCCATCTTGTAATGAATGTCATAGCATGGCTATTGTGATTCTGAGGTAAAATTAGTATGTCATACTTAGGGGTAATCAATTTAAGGGTGGATCGGTCCCCACATTGGGAACTAGCCCACACCAACCAATTCAGAATTTAGAAAAATAAAAAGAAAGAAAGAAAGAAAGAAAATTTGGCCGATTCATCGGTCCGGTTCCTTATGTGGAACCGGGGACTAGGAATCGGGAACTACCTAGAATTAGCCGATTTGATCCGGTCCAGTTCTTGAATTGGATTGGGACTAATGCACACCCCTAATTATACTCGTAATTCAAATTTATAGTTTTTAGTGATAGATAAGATTCGATCTCTCCTAATTTTTCAATTGTAGGAGATCTGAGAAGGTTGACATATTCTTGTACACTATGTATATGGAGCTTGATGTCAAAGAAATCATTGCTTATCTAAGTTCAATTATTTATGCCATTTTCATAGCATTCGCAATTAGAAATCCCAAATTTTAATCTTTTTATGCCCCTTATTTTTCTCTTGATATATATTTCCATGCTTAGTCTTAAGTCAAAGTCCAATCTATAGGAGAATGTTAAAGCATTAATATTAAACCCTTGAGTTCCCACAGGATTCTACATTCTCAAATCAGGAGATTGAATCTGTTTACCCTAGATCTAACTTGGAAAGATGGACCGCCCAAAGAAGTTCCAGTTGGTTATTTGATTGTCCTAGGTCCTCAATCTTAGAAATAACTCATTCAAATGTTTGAACGAATTGCGGTTATGTGAGATAACCATAAATCAATCTAGTGATGATTCTATTCTATAAATAATCTATGAGTACTTGCTCGATTATTTAGTTGGGGAGATAGTCTGAGTCATCCTAAATATATTGAACGAATGCCAATTTAATTCTAAAATTTTCAATTTTGCCAATTTCATGATAAATGAAAATATTTTTCATATAAATAGTTTTCAAGAAAAATAGTTAGTTTTCATTTCTTTGGTGTTTCAAACAAAGTGATTCCCTTCTTACCGGAAAGATAAATCATTTTTCCACAATCTAAATTTATTGTTATTAGCTTATGGAAAATATTTTCCGTAAACCGTCGTGGAACATCATCCTTGTACGGTCATGAACTTAGGGTAACACAGCCTCAGTCATCTTGCTCTCCTTGATCAGTAACATCGATACATCTTTGGTTGGCTTGTCGCCCACTAATTTTCACACCAGCTTTTCATATTGGTATTTTTCTAACGTTGAGCAAAAGTAAATTTTGGTCAACTTATTTTTTCCATAGAAAAATTACTATCAACCTTTTCTCTTTTTCTTTCCTCTTCCTTTAAAAGGAAAAACAATTGGTTTGGGACGGCAAGACTAGTAGTTTCATTTATTTCATCACAGCCTTTTACAATTTCTGGAAAATGCAAATATATGTTTTAAAGGACTAAGAAAAGGTCTTTATAGTTAGAAATGACTTTAAATGGCTATATGTCTAAGTTTGTTGAAGATTCAAGACGTGTTACAATAAGTAAAAGGGAAAAGGCCATTAAAAAAAACTTTAAATTATGCTTATTATGACACATTTACACCGAACTTTTGTTTGTGAAATAAAAAAGCCCAAACTATACCTACTATGATACATTTGCCCTAAACTTTTTTTTTTTTTTTGTGGCTTAGAAAACCCAAATTTTTGTCTATAAGATACATTTACCTTCCATCAAGATTCTTTTATGTGATTTTTTCAGTCAAAATGATATTACTTTTATTTCACTTAAATCACGTGAGTTCCATTATGACATATTTATGCTATGTCATATGTCTTTAGGCATCTATGTAAGCTTATTTTTAACGGTTCTCATTGACAGAACTTTCATGGAGGATAAATATGTTGCATATATACAAGTTTAAGATTTTTTGTGTCATGTAAAAATGTTTAGAGTAAATATGTCATAATGTACATAATTTAAGATTTTTGGTGGCTTTTGCCCTAACTAAAAATTACCAAAAGTGAAAATAAAAAGGAATGAAAGCCATTCTAACTTTTAAGTACATTATAGCTCTATTTGTTATGTAGAAAATGAGTTAATTAAAAAATATTTTCCAAAAAAATGATAGCTTATATTGCTTATAAAAATAAATAAAACAAAAGGTATCTACATCATCAAAGCAAATGTCTAGATACAAATCGTTGTCGGTAATAAAAATATTTTTTATTAATTGATTTTTTTTCAAGTAATACAAGGACCGTTTTTTGAGAAAATATTTTTCAATTTATTTATTTTCCGTAAAATAAACGGAATCCATGTATCTATTTTTTTCTTTAGGTAATGAAAGTGACTAATTTTGCAAAGGATAAAATTAATTGACAATTCCTTCCTTGACAAGCAATTTCGAGAGAAAAAAACAAAAGTAGAAGTGACACGTGAATTGCTGGCATTCAATTTTGAATCGGCATGTCGGCCGTCAACCAATTCAAGAAACTGTTGATTTTCCAAACTTTGGGGGTGCATCCTTCTTTTGGTAGATTGAGACTTTTGAAAGCCAAGGTGGAAAATGCTAGCCCATTTATTTACATTTTAATAAGAACAAAAGGAAATTTCTTACGGTTCCCAACAAAATTTAAAATACTAATCATATTTACATTTAATAGAATTTTGGATAAAAAAATATGTGAACCTATGTATCAGTATTTATATATTATGAAAGTTTCAGGTTTTGGGAAGAAAATAAGTTGAATTACGTCTATGGTAAGTTTTAGATTGAGTAATACGCTAATAAAAAAAAGAAAAAAGAAGATTGAGTATCCAGACAGATCTCGAAATGTAACGCAGCAATTATATATACATGTGCACCAGGTGGTAGGGTTCTAATTCAACGTACACCTTGACAAGGCAAAAGTGAAGTTGTATAGGGTTTGATCCGTTTGGACCTTGATACATGTGCTTCCACTTAAGCGAAAATCGGGGCGTTGAGGCCTCTACTTTTTTCAGCTTGAGGCTTATATGCAGAACTGAGTTGGATGCTTCTGCTTTGATTTCAATCCCTAACTCTGTTTATCCATTCTTTTTTGAATCTCGTTGGTGATCGTAGGACCATGACCTCGGCTGTTTCTCGAAGCCTTTGTTTTGTTGTATGTTGTGGCGTATGAAGCTTTAGGTTTTATCTCAGCTTCATTCGAATCGAGAAATACTTTCTCTACACATCCATGCCATGCTTGACGACCACCCATCACGAGCGACGCTAACCCGGGATCACAAATTCAGCAAGTTCGGTGTTTAGTTCAGCTCTAGATCATCTCATACTGACATTGATGCATTCGACCTCCAAAAGTCATCTTCCTTCTTAAATGCTGGCCAATGCTTTGAACACGAAAAGATAACATTTCGAGCGAGTAAAATCTCTCCCACACGAGGTGAAAACTTAAAGTTCGGAAAGAGATCATTGTTCACTATCAGTACTGATTATCAACTGTGTGTCGATCGATCCCGTGTGATTGCAGGTCACGTCTGAGAAAGCACTTCACATGACAATGACATAAAGTGAAATGGCCAGGGTTGTGGGATTCGATCACGCGGTCCATTTGAAGATTGGTTAATCCTTGTCTCTTGCGAAATCAGGTTAAAATCAGTCATTAGTAGTTCACTATAATCTCATTTTTGACATGATTAGTTGGCTCGTGATCGACAAGTCATGAAGATAAGCAAACACCGACCTTAACGACTACGACAACGACAAAGAGAGTGTTCACTAAATGATGTCATTCATTTTCACATTCAATCAAGATGGATCTAGACTCTAAGAGGCACCTTCACACGTGTGCGGAGAGAGAGAGAGAGAGAGAGAGAGGGGAAAAAATGGGGTGAGTTGAAGTTAGCATAGTAGTCTATGTATATCGATAAATTACTCTACCATGACAAAATAAGAGCGTCAAAGATGTACAACCATGTCTCCACAAGCTAACCATCGATTCGAGGGATCCAACCACCATATGTCAGATTGTCTTTATGTTTAATTCCAAGACGTACAATTGTGTCTTTGTGATTGATGGTGTCTTTATTGCCCTACTCTGAAAGGGACGTGCTCAACTATGTTAATGGACAACGTTAGGTTTTTGATAATGTAGCTTTTGGATGTTCAGAATTAACTGTGCACCGATCTCAAAATTGAGGGGGCTAAAATGACATTTTCCTGTAAAATTAGGCATCTAATCATTGAGAGTATTGCCTTATGATTCATGAGGTCACACTATCTTGTGTGAGATCGCAGATTCGAGCATGTCGTAGACGAAATATTTAATCAGTTTGTACCTCGAACATTTGTTATCTCGTGTAAAGAGGAACTTCCCGACTTCTGACATACCGATAAGACCGTGGAGATGAGGTTGTACAACTATGAGTAGACTTGATAGTTATAAGTGAAATCGTACATTTCGCATCACCAGAGAGAATAGCCGAGCTAATTGCCCGTCCTTCCCCATCCGTTCCATCCATATAAAGAAAATTAGGAATCCAGAACAAATCTAAACACATGAAACAGAGAGTTCCATGATTTGAAAGCCAATAATTGATTTCGATACGGGGAAGGATTATGTCTTTTGCCCTGACGAAAACATGGACGCGTGAGGGGAACTAGACGTTAATTGCAATGAATGAGGTAGGTATGCCTTTATAGGGTTTGCCGCAGCGAGATTTGACAGCTTAAAGAAGAAACGACGAAAATCAAATTCAACTAAAGTTGCTCGAACAAAAAAGCCTGGTCTTCTTTCTGCCTCCGGCCGACTCCCCCCATTCCATTCTTAAAGGGAAATCACTCATTTGACCCCTTCACGTGTCAGAAATGTTCAGTAATGGTGTCGGCAACCAGAAGAAGTGCGCCACGGATCGCACCACCGATTGGTTCTAGTCAAAGAGACACCATTGGGCCAATTCAACGGCTCTCGTCCGTCCTCATGTCGTGATTCCAAATCTGTTCCAATCAGTGCTTGCGCTCCTCGTGTCATTTCACAGAGAACCGACACGGTAAAGCAACGGAACGACCCAACGCAATGCGAATGCCGACAGTGGTGAGAACCTGAATGGGGGGCTTTTACCATGTTTTTTGCATCTTGGTTTGTGGATAGAAAGAGGGGGAATATCTCCTGATTCATCGGCTCCTTTGCATGGGGGGTTTTTGTTACTTAGCCCAGTAGTTGTCTATGTCTAGTACAGATTTAGATGTATCGATCCATCGGAGGGGGTTCATACGGAGGGGACGGGATGCGAGGCGAAATTTGAGACCAATTTTTATTTTATTTTATTTTATTATGGATATAGGATTCCGTCATTTCTTCCTCACCTTCCTCAAACTGTTGCAACTTTGTTTTAACCACAATGCGAGCTTCTCACTTACACCATTCAGTGTTGGGAAAATATGACTTTAAATTGGATAAAATAATGAAGTCGGATCTTTAAAATAATCAAGTCGATTTTAGGCGTGATATTACTCTCTTCAAAGATTTATTTGCTTCACAATATTGCTAATGATCACCAAGGTAAATATCCTTAAGATACAATAAAGTCTCAAATGTAAATACTAGTATTTCTCCCTGTCTCTCATGGGAAATAAATGTGAAACAATGGCTGTAGAAGAAAACGAAAAAATGAAAGAAGATGTGTGTTTTCAAAACAAATGTACTTATCTTTTTCTTTCGAATATAAGTAATTTTTCAAAAGGTTGCAAAAGAACAAATGCAATTTTTTGTAAACAAGTATGTCTTTTACGTTGAAAAGACATAAAAATTCGAAATTAAATAAATAATAAATAATAAATAATCATTACTTTTTGTGAACAGTTACACAGTTTCAATAAGACTTTATAATTAATTTTTATAAAAATAAATCCGAATTTTCAATAAATAAAAATAATGATAATTGATTAGTGTCAAATCTCGTCCACGTGCAAACTTACATCTTTTTGATGTGGTATAAAGCACATCTTCATTTGTTTTATAAACAAACTACCAATATTCAGCATGTGCGCAATCACATCTTTTTGATGTGGTACAAGGCACCTCTTCATTTGTTTTATAAACAAACTACCAACATTCAGCATATAAGTACTCGGTCCTTATGCTTCCAGTCCCAATTCCTTGGGCCTCGGACATGGAGTTATTCACATTTAAATGTAATGCTTCTAAGCTAGAGCTGTTATTGCCGGTTGGGTAAATTACAAATTTGTAACAGCCCTTTCCCTTTGCACCTCTGTGTCATTTCACAAGCTGCTTGGTCTGGTCCGGGTCGTGACAATGCCAGGCTACCGCCTGGTTAACATTCTTCGTTCGATAGCAGCTAGCGGAGAGGGCCTAAAGCTTGATAATCAATTAAAGGTATGGCGCACAATTCAAGGCTGCTCCTTCATCGTTTAAACTGTATCATTACTTCGATCCTCTGAATAAAACTTTGAAATCTATTCATTTGCTTTTTCACCGTTACTGCCCTGTCTCCCAGTGACTAGATGGGCGTCATCCCCCCTTTAAGTACAGCGTAGCAAAAGTTCACCCCAACAGTAAAGAGAAGAAAGCCACGAAGGAAAGAAAGTCATGCATACTCCCAAGAGGAAAACGGTTCTAGCATGCTCCTATCTATAAACAAAGCAATTGGACAAGGGTCGGGCAGAGGAGTATCATCCATGTCACTCATCATCTTTGTATGGGTACTCTTCGGGAACTTGCTTCAGGAGTTTCACTTGTAACTCGAACGCATCATCCCCTCGAAGCACATCACGAATCCATGTTACTTCCGTCTTCATTGAAACCTTAACAAAGGAGGTAGCACGTTCAGCACCATCAGAAAAGAGGGAACGAAAAAGAACAAGTGTGGCATAAAGTAACATAGCCATCTCTACTCAACAGAAAAAAACACATACGGTAGGCTCCTCTCAAGTTCCATGCCTACCTCTTAAAATGCTACTTTTAACCAAGTCTCCAGGAGAAAAATCTATATCAAATTCAGATATCATACAGCAGAATCTGCCAAAGCAATATTCAGGATCCAGGAAGTAACATTGTCTCTAATGTGAGATACTTGATATGGAACAGCTTAGAGTCAAACTCAGAGACAGCAGCTTTGATACCTCAATCTAATGGGCACAATGTGACAATTGGCATTCAAATAACATATAGCACATGCTATCCATCCTCATACCAGCATCCAAGTGTCAAGGGAGGAAGTCTCAATAAGAACATAAACAACTATGTTTTAAAGAATCAAAAGCACTGTAAGTTTTCAAGAAAACAAAATTTTTATCACAGACAGATTCCATTTATTGGCAGACAAGGGCTCCCCCTGAGCTTCTTTCATGTTGGACCACTGAGTGATGCATCATCTTGACAGCAGAACATAGAGGAAGTGCACTTTCTTAATTATGGACAGGTCGAGGCGTGTTGCCTGCTCTCTGTCATTTATAAAGCACTTGTTTAATGGCATGTAGCTGTTGAGGAATGTTGAGCTGCTTCTTTTAAAAAACGGGAACACTTGAACGCTGTGCTCTTGTATTCATTTGGAGCTCTTGGTGAGAGAAAAACCGAAACACCCGGTCATCATCAATTTTAAATGTTTCATTGCTCTCTTCCTTTAGTTTATGGTTTTTTTCCCTAACTAGCCGCTTTCTTATATTCCATGGAAAAAGAAAATAAAAAACAAGCCATAAGTAATGCAAGTAGGGATCTCTTAGAGAGTTCAATCCTGGCTCAAGATGAACGCAGGTGGCATGCTTAACACATGCAAGTCAGGCCGAACATGGTGTTTCTAGTGGCAAACGGGAGAGTAAAGCTTAAGAACCTGCCCTTGAGAGGGAACAAGGGCTGGAAACGACTGCTAATGCCCCATAGACTGAGAAGCATGAGGAGAAATCCCGCCATGGAGGGGCACACATCTGACTAGCTAATTCCTGAGGCAACAACTTATCAAGGTGATGATCAATAGCCGGTACGAGAGGATAATTAGCCACACTAGGACTGAGACATTGCCCGGATTTTTGGGAATTTAATACGCTGCATGAAAGCCTGACAAAGTAATATCACATATACTGGAAGGGACTTGTCAAAATACAAATCTCCAGAAACTTAAGAGTGAAAGAAGGTTATGGAGATTTTGTGAGGCCTTAAATTCCAAAGATCCTCAACCATTAGTTCTAATGTAAGACAAAACGTCACAGTCCTTTTCATAGCATCCTTTTTGACCATCGAAGTTAGAAAGGGGTGATAAGCCCGCAAATACCTAAAATTTTGCCCTTTCAACATTCAGTACCTACACTTTTTTTTCTTCAATCAAATACTTCAACTTTTCAAATGTGAATCAATGTGAGACATTTATCTAATAAATTGCCATGTTATATGATTTTTCTGATGTAGCTCACGCATTCAGCAAAGCTAAACACTATTTATGACGTGGTTCGCTTCATTGGCAAAAATTGCACCAACTTCATTGAGGTGTTGCGGGATAAGGAGAGAGGGAGGGAGGAAGGGGGGGAAGGTGGGGGAGAGAGAGACTTGAATGATTTTAGCTTTGCAATATGTTTCTGTAAATATGCCATTGTCTTAAGAGGCCACATTGGATGCCAATATGGACAGTTAATGGCTATTTGATGGTGGTGGTGTCCACATTGGCATTTTCCTACTGCAATTCTAACAGAGGCCTCACATTGACTCACAGTTTGAAAAGTTGAGCTACTTGATTGAACCAAAAAAGAAGTTTCGGCACTGAATTGTAAAACGGGCAAAAGATCATGTACTTGTAGTTGCAGTGTCATTATCTAAACAAAAAATGAAATTGGAGTAGATAGCAAAAACGAAAAGCTAAAGGATATATACTCTGACCATAACATTCTAGCTAATCTTCTCTAAACAAATAAAAAAGGTTTCTGGGCACTACGTTTGAAGCATAAAAACCATACATACACTACATAAGTTTGTCAAATAAGGAAATTGACTGAAGGTTTCCTGCTTCAGATTCACAACTCATCATCTTTCCAGTAAATTGCAACAGGCAACAACAAGCTGATTGATGGAAATCAACAAGGAAAGATCGAAAGTTATGTTGCCAACTTCAGGAAATCACAGTTCTTTATCCGGTAAGGCCAAGCACCAACAAGAAGCGGCTGCTCTTATTTCAGGAAAAAAACAAAGATATAATTTCATTGAGATTCTTTGTAGTTTCTATTGAAATATGATTGAGGATGAAATCAGTTTACTATCCAAGATTTGTTTATATTTTGAACAAAACAAAAGCAGCAACAAGTAAACAAAAATAAGGTCACGCCTAATATAACAAAAACGAGATGAGCCAAAGTTAAGTAAGATAATGGATTAGAGCTTACCATCTCCAAAGCTCCTCTTATGACCCCACTCAAGATGTTGCAATAATATAGACCCTGACATGTATCTGGAAGTTCGACAAAGTCAACCAAGGGATTATCCTCCAAAACTATACTGCAACAGGTACCATCCGCATCCCAATTGGTCACAGAGGCAGTAACTCCTAGGAACATTTTAAAACCCACCTATGCCAAAAACAAAAAAAAGTAAAGAAAAGTCTAGTGGAACGGGAAAATCATGGAGGGTAAAAACACCTATAAGGCCATGGCAATAGAAATCTCAAAGTGGAATATAAGACAAAGACATAAGGGAAAATGAAGCTACAGCACATATGTCCAACAGTTAGTGATCATCGATGCAACAGCATCCTAGATGAAGATAAGATAATGAGTATGTACCTTTGCAATCATTTCTGCTGTCTCCTTAAAGTCAACACATCTGCCGACATTTGATTTAGCTAGAAATTCGTCAATGAGTCGTATTCCAATGTTATAACCCCTGCAAGGAGATTGAAAGTAAACAAAGTTTACTCTCATTTTATGATTAGATATAAGCATGTGGGAATTTGGTTCTTCCGATTGCATGAGAGTGCATAAGGGTGATGTAACCCAACAACTCTATGGCCAACAGAAAAGAAGAATGCATAAGGAATAGATGAAATTATTGACTTAGCAGAGAGATCGGTTAGAATCCATGCAATAAGAGATGCAGTATAAGTCAAGCTGAGACTTTATCCCTTGCTTGTTCATGAAGCAGATCCATATCAAGCTCTAGTCAATGATTGGTGCATTCAAACATGACCAACAGGAGAATGTTCCGTGAAGTAAGAGGCGTACAAAGAGAAGTTTGAAAGATAAAAAAAATCCCAAGACACCCATATCCTTCTCATCCAAGATAACCACCAGGAGTACTCTCATTGTCTCATGTTGATCCTCTCGTTAATGAAATCATGTGTGGTTGGACTCGATACCGAAGTCAACCAGAACATATTTTAGTTCCATCCATAAGAGGTTTTCAATTCTTCAGAACTAACCTCCCGTTTATTCCCATAAATCCAACTAAAGATCCCATTTAAATTACTACCAATTACTACTACTACTACTACTACTACTACTACTATCCACCACTGCTGTTATTGCTGCTATTGCTACTACTGCTACTTGTTAGTATAAAGGGAATCATAAAACCTTCCATAAAAGAATCGCCAGCAACTCCAAAACAAGTACATGTTAAACATAATTAGAAAATAGGTCTCGTTAAAGAATTTCCCCTCAGACACTTGTTAAGTATACTTATTTAGAAAAATCAAATTTTCAAGACACTATTATGCATTAACACGAGGCCAACCGGTATAGCGAAAATTCTAAAGTTTCCGTTCTTAACAAGTTCCCTCGGGCACTCGTTAACCAAATCATTAGATAATTACCAAAGACCACAGAACGACTTCTCCGAGGAACAAAACGACAGTGAATTCAGTAAAAAGGACGGGAGCAATACATTTGATCGAGCTGTTTGTTGACTTCCTCTACCTCCTCCAGATCCGTGAGCAACTGGCGCACGATCGCTCCATACGTCAACGTAAACAGTTCCGCATTCTGCAACACACAAGCCAAAAAGCATCATAATCTCGTCCACGCCACACGACGCTGCGGTAACACAAATCCCTACTGAGATTTCGCCAATTTCTGGAGTAAAAAAATAAAAATTGCAAGTCCTGACTATGATAAAAACGCATAAGTTTTCGAAGTCGACTGCGCAGATCAAAATCAACAGAAAAACAGATCTTCCTGAGTAGCATTTCCGAGATGAGCGCTCCGCGAAGAAGCGAGATCGCACGCCATCGCCGGAAGTCCGTGCGCAGAAACGAAATCGAAGACTGAGACGGAGGAGATGCGAAGATTCTGCTCACCACTCGCTCGACGCTGGCGAAGATCGCGTCGCCTGATCGAGGACCTGAAGCACGCGACATAGCTGGAGAGAGAGAGAGAGAGAGCTTCGACTGCTGCAAGGCACCTCCGCACTGGCTACTCGTGGCGATCTGAAACTTTCTGATGGCGCAGGAGGAGGCCTGAAACCGACGCGGCGACGAAGAAAGAAGAGGGGCGAGAAACTGGTGGGCTTGAGCTCTTAATGGGCCTGTTCCTGGGCCGATCTGATAGCCATCTGCGCGGACAACCGAGCCCGGACTAGGCCCAATCCAAGTCTGAATTTTTTTTCCATCGTGATCTTCTTTCTAAACTATTTTATTTGTTCGTCTTTCAAAACGCACGAATATTTACATGCACGTAAAATTTTTAACGTTTAATTTAAGAAATATTTTAATTATTGAGGAGAAGAGTTGTTTCCCCTCAAAATAGAAATACTATCTTTAAGGAAAATAACGTGACGTTGATGATTTCATTAATCTATCAAAAATCTCATGAAGAAAGGTACGTTTGATCTCACTCTGAATAGCTTCCAATCTATGATCCTTCTAATACAAATTAATAACTAATAAAAGAGACAGAATCGTTGATAGGCCTTTCTTTACAAAAAGCAAAATTCTTATAAGCTTTTTTTTTTATATAATAAAAATGATCCATGAATTTTTGCCTAATGTACACATAAATCATAATATATTCAACGTGATGCTTAAACTTTAATTGAATATGCAATGTAATTCATAATATATTCAATATGGTCCTTCAATTTTAATTGAATGTGTAATGTGGTCACTAGATTTTTTTATATATTCAACTTAGTCTTTAAGCTGTCAACCTTCCAATAATTCATGTTTAGAAATAATATCGAACATCTTTTATATTATTCAAGGAATAAAACGAACATGTATAAAAAGTTCAAATATATTAAATAAAATAAAATTTTAAGAATTGTATTACATATTAAAATTAAAGTTCATGATTAAATTGAAATAAATTAAAATTTAAAAATCACGTTGTATGTTGTGCCAAAACAAAATTCAGTGACTTGTCGTGTCAATTTTTTAAGGTGGAGCTCCACAAGCATTGAGTTGAAGAATTCCTTTCGCCGAGGTTTTCATTGCGTTGCGTGGCCCAAAACGGTGGCGCGTTTTGCACGACACGAGATGCCTCGATTGCCGCATCGTGTGGGCGACGCAACGGAAAAACGCGTTGCCGTGGCGTCCATCCTGGGTTTCGTCTTCGATGCGGCACGTAGCCTATAAATGCGCACGATCTCCCGGTCTGCCAATTCGCTATCGATTGCAGAAGAAAACTCAAACCCTAGGTGCTCTCTCTCCGTTCGACCTCTCGAAGTTCTTCTCTCTTCGCTTCAAGGTAATCGCATGACTTTCTTTGTTCGTAGCTTTTGTATTTCGAGATCTCTCGAGGCTAATATCGCACGAATTGGTCCTGCTTGTGCGGGTCGATTGGACCTTTTTGCCTTTGATTGTAATCGAATTTTTGGCATCATGGAATCCCGTGATCGATCATCTATATCCGGTGTTTAAGAGTCATGCAAACAGGAGCCGGAGGTCCGTTTGCTGGTCGGGCGTCTGATTCTAGTCGCTTTGTGCGTCTCGGGTATTTTAGCGTTGAATCGGGTCCTTTTGTCTATTTTAATGTTATGCTTGTAGATTATTCATCCATCCAAATTGGGTTTGCTTGGTGGCTTGCTACTCCAAATTAGATTATGCCTGTGAGGTTTCGCATGCGGCTCGTTTGCATGAATTGAATCTTGTGGATTGTTAATTTAACTCGGGCTATGTTTGGGGGTTTCCGTTGGTGGAATAGAAAAAGGGTCTGCAAGTTTCTCGATTTTGACGATTGGTTTTTTGAGATCTTGATTTTTGGATTCTGAAAGATGTCTGCTTTTTCATGATTGATTGCTTTTGTGCTAATTCTATTAGATATAATTGAGTGGAGCACAGATGGTAGTGCCTAGAGTCTATGATTATGTGAACATGCCAGTCAATTTATTCTAACGGATTAATCATGATCTCAGATGCAAATCTTTGTGAAAACCCTTACTGGCAAGACCATCACCCTCGAGGTGGAAAGCTCGGACACAGTCGATAATGTAAAAGCAAAAATCCAGGACAAGGAAGGGATCCCTCCGGACCAGCAGAGGCTTATCTTTGCTGGCAAGCAGCTGGAAGATGGCCGAACCTTGGCTGATTATAACATTCAGAAGGAGTCCACCCTCCACTTGGTGCTCCGTCTCAGGGGAGGCATGCAAATTTTTGTGAAGACTCTTACTGGCAAGACAATCACCCTGGAGGTGGAAAGCTCTGACACAATTGATAATGTGAAAGCAAAAATCCAGGACAAGGAAGGCATCCCTCCAGACCAGCAGAGGCTTATCTTTGCTGGCAAGCAGCTGGAAGATGGCCGAACCTTGGCCGATTATAACATTCAGAAGGAGTCAACCCTTCACTTGGTGCTCCGTCTCAGGGGAGGCATGCAAATCTTTGTGAAGACTCTCACTGGGAAGACAATTACCCTAGAAGTTGAGAGCTCTGACACTGTTGACAATGTCAAGGCTAAGATCCAAGACAAGGAGGGTATTCCACCGGACCAGCAGAGGCTCATTTTTGCAGGAAAGCAGCTTGAAGACGGCAGGACGCTTGCAGACTATAACATCCAGAAAGAATCCACTCTCCACTTGGTGCTCCGTTTGCGGGTGGAATGCAGATTTTTGTGAAGACGCTTACTGGGAAGACCATAACTTTGGAGGTGGAAAGCTCCGACACCATCGACAATGTTAAGGCGAAAATCCAAGACAAGGAGGGTATTCCCCCGGACCAGCAGAGACTCATCTTTGCTGGCAAGCAGCTTGAAGATGGCAGGACTCTTGCAGACTATAACATCCAGAAAGAGTCTACTCTCCACTTGGTGCTCCGGTTGAGGGGTGGTATGCAGATTTTCGTGAAGACTCTCACTGGGAAGACGATTACTCTTGAGGTCGAAAGCTCTGATACTGTCGACAATGTGAAGGCTAAAATTCAGGACAAAGAGGGTATTCCTCCGGACCAGCAAAGGCTGATCTTTGCTGGTAAACAACTTGAAGATGGCAGGACATTGGCCGACTACAACATCCAAAAGGAATCGACCCTTCACCTTGTCCTCCGTCTCCGTGGTGGAATGCAGATTTTCGTCAAGACCCTGACAGGAAAAACCATCACCTTGGAGGTTGAGAGCTCAGACACTGTTGATAATGTCAAGGCAAAGATCCAAGACAAGGAGGGGATTCCACCGGACCAACAGAGACTGATTTTCGCTGGTAAGCAGCTGGAGGATGGGAGGACCCTTGCGGACTACAACATTCAGAAGGAGTCTACACTCCACCTGGTTCTCCGCCTTCGTGGGGGGTTTTAAGCTTGTTCTGGTGCTTTTTAGAATAACAATGGATTGTTGTGGTGGTGATCATTGTGGGATGGGTTTGAATATGTTTTAAGACCTTTTGAAATTCTCTGCTTGGGTAGGTTTATATGCATGACCGTATATTAAGTGGTAATGACTAATGAGATTCTCGCTGATGATTTCAGTTTCGTATGGTGGTTCTGAGTGCTGTTTCTCCATTTTGTGTGGTCGGTCCGTCATTTAATTGCCAACTAGAAATGTTTACGTGCTGGTGGTGACATGGTCTATAATCGGGATATATGTTCCATGACTCTTGATTGCGTGTTCTGATGCCACGAGGTTCTCTCTGGCCTTGGACGCATGTGGATGAGCCATTTGAAATTTAGCCACGGTCTGATGGATTTCTTGGTTTTCTGATAAGCTAAGCTTACTTTGGTATTGTACCCGCTTTCTTGTGCTACGAGAATGCTCCGGGGCTTTGCCATGGAAAAAAATTAAATTTTATACACGATGCTTCTTACAGTAGAAGATTCTTTTGAAGTTAGAAATGAGTATGGGTTACAAAAAAAAAAAAAAAAAACTCAATTTCCTCTCGTATTGTGCGTTTTCACTCGATTGTGGGACGGCACATCACAGTATAAATTATTTATTATAAAAATAAATAACTTTTCTTTAGTCACATCATAATTGACTCGAAGTACTCCCGTAAAAAATAAATAAGCACTTTTAGGAATTGTTTTATATGTGATGATGAAAATTAATGATTTGATTTAATACGAACCAAGTTTAATGGATTAAAACACAACTAATTTAGAAAGATATACTCGTGAAAGATGAGTCGAAATAAAATGAAATAATATTAGTTATCGACGACTCTGTTATTGTCTTATTGATATTTTTTATCAGACTAATTCTTTGTTTGCTTTATTACTATCACAAACTAGTTCAGTAGTTCGATATGTAAAACTAGGACTATAAAAATAAAACCAATTTTTATAGAATTATGTGCCTTATTTTCGTGTTTAGAAAAATGTGTTGTTAGCAATATTAGGACAAAAAAAATTTACACACGTCACGATAAATGACGGCAAAAACTTACTGTGAGGTATAGATTATTTAGGATGAGCATCATTTAAATTAGTTATATCATGTGTTAGTAGCATTGAAGTCATACTTTTTTATTATCCTGCATTTGATTTTCACATAATAGATAGATAAAAAAAAAAAATGGAATGCATTTTACATACTTTGAATTTCTTTGCAAAATAATAAAATAAAATCATAGTAAAAAAAAAAGAAAAATATGAACTCACGTTAGATTTATATTTATTTATTTGCAATTTCAAAAGATAAGATTGAAGTAAAAGAAAAAAAGAAAGATCATTTTATTTTTTAATAGAATGAAAAGGAACTAAAGAGGAAAAAAATAAAGAAATAAGAAAGATCACTTTATTTTTTATTAGATTGAAAAGGAACTAAAGAGGAAAACAATCTGACAAAAAAAAAGAAGAGGAAAACAAAATAAAGAATAAAGAAAGGAGAATTTTCTCTCTTTTTCTTTCTTTGTTATTTTACATACCCTACATGGGTCGCTCTCTCGTGCCATACCTCATTAATGATTTGTTTTTTTTTTTTTTTTTTTTTCTGATTTTTTATGGCACTGAGCAAAGGATGGAGGAGGAAAAACACCTAAAACCTTGGCTCTTTTTGTTGGTTGCGATTTTCACTTTAGAGGAACGAGCTACCTCTCGAAAGTAAACCTATTAGTATGAAAACATTGACGCATGAGGCTTGTCTTCATTTTGTTAGAGACATTACATATTTGAGTTTTGAAAATTATTCATTGCAAGACTAATATGCCACTGTATAGTAACTATTATAGTCATGCAATGGGTTAATTTAGCCTTCCCAAACCTCAACTTAGATTTTGTAGTCGGACTGCACACAATATTAAGCTGGACATAAAGCGAAGAGGGCCGTACCTCCTATTACTTTGTGCAATATCTAAGTCTTTGTTGTGTTTTAAATATAACTCTAAATCTACGGCCTGTTTGGTTCAACATTTGGAATCTTCATTTGGGCCTAAAGTTCCTTAACTAAATGCAAAGGCTGTTTGGTTCGTTTTTTTGCTCGAATTTGGCGAGATGCAATTACATCTCCAAGAAGTAGCTCTAAGGGTCTTTACCTAACGTCAGCTCTTGAGGTCATTTGGCAAGTTGCGTATTCGAATGCAATTTAGGTATTGTTCATCTTTCCTGGAGAAGCCCAATCGACCGCCGAATAAAAATAAATATATTTATATAAAAATATATATTTTATATAAATATATTTTATGTTTAATAAATAAATAAATATATTTATAAATATAAACATATCTATTTTTTTCTCCTATTGTTTTTATATAAATATATATTTATATAAACATATCTATTTTTTTTATATATTTTATGTTTATATTTTTATATTTTTATATAAAAATATGTTTATATAAAAAACATAAAAATATTTTTTATTCAGTAGCCGCGCCGAATTCGGCGGTCTAGTATAAATATATAAACATATATTTTATGTTTATTTTTTATATAAAAAATATAAACATATCTATTTTTTTCTCCGATTGCTTTTATATAAATATATATTTATATAAACATATCTATTATATATATATATATATTTATGTTTAATAAATATATTTTATGTTTATATGTTTATATTTTTTTATATAAAAATATGTTTATATAAAAAATATAAACACATTTTTGCTTTTTTAATTTTATAAAAATTAATTACAAATGTAAATTTTACCAAACGGTATTTTGGGTAAATGGGGTTTTCCAAAATGCAAATGTCTCAATGCAAATTTTACCGAACGACATTTGCATTTTGGAAAACCCCATTTACCCAAAGATATTTGCATTTCTACAAATGCATTCCCCAAAAGCCGAACCAAACGGGTCCTACATCACCACAACACTGGTCAACACCTCTAAAGCTAGCATAACATGCTTTAGATTTAGGATGCAAATGAGTTGCAATCAAAGCGGACAAGCTGAAGTTGTTATGGACATCGATAAGGTTGTCCTGATCTAGTATTGAAGCTCGGGTGGGATGTTAGTACTAGGTAAGCCTCTTATCGCCATCACCGATGTATTGGTTGTCGCGTAGGTATATTACCCCTTGCAAAATCTAAAACTCGCACGACCTTTTTAAAAGCCTTGCCTTGCTCATGTGGGTTAACCGCGACTGGAGAGGCCATGATGATGCTTGCGCCCCGCTCGAAAGCGACCTGCCTACAGTTTTCATGTAGACACCAAATCATACCTAATACACCTAACAATTTAGATTTTCTTTAAGAAATATTTTTTCTATTAAATAATCCCTAAAAATAACATGTATTTTCGTGTTAGTTTGAACTTAATTTCTCTTCGTGGTCAGTTAAGCGAAATGTGATCAGGTTGTTAAGCTTACTTTTTTTTCTTTTTTTTTGGTAACTGATGTACTACGATGGATTTGAGCTTAGCCTAGCTCGATTCAATTCAATCATGATTAAATAATAGAAATCATTCCGAATTTTTACTCCCACTTTTTCATGATTTATCTCAAAAAATGGCGCGAGCGTGTCGAGGTGGAAGACCATTTGTGAAATTAATCGTTGCTGTCCTGAAGTCTCCTGGTTGTCAAGATTCAAAGTCAATGGGTCTGGGGAGAAACTCTGGATTTATTTACCCTTAGATAGATAGATAGATAGATTGATTACATTAGAGATAATCAAAACCATACAAAAGGACCACCTCGACCTAAAATACTCCTTGAGGATCACTTGATAAACACTTAAAAGCGCTCTTTTTTTTTCTTCACCCTCTTTGCACACTACCTAGAGGGAACCCTTTTTTATCTTATTTGAAGAGAACCCGACACCTCGGACCGCCGCTCTCCGGCTCTAGTAGCTGCCGCCACCGCCGTAGGGGCTGATGTCACAGCGCTGAGGGCCGAGGCGGCACATGTTGGGAAGGTTCTGGGCCTTCTGGACCACCTCCCTCAGCTCCTGTCCCTGAAGCTGGCCCTGTTGCTGCTGCTCCTGCACGATTTGCTTCAGCCCCTCGCACCGGCATTGCTGGTCGATCTGCCTCAGCTGCTGGCAGCATTGCTGGAGGGACCCCTGGCCCCCCTGGCCCCCCTCCTCGTGCCTCGGCAGCACAATGAGACCCCTGTGACTCCCCTTTTTATCATGTTAAGACAAACCCGGAAAAAGCACAAAGATGGGCGAGACTACGACCAAATTCTTACCTTCCTTGGGTGATGAATTGCTCGCACTGGCGGAGCTGCTGCCTGGAGGTGCGCTGGCGGCACTGCTGGCTGCCGCCGCCACTGCCGCTGCCACCGCGCCGGGGGTTGGCCTCATCGTCAAACTCGACAGTGGTGATGGTGGTCCGGTAGGTGGCGGAGGCGGCGACGACGAGGAGGGCCAGGACCGCCGCGGTGACCGCGACGCGTGCCATTCTTCAGGTCGATCTGAACGCAGCAGGAACAGTGCCTTAACAAGCCGTGGGAGGTCGGAGGGTGTGTTCTCGAGTCTGGCGTGTGGCTGAGCAAGGGTGGTGGCGGGGGTGTGGGGTATTTAAGGAGGATCCGGAGGGGTGCATGGAGGGAACGTGTTGGCCATGGCGATCAGAGGAGGAGGCGGATGCCTCCACGTCTCTCTTCGCATGCAGATGCAAAGTGCAAGATGCCATGCAGCTGCGCAGAGGCACCGTGACTTGTCTGGTTATTTGCCAGATGGAGGACGCTCGCCCTGATCAAGGCTCCCTTGCTTCCCACCTTTTGCGCGGTCTGGCCGCTGCGTCTCCATGTCCGTAATGGTGAAACGCCCGAGGAAGACGACGTGCGCGGTGTCGGGTTTTCTTCCCTCTTTTGCACTACGAAGTTTCCAAGCAAGACACGAGACTTGGAAACCTCCTAGTGCTTGTGTTTGAGAAAGGAAATTTTTTTTTGGGTACGTTCTTTGACTGTCGCACCGTGAAATGGTGATGGTAGCACCACCGAACGGTATATCCATCCCCCAAAAGACGAGCAGCTTTTGTGCCGGAATGGAAGTGGCTGTATATACAATAAAGTGAAGCCATGTTCAAAGCCGAAAAGCACACCGTGTAGACCATCTAAGCGTTACTAGTCGTATCACGTCATTGACGAGAGCTAATCTGTGCCTACACATGTGGCGACGCACCGAGACGCGGTCCGACCCTTGGCTGGCTGGCCGACCGGCCGACCCTCTCTTCCCCCTCGGTGCCGGAACTGAGCTGACTGCCGCGCTACCCCAGCTCGTGGCTGCTGGTGGACCTTTGGATAGAAGTCGCTCGTGCGGACTCCGAACTCGCAGTTAGGACCGGAAAATATAGGTCAAGTCACCAATAATTTTCTCGATACAAAGCTGTTTTCAATCCCTCTCTCTCTGTTTTTTTTCTTCAAATAAGTGGCAAGGAGACTGTTCAAAGAAAAGTATTCTCTATTATGAATTACCTAACTACGCCAATACTGATTTAAATCTCCGTAAAGAATATTAATGTGGTTTTATTAATCATGGGAAATTATTTTAGGGAGGATAACTTAGGAGATGTGTAATTCAGGGGGAGAATATTTATCTGCCATCGTATCAACCTTTTTTTTAATTATCATAAAAAAAATTCTGAAGAAAAAAGAAAAAAAAGGTTCTTTAAATCAAACTTACCCTGATTCTATAAATACTTAAGGCTAAATTAAGTAATATTTTGAGGGAGTCTACTCCTGAGAAATAGATTTAATATGATCCCGAAAGGTAGGGATTCGCTATAAAACTTAGAAAGATGGGACAAAATTGAAAAGGAGAAAATCCGAGGTTGTTCATTGCCATTTGGCCTGAAATCATAATGGAATGTAATATTCCTTAATATCGGTACACTTCTAAATAAAATACTCTCAAGGTCAATAGCTGGTTTGGTCTTCTCTTCATAATGGAAATTGGAACCATCCAAGAGAGGCAATTCTTTTCGAGGCTAACATGGGCCTAGCAAGTTGATCTCCACGTGGGCCCTTCGCCCTTTTCCTTGTGTGGGCTCCGGGCCCGCTCCTACTCGTCCACGAGAAGTCAAGACGGTCGCCGCCGTCCGGGCCCATCTCCTCCGGCCCACCTAAATCCGAAAAGCCGAGAGGCGCAACGTTTTTCTCGAGGCTCTCCTTCGGTCGGCGGTCCCGCGCCCCGACATCAGCAACGACCCACGGGCGCGTGCGCCCCACTCGCTCCCTCTACCGAACACGTGTACGGCCGAGCCACGCCGCGACCGCATCGACGGCACGGATGCAGCGAGTAACGTTCCAACCGTACTCTCGGCTCGTCAAGGAAAAAGGAGAGCCTCTCTCTATCTCCGCGATCCGCACCGACCCGCGAACCTGACCCGAAATCCGTGCCCGAAGAAGACGACTCTTTATATCTCTCTCCGTCCCTCCCCCTCCTTCGTCCGCATCTCCGCTTTCTCTCTCCTCTCTTCTCTCTCTCAAGGCGCCCGTGAGAACACTCTGTAGAGAGAGAAAGAGGGGTCCTCGGAGATCAGGCTTATCCAGATCAGGCGGCGGCTTCTCTCGCTCGAATCGGAAACCTCCGACTCCAGATCTGGTAAGTCCCCGCTCTCGGGTCCTGCGCGGCGTGATCTGGTGTTGCTTTTTGTCGTGCGTTAGGGATCGGTGCCGTCCCTCGCCTCGATTGAGTTCTGCAGTTCGCGGTTTTGTGGTCGATAATCTTGTTTTTCTTGTGGGGGAAGCGAGTATTTTAAATTTCTTTTTCCCTTTTGGGGCTACGGAGCTTTTTAGATTGAAGGCTAGGGCTCCCGCGGTGGCCGATCGACGGTCCGCCGTTTGCTTTTGCGGGGAACGATGTGCGCCTTTTCTAGGCATAGTAATTTATGTGGTGGGATCCGTGATCTAGTAAAATCGCGACGCCTGTAATTGTGAGCTGCTTTCTGTCTGACAAGTGGTGTGGTGGAAGATTTGCGGTTGTTCGAGGTTTCGCAGGATGTGAGAGGTGTAGATCCTCTGATTGTGTTGTCTTGTTGGGGGTTAATTGTCTGATCCATTTGGCAATATTTTGTGCTCGATTGTGAATCTGAGATGCGATTCGAAAGTTCGCGTTTTTCTCCCGCCCCCTGGCGGATTTGGACTTTGACCTGACTTAGATTGGGAGGAGGACGGCGATTGTCTGTAAGATGGTGTTGCCTCTAGTTTGTGCATATGAGTTGATGTCCTAGTCGAGATGCCTTTTAGATCCTTTTATGAAATTCTGGTGCACCTTGTTGTCTGCCTGAATAGTAAACGGGAACCCCTTTTTGCATCTCGTTTTTGTGTTCTTCTCTGAGAGAAAGAGCACGAGAGGCTTCTGTTTGGGGGTCACAGGTGGGTGTGCATGAGTGCGTGTGTTGTGGGCATTTCCTTCGGAAGTTTGCAATGATATTTTGTTGTTCTTGACGTTGCTGTTTCGGTGTGTGTTTTGGTTTTGGGCTGGAGTGACGATTTGCTTACTTCTTGTTCAGGTCTGAGCCCTCTGGTTGCTAAAAAGTTTCAATATCAACAGCCAAGTTTCATGTCTGATCTCGACACCCAGGTTCCTACTACCTTTGGTACGTCAATTTTCTTCCATTCAATTTCTGTTGGTTGGGATTGTAGTTTCTTTTGAGGATTACTGAGCTTGTTTTGCATTCTTTCCTTCGTTGGGGGTTTCAGATCCTTTTGCTGATGCTAATGCTGAGGACTCTGGTGCTGGTACAAAAGAGTATGTGCATATTCGTGTACAGCAACGGAATGGTAGGAAAAGTCTGACTACTGTGCAGGGATTAAAGAAAGAATTTAGCTACAACAAGATACTTAAGGACCTCAAGAAAGAGTTCTGCTGCAATGGGACCGTTGTCCAGGATCCAGAATTAGGGCAGGTTTGTCATCGGCACCTATCGATTTACTCTTTGTTTTCAATTGGGTTCCAATTGACTAACTCTCTCTATGTTTTTCATAATCATAGGTCATTCAACTTCAAGGTGATCAGCGAAAGAATGTTTCCACCTTCCTTGTTCAGGTATTGACCCCTTTCAATCAGCATGTCCATAGAATGTTTAGTAGACCTAGTTACCACATTGGTCTAAGCATAAGCATGATAATTGGTCAGGACTGACACTCTGTTCCTTTTGTGTTTTGGATGTCAGGCTGGAATCGTGAAGAAGGAGCATATCAAGATCCATGGTTTTTGATTGCAGTATCTTTGCATAGTCCGTGGCCTGTGTTAGGGCGTCATATATAGGCATTGAACCGTGCTACTATGTTATTTTGAAGGCACTTCTGTTCTGCACCTGGTTTCTGTCAATTTCCTGAATTTTGACATGTGTTGTCTATGGAACATATTAAACTCTGTTTCTGTTTACGTACTCATAATAAGAGTTTGGGTGTTAAGGTAGAGAATCCGTCTCTCTTCTCCTTTCTTATCTTTCTCCTGCCTCCGTGAGCTCGAAATAAGGGTGGGAATGAGATTGACGCCTTGAGGTGATTGTTCTGGAGTCCTTTAGATATGAGGTTCGATCAGCCTTATCTACGTAGAATCCTATAATGGCTCGGTCTGCTCCTTTTGCTCGTCATTGGAATCGGTTCTACCTGGTTTCGTTGTTGAATGTCAATTCGTGCCTATGACTTCTTTGGATCAACCCAGTTTCTCATTTTCCTTGCCAATAGTGAATGGCATAAATAAGAATGATTCATCCCATCAACGGGACGCTGCTGCACAGACGCAAAAGGGCATGATGTGCCTAATATTCCACAGTTGTCATGGGATCCACTTTCCCTGACATTTACACTATAGGTAGGGGCTAAGAGGTCAACAAACCCATGACCAATTGCGGACCTTCTTGTCATTTAGATCAACGGGGTGGGTACGACTAGGCGAAATTGATGGGGATGCTTCGATTATCTTGGAGTGGAAGGAAGATTTGGGGAATATACCTTAGCCACGGCGGCCCATCAAATCATAATTAGTATTTATATTACGACGAAATGCATTGGGGACCTTCGCGTCAGTCCCGACGCTAATTGATTGGCGCCGGACGTGCCTTGGATTGGAGGAGTGGTACTCGGGTGCGACGAGTCGTGGTTTCGTGCCGGATCTGGTGCTTACGAGTTACAACCAATAACTAGCTTTGTTGAAAAGGTTGCTAGACCGTATAAGTCACCAACTCTAGAATATCTTGAATTAATTCAATTTATGAAAAGGGTTTTGTTAATATAATAATTTTTAAACTATTATAAAAGCAATAGCATGTTATAAATCATAATTTTTTGAAAAAAATAAATTTCATAATAGGTTTTCATTATTTTATATTCACAATAAATTCATAACAATTACATAAGCATTTCTTAAAGTTGTGAATTATGTATCCTAAATAGTACGGATAGTGAATATGCATCATTGCTTTTTTAAGAAAACTCAAATTAGTAGGTGCTTTGTCGATTCTAGATCCCATAACGAAATATCTTTCATCAAGTGTTATATTTTCGTTTTTATTATGAGAGACTTAGGTTCTATATTAGTATTGGATAGAGAGGGTCAAATGCTAACAAAGCTATATGTTATATAATTTCGTATCTTATAAAGTCGCTTAATATGAGGTCAAAATCAATGATAACCAATGTCAAAATCCAATCAATAGTTTGATCCAAACTCACTTTAACATACTAACGAAAGTCCATTAAAATTAAAATGATTTGTACAATGTCGAAGTTGATTTGACAACATTGGATATTAACAAAAGCTCCTAAAATGCACTACTTTCAAATGAGTTCAATGACATAACGTCGGAATCTAATGGATGATGCTAGACAGTGGTAATAACACATAGTAAACATTGCTTCTAAATGAGTATGATGACACAATATTGAAATTTAATCGACGACGTTGGATGGTAGAGATAACACCTATTGTACATAGTTCCTAGATAGGCATGAGGACACAACATTAGAATCTAATCGACAATGCTAGACAATAGGTCAGTACTAGAATCTAATCAATAGCATTACTTGCGATATAGACACTTGTTGGAATTGAATTTATTATGACTATATTAAACTATAGGTAAACTAGACTAGACTAATATAAAAAGGTAAGATAAAGTAGTTTTGTGTATTGTTTAGGGACTCTGTTAGATTGGCTATGGTATTTACAGGTCAAGTTGATAACTGTTGGTGGTTGGTTGCTTCCTCTTTAAAAGTCGCTTCACGTTCTTCCTTGAACCCCCTTAACTATATCTTGTTACTTTTTGTTCTCATAGCTTGGTCAATAAGTATTAACTGCTCCTTTGATTTTGGTGCCGTTTTAAGTATCAACTGTTTTTGCCCAAACTTCGCTGTCAATTCCATCTAATTGTTATGTCTTCAATAGTGTTTTTTTTTGGCTTGAACACGTGGCAATCAACTGCTTTATCATCGAATCATGTATGTCTACTTATAGGTCTATCGAAATCTAGTCCAAGAGCTCTCGAAATCCATGGCCATCCTTCATTTTTTATGACTAGTATGGACTGGGCTGATGTAAATCAAAGCCTGGACGTGACAACGACGACGATTTCAAAGGCTTTTATCTCTCGTAATCAACAGATGATAACAAGGGCATTTTTTAGGGTCAACACTAGATTACTGATTTCTATATTGATTTTTTGTTTTACTATGTTGAAAGTTGCTAATTATGTGGAGAAATTACTGGTCATTTATAGGGGGAAAACGCATGATACATAGTAAGATTTATATAATTCGAAATGGAATGGTAAAACAGAGCGAAAGGGGAAAGAGAACAAGAATGGCTCATCTGGGAAAAGATGCTTGTATAATGGTTCCTCTGCTCTATTGACAACAAAATTATAAGGTCTCGAAACGTTATTGATATTTGAAAAGCTTTTCATTCACTTCGTCAACCAACTCTAGCTCGAGAATATTATGTGCGCGTGTTGTCACATGACATTCTAGTGTGAAGTGACAACGGGCCATGACAGCATGCCATCATCAAACGAAAATAAGAACATGAGAATCAAGATACGGGCATGTAAAGGAAAATGGCACGACAAATGCATGTAAAGGGGAAAAAAGAAAAAAGAGAAAAGAAATTGAACATGGGATGGTTGGCTGTACACCGCTAATACAACCGTAGCTGAAGTGATTACTCTGTACGCTCCGTGTGCATTCATTGTCATCGGATCGATATACTTGGTATCTACTGTTTAGGTTACTATTTCTGTAAAGACAAACAAATCCAGCTATGATTCGATTTACTTTCCTTTCCTTTCAGTGCTGATTATTTAATTCTCGATCAGTTTCAATTCGGACGATGATGAGGGACAGAGAAGAAAACATATCCTCGCCAAAGATCCATCGAAAAGGCGCACCACGCCCGGACGAAGCGCCCCACAAATATCTTCACGCGATGCAAATGGGGAAGATATTGTCTTTCCCAGATTTCACCCGTCCACATCAGTGGGCCCCCGCCAGAAAATGGCCGAACGAGGCCCCCCGTCCTTTTGCTAAAAAGCCCGCCCGAAAGGCATCGCACGCGGGCCCCACGCGGGCCCCACTCCCGCGGTAGAAGCACCAAACGAGGCGGGCATTCATTTCACGGCAGAAATCCCGAAAGGCAAAATACGAATTGCAGAAAAGGAAAAAAGTAAACGAAAAGGGGAGCGAATCGTCGTCTTCCTCGCATGCAGTGCTCATGACTGGAGAGCGCCACTTGGTGCAGGAGGCATGACAGCCCCGTTGCCCATTCTGGACCCTTCAATTCCTATCCTCTCCGCCCTCCACGTGTTCCCCGATATTTTCCCGCTCCGCTTCCTTATATACTCGCCCCACCCCATCACCACCCTTCGCTCTCATCCGGAAAACCCTCGACCGAGATCTCCCCCCCAGAGCAGCGTCCGAGAAGCTCTTCCAATGGCGGCCGCCACCATCACCTCCTCCCTCTCCTCCAAGCCCAAGCTCTCCCTCTCCTCCTTCCATGGCACCCCTCTCGCCCCCGCCGCCCAGTCCCTCCGCCTCCCGGCCCCCCGGTCGTCCGCCCACTCCTCCGGCATCTCCATGTCCGCCGCCGCCGCCGCCAACCCGCCGCCCTACGATCTGAACGCCTTCCGCTTCGACCCCATCAAGGAGTCCATCGTCTCCCGCGAGATGACCCGCCGCTACATGATGGACATGATCACCTACGCCGACACTGACGTCGTCGTCGTCGGCGCCGGCTCGGCCGGGCTCACCTGCGCCTACGAGCTCAGCAAGAACCCCAGCGTCCAGGTCGCCATCATCGAGCAGTCCGTCAGCCCCGGCGGCGGCGCCTGGCTCGGCGGCCAGCTCTTCTCCGCCATGGTAAGGAGACTTTGAGTTTCGGAAAACGGGCGTGCATGTTTGATTTCGAAGGGGGAGAGTGATGTCGAGAAGCCAGACGATATATTCTCCGAATTCCTGCTCCTTTTTTATATATTTTATTTTGGTTCGATATGAATAAATACATCTGAAAATGTTTTCGCTCAGTCAAAAGAAGGACCGAGTCTGAACCGAGCGAGTACGGCCGTCGGATTTGCTGGGTCTCTCATTTCTCTGCAGAGATCAAATTCGACGTGTCAATTTTTTAGAGGATCTAAAATTTTTGGCTTTAAATCAAAGAAGAAAAAATAAATAAAAACTGTGGAAGCTGCTGTGATTTTGTTTTCCTGGTTGATCTTGAACTCGCGACCTTGCAGGTGGTGAGGAAGCCGGCGCACCGCTTCCTGGACGAGCTCGAGATCGAGTACGACGAGCAGGACAACTACGTGGTGATCAAGCACGCGGCGCTGTTCACGTCGACCATCATGAGCAAGCTCCTGGCCAGGCCCAACGTGAAGCTCTTCAACGCCGTGGCCGCCGAGGACCTGATCGTCAAGAACGACCGGGTCGGCGGGGTGGTCACCAACTGGGCCCTCGTGTCGATGAACCACGACACCCAGTCGTGCATGGACCCGAACGTCATGGAGGCCAAGGTGGTGGTGAGCTCGTGCGGCCACGACGGGCCGTTCGGGGCCACCGGGGTGAAGAGGCTGAGGAGCATCGGGATGATCGACAGCGTGCCCGGGATGAAGGCCCTCGACATGAACACCGCCGAGGACGCCATCGTCAGGCTCACCAGGGAGATCGTGCCCGGGATGATCGTGACCGGCATGGAGGTGGCCGAGATCGATGGGTCTCCGAGAATGGTGAGCGATTCCAGTTGCTAACTCTGCATTCTCTCCCCTGTCCGTGTGCTTTGCTCACTGTGAATATCCGCTAGCGTTTCCCAGAGCGATCGCTGCACTTCGAACATCGGATTACGCCGACATTTCGCGAAATGGCTCTCTTTTCCCGATCGTCGTGGATTCGTGATTAGTGGGGTACTGAGTAGTTTTTTTCCGTCTTGTCCAGGGGCCGACCTTCGGAGCGATGATGATATCGGGGCAGAAGGCGGCTCACCTCGCCTTGAAGGCCTTGGGATTGCCGAACGCATTGGACGGATCCTACGTGGGGAGCATCCAACCGGAGCTCATCCTCGCCGCAGCCGACTCGGCGGAGATCGCCGAAGCTTGAGATTAAGCCGATCGAGATTTGCTTTGTCTTGAGTAGAGAGACTGAAAAAGAGAAAAGAGAGGTGTGCTTTGGTGAGACGAGCCAGGGTTGGGTTGGGTTGGGTTGGGTTGGGTGGGGGGCCTTATATGGCCTGTAATAGATGGTGTGCGTAGTTTTGGGCGTTTTGTCAATAAGGTTGGATTTGTTTCAGCTCTCTGTTTCTCTCTCTCTCTCTCTCTCTCGCTCGCTTTGCATTTTCTGCTGCGGCTGCCGCTTCTGCTTGTGCTTTGCATCAAGAACCTTTGCCTCCTTGATTTGGATGAGTGGAGTCGAGTTTCGGAGAGTCGATTTGCTTGTCCAGATAATCTTTGGAGTATTCACTCACTAAACTATCTTACTAGTGGCCGAAGTCACTGTCGAAATTTCTGCTGCTTTGTTATCGAAAGTACTTAATTGTCTTTTCTGAAATATCTCTGGATGATAATTTAGAATAAAAAATTGTTCTGAGCGAGGCAGGAACAAGTAGAAATGTTTTTATGTTGGGGGTTAAACGTTCCTCTCCCCAACCGTATCTGGAAAATGCATCGATATTATTTTCGAATGAAAAGTTTCAAGTACTCTCTCCAATTTTAAGATCCACACCAATTCCCCTATTCAGAATTCCGAAATGTATGTATATTAATTTTCCCTCATCCCCCTCTCCTGACAATTTTTTTTTTTTAAATGTTTTCAAAATTTTCATCCTAATTTTCATCGGAGCTAATTCCCCTCACTTCCCCAACCTTGGCATTTGCATAGTTTTCTTTTAATTCTACATCTATATTTATTCTGAGTCTGCAATAATCAATCGCATCGAAAAGAGCTACTTAAGTATCTGCATCGAAAGCTTAATAGTGCCGTCCCGTGTTTCTTTTTATATGGTCTTTACTCTATTTCTATTTTATAAATTTCCATATGTGCTACGCGCCATAATCCCCGAGGTCTCCTTTCCCAAGTGGGAAGGGTGTCACTAGGTAAAATCCTAATAATTTTAATAACATCGTCCCATGGTCAAAAGTCAATTTTCCAAAAATAATAAGGTGAATAATTTCACTCGAATAATTGACTTGTAGTTATCAATAAAAGATGCGAACGACACGTAGAGTTAGCAATGTCAGACAACGACGTGTTTGCACAATACAAGTACGACATCACAGAAAGTTTGCACGACACAAGTACGTCACAGGAAAAACATGAACATGACAAGATAGGACGCACTGACTTTATATGCCGACACAAGTTGATCTAAATTAGGACGTTTTTATCGTGAATTAATTATTTAACACGTCAAACGGGAATCAAGAAATTTTAGATCAATACGAATTGACATTAATTACAAATAAGTTCATGACATGCAGCCCTATAAGCATGTTAGTCCCCGGGGGGTGGGTTGTTCAATTAAATTTTCTTTCATGTGGACTTGCCTTTATTAGAATAGATATAGGGTTCATTAAAAAAAGAAAAAGCAGCAGCTTCTTAACGAGTATTTGCCATTCGGTGTAATATTCTTTTTCACCTTTTGGTTCTTCTCTGAATTTTAAAATTTGAATATTAAATTTTCCTTCAACGTTGAACATCTCACATCTTCAAGCAAAAGAAAGAACATTCCATAACTTCAAATTATATATAATGTAATACATCAATTTCTTTACCTTAAACATGCTCGAAAGCTAGCATTCGAAATAATAACACAAATGATTCTTGAATTTTAACCAATTATATCATATGCTCTATAAATTTTTAATTTATTCAATATGATTTTTAAATTTTAGATCAATATATAAGTCATTCCGAAAATTTTAATTTTTTTAGTGCGATCTTTAAACTTTTGATAAATGTTCAAACTAATTCTTAGATTATATAAAAATGTCTAATGTCATCCCGCTATTAATTTACGTTTAGGGACAATGTTAGACTAAAGTTAATGGACATTATTGCACATTGGCTAAAATTTCTATATAACATTAAATAAATTAAAAATTTAGGTGTCACATTATATATTAGGTCAAAGTTTAGGGAGCATGCTTTGTCATTTTCCCTTGCATTTGCACTTGTAAGTTGAATCCAAACGACAAGCGTTTTGCTCGGTAAAGCTTAGCGAAAACGCATGGTCGTTTTGGTGCAAACGCATTGCTTGCGGTGAAAGGGAACGACGATCTCGACGAATGGAAAAATGGAATTTGTCCATTCAATCAATCGGGAATTTTAGCGCCACGATCAGTCTCGCGGATCAGCTGGACTAGGGCGTTCCTCTCGATTTCGCGAAGCACGTCAATCGACATCTTCGTTCGACATCGAATCCAGAATCTGCAAAACCCTAAAAGCAGCACTCGTCTGCTCGCCGCGAACGGCTCGCGGATCCATCGTCGGAGGACGGAGCCGCTCGGTTTCAGGTACTCCGTCTCAACACGCATTCGTGGATTTCGTTTCGAGTTCGGGCTTGCTGTTTTACGTAATCGAGCGCGCACGTGCGGCGGGATGGTCCCGCCGACACGTTTGATCGATGACCGGATGCTTAGTGTTTTCAATTCGTTTGCGGAAGTGGTGATTTTGCTCGAGTCGATTCGACGGTGGAAGTGGTTTTGTTCTGTGCTGGGTTGATGTGGTTTTTTGTGCTGCGAACTTGGAAGGGTGCCCGAAATGCGCTGTTAGAGCCGATTGTGTTTTCTTATGTGATAAATGAATGGACTTTTTGGGGGAATTCTGTAATCGGATGATGAGTACAAGTACCGGTGTTTTTGTTTGCATTCATCTGATTATGTCTCCTTAGTCTCGGTCTCCTTGTGTGTTTTAATTCTAGGACTTGAAGATGGAGGAACTCTTCGTGGCCATGCTCTCGATGCTTCTTGTTTTGGCGCTTATTCCGCTGTTTGTATGGAAGCGGCGAAAGGATTCTTCATCAACTGATACGCACGAAGAAGAACAAGATCAGGTTTATTTCCAATACTTCTTCTCTGCATGCGGTAGTACGTTCAAAATGGATAAAACTGTTTGTCGCTAGGGCTGTGTCGATCAAAATATATTCTTTTTGTCCAGTCATTTTGACTATGGGAATTTGGGTGCCCCTCTTGTGAACAGGTCCAACAGAGAGAAACCGTGGTGCGTGCATCTGGGACCCGTCGGATGCGTCGGAGACCGGCTTCTGGGGCTAGCACTTCATCTGCAGTGCCAGAAGCAACTGTAGAAGGTTTGTTTATGCTCCTGCCATTTGCCTCCTTTCTTCATTTCCAGATGCTAATCCTTATCAAAATTTTCTAATTAAAAATGGATGGCAATTTCTGAAGAAGCTCAAGTGGTGAGATGGAGCAATCATGTTTCTTTAAATCTAACGATCTTGGGATGGATCAGAAGTACTGTATGGAAGCTACTTATTTGAAGTCAGAATTTTTGGGAAACCAGACTACTTTTACTTTTAATAAGCTATGACAATCAGAACCTTAGTCTATACGTCTTTGGTTTTTCTTTTGGACTTCTATTGCTAAAACTTAACTTGGGTGTTTATCAAATATAGATGATGATGATGGAAGTGATGAAGATGCTATGGCTGGTGACTATTATGAGGCTAAAGCATCGAAGAAGAAAGGAAAGAGACGGCAAGAGCGGGAAGCCCAAAGACAGGTTTTAGGAGATCTGCTGTTTAAATGGTTTTCTTTTTCACAATGAAAGAATTTTCTGGAGCTTTTGATGATATGAGCATGTTTAATTTCTTTTTGTCTTATAAAAAAAGAAAGGCCTCTCTGTTACCTCCTTGATGTATTTTTTTTAACATAATGAGTTCTAAATGGTCATCTTTCCCGCCCTTTGTGGAGCTGTAGTGGGTTGTTTACTTTTTGTACTTCAAGGATATATCCCATGGTAATTCCATTTTGGGGGTTAGGATAATTCTCGAGTTGAGAAATAGTTGTTTAATTCCTAGAAAACAGAATTTTTGCACAGTATATTATCAGGGTAATGTGTCAACCTATATTTCAATTGGGTGTTTTCTTCTGATATCATGCTCTTTTTTCCTTATGATTTATGAGCATAGCTGCTTTGTGACCGTGCTGAGCTTTTTCTGAAGGCTGATGAGGTTGCACGCGAATCAAGGAAAACAAAGCAAGATCGCTATGCAGAAATACGAAGGAGAAAGGATGAGGAGCATGAGGCAAAGGAACGAATGCTGGTGTGTTGGTCAACTTTCCATTGTGTCTTATTTCTTGGCATGACCTGCTAGATATATGTGGAGTAGATAACCTGTTAGAAATCCGTGATGTACACAGGAGGAAGAGGCCAATGCTAGGAAGGCCAGGGAGGAGGAAGCCGCTGCATTGGATTTTGAAAAGTGGAAAGGGGAGTTCTCAGTTGATGCTGAAGGTACAACAGAGAATGATGTCCAAGATGGAAGTCAGGGGTTGCTTTCTGATTTTGTTGAATACATAAAGGTACTTTTAACTTTTTTTCGAGTTATTATTTACATCTCTTGGCCACTGATACATAACATTATCTTCTGTATTATTTCTGTGATTGAATTATCTTTCAGAAGCACAAATGTATTCCCCTAGAAGATCTTGCTGCAGAGTTTAAGCTAAGGACTCAGGTTTGACTTACCACGGTTTTCCTGTTATCACTGTGAATGTTGCAACAAATTAGGATAGAATGCTTCTTCTGGTCATCAAGCAAATAAATCTTTGTGGTTTAGTTGCAAGAGTTGGTGTTCAGACCCTCCACTTTATGTAAATGTATTTTTATGGTCTCTTTTGGGGCTTCATCTGTTTTGATTCACTCTCAATTTTTTTTCTTTTCGGTTTGCTGCAGGAATGTATTAATAGGATAGCATCCCTGGAGAGCATGGGTGTGTAGTAACTTCCTTTACTATTTCCTGTGATTTTTTCTATACCGAAGATGCACTATTGAAACAGATCTTGATGGTTGTGTTTCTGAAACATGGAAATCATATCACATGATAGGTTCTCAGTTTCTCCAATCATTTGATACTAATGACTAGTGCATTTAATCATGTTGCCATTGATTGTTTTTTGTTTTTGCCTTTTTGGCTAGATCTGGCAACTGATCGAGTTTTGTTATTTCTACTTAGGCCGCCTTTCTGGCGTGATGGACGATAGAGGGAAATATATATACATATCATTAGAAGAAATGAAAGCTGTCGCAGATTACATTAAACGTGAGGGGAGGGTTAGCATCTCACATTTAGCAAGCAAGTCCAACCAGTTCATCGATTTGGAGCCTAAAGCCCAGTTTGTGGAGGAAATCAGTAGCATGGAAGAGATCACTGTCAACTAACATTCTCTCCAGTACAGTGGGTAAACAAGTTTAACCTTTTCTTTTTGGACAAAGGTGAATGAGATTGGCTGATCAAAGTGTAATTTGTATTTTTCATGTCCAGTTGCATCTTCTTTGTTAGTCAAGGCTCAGAAGTTCTTAGGTAGATTTTGATATGAATCCATGGATTGAGAATCTTTCAGGATCAGGCGTGGGATGTCTGGTTTGTTATACTTCTGTTCTCATCCATCAAAATGGATTCTTTTCTACCTCTTTGAAGACCGAAGTAGATCTAAAAGATCATTGCTCTCCCCCAATAGTTTTCCTCTTATCTGTGCCCAACGTTTATCTATTCTTCTTTTCCTGAGCCCCTTCTGTTGGGTCGTATACTAGACATTACAATGTTAGTCTGCAATACTTGGTTTATCAAGTATCGTCTTAAGCTTGTCCCAGGTTTTTTCTCAATGACAGATGCTCTGGCACTTGAACTGCTTGGATACTTGTGGAAATTGTGCAACACCATGCTATAAACACCAGAAACATGAAACTCAGAATGATACGTGTGAAGGGAGTATAAATGTTCATGTTGACGGAGTTTTAGGTCATCCTTGTGCAATCTAATCAATGGGCAAAGTCTAGAAGAAACATTGATTTACCGACTTGAAAAATAAAAGGATCATGATTCATGTACACTTCAGGTGAGAGGGTTCCACAATGAAAATGGTACTTGGTGCTCTTCAGAAAAATCCCTACTAACATAAAACAACACGAAATTCAAAACGCCTTGGAGACTATAGAAAACGAAGACCCACAGTACTCGGGGAAATATAGAAAGTGCATTTCGCAAAAGTCACACATTTCAAATTGTAATGTTTATGTTTTCCAAAACGTAATCAACGATCCAGGACAGTCTTACAGTTTCCTATCTATTTGCAATGGTTCCGGGTCATCGTAGAGGCTTATGAAAGAGAGGATCGAGCCCTCGCATGGTGCACCCATTCTTAGCTTTACATGTTCGTTCATTGGTACGGACGCGGACGCGGAAGAGAAGCGTTTCTTCCACCAAAGTAGTCGTGACGATTTGCCAATTCCTGATTTGACGTATTAGGCAACGCCCAAAAGACCGGAAAAAGACATACGGGGAAGCAAAACGACAACTTCTCCACCTGCCGAAGGACACCTAGTTAACGACTAACGAACTCGGAAAAACAAACACTTCGCATTCCCTCCCTCCCTCCTCCCGATTCCCTCGCTAAAACTAGAGGAAGAGAACACTGCTGACTCTGTCTCCTCATTCTCCTCTCTTTTCTACGACCCCATTTCAACGCCCTTCTCGACATAGGGCCTCCTCCTTACGCCCCCACTCTCTCTCTCTCTCCCCGTCGCCGCGTTGATGCGCGGCCCCTCCCCCGGGTAGCACATCCCCCTCCTTTTAACCAAATTACCCTTAGTGTCGAGCTTTCATAGCCATTGGCGCATAATTTAAGGCAAGGCCAGGCATGGAGATGCCTAGGCAAGTATTTCCACTTGTCTGGGTCTTGATCTTGCTGGGTTCTTGCATGAACCATGTTTGTCACGGCCAGGATTATGACGACGATTCCACCCCGGCCGCACCGCCCCCTGAACAGGAGGACTGCGCTGGGATATTTCTCACGTACAACTTCATGGAGAGGATCAAGGAGTACCCGCGCGTAAAGAACGCGTCGGCGCAGGCATGGGCCTTCAAGTCGCAGATGACGGTGCTGAACGCGGGCTTGGAGGAGCTCAAGGCGTGGAAGGTGTTTGTAGGGTTCCAGCATAATGAGATCCTGGTGAGCGCAGGCGGAGCTGTGTCGACCGACGCAGAAGATTTGCCCGCGAAAGTGGGGAACAATGGGACCACGTTTGCTGGTTACCCACAGGCGGATCTGAAGACGTCCATCGACACAGCAGGGGATATCACTCAGATTCAGGCCAAGATTGAACTGACAGGGACCCAGTTCGGCGTGAAACCGCCGGGTGTCCCAATGCCAAAGACGATCCGGCTCCAGAATGATGGGTACAAGTGTCCCGCTGCTCGTCGCCGTGGTGAGTACTTTGGATTAAGCAATCATATGTTATTGGCTTGTTCTTAGCGTTTTGGATTTAATATGCTGGATTCTTTCCCTTCAGGTACGAACGCAATGCTCGTGTGCTGTGTCAAGGACAAGAAACACAAGGTCAAGAAGACGAAGACCAAGTTCTTGCCTCGCCAGTACGGTGATCTCACCTTCACATACGACGTGATGCAAGCCTATGAAGGCAACTATCTTGCGCAGGTGACGATGGACAACAACCATCCATTAGGCCGTCTTGACCATTGGAACTTGACATGGGAGTGGATGAGAGGAGAGTTCATCTACTCCATGAGAGGAGCCTACACCCACACAAAGGACCCGTCGGAGTGTATCTATGGTGTTGCTGGCCAATACTACAAGGAATTGGATTTCTCTCAGGTCATGAACTGCCATAAGAAGCCTGTCATCGCCGACCTGCCTGCTGATAGAGCCAATGACACGAAAGTCGGGAAACTACCATACTGTTGTAGGAACGGCACTCTTCTTCCAGCTTTGATGGATGAGAGCAAATCGAGGTCCGTCTTCCAACTGCAGGTCTATAAGATCCCTCCAGACATGAACCGTACCGCTCTAACTCCGCCGCAGAGGTGGAAGATTGATGGGGTGATAAATCCAGAGTACAAGTGCGGCGCACCTATTAGAGTGGACCCGACGGAATTTCCTGACCCGAGCGGGCTTCAAGCTACGACTTTGGCGATTGCGAGCTGGCAAGTAAGTTGCAACATCACAAGGCCGAAGGGTAAAGAGTCCAAGTGCTGCGTTTCATTTTCAGCATATTACAATGATTCAATCATCCCTTGCAATACTTGTGCTTGTGGCTGTGAGGACACCGATAAGTGCAACCCGAAAGCACACCCAATGCTTCTTCCTCCGGAGGCTATTCTCATGCCGTTTGCCAACAGAACCGCAAAAGCGAAAGCCTGGGCTAAGATCAAACGTTATCCAGTCCCCAACCCTATGCCGTGTCCGGACAATTGTGGGGTCAGCATCAATTGGCACATCAACTCCGACTACAAGCAAGGATGGACAGCTCGTGTTACGCTCTTCAATTGGGACGACTTCCCCTTCGAAGACTGGTTCACGGCAGTACAGATGAAGAAAGCCTTCCCCGGCTTCGAAAAGGTGTATTCTTTCAACGGAACCAAGCTTCCGCAAGCTAACAGCACCATCTTCTTCCAAGGCATAGCTGGAATGAATTTCCTGGTAGGCGAAACCAACGGATCCAACCCGTTAGTCGACCCGAAAGTGCCTGGAAAGCAGCAGTCGGTCATGTCTTTCACGAAGAAAACTACTCCGGGCATTAACATACTGAAGGGCGACGGGTTCCCTTCGAAGGTGATCTTCAACGGGGAGGAGTGTTCGCTTCCTACCAGCATACCAATTCGAAGTTTGGGTTACCGGTTCGGTACCAATTCTCTGCCGGTTGTAGTCATCGGGATTGTGACTTTCTTGCTGATGACCGAGCTCTTCCATTGACGATTGTTTTGCCTATCCTTGTGGATGTCCTGTTCCTCCAAATATCCATCGACCTCGTGATAAATATGGTATTTGATTTTAACTGTTAAAAGAAAGAAATGAAAAAGGTGAAGCTGATCTCACGATCTCTGTATGGGTGTTTTTTATTACGGTCAGAGGAGGGAGGAGGATGTGCCCTAGTCTTTTGATCGGTTTTGTAGATTCATGTACCGATAAGGCAAGGCATCGCTTGTACTATATATTGGTTTGGTTCTCAAATGAAGATAGTTAGGGTGTAACGAGTTCAAAAATTAAACGCATGATCATGTCAACTATTTGAAGGCTTAGCCGCTTGCCATGAGTTTGGCAATGTGCTTGCATTTTCATCGATAAACTGAGAGCGGGCTGAAAAATTTTCAGGCGCATGGATAGACAAATCTGCTTAGAATGGTCTTCGTGAACTTGCGTAAAGACATTTATGTCGTCATCAGCAATGGAAAAATCAGCAGTAAAATGAAGGGGAGAGAGAGAGAGAGAGAGAGAGAGAGAGAGAACATCAAGCGTAATGCGATAGCATACTGAGAAATAGTTCGAAATACTCGCATTCACGTAAACAATACATTTAACCCGAACAGAGAGACGAAGATACGTTAGAGCATCCACAGGGAAAGACAGAAATGAGAAGGCTTCAAGCAGTCCTACACACGGACCGAGCCGGTTCAAGATTCTTCGGTTCCCCCTAAGGTTCCATTCATTTCGCGCACCGTGAAGATTGATGCTCAACCTAGCGAGCTGATCATCGACCTATAACATCCCCACCCCAGTCGCTCTGCCCGCACCGTTCCACCAACTCATCTAAAGCTTCGAATGCTTCAAAGGCAATTTGGGATCATCGTCAAGCGCCACGCGCATCTCCCTCTTGGCCTTGTCAATGAACATGCGCTCTTCACCCCCCAGGAACCCTTCTCCCATGCCTCATCAGTCATCACTGCAGCAATTGCAGTTGGTTTTCCAGTATCATTCACCCGGCTGCTCCAGGTGCCGGAGCGATTCTTCTCATAAGCATTTGGCAAATAGGACAGACTGCGCTCGACCCACAAATGCTGCTGAACCGAGGATCACCAAAGGATCGCAGTCTTGCTCATCTAGTCCTAGCGCGGTGGCCAAACTGATGGGAAGCGGGTCCGTCCCAGCCGTCGACTTTCTTCTGAGTTTTCCACATTTGGTTCTCGGTGGATCCCACTGAACGGATTGCCGCTTGCCGCGAGCGAGTCTTGTTGAAAAGTAGGTTGTCACTTCTTAAACATACTTCATAAGAAAAATTCGAATTTTTAAAACACTGATTGCATTATTCATTATGAGCACTAGTACATTAACAGTAATATCTCCTTAGTTTGTCACTTAATAAGTGCTCCAAGAGTATTCACTAAAAAATATCCTTGAACTTTTTTTTTTTTTTTTTTGGTTACAAAGAAACTAAACTTCGGACTAAAATAAATTTCCAGTTGATTTTAACAAGAATATCCTCTGTCACGAGCACAAGGGAACTTCTGATTTGTAATTTCGACAGAAAAAAAACATGCAGCAACACTGCCTCTAATGTTGCCACTGTAATAAGTTAATGGGTTGCACATGCAAACTAGCCGGCCAATGAGTTTAGAGTCTTATTTTATCTGGGATTGAGTTTGTCACTTCAAGACATTATTTGAATCAATGCCGATGTTGAGGACTTTTTGAGAAAACAGCCTCACTTAAGGTGCACATAAAAAAATTGCCTTTACACTATTAATTGCATTAATTAGAAGAAATAATCTTTTCCCACTAATAGAACCATTAATGCACTTTAGCATTAATTTGTACTGTGTATTTTTTTAATGGCACAATTTCGTTTTCGGTCTCTTAATTTATGTCCTTTGTGCAACTAAGTCGTCCGTTTACCGAATTTTTATTAATCAAATCCATTGATTCATGTAACTTGGACAATCAAGGCCTTTTGTCATTATCATCTATATAACACCAACACGCGACATGACACGATACGTCGATACGTCATTTCTTAAAATTAGAAAATTCTAACACGTTATATATTAAAAAAAAAATAATAATAATAATAAGAGCCTATAATTAATTTACACTAAAAATATTAATTCAATATTTTTAATATCTTTAATTATTTTAATTTGGCAAATTTAACTGCATTTCATTACAATAATACATAAGATTTAGAGGGAAAAAACATTATATAGAGAAAAATGCTGAAATGGTAATTTGAAATTTATTTATTTATCGGGTGTAGCATTTTTTTTATTACTTCTTTCGTAGTAAAAGACTTTTCAAAAAGCCAAAATAATTCTAAAAAAAAAAAAAAAAAAAAAAATAGCCAGGGTCGTGGTTGGGCACGCTAATGTTGTTGCCCTTGTTAGCGGGGTGCCTAGCCATAGTCGGAGGGGGCCAGCGAGGCGGTAGAGGGAGGATGACCCTTGCCAGCCTAGGCAAGGTTCGAGCGAGGCTCGCCCGGATCTGGGCGATGTCGGCCATCGCCTGTGGCCGACGAACCTCCCTAGCCCCAGGCAAGGGCTGGCGACCCTCGTTGGGCCCAAGCGAGGGCGTGGCGTTGCCTAGATCTGGGCGAGCCTTGCTCGGGCCTCAATCGAGGTGTAGCCCAAATCTAGGTGAGCCTCCCTGGCCCTTGCTTGATCGACGATGGCCTCGCCTTGACTAACGATGGCCTCACTTAAGTCGACGAGGGCCACCCCCCGCACCGCCTATGGCTGGTAAGGTCTCCGGCCCCCTCCGATGGTGGAGGTGCCTAGCCACCAGCCCTCCTCTTTTTTTTTTTTTTTTTTTTTCTATATTTACATTTTGATCCCTCAAGTATTGAAGATTTTCAAAACTGACCCGTATGTGTCGGAATCGCATGTTGAAATTTTGGATTCGCGTGTTGAAGAGAGTTGACCATGTGTCGAATTTTTCGACACTCATTGACCGCGTGTCGAAACATGTCGGGATGTGTCGGAGTGTTGGACACGACATGAAAGCTCCTGGAAAGTATCGGTGCTACATAGATTATCATACTCATTTACGGCAACATGGTTGCCGATATGACGTTTTTAGTTTTAAAAGAAGAAAACGAGTTGTGTTAAAATTCCGAAATCAATTAAAGACAAAGAAAAAAAGGAATGATAATGATAAAAGATTCGGGAAAATGATTACATTAGTGTTAAATTCCAATTGTTATTAGAGAGGAAATAAATGATTCCAAAGAAGGAAGAATTTTTCAATTTCTTTCCTGCTGTAGATAAAATTATCAAAACAATCCTAATTCTATTTCATTTTTTCAATTTAGTTATAAACCTTTTATAATTATGACAGTTAAGTGAATTTAGCTAAATTCGACTTGTCAACCAACCCTATCGTGATAATTTTTTTAATAATATTCTATTTCATTTGGATTTTTTTATTAATTTTTCCTTTTATTTTTCTTTCTTTCTTCTTCTTTTGGTCAACAAGGCCTCATCCTCGCTAGGTGAGGATGAACTCACTCAGCGTCGTGACAGTGAGCCTCACCCTTGCCAAATCTGGGTGAGGGTGAGCTCACCCACAATAGTGAGGCCTCACTAGTGGCGAACGAGGAGCCAGTGAGGTCGTTGGCTCCTCACTGGCTGTAGCCTTTGCCAGTCCAACGATCGGCCAAAAGAAGAAAAAGAAAGAAAGAAAAGTTAATAAAAAATCTGACTAAAATAAAATATTATTAAAAATTATTGCGATAACGTCCGTCAACCGACCAAATTTAGCTGAATTGACTAAATTGAGACAATTACAAAAATTTTATGATTAAATTAATAAACAAAAAAATGATTTAATACTAAATTGAAAAAAAGAATGCAATAGGTATAGAACCATTCCCTTTTGCGGTAATACCACCGCGGAACAGGGCCATCCCACCATGATCAACGTGCTCGCTTATGTCCAATTCATCACCAAGAAATGGAGAGATAGTTTCTTGAATAATTCAACACATTTGACAACCTCTGGCCTAGATTACTCTAAAAAGGAAAAACATATTGGGAACTGTTTTTTATTAGAGATTGCTCCAATGGAGACATGGAATATATGAGGAACTGATATACAAGATAGTTATCAGTTCAAGTTAGGCAGTTGTCTTTTGTTAGTCTTTCTTTACGAATACAGAGAGGTACGCTCAGATATTTGTACAACTCCTCCGGAATCATAAGCCGACTGCGACACTTGAGTCTACAGATATAGCATGTCCGAATTATCGACATATAACTCCTCCACCAAAATCAGTGCACAGCATGAACAGTTCCTCCTTTTTCTTTTTCCCATCGAATTTCAGGGATGCTTCAGTTTTTGCTATGGCTTCTTAGCCTGAAGAAAAATGATAAATGAGCTGTTAGAGGTAGCATCGAAAGCTATTCAACAGCGGATATGTTCGATCGCCTTCTCCTCATTTCTTCTTTTTCTCGCTAAAGACCATCTCGTCTTGCTTGATTTTAAACTACAATGACATTTTAAATTGACCCCTTTTAAACTAGTTCGTCACAACTCTCATACCGTGTTCTTCTCTTGAGAGGAAAAGAAAACTTGTAATCACCCTGACATCCGCTTAAGATAATGGAATGGATTATATTGGTCAAATTTACAAAGACAAAATTAAATTTGTTTTGGGCAGAATTTTGGTTCAAAGTATAATCTTTGGCTGGAAGTATCATAAAGTTAAGCAGATTAGGCAACTCAATAATTTCAACTACATTGTTTCGTAACGGTCTCATTTTGTTTAACGGGACCATTCGTTGGAAGGGAAAAAAACATCATAGAAAAATGAACTGCTGAACCAAATTTGGCTATGTAGTAACTGTGACTGTCATGTAACCAGTTAAACTTCTAGGCTACGTCAACTCCATGTCAGATCAAAGCCAGCAATTAAAGAAAAGAGAAAGTGAGTAGGTGATACCAGAGAGTCACATATAGAAAAAAATGAGAAGACGGTACCTTTTTTAAATACTTCTTGTGAAGTTTCATAGCCCCACTGCAGGCCTTTTTTGCATCCAGATTTCCAGTCATGTCATTTAGAATCTGTAGAGGGATAAAATGGATAATCATTTATATAGACAACAGGTTGAAGTTAGATAGTATAAAAATGTTATGTGCATTGCATCATATAAGAGAGAAAAAACTCGTCCTGATTTACCAATCATCCACAGAGAACTGATGCTTTCACTTGAAACAATATCCCTAAAGGTATAATTCCAAGTATCATCTTCTCAAAGAAAGAAGAATCTAATCATCTTGCAGTGAGTTCTAAAGCTAATTTTATGATCACTAGGTATACTGTATAGTGATCTAGTCAAACATTTTCATTTTGCCACAATGAATTGGTATGCTTGTCTACACTTCTAAATAGATAACAGCAAACTCAAAGCTCCAATAAGGGTCTCAACTTCATTAAGCTGACCTTAACGATATCATCCAGGCCCGAGCTTCTTGCAAGAGCTTTGAGCTCTTATCTTTCAAGACACTGGCAACAAGGAAAATAGAGATGGGCAGAGGGGCATCAGAGTTCTTTGCTCCGTTTCTCATATTTTCTCTCTCAAACTTCCCACACTGTCGTATTGACTTGGCTTTTCCTTTAGGCCCATCAGCTTTTTCACCAGCTAAATCAGGCTCTTCATACATAGAGAATAAGTCTGGGTCATATTCCAAGGCCCACATCATCTGTAATATAATTCACTAATTCTTTTATACATCAATGCTAAAGGAATATAAAATGAAAAGAATGAAGGATGATGTAAACATTTCTATAACAAAAACAGGTCAGACAAATGGGGTGGAAGAGAACTTGATATGTCTTTGGTCATTCCTACTTGTAAAGATAGCCAAAAGAGAGCGAATGGGAAGGAAAAAATGGACACACGAAGGTACCAATTTCATGCTAGCACAAGTCCGTTCAAGCAGAAGCAGCTAAGTGTGTAACAGAGTTCATAAGCTAGTACTTCAACACCACTCAGCATCTCCAGGTAAGCTCAGGCAAAAAAAAAATTACACCAATTTCCCCAGGAGAATCTGACATGTATCATCACAATATGTTACACTCAATTACAGCTACCTATAAATCCCCTCCCCCCGGCCAACACCACCCCCCCCCCCCCCAGGCCGCCCCTGCGGCCAAAATTTAAAGAAATGTACTGGCATCTAACCAAACGAGTATGAAGCAGATGTTGAAGATGTTGAAGAGCAGAGCCAGTTAGACCAGAAATTAAGTAAAAACACTATGGTTGGACATTCTTATCTGACTCTCGACCAGCATACATGAGAATTTGCTATTTAACGGTGCTTAGCTACAGAAAGTGGCATCATTGCCCAGATGGACTGGAAAAGGAATCGCTAACTTATTAGAAGCTTGTAAAACTTAATTTAGGAGGAAACATATATGAGGATGTTGACAGAGAGCAAAGTCAAGCTTATACGAGAATAATCGCTATATAATTAGGCATCAGTATGCAGAGCAGTTTCCTCTAATCATGGCATCTGAATAATATACCTGTAAAAGTAATGCCTTAAACAAGGACAATTGGGATTTTTTGTCTCAACATTAAATGCAGGCAGCAGTTAGGTCATATCATAAACAAACTCTCAATGTATCTATTGGTTAATATTTTTACATGTGTCTTGGGCACCAAAAACTTGATGCATCTCAGTCAGAAAGGCTTGGCCTAAGTGGTCCATAATAGTCAAAATTTCAGTAATGATAATAAACAAAGGAGCATAGACAATATAGATAAAAGAGGTGTGTGGATTTAAAAGGTACCTCCCAAAGATACAAAGAGTCACCAAATGAAAATTCTCGACGGAACAAAACCATAATCATTCGGAAAGCAAAAAGATAGTCTCCTCCACCCAGTGTTTCTGTGCACCATCAGGAAAACAGGCATGTTAAGTTTCCAAAAGTGACATTTAATGTAACCAAGAATAAACAAGAACACATGGCACCATCTCAGCTAACATAGTTTCAAGTTTAGAACATAAGATGCATCATGGATACAAGAAAGAATAAAGAATTACAGTACCATAGAGGATGGTCCTAAGAATTGAGGGAGCACTTAAATCTGTCAGATCAGAGTCACAATCACCTCTTTGGCAATCAACAGTATTGTTAGGGTGGTTTTCCGAATAGCCACATGATCTATTATATCAAACGGCATATTTGGTTTTGAGGAAAGGCTATGCAAGACTATCTATGGAATGTGCAAAGTGGAAGCTCTGCACATGCCGTCCTCATTCTCTATGTATGCACCCCAAGAGGCTAGAGCTTCAACTGGGAAGCTTAGGACATTCATAGAATTGGGAGGTTAGCATGATTAGGAAAGCAAATAATCCACTAACTAGTAGATAAGTCCAGTCAAAGCCAGCATCTGAGACACAAAACAGTACACAGAGCATGTCTCATCTTAAGTAGGCCCTATGATAGGCCAAAATCACATCATCTAGTGCTCTTATGACTGTGCTACAACCTTTCACAATGCACCATATTGCCTAACTAACTCAAATTGCTAATTATGAATCATATGAGAACTTAATTGTGGTAATACCTATATGCTGATGAAGTTTCGGATCGATAACTTGAGTAATAGCAGCCAAGTTACCAAGTTGTGCCTCCACCCCAACAGAGCTCTCAGTGCATCTGAAATTTCCTCGCTTAAAAATCATGAAGAAGAATACATGTTAAAATTATTGATCCTAAGTCCGTGAAGAGAGTATAACAATTCTATTAAAAAAAAAAACGTTGTATTTTATCCTAAAGAAAAACATAAAGCAGCTCTATTCAACTTCATAGCAAGGCCCAATATCGGAACAATCTCCCTCTTTTCTGTTTTGGTTTTTTTTTTTTTTTTTTTTTTTTTTTTTGGGGGGTTGGGGTGGGGGGATGAAATGAAATGCACAAGAAGAGCAGATGCGAATGCACATGCACAGGCCTGCATAAAACAGATATGCATTCCCAAACATGTACATGATGTAGGCATTGCAGCATAATGAATGATCCCTAGAGGGAGAGGGAGAGGGAGAGAGAGTGTTGAAGTAAATATTATCCCACATCGCTTGATAACGGATCCTAAATGCTCTTTATAATCATGTGGTATCCCTCCACCTATCAACTTAAACTTTTCGATTGGATTTTCTAACATGGTATTAGAGCTAGTTATCCCTTATGCGAAGATGTGTGGCAAAAAAAATTCCACGTGCATCTCACAATCCTTACACTTCCATGTGAATATTGTCCCACATCACTTGATAACGGATCCTAAATGCTTTTATATTCACATAGTATCCCATAAATATTGTCCCACATCTCTTGACAATGGATCCTAAATACTTTTTATATTCACGTAGTATCCCTCCACCACCTATCTGCCTAAGCTTTTGGGTTGGACTTTTTAACAGAGAGAGAGAGAGAGAGAGAGAGAGACATACCAATCTACGCATTAACCGTTCGAAGCACCAAAATGAATCAGCTTCGTCGTCAAGAAGCATTATCATTGGGGAGCAGAGATCGCTCATTCCTGTTATTGTCACCCATCATCCTCAAGCTTCAGTTAATTGCGGACAACAAACATCACCCACTATGCAGCAGGAGGTTGGGAAACTAGGGACTCAAAATATTTTCAAGTATTCCATATGTTTCCATGTCAAGTCTCCTCTGCAGACAACTTGATATTCATGTTGAGAGAGAAATGCAGCAGCTTTCACAGAAACACTCTTTTTTACCGTTCAAGAATTGAAATTTCTGTAATATTGTCCCAATGGATATATATAAACCAGTAGAACCTAACAGGACTAAGTTTGTGTTAGCTATTTCCTAGAGATTAGTGTTCATTGATGCAGGTGAAAGTACAAGTATGGTGTATCGATCAGGAAATTGATGGATGAAAGTTACAGAAACTTCAGGGGAGATGATTGTTGGATTGCAGTGCCAAGACTAATGATTTATTCATTCTTTGTGAACAACCACGGTATATCCTTAATGTTCCAGTTAGCATAGAGATTTATTGGCATAGTAAAGCTAGGAGATCAAACTGCATTATGCTGCGTCTCATCAGCTACTTCTCCATACACCGCTAAATTTGGCTGACCCAAAATCATGAGACACAGTCATGATGTTATTACAGAGCATCGCACAGCCTAAAACTAGAAGGGCAGAAAATTCATGTTCTGTTTAATTTGTTTAGAAATAATTTTTAAATAATTTACAGATATATGGGAAAAACAGCGAATAAAAAGAAATAATTCAACTTCAAAATGATTGTTCTGAATAACATTATTTTCATGGCACAAAGCCACTAATTCTGTAGAGACTGGAAGCAAATAACATAGGACCAGTCAGACAAAGCTCATTTTTAAGAAGATCATATTTGGAGAACTATTCCCTTATGCATATGCTCATACTGAAACTAGAACTTTAAGAAGTACTGGTACTTCCTCATACTGAAAAGGAATTGGGTCAAATGAACATGCAAGCATAATGCACAACAACCAAGGTATTAAAAGATGAGCAGAACGTGCTTCACAAAATTAGGGACATATCCCTGATGATGAGTGCAACACTGGCAAATTGATTGCTCAATGCGAAACAGGACAAAACTTAGTGCGTGCAGCCACATTAATAAGTAGCCACAATCATTCATCATTTCCTATCAAGACATATGAAAGTTCAACAAAGTAGTCACCTTGACAGTAGCCAACATCTTTGTCTATCCAGGCATAAACTGCTAGAATATCCCAAAGTTTTGACAAGTTTTCTTGCTTTTCATAGAACACCAATGGCCTGTCTGTGCGAACAACATCGAGACCTAGCAGAAATTTCATATAGAACATGGAATCAAACAGTTGGAACAAATAAGTTACAGTATACTGTAAAAGTTTACTGTAAAAGTTTCTTTTTTTTTGGTGAAAAGTTTACTGTAAAAGTTTAATTTAGTAAACAAGAACAAATGAAATGGAACAATTAATGTGTAAAACATAAGTTCTCACTCTTTTTATATCAAAGTTTAATGCTAAGGATCTAAGGATCAGGCTCTCTCTCAATCAGAAAGAACAAGGAAAAGCATGGTGAAAAATACATAATTGCAGTAAAGAGTAGATTTAAGAAAGAAATTTCTCATCCACAAGAAGCATATCCACTTGCTTGTAAGTAGTGACACTATACACCCTTTTTGTATCAACAAAACTACGGAAAACTGCAGGAAGGGGGATGGGGACAATAGAAGAGCATATTCCCAATTGAAAACAAGCTTCATGGTCTATTCGAACATAAATAAATGGAGACACAGTGCATTAAATTCCAACTAACCTATCTGATGTAATGTGAGCTTCCATTGGATTTCTTTTTTGTCCAAAATAACATGGATTGAGGGTTCTTCTGTTTCCACAAAGGAAAATTCTGGCTCCATGGAAGCAGAGGAAGCACCATTTGTTGCTATGCCAGTTGTGGCTTGAGAAGTATTTTGAGGAGTCAAAACTGCTCCATGTGGATTTGTTTGGAGGAGTACTATAGGATCTTGGATTGCCTTACCATCCTCAGTAATTATAGGCGCAGTTACAAACCTACCACTTCCAATAAGAGGGAACATATTGTGGCACTCTTCCTTCCACCTTGCATATTGAACCCTGAAAACGTGAAGAAAGATTTGTGGTTGATGATGTCATGTAAAAAAGGTAATTTAATGTCTAAAACCTAAAACAGATGTTGTTGACTTAAGCAATGACCAAGCTAATTAAAAAACCATAAGTGTGGCGCAAGGGAAATTCAAGTTCATGCTCTGTTCTGAAACATTCAATATTAGTAACAACAGGAAATGTCGTAATTACCCAATCATTTTCTCCTTTATTATTGATCATTCACCCTGATAAATCTAGTTAAGAAATTGTTCAAAACTCGGAGAAAAGCAACAAAGTAATCAACTTGCCCATTGATACAGTAATACAGGTGGCTTCGTGGCCCGTACTTGTCAATGGGAATGCTTAATATGCTAATAGGACTTGTACTTTCTTTGCTCAGAAATGCACAACGAGCAAGTTTAGAGAGAGACCATCAAGTCCAGCGCACTTTAACTCCTCATGAGGTAATAATAGCTAATACGGATTTATTCAGAGAAACACAAGCGTCTCAAGGGTCAAGTCAAGGATTTCTAAAAGGTAATCCCAGATATGAACCATTGTTGGCACTAAAGGGACCCTAAATTTAACATTATTTTGAGTTGACAAAACTAACATGAATATAATACACTGAAGAATTGCGATTCAGTTTGTACTGCACCCAGCGGAGCTTGCTCTCCCAACAGAGAAGAGTTCACATTCTATCCATGTTCAAAATGACCTAAAAAATAAATAAATAATGGGAAAAAAATTCTTGAGAATTAAGTTATAATAGTTTAATGGTCGGGAAGTATGGAATATTAATTCATATCCAGGAAGTATGGACAGAGGAATCAGTGATATGTATAATGCACACCATGACAGTAATCTGCTCGCATCACTGGATTAGAAGCTGATGACTACAAGTAAGAAAGTTTCCACTTCCAATTTTAAGAGCTGCATTTCTGACTATTAAAAATTGAACATATACAGGCAAGAAAGAACCTACTTTCAATTTCAAGGCCAGTGATGTAACAGGAAATTCTCCCCTCACCAAGTCAACAGGGAGATCAATGGAAAGACTAAGTGATGAAGAAAACACATAGCTCCAGTTGAGCAGCTATACTACAGTACCTTCGACGTTGCCGTATCTGTTCACGTTCGTCGAACGTGCTCTTTGGATCATAACACCCAAGTAGAAATTCCCATACTTCTCCTCTAATTGATGGATGAATACCCTAATGTATATAACAAGTAGAGAAGGAGTACAAAAGCATCAAAGCTGATGTTATAAATAGAAGCGAGAAAACATCAGGTAGGAAAGTATAACGACAAAAGTATCTGGAAGGCAGGTAAGGAAAGATAAACTAAAGGCACAAAAACACCTCAAATATTAATAAATGTCCCTGCGATATTTTGAACAAGGTATGAGGACAAAGCAAATTCTCATAAAGTAGACGAACAAATATCAAAGGCCATGCACCAAAATCTTTGAAGTTCCATTTTCTACAATCTATTGCAATCATGGATCCCATCCATGGCTGGTGACTTGCAAGAAAGATTAACATCCTAATATGCACATGCATAAAGCAGCCTGGAGGAACGATTTCAAAAGGAAAAAAAAAAAATGTAAGATAGCATGAAATAACCATCATATGTAAAGTTAATTTGAAATATGTTCTCCCCACGTATAGCAGCTAGATCAAAGTTCAACCAAATGCTCCACGAGGAGGCTAAGGTTTTAAATGTTAGTTTATAACAATTATTGCTTCCTTGGGAAAAAGCAATTGCTTAAACTAATCTCCTCAAGCTCAGATCATGAGATTATGCTTACCCCATGTTGAATTCGGCTTAAAGTCTTGCCTATATCCAGATGCCCTTCTGGAGAAAACGCAGCGTGCCATTTTCTTGCACTCAAAGTTTTCCCAGCCTAAATGAGCATGAAAAGCAGCAAGAATTAGCCACTTTGATATGAACAGTAGAAAGGGCACAAAAAGACCATTTCAGGTCATAGTATAGTTCTGGGGCTTGGGAGCGTATGGATTTTTATAGATTGTAAACCTCTTATTCTCATGGAACCAGTGTCATAACAGTTTGCTAGATAACTGTTTTGGAAGGGACCTCTCTTTTGAAAGTACACAAAATTTTACTGAACAGTCAGCAATGCGAAGGTTTACCAATTGGACTTTTCCCTCACAAGACTTTGAATGGTAGTCACTCAAAGTGAGAAAGGTAATGTGTACACTTCTAATAGCTAAAAGCTTGCAACACCAACCTGGAAAGCTCTCTCTCTCTCTCTCTCTCTCACGTGCGCACGCGCGCGCACGCACTCTAAACAACAATTAGAATTTAACAGAAAGAAATACAAGTAATATCACAGAGCCGTCACAAGGAGCAGTAGAAGTTTGGAATCTTGCAAGAGAAACCATTGAACCGGCACCCACCTTCTTCAAACCTCATGAACAATGTGATAAGCGCACTCAAAGTGCTACATTTCAAATACTTTTCTTCTAATCACCAAAAAAAAAAATACTTTTCTTCTCAAACTCAACAAGGTAAATGATAATGCTGTATGGTGTCAAGATTCGGCACTTGCTAATTCACACCAGCATTTCCTAAATCACACCCTCATTTGCTCGCACTCTTCAAGCAAACAGCAAAACAATATCGACACCCCAAAAAAGCACATTAAGAAATATTCTCAACATAAAAAGACGCATCAATCCTAAAAAAACCAGAATCCAAGAAACGAAAGAAAAACAACGATGCGAACCTTGATCCTGAAGCGCGTCTTGGGAACGTCGGTGCATTCCGGCCGGACCTCGTAGAAAGAATCGGCAGGAGCTCCGGGGTCTCTCCAGATCGCCGGAACACGAAACTCCATGCAGTCTTTTCACAATGCAGAGGCGCGATCAAGCGAAATAAAAACCGGAACGTCCCGAGCAGCTAGACGAGGAACCCTTCTCCCGAAACGCCAATCAGAACCGCAACACACGGTGCGACGGCGAGACCGAGTCCGGCAACCACTTCGACGCAGAACAAAACCAGAAGCGAATAATTTCCCCTTTTTTTAATTCGGTCTTTCTTTTTTTAATGCTTCTGTTGCGGGGAAAAAGGTTGTTTATTAGGTGGACGCCGGAGTCGCTGGAAGGGACAATGCGGTGGCGTTCGGCGATGCCTGGTCAACAGGCGTGTGAGGTGGCGGCGGCGGCGGGCAGCGGCGGTTGGCGGTTGGCGGTTGGGAAGTACTAATATTTTTGGGGGGTAAGCGTTCGTGATGACCGTCTCACGACACAAGAAACGCAACGCCGATCAATGCGGTAACTTAAAACGCGCCCCGCTGTGTCTAAATTTAGCTCCTGGAACTGATCCCACCCCCCGCCTCATCGATTCGGTTGGTTCCTCGTCTTCCTTATTTTTGCCACCTCCCTCCCTCCTTCGTCCTCCACTTTCTGTCTCTGTCTCTGTCCCTGTCTCTCTCTCTCCATTCGGGCCCAGAAAAAGACCCTCAACCCGCTCCCTCCCTCTCCCGGATCCGAAAAAGAAAACGACTGGGAAATTTGCTGATTCCATCTCGATTGATGCCTTGAAATGAAGTTGCTTTTCTTTCGTAATTTATACCCTTTTAGATTTTGAATATCGAGGAGGAGGAAAGGCGAGATTTTTGTTGGTCATCCCCAGTGTGATCAACTCGGATCCTCTTTGTTTCTTGAATGGATAAGGGGTACTCGAGTGTTCCTCTTCTACCCACGTCGTAGTTCAGTACCCTTTTCGCGGTACAGATGTCGGGAAGAAGACACGAAAAAGGGGGGCGAGACTCCGTGCGAGAGAGCCAGAGAGAGAACCTGTAAGAACAAGATACGAAGCTGCAATGCACGAGATGCCCCCCCGGCAACAACGGTGGCCCCAGTCGATGAGCACCTTTATGTCTTTCACCTTATCTAACCGCACCATTTGCCCAAAGCTTCGATCTTTAATGATGAGACCATCTTAACCCAACCGATGCGAGCAGACCTCGATGTATCACTTGCCCATGAAACTTGACAGTTCAATCCAATTTATATATCTTGATAATTTGAAAATTTCTTTTTCCCTTTATGATTAAAAAGGCAAGAAGAGGTGATGATGAGCTCCTTGAATTTCTACCCGAGCTTTATTAGCATAAGAATCGTTTTGGAATTGTGAAAATAGCTCCAATCACTAGAGTTTGCTTTAGTGGGCACCTTCCAATATGAAAAGAGGAGGTGGTGGTTGAATTTTCATATTCTCAAGGAGGTTAGAATGAGGACGATTTAGTTTCAAGTGTAAATTTTGATTTTCACACTCTGCACAAAAACGAGATAAAAGTCTCAAAGTGAAAGATTAGGAGTAGAGGAAAACTAATTGACAAAAAAATAATTATTTCTTATTTAATTTTTTGTTATTCAATAACACAAAAATTAGCATACAATCATTTCGAATTCACATTCTTAAAAATTAGAAGATGCACTTGTACTTTGTTCGTATTTAGAGTAAGTCCAACAAGAATTTATAATTATTTCTTATTTAATTTTTTTCGTTATTTTTTCTGTTTTTTTTTTTTATTTTTTTCTTCCTCTCTCTTCCCTCCGAATAAACTATTACTCTCACAATAGATTAAAAATTAGCATACAATCATTTCGAATTCATTATACATTTTCTTGGATGTAATTTGCATATAATGGTTATTTCCGTAGTTATATATTTTTATTCAAATTAGAAGATGCACTTGTACTTTGTTTGTATTTAGTTAAACGAGCGTCTTTCATTAATTTTTCACAAAATAGATTTTAATTATTCCTCACATTATAAAATGAAAAACTAATTTAATCTTTTTAAATTTTCCCTTAATAAACAAAAAATAATTTAGAATAAAATGTCGAGCCCGGACACTAGCGCCAAGCTTGGCATATGGGCCGGCTCACATGGTGGCCATCACTTTTCACAATAGAATATTTGATTTAAGTCATAATTAAATTTCATTTCAAGAGAACCTGTCATTGTCGCCTCATACCAGTGGAAGTTGGGTTAAATGTTATCTCATGTCATTACACAGTTGAACCTACATTGCAGATGATGAATGAAAGACTTTCTGAGGCCGAGGAGCAATTGGGGTTTCGAACCTATTGACTAGGGACTGACCAAAAAAAAAAAAAAAAAAACCTATTGATCAGGGGGCATCAAACCACTCGAGAGTATAGCCAACCGCACCACGATGGTATCTCGATAATTTGATTTGCAAAAAAAAAAAAAAACCCATCATTTTCATGATTAAGCTTTTTACATCAACACATTTGGTAAAGGAATGTACTGTCGCTATCATGGACATGTCCTAAGAGAATGGAAAAAGGATTAGGTGCGCAAGATGAGATCTCTAAATTGACCTGATCATACCTTCTCCGTGCCAAGCAGCAGATGAAACAGAAAGAGAATGAAATCTAATCAACGTTCGCCCCAGTCTTGAGAGCCCTTTCCATGCTCCAAAATGATGAACAGAAGAGTCAGGGCATAACGTGAAAGCAACAGGACTCGCTCACAAAGATTTTGACCTCAAAATCTCATTAAGGATCCAATGACAGAACGTATGCTCCCAGCAATCTACCAATAAAAGTGCAAATGAATCTAGAATTTCAGGAATTTGCCTTTGTAATGATTTCTCACCAAATACACGAAAGACTAGAGCTTGATGCTATGTTGACACTTGAAATTGACCATGTCGTCACGTGCTAGTCACGAGAGAAATGTGACAAAAGCATATTGCAATCACGTGAATAGTATTTAAGACATGCTTTACTATCGACGAGCATAAGGGTAACTACCTAGTGATCTATGGCAATATAAGAAGATGCCACGTGTCCAGTTATTGAAATTGCGATGACGGATGGTTGGTGGCCACCCAAATGGATTCTGATGGCTGATTTTCAATGAAAACACTTTAAGTATTACTTAGGATGCCAGAATTATAGGCAATAAAATGTGCAGATTCTGGAGGAACAATTGTTGTTTTAAGACCCATCCATGGAACAATCATTGATGACCGTATAACCACTAGAACATGATCAAGACAGTTGCAGGAAAGGTGGATAAAGTGATTTGCGAGGAAAAAGGAAGGCGGACAAAGCTAGGAGCAGTTACTAAAAAAAGATCCACAACGGCCAAAAGATTACCAAGTTTCACTGTAAATACCACAAATCATCCGGCAAAGAAGACCCCTAATAAATCAATCAAAATGTTATCTCTTTATTTTTACTTACCTTATATTGCACTTTAATTTCCATACCTATACTTTTTAGATTCCCATTATCTTGGGCATCATCATTAATTAAATTTTGGCATTGCATGTCTCTATCTTGGTGCATTGTCCTTGATTAAATTTTGGCATTGTATCTCATTATCCCGGTGTAGTGTTGTTAATTAAATTCTGACATTTCATTATATTGTCCTCAATTTGTGCTGTTGAATGAATTCTGGCATAATTTGAGTATAGTCTTGTTACTTACAGGCTCTATTGTTGATTAAATTCCAACTTAGCTAAGGTTGCACAATGTTTCTTGGATTAAAGAAATTAATTTTGATATTGCATGAGATATCCTTGTTCGGAGTTGACATTGAACCCTTGTTCCCTTATAATAAACTAAGTAACACCGACATTAACACGCGATACGACACGACACGACACGACACAACACGCCAACACGTCGTTTATCAAAAAACAGATAATTCCGACACATTAGGACATGGTGTATATTAAATATATATTTTTATATATACATAATAAATTATCATTTTGACGATTATTTCAATCAAATTAATTTGAATCAAATTCACAAATAAATAAATTATTAAAAAAGCCTAGAATAAATATACACTAAAACATTAATCCGCCATTTATTAATATTATTCATTATTTCAATTTGACAAATTCAAATTTATTTCAATGATTCATAAAACTTGGAGAAAAAAACAAGTGAATCTTAATCTGAACTCTCATCTTAGATATGTTGGAAGATGAGAAAAAAAAAACTTAAAAGGTTGAATTGTGTATCACAGGAAATGGAAGTCAAAAGAGAATATAAGACTCTACTTTTCTTCTTTTTTTTTTCATTTATTATTTTTATTATTGTGTTTTATTTTTTCACATGTATATATTTTAACCCCTCATTTATTGAATTTTAAAATTGACTTTGATATCATAATCACGTGTCGGAAACTCGTATATCAGAATTCCGACTCGAGTGTCAGAGAGTGTCGAGAAAGTTGATCAGGTGTCGGATTTTTCGACACGTGTTGACCGAGTGTTGGAGAGGAAACAACTTTCAGGGAAAAATATTTGTTGCAGGAGTAATTCCGATGAAATAGATAGCCAACGGCAACCGTAGCGGTGAATGCAGAGATCAACCGGTTTTCTGACTTTGCCTCCAAAAAGGGCTGTGTATACAGCTCAGATGTAATTGAACGAAACCCACCGCACAAGATTTGAATATTCTAAGCAAATGTTAAAGCAAAGAATAAAACTTAGGACAATGTTTAATAAAAGCTGGGAGGCCCGGAAAGAAGCTGGAAGAACAATTTGTTTACGCCGACCACGTGGAATTGGACATATACTTTGCACTAGTAGCTAAGAAATCCAAAGGAAATCACAGAACCTGGAAAAAGCAACAAAAGCGTCACCACCACAGCTTGCAAAGTTCATGGCCGCTGGCCTACAAAACCCCACTCTGTCGAACTCAGATCACATGCCAATCCGAAACAGAAGAGAAAATTCCAGATTTCTTCTCGCTGAATCGCTCGTCTGTTCTAATTCTTCAATGGCACTTCCCATGTTGAGATTAGATCGCCAAACGAAGAAAGTGTTTCAAGTGATGGGGGTCTTGCTCTGGGTGACAATGCTGGTGCCCCGGAGCGAATCATACGAGTTCAAAGTTAGAGATGCCGGCGGTTGGACCGTCCCTTCCAATGCAAATGCTTTAAATCAGTGGGCAGAAAAAAAACGTTTCCAAATTGGAGACACTCTAGGTACGTCGATGCTTCTTACCGTGCTAGTCTGATGTTTAACGCAATGTACTTTACGTGAAAACGGCATACGTGATCGGTAATTCATCTCGACGTGTCGGTTCTATCTGTTAATCCCGCAGTCTTCGACTACACGGCCGGCCAAGACTCAGTGCTATATGTGAACCAAGACGACTACAACAACTGCAATGACGGGTCGCCGATGGCCAAATATACCGATGGCCACACCGTGTTCAAGTTCGACCATTCAGGACCATTTTACTTCATCAGCGGAAATAAAGACAACTGCCAAAAGAATGAGAAGATGGTGGTTATTGTGATGGCTGATAGGAGCAACAAACTGGTGGCGCAGTTGCACCATCCCCATCAAAAATAACGGCACTGCCCCATCCCCGGCACCTTCTGGCGAGGAGTCTCCTTCTCCACCGGCCGGTTCGGTAGAGATAAATCCAACTCCGGCTCCCGTCAGCGAAACCCCACCAAAAAAGAACGGCGCTACTTCAGTGTTCATCGGTTTCACTGGCTCTATTGGAGCATTGGCGGCTTCAACTCTACTTCTGGCATTCTGAGTAGAGGATTGGGAATCATGATATTGGGTTGAATTTGCATTGTCTGTCTGAATTGCCTTCTTTTGCCCCTTTTTTTCCACCCCAGTTTCTTCTCCGTGATTTTTCTCACTTCAAGCTCAGCTACTTCATCTGGGCAAGGTGGAGCGGCATCCGACATTTGTTATTGAGGAATTTGTATTGGTTTACTTATCACAAGTGTGTTGAGTTGTTCTCACCGTATGAGAATATTGTAGATACGGAACATAAATAAATTCCAGCTGCTTTTGGCAAGGTTTGTACTTTCAAATGTATCTCCTATGTTTCATTACCACCAAAAAAAGCATTTAATAGTCGGACATAATAATTTAGATAGGATAGGATAATAAAATGGGAATTTATATCCTCTAGAAAATAAATGTGGACATATCAAACCCTATAATCTCGTACACTTCAAGATAAGATTCAAAGATATTAAATATTCAATTAAATTTTAAAATTAAAAATTAAAAAATTCAATTAATTAAAAGTTAAGGAAAACCCCTAGATCTAAGAATTGTGGCCACCGCCTCCATAATGGGCCATGATCGAAAACGGCAACCACCAACATCGCCGTGCAGTGGCGACATAGATCTGTAAATCTAAGACCGCAATAGGAGTGGGCACAGGAATTTTAGTCAACCGCCAACATTGTCCTTGCATCTCCTTAGATTGATCTAGGTCAGAGTTGTCGTCGATATTAAATATTTATAGCCTCTTCATCACCATCTTTCCCTGTTCCCTTGAGACGTTCGGTGTCGTCCATGAGAAGTCAAGCGTCGCGATTGAGTCCTGTTTTTGTCCACTACGATATTGAACATTGTGTCAATGAGATGGTGCTGGCCAAGCCAGAGTTCCAAACACTATCGTTTGAGGTGATGCAAGTATTTCTTCGGTTAGTTCAACAAGAGAACATGAGCGAGAGAACTTTCTTTGGAATAAACATAGGGCATCTCAAAAAACCAATTGGATCGATTTGATGTACCTATTATCGCTCTTTTTTAAAGTTCACTTTTAAAAAAAAAAAAAATTCTTATCCAATTCGAATTTATCCCACTCCCTTATTTATTTTTATTTTTTTATCCCACATTTTATCTTAGACCTATCCAAGTTTGTCCAATCCGAAGGATGTTCCCAAACGCCTTATAGGATGATTTGTTATCCCTTCTGAACTACTAAATGCAAAAGAAAAGGCATTCATGGCATAGAACTAGAGACCATTTGGCTCGGTTAAACTACCTAACAAAGAACATTCACCTCACAACTGTATCGAGATTGCACTTTATTTCACAATGAACAGGCGCTGTTGATCACTTGGCAATACATCCAAAACCGACACTAGGTTGCTCCAGGACCACAGCTTGTGTTGAACAAGTAAACATACAACGAATGGACTCCACGCAAGACGCAAGTTAAATGATCTCGAGTCTTTTCGTTAGAAGTCACGCAAATGAGTAATCTGTGTTTCTTTGACACTAGTCTTTCTTCAGATTCTCCTACAATACACTAGCAACTGTAATAACCATCCATACATGCAACGAGCGTTTTCCTTTTCAGCAAAAATACTCACAGCTGAATCTGGTATGCAAAATCGTGAGTATCCCCGCATAAACAACATTAGACAGTTCAGTCAAATATTTTTGCCTAACTCCACTTTTTTCATCAATCTAAATGTGTTGTGAAGAATTGAGTCCAATATACCAGCAACCTGCGAATCACACAAAGAGAATATTAACACTACTAGACTCTGAACATAAACAAACCATGAAGTGTAAGAAACCAACCGTGAAAACACCTCCAATAATTGCACAAACATTTGTGATAAAATGCGAAAAGGACTTCGAGTTTTCTGTGATTAAAACCTAAACAGAGGAATAAGATGTGAGTCAAATGCATAAACAGAAAAGCGGAGAAAATCTAGAAGCCGAAATCCCACAAAAATATTCCTTATAGTTGTTTTAACCTGCATGGGAGAGAGCTCAAATGGAATTTCGTAACAGGTATGTCTGGACTCTGCACCAAACTGCTGTGGGCCGTATACTCGTACTCCTCAAGTAATTTGTGGGACCCTCTAGTTAACACCTCTGTTTTGACTATTTGAAGATAATGTTCTATCTGCAAATTAAAAAGGGATAAGCAAATGAGAAAGAGGACCTCCATGTCCAGGCACCTCTCCGACTGACATCAAGCAGGTGATGGTATGAATGGCAGATAACATATGTAACTTACAGTTACATTTGCACCTATATCACGATGATTAATAAATGCTCGGCCATTCAGTCTGTCGTGGCTTCCACCAAGATAAGGAATCAACCTCTTTGCATCACTCATCACTCTAGGGATAATCTTCCTACCGAATGACAGATGTGATATGACATGTGACATGTTCATTTCCGAAGCATCAAAAGAATGGGCTCCTGAACGAGCTGAGATGATAAGGCTGCCAGGGACCTGTAAGGAAAACGATTGAAGTTGAATGTATAAGGAAAAGCCAACAGACCAAACATTCAAAATCAGCAGAGTATAATTGATCCAGATGGCTAGACCCCATGGAAGCAAGTCATCATACATGACTCCAATGCATTGAGTCTACCAAGTGCGATATTAGCTTTACCTTCTTTACCCGTACAAATCCTTCAATTCTGCAGCCTCCCGATGAAGGAGCTGGTCTTTTTATTTTATCTGTTGAATTATCAGTAGATGAAACGTGCTTCTCAGACTCCAGTGGAATTGGTGCAATCAGCTGTTCCATCATCTGCAGGATATATAAGTTCCACATAAGATAATGATGCCACAATATACATGTACCATTCTCAAGGCAAACCACATGTATGAGATTTATATTAGATATGGGAATTTAAGTTCCTACTAAAAGAATGCTCGAACCTTAACCAGGCTCTCTGTGTCTCGATCTCCATAATACGACTCGTGTTCATGGTGTCCATGGTCCTCCCTGTGATCAAAGCAAAGTTGCATGTTGACGTCCGATATATGAGGTTATAAAGGGACAAGTGAATACAAGCACTCATTAAGTCATGCACACCTAAAGCCCCTACTGCGATGAAAATGATAGGAGAGATCTAATCACAGACATCTGCACACATGCAGAAAATACATAGTAACAGCAAAACAATAACACAACAATAATCATTGAATAACTTATTTGGAAGATGAATAAGAGATGAAAAAATAGCTATTTTACCTAATATCAGATCCCTTACGGAAAATGCGAATGGATGGATACCCTTGTATGTGATTACTGAGAACGCAAAAGAAACACTGTTAACCATAAGGAAGAAATTGAAGGGATCCACAAACAGAAAGAACATATAATAGAGTATGGGGAAAAAGGGAGTCCACACTAATGATATGAGGATCATATGTTGCTAGCTGAAAAGCTAACTGCCACTAATCGCACAAGAACTATTCTGTGCATATTTCAAAAACTGTCACCAGACAATAACAGAGAACTTAATAACTACACATAGCAATCATTCCCACGGTTCGGAAGATTGACAAATACTAGAGTTCCTAGCAGAGCCAACAACACAGCTGAGAGCCCCCAATGAAGAGCTCTTGTTATAGCTCACATATCGATATATTTGCATCACTTTGCCAACTCAACTCCAAAGAGAGGAGCTTCACCTATATCACAGACACACAGCAAGCTAGAACTGAATGCTCATGCTCAGTAGGATTCAAATACTTATGGGAAGAAATATATATTTTCCTATTTCACAGGAACAATTGAAGAACTGTCTCACTGGCTCTCAGCACTTTCAATTGTAAAACTCAGAAATAATATGTTTGGCAAATGGTGGTGAATGAGGCAATGAAAACTTAAGTGGAAAATAATGAAAATTTTAGAACTTTTGTGAGAAGGGTGTGGAGGAAATTCTCCCCATTTTCATCTAGTCAGTGTCTTCTAAACATAGAAACTGCTCTTAGTTCAGAAAATGGTTCTGTTTTCCCCTCATGCCAGGTGTAGGGAAAGGGAAAAAAGGAACGTGTAGCCAAGGGCTTCAACTTGGTAAGGGACAGTAAGCATACTAAGTAAAACCCTTAGTATTAGGGGCTGCTTGTTTCAAGAAAATTTCCTGAATTTTCATTTTCAAATGAGAGAGATCATTTGTTTGTCACAACCTTCAAAACCGTTTTCACTAAAAACATGATTTTTTTTATTTGAAAATGTATTTTTCACATCAGGACTTCAAAATTGAATAAAATTAGTTCACAGTTTTCTTTTCTTCTGATAACACGTTTACATTATGTGACAGAAATCATGTCTTTTTCTTATTCCTATTTGCACAGTGCAGTCTTGGCTAATTACACAGCTGGGCTTCAATCAATAGATGATTGATAGTCGAGTGAAGGTAGGTGGAATCTCAAAAATCTGAATCAAGGATGGGAGAAGAGGAAGACCATGATGTTTCATGCTCTGGCAACGAATTATGAAGCTCAAGCAGATGTCTGAAGCTTCTGCCATGCAAAGTTTTTTCTTTCTCTTTTACTGGTCTTTCCCCCTTTTTTTAAATATTGAAGCAGTGAAGTTTCATGAAGTGGTGACTTCCATGAAGCTCCACAAGTGAAGGTGTTCATTAATTAAAATAAAATAAAAAAGAAAAGAAAAACTGAAAGACTTAAGGGTAAGATTATTAAACCGTAGCAATTTTTTATTTTTTTTTACAGTTAACCAACTTTTTGAAAAGCCAATTTTTTCAATAAAGGTACAGAGTTGTGCAGAGATATAATTTTACATTTGTTGAGATTTCAAAGTCTTGTTAGATTGGCACAAACAAACAGATCTTCATCATTTCCATTTCAAAAGAAAATCCCCAGTTTCAATACCAGAAAACTTTACGTGAAAATAGGAAAATGCATTTTCACTGAAACCGAAAGCATTCTCACAAACCAAATGGGCCCTTAATATTTTCAAGTCCATTCACCTCATTTCCCAGCATTAAGATTGCAAGGAAGAACAATGGCATTAACACTCAACTATCAATCATGATATTCATTTTCCACACAGATGGCCATCATATAGCTTGATATCATCAGTATACCTGCGACACAATTCTGGTTGTTCAGTGCAATCAACCTTTCCTGAAAGAATACGTCCATCGATTTCTGGATCATATCTGCAACCAATTGTCAACGACTGAGAGATTGAACTTGCATATTCTCAAACAAATTCAGTTCCTTCATAAATGAAAAGAAGGAAAAAAAACACAAGCTGTAGTCAATGTACCTCTCTCTTATTATCTTAGCAGCCTTCTCCCACGATGGTTTCTGTAAAAGAGAAATAGAATGATAGGCTCCATCAGATTTCAATAACAGTCACAAACAAGTAAGACCATTATAGGCTTGGAGATATGATCTTCACAATCTCGTTATCTTGTATTAAACAACGAAACCTGCCGAGTTCTATATTTGATTATTCACATAGAAAAAATAGTGATCGCTCAAACCCAGAGGTGAGCATGAAATGCAATATTAATTAGACCAACTGGAGAAATTTATCAATATATTCAACAGATAGAAGATGAGAGCATGTGTCACTTTTGGATCTACATATAATAGCTCTCTTTCTAAGATGCTACAGTTTGACAAATCAACTATAGGCGCAAAATCAATAAGGTTGACAAAAGGAATTTTAATATTCATGTATGCTCTCCACCCATATCCTGCATGATTGTACATGTGCAACAATTACGAATGCAAGAGACAGCCGCAATTAGAATTTGTCAAGAAATTAGTTAGCAAATTTATAGATGATTCATTTACCAGGCGATTGCTCCAGTAACACCAAGGAGCAAAAAAATTAACGACCAAAATTGGGTACCTGTAAAAAGGAGGGGCAGAAAGAAACATGAGGAGTACCTCAACACAAAAGTAAGTCTAAAAGAGTCTGAATATGACCAACTTGGTAACTCAAGATTCAAATACTTACTGGTGTGAAACTCTCTCAAAATTATGAGAAGTTAATGGAACAGAACCTTCAGCATATTCCTCATCAGCTTCATCTCCATGCTTAATGGCATGTGCAACTGGACCAGAGTGGAACTCAGGGCCAGTAATTTTCATATTTCGGTCAATAGAAAATTTACGCACTGTTTTGGTTATATTCAACCTGTTCTGCAAAAGAAGATGCTATGGTCAGGCACATTGAAGAGAGCAGTGTATAGCAATATTTTTCAAGTCAAAACCCATATTGCCCATTTCAATGATTAGCATTTACTGCCTTTCTCATTTGTCATTGAATCACGTTATATTATTCAACAAATCCAAATTTGCAACAATCTCCTTTGAATTAAAACATGAAGTTGAACAACTTTAACGTGTCAAGCTGATTCAATATGAACAACTCATGAATTAATTGCTGTTAATGATCCATATGTCAATATGACATGTATTACACCGTCAAGTTGCTGCAAAGGACAATAGTAAGTGGAGGATACTTACTGTTCCCAACACATCACTCACATCAACTGATGCAAATTCACAGGAGAGTGAGGGAAAGCTGCAAATAGGAAGAGAAAAAAGATCAAGATTTCCATAGCAATGCATGTCAGAGGTCTCTTAGAATTTTCCTGTAAGGATTTTCATTGCATCAAGTGTAAATAACTCTGCTATTCCTTCAGGGACATGTTTGCATACATGTGTATACAGGGTTGACTAGATAACCTGCTGATACACCGCTCAACGTAATTATAGAAGCGCTTTCAAAAAATGGCCATCAAAATTCTGTTCCTTCAACACTATATAGATTATGTGCAGGCATAAATAAAATTCTGACACTCTTGGATGCATATATACTGGCAGCAAAAATGTGGCCCAACGGGGGAAAAGGACTGTATGTCTTCTGGCTAGCTCAACATAATTGAGAACGAAAATAAAGTGTAGCACAGATTTATTATGACAAATACCAATGTTTCACATGATAAGCAAGTGTTTCCTGCACTAGCTTATCATCCATATTTGCTGTGCTCACACAAGAAATTAGCAGACAGCAAGTGCATAAATTTAGTGGTTGACCACATAGCTGCATAAAAACCAGACAAAATTATATTAATGCCATCTGACCTACCTGATATTAAAGTCAATTCGCAAAAATTCCCCATCAGAGCTCTTATCAACTACAATGGATGTAGAGGTGCTGACAGACAAATAATTACTCAATTCCTGCAGAATGAGCATCCCAGAGAGAAAAGGACTGGGCGATCAGCTTATAGTGCCAAGCAATACAAGAAAGAAAATCTTAATAGAGGCAAGATTCATTGTTCATAAGAATTGGCAAAGTCAAGTCATATGCAAAGGTACGGTCATCTTCTCCCTCCTCAATCCCAACCCAAAATGCAGAGGTCCAGCCAGACAAAATAAATGCACAGTTCCTGCAGAATGATGTCTAGTTGGGGAGAGTTGCCAAGTAGTTAGCCTGACTACCATTGCCAATTAAGAGGGAGAGACATTAACAGGATACAGATCCATTGCCAATGTGAAACTCAAAATAAGAAAAAGGAAAGAAAAGAACTAAAAAGAAAAAAAAAACAAAAACTGACAACCGCCAAAACCCTATTAAAGCCACAACCAGCTCAAAGTCCATAAAATGTAAATGCTATGTACATACCATCCCAAATAAAAACATCATGGCAAGAGCAGCTACAATGGATAGACCTGCGCCCGAGACTGATGCCTCGGTCAAATCTCGAGGAATTTTCCTGTAACCAAGAGTGAACAATCAGAATGCCAAACCGAGAAAACACTGTGATTAAATGAGCAAAACCGTTGCATCATGAATATCTGCTTGTCTCAGATCACCAAACAAAACCCCACTCCAAGACTTTCAAAAGAAAGGGGCAGGCAGAAAGGTCAGATTATTGATAAAGGACATCATTCATGCTCTCATAAAAACATCATGTGAGTCCACATGCCCATTATTTAAGTGTTTTGACCAAGCATCAGCTGTTTATACGTGCCTTGTACATTCAGCTCAGGGTCAATACATGCCTCCAGACACTCTGATTCTCTTCATCAACAAAAATACATGGAGAAAAACTCTTTTAGGAAACAATTTAAAAGGATATCTCATATTCTCATCTTCTACTTAGCTGCGAAACCTTCTCCCGAAAAAAAAAAATAACCGTCTTATCCAGTACCCCTGGAGAGAATCGTCACTTTGCCAGCAAGGCACAGAAGTGAACATAAAAACCTCTCTCCCGCAATAGCTAGCATAGATTCATGCAGATGCAGACACAGACAAAACCTATCCATCTTATGCAAGACAGATGTTTGATGGACCATCCACCAACAATACTCATCAGCAACCCAACCACCGCGAGGTGCCAATTCCACATCCTCCCCCGAACACCAAAGCCAGTGATTGTCGGATTCAATTCCAGGATTGTCGGATTCAATTCCGGCACGCGACTTCTCCCGGTTCCCTCTTTCCTAAAAAGATGGACCACGCCGCTGTTCTCGAGATACAAATTGAGAACTAAAGGCAACACCTGATAACGATTCCACATTTCAGCTGCACTGGCGAGTGCCTACCTAAGCTCTCCTCCCTCAGCAATCAATCCCAGAGCTCGTCCTTTCACGGCGATGAACCCGAGAAACAAACGGTTCTCGCAGCACCCCCGAACTAAAACGAAACGCAAAGGAGAATGTACGCGGTGACAAACCACTAGGAAACGAGGCGCGCATCGAATCGGCGATCCCATCGAACATGCTCATCGGTTCGTAACCGTTCCGACCGCAGAATCACAACAGGTGCGGAACTTTCGCCGGCAACCGCGCGCGCAGGAAGAAACAAAAAACAAACAGGAACCGAACGGAATCCGGATCGCGAGGTGGATCGAATCTGACCTGTAGAAGTCCATGGACTTGATGTTCCGCGACGAAATCATGGCTCCCGAGATGTATACAGCCTCAGGGATTTATCGGGGGAGCGCCGAGCGCGAGCTCGAGATCTCAGGGACGACGACGACGACGACGAAGGTGAAGGAGATGGAGAGAGATCTGGCGGACGACGGGCGCTCCTCCTTGCAATTGCGACTCGAGCGCGTTTTTATTTTTGGTTCGCTTTCTCTGCGGCGAGCAAGACGAGATCTCTACTAAAACTCTATCTCGATTCCCGAGGACCGAAGACGATTTTGCGTATTTTAATCCAGCCTCGAAAGGCGTATGTCATTTCTAAATGAGCATGCGGTTATGTTCAAGAAAAAATCGACTTATCGAACTTCAATAAACCGACTCCAGAAAACGTCCCCCGAGCCTCCCAAAATAGATAAGAAAATCTCCGATTTCATGTATGAATGAATCCTTTTCCGTAATGAACTGATGATTCATCGCCATACGGACGGATTTCGCATAGGCAATCTTCCGGGCACGAGTTAAACGTGCCTTATAAAGAACATTAGATTTTTCTAGGGAAGTTGTTGTTCGGACTCTTGCTCATTTGGTTTGCCGAAAATGATTGGCCAGCTGAAATCACTCTCTGGTCATCGAAGATATTCGTTTATAAAATTAAGATAGTGAATTCTTATATTTAAAGAGTCAAAAACACTTTCGAAATTGCTCGTTTGAAATTTTTTGATAATTATTTATTTTTATTTTTTCCTTCACCCTTTACCTGGGGGGGCCGGTGATTGATCACAGACACAAGCCGGTGAGGCTCATCCTTGCAAAGTCTCAATAAGGTCAAGTTACCCTGAGACCGGCAAGCTCAAGTCTCACTCGAGGCCGATGAACTCGAGCTCGCCAAATCATGGCAAGGCTCAACCTTGCCTCAGATCAAAGAGGTTGAGCCCCGCTTTTAACCTTGTAGGCCCAACAACTAGTAGAGGAAGAAAGAAAAATATAAAATAAAATAAAATAAATTATTTAAAAATTTGAAATTTTGTAGCCTGAGATAATGTCGTAGGATTGAAATTATATTTCAAATGAGATCCAAACACTAATTTTTTTTTCCAAGTCACATATCATCAAACAAAATAAAACTTTTCATTTTCCTGAAAATGATATTCAGAAAGTATTTTCTTTTATCAAGAAATGTTCTCCCAAAAAATGCATCCTTGTGGAAAATAAATGATCTAAAAAATATTAATCTAAAAATAATAACTAGTACTACCCACAAAAATAAATAAATAAAAAACTTTATCGTTCACGAAAATAATTAAACAGAATTTTTTATCGATAATTAAACATATTTCATTGACTAATTATTCCAAGCATATGAATGATAATTTTCAGGGAAATATTTTCCAAATCATTTATTTTCTATAAAACTTTGTTTATTTCATAGAAAATAAATGATCACCTGTATTGCTTAAAATAATTAAGTATTAAAAAACCCATAATAATTATGTATAAATATTTTCAATGAAAATTAAACAAATTGTTTGTGTGTTTTCTTGTGAGTGATATAAGTTATTATTTTTCATAAAATTATTTTTAAATTATTTTTGTTTCACGAAATAAATGGAATCTTAAGATATTGATTATATAATATGGGAAAAATAAGATATTGAGAAGGGATCTTTAAGAATAAACTGAAAGCATACGCATCCTTCAATGGTCTCTCGGCGGCAGGGGAGCACCATCGCTCGCTAGCAACGAGCTCGTCGATGGTCATGAATTGAACACCTATAAATTGGTTTTCATCTGTAAATTGTAACGGCGGCGGCGTCGACAAGGCTAAGGCTTGGATGACTCCTTGAGAGGCATGGGTGTGGAATTGCCGTGGCAATGCCAAATGACAATCTCATTCCTGTTTTATATTGACATGGGAGAGAAGGAGCGAGATTCTATATAAATTGAGAAAATTGTTCAAAAGGTTTTAAACTTATTGTACAATAAGCAATTCAATTTTAAACATTTCAAATCTCTTAAACATTTTGACAGTTCAATTATTCCAATCAATTTTAGTAGGAGTTTGCTGACATGGATGCCAACCGTCCTATATAATACGGAGGGAGAATTACCAAAAAGTCATAAACCTATTACAATTACGCCAATTCGATCCCTAATTTTTTTTTTTTTTTTGCCAATTTAGTCCTAAATCTTTTTACAATTGTGCCAATTCATCAATCCGGCCAAAATTGGCCGGTCGGTCTTGAAGTGGACGTTGGCCGAGGACAATTGACTGGCGAACGCTGATGTGGCAATTTTTTATTTTTATTTTTATTTTTTCAAAATTTTTTAATTTTTTTCCGAATTTTTTTTTAATTTTCTTTTCTTTTTTTCCCCACCTTCTTCTTCCTTTAGCCGGCCGACCAGAGGCTAGGGTCGGCAAGGTTAGCCTCACCAGCCACTGGCGAAGCGAGCCTCGCTAACGACGACAGCCTCACCGGCCACCAATGAGGATCATCACCAAATCTCAAGGGCATCCTCGAAGAGGGTGCGGACGGCAGACGAGTTCGAAGGGGGCGATAGGGCCTTGGCTCGGGTCACCGAAGACCATAAGTGCAAGAGGTCGCTAGATCTAGCAACAGTCCTTGTTGGTGGCCGGCGAGGCCGCCGTCGATGGGTGAGGCTTGCCTTCACCAGTGGCTAGCGGGAGCGAGCCTCGCCAGTGGCCGGTGAGGCTAACCTCGCCGGCCCTTGCCTCTGGCCGATGCTGGCCGGCCAAAGGAAGAAGAATGAGGGAAAAAGAAAAGAAAAGAAAAATTCAAAATTCAAAAAAATATATTTAAAAATTGCCACATCAGTGTTCGTTGGCCAATTGTCCCCGATCGGCGTCCACGTCAGCATCGGCCAGCTTGGCCAGATGGATTGAATTGGCACAATTGTAAAATATTTAAGACTAAATTGGCCTAAAAAAAAGTTTAGGACTGAATTGGCACAATTACAATAGATTTATGACTTTTTTGATAATTCTCCTATAATATGGATGATAATGAATTAGACAAATTTTTAATTTTTAATCTTATATTTTATTTTATTTCTTCCTTTGCTGGTCATGGGCCTCACCAAGACTTAGCGAGGCTAGCGAGGGTTGACCTCGCCAACTTCAAGCAAGTCACCTGAAGTCATTGGTTAACGCTAAGACCCTGCAACAATTTTTGGTATTATAGTATAGAAAAAAATATATATAATAAAGGAAAATTTAAAAAATTTAAAAAAAATTGCGAAAATTATCTACGTCAACAATTTTTTTATTAAAAATTACCAAAATGACTAAATTGTTTAATCATCAAAATGTTAAGATTAAATTGGCATAATTGAAAAGTTTATAACTAAATTGGAAAAGTATCAAAATGTTTACAATTAAATTGACACAATGAAAAGATTTATCACTGAATTTGATATTATACAATAAGTTTAGAACTTTTTAGACAATTTTCATTATCCGGTGTTATAGTACTAGGTGAAAGACTACTCTTTGGATAGGTACCACAAATATCCTGTGGCATGATAAAGCTCCCTTGAGTTACTTTAACGTAACGTTACATATGAAGTGCGTGGATGCGTGAAGTAACCTCAAGAACACAATGGGGTTTGTCCATGTGGTCTTTTATTATGTGTTTTTCATGACCTAATTCTCTTGCTTTCTTCTCTTGAATTTCCTTTTCATTGGATCAGAGCATAGAGATATAACCGTTCTTTGCATTGGATGTCATAACTCTCACCTCACCGTAGTTGTGTGCAGAGGTGTGAAATTGGATTTTGATTCACAAAACTTCTGGTGGTATTGCAAGTGCAATTAGATGTGTTAGTCTCATATTTGCAGTGAATATTTTTTCATGTTACTTGCCAATGAATCTCCCCTCAAGTTCAATGCCACTTTACTTTCCATCTGTATAGATTATACATCTCGATCGATTAAATCAATGTCTTTCCTCACAAGTAGTAGAAATTTCGATGTGTACCGTAGGTGCCACTTTTCGAAGAATCATGTGGACAAATTACATTGAGTTTCCTCGAATCGTATGAATGCACGGCAGAGGAAGAAGGACGAGCAGTAGTTAGAAAAAGTAATGGTGGGGTTGGGATTGCGAATGACTGGACCCATAAACGCTCTAAAAAACTAAGTTAAAAGGATTTACAAAACCTATAGACGACTTGATTCTTAATCTTTTTATATAATACGCATCGATTTAGTGGACAAATATGGCATCAACCGCGGGCGAAAAAGATTAGGTCCATTCAATGTTCAAATTCACACTAATCACAGTGGATCTTTGTGGATAGTGAAACGCGTTTGTCCATTCGATATTCAAATTCCTTTTCTTTTCTTTTTCTTTTCTTTTTTTTCCATTTTTGGTTGGTTCAAGTCGTGGATCTAAATGATGTATATAACGTTGTGTTCTTGCGAATAGATGTGCGTAGTATATTTTTCAAGTAATGTATCGCTTACACTTATTGGTTACACACCGAATTGAGTCGAAGAAAACTGAACTAGATTGTTTAGCTGAGGACGACACGTTAAGGATCGAGATAAAGCAAATTTAAAGCTTTGGATAATAATTTTTAGCAGCAACTTAATTTGCAGCAGAGAAGTCGATAAGCACCGTTGATTTTACTGACAAATCCAACCGCATCAATCAACATAACTAGATTTGTTCTACATCCGTACCTAGTAAACTAATGAATCCTTTTCCGTAATGAACTAACGATTGATCGCCATGCAGACATATTTCCCATGGGCAATCTTCTGGGTAGAGGTTAAACATACTTCGGGGAAAATCTCAAATAAGGACTTATAATGCCATCATTTTCTTAAAAGATGACTTGAAGTGGAGTCTGTCTCAAATAAGAAGCAAAAGTGATCATTTAGTCAAAGAATGACCTGACTTGCCAGCCGGTAAATAAATGCATCTTCGATGCATATTTCAGTAGCCTGATCAAGGTATTTTCATCCAAAAAAAATTATTTTTCATTTTCGGTTTTCCTGTTCTTTTTTTTTTTTGGTCAATGATTGTCCTATTCATCATCTTCTTCGTCCCTTATTCATTTTCTTCTTGTCCAGATCAAGAACACCATACTTGGAAAAGGGCCGATGAGGGCTTGACGCCCATTGCTAGTAGCAGGCGAGGACCATCAAGCCCTCGACGGCTGCGAATGAAGGCCTGCAAGTCGACTGATGAGGGTGGCCTCAACCGCAACTAGTGAGCACTGTCCAAATTGAGGCTTTACGAGGAGGTGCTTGAGGACAAAGCGATAGTCGAAGAAGCCGTCGATTTGGGAGCGATGGTGGGAGGAAGGGACGAAGAAGGTGGACTGTGGCCAAATCTAGTGAGGGTGGCCTCGCCGAGGCCGACGAGGGCTCGCTCACCTCATTGGCCACTGAAAAGGGCCGATGAGGGCTTGCAAGCCCTCACCTACGACCAGCAAGGGCTCGACGACCCTCACCAGTCGCAGCTGAGGCCACCCTTGCCAGTTGGGGAGGGTCAGCCTACAAGCCATCGCCCGTGGCCAGCGAGGGCTAGGGGTGTGCATGGTCCAGGCGGGTGGTTCCCAACCTAGAACTGGGAACTGCCCGCTAAGAATCGATTTCAAAAAATTAGAATTGGGAACTGCCCGCTAGTTGCATAGATCCACTCGGGAACTGAACCACTGATCCGGTTTGGTTCCCGAGTGGATCCATAGAACTAGTCCAACCTCCACACCTTCCCCTTTTCGCCTTCAACCGGTTGCAACCCTCGCTCTGCTTCCGTCTCGATCACCACCACCATCTTGGCCACCACCTCCATCGTCTCCCACTCCTCCCTCGAGATTGACAATGAGGAGGACAACGGGGACGATGAGCCGTTCTTAGACCTAGAGTTCACCCGTCCTCGAAGATGAGGATGATGGGGAGAAGCCTGAGGAGGGGGAGGAGGAAGAGGGGAGGTAGAAGCAGGACAAGCCCAACAACAAAGAGGACGATAGTGACAGTGAATATGGAGGTGGGGACGACGTGGAGAGAGAGTTCAAGTTTGAGGGAGGAAAAGAGAATTAACTCACTGTTTCGCCGAGTTTGGACTAGGATTTAAAGGGAGATGAGCAGATCCGGAGGTGAATCGGAGAGGAAGAGGGAGCTTAGGGAGATTTTGAACTAAGAGATACAAGATGGAGTAGAAGATTAGTGAATTGAGACAAGATGGTGATTAGAGCCCTAAATTTTAGATTTGCTAATTTCGAATTTTTTTAATATTAAAATTTAATATATTATTATAATATAACCGGTCTAGTTCGGGTGAGCGGGTGTGTGGATCCGCCCATGGAACTAGGAACCGAACCGGTACCCACCGGTTCCCTTAAGAACCACCAGCTCCGAGCAGTTTCGGTTCGGTTCCGGCGGTCCGACAAGTCCCTCGCTGGCCTCAGGTGAGGCCAACCCTCCCTAGATCTAGCGAGGGTGGCCTTGCGAGCCCTTACCAAGCCAACCCTCCAGTGTTCCTGATCTAGGCAAGAAGAATATGAACATGGGATAAAGAAGATGATGAACAAGACAAACATTGACCTAAAAAAAAAAAAATAGTACAACCGAAAATGAGAAAAAAATTTGGACAAAAATACCCTTAATCAGGCCATCGAAATATGCATTAGAGATGCATTTGTTCACCTGCCGGCGAGTCAAGTCTTTCTTTGAGATTAAATGACCACATTGGATCCTTATTTAAGATAGACTCCACTTCAAATCATCTTTTAAGAAAATAAGGGCATTTTTGGTCCCTATATGAAATTTTCCCCATACTTTATAAAGAAAATTAGTTTTTTTTTTAGCAAAAGTGTTTTTTTAAAGGAAAATTAGTTGTTCAAACTTTCGCTCATTTGGTTCGTCGAAAATGACTAATCAACTGAAATCAATCTCTAGTCATTGAATATATTTGTTCAAAAGATTAAGAGAGTGAATTTCTAAATCTAAAAAGTTGAGAACACTCTTTGAAATTCTTTCTCTCGAATTTTTTTAAAAATATTTTTATTTGTTTCTTTTTCCTTCTTCCTTGGCCAGTCATAGGTGGCCCAATGAGGCTCATCCTTGCAAGATCTCAATAAGATCGAGCTCTCCCGAGATCGACAAGTTTAAGCCTTGCTTGCCAAATTATGGCAAGGCTCAACCTCGACTAAGACCAAAAAGGTCGAGCCTCGCTTCTAACCTATAGGCCCAATGACTAGTAGAAGAAGAAGGAAAAGGAAAAAATAAAGAAAAAATTATTTTAAAATTTGAAAATTTTTGTGCTCAAGATAATGTCATGAGATTGAAATTATATTTCAAATGAGATCCATACGCTAGAAAAAATTTGCATATCATCAACCAAAAGAAAACTTTCCATTTTCCTGAAAATGATATTCTAGAAAATATTTTCTTTTATCGTGAAATTTTCTCCCAGACAAACGCACCCTCATAGAAAATGAATGATTTAGAAAAATATATTTTTTTCCTAAAAATGATAACTTGTATTACTTACAAAAATAAATAAACAAAAAATATTTTCATCGTTCATGAAAATAATTAGACATAATTATTTATCGATATTGAAACATATTTTTTTTTTTTTGTCACTCTACTCTATTCCTACTCTACACTCACTTTCACTTGTCTCTGCGCCTCTTGGGGCGTGGAGCCGCAACCCACTCTCGAAACTTACGCGTCCCTACCCCCATCCCCCCTCGAGAAGGTGGGGATTTGAACCCTCACCTCCCCCTTCCATGGAAGGGTGGCCACAGGCGAACCCCCAAATTATATTGAAACATATTTTGCTGGCTACTTATTCCAAGCATATGAACAACAATTTTTAGGAAAATATTTTGCACAAGGCTCTATTTACTTCCCAAAAAACAAATGGTCAATTATATAACTGCAAATAATTAAGTAATGAAAGCACCCACAAAAACTATGTATAAATATTTTCAGTGACAATAAAAGAAAAATTCGTTCATGTATTTTTGTAAGTAATATAAGTTATTATCTAAAAAATATATTTTTTAAATCATTTATTTATCGCAAAATAAACAAAACCTTAAGATATTGATTATATAATATGGGAAAGGTAAGACATTGAGAAGGGCTCTTTAGGAATTAAGGGAAAGCATGATCATTCTTCAATGGTCTCTCCGCAGAATGAGCACCATCACTAACTAGCAACGAGCTCGCCGACGGTCATAAATTGAACACCTATATATCGGTTTTTGTCCTTCAAATTACAACCGCGGACAAAGGCGTCTATGAGGCTTGGATGACTCCGCAAGGGGCATGGACATGGAATTGCCAAGGCAATGCCCAATGACAATCCCATTCTTGTTTTATATAGACATGGGAGAGAAGGAGCGAAATCCCATATAAATGGAGAAAATTGTTCAAAAAAGTTCTAAATTTATTGCACATAGGCAATTCAATTTTAAACATTTCAAATGTCCGAAACATTTTTTACGATTTTGGGTCTATTTTTTAATTGGCCAAATAGTAACTGATCAATTCTATTATTTTGTTTTTAGGAACAAAAAAAGAATAGAAATTCGTTTGGTAACATTTTTGTTTCGGGGAATAGATTTGAAACAAAATAAAAAAAGTTATTTCTTTATCCTAGGAACATAATCAACATTTTTTTCTCTTTCATTTTCTTCTTTTCCTTTCCTTTTATCTTCTTTTTCCTCATCACCGGTTGTTGGCCTAAGCAATGGCCGGTGATCGGCTAAGCTTAAGAAAGCCTTATCGCCAGCCGCTGTGAAACTCAACCTTGTATGGCCTAAGCAAAGCTGGCCTCGCACTGGATAGGTGAGGTTGAGCCTCGCTAGTGGCCGAGCGAGCTCGCCTTAGCCTAGGGAGGCTCCGATAAGGTCGTTGAACCTCAACCAGTTGGTTGTTGACATTACAGTAGTGGCTGGCTAGAGAAGAAGAAGAAGAAGAAGAGAAATGAATAAATAAGAAGAGAAAAATATAATAAAAAAGTATTGAAGATTTAAAAGAAATTCTAATTCATAACAGAATTTGAAATTTTACTAAATGCATTTTTATCATGGGGATATAAATTTTTGATAGTTATTAAATGTTTTCAAATACTCAAAAACTCGTTTAGGGAACAAAAAAAAATTATCTCTAAGCAGAAATTATTACTGGGAACAAAATGGTTACCAAATACACTCTTAGTCATTCTAGTTAATTTTAACAAGAAATCACTAATGTTAACGTCAATCGTTTTACGTAGCATGACTGACAATGAATTGGACAAATTTTGAATTTTTATTTTATTTTTTGATTTATATTTTATTTTCTTTCTTCCTTTGCTAGTCAAAGGCCTTACCAAGATTTGGCGAGATTGGCGAGGGTTGACCTCACTAACTTCAAGCGAGGCTTGACTACACCCAAGGTTGGCCCTCACTTATGGTCGATTGCCGGTCTCCTCCAAGACCCATCAACCAACAAAGGGGAAAAGAAAAGAAAAGACAAAATAGAAAAAAAAAAATTTAAAAATTGCACAAAATGTCCACCTCAACAATTTTCAATTAAAATTTGCTAGAATAACTAAATTGTGTTAATCATCAAAATGTTAAGATTAAATTGGTATAATTGAAATTTTATGACTACATTGGAAAAGCATTAGGTTTATGAATAAATTGACACAATGAAAAATTTTATGACCGAGTTAGCTACCATACAAAAAGCTTGAAATTTTTTGGATAATTTTCATTATGCGGTGTCATAGTACTAAGTGAAAAACTATTCTTTGGATAGGGACCTTAAACATCCTATTGTAATCTTAAATTCTTTTTCTTAAGGAGATTACGAAGTGCCAAAAGCGTTTTGTAAGTAGCTCTCACAATTCAGAATAAAAACTCGGTGCTTAAAGTAGATAGTTGATCCAAAGAAAAAAAAAAGTAGATAGTTGACATCTTTTAATAGTTTAAATAACGAATATTTCGAAAGTTGTAACAACAAGCGCATCTAGTGTAGTGGTATCATAGTACCCTCCCACGGTACTGACCGGGGTTCGATTCCCCGGATGCGCATTTCTGTTGCCATTTAATTTCATGTTGGTTGATTTTTAAATTATTATTTTTCGTGATTTTTCCCATTTTCTTGTCCAGTCAGAAGAATTTCCTGAGGATATTCACCAAAAAACTACGTTCTAAAGTCACTCATCATTGTTCTTTCTTTTCCTTTTTTTTTTTGGGTCCAAAAAGGAAAAAATAATTTACTAATAGTTCCTCTAATGGTTTGGACATAGTAGAATATTTTCGTCAATTGAGTGATGTGTCGTCCAATAAAAGTGGTAGACTTCTACTATTCTATGCCCAAAAGTGTGAACTTTTTTTTTTTTTTTTTATGTTAGTAAATTTCAATAAGTACTGGTAATAAGTGTCCAAAGAACTACTCTGACAATAAGCAGCGGTGACATTTTTTCAAAGTATCTTGTTGGTAACTTACCATACCATTTATAGTTTAAAGTTAGCAAAATTTTGTACTAACTTGACATTTTTTTTTTTGCATAACCTATCAATGCACTGAATTAATTATTTAGCCTAAATTAAAATGTTTCGTCGAATCTTGTCAGATTAAATTACTCACTATTAGTTTACTAATTTTATTATAGAGTTACCAATTTTTATTGGGCGGCGCTATTTCAACTCCATAAATGACTACATCCATGATCCACTCCCATTTACACTAAAAAAATAAAATTGTCCTTAATCTTTCAATTGCAGCTTAAAGTGATGGCCCCACTGCTTTTTCCTATTTTTTAAAATAATTTTTCTATTCATGATAGTTCCATAATTAAGTATTGTAAGTATTTTTTTTTAGTGTATTAAAGAAACATGCATTGTCAAATATTCTTATAACGTTTCACCTGTATAAAATCATCTCACTAATAGTTATAAAAAAAAAAGCATTCTTTAATATAGTATAAACTGAAAAGTTTTTAGTTTATCATTGATCTTATAACAATCCATTTTTTGTCCCTGTTATCTCAAAATCTCACTTTCTTGGTAAACTTTTTATTAATTTCATTAGTCTACTATATGTATCAAACCTCTTTCTTTACAATATCAAAGAATTTATCATTTTTCTTATTATGCTAACGACATATTTTTATACAAAGCATGTAAGACGTTAGATGAATATATAAAAAAACACTAAAAACATTATGCATAATGAGGTATCTTGACATATTTTGTGAACACTTTATATATGATTATAATTTTTGTCAATCCTAAATTATGATATTTCACAAAGATTTCAAAAAAAAAACAAAAATTAACCTCTTCCTTTGTGCAGTGTTTTGATTTAATTAGATTTCTTCTACTTAAATATTTATCCATAAAAAAATAAAAACCAACAACATGAAAAAGAACTAGATTTCTAGGAAATTTCTCTTTTCGACAAAACAGATTTTATTGGAAGTAATATCTAACAATAATTAAAATAATAAAAAAAACCATAGCGCCTTTAATATACATGGTAAGTAGATCCTACATAAATATTAAAACACTAAAAATAAGGAAAGTAAATAAATTTGGGATCACCAATTTAAATTGCAATTAAATGATAGATGGTGATATTGTCTTTTTGGTAGAGATTTGGTGAATATAGTCATATAGTGGTGGAAATACTGCTGTCTTTTTTATTTGTCCTTATTAGTAACCTCTTAGATCTACTAACTCTTTTTGGAGATTACCTACCTAAATTATCGTCACTTGCCCACTTTTCTCCACTAATTTACTACCTAAAATTGGGTTACCAACTCTCATTTGAGTTATTTAGTGATATTTGTTTGAATTTTTTTATATGTCAATTTTCTAATCTTTTACAAACTTTTATTTGCATGTTTCTAGAAAACTCCTTAAATCTACCAAGTATTTTAGGCTTCTTCCCTAAAAAAACTCCCAATTTTAAATGTAGTCCCAATTCTGCCCCAAATTTCTTTTGTCTAAAGGAAAATCACAAACTCTCACTATATTCTAAAATTTGCCCTTGCATTCAAAAATTGCCACTAGTTTATTCAATATTATCAATATCAAGGCTAGTTAGAGGTTCATTATTATAACTCACGTTTTCACCAACACTCTCACCTTCGTATGGAACAACAACTTCCCAATGTTGATAATTTTGAAGAAATCAATGATGATTTTTTTGGACGTGGGACATATTTGGGATTAGAGTGAGAGCTGATTTTTTTTAGACAAAAAAAAGTTTGAGCAAAATTGCAATTGAGCCTAAAGTTGAGGTTTTTTAGGGAATTAGGTCAAGTCTTTTGTGATATCACTACCAACTTTTCTCTTATTACATTAGCTACAAATTTTGACATACCAACTTTTATTTAGTTACTTACCAGCACTTATATGATATTACTAACTTTTATTTAAGTAATTTATCAATATTTCTCGCATTAAATTATCAAGTAGTTCTGGATTATTCAACAGAAACATTGGCAACTCATTAGATAATTTGCATTTATTTTTCAAAAACCAAATTAGTGTTGGTAAGCAAATTAATAGACTTCACAAAAAAAACTAATCGGTAATTTAATGGGAGAAAAGCTGATAAATCACACAAGTTAAAGTTGATAAATCCATATGAGGGTTGATGGATTGAAGAAGTTCGTTAGAGAGATAAATAAAAGTTGCGAAACAATATCTTAAGTTCATAAATTAGAAAAAACCAAATAAGCATTATTGAGTAAATCGAATAAGTTAAATTCAAAATTAGTGAATAAAAATAAATTGGTATCACTCTAATAAAAATTCGTAAATTATTCACGAGTCTATATCCATAGAGTTAATAAGAAAGATAAAAAAAAAAAAAAAAAAGAAGGTAAATGTTGATAGTCTCTAAATAATCGAAATGTGTTAATAATTTCATAAAAGTGTAAGTTATGGGCAAATTACAGAAAATCAGGTACTCGGTAATTTTCTTTACTAGGTTTTTGGACATTTACCAAAGAAATCTACTAACATGCAAAAAAAAAAAAAAAAAAAAAAAAAAAAAGGACCTAAATTCTTTTTATCGGAATAGTAGTGTCGTCGGAGAAACGATTGCCGCACGCATACAAAGCAACTTTATATTCCTCGTACATTAGAAAAGCATCTGCACTGCACGAATGCAGATGTATCCTCCTCAAGGTCCACACGTTTTCGCTCTGCTCTTCCAGTGAAAAGCGTGGCGAAAACAACGTAAGAAGAAGAAAATGACGCGACTTCTATGCCGGGACATATCATGCCGGCTTATACATAGACAAGACTACGTGAGAGCGATGAAACAGAGAATCTTTTTCAAAGATTTTCGTGGACTTTCTCATTCTCATCATTAACTTCTGATCCTAGAGTAGTTAAGCTTCACCAACATAGGTCGATGGCAGCACCGAGTGAGGACCGGATCCCTTCATTGCCCGCCCATCGTCATCTCTTGCAATAAGAACGAGATCCTTTCTCGAGCGTATCCCATCTAACGTGCCTTCTTTAGCCTGTAAGAGCGAGCCCGAAAAGTTCTGTGCATTTTAGGCCTAAATAATGTTCTGACAGTATAGTAGATATGCATGGAGGATTCTGCAGAATGACAAGTCATGAACCTTCACATATTTTTACTATCTACCTCGGTGCGGTGGGAATATGTATTGGATGTTTATTGCATACCTAGGCATGATCTGGAAAATCATTGTTTCATCCGAGAAATTGGACTAAACGCAATGCTGTACGTTAGTTTTAATCCATTCAAATGACCTCACGCATATGCACTTCCTTGAGCAGAACATTCATACATACAAACCTCACCTTGGGGTAGTTTAGAGAACTTGCTGTATCCTCTAAAGCGTCCTGAATGATTGAATCCTGGGACTTCTTCTTGAAACTAATACTTTTGCAAGAGACCATTCGAGTGCCATGGCCGAAAACTCTGGTCATCGATGAAGTAGCATCGGAGACCAGAGAGGAGCTGTTGTTGTCTGAAGAAATTAGCAAACTCTTCTTCTTCTTGTCAATTGAAAAATCCCCAAGATACATAGTCCAGCTACTTTCTTCAGCATGATCTGTGGTTCTTGAATCAGACATGTCATTTCGGTCCACTTTGGACTCTCCCATCTACAAGAAAGCAAAGAGAAAGAGAATAATCACAGCACAGTTGGAATTGAAGTTTGCAGTGGTTTATCTCATGAAAGACGAAAGACAATTAGGATACGAGTAGATTTTATACTAAAAAGGACCGCACCGAAAATGAAATGAAAGAAATGCCTAGGATACTAGGAGTGGGGACCGTATTTCTTGAAGCGTTTAGGTTCGCAATTCAGTCTGAGACCTAATTTTACAATCTGATGAGCACCTTCTAGGAAAGTCTTTGACTAGCTGTTAAAACTTTCTCTTTTTCACCATACATGTCTATGACTTGTGCAAATCTGGCTTGCCTCTTCTCTATCTAACGCATTGAACTGTCTCTCTCTGATAGAATGTCGTAGTACATGTAGCATCTGTCGATTTGGTCCACTAAGAGTGAGAGAATGAGCTCGTACCTGACTTCTATTAATGTGATATCGACCGGACCACTAGGGTTAGTTAAGGCCATTGCAGCTCGACAGAAAAGATGCTGAGACATCCTCACGTGGTAACAACAGTCCGAACTAACTAAAATGAAGAAACTCATGACTGGTTTATAATTTGTTAACGTATGGATCCTTTGATGGTCAAGAGAGTGCTCCTCCGGCTTCTTTATGTAAATTAGTGAAGCAACTGAATCTTACCGATAGCTGGATAGTATCAGAAATTAGAGATTTTGTCAATAAGCATGAATTCGCAATTGGAGATGTGGGCAACACGTGAGATCTCCTGGTGGTGAGGCTGGAGTGTTCTGTTTATGTTACAGATGAATCCAAAGAAGGTATACGTAGTGACGGGTTTCCTTCTCAGTGAGATACCTTTTGAAGCTGTGACCACTTGAGTGGGCTCCAATCTAACGTGGTTCAATCATATACTTCCTAATTTTAGATCAAGCTCCTTTATCTAGTACTCTTTTTCAATGATGCAAAGTAAACAAATTTTTGGCAGTAGTTAGAGAAATGGATCTTTCCGGGTTCCAATCACCAGTCTTCATGACAAACACAGTACAATTTGAGCACATGGAAACGACCCCATGCACGCTTTCGGAGTTTTCTCTGCACGTATTGCAGCATGTGACATGGTACTCCTATAAAAATATAGGTACCCCCGGATCAAGTAAGTGTCATCATTATGTTGAGGTTCACCGGCAGTCATTCCCAGGCCGTAAATTTACTAGGAAATTCAAGGTAATTGCTTTGGAAGGTCTCGTGGTGACTGATCACGGTCGTCCATTGTGTGTTTTGGGCATCTTTGGTTTTTCCAAACCTAATTAAAGTGCAACATATCATAAGTGATAGGGAGAGTAAGAACCAAAATCTTTTTTAGTCTTTCTGTCAAGCTGAGAAGAAAGAGAGTAAAGTTTCACTAATATAGAGAGGAAGTTGCACTTATACAAAGTTGGTAAGAAATAAACAGTTAATTAATTTCTTCAGTACGAGAAATGGAGGAATATGATCAATCAAGCTTGATCAATATAGCTCAACCGGAGTCTTCTCCATATTGTCAAATCTGTGAAGATTTTATTCGACCATCAGGGGAACGTGATGCACATTCATAGCCATAATTACCATCTTATTACTCCCCCTCAAAGTGGAACTTGGAATCTTGCAGAGGCCCAATTTGCAGCTTAAATCTTGATGAGCAATCGGCATCCCAGCAAGCATACAAATTAAGTGAGCTTTGACGCAAAACTCACATGCCTTTACAGACAGTGCCACTTAAATAGCGAAGTATATGCTTGACAGCATGATAAACACTAACAGTCGACAAATGCATGAATTGGCACACATACTTTACCGCATCAGAGAGATCCGGGCTAGTCGAAAGTCATGTATTGAAGAGCGCCAACAATGCTTCGGTAGGGCGTTGGGTCTGGGCAGAGATCATTATTTGAGCAGATGTTGGCCTCACCTTTGTTGCCAGTGGAGTAGAAATCAGTCTGCAACCTGTCATTTGAGAACGAGACAGAATATCAAAGGCATATTTAGATTCGCACAAGAATAAACCATCCCGTGAGGTGTGAACTTCAATGCCCAAGAAATATTTAAGTGACCCAAGATCCTCAATGGCCAACTCTTCACCGATCCATTGAACAAGCAACTCAAGGTTTGTCTCCGGTTAGAATCACGTCGTCCACTTAAAAACGAAGGAGAAGAATCTCTCTATTAGAGTGGCAAATAAAACGAAGAATCAGTGAAGCTACAGGAGAAACTAATGCTCAATAGGAAATTACTGAACCTATCAAACCAAGCACACGGTGCTTGCTGCAAACCATAAAGAGCGTGCTTCGAGTGGCAGACATGATCAGGAAAGTTACCATGTAGAAAGCTGGGTGGTTGCTCCATAAAAGCTGGTTTGTGAATCTATCCATGTAAAAAGAAGCACTCTTCAAATCAAGTTGGCGTATGCTCCACTTCTGGACCATGGCTACAGAGAATAGTTTGCATGCTACTAGGTTGCACAACCTGAGAAAATCTTTCAGAAAATTGTGTTCCAAGTACCAGATGAAACTTCAGCAACGAGATGTGCTTTAAGATGATCCAAGGTTCTATCTGGGTTCAGTTTGGTCTTGAACTCCATTTCAAGCCAATGAAATTCATTTCCTTCCCATGGTTGGCATGAAATGGACTATGGAGAGTAGCGGCAAAGTTCAGATTCTTAGTAAGAAATTCTAACTTGGCTCAAAGGTCGAGCCAATGTGGTGATGAGTTTGAGTAGATATATGAAACACATCTTGAATTGAGTTTTGTGGGAGCCTGATTATGAAAGTTTCATATGCATGATCTCCAAAGCAAAGAGGAAGATTACGTGCCGTTCTGAAATTTTAGGGTCTTCAATCTAAACTGGAAAGTCATATCAGAATTTGATTCGGCCAAGCTAACTTGACAAAAGTGATGATGCTAGTAAGAACACCTGGAGAGGGGTGAATAAATATTTAAAAGAAGTCTTGACAAATAAATGCAGAATAAAAAAAGTTGTGAGCAAAGTCTAAATAAGGAATAAAGTCTAACAAATGAGCCACCAGACTTCTAGTATATATTCAAAATCTGTTATGCAATGGAATAGACTTCTGAAATAACTTGTAAATATGCAATAGACTTAAATAAGAAGAGTTAAGGGAAGAGAATGTTGCACACAAAATTTATAGTAGTTTAGCTTAGATCAAGTCTACGTTCACTCTCCCACGCTAACAACCTTCCGGCTGAATTCCACTATATGATTAATAAAAGATTACAACTTTAAGTGCAAACACTTAGTGATAGATCACACTATCTCACTAAGTCACTATTTTGATATTTCTCTCACTATCACAAATATTTAAACTCACAAAAGACAAATGTATGATCGAAGTTCGCTCAGATTTTGGAATTCTAGATTCTATGCTCCATCTCTTACTTGCTTATCAATCCTTGGTCTCTTTAAATACTCCTCAACTTTCAAATTAACCGTTAGACAACATCTAGAGGATCGTCTTCCAATCTATCATTTGGACAGATTTGTATCAAGAATGAAGAAATAGATATGCCTAGATACTTTATTCTATGGATAAAGGATCTAATTGATAGAGAAAGCACCGTAAAGATCAATTAGTGAGGTTTTGGGCCGATACAATAAGAACTGCTTACTTACTTATGTCATGATAGAAGATAAAAGTTAGGAATCCATTTATGTAATATCAATTCGGTCCTTAGATTTATTGATGGCCCTCGAGGAGCCGTATGAGGTGAAAATCTCACGTACGGTTCTGAAATAGCGATGGGAACAGTGATGTTATCATCGACTATGATTATCTAACAGTTCAAGTACAGTTGATATAGTTGAGGCCCAGTCCAAATATGGTTTTTGGGTTTAGTAACTGTTGAGTGGCAGAAGCAGAATCCCAAATTGATTATGATTGCCCATACAAATAGTATCTTGATTTTTATAAGTAGAGCTTCTTCGTTTAGAAAATTCTTATCTTCAAGATCTAATTATCAATCAATTAGATTGAGGCAATCAAATCTATCTTGATATATAATCCAAACCAAATTACTAGCCATTATACATTTGGGCTTGTGTCATTATCTGTCAAGTTATCTTGTTCTGAACATGCTTTGTTCTAAATCTGCTATGTTCTGAACTCGTGTCTTGTTCTATATGTAAATTCTGACTGTGTTCTGTCAGAAGTAAAGTCTAAGTGTTTTCCGTCTGAAGTAAAGTCTAAACATATTCTGCTTGTGATCATATTTAGCCTTAAAGTCTGGACACAGTTTGAATAACTTCAGCTTCAGTATAGAGTCTATCTTCTAGTTCTTTCAAGAGTATAGACTTTGATAATATTCTTTACACGTTTTATCATCTGCATAGTCTACTACTCAATCATTAAATATGTTAGTAGCCTTTGATTTATTTTGTCATCTTCAAAACATCATGAGAGATTTCCTAACAAGAAGGGTTTGTCTTTTGTGCCTAACCTGCTTGTCTATTGCAAGTCTGCAAGTGATGCTGCAATTGTCCTATGTTAGGATCTCATCCATTGATGGAGTTCTCCTGCAAATCGTTGGAGAAAGCTTTTATTAATCACATCTTAATTAAGAGGTGTTGGATAGCAAAGATCTTGTGGTAAACTTTGTGTACTTCCTTTGTGAAATCGAGATATCGTTTAAGGAGAAAGAGAATTAAACAAGCTATTGCATGTAATTGGGGACCGAGAACCATCAAGAGTGTTTGAGCGACTTGAGTATTATTGCAAAATCTTTTGCAGCGCGTGATTTGCAGTGGAGTCTTACGTCGTTGTTTCCCCCAAAGCGGGTCACTGCTCAACAAAACAATGTAATTATGGTATCTGATTTACGTACTTGTTCTGTTTTCATTATTACTCGATTGCATATTTTCACAAGAAAAGTTATAGAAAGAATGGTAAGAAATAAGCAATTAACTAACATGATCACAGGCTCACATCAAAACGATTCTTGTGGGAATCTTGCCATCTGCAGCTTGGCCCGAGTCTTCTCCATCTTGCCAAGTCTCTGAAGATTTCATTGGACCACCAGGGAATCACGATGCGCATACATAACCATAACTACTTATGCTATCTTATATAGTAATTGAAGCAAAGACAAAATAGTGAAAAGTGACCGTCTAGAAGACGTTGGGACAATTTTCTCGGGTTTACATTGAGATCGGCGGCCTTCTCGACAGCTCTCCCCCATCAAAACGTTCGGTCTTCTACAGGTAAAGCAAGATCTGATCTCTATGAAATCCAGTTATACTTGCATAGGACCAACATGAAGCTCTAGTACTGGACGAAGGTATGCAATCTCAGAAGTATATCAGCTTCTTCATCTTGTATTCAATTGTCGGCAACTTAGTAAAGTACCTTGTGTTCCTCGAGCTTATTGGATGGTAACATCTTCGTGGCCCATCAATCAGTGCTCGATTGTCTCAATCAAGCAAATCAAATGAAGCTGCATGAAGTGATCTACTTGTTCAGCACCACACATTTCTTTCCTTTCTTTGTTTGCTGCAACAAGCAACTTCTTAATCGAAAAAGCACAAGAACAAAACCACAGACAGACCCAACAGAACACAGAAGCCGAAATGGGAAAGCATTGTCATTTTTGCATATAAACAAAACCACAGCATGAAGAACACGTACGCGTGCATGCTGTTCAGTAAGGTAACAGAAGGGCTGAGGCAACACAACGTGAGTGGCTTTGCAATTTGAATAGATATGCATTTCCGAGAGGACTTAGATGTAATTCAACTCGCAGATCTTGCATACCGATTCTTTTTCTCAATGTTATTGATTCTCTCAGTATTTGACCAGCCTGCTTGCTGTGATGGAACTAACAGAAGAAAATGGAAAACCAAAATGAAACCGATAATGCTGATGGCATGCTATAACCTATGAAAAAACCCATGGATCTGAGTCCGGTCCGTTCCTGTTTCTCAATGTCAATGTTGATAACAAGCTAATGTAATGTAAGAAATTACTTGTCGACGACATTGGAAAGTTTAGTACTAGTGGAGATATTAAGTGCATCACGAGGTTATTGTGTGTAACCGTCATTCAGAACGTCGCATTAGATAGCCGCCATAATGTTTTCTTCAGTAGAATACTTTCTTTATCCATACTGAGTTACTTAATTGTTAGCGGTGCTTTCTAATTACGCCGCATCCGTTTCCACGAATTAATTTGATTGCTAGATCATGTATTAACTTTGCATGGAATGATATGATAGGTTTACAGATGGGCATGTAATTACAATCCTGTAATAGTTTATGAAAGAAAGTATCAATTGGATGGAGAAATGAAAACCGAGGTCTTAAATTTGCATGGAACAATACGATAAATTTACGTATGAATATGCAATTACATGCAATTTTGCACGTGCGAACCCGCGTACTTTATGAATGAGAAGATAAATAGGATAGAGGAATTACAGAAAACACGGATGACAGACAAAACTACAGCTAAAGCTATTCTAAATCCACAAGGCTTTGTCTAGTCGATCAACTTGCTAAACTCGCGTGCTATGTCCTATAAATACACAAGGCTTAGATGATCTATATGTATTTGGGATTTGAAAAATGTATTAGTATATAGTGCACTTAATTGATTTTAGCTCACATAAGAGGAAATTTACCTGCTGTTTAGTAATCAAATGTGTAGTGCACATTACAACATGTCCCTCAAATGAATAAGCTTCCGTATATGTAAGCATTGCATATTTCTATCTTCGAAGAAGAAAATCAGATAGGTCAAGTTGAATTTTCAAAAGAAGATCATTGCTTTAAGATAAACCGATACTAGCTAGGTAAGAGTGGATATCTAACTATGTATCGGCATATCTATACATCTACACTATGTTTAAAGTCAACTTTCTAATCTAATTTCCACCATTTAAATGATCGAATAGCGTTGTTGTCAATGGAAAGAAGTAGAATAGAAATTAATATTGCCGAAATTTTGATATATCTATAAGCTAGACATCAAATAGTTAAAAGAAATGTTGGAGACGTCATTACCTCTAAGAATAGTTTTCAAAAAATTCGATAAGCAAGCCGAAATGTTTCCATCTGTAAATTGGAAAATGAGGGTATTTTGTGTGCCTTTCAAATTACCCTATTTCTACTATTGAAGCTTGGCTTTTGTGTCCCGAAGTATAGCTCCACCTTTCGTTCATTTCATCATGAGCATTTTCATTAGATTTGGTTCACAAAAAATTAATTTTTTTATTCCTACAAAGAAAACAATACATATAACTTCATTTTTTTATGCCTACTAGAAAAAATATCATCACGTTATATTAAATTGTGGAAAAAAAAGAGGAATCAATAGAATATAAATTACTCAACAAATATATTTTACATACATATATTTACCCGCCTCTCTAATTTTTATTACGAAGACACAAGAGAACGTGGCTTTTTTCAGCTCTCTCAGTAGTGTTGCATTGTTAATTATTATATATATATATATAAAATCCCAAGACAAAAAGAGAAAGACATGATCCTAAAAGAAAATAAAAATTGAATTCACTTCGAAAACAAAAAGAAAAGAGAAAGGTTGGATTAGGTTTTGGAAAAATCCACTCCTAGTCCTGAAGTCACGTGAAACTACGCTTACGTGTCGGCGTCACCATCCCCTCTCCCTAGATTTTATCAAAAAGAAAAATATCCTTTTTTCACTTGAAGTCCGCACTCTCATGGACCGTAATAAACCAATCAAAAATCACCTTAACGCCATCATTTTTTTTTTTTGAGAGGTTTCGATCGCCAGCGATGGTTACCACCGCCCGTAACCCACCGGCCAATGATCGCCACCGTCCACTAGTAGCCTGCCGTCGCCAACCGCCGCACGACCGCCGCCTGATGCCGCATGATCGTTGACCATTGCCACCAATTGCCACTGTAGGACCGCCGCCCACAGCTCACTAGCCACCGCCCCTGCGGGGGCGGCAATCTTACGACGGCGGTCGGTGGCAACAGTCGGTGGTCGTGCGGCAATCGTGCGGGAGTCGTGCGACGGTCGTGCAGCCGTCATGTGAGGGTCGTGCGACGATCGTGCGACGGCGTCGCGGCGACGATCGTGCGGCCGTCGTGGATGGCCGTGTGGTGGCAAAGTACAATCGACGGTCCGTAGTAAGAGAAAAAAACAAATCAATACAAAAATTTATAAATTTTTACCAAACACATTTCTATTTTTTTATATTCCAAATATAAAATTTTGTATAATTACCAAACACCTTATTTTACTCAAAAATTGTTCCCGGAGTAGAAATAGAAAAAAAAAAACTCTTTCTGAAAAGAAATAGTTCCCCGGAATAGAAACGTTGTTATGCGCATCATTTATGTCTCGAAGTATATCTCCACCTTTCGTTCGTTTCATCATGAGCATTTTCATTAGATTTGGTTCACAAAAAATTAATTTTTTTATTCCTACAAAGAAAACAATACATATAACCTCATTTTTTTATGCTTACTAGAAGAAATATCATCACGTTATATTAAATTGTGGAAAAAAGAAGAGGAATCAATAGAATATAAATTACTCAACAAATATATTTTACATACATGAATTTACCCGCCTCTTTAATTTTTATTATGAAGACACAAGAGAACGTGGCTTTTTTCAGCTCTCTCAGTAGCGTTGCATTATTAATTTTATATAAATAAAAAATCCCAAGATGAAAAGAGAAAGACATGATCCTAAAAAAAAATTGAATTCACTTCGAAAACAAAAAGGAAAGAAAAAGGTTGGATTAGTTTTGGGAAAGTCCATTTTAAGTCCTGAGGTCGCATGAAACAACGCTTCACCATCCCCTCTCCCTTCACCATCCCCTCTCCCTAGATTTTATCAAAAAGTTTCTTTTTTTTTTTCACTTGAAGTCCGCACTCTCATGGACCAAAGTAGACCAATCAAAAATCACCTGAACGCCATCTTTTTTTTTTTTTGTGAGGTTTCGATCGCCAGCGATGGTTACCACCGCCCGTAACCCACCGGCCGATGATCGCCACCGTCCACTGGTAGCCTGCCGTCGCCAACCGCCGCACGACCGCCGCCTTGACCATTGCCGCCAATTGCCGCTGCAGACCGCCGCCCACTCACCGGCCACCACCCCTGCGGGGGCAGCAATCTTGCGACAGCAATCGGTGGCAACGGTCGGTGGTCGTGCGGCAATCGTGCGGGGGTCGTGCGACGGTCGTGCGGCCGTCATGCGGGGGTCGTGCGATGGTCGTGCGGCGGCTGTGTGGTGGCAGGCGACAATCGACGGTCCGTGAGTAAGAGAAAAAAACAAATTAATACAAAAATTTATAAATTTTTACCAAACACATTTCTATTTTTTTATATTCCAAGAATAAAATTTTTGTATAATTACCAAATACCTTATTTTACTCAAAAATTGTCCCTGGAGTAGAAATAGAAAAAAAAAAACTCTTTCTGAAAGGAAATAGTTCCCCGGAATAGAAACGTTGTTATGCGCATCCTTTATGTCTCGAAGTATAGCTCCACCTTTCGTTCGTTTCATCATGAGCATTTTCATTAGATTTGGTTCACAAGAAATTAATTTTTTTATTCCTACAAAGAAAACAATACATATAACCTCATTTTTTTATGCTTACTAGAAGAAATATCATCACGTTATATTAAATTGCGGAAAAAAAGAAGAGGAATCAATAGAATATAAATTACTCAACAAATATATTTTACATATATGAATTTACCCGCCTCTCTAATTTTTATTACGAAGACACAAGAGAACGTGGCTTTTTTCAGCTCTCTCAGTAGCGTTGCATTATTAATTTTATATAAATAAAAAATCCCAAGACGAAAAGAGAAAGACATGATCCTAAAAAAAAATTGAATTCACTTCGAAAACGAAAAGGAAAGAAAAAGGTTGGATTAGGTTTGGGAAAGTCTATTCCAAGTCCTGAAGTCGCATGAAACAACGCTTCACCATCCCCTCTTCCTAGATTTTATCAAAAAGAATTTTTTTTTTCACTTGAAGTCCGCACTCTCATGGACCAAAGTAGACCAATCAAAAATCACCTGAACGCCATTTTTTGTTTCGAGCAAGACACACTATTCACGCTGCTCTCCTCGCTTGTACTCTTCTCACCTTGTACTGTCGTTCGCCCCCATTATATATGTGTGTCTTATCGCCTCTAGGACTCATTCTCAGACAGAACAATCACATCAAGAACTAGAGAGAGAGAGAGAGCTGGTTTGTCCATTGTCAGTGGTTTCAGGTGAATTTTTTTCCTTAAGCTCGCATGTGTCTGGATCTTTTAGATACGAGGGTCACGAGAGGAGGAATTCTTTTCCTTCGTTTTGTTTTCCAATCGTTTTTAATCTGCTAAAGACTCGTCAAAATCTGTTGTGCCAACGATCTCGCTGTGCTGATCGTGTCATTGGAAAGTTTAGTACTGGTGGAGACATTAAGTGCATCACGAGGTTATTGTACGTAACCGGCATTCAGAACGTCGCATTAGATAGCCGCCATAATGTTTTCTTCAGTAGAATACTTTCTTTATCCATACTGAGTTACTTAATTGTTAGTGGTGCTTTCTAATTATGCCACATCTGTTTCCACGAATTAATTTGATCGCTAGATCATGTATTAACTTTGCATGGAATGATATGATAGGTTTACAGATGGGCATGTAATTACAATCCTGTGAAATTTATGTACTTTATGAAAGAAAGTATCAATCGGATGGAGAAATGAAAACCGAGGTCTTAAATTTGCATGGAACGATACAATAAATTTACGTATGAATATGCAATTACATGCAATTTTGCACGTGCGAACTCGCGTACCTTATGAATGAGAAGATAAATAGGATAGAGAAATTACAAAAACACGGACGATGACAAAACTAGAGCTAAAGCTATTCTAAATCCACAAGGCTTTGTCTAGTCGATCAACTTGCTAAACTCGCGTGTTATGTCCTATAAATACACAAGGCTTAGATGAACTATATGTATTTGGGATTTGAAAAATGTATTAGTATATAGTGCACTTAATTGATTTTAGCTCACATAAGAGGAAATTTACCTGCTGTTTAGTAATCAAATGTGTAGTGCACATTACAAAATGTCCCTCAAATGAAGAAGCTTCCGCATATGTAAGCATTGGATATTTCTATTTTCGAAGAAGAAAATCAAATAGGTCAAGTTGAATTTTCAAAAGAAGATCGTTGCTTCAAGATAAACGGATAGCTAGGTAAGAGTGGATATCTAACTATCTATCGGCATATCTAACATCTACACTATGTTTAAAGTCAACTTTCTAATCTAATTTCCACCATTTAAACGATCAAATAGCATTGTTCTCAATGGAAAAGAAGTAGTATAGAAATTAATATTGCCGACATTTTGATATATCTATAAGCTAGACATCAAATAGTTAAAAGAAATGGTGGAGACGTCATTACAAGAATAGTTTTCAAAAAAAATCAATAAGCAAGCCGAAATGTTTCCATCTGTAAATTGGAAAATGAGGGTATTTTGTGTGCCTTTCAAATTACCCGATTTCTACTATTGAAGCTTGGCTTTGTGTCCCGAAGTATAGCTCCACCTTTCGTTCATTTCATCATGAGCATTTTCATTAGATTTGGTTCACAAAAAATTAATTTTTTTTATTCCTACAAAGAAAACAATACATATAACCTCATTTTTTTTATGACTACTAAAAGAAATACCATCACGTTATATTAAATTGTGGAAAAAAGAAGATTCAATAGAATATGAATTACTCAACAAATAAATATTACATACATGAATTTACCCGCCTCTTTAATTTTTATTACGAAAATACAAGAGAACGTGGCTTCCCATTTTTCAGCTCTCTCAGTAGCGTTGCATTATTAATTTTATATAAAAAATAAAAAAAGATCCCAAGACGAAAAGAGAAAGACATGGTCCTTAAAAAAAAAAAAAATGGAATTCACTTCGAAAAAAATTGAAAAAGCAAAAAGGAAAGAGAAGGGTTGGATTAGGTTTGGAAAAGTCCACTCGAAGTCCTGAAGTCGCTTGAAACAACGCTTACGTGTCGGGGTCAATAGATTTTATCAAAAAGAAATATATCTTTTTTTCACTTGAAGTCCGCACTCATGACCAAAGTAGACCAATCAAAAATCACCTGAACGCCATCTTTTTTTTTTTGTGAGGTTTCGATCGCCAACGATGGTTACTGCCGCCCGTAACCCACCGGCCGATGATCGCCACCGTCCACTGGTAGCCTGCTGTCGCCAACCGCCGCACGACCACCGCCTGATGCCGCATGATCGTTGACCATTGCCGCCAATTGCCGCTGCAGGACCGCCGCCCACAGCTCATGCGGCAATTGGCGGGGGTCGTGCGATGGTCGTGCGGTTGTCATGCGAGGGTCATGCGACGGTCGTGCGGCCGTCGTGCGGCGGCCGTGTGGTGGCAAGCGACAATCGACGGTCCGTGAGTAAGAGAAAAAAACAAATCAATACAAAAATTTATAAATTTTTACCAAACACATTTCTATTTTTTTTATATTCCAAGAATAAAAATTTTGTATAATTACCAAATACCTTATTTTACTCAAAAATTGTTACTGGAGTAGAAATAGAAAAAAAAATTCTTTATGAAAAGAAATAGTTCCCCGGAATAGAAACTTGTTATGCGCATCCTTTATGTCTCGAAGTATAGCTCCACCTTTCGTTCGTTTCATCATGAGCATTTTCATTAGATTTGGTTCACAAAAAATTAATTTTTTTATTCCTACAAAGAAAACAATACATATAACCTCATTTTTTTATGCTTACTAGAAGAAATATCATCACGTTATATTAAATTGCGGAAAAAATAAGAGGAATCAATAGAATATAAATTACTCAACAAATATATTTTACATACATGAATTTACCCACCTCTCTAATTTTTATTACAAAGACACAAGAGAACATGGCTTTTTTCAGCTCTCTCAGTAGCGTTGCATTATTAATTTTATATAAATAAAAAATCCCAAAACGAAAAGAGAAAGACATGATCCTAAAAAAAAATTGAATTCACTTCGAAAACAAAAAGGAAAGAAAAAGGTTGGATTAGTTTTGGGAAAGTCCATTTCAAGTCCTGAGGTCGCATGAAACAACGCTTCACCATCCCCTCTCCCTAGATTTTATCAAAAAGAAATGTTTTTTTTTTCACTTGAAGTCCGCACTCTCATGGACCAAAGTAGACCAATCAAAAATCACCTGAACGCCATCTTTTTGTTTTTTTGTGAGGTTTCGATCGGCGATGGTTACCGACGCCCGTAACCCACCGGCCGATGATCGCCACCGTCCACTGGTAGCCTGCTGTCGCCAACCGCCGCACAACCGCCACCTGATGCCGCACGATCATTGACCATTGCCGCCAATTGCCGCTGCAGGACCGCCATCCACATCTCACCGGCCACCGCCCCTGCGGGGGCGGCAATCTTGCGACGGCGGTCGGTGGTCGTGCGGCAATCGTGCGGGGTCGTGCGGCCGTCATGCAGCAGCCGTGTGGTGGCAGGCAACAATCGATGGTCCGTGAGTAAAAGAAAAAAACAAATCAATACAAAAATTTATAAATTTTTACCAAACACATTTTTTTTTTTTATATTCCAAAAATAAAAATTTTGTATAATTACCAAACACCTTATTTTACTCAAAAATTGTTCCCGGAGTAGAAATAGAAAAAAAAAACTCTTTTTGAAAAGAAATAGTTCCCCATAATAAAACGTTGTTATGCGCACCTTTTATGTCTCGAGTATAGCTCCACCTTTCGTTCGTTTCATCATGAGCATTTTCATTAGATTTGGTTCATAAAAAATTAATTTTTTTATTCTTACAAAGAAAACAATACATATAACCTCATTTTTTTATGCCTACTAGAAGAAATATCATCACGTTATATTAAATTGCGGAAAAAAAGAAGAGGAATCAATAGAATATAAATTACTCAACAAATATATTTTATATACATGAATTTACCCGCCTCTCTAATTTTTATTACGAAGACACAAGAGAACGTGGCTTCCCATTTTTCAGCTCTCTCAGTAGCGTTGCATTATTAATTTTATATATAAAAAAATCCCAAGACGAGAAGAGAAAGACATGATCCTAAAAAAAAAATTGAATTCACTTCGAAAACGAAAAGGAAAGAAAAAGGTTGGATTAGGTTTGGGAAAGTCCATTCCAAGTCCTGAAGTCCATGAAACAACGCTTCACCATCCCCTCTCCCTAGATTTTATAAAAAAGATTTTTTTTTTTTTCACTTGAAGTCCACACTCTCATGGACCAAAGTAGACCAATCAAAAATCACGCCATTTTTTTTTTTTTTGCGAGGTTTCGAGCAAGACACACGATTCACGCTGCTCTCCTCGCTTGTACTCTTCTCACCTTGTACTGTCGTTCGCCCCCATTATATATGTGTGTCTTATCGCCTCTAGGACTCATTCTCAGACAGAACAATCACATCAAGAACTAGAGAGAGAGAGAGGGGAGAGAGAGAGAGCTGGTTTGTCCATTGTCAGTGGTTTCAGGTGAATTTTTTTCCTTAAGCTCGCATGTGTCTGGATCTTTTAGATACGAGGGTCACGAGAGGAGGAATTCTTTTCCTTCGTTTTGTTTCCCGATCATTTTTAATGTGCTAAAGACTTGTCGAAATCTGTTGTGCCAACGATCTCGCTGTTCTGATCGTGTCATTGGAAAGTTTAGTACTAGTGGAGATATTAAGTGCATCACGAGGTTATTGTGCGTAACCGCCATTCAGAACATCGCAATAGATAGCCGCCATAATGTTTTCTTCAGTAGAATACTTTCTTTATCCATACTAGTTACTTAATTGTTAGCAGTGCTTTCTAATTATGCTGCATCCGTTTCCACGAATTAATTTGATCGCTAGATCATGTATTAACTTTGCATGGAATGATATGATAGGTTTACAAATGGGCATGTAATTACAATCCTGTAATACTTTATGAAAGAAAGTATCAATCGGATGGAGAAATGAAAACCGAGGTCTTAAATTTGCATGGAACGATACGATAAATTTACCTATGAATATGCAATTACATGCAATTTTGCACGTGCGAACTCGCGTACTTTATGAATGAGAAGATAAATAGGATAGAGGAATTACAAAAACACGGACTACGACAAAACTAGAGCTAAAGCTATTCTAAATCCACAAGGCTTTGTCTAGTCGATCAACTTGCTAAACTCGCGTGCTATGTCCTATAAATACACAAGGCTTAGATGAACTATATATATTTGGGATTTGAAAAAAAAATTAGTATATAGTGCACTTAATTGATTTTAGCTCACATAAGAGGAAATTTACCTGCTGTTTAGTAATCAAATGTGTAGTGCACATTACAAAATGTCCCTCAAATGAAGAAGCTTCCGTATATGTAAGCATTGCATATTTCAATCTTCGAAGAAGAAAATCAGATAGGTCAAGTTGAATTTTCAAAAGAAGATCGTTGTTTAAGATAAATGGATACTAGCTAGGTAAGAGTGGATATCTAACTATGTATCGGCATATCTATACATCTACACTATGTTTAAAGTCAACTTTCTAATCTAATTTCCACCATTTAAATGATCGAATAGCGTTGTTGTCAATGGAAAAGAAGTAGAATAGAAATTAATATTCCGACATTTTGATATATCTATAAGTTAGACATCAAATAGTTAAAAGAAATGGTGGAGACGTCATTACAAGAATAGTTTTCGAAAAAAATCAATAAGCAAGCCGAAATGTTTCCATCTGTAAATTGGAAAATGAGGGTATTTTGTGTGCCTTTCAAATGACCCTATTTCTACTATTGAAGCTTGGCTTTGTGTCCCGAAGTATAGCTCCACCTTTCGTTCATAGCATTTTCATTAGATTTGGTTCACAAAAAATTAATTTTTTTTATTTCTACAAAGAAAACAATACATATAACCTCATTTTTTTTTATGACTACTAGAAGAAATATCATCACGTTATATTAAATTGCGGAAAAAAGAAGAATCAATAGAATATGAATTACTCAACAATTAAATATTACATACATGAATTTACCCGCGTCTCTAATTTTTATTACGAAAACACAAGAGAACGTGGCTTCCCATTTTTCAGCTCTCTCAGTAGCGTTGCATTATTAATTTTATATAAATAAAAAAAAGTCCCAAGACGAAAAGAGAAAGACATGGTCCTTAAAAAAAAAATAATGGAATTCACTTAGAAAAAAAAATTGAAAAAGCAAAAAGGAAAGAGAAAGGTTGGATTAGGTTTGGAAAAGTCCACTCCAAGTCCTGAAGTCGCATGAAACAATGCTTACGTGTCGGCGTCATCATCCCCTCTCCCTAGATTTTATCAAAAAGAAAAAAAAATTCACTAAAAGTCCACACTCTCATGAACCAAAATAAACCAATCAAAAATCACCTAAACGTCATCGTTTTTTTATTTTTTTTTTGCAAGCTTTCGAGCAAGACACACTATTCACGCTGCTCTCCTCACCCTGTACTGTTGTTCGCCCCCTATATATGTGCGTCTTCATCGACTCTAGGACTCATTCTCAGACAGAACAATCACATCAAGAACTAGAGAAAGAGAGCTGGTTTGTCCATTGTCAGTGGTTTCAGGTGAATTTTTTTCCCTAAGCTCAAGAGGGAGAGGGAGAGAGAGAGCAGGTTCGTCCATTGTCAGTGGTTTCAGGTGGATTTTTTTCCCTAAGCTCGCGCGTGTCTGGATCTTTTAGATACGAGGGTCACGAGAGGAGGAATTCTTTTCCTTCGTTTTGTTTCCCGATCGTTTTTAATCTGCTAAAGACTCGTCGAAATCTGTTGTGCCAACGATCTCGCTGTGCTGATCGTGTCATTTCTCCAAAAGAATAAGAAAAGGATGGGTTTTTCTCATGAATTTTGATACAAGAAATATGTTGAGCTGACCCAGACGGAAAAAGGTGTGATCTTTTTGTGATATCTGAGCCTCTGATGACGATCTGGTTCTCTTGATCTAATCTTTTTTTCATGTTTGGTTCATCCTTTATGGGGCTTTCTATTGGATTCTCTTGTGTGAAGTAAAGGGTCTAAAGGAGATGTGAACTAAACCCAAAAAAATCTCATCTTTTTTTTTTTTTCTGTACAGATGAATAAAATGGCTGGTGGCGAAGTTAACAATGATAAGGCGCCGAAGAGGGAGATCAAAGAGCTCTCGCTCTTACCTCCGGCTGATCCTGAAAATGATAATGCATGGGCCGATCCTCCGCTGGATCCAGTGGAACAGTAGGACTTTTCTTTTTTCTTTTTATATAACATTTTTAATTGTAGAATTTTCTTTTCAGATTTGAAAATATATATCTCACCAGCATCTTGTCATTAGTTTAGATTTTTGATCCGCAATTATCCTTATCTTGTCACTGTGTTTCTGTTGAGAAAGTGCTGACTTGTATCTCCTTTTTTTTTTTGGCCCGCTTTTACAGGTCTGTGCAATCAGGTCCCAATCCCGATGAAGGGATGAACCTAGGGTTACAAGTTGATGTTGATATCAAGGTGATTGCTTGTCTCATCTCAGCGCGCAAAGTGCATAAAATGAACCCTGACGATTGCTTTTCGCTCTTGTAAAAAGGATGATGATCAGATCTTATGAAAAGAGTAATTTAGACATCGGGGTGCTGATTGGTTTCATCATGATATTTTGGCCAAACCCTTAAACCCCTTCTTCTTTTTTTTCAATCGACTGTTCAATTCGTGCTAAAATCCATAGTTCTTTAATCACCTGCTGAATCTCTCTCTCTCTCATTTTAACCGCAGACAATCGACTTTTTTCAAATCAATGCTCAGGCTCAGCAATCTGCTGAGTCTTTTGGAGCTCAGCATTCACCACAGGCAAGTGGTGTCTCTGATTGTGCATCAGGCTCGGGTGTAGGACGGGGAGGTGCTGGGGCTACTGATCTACTACTGAGAGTCTCGATAAATACTGAGAACAGTTCGCAATTGATACTCAGAAGATCGGTGGATGCGATGGAGGAATTAATGACGGTGGCCCAGATGGGAGAACCATTTTGGCACCTCCAAGACGATGGCGTGACCGAGCGATTACATGATTTTGAGTACAGACGTGTGTTTCAGAAGCTAGATCCAGCTATGCGGGATCTATTCCCAGAGGAAGTGGCGGATAACGAATGGGGGAGGCCGCCAAATAGGCCAAATCCATCCAAAACCAATGAATTTCTGAACTCATCGCCCGAGCATGCGCAGAGAGGTCCTGCAATGGCAAGGCTTAAGACTGAAGCTTCCCGAGAAACCGCTGTCATCAATATGGATCAGTTTCGTCTCGTTGCAATGCTTATGGATGTGGTGGGACTGACCTCCTTATTAACTAGTCAACATACATAGAATGCTTTGTTTCAACACATTAATGTTCTCTTTTTTTTTGGATCGTTCTCAGGATCAATGGTCAACCATTTTCTCCAACATCGTGTCGAAGCCGACTGTAATTGGAATCTTGTATCCTGGCTCGCTGGGGACTTATGATGGGACTTTGCAAGTGGTATGTATGAGATTTCTTGTATTTTAATCGTATTATGAGAGTACGTGGCTATAAAAATGTTCGTTCATCAATCATCTCCCCATATCGTCGATCATTGGAGTTGACGAAATGTAATTATTAGCCAACTTGATTTCTCTATGTCTGTTCACATATCATATCGACCTATATATGAGTAAAGATGCATTAGTATTGCATCAATAAGTTCACGAAAAACCAACATATATTGGCTGAGCCTTTCCATATCTCCCTCACCATTGTTGTGGAATAATTGTCCGAGAATGTTGAGAATAAATCCTAACCTTCTCATGGTTTCTTGAATGACAATTGACATTTTACATGACATTGTTCGAACATTAGCATTTAAATTATATACGGAACTAAAATTGCATGAATGCATGTCTTGGTGCTTGTGGTTGGGGACAAGGTGCTCACTTACTAGCAAGAACTATCAAAATATTTGACATGTGAACACTACCTTATTTTTTTCACTCTCAAAATAGAATACGAGTGTGCTATGAGTCTAAGTCTATCATTTATACTGCCTAAACCTTGATCAACGATTTGAGTGTCCTTTTCTCATCTTTAATTCCTAGATGTAGTTTCAAAGCTAGTTAGACAATGCACCCAATGTCTTCAAACGAGAAGTTTTATAGATTTGAATAGTAATCTCCAAAACTAACTAATTCTTTTTTCTTTAATCTGTCTCCTAGATGTCTGCGGAATTTCATTTGCCTACCGCACTTGTTCCCTCGAGATCCGTTTACTTTGCCAGGTACTGCAAGCAGCTTGACTGGGACCTGTGGGGAGTAGTCGATTTTTCACTAGAGTCCATGTTTCATTGCACATACTTCAAGTACCAAAGGAGGCCATCGGGTTGTCTGATCCAACAATTACCAAATGGTTTCTCTAAGGTTTGACTCTTGAGTTTAATTAATACTCAACCCTTATTATGTTCAGCTTAATTGATATATCCATTTATGTATATGCATAACAGGAAAAAAAAAGAAAACAATTAAACGTGGAATGACATAATTATAGTTATGTTGCCAAATGTGTTTTATGTGCATTTAGGTCACTTGGCTTGAGAATGGAGGAGTGGACTATACCTCAATCCATGGCATCTATAGGCCAATTGTCTGCTCTGGTTTTGCGTTTGGTGCAAAGCGCTGGATTGCTGCCATCACCAGACAAGCTGAATGGCTGCAAGCTCTAAAGGTGCCAAATCGGAATGCCACATTCAACAATGGTAAAACAACTTTACACACACACCAAAAAGAAAAAATAAATAAAACCCTTATCTTGTTATTCTTTTATGAGTAAAATAGTTTCATGATGATTGGTGTAATTACTGGCTTACACCATCTTTGTGATTTTCGGCGTATTATGTGCAGTGGCGATATCACAAAGTGGCAGGGAGAAACTGCTGAAATTGGCTGAGAGAATGATGAGAACTTACTTGAAGGAAGTGAACTGGTCTACATCAAATAAGTGGTCTCCATTGCTAGCAACCAGTGGAGGGCAAGATATGAGGGTAACCACCAGGATCAACCGTGGCGGAGAAATTGGACGGCCTTATGGATCTTCCATTGCTTTCACAACCTCGGTTCGCCTCCCATTTCCAGTCAAAAAATTGTTCAATTTCCTCTCTGATGGGACCCTCCGAGACAAGGTACTACGCAATCTAGATCAATACTTAAGAATAAATAAATTAGCGAATGAATGAATGATGAAATGCAAAATTTTGTGTATTATCATATGCTAATGAGTTGTTTTACTGAGAAATGCTTCACTGAGTTAACTATTTAGAACAAAGGGAACAACCTGTGCAATGAATAAGTTCAGGTGATCTTTGCTTTAATATTGCTGGTGGAAAGATTAACTTTCGCAGATGATGCTGACAAAGACAAAATATTTTCTTTAGAAACTCACGTGTGCGATTTTTGTTTTCAAATTCAGGCATACATATATGCTTATCTCATAAGTCCTCGCACAAAAATCGACCTTAGCTTATGGTGACAGAACCATTCTGTAGTCTTATAGTGCGGAGCTTTGACATAAATCATGTAAGCGTGGGATCTCATAATGATCTTTATCAATGAAGACACATCATGCAGAAGTGTTTCTTGAAATGCTTCTTGCTTTTCCTTGAATGCTTGTGATCTGATGCATGTATCTATATGATGTCAAGTTCCTATACAACCAAACGATTGTTATGGTGAAAGATTAAGTTTTCATCGCATCAACAAAGTTAAGCGGGGTGCATTTTTCTGCTCGTGGTGATTGTTGATACCGGGATTAGTCCAGCACTGCAGTTAGGTGACCCGCTTAATCGTAGTCGTATATTAGCTGATTTTAGTACTTCTCTCCTCCCCATCTTTAGTGGGATGCTCTTTCTCAGGAGCGTGTCATTCGGGAAGCCACATGCATATGCACAGGAGCAGACCCAGCGAGTCGCGTGTCCATTATGCAAGTGGAGGTAAGTACTAGAATCTCTCTTCATCCTCGTTTTATCAGATCCCATATCATTAGAAAAACCACATTTGTTTTGATAGCTTTGCCTGTTTCTTTCTTCACAGCCGGGTCCGAACTCTCCCTCTGTCCTTTACTTGCAAAACAGTTACTCAGACCCGACAGGCTCTTATATTGTTTACGCTCCAGTCGACCTTGGAGCGATGGCCTCACTCCTAAGCGGGGGAAACCCCGATTCGGTGGTGATGTTGCCTTCGGGTTTCGCGATCCTACCTGAGAAGCCAACCGTGCCCGGAGGAGATAGCCGCAGGAGTCTCTTGACTGTTGCGTTTCACATTATGGACGTGTCCGCAAGAGTGCAGAGTAATATCCTCCCTCGTCATGTAGCTGATGGGGTCCAGAAGATCATCTCAGGAACCGTTGATTCGATTCGTACTACTTTGCGGGCTTCCATTGAAGCAGAAATCCTTCGCGCAAGAAGGGTTTGGAACCTGCGACCAAACATTTTATCCAGTAAGCTTGTTTTTGTTTTTTTTTTGTTTTTTTCTGTAATCTTGCTTCGAGAGTCCGGTTCTTTTTTTTTAATAGTTCGTTCTAGTTCGTTCTTGAAAACAAGCTAATCGTTATTTACTTTTTTTAGGTACTTAGAGAATTAAATATGGATTGATATACACTCATGCGTGAATTATATACATTGACAAAGCAAATTGTAGCACAGATTTATTGCTAAATTATATTATTATTTTGTCAAACACGGGCAATCATATTATATGTGCGTGAGTGTGTGTGTGTGTGTGTATGTACACACACATATATATACATATATAGTATGTGTTAAATATACCAGATTTTAATAAATATTTCTACATTATTCAACTCTTGTTGAGATTTACACCGTCATGATAGAACCCTCTCATACGGACGTGATTCAACCTGTATGAGTTTTCCGTGATTTTTCAGTTTCTTATGCAACTCTAATGAATAAAATACATGCATAATATCTTCCTTTATAATAGTATTGCTAGTTAACCATGATATGTACGAGAAGTACTGGGCATAGATATACCTTAACAACATAATTATCATTAGGTGCTTTCCTTAACTTTATGTAGAGCCGCATGATCCACCTCTTTTGAGATTTCATCGTTATTACTATGCTTTACTCCTTCATTTTGAGTGTATTGAAGATTGAAACCGAGTTTGTTGGTACTGCAGTTATTATGGAGGATGAAAAGGCAAGGAAAGTGGCCCGCACAGATCCGTAGGATGCTGTCTGAATCTCTCTGCTGTAGACAAAACTACCATCGAGTCATCTGCTATAAAATAAATAAAAGTTTAGCTTAAACTTTTTTTTAATTTATCAATGTCGTCTATCGTGTCTGTTTGCGAGACACTCGCATGTTGTGTGTTGTGAAACATCTCTTTATATGGCGTCGGAAGCTGTAGAAGCTGTCTGATATGACCTGGGTTTTAAGTTAAATACCAATGTTGTGATCAATCCTTTGGAAGAGCAGTTAGCTTTACGCTTTCTACCTTTATGTCGCGATGATATGTTGTGTTTTTATTAGCGACGGATATGTTGCTTATACATGATCTAGCTCTTCTGACGTTGGATCTTCTAGCTCAGGCTGGTGATCCAAATCTGGGGGCTATCATGTGCATAGCTTGGCGAGGCAGGTGTTGTTAATTCACGATGCGCGTGGATTGGTTCACGTGCATGGCTCGGTTGCATGCAGAAAATAATCATTCAAAACGGGGCCTTTTTCATTTCACTATCATTGACCTGTTTGCCTGCAAAGTCCGAAGCTTGTTTCATTCAGTCACTTTCAGAACATCGACGTTTAGAATAGTGAAACATCATGGCTCGGAAAGCATGCGAGAGGTCACTGTCTCGTTGACTATCTCAGTGCAGATCAACCTCTGCAGTTTGGGCCACTTATAAACAGTGGATGGCCTGACTATATATTATCCCATAGGTTATCGTGATTGCTTATGGGATTATTTTCCGTGTCTGCGTGGGTCGATGTGAAAGTGTCCTTTTCATCCCTAATGTTAGAAAAATTAACAAAACTTTTCGGACAATCCTGACACAACTAAGACAAAGACAAACTCGGGGCCGTGGTTAGCTTAGTCACGTAGTTCTGTCGTTGCATCTCGACTGCTAGGTAAATAACTTAATTTGGAAGTTTGTCCGTCTAGGATGGAATTTCTTTTTATCTTCATTAAACGAGAGGAAAAAAGACCATTTCTTATGAATACGATAGAAATGCTTTTCTCAACTAGCAGTCTTCCACGCTGGGTACGTAGATCGATTACTATATATCATTGAAAACGAATTCACCTTGCTGGAACTTTCCAGCACCTCCATTGTATGAGAACTAGAATATTTCCTCATTGAGTTGGTCGAGAAATGATAAATTTGCTTTGAATCTTGAATTCAATTTGGAAACTAGAAAAGAAAACAGAGAGTAAATATACACACGCACAAACACACACTTTTCTATTCTATTCCTTTAATATCGCTAGTTAGATTTTGCCCATGAGGAGGATGGTTCAATTCAATCCTTGTGTGAGCGTATATAAAGAAAAGAAACTTTGACTGATTTTGTCAGGGAAAAGTGGCAAAAAAGTCATAAATCTTCTGTTTTTGTGTTGATTTAATCTTAAACATTTTTTTTTGTCGATTTAGTTCTAAACATTTTTACGTTGTGTCAATTCAATCATTTCCGGCAATTTTGACCGGATTTTGCTGACTGGACGCTGGCCAGTTGACATGACTTGATCGGCGCTAACGTAGGCAATTTTTAATAATATTTTTTTTTTTTTCTTTTTTTTCTTCCCTCTTCTTCCTCCAGCCGGTTGCCGGACCTTGGCGACCGACCAGAGTCGACCTCGCCGGCCACCTCGCTAGTGGCCGCGAGGGCGGCCTCGCGTTGGGCAACAAGGCTCGCCCTCACCGGATCTAGCGAGGGTCGAGGAGGGTGAGCATCGCCCATGGCCGGCGAGGCTCGACCTCGCCAGCCTTAGCGCGAGGCCAACTCTCCCACTCGTTCCCCGATCCCAATCTCACCCTAGAAATTTCCTCCCTCCGCTCGTCATCATCGTCTCTAGGGTTTTACGGAGCTCAACGGGTGTCCTCGATCGCGCGGCTCCGATCTCGGATTTTCGCTTGGTTTCCCCGCGGCGACGATCCGTCGGACGAGGCTCAACCTAGCTAGATATGACGAAGGCGAGCCTTGTTGCCCAGGCCTTGAGGGCAACCTTGCGTTGGGCGGGCGAGCCTCATCGCCTAGCGCGAGGCCACCCGCGTGGCCACTGGTGAGGTGGCCGGCGAGGTAGACCTCAACCTCGCCGACCATCACCTCTAGCTAGCCGATTGCCGACCTCGACGACCGGCTAGAGGTCAACGAATGGCTGGAGGAAGAAGAGGGAAGAAAAAAAAATTATTAAAATATTATTAAAAATTATCCACGTCGGACCAATCATGTCACGTTAGTCGACGTTAGTCCCGACCAAAAGCAAAATCCGGCTAAAATCCGACCAAAATGACTAAATGACAACGTAAAAAAAGATTTAGACAACGTAAAAAAAATGTTTAGGACTAAATCGGCACAAAAACAAAATGTTTATGACTTTTTTGGCACTTTTCCCGATTTTGTCATCTCATAGAATCTAAAGTATTAACTATTTAAGAAATAGCTTAGCTTGGGTCATGGCCCTTGCCCAACTAGCTCAGGTTGCACTTTCATAGATACGATTTCATGAGGTTATGTATCACAGATATAATTGGACATTAACTCCTTCCATACTCCGACGCTTGCATTGGCTCACTCGGAGCGACAAACTAATCATTTTTCGAGTGGCCCAATCTGCCCTCCCAACTATGCAGTCTAGGTGCATCATATACGATAACTCCAATTTTTTCCGAGTTCAGTAACATGATGACCGATAATGCAACCTACGCACAAATCTTCAACTACTCGATCTCTGTTTTCTTGGCTATGTGGCATACCTTTTGATCTTGAAGGAGGCTTTGCTTCGCTGGTACACCGGAAACAGAGATTTTCCCTCTTTTTCTTTGAAGCAGGAAATTAGATGACAATAAAACCTGACCCAGAAGTACACGTTTTTGCAGCATCAAGAGACTTTTACCTAATGGAAAGGATATACAGCTAACTCTTCGGCATCAATTCTTTTCCCACAAAAAAAAAAAGCAGTGGAGCAGCGAAATCTTCTGGAAGAGAACAAGAGATCACTGAACTGAAACTGTCGATTTCAATCAAGAGCTTCAGAATTACAAGCCTTTCTGGAAAAACCGAAGAGCCTTCATCTGCCTGGGAGGATGTCGGTAAATGAAAAATCATGGAAAGGTGGACCTGCAGCATGCAAAAATAGAGAATGCTGAATGTAAACTGCAGTTCCTTAATCATTCATTCCATTGCTTGTTCCATTAAGGAAACATAAAATGCACGGACCAACAAGTGCTATGAGGAAACCATGACAAGATCCAAACGTTGGAAAGCATGCAGATGCTATGACCATGCAAATACGTAGGCTAAGATCCCTACAAGATTTAGCTTCTGGGAGAAGAGCCTAGGATCACAGCCTTTTCTTGTCTGAAGATGCCTTGGAACTTAGAGGCTTTCAGCAGATTCTGAGCAGGTAATGGAGAGTCCACAAACTTAAATGGGTAACGTGTAAAAATTCAGTTACATTATTAAATTCTCAAGTCCACTTCACCGATCCAACGGTATGATATTTCTAGCAATTTTAGGGCCTTATAATGGTGCCTATTGATTCTAAATAAGAATCTTCTTTGATTTTTTTACCTTGCTTAGAAGGGGTTATATAAACAATCTCTACTAACCTGTGTGCCTCCCAAGAAGCAATTGTAAAGAAAAATAAAAGCATAATGAAAAGGCCCATGCAAATGCTGTGCAAACCTTGATAAGTGGTGTAATGGCATAATTAGCTAATTTACTCTATGAACACTTATGCACTTCTGAGACCAGAGTGACCTTGAAACCACCCCCAGAACCGCTCAAAATTCCTTCTCTATTTTGAGAATTTTTTGACTTGATTTCTGAATCTTTTGTCACCTCTCAACCAACTAAACAAGGAAGAGGAAAAAACTAACCTTCTTGTTCTCCTAAAATGTGAAAGGGAACATGTGTATTCATCTTTGTGCAACCTTCACTCCAGTTAACCACGCCAGGGCTCTGCATATGTTCATCTGAAGGCTGCGAGGGCCCCAAGACAGATATACAAATTGCAGGCTCACTCATGAGACCTAGATAATCTCGTGCACGCCTCCAAACCCGGCCATCTGATATTCGGGATCGAGCTACCTGGTCATGCGAGAGCGACTTAGGGAAATTTTAATAGTTGACAATCTGGCATTGATGTTTAACAACGCTCACAATGGACCAGGGAAATTACTAAACAAGGACAAGATATCACATGAGTACATATACAAAAGCATCTCTTACTGCAGTTGTGAAACATTCTGATTAATCTACAACCTACCTTGCCTAAGGAAACACGTGCCCTTGGAAGCAGCTCATGATGGTAAGTAGCAAGCTTTGCAATTGCTGTTATCACAAAACACAGAAGCCTTGCCTGTGATGACTTTCTGGATGTGTCACCATTGGATCCAACATCCTGCCTCATCCCAAGACGACTTCACAAATAATAGAGAAATAAACTTTATGAGTAGTCTGGTAGTGCAAAAGATGACACCAGCTACTGATGGAAGCATTTCAGTATGATGAAGAAAAGCCCCCTCCAACTAGAGCAGAAACAAAAGTTTCCACTGTAAGGGCCTAAAGGTAATGGCTCAGCTTACCTAGATGAAAGGTTTTCATATAAGAGTAGCTCTAAGCTCTCGAAAAGCTCACGAGCTGCATCTTTGTGAGATCCACCTCCTCCTCCATGCTCCCCAATGGCCCAACATAGTTGCAGCGCCAACTCTGTCTACAGAAGAGAATTGCAAATAATTTTGCCATTTGCATAATATAACTGGAAGCAGCAATATGGAGGAAATTCTCTGACCTTTGCAGGACTATCATAAGCTTCTCCAAGCCTATCCATGATAGGTTTCTGCAAAGAATTTGGACATGTCCTTAGATAAGGCTTAAATAAGGTAAATACTGAAGAAAATCAAAAACTTCCAGTCAGAAAATTGTCATGCGAGGAAAACAAAGATCGTGCCCTCTGAAACCGTAAGGAATGTGGTAATAGGATGAAAATGTTCTGCTATTGTCATTCCATACCAGAGTCCACACAAGAAAGGTAAACCATCAAAATGGTGGCTAAACAAAACAAATTACCTTAGTACACATAGCTCCTTCCTCTATCTATATTCAAATTGCCTAGAACTGTATTGAGCCTACTAAAAGTTCGTGCAGAAAGAACCACTCCCAAATATGGAATTATGAGCTTGCTCTTCTTTGACATGACATTACCGTTAATGCTGCCTGATCATTGCTAGGAATGGCTGAACTAAACTACTGAAGCAGAAAGAACATGAATATTTCTGAGAGGGTACTACCTTCAGAACAGCGACAAAGTTTGGAGAGCGCTGAAATGCTGCAAGCATGAATCCCAAGAGCCTCTTTTGAACCTACAGTAGAAATGGCAAATACCCAACCTCTTCAGATAATAATGTAGTATTTGTATGCATGAAAACTCAAAACTCCCTAGCAAGAAGGGATGTTCTATAAGATGTGAAATATACTGTGTTTAAATACAAAGATGTGATTTATCATGCTCTACCAAACAGCAGAACATCCATTAAAACAGTTAAAAAGTATATCATATTTGCATCCCAAGGAGCTGTTGAATAGTATAAATGGACCTATTTCATAGGGTTATCCATGAGGAAGCTCCATTACATTAAAATGAGAAAATTCCACAGAATTATGGTCTGAAAGGAGCTGATGACTTGAATCATTGGAGCTAATTCACCAAGTCATTCATAAAAAAAGCTCTATCAAATTGATAAAAGAAACATCCTAAGAAATTATGGTTTCATTTTCTTTTCTTAACTCTTGCCAATATGCTATGTGGAGGCAGTTCAGTATAATCAGTAAGCAGCAAAATATGTGTCTTGCCTATCATGTGTTTTAACTTATTCTCGAACTGCATAGTATATGCTAGTTTAAGGCCACTAGATCCTACTAGTCTCTAGTTACAACAGCTATTCTCACCTTATACTTCACTACTTAATACCTACGCAACAATAATGAAAATGCAAATGACAGTTTATTAACCACATCATATTAAAGGATTACCTCATAGGAGAAAGTTTTGTCTGGAAATATTTTGGAAATTCTGGACATAAGCAGGGGAACCAATGCGCAGATCAAAGCTGCATATGCAAGAAAGTTCGAGGGAAAATGGTGAGACACAGTTAACCTCTGCTACGAACAAATCACAAGAAGACAAACAGCGTGTATATTGACTCTCGGCTAACGTTAGGATTCAAGACGTACAGTCATTTACTTCACGTAGAGCTATGGCAAAATAAACATCAAGGAGCCTGGGAGCTATATGCAATGCTTGTTTTAGCCGCTCAGACTGAGAGTTATTTATTGCAGCCAGTGCAGCTGTCATCCCTGGAGAATTCCAATGACGTTCCTACAACATAACCTTTTACGGTTAATAGCTCATTGCATCAGTCATCTAAAGATAAAGGATTCAACCATGAACTTGACCAAAAGTGTTCAAGTGGCATCAGATAACCTCCAAGACCTGATAATGAAAATATTATGACAATATCAACACTACTATGCTTTGTGCTTCCAAAGAATACGTGCACAGTAAAAATACAATGATATGAAGAGGGTTCCCCTCATGATCTTCATATAAAATAAGTTAAATTCGCTTAGCACTCTCAATGAGACCAAACACTAGCTCCATATTAAGAGTAAAGATGATCTGGAAACAGAACAAGCTTGAGAAAGAAAAGCCCTACAGCAAGGCCATCATTTTCATCCTTCAGAAGTTCGAGAAAAAGAGGGTCAGCAACATCAATTGTGTTGTTATCCTCAGATTCAGAGTCTACTCCTCCATCGCCAATGGTTGATCCAGTATATGCTTCATCCATGAGAGCAAGTAACATCTGCAATCATAAAAATTTGCATGCCCTTTATTGAACAATGCAGCAGTAGAACAACCTGACTCCTTCCAGATTTTAAGTGCCAGAGATAACCTCAGGAGCCGTACTCTTCTGAATTGAAGCTATGCTGCTTCCAATAAGAGATCCAGAGCTTCGTTCTACCTTCTCTAATGCCACAACCAAAACTAGAGTGGACAAAAAGAACATGGTAAATCCATACAAGTATGAGCTTAAGAAAAGAAAGACAAAGTGTTGTGCAACCGACAATTCCAGCAGATGCTATACAAGCATTTGTGGTTTTTATTATTATTATTATTATTTTTTTTTTTTTTTTTTTTTGGGGGGGGGGGGGGAGGGAGAGAGAGTTCATATTCATCTGTCACAAGTGTAGAGAAGAGTTGAAAAAGAATCTGACAAGCTTTACCTGAAGCATGGAATAATAAATTTTCAGGTATAACTGGAGTCCCTGACCCATTGAAATACAGAATTAAGCCAGCAAAGAGCACCATCATCAAACGAACCTAAACTTCTACAGGTCAAACTCTACACTTCCTCCACACATCCTATTATGATACTGTTGTCTCCAAATGAAAACTTGGAAACCCCTCACCCCTAATAAGTTTCTCTTACTTTACTTATAGAGAGAGTTTGGATGTTTCATCAGCTCCCCATCATGACTAAGTCCATGCATGCCATGATACCTAAAATCAACATCTATATGGCTGACAAATTTATCAGACCAAAAGGGTCTGTGCGGACTACTAGTTGAACCACAAAGCAGTAAGGAGTTCAGACCATCGAAAAGATGCACATGTTATAATTTAGAGAATGTAATTCCACCTGGTAAGTCCATTAAAGATGGAAATAGAGGAAGAAAAGATCCAGTGGCTATCAACCCAGGAAATATTGTTATGAATGATTTCTCCAACCTGCAGTTTTAGACGCATCAATCCTGATTAGTTGATCTTCCATCATATATTAAAAGCCTAACAATTCACTGTCCAAACTGTTCAACGGAAGAAAGTTTAGAGGATACAGAAAAGCTCCTGACCCCTAATGTTATTTGAACTCTACCATACATTTCCACATATAATCTATTGGAGGTTGACATTAAAATGAAGTCCTACTTCTTTTAAAAGTCTCAACATGACTCATCTGGTTTATAACCTACCTTATTATGCTTCCATTGTCATCCTGACTCATGCCCTTGTAAAATAATCTCAAGATTTAATTGCTCTTAGAATACACTTATAAGCAATTTCTTCTCCCCTCGGTACCACCTGAAGATGAGTCTTGTGTGGGAATGAAAAAGAAAGATTTTGTTTGCATACACCAGAAAATAAGCCTAAAGTACTGATGGTTGCTTCCAATTTCCATCTCTCTGAAACCTAAATTTTCCAACCTAAATTGTGAGTGCTCCTACTCACTTTCTACATATGATTTCTTCTCTCCTATCTTAAACTTTCCTAAATAAAGAAAGTTTAACATGCCCAACATACCAAAATGAAAAATAACTAGTCTGCTGACTGTGGAATCCACAAATAGCATGGCCAGCTAAGCTGGCAAGACTCAAGAGATATTGGTTGGACTGACCAGCAATGAAACATTGGTGGAGAACTTACTTCTCTCCATTCCAAGCAATCAACTTCAACAACAGTGGGAAAAACTGCAAACACATTATCGCATCATCAGGAAGGTCTTGATTGATTCCAGATTTATTGTAGCCATAGTTACAATACAAGTAATCATTTTTAAATGAGAAGAGCACAGTGTGCCATATCTTAATAAAGACCCCTCCTTTCAGTTTCTGCTTTTGATTAATTTCTCACATGAAGCTGGCCAAATCAGAAATGATATGAAAGATGCTAACTAGAAGGCTATATGGGACCAAGTGACAAATACAGATAAGCCGCAACCATCAAGAGCAACAATTAGTGTTATACCTCTGGGAGCAATGAAGGAAAAGTATGCAGAAGTTTCTTCTTATATGTATTAAGAAAATCAAGTGTGGCTTCTGCAACCACCGGATCAGCAAATTCACTGCAGAAACATCAGGATAAGAATTAGGATTCACATCCCCCCAAAAGTGCAAGGAGAATAAAAGCTAATTTGCCCTGACTTGTAAATATTCAAGGACAGGCCTCTAAAATGAAAGAGTGTGTAAATGAATGGTATATGAAAGCTAATTGGCAGTGATCAGAATAATTTTTTTTAGTTTACAGGAAAGCTTGTTCATCTCATGAAAAGAAGAAAAGGCAACAGCTTCACTCTTTAGTAATTCACACCATCCAGATTGCCACAGGACTACAGAAACCTTATTCCAGGCCTCCAGATGCTATATTGGTCATTGGGTGTTCATTCGCTGTTTTGCGGGATTCGCAGTTTTAAGGAAAATTCAGTAGGGTCATTTTCAAGGAAATTGGAGGGTCAATGCATCTCTGATAACTGATGCCGTGGGGCATATTAATCAGACTTCGTAAAACCTGTTTGTTGGTAATATTATTGAGAAGAATGAGATAACAAAATCAAATTCCTTGGTCTTTTCAAATTGGTGGTCTTTTCAATATCCTTGAAAAAGGTGAAGCCACATCAAAATGTGCACATGACATGGTAGGATAGATTGTTACCGGCTCAAGCATGATTTGAAGAATGTCCGTAGACTTGTATCAGCATCGTGAAGGACTATATCCCCGAAGTCGAGAAAGAATTGAAGAATCGCCTGATATAGTACAACAATGAATACCATACAATAATTAAGTATTCATGCCAGTAAAACAAGCATATGGATATTTAGATGGTATACCCGGCTGCATTATGAACAAAATATCACACATATCCTTCCTAAAACTGGTCTATTTAGTATCTCCAAATCTACACTGTACATCCCCACTTTAGAATGAGCATGGAAAGATGATGCAAGTGTAAGACGCTTTTAGGGAATTCAATCATCTTTCTCCATACAAGGACATATTGAACAGCGAGCATTGCCGAAATTATGCGATCATAAATCCACCGCATTTAAAAGCGACGGAACAAGTAAATGCACGAAAGAGAACGTGGGGAACGATATCAAACCAGCAAGAGAAGGCCGTAAGAGGTGTTGGATTGGGACAAGGAAGCCATCGCCCGTTGGAAAAGCTTACTAATCTGAGGATACACCCTCGCGATGAGATCTTCCGAGTTCTCAGCCTTGCACAGTTCGTACAACCTCTTCACCTATCCAAATAATCGAACAGGAACAAAAGCAAACAGAACCACTTCAAAGTGTCAGCACGTGTACATGAACCACAACGATTGCTCGACGAGCTCATCCGAACTTCATACTGTAAATACGCAAAATCACGGTCCGTTCAAGCTCGTTCGAGCTGATTCTTCGATACCGCCGCACGAGGGAGCGAGCACGGACGCGAGCACGGACGCGAGCGCGGACGCGAGCGTCGCTCGCAGCTCACCTCCCGTCCTCCTTCGCCGGTCCCTCTTCGCCGCCGAGCAACCGAACGGAAAAGGAATAGCGGCGCGAATGAGAAAGGGGGGGCGAGAGAGAGAGAGAGCTCACCGACTGAAGAAGAGACGGATCGGAGGCGGGATCGCCGGAGAAATTGGAGTCCCTGGCGCTGCTCGACAGGGTCCGGAGATGGAAATCCCAGCCTCCGTTTCGATCCGCCATTGGTGATCTCGACGCGGTTATCTCAGGAGCGGAATCCACCACCAACTGTTTGCGGAATTGCGCTTGCCGCGGGTGGTGATGACGATTGATGAAAGAGGGCGCGAGACAACGGTGAAATTGTTCTCTTTTTCCCTCGTTTTTTTTTTTTAATTTTTTATTTCGTCTTTTGTTGAATATAATCAATTAAAATTAATAAAGAGAATTTCCAGAAAGCAAAGAAAAAAAGTCGTTGGAAGAGAACAATGTGGGAAAAGACAGGTCCAAGAAATTGAATAAAAGAACGTCCCCGACAATTGGCTAAACAAATAGAAAATAAATATTTTAAAAGAGCAAACCTGGTCGTGACTGTTTTATGATTAATATGAATGATGATTCAATATATTTATTAATTTTTTAACTATATTCAGTAGAAGAATTGCTAAAATTAATAAAGATTTGTCGTTCTTATTTTACGTTTTAATTACATAAATTCTTGTTTCTATCCCATTCACTTAGTCAAAGTGTTTTGAAGTAAATATGGTTTTATCATTTTAATTCGAAGATTTAAGTTCCAATTCTAATTTCATAAATTTTGGTAGAATGATCAATTTTCTGTGATGGTTACATTTTCAATCCACCCTTTCCAAGTAAAACTCTTCTCCAGTTTACTTGTATTCAGTTTATGACTAAACTAAACTTTACTGAAAATATAATATATTCATTTTCAAGTATTTTATTATTTATTTTTCCATTATGGAACCTTTTTTGTTTGGGAATTAAATCTGGTTTAGAAAATGAATAAATTCATCTTTACTTTTCTTTTTTTCTCTCGTGTCACTTTTACATTAGTCTAATTTTGCACTTGCTTCTCAATAACACCTCCTACCATCACGGCCTCAATACATAAACCGTTTCTTTACTATATTTAAAAATTGGAATCGTTTATTTGGACTCGTGTTTTGTTAGAGAAAAAATATACGAGTTGAGATAGTAAATAAATTAAAAATATTGAATTTTAGGATAGGGCATCTCGCAATACTGGTTAAAATAAGAAGCGGTTTTCATTTTCAGCTTATTATTTGAAATTAGGGGACTACCTATCTTGTAAATTCTATGTATAACTACTCAAAAGAAGATTCTGAAAAATCATACTTTAATTGCTTCAAATTTAAAGATTTTGAATGGTCTTACGTATTTCTTTTCCCCACAAAAATGTACGAGTGGAGATAGTAAATAAATTAAAAATACTGAATTTTAGTAGAGGGCATCTCACAATACCAGTTAAAATAAGAAGCGATTTTCATTTTCAGCTTATTATTTGAAATTAGAGACTACCCTGTCTTGTAAATTCGATGTATATCTACTCAAAAAAAGATTCTGAAAAATCATACTTTAATTGCTTCAAATTTAATGATTTTGAATGGTTTTACATATTTTTTCCCAACAAAAACGTACGAGTTGAGATAGTAAATAAATTAAGAATACTGAATTTTAGTAGAGGGCGTCTCACAATACCAGTTAAAATAAGAAGCAATTTTCATTTTCAGCTTATTATTTGAAATTAGGGGACTACCCTGTCTTGTAAATTCTATGCATAACTACTCAAAAAAAGATTCTGAAAAAACATACTTTAATTGCTTCAAATTTAAAGATTTTGAATGGTTTTAATTTAAAGATTTTGAATGGTTTTACGTATTTCTCCCAACAAAAATGAAGATTTAATAATCATAAAATTCGCAAAGAAAAGGACCAAAATTTAAAAGTGAAATACATGGTAAATATCCCATCATAGCACAGAAATGCTTCCTAAAATAATTTTTGCAAATGAGCGTCATACTAATTATAATATTGGAGCCACAACAATCATAATTATTTTAAACAAATTTAGGTCTTCAATTGATACAATGTAAAATCTTTTTTTTTCAGAAGAAGAGATAAATTTTTTAAAAAAATTAAAGTGGCGCAAATCTAAAATAAGCTATATTCACATTATATTTTTTGGATCTTCAATTCTGGATAAGTTTTTTTCCCCACATTTTTGGTAAGTCCAAAATTGGCAAGTGGTAGGTAAAGTCATGAACAAAAGATTTTACCTAAATATCCCATCATAGGACAGAAATGCTTTCTAAAATAATATTTGTATTTAAGCTTCATAATGATTATAATATTGGAGCAAGAGCAATCATAACTATTTAAAACAATTTAGGTCTTTAATTGATAGAATGGAAATTTTATTTTTTTCGAGCGAGAGATAAAATAAAATAAAGGAAAAATTCCAAATAAGGACCTGGAGTAAATATTTTTTCTCAAATAAGGATTCAAAATTAACTTTGTGTCAAATAAGGACTCGAAGTGAATTCATTATTTCAAATAAGAATCAAAGTGAATTTTATGTCAAATAATGATCTAAACTGATCAAGTTAATCTCTATTGAGGACTTTAGTTCACCGACATACATTTTCCGGCAATTAAAATGGGGGCAATTTTGTTAGAAATGTGTGATTTGAAAAAAAAAAAAAAAGGCAAAATTCTTAATTAATTAACTTTAGGTTATTCATTTAGATGTTTACGTTTTCTTCTTTATTCTCCCCCGCCGCTCCTCAACCAAATTGCTACCCGGTCATCGTCACGACTCAATTCTCGTCACTCCTCGCCTTGCTTGACTGGTGGAGAATTTGGGTATCCGCAAACAAACAAAGAAGCATTTGGTTTTCTTTTTGTTTTTGAATTTGTGCCTCAATCGATGGAGAATTTGGGTCATTGAATTTGTAGAGGATGGGTACAAGGAACAAGCAGACTGTAGAAAACTTAGGTTTTTTTTTTTTTTTTTTTTATAGGATTTGTTAATTTTCCCTATATTTTTTTGGGACAAAATTGCCCAAACTCCTATTCGTTGGAAATGTCACATGCTTGATAATACAACGAATATTTGGCTGATCAGCAAGCTCAAGTTTTTATTTGGAATTGATTTAACTACTTCGAGTCCTTATTTGAGATAATTAGTCTACTTTAGGTTTTTATCTGACACAAAATTTATTTCGGGTCTTTATTTAAGAAAATCAGTCAACTTCGGGTTCTTATTTGGAATTTTCCCTAAAATAAAATAAAACATTTCAAGTCCTATGAATCTAAAAAAGATTATATATATTCACATCATTTTATGGACCTTTATTTCAGGATAGCCCCCCAAAACACATTTTTGATAAGTTCAAAATTGGCAAGTGGTAGATAAAGTTGTGAACAAAAGAATTTTACCTAAACATCCCATCTTACCACAAAAATGCTTCCTAAAAAATATTTCCATACACACTTCTTAATGATTATAATATCGAAACTGCAACAATTATAATTATTTTAGACAATTTAGATCTTCAATTCTATCAAATCAGTTTTCTTTTCCAAAGGGGAGAGATAAATTGAGAAGAAAAAAAAAAGAAAAAAAGAAGAAGAAGCATTTCAAGCCGTTCGAATCTAAAGCAAACTATATTCACATAATATTTTGAAACCCTTATTTCTGGATAAGTTTTTCTGCCCACATTTTCGGTAAGTCCAAAATTGGGTAGTAGGAGTAGGTAAGGCACCAACCAAAAGAATTTTACCAAAATAAGACCACAGGAGAATCCGACACTTAAATGAAACAATAAATATCTTTACATACTTATTTCTGTGAAATCTCACTGCCTTGCAGGAAAAATAAATAAATAAATAAATAAGACAAGCCTCCTCAAAATCCACAAACATCCGCCTCTTCCCTCTCTCTTGTCTCTCTCTCTCCCTTTGCTACGCTAATGGCCGCCTCCATTAAAGCTCCTCCCACCTCCTCCTCAGGCACATTCCCAACCCTCCACAGGCCCCGACCGTCGTCGCCCCTCAAGCCCGCGAGATTCGCGGTCGGCCCGCCCCCGGCCCGCCGCCTCCGATCCGCCATTTCCTGCACCCTCGCCCGGGACTCCCCCGTCCGAATGGAGGAGCCCGCCCCCGCCCAGCTGCTGCGGCCCGACCCGTTCGGCCGATTCGGGAAGTTCGGCGGGAAGTACGTCCCCGAAACCCTAATGTACGCGCTGTCCGAGCTGGAGTCCGCGTTCCATGCGCTTGCCGAGGATGACGAGTTTCAGGTCCCGTCGAGTTTTCTTGTTTTTCTTGAATTTTCTTTTTTCTTCTCTCCTTTTCCGCGAAATGGCTTTATTTCGTTGCTTGTAAATGAATTTGCTGGCGCTGTTTTTAGCGTTTTGGTTCGTGTTCTTGAATTGTCGCTATATTGGTTTTTGTTTTTCCTTTTTTTTTTGGGTCAAAGTCGCTATATTGGTTATTCGATTTGAATCGATGCAATCGGCTGGACGCGGATTGATGTGGGCACTGAGGGATTTTACCGTAATGTGAGATGTTTTGGAAATTGTGTTTTTTAGTGGATGATAGGGATGTTTGAGCTCTTGAAATGATTGGTGGAGGTTCTTCTTTGACAATTTTTTTTTTTTTTTTGAGCAGTCTACTCGGAAATATGCATGAGTTTATATAGAACAAATTAGTTGTAATCATGTGTCATGGATGTCTTTCAAGTCATCCTTTTGATCCGCATAGGTATTGCTCTGTCGGTCATTTGACAGAACTTTAGCCCGGTTCGTTGACATCTTGGGCTCATTTACTTTCTTGTGTTTCCAGCTTTCTGTCATTCATCTCTCATGAGTTTGTAAGTATTGTTGTTTTGGCATTTTGGAGTCCTTCCTGAGATGAATACGCATTTGTCGCAGAAAGAGCTAGATGGGATTTTGAAAGATTATGTTGGTAGGGAGAGTCCTCTTTACTTTGCGGAACGGCTCACAGAGCATTACAAGCGCCCAAATGGTGAAGGGCCGCTCATATACCTCAAGAGGGAAGATCTCAACCATACCGGAGCTCACAAAATTAACAACGCTGTTGCTCAGGCTTTGCTTGCAAAGCGGCTGGGCAAAAAACGAATAATTGCTGAAACTGGAGCTGGTCAACATGGAGTTGCAACTGCTACAGTTTGCGCCCGCTTTGGGTTGCAGTGCATTATATATATGGGTGCCCAAGATATGGAGAGGCAAGCACTTAATGTTTTCAGAATGCGTCTTCTTGGAGCTGAGGTGCGCTCTGTGTATTAGCCCTTGTGCTACATTGGGTCCTTATTGTATGATGGTGATGGTGGTCTGACTCTGTGATTACTGAAATCATAGTTTACTTCAAATTGTCGTGTTGCATGAAGTTGGAAAATCTTGCAGGTCTTTTACTTTTGTCCGAATGCTGTTAATTTTTATTTTAATACTACTATGCATGAGCTTTCAATGTAATGAGCGATGTTCGAATTGTTCTTTGGAATCCAAGATCCAACTCATATAAGGTGAGCAGTTAGTCTGTTAATCAAATTCATATGGAGATTAACACTGTGATGGAAGTAGCCTCGATGTAATAATTTAGATGTCATGAAAACTCTTATATCGTAATCAGAGCCAGGGATTAGAGTTAACAAATCAAGTGTGAAAGGTTTTGCTGGATGCTGCAAAACCATCTATTTTCTGTACCTGCTCAATTTCTAGCAGCAGGCTTCCTTCTAACCGCTGCCACTCTCAGTTCTGCCCCTGAGGATTTTGCTTTTCTTATTCGACTTCTTGAAGCTACTTTTCCTTGCTAATTGGGTTTGGACTTGGAGCCTTGGACAGTACTTGACTTTAGGCCTCGTGCACTGTACAATATATTTGGTGGCTACTGCATTATTAGGACTCGGTGAAAGCTTAGCTCTGACTTCTGGTGGTTAACCACTCTTATATGAGCAATCTAGATTTGAATGAATGTCCACTCTATGATGCTCCCTTCAATTAAAATTCATCTCCTCTTTCATTGCATCTGTTGAAATCATGATGTGTATGTTATCAAATGCAGGTTAGAGCAGTGCATTCTGGAACAGCAACATTGAAGGATGCTACATCCGAGGCTATAAGGGACTGGGTGACAAATGTGGAGACAACCCATTACATTTTGGGTTCTGTTGCTGGGCCTCATCCATACCCAATGATGGTCAGGGAGTTCCATGCGGTGATTGGTAAGGAAACTCGGAGACAAGCTCTTGACAAATGGGGTGGAAAACCAGATGTGCTTGTTGCCTGTATTGGGGGAGGATCAAATGCCATGGGACTCTTCCATGAATTTGTCGATGATAAGGATGTTCGGTTGATCGGCGTGGAGGCCGCAGGTTTTGGCGTGGATAGTGGTAAACATGCTGCTACTTTAACTAAAGGGGAGGTTGGCGTGCTGCATGGAGCCATGAGCTACTTGTTACAAGATGATGATGGGCAGATTGTTGAACCCCACTCGATTAGTGCAGGGTAAGCAACATTCTTACTTTGCCTTTGAACTTCCTATAGTTTCCCTCTGATGACACTCTTTCTTTGTCATCCTGTAAAGCTTGGACTACCCTGGAGTTGGACCTGAGCATAGTTTTCTGAAAGATATTGGACGTGCTGAATACTATAGCTGTACTGATGAAGAGGCATTAGAAGGTCAGGGATCTCTCTCTCTCTCCCTCTCTCCCGTGTGCATTTGTGGCTTTTGAATTTTTGTGTGCTTATGGAAGAGTACTTCTGCACTCCAAGGTGCAAAAGTCCCTGGTTTTTGGGTACAGGGTGATCTGACTAGTTTTGATATATTCTGCTCTCGTTTCCCTGTATGAGGCAGCCTTTAAAAGATTATCACGGCTGGAGGGCATAATCCCAGCCCTGGAAACATCCCATGCGCTGGGCTTTTTGGAGAAGCTGTGCCCAACTCTCCCCGATGGAGCGAAGCTTGTCCTAAACTGCAGCGGCAGAGGGGACAAGGATGTTCAGACGGCCATTAAATACTTGAAGGTTTAGTGTTGCGATGACAACTCATCTATGTGCCATCTTCTGTTTCATATTCAGTGGAGGGTTTTACATGGATTCTTAAACTCCTTTCAACCGCTTTAAAGAACAGATTTTGACTCTGTCCATATTGTTCATGTCAAAGTAGCTAATAATCTGTGGTGTGCTTTTTATTTATTAATTTATCTATAATCCGAATATAGTTCTGTTTTCGATTTGCATTAAATTAATGATCCGGGCTTACAGAGGACCATATTGCTAAGCTTGGCCTGCTCGCACATTGCGTGGGAATGATGGGCGATTTATGAATGCCTATATCCATGAATACCATATCTATCTTCTCTTTTTCTCATCTATTGCCATGACCATTGGCTCAGCAAAGTGAGTTATACATCTCTTCTTCCCTTTTCCATATGTTCTTTCCATAACCAATTGATTTCCCCCAAGGTTACTGGAGAAGAGGAAGGCGCCAAAATATGATGTATCATAGCATCCCTCTTATGCAAATATAGTTAGGAATGCCAGAGTATGAGAAGTGCGAAACCGAATTACGTGGATATAGGACTATAAGAGAGAAAATGGGAATGTGGAATTATCAGATACTGGATTTCTCAGGTTTATGATTATGTAAAGTTCAATCTTCTATAGGGTGGTGCATAAGCTTTAGCTATTACAGAGTGACACCATATATATCTTATATCTCAACAAATTAGGGAGTTTCAAGAAAAGCCATGAGGGGATCAAACAATCCCAACCTTTTTCTTGAATTCTAATTTCTTAAACTCAAGAATGTAACAACCAAAGAAAAAAAAAAAAAAAAAAATAGGGGAATTAGGTAAGAAAACAGAAACTTATTCTCTCTCTCTCTCTCTCTCTCTTTTTTTGTTTTCTCCTAGCTGCTGAGCTATGTACAAAATGGGTTTTGTCAGGGCATGGCGGACGCTTAGAAATCGATGATGGGTTCACCGATGGTCAAGTTCCTCTCAAGTGTCCATGGCAAGTTAAAGAGCTTGGCCATTATGAACTTGAATATCTTGTTGACATTGATGTTGTGGGTTGCACTCGAGAAGAAAAGGGTCGCCTTCATCACCTTCGCATATGCCCTTGCCTGCGTTTAAATACAAATTCAAATCTCTCGAATTGCACCCACATATGGAAGTTGTTCAATTTAAAGCAAACGTTTCAAAAGAAAAAAAAAAATAAAAAAAAGGAAGCTTTTTTCATGAATTAATAAAGGGTATCATGCAACTTTTGTGGAAAGCGCCCATCCCTGTGCTTACGCTTTACGCGTAGAGAGGTCACGCAAACGTCCAAAGCGTTGGAAATGTTTGACAGGGGAAGACTTCTCAAGTCAGTCTTTCTTGGCTGTCATCTCAGACATTCTTTTCAAGATAGCTGTCCTTAATTACCTGGGTTACGATTGTCCACTGTAAATCTGGAGGAAGCTTGACGAAATCATCGAATTTGGTCCCAATTAATATGGGAATAGCTTTCTGCATACAAGAAAAGGCGGACATTAATCAAATGCCCTTGTTCTTCACAAAACTATGCAATCTGAAATTTCAATGTTTCAAGACTCTGGTGTTCATAAACAGATTGTGGAAAACAAGAGGAAAAAATGGTGCTATTATTTTCAATTTCATCATCGATTCAGTGGTAACTTTGTCATGATGTCGAAGAAAGCTCCCCCAGTTTGATGAGTGGCATTTCAGAGCAGTGCTTACTTTTTCCATTTGGAGGAACTTGACATTATGATCCGTGACACTCCATTTTTTTCATCCTCACATCACTGTGCATTCCAAGTAGCAAAGTTCCAAACACAAGAACATCTACATCATCATCACACTCGATTCTCCAACATTAGGATTGATCGGTGGTGACCCATGGTTAATCTCATCACCAATAATTTGCATCCCCACAAAAACTTTATTGTTGATACGAACTACTCATTTGATCGCAAATTGATTAATCTGATGATGAAGAGAAGTAATAATGCCAAGCAGAAAAAATGCATTTAGTACCTGATTCCACTTTCTTGCTTGGCTATACCACCCAACAACACTGCAAAAAATCCGCAACACAAGACCCACAATCCTTAAGAAACCTTTCCGAGAAATCATTAACGACAAACTGGAAGTAATTAGCCCATAAGATTCTTCAGGAAGAAGATTAGAGATGATCATCGTGTACAGACCTGTTTAGGGTACACCTACTGGTAAGGTCAAACATGAACAAAATTGCCACTGCATCTTTACAAGCTATAGGCAGATGATCGACCGAGCTGTTGTCACCTGCAATTAAAAGACAGAAATCCCATCACAAGCAGGGATTAGAGAATCAGGTACTTAACCCCAAAAGAATCACCGAAAATCTGGAATCGTTTCTCAGAATTTATCCCCCAAGAAAAGAAGAAACTGTATTAAGTTACCTGCTACATCCCAAATACTAAATGATATCCTGGCTCCTTGAACAAACACCGTTTTGTCCATCAAGTTCAACCCTGTCATTTGCAGGCTGCACTTTTCCTGCTCGTCTCCCACATATTTAATCTGCAAAGAAGAAGTCGCAGGACTCTGCATCAGTATTTATCGAATGCTCAGAGCAAAAATAACAGAAAAGCAGTATCATCCAATAGAGAGCAGTGACTGCTAAATACCAGAAAAGAAAAGTACTAATAAAATTCAAGAAGATAAGAAGGAGTTTACTTTCTGGTGAAGATCAAGAAAAGGTAAAAAAAAAAAAAATAATAACAAATGATTATGCTCTTCTTAGAAGCAAAGATAAGAAAAGGATCACTTCTAGTGAATATGAAGAACTCCATCTTACTCACCACGAAACTCGTTTTCCCAATCTGGCAATCCCCTAGCAAGCTGATCTTCAACGAAACTAAATCCGAATCCGTCTCGTGCTCCCCGTACGCCGCCACTGCCGGCCCCTCCGGAGCCTCCGCGCCGGACAGGGAGTTCTCCCGGCGGGGCAGGCGCCGGTACCGGGCGGCCCGCCCCGTGGAGCAGACGAGGATCCTCTCCCAGATGAACCGGAAGAAGTCCCGGAATATCGAGACCCGCTCGACGATCCTCCACCGAACGTTGACGCGCACGATCTTCCGGCAGAGCTGCGTCATCTTCCCGGTGGCTTCATGGATAAGTTCGGCCATGGAGAGGAGAGGAGGGGGCGGCTACAGACTTTCTCATCAGTATTCCGGTCCTCCTGGCGTGTTGATGACTTTTGGTATATGATTTGGCAGGAGAGAGGAAAAGGGCAGGTCGCATACAATAGTGCGCTATAGATAACTCGCGAGAGACGGTTGACCGGTATGTTCCATGGGAGGACGGATGGTCCTGCCCGTCGGCTTCTCGGGTTCGACGAAGCTTGCGCGGCGGGGCAGTTTGGTCAATCTGGACGGGCCTTTAGAGTTTAGATGCCAAGTCAATTTCGGTCACTTGGCAAGGAGGGAGTAGTTCTGGAAGTTGGGCTCTGCTCTGCTCTGCTTTGCTTTTTTTCTTTCCTTTTCTTTTTCTTCTGGTTTTGCTGCTTTCCTCCTTTCTTTTTCTTTCCCTCCTTTTCTTAAAGGGCACAATACCCTGTCGATGTGCACAGAGCACAAGCATCTTGTGATGCGTTTCAGATGTAAGAGACTGGAGAAATGTGAGTTTCTTTAATAAGCAAAAGAGATCAAATGATGGGTCGCCCCGAAAAAGTTACAATTCATAAGCCATTCTCGATGTATAGAAAATTGGACTATCGCAACATAATAATCGAGTGAGAATGCCTCGCCTTTTACTTAAAATAACTTTAAAAGTCTTATCTTGATGGATGCAAATTAAACAATTTTCATGAATCTATCAAAATTAATAGGGATAAGTGTACTGAAAGTCCTAAAATTTGTTATGAAAATGCAATTAAGTCCTAAAACTTTTAAAATGTGTAATTAAGTCCTAAAACTTATCACAAAGTATAATTAATTCCTAAAACTTTCAAAAAGTGTAATCAAGTTCTAAAACTTATCAAAGTGGTTCAATCTAAGTCCTTTCATTGATTGCATATTTTTAAAGTTTTAGCACTCGGTTGTACTTTGAGACAAGTTTTAGGATTTTATTAAACATTTTGAAAGTTTTAGAATTTGATTGAACTTTCGTAATAAGTTTTATGACTTAATTGCACTTTTTGAAAGTTTTAGGACTCAATTGCATTTTCATGATAAGTTTTAGGATTTCTAATACACTTATCCCAAATTAATAAGTGGGACAAAGAATCCAGACAGTCATTTTCGGAAATTTTTGTCATATTTTTGGGGTTTTGTCTATGATAAACTTCTATTTTTGTATAATTTGCTGAATGCATAGAGAAGAAAAGCTCCAATGTGAAAATAAAAGAACTTTTCCAAGGTGTATGGATTTTGAAAGGTAGAACAGAGTTCAACTCATGATGCTAGATCTTTCAGAATGGTCTTCTTCTTCTTGCATATAAAATGAGAGCAGTCTAATTTATGCCCGTTCCCTAAATTATATATATATATATATATATAAAAAAAAATGAAGTATACTGGCGTGTTCCTTGCCAAGACAAAAGTTTAAGGTCCGATCCCTCCCGAACGTCTGACACCGAAAAAGGGTCGGGAAACGAGATGCTGTTTTTTGATTGGTGGATCCAGATCAAGGTGCGTTTTTATGCACAAAAGAGCAAAACGTAGTAAAAAATATATAAAGAAAAAGATATCGTCAGATAAACCCCATTTCTTTTACCAGGAGAAAAGTATACACCACAAAAGTACAAAAAACTAGACACATGACATGACACAATCAAGTATCGGGTCATCTCCGGTCGTTGGCACTAAATCTTCCCTTTCAATCTACTACTGCTTGTTTCATTCCATGGGTTACTTGAGAGTTGTATCGCTATTGCTCAGTTTGGAATGATAGGGATAAGGGCTGGCTCAACAGTTCCTAGCGAGGTCTAGCACAGAAGTAGATTGGAATTCATGACACTCTCCTCGCAAAAATGGAGTTATACACTCATCTTATATTTTTAGTAATTAACTATTTAAATTCACATCATATATTCTCGATCGAAAAACGGAGCCTTTTGTTGTGTGATCGTATGCAGCTCACTGATCAATCATACCTTGCTTTCGAGGATTGTTAGAAGAGAGTGCACATATGTATCGAGAATATTTTAGATTTTCACACGAGATTTGATTCATGGTTAATTGAGAGGCAAGGGTTTTATCACCGTTGTTCATTATGGGATGACAGGGAAAAGGGTAGACATGACAACTCCCTGTGATGCCTAACTCAAAAAAAGAATATTATTTTTCAATACTCTCTCTATTCATGGGAAGTTGAGAGGCTAAGGTTTTATCACTGTTGTTCATTATAGGACAACAAGGATATGGGCAGACACAAGTTCCCTGTGATGTCTATCTAAAAAAGAAGATTATAATTCAAACACAACAGTTCCTTACGATGTCTAGCTAAAAAAAGAAGATTGTAATCTCTCTCTCTCTCTCTCTCTCTCTCTCGGTTTTAATAATTAGCTACCTAGATTTAATGAAATTATTTCAATTTGCATCATGTGTTCACAGTCAAAGAGTAGTGTCTTTGATTATGCGATGGTATCCAGCTCACGATACTATACTATCGAGGATTGTGCCAAGATATTCCACTTCTTTGCCTCAAGGCTTGATTGATGACCACTTATACCCAGACATAGCCATTCATAACGTCTGGTTTACTTAATCAAGCTCTGCGTTGATTTTGAGGTGGATTTCTATAAGCCAATGCTAAATTATGTTAATTGATCATAAAATCAAAGGAAGTTACAAATCAATTTTTTCAGTGAAAGTTCGCGAGATCAATTCAATAAAATTTTGGATACAAAAAATTACAAGTTACAAAGTGTGATAAACTCCAAATGTTAGAAGGTAAACCGTAAATAAGTAATTTCCCTAATTAAAAATCTCTTTGCCTTTTTTCTCCTAAGCAAATGCATCGTCCATGATTAAAATAGTCCCAAAGAAACTCCTAATCACTATACTTCCAAATGTCATTGAAGGTTCCCCCACCAACTCAAAAGCAGCGCCTGCTAATTCTCAATTCTCCCAAAAAGGCAGCAGCCATTTGCATGCCTGACACAATGTTTCCTCTGGTCCATTTATATATATTTTCTTAATTTTTCGTTTTTCTAACCTGAGAAGACCGGATCACATTAATTAAAAAAATAAAAGGGCAAGGGTGGAAAATACGAAAATACAGGTCAGACGCCTAAGTTTCACCAACAATCACATATAAAATCATGAAGCGCAACGTTCCTAGTGCTCAACATGATGACATATCAAAGTCGAATCCTAATTGAGATCGCATAATTCGATATATAATACGACTTGTGAAATTAGCATCTTTATGTTTGATTCCTTCACCTGAAGAAGAAAAAAAAGACATTAAAAAGTAAGACTAACCAACGCGATTAAAAAAGGGGAGGGAGGGAAAAAAAAAACAAAAACATAGCTTCTGACCTCTATCGATTGGGTGGGGAGGCTTCTCTAGGGCAGCCCGAGATTAGAACGTACACCTAAAAATCTATACCCCACGCCTAACTCCATTTAAATATCCACGCCACGGATTGTTATGTCCATAAATAATGGGGGTCAGGTATGTCACATAATTTAAGATTTTCCTTTGGCACCAAACTGCAAGAAAATTCGAGAATCCAGCCCAATCCCATCCGCTGGTCATATCATGTGAACATAAAACTTCCATTTTTCCAACATTAGGAGATCGACGTCAAATCGACGGTCTGATCAGAACCGTCACAAGTGCCGAGGCCCGAGGCGATGAAAATGACAGGGGTAGGTAAGGTGCGTCGGTTGCTTCCGGTCGAATCATCCTCGACCCGGTTCAGACGTCGAGCCACGTGTGGACGCGTCAAAAGCGACCCAAAAAGGGAGCTCCCTCAATTTTCGATGGAGGTGTTGGCGGTGCCCAATTCACACACTCGAAGTGGTCTTTTTTCGCGACTTTGCTGTTTGGGTGATTATCGATGGTCCGTACTGTGTTTCTGAAGTTCCCAACCCGAGTGGGTCGATCTGTTCATCCGGTTAATCATGCTGAAAATGACACTAATTTGCATTCTCCACCCCCATCCCCCCCGGATATTTCACATCCTTAAACCGCGTTTGCTCCGCTAAAATTTTATAATTTGAAAATTTTATTTATCTAAAAGTAATCTCTTATATTCCTTACAAATATATTAACAAGAAATTTTATCGTTATTCACAAAAATATTTGGATAAGAATTCATTGATTAATTACTTTAAATGATACAAGTGGTCATTTTTAGAGATCATTCATTTTTCCAAAATAAATGGAGTTTTAGTCTTGATAAAATTTGATTTTTTTTAGGGAGCCTGATTTTTTGGCACAATCACCCTCGATTTCTATATATGTAGTTGCAACTTGGGGTAAAAATCCTAGGATGGAGAGGCCATTGAAAGGGACGAATGAGAGGAGAAAGCGCGCACCATCAACCAAGCAATTAACTCAAAAAAATCGCTGAGAGGTTGGACCATGACGAGCATGACTATTAGGATAACGTTCATATGCTCACCCAACAAATGGTCTAAATTGATTCCTTGGATGACTCGGGCCTCCACCCAAATAAAGTAAATCAATGAATATATTTAAATATAAACGGTGTGTTTGTTTGAGTGGAAAGAAAATTTTGCGCGTAAGAAAAATGAATTCTTTAACCTAAAAAGGGGAAAACATTTTTTCGAAAAAATATTTCTCTAAAATATTTTTCTTTATTATGAAATTTTCTCCAAAACAAACACATCCATATTTCTGCTTGCTTATTATGTATTGGATGTACTAGGAGCAACCTTTGATATAATCCGTGTGCTGACTTAGCTGGTTTTAGCAAGAAGACATATATATATATATATATCCACCCAAATTGATGCTTCATGGACTTTGAACCCCACAAGGCTTTATGGAAAAGATAAGAACGAGCTTATCATAAGCTGTTCATTACATAATAGTTCCTCCATTCATCCTTAACCTCTCGTTTCTTGCTTCCCTTCTTTCCTTTTGGCCTGTTCCCTTTTCCGTGTCTCCTCCGTTAATTTCCCAGCTAATCAAGCCGAAAAGGGAGAGATTCTAAAAACAAGGGGCAAAATAAGAATATGGAGAACATATTGAGGTCTCTTTTTGAACATGGTATCATCTTGGGCCAGCTTTCACATACTAAAATTGAGCCTGTTATCTTTTTCCGCGAGACGTAGGAACAGTATGAATGCATAAGTTTTTTTTAACCCAGTGGCAGAATACAATCGAAACACATCCATAGCCCGATTATATTAAATGATTCAACTTGATTGCAAACAGCTCATTTATGAAACTAATTTGGGAGGCTTGGATTAGAAGTATGATCGAATGAATTTGAATAAATCTTGCATGATCGAATGAATTCGAATAAATCTTACTTTTTAATGCTCGAATTTTTTGTTTTCCTTCTTTAAAATGGTGAAATAAAGTGCCTTAGCCAATCATTCCCAAAAAGCACTTGTTTATTGTGTTTAGAACCCAAGAATTGTGAGATAAGGAAGATAGGACAAAAAGAAAAGGGACAACACTATCCACTTTCTACGATCTGAAATTCGAAAGAAAGTGAAGGTAGTGCGAGATTGGAAAAAGTGATTTTGTGCTTTCAAATTTGAAACGCATTAAGATTCTTCAATCTAGATTTTCAATAATTACTCTATTATGATAAGAAATGAAATGTTACATTTCGAGAAGTAACTTATTATTAAATCGGGCATCAATAATTTGATCAGAAATTAAGAGGTTACTTCATCAGTGAAAATAATTTCAGACCTTGATGCATACATGTAATCTCATCAATTGAGATGCAAGTAAACCCCAATCTTTACTAGGAGAGACAACAATTGGAGAGCTAAATCCATTATCCATCTCTGATCTCGTCTCATCTCGGTAGCCCACGCCGCTTGTCCGCAAGCGGCGTGGTCTCCTTCCAGATATTTCCAACGACCCTGTCTGAGAAGCGGCCCAACGGCTTGGGGAGGGACTTGAACTTTCTACGCTCACGCTCGCTCACACAGAGGGAGAGAGGGAGAGAGATGGCGCATTTGCAGACCTCTCAGTTTCTTCTTCAGTTACGGGCTCCCCCGCCAATACCCAGGTCCCAACGCTCTCCAAAATGCTATCTTTTTCTTCCTCTTCCAATCGCATACATTTTGTCGGTGCTTGCTCACGTCTATTGTTAGCGATCTTTGTCCAATGCAATGATTGTTCTGTGATTTGGGTCTCTTGTTAGTTTGGTCGGAGGAATTACTGAGTTTGTTTGCACGTAGTATCTTCTCCAATGCGGTATCGTTTGCTGGTGGCACTGAAACTTTGTTTATCTTTGAATTGAGCATGATATGTTGGTTGAGTTATGCTAGGGTATACTCAGGCTGGAGTGCAAAATGGGTATATTGTAAGCAATGTATTGGACTGCGAGTGGAAATTTGAACAAGTGGGCTACAATCAACATCTAGCATATCTGATGAACTTGTCTCTTGGGGCTCGAGTCATTGTTTCAAACAGTTCTTTTTCAAGATATTCCGACATGTCCACACACATGATCTGCTCTAATCTCTTCTGTCTTTGAAGCCATAAGTACACAGTCCTTCACAGTGAAGTCAAACGTTCTAGCAATATGTTGCTTGGTTTTGAGAGAGACCCAGCTTTTCGATGGTCATTTTGGATGCTCGAGTTTTGCTTTGGCGTATATTAACATAAGCTTTTGTAGTCATAGAATTGTTGGTGTTAATAATGGAGGCTGAGTAAGGTTTTTAGGAAGTCGCCCCTGTTTCGTATGTTGTGCGGCCTCCCCTCTCCGGTTGGCTGATTAGAATTATCCTCAATTCTCCTGCCCATGCAGGGTGATGCTGGGGAAACAAAGCCTGAAATGCTCTAGTGACCAATCTTTTACAAGTAAACTGGCGACCAGAAGTATAATGACTGGGATTGCTGCCTCGCTGATATTTGTCTTCCCCACTGATCAGGTGTTCCACTTAGTGTGGCTGAATCATGGATCTGTTAAATAGTGCTGTTGCTTGACCCAGACAATGTAAAACTATTGCCAAACAACAATAAATTTTCTGTTCATTATAAGTTGTGTGCCAGTCATAATGTTCACGCTTATCAGATTGAGTGATTGACATATTTAGACATCAGATTCTGGAGTCAACTTTCAAAGGAATAGGTGATTCCCAGTGGTTTTTTCATTTTTTACAATAATAAAGGGGAAAGTTGTCTAAGTTGCATCTCCTTTTCGATTTGTAATAGTCCGCTTTTGAGATGAACTCCACCATTTGCGTTTAGCTAGAAAAAGTTCCAGTTGGAAATCTCCTGTTTCATCTATGCTTGCATTTGCGAGGCAGGTCTATGCAAATGATTTCTCGCATCACCACAATGTATGCCAGCTCGCGAGTGCTGCAGAGAATGCAATGACATTGCCATTTGATAAGGGGTCCGGCGAAGGAAGCCAGAAGTTTATGGTCATGCGAGGTATGACAGCTGATAATTTTGACCCCGTCAGATATTCAGGAAGATGGTTTGAAGTGGCATCTCTCAAACGAGGATTTGCTGGACAAGGCCAAGAAGACTGCCACTGCACTCAAGTAAGTGCTATAGTAATCTTGTTCAATGCATGTGTGTGTATGTATATAACAAAGAATAAAGGGCCTGTTTGGCTGAAGGAAATTTCGGAGGGTCCTTGGTTCGCGAAAACTTATGGCAATCAAGTTACAATAGAATTGCGAAGACATGTTTGCTAGTGTTACAATAGATATCGTGAAAACATGTTTGGTAACCGTGTTTTCAGATTTTGTGTTCATTTTTTCTTTTTTTATGAATATTAATGAAGAATCAATTTTTGAAATATTTATCCACAAAATTTACTCCTTGTCTGCAAAGTAGGATTTATGTCTATTAAATTAGTTTCTCCTTATCTAACACTAAAATGTATGGCCATAGAGTTGGTTACCCAAAAGCTCTATATCTTACTTGAAGATGGAGGTTCATGGACTACAATACCATTTTAAGTAAACATTTTCTCATAATCTTCCTTTCTCCCATGATTTTCTCAGCTTTATATCCGATGCCATTGGTAAAAGTTCACAATAAGGATACTCCCTGAGAAAAAGGGTCAACTTCTGACAAGAATGCTCCATATGAGAATAGAAAATCACAATTTTTACTTCTTTTGATTAGGAAACTGACACGGCCATATATATATTTACAATTCTCGTTCCTATGGAATACTGTTTTTTATATGAACCGAACACGTTTTCAAGCAAACAGTAAACTGAAAGCAGAAGATTGTTTTGATTTCATTTTCACTAATTATGGAAACTGAAAACTTTTTATCGAACCGGATGGACCCAAAAAAAAATTCATATTCCTATTTGAACAACTTAGACTGATAAATGTTTAAAATCTTATTGTGCTTGATGAAAACGGAAAGGATCATTGGTACTTCGCTTTTTGCTGCATTAATACCTGCTCAGCTTTCTGAGTGGACTAGTGATGTGGGTTTAGAGTTCAATTATCAAAGATGCCACATACTTGCATACATGGACTCATGAAGCAACCATTAGTTTTGTGAAAGAATATGAAAAAATGTCTTGTCTGCTATGAATTGTTGTTGCAATGACAATGGTGGCCCCTACAGTGAGTTTTTGCAACACATTACAGGGGGTATATACATTCGACATGGAGGCACCATCAATCCAGGTCGACACCTTTTGTATACATGGAGGACCTGATGGATACATAACTGGCATAAGGGGAAGGGTCCAATGCATTGCGGAGGAAGAACTGGAGCAGAAGGAAACTGATCTAGAAAAGCAAGAAATGATCAAAGAGAAGTGTTATCTCCGTTTTCCTACACTGCCATTCATCCCGAAGGAGCCATATGACGTCATAGCTACTGATTACAACACTTACTCTCTTGTCTCTGGCGCGAAAGACCGAGGTTTCATCCAGGTAAGTGTCTCATTTTCGCCGAGATAGTGAAAGACAATGTTATTTTCGAGGATAGCTAACTTTAAATGGAGAGCATTAACACGAGAATATCTTATGATTTTTTGTGATTCTACAGATCTATTCCAGGACGCCCAACCCCGGACCTGAATTCATCGAGAAGTACAAGAGTTACTTAGCAAAGTTCGGTTATGACCCAAATAAGATCAAGGACACACCACAAGACTGTGAAGTCATGACAGATAGCCGGCTCGCTGCGATGATGTCGATGTCCGGCATGCAACAAGCTTTGACCAACCAGTTTCCAGAGTTAGAGCTGAAGGCTGCTGTCCAACTCAACCCTTTCACGAGCGTGTTCGATACATTAAAGAAGCTCGTCCAACTCTATTTCAAATAGGCGTGCCATTAATACACTCTGCCTGGATTCCCCTCCCGGAACATGTTTATATGATAGTCATGGTGATTTTTTGTTTTATTTGAAGCAATGCCATCATATATCGTCCAATTGAATGCATAAATTGTCATGGACTCTCTCGTCCAATGAATACGAGCAATGAATTTAGCTGGATGCCAATTAATCTTAAAGATGTCGCCGTTAAGTGCAACTAAATGAGCAAATAGGTGTTCCATCTGACCACCTGTTTTAATTATCTACAATTTTTCAAGAAGTAATCAATTATAATTGAGCAAACTTTGAGAGTGAACAAATACAGCGTGAGAAGAAATCTCTTTGTTTCTTGAAACGCAAGGAAAGCTTTGTTAAACTCTTTTACAACTTAGTCATGTTCAGAGTGACCACTTCCATAATCTTCTACTATGGGAATAACGAGTCACAAAACTAATGATCTAGTGATCAATACAATGCTAGTTACCACGGTAACCAGAAGATAGGATCTGCGCCAAAAACATGGCCTATAAAAATATGATGCACAAAATGGATATGACAAATCACGCAAAAATCACACTGAAATAAGTCCGATCATGACTTCTGAACTGAAAACCCGAGGATGAAGTCCTTGGTTTCTTCGTCTGCCCTGTCGAGTACGGTCCGACCATCTGCGTCCTTGACATTGTAATCAGCCCCAGCCCTCAATAGCTCCTCGATCTTTGGCTTGTCACCTTCCGACGCGGCCAACAGCAGTAGGATATCTACGGGGTGGATGTTTTGGTTCAAAAGAGCCTCCATCTTGTCGTATGTCCCCTCGACGGCAAGCATCCCCATATAGTTGAAGTACTGCAAATCCAATTACAAATCTTTCTTTCAGTCATTTGTACAAACACAATATTACTCAGAAATGGAACTTTTGGTCGCAGCCACAAATGACTCATCCCCATATGCTGTCGGGCGTCCACATTCTACCTCCTTGTTTCATTCACTACTTAAGCTAAAGCCACAAGAAGGGTATTTCAACCGTCCGAGGATTAGGACTCGTACGAAATTCATCTTGCCTTACACACTAAACATCCAACTAAAAAGAAGAACCGAAGACCAAAAGACTTTCGGACAGACAGAAGCAAAAGCAGGAAGTAAAACAGTTCGAGAGCATGGGATCACACATCATTTCCGTTCCCTACTTTGTTTCAACCTTGTTTCATTTGTACCTGACAGGCTGACAATCTCACCAGTAATCAGAGCGAAACACTTTCCCTCTGTCCATGGCTAAATGAAACATGACAAATACACATGAACAGTAGGAATAGATAAGGCTGTCATTTCCCACTTAGAGCTCTCTCCACTCCATTTTCTGGACCTTCAAATTTATCTTTTTCAAGAACTCACAACATTACATTTACGACTTGCATATGCTTGCTTTTTTTCACTCTTAAAGCTACTTGCATCCTCAAAAACCGTCCAATCTCGAAGAAGTCTAAAGTACCAAAACTTCCCACCGTCTTCCCGAAAAAGAGAGAGAATTTACAGTAAAGAACTGATGATCCTACCTGCTCAACATCATCTCTGTCAAAATCATCACGGGATTGGCTGCCATAGATGCCGGCACCTTCAGCATCGACCCCGCTCTTCCCGAACTTGAACCAACACCTGGCTCTCGACCCGTTGCATGGTCCAATCCTAACGGGTCTCACCCAACTCAGCTTACTTCTGGTACCCAGAAACTGTGAATTCAAGATCAGACAGGAAGACGGAGAAGGAATAGGAGGAGGAGGTCTCGAGGTGAAGGGCAGGTGGTGGATAGTACATGAGATTGAAGCCATCATCACCGTGAATGAAGCTGCTAACCTCTCTCTCACTCGGGAAAAAGAAGAATCCGCGTCGCCTGCAAGTTTTATCCACTCGCATCCAGACGCCAAGGCCCTCCCGGGGCCGAACGAGCCCGTAATTTAGTAATGAAGGCGGATCGGCCCAATCCAGGCCCACCCGGCCCGAAATATACATAACTCTATGGTAGCATTCGGTCGATTTGCAATCGAAAGTGCTACGGGATAGCCGGAGAACAAATTAACTTTTAGGCCGGCGGCGATCATGATTGGGTATGCCATTTCCTTTAGCAGAATAGACCGGAATAAATGATTTGGGTTTCGTTAACGAATGCTCTAAAAGAACTTTTTAAATACTTGAGTGAATAATGTACGTCGTTCTCAATACACACCGTAGAATATGGAAAAGAATATACATTTGGTATGATTAATAAGTACCTTAGAGACATTTGTTGACAATGTCCCCATGATATTTAAGACGGTCCATCTAGCATGCGCTCTCTTGATATGATCATATGTAAAGGTGGCAAAATGGGTCACTTGTTTTTTGAAGAAACTAATTAAATAGGTTTAACAATTAAAGACTTAAGATAGGTGGATCCTAAATAGATCTTAAGTGGGTCTTAAATAAGTTGGATTTATAACCCATTTTCAACCCAAACCACACAATCTCTCTCTTCCCTCTTTAACTTTACAAATTTTTTTTTAATAAAAATCAAAATTATAATTACTTTTATTTTAATTTTCTTTTCTTTTTTTTTCTTTCTTCTTCCTTCTTTCAGTGGCCGGCACGGCGATGGCCGGTGTTAGGCGAGGCTCGAGCTCGACGGATCTGGCGAGGTAGAGGCCTCGCTGACGTTCAACGAGGCTCGAGCCTCGCGATCTAGCAAGCCTTGAGCTCGCCGGCGTCGATGAGTCGGGCGAGCTTGAGGCTTGCCTGTGGCTGGCTATCATCATGGCGGCGGCCGGCAGCTGGCCAAAGAAGAAGAAGAAGAAAAAAAAAATTATATTCCTAAAAAATAAAAATAAAATAATTAAAAATTTAATTTTAAAAATATAAAAAATAATTAAAATTCGATTTTTTAAATAATTATTTTAAAAATTATAAAAATTGTCCATGTATAAAACCATGTTGGCAATACCATTTAAATATATATATATATATATATATATATATATATATATATATATATATATATATATATATATAATATACGAGGTTTGGTTAAATGGATTGGGTATGGGTCGGGTCGAGTATGAGTAAAATTTTTTGCATTACAATAAATGGGTTATAAACGGGTTAAATGAGTCGATTTGAGTTAGACCATTTATAACCCGACCCACCTGTTTAATGGGTCTAATCATATGATTGGACAACTCAAACATTATCATCTTAAAGAGAAAATAGAAAAGAGGTTCTTGGAAGAAATAAGGGTGAAAAAAAGTGAGTGTTCTAAGGTGGAGTGCTAGAAAGGAAATGGGTAGTTTTTTACATTGCAAAAGTTGCTTATTTTCTTCTAAACAAGTAAATGTTGATGAGTGAATCCAACAAAAGCTTAGACATGAGCAAATTGGACCCTCATTATGACCTCAGATTGAGTTGTCAACTGGCAGGTATGACTGCCTTGGTGGTCACCACGGACCACGGTTGCTTCCGACCACTGTGATCAATTACTACCCACCATGAGTTTGATTGTGTGTGAGAGAGAGAGAGAGGGGGGGGGGGTAAATTTTTAGCTTGGAGACGATGATTTACTCTTGAGGGGTAAATGTAGCTTTAAAAAAAGTGAGTGTTCTAAGGTGGAGTACTAGAAAGGAAATGGGTAGCTTTTTACATTGCAGAAGTTGCTTATTTTCTTCTAAACAGGTAAATGTTGATGAGTGAATCCAACAAAAGCTTAGACATGAGCAAACTGGACCCCCATTATGACCTTAGATTGAGTTGTCGACTGGCAGGTACGATTGCCTTGTGGTGGTCACCACGGACCACGGTTGCTTCCGACCACCGTGATCAATTACTACCCACCATGAGTTTAATTGTGTGTGAGAGAGAGAGGAGTAAATTTTTAGCTTGGAGACGATGATTTACTCTTGAGGGGTAAATGTAGCTTTAAAATTATAACATCGCCGGGCAACACACAATTTACCCATTGCAGTTGGCTCTTTTTGCTGTTCGTCGTCTTTTCTTTTCTTTTCTTTTGCTACTAAATGTGGAAGGTAAACTCTCAGCAATCCACCACACTTCTCACATATATACTTCAATTGCCCAAGGCTCTCGTGCTCCCATTTCTTGAAGCTTTCAGTTTCAGCGATGGATGAGGGTGACTTACGGCGTTGGCATCGGCGGATGAAGGAGGAGGAAGAGAAAGACGTCGGACTAGAGAAGATGCCATATCAGCATCTCTCTTCAAAAAATAATAAAAAGTGCCACGCCAATGTCATATGTCACAAGAGAGTAATATAAAAAGTCATGTCTCATTTTTCCTTAAATTTAATAAAATTAATGAAAGAATTTGATTATACTTTTTGAAAATTTTAGAACTCAATTGCATCTTAAGACAAGTTTTAAAACTTTAGATTTACTCGTCTCAAAAATAAACTATTGAAATGAGTGTGGAATGAGTGGTAAAAGTGGTACCATCCACCGACCGGTGGAATTTTTACAATATCCACATATTAAGCAGTATTTCTTATGTTTTCATCTTTTTCCTTTTAATTTTTTTATCAAGATGTTTATTATTAAACAACCAATCTATAAAGCTAAAGACCAAAACTATTTTAAATAGCTAGTAACTCATAAACACCAACTTATAAGAAACTCAGACATCGATTAAAAGCCAGAGGCCTAAACAAAAGCATTCTCAAAACTAGCTAAGGTGACTTGATTTCAACAAGACATTACTTTTCTCTTAAAGTGAAACTTCAAAGTTGATCGACAAAAATAACCCTATTCAAAAGTTTAGAATTGGAAAAATGCAGCACCTCGATCAAGACACAATATTTTTCAACTGCAAATATTGGGCTGACAAGTCGGCAGAATAGGTCATCACTCTTTCGAGTTTCACCTTATTATCCCAAGTACAGGAGGCTACTATACTAAATTTAACCAGCGGCAATCAATTTCAAAGAATTGACACTCCCCTCAACCCCCAAGGCCCCTCCGGTTCCTGTATAAAGATCTTTCATATAGGAGGGAATACCCCAAAGTTTTACGTACCAGAATTCAGATAAAGCAGGACTTGCTGAGGTCCAAAGTTTGCTCATAGTCAAGAACAATAATTGAAGCTCAACACTAATGGCTAAGCTAAAGCCTAGCAGCAGAAGCCACCCAACGAGGCTCTGAATTATTTGGCTGAGATAGGTCCTATAACACTACCAAGGTTTTTCGAAGACTTTCGGTGAGTGCCTCCAAAAGACAACAAAAGACTACAGCTGTATCGCCATAAACATGACGACCCACCGCCCTACGTGCCTACAGATAATGCGGATGAGGCAATTAGGCTAAAGAACTAACGCTGCAATCAAATTCAATGCCGCGAATTTCACCTGTCTTCCCAGTCATGGTCAAACAGATTCACCCATTGGCCCGAGCAATTTTGAAGGACACGAGCAATGGATTCTGGGTCGGCCCCTTTAATGCCACTGGAGGTCATTTTGCTTACAAAGGGTATGGGAGGACGGCAATAATGGGGAGATAACCCATCTCCTTCCCCGCATCCATAAAGGAATTTCAATCACGGTTTCCTCATGAACATGGATAAAAGAACCAGCAAAAGCAACCACAACCACACCCATCATCCATGCCCTGTGAAGCACTCAAGTTGCTCCACCAAATCAAAGCACTCAGTCCTATTGTTTTCACTTAGCACTGAAGTCATGGAAAAAGCATATCACGGCTTTAATTAAAAACGACAAGAAAGAGTCGCCTTCATCCTAATTATCTAGCATGTGGTGGTTTGCCAATTCTAGAGTCATTGCATGTAGCGCCACATGAATCATCATCTAGGGTCAGTTTCGACCTCTACTGTAAATATTAGGCATTTCCATGGATAATCGGGCCAAAAATCACAATTCACAATGAAAAAAGCAGGAATGTTCAGATGAGAGCAAGTTACCAGATTTCAACGGAAGTTCCTTCCATTTACCACATTGACATAAATTTATGTGTGTTGAAACAAACCAGAAAATCTTCCATTTCTCATATTGACATAATGCTTGTGGGTAGCATTATCAAATTTAAGCAAACAATAAGAGCATCATTAAGCAGGCAGAGAAGAAATGACGGTTAGCACCTTGAATGGTTTTAACTGCAAGCACATGAATAAAGTGACTGTCTGTCACTATCCCATCCACCAAGTAGGAAAAATCTACAAGGGTTCACTTTCCGATAGAAAACTTAAGGTTCAGAGTTCATGTGACTATAAGACCAAAACACCCAGTGCCCCAGATCTAAAGCAATCTTCCCACCCAGACAACACCCAAAACCACCTCTCTCCATTATCAAGCTTCCATAGCTCCTGGCATGGAGAACATGTATAAATCCAGACCAAGAGACACAGAAATCCCTCAAAAAATGGCTGCTCCTGTTGAAGTAGGGTCAAAGGGCACCATCGGATCCCTTATAATGCAGGAAATTGAGTATTTCAGAAGGGTTGAGTTGAGCTGTAAAGAGAATTCACAGAAGCCTCGATCTCATGTCACAGAAATGGCTTCCTCTAGCAATCCTGCCAAACCTACATTTGCTTCTCTCTTGACCCATAAAAAGAAAAGGAGAGGGAGCAGCAATAGGCTCGTGCCAAGCATATGTTCTATGGTGGAGGTTTCAGACAACAAGAGGCCTGTTGGCACTTCCAGTTTCAACTACAGAAACCTCAAAGACATGATTCTCCAAGCCTAGACAATGCTCTCTGAGAGCTTTGAGAAGCTGAGCTTCTTAAGCCGGTTAGCTATAGGGCCAGTCCAAGCTCTATCAGCATTGCCACATCTTATATCCACAACCTCAACAATGTTAGTTACCTTTTTGTCAGTTTTCCTCCTCACTGGAGTTCCATCAAGAGCAACATCATTGCCTGCGAGCATTGGGAGTTGAGTGTCAGTTCTGGCATGACCTTTTGTTTTCCTAGGAACCTCCAGGTTTCTTTCATCAGCACAATTGCTACTGCTTGCTCCATCCATTGACTTCCTCTGTTGCGATCTTTTAGGAGTAGTGGCCTTGCAGGAAATGGAAACCACATGCGGTCGAGGTCGATTTCTAGGAGAGATTGGCGTCTTAGGAGCAGACTTGATGGATTCTAATTCTCTCATCATCAGCGAACTGATTGTACCAGTAGTTCCAATCCTGATGGATCCTCCACCACCTTTGATTCCTTCAAGCGTCTGAGCCATGTTTCTGAACAGTCCAATCGACAGTCCAAGGTAATTCTTCTGGCAGAAGAGTTCCTGAAAACAACGGAATGGAGAGATTGGTAATCAGAATAGCAGTTGCAAACATTTCGTGTAGTATCACTAGTTTGGAGTACGTAAATTCTCGTATGTACATGTGATATATGAGAACAATTTTAAGTTTACATAAAGATCTTAAAACAGCGCCAACAAGTTCAACGGCGTCGTACTCTCGTCACACGCACCAAACCCTCCCGTTGGTGTCAAATCTCAGCAAGAAAATTCATGTCAACATTAAGGTCATAACGGTATCAAAATTCCAGACAGGTGAGCGACAAAGACCGACGGTTCAGGAACGAAATTAAGCACAGTCGACGGAAGGTTTAGATTGCGACAGCAACTACAGCCATTGATGAAACGGGTAAACATTAAACAGAACAAATGCGCATCGAGTTTGAAGTTCAAACCCTAATTTTTCCATAGTGATTCTGCAAAAAGGGTAAAAAGAAAGTTCCAAACTTCTCACGAAAGATGCGATTTTTAATTATGAAATCACAAGACAAGTGCCTGATTTGCAGTGAAGATACCTCCTACTCCAAAGCAATCTACCCATTTCAGCTCAAACCTATTTCCACTCAAAAAACAACGCTTTCCCATAAAGCGAAAACTGGAGTACAAAGCAAAGCAATCGACGAGAGAGAAATCAGTCCGAACAGCAACAACCGAGCAACTCCCGGCACACCGACAGCCCACAAGAACCAACCAAACCGTCCTTCAGGGCTCAGGAAATCCGGCAGACGGAACCCATTCCCCAAAAAGTCAAAACCTCAACTCTAGAGAATAGGGCAGACTCCGTAACTACGAAGCAGACGATTTCGCATCGAGACTAAGCAAAATACCTCGAACCGTTCGACAGCGAGCAAATCCCAGTAGATCCGACGAAATCTACGTCGGAAAAAAACAAAATCAAAGACCCATTTTTCCTCCTCGCGGGACCTTCGAAAGGGACTGAGATACTCGAGGGAGAGAAAAAGAAAGAGGGTGCTCCTCCGAGATCTTCACGCGAATGATAACGTCGGCATCATCATCGTCGTCATCGTCTCGCGCAAAACAACACGATAGCTTCGCATCGCATCTCGGACGGCTGGCTGACGATCGCCGTGTCTTTATCTGCGGTTTTGAAGAGCCGGTCCGACTTAGAAACGATGGTGCGCTCCAATCATTGCCCGAGTAGGTCGCTCGGTCGGTCGGCCTCTTTATGTTTTGCCCGGACTTGAAGGTAAGGATTGGAAAGAGATTATGCCATAAATGATGTCTGATTTTTGGTACCACATGACCTTTAAAATCTTTGGGTTAAATTTATTTAATGTGATTTCTGAATTTTAGTTGAATATATGCTGTTATTGTGGATGTAATTTTTGGACTTTTTTTTTGTACATATTCAATATATCCTTCCATTAATTCAAGTTTATAGATACTATTGAATGTTTTTATATAGTTTAGGAACTAGATTAGATATGTAATAAAAATTCATGGATCATATTAAACTAATTAAAAGTCCAAGAACGATATTATTGAGTATTGGGCTAAAATACATGTACCACATGAATAAATCGAAATCGATGAACCACATTATTTAGTGAGTCGAAATCTAGAGATTATTTGTACTATTTTTCTTATTAGGAATGAAAGCTTAATGGGCAAATTTAAACCCGTTATGATTGAACTGGAGCTTGACCTGAAGTCTCTTGAAAAATAAATCTAATTTTCCCAAATTTGATCATTAGTTGAATTTTAACGAAGAAGTATTTAAATGTCTCATTGATTTTTCCAAGTACCAATTTCACATATCATAAAAAAAGTGCAAGTTTTGAAATTCAGAAAATTTATCAAATGTGAAGCGCTTTAGAAACATAAGCTCTTTTATTCGAAAAGATAACTTTTTTTCGCGCTTTTCAATATCCAAAGTGTCGAGAAGTATACTTACTATAAGTGCGAATTTCAAACTTAAGTTATATTGGAAAAAGAAGGATGTGATGAGTGATGACTGCACAATTTTGGATTATAAATCTCCTTTTTTTTTGTTAAAACCAAATCAACTGCAGGTGATTGATTACAGATGGCTAATGAGGTTATAGCTAATGAGGTTGTATACATGTTAAGCCCATGCCTTGAACTTTTCCCAAACTTTCCAGTGGATTCAATCAATCAGTCCTTCCTTCTCCAACCTTTGATTTCCAACTCGAATCCACATAGTCCAAAACGTTAGTTCATCTGACCAGGAACACAAAACTTGAGACAAGAAAACAGATCGAAAAATCAGAGGAGATGACATTTGCATGGTTATGGTAGTTTGTATACGAGTTCGAATCGAACCATTTCGATTTCCTTTCCTTTTCTCTTATTCTTAGACTCCCCAGTGGCTTTTCACCTCTAGCTATTTGTCTCAATTTCTGCTCCATCTGTTCCTGCACCAGGAAAATCACCATTGGCACCATTATCTTCGGCTAGATTTCCATCTTGCTTGTCCCTGTTTGCCAGATACTCGAGAGCCGTGACGACGTCGCTGATCAGAGGCCGAGTGCTTGCCTCCTCCTGAAGGCACATAGCTGCGACCGCGAGAGCCTGGTAAAGACCCTTTATTGGGTAGGCCCCTTCGAGCAATGGGTCAGCCATTAAGGTGAACTTCCTTCTGTCCTTGAATAGAGGTTGTGCCTGAGAGCAAGACCAAATATTTTCATCAGTTCAAGGCTTGAAAATGGCTTTTGATCCTGAAAGGCCTGATAGACTGATAAAAATTATATCCCAACCTAACAAATGAGAGTCGGATTAGAACTTCTTATCAGTTATTGCTACCATCAATTTGAAAAAGCTTGAGTTGTATTTTATGAGAGGCTAATTATTCAGCAGAAGGTTGAAAACCTTTCAGACCTACCCAAGCAACTAAGTTCTGCTCTTCAGTTGGCCTTGAATTGTCAATTACTCTCCTTCCTGTGATAATCTCCAGGAAAACAACCCCAAAGCTGTACACGTCGGACTTCGTCGTCAATTGGCCTGTCAGCGCATATTCTGGTGCGCAGTAGCCATAAGTGCCCATGACCCGCGTTGACACGTGGCTCTTGTCCCCTGTGGGACCTAGCTTCGCTAGCCCGAAATCGGAGAGCTTCGGGTTGAATTCCCCGTCCAGTAGTATGTTGGACGCCTTGAAATCACGGTATATCACAGGGGGATTGGCCTGCTCATGCAAGTACTCGAGCCCTTTTGCGGCTCCTGAAGCGATTTTCATCCTGGTGTTCCAATCCAAGGGCCCCTTCCCCGGAGGCAGTTCTGAAAAGGTCCAAGAAAAAAGCATCAGGGATCAACCTACATGTTTCTGTTTTCAAAATTTGAGATCAATTTTAGGACGATTCCGGTTAGTTTGGTTCGGAGAACTATACTCGGATGCCAAACTTACCGAGGAGGTGGTCCTCTAGAGAACCATTAGACATGTACTCATATACAAGAACCCTCTGTTCTCCATCAGCACAATATCCAACCAAATTGACAAGGTTAGGATGGTGTAGCAGACTCAACATCAAGACCTCCACGAGGAACTCCCTATTCCCTTGAAAACCATTCCGGTCGAGTTGCTTAACGGCAACCACCTGATAAGTAATGCTCAAAGCACGACGATGCGTATTAACTGTTAATTCAGTTTTCTTTTTTAGCAACAAGACAAGACACGAAAGGGAGGGAGATATTTCGCATCATTACTTGATTTTTGCTCTCTACATGTCCTTTGTACACTCTCCCGAAACCGCCTTCGCCAATTAGGGAGTCCGGGTTGAAATTGTTCGTCGCAACGCACAGCTCCCTGAATGTAAATATCTGAGCTGCGATATTCCCTTTACCGATTTTTTTTATTTCCTCGGTGATGTATCTGCGCCTGCTGCTATCTGCATTAAGAAAAGAAATTTCTCGATCAGTTTGGTGCAGTATTGCCTTTAGTTTAGAAGGCAGAAGTTTATGTTTACCTGATATGATCAAGCATTCATATCACTCGTGCTCATGACAAAAACTTTCGGGACAATCCAAAATTGTAAGACGTGGTCAAAGATAATCCTACATCTCTCTCTCTCTCTCTCTCTCTCTCTCTGCGCTAGGTCGACTCAAGGTTTCCATGTATCCAAAGAATTTATACATGAAGAACTCAGAATCGTGATTTGATTCAGAGACTATGACGTCAATACTAAGACCCTTCGAGCAATTCAAGGAGATATCACTGTATATGCGCATGCAAACATGGCCGCAACTGAAAAGTCTCGAATTTGAAGGCACAAAAATATAATGTGACACAAGTAGAGCCTCCGGAATTTCGTGATAGGCCTTTGAGAAGAGCTTAATCCGATGTTCAATTGTGGCCGGCTTATATCGAGAGAATCGTTACAAGCACGTTTTGTTCTGTCGATTCATGGATATATTTCAAGAAGAGAGAACGCAGAATCATCAAATGACAAGTAACTGTTATATCACATTCGAACAAAGACGGACCTGGACCGAAGGATTATTCAGCAACAATTCGACGTGAGCTTGTTACCTGATTTGAAGGAGATGTTGGCGAATGAGGCTAAAGTCTTTGTGTCATGGTACTCTTGAATGCTCTTCTTCAATGATTTTCGGGCGAGTCTTCTTTCGGACTGGCAACATTGGAAACAGCTCATTTTCTCCTGCTCGTAGCGCTTTCAGTCCACAAGGACTCGGATACAACCACCATAAAGAAAACCCAGACACAATATCTTCTGACGATAGATCGATCACGCCGGATCTGTAATCATAATAGATCTCAAGCCCCGCCCCCAGAAAAATGAAAAAGATCCTATCGCACAACTGCTCATAATCCGAGAACAGCAATATATCGGTGAGAAACAAGGACAAAAGAAAACATTTTCTTCTACACCTAGAAGGAACCGGGATTTTTGACTTTTTCTTTTGTTTTTAAGGTTTCTGAGCAAACACAAGAATGCAGAAAAATGTTTACTTTAGATCATCTTTCCTTCCTATGGAGTTGGCAGAGAATGAGAGAGAACCCATCATAACTGCAGTTTGCTAAAATTAAGAAAAGAGAGACAGGTGCACACGTTTGCTTAGCTGCCTCCCTCTCCGTGCCTGATCCTTTTTGTTTATCAAATTTAGCCTGCTTCTTTTCTGGACCTCTTCCCTCCTAATAATAAACTCTCACAATTTGAAAATCGCACATCGGATCTGAGGGCACAACACAAGCCTTCTCTCTCAGGGCCATTCCATTTGAACAAGCCGAAAGGGTTAATTGGCTCTGTCGCTCCACTTTTCTGCTCTGCACCATCTTTGATTAAAGATGGAATATATCTCATTGCTTGTAGGGTATATCCTCAGCTATGGCATAGAACGAATGGCGCGATTGAGTTTTCCAAGTATTTGGGATAATGATATCACAAGTGCTCCTATGGTGCTCACTTGAGTGCCATAATATTTTTTTTTTTATTGAATACTTGAGTACCATGATTTTTAAAAAATGTTTACTTGAATGTTATAACTTCATTCGATTGATTTTTAAAAAAATTTAAAAAATATTCACCCGAGTGTTGGAAATTCGACATGGCATAATATTTGTGGTAAACATTTTTAAAAAGTTACAGTACTCAAGTAATCAGAAAAAAAAAATTATGGCATTCAAGTAATCAGAAAAAAAAAAAGTTATGGCTCTAGTCATCACACTTGGAGTGTTTTTTCCTCAAGTATCATTATAAAAAATCAGGGAACTGCGATATGGCTCTCTACAATTTGATCAACCCAAATGAGCAACTGTACCTTTTTGACTTGATATTGCATGAGGAGAAAAGGCACCTGTACCGTTCCTTTTGAGTGAAAGTTCTTCAATCCGAAAATTCCTTGCAAAATTGCAATGCAATCAACTACTGGAGTAGCTCTTTTCACCGATTTGGCGAGCAACTGTACCTTTTTGACTTGATATTGCATGAGGAGAAAAGGCACCTGTACCGTTCCTTTTGAGTGAAAGTTCTTCAATCCGAAAATTCCTTTCAAAATTGCAATGGAATCAACTACTTGCGTTTGGGAACCATTTTTGAGGAAAGTTTTTAGGAAAATGCAAAAACTTTTGGGTTAAAGGTATTTTCCAAAATGCAAACTGTGTTTGGTAAATTGTATTTTAAAAGCCCTTTGTGAAGTATTTTGAGCAAAATGGTGTTTGGGGCATTTACAAATGAGTTTTGTGGTAAAAAAAAATTATCAAAAGAAAAATAAATAAAAAATTGACCGGCAAGGGCAATGGCCGTCGGCGACCTCCGGCGAACCCGGATCTGGGGTGGCGAGGTCGTGCGACATCGTCGCGACCTCCGGCGACCCCAGATCTGGGGCGGCGAGGTCGCGTGCGTTGCGTGATGCTGCCTCGACCTCCGGCGACCTAGATCCGGGGTGTCGAGGTCGCGGGAGGACCTTGCCGCCCCGGATTTGGGTCGCAACGAGGTCGTGCGACCTCGCCGCCCCTGGATTTGGGGCAACGAGGTCGTAGGAGGTCGCGCAATGTCGCCGCGACCCAGATCTGGTCGTCGCTCGAGCCTCCGGCACCAGATCTGGTCGCGACCACTAGACCTGCGACCAGATGGGTCACGCGGCCCCAGCGAGCTCCGTGCGGAGGTCGCGGTGCGGCAGGCGACGGTTGCCGGCAACGCCGTGACTCGCGGAGGTCGCCCAACTCTCCGACGACGATTGCTTAGGTTGCGGAGTCCCTGTAGCAGTCGTCGGCCCGGAGAAGATGAACAGTGTTTCATCCAAGGGCACACACCGAAAAAACAAAAAATTCGTAAGGACAATTTTGGAAAAAAAAAAGAACAATGTCGCGTGAGCATGCCGAGAAAGCTGAAAGCCAAGTTAGGTCATGCCTTGGGCTTTCAGCCTTAAAAATACTTACTTTGCCATTAAGTCCCTTCCAAAGTTTTTTGCCAAATACCATTATTTTGGCCCAAGGGGCTTTGGACCCCTAAAGAGTTTTGGGAAGGGGTTCCTAAACGCACCTGGAGTAGCTCTTTTCACCGATTTGGCGAGAATTAAGGTGCGTTTGGTTCAGTATTTTCAAAGGGCTTTCGATCCCCTAAAGTCCTTTAGCTCAATGCTAGTAAGGACTACCATTGGGCTTTGAGCATTTGGCTAGATGCTAAAATTAATTTTTTTCTTTCCAAAACTATCCTCATCAATTTTTCAAATTTTTGAATTTTCCCTTGGTTAATTTTTTTTATTAAAAGAATGAGACAACTCTTCACTGGACTAGCGTAGGGCTACAGCTGTCAGCGAGCCAATTAGTTAAGGTCGCCTGAGGTCGGGTGACCCTCGCTAAGGGTCGCCGAAGGTCACACAACCTCGAGTGACTTGAGGCGGCCGTAGCCCTTCGTTGGTTTGGCGAAGAGTTTGGTTCATTTAAAATATATATATATATATAATATATATATAAATCCATTGCAAAAGTCTTTTTGCCAAACACATATTCAACTCAAAGTCTATTTGCAAAGAGGTTTTAACCGAACACAATTTGCATTTCTCCAAATAGCTTTAACTTTCAGCATTTGCATTACACTCAAAGTTCATTTGCAAAGCTAAACCAAATTGAACCAAACTGGCCTTAACAAGTGAACTAGCGCAATTGAAACAAAAACTGCTGCATGAGTCGACTCTATATCATCTGAAATGAGAAGAATCGAGAAATTTTCATTTTCAAGACATTTCTGTATCAGGATGATCTTTGTAAAAAATCGGCATCTTATCAGAACATGAAACAATAATCATAGGCTTCGGTTCTAGTCCTCAACATAACGGAAGGCAGACTATGCAAGATCTAGGACATATTCCCAGGTAAAATAACCTTTTGACCCTGGAAAATACTTCAGAATACTCCTGCCAGTTTTTGACAGATGATGGTTGTTAAAAAGCCGATGGCGATTAACTTTTCATTTGGATTTTCTGGCATTTTAAAATTCATTTTCACACATTCACAAAGAATGGAGTCTTGTCCACTGCATCAGATACATGACACTGAAGTCAGCCATAAAGCATTGCCATTTCTCACATAAGCTAAATAATCAACAGAACAAGCAATCTAAACATTCGCAAAGCACTGAGATCAATCTCCGTGAAACTCCCAAAAAAGGGCAGTAGAAAATTTACATGAAAGCATCGCAATTGAATTTCTTCAGAGTGACTTTTCATTTGGTAATCCGAGCTTTTTGCGCAGCAACTGCTCTCTCCAGCTTGCTAATCCGAGCTTCGAGATCCAGTGCTAGGATTTCAATCATTGAAGACTCACTGCTTCCTCCCACATTTCCGCTGGCTAAACCTCCTTCGGTAAAGCTATGGCCTATTCCATTTGTGCCTTCCCCATTTTCTCTTTGAGCTCCTCCAGGAGCAGTAACGTGGGGCCTAATCCTCTCGACAGGTTCCAATGGTGACTCTCTCATTTCCATGTCCGTGTCTTCTTTACCAGCATTCTGTAAGAAGGAACTTTGCGTTTGATCATTCTGCGAGCAATTGTTGCAGACACTAACCAAGCAGCTCCCGGTAGCACTTGTTCGCCTATTGGACCTTAGAAATTCTGCCAAAGTTAGCCCATCCTCACTTTCGCTGGAGTCAGCTGTGTCCACAGTAATGTTTTTCGACCGAAAACCAGGAGGAACCGAGTCATCATTAACTACCAACTTTCCTTTTAATCCCTGCATCGATCTATTTGAACTCCTTGAAGCCCACCACTCAGCATAGCGAGCTGTTATGCACGGTTTGTAAAGCCTTGCTGGAATGTACAATTGCACACCTTGGAGTGACTTACTGTAGTTGTTCCAAGCAATCTCAGGGTCCTGGTTGCAGGGGGCAACTCGACCTGGCATATCTTGATCCATCCCGAATTGCATGGCCACTCGATCAGGCGAATACTTCTCAACGAAATCCAACCCGGGCAACTCCCGAGCCATCAAGCAGTGAGCGAATGACCTCAGTTCCCCATCGGCGTCCTCCTCCAGCGACACCCAGTTCTCTTTCTCGCCATAAAATGCATAGGACGCCAAGTTATTCACGGCCAAGCTGTAGGGACGCCATTTAAAATGCGCTCCGGCTTCGCCCATCATGGAATGCGCATTTTGAAGGATCAATTTTGTTGATTTGTGCCATCGACCCAACCTAGGCTCCCCTGGCTGAACCTCTCTAGGTTTTGGCCTGATGGTGGTCACAAACCTCTCCCAAGCCCATATCTGAACCAAAGCAAACGCGGCCGACAATGTTATATAAATCCCTCCCGCTTCAATTCCGTCCTTCGTCCTGGGAACTAGTCCATCTAAAACATTCTTCAGCCAACTCAAATCTCTATAAATGCGAGCCAAAACAGCGGGCGCAAGTGCAATCCTGATGCCTCTAGCCAGACCTATCGCCATCGGGAGCACCCTCGCAGGGATCACATCGCAAGAGCTCGCGAACACAAACCTCGACAGCCAAAACGCGAGGAAGGCCTCGTGCTCCATGTCGCTCTCGGCGCCCCTAAACCTCTTCATCCACTCGCGGCAGCCCACCTTGCTCGCGGAGGCCTTTGACATCTCGGACATCTTTCGCTTCAGCTTCATCTCAACCTCCCCGGAGCGGCTCCCGAGATGGCTGCTCAAAACAGGGGAGGACCCCAAAACCGAGTAACCCCCTAAGACCATCACGTCCTCGAGCGTGACGGTGGCCTCGCCCCAGGGAAAAACGAAGGTGTTCGTGTCGGGACACCAGTTCTGAGCGAGCCCGAGGACTAAACCGGGGTGTCTCCCGATCAAGAACGTCGAGCTCTTGATGGCGTCGTAAACGCCGGCCCTTTTCCACGTGGCCCCGTGCGCGGGCTCCATGCTGTCGAACCACGCGGTCCAGCCCTTGGTGGGGCGACGCCAGTTCTTGAACTTGACGCCGAACGGCAGCTCCTCCGGCGGCAGCGAGGCCGGAACGAGCGGGGGCGGGGGCGGGTCGGGCTCTGTCGGGGAGGGCTTGAGGAAGTGACCCGTTCTCAGAGCCGGGTGGGGGGCGTCTCTGTTGGGAGAGAGCATGAGCTCCTCCCTCTCTTCGACGACGAAGATGGGCTTGTTCTCCATGGTTTGGAAAGTGGGGAATGGAATGGAGGATCAAGATGCTGCAGAGAAGCCCAAAATGGTCAGAAGAAGGAGAAGAAGGAGAAGAGTGAAAAGGTGTCATTGGAGTGGTTGGGTCGCGGTCAGCGCCGAGGCGTGACCGCGGGGACCCTTTGCTAGAAATAGTACCGGCGCGTTTTCCTCTGAAATCCGTTTATGGCGATCCTCAACCGTACTGGTCGATTGACGCGGGATTGAGCACCGATTTGGCGTTCAGCACTCCACAGTGATCATGATATACAAACATCACTCTTCAATGCGCATTGGAAAGTAAAGTTAATGTTGATATAATTACGGTAAATTTATTTTCAATTAATTTTTTTATCATAAAAAATGTTGATACATTTCTTATAAATTTATCCCAAATTAAAATTTTAATTATAAAAAAATTTAAACTAATATATTATAACAAACTTACTCTCCATTAATTTCAGTTATAACAAACTTGCTCTCCATTAATTTCAGTTAATTTGAATTAATATCATAAAAGACCACAAACTAATATCTTTATGATAAATAGAAGGTAAATTTATCATATATGTATCGGTTTAAGATTTTCTGAATATTAATCATAAAATGTATTGAAATTAAATTAGTGGGGTGGTAGAAAACATATTGCATGCTGAGTTCCATGTCAACACCGCTTCACTCCACTTCACTTAAGTCTTGTTGGTTAACGTTCTTTTTTTTTTTTTTTTTTTTATGAACAAAATTTCTATTTTTTTGTTCCAGAAAAAAAAAAGAACATAAATGCGTTTGTTTGCGTTTTTGTTCCAAATCTATTTTTCTGTTCCCAAAAACACATTTGGAACGAAATGAGAAATAAGAAAACAAATTAATAATTGTTTTTAAAAATTGTTTCGAAACAAGAAACATGTTTTCTTTGGCCGGTCGTTGGCCTCGGCCATGGCCGGTCACCGGCCTCGGCCATGGCCGGAGATGCCGTCGAGGGCTAGCGACCTCGGGAGTGTTGCCGACCCTCGGCGAGGTCGAGCGTTGCTAGCCCTTGGCGAGCCTCGCCGTGGCCGGGCGAGGCCGCCGGCCTCGTTGGCCGGTCGTCGGCCCTCATCGGCTAGTCGCTGGCCATGGCCGAGGTCGGCGACTAGCCAAAACAAGAAAAAAATAAAAAATAAAAATAAAAATAAAAATATTAAAAAATTAAAACAAAAAAACAAAAAAAGAACAACAAATTTACTAAACGTGTTTCGTTCATTTTTTATTCCCGGAACAAGTTTACCAAATGTCTTCTTACAAAAAATTATTCCTCGGAGCAAAAATAGTTTTTTCTATTTCTATTCCTCAACAATTTTTTGAACAAAACGTTACCAAACGCGCTCTTATTTATCATGGCTTGTTTGAGTTGAGTTCACTTTTGAAATTTATTTTCTATGTCTCTTCTCTATTTCCCCCTCTTTTCTTTGGCTTTCTTCCTGCCTTTAGAGGCCAAGGACAACAAAGGCTCGTGGCCAGCCATGAACAGCAACATCACTATGCCATAGATGAGCCAGGCTTGCGAGCAATGCCGACGCTTTTTTATGGCCATCATTGGCATTGTTTGGTTGGATCCGGTCGGTGTTTGGAGACTAAGATGGAGTTTATAAGAAATAGCATGTCGTTATTCGACCCACTTGTTCCCTCTTTTCATGGTCTCTCTCCCTCCCCAGTCACGTAACGATGCTTTGCTCCCTCCCTCCCTCCCTCCCTCCCGACTCCCGACCTATTTCTGCTCTCTCTCATCTAACAAACTATGTTGCCGCCTTCGCCGGCGCCTCCATTTGATATTTCCAAATTGTAGTTCATCTCTCCTTCTCCCTCTCTCTAAAATCTTATTCAAGTTTGTGTTGCCCCTCTCTCTAAAACGTTATTCAAGTTGGTTGGATGAAAATAATAAACATTTGATTAGCCAATATACCGTTCATCTATGTCATCATTTTGAAATCGGAAGGTTTCTCTTGACCTTCAGACCAACTATAGAAGTCTGGAGAGCATCAAAAGAGGACCAAAAGGAAGAAAAACACAACCTTACAATGAAGGTGAAAGTTTTAGAGAGAGAAATATAAAGGAAGAAAGAGAGCTAAGCACCGGCTTGGATATATTAAATGGAGATGACAACGAAGGCAACGGATGAGATGGGTTTCGACTTTTACGCCCTGCAAGAGGTAGGACAAAAGTCTGAGAGTCAGTGTAGAATAGGAATAGAGTAGGACTGACCAAAAAAAAAAGGTGGCGGCGGTTCGTCGGACGAGAGTAGAACTAGGTTGGGAATTGGGAGGGAGAGAGAGAGAGAGACGGTGAAGAGAGAGGAGATAGGAGAGCCCAATAGCGTCACGTGTCACTCTTGTATAGGCTCTCATAAAAATAACGTGGCCTCCTAGCTATACACGATATTTTTCTCGTTCGGGTATTCTTGTTGGGGTTAGTTTTCTGATTTAGGAATAAGCAAAATAGATGTTGACAAATTCAATGCCATGGACGAGCTTTGGTTCGGTCGCGCAATCGAGACTTGGACTCGTAGAAGAAGAAAATTATTAAAGGGTCTCAACACTAGCTTAAGAACGCTGATTGGACCTAAGATATGGGCAATGCTGCTATTTTATTCTTCATTATAAATCCATTTACCCGTCGTTTATAAGGCTTGAAGTTTCATTTTCCCTTTAATTTTATTTTCAATTCAATCCTTTAAAAGTTAACTTATAATTAAATTGTCGAATAATTAAATTGTTGAATCTTAGAAAAAATAAAGGTCTCCACTCCGATGTAATCAACAAATGTCCTGGTAATATATATATATATATATTTTATATATATATATATATATATATATATATATATTTTGGTAACCCATCATTGATCACAATTTAATGAGAACTTAAAATTTCACATCACTCATTTCATTTTGTTATTTTGTTAGCTAAATTAAATGATAAGTTAGTTAACTTTGCTCACTATTTAGAAAATGTTAAAAATATTGGAGAAATTACAATTACAATGAAAGAGACAGAGAGAAACTAATCTCCACAAGTCTAATGTCCCTATCTTAACTCCATTTTATGGAAATGATCTCCACAAGTCTCATTAGGAATATAAGAACATAGAGTATGTAGATATGGATGTTAATTTCCATCTCAAACTCATTAACTGGCAAATTGTCTAATTATAGCTGCTTGCTTCGCTGAAAACGTTAGAAGAGATTGTAGCCCGAAGGGAGTCATCGCATGCTTGGAGTCCGACACACAAAGCTCAAATTTGAATAGGTAGTGTACACATCAATAGATCCCATTTCAATGAAGTGTAGAGTACACCGATCCTGTTACTTTGAGCGGTGACTGTGACGCACATGGAGGCGAACCATAAACACGTCGTGACAGGCAAGAAGTTGGTAGCTTGCGGTGACATGGTCTCTGCAGGCGTTAATATTACTGTTACGGATGTTCATTTTCCGTGCTGATGTGAACTCATTTGACAAGGGGATTTATTTATAAGTCAGCATTCTCACCCAGTTTCACAGGTATTCGGTCGCATCATATTGCAAGTTCATTTGCAAAGTTGCAAATGGTAATAATAGGGAATCGAGTGTTTTCCAATGACAGACGGCCGTGCAAGCAGGCCTCGAGGGTTTCGCGATGCTGCATATGCCCTGCCATTTCCCTCTGCAACACAAAGCTGCCGAACCTTCCGAGTTCTACTGAGCTTGACTCGTTGCTTAAAGCAAAGAAAACTGAAAATTGGGATTTTGAAACGATTACCATGACAAAAAGCAATGTGGGTTCGGCGAATCAACTGGTTTGGATACAACTATGGGCTACATCAAATTTGGTAAGCAAAAATATTTATCACTTAACTAATTAATGCATTAACTAATTTTTTGCTTATTCGGTCTCAGAGAAGAAATTCTTACATTTTCTTACTTTATTTTTCACCGAATAAGATTGATGGGGAATATTGGAAGAAGCACTAGTCAGGCACGGTTTTGTAGGTCACACTACAAGCTAAGAGAAAATTCGAATTAGAGCATTGTGTTTCGATAATATTACAGCAATTGCATCCCATGACTTCCGCAGAAAGGTCTCGTGCACTTCTAAATTATACATTTGATCTCAGAGCACGCCGCGGGCCTCCTCTCTGAGGCCATTCCGTTTGAACGAGCCATAGAGCTAGAAAAGGTTAATTAGCTTTCTTGTTCTGCTTTTCTGTTGTACACCATCTGTGATTATAGATGGGGATGAATCTCATTTCTTGTGGGATGTATCCTCAGCTAGGATCGGCGGGATGTGGAAGGAATGGCGCAACTGAGACTTCCAAATACCCTCTTCTCCGAATCAGTAAAGTGCAATATGACCCCCCTGCAGTCTGATCAATCCGAATGAAGCAACAGTACCCTTTTGGACTGGATATTGCGTGAAAGAGCAAAAGCACTCGTACCATTTTTTTTTTTAGTCGAAAGTCCTTCAATCTGAGAATTCCCCTCGAAATTGCAGAGGGATCAGCATATCGACGCTGTGGCTCTTTTGACTGATTTGGCTAGACTTTACAGGTGAACTAGCTTAGTAGAAGCACAAACTGCCGCACAAGACAACTGTATATCATCTGAAACGAGAAGAATCAATATGTTTTCATTTCAAGACAATTCTCTATTAGGATGATCTCTCTCAAAAAGCAGCATCTTTTCAGAACAAGATACGACAATTGCAGGCTTCTTCTTCTAGTCCTTGATGCAGCGGAAGGCAGAGAAGGCAGAGTGCTACAAAATCTAGGACATGTTCCCTGGAAAAATTAGCCTTTTGACCCCAGAAAATAATGAACATAGTTGTGCCAGGCAGCTCCTCGGCAGGCATTACTCCAGTCAATATCGATAGAAAAGGGTTGTTAAAAAAGCTGATGGCGGGTTTTTTCTCATTTGGATTTTCTGGAACTTAAAGTTCATATTCACACGTTCACAAAATATGAAGCCTTGTCCACCGCATCAGACACATGACGCTCAGCTCAGCCACAAGGCATTGCCATTTCTCACACAAGCCAAATGATCAACAGAACAAGCAATCCAAACATTCAGAAAGCATTTAGATCAATCTCTGCGAATCCCAAGCAAGACAAATGAAATATAAAAGAAGAAAAAGAAACGATATTCAAGAGCATTAACTTAAAAGAGGTCCAGTTCAAAGACTACAGACATTGGAAGGACAGCAGACAGCTTACATGAAAGCATCACAGCTCAAACTCTTCAGATCAACTTTTCATTTAGTAATCCAAGCTTTTTGCTCAGCAACTGCTCTCTCCAGCTTGCTAATCCGAGCTTCAAGATCCGCCGCTAGCATCTCACATGTTAAACACTCACTGCTTTCTCCCACATTTTCGTCGGCTAAACCTCCTTCAGGAAATCTCTGCTGCATTCCATTTGTGCCTTTCTCTTGGTCTCTTTGAGCTCCTCCAGCGGCACTAAGGTGGAGCCTGTTCGTCTCCTCAGGTTCCATTGGTAACCCTCTCATTTCAATGTCAGTTTTCTCCGCATTCTGTAAGGAAGAACTTTGCATTTGATCAATCCCTGAGCAATTGTTGCAGTCACCAACCGAGCAATTCTCGGCAGCACTTGTTTGCCTTTTGGATCTCAAAAGTTCCCCCAGAGTTAGCCTATCATCATTTTCACTGGAGTCGCCTGTGTCGACGCTTATACTTTTCGGCCGAAAACCGGGAGGAACCAGGTCATCATTAACTCCCGGTCTTCCTTTTAAACCCTGCATCGATGTATTTGAACTCCTTGAAGCCCACTCAGCATAGCGAGCTGTTATGCACGGTTCGTAGAGCCTGGCTGGAATGTACAAGTGCACATCTTGGAGTAATATACTGTAGTTGTCCCAAGCAATCTCGGGGTCCTGGTTGCAGGGAGCAACACGACCAGGCATATCTTGATCCATCCCAAATTGCATGGCCACTCGATAAGGCGAGTACTTCTCAACAAAATCCAGCCCAGGCAACTCACGAGCCATCAAGCAGCGAGCGAATGACCTCAGTTCCCCATCAGCGTCCTCCTCCAGCGACACCCACTTCCCTTTCTCACCATAAAATGCATAGGACGCCACGGCCGAGCTGTAGGGACGCCATTTAAACTGCACTCCCGCTTCGCCCATCATGAAATCCACATTTTGAATGATCATTTTTGTTGATTTGTGCCATCGACCCAACGTAGGCTCCCCTGGCTGAACCTCTCTTGGTCTGATGGGGACCACAAATCTCTCCCAAGCCCATACTTGAACCAAAGCAAACTGCGCCCACAATTTTAGATCAATTGCATCCGATTCATTTCCATCCTTCAAGCTGGGAAATAGTCCATCCAAAACATTCTTCAGCTTCCTTAAGTCTCTATAAATACGAGCTAAAACAGCCGGTGCAAGCGCGATCCTCACACCTCTAGCCAGATTTATGGCCATCGGCAGTACCCTCTTAGAGATCACATTGCCAGGGCACGGGAACACAAACCTCGACAGCCAAAACGTGAGGAAGGCCTCATGCTCGATGTCGCTCCCAGCCTCCCTAAACTTCTCCATCCACTTGCAATCGTCCGCCTTCTTTGATGGGGTCTTTATTATCTCCGATCTCGCTCGCTTCAGCTTCATCTCAACCTTCTGTGACAGGCTTCGGAGATGGCTCAAAACAGGGGACGATCCCCAAACAGAGTAACCCCCTAAGACCGTCACGTCCTCGAGCGTGACGGTAGCCTCGCCCCACGGAAAAACGAAGGTGTTCGTGTCGGGACACCAATTCTGAGCGAGCGTGAGGACTAAACAAGTGTGTTTTCGGATCAAGAACGTCGAACACTTGATGGCATCGTAAATGCCAGCTCTTTTCCAGGTGACCCCGTGCATGGACTCCATGCGATCCACCCACGTGGTCCAGTTCTTGGTTGGGCTACGCCAGTTGTTGAACTTGACGTTGATCGGCAACCTCTCCGGCGGAGGCGATAAGGTCGAAGGGAGCGGAGGGGGGTCGGGCTCCGTCGCGGAGGGCTGGAGAAAGTGACCCGTTCTTAGAGCCGGGCGGGCGTCTCTGTTCGGGGAGAGCATGAGCTCTTTCCTCTCTTCGACTATGAAGATGGGCTTGTTCTCCATGGTTTGGAAAGTGGGAATGGAGGATCAAGATGCTGCAGAGAAGCTCAAAATGGTCAGAAGAAGAACGAGAAGAAGAAGAAGAAGATAGAAAGACGCAGGAGAGAAGGACATGCATATGAATGAGGAAGCGTTGGAACTGGGGCGGAGTGTCGCATCAATGGGACGTAACTGTGACTCCTCGCCTCCAATTGCAACGTGAGCTTAACAAAATACTGTTTATTAACCGGTTTAGATCAAACTACATGCCGGACAAGATTCACGGGGAATTATGGAAGAAGCTGAAGCCAGGAACCGTCATGTTCAGTAAATCCAAATGTTGACCACGGTTTTGTACGTCGCATTACAAGCCTAGACAGAATATAGTGGTTGATCCCCAAAGGATGTAGTGAAGCCGACGGGAATGAAACATGACTTCAACAGGAGGCCAGCAACTATATGACAGAGGCAAGTCGAATTAACATTATGCCCTGATTGCTCTCAAAGTGATGATGTACGGATCTTGGTAATGGCATCTGGATCAGGATTCAAATCGGTATTGATGGACCTGGCGGGCTGTTAGACCTGATTAAGCCCGATTGGTCTGAAGAGCAAAATAGACGGGTGTGAACAAGTGATTTCCTTCCGGTGGTCAGGTTACCTAGGTCTGGTACATTAGGCCCGGTTTGCCCATTGCAGCGATGCGAAATGACTCTTAACAAAAAATTAGATGTATAATGGGTGCATTAGAGGATTCGATTGAATAGCTTACAAATTACTAGGTGTAGGAAGTAAATCTAGACATAAGGTCATGATAAGTCCCTTAAGCAACCAAATTTGGGATAACTCTCGCATCATTATAAAAAGTAGAGAATTTTAACATTAATGGTCTTGATTACAGGATTTAGAAGTCCAATCTCGACGTAGAGACGAGGAACCGTCATTATTCAATGGTAAATCTGAGATATATAAAGAAAGGTTGTAGCTTTATGCAGAGGCATCTTGAAATGATATGTTCTCGAATAATCACAATAAATATATTTACCTTAGTCTCATTTTATATTGATCAAATCAAAAACCAATTAAAATTCCTCTTGTTCCAAACTATGGAGAGGCTGAGTCGGAGGCTAGCTAGAGAGTCTATACCAGGAGCGGCCATCGTAGCATGGTCCAGGCGGGTAGTGCTCGTAAAGGCAAGCTGGGTACTTCCCTTATTGTGTACTTGATCACAACTAATTCCATCCCCATTAGGTGAGGATACAGGCTCAGCAGATACCAAATGATTGGATTGCGGTGTCTTACAATATCAATTAATATAGCTGAGCATGGCGGTGTCATGAAGCCAACTAAGGCAACATCCATGTTTTAAGCGCTAGCATTTCAAAATGAAACGGTGTTAAGGGATGGTTAACACATATGCACAAGGTTGATAACCTCGGATTTTCACTCAAGGTCTAGAGATGAAGTGAGAATGGAAGTTACATAGTGGAACTATATCCCACCAAGATCCAAAGATGACAAGATATGTTACTAAAATACACATGGAAATAGGTCTTTAGTTAGTGGATCTGCAACCACATCATCTGTGAAAATATGTTATATTATAAGTCACATTTCTATACCGTTTTTTTATGGTCAAAAATATCTTACCACCATATATTTAGACCCCTTGAGACCTCTGTAGTAAATAAATAATATTACAAATTTGTTATCTCAATACAATCGTATGGGTCTATCCATCAAGTTAAAACGATCAATTCCGTCATGAGGTTTTGGAGCCTAATAGCCCAAGTAATAACCCAAAAGAATGTTACTAACACTGCATATATAGTAGAAGATAACAAAGAACTTTATTTACACACTTCCTACTAACATAAATCTGTATTCCGTTATTGATTGCATGTCATCGAACAGCCAGCAAAGTTTACATCTAAATACTCTACTAACGTAAGAATTGAACATGTTTATAAATTAGCATGCAACTTGATAATCATGCCGATATCTGGTCCCGGGCCACAAAGACAACATTTAGTCTAGTGCAAATTCGAGCATACATTATACTTTTAAGTGCACCGGACATAAGGTACACCATTTAATTAGATTTTTTCAATATCTAAATAAGGACAATGTGATAGATTTAGTCCATCACCCTTAACAACGGGAGCACATCTAATATAATATGACAAAAACAACGATATAAGATGTCTCAATGTCACAACTTCAAAACATCATGTACATAAAGTATGAGAAAAAATAAATTTCCTCCCACCTGATGTATTGAATTACTTTATTCCCAATTGAACAAAATAACAACACTATGAAACTTTAATAATATTATCTGGCCATGAATTAGAACTTTTCAATCTACACACAAGTCTAATCTTGCAAAATCATCCAGTTGCACAATATAGATTTTCATATTTAAAGAAATAATTATTTCTTCACTATAAACAATCCACCCCCTCTTTTAGAGTTGTAAACGTTAGTTACAAATTTGTTTAAATTCCACAATCTTTCTTTGAAATTTTAATTTTGTATGCCAATTGCAACTAAGGAAAAGAACTCCTTCCCTTATTGTGTACTTGATCACAACTAATTCTCCGGCAGGCTCAGCATACCAGATGATTGGATTGCGGTGTCTGCTGAGCATGGCGGTGTCATGAAGCCAACTAAGGCAACATCCATGTTTTAAGCGCTAGCATTTCAAAATGAAACGGTGTTAAGGGATAACGTGGAAGTGAAGGATTTTAGGAGAGATGAAGTGAGAGGAAGCATAGTGGTATATCCCACCAAGAGTGACAAGTCCTGGTGCAGAAAATGTGTGGTCACTGCTGGGGCTTGGACCAGGAAGCTGGTTCGTTCAGTTGCCGGGTCGAATTGCCAATTCAACCCAGTGTGCTATTGAAGGATCGAGGAGTGTATGAGGAGAAATTTGCCAGCGGGGGCCATATCCCGACCTTCTTCAGCTATGGAGATGTGCACATATGCAGGACACTGTCCTTGGAGTTCCTGGGGCTGATCAAGGTTATACTGGACCAAGCATGACCTTGCAAAAGGCGGTGGAGGCCCGAGCCTGGCTGGGGTTCCCCGAAAGAGTAGATTGACGGGAGATTTCTGGCACTGGTGGATGGCTGTGCACCTGTGCCCAAGCTATCCTGTCTGAACTTTGATGACACCGGACGAGGTCGTGATGGATTTCCTAGGAGGGGAGCTCAGGGAGGATGGGGTGATAGGTAGTGCTTTGGGTCAGGGGTTGAAGAGGGCTCCGTTGGTAGAGAAGATATTGGTGGGCGTCGAGCTCACTGGGCATGCAGATGGGGTGGAGCTTAACCATTTTAAGATTGGAAGGTTGAATTGAACCCCTAGTGAAGGAACAAAAGTCAGCTCTCTTGGACTGATAGTCTCTGATTTGGTCTGTGGTCTCCGATGATTGATTGCCTCAATCATGTGCCATCAACGAAAGCAGCGAGATGTACACGAGAGTTGGTAACTCTATATGTGTGCAGCATCTGCCATCGCTTTCTGCATTTTCTTGGAAGACCAAGCACCTTCACTGAGCCAGGTGGACCGAATGTTCGATTCAATCAATGGTAAATAATCGATCATCGCCCTTTGTTCTACTCAGCTAAGCAACTGCAACAACAGTGCGTCATCTTTGGCGCTCAAAGACAAGGCAAAACACATAATTTATTTCGAGACTGTGCATGCTCACAATGGCATTTGCCAAGAGCATTCAAAAAGTAAAAGAACTCGAAAGGAGTTGATTCTAAACTTCAGCGGCGTTACATTATTTGGGAGTGGTTCCATTTCCATGAGAAGTTACTCTAGCAAACGATCTTCCACTGTCCGAATTCAGACCCTGTGTGACATCAATTTAACAAATTCTGATTTATATCGCAGCACTGATTGAAAAATAACCTAGCAAATTGCAAGGAACAAAGTGTACTTACTGTTGATAATTTATGTTAATAGCTCCGGCGTTTGGATCTGCTATGGACGCAAATGCTTCCAGTGGCAAGTCAATAGTTCCTCGGCATGCGTTGGCTGGGCAGCGGTCCACTATCTTCACCACCACCGTAGTGCTTCCACGACGTGGCATTGGGACACCTAGGTTGGTCCCGCTGAGGCATGTGACTTGGTAAAATTGGCCGCAAGCTTGACCGTTGCTCCAAATGCCGGAAGCTATGAGTAGAATGAGGTTGGCCTCTCGCCAACAACAGTTAGTGAATGCAGCGGCAGAAGAGCCACAAGGATGAAATCTCAAGTATGGGACACCCAGTGGAATCCACAAGTATGAAATCACGACTTCTATCGCATCAAGTGAACCGATATCCGAGTGATGATGATGACACGCCAGTTTCTAAACGCTTGACATGGTCCGTGTATGCTATGGGGAATAGATAGTAGATACTTCTAACAATGCTCCTCCTGGTGGCCAACGCCAGAGGGGTCTTGAGGGAAGGAGCGAACATGGAGCATGTCAGTAATTGTATCGATGGCGCATTAGATGAAGTAGGCACAGAATTGAGGGGGGAAGCAGAAGATTGGTAGAGATGCAGGAAAGAGACAGCATGAAGAGAAAAGCTGAAGCCTTTTCTAGCAATTAGCCCGGAGTTGATCCCTACAAGGAGGCCGCCACAGGTCGGGCAGGAAACCTCAGAAACTGGTCGAGCTTCCTGGGGGAAGACCAAATAATGAGATTCGTTTTTCAATATTTGTTTGTTCTCTTTCTTTGGAGCCATGGGCGGCTTCTTTTTCTAAGTGTTGAATCAGTCACTTCGTTTATGTTCCTTGACGTTCAGATTAGGCTATTATAAGTCTGGTGGTTACTTGTGAATGATAAGTTTGTTGTGATATAATGGTGCTGTTCTGCTTTATTCAGCTGATTAGCCCCTTCTACTAGACGCTATCTGCTACTAATAGTGATACCAATTGAGAATCCTCTGCAGCGTCCAACTCTCAATTACCACAGAACCTTGCATAGCCAGGTTTGCCTCGCTTCTTCTTTTTGGCTGAATGAGCTTTCCAAACAGTTTGAGGGATGGCAGTTGCACTCTCGCAATCTACGACGATTGACCAACTTCAGATTGCTCATGGACAGTAGTAACTCACCCTTTGCGGATACTAAAGCAACTACGTGCGAAAAATGGTAGGTGGTTTTTGTGGGGGGAAATGAGGTTCCAGAACTTTTCAGCCCCTCAGAGAAACAAAAGAATATACGTTAAGTTCAAGGAGAAGACTTCGATCTTATACATGGCGTATCTTTTACATAAAAGAACTAGTCTGACCAAGCCTGTTGGTTTATGATTCAGGGGGAATAAAAAAAGTTAAATAATTTTACAAAGTCAAAAAAATAACCTATGAAACAAATAGATGGGTATCCAAGTTATTCCTACTTTATAAATGTTTCAAATGTTTCCCATTTTCATAAAGTCAAAATGCATAAACCCCGAGATCCAGATTGAGCAAATTGTAGTAAGTTATAATCAAACCAAACATACCTGAATTCGTGGATTTCTTCAAACGAAACATTTCAAGGTTTTGTTTGATTAAGCATCACGGTTAGATATGCAAGCAGAGAAGGTAATTAATACACTTTTTATCCCCCGGGTCAATCAAATTGAATGCACCGTATGTATCATTATTCATTCACAAGATCCTTCAATCAAAGAAATAATTTCTGCTCAAATCATCGAAGGAAGACATCGCAACATGCACAATCCTAAATTTTCCAGTTCACCAAACTGAAACTTCTTGCTTCTAGAGTTGATGGCAGCTGAAATACATTAGGCTTCTTCACTTTGGGGCGACAATTCTCCAGAATGCTATGGTCGGACTAATAATCACCTCACAACAATGCATCCAGTGAGAATGGCCAATGAACAATGTAAGGAACTTTGGGCGAGCCAAACTGCTGCTGCCATATAAGATTCACCAGAATCAAAATAACATGACTAGCATTCCAACTGGTGTCACCATCTATTGAGAAAAAGGAAGCAAAGAAGGGAACCTCTTGGAAACATCATCACATTCTTCATGTTCGACAAGAGACTAAAATACCAATCCGCACAAGTCAGGTCAGATCAAGCAATGAAGTCATGGAATACCATGGGCATCTATTTTAGCACATTACTCGTTGAAGATCCAGTGATAGTCGGATGCGGCACATCACTCGAAGAGGAAGCATCGTGCGCTCCCTGAGCTTTTTTATGTGCTCCACCATTTGACAACTGAAATATCTGAGTAGTTTCGCCCTTGATGGGGAGAGGTGGGACCAGTTTTCACCCGTGATGGGGAGAGGTGGAAGCAGTATTTTTCTTTGTAAATTCCCACCATCTCATTCACGTTAAAAAACTTCCCATCCTGGGCCATCTACAAGAGGCATATGTTCTCCTCTAATAAGATAATGCAAAAATAAATAGAACTCATTATATGAAGGCTTCCGTTGTTGCTTTGAGAAGGTAATTGGCATTTGCTTTGAGGAACAAAAATATTTTCCTTGTGATCATAGACAGACTATTGTAGAGTTGTAAATTTGTCCATAAATGCTAGTGATTCAATTTATATTCCTGCGTAATTCTCTTGTTGTTCAACCAGAGGTAAGTCAACTTTTGAGAATTTAAACTACACAAAATAATCCAACAACAACAACAGCTGATTCATATAAAATCTAAGAAATGTACCAAATACCTAATAACAACACCTCACCTCACCTCAGAAAGAAGAACATGAATAATGAATAATGGTCGAAGCAAAATACTCATCGAGATCCTGCGGACTTCACCCTCTAAACATAAACATAGAAAGCATAGAAAAGGACAAAATTTTGCATATGGGAAATGTGCGGTTGGAATTGGAACTTAATTCAACAAAAGAAAGCATGGGAAGTGCAAAAATGAAAGTACCCCTGAATGAGATGAAAGTGAAAAAACCAAGTCCATCTCACTCGGCAACAGAGAAGGACGAGTGAAGTGTAAATAGGATCCTTAACCACGAACAGGTAACTCGTACCCTCTCCCAGTCAAATGAACCCGACCGAATGTATCATCCAAAGCACATCCCTCAGACCAATAGATTCGTCAGGGAAACATCAGTCCTATCAACATCCATCACGGGGATGCGAAAAAACCCGGCAGCCGTGGACATCTAAAAGGAAAATCGAGCAATTCGATCATCACGAAGGAAAAGCAAATGCGACGACCAAAAGGATGAGACCAAAAAACATTAAGGACCATGGTATCAAAAGCAACATCTCCTCAGGAACGAATTTGATCATCAAGAGTGGTCAGTCCACTACTTTAAATTTCAACAGTCCTCACAGGGGATCCATGATCCAGAGATATCAAGGTGATGAGTGAGCACGATATAGGAGATCTGGACAGAAAAAAAAAAAAAAAGATAAGCCTTTGCAATTGAAAAACCTTCAAGCGCATCCCAAATCGATGCAATCAAGGACCCAAAATACATCCCTCGGAGTTTGGATTCATCAGATAAAAGTCAGTCCACTACTTTTATGAAGAAAAACGAAATCGTCATAGGGATTATAAACGAGGCAAAACCCGATTGCAAACTGCGAGGGAAAGAACAGCAGAAACAAAATACTCTCTGCAATCGCCGTGGCAGAAAAAAAAGGGAAGATGACGGAGAGATCTGCATCGATTTTAAACTTGCTCGTATTGAGGACTGAGCAAGTGAAAACAAAGAAGAAAAGAAAGATGGAAAAATGACAAATAAGTTCGCACGAGAGCATAGTCGTTGTAAAAGAACTTCACTGCTTTATCGTCAGGAGACGACGAGAAGCGCCATTGCTGGGTTTCCGCCGCAGCAGCTGCGACAGCACAGCGACTAGGGTTAGGAAGAAGACGCCGCCTTCGTGGATTTCTCTCGGTCTCGGATCCGAGATAACCAGTAGAAGAGCGATTTTTATGGGGTGACGTTAGGGAAAATCCTAGGGTATATCTGTGGACCGCGTCGTAAGTCAGATTTTCGCCGGGAATTTTTCGATTAATTTCCCTTATTTCGCGAAAATAAATAATTTTAAAAATACTTTTTAAAAAATGATCGTATAAAGTCTCGTAAATATGAATGAATAAAAAAAATTATTCTTATCTTTCACGAAAATATCTAAATGCATATTATTGTAGATGATCAATATGTTTTTTTATTAATTCATTATTTCAAGCAATATTTTTAGGACAATAAATTATTTAGAAAGTACTTTTCTAAAACAATAGTTGGTACAACAAAAGGAAAATATATTATTTGTCAATGAAAATATTTAAACATAAATTATGGTAGATAATAGAAATAATTTCAATTATAGTTGTAAGTCCTGACGACATAAAACCCTTCTACATAATTTCGTAATACTTTTCTAATTAATTAAGATAATATTTTGTAAAGTCATAATATACTCCTTCGGCATATCATATGTATTATAGAAATGGCGGTGTTGCTATTCGATAAGAAAAATTTCCAATTAATAGATAAATGCGTTCATATGAGATCGGATATTAGTATGGGTGTACAAAATGAAGTATTTAAATTGGCCAATTGAGTTAAGTTTTCGAAAGTATTGATTTGGTTCTTCATTATTAAAAGTGGGACTAGTGTTTAGGTAGTTCAATTCCCAATTCCAAGGGAGAACAGGATCGGACCAACTATATATATTTCTTAATTTATTCAAAAAAATATAAAAGTGATAATTTTTTTAAGTATCAAATAGTGGAAAAAATAAATAACCGATTTCATTAATTGGACCAATGGGCCAGTCCAATTCCCGATGCTAAGACCAACCAGTCCAGTCACCGTTCCCAATTGTGAGAACCGCTTCTCCCGGTTCGGTTGGAATTAAGAACCAGATTGAGAACCAATCATCCTTAAATATACCTTCTTTATAATTGTTAAAAATTCGAGTAACATTTCAAATATGAGCTAAAACGAACGGGCCCCATGTGGCCCGTTCATCTGGACTCTTTGCCTCTCGGCCCATAACCAAACTTCCCACCGACGGAAGAGAGAGTGGGGCCCGGCGAAGTTAAAGCGCGAAGCTCTCAGCCGCGAAGGCAGTCTCGGGACATTTCTCTTTCATCTTCCTCCTCGTGGATTCCGACCTTCACCTAATTCAGCTTCGCAGCAGCATCAGCAGCAGCAGCAGCAGCAGCGAAGCCATGGAATCGCGGCGATGGGAGCTGCTGCTCTCTCTTTCGCTCCTGCTTTCGTTCCTCTTCGTCTCCGGAGCCAGAGGCTGGACCGGCGAAATCCGCGGCCGGGTCGTCTGCGACGTCTGCGGTGATTCTTCCATCGGACCCGAAGATCACGTCCTCCAAGGTCCCTCTCTCGCCCTCTCTCTCGCCCTCTCTCACGCGCACGCGCCCCGCCGATGAGCGAGTTACTGTTGTGTACGGTGAAATCGAATCCTTGTGATCTTTGCGTCCTCCGTGCCCGGTTGATCGCGGAAAACGTGTCTTGCCCATCCTCTCCGCGGAATGGGTGGAGTTTCGCGTTGATGATGGGGCCGCTCGATTATTTCGATAGATTATTTTTTGAGTCGCGTGCTTATCAATGGAGCGAGTCGATGCACTTCACAGTGCTAGACCGTGGCGAATCTACCGCGGGATTGCCGTACGCTCATGGAATCGATCGCAATTGCGGGGATGGTTTTGCTATGTCGAAGAAAAACAGCTGGAGAGAAATCGATTACTGGCCCACGTTACGTGGAGCAGCACCTTGTAATTTTGCCCTAAGGCGAATAGAACAAAGGCAATGGCAGCACCACTTGGCATGGAGAATACTAGGTCTAGCGATTCCACACCCATTTGCAGCTACTAGGTGGTAATAGAGGAAAGTTGTTCTCATGGTCCTAGGGTTAATGTTGTTCTTTTTATTTGGAGTCGATCACAATTAGCACCATCTAACCGTGTTATTCTCAGTTTCCGTCCTTACTAAAACACGAGACAATGTTGAGCTTGCCGGAAGCTTGACTGTCCTGAAGGTTATCAAGCTACAGGTTCTTTCTCAAAATAATCTAATGACGCCCTTAATCTGCTTTTCAGTTTGGATTGTAAGGCTTCTTCTAGATTGCTTCTGAGTGGAAGGATAGGTTAATGCAATTTGTCGATGAGGTTGCTTTATCTGTGGTCATTGTGCTCCAGCATAATCTCCCAATTGGAGATCGTGACGTACCGGATGATCATATAAGGAAGAGCTCAAAATGAGACTTACTTGTTCATAGAGATGTCTTAGCGTATGCACACATTGAGCTTTCAAAATGATTGGCCAGAGCTGAAGGTCAAGGTATTCACAGACCAGTTGCTCATGTTTGCTTCAATCGGTGAGATGTGACTGAGGAAAAGGCCTGGCATTTGGAGGGTGAAGGCCTTTTCTTCTTTTATTTTTTTCCCCAATATATTAATGAAATTTGTTGGATAGAAGAGAAGACCTTACCATAGGCTTTTTGCCTTTTATGATGGAGGAGCTTCAGTTATTCGGCATTGTAGAAAGCAGATAGAGGTTATGGGAAGAACTAATTTGATGGAAGAGAGATGAGTGCGAGGACATTCATATCTCGGGGATTTTGCCAGACATTGGTGAGAATGCTTACCATGACAACATTAGAGTGCATAAGATGGGCGACCCACTGGCTGGGGCGAAAGCCCGTCAGTCAAGTTTTTGCTTTTCGTATGGATGAGAAACCATATATTGGTAATAACTGAGGTGTCCTCCACTGCAACTAAGGTTTCTAGATTCTAGGTTGTTACATGGTGGGAATGGGGCTTATTCTTCTTTCTATGTAGCTCAATCAAATGAGGTGGACTTCATTTACAAATGTCTTGTCCATATGATAATTTACAATTCATTACATGGATATTGGTTAAAATGGCTATGAGATTCAATATATTGGCTGTCTGACAATTTTTATGCTGGTTACTTGGGGGGTAATCATGTGAAGTCCATTCTTATCTAGGTTGTGAGAGCCTCTAGAGACCACTATATTGAGAAACTTCCTTCATATGACCATGATGATGGATTCATCTTTATAATGCCAGGATTGTACTTCAAAAGGGAGTTGGAACCTTTCTGTTTCAATCTTGCAAAGTTTGTTTTTGATCTTTCTGTAAATTGAAAGATGGTCAGCTGTACATAATTATTGAGTTTTTTTCTCTTCTTTCTGTTGCAGGCGCTGAAGTCGCTGTTCTTTGCATCACAAAATCTGGTGAAGTTGTCAACTATCAAGCATTTACAAACTCCAAGGGGGTATACAAAGTTGCAGAGACGATGCCCGAGAGTGATCGCTGGGACGCTTGTCTTGCGCGTCCCATCAGCAGTTTCCATGAGCATTGCACTCAACTTGGGGGTGGCACTGCTGGCGTCAAATTTAGCTACAACCATCCATCAGGCTACTTCCATACTGTTAGGCCGTTCGTGTATCGCACTGTCAATGTTCCAACATACTGTTGATTGTACTTGGTATAAAAGGGGGTGAAAAAGAACATACTGATGAGTGTAAAGGTTGCTGTTCCAGCAACTGCTATAGGAGTGCAGATCTCAATGCATTGTCTCATGCTATATCGCCCAAATGTAAAATGCTTGGTCATAGTCACCCGGAAATAGAGGTTTCATTAATGTGGTCATGGTGATTGCTGTTATGTTCAATCTTTTAGACGCGGGAAGCAAACAACAGGTAATCTTTTTCAGCGAAAAGAGCACGACAGGAGGCAAGTTGTTTTCCTGCTGTTATGAAGGCGCGAAGGTGCCCAAATCGCATGCTACTCTCCTTAATAATGTGTCAAGCCACTGAGATTTTTCTAATCAAATACAAAGTTAGGGAAAATTTCAAAAAAAGACCCGAAATGTCTTTATTTTCTCAAATAAGGATTCGAAGTGGACTTTGTTTCAAATAAGGACCTGAAGTGGCATTAGTTATTTTAAATAAGAGCTTGAAGTGACTTTGGTCATTTCATAAAAGGACCTGACCTCACCGATCGTCGGTTGGTTAAATTTTCTAATCAGTTAAGGGCATTTTTGTTATTTGCCTTTTTTTCCATATTTTCTTCCTCTCTTTTTTCTCCTGGTTCTTCTTCTTCCTTTTTGTCGGTGGTTAGCCGGGCACCATTGATGCCCATGGTGATGCCCATAGAGGGCTGGGCGAGGTGACCCTCCCTTAGGGCCATTCGTGAGGTCGGCCCTCACCGGCCCTAGCCTCGCCAGATCTCATCGACTGCAAGTGAGGCCACCCTCGATAAATCTGGTGAGGATCGGCCTTGCCTACCTTAAACGAGGGCTCGACCACCCTCGCTTGTAGGTGACAACCCTCGCCGGCCCTTACCAGTGGCTGGTCCGGCAAAGGTTGGCCTCACCTACAGCCAGTGAGGGTCGATAAGGGCCGACCTTGCCGATGGCCCTTGGGCGAGAGCTGGGCGTCCCTCACTTGTGGTTGGTGTGGGTGGTCCTCGTCGGTGAGGCAACCGTTGCCTAGCCCTTTGTGGGCATTTTCAGTGGCTGGTCGACCACCGGTGAAGAGGAAGAAAAAGAATTAGAAAAAAAAATGGAGAAAATGACGAATGATGGAAATACCATTAGTTGTTGAAAAATCAGGTCTTTATTTGAAACGAACATGGTCATTTTAGGTTTTCATTTGAAATAACATCCACTTCAGGAAACTGATGTCATTTCAGGTGTTTATTTGAAACAAGATCCACTTCGAATTCTTATTTGAAAAAATAATGGCATTTCGGGTCTATTTTTAGAATTTTCCCTACAAAATTAGAGTCCAATGCCTAGACGTCAAACTGGTGTCATAAATTTCACAATCAACTAATTAATGATGAAGAAAGCGAATGCCGAATAAAATGAAATGAATTACAAGTGCGTTAATGGTGACAAAAGATTGATAGGCACTTCCTAGTGGTTCATTAATTTTTGAAGTGCGTTGTTTAGGGGAAAATGAATTATTTATAAAATATTTTTCTAAAAAATAATTAATTATTTTGCTTATAAAAATGTATTAGCAAATAATATATTTACAGTTTATGAAAAATATATTTTTATTGATAATAATAATATTCTATTTTGATTAATTATTTTAAGTGATATAAAAAATCATTTTTATGAAATGTTTTTTAAATTATTCATTTTTTACGAAATTAATAAAGCTTTATGTATTTCTTATTTTCTTATTTTTCCTTTAAATATTTCTCTGATAAAAATTATTGCAGCTCACGGATCGAGAGTTTCTAAATGGACTACCCAAATAAATTATTCTACACATGCAGACAGTGGAGACTGCCCAAAATGAGCAAAAATCTCGACATAGATGCAAAAATCGGTCAACGCACATTACTTCCTCCCGCCGAGCGCAATTGCTGTCGTGGCGACATCCCATAGGTTCGGAGGACGTGTCCCCGAATCTCATCTCGATTTGACGGTATCACCCCCGACTTTATTCGCACGCCCTCTTCATTCGAATTCCTCGAGCAAGGGCAAAGCCGTCGACATATATAAACCCGAAAAACCAACCGTCGATTGAAAGCATGCCCGCTTGCCAAGAGACCAATTGAAACGGAAATTCAGGGATGAGATGGTAGCGCGAGATCCCTCCATTTTCGGACTGCAAAAAAGGAGGAGAAGAAGATGACTAAAGGATTGAAGCAGCTGCGAGCGGCATTCGGAGCGTCGTTCCTGTGGCTCGTTTGCTTGATCTACTTCACTCAGGTTCGATTCGAATCCTACGCTTCGAGCCGATTCCCGTTCGGACATGTGGATTGGTTCTTTTTCCCTTTTGCTTCCTTTCGTGCTCGCGATCATAGGGAGGATCGAGAGTCGCATCGTCTTGTGGAGTTTTAGTGATTTTTCCGGTGTTGTGTGGTTCTCGTTCGCGTGCGTTCTCATGTGAGTAATGCGCGTTGGTGTTCGGCACTTCGGATTCGTTTCGATATCGGAAGATTTTCTTTTATTGATCGGTTTCTTTTACTGCAAGCTGATTAGGGCTCTGAATTGTGGGTTTCTGATTACGGGCACGAGTCTTGCGTCCGTGTTTCGTGCTTTGATGGTTGATGCGGATAGGTGCCTGTACCTTCTAGCTGGGAAACGACCGCATCGAGCCTCGCTCTATTGGATTTTGTTGTTGCTGTCGCTGCTTTCGTTCCATTTTGTGATGGTTTCTCTATTTGTATGCAGGGTTTCAGGTCATTTGCGTGGACTGCGGTTTCTTACCAGCTCAAAGACATACTCAAATTGTCGCCCTCGGCCTCTCAATTCGTGTTTTCAGTTGCATTTTTCCCATGGAGCATAAAGCCTTTATATGGGTAATGCATTGAATATGCCCTGCAGCAATGATCATAGTCTTGTCTGCCAAAATGGGTTTATTTTTTGTGCCATGTTTATTACAAGACCCATCCTTGATTTCCTCACCCCTGATTCTGTTTGTGTAGCCATTCTCTTGTCTGGAGCAATGTGTGTTTGTTTGTCGAGGTTCTTTCTCTCAATTTACTTCCTTTGACTTCACTATGTTATGGCGTGCAGCATTGTGTCAGACTGCATTCCAATCGGAGGAAGAAAACGGGTTCCATACCTTATTCTTTCAACAATACTCTCTCTCGTGCCATGGCTTATTTTGGGCCTCAGTGCTTATTTGAGGAATTCTAGATGGCACCTCACGATCTTCTTAACTGTCCAAAATCTGGGCTCGGCGATGGCTGATGTTGTCATTGATGCAATGATCGCTGAAGCTGTGAGATTAGAGAAGTATGTCCCTTCACTCTTCTGCTTTTTGAATTTTTTCTTTGCAGAGAAAATTTATAGTTATAGCTTCCACCTTGCTTGTGATCATCATACCACTCCGTGACATTTTTCTCTTGTTACCCTATTTTAGGGCATCAGACTAGAGTAAAATGTTTACATTATAGACATAATTCTCAGATTTATAAACATTCATCCTTGTTCTTGCTGCCAATGAAAGAGACTTACTTTCATATGGATTTTATTAGAGAGGCCTCAGAGCATTTGTTGAGCAACAAAATAAGGAAAAATTAAGGTATCCAAAACAGTGACTTGTTGTATGTGTGATCAATAACGTGGAAATCCAACAATCACTAATTATGTTTGCTTAACAAGTGTCCCAAAGGTATTCATTAACAGGCTTCTAATATTTCAGATCAGGCTACATTTTCAATTGGATTGTTCGTGCTTATAATTTAAGGGAGATTATGTACATTTAATTTGTGAGCTCAGCATTCCTTAGCTCTTGTTACTCTTGTTCAGGGCTTCGTTTGCTGGAGATCTTCAGTCACTGTCTTGGTTTGCAATGGCTTTTGGTGGTATTTGTGGGAGTTTATTAGGCGGATATGCATTAACCAATGTGGAGATAGCAACTATTTTTCTTCTATTCACCGTGCTGCCAGCTGTACAATTACTTTCATGTGGTTTAGTAAAGGAGAATCCCCCATGCAAAAATGATGAAAAAGATCATCTTGAAGGCAACCATCTGATGAATGGCAACAGTAGTTTAATAGATGAGGATAGCTTTACAGTTAAGAAAGGAAGCAAGAGGACTTCGAGAAGAAAGAAGAGCCACAAGAATAGAAAAAAGACGGATGTTGCCTCTGATAGGTCCAGACCTTTCCGGGAAGGTGATCGACTAGTCTTGAAATGGTTTTGCTCTCTGAAAAATGCTATTTACGGTCTATACCAAGCTTTTCAACAGCCAGTCATATGGAGGTAAGTGGACAGAAAGCTAAACCTATGGAAGTGAAGTAGGTATAAATTATTGATAATTTGTCAATGACTCTATTTTTACTTTGTCTAAGGACAAAATGCCTTGCTACTGGTGTTATGCCATCAAATGATCTGCTCCTTATTCTTCGTATATGTTACCTAGTGGATATGCACATAAGTATGTCTATTAGCCTCATCCTTTTTATAGAGTTAAATGTGTCTGAGTGGTAAAAAGGAATGCCCTCATCTTTGTTGAATTCTTTGTCCTGAGTGATTTTAGGATGCATTGGCCAAATTTCTAATCGGGTGCTTTTTATTTCTTTTCCTCGATCCTTGTAAGACCAGACCTATGGCTTGGTTTTTCCTAGCTCATGTAACTGTTCCAAACCTCTCAACGGTCTTGTTCTACTACCAGACAGAGATTTTAAAACTGGAAGCATCATTTTTGGGGACTTCGCGTGTTGTTGGATGGGTAGGACTCATGATTGGGACCTTTATATACAATCGTTTCTTCAAGACCATGAAGTTACGAAAAATCCTCTTGTAAGTTTTGGCTGCTTTCTGCCTTAGTTTTCTCTTCAGTAAATATATTCTTCTATAATTCAGTTTGCTGATGGGTCTTCATTTATTATCCATGAACACAATGCAGGTTTGCTCATGTTGGTTTAGCCTTGCTGACCACACTGGATATGATTCTAGTATCTCGAATAAATGTGTCGTTTGGAATATCAGATAAAGTTATGGTGTTGAGTGGATCTGCTCTTGCTGATGCAATCAATCAACTCAAGTATGTGCAGTGCGTCTTTGTCTGCACTTTACTAAGATCTGCCCTTGCTGTTCAATAGTGTGTTCCCAATTGAATTTACCAGCACAGTTCTCTAGACCATCCTTTCTCATAATCTGCGGGCATTGTTTTCTCTTGTGAATGCAGGTTCATGCCGTTCTTGATTCTATCTGGACAGTTGTGTCCGCCTGGAATTGAAGGGACTCTATTTGCACTCTTCATGTCAATCAACAATTTTGGATCCACGCTGGGTTCATTTGTAGGTGCCGGCTTGGCTTCATTCTTGAACATCAACTCTGGTTCTTTTGACAATCTCCTTCTAGGAATTGCTATACAAGTCGTCTGCATATTCATTCCAGTTGCCTTGCTATTCTTGATACCGAAAGACGCCACTGGGATTTCAGCTTAGGAGTAGATTAAATTTTCAACAGGGTTGCAGAGAAGAGTTTAGGATATACATTAGGAGAGGACTTTTCTCCTTCATGTCTCTCTCCAGTATAGCAGTTGGCAGGTAGATTTTTTAACTTACAACTCCACTGAGCGTTAGATACAACATGGAAGTTAAACGGAAGATATTCTTGTACTTCTTTCCATAGAATGGGAAAAATTCCTTGGGCCTCACTTAAACCCATCGTTCGAACTTCAGTGATTTTATGTGATCAAATTCTGAAATTGTATCCCCAATTTATGCGGTGGAATGCCAACCTCACCACGGCATCCCAACCCTACCGTCACCGCCTCTCTCCCTGTGCCCGACTCTGTATTGGGCGAGCTCGCTCGCGGGAGGCCTTAAGCTTGCAACCGAAGCCGGAGGCCGAGCTTGCAGTGGCCACAAGCCGTTGGAGGTGGCCCTCGCGCTCACGAGGGCCACGGCGAGCCATGCGAGAGAGAACTTCTTTAATCAGGCTTTTGCTAAGAAATCACTACCGGTGATGTTGATGTCTAATTGTCTCGTCATTTTTAAGGTTTAGGACGCCTGCCCTTTTTGGCAGCATCCTTATGATCCCCAAGAGAAGCATATAAATATATACCTACAAGAATAATCTAAAATCGTTATCCAGCTTAAACCAGGCAATCGTCACGTTGGATGGAGAAACATTGGATGGAGAAGTGAATTTTTAGTAAAGATATAAAAACGGAAATGAAAGGGGAAACAATATTCTTTAGCATCCTAGAAAAGCTATATGAAGTCTTGCGTATTAGACTAACATTGGATGGAGAAGTGAATTTTTAGTAAAGATATAAAAACGAAAAGCCATATAATGTCTTGCATACTAGATTAATGAGCGGGCGATTGGTTTTTCTTTAATCACCGAAAAAGGAAAAAAGGAAGATTATATAGGGGGAAAAAAAGAAAAAAGAGGAGAGTGGAGAGAAGCCTTTTCTCTGTTTATCAGAGCCAGGTTTCGATCCTGGGACCTGTGGGTTATGGGCCCACCACGCTTCCGCTGCGCCACTCTGATGACTGTTGACACATCTCCTTTCTAATTATATATAACGTCTATCTTCGAGTCGCTCCTCCACACCCTTCATCTCCTTCCTTCTGGTCATTCCAAAAGTTTCGTCTGAACTGAACACGAAGAGAGAGAGAGAGAGAGAGAGAGCGGAGATGAGAAGACGACCAGGAATCGGAGGCCTGCAAACGGCGGCAAATGCTAGGGTTCGTTTCGTTGCCGTCCTCATCGTGTTTTCCGTCATTCTCTGTAGCCGAATCCACTACCGCCTGCTTTGCTTCCTTTCCCAATCGAACCGTTCCTTTCTCGCTCAAATTGACCCTCGTTGCTTTCTTCGTTGCGTCCGGGCAGGATCAATACCGATTGCTCGGAGAGAATGTAGCGAAGATCCGGACCGATCTCATGAAGGAGCAGCTCGCTACCTTCCGCTCCCAGCTCGAGGACTTCGCTCGCAAGCACAAGGTCGATTCCTGCTGCACTCGATTTTTCCATCTCTTTTGTCGATTTTGAGGTGGCGGGATTTACAGTGGACTGGGATGAGAATTTAACGGGGATGATTATATAGTCAGTTGAATGCCTTTCCGGATGGAATTGGCTACAAAATGCGGCGATGGTGTCTGAGAATTTGTCGTCAGAACGCTATGTAGTGGAGGCCTATGGCCTAATGAGTTTTCCTGATGTGCGCATGTTCATAGTGCTTGCGGTTTGTAATCGCCATAAATGATTTGTCGTTCATGATGCGGTGCTGCCCTTCGGGTTAGTTCTGTCAGTTTTTCCGGTTGAATCATATTTGATGAATTGCCATTGCTTCTGTATTGACGATAATATTTCTTTAGCTTGTGAATTAGCTGTGTCTCTTCTTCTTCTTTTTTTGTATTAGAAGTTGTTGATTGGAGTTTCCGAAGACGAGTCTTGTACCCTGTTGATAGAGACGCATGTACTCGATGATGCATACATTTGAACGATAGTTTCACTTTGTGTTTAAATATTTCTGTTCGTCTCTTTCTTGCAATTAAATAGATTATGGGGAATGATGAACAAGCTTCACTAATGATGTGCAGAATGACATTCGCAAGAATCCTGCATTCAGGTCGCAGTTCCACGAGATGTGCGCAAAAGTCGGAGTAGATCCTTTAGCATCAAATAAAGGTTTTTGGGCTGAGCTATTGGGGATCGGTGACTTCTATTATGAAATTGGTTGGTATTTCGTCATCTTAGTGCTTAAGTTGTAGCTTTTGTCGCTTTAAGTTCTGAAACATGCCAAATATCGGTTGAAGTGCACATTGGTGGACATCACAAACTTAAAAAGGAAGAAAAAAAGTAGAAGGGTTTTCCTCTCGTCCTCTGCCTTTGCTAATGTTAATTCTCTTGCTTTGGAGGAAAAAAAAAATAGATGGCCATAAAATGAATCAAATGTTTTTCAATGATAGTGGTGAATGGCAATCTGTCTTGAATTTGCGGTGGCTTGCTATTCTCCGTAGGTTTTCAAATAATCTACATAAGTAATATAGAGGTTTTTATTTGGTTAGGGCAAACTTGTCTATGTTATATAGTTGGACGAAACATTCTAGGTCTAGAGTGGGGCAGCGGGCTCATCTAAATATACCTGCAATTAGATTCTGTTTTTTCTTCTTCGAAGGATAAGAGCAAATTTTCCCCTTTGATTCATTTAGTCTTCTTTCTCCATATAATATTAGTTGGTTGAAGCTTATGTATCAGCTCGTCATAGATTTTCTTATGCTGAATAGGCTACTCAATTAGTCAGGGGTGCAAATTGTTGAGATTTGCTTGGCAACAAGAGCCCAAAATGGAGGCTTAATCAACCTGCAGGAGCTCTGCAGTCTTCTTCGTCAGAAGAGAAAAGGCTCAAGGGAAGCTGTTTCTGAGGATGATTGCTTGCGAGCCATAAGTAAGCTGAAGGTATCGTGTAATAAGTTTCCCATGCAACATCTGATCCTATCTTTTCATGCTGCACCTTAAGACTAACGTCTTCATCTGATATCGTGTTTGATCGTTCAAGTAATTCTATGAAGACACAGCGGTCATGTGTTTCTTAAGTAGTGTTAGATTTTAATATTTGATACAGGAAACTCTAAGGATGGAAATTTTTACCTCACTGAGGCTTTCTGACATTCTGTCCATCTCTATTGAATCTTTTGTATATTCTACTAATCTATGAGGTGTATGTATCTCCCTATAAGATGCACTAATATCAAGTGCTTCCACACATCACACAGTACGTGGTGGAAATGCTGCATTTTGTGCCTATCATCTGTTGTGAAAGTCTGGCTTGTTGAATCTTTGATCAATCTGGATTGGGGTTCATCTATGAGCTTCCTTTGTTGCATAATTGTTAGTGAAGTGACTTGCTTCTCTATACATGTCCCTGTATGTTTGCTCATGTTAACATTTTTTTAAAACTAGTTTACACTGTAAACTTAGTCACATGAATGGCATTTTTTGTTTCCAGGTGTTGGGTAGTGGTTTTGAGGTCATATCTGTTGGGAAGAAAAAGCTTGTTCGATCAGTCCCAACTGAGTTGAACAAAGATCATAATGAAATCATTGAGCTCGCCCAGGTACTTTCTCTTGTGGATCTCAACTCTTTTATTCCCTTTTACATCTCAGATGGGGTTGTTCAATATCTTTTAGAATATAGTTGCATTGGTCCTTTCTGTTCTAGCTCTCTTTACCGGTATCTTAATATGAGAAATCTTGATGAAAAAGCTCTCATCTTGCTATGATGTTAGGCTCAAGGTTTCGTGACCGTTGATGAGCTAGAGAGACGGCTGTCCTGGACCTCTGGCCGTGCCATTGATGCACTCGAAACTTTGTTGAAAGTAAGTTTGCATGGCCATTTGAGTAGATTTCTGTCCTTTTTTCACTCCAAAAGAGTTTCGGTGATTGGGTTGCTTAGGCTTATAAACACCATCATCTTGCTGGGCGCAGGAAGGTTTTGCTATGATTGATGACGGACACAGAGATGGCAGACGTAGGTACTGGTTCCCTTGTGTATCATCCATATCTTCGTTGGGAGGAAATGACACCTAAAACGAGGGGATCGCTTTTCTCCACTTTTTCGGCTTTTAAGTTAAGAAGGTGGTCGAGAATTTGTTCCTTCCAAGATCCAAAGCGATGGGAAAAGAGGATTAAAATAAGTCTTTGTGTGGGACAAAATGGTTTCTGTTTTCACCTGCAACTCTTATAGCTTTGTCTGTAACTTCACATGTCAGCGTAAATACATACAATTTGGTTTCTATCTGGAGATGTTGAATACTGATTCGGTTACAATTACTCGGATAGTGCATGCCTCCAAGGTTTGGAGTAACTAGTTATTCTTCCGATCAGCGATTCTTCTCCTGAACGCGGTCCCTGTATCTCACCATGATTTTTAGCTTAATTTGGTTGCCCCTGGATGATTAAGGGTGCGTTTGGGAGTGGCTTTGCCAAGCCACTTTGGGCTAAAAAATGGTGTTTGGGAACTTATTTTGTAAACATACTTGGGGAAAAGTAAGCCTTTGCAAGGCTGAAAGCCCAAGGCAGCCATGGGGCTGCCTTGGGCATTCGGCCTTCTCGCAATGCTGAGGGAAGAAAAGACAAAAAAATTTCTTCTGCAAATGCCCTCATTAACATTTCGTTTTTCCGGTTTTGGCCGGCGAAGTTGCGCGGAGCTGCGAGAGGCCGGCGACGAGCTGGATGGAGGTCGGCATGAGGCCGATGTGGTCACGGCGACCGTCGGCGGCCGTCGTGTGACCTCGGCGACCCCTCGTGAGTCGCGTCGCCGCGATCGCGCAACCCTCGGCGACCAATGCGGGTTGCGGCAAGGTCGCGCGACCGCCGCAACTCCCGACGACGTTGCGACCCGGCGAGATCGGGTCACCGGAGGTCGCGGCGTCCCAAATCTGGACGGCGCGACCATCGGCGACCCAAATCGTGTGCAAATCTGGTCGCGCGATCCGGTTTGCGCGAGTAGATCGCGAGCCCCAGCCACCTTCCGAACGGAGGTTGTGGCGCGGTGGGTCGCGCACCGTTCGGCGAGGGTCGCCGCGGCCGGATCGCGCGATTTGGTCGCGATCGGGGTCGTCGCAACCCGATCGAGCGGCCCGACGACCTCCGCATGGATCTCGCGGCGCCAGGTCACGCGACCCTCGCCGCGACCTAGATCTCATGATCTAGGTGTTGCGACCCACGCGGACGGACCCGCGACCTCGTCGCGACCTCCGTGCGGAGGTCGCCGGCCGCTCGATCTGGTTGCGGCGACCCTCGCCGGACGCTTGCCCCTCGCCGGACCGCCTGCCCCTCGCCGGCGGTGACCAGCTAACTCTTTTTTTTTTTCCTTTTTTTAATAACAAAAGACTTTTGCACAGTTAATTTGTCCAAACACTGTTTTGTTTAAAGATACTTCATAATTGACTTTCACAAATACAATTTACCAAACACAATTTGCATTTTGAAAAATTCCTTTAGCTCAAGGATCTTTACATTTTTTCAAGGACTTTCCCCAAAAACCTTCCCAAACGCACCCTAAATTTGTCAATCTGTTCATCGTCGGGCCTTCCGGTTTCTTTCTTAGCCACAAGTTCCAACTCAGAGGACAAGGAAGAGCGCATCCATCCGACAAAACTTCCTAGTTCCACTTCAGCATCGCGCCATTAGCATGCCTTCAAGGCTTTCGGATATTCCGCGTGCAGATTCCATCTTTAGATGCGTGAATAAGGCGAACTTCTAAATTCTTCGATACGATTCTATCAAGGCGTCATCTCCATGGGTCACATGCATATTATATTTTATTTCTAATCAATATATAATATAATTTGTGAAATTTCATCGAAACCTTCATATTTTACCCGCTCGAGATAGGGGAAAAAATCGAGATAAATTATATTTTTTCCAGAGTGATATTGGAGGGGATGGAAAAGGAAAACTTCAAGGGACAAAATATCATTTAGCCGACCCCTTTTATTCTACGGCACATCGGGGATACTGAGTTAGCCTATAATTAGATACAGTGCCGTAAGACGTGTTAACTCAGTTGTGGGCCTTTCACCTACCCTTACTTACTCCAAACGCGAAAGGTTACTATACATGTATATTCAGTAGTAATTAGGACAAAGTCTTAATGTGGTGTTTATCTTTATCATCGTAAAGTCTCTTAATTATTTGTTTATTTTTGTCTTCCCAACAGAGAAGGAATACATGGATGATATTGCGGGGTCTCACCTAGGGCAGTTCTCTTGCATGTTTCTTCCCCTTTAGCCTTTTAAGGAATTAGCAGGTCCAAGGGGCAAAGTATCATTTAACCGTCCCTTTTATGCTTCGGTTCTCGAATCAAGCCAGACTACACAACTAAAGAACGGGTCGGGTCGGGTCGGGTCGGGGAAACAACTCGGCCGAGCCTAATGTGTCAACTACCCTTTTTCTCGTCTTGCCCCGACGGAAGATCAAATTCATGCGTTGAAGCGATTATCAGCGCTGACGAAGCCGCCAAATTCCAGGAATCGTCGTCATCTCCATCGACAACGCTAAAACTCTCTCTCTCTTCCCATCTATCCATCGCCCGCACGCCCGCATTCCAGAATCTCTCTCTCTCTCTCTCTCTCTCTCTCTGTCCGCGATGGCAATGGCTTCTTCGGCTTCTTCGGCTCCTTCGTCTCCAATCGCGCTGCTGCTCGCCTTCCTCGCCGCCGTCTCCGCCGTCGCGCCCCTCTCGCAGTCCGCGAAACTGCCGTTCCGCCCCGAGGACGCGCTCCCGCTGTTGCCGAGGCAGCTCTCGTGGCCGATCCTCAACCGCCTCCGCGGCCCCCTGGATCTCTTGCCCACCTTCGTCGGCTCCGCCTCGCCCTCCGCCAATGCCAGCTTGAACTGGAAGGGCGCCTGCTTCTACGACTCCACGGCCTGGATGGAGTTCCACAACAAGAGCGAGAGCGAATTCGGCGGGGGCACGCTCCACATCAAGGTCTGATTCTGGCGTTCTCTTCGCGGATTCGTGCGTGTTGTTGAACTCCGTGAGCGTGTTTTCGCTTGTTGTTGGGAATCGGAGCGCTGGAGATTGTTGATAGTTGAGGATGACTGAGTTAGGTTGCAAATGAATCCGAGTTGTCGCGAGCCACTTGAGCTCCGGTTGAATTTTGTTAGTTTTGACTCTATGATATGTATCGAACCAAGTGGAGTTGAATTCGATTTCGTGATGCTTTACTTGATTGGTTCGCATGTGATTGGACAGTAGACTTTCTGGTGATAACTATGTCTTCGACTGATTGAGGCCTTTGTGCTAATGAATTGCTTTTGGATAACCATCCAAGCTCTGGCCTAGCGGAATAGTGACTACCTTATCAGCTGAGTTCAGTATCCAGCCTTGAGTTTTGATCTTTGAATCGAGTTTGGACAAAAACCTTTATTGAGTTGACTCAGCTCTGACCATTCCCCGGATATTGGCTGTGCATCTCAATACAGTTGGTTGGGAAAAAGCATTTAATTTCTCTATTTGCCCGTTCAGGTTTCTCAGTTCAAGATATTACTGGAAAGTGAGGCTTTTCTTTTGTGGGCATTTGCTGCTTGCTTAGTTTTCTTCCCATTTTGATGTATCGTTGTGAGCCTTTAGACGTTTTGTTATTTGATCGCTGATTCAATTCTTTTCTAGTATCATAATCCATACAAATATTCAATTTTGTTATTTATGGCAAGGCATTTATGTCATGTTCCTAGGGACACGTGGTTGTTGCTCCATCCGTGATTTTAAATAGTGCTGCATATAACCTGTTATTATCTGTGTTGCGTCATGCTTTCAAGTGGTGACTGGTAATTATGAATTTTATGGGCACTAATTCAGGTCAACAAGGCTCACAGTTGGACATGCATGGATCTTTATGTCTTTGCAACTCCATACCGTGTGACGTGGGATTACTACTTCTTATCTCGGGAGCATACCCTTGAGTTTAAGGCTTGGGAAGGAAAAGCAGAGTATGAATATGTACGTGTGTACTCTCTTTAATAAGAGACTTAACATGTTCCTTGTCATGTTTTGTAGTCATTATTATCTGGATGAAAACATGGTCCCTTTTCTTCTGAAATCAGGTAAAAAGCAAGGGAGTTTCTATCTTCCTCATGGAAGCTGGGATGCTTGGAACAATTCAAGCTCTGTGGGATGTCTTCCCTTTGTTTACAAATACTGGCTGGGGTGAAAACTCTAACGTTGCCTTTCTCAAGAAGCACATGAGTGCTTCCTTTGAGGAACGCCCTGAACCCTGGGTGACAAACATAAGTACAGATGATATCCATTCTGGAGATTTCCTTGCAATTTCAAAAATCCGTGGGCGGTGGGGTGGCTTTGAGACATTGGAGAAGTGGGTCAGTGGTTCTTATGCTGGTCATTCTGCAGTTTGCTTGAGGGACTCTGAAGGAAAGCTGTGGGTTGGAGAATCAGGACATGAGAATGAAGAGGTAGGATCAAAAATTGGCTGGCCTGGTATATAAGGTGCTTCTATAGAAAAAGTATTGCATCTGATCTGTCCTTTACCCATCCTAATGGGAACATGCCTTCATTAGCATGATGCAATTGATTTGTGGTTCGGCTTAGAGTATTTCACTTTTGTTCATGCCAAATTCCTCATCAGCTGCCTTACCCAGTTATTCTGAGGATGAGAAAAGTCAAAAGCAGCAAATACTTGACCTGAGTGATCATTGTAAAAGGAGGAAAAGTGGTTGCAGAATTTTTGCCTAATTTACAGATATATTTGCGTTGCTGCATCCAATAATTTACTTTGTGTTTTCACTGTCCCATCTCACTATGCTGGTCTTTTCTTCTTAGTCTGTTCAATGGAAGCTCAGAGCACAAGAGACTTTTTTTTCGGGTTATTTGGATAGCCAGCCATTTGTATTTTCTGCTTCCTGCCTTCCAATGCTAAAATTTAACAGACCCGCTTTTCTCACAAGTGGCAGCATTTTTGTGTTGATATAAGACTCTATGCTGATGAGGAGTGAATCTGGGTGGATTTGCAAGTCCTTATGAGAATGCATCAATTTAATATAGACCTAAGAAAAAACTTGTGCATTGACGAACAGCAGCTTTCTAGTTTACCATTTGCAGTTGTCTGAGACATGATTCATAAAGCTCATGGTATTTCAAAGTTTCGCCAATTATAATGACTTTGAAGGACTTTTCCTTTGTTTTTTCCTCCTTTTAGGGTGAAGACATTATTGCGATGTTACCATGGGATGAATGGTGGGAGTTTGAGCTGAATAAGGATAACGCCAATCCCCATATTGCATTACTTCCCTTGCATCCTGACATACGGGCCAAGTTCAATGAATCTGCTGCATGGGAATATGCTTGGAGTATGGAAGGAAAACCGTATGGTTATCACAACATGATATTTAGCTGGATAGACACAATTGACGGGAACTATCCACCTCCCTTGGATGCTCATCTGGTATCCTTATTTAACTTTATTTCTGTTTCCATAGTTTATCCGAATAAATTAATAATCGTCAATAGGGTTATCTATAGGCTACCTTCCGGTCTATGCTCAGTTGAAAATGCAGATTCTTGTGCCTTTGAGACACCTAACTAGAAGTTCAGATTTACATACTGTGACATGTTATGCATTTTAAAAGGTCTCCTTTTCCGCTGGTTTAACTAGTGCAGTGACTATACAGGTTGCATCTGTTATGACAGTGTGGAATCAATTAAGGCCTTCTTATGCTGCGAACTTGTGGAACGAAGCCTTGAACTTGCGACTTGGAACTGAGGTATCATTAACAGTTTGTCGCTGCTGAGGAACTTTGGTTTAGAAAAATACTGTTTAATATTATGACTCCATAGGATCTTTATGTAGACTTGAACAGTTCACGAGGACATATCTCATGGATGAGTCAGATATGAGTATTCTTGAGTATTCATTTAATTTGAGTGAAATGGCTGCATTATTAAATCTTTTAACTTGTACGGCTAGGCTCCGCAATCCTCCTAGAATGTTCTCTAGTAAGGACTTATGTTATGGTGTCATTTAGTAGGAAGCCAATTAAGGTTTAACTTCTCTATGTCCATAGTTTGTTTTGCCTTGATGCTGGAGTGGAGACCGTGCATCATTTATCTGGTTGTAAACAGCACCATCCCTCTTCTCCCTGTCAGGTTAACAGTAGGCCTCTTCTTTCTAAAATCCTTTTCCTTCCTTGGGACTTTGCCATCTGGTTTATTGGGACTCTAATGACACGACGGATTAGCTCGGATTGAGATCCTAGAGAGAGTGGATTGTTGAGGACGAGAAATTCGGATGTACTTCATATATTTCTTTTTTGTTTGTTTTTCTTTGCAACAAAACGATGTGTTGTCCCATTAAAAATTATACATAATTCAGCTAAGCGAAAATGCTCCAACATCCAACTTTTCTTCAAGTAACTGATTTGCCTTGATTTCGATTCCTTAGTCAAGGAATAATGTCAAGTTTTGTGTTTCCTGGAATAAGAAGTGAAAATTAGGGACTTGAGGGAAATTGTAGGTGTGATTGGGCAAAAACTCATTTTTTGATGGTTTAAAGGACTAGAGCAAAAAGGAAAAAACCTTTACCAAAAAAAGAAAAAAAACTTTTAGAAGAAAAATGACTTAAACATATATGTCGGGTCCTTGAAGGCAACGACCTGTATCTCTGGTACTTCTCTGTATGCTTGATGAGATGTGCCAGATGAAGCGCAAAAAAGGCAGGTTGAGGATATGTCTATGAAAACATATACACACTTTGACAACTGAAGGGGATAAAAATTGTTATGTGAAATTCATCATATCCTTTCCCTTTTCCAGAAATAATCATTGACTTCATGCAGGGGCTGGATCTTCCAGATATTTTAGTGGAGACTGAAAAGCGTGGCTCATCCTTCGATGAACTGCTTGCGATCCCTGAGAAGGATGATTGGCTGTACAGTGATGGAAAGTCAACCTCTTGCATTGCCTTTGTTCTTGAAATGTACAAGGAGGCAGGATTGTTTGGTTCAATTGCCAACTCTATTCAAGTGACGGAATTCACGGTGAGGCCACCATGCACAATGTGCATCATCTTGTTTGAGTGGATTGTCATTTCATATTGGGTACCGGGAGTTAGGTTCTTTCATGACATGAATTCCATTTCTTTTCTTGGGGAGAAGAATAGTGAATCCAGTCATTTTACGTTGGGAGAAAGGAAAAACTAATTAATTGTATCAGTCCTATGAATTATGCATTTGATTAGAGATATCTCTCTTAGATGCTTCCAGTTTTCTGTTTCTGAAGTTCAAGTTCCTCATTTCGTCTTTCTTCACATGCGCAGATAAAAGATGCATATATGCTGCGGTTCTTTGAGAATAATTCAAGCCGTTTGCCGAAATGGTGCAACGATGCCGATGATGTCAAACTCCCCTTCTGTCAAATCCGAGGGAAGTACCGGATGGAACTACCAGGATACAATACCATGGACCCATACCCCCATATGAACGAGAGGTGTCCTTCCCTGCCTCCAAAATACCTCAGGCCAAGAAATTGCTAATGTAAGTTGGGATTTCGGATGGCATGTTATATTCTGTATCCTCAGATGGCTTCCGCCAGGTATTTTTTTGTTTCCTCAAAGGAATAGTTGATGTGCTAGTGGATAGGTACTGTGATGGTTGTAAATACGTGATTAGACAGTCGTGGAGGGAAAACTATTGGTCACCGGATGCAAGTCTTGTACGGCATGCTGTATATTGTACATCGTTTGTAGCTTTTCCCAGGAGTAATGTGCTTATTTATTCTTATTCTGACATGTAAAGACACATTTGACGTTGAAAAAGTCTACAGCAGGCAAAGTTGGCCGGCTAAATTGTAAAATTGGGTTATATTAAGTTTCATTTGCTTTGCGGAAAATATTAAAATATTTTTAAAAAAATCCGAGAAATGACTTCCTTTTCTGATGCTCGGCTGAGAGATGAAAATAAATTAGAAATTTTTTTCTATCATTTGATATAAAAAATTTGATTTGATTTTTTTAAATAGACATGCACTATTTGTGCATTAGTTTTTTGTCCATGGGTAGCTAGGAAACTGAGTACGGGCACTAGAGTGTCAAGTCCGACCACGTTGGACCTTGACTCGAGTGTTGAGAATGGGGCATGGGCACCGAGGTCTTGGGTCTTTAGCCTGGATAGACCCGAGCTTGAGCACTAAGGACTCAAGTTTGAGCATTGAGGACCTAGGCTCAAGTGTCGAGGACTAGAGCTCGTACTAAGGACTCAAGTTTGAGCATTGAGGACCTAGGCTCAAGTGCCGAGGACTAGAGCTCGTGCAATCAGGACTTAAGCATTGCCTTCGTTGACCCAACCTTGAGTGCTCGGACATTTGGGCTTCGGGCGCTACCTCAGTGGAAACAAGCATGGGCATTGGGGTTCCAAGCACAAGTATCAAGGGTTTTGAGCTTGGCCTTGATGGATTTGAGCACAGGTATCAAGGACCCAAGCATAGGCATTGTTAGGTCCCAAGCACAGGTGCCAGGTCTCGAGTACGAGCACTAGGGTCACTGGCTCAGCGTCAATGAATTCGAACTTGAGTGTCACAGACTTGATCTTGGATGCTAGGACCCTAGACTTAGCATTGGGGTTTTGTACCCAAGGGTAAAATTTTGAGTTCAAACGTGATAGTCAAATTGAAAATGACTTTTCGATTTTTGAAAGAAGAAATCATTTCTATAGCATAGGTTTTTGGTTGATCAGAAAAACATTTTCTTCAAATGAATTAAACTGTTTTTCTTTAAATGAATTAAACACTGGAAAATAAGGAAAACATTTTTTTAGGAAATGTTTTCCGCACATCCTAAGTGCCGCAAAATTGTATTTGCGTTTCTCCCTCCTATTTTCTTTTTTCAGGCAGGTAATAAATGGGGGTATCCGACAGTCCTAAACTAGCATTGACATCACATTCGAAGCTAGATCACGGAGATCTCCATTTAAATGCACAATTGCAAAAGTGGCCTCTCTGCTGGATCAATGTCCCGACACAATCACACTTCAAGCCAAACCTGTTTTTCGCCCATTCATTCCGTGTACAGCAGAGCACTAAAATGAGTCCTTAAAATTGAGTTAGGAACGCTAGAGGCTAATGCTGTGGATACAAACCAGGATTCATCCGAAGGAAAGATCTCTCATTCACCTAAACAAAACAACAGTAGTTACACCTGGTAATTTTAAGTCGAGATCTTCAAATTTCCATACATGAGTGCCTATCACCAGTGCCATCACTCAGCCTTGGCTGCGAAATGGTTGCCTCCGGTCGCAATTTTGTAGATATAAAATCCGGTCATCAGAGCACTGAACAGAGACGAATTGAAAAGTGCATTAGCTCAGGATAAATTACTTAGGCAAATGAGAACACTATGAAGTAGAGGAAAGCAGGCTTTAGCTAGATACGAAGCTACATAAAATATAAAACGGACAGACTGAATTCTTGGGTTAAGAGCAGCATGATTACAACTTAAAAACAAAAATACGGAACAGGTATCCAGTTTCCTATTCAACTGAATGAGCTGTCCGGCCGTTTCGAAAAACACTTGATAATATACAAGTAAAATTGCATAAATCAATTCAGTCATTAACTCCGTCAATGGTAGATACAAGATGAGCTAAAAGAATCATCCGTGAATTCTTAATTCAAGGAGGTGAGATGCAAAAATTTTATTCAAAAAAGTTCATATAATATAAAACATAATTAAAACAACAAAGGATTTGTGCACTGGAAGTTCTAAAACTTATTATGAAAATACAATTGAGTTTAAATCTAGGTGGCCCTCAGTCAAACCCAGAAGAGGGCCGGCAAACCTCACTTATGGGCCCAGCGACTCCTGCCGGCCATCCCCCACCCTTGTCAGCCCTTGCCAGCCATGGTGGGGTGGCTGCGGTGAGGGCTGTGCTAGCCCTTGCCGCCTGGTTCCAAACCCTTCTTTTTCTTCTTTCTTTAGTTAATTTTTAAATTTAGATTAAATAAAATTTGTATTAAAAATCAGATTTATACTAAAATGATGTTGTTTTAGCCATACCAAGAGAGAAAATACTTTAAAAAGCCATGTTATCGTCAGCCAAGATGGATGGAGTTAATGGATGCACCGATTGTACAAATTTAATAAGTTTTAGAATTTGATTGCATTTTTTGTAAGTTTTAGAACTTAATTGCACTTTCATAACAAGTTTAAGGACTTTCAATGCACATAACCACCAAAAAAAAAAAAGTTTTACATGAAATTTCCAAGATTATAGTACGTAATTACAGAAAATTGCACCAAACATCTTGTCCGGTCTACCCATGGACTCCAGTTCATACTATAAATTACTATTAAGCCATGATTGACTCCAGTAAGGAACTCTTTTTCCCCTAAAATGATAATGATAGCCTTACTAAGTGTATCATCAACATCTAAGAAGCACCTGCACAATTAACTAGAATTACAAAACCGTAGGAGGAGAAAGCTTTGAATAAGTTACAGCGTAACTATTTTTCTTTTGCTTAAACAAAAACATAATATCTTATCTATATGCAATGTTCAAAATAAGATATGACTTTCAATCTTCCAATGAATCCAATTCCTTCAGAGTAGTTATTTTCAAACTTCTATCAACCGATGTACAAGCATAAATTGGTAGGATGGATGCAATGCTTCATTAGCTTAACAACTCTCACTCTATTATTACCATTAGGGCACGCACATACACACAACCAGAGATAGATACTAAACATATTTATCATCATAAATAGCTTTTCTGTTTTCACTTCTTTGGAACTCTATAGTTTTGAGGTTTAAAAATTACCGACTACCAAAATAACTGTCCACCTATCAGTCTGATGAAAAGAATACCAAGAGAATTTATGAACTTCCTCTATAAGGCAGACAACCATGACCATGAATTGAGATTGATAGGAGATGAAGCAAATGATGCTCTCTGAAGGTCAAGACCATGTGAATCAGAGCAGATTAATCCGAGTATTTCATTTTCTCTATGGAGGACCATACAAATGAAGAAAAAAATAGAGGATAATTCTTCTTCTCATTTAAAATGATCAGCAGAATGGTATTCTTGGTACTGTGCATCTGATGATCAATCATCATTCATATTAAGTTATATTATAGGCAGAGCAGATCTCCACATTTCATCTTTTTTAATTAAAAAAATCCTCCTAGAACAGTCATTAGTTGTAAACTAGCAGTAGCAATTATCAGTGGAGGCGAGAATATCTAGATGAAATTCACTCTTATGTCCTAAAGGACGTTAAATCAGAAAGTATGCAAGCAACTGGTGTTGCAACTACATGGCGTGAGAGAGAAAACACAACTTGCTTATTCAGATGATATATAAGTTCTGTAACATCATGTATGGTTAGCAATGGAGGAAAAAGTTCTAGCTACCTTAATCCCGCAAGAAAACCCGCTGGCATGATTTTAGATGTCTCGAGGTAGCGCTGTCCCATGACGAAGGTAAGCACGGCAGCACAAACTGTCAAAGACACGATAGTAAGTCTGCTTTAACATCTATACAAAATGCTTAATCTACACACCGCTTTCACATATGTGCATGTCCACGTGTGTGATTTTAAATGACTTCATTCAGATGAAAAACTTATCCACAAACAAAAAGATAGAGACAACAATCATATTGTAGAGGTTCTCGACACATCCTCTCAGACTAAACCCTTCTACATGCATCGTAAGAAGTTGGGAAATATTCGAAAAACATAAATGACTAGCTTTATCTCGTTAAACAAACTGAAAGTTTGATGTCAGAATTAGATATGACCTCTTCTTCAGCAGGAACCCCAGAAAGCTAGCCATTTGTGATGACAACATATGCCATTCGCTAAATCTTATCCTCGGACACCACCAGCTTAACACGCAAGCATTTCACACCAACATCAAGCTATTCATGGATGGAAATTCCCTAGTTCTTGAAAACTAATTGTCCCTTTGGATTACCAACTCTGTTGATATAGTAACTGTGGCTTCATCGGGAACATTCCTGATCAGGATGCATCACGCACCCTTTTCTAGCCCCCATCACATGAGACTGCTGCCCAAAAACCAGAAATCACCAATTTCACAGAAAATAGAGCACTTAGAGAGTGCAGTGCGTTCTGCTTACAAGCGAGATTGCCATCGTTCATAAGCAACAGAAAAGAGAATGAGAGAAGTGGAAATGTCCAGAAAGACCAGAAGGACATAAATCATCCCTACGGCTTTGAGGCAGCATTAAATGATGGATGCAGATAATTCAATAACAGCAGTGACTAATGCAACAGCTAACCCACCGATCCATACTGACTAATGCACCGCAGTTAGATTGGATTCCAGTTTCTCCACCTTGCAAATCTCACTATCGAGTTGGTAACCACCTAAAACCAATCGATAGAAATCTTCCGTAGTCTCATTTCATCCGTTCACCTCCTACAACTCAACCTCTACGCGACGATTCCAAACGGTCTACCACTAATACGCCGACGAAATGCAGCATCGCACCACAGAAGCCAAAAAAAAACACAGAATCAAATCGAAAGCGAGCGAAAAGCGAACACGGCGATCCACTCGTGAACTGCCAAAACCGAAGGAAAGCATAAAAGAATTCCACGCGATTCCAGCTTCCAGAACCAATTCCACGCATCGACGAACTGCGGCGAACGCACTGAGGAGGACGGGGGGGAAGCTCACCGGTCTCGAGAACGAGAGCGACGTAGGAGTTCTTCCGTTTCCCGAAGGCCTTGAGGCTCAGGTAGCCGGCGACGAGGAGGATGAAGCCGGTGCCGACGCCGCCGGCGAGGGAGTTGACGCTCTTCTTCCTCAAGTACCCGATGACTCCTCCGATCACCAGGATGAGGCCGTACGGGATCGTGAAGCAGAAATCGTGCATCTTCTTCTCCTCTTCCTCACTCCGTGACGATCGTTTTCAACAGATCGAGAAGAGAGCCAACCAGATTCACGATCAGATCCTTCAAGTGAACTGTTTATCTTATATACATAATTCATTTTTCTTTTCGTTTTAACGATTTTCGGGTTGTTGAGAGCAGTTGAAAGCGGAGAAGGCGTGTGCCGACGTGCCGCCCTCGCGGGTCAACGCTGACTTCCGATTTCCTTCTTTCCCTTTCCGTCCGGGCCTTGAATGTTTCGCAATTGATCATTAACACCCCCCTCAGATTTATTTCTTCTTATTTTCGACATCGAAGACGTTTGAAATTTCGATTTCCAATTACGGATTCCCTTCTACGTTTGGAAAATGCAACAACATTAAATGATCTAAACCCGAAATTTCGAACCTAGAGGCCGGCGGCCCAGTCGCCGCCGCATTGTCATGCGGATCGCATGGCGGGCATGGCGTTGATGAGAATGTTAAACTAAGGCCTTTGCCTTTATACCGAATCGAATATTTTGACAAAATTGGCTTGAAGGGGTTACATGCTATATTCAATCTGCACACGAGCTATTCTCGACGATGCTCCTTTCCCATTCATACACACCGCATCTCTCGACGTCCTGCGGCGATACAGCGAGAGGGTTCGAAGAGCCCGTCCGGAGTGCACTTGAGATGATGAGCAGAAGGGTTTGACATGCGTGCTGTTCGTCCAGTCTCTCCAGATGTGTCCTCTCCGACGTCAAGTCCTTCCATGGCTGATGAAACGACCTGTACACAAAGTATGACCCATCGTAAGAGATGCAAGCAAGCAAAGTGGGGAAAAAATATGGCAGAAGGACGCGGAAGAACAAGCGACGTCTTTTGAGGTGAGACTGAGGTCGCTGAGATGGTCGTGACTCGTAAATTAATAGCCAGTCGGTTTACATCTATTCGTTCGACAACAAGGAATGTCGATTGTATGATAACCACTCGGGTTGACATGTATAAAGATGAACAGAAACCGCAAGACATCAAATAAAGCAAGAATTACCATCTCCAGGCAGGATTCGCTTCGAGAGGGCTGCTTATCTTCGCCAGTTGTGATGCGACAGGAGTACCATTGAGCAAGAGATCTGATTCAGTAACTGCATAAATTGCATTCAAGTATTTTAGCTTAGACTTGCTAGTCTGAGAATGAGAAATTCATTTTGATAAACAGTATTTCCCGCTCTGATAAACACAGTAGGTTAACCTACCTGCAACATCGCAGAAATCATATAGTATAAGGCAAAGTGCAGACACAACAGATGGAAGCTCTCTGCAATCCATGCCAAGAAGCTGTTGAAGGTACAAGATTGCAGCAGCTAACGCCTTTCCTGTTCCAGATGTATTTCCGTGTCTTCCTCTACTTGTTTCTTTGACAAATTGTAACAACGAATTTAGCATTTTCGGATCAGATCTTTCTGAATATCTTGCATCCGTATATGTGGATCTATCAGAGAGCTTCCCATGAATTACAGATGCCACCAACCAACGAAGAAGCTTTGATGCCAAAGAATCTTCACGTATTTCTTCCTCTGAGAGGATTGTTAAACAGACATGAGATTCTCGGGGATGAGGAATTTCGTTGGAGTCTGCTTTCAAGGCAACAGAGATTGCCCAAAGGACAAAATGCAAAAGCTTTTCTTCATCCTGTAAAGCAAATCAAAACGAGATGTCATCACACAGACTATCAATGACAAAGTACACATGAAGTCAACCTACCTAGATATAAAAGACATCAGTAAGCTACGGGACATGGAAAAGCACACAAGAAATTCATAACTGCAGACTTGAGATGCTAGTGCATTCTTTGGGTCACACCTCAAATATCTTTGTCCAACAAATTCAAAGAGTAATGAAAATGTTCATAACTGTCCAATGACAATTGACTGCACACACAAACACAGAGAGAGAGAGAAACAGAGAGAGAGAAACCATGTCCATAATTGATGGAGGTGGTGCATTCATTAGTATAGATCTGAGGCCAACTTCAGAACATGGGAATGCTTGGGTGCTGTCGCACAACTTGACGGCTTCATAAATGTGAAACAGACCCTCGATGGCAAGGGTAAAATGCGGCTGGAATATCTTTCTTTTCTGAGATATCTTCAGGGTCGTCACCAAAATCTGGAGGATCAAATCAATAACCAAAGCATTCTCGCTCATCAATTCTGCTTTGTCTGACAGAAACTTGAACAGATGAGAAGAAAGTTCAGAGAGCTGCTCGAGAGCATGTTTCTGCAACCACTCTGTAATATTTCTGGACGAGATAATATTACTGATGACCTGAACCCAAAAAAGTTTAAAGTTAAAGAAGCAAAAAACAAGAAAAATAAAGAAAATAAAAATAACTTTCTAGAAAAATGTCCTTGCAAGAAGAGAGAGATAAGGGGAAAAAAGAGAGAGGGGGGAGGGGGGGGGGGGGGGGGTGAATTTAATAACAATTCTAGGTTGCCTTAGTTTTACATTTTCGTAGATTATTCCAGGCCATACCCAGCTTAAAAAGGAAAAAAAAAAAGACAACAAGAATTGAGAATGGAGAGAGGCAGTGGGGGAGGTTGACAAGAGAGGATCTAAAGGGTAAGATTTTGTCTCTCTTATGATGCACAGACAGGCAGAGAAGAAATTTTATGCCCTGAACGGACCAGTTTTGTACCTCCAATAGACTGTACAGGAAACTATGAAAATTACTATCTGAAGGAAATAGATGTTAGGAGGAGTGACTACCTCTAATATCACCACCAATTGATCAAAGTAGAAACCCTTTTCATCTCCAGAAAGCATCTCATTGATATGAGGAAGGGCAGATGATAACCATGAAAACAAACCGCAGTGCTCCACCAGATGACAAGCCATCTTTCGCAATCTAACTGATTTTCTAACTATCTGCATGAGATGAAGATTTTGTTACTGCCATATCAATAACCCAATAAGAATTTTCAATGGCTCACCAAGAGAAAATAGACATATCCAATGACGCATTACTCGTTCACATTACCTGAAGAATGAGTTCTTTGGACTCATTATCTGAAAATGGAGAAGCATAAAGGCTCAGCAGATTCTCAAAATGGAGTTCCTTTGAAAACTGGGGCATCATCATCTACGCCAAGACCCTCATATATGAGTCGCAATATCCAAGTTCTTTCAGCTCGGAAATTGACAGAGCTACTCCACAAAAACTCATGGAACAGTGGTACAGACTACAGACAATTAAATGAAGCATAAGGTTACAACACTTCATCATAACATAAAAGCAATATGCACAAGAAAAACAACCTGCCTTTGAAGCCTGATCAGGAAAGAGCTAGAAATTCATCATTTACCTTCATATTTATCCTGGAAGAGCGCATCAAGAGCTTACTGAGTGTAGAATAATGATCATTTGATGAATTCAATAATATTAGAGATGCCTCTGCCGCAAAGATGGCAATAATAGAAGGAATTCTTTGCCAGGGTTCTTCAATCCCATTTTGTACATAGTTCAACAAGAGACGAAGCTGAACAATGTCCTTCTTCTTTTGGCACTTCTGAAAGATTATTTGAGCAATTGTTCAGAAAAACCTTTAGAATATATATCACCAAAAAGTAAGATCATATTAGTACAATAGTGACACGACAGAAGAACCACTATATATGTGCCTAGCTAATTAATGTCTCAGCATCCTCTTAATGGTTTAAGCGTGGGATGGTAACTAACTTATTTTAGTTTGGTCCCTGCCCAATTCAGCTAGATTTTCAGATCGAAAAAAAGTCATTGTTTGTTTTTGCATAGCAACAATTTTTTTTTTTTTTGGGGGGGGGGACCAAAACAGAAGACGTCTACTTCACTGTCACACTATCACAATAGCAAATTGAATTTTAAGGATAATGAGTGTAATGAGAGACAACTCATACAAAAGGAAATTGCCAGTACAAATTCAGAGATCGCAGCTGCAGACAAGATACTGTTACCTCTAAAGCTATCTTAAAACTGGCGAGAGTTTGATAAGCTAATTTCCTTATCCCATCATCAGGTGATGATAAGCAGGAAAAAGCAACAGCCAGCAACCCTAGACCAGCAAATTCCACAGGCTCAATGAAGCCTATTGGTAGAATATGAAGCGAGAATTGCAGAATGAAAACAGGATCATATCTTTGCTTCCTCTCAACAGCAGGTATATGGATCTGCATGCAAGTTAACCAACAGAAAGTTAGAGACGAAGATAGATTCATAACTAGCTGTCAAATAGTTAGCAAAAGGAGGAACCATGTCATGGAAAAGAAAAGGAACAGATGACAAATGTAATTGCAGACATACCACATCTTTAGAGTTATTAATCTGGACCTTGTTCGAGAAAGAAAGCTCTTCATGTGCGGCTCTATCATATGGAAAATCTAATACAGTCAATGCACATAACTTGGGATCAATAGGAAGATTTTCCCTAAATTGCAGTCTCCGGTATTCATCTGTTTCAGTATCGGTCATGACTTCAGATGACACCATTTGCTCCAAATCCCATACTTTCATCACTTTCAAGGCGGCACTTCCCCACAGGTAATTTGTGTCAGTAAGCTTTACCAACTCTGATCCACCACTACAGTCTATCTCTTGTAACAAGCTGAATAACTCAAGATCACCCTCACCTAGAGTCGCACCATAAGAATACAGAATAAGTGAATGCAGTTGTTTAAAATTTATGCCATCCTCATTTCCCAAATCAATTTCCATGCCACAGCCATTGAAACTAAAATGAATCAGAGTTCTGAGCAACTGGAGAACTTCAAGCCTCTTTACACTATGCTTGTTTGATTCTCCATCTTTTTTGCTGATATGGGAAACTCGATTGATGCGAGGAACAGCAACTGATCTAAGAATGCTGGACATGGGTCTCAAAAATGCTCCAAGCTGTAAAGAATGTGATAACTCAGGGACAGAGTGCAATATAGAGGTGAACTGAGAGTGAGCAAGTAGCAGCTGCAAATATGGTGCACATGAAAATTGCCCCTTGCACAGTAGAGTTAAAATATTCCTAAGTAAGTTCAAAGTTATGGGATCCTCAAACCTATAGAGAAGAGAGGTTCTTATCAACTGTCTCATGAAGGGAATGAACTTCAACTGAACAAGATAATCTTGCATCTCCATTATCAACTCAAAAATGCTTCTCAACATCAACTCTTCAAAATATTTATACAAAGATTCACATTCTCCGTTTTCCTCCTTTTCAGAAGAAGAATCTAAGCGGAACCGTTTAGCAATCTGTTCCCAAGAATTCACCAAAATGCACAAAAATCGCATCCTTGATGACTCCAAACCTGCTTTTATCGCCTGAGAGTTCTCATTTGAGTATTCTGGTGCTTTATTTGTCAAAGACAGTGAACAATTGTCGCTGGGAAACAACAACATCCTACATAACAATATCTTTGCCAAAGCTCCATTTATAAGATTCAAAATCTCTTCAACTGAATGAGAATTTAAATCCCTCAAATCACAACCTAGCATGTCATTACGTCTTTCAGAATCTGGAAAAACTGAATCAAATAGTTCCATTCGCTTCTTAATATTTAGTGAATCAGCATCCAAGACAAAGTGATACTGTAACATATGAACTGCTTTCCCAAGAGAACTGTTTTTCACAAAATTGAGGAGTTCATCTGCAGAAGATATTGTGAACTCACTGTATCCTTCCCGAAATACAGACTTGGACACAAAACTTTTCCATTCACAGAAACCGTTTAAGAGAATACTTGAGTAAAATAGAGGTATATATCTGAAATTCCAGTAGCACTGCTTCCCATATCTCAAAAAAATCGAATTCATGAATAACAAAGCAGTTGGCAGGAGCATCAGAAAGTGCTCATTTGAAAGACCTCTGAAATGGTTTTTATACTTCAGATTGCCCTCAGGAGTCAGAACACCTGAAAGCATGCACCCAAAGATTGACATATGCAGAGGACTCAACTGAGTAAGCAGAAATAAAACTTTAGCTCTCATCATACTCATCCCACTAATGCAATAAGAAACCATCTGCGCTGGAGTACTCACTATAACCCTCAAAAGTACAGAGCTCAGCGGATGTACATTAAGATGCTGCACAGATTTCAGTCGGCATGCGGCAGTAATAGCTTTCAGCAAACAAATATCAGCGACATCTGTTTCATAAAGACTGGAAAGTTCAATTACTTTCAAATAAATATCTTCAATGATATCAGCATTAAAATGTTGATCTCTAGTCCTCCATAATGAATCATATTGTGATCTTTTCTTGGTTTGCTGCTGCAAATATATACCAAGAGATTCGAAAGCATTGGCAGCAAAATGACATCCAATATAAACAATAGATTTCCGACAGGATTCAGAGATGGTCGTGTTTTTCATGTCAATTATATTGAACACAAACCAGACCAACTTGAGCACCTCAAATGGGGATATAAGATGATTCAAAGTATTCAGAGCATTATATGTTGGCAGAAGGGGTCTGAAGTTTTGTGTCTGAATGCACAGATTAAGCTCATTCTTGAACCCAACTAGAAGCCTATGTACCAGAGAGTCAAAACCCTTCATAAGTTGTCTAGTTGCGCCAGTTTCCACATTGATAAAGGAGGAGTGATTCTCAACTAAAGACAAGAAAAAAGCAGAAACTGTTTCTAGTAAACCAAAGCAACGGGAATCTATCTCAAGAGATCTTTTACTGGATAAATCAAAGGTCTTGACGAAATTTTCCAGAACATCGTCCCCGGCTAACATCTCATTGCAGCCCAACAGACAGGTCAAGGATGCCGTCAATGCAGGATGGGAGAAGATGCATCCAACTGCTTTTTGAACATAGTCTGGTAACAGGATAAGTTCATCCTTCTCTGGAAAACCACTATTAATTTTTGAATTCAATAGTTGAGACAAAATGTGATTTAGTAGAGTAGTGCAGATTTCAAAAGATTTTCTGAGTTGAACTGATGGCATGCTTCCTCTAGACAGTTGTAGCTGATGTATCCAGAACAGCACAAAGTGTATACAGGAAAGGAGGCACTCAAGGTTCACTTCAGAGGCTTTTTGCAGGAGCAACTTTTTCATTTTCGAAGAATTTGCTAAAGAAGGGTCATCAAAGCACAAAATTGCAGGAAACAGCACATGTAAAGGTGTCTGCCCCAACAAGAAACTAAAAGCAGCAGAAGAAGATTCACTTGCACCACTGCCACTGCCAGAATTCAGTTCTTCAGAATGAAAAGATTGACTACAAACCCCACCAGCATCGCCTTTTCTGCCTTCAGAACTGACATTGACTAGAACCGTTTTCACAGCTCTAATAACCATTTCAGGCCATAATCTGAAAATGTCTGCAAGCAGATTGTGTTCAAGAAAGAATAAGGATGTCAAAAATGACAAAGAAACTCCACTGATATCCTGTGCAATGGTTACAACGGCCGGAAAATGTTCTATGATCAGCCTCGGTGAAGCGCACATAATTGAGGAAGAAAACCTTTCAGTAATTCCAACTCTTTCAGTGGTCTGGCATCTCCTCAGAGATTTCTTCATTTTATCAAGTGTACCTAAAAAGGAACTATCTGCAGGCGTGGCCTTCTCATAACTTGCAAAAGAAAAACAACTTTGACCCCTCAGCATGCTCTCCGCAAAAAGCAGCAAACTCCTGGGTGGTCCCCATTCGGCTGGAATACCACCAGAACCATTTACCATGTTTGAGCAATTTTCATTGCTCCCAGACAGCAGTGACACAAGTACAGCAGACAGGCATCCTGCATCTACCTGTTCAAATTAAGAGCTCTGAGCAGACTAGAATGAGAAGTTTCACAACAACAAAGCAAAACACAAATTAGTACCTGTGTTTGCAATACATACTTCAACGTACTACAAACGTACAATGAAAGCATTGTCTTCTCACATGATGAAAAGGAACTTGACTCAGACTTGAGCACCCTCAAACACTTCTGAAGGATACATACAGCAAGAGGGCTGAAAGAAGGCGAAACATCTGCTAGAAAATAAAGAAGCATTGCATTAGGTATAAAGGATGAGCCAACCAGGTTCAAGTGAACCCAATTCACAGAGAAAGTAAAAGTAGAGGTGCACCTGCTTTTGAACGAACAACTTCATATACTCAAAATTGAGGATCAATATGATGTCCAGAAACATTGTCCTTATTGTGTATAAATAAAATCTGACTTTTGGAATTAAATTGTACATTAAACCTCATGACTTCTTCATGGTGGTATAACAAGATAAGCTAAGCCATTAAACACTAAACATACTTGGGGAAAGCATGATACTGATACAGTCAGCACAGGCAAATTTTATATGATCACAGTGAACGTAGCATATGTTTTACAACCTTCATCAACACATTCCAGTGAAACACTGCTTACGCAAACACAAAACATTTAAACATAGTGTAATTAGCAACCATGACAGCCAAAAAGTGGACATACATGTGAAAAAGAATTACCTGAATAATCCTTGAGGTCATTTGAGTTGTTGATAAGATTCCGGATGCTATCCCAATACTTGAATAAGTTATTTCCAACAGTAGAAATAGCATCAGCAAGGAAAGATATGACAGCTTGAGATAAATTTGGTAGAACTTTAGTTTGTTGGAGGACAAGTGAACACTTATCGTTGTAAAAACCAGGTAGAAACAAGAACCATGCATTAACCTCACACGGATTCCTATCAAACGCACCAGTGCTCGACATAGCTGCCACTGACAGATCATATGATTGATCCCGGATGCTACGAATTGGTGAATAGAGTAATAAGTACATAAAAGTCTGTAGATGCTTGTACATCAGCATTGGAATTTTCCGTGGCAATCCACTTCCAGGGGCCAATTTGATATACTCCTTCAGCAGGGTCAGCAACGAGTTCAGCAAGTTAGTTGGCAGCTCCAAAGCATCATGAAGAAGACCGACAAAGAACTCAAAGGACCCCTCCAACACTGTAGGCATCATATGCTGCAAGAAAAAAAATCGCATCAGTTGCAGAAGCAGTGACAGACATGACGCAGGTATAAACAATAGTACCAAACTAAAGGTTTCTCTGAAGCTGAGGTAGCATACATGTCCCGAGCAGTACACCACTTGCAATCAGAGTGCTGACTATGAGAATAATCAGGAACAAGACTAGTCATTGCATCACAACTTAGGAGGAAGATTTATATAGAAGGCAACAAGCAATATGTCAGACACATACGAGAAAAAGTAAGATAGAGCAGTTCCATTATGAATCAAGAGTAAAGAGCAGAGCACAAAGGGGTGCTAAACTACTTGAAGTTGAAGCTAGTCAACACCTCTAACGTGCTATACTCTATATAACAAAAGCTAAACTGCTATACATGGTAGATTGGCTCAGAAAATTAGGCAGAGCCTAAATGATCATGGTCAATTCAAAGCAGAAAATTAAAATCACAGTCTCCTGTGCAAGCTGTGAACCCCAGTCCATCAATGAATTTTCTAAAATCCATCATGTGATCATCAATTGAGATATCAAGTGCCAATAGCCATATGGGGTCATGGGAAAAATATCCAAAAAATCAAAAGATGTAAAAACCACTAACAAGAAATTGGTGCATTGTAGCCTTTCATGACGCATATTTTTCATATACCTCCATCACACATTTAGGTGATGATGTCTATTAAACTGATGATAAACTGAAAAATGCAATAATGCAGTATATGAAAATGCATGGAACGCCATAAGATTAACTTCTTCCACTGAGATGGTACAAAGAAATTACTGTGCAGAAAATATGTGATGTTCATTCATTAGCAGTAGGCCCACACCTGTTTTCCTTTTTATCATGGTGATCAATTAAGTCTTGTGCTCTTAGCCTATCTACAAATCTTCCAAAAAAGATCTATGCTTCCAAAGAAAAAATGCAGTATCAACTTACTAGATATATCTGGAGAGCATCAACAAGCCTGGAGTAGAAATATATCTCTGCCTCCTGCGTGGTAGAAACAAGCACCTGGGACTGGTCAAGCCCCCATATTTCAGCAAAAATATTTGCAAAACTATTTTCATCACCCAACTCGTCCCCCGTTTCCACATTTTTTTCACTTTTTCCAGACAAACCAGCTTCTGGACTAAGTGAAATCCCGCTCACAATGATATCTCCATCATCATGAACATTGTCCATCTTCAATTTCTTTACGCTGTTGCTTCCATGTATATCTGAATCTGGCATCCTCTTATTCTGGCCACTTTTTCCAGAGTTACTGCTCAGAGTAGAAAGTAGAGTCACCAAGACTTGGGGATCAGGGAGCAAGGTTCGGATTTCATTCCGTATTTCTTGCTTGAGAGATTCCCAAGTTTGCATGTCCCTATCACTAGCACAAGAACAATGGCTCAAAGCACCGACAAAGGAATCTAAGAGCTTAAGTGCCTCCAGAAGAAGCCTTAAAGTGCCATTCTTGACAAGAAAATCAGAGTGAAGCAAGCCCTTATTCATACCTGATCGGCAGTATGAATGAGGACATACAGATCTCATGACATTCTGCACGTCTACACTATTCAAAGAAGTTGAATCGGGAGATGCAGAATCAAGGAAACCAAAAGGAAAGCCAGAACCCACTGAAGAAACCACATCAGCTGCCAAAGAAGCAACAGAAAACCTGCAACAGTTGCCATTTAAAATATGGAATTGGTCCATTATTCAGTAACGAATGAAAGAGGGAAAAAAGGAAGTGGAAAAGCATAATTTAGCAGATACACTGCTCCACAGGGACCTACCATAGTGGTGATGAATGATCTTCCACATTGTAAGGGAACTCCTCCATGTATGCAGACCCAAACAACGGTCTTCCACGAACAAGAGCCAAAAGAAGGTCTCTGTGATTCTTGAGTTCTGCTGCTCTTAGTTTCTTCATGAGGCCCACCAGTCGTGTGGCATTACCTTTCAACATGCTCGTGCCTCTCTTCATATCAGGCATCAAACCATTGGAGGGATCCGTACAAACTATGAGTAGGATGCCATGAGCCAACTCTGCAGCGAGCCCTCCATTCTCCCTTCCAGAAATGCTGATGAGCTGCTCCAAGGTAATGCTTCCAAAAAGAACACTACGCAGGCCAGGGGGAACTAAGGATTCTTCAGTGAGAATCCTATCACGCAATGTGGATAGGACATGAACCACAATCTCGTTGTCGTCATTGCCAAGACCACGAAGGACACTAGAGTACATGTCCTTCTGTTGCAGGATCCACCTCAACAATCCGGGTTTCCCTACCTCCAAAAACGACATTGCAAACCCAATAAGTGAATTTCTGGTGGAATACTTCCTTTTGGCATCAATCTGCTTCTTCTTATACGCACAAAGCTTGTGAAAGCCCTGGCTTTTAAAATCAAACTTCTTCGCAACCTCAGAGGCTAAGTCGGGACCCCGCCGAACGATGGAAACCATAAGCTGAAGCGCAGAATTTTGGCGCTTGGATTCTTTGCTGTCCAGTTCCTTATAAATATCCCCCAACTTTTCATCAACAACCAACCTGGAAAACTTGTCAAGAGCCCTATGAACAAAGGTTCTGCTGGCATCACCCTGCCGATACTTTCCATCGGGATGACTCAGGATAGCAGAAATCAACTTAAAGACGTAGGAAATTCCGGGTTTCCCTTGACGAAGCTTCCAAGCTTCCAGAAGCTCAGTACACTTGGAAGAAGTCTGCACATACTTATGAAGCAACTGACCTCCATGACCACTTTTAAGCAACTTAACGAATTCTTTCGTGGCATCAGCGCACAACTTGATTTCCATCGAGGTAACATAATGAAGAAGTTCCTGCAATTTCGCTTCATAAGATACCTTAAGAACATCCTCAGCAACCTTTTCTCCACTAACCTCAAATTGTTCTTCATCCATCGTAACTGCATTCAGCAAAAAGCACCCAAAAAAGAAAGAAAAAAAATCAGCGAAAGCAACTTGTTTGCTACACACCACTTTCCGAGTGATAAAAAAAAAATGTTGTACAACAAAAACCAATCAAAAAGAAGAAGAAAAAAGGACCAGAAGCAATAGAGGATTCTTGTAGAATGAGCGCGCGCGTAACGCCCGAGACGTCCCAAAGAAAACCCAGGAAAGGAGATGGACAGAGACCAGAAGTTTAACCTGAGAAAGACACGGTGGCCACGTTTTCAGCTGAAGCGTGCGGAGTATACCATTAGAGTGGTGAAACGGGGCGAGGAAGAAGAGAGGAGAGAGACGAGACGAGACGAGACGATGAGGAAGGAGAGAGACTCGGCTTCGCTGCTCCGATCAACTCTCCGAGCTTCAAGCGCCGGGAAAGGGCGTAGAGAGAGAGAGAGAGAGAGAGAGAGGGCGCGGCGGTGACGGAGGTGGAGGTGGAGGTGGAGGTGGAAGAGGAGAGCAGCGTAGGAAGGGGAAGAAGAAAAAGAGGCTTGAGGCGGGGGAGCACGGCGGAGGGCAAATGTGTAATTCCAGTGAAAGGGTCGAGAACTTGCCTATATTTGAGTACTTTTTTTCATTTTTGGGCATCGAGTTAAAAAGCCCAATGATGACGTCATAATAATCCATGGAAGTGCACCTTCATTTCTCTGAAATAAAAAAAAAAATTAATTAATTACCCCCGTTCCATTCAAAACTCCCTCGCAAGAGAAAAAAAAAATACTAAAATCAAGCAGGAAAAAACCAGCAAAAAAAAACTATATTCGGTCGGAATTTAATTTCCTAATAATACGGCAATTTCATCGTAATTAACGGAAAGTATATTTACCTAAAAATCTCTGGTAGCGGGCCTGATATATATATACGGAAAATCTCAACTATAAAACGTCGCTCGCCAGCCCATCGGCCTCCTCCTCTCTCTGGACCCTCTCTGGGGATTAGGATCTCTCTCTCTCTCTCTCGAATCCTCGCCGTCCCTCCCTAGGGTTTCCTCCTCGTCGACCGCCCCTTCTCCGAGCCCTAGCCTCGCGCGGCAAAGGCCCCTCCCTCCCTCCGTCCCTCCCTCCGCCGCCATGATGCAGCAGCCGGTCCCCGGAGCCGTCCCCGACCAGCAGCAGCAGTACCAGCAGCAGCAGCAGCAGCAGTGGATGATGATGCAGCAGGCCGCCCAGCCCGTGCCCCCGCCGGTGGGCTGGACCCCGCAGCCGGTCCCGCCGCCCATGGCGGCCCAGTCTATGGCCGGCGGCGCGGCGGCCGAGATCAAGTCGCTCTGGATCGGCGACCTGCAGCCTCACATGGACGAGACCTATCTCCTCAACTGCTTCGCCCACTCCGGGGAGGTAACTATGGATCCCGTCGCCTTGATTTTGTCCCCGCTTGCCGGCTTCGAATGTCTCTCTGTTTTGCCCTTTGTGTGCTTTTGGGTTGAGGGCTTGTCTTATTGTTTGGTAGCTAGAGTCGTCTTCGAACTATTGCCGTACGTCTTGAGCTGAAAAATTAGGTCATGTGTTGGATTTTGAGGTTTCTGAGAGCTAGGCCGCGTTTTTAGTGCGAGAATGACAGCACGGTTCACTATGTCAATTCTCTATTGACGCGATTAACCCGGTCTGCTTTCATCGCTTTTATCTGTGAAATCCCGTACCGAATCAGAAATTTCAATGTGTGCTGTAGTTGAAAACAAATTGAAATCTGCCCGCTTTCATTTGTGATGACATTTTTTTTTCACACTTTCTGAACTTGCCGTCAGCTCTTATTTTGGGTTCTCATTCTCTGCATATTATGATATACTAGTATAGAATCTGTACTCGTATCTGCCTTCCCTACAATTTTTAAGTGGACATGGGAATATTGCTTCAGATTGATGGTGCGGTGACAGATGAATCTTGGACCTCTCTATCCTTTATCTAGCTGCTTAGATTTCTAGACATCCTTATTTCGGTCTCCACCATTCTCTTCGAGTTACTACGGCCATCTGATAGCTGTTTACTTAATTGGCTCTCTCAGGTTCTCTCAGCTAAGGTGATTAGAAATAAGCAGACTGCTCTGCCCGAGGGTTACGGTTTCATTGAATTTATGACCCGTGCGGCAGCAGAGAGAATTTTGCAGACGTATAATGGCACATTGATGCCAAATTCTGACCAGAATTTCCGACTGAACTGGGCTACACTTGGTCCTGGTGAGAGGCGTCAAGATGAGGGTCCTGACTATACAATTTTTGTTGGAGATCTGGCTGCTGATGTAACAGATCACATGCTACAGGAGACATTTAGAGCTCACTACCCAACTGTGAAAGGTGCCAAAATAGTTATCGACAGGACAACTGGCCGTTCTAAGGGCTATGGGTTTGTTAGGTTCGGTGATGAGACTGAACAGTTGCGGGCCATGACCGAAATGAATGGCATGTATTGTTCTTCACGCCCCATGAGGATTGGGCCTGCTGCTAACAAGAAGCCTATTGCTACCCAGCAATATCAGAGTGGTATGTATTATGGCCTGTATAGTTGCTGGTGTTGCTCGCGAAAAGTTACCTTATGCGCTGTTGTGGCTTATTGATTATGATGATAGCAGTTTGACATGTTTTATGATGATTTGCAATTTTACTTCAGAGTTTCACTTTGTTGAAGTTCTAAGCTGAATATGCTTGATGCATCTATTAGAGGTGAATTGTGTGAAAGGACTAGTCAACTTTGAAGATGAGAGGAATTTACATAATTTCCTCAGTGCTTACCTGTCTAAAATTGGGCGCATTTAATTATAGAAAACGTTCAAAAACTTATATAAAACTCATGTTCTCTTAAAGCAGGACGCCAAGAGGCTCTCATTTTGGAGGGCCTGGAACTGATTTCAGCTGAAATGATTCCACTTTAATGCGTGGCCTCATTTTAGGTCAGTTATTTTGTTTATGTCCTGAGTTCTATCAATTACCTAGTAGCATTTCCAATGCTACAGTTGGATTTACTTCACGCAATTGCTCACTAGGTTATCGGTCAATTTAAATTTTTTCCGCTTTTATGAAGTTAATACGATGGAGTACTCCCTTTAGATTATGGTATTCTACAATGCGGTGGCCTTCTTTTGTTTCTTTAACATAATGTTGTCTTTGACTATTCGTGTCACTAGGAATTTGGAGGAACAGTTTGTCTTTTTTAACTCGTCGTTACTTTTTCTTTGAGTCATTTGTTACTAGGACATTGAATTGGTGCATGAAAGGACTGCCGAAGATATTATGTGTGTGGACTAATTTTCCCATCAATTTGCTGTTTTGAAGTGGGATGATCCCTGTCTCTTTTAAGTTTATGACTTCTAATGCGCTTAAATATGAGGCATTTTAATTTATGGGAGCCCCTAACAAATTTCTTCTTTATAACATGTGCATGTGTGTGCATGTGCTTCCATTTATACATATGAGTTGCCTGTTTTCTGAAGTCTTACATGATCCATCTGAGGCTTCGTGAATAGCAAACTGGCTATACGTGTTTGTACTGATCAGAGAATTGCAAGATCATTGCTGTGATGGCAATATTTGGCTTAAGTTGAGTGCATGAATCTTTTTCTGTTTTGAATGTTTGCTTCCTGTGGTGTGGAAGTTCATGAGTAATCTCTCCTGGAAGATAATTTCATTGCCCAAGACTCTGAAACTTCTGTTTTGCCTAGCTAGATAGCATTGAATGTGTTATAGTGTGTATGATCATATTTACATGTCCGTTGCAGCATCTTACCAGAACAGTCAAGGAAACCAAGGGGAGAATGATCCAAATAATACAACTGTGGGTAGTCTATTTTTACTGTGAGATTTTTGACATACTACTTCGTTTTCTTGACTAATTGTCTTTTGGAGCTTAGATATTTGTTGGGGGTCTGGATCCGAGTGTATCAGATGACCTTTTGAGGCAAGTATTCAGTCAATATGGAGAGTTGCATCATGTGAAAATTCCACCTGGCAAACGTTGCGGTTTTGTTCAATTCACGAGCAGGTGATTAATTGGTTTATTTTGCCTCTTTTCCCCTCTGCATGTTTCACGTGAATTAATTTGTGTACTTACTCATTTCAGAGCTTGTGCTGAGCAAGCCTTGTTGATGTTGAATGGAACCCAGTTGGGAGGACAAAGCATTCGACTGTCATGGGGGCGGAGTCCCTCGAACAAGCAGGTAAGTGAGCTTTTTGGCTTCTTCAAAGAAGCAGGTTGATGGTGATAATGGATAGGGAAATGACAATGGATTTGTAATTCAGGCTCAGCCGGAGCAGGCACAGTGGAATGGCGGATATTATGGATATCCACAGGGATATGAAGCATATGGTTATGCCCCTCCTACCCAGGACCCTAATATGTTCTATGGAGGTTATGCTGGGTATAATTATCAGCAGCCCGTAACCTACCAGCAGCCACAGCAGGTAACTGCTTTGACAACCTTTGTGGCTTTTTTCTGAAGGTTCTTTGAAAGTTGGGGGTAAGGTTATGCTGATGGGGGTACTTGACAAGTTGGCAAGAATCATCAAAATAAGTTTATTGTTCTTTGGAATTATTCTTGTAGTAATAGGAATTACCTTCTTAACAGAAAGTAAATTGTACTTGACAAGTTGACAAGAATCAAAATAAGTTCATTGTTCTTTGGAATTATTCTTTTAGTAATACGAATTACGTTATCATCAGAAAGTAAATAGCACAGAAGTTATTTTCTATAGCATCTGTCCTTTTCATCACGTGTTGTGTTTGCATTGGTGCAGTGATGCTCCTCACATGATGGAAGTATGAGCTGGCGACGTACCACCCTGCTGCATTTTGGACTCCAGTTGTCTCGGATTTATGGCGGTGGTTGACCTATGGAGATGGTCTACTGCTATAATTTACTATGCATTTATGTTTTGTGCTTGTATGTTGGATTTTATGACCGTTGTTTTCTATGGATAAGTGTGCTAAGATGAGGCAGTTTACTGTTGACATATTCCCGATAGTAATGTTTATTGCTTACAGATTATTGTGCAATTTCTTTGCCTGGTTTTGGCTTTCTTTCATAAATTATGTGATGGAAGCGTTATTATTCTTTCTCGGGTTGCAAAGTGGTGCAAATTTGGGTTTTGACTAGTCGGACTAAAATCAAAATCGGGCATGGCGATTGTTTTCTTTTCCGGACTTGGTGTTGACCCATTTACGCGCTGAATCTCGGTACGATCATGTGGGTCCTAAGCAGAGATCACTCGTTCCCAGTCTATATCTCTTGTAATGGTTTCTCGGTGTCGATATCCATTGCTACATAGATCTTTCATCAAGTCTTGTAGCCTTGTAATGAAATTTTTCAAGCTGACTAGTTTAGTCGAAACTGTCTCTCAATTTCTGTCTATTGCCGCACCATGTTTTCTCTGTTGTTACGTGAGGGCAAGCAGCGTTACCCGTGAAACGTGACTTTTTGACATTCGACCGGTACCGTTCAACCAGCTTAACTTGGTCGTATTGACTGGGCGTTTGCGTATAGGGCAGCAGCGAAGATGAACAACTGAAGTGCATGCGACCATGGCAACAAGTGATTCGTACGAGATTGGCCGTCTAGTAGTCGATCTGAATTCTCCACTTCGTAAGCTAAATAATCCATTAAACCATGGTCCTAGGCTCTCCACGATAAAGAACAATTATTGAACATAAAAATTTGCTTTGAGATAGTTGGACAGCCAACCAAAAAAACTGCGAGACTCAACAGACGAAAGGACAGAGCTTCGACTAGGACTTACGAGCTCAAGAAAGTCGTGTGCTAGGAAAAGCTGCCTCCAATTTTCACCAGGTTGATTTCTCTACATCTTTGACCAGCGCTTTCAAGATATATTGCAGAATTAAGTGAATAAAGTCTAAAAAGCTTCAATACCTAAATCTAGACCTAATGAAAGTTAGAAGTACACGATTACTAAAGCTGTTATTTTGACAAGTCACTGGTTACCACCAAGTGTCTCTCATCTCCTGTCAGCTCAATTTCAATTGTTCTTGAAAGATCGATCTCCAGGCATCTCGCTCTTCATTGCATTTTCCTGCAAAGCCTTGCAAAATGATAACTTCTCAATTTGGGCTGCCATGAAAGTTGAAGTCAAAAAAAAGATTGCTACTTACTCTTTGGAAAATAATTTTACCTGCAACAGCTCGGTCATTTTGCCAGTTCTGCTGCTATCCAGATGCGGAGGCATGCTGCCAAGGTGGGGGTTGATACTGGGTTGCACAGCTTGTAAAGGCTCGATGTAAAGAGGCTGATCATCGTCGCTATCTTCGTCTTCTGGAGTACTGCCAGATTTATCACCTGACTTGCTGCTTTCGTTTTGTTCGGCCTCTACTTGTGAAGGTTCATGAATTCTCTTGATGACCTCTGTCACTAGATTCTCAAAAGGCATACCAGGAGTCCCCGTTGACTTGGTCTCTACGTCATGCAACACCCCATCTGGGTATTGAGAATCAATACCAGTTTCACTTTGTACATGTGCCATACTTCTTGGCACTTCCTTGTTGGATGCAGATCCATTTAAAGGAGAAAAGGTTTGGACAGAAACAGGTGCCATGTGCTTACCTATTGAAGCCGCAGAAGCTTGGTTGGTAACAGGCAAACCATTTCCAGGAGTACCAAGAGGTGGAAGTACCACAGGCACCACATTGCCTCTCACTGTCACTGGACGAATAGGCTGAGCTGTTCCGGGAGCTACCTGTCTACCTTTCAAGACAGCCGAGCCAGGAGGCGATGCCACTAGACTGGTGGTTCCATTCCTCTCTCTTGAGCGAGAGCCAGAGACCTGCATCTGCATATAATTCTCACTCTGAAGAGGAATCTCATTTCTTTTGATCATTTGGATGTTTGGTGCCACATCGTTTTCTGCAGAAACTGGTACATATCGCCCCGGCTTGAACACAACGCCTCTTAAAGTAGTATCAGAGTTGCCAACCCTAACCGCAAGCAGATAACCACCATCAAATGCCGCTTCGATGACACCAGAAACCAACTGTCCTATTGAGATGTTGTTTGAACTGTTGGTTGCATCTACTTGCCGGGGTTGGTTTCCATTCACAAATTTATATGCAGGAGGGACATGCATATTTGGTCCACGATTTATGTTCTGATCCCTCAGCGCACGGGCATGCTCTGCAAAGATTGGGCTATCATCTGGCATGGGATACTTTCGTGGACGACCACGTTTGCGCTTCAAAGGGGCACTGGCTGAAGCATCGGAGTTGATTCCTTGACTGGCTTGGTTCATCTTGTCAACTTCCAGCATATATTCTTACACCAACAGAAAGATCCTTTTACTTCTGCCAACAGAAGAGTAGCTGTTTTGAGATATTATGACAAAGCCACACCAACAATGGGACAACTGATTCTCCCCAAACAAACAGTTCATAGAAACTAATGAGTGTGCTGCCTCGACTTTCAACCTCTAATCAATTTATGGGGAAATATACGCCGGATGTTGTTACCGATCAATTATTGTGATAAGCACATTATGCTAGAAAATATTTATATCTTAGTAACTCGACAAAGATTGCCAAAAAGTTGCCAATACCTATATTCAAGCTCAGTCTTTTTAGGGGGAAACTGCAAACTCCTAGACAAACTTAAACTTCAGCATGTATCATACATCAAATTCCCACAATGACTAGAAGAAAGAGAGTGAAGAACTCCCTCTAAAATATTTCAGTCACAGTTTACCAAATAAAAATCTCTTAACTGGTAAAGACAAACAAGCAGTTCACTATGAGCTCCTCACCAGCTGCTAGCATATTAGAACAAAAATACATAAAAGTTCTAGACTCATGACAGAAAAACCTATGAAGGGACGTCACTTTCTCTTTGGATGGGAAAAGGTTGACTTAGAAGTTTTATCCGACAATGCAAAGTCAGTTTCTTCTTCGTGATTAACAAACCAACTTAAACAACAGACATAAAACAAATAGCTATGGTCTGCCTTCCCAAAAATAAGGGAACTCAAATTCACAAGACATTGGCACCACTTGCTGCTAAGACTGAATTTCATCAAGAAGAAATAACACAAATTCATTATGATGGTGTATTTCCAACAAGTGAACTACCCCAATTTGCAAATACAAAAAATGGGTGCACAAGCGAAGTTATTGCTTTAAATTACCGAATCGAAGGGTAGCATGACTCTAAAACTCTCTTTACATCAACACGAGATAATTAGGCAACACGTAGGTACGCCCTCCCACAGAATTATGCGTGTAACAAAAATTGCCGGACATTAAAGGAATGCGATCAACGCTATCAACACCGAGGTCTATGCAAAAAGTTAAAGAGCCATAACATCCGAGCGCCGACGGTCGAAGAGACAGCAACATTGACCGAGCCCGAGGAATCTCAAATGTTTCCCCTTTTACTCCTAAAATCAACCAATGCCTAAATCTAAGACCTAAAATAGTCAAACTGCCCAAAATAAAAATGCAGCAAAACTCAAAGACAGATAGCAAAAACGAAACATAGATACAAACCACTCGACATAAGATTCTTCGGGTTAAATCGACGGACCAACGGTCACGTGCGCACTCATTCGCACATGCACACGTGAACAGTGCCGAGTTCTTCCACGATTCGATATATATATATATATACACAAATACATATTTCGGCGAGAAATTTTGCACAGTAGCCGCCATCAAACGACCAGCGACCTACCTTCACTGTCTACCTCAACAGCCACCGCCCGATATCTTGTCCGGCTCGGGCCTACCGAAGACGCTCATCGGCGCGCGGCTCGCGATCTCGGGCGCGCGCGCACCGCATCGAGGTTGGCCGCCGGCGATCTGGACCGCCGGATGCGGCGCTCCGCCGTCGCGAGGAGGAGGAGGAGGAGGAGGAGGAGGGGCTAATGGGGAGGAGGAGGAGGAGGGAGGAACCGATTGGGAATCGAAACCCTAGCTGGAGGAGGAAGAGGAAGACTATCTCTCTCCCCGTGTTTTGGCTATTTTTTGGGTTGTTTTAAGATGGATTTTAAAGCAAATCCCTTCTCTCTTCCCTCTTTTCTTTTTTAATAGGAATATTAGTATTTTCTTTTCTGGAAATTGCCGAATACCGGATTACGTCGTAAATTCAATATCTTTATTTTTGTCTGATTTTACACCGATTTTATTATATTTATATATTTTTATATGTATTAATCAGCAAAGTAATGAAAAAAAAAAATGCGCCATGTTACGTTATTTGCCTGAATATTCTTTATATACCCAGAAATGATTCTGTTTCCAATGGATTTTATGCCTTCCTTCTTTCCAAAATTCCATCAATAATGTATTTTTAGTTAGATTAAATTGAGTATAAGTAAGTAAATGACCAAATTCTATATAAAAACCTTCAAATTTTACGTCATGCGTTATTTAATTTATTAATCTCGTGCGTTCTGCTTCCCTTTTGTATTCTCTCCCTTTTTGACTATTTCAACCGTTCTACGGTGGATTCCGACCACACAAAAAACAAAAACAAAAAACAAAAAATAAACGATCCTTCGATAGATGAGAATCTCCTCATTCTCTAATAATCAAATACATTATCGTGTCACTTTATATTTAGTGGTCAAGTGGTGTTCGCATTGATTTTCATGCATCTTAAGTAATTCACATCTCGAGAATATGCACTCAACAAAATTTTAACTCAAAATAACAATAAGATGAATAAATTGTCTCCCCATTTAATTATTCCCGTAAGCTCAATCAAGCCATTTATATTCCTTTCATTCTTTGTCACCGTGTAATTTTGAATATCTAGAAAAGCAAATTTCTAAATTAATTAGAGTTAAAAAAATTTCACCGATAACATTTTCAAACTAACAGTAAAATATACTTCTCAATAGACATAATTCGAGATGGAAATCTCGTTTAGTGAGTCCTAATATCCCCCAACATCACTTGCTTGTTAACTATTAAAATAAAATAAGTTGGAACTTATTTATTAGGTTTGTTTATGATATGATGACAAGACGAATTTCTATCGAATGCACAAACTTTGAAAGTGACTTAGTGCCAAACGACACGATGAATTGGTCCCAATAGACCAAGCCTTAGCATCCCCACATTGGTCGAAATTATTTACATTGCTATATGGTGGCAGATTTTTGCCGTGTCTCACCAGCCACCATAGAAAATAAATTATAGAAAATAAAAAGAACTGGAGCTTGCCTTGCCTTGCCTTGCCTACCTAGCCTTTAAAAATTACTCGATCAAACGAAGGACAAAAGAACAGGACAAGTTCCACAGGTGTGATGATCAGACGGACAACACGAGAGCGACGAAGGACCGCGCACGGTGCACTGACATTGACTTGGGCCAGATCGAAAGATTTCTTGGCCCACAACAGCCATAGGGTTTGTCAATTATGGTCCCAAGTACAACCTCTTTCTTATCGGCCTGAAAAGAAGAACATTTTCCCCACCTGCACGTACGGTTCGGCAGCAAATTCTTCAATCCACCCCCTCCCCCCACCGGCCAAAATTTTAAAAAATCATCTTCTTCCTTTTTTCTAGGCCAGACTCGAATTTGTTTCATCTTCAAAATCCGCGATTTGCACGTTCATAAACAATACATGTCCTTACTGGGAATTCATCACGAGACAAATCCTGCTTTAAAATTCGGTATAAAGGGCCTTTTGCTCGTTTGTTAATTTGGTCTGTACTAAATTGTCTCCTTTAGCTGCAGTGCCATTCATCTGGAGAAACTAATAAAAAACATATAGGGGCCTTCCAACTGACCCAGTAAGGAAACTATAAATAACCCCGTACGGGCAACGACAATGAAAATCCAAGACACTTGTTTTCACCCAGTCCGAACGTCAAAGCAAGAATAAGAATTCCCATCCTTCGTTCAACGGCTAAAAACTCCCATCTTTCTGCAACAGTAGCCGTCTGGAGGCTTGCTTATGCTTACATACCAACATCCATATATGACATCCTTTGAAAACTCGACACCCACACGTCGCGTGTTCTTCACTGGGAACATTCGTTTCTCAATTTCCATCCCACTTCCACATCATTCCGATGGCACCAGTAATCTTTTGATTCAATAATATTAGGAGATCAGTGCAAGAAAACTCATTTTCAAGTGAATCTCAAAACTGCATTTGCGTTTTCTATTTTTTTAACCCTTCAAAGGGTTACAGCAACACTAACATATTCGCGGTGCTTTATTCCAGGAGTTGATAGTACACGCTTCCTAGTCTAAAATGATACAAAGTTGAATTGAAAAGAAATTCACCTAGGAAACTGAATTATTCCTAGTAGCAGCATTCGATGAACGAGGCCTCTGCGACTCGGGAAGGTGTTTCACATACATGTCGTGGATCATTTCCACATACTCATCGATATGATCAGCAGTCCACTCATCAGTTTTGATTGGGGGAAGGAACTTTACAGTAAGAGGTGCGGGGCGAACATGTAAACTGCCCTTTCTCCATGCTAGATGGGTCCCAGTCAAGACTACAGGCACTACCGGGCGTCGTGATTGCAAGGCCAAGTGTACAAAACCCTGAACAAACATGATGCATGCCCATGAACAAGAGCAATGACGAATCACAATGCAGCTTAGGACTGCATCTTAGGAATGAATCTGTTATTAAAAAAAAAAAAAAATGGGCTAAAAGCAATGTGCTTTAACTGTTTCAGGCAGTCCAACCACACTGCAACTTCTTATTTCTAAATTTCGTGACGAGTTCAGTAAGAGGTTTAAATTTTAGCTGATGAAGTAAGGGACTTGCCTTCTTAAAAGGAAGCAGTCGTCCATTCTTTGACCTGGTGCCCTCGGGGAATATGATCAGAGACAGATTGTTTTTAACCACAGCATGAGCTGCCTGTGCAATTTGCACCATTGACTTGTTAGAAACACATAAAAAACTCAGCCAAACAATGCAGAGGAAGACACTTACTTCCCTCATCGACTCGATGGCTGCAGTGGGGTTGGAACGATCTATGCGGAGATGATTGGCCAATGCATAAAGCTGTCCAAAAAGTGGGTACCAGATAATCTGCACGGATGATTTTTCATTTGAAGTTAAGATTTTGAAATCGATCAATAAAATAGAGGTGCACATAATTATCATATCTCAATGTTGGACACATGACAAATGCTGTTGAGACAAGTATGAATCATTATAATCTATAGACATGGAATATAGTGCCTCGCCTAATGATAGACATATAAATCCCAAGAGCTAATGCAATGAGAGTAAGATGAAGGACCACAGTTACAGGATCCTAAACCATTTTTTTTTTATATGCTTTGTAAGAAAACTCATGAGTATCATTGCTCCTTGCATTGCAGTCAGCATGATGCTTCTTATCCCTGACATGTATTACCAACAGATTACACTAGGGGTTTTACCTCCTTTTTTGCAATACCAACAGTGCCTGTCGGAGTCAACCACATTATAAGGAAAATATCGATTGGGGATGCATGATTGCAAATATAGATGGCCTTCTCATCAGCATATTCCAACCCTTCAAACTTTATTGGATTTCCCAAGATCCACATCTGGAACGCATACATAAACTCCACTTCAAATGCATAATCAAAACCATTATCGCAAAGAAAAAAGAGAAACACTTCAAAGAGCCACAAATCTTGGCAGCACTGTAGAATAATAACTAGCTATCAACGAAGTAATCGCATTCAGTTGCAGTATCCTCCATTTCTTTGTCTTAAATTGCTAAAGAAAATAACTATATCTGCTGCTGATGGCCCCAAGGAGAATAACAGTTTCAGCATGAGCGGAAACTCAGACTCGTCAACTCAACAAACAATGATAAGGAATTAAGGATCACATTTTCTCCTCAGATGTCAATCCATGTACCGCCAAATATTAATTACATAAACCCTTCTAATAAGATTCACATAACTAATTGTGTATTCTGGCAATTTGCTACAAGGCCAACAATTTGAAGTAATTGAGAGACTTTAACCAAATAGCAGCATAGATGAAGTACTATCACTTGTAATGTTGAAGTAACTTATGAAACCAAAAGTAGCTTACCAGCAGCCTGCCAGTTACGTGCCCATAAATATTTCCTTGCCTTATTCTTTCATAGGGCCACGGGATCAAAACAACCATGATCAATGCCCAAATGAAAGTCGTAACCATCATCGACAAGAAGCACGTCACTATTCTGATCCAAGATATCAACTCGGAAAACCACCCATCGTCATCAACATATCCATCAGTCCTTGGCCGATATCCCACCTCTTCTTTCGCTGAGGCTTTTGATGAAACTCCAAAAGTGTCTATGGAGCTCGCATTCAAAAAGCTCTGCAGATTTCTGTTCCTCAGGAAAGAGCTGGCGCCACTACTTTGCATTCTCTTGGGGCGTTCTAAAATGAAGTGGAAAAGTGCATGCTGCGACCGTATTGTATATTATAGCAGAATTAGAAACGGAATATCAGCAAATCACGAAAGATGAACTATGGTGAAAGCAGGATTAGTCAACCAACCAAGAAATTATCAGGTACCATCACAATAAGAACTATGCACAATTTCTGTGCCTCCCATTCAGTTGCAGAGAATTGGAAGAACCGTGAAAAAAAGGTTTATTCATCAGTTCTACGCGAAACCAGCTGATCGTTTCAACTGCATTCATAGTCAAACTTCAAATTAACCGTCCCGCAACTCATTCTTCCACAATTCGTCGAAGACAAAAGAGCTTGAAGAGCGTCAAAGTCCGGTCGACGATCGAAGCCACTCAACAGTCTGCTCAGTAATCTACTTGAGCACCGAATTTTGAAGTAAAACTCAATTTCACTCCTCAGAGATTATTTGAAAATGGGGGGGAAAAAAACAGCGACGAGAAACTGAACACCCTATGAAGTAGAAAACGAAGTCTTGACGAGACGAACGTCGCCACTCAGCTCGCTTCCTCGGAAACCAAAACAAACCCATGTATCAAAACCAAGACTTGATGACTGTTGGAGACAGAGAGAGGGGAGGCTATGACATTCTTACCCGAAGCACGGTCGCCGTCTCGCCAAGAACTGCCGAGGAGGTGCCAAGTCAAAGAGCCCCGAGAGAGAGAGAGAGAGACAGAGAGAACTTGAAGCAGGAAGACGAAAATCGGACAGGTGGAGCAGTCCGACAAGGATTTCAAAGGGATGGAAGGGGGAGATTTTGTGGAGTTGAGCGAAAGGGAAAGAATGCAGAAAATTACAAAGCTTGGTAGGCTGGTAGCTACTGCGACCATTGGTCGTTTTGGTCTCCGCGGCGTGGAATTTTGCGAGTCCCGCGTCCCTATTCGCGATGGGTTCGTTTCGAGAAAATGCGGTGCACGTTTCTTCCTCGGAGGAGGCCCAAATTATGCGCGAGGAAACACAGGGTGTGAGGATGCCCTTTTTTTCTTCTAGGGATGAGGAGATAATGTGTTCCTGAAATTTGTAATTTATTCAATGCGATCTTTAAACTATAATTCAATATGTAATATGATCTCAAAACTTTAAATTTGATACATATTTAATTTGATCCTTAAAATATATGAAAATGTCTAATATTATCCTTCTAATAATTCAAGTTCAAATACAACAACATTTTCATATGATTTGGGAATTAAATTGAATATATACCAAAAGATTAATTATTAGATTGAACAAATTAAAAGTTCAAGAATTATCTTGCATATTAGGCTACGATTCATTGATAACACCGAAGAAATTAAAAATTCAGGATTTGCAATAGATATTGGGCAAAAGTTTATAGACCATTTGTATTATTTTCCCTTTATTTGAAATTGAAGTCATGGATAATTCGAAATTCCCCTGATAAGCATTGATAATAAAGAAGATGTGCATTTTTTGGGATCCAAAGTTGTGTTAACTCCAACTTTTGATCCTCGAAAGAAATGTTTTAAAATAAAGATATGCTCAATAAATATTAACCGGATTTTAAAGCGTACGAATCACGAGAATATTTACAAGATTTTTCATTGAGTTGTAAAACAAGCACTCGGATGTGCTTGTCTCTGAAAAGTTCGTGAAGAAAAGAGAGAACAATAGCTGAGGAATAGACTCTACTGATCATCAACGAAGAGGTGAAGGGTTAAAACCTGCGGAAAAGCGCTAGGTATATTAAGTGTATTTCATGGGTGGTGGTCCTCCCGCTTAAGTGTCATTACTTGGGAGTTCTGGCGCGTTATCGATCTCACTCCAAGCCGATTCCTCCGACACCAAAAAAAAAAAAAAAAAAAGCTGAGAAATCGCTTCTCTCTCTTCTAAGATAACGACGTCCATAAGGCTAGGCATTGCTTAATCACACATGGACTTATCAATCAGAGTATGTTATTGCAATAAAGCCTAACCAGACTTCATTATCTTCAGCCAGAAAAATTGATGGCGCAATATAGGGACACAAAACAAGTGCATATGAAAAAAAGAAGCATAAGACAAAAAAAAGTTTTCATTCATGCTAACTAACTTTGACTTATTCGATCAAAACACATCCGCTATCACATGAAAAACGTGACGACCAAGCGAGCAACGTTCGTTCGCCTAGGACGGTCTTTTCCCTCAACAGATTTCTCGAAAGGATTAGGACAGAAAGCGAATCGTGGACCGTAAGGAAAGAGCATCGAAAAGTTCACATTGTGATGTGGGCCCAAGACGAGACTATGTAGCTAGCCAATGGCCACAAAGCTTTCATTAAAAATAGAGAAAGAAGTGTTTTTGGTGGCTGGCGATGATTGATCCAGCATTTGACTATTCCCAAAGATAAGGACACTTCAAATTCGTGGCCCGTATAAATTTACCAGTTGATTCCAAATAAAAAATGAAACGCCCGCCGAAGACGGAGGCGCTTCTGGTCTGTTTTCGTGGATCGGGATGGAGCATCTAGTCAAACTCATCTCACCAAAAATTAAAGAAACGTCGAAATGACCAAAAGTTATTGAATGAGACTTCCGTTCTCCAACTAACCTTTATTTTTTTTAAGATTATTGACACCCAAAAAAGACCAACATTTTAGCTGTAATCAAGGAACATCAAACTTGATTGATGAGAGTAGCGATCAGTGAAAATAAAAGTTATTGATGAACAAAACAATCGACAACTCTATAATGAAGTCGATGATAACAAACATCCATTATCGACAAAAATCAAAACTTGTCGATAATGAAGTCCTTGCATCGTCATTTAACTGTAAAGTAGAGAAACTTTTGGATATGTAACTTTATAAAAGATTGCAGAGTCATTTCTTATAATTGCATGTGTGATTAGTAAGATATTTATTTTATCAAATTCAGTAACCTTTGTAAGTAATTGCCGTATATAACCATCGATAAAGGGTTATAAATATTGTAAGTGTATTCTTTGTAAATCCCCTCCGGTCAATCAAAAAACTCAACGTTCTCTCAAATCTATCTTTATCTTTATTCTTTATTCTTTATTTTTTTATTTTTTTTGCAATTGGCATGGCTGATCATGATTACGTCCAATCTCAATACCTTTAATTTTTTCGTCATTGACTTTTCAATCCAAAATCAACGAAGGACCCTTCACAACTTTGGTCGATTTACTTATTGATCCATCCATATTCTTGAAAGATATTTCATCATCATTTCAGTGAAACATTTTTTTAGCACATCCAATGGGACACATTTTGTTGATTTGATGAGATTGTGATGGCAAGAATCAGAAATCAACAAGAGTCCAACAATGCTGCTTGCAATAGTAACCCACCACCACAAATTGGTAGTGAGGCAACCACTCATTCTAATACTTTACCTGGTAGGAGAGCAATGGAAGATGACCGACGTGAAGAAGTTGATCTTTTGATGCATCACACTAATGAGAAATTGAGAAAGTTGCACCAAATCTCAACATGGTGTCAAACATGAGAAGAACGTTCGAAGAGTGACATAATGATATGGTCAATTACATTATGAGTCACATATTTGATGTAATCAAGCAGATTGTATCAATGTCGTGAATGATGCCCTCTTGAGGCTAGGATCATTTAATGAGTACGTTCCTAGTCTTTTTTTCCATTTAATGATGCCGATAATGTGGTCAGATTAATCAACCCCTTTAAAAGAATTATGCAAAGGCCTGAATCTTCTAATCAAGGTAAGTATAATGGGAATAATCAAGTTAATGCTGGTCAAAATAATTTAACAAATCAAATTAGTCAACTGGTTAATCAATTGCTAAATGTTGAAAATGTAAGGCATAGGACTCCATTGGTATCACCCAATGCCAATATTCTTGTTGGGCCTAATATGTCGATTAACGTAAATAATCATGCAAGACTGACATCACTGCCTAGGGGCGGGATGACTAACTAAATCCACACTTGAACCCTACACAATTTGCCAAAGAAATTCAACAACAATTGACGTAGGACAAGGGTATGTGCATACTTATTTATAGAAAACTGCATTTTGAATGGGTCAATAATTAGTCTTTTTCAAGAGGTTTTATAAACCCTTGATTTTGTCATTTTTAGTTGTAGAGATGAGCAATCGACAACTGAACGTATTGTCTGATTTATGGCCTGGGGCAGGGAAGTAGAAATGAGATTTTTATGACTCAAGTTATTTATCGATTTTTTTTTTTGCTTGATACACTAATATACCGCCTAATTCAGTGTGTAATCAAGCAGAGATGAAAAGACTACCATTTTTCAATTTATAAATTGATACCAGAGATAATACCATTCTCAATTTATCAATTGATACCACAAGTACCTGCCACTGATTTGGCTAAATTTTATCAATAAAATCGTAAATTAGTTGATCAGGTTATTGATAGATTTAAGGAGGCTAATAATATATGCCTCACTTTGCTCTCAGAAAAAAAAAATCAAGAATGGGGTTTTCAATTATTTAAAATTCAATTTCAAAGAAACATTTGAAGATCAAAATTTTGCCATTTTATTTCAATTAGCAATGAGAGTTTCTCCCAATGAGCGAATGTAAAAAGATAGAGGTAAAGAGCCACATGAAAACTTTTACACAAAATGTGTCTCTAATGAAAAATTATGAGTCAAATGAATCTAACATTGAAATAAATGTGGCAAAAATGATGCTAAAAAAGCCTCATATTTGTGGATCCTTAAAACCTTCCAAAATGAAAGACACAAGAATGGCTAGAATTAATTTAAAAAAAAAAAAAAACTCAAGTTGACTCGTTGAAACTAATAAGTTGGATGAAATCATCGATTTCTTTTAAAAGATGGCCTGATAAAGTTAATAAAAGGCCAAATTATCCCATGTAAAGAAGATTTAGTAAACAAGAAATATTGTAAGTGGCACCATTAATGGAGCCATAACAAAATTAACTTATTGTTTTCAAGAAATTAATTCAAAGTGCAATTTAAAAGTGAAAAATCAAGTTTGCCAATAGTAAGAGGGTATATGATGACTCTTGATTATATAATTTAAAGGAAATGAATGATCAAAGAGTCATTAAATTATTTTAAAAGTAGGCATATGTTGATACCAAAAATTGATATACTTTTGGTTATTATCAACGAGCATCGCATTTAGCTGATGAGAGCAGAATTTGATTAAGATAGAAATCATTGATGAACAAGACAATTGATAAATCGAAGAAAATCAACTACTTTTCAATGAAATCATCCATAACAAACATCAATCATCGACAGGAACCTGCACTTGTTTCAAACATTCAATTATTTTAAATGCCATCTTTAACCGTCGATAGAGGGTTATGAATACCGCTAGTTGATTCTTTGTAAACCTCAAATCAATTACTTTCTTCAATTTACATGGCCACGCATGATTGCCTCCGGTCTCAATACCTTTAATCTTCTTGTAATTTACTTTTTTGTTTAAAATCAACAAAGAACCATTCACAACCTTTGTGGATTCACCCATCAATCCATTCATATTCTTGAAGATATTTCATCACATTTTCGGTGAAACAAAAATGAATATTTTACAACCAGACATTGAAATGAAATCAACCAGAGAGATTGATGGTCAAGTAGTCTTTCACGAGCTCAAAAGGTAGAAGTTTAGGGCAAGTATAACAACCATTTTATTTTTATTCCAAAATAATTTTTCTATTCCAGAGTTGTTTTTAGAATAGAAATCTGTTTGGTAACATAATTTTATTTTTCGATTTGTGAAATAAATTTTAGTCTAGAAATAGGTTTAAAACGGAAATGAGAGATAAAAACTCTTCTCTTTACTCATTCTCTTTACTAGTCAGGCCGGTTGCCGCTAGCTGCCGCCCTTCGCCATAATCGGCCACCAGCAGCCATTGTCATCCGTTGCAACCAGTCGCCACCAGCCACTGCCGTCTGTCATCACTCGTCATCATCTATTGCTGTTCACCACAATCGCCAGATGTATCGGAAAAAGGAGAAATTTTGTATTGTTATCAAATAAAATTATATTCTGAAAGTAGAAATTTTGCATTGATATCACACATAAAAATTTATTTCCTTTATAAAAATCAATTCTTGGCCAAAATGATAATCATTTGCGCCCTTAGCAAGCACTCCGGAAGCAAACTACCTAGGAAAAGTGTCCCTCGCGTGGGGCATGCCGCAATGGATTCAGCCTCTTCCAATTTGTCGGCAACGGTCAAGAAACTACTACACAACCAAATGTTCCGTTCAACGAATCGGCGGATGTGGAATTTCCATGTCAACGTTTCGCGGAGGCGCTTCTCGAGAGGATTAGTCCTAGCTTAGCCGCTTTGTTTTCTGTTTAATCGAAAGCAACGTCTCCGAATGATCTTGGGATGACCTGTCTTTCATTTGATGCATTTCGACTTCAGATATGTGTCTCCCCGCACAAATAAGAATTTGCCGATAGGATAGAGACCCCAGGTCCCCAAAATATTGTACAGTCATAACTAGTTGGCTCAACTATCTACGTTATTAAAATTATCATTCAAAACCTCAAGACTTCAACATGCTGAGTCCGGCATTTTCTGAAGAGGGAGATGACGGGGATGATTCGATGATGGTTCTGGGCTTTTTAGCCGTTCAAATATCTCGGGCGCGACGAAGATGATCGTGGGCCGACCTCGGCTTCGGCCCATTGACTAGCTTCTCCATTTGGCTAGAATGACGGAATTGCCCCTATGGCAAGAGAATGAAAATGGAAGCGTGATTTCTTTTCTCAAGGTCCAGTGGGGCCCGCGCCATTCGTCGTGACTCCCACCTTGGGAGGAGAAACTCCGGAGAAACTCCGGGGATTCAATAGTAAATTACATTTTTCTCAAAATTGACCTCATTTTCCCCTTTATTTTGAAGATAAAAGTGCATAAAGACTTTTTCTTTCCTCCTTCTTTTCCTCTCCTTCCCAACAAGATAATTTCGTCTCCTATATCTTGATCACCTTCATTTTATTTTATCAAATAATTCATTCCCCCCACCAATTTTTTTTCCTTCACCTTCAATTTTTCTTTACCAACCTCTGTTTCCCAACATAAAGTAAGAGGACACAACCTGGAGCGCGAAGTAACGATTGCTAGGCAAGAAAAATCAGCTCCTAACTAATCTCAAAATAGTAATTTAGGACAAGAAGAGAGAGAGACAGAGACAGAGACAGAGACAGTTGGAAGGAAATGTACAGTATTATCACCATCACTTGACAATACTCTGTTTTTCGCATATGTTCTGTACACCAGACTGCAAAACCCAGCAAAAGAATATGAATTCCTCCGAGATCAAGATCGATAAATTCATCACTATGTGCATCTCCTAATAAAAACAGAAAAAAAAAAAAAAAAGAGACAAAAATCCCTCTCGGCATCTACCCAGTTCACATGATATGCCAAAAGCTAATTGACCTCAGGGATGCTCTTCAAGGCGGGCCTCCACGACCTCTGCCCCGTCTCGAACCTGTCGCTCGCGCTTATCGCCATCAGCTGCGAAACCAGTCGCTCTACGGTCTTCTCCTCCTTCGTGTCCGGCTTCCCCAGCAATTCCTCCAACTGCCTCTTCGTTATCCTTATCTTCACCTCCATCCTCGCTGCCGCCACAGCTGGCGTCGCCGCGGCATTGCCCGACCAGCGCTGCCGGCTCTTCTCGAGGAGATCCTCTGTCTCCTCCAGGTCCGCAGCCACCGCAGCATCTGCGCCGCTCTCAGGCGAGGAGGACAGCCCGTCCTCCCAGTCGTCGCCGCCCCATTGCATCGGAGACTCGTGCCTGATGCAGTTCCCCATCTGATTGTTATTCTCTTTCACTTTCCTTATGAAACGTTCGACGGTTGTTGCGGAGCGAAGAAGAGATCAAGATCTTGGGAATGGAGGAGGAGCGGGAGTTAAATAAGGGGAGGGAGAGAAATTGAGCTGGAGGAGAAGGTCTTGGGTTGATGAACGTGACGGTGACAGGGGGGTCAAACCTAATTTGTTGCCACGTCGGAAGACAACGTCTGACGTGGCAGGTGAAAGCGTGGGGTTGACCTCATCATCCACCACCAGCTAATTTCGGGAGGCACTTGCCCCCTGCATGTGATGGACAACGTTAGTGCTTCTGCCTGCGGGGAGCTGTCGGTGAACATAGTTTAGCTCGGCTCGGATGGGCTCGGCTCGAGCCATTTCGGTTGTTTGTTGTTCGGTCCTGTTGTCTCAGTCGGCTTGGACAGTGCCACGTAAGCCTACACGGATGATGCCAACCGCCCGTGAGTGCAATCATAACCTCCGAATTTTATTAAATTCACGTGACGCGAAGATTGTAATTGATTAGATTTATTATTAATCAGGTCCGGATAAGTATTTTCTCATATGAGGTGTCATTATTTTGATGTAATAATTAAATTAGTTAGAGTGAATAAAACTACCATGCTCTAAAGGCACCGAATTTACTTAATTGAAAGGAACAAACTCGAGAAATTTGGATATGCTTGACTTGAACGAATTTCGATCTGTAAATGTTCCTTTTATCAATTTACTTTCAAAATTATATTGATTTATGCATATAGAGTTTTTCTCACTTCATTATAAGATTACTTCTCGAGAATTTTGTAGTTGTAATGTCACTAGGGATGTAATTGAGCCAAATTGATATACTTTAATACTCAAAACTTGACATGACTCAAAAAAAGGTTATAGATATTTCGATCCCTATAAACTCAACTAGGTACTTGCCGAATCAAATTATCAAATCCATTTAGAGTTTTTCTTTTTATTTTTTTCTTAAATTTTGCGGCCCATGCATTTAGCCTTCTTCGTAATGAAAATTTCTTTAAATTTTTTAAAAGAGCTTACCTCAACATTTGCATAAGTATTCTCAATTTATATTTTCAATTTCGATGGAATAATAACAAAGGAAATTCCTTTTAACTTGTTCAAGCAAAAGAAAAGTGCCCTCACGAGTCACGACATGCATACTCGCATCCTCCAGGTGCATCCCTATAATTAGACTTGATCAATTCATGTGAATCTCACTTCATCCGACGGCGGAAAATAAGGGGAGATTTTTCTTCTTTTTTTTCCCCTCGCGAGCGAGCCGTGTGTATCTTCGCAAAGCCGATAGCCCAAAAAAGCGCTCGGCTTAGAGCCGAGTGGATGGCGGCTCGACGCCATGGTCCCGACGCAAAGCCGAGAGCCATCGGCTGGAGAGCAGCTAGGGTAGGCAGGTGTGAAAAGGGCGCCCAAAGAGGATCTGCGCCGTGTGAACGCAGAGGGGGAACGGTATCTCTCCCCTCCTCGGCATTTATTCCTTTCACACCGGGTCTCGGGGAGTTCGCCTAAGCCCGCTGAACAATGACGTCATTAAATATCGAAATGCTCATCTAATCTTATCCAGGTTTGCAATTTGCGTGCCTCTTTTAATCATTGCCCCGTAATCATTTGCCCTCTTTTTTCTTCTTTTTTTCCGCTTTGCCCCCGGAGAGGAGGGTCCTGGGGTGACCCTGCCGCCGGCGGTGGTCGCCGCCTCCTCTCCGGTCGACGGCGGAGCCGATGATTTTGCCACCCCGTAACGACGGCCTTTCCGCCGAACGTTCCTGTGTACGTATTTGTATGTATGTATGTATGTATGTATCTGTATATCTACCAACCCCATCAACTAGGTAAAACTGTGAAAATGCATTCCGCGTGCTTCACGGTAATTAAGGTGCGTTAGATTTGACTTTTGAAAAAAAACATTTAAAAAATATAAATGATTTTAAGTTTTTTTTTTTTATAATAAAAGCAAGCAGTGTTTATAGTAAATTGTCATTTGAAAGTGCATCCAAAAAGGAATCTCATTATAATGGTGTTTTAAAATTCATGCTTTATACATGACTTTTGCCTTCTTCTTTTTTTAAAGAAAAAACCTCATACTCATGAAGGACTTAACGGTTAGCCAAATATGGGATCGGCAACCCTTGCCTAGAGTCACATGCTAGGCGACCTCTAGTTGTGTCGCTCGTGGTCACGCGACATTGCCGACGTCAGATTTGGACTCACCAACTCTAGATCTAGCATTGCTTGCGGTTTGAGCCCTTCACTGGCCAAGTCATGTAGAAAATATTTCTTGAATTATGAAAGTTTAATGCGAGCAAAGTTAAAAGAAAAATATATATTAACATTAAGAAATGCTCAAAAACAAATATAACTCTGGATCTATATTAGATGAGAAGTATTTGGAAATGCGATTGCATCTTCTTAAAAACTCTCCAAGAAATTTATCAAACGAGACTTGTATTTGCCCAATAGACTTTTAGAACTCATCCCTTCCAAACACACCCTAATTTGTACGAGCACAGCCACCACATTCCCCTATATAACTCAAATACAAGGTCCGATATACCGGTGAAAATCGAGAAACTTTTCTGTTGGTCACGCGAAATAAATTCTTGTGCCGAAAGGGATGCTTCTTCAACTTTAGAGTAAACAGCTGCTGTAAATAGAATACCCAGATCAACATCAGAATTACTTTTAAGAACACCAACAATGGTAATTTCTCCATCAAGGCATTCTATAGCACGCCATAGCATAATACTAAATCAGGCAGAAGGGCTTCGCGATGTTAAACTTGTCCCGATGAACTCATTCATGACGTTCTCCTTCCCCTTTTTACTCGATGCAATCACTTGAGTTCTGATCGGACATTCAAGAAATAATTTCTTAACCGAATTTTTTATTTTTAGTGTGGATGGTCTGTCTCCGATTGAATTTAACAAACAGACCAGATCTGATGTTCCAAAAGACTAGTCCCTCACGCCACCTAAACGCTAAATAAAGAATTCCCCTCCAATAACCAAAGAAGAACAGAATAGTGAGGTAGGTATGATATGTGACGACAAGTAGCGTCACTACATGACATGTTGGAAGTGCCTATTCTCTTTAGAAAAAGTTGGTGAGTCTCTGTCGTCCAATTCACCAACCCTTTCGGTGCAAGAGCGAAGGCATATGATCGCACCTTCTCCCATCACTTTCGGTGCAAGAGCGAAGGCATATGATCGCACCTTCTCCCATCACTTCCATCACATGTAACGCGGCGATCACAGACGAGGCATTCCCCCCCATGAATAAGATCGCATTCAAAAAGCTTTTCTTTTGAAATTCTAACGCACACTCTCGTGATTATCGATGCGTTATATTATAATGTTCACGTTTTGGTAATCATGCGTCGGGTTGGATATGCTGGTGTCATGATATTCATGCATAAGACAGGACTTATGTGCCACTGATAATAGTGTCAAAGGCTTGTTACGTGAATAGTGTTGAGTCTAAGTGTCTAGCATGGGCAGTCAAAATGAGCTGCAAAATTGACTAAGTCTAATTGAAAAGTAATCAATCGAGGATCCTGCTTAATTACTAGGGAGTCTGGCTACGCAAGTGAACATGCCCAATCATCAATCGCTTGAATTTCTCATGTTAGAGTCATGCGGTTTAGTTGCGTTTAATTAATGGTAAATCTACACTCAATCATTGAATGATTAGCTGTTGGTCATAAAGTAATAGTGAGGAAATTTCTAATTTTGAGAATATTGTATTACTTTTTGAAGCCCTTTTGTCTTCTTCCTCTATTTATTTTATTTATTTATTCTACATATCCAAACAGCCCTCTGTAGGCATTCGTCGTGGTGACCTCATTCACACGTCACACTGAGTTTAAGCCAAGCGGTGGTGCCCTTGTGTACGAATTCTTTTGTGAGAAGATGGTTGTTTGATCTCTTATGCTTCGTTTATTTCACAAAAAATTAACTTTCAAAAAAATATTTTCTAAATTTTCTAGCATTCATTTTACATAAGACCATAAACTAATCAAAGAAAATATTTTTTACTATTGAAAAAAATACCTTTAAGAGTAGAGAAAATGTTTTTCACTTTTTGAAAATATTTTCCATAACTTCATCCACTTAACTTTCTTTCACCAAACACATTTATTTTATTTTATTTTTAAATTGAGTTTCTAATTCTTTTTCTTCTTTTCTTTTCCTTTTTTTCTTATTCTTCTTTCTTCAACTACTAGCGGCAATTGCTAGCAACCATTTACAAGCTCCTACCTTGCCCTAGGTTGGTGAGGCTCGAGCTCGCTAGATTCCGGCAAGCTAATCAAGGCATGGGCCTCACCCAAGGTTACCAAAGCCTTGCCGACCTTTGGCGAGGCTCGAAGCCCCGCCCAACTCACTAGCCTCAGGTGAGCTTGGGCATTGCTCAATCAAGCGAGGTAGAGCCTTGTCAAAATTTGGCGAGCTTAAGCCTCGCCAGCCTAGGGCGAGGTTAAGGCTCGCCAATGGCTGGTTGCTAATCGACCATCGCCATAGCTAGCGACCAGGGCAAGGCCAAGGAAGAAGAAGGAAAAAAAAAAAAGAAAAAAATTAAAAATCAATTTTAAAAAAAATTATTGAAAACAAGTGCATGCAAGAAAAGATTTTCCTTACTGAATGGCAGAAAATATTTTCGTGGAAAATCTTTTCTAGTTTATTTTCAAACCAAACATTGAAAGATATTATTATTTTCCTAGAAAATAGCTTCTTGGAAAACAATTTTTGGAAACGCTATATTTTTTCGAGAAATAAACGGAACTAGATTGGGTCCAATTCATTCACTAATTTCAAATGTATGCGAGATATTAAGGAAAAGTAGTCCAAGCATAGATAATTTTCATGGAAAAATTGTCCAAAAAGTCATTAACTTATTGTACGATGATCAATTTAGTCATAATATTTTAATTGTGCCAATTAATCCTAAACCTTTGACAATTTGCCAATTTAGCCATAAGCTTTTTAATTGTGTCAATTTAGTCATAAATCTTTTGATGATTTGTCAATTTAGTTATTTTGGTTAATTTTGCCAAGAAATCGCTTACATGACAATCTTATTAGCATAATCAACAATGATGTGGCAATTTTCGCATTTTTTTTTAAATTTTTCAATTTTTATGATCTTTTTAAAAAAATTCTTTTTTTCCTCCAATTGTTTGCTAGCCTCACCAATGGCTAGTGACTAGCCACAAGTGAGGGCTAGTAAGGCTCGACCTCAAGCCCTCACTAGCCTCAAGCAAGTTAATGAGGTCGGCCTTGCCAGCCTCTAGCAAGGCTCACCCTCATTGGTCACTAGCCATTGCAAAGGCTCGACAACTCGACCAAAGGAGGAAAGAAAGAAAAAAATTCAAAAAAATAGTAAAATTTAGAAAATATAAAAACATAAAAAATTTGTTTACATAAAATAGTAGGCATTCCATGTTATAATTTCCAATCGAAATTGACCGAAGGGACCAAATGAGTAAATTGTCAAAAAGTTTATGACTAAATTGGTACAATTGAAGCGTTTGAGACTAAATTGATCACTATACAATAGTTGGTACTTTTTAGATAATTTTCACAATTTTGAATTAACATGTACTTCAATATGGATTGGATGAACCCATGAACTTGATTTAGCAGGTAAATAATGGATAAACGAAGGAAATGGGTTCAATTTTCAATATTATTTTCAGTCCATTTATCTAGATTTTGATTTATATCTTACCTCATGCACAAAGAGCTTGACCGCCTTACCCGTCATTGAAACACAAGCTGGAGACGTATCGTTAACAAGTTTTTAAGATGGACATTCACATAATGAAAGAATATATATATAAACATACTCTACACCACCGTTGTTGGGAACTTTGACAATGTCATTTCTCTTTAAGATTAAGATTTTAAAAGTAGTTGTTATACAAGGGAAACGAAATCTCATCCTAAAGGAAGCTTAGCATATTAAATTCACATAAGTTTTGTCATTCTAGGAGGGTTGACATGAGTTAACAATGTTATGCGATGGGCAGAATAAGATCAAATCAATTTTTCCAGGGGACAAAACCAAAATTAGTGGGATATCATCATCATCATAACTGCATAAATTAGAAGTGGAATGGAATGGACGCTATCTTTGTAGGAGGAGACCTCTTGAGAGAACGCCTTTAGAACATATAAATTTTGGACACCCAAGACCTCTCTTTTGCGCAGAGAGAGAGAGAGAGAGAGAGTAATGACAATAACATGCGACCATGTTATTGGCAGGAATGTGGGAGAAAAAGTAGTTAGGCACTTTCAAGATGTCGAATTTTTAAGTGATGATCGCCAGGAAAGTCAACCAGGAATTTTCCCATCTTTGTATAATATTGAAAGCACGTCGCAAGCCCCGGCTGTCATCTTTTCTACAAATGAAATGCCCATTTTGTTTTGTCATACTTTGATAATTAAGAAGTATGAGACACGTAATTTATACATCCACGCTCAATACGATCGCAAGGGGACTGAATATCTGTATTTGCTCAACACTAAACGCATGGTGTACAGCTGATCTTGTCTTCCGCTGCCAGGCCAGATTTCCACAGGAATTCTTTCACCGCGTTGGTGCGGTCGGTGTTGAGTCGGATGACAACGCCGGCCCCCTCCTTCCTGGTGATGCCCCCGTCGCAGCGCAGCATCTTCTTGAGATCCGCCAGGATGACGTCATGCTTCAGTTTCTCGTTGAGGCCTTCCACCGTCGTCACGCAATTGGTCACTTTGATATCCTCGAACCGCACGACGAAGCAATTGCAACAGCTGATCTCTCGGTTGCGATCCCTGAGGAAACACCCGCGGCTAGTCATTTGGACTTCGTCCCCGCCGAAGCTTCCTTGAGTTCGGATGTGCACGATTCCTTTTTGACTAGGAACTGCCGGTTGCCTGGCCTGCATAGCCATTTGCTCTGCTGGCAATAACCGGATGCGATTTCGCTATTCCCGGAGGCCGCGAGAACTAAAAATCAAAGTCACGAGAAAATGCTTTCGACTTACAATTCTACCAAAGCACAAACCGACACTTCGAATTTAAATCGAGAAAAAGGAGGAGAAGAAATGAAGTTGCAGAAAATGCCCATCAGGAAATTGAATTGAGGGGAAGCAAATCATGTCCTGAAAATCTTCGACTTTGGATAGAAATTCGCTAATGAACTAGTAGCCACTCATGAGGGTCGTTCTTTAAGAAAAAGGAATCGGCAGCAGCAGAACTACCAATTCAGACAGACTATTCCCAGTATATGTCAGCGCGGGAACCGTCCAAAAGAAAGTTGAACATAACAAACAGAAAACGCCAGCACCAGAACACTTATCTGCGACGAACACTAACCAAATCCACCCGATAAGAAACTTTCATGTAAAAGTTCCAAAATTTCCAATGAAACAGATCAATGTAAGAAACTGGTGCTTGCTTACCGGTTAATAGCTGGAGATTCTGTGAGGATGCTGGATGAGAGGCAGCTGGGTCTTCTTCGAGGTGAAAAATTGGGCGGGAAAGAGCCTATTATATTTGGCAACCTGGAAAAGCAAGATTCGCGTCTAGATCAGTCGGTGTTAGGACAAGAATATGAGGAGAGGCACATGGAGATAATATCAATATGCCTGGCCTCGCGTCACTGGTCTCGCGTCACTCTCCAGGGTCTAATGGATGAAGATCACTGACGCAATATTCTTGGAATCACGTGATTTCTCCCATTGTTATGGTCGTCGCACATTTTCGGTGTGGGAGATAATTGCACAATTTTAAATATGAGAAGCCATATTTTCTTCCTTCCCCAATTTCTTCTTCCCTGGATTTTCCATGTGAATTACGGGGAATCGAGTGTCATGGAGGGTGGTGAGATCATCATCAGCATCTAGGGCAGCAGCACCCACGAAATCACCATGCAAGACCCGAGGCGGCAATATTTCAATTAGAGATAACTCCTTCCGGCTATGATTGAATAGGTTTTCATCAACGTGTAGTAGGGACGCATTCTGATCAGGGTCGTATTCTATGCTTACAAGGCAGCTCCTCCGGCCTCTTCAGGCAACATCGAGAGGGAGTAAAACTAAGTAGTTCAGAATAAAGGGTAGATGCATCTATGTCTGTGTGCAGTAACAAGGAGGAAGCAACTTTGATATTCGAAACAGCGAAGCACTGTACTATTCCTCATGTTCCATTAACCTTTAAAGTTATGCGGCGTGGCGAATGGAACATATGACTCGTGGTGGGCAACAATAACTGTTTTCATTGGCGAAATACTTCCTAAATGGGGGCAAGATGCCTTTCGTGATTGAATTCTTTGCAAAGAATCGTTGATGGGCTTTGCTAAATTGTATACGATAGATAATTATAGCAAAAATTATCCAAAAAATCCCCAAGTTATTTGCAATTTTACTAATTCAATCATAAACTTTTTATTATTCCAATTATGTCCCGACCCTATTCATATTTTGCAAATTGAGTTTATCCGACTAGTTTTAGTTGAAAATCATTGACATGAACGTTGATCATCCTATATAGCATGATTGGATCTAACCAACTCTAATATGGACAATTTTTCAAATTTTTTAATATTTTTTCAATTTATTTATTTAATTTTCTTTTCTTTTCCCCTTTTTTTTTTTTTACAACTTTGGCTGACCATCATTGCTAGAGATTGTCATATCCTATAATATTCATTGCTTGGTTTAAATCGCATGTAAGTGTAAATGAACCTAAAAATTGCATAAATGGAGATGATAATAATTTCTCTCAATACACTTGCCTACTTCATTTTCTTTTACTTGTTTTTTATTTTTTTATTTTTGTGTTTTTGTTTCTTTTTACCCCTTCCATCATTTTGTAATAATTTGTTTAAATAGCAAAATATACTAATATACATAAAATACCTAAAATATGTAATAAATATAAATATATTATATATTATATATATTGAATATATATTATAAGATAGAAAGAAATTTGAATATAAAAATAAAAATATGAATAAATAAAAATGAAATCGTTGTTTATTTTTATTTTTATTTTTGAATTTTTTATATTAGAATTCAAATATTATTTAATTTGACACAGTTCTACTCTATACCTACTTTGACACTTACTCTCAAACTTTTTCTTTGCTCTTACAGGGCATGAGAGTCAAAATTTATATTTAAAACTAAATCATCATTATCTCAACCCCTCAAGAAAGTGGAGATTTGAACATTTCACCTCCTCCTTCCCATGTGGCCCACAACAGGTGAATCTCTGTTCAAGTCTTCTAGGAACTGCCTTTAGCTATAAACTAACCGGAAATTTGAATAAGAGCATAGAGATGCTCAAACCTCGGTGGTTATGATAGATATTAGAAATCTTATACACATTTATCCCATCTCCCTATAGAATATTTTTATTCAAATTATATTCCTCTCATATCTTATTTTATCCAATCTTAGGTAAGAACCACTTATACCATCCTGAATTTTATTGGAAAAATTGTCAAAAAAAGTCCAAAACCGATTATACTTTTGGTAGTTTAATTATAAATCTTTCAATTTTATCAATTAAGTCCTAAACACTTTCATATTTTGTCAATTGAGTCCATGAGGCTAATTTTGACTTAAAATCACTGATATAAACCCAACTTTCCTACGTGGCACGGTCGACACTGAAATAGATAATTTTTAGTGATATTTTCAAAGTTTTGATTATTTTTAAATTTTTTGATTTTATCTTCTTTTTTTTTTTCGATACTGGTGAGGGTCAACGACGACCCTTATCGACCACAAAGGTTTTGCCTAGAGTAGACGAGGGCCATCTCGATTGTAGAAGGCGAGGCTGCAATGACCTACGAAGGTCCTCATCGGATCTAGCTGACCCATTACCTTGATTCACACACTCTTCCTCCACGTTGGCAAAACCCTAGCAAAAGTACGTGCTTTCTCCAGAACTTCTGCTTTGTGTCGCTTTTTGCTGGCACCGTTGCTGCTGCTACTACTTCTTCTTCCTTATTGTCACAAGTAAGTACAAGGTCGTCTTCTTCATTATTCCCCCATTTTGATGTGATGTCAAATATATACTCATTCAACGTGTTTCGGTTCAAAGTTTTGACACTTTGCATCGCTTATAGGACTCACTCTCACATGTCTTAAATATGAGTTTCTTCCGAGAGATAAAGTAGTAATTACAAATGAATATCCCAATGTGTATTTATCCCTGATGATGCTGTGTAATTCGGTAATCAACCGTACAATCATATATCCGTTCTTGCAGGACAAGTTTGTGATTATCTCTACCAATCATGCTCTAATGATACCTTGATTTCTAGTTTTTGATTTGTTTTGGAGCTTTATGAGCTTGTCTTGTTATTATGACTTTTATGATTTCTAATCATGTATCATTTTAGTAATAGACGAAAATTTCTTAACAAAAGGAAAATAGCAAATAACTCCCAATGTCAAATCTCAGGTACCTTCAAGGAATCAAAGTGAGTTCCAAGTTCCAAAAAGGACTCCCTACTCATTCATCTTGATGACCTCATTCACACGTCCCGATGAGATTAACCCAACCTGGGCACTTCCGCAAGAGTTCTTTTACGAGATGATGGTTCACTAATTACGAATGCGATATTAAGGAAAAAAGTAGTCCGGCCAGACATAATTTGCATTAACATGTAATTAATTATGAATTGGATGGAACCTTCAACTTGATTTAGTTGGTAAATGAAGGACATAGGTTCGATTTTCACAGCCACTAAGTAATTTTATAGTCGGTCTATTTATCTAGTTTTTTGATTCACATCTTATCCATAATATTAACGAGTTTATACGATGGACATTCTCATCATGAGGAAAATAAATACAAGTATAAACAGGAGCTAAACAATGCCTTGAGATGGGAAACAAAAGATCAAATCAATTTTCCAGGGGTTAAATTGAAAATTAGTTTGATATCATCATCATCATCATCATCACTACTGCATAGATTAGAACTGGAATGGAATGGACCCTATCTTTGGAGGAGGAGATCTCTTGAGAGAATGCCTTTAGAACATATAAATTTTGGACAAGCCTCTTGACTTTCGTTGCAATGTCAGCTCAACGCTTTGTGTCAAGATCGTAGTGGCAAACGTAATAGCCTCCTCCTCTCTTGTCCCACATCGCCTAGGGAGGGAGATCTTGGTTAGCTTATAAGGCTTGGGTCCCTCTAACCTGTGTAATGCGTTTTAAAGCCGTGAGGGAAGAGACCGTGGCTGGGATGGCAGTTCGTCCGCGCCAGGGCGAGTGACCCAAAGCGAACAATATTACACAGTGAGGCTCGGGATGTTACAGCAAAAGACCTCTCTTTTTTTTTTCAAAAGCGAAAAAGGAAGAGGGGGGCAGAGAAGTGACAATAACATTGGACGATGTTGTTATTGGCAGGAACGCGGGAGAAAAAGTAGTAGGCCACTCGTTTAAGATGTCGAATTTTTAAGCAATGATCGCCGGAAAAGTCAATCAGAAACTTTCCATATTTTTATTTAAACCAAGAGCACCTCGCGAGCGCCGACTGTCGTCTTACTTCGACAACTAAGAAGTACAAGAAACGTATTATTACACCCACACTTGAAAATCATAAGCGTTCCACCCACATAGAAGGGAAAAACACTAGACGCGCGGAGTACAGATGATCTTGTCTTTTGCTGCCAGGGCATTTTTCCACAGGAAATCCTTCACCTCCTTGGTGCGGTCGGTGTTGAGTCGGATGACTACGCCGGCCTCCTCCGTCTCGTATATGTCCCCACGGCAACGCAACATCTTCTTGAGATCCGAGAGGATGACGTCGTGCTTCAGTTTCTGGTCGAGGCCTTCCACTGTCGTCACGAAACGGTTCGCTTTGATCCCCTTGACCTGCACGGTGAAGCAATTGCCACAGCCGAACCCTTGGTTGCGATCCCTGAGGAAACACCCGCGGCTGGTCATTTGGACTTCGTCCCCGCCGAAGGTTCCTTGAGTTCGGATGTGCACGACTCCTTTTTGACTAGGAACTGCAAGTTGCTCGGCCTGCGGAGCCATGTACTCGACCTGCGATGACCGGATGTGGACTTCTTTATTCCTGGAGATCGCAAGAACTGAAAATCAAAATCACGAGAAAATGTTTTCGGCGTACAATTTTACTAAAGGACGCACCGACGATTTGAATTTAAATTGAGAAAAGAGGGCCCCGGGGCGGGGGGGTGCTGTGGGGGAATTGAAGTTGCAGAAAATGCCCATCAGGAAATCGAAAATCACGTATTGAAGATCTCCGACCTTCCATAGAAATTCACTAATGAAACTAGGAGCCAGTCTTGAGGGTCGTTCTTAAAAAAAAGGGAATCATCAGCAGCAGAACTACCAATTCAGACAGACTATTCCGAGTATACGTTTACGCCGGAACCGTTCAAAAAGAAAGTTAAACATAATAAACGGAAAACGACAGCACCAGAACACTTATCTGCGACGAACGCTAACCAAATCCGACCCGATGAAACAGAGCTATGTAAGAAACTGGTGCTTGCTTACCGGTTGATAGCTTGAGACTCGGTAAGGATGCTGGATGAAAGGCAGTTGGGTTTTCTTCGAGGTGAAAAATTAGGCGGGAAAGAGCCTATTCCATACGGCAACCTGGAAGAGCTAGATTCGCGTATAAATCAAGTCCTTGCTAGGACAAGAATATGAGGAGAGGCAGATGGAGACGAATGGCTGGCCTCGCGTCACTAGCCTCGCGTCACTGGCCTCGCGTCACAATCCAAGAACTAATCGATGGAGATCACTCCAGCAAAATTCTGGGAATCGCGCGATTTTTCCCAATCGTTCTGGGCGTCGTATACTTTCGCTGTGGGACATAAAGTAAGAGGATTTTACGCAATTTTAAATCCGACAAACCATATTCCCTTCCTTTCCCAATTTCTTGTTACCTAGATTTTCCATGTGATAAGGGGTATCAAGTGCCACGGAGGGTGGTAACATCCTCATCAGCATCTATTTCTATTTAGTATTTTTATTTATTACATATTGTAGGGATATTAGTATAGTTTATACTATGGTTTATTATTTACTATATAATAAAAATTGATTAGTTAATATTTTTATTACTTAGTATAAAAATATAATTAATCGGTGAATGGTTTATGAAAATTCAATATCAAATTTATTTTAATCTAAAAAGGTAATTAAAAAAGAATTGGAATAGAAATTTTATATAGTTATCAAACGCGTTTCTATTTTTAGACAGCAGCATTTGTTACACGAAATTTTTTTAGCAAAATAATCATTTCAAGACCCGAGGCCATATTTCAATTCCGAGAATTTCAATTAGAGAAAACTCCTTCAGCCAACTATTGAATAGGTTTTTCATCGACATAGAGCAGGGATGCGTTCCGATCAGGATCATGTTCTATGCTTGCGAGGCGGCTCCTACGGCCTCTTCAGGCACATCGAGAGGAGTAAAATTTAGTAGTTCGGAATAAAGGGTAAATGCATCTAAGTCTGTGGGCAGTAACAAAGAGGAATTAACACGTTTAGAAGATCTATAGATGCCTATTTTGGGCCATAAAAGATCTCCCCAAGAACGTGTTTATGATTTTCCCATATCCTTTGCTATGTGAAACAGCGAAGGACCATTCTAATTCCTTATGTTCCATTAACCTTTTTAAGTTATGCGGCACAGTATATGGAATATATGACAATCGTGGCGGGCAAAAGTAACTATTCGTTGGTGAAATACTTCCAAAATGGGGGTGAGATGCCATTCGTGATTGAATTCTTTTAAAGAATCGTAGATGGGCTTTTACTAAACTGTACACGATAGATAATTATAGGAGAAATTGTCCAAAAAATCCTCAAACTATTGCACTTTTACCAATTAAGTCCTAAATCTTTTAATTATGCTTAAGTTTTGAACATTTTTAAGTATTGTAAATTGAGTCCATCCGGCCAATTTTAATTGGAAATCACCGATGTAGACGTCCACCATCCTACTGCTACAACCCACACTAAGATAAACAATTTTTTAAAATAAGTTTTAAACAAATTTTTATTTATTTTTTATTTTTATATTATTTTCCTTGTTTTTATTTTTATTTTTTACAACTACGGCTGGTGAGGCTACTAGTCATCCATTGTTGTAGAATATTTTCATATCATAGCATCTTTATTGTTTGGTACAAATAGCATGTCAGTCTAAATAAACTAAAAATTGCACAATCAATATGGTAAGAATTTCTTTCAATATTCTTGCCTGCTTCATTTTTGTTTACTTATTTTAATTTTTTCCCTATCTTTTTTAATTTCCTTTTTCCCCTTCCATCATTCTCAAATGAAATTTTATTAAATGGTAAAGTATACTAATATACTCGAAATGTGTAATAAATATAAGTACAAAATATATATTTATATATTGAATATATATTATAAGATAGAAAGACAGTCAAATATAGAAATAAATAAAGGAATAAATGAAAACGAAATTGTTGTTATTTTTTCTTATTTTGAATTTTCTATTTTATATAAGAATTCAAATATTATTTTAATTTTATTAATTTAAGAAGTTTGTTGTTTGAGAAAAATAACTTTTCACATTTATAGATATTAGAAATCCTATCCACCATTATCTCATCTACTCATTAGATATTTTTACTTGAGTTATATCCCTCTTATATCCGATTTTAAATTGTCTTGGGTAGGAACCAATTATGCCATCCTAAATTTTATTTGTCCAATACTTATTACATTTTTGTTAATTCAATTCATTAGATATTTTGTCAATTGAGTCCATATCCAATTTTATATCAGATTTTAAATTGTCTTGGGTAGGCAACCAATTATGCCATCCTAAATTTTATTTGTCCAATACTTATTACATTTTTTTATTTTCCTTTTTTCTTTGCTTTTTCTTTTCTTTTCTTTTTGTGCTAGCAAGGGTCATCAACCCTTCCTAGCTGCAAATGCCTTGCCTTAGACTAGGCAAGAGCGTGAAGGTCCTCACTAGATCTGGGCGACCCATTTCCTCAATTTACACACTCTTCTCCATAGTTGCATAGCCCTAGCAAAAGTAAATGTTGTCTCTAATACTTTTTTTTTGTGTCGCTTTATGCCGATTTCGTGACTGTTGTTGCTGCATATTCTTCTTCTTCCTTATTGTCACGAGTACGTACAAGTTGTCTTCTTCCTTTTTTCCCTCCATTTTAATCCCTCCATTTTAACGTGACAAAGTGTTTGACGGAGCTCACAATCTCATGTCGCCCAAATCTAGTGAGGGTCATCTTGGCCCTACCAGCTACGAGTGAGGCGGTGCTCGACCACATCAGGCGAGGGCCTTCGTGCTATCGTCGCGGCTAGAGGGGTTGTGATGCGCCGATCATAGGAGATGTGGCCCTTGCATAGTCTAGGCGAGGCCTTGCATTCGCGGCTAGAGGGGTTGTGATGCACCGATCATAGGAGATGTGGCCCTTGGGTAGGGTCGCCGGTAATCCTTGTCAACACCAAAAAAAAAAAAAAAAAAGGAAAAAAAGGAAATTCAAAATATTTTTTTAAAAAATATTATTAAAAATTGTCAATGTCAACATTAATCGTTCGTGTAAAACGGTTAATATTCACACTAACAATTTCGATCAAATGGACTCAATTAGCAAATCACGAAAAATTTAGAACTTTATTGGTAAAATTAAAAGATTTATGACTCAACTGGCAAAAACATAATATGGGAAAATTTCAAATAAGGACCCAAAGTGTCATCATTTTCTCAAAAGAAGACCTGAAGTGAAGTTTGTCTCAAATAAGAACTTAAAGTGCCATCATTTTCTCAAAAGAGGACATGAAGTGAAGTTTGTTTCAATGAAAGACCTAAAGTAGTCATTTAGTCTCAAATAAGGACCTCACTTGCCGGCCAATGAATAGATGCATCTCCGATGTATATTCCGGTGGCCTAATTACGGTATTTTCGTCCAATTTTTTTTTATTTTCATTTTTGGTTGCCCTGTTCATTGTCTTCTTCATCACCTATTCACTTCTTCTTGTCCAGGTCAAGAACACCAGACTTAGGGAAAGGCCAGCGAGTGCCAGCCGCTGGTAAGGGCTGGCGAGGGCTCAACGCCTATCATCGGCAGCGAGCGAGGGCTTGACACCCATCACTAACAGAGGGCGAGGGCCATCGAGCCCTCGCTGGCCATGGGGGAGAGGGGCTGTCCAAATCGAGGCCCTACAAGAAGGTCCTCGAGGGCAAAAGGGGTAGCCGAAGAAGTCGTCGATCTGGGAGTGGTGGTGGGAGGAAGGGATGAAGAAAGTGATGCGGGTGTCCCGGTCATAGTCCTAGCAAAAGACAAGGTTGTCGGTGGAGTAGTGGGTGGAGGTGGGGGAGGTCGCCCCTCAAGGCCATCAGCGAGGTCACCCCTCACTGGCCTTGGGCAAGGGCTCGCCCACCTCACCAACCACTGATAAGGGTTGGCGAGGGCCTGTAAGCCCTCGCCCGTAGCCAGCGAGGGCTCGACGGCCCTCACCGGCCGCAGCTGAGGCCACCCTCGCCGAGATCTAGCAAGGGTCGGCCTGCAAGCCCTCGCCCATGGCCGGCAAGGGCTTGGTAGCCCTCACCTACTGCCGACGATGGGCGTCCAACCCTCGCCAGCCCTCACCAACGGCCGGCACTCGCCGGTCCTTCCTAAGTCCAATGTTCTTGAGAAGAAGATAAATAGAAAACGAAGAAGATGATGAACAATGCCACCATTGACCCAAAATAATAATAATAATAAAATAAAGAGCAAGACAACCAAATTTTTTTTTTAAAAGGACAAAAATACCCCTGATTAGGCTACCGAAATATGCATCGGAGATACATCTATTCACCAAACGGCAAATGAGGTCCTTCTTTGAGACTAAATGATCACTTTGGGTTCTTATTTGAGACGGACTCTACTCCAGGTCCTCTTTTGAGAAAATGAAAGCACTTTGGGTCCTTATTTAAGACAAATTTCACTTCAGGTCCTCTTTTGAAAAAAAGGATGACACTTTGGGTTCTTATTTAAAATTTTTCCTATGTTTAAGATTTTTTGGACAATTTTCTCGAATTCACAAATTATAGTGTGAATGGTCTTGCCTTTGACCAGATTCAAGTGGCGGGCTTGATATGATATGCCTAGAAATTAATTCCTGACGCCACCTCATCGATAATTAAAACCCCAAAATAATTAGTGAGGCAGGAGCCATATGTGACATGAGTAGCATGACTAAGTGATATGTTGGAAGTGCCTATTCTCTTTGGAAAAAGTTGGTGTGTCTTTATTATCCAATTCATCAACCTTTTATCACGTTTGGCCATCCAGATTTGAATCGGCATAGGATATGATAAGGTGGAAAATCTTTGAAAATCCCACTTGCCCAGCATAGATTAAAGCAAAGTCAGAAGACAAAGTATGAAGCACGAAAGCAGCTTTACGTTTAATAGGAGAAGAAATTGACCGGTTTTGTTGCAGTGGAATCCACAGGAAGAGTCGCAGACGTGAGAAGTGAAATCAAAAGAGAGCTTCTTCTTCTTCTTCTTCTTCTTCTTCTTCTTTTTCTTTTTTTCATCTCTCTGCTTCTGACGTTGCCCAAGCGTGACTGATCTTCCCTCTACTCGAGGGAGGAGACGATGCGCTAAACCGCTCTGAGCGAGTCGATTACATTCTTGTAGGCCACAGAGGATGAGCTCCTCCCCGGAGATTCTTCAGAAAAATTCCCCTGGAGGGAGGTTATGGCGGGCTGATGGGGAGAAGAGAGATCGATTGTGAGTTGCAAACCTGGCATGTACAACGTCTAGCGATGAACAACGAAGCGAGTCCAAGGGATTTTTCTCCTTTTATTCTATTATTTTCCTCAAATTTTACATATTAGATATCCTATTCAGCTTTATTTCACCTTCTCGATGAAATTTTTTTATCCGGCTTATATCCAGATTATATCCGAATATATCTGAATCTAGTGTTCTCCCAAAACACCAAATAGGATATAAAATTATCCTATCCAAATTTATATCCAGTCCTCCAAAGGCAGCTCTTGGTGCAAGATAGAAGGCGTATGATCACACCCTCACCCATCTCCATCATATGTAATGTAAACATGGCCGCAATCAAAGGTTTCTCTTTTGAAATTCTAACGCTCTCTCACAATTATCAATACATTATATTACAATGTTTATGTTTTGGTAGTCATTTATCAGGCTTGAATATGTCGACGCCATAATTTTCACGCATGAGACGAGACTCACACGCCACTGATAATACTGTCAAAGGTTTGTTACGTAAATGGTCTAACATGGGCAGTCAAGATGAGCTACCGAATAGACTAAGTCTAACCGAAAAGGAATCAATCGAGGGTCCTGCTTAAGTTTTGGAGAGTCTCGCGGGTGTAGGTGAGTATAGTCAATCATCAATTGGTTGAATTTCTTATATTAGAGTCGTGTATTTTAGTTGCATTTAAATAATGGTAAATCTACACTCAATCATTGAATGATTAGGTGTTGGATCATAAAGTAATAGTAAGGAAAATTCTGATTTTGAGAATAAGTATAACCTTTTAAAGCCGTTTCTCTAGTTTTTTTTTAATTCTAAATGTCTATAAATACATCCCCACATCGCAGCACAGGAAATAAAATAGCAATAATGGTTCGTGAACAATCTTCTTTGCTCCTCTCTCCCTCCCACTCTCACCCTCTCTTAACCTTTATCCTCTCTTCCACTTTTGGAGTGGACAAATTTGACCTAAATCTCTCCCTTCCCTCCTAGTTGCTTTTTCTTTTATTTCTTTCTTTAATCTTTCGATCTAAAATTTTAGAGTCTTGATAAATAAATATTTCGCCTCTAGTTTCAATGATGTTCGCAGCAGTTTCGATCTCAAATTTGTACTCATTTGTCGCGTTTTAGTTCAAAGCTTTGATGCTTTGCATTAGCTACATAGCTCGCTCTCACATGTCAAATATGAATTTCTTCAACATGTTTATATTGTTACCCATGCGATGATTGTGTTGAGACGCAAAACCTAGGTGTACACTGCCAAAAGGCAAAACCGTAACTATAAATAGAGATCTCAGTGTGTTTATTTATCACTAATGACATTCCTCCTTAAGATTAATATTTAAGAATGGTTGTCAAGCGCAAATAAAATCTCATCCTAAATGAAGTTTAGTATATAAAGGCTTCTTTATTTAGCAAAAAATGACTGATTTAAAAAATATTTTATAAAAAACGATCACTTGTATCGATAAAAAAAAAAAATGAAAAATATTTTCATTGTTTACAAAAATATTTAAACATAAATTGATTTCGATAATAAATAGAAGTCATCGTTTAAAAAAAAACGTTTTCCAAATAATTTATTTTGCATGAAAAAAACAGAGCCTAAAATTACAAAAGTTTTGTCATTCTAAGAGAGGAAAAATTATCATTCTAAACCCTTTGTATGAATGCTAATTTGGTCATAAACTCTTAAAATTTACTAATACATTCTAAATTTTTTGTGCAAAATACTACTAATGTAGTCCTTTCAACAAATTGTCACAAATAATTTTTGACGTGGTGGTTCATGCAAGACATAATTTCGAGCAAAGTTGCTAACATTAGCATGTTACATAAGATGGTCGACGGTGACTAGTCACTGCATCAATAATTGGCTAGAGGGAGTACACTGGAACTTTGCTCAAAGGTTTAGGACTACATTAACAAAAAATCAAAAAAAATAAAAAAGAAGGTTAGAATGAAATCGACATATATATAATAAGTTTATGGCTAATTTGATAACAATCTCTTCTAAGAAGAAGCATAACAAGAGCGAAACAATGTCTTGAGATGCGAAAAATAAGATCAAATCAATTTCCCAAGACATAAATTGAAAATTAGCGTGATATCATCATCATCGTTGTCACTGCAAAAATTGGAAGTGGAATGGAATGGACCCTATCTTTGAAGGAGAAGACCTCTTGAGAGAACGCCTTCGGAAGATAAATTTTGGACACCCACGCGAAATGTCAACGCAAGCCCATTGACTTTTGTTGCAACGTCAACTCAACGCTTTGTCTCAGAATCATAGTGGCAAAAGACCTCTCTTTTATTAAAAGGGATTAAGGAAACACAGAGAGAGAGAGAGAGAGAGAGAGTAATGACGATAACACTGCGACGATTTTGTTATTGGCAGGAATGTGGGAGAAGTAGTTGGTCACTTGCTTAATTTCATCAAAAGGTTCACCTGCCGGAATCGTTAACGGGGGTTTTCAGATGTCGAATTTTTGAATGATGATTGCCGAAAAAATCAACCAAAACTTTTCTACTTTTATAAGAGCACGTTGCAAGTGTCAGCCAGTCATTATCTTTTCCAAACAAGAATGCCCCTTGTGTTTTACTATACTATTTTAATTAAGAAGTACTAGTTACGTACTTTTAACTTCCACTCTCAAAATCATAAGCGTCCAACCCACATAGAGCGAGATTGTCCATTTCATTTTGTCGTACTTTGACGATTAAGAAGTTATATACTCTTTACCCGCATAGTCGAATCATAAGCGTTCAACCCACATAGAAGGGAAAAACACTAACCGCTTGGGGTACAGTTGATCTTGTCCTTTGCTGCCAGGCCATTTTTCCACAGGAAATCCTTCACCACCTCGGTGCGGTTGGTATTGAGTCGGATGACATCGCCGGCCTGCTCCGTCCTGTATTTGTCCCCCTTGCAATGCAACTTCTTCTTGAGATCCGAGAGGATGACGTCCTGCTTCAGTTTCCCGTCGAGGCCTTCCACTGTCGTCACGACACCATTCGCTTTGATCCCCTTGGCCTGCACGGTGAAGCAATTGCCCCAGCTCATCCTTCGGACTTCGTCCCTGCCGTAGCTTTCTTGAGTTCGGATGTGCACGGTTCCTTTGCCCTGCGGAGCCATGTACTTCTTGGCTGGGGATGACCGGATGCGATTTCACTATTCCTTGAGGCCGCGAGGACTGAAAATCAAAATCACGAGAAAATGCTTTCGACGTACAATTTTACTAAAGGACGCACCGAGGATTCGAATTTAAATCGAGAGAAGAAAAAAATGGGGGAAGAATTGGAGTTGCAGAAAATGCCCATCAGGAAATCGAACTGAGGGGAAGCAAATCACGTACTGAAGATCTTCGACCATCCATAGAAATTCACTAATGAAACTAGTAAACACTCGTGAAGGACGTTCTTAAAAAAATAAAAATAAAAAAGGGGAATCAGCAGCAGCAGAACTACCAATTCAGACAGACTTATTCCGACTACACGTTAGCGCCGGAACCGTTCGAAAGAAGGTTAAACATAATAAACGGAAAACGACAGCACCGCAACAAGTATCTGCGACAAACGCTAACCAAATTTGACCCGATGAAACAGAGCTATGTAAGAAACCGGTGCTTGCTTACCGGTTGATAGCTTGAGATTCGGTAAGGATGCTGGATGAAAGGAAATTGGCTCTTCTTCGAGATGAAAAATTAGGCGGGGAAGAGCCTATTATATACGGCAACCTGGAAGAGCTAGATTCGCGTACAAATCAAGTCCTTGCTAGGACAAGAATATGAATAGAGGCAGATGAAGATGAATGGCTGGCCTCGCGTCATTGGCCTCTCGCGTCACTGGCCTCGCGTCACAATCCAAGAACTAATCGATGAAGATCACTCCAGCAAAATTCTGGGAATCGCGCCATTTTTCCCAATCGTTCTGGGAGTCGTATACTTTCGCTGTGGGACATAAAGTAAGAAGATTTACGCAATTTTAAATACGATAAACCATATTCTCTTCCTTTCCCAATCTCTTTTTCCCCAGATTTTCCATGTGATAAGGGGTATCAAGTGCCATGGAGGGTGGCAACATCCTCATCAGCATCTAAGACAGCAGCACCCACGAAATTAGCAAGTAAGACCCGAGGCCATATTTCAATTAGAGAAAACTCCTTCAGCCAACTATTGAATAGGTTTTTCATCGACATAGAGCAGGGATGCGTTCCGATGAGGATCATGTTCTATGCTTACGAGGCGGCTCCTCCGGCCTCTTCAGGCACATCGAGAGGAGTAAAACTTAGTAGTTCGGAATAAAGGGTAGATGCATCTAAGTCTGTGGGTAGTAACAAAGAGGAATTAACACGTTTAGAAGATCTATAGATGCCTATTTTGGGCCATAAAAGATCTCCCCAAGCACGTGTTTAAGATTTTCCCATATCCTTTGATATGTGAAACAGCGAAGAACCGTGCTAATTCCTCATGTTCCATTAACCTTTTTAAGTTATGCGGCACGGTGTATGGAATATATGACAATCGTGGTGGGCAAGAGTAACTATTCATTGGCGAAATATTCCCAAAATGGGGGTGAGATGCCATTCGTGATTGAATTCTTTCAAAGAATTGTAGATAAGCTTTTACTAAACTGTACACGATAGATAATTATAGGAAAAATACCGACCAAAAAAAAAATTATAGAAAAATTTTTCAAAAAAATCCTCAAATTATTGCACTTTTACAAATTAAGTCTTAAATATTTTAATTGTGAGCAAAGTTGCTCACGTCAATATACTACATAAGATGGTTAGTAGTGACTAGTCAATGTATCAATAATTGACAAGAGGTATTACATTGGAACTTTGCTTAAAGGCTTAGGATTACATTAACCAAAAATAAAATAAAAATAATAGAATCAAATCAACATATATATATATAATAGGTTTATGGCTAATTTGATAACGATCTCTTGTAAGAAGTATAACAAGAGCTAAACAATGTCTTGAGATGCAAAAAATAAGATCAAATCAATTTTCCAAGACGTAAATTGAAAATTAGCGTGATATCATCATCATCATCATCGTCACTGCATAAATTAGAAATAAGAAGTGGAATGGAATGGACCCTATCTTTGAAAGAGGAGACCTTCTTGAGAGAACGCCTTTACAACATAAATTTTGGACACCCACCTGAAATGTCAACGCAAGCCCACTGACTTTTGTTGCAACGTCAACTCAACGCTTTGTCTCGGAATCATAGTGGCAAAAGACCTCTCTTTTATTAAAAGGGATTAAGGAAACATAGAGAGAGAGAGAGAGAGAGAGAGAGTGATGACAATAAGATGCGACGATGTTGTTATTGACAATGGCAGGAGTGTGGGAGAAGTAGTTGGTCACTTGCTTAATTTCATCAAAAGGTTCACCAGCCGGAATCTTTAACAGGGGCACTTTTAAGTTGCCGAATCTTTGAATGATGATTGCCGAAAAAATCAACCAAAAATTTTCTACTTTTTATAAAATTAAGAGCACGTCGCCAAACGAGGATACCCGTTTCGTTTTACTATACTATTATAATTAAGAAGTATGAATTACATACTTTGACTTCCACGCTTAATATCATAAGTGTCCAATCCACATAGAACGAAATTGCCCATTTCGTTTTGCCGTACTTTGATAATTAGGAAGTACGAGTTACGTACTTTTACACCCGTGGTCGAATCATAAGCATTCGTCCCACATAGAAGGGAAAATCACTAAACGCTTGGGGTATAGTTGATCTTGTCTTTCGCTGCCAGGCCATTTTTCCACAGGAAATCCTTCACCACCTCGGTGCGGTTGGTATTGAGTCGGATGACATCGCCGGCCTGCTCCGTCCTGTATTTGTCCCCCTTGCAATGCAACTTCTTCTTGAGATCCGAGAGGATGACGTCGTGCTTCAGTTTCCCGTCGAGGCCTTCCACTGTCGTCACGACACCATTCGCTTTGATCCCCTTGGCCTGCACGGTGAAGCAATTGCCCCAGCTCATCCTTTGGACTTCGTCCCTGCCGTAGCTTCCCTGAGTTCGGATGTGCACGGTTCCTTTGCCCTGCGAAGCCATGTACTTGGCTGGGGATGACCGGATGTGATTTCACTACTCTTGGCGTCCGCAAGAAACTGAAAATCAAAATCACAAGAAAATGCTTTCGATGTACAATTTTATCAAAGTACACACCGACGATACGAATTTAAATTGAGAAAAAAAAAGGGGGGGGGGGGAAATGGAGTTGCAGAAAATGCCCATCGGGAAATCGAACTGAGGGGAAGCAAATCATGTGCCAAAAATCTTCGACTTTGGATAGAAATTCACTGGTGAATTATAGTAACCACTCACGAGGGTCCTACTTTAAAAATAGGAGTCAATAGCAGCAGCGCCACCTAGTCAGACGACTAATCCCGGTACATGCTAACGCACCGGAACTGTTCAAAAGAAAGTCAAACATAATAAACAGAAAACGCCAGCACCAGAACATGTATCTGCGACCAACGCTAACCGAATCCAGCCCGGAAAGAAGTACTTTCGTGTAGATGTTACGAAATTTCTGACGAGAGAGCTATGCACTAAATTGGTGCTGGCTTACCTGTTGATAGCTGGAGACTCTGTAAGGATGCTGGATGAAAGGCAGCTGGGTCTTCTTCGTGGTGAAAATTTGAGCGGGAAAGAGCCTATTATATACGGTAACCTGGACGAGCTAAAATTCACCTCAAGATCAAGAATATGAGAAGAGGCACATGGAGATGAATGGCTGGCCTCGCGTCACTGGTCCCGCGTCACTCTCCAAGGTCTAGTCGATGAAGGTCACTGCAGTAAAATTCTTGGAATCACGTGATTTCTCCCATTGTCATGGGTGTCGCATATTTTCGGTGTGGGGGATAAAGTAAAAGGATTTACGCAATTTTAAATACGAGAAACCATATTCCCTTCCTTTCCCAATTTCTTCTTCCCCAGATTTCCCATGTCAATTACGGGGTATCGAGTGTAATGGAGGGTGGCAAGATCAGCATCTAGGACAGCAGCACCCCCAAAATTAGCAAGTAACCTCCCGAGGCCATATTTCAGTTAGATAAAACCCCTTCTGGCTACGATTGAATAGGTTTTCATTGACATATAGCAGGACTGTGTTACGATCAAGGTGGTGTTCTATGCTTTCGAGGCAGCCCGCTCTGGCCTCTTCAGGTACATCAAGAGGGAGTAAAACTAACTAGTTCGGAATAAAGGGTAGATGCATCTAAGCCTGTGAGCAGCAATAAGGAGGAATTAACTCATTTAGAAGACCTCCACATGCCTCTTTTTGGCCATAAAAGATCTCAAGAAGCACTTATGCAAGATTTTTCCGTAACCTTTGATATGCGAAACAGCAAAGCACTGTACATATTCCTCAAGTTCCATTATCCTTTTTTAAGTTACGCGGCGTAGTGTATCTAATTTATGACAATCGTGGTGGGCAGGAGTAACTGTTTTCAGTGGAAACACTTCCAAAATGGGGGTGAGATGCCTTTCATGATTGGATTATTTCGAAGAGTTGTAGATGGGCTTTGCTATAAACTGTACATGACAGATAATTATAAGTAGACGGACAAGAGGAATCGATCATTGAAGAATCCCGTGATATTGGATGGCATCTTATAAGGAAAGGAATGTGTGGTTGTCAATTCTCGTGTGGCTTCCAACGCTAAGAATCCCGCGATATTGGATGGTAATCGATTTCCATCAACTTCAAAATGATATGGGAATAAATGCGTGCTCTCTTCGTCTTTTGGTTCAAATCTCCCGAAGACTCAAGACAGCTCAATGCACACAATCCCCAAAAATGGTGGGTCATATCTAGCTATATTGGTTCGGAAAGTTAACCCAAGATTTTGTCTGAGTTAACTAAGACTCCGACATCTAATCGTGCATTGTGCCTAAAAAAGGGATGCCGCATAGCGTCCGAGCAAAAACAAAGTGCGTGGGACCGTGTCCAAGTACCACATTCTCATAATTATCTGGTTACGATTGGATGGCACACGGCTCCTGGAATTACTCAGTTTCCCAAAAAAGGCAAGTTTCTCCTAACTTGGTTGGGAATGATCAAATGACTGCTCATTTACTTTCAGTTTTCTTCGCTAACTAACTGACCATTCAAATAAAGCATAAGAATATCTAGGGGTAAGCATGGTCCGATTGAGCCGACCCTACATGTAAAGACCGACACGGACACGCGACACGCGACACGACACGACACGTCGACACGTCATTTTTTAAAAATAGAGAATTTACACGTTCCGACACGTTATATATTAGATATATTTTTATATATAAATACATAAATAAATAATAATAAAAATAGCCTAGAATTAATTTACACAAAAAATATTAGATAATATCATTCATTATTTTAATTTGTTACAATAATACACAAAACTTAGAGGAAAAAAACATTGTTTAAAGAAAAATGTTGAAATGATATTTTTAAATTTATTTATTTATCATATATAGCATTTTTTATTACTTCTTTCAGAGTAAAGACTTTTTAAAAAAATAAAACAATTCTAAAAAAATAAAACTGAAAAAAGAAAAATTGACCCGTGTGTGTTTATTTGTAGCAATTTTATTACTTCTTTTATTACTTCTTTTGTGTATATTTATATTTTGACCCCTCAAGTATTATAAATTTTTAAAATTGACTCAGTGCGTGTCGGAATCACGTGTTGGAATTATGGACTCGCGTGTCGGAGCGTGTCGGAAAGTATTGACCACGTGTCGGATTTTTCGACACTCGTTGACCGCGTGTCGAAGCGTGTCGGACACGTGTCGGAATATCAGACACGACACCAAGGCTTCCGGAGAGTGTCCGTGCTACATAGGCTGGACCACCCCATAATCCTAGGACTAACCGCACATTACTGCTCCTCAATTTTTAAGACCAAGAATTGACCCTATTGAGCTTAGAACCAAAAACCAGACCAACCCAATGGATTCAATTCAGTTCCAGCGTCAATCCGAAACTAACTAATAATTTTTTATTTCATTTTTCGTACTCCTTAAAAAAGTGATTGAGGACCGGACTGATCCAATAGGTTCGGTTCGGTTTAAAGGTCAATCCAGGATTAATCAATAATTTTTTATTTCATTTTTTGTAATCCTTGAAGAGAATTAATGTCTTTTACAACACCAGTAGTCATAATTTACGAATGAGAAAAATATTTTTGTGAGAAGTCCTCATAGCATCCAAAAAGGCATCTTATGCATCCTCCTCCAAATTTGGAGAGACTCAAACTTGCCAGCATTAGGCGAGGCTCGAGCCTCACCAGATCCAACAAAGGGCGAGCTCGAGCTCGAGCCTCGCTGGGTCCGACGGAGGCCTCACCAACGTCCGACGAGGCTCAAGGCAAGACCCAAGCTCACTGGCATCGAGTGAGCTCGAGGCTCGCCTGTGGGACGGCCGATGGTCGGCCTCATGGCCGATGGCCAACCAAAGAAGAAAAACAAAAAAAAAAATTTAAAATTTAAAATTATATTTAAAAATAATAAATAATTAAAAAAATAAAAATAATAAAAATCGGTTTATAAAAAAATTATTTAAAAAATTCCATTAAATTTGTGTTGTATAAAACTATTTTAGCAATACTATTTATATATATAAAAGAAATAAGTTTTCTTAAGTTTAGTTAAATGAGTTGGGTCGGGTATAGGTAAAAAATTTTGCATTGCAATAAATGGATCATAAATAAATTAAATTGATCGATTTGAGTCAGATCATTTATAACCCGAACCACCCGTTTAATGGGTCTACCTTGGACCAATGCTCACCCCTAAGAATATCGCAAGAAAATAGAACACAAGAAAAAGGAAACGCTGGTCTCCAGTTCAATGAGAAATCGCATCAACCCTGCATAGAAACACTCTAGACATAGAGCACGTGCTAGACTCATGCAAAATGGAGGTCCTTCGAATTTTTAATCTTGTAATGCAATACACTATTACACAGAGATACTATTTACAAATTGCGAAAAATATTTGAACAGTAAAAATAAAACCGTGTCTTCGAGTAATAATTATCGATTTGACTTTAGCTTAATACGATGACAAGAATCTGAGAAACTGCACCTATGAATTTGATCAACATTTCTTTTTCTTTTTTTCCTTTCCCATTCTTTATTTTGGTTGATTTTCTTTTTTGTTAGGTCATGAAGAATCAGCGGGGATCAAGACCAATATGTTTTTCACCTTAACATTTGCTATAACACACACAGAGTAAACAGCAATCACTAAGCTTCATCCAATCCTTGGAACATAAGTGCAATCAAGTAATAAACCATGATGCCATACTTGAGAGGGCCCAAAATATTCATACATTTGGGTGATCGGGCATGCGCTTCAGGTCCATTTCCACTTGGTGAATTGTCCATTGCATATTTTCCAATTTCTGTCGCAGGGAAATCAACCATTAGGTTTCACTCTGGAGATATGGCAGAACAGTAAAAGCATGGACTTAATTACCTTCACAATATCATGATACTGCCTTGCAATTGTATCAAAGTGAGGATCAACGCCTTGATACTCCCTAAGTCTTGTTACCTGCAAGAACCATTAGAATATGATCATAAGATGAGAAAAGACAGGCCACTCTGAGGGATTAGGAAATTACGAGGAAAATTTATCTTCATTGTCACTGAACTAGCAGAAGAAAAGGATGAAAATTCACGGCATTATCTGGGAGTAAATACATTTATGGCAAAAACAGCCAAAGATGAAAATACGGAGATTTTTTTTCACAGAAGAAAGAGATCCAACATATGCAAAATATAGTTTTAGCAAACAATAGAGCTAACCGCTTTGTTATAAGCTATTGAAGCTTCCTCTGTGGCCTCAACAAGATACTTCCTGCATATAATACCAGAATTTATTAATCCTTACCAGCAAGGAAACATGCCATTAAATCATCTGTGATGCCACTAAAAGTCACCTTATTTTGTGGAGAGCCGGAATCGATTCCTGAGTATAAGTTTCGTATAAAAGTATATGCTTTAAAACTCTGCAAAGAGATTGCTTCGTCAAAGCACATCAAACAAGACTAACAGCCATACATGAAGGCACTGAGAAGTACAAGATCTGTCAGCTACACATACATTTCGTATCATTCTAAGAGTTATAAAGTTCAACCAGATGAGGATGTGCACAAGTGTGTGGTTGAGGTGAATGAAGTTCCACATGAAGCTCAGCACTAAGTTGAGTTGTTCATTACTCTGATTCCTCAATTCTAAAGAAGGCTTCTTTGGAACAGGAGTGTTGGGCTCTATATTCTGTCATATTCATGTGGACTTCTGCTAATAATCTGCCTCACACCTTTGTCCTTCCTATAGTGCTCACTTATAGGGAAAAAGTATATCGGTTTCAACAGTCTTGCATATGATATTGAAGATCTAAAAGAGAACTACAAAGAATCTGCATCAAATTGCAAACGATGCAAGTCACTGCAAATGACTAGCAAAGTGTCCTTGCCATCTTTTTCAATTATCTACCGATGTCAGCGTACTCAATGTGCATACTTCAAATACAGAGGAGAGTTCCATTGACAAATGCTTGAACAGTCACAAGTTAGAATTGCTCTTATGAAAGAAAAAACAAAATTTAGGAGGAAATTTCCAACATATCAAGCTTAACAATCCATCAAAGCAAAAGCCAACAAATTAAAGAATGAATTCAATAAGTAAGAGTATGCAACCAACCTCAGTTTAGCACTCATGGTTTCACACCTTTTGCACAGCCACGTCTTTTGTAGTTCATCCTATGATGAAACAGAAGGTAGATTCAGAAGTTTTACCAAAGGAAGAATGAGAGAAAATACAAAGGTGGGTTAAAAGGTTGCCAGAAGTTCAGAAAAATAGAATCAGTACGTATTTATGCTGATGTTGCAATTTCAAATCCTTGACCAGCTTGATGAGCACTCCAAGAATTTGCTCTAAGACCTAGTTGGGCAAAATGGATCCAAAACCACAGATAACCTCTGAGCTCAGAGATGCATTTCATTGAGTCAACATAATCAAAAATATTTCAAGCACAGAAAAGACCAAGAAGTTTATGCTTATTCACATACATTATAGTATTCTGCAAATTTTCTATCTGCAGAGTAAAGGTCTTCTCGAAGAGCTGCTTCTTCCCTTTCAATCTCCTCAATGATAGATTTCACCCTGATGTACGGAAAATAATTTAACCATTCACTATCATGAGCAGGTTATTTATCCAAGCATATGCGTTAAATCTTGATAAGAGGCCGTCTGATACACTTCAGAGAACCATATACTGAATATCTACCCAACCTAATTGCTTGAGTTCTAGTACCAAAGCAGCATAAGATAGACAGATGACTTTCCCACTAAATGTTAACTGACCGAGGACAACACATTCCTAGGGTGCAAGTTCTGTTTAACATTAGCCTTCAAGGATCAATCAAGATCACTTTTCATAGTTCAAAGAAGTTCATGTTCCTCCAAGAGGGCGAAATGGCGTTTCCAGGAAATAACATATTCTCGGCCCTGTAAGATGAATTTATAGGAATATGTGCTTTCTCATCAAGCTCTCTTGCCCATATTTCATGTTTTCTCCTACTTTATTCCTGCATAAAATTCTCCCAATCAACCCATAGGGCTTCAAACCAACTTTGCAAAATTATAATTCCTCATGGAGTTCTAGCACAACAAACCATCCAAATAAGCAAAGTACAGTTTCTTCTCGAAGACTCCTTAAATGATTCATTGCTAATGCTACCTTTAAATTTTATCATCAACTATAAAACGTACATTGCAACAACTCCTAGTTTAAGGAAAATATTCAGTTTTTATCTTAGTGTCATCCAGTCCTTCCGGAAGCCACTCTAATAGAGTCCAAAACCTTAAAATGAGAAGCTGCTTGATGAACCATTGATCATGCGTCAAATTTTTTGCACATATATCCTCTTTTAGATGGGATTTCAACAGCAGGTAGCATCTCAGGAAAAAGGAAGATGATATTAGATAGATTTAACTGCTAGTGCAGTCATGCCTTAAACAGAGATATTGAAACTGGACTGCAGATATTTCTCAGGTGAAGAACATGGGTGTATGCCAGTGGATGTAATTTCAGAAAATTCAAGTGGAAAAAGATTAGATTAGAGTACCATCTTCTGTATTGATTCTTGGGGTGGAGATATGTCCATTAACATCTCCAGATAGTTTGACTAGGAATCAGATATGTTGTTTAAAAGGGCACAGTAGAGCAAATTCAAATGAAATTGTAGCATCAAAACGAACAAGCAACGGCACATATAAAAAGAGAAAATTTCATACATTCAAAGGAGATATGATGGAAACATAACTCATCAGCTAATTGTATATTCGAACAAGAAACTTATTGAAGACACAAACCTTTCTGGCAGACGGGCACTCAAATTTTGATTTCCTGATGATGAATCTGCATGAGAATGAAAGTATCAAATTTCATGAACACAACAAAATCGTACCACAATTCCTTGTTTCCCAAAGAGATGTCATGCTTTGTGACATAGGTATTCCTCCAAATAATATCTTAGACATTTTCCATTGAGAAGTCAACATTCACAGGCATTAGTGGAAATAGAATTTAGTCAAAGCATGCATTAGCTAGAAATAGAGAGCAGATATAAAAGAAAAAGATTTGAGAGTTGAAAACTACCAATGTCATCGGCAAACGCATCAGCCAGTTGATCACATTTGACTTTCAGACGAGCCTCAATCTCGTGGGACAGAGACATCTGGTACTCTGTCATATCCTACATATCAAAGCAGGAATATATATTCTCCCTAACTCTTTCAATTTGTGGCAACAGGTTCCATTAAAGCATAAAAGAAAAGTAATGAAATACAGTAAAAGGGATATAAAAAAATAACACGTGATCAGTAACCTATTGGAGCAATATGTATATTAATCATTTCACGAATCAGTACCACAGGTGGTGTCCGCTGAAGCTGAGTTTGCCATAAATAAGCAGGTGTAATCCCAAGAAAACGGTTAGGAACACCACCAACTCCAGGTTCTGCTGCATCAGCATTGCTAATTGATGGAGAATTATTAGCGGTGCCTAGGCTGCTATTTGTAGAGATATTTGTATAATTTGTGGAATTAGCGCTTGAACTGATGGTAATACTAGTACTAGTACTGTCAATGGAGCTTCTTGACATTATGCTCCACTTCTCAATTTCGTCCTCGTGGATCTCTCCATCTTTCGATATTAAAGGAAGCCTCAGTCTTTGAGCAGCTTCTGCAACAACCAGACGGTGCTCTAGGGTCTCATATACCTATAATCAGTAAAAAGATGCACCATGATCAATGCCAAAGGAAAAGTCTCGATATAGAGCAACAGACTCGGGCAACATTTCATTCACTAAGCATCAAATAAGTATGTTCCATGTGGAGGAATTTTTCAATAGCTTAGAAGCAAATTTGGACACAAGTAGCAATGCCAAGAGCACCAGCTCTGACACATTTCCACAGCATTCTCAGGCATTGTCATAGCTGGATAGAGTGTTCCCTACAGCTATTCTGGAGCATGGCACCCGCAACTCATGAAGAAAAGAAAATGAGAAGCACCGGAAGCCTGTAGGCTAGTTCATCTGCTCAAGGATGCAAGAATCAATGAACTATTTTAGTCATACAACATAGACTATTGCAATAGAATATCAAAAGACCTGTGGGGCGTTCTTCAACCCAAGCTGTGGATACAAACCCTGAAGATCACGAATCCCACCGAGATTAGCCACCGAAACAGCCTGCTGATACTCTTCCACCATCGCAATTGCCTCACAATAGATCGCCTAAAGTAATTCCAACATGAACGCTTCAAAGTTAGACCTAAGAAATGTACAGAGGGAAAGCACGGAAACTATCAAATTTAGTAATGACAACAATCTCACCATGGCTTCCAGATAACGCAGCCTCTCTCTGGACATCTCCTCTCTCGCCTGACACATCAACGCACACGAATCAACAAACGCTTTAAGCCGAATATGACTACAATCTCTCTCAATGCCACGACGCGTTTCGAAATCGAAACAGATCAACCAAGCCTAATTCAATCAGCCGCAACGCACGATTCCGCGATCTGAGCGATCGCAAGCTCCCTTCCGTCGCTCTCCTCGCCGCCATTTTCTCCGCAGCGAAAAACACGAAAGAGCGAAGAGCCGCGGGAAAAGGAGGCGGAAGCTAGAGAGAGAGAGAGAGAGAGAGAGAGAGAGAGAGAGAGTTACCAGTTGGAGGTCGTAGTAGGCGGATTTGGAGACGAGAGAGCCGTCGGGAGCCAAGCAGTGACGCTCCAGCTGATCGACGAGCTGGGAGACGTCGGCCGGCAGGTTCTGGCCGCCTCCGCCACCTTGCAGCCCCTTCGCCATCGGAGGAGGAAGTGCCCCCGCCGGTGGATCTCGGCGACGGTGGCGGTTCCGTACAAGACGATGAGATCGCTAGGCGTTTCGCTGCTTTTGAAAGCCACCGCCACCAAACACTGGTTAGTTCTCCGGCGGTTCGGTGGGATTTTTGGAGTTCAAATGTTTGCAGAGACGGAGGTGGGAGAAATGGCAACCGCCCAGGAATTTATATCCAAATAATTCGTTAATTAAATAATTTTGTATTTACTAAAGAAAATACAATGGCATTTCGAATACTTTCAACTCTATTTCAATTCCCCCTCCAAAAAAAAAAAAAACCTGAACATAGGTTCACATGTAATTTCTTTATCTTCTTGGTAGCATGGAGGGGAAAAAAATCAAGCAAACTCAATATATCAAAGAAAGCAAATTTAAAAAAAAAAAAAAAAAAAAACGAGATAATTTTAATATGAAATGTGAATTTCACAAAATGGGCCTGACCCAATTAGGGTGTGGCGGGGCGCCGGACTCGAATGGCCGGAAGCAAACGACACAAATCTCCTCTACCACCTCCACTTATGAACTTTTCATATTTTTGTAAAGAAAAATTATTGGTAAAACTTGACTTCGCAATGATTGATTGGATCGGCAAATCAGTCACTGGATGAATTGACGGGATGGATAGCGATCCCCTCAAATGCTCGAATTCAAGAGGGGATGCCAAAGGCAGAAATAGCGACTGAAGGAAAGTCATAACAAGGAATTTTGAAGTAATATGCATAAAACTGGCCACTCGTCTATTTTCGTGAAGGTCCTAGATGGGTAAACTACTCAGGACATCATCATCTTACTAGCTTCCGTGGTGAGTAATCGCATTTTATGGTCAGAGGCGAATTTAAAACTAAGCAATGGGAACTCGAAATATTTTCCGGGGGGCTTCGCCGGCTCCGCCACCAAATACTTGAGATCTTCCTGAGTGATGCTACAACTCAAGAAGATTATACTTCTTCTAGTTCTTATATTACATCTTTTTGCAAATCGAAGCCTATGATCATTTCTAATTTTTCCTCATTCTCAAACGAAAGATAAGCAAAGCTATCTAGAAGATGTGCTGCACTTTGATCATGGAGCCAAGCGGCAAGACTAGAAAGATAAAATGCCCTTCAGCAATCATTGTACAACCTTGAATTTGACTGAAACCGCACAAGCTGAAGCTTGCATATGATTCGACTCGAGTCTACTTGAGCATTTAACTCAATCTTCGCACATTGTGAAGCAAAACATCCGTTCTAGGAGAAAGACAAAATAATTCCAAAAATATCTCGTCGCCTTCGCTTGGCCTCTTTATTTTTCATTGTACTTGTAATGCAGTTGCGCGACACAACATGCAACAATCTCAGTGATCCCGAAGGTGCAACCTCATCTAGATCAATGCCCAAAATTGTGAGAACCTACAAAATGTCAATTTTGGCACCCAAAAAAAAAAAAAAAAAAAAAAAACACGAAATCAAGACTCAGCATTAGAGTCTTGGAAGTTATCTGTCGAAAAGGAACTGCCGAGTCAGCACATCTCGAGCCATACCCACTATTCTCACTAATGAATCTCGCCAAAGAAGCAAGGACAGGACCCGGAGTATTGCAGTATTGAACCTTTTGAACACCAGGAGGAATACTTTCGAGTTGGCGGTTGCCATGTCCCCGGCTTGAATGATGCACCAGATCCTGTGGGCTCTGTTGACCTGAAAGGCAATTTTATTTTGTTATGGTCTCATACAGGACAAGTCCCATGACATAAAGCATCTCTATCTCCAATGTTCTTTTTTCTGAAAGCTCAAAAGTCTGTTATGAGACAGGCCTCCACTAGCAAAACTCGTCAACATACTAACGCACAGTATAGAAACCGCTAAAACATATTGGAAACCAAACTTTTGGGCTCCAAAACGCTAATTCAATTCCAAAGGAACTTACTCTGGGACCGGCTTCTCTTCTTCTTTTTTGGTCTTTCTTTAGTTTGTCTGCACACAAGTCCCGCCAAAGTATGCATTAATCACATTTGAACTATGTCTCTCTCCATCGTAAGTGCAAATGAAAAGATATTCTTTCGTTTTCTCTTAATTTATGTTTTGTTTCTTTCCTTTTCCTTTCCTATTTTTCAGAGGGTAAGGGGCTGATTGAGAGCAGTAACTTTGCCTATGAAGCAATGTGCCCACAATTCCCTTAACCACAATATCTCAATACAATTGCAAGACTATCGAGAAGATATAGATGATTGTCACGAGCTACACATGTGAAAAAAAAAAAGGAAGGTATTTCTATGGTTCAAGACAAAGCAAGAACAAAGGATTAAAATTATTTCCAAATGACAAGCTTTAACAGCATGCTTAACAATAGTGTCCTAGCTTGACTTGAGGTACTTACACAGGAAATTGCATTGGCAATGAAAAATTTTTGCAGCACAGCACCAGAAAGAAAAAGGAAAGGAGTTGTAGTGGCATCTTCAATAGTACTAATCAAACGTAGAAAAGTTCTCTCATTCTTCACTCATCAAAAAGAGTATAAGCGACTCACCTCAAGCTTTCTGTTTTATCTGATGTCTCCTCAACCTTGTCACCTTCACAAGACAACATCACAGTGTCGACATCATTAGCAAATAAAATTATTCAGTGATGGCATATGTGCTATAGTGGAAGCATAAAAATAAGTAAAACCTACAGTTCTGTCCTTAGGGCAAATTCAGAGCCTTTTTCTTTACTTATAATTCTGGTTCAGGAAGGTGGTGAGTGTCATGTGGGGGAGCATTTGATACCACAAGCATAATGCAGAATGTAAACTGTCCAAGTGTACTGGCGGGGAAAGTGATGATAATTTGGTGTGCTCAAGCCAATAAAAGCATCAGAAATGATCTAATTCTTATTCCTTTTGTTGAAGTATATTTAGTGGTGTTAGTCAGTAGCTAGTAGGTGAGTCTTAATTAAGGTAATTAGGGTTTTTGGGTGTCTCTCATGCTCTATATATAGAGCCATCTTATGAACTCTTCCATCAAGTCATTCAGTAAAGCTGTAGACTTTGAGTCTTTTCTCTCTCCCTCTACAGCTTTAGAGATGGAAGGCTAGATTTGAAGTTATGAAGATGATGGTTGACAGTGTACTGGTACTCACATCTCTGTCAATCATTTAACGGTAAACTGGAAAACAAAAACAGTAACCGATAGTAATGTTTCCTTCAGTTCTAAACAGTCAGGTGACTTCATGCATGTTTTCTGAGACTGTTGGACGATTCATGTAATCCTCCTACTATAAATAAACTGCCACTATGGTGTCTTTTAACATGCAATATAACTATAAATACACAAATCATCATACCTACTGCAGAGGATGGAAACTGCTGAATAAAACTTCCCAAGTCTGGACCTCCAACTTTACCTACAAGATGGTGTTATATAATCATGGGTTTGGAAAGGTTGATATGCAATCACAGAGTAATATAGAGCAAAGAGCTGACCAGAGCTCATGCTTTTGCGGATACTGCCTTCTTTTAATTTCTTTTCATCTTCCTCTTTTAACCCTGTGGAAATGAAGGCAGTGAATGAAATAAAAAACTCATAAAAAAGCAGGGAATTTATATAGAAAAAAATCTGAAAATGCCAATTCAGCAATTGTACAAATTGGAATTGACTTGAAAAGTCTGAAGTGAGAAAACACAGATGATCATCGATTAAGATCAATCCAGGCATATTCCAAGACTTAGCTGTCGTGGTCCAAAATTCAACAAAATATAAGGTGTGATGACCATTCCATTCAGTTCCACAATATATTTACCAGACCATAAATTTGGTCTGGTTTTTGCAGATTATAGTTGGCCACTGCAGTAACAGCATCTGATCACACACTACGCAATATAAGGGTGTTCAAGCATTTTTGTTTCAGGGAACTTCAGAAGATTTCATGTGTTAACAAACATTGTACAATTTGGTATGACTGAGAAGGAGGCATACAACATTACCCATTCTACAGATACAGAGACACAGGAAAATTTCACCAAACATTTGGCTGGAGGATAAACGATATATAGAGACTTCGTGTCAAGATGACAGTCAAGTCCAAAGCACCTAACATGCCAGCAAGTCATTTTGAATATGCTCCTTAAGAACCATACTGTCTATCATATCAGTCAAATGTCAGTGGAGAGGTCAATAGGAAGCCAGGGACTAGGACAACCACATAATGGGGAGAAAAAAATGACGGGGGACAATAAATATATAGAGATAAGTTAGAGCACGTACTGGCAACATTAAGTTTAATCCGCTCACGCCTAGCTTCAAGCTCCGCCATTTCCTGAAGAGAGGTGTAGCGTTATCTAACAGTGAAAGAACAAAAAATCACTACCCAAGATATTATTGATAATGAATTTAATACACAGCACAATATACCGACCATCTTTGTCAGACATGACTTCACCAACCCATCTAACAATGCAAAACAGGCAAGGACTACACCACAAAAAAGATATCATATGCAACTTCCAGCATAAGAGGAAAGGAGTATATGTCAAGAGGAGTTAGCCAGTGTTCACTAGAGTTTAGAAGAATCCATACTTTATGGAAGTGGTGAGAGGGTTTTTCAAGGGGAAGACGGGATAAGAAAGAAATGTGACTTTGTGTGGACTTGCAACAACACCAAAATAAAATTCAAAAGCTCCTGTGCAGAGAACTAAGCTAGTCATATTGAGTTCTCCCCCATCATAAATTTATTCAAAAGCATGAGTTTTCCTCACAAATTTGTTGCAGAACTAAAAAATAACAGAAAAGGAAGCATTTAAACAAATCCAAAGTCCGCCATTACTGCACAGACTACTCTCTTTATGTATTAACACAATATTAAGCAATTCTACATCCAGGGTGCATAGTGATTTTCTTAACTGTAGAAAGGTTAAAGTACCACTTTGTTTTTCCTTGAACTTTACTATATCTTCTTCAGTTCTGTTTTTCTCCAGACCTATCCTTTTCATAATCGAAGTTTCCCTCTTTCCTTCCCCTAGGTGGGACACTAACAGTTGTGTATATACATATAGGGCTCACTTTACCTCTGGAGTCGGAGCTATCTTACGCTGTCCATTCAGCCAACAAATCCATTCAACTACCAAAGAAGAAATCGAAAAGGAAACTGTCATCAGCCATTACATAGCAAGTGACGTATTCCTCCTAAAAATTCATAAAACCCACACTATAAACTTACAAGTTGCCAGAACCAAAAAGTCATAGTCCATTGGAAAAATGCTTACCAGGAACGGATGTAGGTTCCTGCTCACCCTTGAATACCACCCACCTTTTCTCCTTCACTAGTAAACACATCCATAAAGTACGTTGTAAGCAAACAATGTGCTAAATTATTTAGCAGTGCAGTTCATTCTCATAGACAAGCAAAATGCAGATACGGACATCTCTTTTTCTTTTTTTTTTGGTAAAGAGGACATCTCTTTTCTATTTCAATCAATCTCATACTACGGCAAGCAGAAGTTCCTGTAAATGATGAGTCCAAATCTAAACACAGCTATCAGTCACATTTTCTTTACATGATTCCTCAGCTGATTAAACACTTCCATGAGCTTTAGCTCAAATGTGTGCTCACCCTTTTGCAATGTCAAAGTCCTTCAGGAGCAACCAAGACAATTCAAATCCAACATGGCACACGACCCAAATGGCATCCAAGGTTGCACACAACCAATTAGACTGATAATAACACAGTCGGTATTCATAGTACTTGTGTATTCATAAAACATAGTACTTGTGTAACTTCATTAGGCATAAAACTCATTCCTTTTGAGGCATCAGACCCCTCCCATACAGAGGTAGCTGAAACAGAGCCGTCTACAACTCGAAATAACTTAAGCATGAAACTCGAACATTTCTTCGCCGCCACGAGAAACCCATCAAAAATGTACATTATAGGGGTAAAAAAAAAAGGAAGAGAAAATAAAAGGGAAAGACACTGACCGATTCCATCGATCTCTTCTTTTCGAGTGAAATAGCGATTCCCAGCTTTGTCCATACCCACGAGAGTCCGGCTGCTGAAAAATCCAGCAATCCTCGAAAATATCTTCGACATCCCTCCCTCCCTCCCTCCTCTCTCTCTCTGCAAATTCAGAAAATCTCGATTCCCTTTATTGAGTATAGAGTGGCGGCAAGGCACTAGGCAGGGACGAAGATGATGCCCAAAGCGAGACGAACGTTTGCGGTGATCGAAATTAGGCGTGCTCAAGCGCAGCACACTGTAGCAAGCGGATCGCGAAGAAGAAGAGGAAGAAGATGCCGACAAAAATCTGGTTTTTTTTTTTTTTTCTTGGAAGAGCGAGGCTGGCACGGAAAGGCCGGTCCGACTTTCTCTGGGACTCGGTTCGCATCGGTCTGTCGACACGCATAAACCGGACCGGACCCGAGTGGAGAACCGAGGGTTGCGCACGAGTTAAACATTGATATTTTAATAGGCCGACCATTTCTGCTTGAGCTCTAACTTTTTCGAGCTCAAGTCATGCCGACAAACTTTTGAAAATTTTGAGTTGATTGGGAATGCAAGCACATTATTTTGCCAACCCAGTTACATGATGGAGGGGCTATCTGAGTGGGGACTAGAAGTCCGATTTTACAGAAAAGCCTTATGATTGGAGCCTTTATATAATCCTATTCGTTAGATTATTGACCTCTCTATGTCAATGGGCTTAATTTGAATTAAAGAGCTAGGCTACTTGATGATAAGAGCATTGACATCCCAATAAGAGAGAGAAGTAATTCATGAGATAACTTCTCAAACTCGAGTTATTTAACTCGAGTAAGTAGTTGAGCTCAAGTTATGTGTGATTTAACGTGTTTGAGAGGATGTAGACAAGCTACGATTTCAACTTGGAGAGCTAAAGATAATCATGTTGTTCCATTGACCAAATCCAATAAATTAAAAAACGAGTCGTTGTTTGCTAAGATGAATTAAAATTAAGTTGAAATTGCCACAAAATGTAGACAACATAGGACAGATATTGAAGCAATGGAACAATCAAATTTGATAATGTTTATTGTTTATTGTGACTAGAGTTTTTTATTTTTGTTTTTTTATGATGCCCCGATTTGGATATGATAGATTTTGTTTCAATTAATCGATAATCTTTTTAGGAGACTTTCCATTGAACTGGAGGACCCAAATTTTTTTTTTTTTTTTTTTTTTTTTTTTTTATGTATGTAAGTAGAATCATATCACTCTGTAGTGTTTTTACTTTGAAGAGAGAGATAAGTCAAGCTGTATTTGTGCTTTATGCGTTGAGAGCTCTTTATCTTTCTAGTATTGATTAATGTATTTTTGCTACCTTGGCCTCTGAACCACAGCCATTAATCGAATCGCGCAATTATGTTGTCTTTTTACTCTTAATTCTATTTCACGGTTTGCCTAAAATATTGTTCTAATTTTTTTAAAAGGAAAAATATTTAAAAAAAAAAAAAACTCCTAAAATCAGTCGAAGTTCTCAAAAGTCTCTCAAAAGTGTGTTTTCTTTTAAAGAAATAGCCCCTGAAATTCGACCCCGTAACCCATCGGCCATCGATGCCGGATGTCACCCATCTTCTTCAGGGGTGTTTTCGAAACAAACTCTATTCTTGGGGGGACATTTGGCGAAATCAGGCGCGCTACAGTTTGATTTTTGGAACTTTCCTCAAAACAAAAGAATAATACCAAAAAAAAAAAATAGTAGAGTGCCAAGAAGAACACGCTGCTTTTCGGCGGCCGCCGCGAATGCGGAGGGCACAAGCTCGGACAAGAACAGAACCGTCGATGGCAACATCTGCGGACGCCCTGCCGAGATTCCCTCCCCTCGTTTTCCACTGCTCTCCCCGACGCTTTGGGAAAACTCGTCAAGTGACCAGAAGCAAACAAGAGCGCTTTTTCTCCGACTCGGCTTATGATAATACCACGTCAGAAAGCACAGCTCCCACGTCTTGTAAAGGAAAAGCCCAAATGCATTGTATGACGGCTCTATCGTATTCGCTTGTGGGTCTAACGTTGCCGGATAGCAAAATCTCGCAATAAGAAAAAAAAAAGATCTCCCTTTCAGATTAGCGAAGTATGATCTCAAAGCTCCTTGATTGACCCCCCATTGGCTGTTCTAGAAAACGGCGAGTTGAAATGACCGATCTATCCCACTCCAGGATGTCATCATGATGCTCGGCCTATCGCGGCTATAGAGAAGTTATGAGACTGCCGATCGCATGACGAGTTCCTACTTTGCACCAGCGGTTGTGTCCGTTTACAAACCGGCCATGGAAAGAATCTACCCATTATGTTTTTTGGATATCGTTTCCCCGTTGCTCAACTGGGAAGATGGTTTGGACAGACCCTGTGATGAGATTTTACCGTGCATTATTCCAACAGGATTCCTAAAGCTGGATCCATTAATTAAGTTGGCCAAGATAAGACTGTTGACAAGGATGTGCACAATCATTTTTTAACTGGTATTCCATATTCAGTAGCTCCTTTCCTGCATTGCATTTGCCCTCAGTAGCTGCATACCTATCTTGTATTCTCTCTCTCTCTCTCTCTCTCTCTCTCTCCATTTCTCTCTCTCAACAGGACGTAAAACGTCGGCCTCTGAATCGCATGAAGGACAAAAATAGTCTCACTCGATCGCTTTCTGACTCTCTCTCTCTCTCTCTCTCTCTCTGGATCTCGAGCTTCGATATAAAGCCGCTCCATCACTGATATTCCCCCTTCAATATTCTTCGGGTGAGCTAGCGGTACTCTGATTCTGACGGAGCCAGTAGATTTCGTGGGTCACTTTTCGAGTTGATTGAAGATAATACACAGCTACTCAAGTTTCTCCTTTTCTGTGACGTCTTCTTTATTGATTACTTTGCAGAGATCTCTATCAATCGGTGCTGACCTGTGGCTCTCCGGAAGATTCTTGATTCAGGGAATCGGTAAAAATTCTTCTTTCAAGTTTCGTTCAACTCAATCCCGTCCTCTCAACCCGAGTTTCATCTCTTGGCAAGATTGAATTTTGGCCTTCATACTATATACAGTTTACCAAATCACCTTCAGTACAATCAGTTTTCGATGATTTTTTTTTTTTTTTTGGTGGGGTGTGCAGTTATTGATGGAGGACAGGAATGGTTACTACCACCAGGGGAGTGGTCTATGGAGATCCTTAAGAGATTGCGACTTTGAAGAATCAGACATGTGGGATGTTCTTGACGACCAAAAAGATGACAGCCCGAAATTTCACTCCACCTCCGAACCCTCCAGATCTTACCCGAGCCAAAACCCAAAATATTCGGCGGCAAAGATGATCCCAAGAGCGAGCAGTGGCAGTAGCAGCGGTTCGACCCCTGAACCCAAGATCACACAACAGTCAGCGCCTGTCAATATCCGAAACTGGTCACACATAAGGCGAAGTGCCAAATCCGAGAAAGCTTCCAAAAAGCCATCTTGGAGAGGAAATGATGGTGATGGCGATGAGGATGAAGAAACCGACAATGACGACAACGTGCATGATGGAGGAGGGAGTGATGGACACGAGGATGAAAGTGACTATAAGATGCCACCACATGAATTCATAGCTTCTAGGCTTGCAAGGAGTCATATATCCTCGTTTTCGGTTTTCGAAGGCGTTGGGAGGACTCTCAAGGGAAGGGATCTCAGCAAAGTGAGGAATGCTGTTCTGACCAAAACTGGGTTTCTCGAATCACCTTGACAGGACTATGGAAATTTCTAGCGAGTTTGAATCGTCATGTCATTGATTGTTTAGGTGAACTCATCTTCTCAGGGCTGTGATATGGCCTTCTGAATTGGAGATTGTAGTCATTTTAGAGTGAACATATGAGAGTATCCATTTCCATGTAGTAGTCTGCATTTATGTGAAGTTTGGATATATCCTGTGAAGGGGTTGTGAACTTTTTTCTATGTCTCCTACGCCACATATTCGTTTAGGTGGAGGAGATATAAGAAACCCCATCACAGCAATCAATTGCTCATTTTCTGCTCAGTTCTAATCAGTTATTATCTGTAGCTGAAAACTCATATGGTCAAGCTCACTTCAAGAGCACTCGTCATCACGAATCAGTCACAATGATCAATTTTACCTACACGCGGCACAGATTGTTCCGAGATCATGTATCCCGGTTCTCTGTTTCCGGGATTCTCTGTCAAGACCTAAGAGGCCATAGTGTATCTGCCATACTCAGCTTTGACATTGGTGGAGATCTAGTCACGAAGACTAATTTATCCTGCACATGTCGTGAGGTAAATGGTACCTGCGAAAAATTTAATCTTTCCCTCAGGATATCCGGTACAGATATACGGGACTAATTTGATATCCCTCGTTCCATCTAATTTCTAATTGTTTCGCTGATGAATGCTTATGACTCTGCCGCCCTGTGGAAAGCGAGGAGGAACTCGCAATCAGATATTTCGAAATAGTTTTAAAACACATTAGCATATCAGACAGGTTTCTCTGTCAATCTATCACGAGCTTTAGAATCCATGTCACTCTCACAAGGTTAGATTTGTCCTGGCTTCATGCGCGTGGCCACTTAAAATGTTTCATTGCGTGTCACGTCTCTTCAACACAAGAACCCTTTTCTCATCGATTACTCGGGTAAACATACTTTCCTGAGCACTGCAAGGGGCGGATCAATGAATTCGCGCCGCAAGCAGTTTCCATCCTACACCGAAGCTGTACTAATATCTTAAACAAAGATCGATACGGCGACCCAAACTGTATCGGGCAGTCCCGAGAGCCACAAACAGAGAATGCAGAAATCAGGACCGTCTGCAGCGTGCAACTGCCGTCCTCAGCAGGCCCGAGGGGTTCCAATTTACCTATAGGATTCAACAGACTCTCTCTCTCTCTCTCTCTCGTCATTTCAAGAAGCAAGCGAGGTCCAACTTTTTTTCTTAGATTTGAGCTGCCCGCGGTGGTCCCGAATCACGGCCCCGCTAATTGATTAAAGGAGAGCCGTCAATTAGCACCATGAACTGAAAGTGAAATGCCAACTGCCTTGTTCATAATTTTCTTATATCAACTTGAGATACCTTTGTGTTGCTCGGCGACACGATGTCATTTTCCAGGTTTTCTGCAGCTTTCTTTTTTTTAATGCCGATCGATGCAAGGGAGGGAAAAAGACTGAGTGGAAGATCGATTTTTAAAGAGCGTAGGAATATCCTTAAATGATTATCTGAACAAGTGGGGCATTAGTAAACGCACAACAAATGTTTGCCCTATCATCTTAACAACCTTGGCCCTCTTGCCCTTTTGCTTTCTTTTTAACAAAGGTTAAGTGCTATCCTGAATAAATTTCCGCGCAATCTAGACTTTTATGACCTCCCGGTCCCTAGTCTAGTCGAGCTGAAGAAATTCGTTCCTTGTAACTGGGTCCCAAGAGATTTCACGGAGCAGAAATCGAAGACGAGACTTCGAGAGCCGATCGACCTGAGTTTACTATCGATGACCTCATACATTTGTCCTGCAATTTCGAAGTCAGTAATGCGTCACGTAGCTGCTGGTCTCCATCCTTTTTCAAAAGGTCGTGTGCCGAACTTCGACTCATCATCGATGCACACCGTGGTCCGTGGCCCACGACTCGAGCCCGCACGCTTTTTTCTTCTTTTCTGGACATACAAGAGCACGTGACCTGTTGAGGACTCCTCTCGCCAAACGCGAGGATGACGATGGATCGAAGTTGCATTTTCCAATTTAGGCTTTGCTGTCGCGTTGTCGCGTCGAAAAGCCTAATCGAGAGTTCGCGTCTGTTATGGTATCTTCGCTTTATCACTTACCCATATCGATAGTCAAATTAGTCGGCACCACAGGTGGCTGCCGTCAATCCACTCAATTTGTTGCTTTTACAAAGTATGCATGTAGAATCCATGTAAATGAAAAAAAAAAAAACAGTACCCATGTATTTAGAGGGGCGTTCTCGTGCTTTCGGGTCAAGAATCATTGACTGCGGATTCGACTCCTGTTCTAGGGAATTTGGATTTTAGTGGGGGGAGCATGATGGTTATATGAATAGATGATTTATGAATAAGAGATTATTAACATATTATGAAGAAATTGTACATATACGTATGGAAAACTATGTATTTTAAGATTCGAATTTTTTTCTTAAAAAGTAATTTATAAGATAAAAACTTCGAAGTTTTGAAATGAGAAAAAATGAAAATATTAGCTTAAGCACTTGTTTATAAATTAAACTGACATAGGGTATTTTGACCAAAATAAAACGATGATTCCTCGAGAGTTGGAAGTCCTTTTTGCTTTATATATGATTTTATATAATATACATATAAACAAGTGGGTGATTCTGATAAAAATAGGGTAAAAAGGATTCAAGAGATTATAAACATCGACCTAAACATATTCATAGTATGATTTAATTAATATATATTATCGTGATAAATCATTCTCAAAAACTAGATAAACATTATAATAAATAACCCCATATCTCATTAGTTGCTGAATTATGGACCGGACAACGATCACGTGGTCATTTTGTGCCCTTGATCGGGGTGTTTTCGTCTCCAGATGCTTGAAAGCAAACATACCATTCGAGCACGTGAAAATTGAAGTTGAGTTGGAGTTGGAGATGAGGAGGATTTGTGTGCAATGGTCATGAAATTCGGAGGATCAGGGCTTTAATGGCGAAATTTGGGGCCAAATGGGCGTATGAATGTGCACGCGAGCGACACGCGCGGTTTTAGACATTTTTGATGGAAAATGTGCTCCTCGTCAAAAGGAACAAAATCTGGTGACGTCACTTGCGCCTGATCGCCGTCCATAAGCTGGGGGCCACTTGAAAGACCGTCGGCAATTCCGAGGGTCTTTTTTAAAACAAAATATTTTTGGGATTTTCCTTAAAGTAAAAGAATAATACAAAAATGCAAAACCATTTCCCCAAGTATTTTTGGAAGAATGGGCATTTGGTGAATGTTGAAATGTTTGGGAACTATTATTTTGGTGCAGCACTTTGCAAAATAGCTTTGAGGTGAAAAGAAAAAGGGAAAAAAAGAAAAGGAAAAAGGAGGAGGCAATGTTTGACGCAGAGGAGGGAGCGAGTGGGAGGCAATCGGAGCTGGTGGGGGAGGCGGGCGGTGGCTGGTGGGCAGGGTGGCCGGTGGTGGTGGGGAGGCGGCGGGTCGCGCGACCCACGCACCGGCCGCGCGTGGGTCGCGGCCTCAGTAACGAGCCACGCATCGCCATCTCGTGGGTCGCGGCCTCAGGCGGCGTCGCCTGGGTCACGCGACCCACGCACCACCTTCGCGTGGGTCGCGCGGCCTTAGGGCGATGCTGCCTGGGGCCGCGCAACCCACACACTGGCGGTGCATGGTGACGGCAGTGCGTGGCGACTGGATTTGGCCGGCTGAGCACCGCTCAGCCCGTTGCGTGTGTCGCAGCCTCAGGCGTGGCGACAACGGTGGGTGGCGACGGCGGTGCGTGGGCGACCAACTCCGGCTGGTTGAGCTCCGCCGACTAAGCTTCAATCTTGAAGAAACAAGGAAGACGATGAACAGTTGTTTTTTAGGGTAAAACAAGAAAACTCAATTATCAATGAGGGCAAAAATGGAAGAAAAAAAATTCATTAAACCCTCCTTCAGCATTCCGAAAATGCTGAATGCCCAAAGCAGGTGGGGATCTGCTTTGGGCTTTCGACATTCCAGAGCATTTCAAATGCTAATATTCCCCCAAGTATGCCTCCAAATGCTGAACTAAACAGCTGAATTTTTTCTCAATGGGTTTTCGGGGCTAAAAGCCCCTTGGGAATGCTGAACCAAAGCTGCTGCAAATGCGGAGCCCAAAATCATCGCAGAAGTCATCAGGATGGAACATCTTGAAGTAATGGCCGAAAATAATCACTTATATCACTTAAGATTTTTTTTTTTTTTTGATAAAGACTTTTATCACTTAAGATTATTAATCAATAAAAAAATATTTTTCGTCACAACAATAATTTATGTTTGAATATTTTTTATTAAAAATGAAAATATCATTCATTTATTTATTTTTGCACGAGATATGGATAATAACTTTTAGGAAGATATTGTTTAAATTATTCATTTTTCGCGAAATAAATGTACTGAATTTGTCAGCATGGGGTTGACTCTTGTTAGAAGGAATGCGAATTCATGGAATTACTTGCATTTACACAAATCATGTTGGACAGACATACAAACAATCATTTAAAAAAAATAAAAAATCAGATCATCTATTTCCGAGGAAATAAACAAGGCTTTAATTATAATTGTCTTCTCAGCTTAATAGGTAACAAATCTCGTCACAGTTATCCGCGCAAACTACAAAAGCTGGAGACGGTGAAAAGAGGGTAAGAAACCAGAAAAAATGAAACATAGATGAGCCGGCATCATAGTGCAAAGTTATAATGAATACACAAAATTGAAAGTCTAATCAAAGTTGAATTGGAACTTATGCCAGAATACCAGATACATACACAAAATCCACGCGTTTTCAGATTACCCCCACTGGCCAACCAAAAAAAAAGGAAGTTTCTGCTTCATATTCTCAAAATTTATATACCAGCATGCCTCAAATAATTAGATATTACCATGACAATTTTTTCCTTTTCTTTGTCATAAAATTTTTCCTTATAAAGGGCATAGATATAAACACACAAAAATCAATCTGATCATCAGTCAGTAATGAATTCAATTAACATGCAGAATAGGAAGCAACAATCACAGGAAATACTAAAAAAGTCATAAACTTATTATGTCGGTGCTAATTCAATTATAAACATTTCAACTTAGTTAATTTTCTAAACATGTAAGCAATTTACCAATTAAGTCTTTTCAATCAATTTTGACTAGAAATCGTCGATACAAACACTAGTCATCTTAAATGGTACAACCGGCATTAACATAGACAATTTTTATAATTTAAAAATAAATATTATAATTATTATTTTCTTTTCTTTTCTTTTTTCTTTCATTTTGGCTGGCGATGGCTGCCCTTGCCAACAGCCTTCACAGTCTCGTTGCCGCAGTTGAGGCCACCTCACCCAAATCTAGGCAAGACCTTCATGGCTAGCAAGGGCTTCACTCAAATATAGGAAGACCATTGTGGCCTCATCAGCTATAGGTGAGGCCTTTCCAATTGATGAGGACCCTCGCCCAATCACAATAGAAATAAAATGAAATAAAAAAAGAAAAAAATTCTAAAAATTCTAAAAAGTTATAAAAATTGTCTACGTTAACGCCGATTATATCACATAGAACAACCTATGTCAATGTTAGCAATTTTAAGTCAAAATTGACTGAAATGACTCAATTAGAAAATTGTCAAGAGGTTTATGACAAAATTTGTCAAATTAAGAGATTTTGGACTAAATTGGCATACATTCAATAGGTATATGACTTTCTCAATAATTTTCCTAAACAATCGGGGGTTGGTTCGAATATGTAATATGATCACATAATTGTTCTCGAAAGTTGCATACTCAATCATTTGATTCGATGTCAATACTCTTATTTTCATAATTCACTCGTTTCGCTTTTGGTACAAATGAAATCCTGATTTTCATGATTATAAACGCCTAAACTAGATAATTCTTGAAATCCATGCTTGACAAATAAAATGAGAGAAGTTTTAATTAGCATGCACAAGAATGTTAAAGCATATATGCTTTTGCAAAAATGAATGATTTAAAAAATATTTTTCAAAAAATAATTATTGGTATCGCTTAAGATTATCAGTCGATTGAAAATATTTCTATTGTCAATAACAATTTACATCTAAATATCTAAATATTTACATCATGTAAATGATATAAGCGATCATATTTTTTTTAAAAAAATATTCATTTATAGTGAAATAAATAAGATGACAGTGTTTTCACTCTATTGGGCGCATGCAATACAGCCGTCCTCATTGACGTGGCTAATGGTATTGAATTGGGCTGTCGAGACCGTTGCTTTGCTAGGGAGATCAGGCTTGCTTATAATAATCTCAAGATGGATTGGGCCGCTACTGAATCCTTGGGTTAGATTGGTATGGATAGGTGCCCCCAAGAAAGTGGCGGTCCAGGCTGACCATGATCTGCTCTCTACTCTGCTTACTTTACTTACGCTTCTGTCTAATTTGTTAATTCGAGTGAACACTTCTGTCTACTAGCCCCCCCACCTTAGGCTGCCTCGCTTGGGCCTGCTGCCGGCACAATATTTCCCATTCGAATCGCAATTCACCAGCGTCCACACGGCTTCAAGATCTCTCGTGTCAAAATGTTAAAATACACCTCATGCATGGGTTTCCTTTATGCAAACAACAAGTGCCGAGTATTTATCCATACCACCAAATGCGAATAATCTCACGTCTCAATCTTTCTTTGCAGGTTGATCTAACGAAGGCTGATTGAGTTGGAAGTAGGACCGTCGATAGAGATCATCATTGTGTAGATATCTTCGTGCGCAGGTCAATCTAATGAAGGCTGATTAAGTTGGAAGTGGGATTGTCAATAGAGATCGTCATTGTGTAGAAATCTTCGTTTGCGGGTCAATCTAATGAAGGCTGATTAAGTTGGAAGTGGGATTGTCAATGGATATCTTCGTGCGCAGGTCAATCTAATGAAGGCTAATCAAGTTGGAAGTGTGATTGTTAACAAAGATCATCATTGTGTAGATATTTTTGTGCGCGGGTCAATCTAATGAAGGCTAATTAAATTGGAAGTGGGATTGTTAATAAAGATCATCATTGTGTACATATTTTAATGTGTCATAACGAGGTGGAAGCATTCACACAACACATGCAATTTCCTCACTTTCAATTGCATGACTTATAAAACTCGTCCATATCATATATTATAAAGCTTATCCATATCATATGGAGAGCATGGTGATTTGCTTTTTGCCAACTGCCATTAACATGCAAGAAAGAACTAAAGCCCTCACCACCACTCCATGTGAATCCTCTCTCCCCAGACAAGACACGTGTAATTGAGATCAGATGAGCAATAATTTGAAGCATGATAAGTCTAAACTCGTCGGTGCTGTCTTTTTTTCCAGCTTCGAGGTGAACTTTTTTGCTTGGCCTGGATATGATGTACTTTGTCATAATTTGACGTTTTGTGATGGATCAATCATCTTTAGGAAGGACCCTTTTGGGTTGCAAATCCTCCTACCTATTGTTCCTATTTGTAGCAATAATCCCATTGTTTTCAATTATTAGCAAAAGGCACTATCCAACTTTTGTCTCGTAATGAATTTATCTCTTCATTCGTGCGTGTATATATATGTAGTATGTACGTAAGATCAAAATACTTCAATCTTCTATTGCATGCGAGTTCTGTTTCTTTCTTTTTTTTTTCTTTTGAAAGTTATCAAATGTTCTATGAACACTTGTTGATCGTAAAAGTAATTCGTTACAATATAATTGTAAAAACTTTAAAACTTCTGCATTTATTTTTAACACCTTCTCATCTCATTAAGATATTTGGCGAAATTATGTAATGCCGTAGCTCGAATGGCAGAAAAATTAAGTTTATAAAGGACATAAATATAGATGAACAGCAGTTGCATTGCGGATTGCAGATTTTTATGTCAAAGTGGATGATGATGTGCATGTAAAAATAGGTAGAGCAGATTCTTTCTTAGTTTAACCATGTATTGGAATCTTCGCTTTAAATCTGCGAAGAAGAGTCAAAAGAAGAATATAATATGTTAGAGTTAATTTGTTTTGCGAAAAATGAATGATTTGGAAAATACAATCTTAAAATGATTATGCCACTTATTAAAATTAGTCAACCAAAATATTTTTAATCATCGACAACGTTCTATGCCTGAATCATTTTTGTTGATAATGAAAAGCAATACAAGTGATCATTTTGATGAAGCTTTTTTTTTCAAATTCATTAATTTTCTGCATAACAAAGGTATCCTAACTAGAAATATATATATAGAGCATGTCAGGCTTTCAACTCCTTCAGTCCCTTAGGGATTTTATATTTCCATATATACTTCTGCGTACTGCATGGAAGTTGCTGTAGAGAGTTGCTCCTGTCCTTTGAAGTGCTTTTGCATTTGAAATTGTAAAATGTCCTGCTAATTGTATTCCACCAAGAAATCAACACAATGCTTTTGAAAGAGAAAAACTTTGTTGGTATAACTATAACTATATATATATGTGGTATTCTTTCATTTATGAATTTTAAGTATTTGGATTGAACTTTCTAATAATGTACTTTTTTTAGTCTGTGAGCACAAGGAAAGTTGAATAGTTTATTGTACTTGTCAAAGTATTCAAAATGGTCGGGCATGTGGTGAATGATTTCTCCTCATTCTTCTTTGGGAATGTGGGAGCAGTCCTTCCACAACATGAAGCATTAAGGAAGAATGCTTAAAAAGGAGAAGATGATTAGTTATAATATGACCAAAATTATATATAAGGCTCGGTTTGTTCCTCAAAAAATGGACGATTTGAAAAATATATTCTTAAAAATGATTGTTTGTATTGCTTAAAAAAATTTAATGAAGAATATTTTTGTTGTCAGTGAAAGTATTTAAACATAAATTATTATCGACAATAAGAATATTTTTCTTTAATTAATTATTTCAAATAATACAAGCAATTATTATTTTTTAAATAGTTCTCAGATTATTCATTTATCCCAAAATAAATGAAGATTTAATTATAATCGTCTTCTCAGCTTAACAGGTAACAAATCATATCACAGCTACCAGCGTAAACTATAAGAGTTGTAGACGGTGAAAAGAGGGTAAGGAAACTTAAGGAAAATATAGATGGACGGTCATTATATTGCTAGTTATAACTGACACACAAAATAGAAAGTCAAATCAGATTCGAATTAAGACTTTATGCTAGAATACCAGATACATACACAAATCCATCCGTATTCAGAAATTACTTCACTGGCCAACCAAAACAAATAAGTTTCTGCTTTTATATTCTCCAAATTTCTATATCAGCATGCCTCAAATAATTAGATATTACCGTGAAAATTATTCATTAATAAGGTTTAAATATAAACCCGAAAAATCGAACTGGTCGCCTGTCAATATAGAATTCAATTAACATGCTGAAAAGAAAGCAACAATCAGGGGGAAAATTACAGAAAAATTCCTAAACTCATTACACTTATATCAATTCCGTCCTAAACTTATAAACAATTTTCCAATTGAGACATTTGGCCAATTTCGATCGAAAATTACTAGAATGTGGACACTGATCATCTTATGTGACATTACCAGAATTAACATGAACAATTTTTTTAATTTTTTTAAATGATTTTTTTATTTTCCTTTTTTTTTTAAATAATTTTGGCTAGCGAGGGTTGGGAAGTCCTCTTCGGCTGCCTGCAAGGGTTGCAGCCCTTACCGAGTGCTAGCAAGGGCTGCCTCGCCCACAGCCACAATCGGCGAGGTTGGAATGGCTTAGCCTAGGGCCTTTGCAACCAGCGAGGGCCCTCTCCCAATGGGCAACGACCCTTACTAGCCTCATGAGAAAAAAAATAAGGAAAAGAAAAAGAAATTCAATATATTTCTAAAAAGCTACAAAAAAATATTTATGTTAGTATTAATAGTGTCATGTAGGATAACTGGTGTTTACATCAGCAAATTTTGATGAAAATTGCTGAAATGACTCAATTCAAGAATTCTGAAAAGTTCAAGACTACATTGGCTAAACTGAGATGTTTAAGATTGAATTAATGCAAATGCAATGAGTATAAGACTTTCTTAGTAATTTTCTCAACAATCAAGGACTGTTACGTATATTTTGTAGACAACATGAGAAAATTTGATACGAATGTCCAATATGATCTTATAATTTGATGTGGATATTCTTATTTTCATAATTTACTCCTTTCACTCTTGGTACAAAATAAATCTTGATTACACGGGCCTAAAATAGATAACTCTAGAAATCCATGCTCGCCAGATAAAACGAGAGAAGTTTTAAATAGCATGCATACCAATGTTAAAGCGTATCCTCCGCGACGAATTCTCTTGAAATAATTTGTTAATAAAAAATATTTTCCTTATTGATAATAAGTTATATCTAAATATTTGCATGAATGATGGAAATATTTTTCATTCATTTATGTAAGCGATGCAAATGATCATTTAAAAAGAACGATCAAATTATTCATTTACCGTGAAATAAATGGGTACTAGTGTTTTTCCCAAAAAAAAAAAAAAAAAAAAAAAAAAAAAAAAAAACACTCTATCGTGGGCATGCAATATAGCCATTCTCATTGATGTGGTCAGTGGTCCTGAATTGGGCTGTCGAGACTCTTGCTAGTGAGACGAGGCCCGCTTAATAATCTCAAAATGGTCTGGGCTCTTACTGAATTCTTGGGCTAGAATGGTAATAGATACAGCCCCAAGGAAGTGGCAGACCAAGCCGACCTGATCTACTCTCCGCTCCTCCCACTTGACTTACAACTCCTGTCTAATTTGTTAATTCTTTTAGTTCGGACTGTCTAATTTTGTTAATTCAAATGGACATTTCTATGTACTGGCACCCCTACCTTTGGCTGCCTCGTTTGCACCCGCTGCCGGCAGGTTATTTTCCGTTTGAATTGCAATTTGCCCATAATGTCTATACGGTTTAGAGATCTCTAGTGTCGAAATGTCATGAAACATATTAAGTATCGGCTTCCATTATACAAATGACACGTGCCGGGTGTTTCTTTGTACCACCAAATGCAAATACTCTCGTCCCCTCGATCATTCTTCGCTCTTTAATCTAACCAGGGTTAATTGAGATGGAAGTGAGACTGTGTCAATAAAGAACATAATTGTATAGATAACTCCGCGTGGCATGATGAGATGGAGGCATCCACACAGCACACGCAATTTCCTAGCTTTCAACTGCATATATTATAACACTCATCCATATCATATGGAGAGGAGGGATGATTTGCTTTTTGCCAACTGCCATTAACATGCAAGAAAGAACTAAAAGCCCCCACCACCACTCCATGTGAATCCAAGTCGGCCTCTCTACCCGAAACAACACCTTTTTGACTTCTCTCTCCCCAGACGAGACACATGCAATTGAGATCAGATGTGTAATCATGTGAAGAATGATGAGTCTAGCCTTTGTTTAGCGGTGTCATTTTTAATTCCAGCTTTGAGGTGAACTTTTTCGCTCGAGGAGGATATGATGTACTTTGTCATAATTCGACGTTAGGTGATGGATCATTCATCTTAAGGAAGGATCCTTTTGGGTTGCAAATCCTCCTACCTATTTTCCCTATTAGTAGTAACAATCTCATTGTTTTCAATTATTAGCAAATGGCAACCATCCAACTTTTGTGTCATAATGGGTTAAGATCCAAATACTTCGATCTTCTACTGCACTCGAATTTGTTTCTTCTTTTCTTTTGAAAATTAACAAAAATTCTATGAATATTTGCCGATTGCAAAAGTAATTCGTTAGAAAATAATTATAAAAACTTTAAGATATTTGCATTTATTTTTAGTAGCTTCTCATCTCAGTTTCATTAAGATATTTGGCGAAACTATGGATGAACCAAGTACTGTGAGAGAGAGAGAGAGAGAGAGGTGACACCATAAATTTAAGTACTTCAGGTCCCCGCAAGGTGGGCAGATCTTGTTGCTTTGTAATGATTTCCAGCAAATGATGCTGGCTTGGACCATGATTCACACCTTTTGAGAGCCCGAACTGATCCAAGAGAAGTTGGCTTTTCGGCCTGTAAAATTAAATGAAAAAGACAAGAATAGCAAAACCCAAATGAACTAGGAGCAGCTAGGGCTTTTGCATAGGCTGCACTTGGAGGGAGGGAGGGAGGGAGGGAGGGAAGTGTTCATGATTCGAGAGACATGTTACCGCGCACGTGCTCCACGTGTGGGCGCCCCATGATTCATGGATGTGCGGGGGCATGCATGTGGTTTTGCATAGGGCAGTTGGAACGATGATGATTCGTGTCCTCTTCTCGATGGATCGAAGCGTGGCCGCTGGCTGCCGCACACATCATCGCCATCGTCAACAGAATTCTAAGGCCCGCCCGTGATTGGAGCCCATTAAATGATGTCGCATAAGCTCTCGCTCTCGTACAAGATCCGCCTTGATTACAATATGTTTTCTAATGATTTCAGACATCGAACGAAGAATTCATTATCTGAATTTTTTACGTTAGGATTTCCAATTCAAAAATTCAAATTCACAAGTGAAAGATAATCCCATAATGGTAGAATTCATAATGAGAACAAAAATCATAAAATGAGTTTTATACTTTGATTTCTTTATTTGCCAAATGCTAGGTTCACGCTTTCGATTTTTTTCCCTTCAAATTCAGGTTGCCCGGTTCAAAAGCTAAAGACAAACCGCTCGAGGAAACGAGACGCTGTAGCGAAATTAATTAAATACACAATCCCCTATTATTAACGTACGGTCACCTACCAGTCTTTCCCAAAACTTAAAGAAGCTCAAGAACCACAAAATTCCATCCCCTTTTTACCGCACGGTAATGAAACAGAAAACGAAACTCACCGACATCGCGTTCACTTCACGTGGCCGAGGGAGGTTTCCTTGTTCAAATTACCGCGCGGGACCGCACTCCGCCCCGGCAGAAAACGAAAGAGACAAGATTCTTGAAAGTTGCGTAACTGGGGAGCGGGGTTGAGGGTCAGTTAATGAACAGTGTTGTCGTTTTTCTTGAACCGGAAGACGTACAATGAGCAGTGATTTTTCTTCTCTCTTCCGAGAAAATATTGGGTACCCTAACAGTGCCACGCAATCGGTGCCCTGAACGATTCATTGCGTGACACCTGTCCGGGTGTCAGTCCACGTCGTCCACTCCTCCGTTTCAAACCAGCGCGCGGGAGCTTCTCTCTCTCTCCTCTCTCCCTGGCCCACCTCTCTGCACCTTCTGACGCTCTGCTCTCCTCTGCTCTCCTCTCTGTCTCTCTCCCCGTTCTCCGTTCCGTTGCGGGGAGGGAGAACAAAATTGCTACGGTTCAGAGGAAAACATAAAGTCCGCTCTGCTCTCTCTCTCTCTCTCCCCCCCCGACGGCCCTCCACCTCCGCCTCCGCCTCCGCCGGTTGCCTCCGTCGCCCCCGACGCCGACTCCGACGCCGACGCCGACGCCGCCTCCGCCTCCCTCTCGTGACCTCTGGTCCGCTTTATCTCTCTTTCGTCCTCGAAGGCGCCTCTCTGCCAAAGAACCGCGACGCCGACGCCCCTCCGCTGTTGCCTCCGCCTACGCGCCCGACGCCAACGCCGACGCCGACGCCGACGCCGACGCCCCTTCGCCTCCCTCTCGCGACCTGCGCTCCGCTCTCTCCCTCTTTTCTCTGCGGAGCGCCCCTTACTAGCCAACCCCGACGCCGACGAACCCCTGCTCTCGCGTTTTGGCCTCCCTCTCGGCGAGCGAAGGTCGCGCTGCTCGCTCTTTCTCTCTTTCCTCCGCGAAGCGCCTCCGCTCCCGAACTCGGACGCCGCCCGACGCCGTCGCCTCCCGCCGTCGCCTTCCCAAGCCCCACCGATAGGCGCCCCATTGGCGACTCCCGTACGTCCGAAGGTTCGTTTTCTTTTTTTTGGGGATTCTACTTAGTAGAATTCGGTGCCATGTTAATGTTGAAGTTTAAAGTTACATCTGCGCTTTTATTTTCTCCCAAAATCGCGTCTGTTGGAGAAGTTGATCCTTGCGTGCTTCTGAATAGTCATTTGCGTTGCAATTCCAAAGGTGTAACTCGGTTGTGAAGGATAAGATCAAAATTTCTCTCTAAGATATACCTTCTTGGTCCACCGATCTATCGAAATAGGTAGTTTACTTAGGCAAATTCATTGCAGCTTGGGCTGTTTAAACCAACAAGTACCTCTTATTTTGTTCATGTGCCAACGAGAGATATGGTGGGACATCCTCACAAGCATGGAGCCGAAGCCTATCTCTCTGTTTGCTTTGCGAGAGAACCACTGAAAATTGCAGGTTTCTTGTGTTTAGCTGAATTTGACACACAGAGACCGACCAATTTGTGAAGATGACTAATATCACGTTTCTCCCCGTCTTTGATGCGTCCATGTTCATAATCAAGTTTGGCGAAGTTGGATTGCTACATGAGGGTATTCTTTTTGGTGTATTGCTGGACACGCAACCTCTACCCATTGTGCATCCTTTTGGGGAGGAAAATTTGGTACTCCCCATCAAGAAAATGCAAATTGTGCAATTCTAGATCCATCAACAGGAAAAAACTTTACTCTTATTGGCTATTCCCCCTTTCTTTCCAGTTCGAGATAAGTGCATAAATTGCTACTTCGGTGGAGATACTAACAACCCCCAATTAATCAAAAGGAGGCGATGTTAATGGCGAACTTGTGTGCCTTTAAGTTTTGGTAGCGCATTTTCAAGGTATTGTCATACTTAGTTCTTCAAGATCATGCTTGTTAGTATAATGCGGGCCATCGGCCTCAAGCTTCCGATGGGAGAGCTTCTACAAAGACCACCCCGGATCGGGAAAGGCCGATGGCGTGCATTATACTAACAAGGTATTCGCGCTTTACGAGGAGATGAACTATTCAAACCTCTTATCACTGTTTTGATTTTTCTTTTATCTTTTTTACTATTAATCACCGTAGTGGTAGGTCCTCTATTTTGGTTGCATGAGACTCTATACGACATCATGCATTATTTTGTATTGTGTTTCGTTCTATAGTTTAGAATCATGGATTGATGAAGTGTCTGGTGGCCCTTGTCTCTCGTGTTCGTTTCTATCGGATATCAACAAAGATAATCATCTGTAGCCTATCTTGTTGAATTTTGATTAAGCACAATCAATATTCTTTTATAGTCAAGTGTGCTCATGAAAGTTTAGGGCATGTTTGTTTGGACTTAAGTAAAAGCAAAAGGTATTTTTTTATTTTCCGCCAAAATTTAAAATATTTGTCAAATTTTAAACTATAATGAAAAATCTTATGTGAGTCTATGTGCCATCATTAAAGGGCTGTGAAAATTAAAGGAGTTTCAGATTGAAAGAATCAAAGTGCGTGAATTTTAGATTAAGCAATAAGTAAATGTCAATCCAGATTGGTCCTTAATATCGACATTGTATATTTTATGCAGTTGCATGCTTTTGTGCAATATGAATCCATCAATGTAGCTGAGAAAACAGTGAGTACTCCCTCTATCAATAAGATGAATCATGATGTATAATGTTCTCATCATAATTAAAATGTACATGTCCTATTATTGCGGTTGAAGAGCTAAATGATGAGGGGAACTAGAGAAGTGGCCTAAGGGTTCGTTTAATGCATAGACACGGGTATGTGTTCCTCTTTTCTTCTTTAGTTGCACGAAAGCATTAGTTTCCAAATTTATGTAAATCTATGGTAAAAAAATAGGTAGCCATCATTTTGAAAATCGTAAAAATGACCACATTCAAAAGCTGCCTGTCCCTTTTTTGGCTGAATAAATGGCACTTACAGGTTGACAATGTCTGTGATGTGAAAAGAAATGAAATCATGCAAATGAAATCATGCATAGAAAGTCACTGATAAGAACTGACATTTTCTACTTAGGAATATAGGGTCTCGCTCATCCTACTTTTGATGCGACGAATTAATGCTACTTGCATGTTCACGGTATGTGGTGCAAAAAAATTTGAATGAATGTGACTGTAAAAAGATTAACATTTTTCTGTAGAATCGAGTGTTACCTCGGTGCGGTTGGGATGGCAGATTTCTTATAGTTAAAAATCTTTCTAGTTCAAAGCCTCGAATGTATGCTCGACTTCACTTCTCATTCTATGCACGGTAATTTCTCTGCGGTCTTGCTTTGAAAGTCGGGTGACAGAGACGGGGATCTTCACTTCATACTTGTGTTATGTGCATGCATTTGAGATTTTAATAAAAATATTGATTGAAGATTTGTTTGGGTTTAATGCACTCTGCTAAACTGGGATAATTCATCTTTGTTGGTTTTTCCCGCTTCTAGGCAAAACCCTCTCAAGCACGGGGAAGAAGGGACATGATGGAGAAGAACCACGGGAAGAAGAAGATGCTTCTATATCGAGCAACGTCCAGAGCAACAACTTGAGGAGTCTTTTGAGCAATCGATGCTCACTTCCGGGGAATATGGTGAGTGTTGTCTCAATCTTAAAACTAAAATGATGCCAAATTAAATCGCAAATTTGGACCTTTGGTTAGACTTCGTATGGCGGCGCTATTGGTTGAGCATCGGTTTGAAAACTTGGATTCCATGACAATGCGGGGAAGGGCGAGAGCCAAGGCCGAGTCCGGGGAAGAGGACGTAGAGGAGGCCAATACCATCGAATAATCGGGGAAATTATTTGGGGGCTCTTCTTTGAACAGTCTCACCGCAATGAGAATGTAATTGTGGCGAAGCGACCTGCGGGACCTCGCATGCCGATGGAACAAGAGGATTCGCGATGGGTTGTGGGAAGCGAGTCTCGGTTAAGTACCACATGACCACGTCATGTGATATCATCATCTCTCGTGTGTTTGTCTTCAGTGATAGATATCACTCTCTTGGAAGTATTTCTTTGGATTAACCGTGCACCTTAGAAATTTACATGCTTTTACTCCTGCGTCTTTGCTGTCATTTAATGAATGCGGGCATTGTCATAGGTTACATGAGCACATCAAAAAACGATGGCCGTGAATGTTTAACATTGAGATGTCCCGATCCATCTTGTGGTTCTGCGATCGTCAAGACATGATAAATCTATTAGCGCCTAAAGAAGATAAGAAAAAGTATTCTCAATATCTTCTTCGCTCGTACATTGAAGACAATAGGAAGGTATATGTGCAACCGTATTCTTTTTCTTTGTGTGAAGTTTTTTTTTTTTTTTTTTAAGTGTGATAATGACTTTGCACTACTTTGGGTGCCTATTATATGAAATATAATTTCCTTTACCTCATTTTCCTCTTTGCCCGCGACCAAGTGGTGTCCCGCCCATGGTTGTGAATACGCGTAGAATATTTTGCTGGCCGTGAAGGTTATGATGTTTCCCGCCAATGCTCTTTCAACTTTTGCTGGAATGTAAGCTTCTTTTTGGAAATTTCTTGTATCAATATGTAGCAAGTAGTGTGTTGAGATACTTTTGATTTGATCTCGCTGCGGTGTACGGAGGACATTCGATTCGAGAATGTGGCACCGTGGCACGGTGGATCATGAAGAACGTGCTGAATCTCGAAAACATGAACTGGTACAAATAACTTTAAGCATGTAGAATTTGCCATCATTTGGGTTCTATGACAATGGTGTACAACGGATTGTGTGGTCTTTCCTCTTTCAAGAAACAAGACTGTTTTATGTGACTTACTTACTAGGTTAGTCCTATTTGGGCATGCTTTTATCGCAAGATGAGATATTTGATGGCCTAAAGGGCTATCATATATGGTGTAACCTTTGGACCTTCTAAAATCAACCGGTCCGATCGCATACGGGAGTTCCATAATTATGTCCTTTACGTAGTTAAATTTGGAATCCTTGGAATTTCTTAATAGATGGATATGCTTGTTCTTGCTATCATATGGTTAGTGCATTCACATATTTTCTTTGGAGGAGATCCAATAATGCTAAATTGGATGATTTGTCTAGAGGATAATGATGTCACCCATGTCGGTTTGAAGTTTGAACATACAGCAATTCTAAATGTGTCATTTCTTTTTTCTTATTTTAGGAAAAATACTAAGTTTAGCCACTGCAATTCTCCTTTTGATTTATTTATGCATGTTGATTCGAAAGGCAAACCTGGACGGTGGACTTACCAAGAATATGATCTTCCAAAGGTGCATATGGCATTGGTTGGTTGTTATAAGGCTGTTGGACTATTATTTGTTTATTTATTTAAGTTCATAGAGTACTATTGGGAATCAAGAATTCTCGGAGCTGTTTTCCCATCACAAACACGCTCTCCTTTTATTGAAAAATTGGTGGCCCTCTTTACTTCAGCTGCAATGTAGTTTACGTAGATACTTTTCTTAATAGCCTCTGGTGTGACTTCCAAAAGGAGCGCCCATGTGTGCACAGACATGCGTTTGACTTTCTTACATCTGTTTTTGTTGCTACGGTGTGACCAGAAACTACTTTGACAACCTCGTGAGAGCACCGGAGAATGGGCTATCGGATGTGGATTCCCATGGTGGTTGCGGCGGGCGGCGAGCTCTAAGAATGGAGGGAGCAACAAGGCAAGCGAGGTGGTGGAAGGGGAAAAGGAACTGCCGGCCTCGAGTTGGTTCCACCGAACCGATGACCCGTCTCACTGGGTCCCGCAATCATTGCACGTATGCTAATGTTAAATCTGCAACCACTTGCCGATTTCCCAAAGATTGCCGATGAGGGCGTGACGGAAAATCTACAAAGAAGGATGGTTTTCACCGAAACACGACTTTCATGGACAAGGAACTAGTTCAAGCGCATGGGCGTGTCCTATAAGGGGATTATTGGTATGAATCGTTCAAGTTCCCGGTGACAAATCAATTATTAGGAGGCTCAACCGTTGGTGTGGTGTGCTTTGACCGATTAAAGCACGAGCAAAGCCCGCAGCTTTTGGCCTGTGTTTATTGTTGTTGCGTGTTGATGGTGGCAGCCTATAATGCCGGCCCATGTATATACGCTGTAGGGTTTCATCCTCGATGCCGTACTACTTCGGCAAAGAGCAAGAATCATTTAATATTTCATGTATTTGTTTGGAAGAGGCAAATGTACTCCATTTGTCTTATATTTCGCATATTACTTTGTCTATTGGAGTTCATCTGACCCCTTTTTTTTTAAAGGAATTACTTCAGAGTTCGTATTCTGTTGGATGCGTGGGGGCGCTCTCACTCAAGACGGTTTTTACTCAAGACGGTTCGCAAAACCAAAAGGATGATTCGCTTGTGTATGATGTGCTTCAAACAGATAATTTTTCTGAAGTAGAATTCTAGTTCTCATATGAACGTGCACAATCAATGAACGCATGGGTTCAATCATTCATTACATGAAATAGCAATGTACTTTTAATGGGAACAGGACACGTTTGTTTGTGGACAACAGCAATAGCTGCTTTGAAGCTTGGATGGGTCTCTTATGAGCTTTATTTGAATGTTGCGAAGCATATAGAGCTATGTATCTTAATTTTAATAGATTCCTGGTATCGATGGATGAGCTCAAGTTGTTTAGTTTATTGCAATATTCAAGTTACGGTTTAAAATTTTGGTATATGAGTACATATGGAATGGTTCATTTGGTCAAGTATATTTGATATACACGCCTAGATGATATCATCCAATGTATTTTATCTGAATGACAGGTGCTACGATCTATGAAGGGGCTTAAGGGGTGAATTCACTTCATGAAATTGACGGACGTAGCTGAGTTTTACAATATATCATGTGTTCTGTAAATGTGCTTCAGCTTTGAGGTGCTAAGAAAAAGTGAACTGCACTCGGGGTAGTTTTGGATCACTTAGGCACACAGTAAAACTCAAATTTATTTCTTTAAAACAGCTTAAAGATGAGCCACTTTAAATAACACGAAGAAGCAACCCGTGGCAAGCATAAAGAAAAAGGAAGATACTACATTTGAGGTCAATAATAAGCATATAAACCTTTCCGGTGTCATATGAAAAATAAACTATTGCACCAGGAATGAAGCCGGCAGAGTAAAAGTCCTAAGACAAGTCTTTTATTTGCTTCTTGGGTGGAGCTGTATCTGAAACATGATCAGATATTTGCGTTATGCTTTAGCTTCCAAAAACACATTCTCGAGACGTGAATATCGAAATCATTGAAATATTGCAAATTAGTTACATCACGTGAGCAAACGTACATATATAAAATGGCAGTTCAGGTTTAGCTACCACTTTCTCGAGGAGAACAATCAAACTCTCTATTTTCTTTGACGGATGAAATGTAGCCTCTAGCGTATGATTATCGTGAAACCGTACACTTATAACAGTCTGCATCACAAAGCAGAGGAATTTTAGGGGTATGTTGCACAAGAAACCAATATAACACAAGCTATATATCGAGATTACAAGCTACACGTAAAAATTGAGCATCAAAAACAAAATCATAAGGGGCACCGGTAGAGTAGATATTAAATCACCTTTGTTATTCTTGAGCGCCATGCTGCCTCTTCTACTTCTCGAATTTTTTTAGCCTTTAAATATTTTTCTGCCCAAGTCATCCAACCAAAAAATCAACAATTACAAAATCAATTATTCTTATTAATGTGAACATACTAGAAAATGGAATTACAAAGGGACTACTTCATCAAACTAAAATTTCAAACCACCAATAGCAATAGTGTGAGAAAACAGCACTCTAAGAACGCACACATAATCGCAGAGAACATATTTTACACTCCATCCTAATTTGTATGGCAGGCCGGGGATTCAAGGTCCGAGAAGGAAATATATCTGTTAACTCTATAACCCAGTTGATTAGAAATCAGATGTCTTTTTCCCTAGACATCCAAAAGGCACACTATCCTATCGTAAAAATTAAAGCCTCTTCCTCCATTTGCACAATTTGCATTTTATTGATGGGAAGTACCAAATTTTCTTCCCTAAAAGGATGCACAATGGGTAGAGGTTGCGTGTCCATCAATACACCAAGAACAATACCCTCATGTAGCAATCAAAAGACAGGGAGAAACGTGAAATTAGTCATCTTCACAAATTGGTAAGCCTCTGTATGTCAAAGTAAGGATCGGGTCGGGTTAAAGATAGCGAAAAGTAAGGATGAGTTGGGAAAAATTACTTTCAATGATGACATGACTCATGCAAATTATATGATTCTTGTAAAACTATAGGTATAAATAAACCGACAGACCTCGAAATCAGCATCACAAGCCTCCACATAGTTTCTTGGTCAACTTGACTACAAATATCAATCAAATCAAGCATGTTCTCCTCATTGAGAATTTATTCACTACACTAAGGAAAGAAAATGAAGATACACTACAATGTAATACCTTCTCCTGTCCTTGAGCAGGTCTTGGAAGACGCTCTGCTTCAATGTCATATTTTATTATTCTAAAGCATTCAAGCCGTTCCTCTATAAACAGTGCATAGGTGCGCAACCAGGCTGAACAATCCCAAGCTGCAACCATGCCAAAAACGGTGATAGCATCATATTCCATGTTTTAAAGATAAGAACAATGATTAGTGCAAGAAAATTAAAAGCTAATGCCATCAGAGAGAGAGAGAGAGAGAGGTAAACCTATGGGACTTGAGTCATCCTTAAAAATAGAAAGTTGAAGAATTCGTCCCCTCTGTGAAAAAGCCAAAAGCTCTTCCCGAAATGTAGGATCTCCCTCTCTCAAGAGTCTGTGAATAACTATCAGTGTTTTCGAGTGCACCGTTAGAGCATGAAGAACTCAAGAACATTAGCAGTTAATGAAATGTAACATCAAAAAACTGTATACAAAACGAAAATTCACATCAAACTAACTTCAAGACTTCATAAAGACATTGTGTCATTCATAATATACAAGTGAACACCGACTGTAATAGAATTCAAACTTCCAAAAGTACATGCCGACTGTTAAAAAATCAGCACTTGTGAAAGACGCAAATCGGTAGAGATAAGTAGGAAGGTTTTCCTTTTTACGAGACTACCAGTAAATTAGAGATTAGCTCATCACAAAAAACATAAGTTCCTCATTGTAATACCCACTAATATAACCAGAAAAACTGCTTTGATCTCACTTTTAGTTAGTTCAATTTCTGCTTCTGCCCCTACATGAAAACCTACCTTAAGGTGAAACAATGCAAAAAATACTATACCACCCACCTTCACACCACAACTAATCTCCGGTTACACACCTCTCCTTCAAAACCTCACACCTGTAATCCACTTTCTTCATGCATGCTCACAAAGGGTTATTTCCTTTATGTTCAACCACTAACCCACACCATTTGCATCTCTTTCTATCAAGATCGTGCCTCTTCTCAACATATCGGGCCCTCGCACGGTGCACGGAGAGACTAGGCATAATAACACAAAAATAACATAGAAGTAACGACTATTTGAGGCAGCTCTTGTGGAAGATAAGAGTCACCGAGAGAACACGGGTCATATCAACCGAAATTTCTGTAGAATGCTTTATTCTTGCCGAATGAAGTACGGTATATATTCTTAACTTTTCCGAGGTCTCAATTACAAGAGTTAAAAAGTTAACCAGCCAAGCTCGGAGTTACGTCTAGATGCACACAGATGTTGCAAATAGATCTCATACAAAACCAAGCCCGAGCTAGACCAGTTCGACATCTTTCTCCCCACTCCTCCATCATGAAAGCTCGGAATGCGAACGACTATGTACAATCCTTCGCCAGTGAAGGCAACACAAAGATCTCATGATGGATTATTCGCTCAAGGTGAATGTGAGTGTCTAACAACATAAGTTGCTGCTATTTAATTAAAAAAAAATCCAAGCCTTATATTGATCGCGCATTAAGATCACAAAGCCTACGAAGAAGAAACGGCTACCATTTCAAGCTAGAACAAAACCTTCAAAGTGCAATACGATCCACCTAAAAAGCTACGCTCTCAAACTCGTTTCTCTCAATTAAAATCAATCTGAAGCCACGATCCAATACATTCGAGGTTTACATGTAAGTAAGTGCAGCGGTGGCATCATTAGCATCGGTGTCGCGTAAGTTCATTACGAGTAGAATATACTACGTCTTTGCGAAGCGCAATGAGTAGTTATATACAAAACCAATCGGCTAAGCAACCGTAAAGAACAGTCGTTTTTCCAATCCAAACAACGCATAGATCCACGCCGAACCACATTGAACTAGACAGCATCCGATCCGAGCAAATACAAATTAAGGAACCGATCCGTACCGTCCAATTGTGCGTCTTGGTGAGCCTCCGGAGAGGGCCTGGATACGATGGCGACGTCGGCCCGCGGGCGAACCGCGGAGGTCGAGAAGGCAATCTCTGCAATAAGACAAGAACCGCCAATCCACGATCATTTCACATCCCATCCACGCCACAAGCGCATCAAAAACAGCAGCAGCAGCAGCAGGAGAAAAACTCTAATATCGATCGATCGGAGGAGGAATACTCACCGCGGAGGTGCCTCTCCTTGGGCGGGTACTCGACGTGGTTTGTCGCTTTGGCTATGGCCACATCCAATTCCTATCAAACACCAAAAAAAAAAAAAGGCGTAAAATCTCCCAAAATAGAAAATGAGAAGAGAAAAAACAAAGTGCAGAAGGAGGAAGAGAGAGAGAGAGAGAGAGAGAGAGAGAGAGGAGAACGGAATCTCGATGGCCTGCATTATACTAACAGCATGATCTTGAAGAACTAAGTATGACAATACCTTGAAAATGCGCTACCAAAACTTAAAGGCACACAAGTTCGCCATTAACATCGCCTCCTTTTGATTAATTGGGGGTTGTTAGTATCTCCACTGAAGTAGCAATTTATGCACTGTCTGAACTGGAAAGAAAGGGGGAATAGCCAATAAGAGTAAAGTTTTTTTCCTGTTGATGGATCTAGAATTGCACAATTTGCATTTTCTTGATGGGGAGTACCAAATTTTCCTCCCCAAAAGGATGCACAATGGGTAGAGGTTGCGTGTCCAGCAATACACCAAAAAGAATACCCTCATGTAGCAATCCAACTTCGCCAAACTTGATTATGAACAGGGACGCATCAAAAGACAGGGAGAAACGTGATATTAGTCATCTTCACAAATTGGTCAGTCTCTGTGTGTCAAATTCAGCTAAACACAAGAAACCTGCAATTTTCAGTGGTTCTCTCGCAAAGCAAACAGAGAGATAGGCTTCTGGCTCCATGCTTGTGAGGATGTCCCACCATATCTCTCGTTGGCACATGAACAAAATAAGAGGTACTTGTTGGTTTAAACAGCCCAAGCTGCAATGAATTTGCCTAAGTAAACTACCTATTTCTGATAGATCAGTGGACCAAGAAGGTATATCTTAGAGAGAAATTTTGATCTTATCCTTCACAACTGAGTTACACCTTTGGAATTGCAACGCAAATGACTATTCAGAAGCACGCAAGGATCAACTTCTCCAACAGACGCGATTTTGGGAGAAAATAAAAGCGCAGATGTAACTTTAAACTTCAACATTAACATGGCACCGAATTCTACTAAGTAGAATCCCCAAAAAAAAGAAAACGAACCTTCGGACGTACGGGAGTCGCCAATGGGGCGCCTATCGGTGGGGCTTGGGAAGGCGACGGCGGGAGGCGACGGCGTCGGCGGCGTCCGAGTTCAGGAGCAGGAGGCGCTTCGCGGAGGAAAGAGAGAAAGAGCGAGCAGCGCGACCTTCGCTCGCCGAGAGGGAGGCCAAAACGCGAGAGCAGGGGTTCGTCGGCGTCGGGGTTGGCTAGTAAGGGCGCTCCGCAGAGAAAAGAGGGAGAGAGCGGAGCGCAGGTCGCGAGAGGGAGGCGAAGGGGCGTCGGCGTCGGCGTCGGCGTCGGCGTTGGCGTCGGGCGCGTAGGCGGAGGCAACAGGCGGAGGGGCGTCGGCGTCGCGGTTTGCTGGCAGAGAGGCGCGCCTTCGAGGACGAAAGAGAGATAAAGCGGACCAGAGGTCACGAGAGGGAGGCGGAGGCTGCGTCGGCGTCGGCGTCGGAGTCGGCGTCGGGGGCGACGGAGGCAACCGGCGGAGGCGGAGGCGGAGGTGGAGGGCCGTCGAAGGGGAGAGAGAGAGAGAGAGCAGAGCGGATTTTATGTTTTCCTCTGAACCGTCGCAATTTTGTTCTCCCTCCCCGCAACGGAACGGAGAACGGGGAGAGAGACAGAGAGGAGAGCAGAGGAGAGCAGAGCGTCAGAAGGTGCAGAGAGGTGGGCCAGGGAGAGAGGAGAGAGAGAAGCTCCCGCGCGCTGGTTTGAAACGGAGGAGTGGACGACGTGGACTGACACCCGGACAGGTGTCACGCAATGAATCGTTCAGGGCACCGATTGCGTGGCACTGTTAGGGTACCCAATATTTTCTCCTCTCTTCCGGGTTTGGTTTTGTTTATTTATTTCTGTATGTAATAACTAGGGCTGGGAAGGATGGTTCGTTGTTGTCAGTTTTTTGTTTTTTTTTTTTTGGTTGGTGTCGGTTGGAAATTAGGATTAGGATATAGTAGACTCCAGCTATTTAATGAACAGTGTCAGTGGAAGTTGTTGTTCTAGTCAAGACTCCATTTTCCCTTTTCCTTTTCTCAAATTATCATCTGCTACCTTCCACTTGCAATTCACAGAGAGAGAGAGAGAGAGAGAGACAAGGAAAGCTCAACGCCCACCTTGCTAAGAAGGGACCTTTGCTTGTACCCACTTTTGCGTTGTGGAAAAGTTTTCATCTTTGGGGTGGGATCTGATTCTGGGTCAACCCGGCGAGTTGACTCGGGGATTGGAATGGTCATCGCCTGTGTTCTAGCGGTTGATTGGGCGTGAAGGACGGAGGGACGGAGAGAGAGAGAGAGAGAGAGAGAGAGAGAGAGAGGGAGGGACGGAGGGACGGAGAGAGAGCAATGTCTTGGAAGAGCAGGGGAACAGACTCTTCAAAGAGCTTGGTCTCTAAGAAATGGGCTCTTTTGCTTTGTATTGGTTGCTTTTGGGGTGGGATGCTCTTCTCCAGCAGGTAAATTCCTTTCCTTGGAATTTTCATGATTGAAGTAATCGATTTTGATGGGAAGTTTCTTATTTAACCTGCAGTTCTGGAGAACTCTTCTGGGCTCTTAATTGTGGGTTATGATTTGTGATTTCTATTCGATATTTGTAGAGCATTTTGGGGGGGTCGTTCTGTGCATGAGGAATTGACATGATGCTTGAAATTGTTTCTGGGTTTTGAGTTTATCACTGTTATGTGATTTTCTTAATGGAGTCCGGAATGGTGAGTTATCATGTGGAAATTAGCTGCATTTGCATCCTGTTCATATTTTGTCTTTCTCTTCTTCATCTCCACTTGTCCATTTTTATTTTCGGTGTCCTCAATACTTGATGAAATTGTCTAAAGATTTTCCCAATCTTGCAGTATCTTGTGCTCATGGAGGCACATTTTCATGATCTAGCATGGCCAACTTCTTGTTTCGATTGCTATAGCCTTAATTTTTCACCTGTAATTTTGTTATAAATAGGTTAACTCATTGCTTTATTGTGGTATTTACTGAAGGATCGAGACAGAACCGGAAGCTAGAGATATTCCAAGAACAATGAATGAAGATGGAAAGCTCAAGATTGTTTCCGGGGGCTGTACTCCTAAACCCGTAAGTTCCTCATCTCTCTTAAAACTTGCATTTTCTTTTTGAAAGCTCTAGATAGCGCTTCTTCAATCCTGGAAGTAGCTGCTTATCGGTCGCAGTTCAAATCTAGTCAAAGTATTTATCAGTTGATCCATATCTTTTCTGTTAGAAGGATGGAAAGCATGAATCGACAGACATTCTGGGCGAAGTTTCGAGGACGCATCATGCTATCCAGTAAGCTATAATGTCGGCGATCTTTATCTGGATTCAGTGAAGATATCTGATTCGTAACTTCTTTATTTCTTGTTGGATGCAGAACTCTGGATAAAACAATCTCAAACTTGGAAATGGAATTGGCGGCTGCAAGAGCTGCACAGGAGTCAATACTTAATGGTTCTCCCATCTCAGATGACATAAAAATCAGTGAACCAATTACGAAAAGAAAATATCTAATGGTCGTGGGGATTAATACTGCTTTTAGTAGCCGAAAGAGGAGAGACTCTGTTCGCAATACCTGGATGCCTCAAGGTTTGTTTGTTAGCTACCTGTAGTTTCGTTAACCCATGCATTTGACTTAAGATTATGCATTGACAATTTGTTACGCTTATATCATCAGGTGACAAGAGAAAGAAGCTCGAAGAAGAGAAGGGCATCATAATCCGCTTTGTGATAGGACACAGGTGATTACCAGCAGTAGTAATCTGGTTTGGTGTTATTCTTCTGAAATTTTTTTATTCTGAGAAATTCATTAACCGTGGAATCTCTGCATTAAGAAGATAATCCATATTTCGGTCATAATAGTATCTTAATTGTCACATAGGTGGAGAGATTACTAATACCCTTGACATTTTCTCTGAAAAATATGTAGAAAGGACCTAATGTAAACACATTTACTTTCCAAAGATTACTTTGAAACAAATTGTCACATCATCGCATGAGAGTTACATTATTTTTGTCAGGCAATCATCACATGATAGTTATAAGCATTCATCAGTCAATTCTAGGGGGAAATCTTTCTGGTCTAGAACAAGCAAATAACTATATCTGGCATTGTAGTGTGATTGCATTCTTAGAAGCAGAACCAATTGCATTAAGGAGATGGATGTCCACTGAAGGCCAAGGTTTTATGCATTTTTCGGGCAAAATAAAAGATTTTAATTCACTGAAGTATAAGTCATTTATGTGAGCCAAAAGACAAAGATAGTGCACTGCCTGCTTGAATCCTTGAAATAATATAGTACTCCATCTTTCTGGAGTAGAATCAATCTCTCTTATTAAACACTAGTGTACAATCAAAAGCACCCCGTTTTTTTTTAACTCTTTTCTCCCCTCTCTAATAGGAAAACTATTTTTCTTTTTTTGGGCAAATTCTTTGACGTTTAGAAAACCAAGGAGTGTTTTGATGACAGTCATCTAATTATTTTCCCTTTGTCTGGCCCTTCTGCTGCTAGTGCTACATCTGGCGGTATTCTCGATAGAGCAATTGAAGCAGAAGATAGGAGGCATGGCGACTTTTTGAGGCTGGTAATGTCTTGGCTATCTCCTGTTTACTGTGCAATGCAAAAAATAACATACTAGCTGTCGGCACGTCATTATTCAAACAGAAGACTCGACTAACTTGTTTTTTCTTGCACTTGTTGATACTCTGGAAACAGGAGCATGTGGAGGGTTACCTTGAATTGTCTGCCAAAACAAAGACATACTTCGCAACTGCAGTTGCATTGTGGGATGCGGATTTTTATGTCAAAGTGGATGATGATGTGCATGTAAATATAGGTAGAGACCAGATTCTTTCTCAGTTTAATCAAATCTTGGAATCTTTGCTTTTTTTCTAGGAAGAAGCGTCAAAAGAGAAGAATATTAAATGTTAGGGTCCATTTGTTTTGCAGAAGATGAATAATTTGGAAAACATAGTCCTAAATGATGGTATCACTTACAAAAATTAGTCAAACAGAATATTTCTAGTCATCAACTACAGTCTATGCCTAAATCATTTTTGTTGCTAATGAAAAGCAATACAAGCAATCATTTTGAGGGAGCTTTTTTTCAAATTCATTGATTTTCTGTGAAACAAATGTACCCAAAATGGGGAAAAAAAAATTTATGCTCAATGTCAGGATTTCAACTCCTTCAATCCCTTAGGGATTTTATATTTCCATATATATTTATGCGTACTATATGGAAGTTGCTGAAAAGAGTTGCTCCTGTCCTCTGAAGTGCTTTTGCGTTTGAAATTGTAAATTGTCCTGCTAATTGTATTCCACCAAGAAATAAATACAATGCTTTTGAGGGAGAAAACTTTGCTGGTATAATGTTAGAAGGTGCTACTATTTAAAGATCAATTCTGTCATGGTTTATAGTTGAATTATCTAGGCTCAGTTAAACTTCATTTTGACTAAATTGTCACTCTGCAGCCACACTTGGAGCAACTTTGACGAGGCACAGATCGAAGCCTAGGGTGTATATTGGCTGCATGAAATCTGGTCCAGTCCTTGCTCAGAAGTAAGCAAGTACCCTTTCATTCCGTTTAACATTTTAGCAGTAAGAATTACCTTTTCACCCTGCATTTTGATGATTAGGGGTGTGAGGTACCATGAACCGGAGCACTGGAAATTTGGTGAAGAGGGAAACAGATACTTCCGTCATGCTACGGGCCAACTCTATGCTATTTCAAAAGATCTTGCAACCTACATATCAATAAATCAGTATGCTGTTTCCTTTGCATTAGGGAGGATATTTCCTTTTTTCCCAAGTTCATTAGCGTTAACTTGTTGCTTTTCTAATGGTAGGCATGTGTTGCACAAGTATGCTAACGAGGATGTGTCACTTGGATCATGGTTTATTGGATTGGATGCGGAGCATATTGATGACCGCCGACTTTGTTGCGGTACTCCGCCTGGTAAATTCTTAAGCATTCGTCTCTCGGACTCCTTTTACATATATGCTAGAGGAGTTATTGCTTGGCATTGAATAATAAATCTCATTCATGTTGTGTTGTCAAATTCTGGAAATTTTTTTTGACTGTCGTCTTATTGGTGCTGATAAAAGAAAACTAATGTCTTGCCAGTGGTGTTTACTCAGTGACTTACGTCATATGAATTGATGCTAATAGCACCTCAATGGTTTATGCATGCATGAATGACTTAGAGTGGCATAGTTCTTGTACGGTGAAGCAAGAAACATGACTTTGGTGTCACTAGCGACATATAGAATGTCAGATCATTTTTTGTAACGGAATTTAAATTCTCAAATCGTGTTGCAGATTGTGAATGGAAGGCTCAGGCTGGTAATGTCTGCGTTGCATCGTTTGATTGGACCTGCAGCGGCATATGCAAGTCAGTCGAGAGAATGAAAGTAGTTCATCGGAGATGTGGGGAAGGCGAGAATGTGTTGTGGAGCACAGCTTTCTAAAGACACGATGTTTCCCTCCCATCTCGGGAGGAAAACTGGAGCTTTTCCATGAAACTTGGATAAAGAGGAATTTGTATGTATGTAAAATATAAATGCAAGAGCTGGAAGTCAGCAAATTATTTTCCACATTGACGAGGATGAAAGCGGCCCGTTGCCCGGGGATATCGGTCTTGCCACGGGGGATTCTGCTCCAAAGAAATGGAGGGAGACCCATTAATCGATGCAAGGCAAGACCCTGTAACCAAGCATTCTTTCATTAGACTATGGTGTTGTTTTGGATGTGATGCCATGGGTAATGAAACTCCACAATAAGTGAAAATGTTAGGCTTAGCAATTTTCTGCTCTGTATATGTAAAATTTGGATGTCGAGTTTTGGAAATTCTGGTTGAGTTTTATCTCCTAGATTTGACAATTGTGTCTTTCATCTTGTCTCTGTAGTTTCTCTGCTCTTGCAGCCAAACTTAGTTCCCATCATTGTGGGATTTCTGTGAGTAACGGTGGGCTTAAGTTTATCATCCGTTTCCGGGGACTTGCGTATCATTGCATAGAACCAGGAATGGTGGAGAGTTCTCAAAGCGAACCTTGCAAAGGCAAATAGGTTCAATCGGGCCTAAGCATCCTGCAATGCTCCTTCACAGCCCCATGGTCCGTTGCAGGTGTTTGGACCGATCAATCGACGAGGTCGAGCCTCTCTCACGCCAGCTCGAGGGAACCATACTAGATCCGAGAGGCTCGCCCTTCTATTCTATCTGATTGTTAAAAGCTATTGCTCGGCCCGTCTTCATCACCTGAGGTGGAGTATGGTGATGCATAAACATCCGCAAAAGCATGAGAAACACTGGTATCATATGATGTTGAGTTCTACCTCAAGCTCGAGTTTTTACCTTTTAGCACGAATTTGAGTTGTGTAGTCAAGATCGAAGCATACCAAAATCGTTCACGAGGCTCCTCCTGAGCCCGGCCCTTCGTAAACCAGAGTCTAAGGCCCGTCCAAATCACCTTTGGGCCGCTCGGGCTATTAAAAACTGAATGCGGGATTAGATGTCTAATCTAAGCGCGTTCAAATTTTATGAAATAATGATACAAATGGTGTGTAATATGATCCCTTTAATTTATTTTAATACGGGGTCTGAATTTCAACTCAATTTTCAATATATTTTATTAAATTTTAATTTATTCAATGTAGTTTCTAAATTTTTTTATACATATTCAATATAATTCATGAACATTTATAAAAATATTCAATATAATTATTTCATTAATTTAAGATTATCGAAAGACTAAATTAAATATGTGCTGAAAATTTATGAATTATATTGAACAAATTAAAAAGTTAGGGATCGTTTTATATGTTGAACTTAAGTTTATGGATCACATTTAACAAATAAGAAATTTATAGGCCACTTTGTATATTTGACGACTATTTTATCGTTATTCCAAAAAAAATAATAAAATAATAAAAAATTGAGAAGAAGAACGAGGACGAACACAGTGCGTACGAAATGCGTGATGGATTTAGTGGGATCTCTCATTGCTTGAATTGCGGGCGACATCTCCTTCTTCGAGTTCAAGCATTTGTTGGTTTTGTGTTTCGCACGTAATCTCAGGCGATCAGTTTCTCTTCTTGATCTGCTCTCCGGGCTCTCTGTTTTCCCCCCGCCCACCTCTGCGAAACCCTAATTTCGTTGCTCCTTCCCCCTTGGTCGTGGACGTTGAATTCTGGAGGATCTGGCCATGTCCAAGAGCTCCTTCAAGCTGGAACACCCTCTCGGTTCTCTCTCTCTCTGTGTGCTTGTGTGCTTGTGTGAATGCATTGGCATCAAGAGGAACTGAACTTTTAGAGTTTGCTTAGCCCTCCAGGCTTTCTTTCTTTTCTTGGGCATGAGATTGTCCTTGTGTGAACGACTGAGAGGGCGGGTAGAGAGTTAAGCTTTCGTGGGTTGCTGGTTTTGCTCATTTGACTCTTTTTTATGCCGTTCTTTGCTTTCTTTGCTGTCCCTGCGCGCCTGATCCTTTGGGATTTCCTTTTTCGTTGAGCTGGTGGTAGGACTGATACTTAGGGTAATGAAATTATGGAGGCCTTGTCTGTGGTTACTTGTTAGGCTGGCTATAGCAGGGTGGAGTAGTCTTGAATGTTTGCTCGTTTCTTTTTGTGGTTATAGATGAGGGAGCTTTTGGGTAGTCTGACTGCCATAGTTGTTCGTTGGGTCTGTCAAAGTGATGGATTCCGCTGTTCGTTGTGTGTAAAATCGTTTTAGGAACTTGAACGGTAGGCTTTTATTGGATATTTTATATGGCCCATTTGTTTAAATACCCATTTGCGGTTCGCTATGATATTAATTTCCAAAATGATATTATGAATCAGTCCTATTATAGTTAGCATTGCTCTCAATTTTCCGTTTAGTTAAAACTTATGGAGTCTTCTCTATCTACGAGTAGTGATTGTTCCCTCCACTAGTTTCAGTCTCTATCTGGAACAATGTTGTCATGGCACTTCACCGTCATGCTTCTTTTCCTTTTGTTTGCCTCAACGTTCAACCATAATTCAGATCACTTGTGTGGAATGTTGTTTACTCATATACCTTAGTTAGTAAAATTCTATTGGCATTGGTTACTTGCGTTCTGCTTACATTTATTCAATCTTTGGCTTCAGAGAGGAGGCAGGCAGAAGCTGCCCGAATCAGGGAGAAATATCCTGACAGAATACCAGTATGGAATTTTCACTTTGTTAGTATAAGGAACCAATATGTTCGTTAAATTGCTTTGCGGTGATTGTGGTCTTGGTTTCAAAAGTTCTGATCAAAACCTGCAGGTCATTGTGGAGAAAGCTGAAAGGAGTGACATTCCAGATATTGACAAAAAGAAGTGAATTGCCTTTTTCTTCTATTATTTGACTTTGTATCTTAGCCCATTTACTTCTTCTCGGTAGGGAAATATCTGCCCTCCAAAATGGTTATATCCATTCATTCATGTCATGATGCAGGTATCTGGTTCCTGCTGATCTTACCGTTGGGCAATTTGTTTATGTTGTCCGAAAGAGGATCAAGCTTAGTGCTGAGAAGGCCATATTCATCTTTGTTAAGAATATCTTGCCACCTACTGGTAAGGAAGCTTACCCTACGATTACACCGCTTTCATGTTCTTGGCCAACATGTGTTTGTTAGTTTGCTTATATTATTCACTTTTCTATTGTTGCAGCTGCTATGATGTCTGCAATCTATGAGGAGCACAAAGATGAAGATGGTTTCCTTTACATGACTTATAGCGGCGAGAACACATTTGGATTTTGAGTCGAATTTAAATGCAACTTTATGCTTTATCCTATGTATATAAGATCCTAAGAGCACAAAACTTGAGTAAATGTAAATTGTTTGGTTACGCAGTACTCTTAAGTGAGTTGCGTCCTCACAAACGCATCCGTTTCTTTGTTGACACAAAAAAATTTGGTCGTGTCTTCTGAAAGCAGTAGAATTTATGGCTTTTCATGATTGGACTCTCTCTCTCTCTCTCATAGTTATATATATCATCTGGGCTGGCCTAGCACGTGCAATGCGCCCAGCATTCATCGACTCCTTGCACATCTCTTGGTGCTTCGGGGAGGTTCCCCTCTAATATTTGCTCCACAGCAAGATTATCTCCCAGTCGAGTCGAAGGTCTTTGCACTCCTTTATGGCCTTGAATGCGTAGTATTGATAGCTTCTGGAAAGCTCAAGTGCTATGGAGATGGTCAGGGAAGGCGGTGGTTAGATAACCGCAGAGAAGAGTTGTAACGATTCCGTGGGCATCACATGGAGCTCTCTGCATTTGTGAGAAGATCGATAGGATGCAGCAGCCATCAAACATGTAGGTTGCGAAATCCTTCATGAATCAGTAATATGAGATGAAGTTGACTGTGACTCATGAAGAATTGGAGATTTTATCAAGATGCAAATCACTGAAACAGAACAAGGTAGACTTGCCGCTGACTGGAGGTCACTCCAATTGAAATAAAATTGCTTGTCAAGTACATAATTTGCGAAGCTAACTAATGCAAAGGTCTCCTTTAGTGGCAAAGAATCCAAATCTTGTTTCATGTTTGGACAGATTAGGAATGGACATTGGTTTCAATATACAATGGTCATGGCCAAATTGGAAAAAGCTTGATCTTCCTTTCGGAACTCCCTCTCGAGAATCATTTCGCCCATGTGGCCTCACTCCTGTATCAAGGCTCCACGAACGAAACACCTCTCCTGATTCATTGAACATACATCTATCTGACTTCTACAAATGCAGGGCAGGCTCCTCAGCATATTAAAGTCATAACATTAGATAGAATCATATATATATATATAAATATATACATATGGTGTTTAGAAAGTAGGAAAACAGACATACTATGATAACATAATCCAAAAGGATGCAGTTTCTCCAGGTATAGCCAATGTCAGTTTCATCAGCTCGATGTACATAGATATTATAGGTAATAAGCCCCTCTGAAGCCCAATCTAGACGATCTTATAAGAAGGTGAATAGTCGATCAGCTTCCTGTCATTCCTGCATGTGCCTCAGCAAATTCCGCGGAATTTGTTCCAAGAGCTGGGGACGGGAGTTCTTTCCTTGTCAATAGCAGTACTGACTGGAAGTGACAGGTGCCACCTGTTGCTGCATCTTGAGCTCTCCCATGGTAACATCTTCCCCGGCAGATACGTAACTTGATGATTGCCTGCTGCAGAATTCACTGTTACTGTTGTATCCTGAAGAAAGCTGAATTGCCGGAGGCATGACGTTCAGAAGCTTTGATTCATCTGCTTGCATGGAAGGGATCCGGTCCAAGTTCTCCTTTTCCAACCGTGCCTCTTGTGCCAAAGGTGAACAAATATTGCCGTGAGTGTTGAGGTCAGGGGTGGAATGCCCCGGATTCCCTTTTAAAGAAAACATTTGAAAAGGAACACACAAGGTTAGAGTGATGTAATAAACAATGTTGATGAACAGTTCAAATGTTCATTACTTAAGTGTCTTTGCAATTACTAAATATGTTTAACCTGTCTGAAGGGTCGAAGGGATGGCATTAAGTAGCTTCGACAAATCTTCATCTTGCATGGAGTAGATCCGCTGTGGAGAATCTTTCTCAACTTGGATTCCTTCTTGTACCAAAGGCAAATCAAAACCTTTATGAGCGTCGATCTCAGAATGGGAATGGCCCCAGTTCGCTGTAAAGTGGAGGAGATAAAGTCACTTTGTTAGGTCTATAAAAGAGAGTGCAAGATCAGATAGGGACAGAAAAGAGCAAGAGAGCATCTGATGAGCATTTGCCAATAGCATTAACCGTCATAGCATTCATATAGGCTACAAAGGTCTAACGATGTAACGACTGTGACATTAGAGCAATCACAAACAACAACAATCTTCAAAGAAAATGGTATAATTAAATCAGCTAACATCCATGTTATGAGCTGTAGTATAATGAATCCATAGAAGGCAACATAGAGTCCCACCACTTAAGTTGAAGCTTTGAAGGCGAAAATCAGGAAAAGGAGGAAAATATATGCAAGCATGCAGTATGCACATATAAACTAAATCATGAGATGCCAGAAGCTGTGGCACACTACTAACGCTGCAGCTTTTTCTCTGTAATATATATATGTATATTATCTTCTTAACTTGATCATTTTAGACCAATAGTTGCAACCAGTCACAGCGAATGCTTCTTAATATCAATAAACGAACAAACCTGCAGAGGTATTCAAAGAGCTTCCAGCATGCCAATCACAACCAGACCTCAAGGAGACATTGAGCTTCTCCGCTTGCAAGTTCATGAAGCTTTGCGTCTGTGGGTTTTGATTAGATAGTGCTTGAGTGTCATCCAGCAAATCCTCCAATAAACCACTACCACTCCAATGCATACCCCGTCTCTGCTTCTCATCGGTCTCTGGTTGGATTAGGCACAATTGGCTTGAAGGGAGCTCTGATTTTGAGGGAAAAACTGAAACGGTTGATGAGTATCTGTCTGAATCCAGCTGAGTCTGCACATACTGGGGTGAACTCACATTGCAACTCAGTGGACTGAATTGAAAAGAACCCATGTTAGGCAACTGGGTTGGTGTAGGAACAGATGGAAGCGGAGAAGAACCAAGTGAGATAGGTGGAAAAGAGAGTGAAAACTTGGTGGTGTCCTCATAACTACCCTTCAACCTGAGTAGAGAGGACGCAAGAGGTGGAGTGGTGCAGGTATTGGTGAATATGCTTGCAGGACAACCAAGGGAGGGGGAGGGATAAAAGAAACAATTGTTGAAGCTTGATTTGAGAGAATGCTGAGAACACTGAGGTGAGAGAAGCATGCTGCTGGGAGTTTGTGGCAAGTGTTGGCTGGTGGGTATTGGTGGGATTAGGATTCGGATTGGGGTTGGAGTGTGAAGCTGGGTGGTTGTATTCAATCGGGGTTCCATCGCCCGCGGTACTGATGAAGACGGCAGATGTTCAGGAGTGATGTCGTGAGGGTATAGAGGGAGGCCTTGACGGATCCGGTGCTTGATTCTCGTATTCCAATAGTTCTTTATTTCGTTGTCTGTCCGCCCAGGTAGCTAGACAGTAATGAGGAAGATTTACAAATTGCTTGAGAAGATACGAAAGTGCAGATTGTCCAGAAGCAAAAAACCAGGCATAAAATGGGCAACCTCATTAAATTAACCACAATATAGGAGCTAAAACTCAGGCCTTGGAGAAAAGTAGACTGACTATACCTGGTAATTGGCATTAGGCTCTCATCATGAGAAAAAGGAGAATTTTTTCTTTAATTTTTTTTAAGCGCGGGGGGAACATGCGGTGAACAGGTTTTACTCAAACATCCCAAATCACAATACAAAATGGCAAAAAATCTCTAATGCTGAAGTACCGCCACCGCCCAAGTTCTCTGGGAAAGGAATAAAACTTGATCCGCCATCAAGCATCACATAATGTATCATTACGAAACCAAATTCAGACCACGAAAAGATGAAACAGCACAGGGGATATTGAACTCTCCGAGAATCGGTCAAATTACAGAGCCAACTTTACTTTATAACTACATGCCTTAAACTTTTAAATGAGGCTCAGTCAGTGTAACAACAACCATGCATACAAAGCCACAAAAATACTCAATTTTATAACCAAATCAAGCAGAGGAAAACAGCAGAAGAGCCAGAAAAAGCAGAGGAAAACAACGAAAGAGACATCACCTGGGTAGCCATGCGGGCCCATTTGTTGCCAAGCTGAGCATGCAGCTTAAGGATCGACCTCTCTTCCTCGGGAGTGAAAGAGCCTTTCTTCAAGTTGGGTCGGAGGTGGTTGGTCCACCGGAGCCGGCAACTCTTGCCACACCGGGGTAGACCTGTGTTCTTCTGCACCGAATTCCAGTTCCCCTCTCCATTCTTCTTCACATGCTCGATCAACACCGCATCTTCTGCTGCCGTCCATGGCCCCTTCTTCAGCACCAGCCCACCTCCACCGCTGCCAGCACTGCCAGAACCACTACTACTCGACCCGGTTGATCGTCCATCGTTCTGATGCTGCTGCTGCTGCTGCTGCTGCTGCTGTTGTTGTCGTGTTGATGCAATTCCTTTTGTCATGAACACAACTGGAGGGTGGGATCAGTTGCACGTGCACAGAAAGCTCATTCCGATGGGTTTGTGCGTGTTAAAATGGAATCGTTCTGGTCTTTCTTTTTCGAGCTTTGGTGGGTCAACTCTGGAATTTTTTTAAAGAATTCCAGGATATATTGGTTACGTGTTTGTGAACTTGTCTGCGATTTCAAGGGAAGATGTTCTTGTTCCTCTCTGGAATGGAGGTGGTTGTGGTGTTGGGGTCAGTGAGATTGTGTCCCTTCTTTTGTGTCTTCTTTTTGAATGAAACGGGAGTCGAAACAGGACAAAAGAAATTTGCCCAGAATTGCAGGCTAGATGCTCATGGGCGTTAGTAATTGTTGGAGACTAATTCTTCTCAAGCCCATCAAAAAACATTCAAAATAGAAAAACTCTTTATTTGAAAAAAGAAAAAGAAAGAAGGAAGGCGCAGAATTTGATGGTTGGAGTCCATAAGGGGACATTTTTGCTGATGGGAACAATCAACAGAATCAAGAAATCTGTTTTTCTGTTCGATCTGCTCTTATGCTAAAATGAACAGAAAATCTCACCAGGACCATCCCAAAATAAGGCCCCTAATTTGCTGCTCCCCAGACAAAGCTAATGTTTTCTTGTGAGCGGAGGAGAACAATCCCCAGGAAATTCAATTGGGAAACTGCGAGCTGCTGATTCTTGGCAAACTTGGGTTTCACGGAGGAGGAAGAGAGGGAGGGACAGAGCCATAGGAGAGGAGCTAAGCTTGTCGTTTCAGGTTGGGGCTGACCCATTAGTCGGGCTACATGGTTTTCTTTGTAGACAAGGCTAATTTCCTCCTCTGATTCGTCTGTGCAGATACAGGCTTGATGCTTTGATTTGTACACTGTAAAGGAGAGGACAGGACAGGCTGGCGATTGTTCTCTTTAAGGATGCAAAAGCATGCAAATAGTACGGTACGGACCTTTTCTGACACAAGTGAAAAACCAATAATTGGTGGCACTAGCAACGATGTGGGAGATGCTCACACCGTTGGAGACCTAAATTAGGAGCACTTGCCTCTTGAGGGTTCATCTTAATTAATCGTATCCAATCTCATTTCACTGCAAATTTTGTACGGATGTCCTCCAACAAACATAACTATTAGTGGAAAATTTGTATAATGCAGCTCTTTTGATCAAATGCAGACAAATATTGGGCACAACGCTTTCCAATGGGGAATTGGCTCCTCGATGATTCATGAACGTCCCTTTATATTTACCGTCTATAGCAAGCTTTTGTTTTCTGATGAAGATTAGCAAGAGATCATTTTTTTTTCCCCTTGTGAAAGGGTTCTTTGGGGGCCAAAGCAAGTAAAAATTAGTAAAAGTGGAGTGACTGCATTTGTCCTGTGTCTATTCGAACCGTTGATTTTGATAAAATCCCATGCAAAAACTAGTGGAACCCATCTAATTTAATGGTACAAATGAACTTAGGGTGCATGCATAGACACGAAAGAGGGGTTCATGTGGCTGGTGTTGATCTTTTGTATACCGAGCGATCTCAATTGTACAATTTATGGATTTCGTATGACACCTATCATATCTAATAACTCACATAGGCTCATATGCACTTCTTTTCATTTCACAAATTTGCTGAGAGATAATATTTTTAACTATTAGAATTCAGGTTAAAGAATAAGGATACACCATGAATTGCTTGACAGTTCAGTTTTACAGCTTCAATATTTCCTTCACGTTTCTGCATTGATTGTCACTCATCGCAAGAGTTTCACCTATTGGGTTTGCCAAGTAAGCTTGGCTGTACTTCCAAAATAAGGAACTAATACAGGTGTTTGGTTTTCTAATTTTGGCCAGAATTTATTTTTTATTTATTTTTAAAAAAAGGTATTTGATTTTGTGTTGTCTTGGTGCTATGGGATTCTGGCATTTACCATGAGATATATAACAAGCAAACACAAAGTTATAAATAGCTCATCTTCTAGCCGTGAAATTGATTTTCACCGACGTATTTTACATTTCACTCCCTTTAATATAAATGCAAAAAAGAAAAATGGATCAAGGAGCACATGCTAAATCACCTCTCCCCACATCATTATGCCCTCATATTTTCAATGATTTTTTGCCTTTTTCCACTTGGTTTTGATTTCACTTTTGTATCTGCAAAGAAAGCAGATTCATGGTAGGGTCAGGACCCGCAGATATACTATAACGTGAAGAAAGTAAAACGAGCAATGAGCAAGATCCCATCTTGATTTTCTCCAAGATCCGATCTTGAATTGGTGGGGGCAGAGCAGATCAATAAAAAAGTTCAAGAAGAGGCCTGGAATCAGCTTTTTCAATCACATGTTTGCAAACTCTTATTATAATAAGGGACATCATTGACCATAATTGAAGTGCATCGAGCCAAAATCGCTCTGTCAACGAGCGTCGTCCTTCTCAGGCCACAGAAAGCAAAGCAAAACAAGAACAGAACAGAACAGAACAGAACAAATGTTGAAATCTCATCTCGGAGAAGAGCCAGGAACAGCAAGTAGTCAGTACTTTTCGGGAGACAGGACTGAAGAATCTGTCCGAAATTTAAGCATAAAATAGCTTATCCAATTTTGTAATGTTTGCGAAGCAGCGGCTGTCTCATCCCATCGCAAGTTTATTCGTCGATCAAATTAAACAAAATGTGAAGAAAGCAAAAACAGAGTTACAAGATACCCCCATTGGTCGGCCTAGAAGATGAAAGACCAGATTGATTCCCAGGTAAACTTTTTTTTTGATTTTGTTGTTTATATGTTATTCTAAAATTCCTAAAATTTGTTATAAATGTGTGACTGAATCCTAAAATTTACAAAAAAAAAAATACAAATCCTAAAATTTGTCAAATTAGTGCAATTGAGCTCTCATATTAATTCTATCCAACTCGACTAATGGAAAATATTGACGTAGTTTTTTTTTTTAATAATTTTTCTCTCTTACGTGGCGACATCCTTTGGTCCAAATCTGATTTTTAATATGAATTTTGTTTAAATTATATTAAAGATAAACTAAATTATAAGCCTTTGTCATTGTTGCCCGCTGCCCCTCCATCGCCAGGAAGGGTCGGCAATGGTGGGGCACGGCCAATAACACTCTCTAGCCACAAGCAAAGGTCACCGTCTTAAGGGTTGCCAAGTCTCAGCTAGAGGTCGTACAACCCTTACCAGCCATGCCCCACCATCATTAGCCCTTCCCGGCAAATGGTGGGGTATTGGCAAGGCCTATCATGAAATGGTTTTTTAAATAATATTTAAATGTAGCTAATTTTTCGACTAAATTTAAATAAGATTTACGTTTAAAAGCATATTTAGATCAAAATGACGTCGTTTTAGTCACGTCATCACCATGTAGGAAAAAAATAAAAAGTTGCATAAGCATTTTCTATTAGTCAAATTAGATGATTATATCGATTTAACAAATGTTAAGATTTAATTGTATTTTTTTATTATAAATTTTAGAAATTAATTATATTTTTATAAAAGGTTTTACAACTTCGTACTTTTTTTTCTTTTTTTTTTCTTTTTTGATGTCGCAGATCCAGCCTAGCCTCGTGTCTCTAAATGCCAAGATTTGTCGTCGGTAGATGAATGGCCTCAGATGCAGAAGCGTGTGCATGGCAATGTTTGCAGTAAAGTCAAAGCCAACCAACACGGACAATCCTCGGCCTTTTGTAGACTTTTGACAGAAGAATCGAACGAAAGGAAGAGCAAAGAATCATTAAAAGTCGTGCACCAGGACGTCTTCTTCTTCGCCTCTACTTAAACAATCTCCAGATATAAAAGAAAATTCTACAGAGGCCTTCTTTGGGATCTCACAACCTCATATCTTCCTCTCCAGGTCCATGGCTCTGCTCTCTAACATCTTCGGGTGTTTCTCCAAGGCGCCCGAGCCTCGAAGGCATGTGTGCAATGGAGATGTCTGTGTCCTGGCGGATGGGAAGAGCTCCAAGAACGAGAAGAGGCAAAGCTTCGGGTTCTCGATGTCATTTGCCCGCCTTTCGACGAGAAGGAGCTGAAACCAGAAGTTGTTGACGTGATGAGCTGAGAATCGGTGCTCTTTCTGTATCACATAATGATTTTTTTCCCTTGTGAAATCAATGTCTTGTAAGATTCGCAAAGATTTGTATTCAGTGAAATTGAAAAACAATAGTAAAGATATGAAGAGGCAAATCTCTATTTGAGTTCATCGGGTCCTGAGAAATCACTGTTATTGAGGAAGAGAATTGTCTGCGATCCACTTTTTCTTCTCCTAGCGTCTTGTCAAATTGAGGCTCATCGTTTCTCGTGGCAATTCGGCTTTCCCAGCTTAGAAAATTGATGGAGTCGAAATTTTCTTACTCGAGAATTGACAATATAGCCAACTCTTGAATTTAAGTTGGATCTTCCTTTTCTTCCAAGGCATTACGATATTTGCTCCTCACAAGCAGAAGCAATCAGTCAGGCTGCCGCTTCTAATGAATATCCAATTATGCGACGTTACGATGAAACTACGCTAATTATCTATTGTCCAAGACAGCCTCCTTTCAGATAAATAATCGGCGAAGTTTTTTAAATCTCCGAAAAACAAATCCTTAGCAAACCACATAATGGTCATTTAGGCAGGGCTCCGAAAAGGTTATGGAAATCCGATGAGAGCGATGGCACCATTCCATTCGTGTCTCTTGTGATGAATCTTCCTTTCCCAAAGGAACAGTCAGAATATCGGAAAGCGATGCCAATCGCTGCGTCCATGATTTGAGAAATTCAAACTCCACCTTACTTTGCATCATGCATGGCTTCCATAGCTAGTCCGCTGGCTCATGACGTTATAGCGGAAATAACCGTTTAAAAAGAACTGAGGATGGATTGGAAGTGATTGGGACTTTCTTGCGAAAGCCTAATTTCAGTACTGTTGAGATGTACGCAGTAGCAAGATAAAATGAAGGGCCAAACGAGGATTGGAATATTACAAAGAAAGGCACTGAGAAAATGTTTACATCCGAAACTATCACCGGCCTGCAAAAATGTACCCCCATCCCTACATTTTCTTTGCGAGTCAAAGGCGCAAATACAGATTCCATACACAAGACCCTTCTCCAACACTATCCTAACTCCGTATCTCCATAAATTGTAACTTAGATATATGCCGCCATAAGTTAGTCGTCATCGTCAGGGAAAAAATAAGACAGAGTGCTCCGCTACCTTTACAGAGACCACAACAATGATCCTGTGGCAACCTCTAGGGGCGTCAGTTGTTGGAAGTTCTCTGACTTTGAAGCCAATGTTCATCCTCAATCAGACAAACAACCACCTCAATTCAACAGGGACTTTGCCTCATTTGGTCATCTGGACCATCTAGGCATTAACAAAATGGGCATTCCGAGGGTTCCAATTGACCAAGGACATATTTTCACTTTCATATTCCCCAAGACAGAAGCCACAAATTCTTGTTCTCTTCCTCCGATATCCATATCAACCGTAAGCCATCAGTCTCAAAGTTGCAAGGCCAAATCTGGCTGCTGCGAATCAACCAGAACACCAGAAGACTGCGGGGCAGGGGAACCTGGTGACTGGAAACCAACGTTCAGATCTGGTGGACGCATTTCTTGCTGCTGTCTCTGCTGTACATGCGGACTAACACCTCTCCAAGGAGACTGTGCTTGAGACCCAGGCGAGTCAGCTGCTATGAACTGAGGGAAAACCACTGGCCTATTTTGGTATGGGGCTTCGGTGCCCATGTGAATGGGAGGACGTCCAAACGTCTGGACTGGAACACTGTTCTTCGAAGGTTGAAATTGCATCATCCCAGAAGCTGGAGTTTCACCACGAACTCGAGCCACATGCAAAAGATACTCATGAGATAAATTGTGTGGAAAAGCTGGATGTACTTGACTTTTCTGCATGCAGGGATTTTCTATAACCTGTTTCAGGCCTCCAGCACCAACGGACATCCAGACCCTAGCAGCAGTTGCTGCAGCATTGCTTTGATCATCTCTTCTTATGGAAGATGAAGGCGTCGTTACCGATGAAGCATCAATTGCAGCATGATTAGAAGAGTTATGTTGCTTTTGAGCTGCTTCAGACATCATTCTCATCAACTGAACAGGGTCGCTGAGACCCTGGTCCTGTCCGTGGGGAAATGATATCATTCTAGGCATTTGATTAGGAATACCAACAGAGGACATCGGAGTGATTCTGCTATTCTCAAAACTGTTACTTGCAACCTTCCCATTGGGCAATCCCCTAGTAACCAGTCCATTAGCATCTGGCTGCTTAGATGGCATACACTGCAGCTGACTATTGTTTTTTAGAACTTGCTCCCTAGCTGCAGAAGAAGCAGCCCCTGAAATCCCTGAATTTTGATTAATTAATTTTCTTGGAACAGACTCTCGAGACCTGGAAGCCTCTGCTTCTGAATTCTTGGAGAATTTCTTCTCTGCAACATGCTCAGCATTCTGGTGATCTCCCAAAGGCAAAGAGTTCAATTCAAATTGTTCTGTAACTTTTATCTTTGGCTCGCCCGAATTTTTCTGAAATGGGCTCTGCATTTGAAAATTGGCATTGTTTGTAGTACTGGATCTTCTTGCAACAGGAATAGGTTGCTTCCCTTCCAAAGCAAGCTGACAAACTGAATGCTCCTTGGCAGGTTCTTGGATTTTAGAGATTATTATTTCATTCATTTTCAATTCATCTCCGTTATGCAATCTTGTTCCTATAGGAGAATCTTTCATCATTCGGTTCTCAACTAGTAGAACTGGGGTAGGATGGGGCTCATACTCTCCAACCCATCCTCGCCCAAATTTACATCCAGCTGGCAAAGCTCGCTCAATCTTCTGGGAGGCAAGTCTCCAAGCAACAGGACCAAGAGTTGCAGCAAAACGAGCCAGGCTTCTGGCATAAGAATACTCCACAGGAAGCCCCACCTGATTCAAAATAAAAAAGTTATACATCTACATGAGCCAAACTCCAGAAATGGCTTAGAGATTCGTGGTTACATACAGCAACCAACTGCCTAACTTCACCCTCAAATGTACTGAATGTGGTGTCAGGTTGAACCACAGGTTCTTCTGTTATGTTATAAGTTGCACGACGATTCTCATCATGCAAATATGGCTTCCGTGCAAATTTCGATGGAAGACCTTTACCTGAAATTGTCAAAACAGTGAGAAGCAAATTTTCTCCCAATCAATCAGAAGATTTCATTCAATTCGACAGTTAAAAAGGAACTTGCCACTTTCCAACAAAGTATATGATAACTTATCACATCACATGTCTCTCAAGGATAGTCAGATCATCAGAAGCCAACAATAAGTTGAACCTTCTCTTCCCACATTAATTCATACTAATTATCAACAAATACATGATTTAAATTACCTACCAATAGTAGTTGCCAATGAAGGAATATTTTTGTCATACCTAAAGATAGGTCTTCTGCTTTCTCTACGTTATTCTCCACCTGCATAGCATTACCCTCCATGAGACCGTCGCAATTGCTCGGTCTATCATAGCCAGCAGCTTGGTTTGTGGTGGCACTATTTAGGATATCTAGGACGTCTGCACAAGTGACGCCGGCAGGATCAGATTCCTGTACAGGTTGGGAGAAGTGCCTTTTCATTTGTTTCTTTGCCAAAAAATTGGACTTCGTTCTCTGGTCAGATTTAAGTTCCTTTTCTGACTGTTCCAAGTCAATCTTTACTTTGTCTTTCTCGAAGCGTTCAAAGTCAATCCTCAACTTCAAAAATTTCTTCCTCCCCAACTCTTGAATACAACGAGCCTTTTCAAAGAAACAGAAAGACAACTTTAGGACATTCTAGAGTTCAAACTTACTATAAAAATCTCTAATTAATTTTTTGTTTTTTTTAAAAGGAAAAGGGATAAGGACAGAATTTATACCTGTTTGTGGTATATGGTATCTGGCGTATTATATTGCATAGCATTAGAGCAAATAAGGAAGACATCACCCTGCATAGAACAAAGGCCACAGAATCAAATATTATGAAAGTAGTTGCAACTTGCAAAGCATGAATAACAAAAGCAAAATCACAATCTTTCACAACTGAAAGGTCCCATCAAAAGGAATAATCTAATCTAACCAATCAAAAACCCGTCTAAATTTAGAGATAAAGCAGTGAATCACATTTTAACCTGCACCTTTCCCTATGGAGATGATAGGTATGGTAAGAAACAAATACAAAGTGGCTATGTCATTTATGGAAAGTCATTGATGAAAACCAAGAATATTTTTTAGCATGTATGTTTCACACCGATGATGATTAAATATGCCAAGAAAGAGATACTGGTCCATGCCCGCAAAACAAAAACGCAGAAACCAAATCAAAACCTTTCCATTAAAGACTCCGATGGATATGGACTCTAAATAAAGAAGCTGAACTATACGAGTTAACCAGTGATAAACAAATTAACTTAGAATGTTCTGGCATCCTTTCAGACTTCATTAAATACACTAACAATATCCAGCAGACTTATAATTAGAATTTGACAATCAAAATGCTATGGGATAATTAACTATAGGAGCATAATCCCATTCAAGAAAATGTACTTGCATTCCACTTTGTACATCATGCAGGAATACAGTTTCTTGATCATAAAATCAGTCCAATAGACATCAAAGCCATCGCATGAAGATTAGGCTAAAGGATGAAAGAGCCAATACTTTGGTTAGCCTCAAAATGAAGTAAAGCTATCACTCACGTATCACCATGGTAACTGGCATCAATTTTTCATTTTTCTTATTTTGAACCTTCAGCATTTTTTAACTCGTCAATAACATCAAAAAGCATTCCAAAATGCCCGTCAATGAAAAGAAGTGGGAAAGTGGAGAAATCACTGTATAAAATTCAGGATTCAGTAAACGCTTGAACCCAAAGAAAGTTATCATCATATTGACACACAGGAATCTCAGGCTTCAATAAAATATAAATGCACAAAAGAAAGAGCCAATACTTTGGTTAGCCTCAAAATGAAGTAAAGCTATCACTCACCTATCACCACAGTAACTAGCATCAATTTTTCATTTTTCTTATTTTGAACATTCAGCATTTTTTAACTCGTCAATAACATCAAAAAGCATTCCAAAATGCCCATCAATGAAAAGAAGTGGGAAAGTGGAGAAATCACTGTATAAAATTCAGGATTCAGTAAACGCTTGAACCCAAAGAAAGTTATCATCATATTGACACACAGGAATCTCAGGCTTCAATAAAATATAAATGCACAAACAAGCGAGGATACCCACCTCGAACTGCTCCAAAGTAGAGTATGATCCATCGGCAAGCTTCTTCCTCACAGTGGAAAAATCCATTGGATTCTTGATAATATCGTGGTAATCTGGAAGCTACAAAACCAGAAACTAATTCGCTCATTAAAATCACATCAAATTGTACGGTATCCACTCAGTACTCTAAAAAGGAAGAAATTGCAAATACCTCCTCGGGATCAACAGGCTCAGCATAAACACCGTAAATATCTTTCCTGCCACAATCACAGCACAGACCATTGAGCCATTTACAAAGGGGAAAAAAAAGAAGGCCACAACATACTCATTTGAGAAGGGAAACAAAACACTTATGCAAACCGCACTTCTGGAGTTTGTCGAGTATCAACTCGAGCTTCCTCTTATCGGGTAGCGGAATCCCCGACGAAGGAACCGGAGACCTCGATCTCCCTAATCAAAACCGAATCAAAAAATTCCAAATGCATTCCGCGTTAAAACCGGAACACGAGCACTGAATTCCAAAAGCTCAAACCAGAAATTAGAAACCCGGGGAACGAGACCGAACCTCGGGGAGAGCTGAGCCCCGCCGATTTGTCTCCGAGTCCTCTTTCCTGGAAAAGTCCATTAGAACCAAAAATCTCAGCCACCCACCCACGCACAAAAACTCATAAACCCGACACAATATTCTCGCTAGCAGAAGAATAAGAAGCAAAAAAAGACCGATCATGTATGAAAACGAGAGCGCTCGACAGGGACAGAGGCAGACAAGGAAGAGACAACACGCGAGTACAAGCAAAGTTGCGGTTTTAAATACAAGAGGCAGAGAGAGAGAGAGAGAGAGAAGAGAGAGAGAGAGAAAGGTGGGACTAGCGGGCGTGATTAGATTCTGTCTGCGTTAGTTATCGACAGTTGACCGTTATCTCTCGCTCTCACTCGCTCTCTCTCTCTCTATATATCTCTGTGTCTGCGCGAGGAAGGACCTGGAGAGAAAGTTGGGGGAGAGTGTAGTTTTACAAGTCCCGACCGATTAGAAAAATCTCTCAGTGTTTTCGTCCGAGCTGGACACGATCGCAATCTCAGCGCATTTTCTATGTCCATCCCGCTCAAATCTCTCCCATTTCGCACACCCTCTCCAGCTTAAACCCTATCGCCGCACCCCCCTCCCCCTCCCGTTCGAATTTCAATACCTCCTCGTCGTCATCGCCGCCGATCTCCCCCGCGTCCTCTTCCCCTCCGCCGCCCCTCGCCGCCGCCGGCCGCTTCCTCGCCTCCCCGCGCTCCTCCTCCGAGCTGGACGCGCCGCTGTCGAGCGCGTGCTCGCCACGCGCCCCCTGGTCGAGCTTCACCACGAGCTTCAGCTTCTTCGCCCGCCTCCGCTCGTCCTCCTCCTCCTCCTCCCCGTCGTCGAGCTCGTACTCGTCGTCGATGTAGTCGTCGTAGTCGATGAAGTTGTACCTGACGCTCCGCCGGCGGAGGCTCCGGCGGACGTCCGGCTCCGGCGCCGGCGGGGGCCTCGGCGAGCGCTTGGCCAGATCCGACTTCGGCGGCCGCCCTTTCTTCTTCCGCTTCACGATCTGGCCCATCATCGCGCCCCCCCCGGGTGCACAGTGGGCGCGCGCGCAGACACACTCCCCCGCACACACGCTTTCTCTCTCTAGAGCCTCTCGCACTGCCTTTCTCTCTCCTCCCTCGCTTCCATTAATATTTTGGATGTTGCCTTCCTCCCCCCAGTCCCAGTCCTCCCCCCTCCCTCCCGAGGGGACTTTATCAGCCGAACCTGAGTCCGAGCCTGGAATTTGAGTCGGCCGAGGCTGAGGCTGGGGTGACGTGGGGCCGGGGCCGTGGAAATGATTGATTGGTGCGGGGGACAGAAAACGGCGTCAATAGAGAGAGAGAGATGGGGGGGAGGAACGGGGAGGGCGAGTGGGGCGCTGCCCGTTGCCCGGCCTGCCCGTTCCCTCCCGTCTCGATTTGCTATTTTCTACAGCTTCGGTGGCGTCGGCTATGGTTCGCACGCGCGGTGTTAGGCGCGTGCACTTCACCTCATTCCTCCTCTCCTCGTTCGGACTTTAGGTCCATGGCGTCACACCGCTAGAGTCCAAAAAGTGCCCGTATTAGTTAAGTCATTCAATTTTCAGTCGTCATTACAAGGAGAGCCGAGGGAAGTTGACTTTTGTCACTGCGAAGGCTCCGGAAAAAAAAAATCAGAGAGTAATCAGGCTAAAGGTGGTGTTGGTAATTATTTTATTCCGATAATAACTTTTATTTTAAAATGTTGGAACTGACAATGAATGTGATTCGAAGAGAGGAAGGACGGTGGAATTAGTGACATGGGTGGTGGATGAGTGAAGACGACTTATTAGGAAATGATTTGGGCACGATTAATGCAATAAAACTTCGTCTATTGTGTGTTTTCTAGTGGAATTCATCTTCCAACCAAGGATGATCTACTAAGATTTATGGTCAATTTTTGATAAACCACAATTGACCAGCGTGTCTTTTTTTATTTTTTTATCAACGAAAATGTCGAAAAGGAACAACCAATGTCAAGATAAGAAACCTTTTGTTTGAGCCATAACCTCTATTATTCTAGATTGGGGGAAATTATCGAGGATTAATAATATGAAAAATCATAAATTGAGAAGACCGTAACAATTTACTCGAAACTAACTTTTGAATTACCAAAACTCCGATCCAGTACATTTGTAATAATTTTCATTTGAATTTAACGTGTTAATTAAGTTATTGTCAAGCTCAGTAATTTTATGATAAAATTTAATAGAAGTAAACGTAAGATAAATATGTCAAGCTTTTGGCAACTTAAAAATTAGTTTATAGTAAATTTATTACGAACCTACCAGTTTATGGGATTTAGATAAATTAAAAATTTGTTGTAGTTAATTTATTATAAGAGTAATAGTTTCGAGTTTTTCGTAATATTATTTTAATTATTAATGTGTCCTCTCCGGAGGATAAATTGTTTGTTGCCGAACGTTATCACCACGCGCTAGGGGAGAAGCTGATGAAAAAGAACAGTCTGGTTCTTCGAACGGAGACGCCTCGTGTCCGGACATGGCAGTCTTGTCATTAAACTTGGTTTTCTGTCAGCATTATTATTTTGGCTCAATAAAAAAAGGAAGTCAATTTTTTGTAAAAGATTATTATTTCCTACGTCAGAAAGAATAAATATAGGGAAGCTTGGACCTTTTTCTTATAAATTGTGACGCTTGGATTGCCATTTAGAGCGAAATTGGCATGCATCGACAAATGTCGAAGTGACGCGTCACCTGTGAATTAATCCAATTATTATAAGTCATGCATGATAGCATTCTATCTCAAAAAATAAATTGACTAATATAAAAAAAAATCAAAATACATAATATGAGTAATTTCATTTAGCTAAACAAAGGCAACAAAGATTACTATAATTTTAATATATTAACACGAGGTTTCAATATTCAAATCATTCGGATTAAGCTACAAGCCATCTTAAAAATTGAATTTCACCGATCAATCATGATACTAAATTTTGAGAAAGTATCATAATTTCTAATTCATGATATTATGGAGAAAATATGAATTAAATATATAATAATTTAGCAACACAAAAATGTTGCTTCTAGCGACAACCAAAATGACTGAATTAATAGATGCCAGCCAAATTAGATCGGTTGACAAGTCCCAAAATAAAAAAAGATTGAGCTATCAAAGTTAACATAAGTCATGCTAATTTTGTACCAAAAGGGAAATATTTTGTTCCAAAATGTATAATGCACTAGAGAGATTCTATTTATGACTTCTTTGAGAAATGCGATTTTTATAGTTATGTTTAAAGAGTCACGTCTCTTCAAAATTAACGTGCTCATTTGCTTTATTGGGTCTTAGACCCGAGGAATATTGAAAGAAAAATGACCAATCCATGTTCGTGACTTTCTTCTTCTCCTCCGCCACAATAAATGTCTATTGAAGTCACGGGTTTCATTCCATGGTTGAAAATCACTTTGAAGTGCATCAATATTGTGTTTTTATAGAGGGGTAGGATAATTATTAAAAAAGTCATAAACTTATTGTAAAAAAATCAATTTAGTCATAAATATTTTGACAATTTGTTAATGTAATCATTTCAATAAATATCAATTGTAAAAAATTATTAACATATGGACAATGACTATCTTACATGGCACAACAAGTGCTAACATGGATAAGTTTTGCAAAGTTGACGGCACTTTAGAGCGGTCTTCATGAAACTTCACGCTAGTGCCTTTTCCTCATCCAGTTTCTTTTTTTTTTGGCAGTCTGATTTTCTCTATTTTCAATTTCTGATTTCTTTTACCTTTTTAACCTGTGGCTTTTACTCCACGTCAGATTATAGCAATATGAATTTTTCTTTTTGGAGGCCAATTATGTTTATTCCCCACTTAATGATGAAAAGCCGAAAAACATATGATCATCGACAAGAATATGAATTGGAATATAATCATGCTAGAAGGGCCATGATTGTGTGACAGCACACTGCACAGATATACCAAACATGCCAAAATGCCTCTGCAAAACAGATCACCGTTTCAAAATTGATAGAATATCATACATTCACAAGATTTAGATCACATAATTTGATTTCATTCCATTATATTTTAAGACAGATCTCATAAGTAATTAGAATGCATATATATCCAATTTGATCCACCATTCCACAATTATATATCTTGATATTAGAGCATGTTTGGATAATTCTGTTTACTTTTTTTTTTTTACCTATTATCAATCTTAGTCACAGATTCACTTTGATTTTTTTCATCCTAAACACCCTTAATATTTACAATACACAAATATCAAAATTTAAATCCGCATATCCTATCATCATAGTTTTTAAAATCTGAATAATATTTTAAATTACTCTGAAAATTTGAATAATGTTTATAATTGGACAAGAAAATAAAGGAATATTTTCTAATCAAATTTATTCTCATAATTGACAATGAAATTTTAGAGCACTGATTCGTTATTGTAATTAAAAAAAGGTTAATACTATGAATTACCCACAATCAATATATTTGCGATAAATTTATATAAAACTAATTTTTTGACTACAAAAACACAAAATAAATTTATTCCCCGTTAGTTTTCATTAAAGTTTACTTTTAAATTGCTAAGTTTTAGTGGTGTTGATGGGTATATCAATTTGGAATTTTACCTTATGTTTGTCATAGATGTATCCGTTTATGATTTCTCATGATATTAATTCAATTTAGTGAAAAACTAACGGAGGGTAAAATTGTCACAAATATATATGTTTAGGATTTTTGGTGGAATTTATTACAAGTCTATTATTTTGAAAATTTCGATGCTATTAACCCTTTAAAATAGGGGCGTGCAACGAGAATCGTTTGAATCGGGAACCATTCGGACTGGACAGTTGATATAAAAAAAAAAAAAAAAAAAAGCTAAGAAAAATAACTTTGCTCCTTTGATCACTTCACTAAACTTAGAATTCGGTCCAATCGTTAGCTCATATGGAGGAATGTCTTGCATTTTGGTCGGATCGACCGATGATGACTGTGTAGATATTGAGCTTGTTCACCTTTTTCCTTTTGCTTTTAATTTATTAGGATTTAACAAGAATTGCATCTTTCGTTTTAATTTAGATTAGGTTTGCCTTACAAGCTTTTTTGTCAGGGGTCAAGGGCCAGTCCATGAAATAAGAAGCAATAACATTTTTTTATTTATTTCAGCTCGGTTCTATTGGACTAGACTAGATCGGTTGGTTGGTCTGAATCTTGGCTGTAGGATCGATTAGTACAATTCCTGTTTTTAAAATTTGGAAACCAGTCCTTCCAGTGCGATTTCTGATTCCATTTTGAAATCGGATCGGATAGGAAATCGATCAATTCTACCTTCAAAGATAATTATATCAAGCAGAGCATTTTCATAATCGGGACCAGGGGGGCAGAGAAAACGGCACCGCACCGTATTTTTGGCTCCCCGACGAAAAACCAGCTCCTTCCTCACGGGACCCGCTTCTTCCTCTTCTGCAAGTGCACGCTGATCGAGCTCGTATGGCATCGACAATGGAGAAGCTGAGGAGAGCAGTGAGCGAAATCGCGTACTCGCGAGATCGCTCGAAGCTCTCCGCGCTGCACCGCTCTCTCTTGCCTCTTCTGTCCCTCGCCTCCTCCGTGTACGGCCTCGCTCTCTCTCTCCGCCACCATCTCTACCGCTCCCGCCTCTTTTCCAAGCGCCGGTAACACCTCTCTCTCTCTCTCGCGCGCGCCCGCGAGTTTCGGTGCTCGAATCGAAGTTGAACTTGAGAACTTCGCAAGCTCGCATGAGTTCATCAGTTCATGCCAGTGAAGTGACAGCGTCTCGATCAATCGAGTCGCGTGCCTGTTAACGGCAAGAATTCGTTGCTCTGGCCGGATAGTTGGAGACCGTCGGATTTTCTTCTGCAATTTAAGTTTTTTTCTTTTTAGCAGACGAGCTTATGAAATGGATCAATGTGGCAATGTTGTTTTTTTAAATTATTGGCCAATGATGCAGTAATGCTGTTTGTTCTAATGATTCTCTCGCGGTGCTTCGCTTGTGGAGGTTGCCGGTGCCGGTGATAAGCGTAGGGAATTTGACTTGGGGAGGCAACGGGAAGACGCCGATGGTCGAGTTCATTGCAGCTCTACTAGCTGATTCTGGCATTTCGCCTCTTATTCTCACCCGGGTAAATTTTTCCTTCTCTCTCTGCTGGCTCTACTTGGAGTTCCTAATGTCTCAATCTTTGAATGTTTGGCATTTCTTCTAAATGTTTGGTTTGGATGAACTTTCTTAGAAACTTACGGTTTCAGTATGAACCATAAAGAAATGTTATAAAGATACTGCCTTGTCGCATTTGAAGGGCTAAACATAGGAGTTCTATAGTGTTCTTTAGGTGGCCCCAACATTTTATTAGATACCAGTAGAGTATAAATAACCAGATAGGACCTGCAACTTTATTGGCAAATGGTTTATACTATCAGGGAGTGATTTTTTGCTTGGTATGTTTTCTGGACAGGGTTATGCTGGTGGGGATGAAGCTAGAATGCTTCAAAGGCATCTCCTTGGGAAGCCAGCAAAAGTTGGTGTTGGCGCTAATCGAGCAGTAACTGCTGCTGCTTTCATTGAAAAGTATGGTTACCGTGACCTGCGTAACCATGGATGTCTCAAAGGAGGCTCTACTGACCAGAAAATGGGAGAAAAAGCGGGGAGCAATAATCAAATTTGTTTCAATCACTGCTCTGAGGAAATTGGTGCTGCAATTCTAGATGATGGAATGCAGGTACACCACTAAATATTGCGTCTTCAGTTGTTGTGATACAGCAGTCATCATGTGTGGAAAGCTTTCTCCTGGCTACTTGTGGTCTCAGCTCAGTTTTTGCCGTAATTTTCTCTGTGGCAGCACTGGCAATTGTTGCGTGATCTGGATATAGTGATGGTGAATGGGTTATGCCCATGGGGAAATCATCAGTTACTTCCACTTGGACCTCTGCGAGAACCTTTAACAGCACTTGGGAGAGCAAATATTGCTGTTATACATAACGCAGATCTGGTAAGTGTCCACTGATTCTCATTTTTGTGCAGTTTTGTTTACTTCATAGCATTGTATAGTACGATGCATGTTTCCATCTCATACTCATGAGTTCTGATGCTCATGAGTTTGCATTAGGAGACAGATACAGTGAGCTACAATTTTATGTCTTGGTGCTTCACAGGTGTCTGAGCAAACTCTTGCAAGCATTGAGTCTGCTATTCGAGAATTCAACAAATCTATAAAAGTTTTCTTCACTAAAATGGCTCCATCATACTTCTTTGAAGTGGCGAACATGAATTCCGTTATACCTCTAGAGGCAGTGTCCAACAATGTTGTATTATGTGTCTCTGCGATTGGTTCTGCTGATGCTTTCATCAAGAGTGTGGAAAAGGTATTTGCTTTAATTAGATTTTATCAGCGTAGAAGGCCGTACTTCTTGGTACTGGGTGAAATGCTTCTTAATTCATGCTTAGTTTGATTTTGACGGAAAAAATCTTGCAGCTTGGAGCTAATCACGTTGAACGGATGGACTTCAGTGACCATCACTTATTTCAGACTATGGTAGAATCATCTCGTTTTTTCCTTCTCCGTTTTTATTTCATCACACAAAAGTTGGATGTCTGTTGCATTGTTACACTCAGTTAGTCCCATAATTATGCCACGAGTGAGATCCTTGATGTGCTGATCTCATGATAACAATGGCTACATTATTAGGAACATTCCCTGATTAGTACACGCTCCCTTTCAAGCGAGTTACTTGCTGTCTCAACTGCTTCAGAACTTTTACTTTTTGCTATCACAATATGTTATTGATTTACCTGAGGTTTGTAGGAAATTGAGATGATTAAGAAGCAGCTTGAGGACTTGGAGAGCAAATTTAGTTCCAGGCCAACCGTCATTGTTACAGAAAAGGTGAGGTGATCATATTGCCAGGAGTCCTATTTTTGCAGTTCTTATGAACTACATGGGTTGGGTTTCCAAATAATTTATCATATGGGTGCCTTTTACATTAGGCATATCCAATTGCTAATTTAAATCCTAGATACCATGCATTTTAAAGTGCACTGTGGGGGCATGCTACTGTAATCAATATTTTTCCCATTAATTATCAAATTATACTCAACTGAGGTGCCTTGAGTTTTCTGCTATTCCAACAGTCTTTCTGAGTAAAACACCGATAAGGCAGCTACAAGAAACTCAATTTTCTCTGGCTGTCGAAATAGCCTGTATCAATTATTGGGAATGAATTTCTAATGTCACATTCTTGCAATACTTGACAGGATTATGATCGAGATCCAGAGATTTTGAAGCATCTAAGTCCTTACAAAGCTTGGGCGCTCTCTGCTAGGTTGCAGTTTATTCCTCACAAAGGATGCAGTGGAATTTGCTTCAAGAATTTGTTGGAGGAATTACTGCAAGTAAAATTGGCAGGTGTACCCTACATTTAAAGCTAGTGCCATGTATAATATGGCAAGCGTATATGTCCACCAGCCCTGCTGCGTTCAGGTTTCTAGTGGTTTGGAGGAGCAATGCTGCTAGTTCACATGATCGATTCTGAACATCCTCAGGCTATGCAAAAAGACCATCAACCATCGATCTTCCCGTGCCTAGATCCTTCACCTAAGTCCGTCTTAACTCATTTTTCTACATATAAGGTATTGCTATCTGGAACTTGCCATCTGCAATCTCTCTCATGTGTCAAAAGTTTACCATTCTAATTTCTTGAACTTTGGTACCTAAGGACAGCGGCAGGCTTTTGGATCCTTCTTTCATCCTAAGTATCCATTTGATGTTCAAGTTGAGAAATCATCCCCACTTGAATTTAAAATGTTTACAGGGTTTGCGGGAAGAAGTGCTTCTTCAACAAATGAACCGGAGAAACATCCGACCCCGGAAGTCGGAGCCTACAGAAATATATGAAGCACGTTTATCTTAGCTGCATAGATGCGAAAAAACCCGAGTGGGTAGACAATACATCTAACAGACAAAAATTTCACCTCTGTTCTTGTATTATCCTTTCCGCTTTTTGTGCCAATCCAGTGCTATTTTCTATTTGCGGATGTCGTTTGCAGGAATGCTATGCGTTCATAGGAATTAGTGAAACTCAATCATCATGTGCAGTATAGGATGGTGAATTTTCTTTCCTTATTATCGTCAAAATTACAGGAATCAAGCCTAACAGAATATCTTCATTTTGAAGATGGTGGCATTTAGAGAACAGAAACAGACGATAGAAATGCGAACACCGAAGCCGACCCAATGTAAAGGTCAGCTTCGGGTGCTGTTGAAACCCCGTTTCTTACTCATCCTCGAATTTGCTTGAGCTCCTCTATCTCTCTCTTCTCCTCCTCCTTCCGAGGATTTATTTTTATCATCGTCCTCAGAATTCTCGCCTTCCTTTATCTTGTCGAACCCCAAGTACTTGGATAGCAAGTCGGGGACGACGAAGTTCGCTATCCAGTACGCAAACAGTAGCACTGATCTGCAATCGACCCCGAGTCATCAAATCAATAGGCGACACTTGCAGAAGGGAGCTCTGTCCGAGTAGTAGCATCGAGCCGACTTACCCTGTTACCAGGAACACCGATATGTCGCCTGTCTTCATCGGAGCAGCAGCAGCAGCAGTGAGAGCAGAGCCGTATTGATCGGCGACTGCACTGGTTCCCAAAGGAAGCTCTCGTCGCGCCGGCGATGCCACCCTCACTTGCCTACCGAGGGGAAAGCTGGGGCAGCGGTTCGTTTTCATGGAGGAGCGGGCGCTGTGAGGGAGGTGGGTAGGGGGAGAGAGGAGGAGCTTTGAGTGGCAATGGCATGACGACGCCAACTTCATTGAGGATTTTTCGTTCTCGGTTTTCAGTAGAAGAAGAAGCAGCGGCAGCGAGCTGAAACGAGAACTGAGCCTGAGCCTGTAGATAAGGAGATATTTTAAGGTACAGGACAGGAAAGTTGTGCATGCAGGCGGGTTCGACCTCCCTGTCCAGGTCCGCTCCTGATGGATAAAATACAAGAAGTGGTCGGGTACGGGTCGGCCAATGTAAAGCGGGGGCCATGCCCGAAACCGAAACCGCTGACTGGGCCTGTCCATATCGGTCGTCATGGTAATCGAACGAAACTCCTTTGGCAGATAAACGGAGTTGCAGAGATTTGTAGTTTGTATGTGATAGAAGACATAGATTGCAGTTTTTTTGGTTCTCGTTGGACCTTCTCGAGAAAGCTCCAGATTGAGCTTTGCTTGACCATAGGAGATGACTACCTTTCTCATTCAAATCGAAATCGCACCAAGAAACTCCGGTTCATGAAGGCTTGTCTCAATCTTGTTGAGTTTTGCTTCGTGCCGAATCCTGAATGTTCCAGTCGACTTTTGGCTAGTTTGTACTGCATATCTCATGTCTAAATGAATGGTCACGGTCGATTTCCATAATCAACGCATCCTTACGTTTACACAAAAAATGAACCAAGTCACTATAATTGGCATGGGATCAATTTGAGTACGCATAGGACCCGGGGCCAGGTGAGGTGGCTGCTGGCGAGATACCGACTAAAGGTGGTCGCGGGAGTTCCTATTGATGGTAATACTTACTGATGACCATGCTTAGCTATCGATATGCGATAGCAGTTGGTTGACAATTATCGTAGTAAAGTTGACCGAGTGCAAGCAAAGGCGAAGATATCAATTGACTGCTGGACGAAAAATCATCCGAGAACAGACTGTTTCGTGAGCAAAATGGACGTGAGGATCAAGTATAGTGGAATTCAAAGTTGAAATTGCTTGTGGATAAAGCAATGGAGTACAACGGGTCATGATTAAAGGACGAATTTGAAGGAGTAATGAATTGGACGAGCGTCAAGGGGGTGGCGATTAAACAGTTAAGAAGCGGTACTTGGAGATAATGACGTAACGGCAACGCGAAGGTGTGAAGCCGAACGCTTTGGAGATGTGATGGCATGGTTGAAACTGTTGAGAACTGCTTGGGGACAGTCATGTAATAGACACTATAGATACCAATACTTGTCCATAGGACCCCAAGTCTCCAAATATTTCGTCACCGATTCAATTCCAGTGTGTATCTTAGTTGTAACTTTCTAGTTTTTATAGTCGTCAATTCAATTCTAGCATTGTATCTCTTAATCATCTTGTTTTGTCGTCGATTAAATTCCGACAATATGTTGTATGCTTTGACATTGATGAAATTCCATTAAAATATATTTATCGCTTTTCTTGTACTCATGATATATACTGTTTGGAATTGCCGAATGATCTATCTTCTCTTATTAAAAAACAAAGAACTATCTTCAGTGAAAAATGTTTCATTTTCAAATCCAATTTCGGCGAAACACGTCGTAATTTCATTTCAACCGTCCAACTTTTGGTGGGCGACACCACGTTAGATGATCCAAATGAGGATCAGGGCAGTACCTGCGTCCTTTGTAGTCGATAATCTCGACGGATGCTGAATTTTTTTCATGACATTTAATCTCGACGGATGCTGATCGGTGCAGTACCGGCGTCCCCTGCTTTATTTCAGGGGATGCCGTGTATTCCCCCTCGTTCTTTTTGACCTTTGGGGTTTATATTCTTCACGGGACCAGAGCTCTTCGCGGGACAATTCTAACTGTTCCACAGAGAGAGAGAGAGAGAGAGAGAGAGAGAGAGAGAGAGAGAGGAGAGAGATCACATGGAATGGGACCGTCACGTTAAAGAAGCGGCTTCAATCCCAGTTGCTGAAACGGGCCGATGCACCTAAGCTGGACGACTTAATTTCACGACTCAAAAAGTTCTGCATGCCAGATTGCACGAAAACACAGAGAGAGAGAGAGAGAGAGAGAGGGTGGTCGAACCTCTCTCCTGGAGATCGAACTGCGAGTAGGGGCGACGTCGAAGCAGTTCACTTTGACATCATGCAGGCATTAAACTGCAACACGTGTTTGTAGCTGAGGAGATGAGCTGAATTCATTCAAGAACCCTCCCTCCTCTCTCACTCTCTCTCAACCGCACGTCGTCTTCTATTAATTCTCTTTAGCTTCACTTCTTCTGTATAAATCCCTCTCCCCACCCTTCAGTTCTCGCCAACAATACTACCCTTGCTCTGATATTGGGTGCTGAGCACTGAGAGTAATGACGGTCTCCAAGTTGGTTCTTGCTGGTGTGCTCTTGAGTGCTCTTGTTTGCTCCATCAGCGCTAGGAAGCTTGCGGGCAAGAGGCCTGATCCTTTTCAGGACGAGAAGACATTCTTCCGCGGCCCTAGGTATGGCGTCGGCGTTGGCCTTGGCAGTGGAGGTGGTGGCGGTGGTTTCGGAGGCGGAGGCGGCTTGGGCAGTGGCGCTGGTTTAGGTGGCGGCGCTGGCTTGGGAGGAGGCGCTGGCACTGGTGGCGGTCTTGGTGGAGGCGGTGGAGGAGGTTTCGGGGGAGGAGGTGGAGGAGGAGTAGGTGGCGGGTTCGGCGGTGGAGCTGGCGGAGGGTTCGGAGGAGGGGCAGGGGCAGGGGCGGGGGTAGGCGGGGGTGGGGGTGGAGGATTCGGAGGCGGCGGCGGGCTTGGCGGCGGAGCTGGAGGAGGGTTTGGCGGAGGTGCCGGGGGCGGCTTTGGGGGTGGATTTCACTGAAGATTTGCCGAAACTAGACCTGCACTATTAATCTATCTATCATCAATGCACTTTCTTGCTAAATAAATAACGCACTGCGTGCATAATTGTTTCCATCTATTCATTATTCACCTGTACGTTTGATTTGATCATGATGAGAAAAGTAAGTTCCATTCCAATCAATAAACACCGAATACTAATCGATATAACTGCACATCCATTGTTCAAACTGAAATTACTCGAAAAAGTCAAGATAGTATCTATGTTCATTTCAAACACTCTATTATATTGATGTTGTGTCGTGCAGATACTAATATCAGATTAAGTCGAGCACAAAACGTGGATATGTATTGTAGTTTTGTAGATCCACAGAGAATTTTGGTTGCTTGGCCTCCAAAAGGTTCTTTGTTAAGAAGTTCACTTCAAAGCGCACAAACTTACCTGCTAATCAAATACCAAAACGTCTGTACGCAGTAATTTCCCCAGGGGGGGAAGGGATGCCGTGCTCCCATTCCAATGGAGAAGTACATATTCTTTAGCTCCCAGCCTAAGCCGAACCTCATCGGCAAAAGCCTTCTTGCTATATTAAGGGGCAGCGACCGCAAAAACCAGCACATCAATTTGGTTTTGTAAGGGCCAATTGATATCTCAAAATCCGCTGACTCTCTTTGTCTCGGAGAAGATGACTCAATTCTTATTTGGCCTTGTATTCATGGAGATGGCTTTGACAGTCGTCCTCCTCTTTGGAAGTCCTCTGAGGACGTTGTTGATGCTGGGGCTAGACCAGTTGAAGCGGGGACAAGGGCAGCTCGTCGCCGGGACCGTGGCGACGACCATGGTGGTCGTGTTCAGTGCGACGGTCTACAACCTCTTGGGCGTTCAAAGACGCCTGACAGACGCGACCGTGATTAATCCGACCGACCAGATCCTCTTAGCGAATAGCCTTCTAGAAGCGTCTCTCATGGGTAAATCACAAAATCATACTTTTGTTCATATGTTGCGAATCCCTAACTCTTTCATGTAGTACATTGTCAAAGGATAATCTCATTTACCTAATGGCTGTTTCATTGATTTATACGATTTCTCTTAGAAGCAAAAGAAAATTGTGGGTATTTCAGGGAGGAGGGAATAATTTTTCTAGACATCAATTTTTCAATGTGGACTACAGTATAGGCCAAGGCTTCAATGAACTTCATAGGCCCAGCCAGCACTAAGACAAGCCTGGACAAAACTCTTGGCCTATATAGACAAGCTCGTGCAAGTGGCTTCCGTCCTACCTATTCAAACGGTCTGAATCAAACCCAAGGCTGTCACGAACTTTCTTTCCAATCTTTAGACCAGATCAAGTCGTTATTTTTGTACGTTTCGATGCGATCCCGGTCCGGTCCAAGTCCACCCATCGATATGATCTAAGTAGAGATGAGATGCCTCTCTCTTCTCTCCTTTTTCTTCTTCATCCTTTTGTTAATTGTACGAGGAGTCGAGCCTGAAGCTAACTCGGCTCGAAGTGTCGGTGCAGGCTTCTCTCTATTCCTCGGCATATTGATAGACAGGTTGCATTATTACGTGTCGGAGCTCTACCGTTTGAGGAACCATCTCGAAGAAACCAAGAGCAAGCCAAGAGATTATTTGGAGATGCAGGGCATTGGATCATCGAAGACTCCACATCAGTCGACGAAAGAGCTAACTCTGAAGAAGACTTAGTACGTAATTTGGGTGAAGAGAGACCGTGTAGTAATTAATCGTATCTCGGCGCACTGTATATTCATTAACGACGCGTCTAAATCCGAAGAGGATTATCGCTCCAATGGGTCTCCGAAGACCAAATTTACCATCATTTCAATTGTACATATAGTGACCGACCAAAAAAAAAAAATATTGTACATATAATGTACCGCTTTATCTGTTGCTAAAATCGTCCAGCGAGTGTTGCTTTTCAACCCTTTTCATCTTTCATTGATTAGATACCGATTCGACTTGACTTATTTAATTAATTGATGAGGATAGAAATTTGACATTTGTTAACAAGCCCGTTGGCCTCCTCCAGGTCAAAGTCTTCTCTTATCTTCTCTTATCGCCAGACCAAAATATGCGCATGCGAGCTTGACTTGCCTATCTAAAAACCATCTTGAATTCCAAATATGCAATACCATTCCTAAATTATTAGCAAATATTCAGTGCAATCTCTAATTACATGAAAATGTTTAAATTCAAGGATTATACTTAAAGTCTAGAAATAACATTACACACTAGATTGAAATTCAAAAATTACCCGTATCATCTTTCATTTTAGTTAAATAAAAATAAGATTATGGCTTTTCTTATCTGAAAAGGAATAGTTCCAACGAGGAATTTTAACATGAACAAGATTGGATTTGGAGGTGTACAAATAAAGGAAACGCTAAATTAATTAGATCAAGATTAGGGCAAAAGAGCCAACCACGATGTGTAAATCTAATTCCCACTTCGTTCTTGTTCTCCCCCATTCAATATCCCACAAAAAGCCAAAAACGCAAAGAAGCTGACCCTGTTCTTCCAATTGTAGCGTTCAAAACGGGCATAATCTGTCATGGCCATTAACATCAGCAAGCACACCCCTGGCTTCGACCTTTTCTCTTTTCATTACTTTTTATTTATTATTATTTAAAATAAAGGGTGACTTCGTAAGAGTTGGTGCTTAAATGAAGGGCTACTACGACTTGCTAGACTTTTGACAAGATGGGCGGTTGTTGCGACGGTGATGGCGTCCCTTCAAATCATCGAGCACCGCAGAAATTGGTGGTTCTATAGAGAACGGTGGAGTGGTGAACCCCCGTGCGCCATTGCGCACTAATGACACGGTCAAAGAGGAATGTTCCATGTACTGAATGGAGCACGATTCCCAACTACCATCTCGCTCTTTCATCTTTTTCCCACGTTTAGGTTGGTTTTTAGCACAGGCATTTCACTTAATTTGGATGTTGGAGTGAGTCCTGCGACCGTAGAATAGCAACGGCGTCTATGTATTGAAGGCTCACGTTGACACCTCCACAGATAACAAAGTTGCAGAGATGTGTAATTATATCCGAAAGAAGACATTGATACAACTTTTGTTTTCACTGGACCTTGAAAGGTTCGCGATTGAGCTTTTACTTCATCATGGGAGATATCTAGCTTTTCCAACCTAAAATCGCATTGAGAAGAGTTGAACTCAGGCGGATGAATCCTTATATCGATCATGTTAATTTTTAGGTTTGACTGGTTAGTATTAGATATATGTTAACACCGAGATTTGTTCAAGTGTTTGGTCGGCAGCCTGATCGGCAAAAGCCTATTAAGATGGCAACAAGAGCTGAAAACTGTAAGTGCTGGGAACAATTAGTCGATAATGTATGGTCTATCGAGAAAAAGACCCGATTTTAGTCAAACGAGATGTCATGGAAAATGATCAAGTGCAAGAGCGAAGAGTTGGTAAACGAGACAGATCAACTCAATAAGAAAATTCACCGGATATAATTGTCAAGTCGTGAAGTTGACGATCTTAGGAATTGATGGATTTATGAGATTGGCTTAAGGCCCATCCGCTCAAGCTGGGCCCAAAAGGCCCGGCCCACGGGAATAGGGCCTGTGGAGGGGGAAGGTATAAAAGGGAGGAGAGAGAGAGAAGACACCCGTTGGAACATAACGTACGTCTTCTCCTCTCCCGCGCGCTCTCTCTCTCCAAAAAGACAAAAAGAACAGTAAGGCAAATGACATCGTTCTTCTTCCCTTCAAGGCACCATCGGATCGAACAGGACAAGGTTTTTCTTCCTCTAATCGGCGTCGGTATTTAATCTGTGGCTAACAAGGTACGCTCGAATCCGTGGTGTGCTTTACGATCGGTGATACGTGTTATTCCCGGGCTTCGTCTTCCGCATTGATTTAGGGGTTCGATTTAGTGTCGAATCCGGTTTTCGGGGATCCGTTATTCCCAACATTGGTATCAGAGCCCTAGTTCACGTTTTCCCGATCAATTTGATGTTTTTTGATTGATTTTTCGCGAAAAACTTTCGGCCGTACTGATCGGGGCGAGAAATCCTGACACCCGAGCGTTGTTCGGCCATTTTTCTGAGTTTGCGTAAGTCGAAATCAAATTCTGAAGGCACTAGGAGAAAGGCGACGTCGAGACGAGTTTGGCGACATGTCGCACGCCGCCGTACGACGCTGCACGCGCCCACACGCGCGGCCAGAAGCCGCTGCGCGTGGGCGTGACGCGCCTGGAAGTGCCAGCGCTTGCGCCACACGCGCTGGTGGCGAACCGGCACGCGCCGGTCCGCGGACCGATGCGTGCTGACGTCACGGGATGACGTCATCGCGACGTCATCCACGGTCGGTAACCGCTCGGATGACGTCACCGATGACGTCATCGCCGACGATGTTTCGCCGGGCGGTCACACCGCCGACGACCCGACCCGACCCGACTCGAGGACGCGCAGGCACACGCCCGGCACGTGCCGGATGACGTTTGCGTGACGTCATCCCCTGCACGCGTGAGGCACGTGCAGTCGGTTCGCGCGAGCGGTTCGACCGTCGCGACCGGTCCGACCCGCGCGCCCGTTGACCCGACCCGTTGACCGTTGACCGATGACCATTACCGACCGTTGACCGTGGACCCGAAAAAAAAAAAAAAAAAAAAAAAAAAAAGGAATTTGTTTCTTTTTCAGTCATGCCTATGTGTGTTATAAGTAATTCATTTTTTATTATGCATTTTTTGCATGAATTTTAGAAAATTATGTATTTTCCCTTATATTAATTATGGATTATAAGTGATCCATTTTTTAGTTCTGCATTTGTTGCAGGAACTATGATGCGTTATGCAAGGATACTGCAATCCCGAGAACGGACGAGGGAAATGCAAGACTTAAGAGGCGATGACGAGTTAGGCGATTATCGGTGGCATGACGGTGATTTAGTATCACATGTGGTCAGGGTCAATCAAATGATACAAGAAATCATCTGGAATGGTTATCTTATGCCGGATTTTGAGAAGGTGCCGGCTTTGATGAACACTCTTCCACTTGAATGGCAAGCAGTGTTGGATCGGTTATGGAAGGTCAACGTGGTCCGGGTTATAGGAGGCTGGTGGAAGCTTTTGTAAGAGAGTCTTATAGGATTGAGTTGGCCAAAACTTCAACCCTTAGATTGAGCGCCACATGACGCCGAATGAATGCGCCTTGGTGGCGACATGAATGCTCTCCAAAAGTTTTTCCATGGTTGGCAAATGTGCTTTCAGTTTTCTCAGATGTTTTGACTGATAGATTAGAAGGGACATTCCCTATTTATTTCTTTGATTAATTATGTAATGTTTACTACCTGATTGTTGTTGATATAACAATTGATATGTTAGTCGTATCATGTGAAAGCATTGTTATTTTTATTGGATATTAGATTTTATTTGCTTTCTGTTATTCTTTGGTTCTTTGTGGGTAATTAGGCGTGGGTAGTAATAGAGGTTTTTGTAACTTCATAGAATTGATTTTGCATATGACAATCATATTAATGATAGTTTTAAGTTAGGATTTTTGGAGGATGATTGGAAACATAGTGACCTTTTGATTCTGAAGCCTTACTTGAAATTATTTATTAATATGATGGGTCTATGCAAATAGGGATGCATAAATGATAGGCATTAATTATTCGTGCATGTATGTCTGATGTGTTCAAAACAATGGTTCAGCAACTAAGAATATAATTGCTGATATGAACGGCAACAATTATGAAATATTGAATATAAAGATTCAATATGTGCTGAAAAAGCAAGAAATACTAGAAGCTCTTGATCATGTTATGGAAGATCTTGAGGATGCTGTGCGCCACCTTGAGCTGGTAGAGGACCGCTTGACGGCATGTGAGTCGAAAATAGATATTTTCAATGCTGGTTCTAGCTCATAAAAGGGCTTTGAGCTCTAAGCGCAAGCGTATTGATTCGTTCAATATGTGGGAATGCAAAGGATCAAGTCCTTATTGCAAGAAATCAAGAATTAACCAACACAAGAGAGGAAAACGTTCTCAAGTGAAGAAAATGTCAAAAGTGAGGTGTTACAATTGTGATAAGAAGGGTCACTATGCTCGCAACTGTCGTGAGCCAAAGAAAGTAAACACCCCTTATACTTTTCAGAATTTTACTTTTGTGTCAAGTTCTGTATTCTTGACTGAGTCTAATCCTTTGTGGACTGTAGATTCAGGAGCGACAGACCATGTAGCGAATGATAGAGGATCCTTCGTGGAATTTCGACGATACCAACTGGAACTAAGTGAATCTATGAGGGAAATAACTCAAGAGCTGAAGTTAAAGGGATTGGCACATGCCAATTGAACATGCATGGTGGACGCATCTTGATGTTCTATATGCTCTGGAGATTCGTCGAAATTTAGTGTCTGTCTTAGTGTTGGTTAAACTTGGTTTTGGTATGAACTTCCATAATAAATGTGTAGATTTGTGTTTAGATACAAACTACTATGATTGTGGTCACTTACTGAATGGTTTTATTGTACCAAATGTTGACTGTGATGATGTCAATATGTTATTCCCTTATTTCACGTCTTCTACCTTATATGATAATAATGTGAATATGGTGGCATGCTAGGCTTGGTCATATGGGCCAACAACATATGAATAGACTAGCCAAAGAGGGCTTGTTGGACAATATTGAAAAAGTCGATTTGTCCATAAGTGAAAGCATTGCCTAGAAGGGAAAACGACAAAGGAAACCATTTGGAAAAGGAAAAAGAGCTGAATTTCCTCTGCATTTAATCCATTCTGATATCTGTGGTCTAATGAATGTGAGAGAAATGCAATGGGTTGTTTATTTCATCACTTTTTTATAAATGATTATACTCGAGTTGGATATGTCTATTTGATTTCTCATTAATCTGAACCATAAGTTGTTTCAGAAGGTTTATGAACCTGGCAGAAAATCAATCAGACAAGAAAATAAAGGTATTTAGATCCGATCGAGGTTGAAAATATTTATCTGATAAGTTCATAAAATTATGTGATGAAAAATGAATAGAAAGATAGTTGTCTATTCCATATACTCCTCAACAAAATGGTGTTGCAGAGAGAATAAACAGAACCCTACTGGAATGGTTAGGTCCTATGTAGCACCGACACGCGACACGCGACACGCGACACGACACGACACGACACGCGACACGTCATTTCTAAAAAAGTAGAGAATTTCGACACGTTCCGACACGTTAAATATTAAATAAATATTTTTATATATAAATGTATAAATAAGTAGGTCTCGTATAATTCAGAATAGGACTATAAATTCTGTCGTTTGCAAGTTTTGAAACTGACTTTGATGGGAAACTTTGAATGGCGTTACTCTTTGATAGAAAACTTAAAATCAATGAGTAAATATAGAGAAAGGACAAAATAAAAGCCTAACAATACTATAAAATAGAGAGAGTTATTTCGAAATCTCACTGCTCATCAAGACATTGACAAATAGCCTAGGTTCGAGAGACTTGTGGGAATTTCAAAAGATGTATGAAAAATAATAAGTCTTGTTTAAATCAATGCAAGGAAAAACTAATATTCATAAGCCCGTATGAATGAAGATTTTAAGTTCTTATGACAAGATTCACGCAACAACACCCATTCACACAAGCCACAGAGAAAAAAATTCAAGAAATTTACTAATCCACCTCAAACTCAACGTGTGCGACTGAAGAGAAGAGTTTGAAATCGTGCGCGCGCGTGCGAAGTCTAAGTTTCAACTTTTAATTTTTTTAATTTTTTTTTAATTTTTTTCATATATTTATATTTAGTCCCCAAAGTTTTGGAAATTTATAAAAATAACCCCGTGCGTGTCGGAGTCACGTGTCGGAAATTCCGACTCTCGTGTCGGAGCGTGTCGGAGAGAGTTGACCGCGTGTCGGTTTTCCCGACACGCGTTGACCACGTGTCGGAGCGTGTCGGAGCGTGTCGAAGCGTGTCGGACACGTGTCGGAGTGTCGGACACGACACGAAGGGTCCCGGAGAGTGTCCGTGCTTCATAGGTTAGGTCTAAGATGGCGCATGCTAACTTACCTATCACTTTTTGGAGTGATGCGTTGTTAACTGCTGCCAATATACTTAACCGGATGCCTTCCAAATCAGTTATTTCCACTTCATATGAGTTATGGACAGTTAGAAAACCGGACTTAAGTTTTCTTAAGTCATGGGGTTGTGCTGCCTATATTCATGAGTCCTCTCACAAGTTTTGGGAAATTGGGTCCCAAAGAAAATAAGAGTATTTTCATGAGATACTGCAAACACTCAAAATTGTATGTGTTCATAGGTGAGTAGGAAAGTGGGAGTATAACTGAATTTGAATCACGAGATGTCACATCCTTAGTGGATGAATTTCCTAAGAGGGGCGAAATAGGGGAAGATTACTCCCTATTTGAAACGTTGGATCAAGATAATGATATTAGTGGAGTTCGTCCAAGTGGGAGTAATATGAGAAATGATGAATTGAATTCAACTCATTCTCAATTACAACCACATGATGAGATGATATCATCATTATCTAATCCTAGTGGGAGCATGATGGGAATGATGTGCTAAGTGTACAATCTCCCATACGGTGAACAAGTTGCCAAACTATTCCCCGTCGATGTTTTGACATTGAAAGGTAAACTTTTATGGTTGCTCCATAAGATAAGGATGAGCCAAGAAATATTAATGAGGCTCTGAATTGCCCTAATAAGGAAAAATGGATTCATGCAATGAAAGAGGAAATTGAGTCAATGAAATCAAATCAAAGTTTAGGAACTGGTTGATCTTCTAAAAGGGACGCAGAGCTATTGGGGACAAGTGGGTTCTCAAAATAAAGCGAAAGGCTGATGGCTCGATAGAAAGGCATAAGGCCTGTCTTGTGGCGAAGGGGTATAATTAACAGGAAGGAATTGATGATGAAGATACATTTTCTCCTGTAGAGGGATTTACCTCGATTCGCATTATTCTGGCAATAGTGACTAGTATGGATCTTGAGTTACATCAAATGGATGTAAAGACTGCTTTCCTCAATGGAGAATTAGAGGAAGGAACATATATGGAACAACCTGCTTGTTTCATAATGAAAGGCCAAGAAGAAAATGTATGTCGACTTTGGGGGTTGATATATGACCTTAAGCAGTCATCGAAACAAAGGTATATACATTTTCATAATGCCATAGTGGCATATGATTTTACAATGATTGACGAGGATCATTGTGTATATATCAATAGATCCAATGATCAATTTGTGATCATATCATTATATGTTGATGATATACTAATTGCTAGAAGCAATATGGAGTTGGTTAATACTGTCAAGAGATAGTTGTCTTCTAACTTTGAGATGAAGGATATGGGTGAGGCTGCATACATTATTGGAGTTAAACTTCAAGAGATCGTTTTGAAGAGATCGTTGTCTCTTTCGCAAGAAACCTATATAAATAAGGTTCTTGAACGATTTCGTATGCAAGACTGTAAACCCATAGACACTCCTATTGCAAAAATGTGAAGGATTGAGCTATAGTCTGTGTCCAAAGACTCCACAAGAGAATGAACAAATGAAACATGTTCCTTATGCTAGTGTTGTTGGGAGCTTGATGTATGCTATGATGTGTACAACACCCGACATATGCTTTGCAGTTGGAATGGTGAGCAGATACCAATCCAATTCAGGTCAAGCATATTGGAAAGCCGTTAAGAGAATACTGAGATATCTAAAGGGAACTGCTGATTATACGCTGAGTTATTAAGGAAGGGATCTGCGACTCTAAGGCTATTTTGATGCTGTTTGGGGAGGAGATTTAGATGAAAGAAAATCTATCTCTGGGTTTGTTTTCTTACCGAATAATGGCACCATATGTTGGAGCAGTAAGAAACAAAAGTGTATAGCCTTGTTCACGATAGAAATTGAGTTCGTGGTATTATCAGCAGCAGTATAAGAAGGTGTTTGGCTTAAGAGATTTTTTGGATCATTTAGGTGTTATTGGAAGTGCTGCAGATTCATTGTTGGTTAACTGTGATAGCCAAGCAGCAAAAGTGTACACCAAAGATTCAAAATATCATGGCAAGATCGAACATATAGATACCAAGTATAATCTTGTCAAGGATATGGTTGCACAAAAAGATGTGAACTTAGAGTACATATTACGCATGGAATGGTAGCAGATCCTATGACAAAGCCAATACCTAGAGATGTGTTTTGTGGCCATATGAAATCTCTAGGATTGCGTAGAGACGATGTCTTGAATATTGTAATTTCCCTAAATGTTCACAATTTGATGAATTTGTGTTTTCATCATTAATGCCTATGAATCTTTGTTTGATCTTTATGCATCTTAATGCTTAGTGCATTACTTTAAGTTGAGAAGTATGTCGGACAGATATAAGATTAGCCCACTCACACGGGTAATCGCCTCTATTTACTTGTGTGATAAATAGAGATGAGACTGTTTTTAAGCTTATTATCTAGATGATAATCGAGAGCTCAAGCTTAAAACACGTATGTCGCCTTAACTAGGTGTTAAGATGAGGATATAATACTTACTATGTCCGAAAGTAAAATACCCCACATATTTTACTTTATCTCTAAGATGCCGGATGTGAGTTCGATGAATTTTGTGAATGAGTAGATATGTGAACTCAAGTTAGACATTGGGTATGTCTGAACTATCATCTGTACAGTATTGAAGGTGTAGACATATGCCCCATGGGAAATGAGTTAATACCGTAATACGTATTTCATACTACGTATGCATGAGACGACCAATAAGAGTGGCAAAAGTTTGATCTCAACTTTTATGTCGTGTGAGACTCTTGAGGAAGAGAGTTCCTCAATTTCTTTGTCCCCTCATGATTCTTACTTATTCTCGAGATTTCTATTTAGTGTTTGCTATTATAGGATGTTGCCAATGGTCATGAGTGATTCGATCTAATGGGGCATTTCTAGAAAAGCAAGCTGGACTGAAATTGAGAGTTTGAAGGAAAGAGGAAGATCGATTTTTGGAGAATCACATTGTAGTTTTGTATTCACCGGTTAACCAATTATGACTGTCTTTGTGATAATCATAATTGTGAATACAATATATATATATCATTGTTTAAAAGAGATCAAGAAAGATATAAATGTGATCGATCGATCTAGGGTACTGCATACTAAATCTACTCAGGAAGTGACGCCTATTATGAGCTGCTATATATTCCTAATAGATGTATAGCAACGGGCTCTCAAAGTATGTTGGTCACACGGATTATTCACCAGTATGAATGTTGAAGAGAGGAAAAGAGGATTACGTTCGCCCACCATGTTTAAGTGAGAGTCTATGATGGATTATTCTCGATGAGGCTGAGTAGGGCCTGTCCGCCCATGTTGGTTTTGGACCACCATGTGCGAGTGGGAGATGATGGATTTATGAGATGGGCTTAAGGCCCATCCGCTCAAGCTGGGCCCAAAGGCCCGGCCCACGGAATAGGGCCCGTGGAGGGGGAAGGTATAAAAGGGAGGAGAGAGAGAGAGAGAAGACACCCGTTGGAACATAACGTACATCTTCTCCTCTCCCGCGCGCTCTCTCTCTCCAAAAAGACAAAAAGAACAGTAAGGCAAATGGCATCGTTCTTCTTCCCTTCAAGGCACCATCGGATCGAACAGGACAAGGTTTTTCTTCCTCTAATCGGCGTCGGTGTTTAATCTGTGGCTAACAAGGTACGCTCGAATCCGTGATGTGCTTTACGAGCGGTGATACGTGTTATTCCCGGGCTTCGTCTTCCGCATTGATTTAGGGGTTCGATTTAGTGTCGAATCCGGTTTTCGGGGATCCGTTATTCCCTACAGGAATTATATTCGTTTGTACATAAGTGTTGCTAAATAATATGAAACATGTAGGGCAGTTTTTCCTTTTTTTTTTTTTTGGTGAAATTTTGATAACCTTTTATATCAGTCGATCATAGATTATAAGAAGTTAAAGTGCTTCATGGAGGACCGCTAATCTATCCAAAAATATGTGCTGTTCATCTTTATTTTCTAATATATTTTATATTTCCAATACTATTTACACTACTAGTAATGATTGTTCCCATTATTTATCCCTTTCAATATCTTGCCATTTACATTTCTGGACTCTTCAAATTTTTGTTGATTAGACTAGTTAGTTCAGTTCCAAAGCTATTTCGCCCTTTTGGTGGAACAATATATCGTTGAAATGAATGCCTACGGTCAATTCGGAAATCAAAACATCCTTTACGTAATTTCTTTTCAACCATCCCAATTTTCTGGTGGGTCCAAATAGGGACGGGGGCAGTATTACACCCTTTAGATTTGATAATTTTGATTGATGCTTTAATCTCTTTTAACATTTACAAATTGCACGGGGAGAGAAAGAGAGACTTTTGTGCACGGTGGTCGTATTCAGTTCGGCGATCGCTAGGACGGTGGGACAGGCGGGGATGGTGATGGAGGATTCAGAGGTGGCAGTGGGCTCGCCGGAGGAGCTAGAGGAGGATTCGCCGGAGGCGCCAATGGCGGCTTTGGAGGCGGGTTTCCTTAAAGAGTTGCCGAAACTAGACTTGCACTACTAATCTATGCACGCCCTACTAAATAATGCATGTCCACAGATTCATCATTCACCTATATGTTTGATTTGATCATCACGAAAGAAATAAGTTTTATTCTAATTAATAAATAACGAATACTAACCGATCGAAATCACTCAAAAAAAAAACCAATAAGGCATCTATGCTCATCTCAAACACTCTAGTACATCAATCTCACGTCATATAGATACTGTTATCAAATTGAGTACAAGACATGGATATGGATTGTAGTTATATAGAACTACACAGAATCATGGTTGCTTGGCCTCCAAAAGGTTCTTAGGCAAGAAGCTTACTGCAAGGCACAAGCTTGCTTTAATATTCCCCAGCGGGAAAGGGATCCCCTGCTCCCATTTCAATGGAAAAGTACATATTCTTTAACTCAAAACCTAAGCCGAACCCTCGTCGGCAAAAGCCTTCTTGCTAGCCTATATTAAGGGACCGAGACCGCAAGAATGAACACTTCATTTTTGATTTTCTAAGGCCAATTGATTCCTCAAAATCCGTCGACTCTCTCTCTCTCTCTCTCTCTGTCCCCCCGAGAAGATGGGTCAAATCTTGCTTGGCTTTGTACTATTGGAGATGGCCTTGATAGTTGTCCTTCGCTTTGAACAGTTTCTGGGGGAGTTGTTGATGCTGGCCGTGCTGTTGCTGGAGGGAAGAGGGCGACTCGTCACCCGGACCGTGGCCGCGACCATGGTGATCATATTCGGTTCGGCAATTTATAAAGTCTTGTGCGCTGTAAGACACTTTACCCATGCAAATAACCTTGTGGAAGCGTCTCTCATAGGTAAATCACAAACCATTCCCTCTGTTATGTGTTTGATGCGATTGTCATAAGATATATACACTAGTCGCGAGTCTCAACAATATTACGTAGTCCATTGTCAAAGGATATTTGCATTCACCTAAGACGCACACGATAACTATTTTATTTCTAGTCAGATCTACTATTCAATTCATCGGAATATGTTTGGAACAAAAATTCATTTAATAACGTAATTTCGTTTTTCTATTTTTGAAATAAATTTTTAGTTCATAAATGGATCTTGAACATAAATACAAAGTACAAATTTTCTAGTTTTCTATTTTTAGAACAAAAAGAGAAGTAAAAACTTTTATCATTTGTTGCCCTCACCTCTTGCCGCCAACTACATCCTACTGTCGGGCACCCATCAACGAATGGAAATGAGCATAAGAGAGAAAACTTTTGTATCGTTATCAAATGAATTTTTATTTCAGGAAGAGAAATTTTATGTGGTTATTAAATGCGTAGATAAACTCGTTCATGGAATAGAAATATAAAAAATTATTTCTAGCCATAAATTTTATTTCAGGAAAAGATTGATTATTATCCACGCTCCTAATGGTTATTTGTTGTTGATATGTATGATTTCTCTGAGGAGCTAATTATGGATATTTCACCCGGCAAATGAAAATTGTGGGTATTTCAGGAAGGAAAGGTTGGGAGTGTTTTTTCTTAAAATTAATTTTTCTTGACGTGTCAGTAATCTTTTGTCCTCCTCAATTACATAGATAGACAAGCTCGTGTAACTGGCTTCCGTCCTAGTCCTACCGAGTCAAACGGTTTGAATCAGACCGTTGACTGTTACAAACTTTCCATCCATCTTTAGACCAGATCAAGCCATTACTTTTCGCACATTTAAATGAGATTCTGGTCCGATCCGCCGATTGATTTGATGTAGTAGAGATGAGATGCCCCTCTGTTCTTTCTTTTTATATTCCCTCTTTTTGTTACTTATAAAAATAGCGGTCGGCTTTCTCGAGCGCGACCAATCGGGTCGGGCTCGAAACTAACTTAGATTCGAAGTGTGGGTGCAGGCTTCTCTCTACTCCTTGGCATATTGATATGCGGGTTGCACCATTACGTTGCGAGGCACTACATGTTGAGAATTCTCAGAGGGGCATTGTTCCAGGAATTAGCTAGTACGTGATATGGGGGAAGTGAAGAGAGTTCGCGCTCAAATATATTCATCAGCGACGCATTGAAATCCAGGGATGATTATTGCTGGAAAGGGTTAGCGAAGACTAAATTTATCATCATCCCAATTGCTAGTACGTGATACGGGTGAAGAGAGACCATAGTGTTAATTGATTGTATCTTGGGGCTCTATATATTCATCAGCGACGCATCCAAATCCAGGCATGATTATTGCTGGAAGGGTTAGCGAAGACCATTTATCATCATCCCAATTGTACACGTAAAACGCCGCAATTGAACATTGCTTGAATCGTCCGGCAAGAGTTGCTTTTCAGCCCTTTCCTTTTCTCGTTAATTACTAATTAGATACCGATTCGACTCGACTTCTTTACTTGATGAAAAAAATAAATACGAAGAGACCCAACACCGGTACATAAGCAATGGCTGAACGACAAAACATTGATGAGAGATTGATCCTCATGATAAATGAAGGCTTCAGATCTCATGAACTATTTGCATGGGAAATATTGTTCAAAAAAGTCTTGAATCTATTGCTATTGCATTTTTACTAATTCAGCTCAAAATTTTTTAGTTTTACCAATTAAGTTTGAAACCTTTTCAAAATTTTCCAATTGAGTCAATTAGGCCAATTTTAGCCAAAAATCATTGACTTCGATGCCTGTTATCCTATGTGGTATACCCGATATTAATGTGGATATTTTTAAATAAATATTTTAATGCTTTTTTTTAATATTTATTATTGTTTCTTTTATTTACATTTTTTTTACTTAGGGTTTTAACTTAGTATCAATGAGGGTGTGCGGCCCCTTGCCTAGATTTGGTGAGGGCCACGACGCCCTCAGCGGTCGTAAGTTCAAAAAAGAAATAAAGATAAGAAAATAATAACAAAAATAAAAATTCAAAAATATTATTAAAAAAATGTTTATGTCGTATATTGATTGTGTCATGTAAGATAGCTAATATCCACGTTAGCGGTTTTTGACAAAAATTAGTTGGGCGAAGTTAATTGACAAAATATAAAAAGGTTTGGGATTCGATTGGTAAAATTGAAACACTTAGATCCAAATTGGTAAAAGTATAGATTTAAAATTTTGTAGGCAATTTCACTTTAGCTAACTTAGTTTTATGTACGAGCTTATCGGGAAAGGAAAAAGAAAAAGAGAGACAGAAATTTTTTCAGAAAAAGAAAATTAACTGGAGATGCCGGGCAACCTAATCATTTGGCATTCGTTAACAAACCCCCGGTTGACCTCCTCCAAAGTCAATGTCTCGTCTTATTCCCAGACCAAATTATTCGCATGCGAGGCTGACCTGCCTATCTAAAAACCAACCTCACCAACTCCATTTACGGGAAGATGCTTGCCTGGAAAGACCGCCTTATAACTCAAACAAAAACTAAAAAATTAAATTAAAAATCGAGGCACACCTTTTCGACCAGTCAAAGGTTTAGCGAAGTGCACGTAATGGATGATATTGTCCAGTCAAACGTGATTCCTGGATGAGAATGAAGTTGCAGAGAGAGATTCTTAAATCTCGATTGGAACATGAATCCTAATCGACATGTTCTCGATATTGGCAAATCAATCTAATCATCAATTAGATCGGATAGTACATTTTTCATCGTCACCGAGTAAATTTCGAAAATCTTATATTTTGTGCAAAATGTAAATACGAGAATATAACTTTTCCCATTTTAATAATTATAACGAAGGATCGGAACACAAAGAAGATGGATAGCGTACAAATAGAAGAGGCTAAATTAATAAAATCAAGATTAGGGCAAAAGAGCCTACCAAAACCTCCAAGAACTGATTCCCACTTCGTTCTTGTTCTCCTCCACTCGACATCCCGCAAAAAGCCATAAGCGCAAAGAACTTGACTCTGTTCTTTCAATTGTCGTAGCCCTAGCTTCGGCCTTTCCTCTTTTTGTTTATTGATTTATCTTTTTTTTTAAAGGGTTGACTTTGTAAGAGTTGGTGCTTAAATCAAGGGCTACTACGACTCGCTCGAGTTTTGACAACATCGGCCGGTGGTGAAGAAGGGCGTTGACCTTTCTCGAGTCCCCCTTTTTGAGTTTCCCAAGTTGCGACGGTGATGTCGGTGGCGGACGCTCGCAAAAGCCCGTCCTTTCTCAAATCATCGAGCACCGGAGCTGCCGGTGGTCCAGCAGAGTCAACGGTGGCGCAGCAGCGAAACGCGTGCGCCACCGTGCAGTAACGACACGGTCAAAGAGGAGTATTCCATGTGCGCCGAATCGAGAACGATTCCCACTCGCTACCTCGCTCTTTCATCCTTCCCCTTGTTCAGATTGGTTTTAGCATGCCCCTTCCACTTAATTTCAAAGTCGGAATGAGTTCTGCGGACGTAGATAGCAATTTAAGATGTCCATCAATCGAAGGCCCCATCGAACGTGTGTATTCCGTTTCTTCATCTTAGCTTTACAAAAGTACTCAGGGTGCGATTGTCTCGATGAAGAAGTATTTCGCTGGAACAAAAAAAAAAAGTACAAAACGTAATTTAAAATACTTGCATGTAGACAAGAGAATGTATTGAGAGGTTTTCAGTATGGGTTTTATATTCACGAAAATGCATGCAGACCCATTTCATCCACGAATCTCATGTTGATTTACCAAATCTGACCATCCCAATGTAGTTTTGGAGCATTGATCCGATGATCGTATAAATTCCCATTTTTCCGTGATTCCTAACCATCCTTTAAAACAAGCACTGGTAATTCTACTCCCGTATTCTTTTGGATGGAGACGGTCGTCCGAATGTAGTTTTGTCCGTCGCTAGTCAGATTAGTGATCGGAGCATTGTTGACCAGTCGTGAAACGCGATCCGTCTTCCTGTTTGTGAGGGGTCACTTCTCACTGTGATCCACCTCTTCATCCAATGCCCAAATCAAGTAAACTCCGATTAGCCGATGAAGACTCGCACCCCTCGATTAGCCTCTTCATCCACTCCGTCGCAGGACTCCGAGAATACAAACGCAAATCGACAGTACCAGAACCATTTCGGTTTTCTCGGACTCTCCCAACATCCAATGAATCCGACCCCACTCGGTGAATTCCTAGTGACATCCTCAGCCATAAGTTCTGATCTTTACTTTCTCCATGCCGGTGGATAGGTCTAACTCTCGATTCGATTAGGTCGGATAACCAAATTTTACAGATTTAATTGGTATAACATTTTACCTGTCTAAACACAAGATGACGGCATCGGAGTACAGCCTATTTGCCCAAAAAGAAGAAATCCTACGAAGAATCGGAACAAGAGCACGATTAGCGGTGTACAAATATGAAACGATAAATTAAGATACGTCCAAAGTCTAATGCCCACTCTGCTCTTGTTCTCCTTATCCTCCATCCATTCGATGTCAACAAAAGCCAAAAGCACGCGGAAGGCTTGACTCTGTTCTTCCGATTGGAGCGTTCGAAACGGGCGCAACTGGTCCCTTTGATTCCACGCCGTGTCGACCCCAGCAAGCACTCGAAAACTACAAAAAGGGGGTTGACTTTTGCAAGAGCCTGTGCTTAAATCAAGGGCTAGGACTCGCTTTGACTTTCGACAAGATCGGCCGTCGTGAAGAGGGGCGTTGACCTTTCTCGAGTCGCCCCTTATCTTAAGTTCCTCCAAGCTGCGAGGGGCGACCGACGGCATCGGCCGGCGCTTGCGAGAGGCCGTTCGTTCTCGAATAATTGAAGGCGCCGGGGAAAAGGAACTCGACGGTTCAACAAAGTCAACGGTGGAGAAGCAAAGCAAACTTCGCACGCCGTTGCGCACTAATGACACGGTCAAAGAGGGATTTCCATCTTAATTAAACCCAAATAGCAACATTGAAAGTCTATCCATCGAAGAGTGCTCGGTCGAACGCAGAGTGTCTCGTTTCTGCACCTAGAAAAGATACAAAAAAAGAAGAAGCTTTTGCTCGGAAAAAACTCTCGCTAAACGTAATTTGAAATACAAATAGGTTCGTGACAGTGGACATCGAGAAATAAAGGTACTACGAGATTTTCGGCGAGCGTGTTATATTCATGAAAATGCAGCTAGGCATTGGAAAAGAACCACGCAGAGAAGTGAGCGAATCAACCGGAAACAGAGCTTTTGAATTTAGATGAAGAACTTGCAATTCAACCGAATCAGTAATTTCATTCTCTGCCTCAAAAGTGAGGTCTCTTAGTACATTGTTGTTGTCCCTGAAATCATCTTCAGAGTCCGCAAATGAATCTACTTTATAAATTACACCGCCCATGATGATGCAATCATCAAGAGTATTATTAGGAAAATGAGAATTGCCGTCGCGCGGAGAGCTCTGCAACTCTTCCTCGTCGCTAGTCGAATCGGCGAAGGGAGGATCGTCGTCGATCGGTCGCGGGATTTCTCCGACTTCCTCTTTGCGATGTTCACTTCTCACTGTGATCCACTCTTCATCCGATGCCCCGTCAGGTGAACTCCAGTTGGCTGATGAAGACTCGCACTCCTCAATCAGCTTCTTCATCCTCTCCGTCGCGGGACTTCTAGAACAAGAACACGAATCGACCGCGTCGGAAACAGTTCGGTTTCTCGGACTCTCCCACACATCCATCGAATCCCAGAACCCCGAATCCAACACCCCACTTGGCGAACTCCTGGTGAACTCCTCAGACGTCTTCGATTCATCGAGAAACGGATGCTTGAGCAACTCTGTCACTGCCCACCTCTGTCTTGGGTCTCTCGCCAAGCACTTGGCCAGAAAGTCCCTCCCGCTGTCCGACAGCCGCCGTGGGATCTCCGGCGCGTCGCCCGAGAACCCGATCCGGTAAAGAACCGACACCGGGTCCGACTCGCCCACGGGCCTTTCCCAGTGGCCATCTCGATGACCGCGCAACCGACGCTCCACACGTCCGACGGGAAGCTCTGCTCTTCGTTGCGAGCCACTTCCGGCGCCATGAACATCGGCGTACCTGAGAAGACGTCGGAGGAAGTCATCGCGCGCTCCTCCGGCAGCACGCCATCTTCTCCACGCGCGCTGTGGGCCTCTCGCGAGTCGACTCCGGAGAACGCGTCAGGTGGAGAGAGTACGCGGCTGGATCGTCGCGGTTCGACGAACCTAGCGCAACCCAAGTCCGCAACCTTCACTCCATCGCTACCCATCAACAGATTCTGGCTCTTGACATCACCGTGAACCAACCCGTTCTCGTGAAGATACTCCAGGCCCCGCAAGACCTTCCTCGTGTGCGACCGAATCTCGGGCTCGTCCAGGCGCCCGCCGCGGCGCCGGATCTCGTCGAACAGCGTGCCCTTGGGCAAGTACTCCGTCCACAGGTTGTAGTAAAGCTCGCCGCTTTCTCGAGTGACGTCGTGGCCCAGGTACTTGACGACGTGAGGAGAAGCGAGCTCGGACAGGAGGAGCCGCTCCCTCTGCAGGGGCGCCGACCGAGAGAGCTCGGCGGACTTGACGGCGAAGAGCTCGCCCGAGGGGACGGCGGTGGCGAGGGAGACGGCGGCGGTGGAGCCGCGGCCGATGGCCGGTCCTCGGATCCACTCCATCGTGGGAAAAGGGTCGAGACTGGGAGGAGAAGGTATGTGGAAGGTTTCTTTACGTGACGGTTGGTTCTGGTGCTTATGCCTGAGGGGCGTGGTCGATTGTGGGGTATTTATATGGAGACTTGGGAGGAGTTTTGGCGCGTCTGGTGCGGAAGAAGTACAAATACAGAGTACCCAACGACGACGGCGACGACGAAGACCACGAAAGATTCTTTCGAAGTTCAACGCCAAGTGTCGCTCGCCCCTTTTTCGTCCGCTTCCTCCGCGTCGTTCATACATCATATAAAGTTCCGAACGGAGTTGACGATTTCCCTGGTGCGCGGGCGCGCGTTACGCGGGGGGGACACGTGGCGAGCGGACGGGCGAGGGGTGGTGGGTCGGGTGTTGAAGGGGGGTGGCTTTTGGCCGCTAGCGGGCGGCGCGTGGGGGAGCCGTCCGCGTGAGGGGAGGGCACGTGAGCACGTGCCGTGATTTCTGGGGGCGGGGAGGAGGAGGATGTTTACAGGGGAATGATTCTGCGCACCACCCCGCCCCATGATTAGCTCGGCAGATTTGTGGCGGCAGCGGGAAGCAGGGTGTGAAAATGCAATTAGCGCGTACCTTTTTTGCCTTTGATCTGACGGAGCAAATAGAAATTGATTTCCATTTAACGCCGTCGAAAGAGGGTCTTTGATTTTTTTGGGTTTTCAAGCTTTGGATTTTGATTCGTCTATAGATGGCGACCCGTCATGTACGGATCGCGCCGGGGGGTAATGCATTCTGGAACTCTTGAGATGGTCGTTTTGATTGGGTCCTCGCTAGTAAAAAGAGAAGGCAACGGATCGTGCACGCAGCGTTATGTGCGCTGAATCATCATTCCCTCGCGACTGATGTGCTTATGATTCTCATCTCGATGGCCTCATAATGTCGGAATGGACTGTATAGAATCAGTCTCTAGTCGTTAATCGTGTTCCTTCTCATAGTAGTAGGCAAATGATGTTCTTGGGAAGTGTAATATCTATTCCTGGGATGATAATTATTATAAACTTTCTTTTTTCCATGCAAACGGATTCTTTAAAATGATGTGGGAGAAAACAAAAATCGTGTGATTTCTAACTAAAGAAAGAATTTCGTATGACGGTCATATTGCATGAACGACACGTAAAGAAATGTGTAAAAAAGAAATTAAGTTTTAAAATTTAAATTCCAAAATTATTCGGGATACGTATCACGATCTAGTTGACCCGAGTCAATCATGCAATCGATTCATGCATCGCCTTTCCTTAAGAACGTCCATCTCTGATCGTGCCACTAATAAAAAGGTCAATGGCCTTCACCTACTTTGAAGCTTAGATCCATCTTCTACCTAATTTATCGGCTCCTTTCCCTGGGTTTTCTTTTTTCAACGGAGAAAAGGAAACCATTCCGACGAAGTAACACCATCGAGCGAAATTCAGTTGAGTAAAGGCGTCGTAAGAGTTGACTATCTCGTTAAAGTAGACAAACAGATAAAAAGAAAAGAGTCAATGGCGACGTGGGATGTTAGCCAAACCTCGATCATCGCGGAACTGTAGTTCCTGCGAACTCCATTGAAATTCGGACAAAAAGAAAACGTTATTTTCATACCTCGGAATATAAAACTGATGGTGACCACCATATGGACAGCGCCAATGATTCGGATCTCTAAACAATCAAAGACATAATGAAGACGATGGCAGTCGGAAGTTGCGGACGAAGAGGATAAGGTAGCGCTCACGTTGCCCATGATCCGTGCATGGAATACTATATTAGATTACTCGAAGAAGTACTCCAGTCTAGATTCAATTTACCCAAGTCTAGATCCAATCAATTTCGTGTAATAAGAGAAACCCATCATTGCCTGTACGAAATCCAGCTCACGAAGACAATTTGAAAAGGAAAATTTAAGGTTATGTGGTGCCGAGTGCAGATCTACGTGTTGAGTTTTGCTCGATAGGATTCAAATCGTAACCTTTTACTTCATCTTTCTTATTCTTTTGGACATCGATCCTGAACTTATTTTATTCGCTCTTTTTTCTAGCTGAATAAAGAAGCATGCGATGGCTGCACATGCATTCGGTGCGTGTCCGATCTGTCACCGTTGGAGGCTGGGCATTTGTGTAAATTCCGATGCCGTAGAGAAGTGCTAAGAAAGTGAGAATATAGCACCTATGACCAACGTCATGATGAGCAGCGAATCGGTTCGGCGCGTCAGTCAGCTTCGCTGTATAGAGTACATAAACATGCTATGGAAAAGATTTGGACATTAATGATATGAAGTAAAAATTCTTATTTTCTCAAATAATGGCCTGAAGTAAATTTTGTGTGAAATAAGATGGTTATTTCATATAAGGGATTAAAGCGGCTATAATTTTTTTTAATAAGGGCGTGACCTTGCCAATTGATGGTCGACTAAATATTTCGGCTAATCAATGATGTTTTCGTCCCATTACAACTTTAATTTTAAATTATTTTTTATTCTTCTCTTTTTTCACTTTTTTTATTTTTTCTAAGCAAGGGCCAATGGGCATTGACGAGGGCTCGAGTTAGCCACTAGCGAGGCAACCCTTGACCAAATCTGGCTAGGGCCAACCTTGCCGATAGCCACAGGGCAGCCTCCCTAGGTCAAGGGTCAGCAGGCCGTTACCAATAGCCGATGAGGGTGGCCCTCTCCAAATCTAATGAGGGTGATCCTTGCCCAACCCTTACCCGCCTCATCGGTGGCCGGTTGGCCACTAGCAAAGAAGAAAGCAAAACCAATAAAAGGAAAAAAAGAAAGAAAAAAAGGAACAAATCTTTTTAAAGAGGGCAAATGACTAAATTGCCCTCGACCAACCGAATAATCAAGCTTCTTATTTGAAACAGATAAAGTGATTTTAGGCGTTTATTTGAAACAAAAACCATTTCAAGCTTTTATTTGAGAATATAATGACATTTTAGACATTTATTTTAAATAAGGTTCACTTTAGATTCTCAATTGAAATTTTGCCAATTTTAAATATTCGTTTACTTCACAAAAAATAAATAATTTATAAAATGTTCTAAAAATAATCACTTCTATCACTTAAAAATAAGTTAATTGAAAATATCTTCATTGTTCACGAAAATATCAAAACATAAATTGTTATCGAATAAAAATATTTTTCATTTGAAAAATTAGTTCAAGCAATACAAGCAATTATTTTAAAGGGTTTTTCAAATTATCATTTTTTTGCAAAATAATGGAGCTTTAAACTTTAGACTCGAGCAATTCTGTTACTTGTGATCATTCAGAGTAAAATATGACTGCACAAAATGGAGCACATGGATGCATATCTGGCCTTCTAACATCGTCTAACTTTTCTTTGAAGAAAAGCGTCGAAACCCTTGCCTCCAGAAAGGACTGAAAACAAGATTTGCTATGAATACTCATTCAACATTGTTATGAATTATGTGAAAGGCATGTGCATTACATAAATTAATTGTCAAACAAGTGGCAAGAGTACGTTACAAAAATAGCAAAAAATGACAAGCTAAATCAGGAATTTAACAAAATCGACCAGCATAACAGAATCTGCTGGTGGAATACGTACAGATGATATGGTCAGCATAGAACGGACGACGACCAGAAAATAGTCCTGTACAAAGTCTTGTTATGCTTCTGTGCCAAAGTATCCAAAACGGTACAGGTCATAGAACGGGATATTTATACACTTCTCTGTGTAATGCTTTTGAATTGGTAGTAGAACCTGCTGATACCATGACAGGTCAAGACACACCAAATCTCTTAATACAGCTCACTTGGTACTAATATATTACATGGTTAGAAAAAAGTAACCAGGAGCACACCTTTTCTGTTTTCCTGCCAATTTTACATCTTTCCACTTCCCTTCTTTCTTTTTAAATTTTTACTATACTATTAAGTAATGGGTTGTCTAGTTTACCTTCGTTCAACCAGTTTCCCTTTTGACCTGTTTCTCAGTTTTTTGCCAAGTCCAGGTCAGAGCGTCCAACAGCACCTGATGGCCAACCATTACGCAGATAAATCAGTCAAGCCTGCCTGTTCTACTTGATTCTATAAAACATTGTCTATGGATCTCAATGAAAGTTCTCATGCAATTTCTCCTCACAAAGTTCTCCAGAAGTTCCCATTCAAGATCATTATGGCATAAAATATCACAGCTTCTCATATATCCAGAGAAACAAAGTTCTAGCACTCTCTAATTGCTACGCAAAGGCTCTCCAATGTCATTCAGATTGAAAACATAGAATGCTAATATGAAGCAGCATCTGAATAGATAATAAAGAATGGATCGGAGCATGGATCCTGACAGTCACCTTTTCAATTGCTTAAACACTTTATACGGATGATCTCATGTTAGATGTAAGGCTAATGGCAACTAGCATAAAAAATTGCGAACAAGTCTTTTGTATCCACTCTAGCAAGTATCTATACTAAACATAGCACGTTAAATCTCCATCTTCGCAGTAGCAACTAATATGTGCATTGCCTAAGTTTTTTGGTCAAACTTTCTCAATGTATATTGACAAGTCTGAAGGGATGATTCATACAGGAGCTCAAGTTATGTTCTCTTGCAATATCTTTTAGCAATTATTCTCTATAACAGCAACTCCATTGTGGCATTATTTTCACAATGTATGAAGAGAAGTTCACAATTCAAAATCAGTTATTCATAATTTCCCTAAGAATGAACGCAAAGCTTTGAAGGGAAAAAGAAAGATGGACCAGCACATATTTTACGTCTCATTGCATGAAAAGATTGCAGAAATTGATTCACATGAACATTCAGGAGTTACCGGCCAAGGTACAATCTTAGATGATGCATAGCTTTTCATCAAATGCCTTCTTGTGCCACATCTGAAGAAGTCAGAGAGCATGTTTCCAAGAACTTAGTTGTGGACTTGACGTAATTGTCCTGGGCACCTAAACATAACTTAGCTATCCCAAGAAGCTTGAAGCAAATGTTGGATGTTTCAGGACTCATCTGCTAGTCACACACATAAGATGAACCTGGTCATCGATATGTTCACGCTTCTGCTTGTAGATATGCATTTATTTCATTTACTATTTTGTCAGACTTATAGAAATAATGTAAGCAGAAAAAGGCAAAGGATCTGTGAGACGGGATAGTCAGTAGAATAAAATGCGCACAACTTACTCTGAAGGAAGATGCAATGCAGTTGCAAGCTTCAAGGGCCATGATTCCACGAGCAACCTTAGGGTAGCCATACAAGTCAGCAAGAAAGCAACTGACAAGGCCATTAATCTCTAAGACCATCAGTGATCATACTTACTGAAGAAGGCTCCTGTTGAATGGTATCAACCAACTTCTGAGCAGCTAGATTAGATATAGATACAAGTTCTTGTGAATAGGATGAATCGCCATAAAATAATTGGTCGTTACCAGGAATCTGGAACAAAACATAAAGCATATAGTCAATCAGCCAAAACTCTCTGGACTCAGGAAGGATCGGCAAAACTTGAAATGAATGCATAAAAAACAATGAGATATAAATGTTGAAAGGAGTTACTGTTCCAGTCATCTCAATTGTTTGGAAACAAAAGCGAGCTGATTTGAGGGTTCAAATCACTAAATAATGAAACAATGAGCTGAGACCCAAGTAAAAATGATCCAAAAACTAACTAATGTATTCAACTCTATGACAATTCTGTGCTAAGAAAGACAGGGCATGCTCTCAGTTCTTCAAGCCATCAGTGATGTGCAATCAAGACGTTCTTTAGACATCCATTAAAAAATTTAACCAGTACCAGCCTGATATTACCCCAAAATGATCAGCATGATATGGGAGAGTCTCCTGGGAAAGTGCTGCTGACAATAAAATAATTGCCGAGAATAGCCTCGTTGTTGTTCGTGGAATCATCCTGTGATATGAGTAGATATCAAAAGAGCTAAATAAGCACAGGGGATTCCTCAAAATAGATAAATGGGAGACTTACTTTGATTGAGAATCTGTAAACACAAACAAGCTTTTTGGAGCATAGTTAAGGCTGGGCCCAGTATTAGCTTCAACAAAGAAAAGAATACATATCAAGTGGCACTTTCAAACAGATGTGGGGAAAGAATATACATCGACTAGAACCTTAATACATTGAACGAGTCAAGGGAAATTCAGCACACCATGCTACAGACAAATGCTTGTTAAAACTAAAAACTCACAATTTCTACCTGGTACCATAACTAGTAAACTGCACAGTTTCTGGAAAGAGGAGAGAATTCCTTCTACATCAGCAATTCCAGGTGAGCCTGCACCAACCACAAATTCACAATGAAAAAGTGCAGCATCCATGTTAAAATCATGGGAAACTCTTGAACTTTGAAGGATTAGTACATGGTCAAATCTGACAACAATGCCAGGAAATGTATGGAAGAGATTACTCATTAGTGAAAAGAAAAGCCGATTGGTGAGTGAAAAATTAAGCCCAGAAACCACATGGGTTTGCAATTTCATGATCATTGATCAATTGTATGGTTGTTTTGTACTAAAAGTTCTTTCCACTGACATCATCCCAGTAATATTGACAGAAATAGACATATAATGACACCATCTAAAGATCCACTAAATCTGAATGATTAGAGGAAGGATAAGATCACACGCACTATCCCTCTTTCTGAATGAGTGCACAATACATACACAGAAGCATTCATCATAAATCACCACTATTGACTTATCATCCGTGATCTTAACTTACTGGGCATGCAATTTGTCGGTCAAATCTAGTAGCAGCATCAGAGACAAGTCCCTTCAGAAGCATCCAAGGCCGCTTGAATTTCGCAAAAATGCTTTAGGACTATTATTTTATCTCTAGACAAAGTTTGCCAACTTATGCATTCCCAAGACATATCATGTTTTGCATTATAGCAACATTTGCTCTAAATGATAATTAAGCATCAAAGATAATCCTTAGGTACCATTCAATACTAAGCTCTGCAAACAGCTGACTGCAGATTCTGCAAGTCCTTCTGCATGTGAGACTAAACCACCTAGCAACGCAACCTGTTTAATTCAAACTCAAAATCACTATAATCATTTGTTGAATTAGACAAATTGAAAAGCAACAGAAGAGCAAGATGATTAGACCTCTGCGGTCTCGATGTATAAGTTTGACTGCTTCATAGGAGATGAAATAGAAGGTATTGTAACTTCACTATAAGCTATGCAAGACATGATGAAGCTAAAGTGCTTATTTGAACGTTTCAAGCCCTGAATTGCCAATGAATTGCTTGAATGAACAAGAGCTTCCTGCAAGAGCATCATGCGAAACGGAAGTGTGTGAAGATGTTTAGATGGCATTGAAAACATCATTGATAATTTCACTGAGTTATTGTTTACTAAGGTTGTCCTTCCCACTACCCTGATGCCAAAGAGAGTACCATCTACACGATTTTCTCCATACATGCATGTAAACAATCTGCATATATGCAACGTGAAAATTCCAAGAAAATAAACTCGGAAAAGAAGTTTTGCTTGGGGCAACAAGCGTCCAACCAATATTTTACATCACATGACACATGTCACTTTGTCCCACTAGTAATAATCAAATAGAACCCGGATCCTTGATCCTTAACCAGTGACACAATGCAAATACCCAAAACTCATGAAGTTAGTGTACCTAAAGAGTCTACTTGAACATGTGCAATGAGATATAATTGAAGAGACCTTAAGTTCATTAATGCTGCCAAAAGCCCCACGGCATTCAGCTAAGAATGCCAAATGCCGCTCCACGTCTGAACCATAGTCAACCTAACATCGTCAAAGCATATAATCAGAACACGACTTCCATGAAAAAATTCTTTGAACTGGCTGTAGTATTCATACATGAGTCAATATTCCTCACCATGCTGACAAATCGAGATATCAGGCGTGCTGGCTGTTGATAATCATTATCTATCATGCTTGTTTGATCTATTTCATCCATCAGGGACTTAGAAATTCCAAAAAGCAACTGTATGATGTGGTGATCTTGCCAAAGTCCTTTCCTGCACAGTGAAATAAGGAAAATGTAGAGTTCCACCATGAAAGAAATAAAATAATGTAATGAACTCAATGTCACAAAACCAATAGGTGTCAAGTTCATTTATGCAATTGAAAAGTTTCCTATTCCAAAGCTTTTGAGCTTAAAAAAAATTGTAGATCGAGTTCCACTAAAAGTGTTAAGTGGACTTTCAGGTACAGCCAGCAGAATGCCCAACCATTGTCGTGCTGCCAGATTGTTTCCTAGAATGAAGACCTCCAGATATCTAATTCCATGTACTCCTGGTGGCTATGAATAATCAATCAAGTGGGTGGCAGGTGAAGGTCACCTGAGAAAAAGGACTCTCCAGCAAAGAAAAGATACATGAAAAACAATGCGAAAATAGTAACTGATTAACAGAGACAGTGTTTCTATGGTCCCATGCCACTTTTCTACCCTCTTGAAAGGTTACAACCTCAATAGGGACAATGATTTTCACAAAATTACTAGGCATTTTTAGAAAACTACTACCACATGAAGAAAATACTATCATGAGACAGGATTCTAGATGGACCCATGCAAATAAAGTAGCAAGGAATAAGAATGTACCTTATTGCTCTGTCAAGTATATGCACATTGACAATGCTCCGAGGTCTCCCATACATCATATCTAGGATTTCGAGATAGTGATTCTACAGGATATGTTTTCTTAGATAAGATCTCAAGAAATAAATATTCCAAGGAATAGATTTACGGTAGCATGATGAATTCTTGTTGAACACATGAAATGCACAATAATGAAATTGAATATAGCTACAAGTAGTTCATGAGGGGCATACCAGGCCAAATAAATCTTCTAGATCCTCAAAATGAGAAACAAGCTTCACCAAGATGGACTGCAAACTTCCGAGTTCTTCTTCAGTAAATGCTTTATCACGTGCTAGCATTGCAACGCCTTCTAAAACGTTCAAGATATGGTTGTCCTGATGTTGATGTGAGAGAGAGAGAGAGAGAGAGAGAGAGAGAGAGAGTAGCAGATAGCACATAAGTAATAGCATGCCTAAAGCTGAAGAATTTATACGACAAAGACTCAACCCAACATAACAAAACAAAGTCATGCACCCAACAAGTCTATTGCAAATTTTCATTCCATTTAAAGCCATTTATCATTTGCATTTCACATGGGACCACACGAATCCATTGCAACTTTATGATCAACCAGGTTGCACCAGAGTCAACTCAACACAACAAAATGAAGTCATGCACCCAGCCAGTCTATAACAACTTTTCATTCCATTCGGTGCCTTGTGATTGTCATTTAGATTGGGCTAACTGAGTCCATTGCAAGTTTATGATCAACCAGATTGCATCACGCTCAAACCAAAGATACCAAACATTTAATAAAGCTTTACTTATTCCCAACACAAAGTCATAGAAAACATGTATGGAAGAAAAAGGAACCAACTAAGGCAAAGGCTCCTTGTCTCAACCTCCTGTCCAGGAATTCAGCACCCAGATTTATGTCACACATTATTAAAATTCACCCTAAAATTTAAGGCATCGAAGAACAATATAGAAAGCAAAAGTAAGTCTCTTCTGGAAAGGGTCACCAACTTCGACACAAGTCACTGGCCAGACATTGACATACAATGCAAAACCTAACATATTCTCTCCCATCATAATTAACTGCTTTTGCCATAACTAAAAACTTTTTTATGATCTTTATTCATCAGCTTACAAGAAGTTAATGCACTAAGAGTTGTATGAGTGAAGTCCACACCACAAAAGGCACATTACCATAAAGCTTAACACCCATAACTTACCATTTGATTTTGTAAGACAAGATCCAGAAATGCATCCATGACCTTCAGAAACTCATCAAGTTTACCCCATAGGAGAACAACCTGACATGCGGATGGCAATTAGAATATGTAAGCCCAATGGAAAATAAGTCCACCAATAAGTCCTTGAAGTAGAGCCCACCCAACAGTATCGACTTGTTTAGTGCAACGAGTGGAAGACTTAAGCCAATCTTCCAAAAGAACGCATCGATTAGTAGGAAATAGTTATAAAAAGAACAATGCAGTCGTTAGTTTCAGACTAGACTTAAGAATGTTCCATATTGCAGCTACCAGGAATGTTGTATAGTCACAAATTATGTCAAACAATATATAAGCAGAGACAAATAATTCCATCATATGAGAATTAAAATCACCGATGCAGAGACTCCATTTTTTCAATTCCCATTTAACAAAGAATCAAACGGACTGAGTTTGTAAGATGTTGACTTGACAGTGCTAGTGGAACATTTATTTTATCTTTCTACAGTTACCGACGCTGTGTTCCGTTAATTATTGGAAATATGAGAGCTTCCCTTATCTATCTAGTTAACAATCGGTAGCTGCTGCACTCTTTACCCATGCAGAGAGTACACGCTCAGCAGAGAATTGCATCACTCTAGATTAGATCTAACACGTACTAGCCAAGAAATACCCCACTTCCAACAGATGATAAGAAATTGGGAACAATTACCATATCAGAAAATTTCCATCAGTTTATTGTATTACATATATGTGTAACTAGATAGCAATTTCCATCAGTCTATTGTATTACATATATGTGTAACTAGATACCTTTTCAAAGAAATGGAATAGGATCTTGCAGATCCAATGGCATCACCAAGTACGGTTATTTTGTTTCCCAAATTCAGTAGAGTCATTATTGTACTGCCGTGAGTAATGTTAACTCTGCATTTTTCCTTTCTATCCTCCTTGCACATGATATTTGTTTAAGTTCAGCATTATTTATTCACAGGGTTTATGTATATGCAACCTCCTCCACTTAATAGCTCAAATTTTGGGGTTTGAATCTTTAATACGGTATTGTTATTAGAGCCGAGTTTTGATTATTCATGCCCCTTCCATTTTTCATTTCGCTCGTGCATTCTCGTTCATAGTATTCCCCATTCTTCAAATCCATGTGTGTTACTTTATATGGTTTCACCTAGATTTGCACATGAGAAAGGTTAAAGTTATCCCACAATGCATGTTCACGGGTTTTAATCTGACGTCTATGTACACAGCTTCCTCTGCAAAATTGCCTAAAACTTTTTGGGTTTGAATCTTCAATAACATTCAATATTAAGGACATTGGAAATTTTGTAGGACTACCACCAACTGTTCTAAAAGCTTAGGCTATTAGATGAAGGAAGAGTTTATTAGTTAAATATTCTAATACTTCCCCTCACGTTTAATTTGGTCTTTTGCCTAATACTAAACGTGGAAATTTAATTGGGGAGACAAATAGAGTTTGGTAAGATTTGAATTTAAGACCTCCAGCTCTGGTATCATGTGAGAATTTGTGGGACCACTGCCAACTGTTTTAAAAGCTTAAGTTATTAGATGAATGCGTAATTTAATATTTAAATATTGTAACGCTCCCCTCATACTTAACCTGGTCTTTTTGCTTAATACTAAGCGCAGACATATTTGATTGGGAAGGCAAATGGGGCCTGTAAAGATTTGAACTCAAGATCTCCTATTTTGATACCATGTAAGATTTTGTGGGACTACCATCAACTATTCTAAAAGCTTAAGTTATCAGATGAAGGTAGAGTTTATTATTTAAATATTCTAACAGACATCTTTTGGCTTTGTCTCCGCCATCAAGATGAAGAATAGGCTAGTACTGTCTACTTCCTACATGTCACCGTATTTTTCAGCTCATTCGAAGAAAGCCATATCCTTCTTAAAAAGACATGTTATGGGGTCCTTAACATCTAAGGCATCATAGGAACAGAAAACAAGTAGTTAAGTACCTGGATGACATGATCCACCACATCAACCATGTCCTGCAGAGAAGATGTCTCTGACAGCCTGAATCCAAGTAACCTGTAATTTAAGCACTGCACATACCAAGTTGAAAAGGAAATAAGTTCAAACAATCAAAGCATCTACTGAAGAGGCAACATTTCCTTCCTTAATAGGTTGTTTGTATTATCAAAGCAATACCTTATCTAAGCTACAATCATTGCAACATTCAATAAGATTGATGATCTCCTTTGACTTAGACCTCACCATGTCAGCTGGAAGCTCCTTAATATAACAATGGACAACAATTGACATGCAGGAGACGACTTTATTATCCCCTTTCCCTCCAAGTCCAAGATCCACAAGTGCATTAGCTAGTTGCTCCTTCAAACAAAATCGAAAGTTGTATGCATTTAGTTGTAGAGAAATTTGTTCCCTAAATTCTCATGCAAATCTTGGCTTTACTCCACAGTCTTAACCTAAAAAAGAAAAAAGAAAAAAAGAAAGCATTTTGTGCGAGCTAATTTGCTAGGATTACTGGAGCAGTTAAAATAAAAAATTAGAATTGATCAATATTTAAAGCAAATGCACCCTTATAGTGGATAGTCCAATCTCCTCTGTTCTTTCAATAAGTAGTAGCTGATGCTTTATAATTAAGTCCTGATTGAGCACAACCTTTTCTGAATTACGGAATTTATACTGTTCCTAGAATTAACATCACTATTTTGGGAATTTGCAGAAAAATTGACATCAAAGATTGTTAATGATAGAGAAGTGACATGACAACAGCACAGCTAACCTTTGGTGTATCCTCAAAAATGTGGTGCACAATATATTCAATAGTTGGCTCAATCAAATTGATGAGCAATCTTTTCTTCTCCTCACTAGTTTTTGAAATGTCCCTCTTTAATGACATGGCATCCATAAGTAGAATATTCATGTCATTCATGCAGGTGATCATATATGCTGCAAAAACCACATCTTAAGCTTCAGACCAGAAATGTTACAGCAACTGCTATATTACTAAGAAGGAAGCGGCAATTAGACAACTTGCAAGTTTATATTAGTAAAGGAATATGTTTGAGACATATTTTCAGTGTGTACTGTGGCTTTTTAAAGATGGTCATCTAACTTAAAATTGGAGGTCAACCCACAATTTCAAATCCTGGCACACTCTCAGGTTATTCCAATCCTATTTTCCTTGTTTTCAGGTGGTCCATTCAATAGAATTACACTTACATCATTTTGTTTCAAATGTATCCCACAGCCAACCCTCATGGAGCAATGCTAATGAGTGTATTTGAATGCATTGAAGGCAATTGTTTGAAGCTTAAGTTTTCTGGACAGACAGTGGTCCAAGAATATGTTTTAAAGTGAGGTCAAAGAAAAATGAAAGGTCAAAACATGACAAAGGCTTTGCTCAGATGCACATTATTTTTCATAATTGAGAATTGTCAATTTTTAAACATTACAAGGCAGCAAAAATTGAGTCAACTATTACTTGGGTACAAAAGTATAAAGTAGAAAAAAAATCTTAAGCACTTCAAAATTAGAGAGAAGAATATGCAGTACAGCTATATGATCATAAGAATTCCCAAGGTTCATTCTAAATATTTAATCTCTGTGTTAATCTACTAGCTTTTTCTAACAGTATTCTTTAACTAGAGGAAGAACCCATGTCCAGCCTCTATCATCGTTCAATGCCTTATGCTTTACTTTACCATTTATATTAGCACAAGAGAAATAATGCATGCCTGTGTCTCGTGATAGTAGCTTTCTTGCACGATGGACCATGTAGAGACGGCAATAAGCAGATGAGAGTGGATCTGCTAACCCTCTTATCATCTTGACTAGCCGGTGAAGACAGTCAGCAGGTTGAATGAGAAGAAAGCGCCAACAAGGCAATATTGCCAGTTCCAAATAACTGAAAAATCATCATGATTAGTTCACAAATCATAATAACACTGACAACAATGACACTTGTTCCCACTTAAAAGTTTCAGTGACACAATTTGAGTTGCCTAACTCCAAGCTGGAAAAACAAAATCCTATTCTGTGGATGCACTTGAAAGATTAACCCAAATTATTCACAATTCCTTGCCACATCTGCAGTGGTTCAGAGAACCGGCATACCCAATTGAAGCATGAAGATAATAACATACATAGCACACAAACGTTTATCTAGTTTCAAGTGATGGAGACTTGGCACAGAGAGAACTGCTGAGTAACAATGGTACCGTGACACAATCAAACATATGTACTGTGATGCAAATGATCATCCTACTGCGAACACAGCTGCATGAATCAATAGCTTACAGAAGTTCCCATACTACTTTTACTGAATAGCATTACCATAAAAATAGCCAGTGCAGTGACAAATCTGCTAAAACTGCTCCAAACAATTAATTGGTACAAGATATATTGAATTTCAGCCAAGTCTTAAGCTTAATGAGGATGACGGAAGATGAAAACTTGCGGTAGGATAGTTTCTAGCATGATACTGGATGATTTATAAGCCAAAGAATCCAGACTATACATTCGTGGAAGCAGCTCCGTTATGGCACCAACTTTGTAAAACCAGTTGTTGCAAGTTTCTTTGGCATCCTCACACACCCCAGTCGCATCAAAATTTTCTGCAAATAATACCACAAAGTTTCACAAAAGAAGAACAAAAGTTTCATATGTTATCAAAAAGATTTGGAAAGAAGTGAAATAGACCTGCTAAGGAGCAAAGTTTGCTCCCATCTACTGTAAATTCAGCCTTTTGCTTTATGCGCTCCCATACCATATCTCCAAGCATGTCCATCACGTCTGTAGCAAGAACAAATAATGTAGGATAAAATTGTCTTACTGATGTATCCATCAGAAGCCCAGCAACCTGCATAAGAATGGAAATTCAACCTTATAAGCTGTAAGTTTTTCCATGAAGATCCTTTGCTCGCAAAGCTAATTGTTTTCTCAGGAGTCCTATAATCCAAGAAAAAGAATAAACAAATCCAATGATCATATTTGCTGAAATTTCAAACTAATCAAAAAAAAAAAAAAATTCATGTTTCATATAAAAGATATCCAATCCATCGAATAATGATCATGGTAGCTTACAGAAATTTCTTAAAGTACAGAAGTACAGAAGTACAGATATAGAAAAGAAATATATAAAACAAGGACAAGAATCAAAATTGACACCATCTACCTTTATTGTGAGCTTCAAAGCAGTCACCCGGTCCTCCGAACGCCAAGCTTGGACAATCTTTTCCTTAAAATCAGTTAATCGGAAGACATACTCCTGGCGAGTGATTGATGTGTTTCCCTCTTTAGCAAATTTTTGTGGATCATCCAGTTCTTCCAGACGTGAACTTGTGGAAGATATCTCGTCAACTATAATTGCTCAGCAAAAGTAAGTATACTGAAATTCTCTTTGTTTATTTATAAGCAACAGAAAATAACCATAAGTTGTTATGACAACTTCAATTTATTCAAGAAAGGAGAAGGAAGAAAGGGGATTATGAAAATGGTTAACATACCCTTATTACTTTTCATTATTCCATCTGATATCTGCAACAAAGGGCTCGATTACAACAAAGTGGTAACAGGCAGCAAGAAAAGTGGCTTCTTGTAACGAAGAATGCCATTTGAAAGATGAGATGGCAAGATTTACATGAGCCGCTTCCAATGGCAACTTATTTTTATTATTACAAAGGTTTTCAAAGACACACATGTCATACAATTGAATCAACAGCTTCAACTTGCATGCATGACAGAATAATCAGAAAGACACAGATCATGACGTTTTCAACAAATGTCAATATTAGACCATTGTTCCTTAACAACACAAAAGAAAAACACCAGGATTTCAGACTATCAAAATCTGTCAATGGTCCATTGAATATCGAGTACATAATTTCACCATATAGATATGAATGACGTACGTGGAACCTCCTTAGAAGGAAACCAACAACTTCCTAAATTTCTGGATAGTGCTCAGCATATAGATAGGATTGACATACGTAGAACCTCCTTAGAAAGAAATCAAAATCCTCCTAAGTTTCCGAATAGTGCTAGTAAATTGCAATGTAATGCCTCGCAAATTCAAAACAGAATTATTTGGCAACCATAGAAAAAACTTCTGAAGCACGTTACTCTTAAACCAAGGTCAGTGACCCCAACATTACCATGCACTCAAAGAGGTAATATAGAGCTCTAGACGCCACTGCAGTCTCACCCAACAACACTCAACAGAAGATTCATTATTTCCTAGATATATTAGAGATCCAAAAACAGTCGGGTGAATGTACAGGAGGTCAGAATCCAAACTGCTCTTGTTGAAAATAACCCAAACACACAATTACATACTTGACATCATTAATTTCGGAAGCTGTCGCCTGATCCAGGCTTTTTCCAACAGTCCACAGTTAAGCAATAAATGATGCTGCTGAAAGGCATACTTACTGATGAGATAGATATCATTTTGGAGATAGGAAACCTCTGCATCAGCAATCTCTTGAATGAATGCCAGTCTTCTGCATGCGGATCATTACGTTCAGCAGAGAAACCTCCAGAAGTACGCTCCTTGTCCGGTAAATTTCGAGGAGCGCCTTCAACGTCAGTGTTTGGCCCTCTTAGAGGATCGAAGAAGTCCTCAATGCGATTGTCCCTGACGGCCTATGGCACAATCCAGATTCTCATATAGCAGAAAACCTCTTTGCGGAAAAAATGCGCCGCAAAAACAAATTGAACCCAACCTAAACTCAATTTCCAACTCCTAAAACTCCAAGGAAAAATCTGTGATGGTCCAGTCGAGTTCGATCAACTGAATTCTATCAGCATCGATGTCATCTGAAGAGCTCTAAGATGCGATCGAAAGAGGTTGATGAGTCAGTCGAGAGTTCAACGGACCTGAGGTCTCGAGGTCGCCGGAGTGCACAGAGGATGATCGTCGGCGCGCGCGCGAGGAAGCGCGCGCGATTCCTTCTCTCGCTTGTAGTTCCGAGGGCGGAACTCCATTGGAGCGAACTGTTGCAGCTCCTTCGATCTCCTTCCCGCGCTCGCTTTCCCTGCGCTCGTCTCCTTTCGCGAGGAAGCGGACGCGGTGACTGAGTCGAGACTCGGGTCTGAGTCCGCAAGGCCCGGGTTTTTACAGTTGAGTTTGACTTTACCGTGGTTTGACCATAGTGAAAAAAAAAATGCGAATTTTTATTTAACGGGAAAAGGGAAATTTCTATGGATTTATTTCAAAAGATTGCCAATAAAGTGTTTTATTCACGCGATTTTACTTGATTTTTTTTTATATTTATTTTGAAGAAAGCTAGCAGATTTGAAATTCTCAATTAGCATGTTTATTGAAAATTGAGCATGGTTCACTTAATTATGGCCGTTCAATGTGGTTTACCTACTAGTCAAAAATAAATAAATTGTGGTTTACCTAATAAATTTTTAATCGCTAAATGAGGGCAAACTATTTTATAGGCTTGACTTTCATCAGTTGGAATACTTCATGATTTAAATCCCACTGTAAACTCGTGAAGTTAGACTTGAGAGTTGAGACTAATAATCAATTGATGAGCTACCTAAAATATTAAATTATCTTATAGAGTGCTATTGTTGCGTCACTAGTAATCATTTAATCTATATATTGTTTTTACCATAATGATTGTATATACAGAGAGAGAGAAACAAGAGAAATTGATCTTATAGGGATTCACCTTTTTCGAGATCTAATGTTTGTTATATACTTTTAACTCATAATATATACAAAGGATAATGTAAATAGACAAGCTTGAGAAAAATAGTCAGGCATGGCTAAATCAATATTTATTATAATATTATTTATTATAATATTTTTACTTAAAAAGTATGTTAATCTTGTTTTAACTCCAAGCTTCTAAATCTTTCACAACCTATAAATATTAACATGTAGAATCACATTCTTAATTTTGAAATCGAACAATATATGGAATTTTGGTAGGAAATTAAAAAAAAATTGCTTTTTTCGGCTTTTTTAAAAAGTAAAATCAAACCCGTTACGCTGGAAGGCCCGATCCGCTTGTCCCCGATCGGGCCCGCCCATTTGTAAATCGGGCGACGCGACCGTGCCGAGAAAAACCCGCCCGAGCCGACTCAACTCAGCTCGACTCGACTCATAAACCCCGCCGTCCCGACTCAGCGCAAAGCGGAAAGAGAGCAGCGAGCCTTCTTCGTCTTCTTATCTAAAACCCTCCCGCGTCGCGGGAGCTCCATCATCCAAAACCATGTCTTCTTCGCTCTCTTCTCTCCAATTCAAATTCCTCCATCTCTCCCCCAACCTCGCCTCTCCTCACTTCCAACCTCCGCTCCCGCCTCACCAGCCCATCGACTTCGGCCGCCGGACCAAGCTCGAGCTCAGAGCGTCGTCGTCCTCCTCCTCGTCCTCCTCCGCCTCGAAGCCGCCGCCTCAGCGGCCGAAGAAGAGGCGGAGCGCGAGCGACGCGGAGCGAGGGATCGATCCGACGGGATTCCTCACCAAGCTGGGCGTCTCCCACAAAGGCTTCGCTCAGTTCCTTCGCGAGAGGTATGTGAGTAGTTAGTTCGAGTAGAAGCAGGAGTGCGATCGGTTTCGGTCTGCTACGTTACCAAGGAAGTATATTATTCGACAATGTGGTGTCGCTAGGCTACCGATCATGTTTTTTGTCGAGCTTCGAAACTCAAAGGAGAGTTAGTTACGGGCTGAAGCTATATCGTGAGCACAATGCTTATGAATATGGCCCGGGACATTACGTCATCTGTGAAATTCAATCTTACTGTTGCATAAGATAGTAGCTCGAGGTTTTGCGGCCTTCTTACTTAAGCAGTTAGTGCAGTGCCTTTTTGTGTGCGCGCGCGCACATGCGCTGAAGTGTGAATGAAGGTGGAGAATGGATTCTCCAGAGAATATATTGTTGGCCCTTTCCTTTGATCAGTTGGAAATTGTTCTTCATTTTGTCTATTGTTGCCATACTTTTTCAGGCATAAAGCGCTGAAGGACCTCAAAGATGAGATATTCAATCGTCACCTCAATCTCAAGGAAATGGCCTCTGGGTTAGTCTTACCTTGTGATATTTAAGTTCACTTACTTTCTTGCTTCTTATACTGAACCGTACCTCTGATACGTATAAAGGAAAGATCTTTTCAACTAGCTATCGCAACTGTTGTCAATCTTCTTCTGTTATCATGTTCTTTGACCCATTCTTATGGTCTCTGGCACCATCTCAGTCCGATGAGAGACACGAGATCCTTTCTCTCGAGGCTGTTCAATGAATCCACGGGCACACAATTCATAGTGTTTTGCTAGTCACTACGCAGTTTCACCAAACCACAAGGGTGCAATAGTATGCATTTATATGATTAGGGCTTTCCGTTTTCCTTTTCTAGCAAAGGAAAACGACTCACCTGTTTGTTGGAGTATATATTCCTATGTTTTTTCACTCTCATATGGCAGTTTAATGTTTACCTCTTCTTGATTGGCTGGTATATTTATTTGGTGGCTGAACCTGAGTGAGATTTCATTTGTCTAGATCTTAATAATTATTTTTCCCTTCAGATTTGAGATATTGGGTATGCATCGTCATGTGGAACATCGGGTAGATTATATGGAATGGGCTCCAGGTTTGACATGATACTCAACTCTGATTATAGTCTCAAACTGTTTGATGAACTGGACTTTGTTTTATTGAAAAATTTGTCAACCTGCTCTGTATTATAATTTGCCTATTCAAAGTTTTACGAGTCCCTCAGACATTTTGTCTACTTTTTGGTGCACAGGCTTGTCCATCACTTTTTCCCCCTCTTGCTCTAAGAATTATCTTTTATCTGTGTCACCTTTCACTTGTGGCATGTTAATTCTAGGTGCTCGCTATTGTGCCCTTGTTGGTGACTTCAATGGCTGGTCACCAACTGAAAATTGTGCTAGAGAGGGTCACGTTGGCCATGACGACTATGGTTATTGGTTTATCATTCTCGAAGATAAGCTAAGGGAAGGAGAAAAGCCTGATGAGCTTTACTTTCAGCAGTATAACTATATAGATGACTATGACAAAGGTGACAGTGGTCTTACCATAGAAGAGATCTTCAGAAAAGCAAATGATGAATACTGGGAACCTGGAGAGGATCGTTTTGTGAAAAATCGATATGAATTACCAGCAAAGTTATATGAGCAGTTATTTGGGCCAAATGGGCCTCAATCAATAGAGGAATTGGGAGAAATACCGGATGCTGAGACGAGATATAGAGCTTTCAAAGAAGAGCATAAGGATGATCCGCCTGGCAGCCGACCTCCATTTGACGTTATTGACAATGGTAAAAACTATGACATTTATAACATAGCGGGCGATCCTGTTACCTATGAAAAGTTTAAAGCTAAGAAGCCACCAATAGCATATTGGTTAGAGACGCGTAAAGGGAGGAAAGCGTGGCTAAAAAAGTATGCTCCTGGTATTCCTCACGGAAGCAAATATAGGGTATACTTTAATACTCCTAGCGGACTGTTGGAACGAGTTCCTGCTTGGGCTACTTATGTACAGCCAGGTATCCTTGCTTTTCAACTATCAGCATTAATCAATTGGTTTCCATCTTCCTTCCAAACAATAGATTTTGTGTGTTGTTATTTTGACGTGAACTACAGTGTCAAGTATTTTTGTTTCAACAATCACCACCAACTCCACCACCAAGCCTTTTAACACTAAGTGGAGTCGTCTAAATGGATCTTTTGACACATTGTGCTCTATCCTGGACTAAATCTTTGTTATATCGCATGTCTGATTTTTATTCAAAGTATCTGACTATCTTTTTAGGCCTTCTCCTACCCCTTTTACCCTGCATTTCACCATATTATCACATCTTCTGACTGAAGCATCTGAATCTGCTGTTTGACATATCCGAACGACCTTAATAAGTTTCTCCTAATTTTATAATCATTTGGAGCCACTCTATTTTTTCTCAGATACATTTATTTAATATCCAAAAATTTTGTTAGATGTGATTAATCTACAATTCTAATAGGTGTCCGCTGCTTTAAGAGAATCCTCTTAGTGGTTATTGTAGTTAAATGTCAAAACAATCTGTCTGAGAGGTTGCCTGTTAAATCAAATGAACTACTATAAGCTCTTGTAATGATTTTTAGTGGGAACCAAATGTCTAAAAGTCCAATTAACTTGAAGTATGCCATAGGAATGAAAAGTTTATTGCAAGTATAGAAGCTCTCCTCTATCTCCAAAACATTATACATGCCTAAGTCAGTACTGTTTTGGGCACATATTTTCCTGGTTCATTACAATGGTGTACTTCTGATCATTTCTTATTTAATTCTATTTGTGTGGGTATGCAAATTATTCCAAGAAACTCTTGCCTGCAGTTTATAGATACACTGATATGGCATCACATAGATTCTGTATGATGTTAAATAGTCAATGACAGATGCAGAAGGAAAGCAAGCTTTTGCTATTCATTGGGAACCACCACCTGAATGTGCCTACAAATGGAAAAGCCCTAGCCCGAAGGTGCCAGTGTCTCTGCGTATATATGAATGCCACGTTGGAATTAGTGGATCTGAGGCAAAAGTATCTTCCTTTAATGAATTCACTGAGAAGGTTGCGCCCTAAATGTACCTTTTATTCTGATTTAAGATGTTGTAACATCCTGACAATTACTTTCTTACACTGTAGGTTCTTCCTCACATCAAGGATGCTGGTTATAATGCAATACAATTGATTGGGGTAGTCGAGCACAAGGATTATTATACTGTTGGCTATAGAGTGAGTTACAAAAGCTAATCCTCTCTTCTAACGTAAAACGTCATTTTTTAGATAGGGCCGAGTTTTTAGTTTCTCGGCTGAATTCAAATGACCCTTTGCATGCCTTATGGGTAAAAATTTTGTTGATTGTTTGAAAATTAAGTACAATTGCTGCATTGGGTGCAATAAATATGTGATGTTGTCAAGCATCATTTGGCAATGCAGGTGACGAATTTTTATGCTGTGAGCAGCCGATTTGGTACTCCTGATGACTTCAAGCATTTGGTTGATGAAGCACATGGTATTTTCTCTAGGACTTACAAATGACTTATCACAAGTTAATATCTTAATCAGGAGAAGCTAGTAAAAGTTTTGTGACTTTTGGGACCTACAAGCTAGCCACTTTAACATGTGGCTTGATTTTGTAAATTTCTAATGCACTATAGAATTCAATATGTTACTCATTAAAGAAATAGCTAGCATTTACTGTTCTGACGCTCTGATTTCAGTATTAGGTAAATGTTAAAAATAATTTTCTGAATTAGTCACACACAGTTCTTTCTTATTCAAGTTTTCTGTGAGACATTCTTAGAAAATTGTATCAAGTGTCTACTACTAATTTTTTCCTCACGTGAAGAAAGGAAGTATGTAGTGAATGTACCTTGTATTGCAATTCATGTTGTGCTCAAGATATTTTCTTGTTGAGCAGTTTGGTTGGGCATCACAGTCCATTTACATCCTAAAGCCATCTCTCTCTGTTCCATTCCTATAACCTTAAATGAGGTTATGCTTGTCATTTAGTGTTTCTTATTCTCTATTTCTCATTACAGGTCTTGGATTGTTGGTCTTTTTGGATATTGTCCATTCCTATTCAGCTGCAGATGAGATGGTCGGTCTCTCACTATTTGACGGTTCAAACGACTGTTACTTTCATACAGGTAGAAGCATGTTGGAGGCTTTTGTCACCATTTTGCAAGAGGAATTTGTTTACGTATATCCTTGTTTTTCTTTCATCATGGTAAATGACCTTGTTTTCTGCATTAAATTTGCTAGGGATTGTGATACTTTAGTTCCAGTTTTTGATTATTTTTCACCACCATTTTTGCACTAGAAATGATGATGAAGTAATGCCTCTGAATGTATGATGAACCTAAGCTTGAAAATATAATGTTGTTTTTGTAAAGATGTAATGTCATGATATGCTCAAGCTATTGATCTTCTAGACTTGGTTCACATTTTATCTGGTTCACACACAGTACGCACACATATATTGCTCAACATGATAACTTTATGAACTTATTTTCGCTTTTCATTCTGTTATTCTTGTCTTATTCCAGTCACCTTTCTCTATTGAATGCTGTGGCTTGGCCGAAATTATTTCCTATGCTGTATTCAAGTGTAATGGCTAACATCTAAATAATCCCTTTCAAACTTTCCCAAACTGTCCTTAACCTGGCACTTACTAATTTAGTGCATTCAGGAGCTGTAACTGTATGTGGGTTTTAATTAAGTTTTGCCATTGGCTTTTATGCTGTCGTGTCATGGCTTCTGTATTCCATCTGGTATCTGGAAAATCATCCGATGGTTGCATGAGGATTGTGGATTACCAATCTGATCAAGTCACTATGTCTGCTATATGAAAAACTGCTTGCTTGTGTAGGTAAGCGAGGACAGCACAAATATTGGGGTACCCGAATGTTCAGATATGGAGACCCTGATGTTCTGCATTTTCTTCTATCTAATCTAAATTGGTAAATGTACAATGCAACTGATATTTTTTGTTCTAATCTCTGTTATCAATGGACTTATGACCTGCAGACTTCCTGTCTACCTAAAGGGGGGCAGCTGTGTTTTTTTTTGGGCGTTCAAAGTTTGGTGACCTGTTATATGGTGTTTCTTTGGGCATGTACTCAAGTTAATAATGCTGCCTTGCTCATAGATGCTGCTTTGGCAGGTGGGTTGTTGAGTATCATGTTGATGGTTTCCACTTCCATTCTCTCTCATCAATGATGTACACGCACAACGGTTTCGCCTCTTTTACTGGAGACTTTGAAGAGTAAGGTCACCTTGGCTAAAGTTTTTCCATCATCCACCCATGTGGTCTTGAATGCACTGAAGATCCCTGTGAAAGGATTCTCTGTTTGGTTTGCTCTCATGATATATTAGGAACTTAGTTGGCAATTCATCCGTTGCAGGTACTGCAATCAATACGTTGACAGGGATGCATTGATGTACCTCATTTTGGCAAATGAAATACTCCATGCTCTTCATCCAAATATAGTGACAATTGCTGAAGATGTGAGTTTTGATTCAGAAGTTCTCCTCGTCAAGTGGACAATTAGAGTTTCAATATAAGTGTTGAATCTCAATTTGTCTGTTTCTTTCCCTTTAAATGGAAGTTACAGAATATTTGATGACTCAAAAGTGATAAATAAGGGAAAGAAATTCATCCCCTGACAGTTCTTTTAGCATGATGTCCTTGCAGTCATAAATGACTAAAAGCATATTGCAGATAGAATTGTTATCAAGTAATTTTTTTCAATTGTCAAATAATGTCTCTAGACCAAAAAAATTTAATGCCTTTAGACCCTATATACAGGCGACATCTTATCCAGGTCTGTGTGAGCCAACTTCGCAGGGTGGATTGGGATTTGATTATCATGTCAATTTAGCTGTATCAGAGATGTGGCTGTCTTTACTTGAAAAAAATCCAGATCACGAGTGGAGCATGAGTAAGGTCATCTTCTGTGATATTTGAGATCATAATATTACTCAGCGATAGAATGATACCTTCCTAATTATACTTAAAAATCTTCGACGCAGCTTTGCAGTATTCAAGCTGACTTTAATTATCACTGCAGATTGTCAGCACATTAATTGGTAACCGACACTACGCTGATAAGATGCTAATTTACGCGGAAAACCACAATCAAGTAATTATTTTTTTTATTGCATAAAAGCTTCTGTTTTATTCCTAGATCATCATATCCTCACTAATTATTTCGTTTCTTGCTTGTTTAATGCCATCGTTGTGACCTTCCAGTCCATATCTGGAGGACAGTCATTTGCTGAGATACTCTTTGGTAAAATCAGTGAGCATTCTTCTGGCTCAAGAGATCTACTACTTCGAGGCTGTTCATTGCACAAGGTAGGTGAAGTTCTCCCTCAAGATCTAGTTAGTGTTTCACTCTTCTTTTTACCACCTGTGTTATTTTTCTTTAAGATATCTCATTAAGGTAGCAATTGCAAAGAAATTGTAACTTTCTTTTCTGTATCTGTGCTGCATTGGAATTCATTCCACATCCTGATGATTTTGTAGTAAATATAATGAGATACTATTTGCAATGCCTCACAAAGTGTAGGATTTTGGTTTGATGAACAAAGTTAAGATAGGTACCTTCAATCTTTTGTTGTATTTTTGGCTGCTAAGACATGATATGTGCTACTTTTAGCTACTGGATTTTCTGTAGATAGCAAGTTATCTAATGACCTTGACTGTTGCTATTCCTAGTAATTGGTGTGCTTTGCCGTGGTGTCAAGTTAAAATTGTGCATGCTTCTCTAATAATCTTTTAGCCTCATATTTGGCATGTTTATGTTGAAGTTTACTGTGCAAGATGGTGCCACAGATAGGTACTAGATGTTGGGACTGTATCTCTGATGCATTGAGAAGGATCGAAGACTTTGCAAGCGTTAAAAGTCGAAATTACCTATATTCTTTGGCTATGAGATCACTAAGACAATTGATCATTGTTATTGTTGTTGACATCACTGTGAAAGATTTCAATTTCTTTATTGTTGTTGCTAACCAGCAATTACCTTTAAACTCACATTTTTGGTTTTTGAAACTAGTGTAGTTGATTCTGAATACTATCATCTTTTCTTGAGTCAGATGATCCGACTAATAACATTCACATTATGTGGACATGCTTTCCTCAACTTCATGGGTAACGAATTTGGACATCCAGAGGTAACAAGTGCTTCCCTCAAGCTGTTTGTAGGACTTCGTATCATATGAATAATATATCTTTTATGCTGTTAGAGGGTTGAATTTCCGATGCCAAGCAACAACTTCTCCTATTCCCTGGCCAAACGGCACTGGGATCTGTTGGGAAAGGGAGTGTATCAAAATTTGTTTTCCTTTGACAAGGTATGGGTGCTGACATTAACTTACTTATGAACCAGAGATGAAAAGAATTTCAATGACATTTTATCCCTAGTACAAGAAGATTTAACTTTCTGCCTTTAGTCTGCATCCATGAACTGATCCTTCCTCTTGAAGGATTCCTCACTTCTTTCTCTCATTCAAAACCGTTTAAAAGTTTGATGTTCTGAGCAAGTTCCACTTGACCTTTTACCTCTCTCTGTTGCATATAATTTTTGCATTTCGGTAAGCACCTTTTGGTTCTTTGATGCTACTCCATTTATTCTGCTCTTGAAATAGAAGAATAGTGTTTCCATGTTGTTATCATTAATGTGCAAAAGGTTGCAATTAAACTTTGTGTAATATTCTTTAAGGGCAAAATTTTGCAATTCTTTTTTCCAGGACATGATGAAGTTGGACGAGAATGAGAGGGTGCTTTCTAGAGGTTTTCCAAATATCCATCATGTGAATGACTCCAGCATGGTATGAAGATTATCAGTTGTTATTTGTTGTGTTAGCATTTACGTTTCTTTGTGATGGGAGCATGGCAATTGGTCTGTGGATCTTCAGGCTTATGTACCTTTGTGTGTGCACGCTATCGGCAGCATGCTTTGTTGAAACCAGTTCCAGATTTCTGGATTTATGATCAGCTTTTTTCTTTGGGCGGCTTGCTGTTTGCCTGTATTTTTGCATTTTTTAAGCATGCGTAACCACTTGAACTTCAAGGCTGAGCAAGTAAATATGGGAATTTAGCTGAAAAGTTGGTGTGACAGGTCAACAGATGAATACAGAAACCTAAATGAATTTTAAATATGCTAGTTATTCATCTTCTTTGATGTCAATGGACAATCAACTCTTTATTGGTCCACTATGAAGGGTCCTCTCTCTGTCTCTCTCTCTCTCTCTCTCTCACGTGTGCACGCACACACTCTCACACTCACGCAGGCATGCACATGGATTTGTGGGTTCCTAGTGGTATGTGACTGAGTATGTAAGCTCCCATTTGGACATAAGTACATGCACTGCTGAAAGCCATCTTCAAGGAGCTATCACCGAACCTTATAAGCATCATATGATATTAAGGTTACAGTTTGTGCAACAAGCAACAAGATTGATCTCCCTTCTGAAAGTACTCTGAAACCATGTGACACGCTTATTGTTTATGCGTGGTTTGTGATTTGCAGGTGATTTCTTTTATACGAGGTCCTCTTGTCTTTGTATTTAACTTTCATCCAACTGCTTCCTATGAAAGATATGTGATAGGCGTGGAAGAGGCTGGAGAGTATCAAGTAAGTGAATGCTTCATATCCAGAAGATTTTTCCATAGCACGTAGTTTCGGTACAGCTTGGAAGTGCTTAGCATGAGGATATGAGGCCTGCGTGCAGACCTCACAAATGTTATCTTTGAATTTGTTAGTGCACTGAATGGGTTAGCTTATCTGTTTTGAGTGGTGTTTACATGATGGCCAGGCAATACTAAATACAGATGAAAAGGACTATGGAGGACAAGGGCTTATAGAGGAAAGCCAGTATCTCCGGAGAACCATTAGTCAACGGTAATATTTTCTTTTCCAGTGCATTGCCTACTTATTGAGTTCTGCAACATCCTTCTCCTCCAACTTATGATCCTTAAATCTGTAGAGCTGATGGCTTGCGGAATTGCTTGGAAGTGCCTGTACCAAGTAGGACTGCCCAGGTTTGTGAATGGACTGGACTGTCATTGGCATCTCTCTCTCTCTCTCTCTCTGTGCCTGTGCGCACGTGTATGCTTGTGTGTGGTAATGATACAGAATCTTTTCAGATGTTGGTGCAAACAACATTATACTGTTAGGCCAATCTTTCTTAGGATCCAGATTAACAGCAAAAAGTTGATGCTAGAAAATGAGCTTGGCAATGGTTGACAAAAAATGCTGCTCTCCTGAGAGAAGCTGACTTTTCAGTATCTGACTTGCTCAGTTCATGGTTATAGATTTTAAGTAGATGGAACTTATTTCCTATTAAACATTAAGTAGAACCAGTTTTATATGCGTTCTCATAGTTGAAATTGTTATAATCTTAGAACTGCATATGGCTCAGCCATTCTAATAGAATGGATGATTTTCCTGTGTCTAAGTCTTTAAGTTATCAAATCAAGCATTAAGGATTCATCCAAAAATGCTGTTTTCCTTTTTCACAAGTCTCATGTATACTTTCCCCTGGCAAGGTTGTTAGTCCCATTTGATACTGAGAAAGTTCAGAAGTGATGCCTATGTTCCATCTTTTACCCTGCTGACCCGCTTGAGCATACAGGAGGCTAGATTTATCACAATTTTCTTTTGTCAAGCAAAGAAAAGTTCACAGTTTCATTTAAGATATGTACTGAGAAGCTTTGCATTTCTGCAGGTGTACAAATTGAAACGGATCTTGAGGATATAAATATTATATAACTTTCTCAACAAGAGTTCATTTGGAGGTTGGAAAGGACAAAGAAATGCAATTTTGCAAAGCTAATGTTGAAACACAAGAAGTAGGCGAGATAAACACTGCTTGGCATGTCAGCTCTGAAAGATTACTTGCCCTTTTGACTTGCGTCAATGCTAGTTGCTGGAACATAAAACTGTGACAGAATAAATAATTCCAATTGAGGTATAAGGTGGAATTTTAGTCTATTCACCTTAGAAATTTTTGCCGTCCTCTTTCAAGGAAACAGATCAAACATTTTCTGGCATGGGCAGCCTGGAGTAGTGAAAGTTTCAGCTCTCACAACATGTGGAATCACTAAGAATCGGAGTGGCATCAGGGCAGACCATTCAGAATCTAAGGCCCTCACTCCCTTTTTTTTTTTTTGTGGAGATCGAGACCCTTACTCCGTTTGGTGTCTTGCAGAGGAACGTATGTGGTTGGTCTAGATCTATCTGACAGAAGACCGTAGAAAGATCGTCCATTGTCTTCTTTTTGGCTCCTTCATTTGAATCATGTATATCCATTACCTTTTACATGACTTTTTTTTAAAGACAAAATTTGACACAAGAGGGAGTTTGTATTGTAATTAGCGAACCATTTAAAAGGAGCATGAGATTATTGTATTAGGTCATCCTCAATGCTGTAAGAGATTGCGTCTATATGTGAGCAACAGGGGCATGTCAATTGGATTGAGCTGGTGGAATGCATCGTCCTGTGAATCCTCCTGATCTAATGATGGCTGCTTGAACATTGCGATCGGTGACTCGCTAACTTGTCCACGAAATTTCTGCGCTGGAGCGACGTGGGTGGCTTCATCATAGCTTGTGTATGGCTTGATTGAGCGGGTGATTCAAGATTTGTCAGATGGCATGTGAAAGGTCAGCCACACAATCTGCCATTTGAGATCCATACGAGAAAAAGGGGGGAGACGATGTCAGAGTTCTGGACCGAGTGGCGTTAAATTTGGAAGCCTTTTAGGAAGATTTGTCAAATCTATGCCATCAATCTTTCTGCCATTCGTCCTGCGCCTCCAATTTGGTAGTGGATTTGTCCCTTCAAATGTTGAAATTCAAATTATCACAGTTGTGTCTAATAGAAATAAAAAAATTCGTGTCGGAGATACTCGTCAAATAAGACTAGAAATGGATATTTATGACGAGAAAACAGTGGTCGAGCTTTCACGAAGCGGGAATGTTTTGGTTTCTTGTTCCCTCTTGATTCAATTAGCCAGGCTAAACACTCAACTTACAAAAATGCAGAGAAAAGGATGCTATCTTGTCTCAATCTTTTTTAAAATCCCCGGCATTTATCTGGCATCTAGCCTGTTTTTATCTTCTTATTCAATTAAAGAATTTGACGACGCTTTCTAGAGTTTTGTTGGGAAGTTTTAGCTGGATTAATGGCATTTTAATTACAAGGAGTATTACAGATGTAAAATACATCTTCTGTCAGTTAGACTAATGGCATTTTAATTAGGAAAAAGAAAGGTCGATAAACAAAATATTGGTAACTGGTGAGAATGAAGTTGGTAACTTAGAACAGTGGGTGATGAATGCAAATGAGAGTTGGTAATTTATGAGAATGAGGGGCGATTTTCGAACTGACCAACTAACTGATTATTGATAAATTCAAAATAGGTATTTTCAACTTATCGAGAAATTACCGGACGAACAGTTAGCCGGTCAAATTCTACTTACCAACAATATTTGTAATAAACCAATACGGAAAATGGTTCCGTTTTAAACAGTAGAATTTTGCTGCAATGTAGAAGTTCAGGTGCATATCCAGGAACAGGTGACAGAAAAGCCAACAATTTTGCATTCTGCTATGTAATGACGGTGAACTCAGCCCTAAGTCGTGGAATGTCCAACCAGTCTCATTGCTTCCACCAGTGTGCCCTTAAATCTATCCAAGTTGATCGTCACATTCTGACCATCAACGTACACAGCCCTAACTGCTGGGTACCCCTTGGCAAAGACCGATAAAGGGTCAATGATCACCGGATGATCGAGCCCGTATTCTTCAGCGAGAGAGCTCTCCTGGGGCTCTATCTTATACTCCAGATATTGCAGATCCATTGCGGCAGCCGGAATTTCGAAGTAGTTGGTTGAAGCCCACTCTAGTCCTAGTAGAACCACCTGAACTACCACTGCGCCATCCGGCAAAAAGATCTCGTTGGCAAGACCGGCACCATGGACTCCAATGAGAACGCTGCACGAACCAACCATCTTCGCAAACTGATCTAGATTCGATATCGTACTAGGCCCTGCCATCACTACTTGGAAGCCCGACTCCTGCGCCAGTTCCATGATGGCGTCCTCATTCAGGAATTTTCTCGAGTTGCTCCTGGAAATGAGGATCAGGACCGGCTTTCGTAGCTTTCCGATCTCGTGCACGTTCTTGGTCTTCAAATTGTAGGATTCTCTGAGGAATTGCCTGAATTCACGCATGGAGTGTCCTCCGGGGACGTCGCTGGTGTTCAGGGCTAAATTGCCGTGGTACCTAAGTCCCACAACTGCCCCTGGAAAGCAGTGAACGCTCCCATCGGCTAAATTGAGAGCCTCGTAATCAGACAAGCGGTTCAAAATACTTGAATATTTCCGAATCCACCTTTGGTTGTAATCGGTGGCGACAAACTTCAGCTGCGAGTAGAAGTGCTGGCAGGTGAGGAACAAGGGAATGATGATTTCGCTGAACTCGTGGAAGGTGTTTCCGGTGATGCCCGTTGAGAAGATCACTGCTGGGGTGCTGTGCATGAAATTGCAGGCCGGTAAATTAGCTGCGTCCCTGTGAAGTATCTGGACCTGAGTGACTAGTTTCATTGCCCCCCTGTCTTCTCTTCTCGCATAGGGTCGAACCAAGCGCCTGAACTGAGATCCATCCGACCGTACGTGAACAGTCAAACCGCCATTGGAGATCCTAACGGGTTTAGCTGAGAGACACATTTCGGTGTGTAGGTCAAAGTGGCATGTGAACCCTTCAACCTGAAGTTGGTTTCTCTCTTCCCCTGCATAAGGGTATGAGCTCAACTTACTGTACGCCAAACAAGGACAAATTGAAAAGCAAGCAGAGGTCGAATATGCTGTCTTTTTGCTTCTGAAAATGCTCTTTCACTCAATTAAGTTTGAGTGTGCACGATTCTTGTAGAAATAATGAGGGAAACTTATGTTAACGTGTTGGCTACATTTGAAGTAAGCAAAGAAATGCAGAAGCCGAAAAGGTAACCTCTTACTAGTCTTCTTAGCAGATCCTTGAGAGCGTCTCTCTCTCCGGTGACCTTGCCTAGCTCTCCGGCATCACCATTGCCCCTCCAATTTGGAATCTGATTCCTCCCTAACATTTGTACTCTGGGTTAGGAGTTACCTCAACATGACATACGACGGGAAAAGAGAAGTGAGGTCGAACTGGGAACTGTAGTTACATGATAGAAATGGCTCGTCCTTCAATACGAGAAGGGCAATACAGAGTGAAACCGCGATGAGCAAACAACCCGTCGACGCTGCTCCAAGCACTGGGCGCTTCGACTCCTTCCCCATACTCTGTCGAGCTGAAGCATATGGCCGAGTCTGCAAATTTTAATAGACTAAAACCCTGAATTGAGGAATTCATTGTAGTTGAGGGGTCTCATTCTTTCTTAAAGATTCTTGCATACATCTGCCTCCGCCACAAGGGCAGTTCGATCTAATCGGCAAATTCAATTTTGTAATACTTCCTGGAGATGATAGAGATCCGTTAGCTGAAGTATCGTATTTTATTCATCAAGTCTCCCGAGGAGAATAGTAGTGATTAATTTAATGCTTTGTATAATGGATAGCCCGATCACTCTGATTCTTTGCTCAGCGCAATTTTAGCTGAACAGTCTTAAAAATCTTAATTTACGGTGCCGAGCAAGCTCTTGTTTGACTTTTCTGTGCTCAATCAGTGGACTTTCCCCACTCTACATTTAAGTGTCTACTCCATCTCGTAGAAGAGGCTCGAGTCATATGCAACCAAAACCTCGTGACTTTTTATACAACCTGTCAAATCACTAATTTACAGAGAAGAACCTGTAAAACTATTTTGATACATGTGTCAAATTCGAATTTAGCTCTAGATGTTTGGTGCTTCGTCCCGTGTTAAGAAACAGATCATATCTTGAAGATAATTAGCCACCTCTTCTCCATAAGTATCATCTTCGCCAGGTCCTGTGGGATCTGGAGTGATCTTGCATCGGATGATCCTAGTAAAGTGAAATTATGCTCCAGACGTTGGCTCTCACAACGACATCTAGATGACAACAAAACATGACACGCCCTGTTTGTTAATAGAGCTGTACTGATAGATTAAACCAAGAAGAGAAGGATCGCGTGGAACCTGCAAATTATGCGCATTCGTATTGTCTATGGAGCCGGGGTGAATCCAGAAAATCTCCCAGATAACTACGTTGCCTTCTGTTATCATTCTACAAACGTCTTCTTCTGCTCAGTTTAGTCAATCTTCACATGTCGCTTCACAATGTCCCCTTTTCAAAGATTATCTACAATATCGTATTTCAAAATAATGTAGTATTTATATGTTGCATTCTATAGTGTGACGTGCAGAGCTGGTTTTGTTTCTCACATGAAATGGCGTTGTTTGACATAATATAAAAAATCTGCAAAACGTACTAATATATTTTATACTGACATGCCTCAAATTTGGGTGGTTACCTCTCTTATTTTGGATCCAACTCTTGCTATGTCTGCTTTGTGAAGATCCTCTTCGTGAGTTACAAGCCAACTAAATCTTGTGCACAAGAATACTGTAATTCTTTTGTGAGATTATTTCATGAGTAATTATGAGGGTACTGTTAATGTGACTTGAGTGTGATTGTAATCTCTGTTTTATAGCTTGATCTCATCTCATGTGCTATTCTGTTTGGGGAACCAATCAAACCACATAAACTTGTTTGAAGATAAACTTGGATAAACAAATTTTTGATTTAAACCACATAAGATGGAATCCTTCGATTCAGAGACTGTCATTTAATTCCATCAAGTTCGATTGTAGAGATTTTGAGGCACACTTCGTTAGCATGTTGACTTCATATTGAGGTGAGCATAGAAATGCAGAAGCCGAAGCCGAAAATGTACCTCTTACTAGTCTTCTGAGAAGATTCTTGAGAGCATCTCCCTCTTCATTGACTTCATCTACCTCTCTCGCATCATTATTGCCCCTCCGATTTGGAATCTGAATCCTCCCTGAAATTTACAGTCCTGGTTAGGAGTCCTCTTTCAATGGTCAACTGCGCAACTTGATATACTACTGCAAAAATAGAGTATAAGTGAAATCAAGCTGAGAACCGAGATTACATGAAAGGAAACGACAAGTCCTTTGACATGAGAAGACCGGCACAGATCGAAACTGCAATAAGCAAACAAACGATTGATGCTGCTCCGAGCACCGGGCGCTTCAACTCCTTCCCCATAATCCGTCAAACTAAAACACACAGCCAAGTCTGCAAAGTTTTACAGATAAAACCCTGAAATGAACAATGCATTGGGGGTCAAGGGGTCTCATATTTTCTTAAAGATTCTTGCATGTCTTCCTGTGCAGCCAGAGAGTCCTGTAAGACTTCCTAGGGATACGACAGAGAAACGTTAATTGAGAGAAACGTTAGTTGGAGTATCGTATTTTATACATCGAGCAAGTCTCACGAGCAGAAAAGAGGGGATCAATTTAAGGTGGTTAGCCTGGTTATTTTTAACAATTTTAATTAAACGGTGCCGAGCAAGTTTTTGTTTGCTTTCACGTGCTCAATCAGTGGAATTTCTACCGAGCTACGTTTAAGTCTGCTACTGTTTCTCTATATCGTAGATGAGGCTTGAGTAGATATGCATTAACACCAAATCGTCATGACCTTTTTTTAACTGGTCAAATCATTATTTTAGCTAGAAAACTTAGTAATTCATACAATCTATGAGTTTGAACGTACTACATTGTGTCGTGTTTGAATTTGCTCTAGATGTTTTGTGTTTTGTCCCATGTGTCATGGAACACGTCGTTTTCAAATATTGTCGACCATAGATGATTGGACGCCTCTTTTCTCCATCTTTTTCGTCTTAACCTCATCATATGGGGTCTGGAACAACTATGAATCCGAATTTGTGAAGTGAAACTATGCTGCAAACATTTCGCTCTTGCAACGAGATCTAGATGGCAACGAAAGGTGACATTGGCTCTCTTTGTTTATGGCTATAACAATTAAAAAGGAGAGTTCGTCAAGAAAGATTAGACCTTGGAGAACGTGAACAAAAAACGAAGTACCAAAAGAAAACAACGGAAACCAGATCCACGATCATAGTAACTTTGGGCCAAGTGGAAAAGTTTTTGGTTATTTCGAAAGTATAAAAAAAAAAAAAAAATGATTGCTGTTGTACTGGCAGATTAAACCAATATGAAGAGTTTGAAGAAAATTCAAAAATTTATGAAAAAAAAAAAAAAAAAAAAAAAGGGGAGGTCCCAAGGAAAAACCACACAAATCCAACAATGTTTCCCTCCTACTCCACAATGACAATTAAAAATGTGTTTTATAACCATTCTATTCGTAGGTACAATTATGCTCAGAAATTGTTCTTTCAAATTCTGTTCCTTGAACAGATTTATGAACATCCAAAAAAGTGTTTGACAATTGCACAATCTATTTTCGAAAGAAAAAGAAAATGACCTAATTTTAAAATTATTCATGAGAATAAAGAATTAACTTTTTTCTACTTAATTATGCTCTGAATCTATTCACTAACCACTGATCTATTCACGAGAATAGAAATATTAGCTAATACTAACAAATGAATTTCTGTTCTTTTCTTGTTCTAAGGAACAAAAGAATAAAAATAATCAAGAATGGACAAGCTACCAAACAGCGCTTACTTCAATTTGAAGTTATGGAGTGTCCAATTAGTCTCATTGCTTCCGCAAGTGTCTCATGGAATCCACCTTCATATCCTGACGATCCACATACACTGCCCTGACCGTCTTGAATCCTCCCTTCACATAGATCAACCCAGGATTTTGCGATCACCTGGTGTTTGAAGCTGTAAATTTCCTACACAGAGCTTCCCTTTGGCTTTACCTTGTACTCCAGATATTGCGTATCCATGGCGGTCATGGGGACTCCGTAATGGATAGCTGATGCCTAGTCCTGTCCCAGCCGCACCACCTGCAACCACTACCGCACCGTCTGGCAAAAAAAGATCTCTTTCGTGAGCCCTGCCCTGTCGGCTTCTACCTTGACGCTGCAGTTAGTGTACAAAGTAGTCAGGACTCAGGACATTGCGCGATACAATGTTGGACCTCGAACAAGATTTTCCTTGACGTCCATCAGGGCGACTCGAACTCAAGACTGGGCTCCACCACTTTCTATCTCCTGCAGACTTTTCGTTCTCGGGGTAGGTTTCTCTGAGAAACTGCTTGAGTTCGCGCATTGTGTGTCCTTTGGGGACATCGATGGAATTTATACTAGACTGCTGGGGTTCCTAAGTCCCAAAGCTGCTCCAAAAAAGCAGAGAACGCTTTTATCGGCTAAAGAGCCTCATAGACGGACATGCGGTTCAAAATCCTCCTCTATTTGGTGATCTACCGTCAGTTGTAATTGGTGTCGATGAATTTGAGCTGTGACCAAAAGTGTCGGCATGTCGAGCAGGAAGTGCGTGATGATTTCACTGAACTCATGGAATATGTTTCCTATGAATCCCGATGAGATCACGGTTGGGACATCGCAGGTGATATTGCAGGCCAAGAAATCACCAGTGTTCCCATGAAGTATCTGCACTGGAGTGACCTGTTGCCTGGCGAATTTTTCTTCTCCTGTAGGATGTTGAACTAAGCCCATTAATGGAGTTTCCATTGGACAGTAAGTGAATGGTCAAGCTGAGACCGGAGATCCTAAACGGTTTTAGTTGAGAGACACATCTCGGTGTGTACTGTGTAGGTCAAAGTGGCGTGTGAACCCTTTAGTCTCAAGCTGGTTTTTCTCTTCTCCTGCATACACAAAGGAACTTCATTTTAGAAGAGAGGAAAAAGAGAAGGCAGATTCTGTCTTCTTTTGTTACTTTTTTGTTTAGTCCATTAATTCAGCTTCATTTGAAGAAAACAAAGAAATTTAGAAGCTCGAAATGCAACCACCTGCAGGTGTACAAATTGAAACGGATCTCGAGGATATGAATGTTACTTAAATTTCTCAAGGAAATTTCATTTGGAGATCTCGAAAGGACAAGGAAATGCGATTAAGCATGACTAATTTCGTAACGCAGGAAGCGAACGAGATAAACGCTGCTTACCATGTCCGCTCCCAAATTTCCTGGCTTTTTGACTTGCATAAAGCAATGCTATACGCTGGAGCATTGTACTGCGAGAGGGAAATTAATTCCAACTCGAGGTACGAAGTGAAATTACACGGAGGCAGATCAAACCATTTCTGGCGTGGGCAGCCTGGAGTAGTTAAAGGTTTCATCTCTCATAGTACGTGGAATCAATACGAGTTGGAGTGATATCAGGGCAGATATTTCAGACTCTAAAGCACTTGCTTCGTTTGGTGTCTTGCAGAGGAACGTACGCGGTTTGTCTGAAAATTCCCTGACAGGAGGCCGCAGCTTGAAAATTGGCGTTAAATCTTGCTAGTCTTGCTGGAAGGTTCTTTCAATCTATGCCGACAGCCTTTCTGCCATTCGTTCTGCGCCTCCAAGTCGGTACTTCGTTTGCCCCTTCAAATATTCAGATTTCTATTATCCATCTCATGTCTAATAGAAATATAAAATTCATCTTGGAGATATTCATCAAATATGACTAGAAATGGACTTAGCATCCTTCAATGTCGCAAAGGGAATGTACATTGCAACTCGGAGAAAACAATGGTTGAGCTTTCACTGAGTGTAAACATTTCGAGTCCTGTTACCTGTTGATTCAAATAGCCACATGAGAAGAACGTTATCCATCTCACTCTTTTTCAAAGTCTCTGGCATTTATCTGGCATTTTAGTATATTTTCTCTTCTTTTCAATCAAAGACTTTGGGATTCGCCACAGTGATCACTCTTCCAACATGAAATGAGAAGGTGAGGGGTTCAAATCCCCACATTCTCGGGGGATAAATTTTAGGGTGGGTTTTTACTCCCACGCCACTTCTGAGAGTGGGGCAAAAGTCGAGAGAGTGAGTGTACAGTAAGTATATAGTAGGTTTGACAAAAAAAGAAGGCACTGGCTAGGATTAAGAAACTGTAGCTGGACTTATGACATTTCACTCACGAGGAATACTGCAGTTGTGAAATACATCTCCTGTTAGCTTAGACTAATGGCATTTTGATTGGGAAAAAAGGTAATTACATCAAATCTCGTGTAAGAGTTTGTAACTTTGAAAAGTGGATAAAACATCCTTATTTCTTAAAATAATAGTTGAGTTTGAACCAATCAATTAAGGGTGCGAATGATAACTATTCTATTTTAAGAATAGATTTTTGGCCAAACATAATTTTTTTTATTTTATTCCCTGAACGAATTTCTGAGCGGAGAAATGCATTTGATAACGACGTAAAATTTCTATTTCTTGAACATAAATTCATTTAATAATTGCAGAAAATTTCTAATTCTAAAAATAGAAATTTATTTGATAACGACACCAAATTTTTATATCTAAAATTTGTAATAGAGTATATTCGATGCTAAAAACAATGTGAAAACTCCCTCATTGCATCAAATCTATAGAAATTATGTGAAAAAAATGTCTAATAAAAAAACCACTTACTGTTAAATTGCACTATCAAACGGATTTATTTACCAGGAAAAAAAAAAGAAATATAGAGAAATAAAATTGTCATCATACGCGCCCTAAATATTGATTATTGAAAATAAATAAATCTGACTTACTACCAATTACATTTTGCATAATACAAAACTTATTCACAGTTTATAAATATGAGAAGTTATCAAAATTTGCAGCATACAAAGCAATAGAATTTTTCTTCAAGCCAAAGTTGTGGTGTATGTCCAGAAACAGATGACAGAAAAGCCAACAGTGCTGCCTTCTGTTGCGTAATGACAATGAACTCAGCCCTAAGTCATGGAATGTCTAACAAGTCTCATTGCTTCCTGCAGCGTGTCCTTAAATCTGTTCAGGTTGATCTTCACATTTTGGCCATCGAAATACACAACCTTCGCTGCTTGGTACCCCCGCTTTGCAAAGACCGATGCAGGGTCCACAATCACTGGATCATCCAGCCTGTATACTTCGGACAGGGAGCTCTCCTTGGGCTCTATCTTATATTCTAGATACTGCAGATCCATTGCGGTCGCTGGAATATTGAAATAGTTTGTTGAAGCCCAGTCCATTCCTAGCGGCACCACCTGAAATACCACTGCGCCGTCCGGCAAAAAGATCTCATTAGTGAGACCCGCACCGTGGACTCCAGCCAAAACGTTGCACGAACTGAGCATCTTCGCCGACAGCTCTAGATTCGACATCATATCAGTCCCTGCCCTCACCACTTGAAAGCCCAACTCTTGTGCCAGTTCCACGACAGCGTCCTCGTTCAGGAATTTTCTCGTGTGGTTCCTGGAAACAAGGATCAGGATCGGCTTCTGTAGCTTTTCAATCTCGTGCACGTTCTTTATCTTCACATCGTAAGATTCTCTGAGGAATTGCCTGAATTCACGGATAGAGTATCCTGCGGGGACGTCGCTGGTGTTGAGGGCTAGATTGTCGTGGTACCTGAGTCCCACAACTGCCCCTGGAAAGCAGTGAACACTCCCATCGTCTAAATTGAGAGCCTCGTAATCGGACAAGCGGTTCAAAATCCTGGAGTATTTCTGAATCCATGAGGCATTGCGATCGGTGGTGACGAACTTCAGCTGCGATCGCAAGTGCCGGCATGTGAGGAACAAGGGGATGATGATTTCGCTGAACTCGTGGAAGACGTTTCCTGTAACGGCTGTCGAGAAGATCACTGCAGGGATGCTGTGCCTGAAATTGCAGGGCGGTAAATTAGCCACGTCCCCGTGAAGTATCTCCACCCGAGTGACTGGTTCCATCATACGTTCGTCATCTCTCCTCGCGTAGGGTCGAACTGAGCGCTCAGGCTGAGATCCATGGGACGGTACGTGAACAGTCAAGCCGCCATTGGAGATCCTCACGGGTTTTGCCGAGAGACACATTTCGGTGTGGAGGTCGAAGTGGCATGTGAACTCTCCAACCTCAAGCTGGTTTCTCTCTTCTCCTGCACAAAGATGTCACCTCAATTTACCGTAAGCGAAACAAGAACAAATAGACGAGCAGGCAGAGGTCAAAGATGGATTCATTCGATTAGAAAACCGTCCTTCAATTCCATCAAGTTTGATAGTAGTAACATTGCAACAGACTTATGTTAGGGCCTGTATGGTAATAAGCCAAACAGTACTCAATTCAATTCTTCTGTTCTACATAACAAAAGAAGAGCAGAAATCCGTCGGTTTGACAGCATTTTTATTCCTGAAAATAGATTTGAAAGGGAATCAAAAAAATAAAAAATAAAAAAAAAATTTGCTTCTTTACTCTTAGGAACAACTCTAGAATCAATCCCAAACTGTTTTTTTTCTCTCTTTTCTTTTCTTTCTTTTTCCTTCTCTTCTTCTTCCTTTAGCCGGTGGCCAACCATGGCAACCAGCCAGATGAGGTCTGGCGATCAGCTAAAGGAAAAAGAAGAAAAAGAGGAGAAGGAAAAGGAAAAGAAAAAAATAAAAAATAATTTAAATTAAAATAAATTTATAAGTCAGTATCAAAAGCATTTTTATTTTAGAAATAGAAAGTTTGTGCAGTTATTAAACGCTCTCAAATCATCTAAGAAACAAAATAAAAAAGAATTAATGTTGACTTCATTTTGAGATGAGCATAGAAATGCATCAGCCGAAAATCCAACCTGATACTAGTCTTCCGAGTAGATCCTTGAGAGCGTCTCTCTTGACTTCATCTTCATCTGTGGAATCATTATTGCCCCTCCAATTCGCAATCTGAATCCTCCCTGAAATTTACAATCCTGGTCAGGAGTCATCTTTCAATGATCGATTGCGCAACATGATATGCGACAGTGAAAAGAGAGTATAAGTGAAGTCAAACTGAGATCTGAGATTTACATGAAAGAAATGGCGAGTCCTTCGACACGAGAAGGCCGATACAGAGCGAAACCGCAATAAGCAAACAGGCCACCGATGCTGCTCCGAGCACTGGGCGCTTCGACTGCTTCCCCATAATCCGTCAAACTAAAACACTGAGCCAAGTCCGCGGATATTTATTGATGAAACCCTGAAATGAGCGATTCATTGGGGATCGAGGTGTCTCATTTTTCTTAAAGTTCTTGCACGTCTTCCTGTGCAAACGGGCAGTCTTGTAAGACTTCCTGGGGACACGACAGAGAAATTTTAGTTGGAGCATCGTATTTTATTCGTAGAGCAAATCCCAAAAGCAGAAATGAGGAGATTAATTTAAGGTGGCTGGCCTGATTATTTTTAATAAACGTGCCAAGCAAGCTTTTGTCCGCTTTCATGTGCTCAATTAGCTGGACTTTTCCCTCGAGATAAGTCTGCTACTGTATCTCTATCCCGAGGAAGAGGCACGAGTAAATATGTATTAGCACCAAATCGTCATGACCTTTTATTCAACCAGTCAAATCATTATCTTACGTAGAAAACTTATTAATTCATATCGATCTACCGCGAGTTCGAACTTACTACATCATGTCGTGTTTGAATTCGCTCGAGACATTCCATGTTTGTCCCGTGCATCATGGAATGGAGCGGATCACTTTCAAATATTGTTGACGTTAGATGGTTCATTGGCCCTAGATGGTTCATCCCCTCTTCTTCATCTTTTTTGTCTTAACCGCATCATAATCGAGACATTGGCTCTGTTTGTTTATAGCTATGACAATTAAAAAGGAGAGTTTGTTATGAAAGATTAGGCCCTGGAGAACGTAAGAAAATATAAAGTACCAAAAGAAAACAACGGGGACCAGATCCACGTTCATAATAACTTTGGGCCAGAAAGACAATTCATAGTTATTTCGAAAGTAAAGACAGGGATTGCTGCTGTACTGATAGATTAAACCAATATGAGAAGTGCGGAAAAAAATTGAAAAGTTTATTGGAAAAAACAAAGAGAAGATCCCAAGAAAAACCACAGAAATCCAACAATGTTGCCCTTCTGCTCTGCAAAGACAATTAATATAACCTAAAGTTACGGAGCGTTCAAATTGCTTCCATAAGCGTCTCATTGAATCTAGCCAAGTTGATCTTCACGTCCACATACACTGCCCTGACCGCATTGTGTTCTCCCTTCCTGTAGATCGACCCGGGATCGGTGATCACCAGGTGTTTGAGACTGTATATTTCCGACAGAGAGCTCTCCCTGGCTCTATCTCGTACTCCAGATATTGAATATCCTCGGTGGTCTGGGGGACTCCATAATAGGTGGCCAATGCCCAGTCCTATACCAGCAGCACCACCTGCACCACCACCGCGTCGTCTGGCAAGATCTCATTTGGGAGCCCTGCCCCATGAACTCCTACCCTTACACTGCATGAACTTACCATCTTGGTGAACTGGTTAAGATCCGACATTGTATCAGGCAATGTCCTTACCACTTTAAATCCCAACTTTCATGCCAATTCCGCAACAGAATCTTCATTTTTCCTCCTTGTGCATCGTGCAACAAGAATCAGAACTGGGGTTCGCCCCTTTTCTATCTCCTGCAGACTTTTTTATTTCAGGCCGTACGTTTCTCCGTGAACCTGCCTGAATTCGTGCATAGTGTGTCCTTCGGGGACATCGCTGGAATTTATTGGTAGATCACTGTGATACCGAAGTCCCACAACTGCTGTAGGAAAGTAGCGAACGCATCCATCCACTAATCGAGAGCCTTATAGCTGGACAAGTGGTTCAAAAGTCTCCTGTATTTTTTAAGCCACCATTAATCGTAGTCGGTGATGATGAATTTGAGTTGCGACCGGAAGTGTCAGCATGTGAGGAGCAAAGGGATGATGATTTCACTGAACTCATGGAATGCGTTTCCTATGAATCCTTATAGGAAGATCACAGTTAGGACACCGTGGGTGATGTTGCAGGTCGATGGATCATTAGTATTCCCAGAAATTAGCTGCACTGGAGTGACCTGTTTCATGACAAATTCAGCTTCTCAAGCGTAACTAGTTTACTCTCATCGAGATAGAAAGGAGCACAAAACTATGTTTGGTCAGCTCAGATTGTGATCAGAAGAGCACATATAGGAAATAACGAACGCATATCGCTACCAAATTTACATGTGACGGGCCATCTCCTGGGATTTTGCACATTAAAAACACCCTAAACAATCACTATAATTAGATCTTTTCAGTTAAGGAAGAGATTCCCATTCACCCATTCCTGTTCATCCGAGCAAATGTTAGCAACTGCTGTCAAAATTTAGAGCGTTTGTTTAAGTACACCATCAACTTCCAACAGAAGTTTGTCCTGTATCAAGCCAATTCTTCAGCCGGAGCTCATTAGATATGCAACAATGCATCCTAACATGGCACCTGCAACAACCTGTTGACAAACAAAGCAAAAGAAATAACTTATCTCGTGTTCAAGACCAGGCTTTTACTTTTTGCCACGAATAAGATACCAACCTCCTCAATTGTAGAGTGATTTGGTGGACGGATGGTTTCTAATGAATACAATAGCAGTTGAGCACAGCAAACGATCAACTCAGACTGAAAAACAAGAGACGACTCCTAGTACAAACAATAAGCATCTGCCACAGCCACGATGTTGTTGATGAAATATATCGTTTTAGGAGGAAATGTACTCGATTGAAACATCAAACTTCTGACATGATGACACATATAAAGCCTCATATAACAAATCTACGTCCTAAAAAGCCCTTTGTCCTATCTAAAAAGCATAGCTTCATTAATAGTTATGAAATTTTATATGTAACCTTACACCTCTAGAACCACATTTTAACTCTTCTCATAAGTCATAGTGTCTTCTGCTGTAAGGCTGCTGGCAAGCAGTTTGGTACAGCATTTTATATTAATTTATTTGAAGAGTAACAGGAACACATCTTACGTGTATAGTTAACAAAATTATTTGCCACAATACCATCCTCTAAGTAGACCCTATTATGAAGCACGTTGTCCCCAGATTTCTCCATAGAATATTACAGGAACAGTCCTAGAACTAAAAGAAATTTCATTCACAATGAGGCATAACTAGACAAGTTCAAGTCAGATAGAATTGTCCCCTTAAAGTTCTGTTAAGTTACTTTAATTGAGTTTCCTTTATTATCAGAGTTTTATTTCCTTTTTTTACTTACATAAGGGTATTATTGTCATATACATTTTATATTCAATATAAATACAATGGGTGTAGAGTTTATGTTACTACAGAAATCTACAGCCCCTTTCTTGCTTTCTTTTACGTTCTCCTTCTCTTCTTCTCTATTCCTTCTCTCTTTTTATTTCTCTCTTACTATTCGCTGCGGGTTCTCTAATTAGCTTTGTGACATGGTATCAGAGTAGATCTAACTATTTGATTACTCGATCATATTGTTGGTTTGAGAGTCCCCTAGTAACCCTACTTCTTCTCTGGTGTGTAGCCACTTAAAGCTGCAATTTTTATCTTTTTTCTCTTCAAGTCTCGATACATATGAGATCAGAAGATATCAAATTCATCAAGTTCGGTTTATGAATATGGATTACAACACTTGTTGATCAGCGGATTCAAGAATTAGAGTAATTAATTGATTATGGTTGACTAGTCTTACTGGTTTTCCATCAAACATATAATTATTTGAATTAAGATTTCTGGTCAGATATTTTTTTCTATACAGCAGTCTCTATTTATGAGTTTTCAGCATCCCTTTGGTTAATTGATGGAGCCAATTACATATGATTATACATTAGTGTTGCTGTTTTGTTACTTGCACTTTAGCCTTCTTGATTAGTAGTAGATATACTTATATTGAGATTATCATCATGAGTGATATTAAGGCTCCTACAAATAGTGTCAACGTTCAAATCACCACTATTAAATTAAATGGATCCTCCAATTACTTGTTATGGGTCCAAGCTGTGAAGGTCTATATTAGTGTCAAAGGGAAACTTCATTATCTTACCACAGACCCCCTGCTGAAAATTCTAGAGACTATAGTGATTGGATGAGAGAGAATGATACACTTCTGGTGTGGTTATGGAATAGCATGGAACCATCCATTGCTGCTAATGTCATGTTCCACACAACTGCTAAGGGAGTGTGGGATGATCTTATGGAGAGTTACTCACAAGACAAAAATATGTCTAGAGTTTATGAACTATATAAGAAGATCTTTAATTTTAAATAGGGAGATAAGCCTCTTGGAGAATATTATAGTACTTTGAAAGGTATGTGGGAAGAACTCAATCTTTATTAGTCCATCACTATTGATCTTGAGAGACTAAAGACACAACGAGCTGAATTTCAAGTGGCCAAATTTTTATCTGGCTTGAATGCTGACTTACAACCTGTGAAGAGTCAACTTCTTGCTGGAGAGAGAGTTCCTTCTATGAATGAAGCATTTTGTCAAATTCAGCGCATTGTCCCTTCGTCTTCTACGTCATCTAAAGACAATTCAGCATTTGTGACTAGTAGTGGTGGTCATGGTCGTGGTGGATTTTCCAATAGAGGTCGTGGTTTCAAGGGAGGTCGTAGTCGTGGTGGTGGACGTAGTGGACAAATTTCTGATTGAGATAGCTGTCGGCGTATACACCGTGGCAAATTCGGTCATATTGTTGACACTTGTTGGGCCAAGCATGACAAGCCTAAGTGGGCTCAACGATCAGTTACTGCAAATACTGCTATGTCTAAAGGGAGTGCTCGAAATGTGTCTTACAGTGCCATGAACCCATCTATCCCACCTGGGGGTAGTTCTTCTGAGTCTACGGCTCGAGATGATATGGTTGCACAACTTATCAAACGTGTCCAACAACTAGAGGCTTCCAATTTCTCATCCACTACCACTCTTGCACGTACAGATAACATGGCCTCTTTCTCTACTTTGTCTCCTAGCACCTCTTGGGTCATTGACTCGGGAGCTTCTAGTCATATGACGGGTAAGCAAGAACTATTTTCTTCCCACACTAACTCTAGTCCTTCATCCGACATTATTTTAGCTAATGGTTCATTGACTCAAGTGGTTGGATCAGGGACTGTTTCACTTACATCTTCCTTATATTTGTCCTATGTTCTACATGTTCCCCAACTTCCTTTAAATTTGTTATCTGTTAGTCAGTTAACTAAAGCTCTTAGTTGTTTAGTTACATTGTATCCATCTTATTGCGTTTTTTAGGACCTTCAGACAAAGAAGATGATTGGTGGAGAGCATGAATGTATGGACTCTACTATCTCAATGGTGTCTCTACTGCTGATGCCAATGGTCTAGCTGCTAGTTCTATTACCCCTTATTATGGCATTCTCGTTTAGGGCATTTATCTTTATTTAAATTACAACAAGTAATTCCGAGTGTAAATCAATTTCTACTCTTGAGTGTGAGGCTTGTGAACTTGGGAAACATCATCGTAGTTCATTTCCTAGTCGTAATGATTCTCGTGCATCTACTTTACTTGAACTTGTTCATTCGAACATCGGGGACCTTCCGGTATTGCTAGTAGAAATGGTTTTAAGTATTTTGTTACTTTTGTGGATGATTATTCTTGTTTAACATGGCTCTATATGCTTCATGACCGCTCTGAATTTTTACATGTTTTTCAATTATTTCATCGTGAGGTTACTAATCAGTTTAATACATCTCTTAAAATTTTGCGAACAAATAATGCTCTAGAATATACACAGAAATCAATTTCTTTGTTTTGTTTTAATCTTGGCATTATACATCAAACAAGTTGTACTTATACCCCTCAACAGAATGGTGTGGCCGAGAGAAAATACCGTCACCTTCTAGAAGTTGCTCGTTCACTCTTATTTCATATGAATGTGCCAAAATCATTTTGGAGTGATGCTATCCTTACCGCATGTTACCTCATAAATTGAATGCCTTCCACTGTCCTCAATCATCAGTCACCAATCAATGTTGTATTTCCTGACAAGCCGTTATTCTCTCTTACCCCGCGCATCTTTGGTTGTGCCTGTTTTGTTCATAACTTACGTTCCGGTTCTGATAAACTATCTCCTCATGCTACTAAATGTATTTTTCTTGGGTATTCACGTACACATAAGGGATATTGGTGTTATGATCCTACAACTTATACCCAATATGCTAATGTTACTTTTTTCAAGGACACACCATACTATTCTACTAAGGGTAAAGAGTTTTCAAATGACATTATAGCTTATCTTCCTATCCCACAACAAATCCCTCTAGATTCTATTAGTCCATCTCTAGTATCTCCTCCCTTACAGGTGTATCAGTGGCGAAAGCAGTCTATGGCACCACCAGTCTCCAACTCTTCAATGCCCTCCAATCAATCTTCCTCCTTGTCTCCTGGTCCAGACAATCTTCTGATTGCCCTTCGCAAAGGTACTCGGTCTTGCACACAAAAATCCTCTTTGGCTTACCCTATTGAGCGTTATGTGTCTCTTTCACATCTTTCTTCTCCATTACATGACTTTGCTCTATCATCACAAACTCACACGATTCCTACTTCTACCACTGAGGCTTTGTCTCGCCTTGAGTGGAAGAAAGCTATGGATGTGGAAATGGAAGCTCTAGTGTCTCACCAAACGTGGTCATTGGTTGATCTTCCCCTTGGGAAAGATGTGGTAAAATGTCGTTGGGTGTACACTATCAAGTACAATCCAGATGGCTCAATCAAGCGTCTTAAAGCTTGACTCGTTGCTAAAGGTTTTACTCAATCTTATGGAGTGGATTATTTTAAGACTTTTTCCCCTGTGGCACATCTCAATTTTGTTCGTGTTATTATTTCTCTTGCTGTGAATTTCGATTGGCCATTATATCAATTGGATGTCAAGAATGCTTTTCTTTATGGTGATTTGTCTGAAGAAGTATATATGGAGCAACCTCCTGGGTATGTTGCTCAGGGGGAGAATTGTAGTAAAGTATGTCGGCTACATAAGGCTATTTATAGGTTGAAACAGTCTCCAAGAGTATGGTTTAAAAAATTTAGTTCGGTGATTTCTAGATATGGTTTCCACCAATATTATTCTGATCATTCTGTTTTTGTTCGCAAGAAATAATCGGGGGTGGTCATTCTTGTGGTATATGTGGATGATATAATTGTCTCCGGTAGTGATATGATCGGCATTTATGAGATTAAGTCCTTTCTTCAGCATCAATTTCAGATTAAGACTTGGGAACTCTTAGGTATTTTATGGGCATTGAAGTTTTACAAAGTAAAAAAGGTATTTAATTTGTCTCAGCGAAAGTATGTTCTTGATCTTTTGTCTAAGATAGGTACACTAGCTTCCAAGCCAGTTGATACTCCTATGGATCAAAATCAAAAGTTTGGAGTTGATGATGGCAAAGAAATTGAAGACAAGCATCAATATCGGCGTCTAGTTGGGAAACTAATTTATCTTACCGTTACACGTCCTGATATTTTTTTTGTTGTTGGCGTGGTGAGTCAATTTATGGAGTCATCTAAAAAAGCTCATTGGGATGCCGTATTTCGCATTCTTCGATATTTTAAAAACTCTCCTAGTAAGGGACTAATTTATAAATCTAATGGTTCTTCCACTTTGGTTGGCTATTCTGATGTTGAATGGGCTAGGTCAACATATGATCGACAGTCTACAACTGGTATTGCACTTTTATTGGTGGTAATTTGGTTACTTGGAGAAGCTAGAAACAGACTACCATTGCCAGGTCTATGGCACATACTATGGCTGAATTGTTGTGGTTGAAATCTCTTCTCCAGGAGCTTGGATTTTCTATTAATCAACCTATTGACATTATGTGTGATAATCAAGCAGCTATTTATATTGCTGGGAATCATATTTTTCAAGAGCGAACTAAGTATATAGAAGTTGACTGTCACTTTGTTCATGATGCTTTGAAGCAAAAGTTGGTTGCTACTCCTTACGTTGCCTCTAGAGATCAGTTTGCCGATATGTTTACCAAAGCATTATTTCGTCCTGCTTTTGTTGCTGGTTATTCCAAGCTAGGCATGGGTGATCTATATGCTCCAGCTTGAGGGGGAGTGTTAAGTTACTTTAATTGAGTTTCCTTTATTATCAGAGTTTTATTTCCTTTTTTTACTTACATAAGGGTATTATTGTCATATACATTTTATATTCAATATAAATACAATTGGTGTAGGGTTTCTGTTACTACATAAATCTATAGCCCCTTTCTTTCTTTCTTTTATGTTCACCTTCTCTTCTTCTCTATTCCTTCTCTCTTCTTATTTCTCTCTTACTATTCGCTTGCGGGTTCTCTAATCAACTTTGTAACAAGTTCCATATCTAAAAATTGGTAATTTTGCCGCATGCAATTTTGTCAAAGAATAGGGTCTTTAAAAAATTATGAATATGGTCTCATCATTCGCATGCAGATAAACAGTATTAAGCTCCAAATTTTAGTGCCTCGGAGTGTTCAATAATATTTACGAATGAATCAAATCATTACCAAAACAAACACAGATGGCCTCATTTTTTAAGAAAGCGCTCATTTTTTAAACAATTTCCGCATTTTTAAAGAAATCCCGTCCATCGTTAAACCATTATAAATGAACTAAATATTCATAAATAGAGATAGTGAAAATCTCTCGTAACACTATTACTTAATTTATTTTTATTTTATATTTCCTCTTTTTTATATTATTTTCATTATTATTTCTTTTTTCCCCTTTCATCATTCTTTAATAAAATTTTATCAAATAGTAAATTGTACTAACATACCAAAAATACAAAAATACCTAAAATATATAATAAATATAAATATTTAATTTATAGATTGAAAATTTAATATAAGATAGAATTAAAGTTGAATATATAAATTAAAATAGTTAATTAAAAATAAATGTTTATTTTTTATTTCTTATTTCTTAAATTAGAATCAAATATTATTTACATTGAAATATAATTTCAATTTTGTTAATTTAATAAGTTTGTTATTCAAGAAAAATAACATTCCTATTATGAATATTACAAATCATATCCACTTTTATCCCACCTCCCCATGGGATAATTTTATCCCCGACTTTATCCCGTGAGTCTCGTAAGGGTTTAATGCTGGAGACAGGGTGCTCTGGGGGTAGTTCACAAACAATTTGATTTAGCAACTGCAAGAAGAAGGACAAAGTTATGATCCAATGGCAAGGCAAGAGGGCAGATAACCGAGTTAATCTATCGCCCACACATTTATCACTGAAAAATTGCACCATAAGTCTTACTCCTTATGTACGGAATGCAATCAAGTCCCAAACTGTTCAATTGGTTTAATAAAGTCCTAAACATTTACCAAAAGGGCAACCGAGTCCTAAACCTTTGCTGAAAAGTACAATTAAGTTCTCCAACTTATTAAAGTGCAATTTAAGGATGCCATATAGGCAATCTTTAAGGAACACATAGACAATTAGATACGTTCATTATAATGACTCAACTGCTCTTTTAAAAAAATGTTGACTAAATTGAACCAAATTGAAAAGTTTAGGACTTGATTCCATTCCATACATAAGATTTGGACTTTTGGAAAACTTTTTCCCCAGAGATCACAGACGAGCATTGCATATAGCTATTAATACTACACAAGTGAAGCACCTAGAGACAGTTAACACGTGGACTTTAGTGGACTATGCTGATGGTCTTAGATCAGTGACTAAAAGACTACAATAAAGGAGAGCTTAACTCCACTTTTTCCACAGAAGATAGGCTGAGATTGGCAATGAAAGGGAGAATCCACAGAAAAAAAAAATGCCTGAGAACAAAAGAGCATACCAATACCACCCCAGATTCTATGAGAATAAGGTACTGTGAATTGGATTGCATGTACTTACTTCTGCTTGCCGACCAGCATGAAGTCTTACACCAGAAGCATCATACATAACCTGTAAATGATTGTAGTAATGGTTATATGGCTAATAAATTGGAACTCATTATGTTTCAAAAAGCTCAACTCCAAAGAAAGGTGCAACACATGCAAGAATGACAGACAAACGCCCCCACCCCTTCCAAAAAAAACTCCGAAGACCAAAAAACAGACTTCCATGCACACAGCCAACACCCTCAGTGGCAGGGTGAGGATGGGTAAGTTATCAGGCTATCAGCCCTCACAGTTGAGCTTGATATATGTAGACTGACAAGTACAAGTCCGAAGGTTACAAATGCTTCCAATTTTTTCCTTTTCTTTATGAACTGACGTTAATGGCAATAGCCATGTCTAAAACAAACATAATATGGGCAAAAGTTGCATAAAACGGAGGTTTGCAGCCGAACAAGCAAACTGAAGAATCCTGAAAGAAAGAATTGCATCTACAAGAAGAATTGTGAAGCATTGCTCATTTGATATGATGTAAAATTAAACATGACTCAGCTAAAAAGTCCTCCAGCAGTTGTTATGACTACAATTTTTTAAAGAAAAATAGTGCAACAAGTTAAATGAGATTGAAGCTTCCAATTGTTTGCACTGTTACAGCATGCATCACCAGAAACTGAACAAGACCTGGTTGTTGAGTACATACAACACAGGCCAAGACCACCGCTATAGCAAATGCTGATCCTTTGAGTCCTTCTTGTAAACCAATTGCAACAGCAAGAGCCGTAACAGTAGCCGAATGCGTTGATGGCATTCCACCTGAACCAAGCATTTTTCTGGAGTTCCATCTCTTCTTCTTGAGCCTGCACATCAAATGGGATCATGGAATTCGAGAAATTGGGAAGAGAAACAGAGCCCAAAAATCCTCTTAACGAGACAAAACCTGTAATTTTTGCACAAAATAAGATAAAGTTGACGAAATAGAATAGGACATTAAACAAAATCACTTGCCAGACTGCTTTGACAAAGTTAAACTCAACATATTCTAGAGGGCTTTCCGGCGCTCGACTCTCTAGACCACCACATAATCATTGATCAACACTAATTCAGCAACACTAGAAGAATTTTTATTTTTCATTTCTATTCCAGAAATAGAGAAGTATAAAATTTTTGCTTTTGATTTCTATTCTAAACCTATTTATGAAGAAAAATCCATTTCAGAAATAGAAAAATTGAATAATTTTATCAAACGGATTTCTATTCTAAAACAAGTTTGGAATAGAAAAATTATTTTTGGAACAAAAATAGGGATTGTCGTGCACTCCTGCAAAAAAATTTCTATTTCTAATAACAGAAGTTCGTTTGATAATGATATCAAATTTTTATATCTAAAATTTGTAGTAGAGTAGATTTGATGCTAAAAAACAACGTGAAAACTCCCTCTCATTGCATCAAATTTATCGAAATTATGTGAGAAAAATGTTTGATAAAGAAACCACTAATAATTGTGTTATCAAATGGATTTATTTCGAAATCTATTCCCGGAATAAAAAAATAGAAACAAAATGGTCATCATGCGCCCTAAATATTGGTTATTGAAAATAAGTAAATCTGACTTACTACCAATTACATTTTGCATACTACCAACCTTATTCACAGTTTACAAATATGAGAAGTTATCAAAATTTGTAGCATACAAAGCAATAGAATTTTTCTTCAACCCAAAGTTGTGGTGTATGTCCAGAAACAGATGACAGAAAAGCCAACAGTGCTGCCTTCTGTTGCGTAATGACAATGAACTCAGCCCTAAGTCATGGAATGTCTAACAAGTCTCATTGCTTCCTGCAGCGTGTCCTTAAATCTGTTCAGGTTGATCTTCACATTTTGGCCATCGAAATACACAACCCTCGCTGCTTGGTACCCCCGCTTCGCAAAGACAGATGCAGGGTCGACAATCACTGGATCATCCAGCCTGTATGCTTCGGACAGGGAGCTCTCCTTGGGCTCTATCTTATATTCCAGATACTGTAGATCCATTGCGGTCGCTGGAATATTGAAATAGTGGGTCGAAGGCCAGTCTAATCCTAGCGGCACCACCTGAAATACCACTGCACCGTCCGGCAAAAAGATCTCATTAGTGAGACCCGCACCGTGGACTCCAGCCAAAACGTTGCACGAACTGAGCATCTTCGCCGACAGCTCTAGATTCGACATCATATCAGTCCCTGCCCTCACCACTTGAAAGCCCAACTCTTGTGCCAGTTCCACGACAGCGTCCTCGTTCAGGAATTTTCTCGTGTGGTTCCTGGAAACAAGGATCAGGATCGGCTTCTGTAGCTTTTCAATCTCGTGCACGTTCTTTATCTTCACATCGTAAGATTCTCCGAGGAATTGCCTGAATTCACGGATGGAGTATCCTACGGGGACGTCGCTGGTGTTGAGGGCTAGAATGTCGTGGTACCTGAGTCCCACAACTGCCCCTGGAAAGCAGTGAACACTCCCATCGTCCAAATTGAGAGCCTTGTAATCGGACAAGCGGTTCAAAATCCTGGAGTATTTCTGAATCCATGAGGCATTGCGATCGGTGGTGACGAACTTCAGCTGCGATCGCAAGTGCCGGCATGTGAGGAACAAGGGGATGATGATTTCGCTGAACTCGTGGAAGACGTTTCCTGTAACGGCTGTCGAGAAGATCACTGCAGGGAGGCTGTGCCTGAAATTGCAGGGCGGTAAATTAGCCACGTCCCCGTGAAGTATCTCCACCCGAGTGACTGGTTCCATCATATGTTCGTCATCTCTCCTCGCGTAGGGTCGAACTGAGCGCTCAGGCTGAGATCCATGGGACGGTACGTGAACAGTCAAGCCGCCATTGGAGATCCTCACGGGTTTTGCCGACAGACACATTTCGGTGTGGAGGTCGAAGTGGCATGTGAACTCTTCAACCTCAAGCTGGTTTCTCTCTTCTCCTGCACAAAGATGTCACCTCAATTTACCGTAAGCGAAACAAGAACAAATAGACGAGCAGGCAGAGGTCAAAGATGGATTCATTCGATTAGGAAACCGTCCTTCAATTCCATCAAGTTTGATAGGAGTAACATTGCGACAGCCTTATGTTAGGGCCTGTTTGATAATGTGCCAAACATACTCAATTCAATTCTTTTGTTCTACATAACAAAAGAATAATAGAAATCTGTCGGTTTGACAACGTTTTTATTTTTGGAAATAGATTTGAAACAGAATCAAAAAATTAAAAAGAAAAAAAAAATGCTTCTTTACTCTTAGGAACAACTCTAGAATCAATCTCAAATCGTTTTTTTTTTTTTCTCTCTTTTCTTTTCTTTCTTTTTCCTTCTCTTAGCCGGTTGTCAACCATGGCAATAAGCCAGACGAGGTATGGCAAGTGGCTAGAGGAAAAAGAAGAAGAAGAGGAGAAGGAAAAGGAAAATAAAAAAATAAAAATTAATTTAAATTAAAAGAAATTCATAAGTCAATACCAAACGCATTTTTATTTTAGAAATAGAAAGTTTGTGTTGTTATCAAACGCTCTCAAATCATCTAAGAAACAAAATAAAAAAGAAATAATGTTGACTTCATTTTGAGATGAGCATAGAAATGCATCAGCCGAAAATCCAACCTGATACTAGTCTTCCGAGTAGATCCTTGAGAGCGTCTCTCTTGACTTCATCTTCCTCTGTGGAATCATTATTGCCCCTCCAATTCGCAATCTGAATCCTCCCTGAAATTTACAATCCTGGTTAGGAGTCATCTTTCAATGATCAATTGCGCAACATGATATGCGACAGTGAAAAGATAAAGTATAAGTGAAGTCAAACTGAGATCTGAGATTACATGAAAGAAATGGCGAGTCCTTCAGCACAAGAAGGCCGATACAGAGCGAAACCGCAATAAGCAAACAGGCCATTGATGCTGCTCCGAGCACTGGGTGCTTCGACTGCTTCCCCATAATCCGTCAAACTAAAACACTGAGCCAAGTCCGCGGATTTTTACTGAAGAAACCCTGAAATGAGCGATTCACTGGGGTCAAGGTATCTCATTTTTCTTAAAGATTCTTGCACGTCTTCCTGTGCAAACAGGCAGTCTTGTAAGACTTCCTGGGGACACGACAGAGAAATTTTAGTTGGAGCATCGTATTTTATTCGTAGAGTAAGTCCCAAAAGAAGAAATGAGGAGATTAATTTAAGGTGGTCGGCCTGATTATTTTTAATAAACGGTGCCAAGCAAGCTTTTGTCTGCTTTCATGTGCTCAATTAGCTAGACTTTTCCCCCGAGTTACGTTTAAGTCTGCTACTGTATCTCTATCCCGAGGAAGAGGCTCGAGTAAATATGCATTAGCACCAAATTGACATGACCTTTTATTCAACCGGTCAAATCATTATCTTACATAGAAAACTTATTAATTCATATCGATCTACTGCGAGTTCGAACATATTACATCATGTTGTGTTCGAATTCACTCGAGACGTTCCGTGTTTTGTCCCGTGCATCATGAAACGGATCACTTTCAAATATATTTTATGCTAGATGGTTCATTGGCCCTAGATGGTTCATCGCCTCTTCTCCATCTTTTTCGTCTTAACCGCATCATAATCGAGACATTGGCTCTGTTTGTTTATAGCTATAACAATTAAAAAGGAGAGTTTGTTAAGAAAGATCAGGCCCTGAGAACGTGATTAAAAAATAAAGTACCAAAAGAAAACAATGGAGACCATGTGACATCCCGAAATTTGGCCATATTTCGAAATATATGAAATGGTTATTTTATCGACGCACTTATGGTTATTTTACTTTGAACTAATTACTCACAAGTTAACTAATCCATTGGGTAAGGCCGTAAAGAGTTAAAACGCGAAAGATTAGAGAATTCGATCGGAAATCGACTGCTCGACCATAAGAATCAACAAGGGTCAATACTACACTGTATAAATCAATTAGTGAATGGATATAAATCGATTCGACTAAAGTACGTAGTTGGTTCGCGGGTGATTCTGCACAATTACGATATTCGCGTCGAACAACAATACACTAATTTTCTATTAATATTATATTCATGGTATGTAATTGAACCCTCGCGATTACATGACAATCGAGGGTCATTCACAATTTAAAGATGCACAAACGTGGATTGAAAATTATCGATCACGGGTCAACCAAGCGAGAACTTCTAAAAGCCACCCGATATATTAGGTTGTAGTAAAGTCACATTCGATCGATTTTAACCATGAAATTTAATTCGATTTCGAGTATCGAATTTTCGAGGGTTCCATATTTAATTATTGTACATCATCTCATCGTTTGTCGAATTGTCAACGAGCCCGAAATTTCGGAAAAAAAAATTATCGGTGGAAAAATCAGAGATTGAAAGAAAAAGAAAAATGATAACAATATTATTATTATTATTATTATTATTATTCTCTCATTTTCTTTCTCTCTCCTCTTTCTTCTCTCCTTCAGGCTTCCTCCTCCTTCGGCCGAGATTCCTCTTCTTCCTTTTTCTTTTCTCTTTCTTCTCTCTCTCTCTCTCCCTCACGTTTTCTTTCCCCCTCCTTCGCACGAAATTTCCTCCCCCTCTTTTCTTCTCTCTTTTCCTCTCTCTTCTCTCTCTTCTCCCTCACAATTCCCCTCTTTCTACGGAAATTTCCACCCCCTTTTTCTCTTCTCTTTCTTCTCTCTTTCTTCTTTTTCTCCCTCTCTCCCACTTTTCCACTCCCTCACTTACGCCAACCCTGGCTTCTGCTACAATTTTCCCACCAACTTCCCCTCCATTACTTTATTGTTTCTCGCTCCTCTTCCCCCCTTTCTCCTCTCGACAACAAGTCATTTGGGAGAAGCTTTGGAAGGGACTTTTGGTGGCCAAAAGCCCCTTGGGCCAAAATAAAGCATTTAAGAAAAACTTTGGAAGTCTCTTAATGGCAAGGCCAACATTTGCAAGGCTAAAAGCCCAAGGCAGGTCTTAGGGTGCCTTGGGCGGTGCCTTGGGCTTTCAGCCTTCTACAAATGCAAACATTACCGTTCATCATCTTCGACATTCACTGTTTATCTTCTTCGTTAAAGGGAGGTCGGCGGGGCTGCGTAGGGCTGCAAGGGGCCTACGACCAGCAAGAGGAGTCTAGCAACTGTCACGGTGACCCAGGCGACCATCGCAAGGGTGTTGTGGCGACCTCCACACCATTTGGGTTGCGGCGGCCTCTACGGGGGCCCGTGTGATTTGCATCTTAGTGACCTCACCGGGCCGCGAGACCTCAAGCGAGGGTCATGTGGCCCCGACGAGGTCGTGCAACCTAGGTGCGGCCCTCGCCAAGGTCACGCGGCGTCTCGCGGAGGTCGCGCGACCTCAGCGCGCCCTCGCCAAGGTCACGCGACCCAGGCACGGCCCTTGCCAAGGTCCCCCGACCTCAGGCGAGGGTTGCGTAACCTCGGAAACGGTCGATCGGGGTCGCGCGACCGCCGGCGAGGTCACGCGACCCAAGCGCGGCCCTCGTCAAGGCCCCCGACCTCAGGCGAGGGTCACGCAACCCCTACCGACGGTCACCCGACCTCGGGCAGCCCTCACCAGTTGTTTCCAACTATGTAGCACGGACACTCTCCGGAAGCTTTCATGTCGTGTCCGACACTCCGACACGTGTCCGACACGCTCCGACACGTCCCGACACGCTCCGACACGCGGTCAACGAGTGTCGAAAAATCCAACACGTGGTCAACTCTTTCCTACACGCTCCGACACGCGAGTCCAAAATTCCGACACACGATTTCGACACGCACGGGGTCAATTTTAAAAATTTCTAATACTTGAGGGGTCAAAATATAAATATACACAAAAGAAGTAATAAAATTGTTATAAATATACACACATGAAGCCAATTTTTTTTTTCAGTTTTATTTTTTTAGAATTGTTTTATTTTTTTAAAAAGTCTTTTACTCTGAAAGAAGTAATAAAAAATGCTATATATGATAAATAAATAAATTTAAAAATATCATTTCAGCATTTTTATTTAAACAATGTTTTTTTCCTTTAAGTTTTGTGTATTATTGTAACAAATTAAAATAATGAATGATATTATTTAATATTTTTATGTAAATTAATTCTAGGCTATTTTTATTATTATTTATTTATGTATTTATATATAAAAATATATTTAATATATAACGTGTCGGAACGTGTCGAAATTCTCTATTTTTAAGAAATGAAGTGTCGAACGTGTCGTGTCGTGTCGTGTCACGTGTTACGTGTCCGTGTCGGTGCTACATAGGTTTTCAAGGGCCGCTTGAGGTCTAGTGACCTCAGACAACAGTCGCTGCCAGCGGTCCCATATCGCCAACGACTGCTGCCCTTACCGATCAAACATTTTTTTCTTTTTTTTAATAATAAAGGTGCTTTGTAAATATAAGTCTTCCAAACGCTATATTGTTCAAAGATACTTCGTAATGGACTTTCAAATTATAGTTTTCCAAACACAACTTGCATTTTGACAAACCCCTTTCACTCAAAGGTTTTTGCATTTTCCCAAAAACTCTAATCAAATGCATCCATCCCCTCCCTTCTTCTTTTCTTTTTCTCTCCCTTCTCTCTTTCTCTTCTCCCCCTCACGCATTTTCCCGTAGCTCCCCCATCTTTTTTTCACCTCCATTTCTTTGCTTTCATTTCCTCTAACTTCATCACCTTCTCCCTTTTCTTCTTTCATTGTTCATCACCCTCCATTTCCACCACCATCATCCTCATCATCCTCACCGTTGCACACCATCGCGGTGCCGTCGCTAGGAACTCCTTAATTCCTAAACTAGGTGAGTTAATTTCCCTAATTTTGATTAGGGGCTAACTACACTTGTTTAGGAGATTGGTTTGGTTAAAGATTAGTTTAGGTTAGCTTAAATGGAGGTTAGTGATGATTTATAATAGTTAGATTTGTCTTAGAATGTGTTAATATTAGTCTAATGAGGGAGATTAGCATCATTGAGAATAGGTTGTTCGAAAACAGGAGTTGTTCTATTGAACTGATTCCTGGACACTTGCCATTTGTAATTTTTGTAGATTGAAATTGGTTGCAAATCTGAAGCCAATGTCTTCTAGAGAAATGTTTTAGACATCCTTAGTTATAACATATATTTTTCTCAAGATTTTTAGAGACCTAAAAGCAGGGGATATCAACTCCGTTTTTTTCAAACAGAACTTCTGTTTTAACTGGAACCGGTGACTTTTTATGATTCTAGGGGTTTTTATTAACTCTTGGAGTTTGAATTTAAAAATTATTTATTTATAAAAAAAAAAAATGTTTTTCACCTCTTCTTGTTTAACATACTCAAATTTCAGATCAAGCGGACATGTTTCGGATCTCAAACTAAACTGATTTTGGAAAACATAATTTTTTTGGGAACAGATCTAGTTTTGGTGCTGGATTGAATGATTTACTGGGCCGAATTTAAAAGGATTTGGGCTTCAGTGTCTCATGAAAAATGTTCATTTATGTGTCCTTTACAACATGTTCAAATTTGAAAATTTTCTAAAATCATTTGATTAGATTTCTTGAGTTAAAACAGGAGATGTGTAGGTGGACCGTTTCTGCCGATTGGAGCCAATAGAGTTTGCGATTATTCTTAATGCTTTACTTGCTAGAAATGGCATATTTGGTGATGGAATTGAATTATACAACTGATTAATGAATTATAAAATTTGATAAATGCATAAATGATATAGATGTCGTCACAAGCCTTTGGGGTTGGACAATACTCCTTCAGGGATGCCCCAAGTCAACGGATGTCAATCAAAGTGGATGCTGGGCTGATGCTCCTAATCGGAATGCCGTTTAGGTGTAGACGTTGCCATGCTCGATAGTGCAAGATGATGCCCAGTCAGGCCGGAAGATTACTAACTGTTGTGTTGGCCGTGACCGATGGGTCAAAGTTCATTCAAGCTAATGAATGAATGAACGATGGAAATTGACGAACCTAATTAGCAGACGAATTGTGTGATGTGGTATGAGACGTATCATAACAATTTAGTCTAATAATTTGGGGCTTGTATGATTGTGATGATATGTACGCCCATGCATATATATATATATAGTGAAATGTTCATATGATTTAAAGTGCTAGTATGAACACCTAGAGGGGGGTGAATAGGTGTTTAAACTAAACCTTGGTAAATATATGCAGAATAAAATAAATTTCGAGTAAAAGAAAGGAGTTAAGGAAGAGAATAAAAACATAAGATTTATAGTGGTTCGGCTTAAACCAAGCCAACGTCCATTCTCCCACGTTAACAGCCTTCTTACTGGATTCCACTAAGCAATCAACAAGAGATTACAACTTTGAGTGCAAACACTTAGTAGTAAATCACACTATCTCACTAAGTCACTCTTTTGGTTTTTCTCTCACGATCACAAACGTTTAAGCTCACCAAAGACAAGTGTATGATTGAAGGTCGCTCAAACTTTGGAATTATAAATTCTACGCTCCGTCTCTTATTTGCTCATCGGTCATTCATCTCCTTAAATAATCCTCCACTTCCAAACTAGCCGTTAGACAGTATCTTGAGGATCGTCTTCCAAAGGTAAAATCCCAAATTGATTATGATCGCCCATACAAACAGAATCTTGGTTTCCATAAGTAAAGCTTATTCGTATAGAAAGTTGTTATCTTCAATATCCAATCGTCAATCAATTAGATTGAGTCAATCAAATCAATCTTGATGTAGAATCCAAACCAGATCACTAACCGTTATATGATTGGGCTTGTATTATGTTCTGTCGAATTTGGATGTAAAGTCTGATAGTAATAGACTTTACAATCTAGGTCTGAACATATTCTACTTCTGAGCAGATTTAGCTTTAAGGTCTAAACACAATCTGAATAAGTTCAGCTTCAGCATAGAGTCTGTCTTCTGGTTCAGCTTCAGCATAGAATCTGTCTTCTGGTTCTTCATTCACGTTCAGTCTGAAATTTGTCAAAGTATGCAAACTTTTGATATATAACAGACTTTGACACTAAAGTCTAGCAGTTTTCAAACTTTGACAATATCATTTACATGTCCTATCATCTGCATGGTCTATTATTTAACCATTTAAACATATTAGTAGCATTTGATTTATTTTGTCATCTTCAAAACATCATAAAATTTTCTTAACAATCTTCTCATTTTTTATGATAACAAAATAATCTCTGAATATGCAGATTTGTAAACACTCTTTTAAAAATATTAATTTAAATCAAAGGATATCAGAATATAGCAAATAGATTGAGTATAACAATATATAGAAAAAATAATCGCAGCTCAATATTATGCCATAGATAATATCAACCAATCAACACATATGCATATTCATATTCTCTCCCCCTTTTTTGTCATAATCAAAAAGCGATAACAATGAAAATAGTATCACATAGAGAATATAAAATTATAAATATATCTTGCATGAAACATAATTTCCAAAAAATCAACTTTGATTAGGTAAATCGAATATTAAAAATATGCAATATAGCTCACATCGATCATATATATCAGCAAATATCTAATAAAAATCACGGATACATTATAAAATTCACTTATCTTTTTTGTCATAATAAAATGATAATATTAATAAGAGATTTGTTAATGACAAAAGGTAATAAAATATGCATTTAACCGGATTTTGTAGAACTTAAATCTGACACATTTACCTTCCTTCCATAACAAGTACGATCAATCTAAAAAGATTTTTCCATAAATAATCAATACTCCCCCTCAATTTGTTGCATTTTTGAGATGATCACTAATCTTTCATTTCTCTTGGATTCGCTTTCTCCCCCGTCATCATGATAATATTTGCGAATAGAAACAATTGTTGCTTGTGCACGTTGAACAGAATATTTTTTCAGTATTTCCTTTATAGCGACAACATCCGCAATGATCACTTGCATTTTGAAATTCGAGGCAAAAATTTATTTTATTCAATCAAACTCGTCTCGAATTCAACTTACATCAACTTAACAAACTTTTTGCACAAATAAGCTGTAATAATATACACGTAATATATAATACAATTTCTTCAAATAAATAAATTGAATAGCATATATAAAATTATCAATTATTAAAATTTTGAACTACTCAACCTTCAGTATGACACACAAGAGATTTCCTTAACAATTTGCAAAAACTTTGTACAATGAAGGGAATTTTTGAGCCTCCAGAAGATAGTATAGAATGTCCATAATTTTCTGATCGAGCTTTCCAAAATTCATATAAAATATTCTATTGCCACCTGCAAAATCTTGTATAATAGATAATAATCTTTGCAAAAATGTTACGTAATATCTTCATTTGATTTGCATATTAAACTTGCTAGATATAAGATATCTTTTAAGAATATAGCAAGAATATCCATAAATATGCAGTAATATCTTTCGAGATCAAAGAGATTTCCTTGAGATAAATTTCATATATGCATTTTGCAAATGGAAAATAGATATTTCTGTCACGCGTCTGCAAAATTGCAATACCTTATATTTATAACAAAAGATATTCGCAATATAATAAACAATCATCCAAAATCATGATAAATGCACGTAGAAATTTGCAAGGCGGGATGAAAAAAAAATTTCTCTTACCAAAGGTATATGTTTCAAATATACAATTGATAAAAAAAAAATCATTACCAATCTTCGCATGAGATACATTTCTGATTGCATCATGATTTGCATAGATTTGTGATCATTCTTCCCTTAAAGAATTTCCTACAATCAACTCATTTCCCTTTTTGGTATCCATCAATTTGGATCATTCCTTGACGTTAGAGCAAAATATAAAATCTCCATAATCAAATATTCTTTCTTCATCATAACAAAGTATTCAAAGAACGAATATTATGCACAATGATATTTTGAAAAATAAATTATCACTTAGTCATATTACGATAAAAACAAAGAGAATAAAATTCTTGAGTATCTAGGAAAATTTTGCATAATTACCATCACATAGAATCAGATTTTTACTTTGCAAAATATGACTATTTGAGAGCATAAAATCAAATCAAATAAACTCAATTGTCTCTAAGCATGATATCAAAAATGATTACATGTATCAAATCTCGAATCACAAAAACAAATCATGCAATTCTTTCTTCAATAAAACAAATCAAGGAATATGATCATTATAAAATCTCAATTAACTAAGGATATATCTAATATCAAGCATAATGAGAAATTTTAAATTATGTACTCAAACCAAATTGAAAATAAAAATATATACATTTCTTATCAAACTCTCTTTCTTTTTTCTTCTTTATATCCTGCAAAAATAACTCACATTTTCTTTGGTACCAATTTTTTCTTAGGTCCATGAGAGTTAGTAGAGTATGCTGTTTTTATCCAATTTTTCTTAATAGGTCTCCAGACTTTAAGACATTTTTTTTCAAAGTGTTATGAATCTCCACAATTTGAACACTTGACGTCATTTCCACTAACAGGTTTTACAAACACTTTTTGAAAATTATTTTTATAAAAATCTTTTGTAGATCTTTGTTTAATTCTTTCCTTTACCTTAGGAAAATCAATTAGAGAATCACTTTCCTTATTGAAACCAAGTCCCGACTTATTATAGTCGGAACTTGTATAGAAAGGATATGCTCTAATGTTTTTGATCCATTTGAAAATCTTGTCGAAATATTTAAAAATTCTTTCTTTGAAGAATCATTTTCTTTAACAAGTAAATCTCGACTCTCTTTTGTTTGTATAAAATCTTTTTGCAAAATTTCAAACTTTTCTTTTTGAGAAAAATTATGTTGCCTAAGACGTGAATTCTCCTTTTTTTAGTTCAAAAATCATTTTAAGAGAAGATTTGAGATTTAGGCAGAGCTCATTTATATACTTGAGAACTTTGATAGGAATTTTTGAATGACTTACCTCGATTTCCTCATCGGATTTTGAGTCTGTGTCCAGTCAGACTTTAATTCTAAGTCTGTGTTTAAGTCAAACCAAGATTTTGAATGTGCCATCAAGTATAGATTTTCTTGCTCATCATCTTCTTTTATTGTTCTTTTCTTGCTATTCTGCTTGTATTGTCTTCTTCCACTGAATTTGCTTTATTTTCTACTCAACTTTTTGAATTTCTCGATCATAAAAGCAAGTTCTTCGTCGTCCATGTCATTTTCTGAATCTATTTCATAAAAAACAGCATTAGATACTAAAGCGATGGACTTCTTACCTTCCGGATCTTCTTCGTTGATTTGTTCCACTTCATAGGATTTAAGAGTGCCAATCAATTCATCAACAGAAAGTGGCATAATCCTCTGAGTCTCCCGAATTTAGGTCTTGACATGTTTCCATTCTTTTGAGAGATCTCACAAGAGTTTGTTGACCTTCATTGGGGCAAAAATTTGCTAACCTTGATATGCTAATCCATTTAAAATTTCCGTAAAACGGCTAAACATATCTCCAATCGACTCTACTTGCTTCATTTTGAAGGATTCATATTTGTCAAGTAGGAAGTTTACTTTTGTCTCTTTTACACGATCGGTCCATTCATATGTAACATGAATTTTATCCCAAACTTCTTTTGCTGTTTCACATGAAGATATTATGTTATATTCAACAGGAGATAAAGCGCAATATAAAGAATAAATTGATTTCGCATCAAAAACTTCTCTTTTGGACATCTCCGTCCGAGACATTGGAGCGGGGGGTTTGATTTCTTTATTTTTGCCATTCTTATTTGATGTAGATGCGGTAGTAGGATTGATTCCTCTTTCCACAACATCCCATTGTAAGGGATCTCTGGATCTTAGGAATGCTTTCATTTTATTCTTCTACACGTTGTATTCATTTCCATCAAAATATGGTAGCATTGTGTTGCTTTGTCCCTCCATAAGTCCTAGTGCCAAGATATTAACCATAAAAGATCTTTAGCTCAAAAGTAAAAACACTTTTATAAACCGAGCACTTGGCTCTGATATAAATTGAAAGTGCTAGTATGAACACCTAGAGGGGTGAATAGGTGTTTAAACTAAATATTGGCAAATATATGCGGAATAAAATAAATTTCGAGTAAAAGAAATGAGTTAAGGAAGAGAATAAAAACACAAGATTTATAATGGTTCGGTTTAGACCAAGCCCACGTCCATTCTCCCACACTAACAGCCTTTTTGCTGGATTCTACTATGCAATCAACAAGAAATTACAACTTTGAGTGCAAACACTTAGTAGTAGATCACACTATCTCACTAAGTCACTTTTTTGGTATTTCTCTCACGATCACAAATGTTTAAACTCACCAAAGACAAGTGTATGATTGAAGATCGCTCAAACTTTGGAATTATAAATTATACGCTCCGTCTTTTACTTGCTCATCGGTCTTTCATCTCCTTAAATACTCCTCCACTTCCAAACTAGCCGTTGGACAGTATTTTGATGATCGTCTTCCAATATACCCATTGGACAGCTCTATATCTAGAAGATTTGGTAGTCGTTGAGTGACAAAGGTAAAATCCTAAATTGATTCTGATCGCCCATACAAACAGAATCTTGATTTCCATAAGTAAAACTTCTTCGTATAGAAAGTTGTCTTCAATATCCAATCGTCAATCAATTAGATTAAATCAATCAAATCAATCTTGATGTAGAATCCAAACCAGATCACTAGCCGTTATATGATTGGGCTTGTATTACGTTCTGTCGAATCTGGATATAAAATCTGATAACAATAGAATTTTATAATATGGGTCTGAACATATTCTACTTCTGAGCAAATTTAGCTTTAAGGTCTTAACACAGTCTGAATAAGTTCAGCCTCAGCATAGAGTCTATCTTCTGGTTCAGTTTCAACATAAAGTCTATATTCCGGTTCTTCATTCACGTTCAGTTTGGAATTTGTCGATCAGTTTGGAATTTGTCAGAGTAGGCAGACTAGTGATATAGAATAGACTTTGACACTAAAGTCTAGTAGTTTTCAGACTTTGACAATATCATTTACATATTTTATCATCTGCATAGTCTATTACTTAATCATTTAAACATGTTAGTAGTTTTGATTTATTTTGTCATCTTCAAAACATCATAAAAGATTTCCCTAACAATGATATGTGATCTCGATACAGTTAAGTGCGTTTTAATTGATACTGACATGCAAAAAAGTGCTGGTGTTACTGAAACTATGGGAAATATGGTTAGGATGCATGTGGGTGTACTTTTCTCCTAATCGAGATTTAGGAGATAGACTCACTGAGATGTTGTCTCACCCCGTTGTTGAGTTAAATTTTTTAGGTCCCTAGACGGAAGACTGTCAAGCTAGATGCAAAGGGTTGCAAGAGGTGAGGTATGAGTTTTTTTGTAACATTTTCCAAATGTTGACGGGTCTTCCGTCTGATCTAGATAATGGGTGACAACTCACCCAGGACTATCGAAAAGTCTAGCATGGTCATAGAGAGGGACTTGATCCCTTGGATGAGAAGCTCGAAGTGTAAATAGCCTAGAAGCTCTTCTTACTTATACAGACCCCTGTTATATTAAACTTTTATGTACATAAATGCTACTGTAAAAATATGTGTTTTATATAATCCTATGTTTGTTATCTCATTTCTGTGTTATTTTGAGGTTATTATTACTTTTCCGGTTGTGCAATAAAATGAATGGGTCGGCAACAATTCTTGAGATGTTGCAAATTTTTAATCGATCATTGAGAGATGGGCATGCACTTAAAGTTCGGGTCGTGACAAAACAGATCCACGTTCACAATAACTTTGGGCCAGAAAGAAAATTCATGGTTATTTCAAAAGTAAAGACAGGGATTGCTGCTGTACTGATAGATTAAATCAATATGAGAAGTGTGGAAAAATATTCAAAAGTTTATGGGAAAAAACAAAGAGAAGGCCCCAAGAAAAAGCACAGAAATCCAACAATGTTGCCTTTCTGCTCTACAAAGACAATTAATATAACCTAAAGTTACGGAGCGTCCAAATTGCTTCCATAAGTGTCTCATTGAATCTAGCCAAGTTGATCTTCACGTCCACATACACTGCCCTGATCGCATTAACTTCTCCCTTCCTATAGATCGACCCGGGATCGGTGATCACTACGTGATTGAGACTGTATATTTCCGACAGAGAGCTCTCTTTGGCTCTATCTCGTACTATAGATATTAAATATCCTCGGTGGTCTAGGGGACTCCATAATAAGTGGCTGATGTCCAGTCCTATCCCAGCAGCACCACCTGCACCACCACCTCGCCGTCTGGCAAGAAGATCTCATTCGGGAGCCCTGCCCCATGAACTCCTACCCTTACACTGCATGAACTTAACATCTTGCTGAACCGATTAAGGTCCAACACTGTATCAGGCAATGTCCTAGCCCCTTTGAATCCCAACTTCCGTGCCAATTCCGCAACAGAATCTTCATTTTTCCTTCTTGTGCATCACGCAACAAGCATCAGAACTGGGGTTTGCCCCTTTCTATCTCCTGCAGACTTTTTGATTTCAGGCCATAGGTTTCTCCGTGAAACTGCCTGAATTCGTGCATAGTGTGTCCTTCGGGGACATCGCTGGAATTTATTGCTAGATCGCTGTGAAACTAAAGTCCCACAACTGCTGTGGGAAAGCAGCGAACGCTTCCATTTGCTAAATCGAGAGCCTTATAGCTGGACAAGTGGTTCAAAAGTCTCCGTATTTGTTGCTCAACCATTGGTTGTAATCGGTGACGATGAATTTGAGTTGCAACCAGAAGTGTCGGCATATGAGGAGCAAAGGGATGATGATTTCACTGAATTCATGGAATGTGTTTCCTATGAATCCTCATAGGAAGATCACAGTTAGGACATCGTGGGTGATACTGCAGGTCGGTGGACCATTAGTGTTCCCAGGAATTAGCAGCACCGGAGTGACTTGTTTCATGGCAGAATCAGCTTCTCTTCTAGGATATGGTCAAGCCGGAACCAGAGACCCTAACAGGTTTACTTGGGAGACATCTCAGCGTGTCGGTCAAAGTGGCATGTGAACCCTGTAGTCTCGAGCTGGTTTCTCTCTTCTTCTACTTACACATAGGAACTTCAATTTCAGAAGAGGGGTGAAAAGAGAAGTTAGATTCTGTCTACTTCCGACATTGTTTGTTTAGTCCATTTATTTGACTTCAACAGAAGCAAACAAAGTAACGTAGAAGCTGAAATGGAACCTTTTGTCAGTCTTCTTAGTAGATTCAACAGAGATTCTCTCTCTTTAGCACCTTCGTGTACCTTGATGGCATTGGAATTGCCCTTCCGATTTGGTAGCTTGTTCCCACTTGAACACCCGATTCTGGTTAGCCGAATCACAACTACAGTAATGACTACCGCATGACATATAGGCGCGGAGAGACATGTATCACGGGCCGATAAATGGACGACCCAAGAGGTTCCCAAGAGTCGACCCCAACTCACCCGTGGACCTTCTGCTCTCCCTCGGATTCCCACCAAGTCTTCTCTCCGACTTGCAAGGACGGGCGAACATGTCACTAAGCTAGAATACGGGAGTCCGTTTCGCTATTTATGTTGGTAGACGGTAGTTGGCACTTATGCCGGTAGTTGAGGCGGTACGATCTCGTCCGCCCGTAGAATACTAGATCAATGGATGTAATCCGAGGCCCTCAACTATAAAAGGGGGTGTCCTCCTTCACTTGTAATCATCCACTACTTCCGCAATACAAAGCAAGTCTTCTTTCTAGAGCTCTTCTCTCTAGATTCTTTCTCTCTCTACAATCCGGGTAAGGCAAGTGAGTGAGCGTTCGACTGTGCAAAGGCTTGGCTTAGGTGCTTCAACGATCCATCCCAATCCTAAAGTGCCCGAGTCGCCGCGCGGTCACAATCCAAATCGATCGGCCCGTGGCAAGTGATATCAGAGCTAAAGAGAGATCCGTTTCCAAGAGATCGAAGAGCACCAACTGTTCAAGAGAATGTCGAGCCATGATGCGGCTATAGTTGGAGAAACTGCGCCAGGCATAGACACGCGCAGCAAAGCAAAGAAAAGAGATCACTCGGTGGATACTGCGGCCACGTTTGATGAGAAGATCGGGAAGGTCCAGAGTGCCGTATTCGAACTCATGGAAGGTCTTGACGACGTGCGAGACCGAATCATGGAGGTCGAAGGCTCAATCAGTGAAGACTTCACGACCGGCATCAACCAAGCCACGACTCCATTGTTTGACAAGGACGAAGCTCTCGAAGCATCGATCGATGGCTTGAACGAGCGCGTCCAAATAATCGAGGAGGTAAGCCCGTGTAGGGAGGAGGTTGAAGCCATGAAGGCGGAGATCCAAGAGCTCAAGACTGAGCTCGCCCTATGCAAGTTAAGCATCACGAATGGTGCAGCACCTGCTCAAACGGTGACCAAGATCGAGGTCCCGAAGCCAAAGGAATTCAAAGGCAACCGGTCCGCCCAAGAGGTGGACAACTTCGTGTGGAGCATGGAGCAATACTTCGGCACCGTCAACATACAAAACGAGTCGATCAAGGTATGAACCGCTTCCATGTTCCTGTCTGATACGGCGATGCTGTGGTGGCGTAACAGGTGTGACAAGAGTAGACGCGGTGCTGATCCCGTGAACACGTGGGACGACTTCGTAAGGGAATTCCGCGACTACTTCTTCTCCGAGTTCGCTCAACAAGAAGCTCGAAGCATGCTCCATCGCCTCGAGCAAAGAGGCACGGTCTGAGAGTACGTGAAGGAGTTCACGGAGCTCAAACTCCAGATTCGCAACCTGAGCAAAGAGGAGGTTTTCGGAGCGTTCATGGATGGATTGAAGCCATGGGCACAACTTGAGCTGAAGCAGCGGGACGTGAGTAATCTTGCGCGTGCGCTGAGCATGGCCGAGTCACTCGTCGACCTCACCAGGGTTGAGCCGAGGACCAACCGAACAAGAGATTGGAGGTCGGATCGACCCAACGACAAAGGAAGAAACAGTCCCCGAGGCACGCCCGATCAAGGCGGCCGAGCCAAAGCGTGGGTAGAAGGGTCTTCCAACCCGTCCTTCCAAAGAGGTCGACCACCGTTCAACCACGCGAGTAAGTTCGATCAACCTCCGCCCTCTCCTTGCTTTATTTGCCAAGGCATGCACTGGACCCAAAAGTGCCCAAAGAGGGGCCGTATCAACGCCCTCCTTGCCATTGAGGAAGAGAAGGAGGCACCCAAAGAAGACAAACAGCAGATCCGGATCGAGGCTGTAAAGATGATCAACTCCGCCCAAGCCCAATCGCCGACCAAAGGACAATGAATCACTCCAAACACCGACATGTTCTTCGTGGAAGTCGAAGTGGGCGGCCTAACGCTTTACGCTTTGGTCGACACCGGCGCATCCAACATGTTCATGTCGACCGAGGTTGCGAAGACCTTGGGACTTGACGTGGAGCCATCCGAGAAGTCGTACAAGCCGATCAATTCGGGCGACTTTCATGGCGTAGGATCAACACCCGACGTGGACGTCAAGATTGGCGGATGGAAGGGCCGAAGGCGTTCGAGGTAATCCCGCTTGACGATTATGATCTCATCCTTGGAATGCAAATTTTCCATAGTGTGGGAGCCATGATCGACATGAGGACCAAGTGTCTGATGCTCCTCGACCAAAAATGCCCGTCGATGATCCCCATGATCAAAGGGGTGGTCAACACCAAGAGCTTGAAGGCCGTCATGCGCATCAACAAGCTGTCCGAGGTGAAGCCGAAGGTTGAGTTGGATCCTACTCCAACAAGCTCCATGCCCATCCAAGCACTCTTCCCCGAGATTGAGTGCGCGCCGCGTGCTCCGTCCAAGCCGAAGACCGAGCTGCGTGCGTCCGACTTCATCATCGAAGGCTGTGGTCCTTCGTTCATGAGCGTCCGAGCGAAGCAAAACAAGAAGAAGAAAGCTCGTGCTAAAGCCCGCAAGGCTGTCCGTCAAGCTGAGAGCGACGAGGACGTCACTCGATTGAGTGGGGGAGAATGTCACGGGCCGATAAATGGACGACCCAAGAGGTTCCCCGGAGTCGACCCCAACTCGCCCGTGGACCTCCTACTCTCCCTCGGATTCCCACCAAGTCTTCTCTCCGACTTGCAAGGACGGACGAACATGTCATTAAGCTAGAATACGGGAGTCCGTTCCGCTATTTATGTTGGTAGACGGTAGTTGGCACTTATGCTGGTAGTTGAGGCGGTACGATCTCATCCGCCCGTAGAATACTAGATCAATGGATGTAATCCGAGGCCCTCAACTATAAAATAGGGTGTCCTCCTTCACTTGTAATCATCCAATACTTCCGCAATACAAAGCAAGTCTTCTTTCCAGAGCTCTTCTCTCTAGATTCTTTCTCTCTCTACGATCCGGGTAAGGCGAGCGAGTGAGCGTTCGACTGTGCAAAGGCTTGGCTTAGGTACTTCGGCGATCCATCCCGATCCTAAAGTGCCCGAGTCGCCGCACGGTCACGATCCAAATCGATCGGCCCGTGACACATGCATGGCATCAAAACTAGGAAACAGAAATTACGTGAAACCGTTGCATCTATCCAAACTGAAAGGACAAAACATAGTGAAATCGCAGTCAACAAACAAATGATAGAAGGTGCACCCTATTGTCCGCGGCTTCGGCTCTTTCCCCATCATCCCATCTGAAGGACATAGCCAGATATGAGATTTACTACAATATTTTTTAGGGAAAAAGCTACCAAAAATCCTAAACTTTACTCAATGTGACAAATTTATCTTGGACTTTTTTTGTTAAACAAAAAACTTCAAACTTTACTAACAATGACACATTTACCCCAAACTCTATGGCTAAAGGGCATTTTCGCCTTTCATTTTTTTTTTTTTTTTTTTTTTTTTCCTTTTTTTTTGTTTTTTGTTTTTATTTTTCTTTTCTTTTCTCTTTTTTCTTCTTCTCTCTTCCCTTCGCCAATGGCAGAGGGAAGCCAGCTTAGGAAAGGGCTACCCTCGCCGGTGTCGGGCGAGGGTTGCCCTCCCCTAGGCGGGCAAGGGCAGCCCCCCTAGGTCAAGCAACCCTCATCGACGTTAGCAAGGACATTCCTCATCAGATCCAACCCAAGCAAGGGCCACCTTGTCCGACTCAGGGGAGGGCCACCCTCACCCGCCCAAGCGAGGGCAACCCTCGCCTGATGCCGGCAAGGGCGGCCTCGCCTAAGTCTAGCTTCCCTCCGCCATGGTTGGCGGAGGGAAGAGAGAAGGAGAAAAAAAAAAAAAAAAAAAAATTAAAAGTAAAAGATGAAAATGCCTTATAATTTTGGGTAAATGTATCACATAAGTATAAGTTTTTGGTTTTTTGTGTCACGAAAAAAAGTTTATGATAAATGCGTCACAATTGGAAAAATTTGAAATTTTTTGTGTCACAAAAAAAGTTTGTGGTAAATTTATCATATTAGGTAAAGTTTAGAGTTGTTGATGGCATTTTTCCTTTAAAAAAAAAAAAACACTTTATTGTGGTTAAGGTGTCACATTCTTCCTAAGAATTCTGGAATGTGCTCCATTTCATCTAGGCTGTCAGCTCTAATTGAGTCATGAGTTCTGTTAGCTAAACTACAATAACTCATCAACTCAAATTTTTCAGTTCTTTCTATATTGCAAGATTTAGTTGAACACTATGTTCATCTCGTCATCTAATGTATAAGGCTACTTTTGCTTTGATTTAATGTGTTCATTAAGCTGATATTTCTCATGCTACAGCTACGCTTAGGTGCACTACTGGATCTATTGCGCTGAAGAGGATTAACTAACCGCGATTTTCTTCTCGAGCTTTTTCGTCTTAATGTCTCCATCCATAAGATCCGAACACGCAAAACATCTACTCTTAAAACATGGCGAGCAACAGAACATGACAAGCTCAGTTAGTCAATAGCCGTAATAAAAAGAGGAGATAATTTCGTCGATTTGATAAGGTTTTCTGTGGAGGGAAAGCTCAACGTTCGAGAACCTACTCGAGGTCAATCAAGTTAGCATTCACATAGATAAGGTATTACATATTCACGAGATCAACTTGAAATGTACATAATTTCAGCATTAGCTCAAATTTCAGTTAGAACTTTGAGTTTCGACAAACTAAAACACTACGTAAATAAGCTGTAGCATGACTAAGCACGCGATTTAGCTCCATTGAGTCTCACACTCAAGAGCATCTAACAAGAAATAAAGCCAATTTCAGATAGTCAAGACTTCAGGCTCAACTGATGAGCAAAGATTAAGGAAAAAGGCAATCGGTTGCAAGATTAGTCCTCAAAAGAGTTTCAGCAATCATTCAATATTGGAGTCCATTCCACACATCTAATCCAAGGATCCTTGCATCAACTTCTCAAGTGTAACTAGTTTACCCTCGTCGAGATGGAAAGGGGCACAAAACTATGTTTGGTCAGCTCAGATTGTGATTAGAAGAGAATATATAGGAAATAACAAAAGCATATTGCTACCAAATTTACATGTGACGGGCCCATGTCTTGGGATTTTACACATTAAAACACCTAAACAATCACTATAATTAGATGTTTTCAGTTAAGCAAGATAAACCCATTCACCCGTTCCTGTTCATCCGAACAAATGTTGGCAACTCACGTCAAAATTTAGAGCCTTTGTTGAAGTACACCATCAACTTCCAACAGAAGTTTGGCCTGTATCAAGCCAATTCTTCAGCTGGAACTCATTAGATATGCAACAATGCATCCCAACATGGCACCTGCAACAACCTGTTGGCAAACAAAGCAAGTAAAAGAAATAACTTATCTCGTGTTCAAGAACAGGCTTTTACTTTTTGCCACAAATAAGATGTCAACCTTCTCAATTGTAGAGTGATTCAGTGGACGTATGGTTTCTAATGAATATAATAGCAGTTCAGCACAGCAAATGGACAACTCAGACTGAAAAACAAGAGCTGACTCCTAGTACAAACAAGTAAGCATCTGCCACAGCCACGATGTTGTTGATGAAATATATCATTTTAGAAGGAAATGTACTCGATTGAAACATCAAACTTCTGAAATGATGACACGTATAAAGCCTCATAAAACAAATCTACTTCCTAAAAAGCCCTTTGTAGCTTCATCAATAGTTATGAAATTTTATACGTAGCCTAACACCTCGAGAACCACATTTTAACTCTTCTCACCAGTCATAATGTCTTCAGCTGTAAGGCCACTGGCATGCAGTTTGGTACAGCATTTAATATTAATTTATTTGAAGGGTAACAGGAACACATCTTATGTGTATAATTAACAAAATTATTTGCCACAATACCATCCTCTAAGTAGACCTTATTATGAAGCACGTTGTCCCCAGATTTCTCCATAGAATATTACAGGAACAATCCTAGAACTAAATGAAATCTCATTCACAATGAGGCATAACTAGACAAGTTCAATGTCAGAGAGAATTTTCTCCTTTAAGTTCCACGTCTAAAAATGGTAACTTTGCCGCATGCAATCTTGTCAAAGAACATGACCTTTAAAACATTATGAAAATGGTCTCGTCATTCACATGCAGATAAACAGTATCAAGCTCCTAAGTTTCATGCCTTGGAGTGTTCAATAATATTCATGAACAAATCAAATCATTACCAAAACAAAACACAGATGGCCTCACTTTTTTAAACAATTTCGGCATGAAAAGAAAGCGCGTCAAACCTGAACAGGCGTATGTCCTAGTGAGTCTCGTAAGGGTTTAATGCTGGAGACAGGGTGTTCTGGGGGTAGTTCACAAACAATTTGATTTAGCAACTGCAAGAAGAAGGATGAAGTCATGATCCAATGGCGAGACAAGAGGGCAGATAACCAAGTTAATCTATCACCCACACATTTATCACTGAAAAATTGCACCATAAGTCTTATTCCTTATGTACTGGAGTGCGATCAAGTCCCCAGCCCTTCAATTGGCTTAATAAAGTCCTAAACCTTTACCAAAAGGGCACCCGAGTCCTAAACCTTTGCTGAAAAGTGCAATTAAGTCCTCAAACTTATTAAAGTGCAATTATCTTTTACTTTTTACCAGTTATAATGAAAAAAAGTGCAGCTGGTTTAGTCCAGCCAATTCTTGAATGAAATTATATCATTGGACAATTTCTAGATCATGCCATATATAATGAACACATGGACAATTAGATATGTTCATTATAATGACTCAACTGCTCTTTTGAAAAATGTTGACTAAATTTAACCAAATTGAAAAGTTTAGGACTTGATTCCATTCCATACATAAGGTTTGGACTTTTGGAAAACCTTTTCCCCACAGATCACAGACAAGAGCATTGCATATAGCTATTAATACTACAAGATTGGAGCAACTAGAGACAGTTAACACGTGGACTTTAGTGGACTATGCTGATGGACTTAGATCAGTGACTAAAGACTACAATAAACGAGAGCTTATCTCCACTTTTTCCACAGAAGGTAAAAGTTATCACAGAAGATAGGCTGAGATTGGTGATGAAAGGGAGAATCCACAGAAAAAAATGCCTGAGAACAAAAGAGCATACCAATAACCCTCCAGATTCGATGAGAATAAGGTACTGTGAATTGGATCGCATGTACTTACTTCTGCTTGCCGACCAGCATGAAGTCTTACACCAGAAGCATCATACATAACCTGTAAAAGATTATAGTGATGGTTATATGGCTAATAAATTAGAACTCATTATGTTTCAAAAAGCTCAACTTCAAAGAAATGTGCAACACATGCAAGAATGACAAACAGAACCCCACCCCCCCCCCCCCCCCCCCCCAACCCCTTTAAAAAAAATAAAAAATCTCCAAAGACCGAAAAACAGACTTGCCATGCACACAGCCAAAACCCTCAGTGGCAGGGTGAGGATGGGCAAGTTATCAGGCTATCAGCCCTAACAGTTGAGCTCAATATATGTAGACTGACAAGCACAAGTTCAAAGGTAACAAATGCTTCCAATTTTTTTCCTTCTCTTTATGAACTGATGTTAATGGCAATAGCCATGTCTAAAACAAACATAATATGAGCAAAATTTGCATAAAACAGAGGTTTGCAGCTGAACAAGCAACCTGAAGAATCCTGAAAGAAAGAAAGAATTGCATCTACAAGAAGAATTGTGAAGCATTGCTCATTTGATATGATGTAAAATTAAACAGGACTCAGCTAAAAAAGTCCTCCAGCAGTTGTTATGACTACAATTTTTTAAAGAAAAATAGTGCAACAAGTTAAATGAGATTGAAGCTTCCAATTGTTTGCACTGTTACAGCATGCATCACCAGAAACTGAACAAGACCTGGTTGTTGAGTACATACAACACAGGCCAGGACCACCGCTATAGCAAATGCTGATCCTTTGAGTCCTTCTTGTAAACCAATTGCAACAGCAAGAGCCGTAACAGTAGCCGAATGCGATGATGGCATTCCACCTGAACCAAGCATTTTTCTGGAGTTCCATCTCTTCTCCTTGAGCCTGCACATCAAATGGGATCATGGAATTCAAGAAATTGGGAAGAGAAACAGAGCCCAAAAATCCTCTTAACGAGACAAAACCTGTAATTTTTGCACAAAATAAGATAAAGTTGACGAAATAGAATAGGACATTAAACAAAATCACTTGCCAGACTGCTTTGATAAAGTTAAAACTCAACATATTCTAGAGGGCTTTCCTGCGCTCGACTCTCTAGACCACCACATAATCCTTGATCAACACTAATTCAGCAACACTAGAATGTAAAAAAATGCAAGAGAAATGCTGGACGCCGCAACGCTGGAATCTAGAAAAGCAATATGAATCCTCAGAATACTAAACATGCCCGCGATAACCTCACATAAATCTGAACCAGCTACCTAATGACCTCGGCTACTCCGAGCTCGACACAAACCACCGAACAAAAGCACGTGCGCACGAGCAACAAAGAGGGAACGCGGCGAGTTCGATCAAGCACTGAGCACTCCATAGAAGGAATCCAAGACGATTCGATTACGGAGGTCTAAAAGAGCGGGAGTGCGGAGAGGCTGTCTTACCAGCAGGTGAAGGGCTTGAGGAACTGGGCGAGAGCGAGGGAGAGGAGAGCGGAGAGGAGAGGCGGGTTCAGAGGGACGAGCGACGGCTGCGACGACGCGGATCGGAAGGCCGACGAAGCGTCGGAGGCCGTGATCACTTCGTTCATCGCGATCTCGCCGGTCGAACGACACGCGGTGCCCACCACCGGACGGACGGGGCGAGAGACGGAGTTGCGGAGAGAGAGAGAGAGAGGAGTGGAGGGCGTCAGCTGGATTCCGACGCTTCCCCCCCACTCCTTCTCTTTCCTCGTCTTCCTCCTCCACTTCCCATTCTCCCTCTCTCTCTCTCTCTCGTTAATTAATTGCACGCTTTCTGTTGTTTTAGGGATTAAAGAACCAGGGTCCAAACACAGTCTTCCAGGAAATCTTATTTTGTTTTGAAAAATGAGTCATCTTAAAAATATTTTCTTAAGTACAGTGGCATGTATCGTTTATGAAAATAAATAAAGATAAAATATTATTATCATTTATTAAAACATTTAAATATAAATTTTTATCGATAATGAAAAAAAATTAAAATTATTTTTAAATTATTTATTTTCTACAAAATAATCAAAACTTAATTGCAATAAACTACGTTTCCCAAATTTTGATACTTGTCACTAATTGCTCCCAAACTAAAAATCTTTTTAATGTTTAAGAGTTTTGAGATTGATTACAATGTCCCTATTGATATTGACTCAAGAACTAAAGTTCCATTTATGCTTGTCACCTAATCAATTCACCTGTCTTAACAAAAGGTGAATCCATCCAACAACAAAAGCAAATTGCATTTTTTGTTCCTTAAGTTAGGCAAGTGCCGTCAGTTGCTACCTATCTTTTTAAAGTATGCAATTATCTACTTAAATTCTATTGAAATCACTTGCCACGTCCCTTCCTTCCTAGTGTTGACTTTGGCCAATTGCATAAAAGGACTACAGTTTTGGTGAATTTCGAACCTAGCACATACTTCAGATATAATTAATCAAAAACCTAAATTTTACATTTAATTTTGATTGTGGCCTCCAGACTTTGTCCATACTTTACAAGTATCGTGAAATCAACCAAAGTAGTGTCATTTAAAAAAAATGACCTCTTAGCTTGCCACATAGTGTAAAGACATTAAAAAAAATTGAAATGCAAAGAAGAAATTTGACGTTACAGCACAATATAATATGCACATTATATTCATTAGGATAAATTAATGTGTTTATTATGTAAGTCAATTATTTTGCTTGGTAAGTACGAGATATGATATTTTAGCGATAATATCAATTTATATGTATAATACGAATAGTAAGCATTGACGTGACATGACAATGAGCCAAGTCTTTATTATTAAACTTACTAAAACATCATAATTACTTTTTTAAGTGTAAGAGTTCTCGTGACGGCGAGAAGCGGTCTACCAAGTTGTAGCCGCTATTAGAGGCTACAGCACAACCACATGGACGTACCAAGCAACGGCAGGTCAGCCCTCGCTTATCGGAGGGGGCCATTAAAAAAAATAGAAAAGTTGGAGGGGAATTTCCCACATATGCAAAAACTCGAGGGATAAAATATAATTCGTTTTTTTTATCGTTGGGCAGAGAGAATCATGTGCCAAACACATGGCTGGAACGCCAACTGAAAAATAATCTAAGGCAACGCCAGGAGGACATTGCAAACATCGAAAGATTATGGGGGGCAATTTGCAATAAATGCCGAAATCCTGGGGAGGTGTAATTCACCCTAATAAAAATTATTGCATCCCCGATATATATTTGCTAATAATTTCATGTCCTCTCCTAAAAAAAAAAAATTGAGGCCAGACTCGAAATTCATATTCGCATTACTCCAATAAGTTGACCATACATAGATCGCCAATCTCTTTAGACATATTTAAAGATTTGTGATCGTAAAATTTCAATTTCACGTTACTCATTTTCACAAGATATCGTAATTATTTTATTTTATTTCATGTCATATTCCAATTCTTCTCTTTTTAAAAGCGCGTTTGGTAATGATTTTGTTAGGAAAATAATTTTTTATGAGAAATAGTTTTTTTTTTTTGTTTATGTTACTTAACAATTTCTTGAGTATTTATCTTATTTTGACAAAAAAAATAATTTCTAAGTATAAAAACGTGCTTGATAATTACAAAAAAAATTATATTCTAAGAATAGAAATGCGTTTATTAAACTTGTATAATTTTGTTATTTCTTTTAATTTTTCAATATTTTTTATTTTTTTATTTTTTTTTTTCTTCTTCTTTTTCTTCTTCCTCCTTTGTGACCAGTCACCGGCCACAACGATGGCGGCAACCGGCTAGGCAAGGTCCGACGAGCTCACCGGAGCCTCACTAGGCCACTGCAAGGGCCGGTGAGCTTGCCGAAGCCTTGCCAAGCCACTAGTGAGGCTCGACCTTGCCCAGGCAACGCGATGTCGGCCTTGCCCTAGCCTAGTGAGGCCGAGCCTCACCCAGCCACGGCGACGCTCCGATGAGGTTGCCAGCAACTAGTCGAAAGGAAGAAGAAGGAAAGAAGAGAGAATAAGAAAAAAAAAAAAAGATAGAAAATTTGTTTTTCATAATTGTTCCCAAGAACAAGACATTTTTCTACTTATTATTTCTGTTCCAAATCGTTCCTAAAAGTAAAATTTTTACCAAACACATTTTTTTATTTTTTTGTTTACCGAAATAAAATAACGGAAATTTTTGTTTCGGCGTACAGAAATACTTTTTTAACAAACAGCCCCTAAGCATTTACTTTACCTTTTTACAGACGTGGGCCACCTCCACTCAATTTCCTTACCATTGAGGCGTGTGCTCAGTGGTTACGAGACATCGTGGCCAAGTAGCGAGATTTTTGTTGCTGGAAAGTGGCCCTGGAATTTTAGTGGTTAGCGATTGGCGTAGGCCCGATTTCTAGACTAGCCATTGGAGGTTGGCCTCTTTGAAAGCTTCCGTGGATGAAATATTTGCGGCCATGATGTTCGAATTGCGCTATGTACTCATCTTTTTCGATGGAAATCTTATTCCTCATCGACCAAAATACGTGGTGCATGGCAAAATTTTTTGTATAAACTCGATTAGCAATTGCAATTTGACAAATGTCATCTTTATTCTATTATCGAAGTTGGTTGAGTGAACCTAAATCGCGACAACAAATTAAGCGTACTTCCAATGAGACTATATTGTTGTATCAATGTATGTTTAACAAATTAAGTTCCTATTTCATTTCGAATCTAACTATGAGTCTGACCGGACTAGGCTCACATGGCAGCCCATCATCTAGGCAGGCCAAACACGATTGGTTTTCATTAAAATGAACAAGCTTAGAAAAGAGGAAAGTAAAAAGAATAAAATAAAAGAAAAATCAATAAAAATTCATAATTTTTTTTAAAAAATCAAAAAGTTATTCATGTCAACATCGGTTGTGCCACATAAGACAAGACAGTCAGCATTAACCAGGCCACCATATCAATAATATCCGATTAAAATTAGTTAGAATGATTAAATTGACAAATCATCTGTAGATTTATAATTAAATTAGCACAATCGAAAAAATCTCGAATTAAAATAGCAAGTTATCAAAAAGTTTAAGACTAAACTGACAAGATCTAGAATTGAGTTGGCCATCATATAATAGATATATGATTTTTTGGACAATTTTCCCAATAAAAGAGAAAAAAGAGAAAATCCCATCCATTGATCATAAAACCTTCAAATTTTTTATTATTAATATTATTTTGATATATGAGTTACGGTCTCTTACAATCCGAGGATCCATCTTTCGGTGGACCACGGAACTGCTGCTCCAGGAACCCCAAAGGCTTAAGGACAGACAAGCGAACGTGGGAGGACAAAAAAACCTACAATCGCCATGTGAGCTCTGCACCAGTGACAGCCTTGGACCTTGTTTTTTCAGCGGTAGGTACTGAAATGTCCCTTACCGATTTTCAAGGGCCTAGATTTCGCACGAGAAGAAATGGTTTCAGATAGGGCTGTCCTTCGAGATAAGGTTACCTGGCCCCGTGGGCCGTGGGTCCGGCCGGCGCGAACGTGCATGTATGTCTTTTTTCCCGTACTTTCATCGGTTTGGGTAAAAGCAGCTTCGTGACTTTGGTTTTCATCCTTTCGGCCAGACGAAACATTGGCAGGTATTCGGATGTTCGTTTAATAATGACGTTCGATTGTGGATTTGGAGAGACCATACACTCGAATATTTTTATTTTTTTCTTGAGAATTGGAGGGCTTCGATTTCAATTTCCTTGGTTACCAAATGGGTATCCTGCTCATTCGATTTTGGTGCAACTCTAACCCTTAAGGAGTCATTTCTATTAAAGCCCATTCGTTTAATGAAAAATAATTAATTTAAAAATATCTTTTTATTATTTGAAATAATTATCAATAACAAATATTTTTATAATCGATAACAACTCGTATCTAAATATTTTCATGAACAATAAAAATACTTTTTGTCAATTCATTTTTCTTAGTAATACAAACAATCATGTTTAGAAAAAATATTTATAAAATTTACTATTTAAAATAAGTGACTTCGTATAAAGATGTAATTTTATATTTTTAGAATGTCTTGAAGTGTTATTTTCTTTTTTCATTAACTCAGGCAGTGCCGCAAAACACTCGTTGATGTTATCTCTTATCATTACTAATTCATGACTTTTCCTATTACCATCACAATAGCGCAAGTAGATTGAAATACAACGTTACTTTCAACATCTTTAATATCTATCGTCGCTTAAAAAGTCGATGAAGGGCACACTTTTACTTTGAGTTTGAGTGTGCTTCAATTATATCTTTTTTATTTTTTTGGGTAAAAATACTACAAAAAAATCTTAAATTATGCCAACTACAACACTAATACCCTAAAAAATTTATTGTTACCAAAAATCTCGAATTTAGACACACGTATACTCAATTATAGTTCCACTCAAGACCACATTAAAATTCGACCAAAAAAAAAAAAAGGACTGCATTAAAAATTTTACATGGCGGCTTATGTGGACAATTGAAGGCAAGCAAAACTAATGGGGCACAATATGGCAAAAATATGCTGACTCGTTTTAAAATGAATGAAAAATTCCATCTTCTTTTATATCTTTCTTAGCTCTTTTTCCTAACTCCTTAATTCGCAAATACCCAGCATGGAAAATTTGTCTAAAAAGTTCTAAATCTATTGTACACACGGCCGATTCAATCCTAAATCTTTTAATTTTGTCGATTTGATTAAAGTTTTTTTAGAATTTTTCAATTTAATTATAAATATTTTAATTGTGTCAATTTAGTCATAAACCTCTTATTAGTATATTTGGGTTGGCTTTTTTATTTTTTACTTTTCTTTTAAATTTTTTCAGCACCACGTCGGCCTCACTTATCATGGAGGTACATTAATAAAGTGACGTCATAAGCCACGCCAGCCCCTCTTGTCCCTAGATTTAATTTATTTTCCCCTCTTACTTAATATTAATCAATTCAAATTTCGTAAAACATAGATTAAATTTTTATTGATATCTTAAATGTAGAGTTACTTGGACCCAAAAAAAAGAGTGTAGAGTTGCTTCATAATTTCGATCATATGAGTTATTTATTAATTTTGATGGGAAATATCTGGAAAAGAAATGTGTTTATTATAAGCTGTGGGTGATAAATTAACTTAATAACCTATTAACTGAGATAAGCTCTCATCCGTTATTCTATGAGTCGAACATTGTGGTTAGATGCACTGATTGGTTTAACGGTATACGTAGTAAACCAGATGAAGACCCAAATTTCAAAATCCTTATCTCTAAATTTGGTAGCCATGCTAAATGTCAGGTTATAATAAAATTTATATCGATGATATAAAACTACTTTTATCGAACAACAAACTTTTGAAATTAAGATAAAAATAATTAGATATAATATAATATTTAAATTATAATATAAAAAGGAATATTCAAAATAACACAAAAATAATAGCATTATTTATCCATATTTCTTATATATTTAAATTTATTTTTGTATATATAGTTAGTATCTATCTTTATTACATATTTTAGTTATATCAGTATAGTTTATTATTGAATAACTTTTTTGATAAAGGATGGAAGGGAATGAAAAATAAATAGAAAATGAAAGAAATAAAACAAGAGAGGGAAAATAATTGAAAAACTAAAGAAATTAAAAATGAAGTAGAATAACTCATAGTTTATATGAATGGATTTAAACTTGATAAAGATCTTTTTAATTCTCCAACTCCTTCTCCTTTATATCTCCGACTCACGTTGAAATTTCACGACTTAACGGTAGTTCTTTAGTTCACGTTGAAGCTCTGGGAAAATGGCTAAAGAGTCAAAACTCCTTTTTCCTTGGATCTCTTTGGTCAATGTCAACAGTCCGTGAAATTAGCAAGAGAGTGAAAATTCATTTTTCTCCATAGCATCGTGGTTCATCAAAGCTTTAGGAAAAGCGGCCAAAGAGTCGAGGCAGTTATGTTTCAAAATTGTGAAGTTGAATAATCACATTTTCCTTCTCTTACTAGATTTGGCGTTTTCTAATACTCTGTTGACGTTGTCGTAACCCATTCAGTCATAATCAATTCCGAGACTCTAAAATGCTACAATGAGCTCATTTTCTTGTCATCGATCGAGGTTATATACTTCGGTGCCTTTGTGTTTTCTTTAGTGGTAAATAATGAGAAAATTTTACCCACCCCGCTTGTGGGTACACTAGCTTGGGCATTTCCCCCTCTAATTGCGGAAGGGGGGAGGTTCAAGTCCCAACGTGCGCATTGCACGCACCTTACCTGTGACATTGTGGGAGGTGGGTCCCTGCGGTGACGCTCGGGTTTACGTCGCCCATTGCCAACTGTACGGCGGTTTTCGGGTCACAAAAATAAAAAAAATAATAATAATAATAATGAGAAAATTGTTATTATCTTCACATGTGCATTTTCAAGTTCACCTACAAAAAAAAAAAAAAAAAGAAGAAGAAGAAGAAGATGTGATAGAATATGAAATATTGGGATCTATTACTGTAATTAATCAAATAGTGGATTAAATATAATAAAAGTCCACGAATTTCATATCATAATCTATCTTATATTAATTAGAAATCCAAACGATCAAATACAGTAGTTGCCCTTTTTCTTTTTCGTCGTAATAGTACATATGCCCATTCGAACGTAAGAAGTCGGATGTACTTCACGCGTTGGCATTTTCTCGTTTCGGCAAATACTACTTCCTAATTCCGAGCCGACCATTTCCTTTTTCTTTTCCCGCACGATCACGTCTTTTACTGTTAGTTCCCGACCTCCGATAATAGCTCATGTAATGCGAGCGCGATTATCAGAACCATTCCATAAAATAACGATGTTCATCCGATGAAATGCACGTGCGATCACATTTAAATATCCAACAAAAGGAATCCGACACATCATTTTCAATTTCGCGAAATACCTTTCCGAAGCCAAGCACTCTCGTCCTCGTCATTTCGTTTGTATTCCGCAGGAGGAAATCGGGGGAAGGGGACGAAGATCCCGATCGGACGGTGAGCAGCGAGCGGAGGGTTCCGAGTCAAGCACGTGCGAAGAGCACAGCGGGACAAAAAGGGTGGAGAGATTATTCCACGAGCACGCTCGATTGGTGATGCCCCAGCAAAAAGATTCCGAATCCACCGCCTTTTTCCAGTACAAGCAGAACCACAGCGCTGTCAAGTTGCCAACTTCCCTATGCGGTATGCACCACTCATTTGATAAAGGCGATTGAACATAATTATTATAATATCGAAAGTGCTCCGATTATCCAACCGATGCTTCCAATGGACGTCATCAATGTTATTTGTATGGTTAATGCCGTTATTTGTATGGTTAGAGTTAATACAACAAAAAATCTGAAATTAATGAACATACAACAATGGTTGTATGGTTATCATAAATCTGAAATTAATGAACATACAACAAATAATACCCTAAATTAATATTCTATAACAAATTTATCCTCCGTTAATTTTTATTTAATTTTATTGTTAAATTATTAAATTTGATGACATGTGGTAGTTGACAGATATACCAATTTGTCATTGGTGTATTATAGTCTGTGATTTTACGTGATATTAATCAAATTCAACAAAAATTAACGGAGGAGAAATTTATCATAAATGTTTTTGGTGGAAAGAAATTAGTTTAAGTTAAACTTATCACATGTGCACTAATTTAGGGTTTTTCGTAGTATTAACCATTTACTTTAACATTTAATTTCAATCTTCATGATCATATATATATATATATTATGGCATCTTGAATCATTTTAAATTTTTTCAATATATTTTCTTCTTTTTCAATGAGAATTTTAAATGAGCTTTTCATGTACCTTTTTGATCTGGTTTCAGGAGAAATCGTGCACCCTTTTTAAATTTTTTATTGTGTGTAATTATTGTGTGATACTTTGAAAATTGCTTAACAAAATTTATTTGAAAGTTACTAATACGTTAAATTTACCTTGAGATTTCTGGTGATTTTACAAATATCACTTTTTATTTGTGGATGAGTAAGGACCTCTTTTTTGGGAGATTTCAGGCCACCCCTATGAGAAGGGTGAAGACACAGCTCAGAGTCTTGCATGCATACCCCATCAAATTTCTTTTAGGTTCGTTTTACCCGTGATTACAAAAATCATAATAATGTCATTGCTAAATTTATTGATGTACTAGCAGATTTTTAGGGCTTTTTGATAACTGTAGAAAATTTATAGTCCTTAAAATTTATTGAAAAAATAAAAAAAATGCATTTGGTGTAATTCTCAAAAATTTTTTTTCATATTTTATTTCTCGTAGATTTTTTTTTTTGATAATTTTATAAGATTTTTTTTTTTTCGGTGCAATCATCAATTTTTTTTTATATTGTAGAATTTATTTTAATAATTTTATAAGATTTGTTTTCTTTTTCTTATTCTTCCCCCTCTAACTGATCATCAAACCTCTGGCCTATTGCTGGCCATTGTCAAGGATGACAAACGACTAGACGGGGAAGAAGAAGAAAATAAAAAGAGAAAAAAAAATTGACTTGATTTTAGAATTGTTTCCGATAATAAATAAGTAACTTTTTTATATTTATTGATTATGTTCTAAATCTATTAACGAAAATAATTTTTTCTTTTAGAGTAGAAAAATTAACTAACATTGCTAAATGGATTTCTATTTTTTTATTCCATAAAATAGAAAAAAATTGGGAAAAAATCGATCGATGACCAAAAAAAGTCCTTATTCGATGGAAGGAGCTATATATAAAATGTTCATGTTTCTCGTTACTGGACTAGACTATATATGTTATTCCAACCTTTGAGACCGTCGTGATGGGGGTGCCGCACACGAGCGTGGTAGTTCACTCGCACCTCGCTTGCGCGGAGAAATTTCCCGCGCGCCGCCAGGCTCGGGATGTCGGGGCCGCGCCGAGCCTCCTGGTCGGGGAGAAGCTTCCGAGGACCGAGCCAAAATGCACCTCTGGCCCCCTCAGGTATTTTCCCCTTTCCGAACGCAAGACGGACGAAATTTCCTAAGGTGGACCATTACCGACCCGGCTCCGAGCGTCGGTCCTAAAATTGCAGACCTTACCCGACAGGAAGCCACCCGTTGGTTGTAGCCAAACGACTCCCTTGTCTTATCCATCGATGGAGAGGCTCCGGCGTTTGTGATCCGTAGATTCCTTTTCCTTAACTCATAAGTTGTTAGAAAAAGTATTTTATTCCTTTGGGAAATTTGGCGAAAACGTATTTCACCTAACTTGCATACTATAAAGATCCGTATTGATGCGGATCGATGATCGATAAATCGACATGTATGGATGTTCTAGCCGATAACCTGCTCAAGGAATGCGCTGATTAATAAATCCTATGTGTCGTACATGAATTGTGCTCTCGATCCTTGTCAATTTTAGCATGCTATAAGAAGTGGTTCATACAAAAAATTCATGTTATGAGAATTTCCTTAAGAATGCGATGGTCGAATTGGAGGACTTAACATAGATATAGGCGGAAGGAAGGAATGCGATGCTTGATTTTATTGGCTCGGAGAACTTTTATGTAATTACATAGATGTGAATGAATGAAGCACGCTTTGACCCCTACCCAAAGCTTCATTGCCTTTGAAGCTAAATTCCCGAGATATATCTAAACTTTCGATAAGATGTCTAATATAAAGATACCTAGTTATCGTAACTTATAGATGGAGTGAGACCACATGTATATAGATGGCTATATAAATTCCGTAGTCAATATAAAAGAAATATCACCAAATGATGACATGATGTAGTGATTCGATTTGATTTAATTAAATTCAATGATCTTTGAAAATCTATAGATTGTTTTATTGGACATTGGATTGGACCTATAGGTGGAAGTAAGTTGCTCTTTTTTTTATGGCGAGATTCTCCCACGCAATCCAATCCCAAATTTCATAATCATCTCAAATATAGAATGTCACGTACTGTTAAATCTCTATGCTGGTATTATTCATATTAAACAAAAACTTTATAGATGAAGTGAAATTACATGCATATAAATTATTATATAAATTCTGTAGTCAAGATCAATAAATATCATCAACGATGACGACATGAAATGATTATTCGATTCGATTTAATTAAATTTAATCGTCATCTTTGCAGATCTGTGAGTTGTTTAATTGGAAATTGGACAGGGCGTGTAGCTGTAAGGAGTCGTCTTTTTTCGTTTTTTTTATGGAGAGATTCTCCCACGCGGTCCATTCGAAATTTGATAATCGTATAAAAAATATAATGTCATTAACTCCTCTGACGTACCGCCTAATCCCCGCACCGATGATATTCGCATTAAACAAAGACTTTTCAGTATCGGAATCCGGAATATCTTGCCAACAAGCCGGGCGAGAGCGGGATAAGAGACTGGCTCGCGCGCGTGCTTTCGGAAGCTCCGGACGCGCGTGGTCAACAGACTGGCGGAGGTGGACCCCACCTGGCCTTTTCTCCTCCAAAAGCTGAAAAAATAGGTTGGTTGGAAATAGAGTAACAGCACCTTCGGAGCATATGCGCCTTCGTTCAAAAGAATATCATAATTAAATATAGAAAAAAAAGCTAAAAAGTGAACAAGGGATGATCCGAGGAGTATAAAAAGTATTGACCTTTGACCGGATGATGATTTCCACTTTGTGGCACGGCCGATGCTTTGGATTCATTTCCCCGAGACCAATCAAAGTCCACCTTAGTCATCATACACGGGCATGGAAACCGAAACTATAAGGTTTAGATAAAAAGTTATGCAAATAAGTTAATTCATCGAGGCGAATTATAAGAATATTAAATAGAACTACATAAAAGGTCAAAATATTGAATGGTTTTTTACATATGACCCATGATCAGGGTGGCTAACCATTGCCAGGTTCTTTGGATTCGTTATAAACATGGATGGTGCAATTTGTAAATAATAATTTCATTATAGTTTAGAATGCATTTGTTTCGAAAAAAAATGAAATAGATTAATTAAACATGTTCTAAAAAATATTACAGAAATGGACGAACAAGTTTGGATTAGCGATGATGAAAATATTTTTATCAATTAATAATTTACGAGCAATCATTTTAGTATTTTTTGAATTATTCATATTTCGTAAAATAAAGATACATATGAATATATCCAATTATTCATCTTATTTTTCTCTCTATATAACTTGCGTAAAGTTTTCTACTTTTTTTTTTTTATAATCTTTTTGGTTGTTGTACGCCTACGACATATGCTCTAATTTTCTTTTAATTTATACAATACAAGGTATTAAAGAAATAGAGACATCCGTTTAGGAAAAAACACGAGAGAAAGGGCAGGAGAAAGGGGAAAGGGCTCCCGGTCCGACGTCCATGCGTACGGTTCTGCGGTCCGTCTTCTTCCTCGCAATCCGCCGATCGCACTCGTACGAGCGAGGGCAAGAGGGACGCAGAAGAGAGAGAAAGAGTTTTCTCTCTCCTCTCTCCATATTCACTGTTATCACCAGGTCCACTCAAACACAGTAGACAACCATAACCACATCCCCTTTCCCCTCTCTCTCTCTCTCTTTTCATGTCATCTATATAATACGGCCTTCGCTACTCAGCCTCACCACACACGCACAACCAAAGCCAGCCAAATATCACCTCCCAGCAATCTCTCTCTCTCTCTCTCTCCGATCGCCGGGCCTCCGATCGTCTTCCTCGGCTCCGGCGAGCCTCGACCACCGGCGTGGCAAAAGGGTAGGAAAGGTAAGGTAAGGTGGAAGGGGTGGGGTAATACCCGGGACAGTCGAGTTGCAGACATCACGGCTATACACGGAGCAACGTCGCCTCTACTCATACATGTCCGTGCCGGCCGCCGCAAGGGTTGTCATTGCGTGACCGCGAACGTCGGCAACCCTTCGCCGCACGGCGGGCGCGGCGCTCTCCCCTCCGAAGGCGGCAGCCCCTCCGATCTCCTCTTCCTCGCCGGCGGCGGTCCTCTCTCCCCCTCTCCCCTCTACTAATTACCATTAGGTTTTTTGTCATCTTTTGCCTACACCGTGTTTAAGCTTCTAGGGTATTACTTCCGTACAGTTTTGCTCTGATTCTTGAGAGCAAGCTTCGTCGGGGTGGGGGAAAATTAGATCTGTCTGGTTCCAGTCGCTTGAGAATAGCTAGGGTCTGTGTTTGGGGCTTTCGCTTCCTTGTTGTTGCATAGAGGGACTTAGCTAGAAAGAGTAGGAAAGATGATGCTCAGGATTAAGAGGGTTCCCACCGTAGTTTCGAACTACCAGAAAGAGGAAGGTGAGGAGGGTGCTCGCCGCGGAGGGGGTTGCGGCCGGAACTGCCTCAACAAATGCTGCATTCCAGGTAACTCCGTCGAATTTCCGTTTGGTCATGAGAATTGTGAATTATGTGCATGTGGGGTTAGCGGATAGAGGTTTTTGATTGTCTGGTGTATGGCATGAGCAGGGGCGAAGCTCCCTTTGTATGCTTTCAAGAGGGTGAACTTTGTTGCTGGTGAGAAGGCTGGGATCGTGGGTGAGAATGCGGAGCCACCCGTCGCCTTCCTCGACTCGCTTCTTCTGGGGGAGGTAAAATTTGTTTAGCTGAGCTACGGACTGATGGATCCGGAATAATGTTTATATCTATGCAGTTCTAGTGTTGAATTAGATGAGTTGAACTCGTTTACAACTTGACTGTAGTGGGAGGACCGCATGCAGAGGGGTCTATTTCGCTACGACGTAACTGCCTGCGAAACCAAGGTCTCTTACTTGGCTCTCTATTTCAATGGATTTACATCCAGCATGCTGCATTTCAAGAGCTTGATGGGGGTTATGAGTTCATTCTGAATTTGTGCTGTGATTCTGTTGCAGATCATACCTGGTGGATATGGATTTATTGCCCAGCTGAACGAGGGTCGCCATCTCAAGAAGAGGCCAACTGAATTCCGTGTTGATAAGGTCCTCCAGCCCTTTGATGGAAGCAAGTTCAACTTCACTAAAGTTGGGCAGGAAGAGATCCTCTTCCAGATTGAAGCAAGTGAAGATGGTGAAGTGCAATTCTTCGCAAAAGCTCCAATTGATGCAGACAACTCCCCTAGTGTCGTTGCTATAAATGTAAGCATTCCTTTACCTGCACTAAAATCTTCCGTAAATTACTCGGAAGTTGCTTGAGCCAGCTTTATGACTAATCCATGATCCCTGTCCCTACTGAACAGGTCAGTCCCATTGAATATGGGCATGTGCTGTTGATTCCTCGTGTCCTCGAATGCTTGCCTCAGAGGATTGACCGCGAAAGCTTCTCTCTTGCGCTTTATATGGCTGCAGAAGCTGGGAATCCATACTTCCGTCTTGGTTACAACAGCTTGGGTGCCTTTGCCACCATCAATCATCTCCATTTTCAGGTTTTTATGTTGGCTATCATCTTAATCTTCTCAATCTAGTTTAGATCGAGTTTATTTTGCGCTGCTGCAATGTTTATATTAATGGGATAAGTGGAATTGTTACAGGCATACTACTTGGCAGTTCCCTTTCCGATGGAGAAGGCTCCTACCCAGAAATTAACTGCTTTGGAATCTGGAGTTACAATCTTTGAACTTGTCAATTATCCAGTCAGAGGTCTTGTTTTTGAGGGTGGAGACACCGTGCAAGATTTATCCAATGCAGTTTCTAACTCCTGCATTTGCCTCCAAGATAACAACATCCCTTACAATGTCCTGATCTCTGATTGTGGGAAGCGGGTTTTTCTCTTACCCCAGGTAATCAAATCAGGCCGGCCATTTCTTCTACTTACCTTGTTTTACACCTTGATGTTCTTATTTGAAGCTGACTTTGTCTCTGCGTTGATCTCTTAACAGTGCTATGCTGAGAAGCAAGCTCTAGGGGAAGTGAATTCAGAGCTTCTGGATACCCAAGTGAACCCAGCTGTCTGGGAAATCAGTGGGCATATTGTCCTGAAGAGGAAGAAGGACTTTGAGGAGGCATCTGAAGAGAATGCTTGGCGTCTTCTTGCAGAGGTTTCTCTTTCTGAGGAGAGATTCCAAGAAGTGAATGCTCTGATATTTGAAGCCATTGCATCTGTGGAAAATAGGGGGCAGGACAACCCTGATGTGGAACCTCAAGCACCGAAAGATGTTGATGTCGTGAAGCAGAGCTCCCACTCTGCAATGGTGGCTGGATCGCAGGAGTGCCTGGTCAGGCAGTGAGAACTGGGTATGTGAGGGAGAGGAACAGGCACTGCTTGTATCTACAAGCCAACCATCATGGTTTGGCATATTGCAGTATTGGTACCCCTGTGGATGCTTACTAATTGATGGAATAAGCAAACCATGTTTGCTCAGTACGTTGTGTATTAGCAGTGTAGCTGCTTGTGTATGCCGTGTACTAGTTCCTCTTCCATGTAGTCCGGGGCCTGTTTTATGGAGGTCCACTCTTGATTATGTCAACTGCTGTGTCATATTTGTTTGGTAGATTGATGATCGCTTGGTCTCAATGTTGCTTGTGAGAAGGTTCCCCTACCCAAGTAAAGATTGGCTACTTATATCTGCTATTGATTTATGACCGGTGTGAGCTTATTCCGCTCAAGGATGCTTCAGATTCTTGCTGAGGTCCAATTTAAAATGATCAGCTTCGTACTCCTGTAATTTCGGTGTAAATTATAAACCTAGGTCAAGTCCTCCTGTCATCTAGTAGAGAATTTGGAATGGTGAGTGTACTGATTCTTCTCCCCCTCGTACCAAGAGCTGCTAATGGCAACGGCGGACCCAGACATTCTGGATTATATGAACTGATCAATGAAGATTATCCTTAGATGGCTAACAGTATGCATTGAGCATCATCTGGTTTCTTGTTCAGATTTATTTGAGTAGGAATGTGCGGAATCACGTGCGATCTGCCTTCCCACTAAAACTAAGAATACGCGCGGGGACAGAAATCGAAACATAACAGCATCCAAATTTTCGGGCATTTTCGGGTAGGTTTTCTTTCTTTTCCTGGTCAGTTTATGTCGAGCAACTTGTTTAGGGTGGTTTGGATCGTTGACAAATTGCTTACCACTTTTGCAAAAGGAATCTGGGTTGGTTTTCTTTCGGTCGTTAGATTCGGGATATCACCAGAATTATTTTATCTTGGTGGAACAGAAATCGAACCTGGAAACCTCGTGGTTTTTTTAGGCCCAAAGGTGCAACTTTTTGTCCCGCCATGATAGCATAAGCGATGGCCCATCTTGCTTTCTGAGGAACAAAGCTTCAAAAGTGTCTTATCAGGCCTAACTTGATACCATTCTGTGGCGTAAAATTCTTAAATTATAAAGCCTCTGACGAGAATATTCAATGTGGTTACCCTGATCCGGGGAAAAAAAGGTCAATTCCATCATTTGAGGTATATAGATTAGTAATTATAGTTTTGTAAAGTCATTGTGGAGGTAAGAACTATATTTTGAAAAATTTAAAACAAATTTCAAAACATGATTTTATTATTAGGAAAATGTCAATAAAATGGTTAAACTAACTTTGGTAAAATCTAACGCTTCAATTTCATCCAGAATCAAAATTTTCTTCTTCCTTTCGGCCATCTCCACGACCACCGTTTATCGATGAAATTTCGATTTGTTGAATTTTGTCATCAACTTTCATCTAATGCTCAATTTCATCTCTTAACTTTCGGTTTTTCAATTTGATCCATTCGGCGGGCTACTATTAACAAGAAGAAGAAGAAGGTGAGAAAAAGAAAAGAAAAAAGGAAAAAAAGAAAAAGAAAAGAAAAAAAATGAAAAAATGAAAAGAAAAAATTAAAAATTAAAAAATTCCAAAAAAATTTATTTAAAAATTAAAAGAAATTGATTTGGAACTAGTCCTTCAGTTTATTCAAACCGTTAAGTGATGATGTGGAACTAAGTTGCATCTCAAAAAAGGAAAATAGATTAGGGGTCAGTTAGAAAGTGGTTCTTATCTCTTTTTTAGATGTTGGCCACAATTTGACTTGTTTTAAAGGTAATTTCCATGTGGATATTCCACATGTCCTTTTTAATTTTATATTTAAGAGATTAAAAGCCATGTAAACCAATTCCGTTAACTTTAACTAACGGAATGACGAAATTGGTCAATTTTCAAATAGTCAGGGACTAGATGGAACATTTGTTAATAGTTTATGGACCAAATTGAGCAAATCGAAAGCTCATGGATGAAATTAAACATTAGATGGAAGTTTATGGATTATATTGAGCAAATCGAAAGCTTATGGATGAATTGAACATTAGATGAAAATTCAGAGACCATTTATGACATTTTTCTTTATTATTTACCCATTTATTGTTGATATCATATGTTTATAGTGCGTAAACGATATTGAAAGATTTTCATTATGATAATGCTAATTTAGTTTTATTCCAAAATGAATCATCCACTTTCACAATAATTTGTTGTTGGCGTGAGATAATGTTTTATGCGAAAAAATTGATGTTGCCTCTATGCGAACAAGATAAAATTGCAATTGTTAATTTTTCCTTGATCGAAAGTCAACGGGACTAAATGGAATGGAATAATTGAGGCAAAGGCGAAGATTTTATAATCCTGGCGTAATTTGATTTATTCGTATGGGAGTTTCCGCATGCATCATTAAATTTGGAGAAAGTATGGATAGACCACATCGGTGACTGTAATTGAAAGCGTTGCTTTGAATGATAAATCTTTGTTTTCCCTCAATCACGCGTGATGTAGACTGAACAAAATAATCTCTTCTTCTAATTAACTTTAATTAAAACTCTCTTTTTTGTAATTTCCCCGGCCCCAACGCTGTAAAGAGCAATTTCTAAAATTTGAGAATAATGGCATATGCCCTACCCTCGTTCTTTTTTAACAGGCCAAGCCGGCGCCTCTGTCTTCTCTCTGCTCTCTCTCCGTAGATTTTTCCGACATATACTTACGAGCTGCACTGCACTCTCCACCTCGAAGCGGTTCTCTCTCTCTAACATCTTCTCGCTTTCACGTCGAAGGCTCAAGCGAACGCCTCTTCAACAGAGACCCGCTCGGTCGCTCACAGCTTTTCTTGCCGCCGCCGCCGTCGAACTCAACAAGGAGCAGCGGCGCCGCGCCACCCGCAGCACTTGTCGTTGTCGCCGGACCTCAGGTAACCCCGGCAATGCGATCTTTCTCTCTCTCTCTGTGTCTAGCGTTGGTTAGTTGACCGGTTCTCTCTGTTTGTGGTGCGTGCGTGCGTGCGTGCGTTGGAACTCTGGGAATGTGAATTTGAGGCAAAGTTCGAAGGTTGGCATGTGGGTGTGTAATTTGTCTCTCTGAGTTTCGAGAGATTATGAATGCGGAACCATGCTTTTTCGGTGGGTCGTTTGTATACTTGGTTTCTGAGTCTCCGTGATTGCGTGAAAGTAACGGCATAAAAAAGAAATGAGAGGTATCGATGAAGCCAAGGAGCTTCCATGGCTGAATGGAAACTTATGGCTGGAATTTGCCTACGACGGGGCTCCGGGGGCAGGAACAAGGGATGCGATCCCTGTCCGTGCTACTACCCTTGCCCATCCCTTGGTAGGAAGGCGATTTTCCAGAGCAACGCATTATCCGTCCTTCGTGAAGATCAGTGTTTCTAGTATCCATCTATTTCAGTTTGTGCATAATTGGTCATCAGTTAAATGACTAACCCGGAAGCTTAGATCTATATAGTGATATCACCCTCACTTTAATCAGTAGTTTGACCCCATTATTAGCTGCTTGTGGTCTATGTAACAGGTTTTTTACTACTAGTTGTTTGTGTTCTATGAGAAAAAAGTAAACAACGTAATAGAGATTTGAGCACTGCTTATTTTTTTGAAACTTGGAACTGTCTGTGCTTATGAAAGTTGAGGGATGAGACAAAGGCAATAGGGACTTTAAGTTCACTTCGGTTGGTTTAAAGTGCCAAGGTGGCAGCTGGTGGAAAGTATCGAGTGAAGGAGTTACATGATCTGCAGAAGTGCTCCAGAGCATGATAATGTGCAAGTACTTGAGAATGTACATTGATTCAACCGTGTTTTATGCACTGCAAAATCACAGTAGACGCAGGCAGTTGCTTTGCAGATAACATACCTTTTTGCATGTGGAATGAGAACAGTTGTATTGTTCAAGTTATGCCATCCTAGTTTATCTTGAAATTATATAGACCTGGGGTTCAAATTTATAGTTGCTGGAGTATTATCAACTGTGGTTTATTCAAAAGTGTTTGTGGTTAATCTGAATGCAGTTTGGCTTTTGTGGGTTCCAAGTGTCTGCTCAGTTTGCCTTTTAGCTGTCTTATCCAGATTTCTTTGTTATGCAAATTAGAGCTGACACTGAGCACCCAGAAAACAGATGGACACGTCCATGAAATCTTGGGTTTTCCTGGAGTCTGATTTCTTTTGCTGTCTTTGTTTGTCTAACTGGAGTTCGATTTGATTCGTTATTTTCACAGCTTGGTATCTGTGATCATGTTAAAGTGCCACTTCTTTTAATACAATTAGAAGCCATTTCGCTATTTGGGACCTTAGAGTTTGTGTAAAAGGAATTTGGCAAATTGTGGGATGCATTCAAATTCATTATGATCTGAATATTTGATCCTACCCTACAACAGTTCTTGTTTTGGTTTGTCTAAGGCGAAATATCTTAAATCTTCTAGCTAATATTGTGATTCAATTTCTGTAGATTGCAATGGCTACTTCTTCCTCGTTCTCTGCATACACGGCACAAGGGCAAACGTCCTGTCCTGAAGCTCAAAGTCCCCCCAATACCTGTTCAAAATATCCACCTCTTCCTGCAAACAGTCGTTTCAACACGATGCGGTATCTTTTTCTGCTTATATGACAAAAATGAGGTTGTCATCCTGTGGAAATCCGTTGAAGTTGGCTGTCACTGAAAGATCTTCACAGAGAAAAGGATTCTGTTGCTCAGCCATGGATGTTGACAATTCAAGGGCTTTGTTTTCTCCTGGAAAGAAGTTCCAACTCGATGATGTGATTGAAGCTCAGCAGTTCGACAGAGATACTCTTAGTGCTATTTTTGAAGTTGCACGTGACATGGAGAAGATCGAAAAGAATTCACCTGGAAGTAAAATTCTCAAGGGTTATCTGATGGCTACTCTATTTTATGAGCCCTCTACCAGGACTAGGCTTTCATTCGAGTCTGCCATGAAAAGGTTAGGTGGTGAGGTCTTAACTACTGAAAATGCACGTGAATTCTCATCAGCAGCGAAGGGTGAAACACTGGAAGGTGATTTTTGACTTGCATCTCTGCATGAGTACTGAGGAAGTTGTAATGCAATTAAGCATCTATTTCATTGCTTGGTTTGCAGATACGATAAGAACTGTTGAGGGCTATTCGGATATTATTGTGATGCGGCATTTTGAAAGAGGCGCTGCGAGAAGAGCAGCAGTTACAGCTGGAATCCCAGTCATTAATGCAGGGGATGGTCCAGGACAGCATCCGACTCAGGCATGGTCCATATTTCTTTGTTATGAGTGTGTATACGATAATACAGTCAGTACTGACCTAGTTCAGAGTTACTTTAGCATCGATCAGGCTTATGTGAAAAACTTGGTACCAATGATTCTCTTTCTGAGTACTCTACGTATGGAGGAATGATGAGCATTCTTGAAGTTTCATTGCTCGGTGATGATTAGCCTCGTTGTCCCTTTAGAAGTGTCGTTGATTACTGCATCTGTATTTGTTATTCGAATGAAGATTGTTATTAGGCACACCTGACATTTCGATATTTGGGCTCTGGGTCAGGCTCTTTTAGATGTGTATACGATTGAAAGGGAGGTCGGGAAGCTGGATGGCATTAAAGTAGCGCTTGTAGGAGACCTCGCTAATGGAAGGACGGTTCGTTCACTTGCATATTTGCTTACCAAGTACCAAGGTGTGAAGATTTATTTCGTGGCCCCTGATATTGTCAAGATGAAGGTATGCACTGATCTCCTTTGCATGCTTCTCTTCATTAGGTTCTTTTTTGGCTTGTTTTAAGTATTTGGAAATATGGGATGGAAAATGAAGGCTCTTTTCTCACTTCTTCTTCGAGCTAACGGGAAAAGGACGTAAGTTATTAAGTTCCATCGCTTATGCAATGTAATTTTTTCATCAGGACGACATCAAAGGGTACTTGACATCGAAGGGGGTGGAATGGGAAGAGAGCGCCGATCTAATGGAAGTGGCGTCTAAGTGCGACGTGGTGTACCAAACTCGCATCCAACGCGAGCGTTTTGGAGAGAGAGTCGACCTCTACGAAGAAGCGCGAGGCAAGTACATTGTTGACAAGGACGTGATAAACGCGATGCAGAAGCATGCTGTGGTGATGCACCCTCTTCCCAGGCTTGATGAGGTAAGTTCTCGCCCCCCCTCTACGTGAAGTTGAAGCTTTTGACATGCCGTAACTGATCTCCTGGTTCCATTTCTGGTTTGCGCCGCGCGGTGCAGATTACCGTGGACGTCGACGACGATCCCAGGGCTGCCTATTTCCGTCAAGCGAAGAACGGTCTGTACATAAGGATGGCTTTACTGAAGCTTTTGCTTGTGGGATGGTGAAGCGTGAATGTCTGATCTTCCAACAGTTTTGGACTTGACGTTGCGAACTGAGTTTTTCTCTTTTGTTTCGGAGAACAATTCCATCACATGATTAAACGTCAAGTTTTGAGACTGCTGACTGAGGAGAAAGTAATAATCTATGGAACAAGTTTTTATCTCGCTGTTCACATATTTTCATCTTTTTCTTAATCTAAAATTCTTTAAATTTTCATAATATCTGGATGAGAAGTGAATTGATATTGTAAACTTCGACGGGAAAACCTTCAAAATGAAAATTGAACTCGGTTTAACACCTTTCCACTGCAGAAAAAAAGGGACTCGTGCTCTGATCGCATCATTTGGTATTTGAGAAGTGACGAAATTTCTAGGATCCAAAGATTTTATCACTCTCTATAAGTTGAGAAATTTACAATTTCTAGAGTATTTGCATGGAAGCATGAGGTGTCAAACGGGGAACGCGAAGCGGCAACGCGGCAGGGCTCAAGAAGAACACGTATCGTCTTCCCTCTCCCCCCCTCCATCTTAGAATGAATGCCTTCGAACTGAATGTAAAGTGCTTTAAGAAAAACAGGGTAAAAACAAAGGGAAAGGAAAGAAAAGAAAGCCTGCGTTCCCTTTGAGGCACGCGTACTGACTTGCACAAAAAATGGCGGTGGGTAACCATCTCCGTCTCTGCGCATCGTCCCGGCCATGGAAGAAGATCTTCACGCCTCTGGCACCGTCAATGGCGTGTTTGCGCCACGCCAAGGTATCTTCTACGTCGTTCTTTGGGCTGGCTGGACGTCTTTGAGGAAAATGGATTTTTGAGTTGTTTCCTAAACTTTTGATCGTCTATGGATTTTCATTTTGGGTAATGGTCACGCCAAGAAATTAATTTGTGAGTCGGCGAAGTATGCTTCGGGTATACGATTGCAGTGTATAGGCACGTGTACTGTGTACAATACACTTACATCCTCACGTAGATGGTAGAGACATACGTTATTCGGATTCACGAAACCAGATGTTCATTTGTTATGCAATCTCACAAGATCTACGCAAGTAGAGGGGAATATCCGGGAACAAAAGTTTTCTCATTAGAAGGACAAGCATGACGTCCCACGAAGTTCTGGTTTCTTTCTCTTGGTGTATCTGGGCAAGCTTGTCAGATGCTACGCGTGGATGATAATTGATAAATGTCATCTTGTCATTATTACGTGTCTCCTAATTGACGTCTTTAAAGTAGAGATACACCCAACGCAATGACTCCGAGGACGGCCACAGCGGATTGGAGGAGAGAGCGCCGTCGACGGCGGAGGAGTTCAGGAGAGTGGCCGAAGAGAAGGTGAAGGAGGCGGAGGAGAAGTTGAAGGAGGCCGAGCAAGGGGTCGCGAGTCAGGTGTTCGATAAGACGTATGACGGCACGGAAGAAGCGGTGCTGGGGGATGCTAACCCCGAATCGGTCAAGAAGAGGTACGAGCAGCACGAAGAGAATGCCGACTACCGCAGGAGAGGGTAGACACGGGTGTTCAACGAGTGCTCACTGGACTTGAACGTGGGTCAAGTGATATTTTCTTATGTTGTATGACATTGAAGTCTTCTATACCCGCTAGTTTCCAACTGCTGAGGTCTTGCATTTGTTTTCTTCAAATAATTAGAAAGGGTTAATACTAGAAAAATTTAAATTGATACTAAAAACTCATTAATTTATCTAGGTTAATCTTTTGACTACCTAAAATTTCAAATCAATTTATTTATGATGAATTTATCTCCTATATTCAGTTAGATGACATGTACTAGTTAACTGGGGTCTCAATTTAAGGTTCTACTGTGCGGATTTATGCTTTTTTTAAAGTTAAAAAATTTATACTTTTTATAAGTAATTAATATGATAACTTTAACCTGTTAAAGAGTATGGAGCAATATGGTTGATATGAAATGTGAAATAATATCGCATAATTTCATTTTTCTGCCGATGAAAGTCCTGTCGACATGACGTATTTAATTCCGCAGATATAAATATAGCCGCGCGCTTTGGTGGAGAGATACATCTTTAAACAGTGGCATCATGGCGTTTGACTTTGTTAACAGTTACGTTGTTCCTGCTCTCCTCCGAACCACCGCCTAACAAGTACACCAAAACATTCTCTTTTCCTCGTTAACTTATTCGAGTTGGTGCAAGAAACCATAATCTCTGGAACGTGCCATGCCAGATCTTGCATTGAGAAGAAGAAGTCGACGTGAAGTTGGACCGCGACCTTCTTTGGATTAGGGTTTGGTGATTGAGCCCTTTACGCCCCCACCAAAAGTTAGGGTTAAATGTCTCTCACCATCGGAAAGATAAGTCTGTCCCAGTTCGGGGACAATTCAGCATGGTCGATGAAGTTACCATTCACGTTCAACCCAAGAATTGTTGATCTTGATGTGTGATTGCTTTGGGGGTAATAGTTTGAGTATATAGTGCAACAACTTTTGAATAAAACTATTAACCAATGTGATGTGATATATTAGTGGCGTGATTATGTTTGGTTGTGATAAGAGATTCCCATAATCTAAGCAATATATGAATTCTTGTGAGAGTTAAAAAGGGTAGAGATGGACTATCAATGCTAGCGTATGACCATAAGAGTTCCATACCTTATTAGGGAATCGAGGTGGGCAAGTCTTATAAGCCTTGAAAAGATAAAGGATCTTTTTATGGACATACCAAATCATTTTAATGGCGACGGAAGTAATGAGTTAGTTAAGCAATAATAGGCACTAGACGGTAGGACACCTAACAAAACCAGCAAACGTGGCCGTCGTCCCCGGATCGCGAGTGAACAATCAGAAACGCGTGCGGCTGTTGAGATCGTGAACGGATCGCGAGTGATGGAGGGAGGGAGGAGGGAGAGGGAGTGGTGTGGCGGGGGGACGTTGGTTGCGGGCCATGATCAACAAAGCCGAAAAGCATGCAACGCCGGTGCGTTCGCAGATCTCACGATGGAAAGAGAGCAAGAGCTACGCAACCTCGACTGGGAAAGACCCGGGCTCCATGTTGGGCCTCCCTCTTCCTTCTTTTTCTTCATCCCCGTGTTCGTCCCTCAAAAATGCTCATCGGACGGGGACGTGGACGTGCTATTTCGAGGGCGCAGCCTATGTGGTGACACAGCCCCCTAGTGAGTACCACCACCACCATCTTATCACCTCTGATACTTTCGAAATTACATGCCACCCCTCGCCACTAGGGCAGGAAATGATATCATTAAATTTAATTTATCGTCATTTCTTTAATTTCTTGCATGTTTTTGCTCACGTTAGATCGAAACATGTTTTGAATATTGCTGAAGGATAGATTTCCGACAATCTATTTGGTCTTATCTTGTCAAAGTGGAAAAAATTGAGACTCGAATGCATTTAGGTCACTAAACGCTACCGCGTCCATACCTAATCACATAAGTTTTTCTCGTTTCCACATTGCTGGTTGTGCATGGAGTGAAACTTGCACGCCTCGTACATTCTTTTGCCAATGTCACGTGCCTCTCTTAGAAAAGGCTACTCCGTAAGTAAACTATAGATTTAAAATTTTTGAAAAAAAGGAAAGAAAATCTTCACTCTATTTAATTTCCGATGACGTGGAAATTTTGATTTTGCCTCAGTATGGTTCTAAAACCGGCGCGCAGACAAAAGCGGCATCATCATCATCATGGGAAAACATATTTTGTTTTCAACATTCTACGCTTTGTTTGCGGCTTTCTCATTATAATGTCTGCTTTCTAATTGATTTTCAATTTCTCCGTCCTCCTCCTCAACGTGGGCCGTAGGCCGTAGCCCGTAGGCTGACATCAAAATCGGGACCATCCGGACCCGCACGAGTCGTGCCTTTTTTCACCGGCGACGGAATGGCATTTTTCCTTTACTTGGCCGGACTAATGTCCGCAGCTTCTTTGACTTCTTCCTTTGACGTGAAGCTCGACCGACGTCGCGATTTGTTTTTAATGCGAGAGAAACTTTGCTTTTCTTGTGGGAGCAAAGAACCAAACGGTTTTCAGTGCCTGAAGTCGTTTTTTCACGCTGATTCACATTACAGAATACGGGGACCGCAGGTTCCCCAGGGGGTAACTAGAGAGAGAGAGAGATTCTTTCAACCGAGTCGAAATGGCGACTGCGTTTAGGTGGAGACTTGGCCATGGAAATTGGTGGTGGGGGCCTTACCTCATTCCTCATTCTCTTTCTTTAAACCCGGCCAGTGGTTGATAGTAGAGGTGTTAAATGGGTTGTGTAACCCATTTATGGTTAAATTGATCATTAATGGGTCAAGCTTTATTTCATGAAGCACTCATAATGGGCTAAGACTAAGATATATGGGTTTTAAATGAGTCATCTCTCTGACCCGTTTATGACCCATTTATCAACCCATTTATTTTCATTCAAAACCTCACTATCTCTCTCTATTCTTTTTAACTTTACAATTTTTTTTAATAAAAACCGAAATTATAATTATTTTTTATTTTTTCTTTCTTCTTCCTCCGGCCGCCGGCACGGCAATGGCCGGCAACCGGCCGCGAGCCTCGAGCTCACCGGTGTCGGCGAGCTCGAGCTTGCCGGATACGCGAGGCGGAGGCCTCGCCGATGCCCGGCGAGGCTTGAACTTGCCGGCGTCAGGCAAGGGGTGAGCTCAAGCTCGCCGAATCTGGCGAGGCGAAGGCCTCGCTGATCTGGGGAGACGAGAACTCGCCGACGTTGAGTGAGGCTCCGGCCTCGCCGGTTTGGCGAGGGCAAGCTCAAGCTTATCGGATTTGGTGAGGTGGACGCCTCGGCGACGTTCGTTGAGGCCCGAGCCTCGCCGATCGGGCGAGACTAGAACTTGCCGGCATCAAGCGAGGCTCCAGCCTTGCCAAATCCGGTAAGGGGCGAGCTCGAGCTTGCCAACATTGGCGAGTCGAGTGAGCCAGCTCACCTGTGGTCGATTGTCGGCTATCGTCGTGGCCGGTGGCCGGCCAAAGAAGAGGAGAAGAAAAAAGAAAAAAAGAAAAGAGAAAAAGAAAATTAAAAAGAAAAAATAATTAAAATTTATTTTTTAAAAAATAAAAAATAGTTATTTTAAAATTATAAAAATGATCCATTAAATTTGTATTGTATAAAATCATGTTATCAATACCATTTTAAAATATATATAAGTTTTTTTGAGGTTTCGTTAAATGGGTCAGGTATGGATTGGGTGGGTATGGGTATGGGTATGGGTTGGGTCGGGTATGGGTGAAAAAATTTGCATTACAATAAATGGGTCATAAACGGGTTAAATTGGTCGATTTTGGTTAGACCATTTATGACCCGACCCAAACCCAACCCGACCCACCCGCTTAATGGGTCTAGTTGATAGTTTAATAATTTGGGTTTGGGGTCTGGATAGGTAGGTCCTTTAGGTAATGACTATTTTTATTTCTTCTGCAGGAGGATTAGGTTCGCTTTTGCACGCCAGTTTTCCCTGACTCCTCCGCCTGTAATTATTTAGCCTACTTATTGTATTTTTCCCCGTGTTATTATAATACATTGAGGACTACTTGATTACTGACGTGGACGCAATACTTATTCTGTCCGACATGGTTTCTTAAGGGCGATTTAATTTAATAAGAGACGGAGAGGTGTTTGTCTCTAATGGCTTGCCGTCTTCTTTGTTTTGGCTCATCTTATGACTGAGCTCCGTGCCGATGATAATGATAAAAAATAGCCGCGCCTGATGCGCTGTGTTTCGTAGTAGACGCCCTTCGAATCACGGCATTCTTCTAATATTCGAATGAAGTGGGCAGAGTCTCATCGTTTCTAAAAAGACAGAAAGATAATTTAGAAATCTTTAACTATACAATATGGATTTAAGTGGATAAAATTATTGCGCTACAGTCTCTTATGAAAGAGGCTGAGGCATAATTAAAGTAATCATTAGATGCTATCTAATACAAATCTTAACAATAAAATATACTTTTCTTTGAACAAATAAGTTTCCATAATCAATTTCCGCATAATTAAAGTAATCATCTATAAGTGAGCAATTGGACGTTGATGCGACAAAGCAAAAGTCAAATGTGAGTTCCTCTTATTCTCGGTTTTCCTAATGGCTTGCCCTCTTCTTTGTTTGGCCCATGTTATGATAATGCTCCATGGCAATGATAATGATATGTAGAACACGAAATGAGGTAAAATTTTAATTAATCATGGCAAGCTTTCAATGGCTCTCGATGGAAACTGCTGATCATTTCCGCATTGATTATCATGGGGTACACCGGAAAAAAAAAAAAAAAAAGGAAAACGATTTTGTTTATTTCACAAAAAAAAGAAGATATTTTGATTTTCTTTTTAAACGATCCATTGTATCCTTTGAAATAATTAGTCAATAAATAATGTTTCTCATTATCGACAATAAATTAGGTGTAGATATTTTCGTAAACGATGTGATACAAGCAATCATTTTTTAAAAATTATCTTTTGCAAAATTCATTTATGTTTCGCAAAACAAACGGAGTTGTAAAGATTGTTGCCGACGAGCAGTGGCGCGCACGCCATCAACATCACTTATCGTCGTTGCTGGACCTCAGGTAACCTCGGCAATGTGATCGTGTCTCTCTCTTTCTCGTGCCCTATTTCGTCTCTCTCTGTCTCTCTCTCTATGTCTAGCGTGGGTGAGTCGGCCGGTTCTCTCTGTCCGTGGAGTGTGTGCGTACGCGCGTTTTGGAACTTCGGGAATGTGAATCTGAGGCAAAGTTTGAAGCTTGGCATGTGGGTGTGTCTGAGTTTCGAGAGATTGTGGATGTGGTACCATACTTTTGATTGGCGAACGAGCGGAATAAAATAATCTCCCCTCTTGTGTAAATCTAATAGGAATCGATAAAATAAATACCAAGCACGCGAACACAAGATGATTTTTTTATGTGGAAAACCTCCTTGATGTGAGGAGATAAAAAATCACGGGACCGGAGTCCACCTGAAAATCTTCACTATCAATAGATTGTTCTTCTCTAGCAAATACTAGAGATACATAACAGCAAACACCTCAAGAACATAATTCTTGACAATACACATGAACTTTACAAGAGATCAATGATAAATCTGACAAAAAACGCATGTTTTGATCAATCCACGAAAAACTTTATGGACTTCAAACGAAAATCAAACCGTTCAGATTTGATAAAATTGCGCCACGAACATGTTGACAAAATTTCAGCTCAATCGGACCACGAATCGACCTCCGACGCAAACTTGATGTAAATCAGATTGATGTAAATCAGATATTGCTCCAAACCCTAGATTTTCTGCTTTCTCTCTTTTCTCTTGTTACTGTTTTCTTTTCTGCTGCTACTTCTTTATATAGATAGTGAGAAACCATATTTCCTCATATAATTTATTATATGGGCTCAAGCCATTTTTGGGCTTGCAACTCATTGGGCCTCCTCCACATAGGAGTGAACCCAGCTAACAGCTTTTTCGGTGGGTCGTTTGTATATTTGGTTTTGAAGCCTTTGTGATTGCGTGAAAGTAAAGGCAAAAAAATGAAATAAGAGGTATCAATGAAACCAAATAGCTTCCATGGCTGAATGGAAACTTATTGCTGGAATTTCCCCACAACGGGGCTCCGAGGCAGGAGAAAGGGACGCGATCCCTGTCCTCCCTACTCCCCATGTCCATCCCTTCGTAGGAGGGCGATTTTCGAGAGCAATACATTATCCGTCCTCCGTGAAGGTCAGTCTTACTAGTATCCGTCTATTTCAGTTTGTGCATAAGTGATCATCAGTTAGATGACTGACGTGGAAACTTACATTTATTATGTAGTCTATGTAACAGGTTTTCTGTTATTAGCTGTTTGAGCACTGTTTAATTTTTAGAGACTTGGAACTGTCTGTGCTTGTGAAAGTTGAAGGATGAGATAAAGGCAATAGGGACTTTAGGTTTACTTAAGTTGGTTTAAAGTGCCAAATGGCAGCTGGGCCAGGTGGGAAGTATCGAGTGAAGTGCTCCAGAGCATGTTAATGTGCAAGTACTTGAGAAATAAGAATGTACATTGATTCAACACTGTTTTACACACTGCAAAATCACAGTAGATGCTGGCAGTTGCTTTACAGATAACATCCCTTTTTGCATGTGGAGTGAGAACAGTCAAGTTGTTCAAGTTATGAGATCCTAGTCCATCTTGTAATTATCTTGACTCAGGGTTCAAATTCATAGTTGCTGGAGTATTATCTACTGTGGTTTATTCAAAAGGTGGTTAATCTGAAAGCAGTTTGGCTTTTATGGGTTCGAGTTCACCAGTGCAGTGATGCAATACCTTATAGAGGATTTGTTTGACAAGCCTTTGAAGTTATTGCATTAGATTTAAGTAGATGGTCAAGAACACGTTCTTTGTCTCTAAAAGCTTCACGCCCCCGACCATAACCCGCCCCCTGATCTCTCTCACAAACTTGATGAGTCGGTCCATGGAACCATCCATTCTTTGAAGGCAACAGCATAAGGAGAAAAATTGCTAAAAATGATCCTAAGATGGGTTGGGTATGGGTCGAGAAATTTGCATTGTAAATAAATGTGTCATAAACAGGTTGAATGGATCAATTTGGGTGAGGCCATTTATGAACCGACCCGACCTATCTGTCGATAGGGTTAGTCGTAGGAGTTAGTAGACTTCGATTTTTACATTTGTATGCTTTTATCACCTTAACGTTGCTTACTGTTTACAGCATTATTCTGGGAATGCCTTTCTGTTGCCAAGAAAGTTACGGTCTCTATTTGCGAGGGCAGGAAAGTTTTCTCAATTAATGTATTTTGTTTGGCACAGCTGAGCAGATGAGCTTCAATAGTTGATTTAACTCGCCTCGCGTGCACATTGGCAAAATCTTCAGATGCTTTTAGCTGTCTTATCCAGATTTCTTTGTCATGCAAATTAATGCAGATACTAAGCACCCAGAAACAGATGGACTCGTTCACGGAAGCTTGGGTTTGCCTGGAGTCTTATTTGATTTGCTGCCTTTGTTTTGTCCGATTCAAGTTCGATTTGATTTGTTATTTTCACAGCTTGGTATATGTGATCATGTTAAAGTGCCACTCCGAAGGAATTTGTCAATTTGCTTCCTTCTTTTGATACAAGTAGAAGCTGCTTTGCTATTTGAAACCTTTAAGAGTTTGTGTAAAAGGAATTGGGCAAATTGTGGGATGCATTCAAACTCATTATGATCTGAATGTTTGATCCTAAATGCAACAGTTCTTGTTTTGGTTCGTCTAAGGTGAAATATCTTAACTCTTCTGGCTAATATTGCGATTCAATTTTTGTAGATTGCAATGGCTACTTCCTCCTCGTTCTATGCTTACACAGTACAAGGGCAAATGTCCTGTCCTGAAGCTAGAAAGTCTGCCCAATGCCTGTTCAGTATATCCACCTCTTCGTGCAAACAGTCGGTTCAACGCAATGCGATTTCCTTTTCTGCTTATATGACAAAAATGAGGTTGTCATCCCATGGAAATCCATTAAAGTTGGCTATGACTGAATGATCTCCACAGAGAAAAGGATTCCGTCGCTCAGCCATGGATATCGACAATTCAAGGGCTTCGTTTTCGCCTGGAAAGAAGTTTCAACTCGACATTTACAGAGATACTCTTAATGCTATTTTCGAAGTTGCACATGATATGGAGAAGGTAGAAAGGAATTCACCTGGAAAGAAGTTTAATTAGCACTAACCTCTTTATTTTACGGTTATCTTATTAACCTTTATTAGTTCAAATCTTGTTTTTGTTTATTAAGTATTTTGGAAATTATGACGAATTTTATTTATTACAAAAAAATATTATTTTTCATTATTTTTATTATTTTGAATTTTTATATGCGTCTTTTCAAGATAACCTTTGAAAAATATATTCATTCAGTTTGCAACCTCTTTTGAAGGGTTGCATTTGTTTACTTTACAATATTTCGCTAAAAGTTATCTATTTCTTTTTGAAAAGTTAATTGTTTTTTAGAGAGAATTTAAAGAAATCCTAAAATTACTTTATAGTATTCTTATTTGAGACTTTATTGCATTTTGGAGGATATTTGTCAAAGACCATTAACAATATCATAGGACAAATAAATTTTTAAAGAAAATGACATCACGCCTTAAAATTTTACTTGAATGTTCTATTGATTTGAAATCATATTTTTCCAACAGACGCATGGGGTGTAATGCATTCTAACCGAGGGTAAAGTGCTTTAAGAAAAACAAGGTAAAAACAAGTTGAAGGAGGCCGAGCAAGGGGTCGCGAGCCAGGTGTTCGACGAGATGTGCGACGGCTTGGAGGAAGCGGTGCTAGGAGAGGAGAGGGGATGCTAACCCCGAATCGGCCAAGAAGAGGTATGAACAACAGCACGAAGAGAACGCTGACGACCGCAGGAGAGGGTAAGACCGGACCGGAGTGTTGAACGCATGCTCTCACCGTACTTGCGTACGGGTCAGGTGATATTTTCTTATGTTATATGACGTGGAAGTCTTCTAGTTTTCTACTTTGAGGGCTTGTATTTGTTCCATTAGTTTTCCTCAAATAAATCAAGGAAAGAAGGGTTGGATGACACGTAACAATTTATCATAAAAAAAAACTCAAAACTGTTATTTTTGTGATAAATCTATTTCAAATTATTTTTTTAATAATTAAAAATCTCAATTCAGTACACTTTATGCGATAAATTTATCTATTAATTTATATTAGATTTTACTATCAAATTATTGAGTTGGATGACACATAACAGTTGACAAGTATATTAATTTATGATTTTATTGTTTATAATAGGTGTACCTAGCTTTTTTATGATATCAATCTAATTTAACAAAAATTAATAGATGGCAAATTTGTTACAAATGTATATGTTTGAGATTTTTTATGGTAAAAAGATTAGTTTGAAGTAAAATTGTTATGTTTCAGTTTTGGGTTTTTGGTGATTAAAAAATTAATTTTGGGTAAATTTATCACATATGTACTAATTTGAGGTTTTTTTTATGGTATTAATGCTAGAAATTTTTTTGGATGTCCTAAGGTCACGTACAAGGACAATTGTCGTGGAGTCGGTCTTCTGTAAAGTAGTTTAAGGTGTAAATTATTACTTTTGTAAGTAATTAATATGCGAAATCATTCACGTCAAGATGTTGAAGAGTATGGAGCAATATGTCGATTTGAAATGTGAACTAACGTCACATAATTTCACAATTTTCTGCCAATAAAGTCCTGCCGACTTCACGCGTTTAATTCTACGGATCAAAATGGAGCCGTGCGCTCTGTTCAAGGGATACATTTAAGACAGTTGCATCATGGCGTTTGACTTTGTTACCGGTTTACGTTGTTCCTACTGTCTCCTCCGAACTTCGCCTAACAAATACACCAAAACATTCTCTTTTCCTCATTAACTTATTCGAGTTGGTGCAAGAAACCCTAATCCCTAGAACGTGACCTTCTTTGGATTAGGGTTTGGTGAATTGAGTTCTTAAACTTTTCCCAACCGCACTCACCAGCTTCACCCCCTGCTGCCAGTCACCACCGAAACTGGGCAGGTGGACAGAAAGCTTTGTGCGCGTAGCAGGTTTTTTTTTGGCCAACCCGAAATCCTCAACTCCCTCCACCAATCTACTCTCGGAGTTTCAACATTCGATAGACTCATAATCAAGATTCTTTAAATGAAAGAAGAAAGCGACTCGAGATCTCCAAAGCCTCTTTCGTTTTCTGTTGTATGATTCGGTCAACAATCATCCTGCTAAAATTACTGTCGGTGATATATCAGGGAATTCAGACCTGCTAATGCTCATCCTCTCTCTCTCTCTCTCTCTCTCTCTCTCTTTAATTATTCTTTTCTGGGCTGTTTCTTGAAGCCAAGGGCTTCCTCTATTGAGAATGTGAAATGAAGAATTTATGTGAGGGAGTTGAACAACTTGACAACGGAGGAAGCAACGGCGCATACTACAAGGGGTCCAAACACGACAGTACGCTTTGATTGCTTCTGCTGATAGCGACAATATATCAAACGCTCTTATCCTTACAACCTCAAAGCAAAAGTCGTCCCTTGCTGCTATTGTTTTCACAAGCATCTACTCCAATTATGATGATGCAAGTCAATGTAGCCACTCCACAATGTTACCATCTGGTACATCGATAATCACTCTGCGATGTGACAATTGGGTATAACCAAAGGCTTTATCGGAATGAGAATCTTCTGTTACTTACAGAGAAGCTGATCCGCCAGTGTTCTTTTGGTTCTAACACTACTCGATTTGCGAAGGTCAGAGACAGGAGCTAGTAAACGGGTTAATGGCAGGAAATTGATGGAGCCTTTGATTACGAAGCATTTTTTCCGGAGGGTAAAGGGCAGGCATTGCAGAGAGAATTAAGAGATTTGAAGGCAAAGTCAAGGAAGCAATCAATTGAAACCTCCTAAAAAGAAAACAAATGTAACGGATAGTTAGCAGTAACAGCATTGTTGCCCGTTAAAATGCAAGATTTCGGCCCGAAGTCCCAGCCCTGCAATAATTAACCAGTGGCCCAAACGGACCCGTCACGAAATTGCCCGGTGGCCCCTCCCAATCTCAATCTCAATCATGACACATCAAATCTCCTTAACGTTCACATTTTAGATTGCTGTCCTTCACGCTCCACCAAAAGTTAGGTTAAATGTCTTTCACCACGAGAGAGAAGTCCGTCCCAGATGGGGGGACAATTCGGTACGGTCGATGAGGTTACCGTTCACGCTCAATCCAAGACTCACTAATCTCGTTGAGTGATTTCTTTGGGGTAGTGCAATAATTTCCAAAGAAAAATGCTAGCCAATGTAACATGATATATTAGTAGTGTAGTTATGTTTGATTGCGATAACTATTAGTTCTTGCGCGTTAAAAAGGGCAGGGATAGACTATCAATGATAGCGACTCCATTTAGGTGTTGCCATAAGAGTTTCATACTTTTGCAAGGGAATTGAGGTTGGCGAGCCCCATATACGCCTAATGTGAATTGAATTCTTAATCTCGTGAAAAAGACATGCATCTTTATACCGATGTACCAAATCATTTTAATGGCAACCGAGGTAATGAGTTAGTTAAGCGAAATTAGGCACCCAATAGTAGGACGCCCAATAAAGCCAGCACACGTGGCTGTCGTCTGAGGAGTCCTAATTGAGGGGGGAAGAGTGGAGAAATCTGAAACGTGTCCGGCCGTTGAGATCCAAATCAGATCGCGAGTGATGAAAGGAGGGAGGGACGGAGGGAGAGAAACTTTCTAAATCAGATGGAAACAGAAACGGAAACAGTCAAGCGGGGGAGGGAGTGGGAGGCGTGGTGGGTCGTGTTAGTTGCACCACGAACGACGAGCCGAAATCATGCAGCGACGGAGGAGAGACGGATGATGCATTCGCAGATTTCACAACAGAAAAAAGCAAAAGCTGATAACCTCGATCAGGGAAGGTCGTGGCTCCACGTTGGGCCCCACTCTGGATGGGCCCATTTGCCACTAACCAGTTTTTCTTCACTCGTGGAGCCTATAAAAAAACCGTGCGGCAGTCGTCCCTCAGAAAATCTCCTCCCCCACTTCCCACTCCAAAGCTCCCGCTGTGCTTCTACCGTCCGAAACAGAGCATGGCGAGTCCCGCATTCTCTTGCCTCCTCCTCCTCCTCCTCGTGTCCATCTTCGCTCTCGCAGGTAACCTCCCGCCCTCGCCTTTTCCCCATTCCATGAAAGTTTCCCTTCATCTGTTTTTAGTTCTAAACTCGTGCATGAATCGAACAAACTCCTTTTGTAAAAGGAAAGACCCTATCTTTCTTGACGCTCATCCTCTGGTTCTGGCGTACCTCCACGCCCGCTCTCCTCCAAAAGAGCGACCGAAGTAATACGTGATAATTTTTTTGTCTGGCACATTGGTCGTGTCCTCGTTTAGAAATTCACGTGTTAATTTTAGAAACGGCCCACCTCCAGATTTAGCGCGGGATCCTTTACATGACGCCTCATTCTGTTTTCTCGTTCCCGATTTTCATCATCTTGTCGTTAACGTTTTTTGCAGAGTCGGGCTCGGTCGGACTGAACTGGGGCCGCGTAGCCAACGACCTCCCGCCGCCGGCGAAAGTGGTGGAGCTCCTGAAATCGCAGGGCATCACCCTGGTCAAGCTCTATGACACCTACGACGGCGCCCTCACGGCCCTCGCTGGCTCCGGCATAAGCGTTGTCGTCGCCCTCCCCAACGAGCAGCTCTCCTCCGCCGCCTCGGCCCAGTCGTTCACCGACTCGTGGGTCCAGTCCAACATCTCCAAGTACTACCCCTCCACCAAGATCGTCGCCATCGCGGTCGGCAACGAGGTCTTCGCCGACCCCAACAACACCACTGATTTCCTCGTGCCCGCCATGAACAACGTCCACGCCTCCCTCGTCAAATACAATCTTTCCGACATTTCCGTGTCTTCTCCGATCGCGTTGAGCGCGCTCCAGACTTCGTACCCGACTTCCTCCGGGTCGTTCAAGTCGGATCTCGTCGAGCCCGTGATTAAGCCCATGTTGGAGTTCCTTCACAAGACCGGGTCGTACCTCATGGTTAATGTCTACCCGTTTTTCGCTTACACGGCCAATTCGGATCAGATCTCCCTGGATTACGCGCTGTTAAAGCAGAATCCTGGCGTCGTGGATTCCGGTAACGGATTGAAGTACAACAGCCTCTTCGACGCCCAAGTCGACGCCGTCTACGCTGCCATGTCGGCCCTCAAATACAACGACCTCAAGCTGGTCGTGACGGAGACGGGCTGGCCCTCCAAGGGCGACGCCAATGAAGTCGGTGCGGGCACCGAGAATGCGGCAGCATATAACGGGAACCTGGTGAAGCGGGCCCTGACCGGGACCGGGACGCCGTTGAGGCCGAACAACACCGTGGATGTGTACTTGTTTGCACTTTTCAACGAGAACCAGAAACCGGGTCCTACGTCCGAGCGGAACTACGGGCTGTTCTACCCGGACGAGAAGAAGGTTTACAGCATACCGCTCACGTTGGAGCAGCTCGCGAGCGACCCGAACAACGCGAGCAAGGCCCAGGTCCCGACGGCCCCCGTGGGGCAGACGTGGTGCGTGGCCAACGGGAAAGCCGGGGCGAAGAAGCTGCAGGCGGCGCTGGACTACGCCTGCGGAAAGGGAGGGGCCGACTGCCAACCCATCCAACAGGGCTCCGCCTGTTACAATCCGAACACATTGGAAGCCCACGCTTCGTACGCGTTCAATAGCTACTACCAGAAGAATGCTCGTGGGGCGGGGACGTGCAATTTCGGCGGCGCAGCCTTCGTGGTGACGCAAACTCCCGGTGAGTACCACTACCGCCACTTTATCACCCCTAATTCTTTCGATATTACATATCACGCCATGCTGCCATGGCAAAAAATGATACCGTTAAATTCAATCCATCGTCGTTTTTCGATTTCTTGCACATTTTAGCTTTCATTAGATTGAAACGTGTTTTGAGTAATGCTCTAATGGGTCAATTTCCGACAATTGATCTTTGTCCAATTTCGTCAGATTGGAAAAGATCGAGACTCGAATGCATTTAGGTGACTTAACACTCCCACGTCCATACCTAACCCCATAAAATTTTCCTCGTTTCCACATTGCTGATTGGGCATGGAGCGAAACTTGCACGCCTCGCGCATTCACTTGCCAAAGTCATGCGTCTCCTCTTAGAAAAGGGTACTTCATAAGAAAACTACGGTTGGGTTTTGTTTTTCGCCTATATAAAATCAAGTGACGTACCTCTAGATTTAGGATTTTTGAAAAAAAAAGAAAAAGAAAGAAACTCTTCGCTCTATTTAATTTCCAATGACGTGGAAAATTTGATTTTTCCTCAGTATGGTTCTAAAACCGGCGGCCAGAGAAAGGCGGCATCATGAGAAAACATGTTTTGTTTTCGACATTCTACGCTTTGTTTTGCGGCGGTATCGTGATTTTCAATTTCTCCGTCTTCCGTCTCAACGTGGGTCGTAGTATAACTGTAGCTTTGAGTCGTGATCGGGACATCCGGACCTGCATGGCCCGATCATCGTCAGCAGTTGAGTCGTGCGTTTTCTCAACCGATTCGGAATCGCATTGGACTAACGTCCATAGCTTCTTTGACTTTTTCGTTTGACATGAAGCTCGACCAACCGATAGTCTTACTGCATTTTAATAATTGGATCTCTTCGAGGCAACGCGTCGTCATTCGTCCTTAATGCGACAGTAACTTTGCTTTTCTTGTGGGAGCGAAGAACCAAACAGTTTTCCATGGCTGATATCCTTGTTTTGCTGATCTGTGTTGCAGAATACGGGAAGTGCGATTTCCCCACGGGGTACTAGAAGGAGAGAGATTCTTCTAACCGAGTCAATAAACGACAGCGTTCGGTGGAGACTTGGCCATGGAATTGGGTGGCGGGGGCTTAGCTCATTCCTCATTCTTTTTCTTTAGGCGTGGCCCAGTGGTTGAGATGGGTTTTTAATTTTTGTTCAGGGTCCGGATAGATAGGTCCTTTATCTATGCCTATTTTATTTCTTCTGCAGCAGGAGGATTAGGTTCACTTTCGTTCACCAGTTCCCTTGACTCTTCCACCGCCTGTAATTATATAGCCTCCTTATTGTATTTTCCCCCCTGTTATTATAATACATTGGCGATTGCTTGATTACTGATGTGGACGCAATACTTAATCGGTCTGACATGGTTTCCTGAGGGCGATTTAATTTAATAAGAGACAGAGATGGGTTTGTCTCCAAGGGCTTGCCCTCTTCTTTGTTTTGGCTCATCTTATAATTAACCTCCATACCAATGATAATGATAAAAGATAACCGTGCGATCTTTTAACAGTCAAATAAAGTTGCGTGGAGTTTCGTCGTTTCTAAAATGACAAGACAAAAGAGAATTTACAAATTTTTGGCAGTAAGATATGGATTTAAGTGGATAAAAATTGTTGCGTCTCTTATGCAATCGACAATGCCAAGAGGGCGGGGCTACAAACAATGGATACAGAAAGCATCTCTTCGAAGAGATAAGTTTCCATAATCAATATCGGCACAATTAAAGTAATCATATCTATAAATGAGAAATTGGACTCTGACGTGACAAATCAAAAGTCACTTATGAGTTCCTCTTTTTCTTGGTTTTCCTAGCGGCTTGCCCTCTTCTTTGTTTGCCCCATCTTATGATAATGCTCCATGCCAATGATAATGATCTGTAGAACACGAGATAAGGTAAAATTAATCATGGCACGCTTTTAATGGCTATGAACTCACTCGATCGGAAGTGCTTATCGTTTCGGCATTGATTTGCATGGGCACAACCGGAAGAAATAAAAAAAAAAAGTAGTGATTTTGTTTATTTCACAAAAAATATATGTTTTGAATTTTTTTTATAAAAATGATCACTTGTATGACTTGAAATAATTAGTTAACGAATAATGTTTCTCATTATATCACAACAAATTAGGTGTAACTATTTTTGTAGATGATGCAATATGAGCAATCACTTTTTAAAAATTATCTTATGCAAAATTCATTTGTTTTTGGCAGGATAAATGGAGTCGTGAAAATGGTTGCCAAATTGGCTGACAAGGTTCTTTGAAGTGTGGACATACGTATTGAAGGAATGGAAAAATCAAGCTAAACCGCAAGAACAAGAAAGCACAGGATTAGTAACTGCATCCACCCATGCATGATTGTGCTGGTTGAGGCATACCCCATGATTTGCCACCAGGTCAGGAGTTCGAATCCTTGAGTCGTCATGACTTTCAGAGTAGTTCCGTGATTTAAGCGGGGGCTCTGGCGGGAATGGAAAAATCAAGCTAAACCACGAAAACAAGAAAGCAAAGGATAAGAAACTGCAGTCTCGGGTCCGTATTAATTTTCGGATGTTCATATGAAGTGGGCGGGAATTTCATCGTTTGTGATGAATGAAACAACGAGGCCCAGAAAGCGAACCCATGCAATTTTGGGTAGGCCTTAGCTCGAGCTGGATCAATTATTTCAGCTTAGTTCATGAAGTACAGGGCCTCATTTTCTAGAAGGACGGTAATCGGAGCCGATCCTGCAACGAGATTCCATGCCAACCGGGATGAAAAGCACGACTCATGCAGAGGTGTCTTAACGAAGACGGGGAGACACGAAGGATCGTGGATTCCTAGCAAATCGTGAATGGGGAAGATTTCGGGCGTGTTTTGGTACCAAACAAGATACTCCATCTCTTCCACTTTTTAAGTTCACTTCAACGAAACACATGCTTAAATATTCCAAAGAGTAACAAACTAATTTCTAAAAGAGTGCATGATAATCATTTTATTTTTATTTCAAAAAATTTATTTTTTTGTTCTTGACTTATTTTTGAAATAAAAATTCATTTGGTAAAATAATTTAATTTTCTTATTTTTGGAAAAATATTTTATTTTAGAAATATGTTTGAAATATAAATAAGAAATAAAAACTATTTTTATTGCTCATATTTGCTAGTAGTTCCATCACTTGCTGTTTGCTGCCGCTATTGTAGCTGGTTGTCGAGTGTTGCCATAGCCAATCACTAGATTTGTCGTGCTAGTCCCCATCTATCGCCGCTCCACTATACTAGTTGTCCTCTTGCTGTTCGCGCCATTCGAGAAGGAGAAATTTTGTGTTATTATTAACTGAATTTTTATTTTGAAAACAAAAATTTTATATCGTTATCAAACACGCATTTTTGCTTAAAAACTCAATCAAGAATAGAATTAAATAAAAAAACTATTTTTATTTCAAAAATCCATTTCTTGTCGGAATAGTTATCGGTTGTGTCCAATCTCGTAGGAGTAGAAAGAAAATGTTTTTAGGGTTTAGGCCCTTTAGGGTTTATCTTGAGTTTTAGGTTTTGTGTGGTAGAATACGATTTTCATAATGAATGATCTCTTCTGGTCGGTCAATGTATGAAATTTTCGATAAGGAATAAATGGATATGCCTTTGAAGTACGGGTCAAAAGACTACTCTCCTATTTCATGTAATTTCCTATGCATATCTGTGATAAAAAAAAAAAAAAAGAGGACCAAAAGGCAATCCCTAGCCTATAAAAATCAAGTACATTGGAATTAGGATACATAGGACGTGTTTGAATAAATTTTTTACACTTCTCCTAATTTAATTATCTTGACGAATGCATTTTGACTATTTCTTAACCTGAAATACCTTAAACTTTCATGATATAAATTTGGGCATGTAATTTCATGTATAATTTCTTTTAAATTCGAATTAAACATAAAATATTATTAGAAAAGGGTGGCCTTGAGAGCCCTCGAAATTCGAAGAAGAAGTAAAAAAATCACTTTGTATTTTTTTCAAAAAAAAAAGAAAAAAGCAGGCTCTTTAACAGAGATTGCAGTCGCAGGGGCACGATGCCGGACACCTCGAGGAGTAACGATTTCCCACCACAATTTCAATTTCTGGGCCACCAGGTCAACTGTCCGGTCTTCCACTTCCACTTCCGCAATTTCTTCGCAGGAGCATTGTCTCGTTCCTAGAGAAAACCTTCCTTTCTCTTTTTGTCTTTCTGACTTTTTGACGCGGACGTTTCCCTCTCTTTTTGTACGCGAGAATGTGAGGGGTGTAACGCGCAAACTGAAAACTCGCATCATCTGCTACTCCGTCGTCGTCGCTGTGGATCCTAACTTCATGTCAGTTTCAGAAGCGATCGCCACAGATTTTTGCTGGTTCTTCCCGAGGATGGTGTTCGCGATGCGTTCCTGGTCGGCCAACAGCGATTCAGACACCGAGAGTGGAGGCGGGGTGAGTACTTCCTATTTTTTAGCACGGGCTGATCAAGCTGGATCTCATTCTAGTAAGAATTTCATCGAATTAATGATATTTCTACTGGGGAGTGGGGACGAAGTGGTTCGAGATTATCATGTGAGAATTGCGTATATGCTCTCCAGATTCGGTCAGTCATTTGTTTTGGGGGGTAGAAATACGTCTGATCTTTTTGGGAGCTTGTTATTTCTGGGTTTATCAAAGGTGGAATGTGCCTATTTCGGCAGAAATTGATGCTGGAGCTCAAATTGAGGGTGAAGTCTCGTCCCAGTGACAAGATCAAACGGAAAGCCATGCGCGTACTATCACTATCGCATCTAGGTACGGCCTTCTTTCTTCTGTCGATATTTATCCCCGCATCAAACTCAGATCTGAAACAGAGCCTTTTCGATTTAATGATCTCATCCAGCTGCTCCTTTTTGCTCGTCCTGTATATTATGCAGGTGTGGATACTATTTGCTTTGACGGAAAAGAATGGACATTCACGCTCGTTGGCCATATTAATCCAGTTGAGGTGGTGTTTGAACTGCGGAAGATTTGCATCATAGAAATTGTGAGCGTGGCCATCCTGTCTGCACAAAATGATACCTTTCCTACGACAGGTGCGCGCATACATCAACACACACCCTTAATATGTGTAGAGAATAGCGATGAAATAAGCTCGAGTTCCTTTTTACATTGGAAAATCCAGACGAACCGGTACTTGCTGAAAGTGACTTATTTGATGAACTCAAGAATTACTCTTGATAAGGTGAAAATGTTTTCACGAATCGAAAGGACCCAGTATTTGGCTGTAAATCTTGTTATGGTATGCTTTATCTGTGAAATTGGATCGAATGCTTCTAGTCCAGTTCAGAAGGCCAATGATTCTTGCAAGGAAGGAAAAATACTTGGACGAATCGCCGGGGCTTACATCCCCTAATTGCTGTCTGTCGTTGCCGGTTGCTTCATCACTGGATGTTTGCATCTCTCTTTCATAACTCTTTAACATCTGGAAGCCCTTTTAAGCTTATGTCAGTAGCTTAAATCAGCCTAGGCCTGGCAAAAGGGGGCTTCCAGACATGCTATGTATTACTTAATTCTCGGTCTGTTTAGTTCCTTTGCCTTGTGAATTTTAATCCTTTTTTTTGAAAATATGTGCAGAGAGAATCACTGAGCTAATACTCATTGAGGACACTGACCCGGAAAGGAATAGATCTTTGGAGATTCTGACACCTGAAGAGCAACGAGAACAGTCGGAGAAGCGGCAAGAAGGCCAACCACTACCGGGACAAGCTGATTCTTACATATCTCAAGTAGAAGCATCGCCTTTTTCTCATCCTCATCTTCCTCCATCTCTCCCTATTGTTTCCGAGTCTCGACCTTCATCCTCCTTCGTCTCCCGTCCATCTCAAGGAACATCAGATCAGATGCAAGCCCCTCCTGATCACGCCCCTGAACTTTCGTTCCCTTTTGCTCCATCCTCTTCGTGCATTTTTCATAGCGAGAGTCTTGTGGACGTCCCGGCACAGTCAAGGAATTCTTGGGGAGCTTGCCGTCCCAAGGACATGAAACTTACGGAGGAGGAGGGACTGGGAGGGCATGATAAGCTTTATGAATCTGCCGTCCACCACCTCCTTTCAGTGAGTGAACCTTACTTTTATTCTTGCTGTACTTGACATCATCCCGTGCACACTCCTGAAGGTTATGTCGAACTTCTGGTTTTTGCCTTGATAGGGCATCAACGGCATTGGTGAGCTCAAGAGGCATTACGACCTTCGTGCTGGAGAACAAGCCAGCCGCCTCAAGGAGGCGGACGACGCTGCCATCATGCTGCGTAAGCAGGTGGAGGAACTTGAGGCCAAGTTGTCGATGGCCAACATGTCGGAGCGTCGTCTGATGGATATGCTCCGTGTGAGTGAGGATAGGCATGTTGGGACAAAGAGGGAATTGGCTCTTATGCGAGAGAAAATGGACGAGGCAAATCGCCGGATTGAGTACTTCGAAGCTGCGGTTTCCAGATACCAGAACAGGATTGTTGTGGCCGAAATAGAGAAGAAGAAAGCAGAAGAGAGGGCGTGTAGGGCTAGCATGATTACACCTCGTCCGAGCCCTGCGGCTCCAAGGAGTGCCTCCCTGAGTTTTGATCCTTTTCCCAGTCCTTGTCCGATAAACCATGAGGTGGGCAAGGAAAGCGCTCCTTATCTTGAGCTCTCTCACTCATTTAGACAACCTTGAATAATAAGCAGATTAGGAATGTTTTTCTAAATATCCATCCGGTAGATTTGGGTGCTTCGTTAGGAAATTGAATTCAAATAGGTGGCAATTCGTACTAATGGGATCGTTGTTGTGCCAAATGTTCGAGTGAAACAATGGCGAAGCTAGTTCTTTTTTTTTTCTTTTTTTCTGTTTGTGCAATGAGACAGTATAGTTGGAACTATTCTAACACGTGAGGAAGTTGTACATACTTTTAATGGTTCTCTTTTGAAGTTTCGCCCCCTATCTCTAGAAATTTATATTTTAGTTCCCAAAATTATTACTCTCCTGAATTTTAGCCCACAATCGTCCCATGCACCGAACATGGATTTACAATTCTAAGCACGGCGCAGGCCGAGAAACAATATTTGGTGATGTAACTAATATTATTAGAGATAGCAAAGTGTCCTTGAATGCCGGTCACGTGGCACAAGCGTTTGGGGCCGAATTAAATTCGATCGAGAGTCAAGAAACTGGAATCACCTATGAATTCATGCCACGATTGTTGTGCTTACTCGAATTAAATTGCAATGTAATGGCGTGACCAAGATAATTAGCGGTTAAAAGGTAACTAAAGAATTTCCCAAAAAACTCAGGCCTCTGTGCTGCAAAAATAATGATGCAAATTCAAGGTAGCTTTCGTTATGAACTCAGAACCTCCTCCTCTGAACAAATTCAAACAGGTCTGCGAGTTAGAGAATAGAGATTATAATCAGACAAAAAAAGAAAATATAGGACTAAAAAGGCCTCGGATTTTAATTATTTTAGTTTCTGTTCAAGCATTAGAAGACGGGACGGAAGTGATCTTATAATGTAGCCGCTGTTGTTGCAACTTGGGCTTTGCCATATTGGGGCCGATTCTTGCGTGCCCGTATCTCCTATATTTATTTTTTGGGGTCTGTCCCGTAACTCCTATACAATATGGCAAAATATATCTATATATATATAGGTCGGTCCGCAACTCCTATATCAATGGTAGCATTTTGGCAAGAGTTCCCCAAAATTCATTTTGAATGCAAGGTGAATGTTGTAGCCTTGTAGGAACCCTTCCCGTCATTACATGACGTGAGAATGAGATAATAACTTAGCACTGGCATCAACTTGATAATACTCAAGTGCGTATCAATTGATTCGATATTGTTAATTACTAATTGAATTTGTCACACCCCGAATCCTATAGAATAGAGGTAATGACATGGTCGTCCTTTTATCCGAATGATGCAATCTCAAACTATGTAAAATCCAACTCTCAAAAGCCCCCACAATATCGCTCTCACCCTAACATGCACTAACCAATGGACGTTGAAAATACAAAAGATGAATAGAATGAGCAATTATAGCTTAGTGAGTAGCATATCTCTTTTAACTAGATTGAGCACCCGTATTGTATTTTACAAAACAATATCAAAAATCCCCACAATAACGCTCTCACATAATATGCACTAACCAAGGGACCTGAAAAACACAAAAGATAAATAGAATGAATAAAGTGAGTAGTATGCCTCTTTTAAATAGATCAAGCACCCATATTGCACTTTACAAAACAATATCAAAACTCATTTATCTCAATTATCATAAGATAAAAATGAGTTATAAATATAAAAAAAAATCGTTAAATTAATAATATTATGATAGACATTAATAGTCAAGTCCATTGATTAATCTCAACAAAATCACACACCAATAATCCATTCTACTAGCTAGTCTATGTCATCATATTGATCAAACTTTTGTTCAAATATCAACCATGCTTACACATAACGCCTTGTGATAAGGTGGCAAAACTCCCCCGTTAGCAAGGTCTTCATTTATATTGCCGGTGGCTAGTCCATAAGGATATCCTAACTAGTATGCATATCCACAATCTATTGGGCTCACGGCAATAATGAGTAACAACACCAATCCACAACAACATCCATAACGATCTATAAACCATTTCATATCTCAATGCATTTGCCAAACTATTTCAAACTCCACTTTGTAGACCGGTTCACAAATTAGTATATAACATTTTATAAACCATATTTAAAGTCAATGACTAATTGTAGGTTTTTCCCAAAAGGTTTTGTGAACCCATTTATATGCAGTCAATTTAGACTATAATTCAAAGATAACATTTCCATATCTAATACACAAATGGTAGTCGATCCAATATATGCAAGAAATATGCCCGTTCTTAACTTATAACATAACTGACCCATTTCATTATCGAAATATGAGTTTATAGAATCAAAGAAAAGATACTACCACTCACCTTGGAATGCCTATTATCAAACAACAAATGTTACTTGAATCGTCAAACTCACGATCTTAACAATTAAATGAGAAACAACGTTAAAATCAAGTAAAACTCTACCTCAACTATGACACACAGAAATCACGCCTAAAAGCTAATGAGATGACTCTTGCATGCCAACAAATTGCTCACTCAAAATGATTATCTAAACCTCAACATAATGCGAAAGTTGCATGCAAACCCCAAAATTCCCTCTGACCAAACTGTCGCTCTTAATCAACACCCATTGAACCCACGGCTCTATAATGACATAATCCACAATTTCCATGAAATTCCAAAGCTCAATATCTCAAAAATCAGACTTCATAGCTTAAATCTCACAAAACTTCGAATTTACGATCTAACTTTGAAATTTCTTCGATTGGATGAACAAAGGGCACAATCACTTATTGGATATTATGATACGTAATTGAGCCGGCTTGACCAGGCATTGGTGGTACGTAATTGAGCCGGCTTGACCGGACATCCACGATAAGCACACGCAAAACCCCCCCCCTTTCCTTCTCTCCTCTTTCTTCTTTCTTTCTCCCCCTTTTCCTCTCATTTCCTTTTGTGAGCTCTGAGGTCTTCTCTCTCGACTTTGCTTTTCCTTATAATTGAGCTGAAGCCCACTTTTTTCCTCTTCTTTTGACTTTACATTTTTTTTTTCTTCTCCCCTTTTGTCTTGGTCAAAAACTCATTTTACAGAATTTGTCGTTCATCAAGAGCTAATTCATTCATTTGGTGCAATAGTGGCGCACTCTCGAAAATTCTTCGAAGAGCTCTATGGTTTAGCGCTTTGCTCTGTCGAAGCAGCGGATTCATGGAACTTGTACATGTTGCGTAGCATGTTACGTGAAATTTCATACTAAGTTTCATTGTCTGATCTCCACACAAGCGTAGGTCATGTATAACCAACGATGTCTCTACCCTCTTCAGGGTGTTCGCACAGCAATGAGGCTTCGATATTGACGCTTCAGGAATGCGAAGCGGCTCGACCTCTCACGCTCGCGCCATCTCGGATGTTCACTCGATATCGAGGACCGCACGGCTTGCTCAATCCTATGAAATGATTCATAAATTACAGAGACCGGGTAAGACATGAATCGAAATTTAAAGGGTGATCAAAACATGAAGGTGCCTATCACGACTTTGCATACGTAGCGATAGTCCTTTTTATGCTCTCAGCAAGGGAGGATATCGGGGGAGAAAAGAAGAGGATTTTGAAGGTGCGGTTGGGTTTGGATACGGAGGGTGAAGCAATGAAGGAATTAGGACAATCTTGAGTGTTCTAAGTGTTCTAATTTTACGAGCATTTTTTAAATTCCTTTAAATCGACCCAAATATAGAGGATTCGGAGGAATTGATCCTTTCATTAAACAAATTTCCCTTCTTTTTCTTTTATTTTTAAATTATAAAGACAAATAACTTCGTTAGGCGTTATTTCGCGATTACTTTGTCTAGTATTCAAAAAACCTATAACTTGATTATTTCTTTTTCCTTTGCCTTTTTCTTTTCTCTCGTAACTGCAAGTGTGTGCCCACGTCGCGTGTACACTAAATTTTAACAGTGGAGATTAGATAAAATCACTTTAATCGTTACATAAAATTTCAGTTCTCGAGCGTGCGTATTATTCTTGCTAGACAATTGCGGAGACTCGGCGTAGAAAGACGCCAGCGAGCTAGATGGTCCTGAGCCTTGTACCGTCCCACCACCATCTTAAAGATAGATGGAAAACAAATCACTTTATTACAAAATATTGGAAACAAAGAAATTATTTAATTGTACGTGGAAGGATAAAACTATTTCGTAATTTGATTCTTTTTTTCATAGAAAGTTATTGTAGGATGCGGAATTAACATTGAAAGTTGAACAATGTGAGAGATAAAAAAAATTAAGGAAAATTTTAAATAGAGGCTTGAAGTGCCATTATTTTCTCAATCAATGGCTTAAAGTAACCATAACAATTTCAAATAAGGGCCTAAAGTAGTCATACAAGTTTCGACTAAGGACTTGACTCATTGGCCGGCTAAATATTCCATCAGCCAATATAATATTTAGTTTTAAATATAACTGAAATTATATTAAGAATAAATTATTATTATTTTTTAAAAAAGGCAATCAAGCAAGGGCTAAGCCCTTGGTCTCGTTGCCATAGTCCCACCATTGTCGGGAAGGACAGATGATAGTGGGGGATGATCGGCCAAGGGTCATCGAGGATCGGCAATGGTGGGGCGGCAACAATGACGAGGCTCTCCCCATTTTCCTTTCCTTCCATTTTTTTAAAAAAAATTATTTTTATCTAATACAAAAAAAATAAATAAACAAATTCAAGAATGCAAGGGACGAAAATGTCCTTATCAACCAGCGAGTTAAACTCTTCTTTGAGATTTATATTAGTTGACATGAGATTTATTTTAGGTTTTTATTTAAGAAAATGATGGCACTTCAAGTCTTATTTGAAAATTTTCCAAAAAAATATTAATTTCCACGTTTGCCGTGAATTCAACATTTGTATAATAAGCAGTATATTTGAGGAAAAAAAAAATCCAATTGGGAATGTTTGGGGTTAGATGAGTAATACATCCTCCAAATTGATTTTTTTCTTTTAACTTTTTGGCGATAGAGCGTTAGGAGGATCAACCCAAATGGGAGTGTTTGAGTCCTTGTAGGAGCTACCTTTAAATCTCAATACTTTGAAAAAAAAAAGAAGACGGAAACCATGAGAGTTTATTTGAGACGCCCGCGCCTAAGCCATGATCCAATTTCTTGGTAACTATTTTTCCCATATGTTACCTAGGCAGTAAGAACACGATCGATCGTCTTCCCTTTCCCTTCCTTTTTGCCCTTTGTTTAATTAAAGAATTTGTTTACCCAAAGAAAAAGGCAAGTGGACGGATCCCGCAGCAAATCCTAACTGAACAGATTAAAAGCACGACAAACCATTGCGCGCCAATATTGTGCTCCAGTCAATGCGGAGGTTTCTTAATGACATATCGACATCTCTGGCAGGGTCAAAAATGTCTTTCGCTTAGATTGAAGATGAAGGATCCTGAATTTATGGCAGACCGCGCACGGGGCAAATAAAGCATATTCCAAATAATTTTCAGTACCAAACAGGATTCCCGTCTCATTTTAAGCGCCGAACGGCCCGGTCTTCTCGTCACTTCAACCAAGCACGCGCTTTGAAATTTTCAGCAAATGTATGTGCATGGTTTATGCGTGTGAGTCCAAGAATTAGTTAAAAATGTCTAGTGTGAAGAAGATCTATGTTGATTATGTAAAGTGAAGGTAAATCTACCAATGACTATGTCATCCATTCGACCCACAAATGACAATGAATTCCACAACGGTGGAAGGTATCTATATTTTTTAAAAATTTGGTGAGAAATTAACCATCCAACAAGTGGTTAGGTCATTTTTGACCCGTCAAATAGGTGGTCGGGTTGAAAATGATCCAGATACATTTAATCAGGACGAGTAAAAAGACAGTTAAGCTGTTTTGATCAAATTTAAGAAAACTCATGTCCAAATTAAGGCAAAAGTGCGAAGTGAGTGGGCGTGAAATTAAGTGAAGGCAAGAGATAATGAAAAGAGAGTCTTAAAGGTGTGTTGAATTTAAATAAGCTGTAAATCGACTTATTTACCGAATATAATAAATTCATTTAATAACTCATTACATCAAATATTGTTTAAGAAATGAGTCTATAACTCTAATGGGAAAGACGACACACACCTATCCAACAAGTGTGAATTTAAGCCAAAGTTTGTCATTTCAGTTAACTTGTGTTGAACAAGTCAGGCTAGGAAATATCCAGGTAACTAATAATGTCCATGATACACGTGGTTCGGAATAACTTATGTTCATGTCGTTAAACTTTGTTGGCTGGGTCCGCCTCTTGTGGGCCCAGATGACATTAATATAAAATAAAAAGAAAAAAAGGTCAAAAAGTCGAAAGCTAGAAGATAAGGTCAGTGTTACTTTCGCGTGTGCCTGAGAGACCAGGAAGAGATAAGAGCGAGAATAGTGAGAGTTCACCGAGAGAGAAGAGAACAGTCGAGAAGGAAGTAAAAGGGGTGCAACTTTGCAGTGTGAAATCAAATGTTGACGAAATTGACTCAAATTCAACACGTTATTTATGAGACCGAGGGCTATGAGTTAGTTGATTTTAACCGTTTCCAAATTCTCCGATCATGATTAGGGTTTTCTTGCTCCATTTATTTTTAATCTATTTTTGTGATGAGAAATTATAGTTGTATTGTTGATATTGAATTTCTACTATGTGACTAGAGAAGAACACTTTGTATGCCATCGATTGGTGAAAGTTTTTGGATGATCTGTAATTTTTTCTGCATTAGGTTTCCATGTCAAATCCTTGTGTTATCATTGGCATTTGTCTCCTTATCATTTCAGCATTATATTTACTTATTGCGATGTTGTATTGGCTTGTTATTGCTAGGGTTAAGTCAATTTCGGTCGGTTTAGTTTCGGGAAGAAATTGTTATTAAAAGTTGTTCAAGTTAATGCTGGCCATATGATAGAGGATGGTCGGCATCTATATTAACAATTTCTAGTCAAAATTGGCCATATGAATTCAATTGATAAAAAATGAAAAGATTTAGGATTTAATTGATAAAATGAAAGATTTAGGGCAAAACTAGCCGTATGAGCTCAATTGATAAAAAAAAAATGAAAAGATTTAGGATTTAATTGATAAAATTAAAAGATTTAGGGCTAAATTGCCAATAGAGGTGGAATATGCCTACTTCGGCAGAAATCAATATTGGTGTTTAAATTGGACCGGAAGTCTTACCGCCGTAGCAAAACTAGGACGAAAGCCTTGAAATTACTGCGACGCCATCCAGGTACTGCCTTCTTTCCTCTGTGGACATTCAATTTTTTTCGGTCGAGCTTCTATCTTAGTGTCAAACTCAATCCGCCGATTTTCCTGTAAATTTTAGACAGACGGAACCTTTTTCGATTTAAACGCTCTCTTCCAACCGTTCATTTTTGCTTGTCCTGTACAGGTGTAGAGTCTGTCGCGTGTAACGAATTGGAAGAGACGTTCGAGCTCATTGGCGATGGCATTGATCCTACTGCTGTGATGAAACTACTGCGGAAGAAATTTCGCAACTCAAAGATTATGAGCAGGGGCTTGGCGACTACAATAGGTGCGTGCATACATCAACATACACCCTTAATACGTGTGGAGTAAGGCATAAAACGTCGAGTTCTTTTAACATTGAAATCCCCGGAGGAACTGGTGCGTGCTGAAAGTGATCGATTACTCTTGTTAAGTCGAAAACGGTTTCAGGGATCAGAAGGACCAAGTATTCAGCGGCCAGTCTTGTTAAGGTGTGCTTCCTCCGTGCAGTTGGATTGAATGCTTCCGGTCCAGGTTGGAAGGCCGATGATTCTTGCAAGAGAAAGAGGGGAAAAATACTTGGATGAGCCACCAGGGCTCACATCTCCTGATACCTCTCTGTGGGTGCGATGGTTGCAATACTCTTATTCGACTCTAGGTTATGTCAGTCGCTTAAACCAGCCTTGTCCGGGCAAAATGTGGCTTGCGGACGTGCTAAATAATTCTTATTTTTCCCTCCGTTAAGTTCCTTCGCCTTGTCATTTTTAATCCTCTTCTTTTTAAACATGTGCAGTGAGCATCTCCGAGCTACAAGAGCAGTCGGACGAGCAGCAGGAAGACCAACCACCACCAGGACAAGCCGATTCTTACCAATCTCAAGTGGAAGCATCGCCTCTTTCTCATCCTCTTCCTTCTCCGTCTCTCACTGTTGCTTCCAACGCTCAACCTTCATCCTCCCCGGTCTCGCATCCATCTCGAGGAACGTCAGATCAGATGCAAGCCCCTCCTGATCACACACCCGAACTTCCGTTTTCTTCTGCCCCATTGTCTCCGCACATGTGTTGGGCCAAGAGTCTCGCGGACATGCTGACACACTCGAGCATTTCTGGGGGAGCTTGCCTTCCGAAGGACACGAAACTTATGGAGGAGAAGGGACCGGGAGGGCATGATCAGCTTTATGACTCTGCCATCCTCCACCTCCATTTAGTGAGTAAACCTTATGTTATCCTTGTGCTTGACATCATCCCGTGCACACTCCTGAAGGTTATGTCGAACTTCTGGTCTTTGCATTGGTAGGGCATCGGTGGCATTGGTGAGCTAAAGAGGCGGCACGACCTTCATGCTGAAGAAATGGCCGGCAGCCTCAAGAAGGCAGATGACACCGCCATCATGCTGAGTAAGCAGGTGGAGGAGCTGGAGGCCAAGTTGTGGATGGCCAACAGGCCTGAGCGTCATCTAATGGATATGGTCTGCACAAGTGAGGATAGGACAAAGACGGAATTGGCTCTTATGCGAGAGAAAATGGATGAGGCGAATCGCCGGATTGAGTACTTAGAAGCGGAGGTTTCCAGATACCAGAACAGGATTGCTGTAGCCGAAAGAGAGAAGGAGAAAGCAGAAGAGAGGGCATCTAGGGCTAGCGCCAAGGGAGAAACCATTAGCACCCCTCGTCCAAGCCCTCCGGCTCCATGGAGGACCTCCCTGAATTTTGTTGCTTTACTTCTCCTAGTCCTTGTCTCGCGGACTTGGAGGTGTGCAAGAAAAGCGCTCTTTTTCCTGAACATGACCTCTTACCTAGACAGCCTTGAATAATAAAGTAAAACTGAATTTCGTTCCTAAACATTGATCCCCGCAGATTCGGTGTACTTTGATAGGAATTGTAATCCAAATAGGAATGGCAATTTGTATCAATATGATCAATTTAGTTACCTTTTCTTTTTGCGCAATGGTACGGTATAGTAAAGTTGAACTACCCTTTTTTGGTCGAAAAAGTTGAACTATCTTAACGCGATAGAAACTTTTGATGGTTCTCTTTTCAGTTTCGACCCTATCTCTGGAAATTGAAATTCACTCGTGCAATTTGAGTCCCCAATCCTCCCATGCATTGACCGCGGATTTTCGATTCTTGCACGGGCACAAGCTAAATAACAAAATCGTGATGCAACCAATATAATTAGAGATCAGAGTATCCTTGATTTCAGGCATGTACAAGCATACGGCCCATATTAAATTCAATCAAGAGTTAGGAAACTTATGGTGCGTTTTATTTGCGTAAAACTCAATGATATAGGAAAATAGGAATATGGTTAGTTTTCTTTTGTTTGGTGATGTATGATTGAAAATGTATTTATTTATTTTTTTATACGTTTGGATCACATTGGAAAATAATTTCACACTTTGACTCCGCTTCATTTAGTGAAAAATGTGGTGTTTCTGGAAAATGTTTTCCAGAAAACTATTATGTAGGAAAATGATAATATTTTTTTTTTTTATATTTGATTGAAACTTGAAAATGAATTGGAAAATGTGGAATATGCCTACTTCGGCAGAAGCTGGTGTCGAAGTTGATCCTAATACAGTTGGGACAAAAAAAAAATATTATAGACTTTAGAAAATTGAAGTAGGAGCATAGATGTAACAATGGAGGAATAAGCTTTTGCTTTGACTGGGGTACATATAACTATCAAGCTAAGAGAATGCTCACAAATGTCAATAATAACATCTAATGGAGAAAACAAAATAACACAAATTAAACACAGAACAAAAACGGTAAGAGAATTCTTCAGCAGCTTCAATTTTGAATTCGTGGAGAACATGCAGTCTTTGTCCTCTATCATTTATTGATTTGAGATGTCACTAAAAATCAATTTTAGGGTTATTTCAACAGCCTCCTCCCCGCAGAGGTCAAATTAGAAGATTGTTGTATGCACGTAGGTCTTTTATCTCCTTTCAATCGAGGATAATCAAAAGTAAAGGCATGAGGAGAAATGGCAGGAAGGGGTCCAGGTACAGCCTTCCCTATTCCGTGGAAATGCGAGGTTTCTCAGCGTCAAACTCGATGCGCTGATTTTCCTGACAGAACCTTTCCAATTAAACTCTCTCTCCTCTTCGGCTCTTCCGACTGTCCCTTTTTGCTTGTCCTCTGTATTATGCGGTTGTAGATTCAATTTGCTTTGACCGAAAAAAAGGGAGTACACGCTTGTTGGAGATATTGATTTTTTTTTTTTTTTTTAGGACAAAGTATCGATCCTTTTTGGGTGGTGCACAAACTGAAGAAGAATGACTACGCAGACATTTTGGGCGTGGGCTTGCGACTGCACAAAATGAGACCTTCCCTTCAATAGGTGGGTGCGTGCATCAACACCCCCTTAAGATATGTAGAGAATAAAGACGTAATAAGTCGATTCCATTTACAATGAATCTCCAGAAGAATTGGTGTGCGCTGAAAGTGACTGATTCGATTAACATGGGAATTGTTCTTTTTGAACTGAAAATGTTTTCACGAATCAAAATGGATACGTGCAGAGCAACAAGAACAGTCGGAGGAGAAGCAGCAGGAAGACCACCCACCACCAGGACAAGCCGATTCTTACATATCTCAAATAGAAGCATCACCTTTTTTCTCGTCCTCGTCCTCCTCTGTCTCTGCCTCTTGCCTCCGAGGCTCGACCTTCATTTTTCCCAGTCTCAGATCCATCTCACGGAACGTCGGATCAGAAGCAAGCCACGCCTGATTGGGCGCCTGAACTTTTGTTCCCATTTGCTCCCTTGTTTTGTTGGAAGATACACATCTTTATAGAATATCTGATTGATTCTAATCTGATTTGTACAGATCAATTAAGATTAGATCTAGAGTAGATTGATTTTTAGGATCATTCATTTCCTTGTTCATTCTCTTTCTTGTATTATAACTACTGAAGATGTACATTGATTTTATTCATTGAAGAATACAGAATACAAAAATATTCTCTCCAAATCTCGTGTTCTTCAGTCTCTCTATTTTCTCTGTTCTTCTTCATCTTCTTACATGGTATCAGAGCGGTTATGAAGTTCTGAATTGCTTCCGCTTTCTTTGTCTCATCGTCCTTCGAGAGCTCCAAATACCTCCTCATCTGTTCATCCTCTTAATCCTCAAACCTCTTATCTTTGTTCCTTCTACCAAGATCGTCAACCCTGCACGAAATTGAAACCTCAATTTTTTTATAATGACAAATCCCGTCAACAACTTACCTTCAGCCTCGAATGAGCGTCCGCAGGATGGAAATCCCAAAGGCCGGGACACTGTTCCCACTGAAGACGTCGCCAGATCTCACGAACCACTTGTTCAAACTCAAGAAATTCATTATTCTCCGGCTCAGTCAATTCTGGGGCAACCCTACTCGGTTTAGCCCATTCCGGGCCAACCAATAGTGGGCCATCCTTACTAGTGGCCACTGTTTCAGATGCAGTACAACCCATGGTTGTTTGGGCCTAGCCAGAACACATCATCGCCAAGAGTTCAAGGACCATGGCCCTCTGTCCAACCCGCCGGTAGCCCACCAACCATAAGCGGGGCAAGCGCGACCGACGGGTCGGGTGGAGCAAATTCAGGACCAACAAATGCGGGTTATGGAGTCGGTTCAAATTCGGGTATGGGAGCGAATCCCTACCCGAATTTTTCACCCGGATTTTTGCCGTTTCCAGGATCAATTTTCACCGGACGACCAGAATCCAGCGACCCCCTGTTCGTTTCCACTGTCGACGGACCTGAACTGAAGTTAATCAGCCAGCAACTTACTGGGCACGAAAATTACTCCAGGTGGTCACAGGAATTCCGCCGAGCCTTGGTGACTAAGGACAAGGATGGGTTCATCGACGGGACCATCGCTGTTCCTTCGGATGAGCGGCTAGCGCGCCACTGGAGGAAATGCAATCAGCTCGTCCGAACCTGGATCGGCAACTGCATCTCCCCAGAGGTTGCAGCCGGACTACCACCCACAGAAGATGCTCAAAGGATGTGGGAAAATATAAAGGAAATGTACGGCAAACTCGATCGTGCCAAAAAAATTTCGCTCATGCAGGAATTGAGCAATTTAAAACAGGGGAATATGATGGTCACGGCTTGTTTTAACAAGCTATCGTCCTTATGGAACAAACTGGAAGCTGTCGAGGAAAAGCTCGAGGGACCAGAATCGATTCTACAGCAGTATCGTTCAATAAAGGAGAGGGAAAAGGCTACGCGTTTCTTACTGATTTTGAACAATACTTACTTTACCTTTCATTCACAGATCTTGGCCATGGACCATGTCCCTCCGATCGGACGGATTTACCAGTTGGCTGTGCAGGAGGAGAGCCAACGTCTCGCGTCGCCGAAGCATGCAAGGCACGTCGACAGTATCGCTCTCGCAGCTCGCGGTGAGCGGAGAGACGGATCCGTGAAAACCCTAAATCGAGAGAGAGATAGAGGAGGCGGATTAGGGTTTTCGGGCGGAGAAGATATCGCTCGCTCCTTTAAAAGGGATGGCATCGACGGCCGAGATCTAATCCGCGAATTGGACGGGCCAAATCGCGGGCGTGGATCGAACGGACCAGATCGTGCGCGCGGATCGGACGGTCTTCTTGGCTTTGATGGCGCGGATGGATCCGACGGTGGATATGATTCCGCCAATAAAGGAGTGGACGGCCAGATATTTGCCACGTCATCAAAGAATTTCCGACCAAATTTTAAGGCAAAGGGTAAAATGTTTTGCGATTATTGCAAACGTTCTAACCATATGATTGACAGCTGTTGGAAATTACATGGAAGGCCCGGAGAAAAAGAGAAAAAAATATTAGCTGCCTATCAAGTGACTGGACCTACAGGCCAAAGTACCGACCAACCTATCTCTTATGGCCAATATCAACAATTAATGCACGCTCTACAGAAATTAGAAACCTCCAACAAAGGAGGAAGTTTTTTAGGTATCTCGCATTGCCTCATTAATTCAATTTCAAGAAAGGCATGGATTATTGATTCAGGTGCTAGCGATCACATTATTTGTGATAAGGGATTTTTTACAAGTTTGAATGAGGGATTAATTTTTCCTATCACCGTGCAATTACCCAATGGGAATGTCACACATGTGAATGTGACGGGAACAGTTAAACTTAGTCCTCAAATTACACTTGAGAATGTTCTTTATGTGCCGGAATTCCAGTTTAATCTTATTTCTGTCTCAAGAGTATGCAAGGAGAACTCATGCCGGGTATTCTTTGATGTTGACACATGCTTCTTTCAGGCCCTTTCGACTGGCAGACTGATGGGCTTGGGTAGTCTTTCTGAAGGCCTTTATTTCTGGACACATTTTCCAAGTAATTTCAGTTTTTCTAGTGCATATTTCAATAAGACATCATTGTGTAATTTGACTACCAATGAAAAGAATTTTATTATGCACTTAAGAATGGGCCATAGTACCTTCTTTCCTTATGCACAATGCTCCATATGCCCCCTTGCCAAACAGTCACGTAATCCATTTCCTTTAGGGAATACTCGTGCCAATGAAATTTTATCATTAATTCATGTCGATGATATTCTCATTATGGGAAACGATGAGACTGCCATAGGAGATTTTAAGAGGTATCTGCATGCAATTTTTCATATTAAAGACTTAGGAGCACCTAAGTACTTCCTTGGTATTGAAATTGCCCGTTCTGAACAAGGGATTTCGCTTAGTCAACAAAAATTCATATTGGAGATTATTTCAGAAACAGGATTGTCAGGTTGCAAGCCAGCTTCTATTCCCATTGAACAAAACACTAAATTGACAACCGCAGATTATGATAAGGGAATTTCTCAAGAAGATGACTTCACTTTGGAAGATCCTTCAAGCTATCAAAGACTTGTTGGAAAGCTCATATATCTGACAATGACTAGGCCTGACATCTCTTATGCAGTGCAGACTCTTAGTCAATTCATGCACAGTCCGAAGCAATCACATCTTAATGTTGCATTTAAAGTCGTGAAATATTTGAAGAAATGCCCAGGTCTTGGAATACTCTTGTCCAGAAAATGCAACATGGAAATGACAGCATATTGTGATGCAGATTATGCAACTTGTCCCATGAGTTGAAGATCTGTCACTGGATACTGCATCAAGTTAGGAGATTCTTTACTCTCCTGGAAGACTAAAAAACAGCCCATTGTTTCTTTATCTTCAGCTGAAGCAGAATATTGAGCCATGGCCAAAACCACTTGTTAGATAGTATGGATTCGGGGTCTTCTTAAGGATCTTGGAATACAGGTACAAGGGGCAACAAAGCTATTCTGTGACAATGATGCAGCCTTGAAACTTGTAGCAAATCCTATAGTGCACGAAAGAACCAAGCATATAGAGGTTGACTGCCATTTTACACAAGACAAGATCTCAAAGGGAGTCATTGAAACAAGATGAATTGGAACAACAGAACAGCCTGCAGATATCTTCACCAAACATCTGTGTCAAAGACAACACGCATATCTTCTAAACAAGCTAGGTGTCTTAGACATATACAACCACCAGCTTGAGGGGGAGTGTTGGAAGATACGCATCTTTATAGAATATCTGATTGATTCTAATCTGATTTGTACATATCAATTAAGATTAGATCTAGAGTAGATTGATTTTTAGGATGATTCATTTCCTTGTTCATTCTCTTTCTTGTATTATAACTACTGAAGATGTACATTGATTCTATTCATTGAAGAATACAAAATACAAAAATATTCTCTCCAAATCTCGTGTTCTTCATTCTCTCTATTTTCTCTGTTTTTCTTCATCTTTTTACATGTTTTCGTGCACTTTACAGACCCAGAGTCTTGCGGACATGCCGGCACAGTCAAGCATTTATGGGAGAGCTCGCCATTTCATGGACATGAAACTTATGGAGGAGGGACTAGGAGGGCATGATCAGCTTTATGACTCTGCCATCCGCCACCTCCTTTCAGTGAGTGAACCTTACTTTTATCCTTCTTGTACTTGACATCATCCCTGCGCACTCCTGATGGTTATGGCTATTGGTCTTTCCATTGATGGGGCATCGATGGCAGTGGTGAGCTCAAGAGGCATTACTACGACCTTTGTGCTGGAGGACAGGCCAGCCGCCCCAGGGAGGCGGACAACACTGCCATCATGCTGTGTAAGCAGGTGGAGGAGCTGAAGGCCAAGTTGTCGATGGCCAACATGTCGGAGCATCGTCTGATGGATATGCTCTGCACAAGTGAGGGTAGGCATGCTAGGACAAGTGGGTGCAGCTAACCACCCAGTTTCTGATGTTCAATTTTTACTTGCTAGCAAATCATACATTGGTCGACAAACTTCACTATATCTTTCTCCATACCAATTCACCAAAAGTTTTCTCTCAAATCCCACTATATTTTAGTGCTTCCAGATGAATTGAGAATCTAGTGCTATGAGCTTCCGCTAGTATCTCATTTTTCAATGCTCAATCATCACACGTAGCTGATCACGAAACCTCAATGATCTTTTCACGTTGATACTAAGGTCCTTGAGGTGTGGATTACCCCATATGCCAAAACTTAGTACGAGCGGATAAATAAATGTCAAATCTTCGAAAATGTACACTCAAATGCTAAAATCGAAGAAATAAGGAACTGACGAACGTGACTTTTTCCGACAAGGTTTTTAATTGATGTCCATTTCTTTTTAAAAAATTATTCACGTGGCACTAACGTGGCTAAATAAACAAAAAACAAGGTCGTTTTGGTCCAATGTTGCCCCGCCATTGTCGAAAGAACCCTAACTTAGTCGTCCCAAAACCTTGCCAAAAATGCTAAAATTCAGACCAAAGTTTATAGTTTGGAATCTGTCCAATATGTGCAGCAGAATTTAAAATTTCGTTCCGAACAAATTGTAAGGTCAAATTGAGATCCATAAAATGTCATAATTTCACAACACCCTAAATTATCATTTATATATGTGTGTGTATACGTCACTCGAAAACTCCCCAATTAAACGCAGCAAGTCATAAATTTCCCAAATCTGAATTTCAAGTCTTAATTTCGGCGATTCTTTCGAATAGACGATTAGAGACCTCGATTACTTACCACATTAGAAATCTTAGAGACTTCGATTGCTTACCGCATTGGAAATCCCCTTTCCCCCTTTTCTCTTTCTTCTTTTCTTTCTCTCCCTCTCTCTCCTTTTTCCTCTCTCCCCCAGAGCTCTCAGTCTCTCTTAAAAGTGCTGAAACTTCCACTGTTTTCTTTTTGCTCTGTCTTTTTTATTTTTCAAACTTCTTTTCTCTTTTTTAGACCCCAAAAAAAAAAAAACATTTTCTTTTTCTTTTTCTTTTCTTTGTGGGGCCCACCAAGCCATACATCACAGTCCTTTTTCTGCCGTCTCTCCCTCTCGCTTCCGAGGCTCGACTTTCATCCTCCCCAGTCTCACGTCCATCTCAAGGAACGGCAGATCATATGCAAGTCGCTCCTGATCGCGTGCCCGAACTTTCTTTCCCTCTTGCTCCATCGCCTTTGCGTAATTTTCGGACCGAAAGTCCTGCAGACATGGCGTCACAGTCAGGCATTTTTGGGGGAGCTTGTCTTCCCAAGTCCTTGAACCTTATGGAGGAGAACGGACTGGGAGGGCATGATCAGCTTTATGACTCTGCAGTTCGCCACCTCCTCTCAGTGAGTGTACTTTATTTTTATCCTTGTTGTACTTGACATCATCCCGTGCACGCTCCTGAGGGTTATGTTGAACTTCGGTCTTTGCATTGATAGGGCGTTGATGGCATTGTCGAGCTCAAGAGGCGCCACGACCTTCAAGCTGGAGAACAGGCCAGCCGCCTCAAGGAGGCGGATGAGGCCGCCATCATGCTGCGTAAGCAGGTGGAGGAGCTGGAGGCCAAGGTGTTGCTGGCCAACACGTTAAAGCGTTGTCTAAGGGATATGCTCAGCATAAGTGAGGACAGGCATGCTGAGACAACGAGGGAATTGGCTCTTACGCGAGAGAAATTGGACGAGGCAAATCGCCGGATTGAGTACTTAGAGAAGGAGAGAGCAGAAGAGAAGGCTCGTAGGGCTGGCGTCGGGGGAGAAACCATGAGCACACGTCCTCCGAGCCCTGCGGCTCCAAGGAGCGCCTCCCTGAGTTTCGTTCCTTTTCCTAGTCCTCGTCCCACAAACCTGGAGGTGTGCAAGGAAAGCGCTCTTTTTCCTGAACTTTCTCACTTATTTAGACAACCTTGAATAATAAGATGATTCGGAATGTTTTTCTATATATTCATACGGTAGATTCGGTGTGCTTCGTTAGGAAATTGAATTCAAATAGGGGCGGCAATTCGTACTGGTGGGATCGTTGTCATGCCAATTGTTCGAGCGAAACAATGGCGAAGCTAGTCCTTTTTTTGCCGTTTGCCCAATGAGACGGTATGGTTGGAATATTTTAACACGTGAGGAAGTTGTATCTGCCTTTGATGGTTCTGTTTTTTTTAGTTTTGCCCCCTAACTCTAAAAATTTAGACTTTAGTTCCCAAAAATTTTACTCTCCTGCAATTTTAGCCCCTGATCCTCCCATGTACCGAACATGGATTTACAATTCTAAGCACAGCGCAGGCTGAGCAACAATATTCGGTGATGTAACTAAGATAGCAAAGTGTCCTTGAATCCCGGTCACATGGACAAGAATTAGCGGCCGAATTAAATTCAATCAAAGAGTCGGGAAACTTGAATTCATGCCATGATTGTTGTGATTGCTCGTATTAAATTGCAATGTAATGGCTGACCAAGATAATCAGCGGTTAAACCGTAAGTAAAAGAAATTTCAAAAATTTCGGCCTTTGTGCTTAAACAATAATGACACGAATTCAAGGCAGCTCTCGTTATTAACTCTGGACCTCCTCCTCTGAACAAATTCAACACAACCTAGAGTAAGAGAATAGAGATTATAATCAGACAAAAAAATAAAATATAGTACTGAAAAGGCCTCATATTTTAATTGTGTCCGTAACTTCTATATCCGTAAACATTAACTTTAGTCCCAAATCAGTCTCAAACTTTTTTTTGTCTCTTGAAAAAAAATCTTAAACTTTAGGTTCAATAAAAAATTTACCTCTAATATTGTTTTGTTTACTAAAAATCATAAACTTTCAATCTATTCTCAAATCTACCCATGTGGTCACTCTCAAGTTGACGTGGCATTTCCATGTTGATAACATATTCACGTCAATAAGGTGACATGGGAAATTATTTCCAAAGTGAAACCATTCTAGGATATGAAAATTAGAGATGACTAACCGTGATTTTTGGGCTAAGGAGGGCTAATGGAGACAAATTCGAGATTAGAATAAAAGTTAATGATTTTTTTTTCTTTGAATATATTTGGGACCAAACTTAAAATTGAGATTTTTAAAAAAATAAAATAAAGAAAAGTTCTAAGCATATTTGGACTTGACTTAAAGTTTGAAAAAAAAATTAAATAAAAAAATTGAGACAAAATTAGGACTAAAATTGTAGTTTGAAATTTTTTTAGGGATCGGGCTCTTTTCCTTTCGATAATTTTCGTCTGTTTTTAGGAGTAACACGGTTTGTTTGTGCACTTCCACACTTTATTCGAAAAAGCAAGATTCCTCCCGCGCTTTATTTTCCTCTTTTCCCTTCCCATTAAAAACAGGGAAGTATCCCTCCCTTTTCTTATATAAGAAGTTGAGAATGTAAACCACAAACTGTAACTCGCATCATCTTCTACCCTTTCGTCACTGTGGATCCTAGGTTCCCCTCAATTCCAGAAGCGATTCGATAGACTTTTACCAATTTTCTCGAGGATGGTGTTCGCGATGCGTTCCTGGTCGGCCAGCACCGATTCAGACACCGAGAGTGTGGGCAAGGTCAGCACTTCGTTTTTCGTGAGCCCGAGCTGACCAAGCTGACCAAGCTGGATCTTTTCTCTTGAATAATCAATGGAAATAATGATACTTCTATCGGGGACGAAGTGGTTCGAGATTATGTGGGAATTGCATACACGCTCTCTGGATTCAATCAATCATTTGTTTTAGTTGTAGTTGTAGAGATAAGCTGATCTCTTTGCGAGCTTCTTATTTCTGGGTTAACAAATGTGGAATGTGCCTATATCTGCAGAAATTAATGCTGGAACTGAAACTGAAAGTGAAGTCTCGCCCCAGCGAGAAAATTAAAAGGAAAGCCATGAAAGTGCTAGCAATGTCGCATCTAGGTACGGCCTTCCTTCTTCCGTGGATATTCAATTTTTGAGTTGAACTTTTATGCCAGCGTCAAACTCGATCCACCGATTTTCCAGTACATTGATAGAACCTTTTCAAATTTAAGGCTCTCTTCCGTACCGTGCCCTTTGGTTCTGTTCTGTATATTGCACAGGTGTAGATACTATTTGCTTCGATGGAAAAGAAGGGACATTCACGCTTGTTGGCCATATTAATCCAGTTGAGGTGGTGTTCGAACTGCGGAAGATTTGCGTTATATACCTGGTGAGCGTGGCCATTCTGACTGCACAAAATGATACCTTCCCCACAACAGGTACGTCAATACATGGACACACGCCCTTAATTTGTGTAGAGAATAAAGACAGTAAAAAGAAATTACATCGATATCTCTGGAGGAACTGGTGCGTGCTTAAAGTGATTGATTCGATGAACATGAGAGTTACTCTTGTTAAATTGAAAACGTCCTCACGAATCGAAAGGACCAAGTATTCACCTGTAAGTCTTGCTAAGGTGTGCTTCCTCCGTGTAATTGGATTGAATGCTCCTGGTCCAGTCCAGAAGGCCGAGGATTGTTGCAAAAAAGGATGGAAAAAATACCGGGATGAATCACCGGGGCTCACATTCCCTGATCCCTATGTGTGGGGCTTCTATACTGGATGCTTGCATTCCTCTTTGATAAGTCTAACATTTGGAAACCCTTTAGTTAAGGTTATGTCAGTAGCTTAAATCAGCCTTGTCCTGGCAAAAGGGGGCTTTCGGACATGATATTCCTTGATAATCGCTCTGTCAAGTTCCTTTGCCTTGTGAATTTTAATCCCTTTTTTTTCTTAAATATGTGCAGAGAGGATCACCGAGCTAATACTCATCAAGGACACTGACCGGGAAAGGAAGAGATCTTTAGGAATCCTGATATCTGAAGAGCAACCTGAACAGTCAAAGAAGCCGCAAGAAGACCAACCACCGCCACAACAAGCCGATTCTTCCATATCTCAAGTAGACGCATCACCTCCTTCTCGTCCTCTTCCTCCTCTGTCTTGCCCTCATGCTTCCGAGGCTCAACCTTCATCCTCCACAGTTTCACATCCATCTCATGGAAAGTCAGATCGGATGCAAGCCACTCCTCATCATGCTTTATCGTCTTCGCCTGTTTTTCAGACCAAGAGTCTCACGGCTGTGCCAGCACACTCGAGCATTTCTGGGGGAGCTTGCCTTCCCAAAGACATGAAAAATATGGAGGATGAGGGACTGGAAGGGCACGATCAGGTTTATGACTCTGCAGTTCACCTCCTCCTTTCTGTGAGTGAACCTCAACTCTGTGCTTATTGTACTTGACATCATCCCATGCACGATCCTGACGGTCATGTCGAACTTCTGGTCTTTGCATTGATAGAGCATCGATGGCATTGGTGAGCTCAAGAGGCATTATGACCTTCATGCTGGAGAACAGGCAGGCCGCCTCAAGGAGGCGGATGACACGGCCATCACGCTGCGTAAGCGGGTGGAGGAGCTGGAGGCCAAGGTGTTGGAGGCCAGCATCACGGAACGTCGCCTAATGGATATGATCTGCATAAGCGAGGATAGGCATGATAGGACAAAGATGGAATTGGCTCTTATGCGAGAGAAATTGGATGAGGGGAATCACCGGATTGAGTACTTAGAAGGTGTGATTTCCAGATACCAGAGCAGGATTGCCGCAGCTGAAATAGAGAAGGAGAAAGTGGAAGAGAGGAGGTCTAGAGCCAGCGTCGAGGGAGATTCCATGAGAGCACTCGTCCGAGCCCTGCGGTGCTTGTCCCAGCCCTGTGGCTCCAAGGAGTGTCTCCGTGAGTTCTGTTCATTCTCCTAGTCCCTGACTCCTAGACATGGAGGTGAGCAAGAAAAGCGCTCTTCTTCCTGCGACTCACTTATTTGGGACTGACCTTGAATTATAAGGGGTTAGACTTTCTTTTCTAAAGGATTCAACCCGTAAATTCAGTGTGCTTCGTTAGGAAACTGGATCCAATCAGGGGTGGTAATTTGTGTCGATGGGTCATTTTAGTTTTTTTCCTATGCGTGCAATGGGACAGTTATCGGTATAGTAAAGTTGGAACTGTTTTAACACGAGATGAAGGACAAGCAACTTCATCTCGTGTTAAAATAGTTCGTATCAGTGCAATAGAAATGTATCAGTAGATTCGCTTCTACGGATTATCATTATAAAGAGCTTTTTCATTTATTTGGTGCGATAGAATATGTACAAATAGTGACGCATTCTCGAAAATTCTCAACCAGAGGCCATTGGCCATCGTTGATCGAAGAGGATTATGGTTTAGCACTTTGCTCTTTCGAAGTAGCAGGTTGATGCACCTTCTTTTAACTGCGTAGCCTATTCCATGGAATTTCCAGCTAAGTGTCGCTATCAATCCCTACCAATCTTCGAACACGATAAGGATTTGGCATTCTTCCTCTGAAATGCTTTTGCCTCGCGGGGCCTGCACGGCTTGCTCAATCCGATGAAATGCTTCATAAATTGTAGGGACCATGTAAGACATGGATTGCAATTTGAAGGAGGTGATCAAAATAAGAAGGTGTCTGTCCCGAGGCGATAGTCCTTTTTCTAACACTATCTTTTGCAGAGGCTTCGTGTTTGAAGGGAAAATTACTGAAAAAGTCTCAATTTTTTAATGACTAATATCGATGATCAAAATAAGAGGTGCCTATCAAACTAAGCAAATAAAAAGTACGAAAAAATTTTACACGACCAACACCTTGCCCCAATTAGTGTAGAGGTTTCTCAATAATTCAGTGACTATATGATGACTAATACCGATAGGAAGTGATTTGTATCTGAAGTCTCTAGAAAATGTCTTCCACCGGATCAAAGATGAAGTATCATGGATTTCTAGCGCAAATACAAACGGCATTAATGGACATACTGTACAAGTTATTGTACCCAAGAGATGCCCACCTCTTATCAAGTGCTCAGCAACCTATTCTTCACTTCGTCCAAGCACTTGCTCGGGAATTCCAAAGCGCAACAACACTTGCTTCCAAGTCCCCAAAAGGAAAAACTGCAGATAAGAAACATGCAGCTCTAGTTTAACGTGTTGGCTGTCAAAATATGAAATTGTGGTGAGGGATAGTCGGGCGATACTCTTCAAAGTTTGTTGCAAGAGACTCTAATTTCATACATGTAATCTAAGAGAAAAACCATGAAAGATGATCTACGATCAATAAAATCTAATACATCGAGATTAAGATAACAGTCATTTCATCCTGTCTTCCTTTGTCTGAACAGTATTTTAGCTTTTTACGTTTGAACAGTCATCTCATCTCCATATAAAAGTTCATAGGGAATTGTCTGAACAGTATTTTACGTTTGTTCAATCAAAATCTTAATAAGGAATGTATTTTGACTTTTTGTCAACTGAAAATGCTTGAAAACTTTCGGAATATATAAACATTGACACGGAAATTTATTCATAATCTACTCTCTCTTTTTCTCTTTTGTAATTTGGGTAGCATATCTAATTTTAGCAAGGAGGTAAAAAATTACCTTCTACCTTCTTAAGAAACACAAAAAAACAGGCTCTTTAATTGGTTTTACTTGCAAGTTTTCTTTTTGTTTTTTCCACTACAGAATTTTTGGGGCAAAGAACCCACCACCGGCTTCACTGTTTCTCTGTCCACTTGCCCGATTTCTTCGCGAAAAAGCATCCTTCTTTCCTTCCTTTTTTTCTTTGTCGAATCTTCGAACATGGAAGTTTCCCACCCTTTACATAAGTAAGAGCCAGAGCGCGTATCCCATTTTTTCCCGAGAAGGGTGATCACCATGCGTTCCTGGTCATTCAATACCGATTCAGGCACCCAGCGGACGCAAGTTGGATACTTCGTTTTTGTGAACACGAGCTGACCAAGCCGGATCTTTTTTAGTAAAAATTCAATGGAGTTAATGATATCACCGGGACCCAGATAGGTTTTGGTCCAATTTTCCCGAGGATGGCGTTTGCGATGTGTTCCTGGTCGGCCGACACCGATTCAGATCTTTTTTAGTAAAAATTCAATGGAGTTAAATGAAATAGATGGAAAGCTAGCAGCAAAGTCGACAGCACATCGCTCAAAGAAATACCTGCTGTAGAACTTGGAACACCTTTGGCTTTTCTTACATTGAACAAGAGAGGCTAGGATACATCCAGGTAACTAATGTCCCTTAATGATATGTGTAGTTCGGAATAACTTGTGTCCACGTGATTAAATTTTGTTGCCATCCAGACGACATTTGTTAAGATATGTCTCGAGTTTAAGCCCAATGTGAAAGTTTCGAATATTTTGAATTGGATATGTTGCGGATGTTTAAAATCGAGCAAAGAATATCCAAATATCAACTCTCCAAAATTCCAAATATGCGTTAGAGAATTTGGTCGCTAAAATAGGAAAGTTACTTTCACTTAGATTTGGATTTTGTTTAAAATATACAGAGATATGTTTTGGATAAAATCGTTTAAGATAGGAAACATAATCCTATGAGAAGTCGGCAAAAGAATAAGGGGGTGCATAACAACCATCTATTTATGTTCCAGAAACAATTTTTCTATTCCAGACTTGTTTCTGGAATAGAAATCTGTTTGATAAAATTATTTTAATTTTATATTTCTGAAATAGATTCTTATTCCAGAAATATGTTTGGAATATAAATCGACGTAAAAATTTTCTACTTCTCTATTTTTGGAACAAAATGAGAAATAAAAATTCTTCTTATTGTTCGTCAACCGATCTTTCATCCGTCGCCACCAACCATCGTCCGTCGGTTACCGGCCGTCGCTGCCCGCCAACCGCTGCCGTTGTTGGTCGACAACCACCAATCGTCGCCGTGGCTGCCGCCAGCTGTCAGTTCACTGTTGCCGTCATTGATCGCCGGTTGCCACTGCCGCCGATTGCCGGCCGATTGTCGCCACCACCGTTCATCACCGTCGTCCGCCGCTGTCTGAAAGGAAGAAATTTTGTGTCGTTATCAAATGAATTTCTATTTTTAAAGTAGAAATTTTGTATCATTATCAAACGATTATTTTTGCTCAGAAACTCTTATGGAAATAGAAATAGAAAAATCTATTTCTCTTCTAGAAATCAATTTATTGCTAGAATGATTATCATTCACCCCCTAAAGGTCTCACTTATATATATATATATACTTGTGGCCGTGGGTGGTAGGGGTGTGCAACCGGTCCGGGTCAACCCGGTTCCCGAATCGGCCCACCCGGAAAACAGGGTCGGGAACCGGTTCCCAAAAATCAGACCCTGTTTGAACCGGTTAGGGAACCGGTTCCGAGGGATTACCCACCCAGGGACCGGATCGACCGGACCGGTTTGGGAACCGGTTGGAGAACCGGTTTGAAGCCCCCAAAACGCAAAATCTAATTTGTTTCTCCTTTCTACTTCTTTCTATCTTTACCTCCCAAAATCGCGAAGCCGACGCCGCTCTCGTCGCACCCCTCACGCTCGCACCACCCACGCCGATCTCGCACCCGAGCGCCGACGCCGCCTCCGTTCGATCTCGCCGCTCCACCTGCTGTTGTTGCCTCGCCGACAAGTGCAGATCTCGCTGCCTCCGTTCAATCTCTCTATTCCACCTTGTCACATCTTCGAGTTCGAGCAACCCACAGTAGCCCTTTGCCGATCCCGAGCTCCCTTGCTGCCGATCTACCGCCGCCCGAACAACGCCCCCTGCTCTGCTTGCGATCTGGCCTAGCCCCCTCGTTGACGCCCGGCGTCGGAGGGATCGAAACAGGCGGAGAAGAGAGATGTTGCTCCCTGCACGGCCCTGGATTACCTCGATCCGTCCTATTGGTACGTGCGCTCGCTAGAATCGAGTTTCGCCATCTCCGCTTGCCAAAGGGGGCACTCGATTACAATCCATTGCAGTTCTCACGTTGTTGTCGTCGATATTGCTTTAGGGACAAGAGGTTCTCTTGCGAGGAGCACTACGAGTGGTTCAAGGACTACTCTCATTTCCGCCACCTGATGCGGTAGAATGTCAAGCCCGGTTCTTTCGTGAGCACCGCGTCCTTTCAATGCCTTTTCGATTCCCTGATGCTCTGTATCTGGTCTTCAGACCTAGTGTTGTCTAAGCTCAGTTCAAGAAATTGGCGTTGCGGTCTTCTATGGTTTATTTTGCGTGCTGGCATTGATAGATATGATGTGACTAGTTTGGCGTTGCGGGCTTGTTTGTATTTTGGCCATCTTATAAGAATTACTTAAGTTTTCGTGTTGGTCCTGAATTTTCTGTGGAAGTAGATGGGTGAATATTGAATTGTCCAGTGATCTTGTTTCCATTTTTGTTGTGGGCATGTTTACCCTCTTTTTAGATTTTCTTGGATTCCAATTACTATTATTGGTTCGAGGATTTTATTTAATTGCGGGTCTTTCTAATAAGGGAACTTTGTAATGAAGGTTCTGGAGCTTGGTTGTGGAAACTCGCAGCTATGTGAAAATCTCTATGAAGACGGGGTTACGGATATAACATGCATTGATCTGCCAGCTGTGGCTATGGAAAGGATGCAAAAACGGGTACAGTCCAAGGGATATAAAGGTATATATGCTTTCATCTTTGCAGAAATGATTACACTCCACACCATACACTTCATTTTTTATTAATCATTTAACGCTTTTCGACTAGTTGCGAATCTAGATATTGAGGACTCTATTATTTTTCATGGAACCTTTGAGTTTATTTCTCTTCCTGCCTTGACCGTGCCAATCCAAAGCCTACCTGGAGATTATGTGTCTGTGTCACTTAATGCTTTCTTTGCATGGTGCAAAATCAAGTGGGAAAAATAGCTCCCAGCACGAAATTGGGAGGTTGAACTTCTATGATGCTGCATGAGCTTAGGCATTTTTGGTTGCTGGGAGGGAACATGTAGTGGATTTTGCCAAGGCTTGAAACTTGTATTCACTTGACTTTTTAAGAGTTCCAGTGAAACTTATACTGATCGAGATTGTAAACGTTTTATCTTACATGAGTGTTAAACGCTTTATCTTACATATGAGTGTTGTACAGCAATTTTTATGCAAAACATGTTCTAATATAAACAGGGTTAACTCTGTTCCCGGACCGGAAAAACAGGGTCGGTTGGGAACATGGTCCAATGCAAACAGGGTCGGGTACAGGGTCCAAAAAAAGAGAACCGGATATAACAGGGTCAGGAACAGGGTCCAGGTCTAGACCCTACCCACCCTGGACCCGATCACCCCTAGTGGGTGGTAGAGGTTGATCATGAAGAATTGGTCTTGAAGCGCCGTCTTGTCGTCGAGTGCTTGGGAGGGATTTTTCTTTGTCGTTCTTGTCTGTGAATTACATCCAAGAAAGATTAGTGTTTGTAGCCAATTTAATCTTGTGATAAGATTTGCATGTAATTCATTCATGAGATTAAAAGATTATTTCTTGAGGAATTTCGAGGCTAAACATTGCGTGTGTTGTTGGGTGTAATTGGGGCTTGGGAAACTGTTGGAAGATCTTAGAGTTGATTATGATTTTAATTGATTCTAATAGATCTTTGATTAGAACAGTAAATAGGAAACTAGGGAATTCGATTCTTGTATTTTTATTTTTCCTATTTTATTCTTCCACTCTTACATTATAAATATACAATGTAATGTCATACAAAAGATATACATAGAAAATATTTTACCAAAATTCCATTCTCTTTTCTGTCATGGTATCAGAGCTCTCGCTTCCTGGCCTTGCTTCTGCAACCTTCTGAATTGCCGTCGTCTTTTTTCTGGTCTGTCGCTACATCTTTCTCCCTACAAAACAAACTAGCAAAGCAATTAGGAATTCAATCTAGATACCATGGCAAAGGATAAAAATGTTATGAGTCCCTTAGTAGAAGACTCATCACCTCAAGATCAAACAATTTCATCTTCTGATCAAATTGGATCAACTAAAGAAGGGCAGGTTACCAACAATGTCTCAGCCCCTACCCCTGCTCCAGTACAAATTCCAATGCTAACTTACTAGCCTCCAGCCTGGTGGTACCCCCCCTCAATGGACAGCTGGATCAAACGGGTAGGATCTCTTCTTTGGAGTGGACGGCTGAGATCGACGCGCGAGATCAGATGGCTTCAATTTCGCAAATTACTTTATTGAATCGGACGGTTGACATTTTGTCACGTTAGCACCACCAGTATACAAAGGATCCTACAGCACACGAAATACCACGTCAGCAGGGAAGGTTAGTGGACAAAATTCAAAAATTAAAAATAAATATTGTGAATATTGCAAACATGCACACCATACTGTTGAAACATGTTGGAAATTACATGGGAGACCCAATAATAAAAAGGAAAATGAGGCATCAGTCTATCAGGTCTCTGAACAGAATAAAAATCTCATTTTGCATCAATGATTGGGTCATAGTGCTTGATTTCCCCATCCAAAATGTCCAATGTGTCCTTTAGCTAAACAAACTCAAGCATCTTTTCCTATTAGCACATCTCGAGCTCAAAATCCATTTTCTTTTATTCACATGGACATCTAGGGTCCCTATCATACTTCTCATCGTGATGGATCTCGCTATTTTCTTACAATCATTGATGACTATAGTCGTGCCACTTGGCTATACCTTATGCAGTCAAAGAGTCAAACATTTACTCATTTATCAAATTTTATTTCCCTAATTAGAAATCAATTTGATAAATTTGTACATCAAATCCGTACAAATAATGGGCGAGAATTTTTCACTTCTGATTGCACAACTTTGTTATCTACTCATGGGATACTTCATGAAAGTTCTTGTATTTATACTCCACAGCAAAATGGAGTTGCAAAAAGAAAACAAAAACATCTCTTAGAAGTAGCCCGTGCAATTAAATACCAAACTTTAGTCCCTGAAGAATTTTGGGGAGACTGTGTGGTCACAGCTGCCTATCTGATTAATCACATGCTAAGTCGAATTCTTCATGGTAAAACTCCATTTGAGATGCTTTACAAGAGACAACCAGATAATAGTCATCTTAGAGTATTTTGTTATTTATGTTATGCAACAACAATGGGTCCCTCGAGATAAAATGAGCCCCCGTGCAACACAATGTGTTTTTATGGATACCCTTCTCTTCATAAGGGTTATTGTGTCATGGAGTTTTCTGCAGGGCATTTCTTCACCAGTAGAGATGTTTTTTTCATGAAGACACGTTTCCTTTCAAAGAAAAGTTGCCTTCATCACAAGACAATTTATCAGAAAACAATCGGTTTCTTTTGTCTGATGAAGATTTATCATTAGCGCCTGGTTTTCTTATGGCCCCTACATCTTCTATGACACCGGCACCAGTGGAATTCTCAAATTTGGAGACGGGATTACCAGCTTCATTTGAGGAAGTCCCTCCATCTACTTCAGCAGTAGACACAACAGATATGGTTGCTGAATCATCCGTGGCCTCCGAGAATATGGTTGAGCTACCTCGTCCTTCTGGAAGATAGACTCGTCCACCCACATGGACTAAAGATTATATATGCTCTGCTGCAAACTCTTCAGGTACACAATATCATGTTTCATCTTATGTTTCCTTAAATCAGTTATCGGCAGAGCATATGTGTTGTAGTAGTCGAATTTCGAAAGCACACGAGCCATCTTCATTCACTGAGGCAGCAAAAGATCTCAAATGGCGAAATGCAAATCAAGTCCAAACTTACTACACTCATGGAAAATCATACTTGTGATATTGTTCCCTTACCACCGCATTGAAAACCGATCGGATGTAAATGGGTTTATAAGATCAAGTTCAAATCGGATGGTTCCATAGAACGCTACAAGGCTAGGTTAGTAGCCAAAGGCTTCACTCAAAGAGAAGGCTTCAACTATCACAAGACATTCTCCCCAGTTACGAAGGAAGTTACTATCCGGTCTTTTTTATCTGTTGTAGCAATACGCAATTGGTCCTTGCATCAGATGGACGTCCACAACGCCTTCCTTCATGGAAATTTAGATGAAGAAATCTACATGGATCTTTCTCAAGGATTATGCAAACAGGGGGAGTATCGGGTGTGTCGTCTTTGCAAATCTTTGTATGGGTTAAAACAGGCATCTAGACAGTGGTATGCCAAGTTCACTACTGCACTAACCAATGCAGGTTTCTAACATTCCAAACATGATCATGCTTTATTTACACGAAATGAGGGAAGTTCATCAATTTATTTACTGATATATGTTGATGACATACTAGTTATGGGACACAATGATTCTCATGTTGCAAGATTCAAGGAATATTTGCACTCCAATTTTCATATCAAGGATTTGGGGCCTCCCAAATACTTTCTTGGCATTGAAGTTGCCAGGTCTGATAAAGGAATTTCCCTCAGTCAAAGAAAATTTGTCTTGGAAATAATTTCTGAAGTAGGATTATCGGGTTGCAAGCCAGCAGTAATTCCCATTGAACAGAATATCAAGCTGATGACACATGAGTATGATCTCAATTCTTCTTCATCAAATAAGGACCCTTTACTTAGGGATCTGTCAGGGTATCAGCGACTTGTTGGAAAGTTGATATATCTTACCATAACAAGACCTGATATATGCTATGCAGTACAAATACTTAGCCAATTCATGCATATGGCAAAGGAGTCACACATGAATGCAGCCTTGAAAGTAGTAAGATACTTGAAGGGATGCCCATGGCTCGGTATATTTCTATCTCATGAGTGTGATATGGGGATGACAGCATTTTGTGACACTGATTACGCTACCTGCCCAATGACTAGAAGATCAATCACCGGTTTTTGTGTTAAATTGGGAAAGTCGTTGATTTCATGGAAGACAAAGAAAGCAATCCACCGTATCATTGTCATCGGCTGAATCAGAATATCGAGCCATGGTGAAAACTACCTGCGAAATAGTATGGATACGAGGACTTCTTTTAGACTTAGGAATACAGGTCAGTGGACCAAGTGAATTGTTTTGTGATAATGATGTTGCACTTAAGTTAGCAGCAAATCCATTTTTTCATGAGAGAACAAAACACATAGAAGTTGATTGTCACTTCACTCGCGACAAGATCAAAGAAGGAGTTCTTGTGATTAAGGGCATTTGAATAGCGAATCAACCTGCAAATATCTTCACTAAGCCACTATGCCAAAGACAACACAAGTTTCTATTGAGCAAGCTAGGTGTCCTTGACATATATAGGCCACCAGCTTGAGGGGGAGTGTTGGAAGATCTTAGAGTTGATTATGATTTTAATTGATTATAATAGATCTTTGATTAGAACGGTAAATAGGAAAATAAGGAATTTTGATTATTGTATTTTTATTTTTCCTATTTTATTCTTCCACTCTTACATTATAATTGTACAATGTAATGTCATACAGAAGATATACAGAGAAAATATTTTACCAAAATTCTATTCTCTTTTCTGTTAGAAATACCGAGAGAGTGTTTGAGTGACCCGAGTGTATAATCTCCTTATATCGCTTGATCTATAGTAAAATTCGTCGTTATTCTCTCCGTGAACGTAAGTCTTTATGATCAAACCACGTAAATTTGGTATCCGATTTATTTTCTTTTTATGTCTATATTATTGTTCGATTGCTTGCCTTATCACAACAACATTAATATAAAAAGAAAAAAAAATGCCAAAAAGTTGAAATCAGAAAAAAAGAAAAGGTGAGTGTTGCTTCGCATGTGCCCAAGAGAACAAGACTAGATAAGAGTCAGAAAAGTGAGTTGAACGAGAGAAAGAAGAACAGTGGAGAAGGAAGAAAAAGTGGCCCAAATTTGCGGTCCAATTTGAAGGCTAAACATCGATGGAGTTAACTCAAATTTGAATATGTTCTTTGTGAGAATGAGAGCTATGAGTTGATTGGTTTCGTTCGTTAAGAACCTCCTCTTAATTTTCTAATCATGGTTAGAGTTTTCTAGCTCCATTTATGTTAATCCACTACGTTTGTATTATTAATGTTGAGCCTTTAGTTTGCGTGATTAGAGAAGAACATTTTGTATATCATACATGATTAGTAAAAGTGTTTGAGCAATCCATGATTTTTCCCGGTCTAGGCTTATGTTAAATCCTTGTGTTATTGTTGGCATTTGTCTCCTTATCATTTCATCGCTATATTTACTTATTGCAAGGTTGTAGTGGCTTTTTATTACTAGGGTTAAGTCGATTTTGATATGTTTAATTTTGAGGAAACTAAAAATCGTCCAAGTCAACATCGGTCATATCACGTAAAATGATCAGCATTCACAGCAATTTCCAAACAAAACTAATCATGTGGATTCAATAGATATAAAGTAAAAATGTTTAGGATTCAATTGATAAAATTTAAAAAATTATGTCTGAATTGGTAAAAATACAATAGATTTAGGACATTTGGGACAATTTCCTCCTTTTTAAAGTTCAATAACCATTCCAAACCGTCAAATGCGGACCACAAATAGCCCAATCGTATTATTTGTAATTCTTGATCAATCACAGAATTGGTTCTTTGCAAATTTATTTTTTGTCTTTGTCATCTTGCAATTGCGTCCACTTTTCGTATTTTTAAATTAATTAACATTTACTTTTCCGTCTAAAATCCACAAAAGGATCTTTGGGAACCTTTGTCGATTCACATATTGACTTATTTATATTTGAGAGGTATTTTACGGTCGATTAAATTTGGATGAAACATTCATTTCGTTGTCGATTCAGTTCCGGAGCAAAATCCACACGTTTATTAGCAAGTTAAATTCAATTTCTAACTTTCTAAAAGTAAGAAGATAAAAAAAGGTCAATTTCTAACTTTCTAAAAGAAATAACAAGCGAACCGGCTCTTTTATAGATTTTACCTGCAAGTTTTCTTTTATGTTTTTGCCCCTAGAAAAGGTTCGGAAGGCGAGGGCACGATGCCCAACGACCGTCACAATTTCTTCACAAAAAGCGTAGTTCTTTTCTTCCTTTTTTTGACTTTTCAAACAAGAAGTTTCCCTTCTTCTTCGCATATAAAGAATCTGAACGCGTACCCCGCATACTGAAAATCCCATCTCCTGCTACGCTCTCGTTGCCGTGGATCCTCATCTCCCGTCAATCTCAGAAGCGATCGAGATCGACTCTTTTGTCGATCTTCCCCGAGAATGGTGTTCATTGCGCCTTCTATCCGGACAGCACTTATTCTGACATCCAAGGTGGGGGGATGGTGAGTACTTTGCCTTCCTCTCCGGACAGCACCGATTCTGACATCCAGGGTGGGATGACGGTGAGTACTTTCTTTTTGCGAGCACAAGCTGACCAACATAGATCTTTTCTAGTTAAAAGTCGATGGAAATGATGATATCTCTATAGGGACGAAGTGGTTCTTTTGAAATGATCTGTTTGCGAGCTTCTTATTTCTGGGTTAATAAAGGTGGCATATGCCAACTTCGGCAGAAAAGAATAGTGTTTAAATTGGACGGGGAGTTTCACCGCCGTACCAAAAATAGGTCGAAAGCCTTGAGACAACTAGCAGCCTATAGAGGTACGGCCTTCTTTCCTCCATGGACATTCAATTTTTCTGGTCGAACTTCTATCTTAGCGTTGAACTCGATACACAAATTTTCCTGTACATTTTTAGAGAGACGGAACCTCTTCGATTTGAGGCTCTCTTCTAACTGTCCTTTTTTGCTTGTCCTGTATATTATGCAGGCGTACAGACTATTACATTAAGCGAAGGGACACTTGTGCTCACTGGCGATGGGTTTGATCCAGTTCTGGTGGTGAACTTACTACGGAAATTATTTGGCTTCGCACAGATTATGAGCATAGGTCCGGTGACTGCACGAAAGGATACCTTCCCTACAACAGGTGCGTGCATGCATCAAAAAACACCCTTAATGCGTGTAGAGAATGAAGGCGTAACAAGTCGAGTTCTTTTTACATTGAAATCACCAGAGGAACTGGCTATCGCAGAAAGTGACTGATTCAATGAGCATGAAAATTACTCTTGTCAAGCTGAAAGCGTTTTTACGGATTAAAGGACCAAGTATTCGACAGTAAGTCTTGTTAAAGTATTGCTTCTTCCCTGTAATTGGATTGAATGCTTCTGGTCCAGTTCAGAAGACCGATGATACTTGCAAGAAAAAGAGAGGAAAAATACTTGGATGAGTCACCGGTGCTCACGTCCCCTGATCCCTCTCTGTGGGGTGCGATGCAAGCAATACTCTTTGACAACTCTTCCATTTGGAAACCCTTTTTCTTAAGGATATGTCAGTCGCTTAAATCAGCCTTGTCCGGGCAAAATGGGGCTTTCAGACATGCCATATATTTCTTAATTTTCACTCTGTCAAGTTCCTTTGCCTTGTCATTTTTAATCCTTTTCTTTCTAAACATGTGCAGTGAGAATCACCGAGCCGCAAGAACAGTCAGAGAAGGAGCAGGAAGACCAATTACCACCAGGACAAGCAGATTCTTACATATCTGATTCTTTCTCATCGCTTCTTTCTCATCCTTTTTCTGAGGACACGAAACCTATGGAGGAGGAGGGACTGGGAGGGCTTGGTCAGCTTTATGACTCTGCCATCGTCCACCTCTTTTCAGTGAGTAAACCTTATTTTGTCCTTGTACTCGACATCATCCAGTGCACTCTCCTGACGTCGATGTCGAACTTCTGGTCTTTGCATTGATAGGGCATCCATGGCATTGAGGAGCTCAAGAGGCATTATGACCTTCATGCTGGAGAAATGGCCAGCCGCCTCAAGGAGGCAGATGGCACTGCCATCGTGCTGCTGTAGGCAGGTGAAGGAGCTGGAGGCCAAGTTGTCGATGGCCAACATGCCTGAGCGTCGTCTAATGGATATGGTCTGCACAAGCGAGGATGAGCATGCTAGGACAAAGATGGAATTGGACGAGGCGAATCACCGCATTGAGTACTTGAAAGCTGAGGTTTCCACATACCAGAACAGGATTGCTGAAGCCGAAAGAGAGAAGGAGAAAACACAAGAAAGGGCTTCTAGGGCTAGCGACGAGGGAGGAACCATGATCACAACTTATCCGAGCCATCCAGCTCCATGGAGTACCTCCCTGAATTTCTTTCCTTTACTTCTCCGAGTCCCTGTCTCACAGATTTGGAGGTGTGCAAGGAAAGCGCTCTTTTTCCTGGACGTGACCTCTTATTTGGACAACCTTGAATAATAAAGAGGATCTGAACTTTTTTTTCCTGAACATTGATCCCGTAGATTCAGTGTACTTCGATAGGAAAAATTGAATCTAACTATGGGTGGCAATTTGTATCAATGGAATCAATTTAGTTCCATTTCTTTTTGCGCAATGGTACACTATTAGTAAGTTGAACTATTTAATTGCGAGAGGAAATTACATCTCCTTTTAATGGTTCTCTTTTCAGTTTTGTCCCTATCTCTGAAAATTGAAATTTAATTCCTTAAAATTCACTCGTGAAATTTTAGTCCACAATTCTCCTGAGCATCGATCCTGGATTTACAATTCTTGCACGGGCGCAAGCTAAGTAACAGAATCATGATGTAACCGATGTAATTAGAGACCAGAGATCCTTGAGTACGAGTGTTATGACTCATATTAAATTCAAACGAGAGTTAGGAAACTTACATCACAAATAAATTCATGCCATATTTTATTGTGATTAGAATAATTGGTGATTCAAAAGTAACTCAAATTTTTTCTAAAGATCTCAACCTTCGGGCTGTAAAAGTAATGGCACAATTTTCAACGCAAGTGCAATTTAGAGAATAGAGACCATATTCCAGACAAAAAGGAAAATGTAGGATTAAAAGAACCTCTTTCTTTTTTCTTTTTTTTAAATATTCTTGCTTATATTTAAGCATTTAAAAGATGGAGTGATTTTATAGCCACTCGCGATGCCTTCTGTGCTTAAAAGCCTCTAAATCACGGCGTTCTGAACACTCAAATAAAATTGCGTGAGGTTTCCTCGTTTCTAAAAGAGACGAGAACTTACAAATCTTAACGATAAAATATGGATTTAAGTGGATCAAGATTGTTGTGCTACGAAAACACTTGAAATGTCCTATAAAATCGGTGATGCTACAAACAATGAAGATAGCATCTCTTTGAAGATATAAGTTTCCAAAATCAATGTCCGCATAACTAAAAGTAATCATCTATAAATGGGAAATTGGGCATTGATGTGCTCAAAAGTCACTTATAAAGTCCACAGCCACACTCCCCGGCCGTTGAAAATGTTTAGGACTAGATGGAGGACGACTTTATCCTGGAAATCGAGTTCTTCTTTTTTCTTTGTTTTTGTCGAGGGTGTCTTGGTCCTTGTCGGAGCTACGTTTTAATCTCCAATTCTGATCGAAGAGGATTATGGTTTAGCACTTTTCTCTTTCGAAGTAGCAGGTTGATGCACCTTCTTTTAACTGCGGAGCCTATTCCATGGAATTTTTAACTAAGTGTCGCTATCCATCCCTACTAATCTTCGAACACGATAAGGATTTGGCATTCTTCCTCTGAAATGCTTCTGCCTCGCGGGAACTGCATGGCTTGCTCAATCCGATGAAATGCTTCATAAATTGTAGGGACCATGTAAGACATGGAGTGCAATTTGAAGGAGGTGATCAAAATAAGAAGGTGTCTATGCCGAGGTCATAGTCCTTTTTCTAGCACTATCTTTGGCAGAGGGTTCCTGTTTGAAGGGGAAATTACTGAAAAAGTCTCAATAATTTATTAATGACTAATATCAATGATCAAAATAAGAGGTGCCTATCAAACAAAGCAAATAAAAAGTATGAAAAAATATTATGCAATCAACACCCTACTCCAATTAGTGTAGAGGTTTCTCAATAATTCAATGACTATATGATGACCAATATCGATAGAAAGTACCCATCCGTGGATAGCTGTATTGGTTGAAAGTCATTCCCTCATCGCTGAGGTCAAGAGTTTGAAACCCACAATTGCTAGTGATTTAAATGGGGGGCCTTGGTGATAGGTTACTGGGCTAGTCTCCCTCGAGGTATAGGAGCCCGGCCCTCAGGAGCCGTGCGAAGTCCGTGGTGGAGTCCTCGGTTACCAAAAAAAAAATACCAATAGAAAGTGATTTGTATCTAGAAAATGTCTTCCACAGGATCAAAGACGAAGTATAATGGATTTCTAGCGCAAGTACAAACGGCATAAATAGGCATATTGTAGAAGTTATTGTACCCAACAGATACCCACCTCCTATCAAGTGCTCAGCAGCCTATTCTTCACTTCATCCAAGCACTTGCTCGGGAATTCCAAAGAGCAACAACACTTGCTTCCAAGTCCCCTCGGAAAAACTGCAGGTAAAGAACATGCAGCTCTAGTTTCAGGTGTTGGCCCTGTTGGGTGTCAAAATATGAAGTCGTGGTGAGGAATAGTCGGGCGATACTCTTCAAAGTTTGTTACAAGAGACTCTAATTTCATACATATAATCTAAGAGAAAAACCATCGAAAGACGATCTCCAATCAATAAAATCTAATACATCGAGATTAAGATAATAGTCATTTCATCCTGTCTTTCCTTTGTCTTTCTCATTTCCATATAAAAGTTCTTAAGGAATTGTCTGAATAGTATTTTACATTTGCTCAATCAAAATCTTAATAAGGAGTGTATTTTGACTTTTTATCAACTGAAAATGCTTGAACACTTTCGGAATATATAAACTTTGACACGGAACTTTATTCATAATCTACTTTTTCTTTTTCTTTTTTGTAAGTTGGGTGGTATATCAAATTTTAGCAAGGAGGTCAAAAATTACCTTCTACCTTCTTAAGAAACACCAAAAAATAGGCTCTTCATTTGCTCAAGTTTTCTTTTTGTTTTTCCCCCTACAGAATTTTAGGGGCAATAGAACCCACCACCGGCTTGACTGTTTATCTGTCCACCTGCCCGATTTCTTCGCGAAAAAGCATCCTTCCTTCCTTTCTTATTTTCTTTGTCGAATTTTCGAACATGGAAGTTTCCTCCCTTCACGTATATAAGAGCCGGAGCGCGTACCCCGCAAACTGAAACTCGCATCATCTGCTACTCCGTCGTCGCCTTTGATCCTAAATTCATGTCATTTTCAGAATCGATCCAGATAGATTTTTGCCCATTTTTTCCCGAGAATGGTGTTTGCCATGCGTTCCTGGTCATTCAATACCGATTCAGGCACCGACAGCGGAGGCAAGTTGAGTACTTCGTTTTTGAGAACACAAGCTGACCAATCCGGATCTTTTTTAGTAAGAATTCGATGGAGTTAATGATATCACCGGGACCCAGATAGGTTTTGGTCCAATTTTCCCGAGGATGGCGTTTGCGATGCGTTCCTGGTCGGCCAACATGGATTCAGACACCAAGAGCGGAGGCAAGGTGAGTACTTCGTATTTTGTGAGCACAAGCTGACCAAGCCGGATCCTTTCTAGTAAAAGATCGATGGAAATAATTATATCTCTATTGGGGACGAAGTGGTTGGGGATTATGTGGGAACTGAGCACATGCTCTCTGGATTCTGTCGATCATTTGTTTTAGTCATAGAAATAGGTGGAATCTCAATGTGAGCATCTCTTTTAGATCCCATGGAGGTTCAGCGCTGCAGGAATGGGTTAAAGCAGAACAACAATATTACGGTGATTTATAGTCCATGCCAAGCAAATGTTGCAGCGGATTGGATCATACGACATCATCGACTAAACGCCCTCCCACGTAATTGGTTGATTTCTCCCCCTTTTCCTCTATGGAATATTTTATGAGAAGATCTTTCTCCATCGGTGTTATGTAAGACTCCTCCTTAATCAAGTAATAGTCATTTCTCTTTTGTCCAAAAAAAAAAAAAAAAGTGTGAGCATCTTATTTCTTGGTTAACAAAGGTCCAAATATGCCTAATTCGGCAGGAAGAAGCTGGTGTTGAAAGTGAACCTAAATTCCGACCAAATTAGAAGGAAAGCTCTGAGAGTACTATTGGCGTATTCAGGTAGGCCCTTATTTCAAGTTTTTTGGGGTCAAACTTTTATTCCCATGTCAAACTCGATCCGCTGATTTCCCTCTACAATTTAGAGATACAGGAACTTTTCCATTTACCGCTCTCTTCCAACTGTTCCTTTTTGCTCGTCCTGCATATTATGCAGGTGTACATTCTGTTAAGTACGGCCTAACAAGAGAGACATAGGTGCCCGTTGGTTTCGGTATTGATGCAATTAAAGTGGGGTGCACACTGCGGAAGAAATCTGGCATCGCAGAGATTACGACTGTGGGCTTGGTGACTGCATCGGAAAAAAACCTCCCCTACGACAGGTGCGTGCATGCATCAACACACACCCTTAATACGTGTAGTAGAGAATAAAGATGTAATAAGTTGACTTCTTTTTACATTGAAATCTCCGGAGGAACCAGTGCACGCCGAAAGTGACTGATTCGATGAACATGAGAATCGCTCTTTGTTAAATTGAAAATGTTTCCACGGATCAAAAGTACGAAGTCTTCGACCCTAAAGGACAGCTACTTGGATGAATCGCCCGGGCTCACATCCCCAAATCCTTATCTGAAGGGTGCTTCTCCACTGGGTGCTTGCATTACTCTTTGATAACTCTTATAGTTGGAAAGCCTCAGTAGCTTAAATCAGCCTTGTCCTGACAAAGAGGGGCTTCCGGACCTGCTATATATTTCTTAATTCTCGCCCTGTTAAGTTCCGATGCCTTTGTGATTTTTTATCCGTTTTTTTCTTAATATGCGCAGTGAGAATCACCGAGCTACAACCCATTGAGGACACTGACCTGGAAAGGAAGAGATCTTTAGGGATACTGATATCTGAAGAGTAACTAAAACAGTCGGAGATTTGGGAAACTTATGGAGGAGAAGGGACTGGGAGGGCATGATCGGCTTCATGCTGCAGTCCGCGAGCTCCTTTCAGTGAGTGAATCTTATTTTTATCCTTATTGTACTTGACATCATCCCGTGCACGCTCCTGACGGTCATTTTGAACTTCCGGTCTTTACACTGATAGGGCATCGACGACATCAGTAAGCTTAAGAGGCATGGCGACCATCATGCTGGAGAACAGGCCAGCCGCCTCAAGGAGGCAGTGGTGCTGCGTAAGCAGGTGGAGGAGCTGGAGGCCAAGGTGTCAATGTTGGAGCGTCGTCTGATGGAGATGCTCTGCATGAGTGAGGATAGGCATGACAGGACAAAGAGGGAATTGGCCCTTCTGCGAGAGAAAGCAGACGTGGCGGATCGCCGGATTGAGAACTTGGAAGCTGATGTTTCCAGATACCAGAGCAGGATTGCTGTAGCTGAGGCAGAGAAGGAGAAAGCAGAAGAGAGGGCGCGTAGGGCTACCATCAAGGGAGAAACCACGAGCACATTTCGCCGGAGCCCTATAGGCCTATGGCTCCAGGGAGTACCTCCCTGAGCTTTGTTCCTTCTCCTGGCGCTTGTCTTGCAGACTTGGAGGTGTGCGAGAAAGCGCTATTTTTCCTGAACTGACCTCTTATTTGGACTATCTTATAATAAGAAATTAAGAGTTTCTTTCCTAAAGGATTCATCCTGTGGATTCGGTGTCCTTCGTTAGGAAATTGAATCCAAATAGAGGTGGCTTTTCATATTAATCGGATCATTGTTGTGCCCAAAAATTCGAGTCACAGTTTTTTTCGTGTGCAATGGGACGTATAGAAAAGTTGTGACTATGCTAAGACAAGATGAAGTCGCATCTCCTTTTGATTGTTTTCTTTTTAGTTTCGCCCCTATCTCTAGAACTTGAATTTTAGTTCCCAAAATTTCACTCTTATGCAATTTGAGTCCATAGTGTTTTTACAACTCTTGCGCGGGCGCTAGCTTATAGAACATTGCGGTGATGTAAGTGATGTAATTAGAGATTAGAGTATGTCCAAAAAAAAAAAAAAATTAGAGATCAGAGAGTGTCCTTGAAGTGTTGTGGCCCAAATTAAATTCAATCGAGGCTTAGGAAACTTTAACCACATCTAGAATCATGTCATAATTTTCGTGCTCACTCCAATTGAATTGCAACGCAATAGCATGATCAGAATAATTAGCGGTTCAATAGTCACTCAAAAATTTTCTAAATATCTCAGCCTTCATTATGCAAATATTATGACAGAAATTCAATGCGAGTAAAAGAGAGTAGAGACCGTAATTAGGTTTAAAAAAAAAAAAAGAAGAAGAGAAAACGTAGGACTAAAAGAACCTCTAATTTTAGTTATTCTTGTTTCTATATAAGCATTTAAAAGATGGTGTGGTATTTACAATGTAGTCACTGCTGTTTCTATTCGTAGAAATAAGAAATTAAGGATAGTTGGCGAAGGAACAAAAAATTAGGATCCCTTGGAAGTGTGAATTTTTATTTTCACTTTATATAATAGTTTAAATTCATTCTTTTCATTTTAAAATCACCCCTACAAAGCATAGTGTAATTTCTATCCCAACCTCACCAAACCTCGGCAGACATGGGGCGGTATCGTTCGTGACTGAGGCTGGCTCTGGTTTTCTTGTTCGTGAAACATAAATAATAGGGAAGGAACACGCCACGATTTCCGGCAACAAGAAAGCCTGCACTAAAGTCCTTAAGAATTTCTTTCTTTTGTTTCCTTTGTTTCTTGTTTCCACTGGAGTTGAGATTTCTAATTCCTTTTCCTTTACTTTCTTTCGAGGCCCTGTTTGGAAAAGGAGGAAAAACAGGGGAATGAAAACGGGTGTGAGAGATAAGTTGGATTTTGAAATGGAGGCAAAATTCTGAAATTTGAGCATTTTCCTCTTCCAGATGTGCTCCCCAAACTTAGCATTAAAGGCCAAGAGACTTCTTTTTGACTAAATCCTGGGACAACCGCTTTAATTTCCAATGGCATATGTCTGTTGTGTATAGAAAGAGAGAGGATCCGCAGTTTCCCTTTGCTTTTCTTCTAAAGCACCCAAAATGGGAACAAATGGGAACTGAATTGATGGAGGTAGACGAGTGAAATCAAAGACAGCATTGCGGATCAATCGATGGAAATCGAAATCAGAGGGGAAAGATAGATAAAAGGTAAAAGAGGAGCAGACAACCGGCCAATCCAAAGGCGGAGGCGACGAGATGCGGCCGCTCCAGTCAGCCACTAACAAGAGAAAGGCCAACGAAAAAAAAGTCTGGAGTAAAGATGAGGAAAGGGAAAGGGAAAGGGATGTGGGTTTCAGTCAAAAGAAGAGCAGTATGAACAGTACAAGGTGTTAGAAATATACGGCAAATAACTCGGAAGAACAATGAAATCAGATTTTGAGACGAGATATCACTCTAATAGTCGCCGGTAAAAATCCTCCATGATACAATAAAAATTCGATTGAAAATACCAAATAACAACTCTGGTATTTATCCAGAGCCTCTCAAGAAAAATAATTAAAATGAAGTCTATATTTCTTTGGAAAGAAATTTTGAAAAGGCTTTAAGGTCACACATCCCAAAACCGACGTACTTATTTACATCTTAATGAACGGAGGTAACCCTTCGAAAATGGTTGCAAAGCGAACATGTACATTCTTAAAGGTTATCTTGAAAATATTATTTCTTTTTAAATTTCATAATTTCCGAACTAATTGAATAAATATAACATTTCAAATGTTGTAACATGACTAATAAAAATTAGCAAACTGACCACATAAAATAAAGATAAGAATAATAAACAGAGGATTAGTGCTAAGTGCGCCAAAATCGCACACCCCATGCTGCTATTGTGAGCTTTAGCCCACAACCCATTATCTTCTTTTGAAAAAACAGAGGGATTGGAGGCCGCCAACGGGGATAAGAAACTGATAAGTTTCCTAGGATTTTCTCAAGTCGGATTTAGTGCAAATTACGGAGCAGGCCGAGCTTAATACCGGCCCGTGAAAGAATTCACGAAAGCACGTCGATCCCCCATTTTTCCGCCCCAAATTTGCCCCTAGTGGGATGGGGACCGGCGAGGCACGGGGAATCCAATCCCTGCGGCCGTCCCTAATCTAGTCTAACCCGAAATTCTTGAAAAAAGAAAAGAAAAAGACGACAGTTGAAATCATATTCAAGAAATAGGGATCCAAGAATTGACACCACGATACGTGGAGTTCGACAAAAGAATGTAGAGCTACCCTCTCCTACAATTACAACCACGGAATAAAAACACGTTGATGTTCAAACATCAAGCATCATTTCAGAATGCGATGCCTTGACGAGTCCTATGCGACTCGAATAGCTCGACGGACTAGGTTTCATAAACAAACAATTAATTTATGGAACAATCGTTTTCTCTAATAAAAATAATGCGTCAGTTCATTAAATAATGGCAATTACCGGGATCAAAGTAGACGTTCATTAATTTTTTTTTTCATAATTATCAAAATTAAGCAACTTACGGTAAATTTTACTGATAGAATAATTAAGATTTCTCATTCTTAACAAATTAACGTATTACCCTATATTTTGACCCAAAAAAAGGAAAAAAAAAAAACGTATTACCCTATATTACTTGGATTTTTCTATTTTGTCTGTGGACTTTTCTCCACATTTCTATATGTATGGAAATAAAGTTAAATAATTGTCTAAAGTAAGGGTGTGAAAAATAACTGGAAACCGCTCATACCCAAGTCAAAATTAGTGGTTCTCGTTTGGACTAGTTCGGTTCCTAATCTTGATTTATTAGAACCAGTGTATACAAATCCAATCCTAAGTTTTAGATGTGAAACCGCCCACTCATCCACTCGTATCAAGAGCTGGTACATATGTAAACTTTTTTTATTTTAAGTTTTTAAGTTTTAGCTTTTTATATCAAAATCCTAGTTTTCTCTTTGTCTCTCTTCATCTCTCGTATCACTCGTTTTGCAGCTTAACCTCCCTCTGTCATTCTCGCTATCAATGGCCTTCGACTTCCCAATCTCTCTGTCAGTCTCACTTTAGATTACTTTTGGCCTCATCATTCCCTCTATCATTCTCAGTCTTTCCCGACCTTACACCTCTTCCTCACTTTCAAGTCTCGGGTCTCTTTCGAATTGGGGATATTTTAATAGCAATCCAGTTCTCGTATAGGTTCATGGATTCAACGGATGATTTTCAATTTCAATTTTTCAAAACCAATTTGATTCTCGAATGAATCCATGGAACCAACAAATATTTTCTCAGTTCCAACTTTTTGGAATCAGTTTTTAGTGGGCGATTTTTTATTTTACGGCGGGAAGCTTCCATCCTAAAACCAATCCCCCTAGTCCAGGGGCAAGCCAAACCGAGAAGCAAAGTCAACGCGAGACTCGACAGTCGCCCCACAGCGAGAAAAAAAAAAACAAAAAGGAGCATGCGTTTCTGACCATCCCTTTGGAAAATAGACTCGGTTCCTATCTTCGGATGGTCACCGTATAAATAAATGAATAGACAAATAAATAAATAAATCTTGTCTCATAATTAAAGTATTCAAGATTTTTACGTGACCCGACATTTCCTGTATTTTCTTAATAATTACGAAAAACCAAAAAAAGAAGAGTCGGGATGCGAATATCTTTCCCCCGGGCCGGAGAAGAACTCATAGAAAAACGCGACGAATAAAAAAGACCATTTCTTCCGAACACAAGAGGAGGTGGAGGTGGTGGTGGTGGTGTGTTGCTGCTTCTGGTGCCGTCCGCTTCCCTTCTTCCCACCTCCATCTTCATCTCTCCCTCCCTTTCTCTCTCTCTGAATCTACCGAACCCTTCTCGCCGAAGGAGGAGAGAGAGAGAGACGGGAAGACCATCGCTTTCGGCCATCGCGTGCACGAGCAAGTCATGAGGAGAGGCAGATGCGCCGCCGCGGCCGCGAAGAGGGAGGCGGCCGAGATAGCGCCGCCGCCGGTGCCCCATGCGGCGGCGGCGGCGGAACCCAGATACAGGGGCGTCCGGCGGAAGTCGCTGGGCCGATACACGGCCGAGATCAGAGACCCCGGGACGAAGAAGCTCGTGCGGCTCGGCACTTTCGGCTCGCCGGAGGAAGCGGCGCGTGCTTTCGACGCGAAGGCCGTGGCGTTCCGCGGGGTCAAGGCCAGGACCAACTTCCCCGTCGCCCCGTCGAGTTTCCCTCCGGCCGCTTCTCGCGATCTGCGAGCTCCGTTGATTGAATCCAGAAAGTTCGGTCGGAGAGGCGCTCGAGATCTTCGCGGCGAACACCACGACGTCAGCCCGCAGAGACCGACCTCGAGCAGCTTAAGCAGCACCGTGGTGTCGTCCAGTGGTCCTCGACCGTCGCCGCCGGAGACGGCGAAGCGGCGGACTAGGACTCCGCCGCCGCCGCCGCCGCCGCCGGAGGATTGTCGGAGCGGCTGCGGTTCCTCATCCACGGTGATTGATGACGAGGGCGAGGATTTCGCGTCTTCGTCGAGAAGAGAACCCTTGCCGTTCGATCTCAACCTCCTCCCTCCGCCGGAGATCGACGATTTCCAGCTCACATCCCTGGGCCTCTAGGGAGGATGAAGACGAACCGACCCGTGTGATTTCTCGCGCTATTTTCTTCTTCTTCCTCGTCTTTATTACTAAGTTAAATCAATTAGCCTCTTCTATCGCGACCTTCTATTGTCTCGGGTGATCATTGTCGCCATGACATGTAGCGCAGTGGTGATATGCCGTGTCATCAATCTGAAGTCTGATGTGAGGAGAAATGGGGTTCTTTAGGTACCTCGACCCCAGGCTCCCTGAAAGTGTGTTTGTACATTTACCAGATGCAGTAACCACTAAAGAAGTGGATTTGTTCCTCTTCAGTTTCAATTTTGCTGAATTTCTTTATGGCCATCTTGCCTGCATTTTGTCATCCTTGATGTGTGACAGTATGAACTGCGGGAGAAGCTGTGTGATGTTAGGATTGTGATGGCATGTTTGCAGGTTTGAACACTGATTCTGGAGACCACTAAAGGCTATATTAGTGGACAATGTTCCTTTCGGAAGATGTGTGGATTGTGATTAGCAAGTGTTATTTTTCCTAGTTGGATGAAATAGAAGTCTGGGTCTGTTATATTTTTCTTGAACAATGATCGATTCTGTCTAAGTGTTAATTCCAAAAGTATTCAACAAAGGCATTGTAAGATTTTTCCTTCTATAGCAAGTTTGACATTCTGCTGGGACATCTAGATTCCTAGTCGTATTGATTTTCGGTGACTAGGATGTTTCGGTTGATCGTTTCACTATGTTTGCTGCAACATCTTCAACATGTTTTTATGACAACTTGGGCTGAGAATCCAGATTAAGTAACCTTTCTAAGTTACAGCTACAGGACTCTCGTTCTTAGCTAAATAGAGAGGAGAAAAGAGGCCATTTCTGGAGCTATACTTGAACAGAAATTAGTCTCTAAAGTTCACCAATCTCCGCATGCATATTGTTTGTTTTTGTCTCTCTGGTTCCGACCGCCAGGAAACTTCTCAATGCCTTTGGATTTTCCAAGGGACGCGGAAATTTTCCTTGGACCGATGCGCGAAGCACTTGATGGATGGCACGATGGCGAATCGAACCCATCTTGGTAGGATAATTTGACCCGTTTTTGGTTCTCTTTTCTAGTCCTTGAAACATAGCGTAGGGACTAACGTCCAAGCGGCGGTTACTGATGTTCCTATGAATTGATGATTGGTACTGTACTTGCTATTTCTTGTTTAGCCCCCCTGTGTCTGGCTAGAAATGGAAATCGGCTGTTTGTGGAGTTTTATCAGTACCGCAGTTGGCTGGAAAAGCCAGGGAAAACGAAGCTCAAAGTCTAGAAGGAAGTTGATGGATTTCATTGCAAAAGTCCTGGAATTAGCTTTGGTGGGTTTGTAGTCGATGTAAGTTGACAAATAGATCTTCGTCTTGTTACAATGTTACTTAGAGGAGTTTCAACCAAGAATTTAAAACTAGAAAGACCATATGAAAGGCCATTTGATAGGTTTTAGTTCGTAGACCTATCCCCATTATTGTTATTATTATTTTTTTGCTAACTCAATTGCAGTGATAGGAGTCGCTTTTTAACTTTGAGAAGGGGGCACGCAAGGTAAGTAGGACTTAAAAAGGGTCTATGCCCATTCAACCACCCAATCTATCAAGAACATTTCACCAGTTAATGCCCCATTCGATTGCAAGGTCATGTTATTCGACCTCGTTTATTCACATTATTTTAGGCTTGATGCGAGGTGATTTTGGGTTAACGTTCTGTTCAAAAGAGTGCACTGATATCTGGCTCAACCAAACTGTGAAATTAATATGCATTTTTTAGGAAGACAAAGGGAGGTTCGGATGACCAAGCTGAGCCTCGTCTTGACTCTAAGCTCAGGTTCGAAATAGCTCCTTCTGCGTAAGGCGATTCCATTCTCCGATCAATATTGTCTGCATTACCGACTGTTGTTTTCAGAAGATGGTAACGTATTCACTTATGAAAGTACTAAGATATTATCAAAATGAAGGTTCATTTATTGAGATGCAGTAATAAGTATAAAAACATGGAGGAATGATCCTTTTCCTCTGCATCTAGGAAAATTATGAAAAGAAAAAAAACGAATGTTCCCTTAGCATCTAATTATACTGTCAACGTTTCTTTTTGCAAATGTTCCTTTTGCTCGAATTGCATTCGGGGAGAGTTTATCCAGGCAAAGGTTCCTGATGTTGCTATGAATGATGATTGGGGCTATAGCGTGCCGCTGTTTGTTACTTCGTTCCCTGTGTGTTTGTTTGGCTGAAAAAAAGGAAGAAGAGAAATTGGCTCTTTGTGGCGTCATCAGTCTAATTAAGAAAGTTAAAATGAGAAACGTAATATCGCAGTTGGCTGGAATTGGTGAGGAGAACGAAGCTTAAAGTTTGGATGGAAGCTAATAGCTTCATTGCAGAAGTCTTGAAGTTAGCTTTTCTTGTGTCTCGTACTCGAAGGAAGTTGACAGCTTAATCTTTGTTTTGTTCCCTGATATTTTAGAGAAGATTCAACGAAGAATTTCGAACTTGTTAACTTGGAAACCTTTTTTTTTTCTTTGGGTATGAATTAAAGTGCATTAGTCTATTTTCTGAGTTCCAACCAATCGAGAATATTTAACTACTTTGATGTTTCTTTTGATGATAAGCTCACATTATCTAACTCAACTCTTCCCAATTATTTTAAGGATTTTGGCTTAAAGCAAGATGAATTTTAAGTCGGTGTACCCACCAGTGGACAGCTGGACAGCTACGTTAATTGAGAGTCTTTCCTTTATCATCGAGGTCGAGAGTTCGAAACCCTGCAGTACTAACGTTGTAAGTAAATTGCCATGATGATGGTGTCATGTGCTAGTCTCTTACTAACATTTTCAAATGCTAGTTTAATATACAAGTTGCTATTGGATTATATTGAAGTGAGATGATGGCATTACCCAACTAATTTTCCTTTGCTGCGTAAATTTGATTGAACCTAACATTTTTTGTTCCACTGCGAGCATAATTCGGTATTAGTGTTACTTTCACATTGCAACTTTACATCTCGAAGAATCATTCAAGGTTGGTAATCACCAAGGTTGAACCACAAGGAAGAAAAAATTCAATTTGCCGATGACTAAGAAAATTACATTTCTACTCTTTATAAATACAGTTCGGATGTATATTTCGGCATACATTCTTGACGCGGACAGCCACTGCCCTGGCGATGAGAGTTTGTCCCGCCGCATCCACCGGTGTGATCTCGATTCTCGTTTGGCTCCTCCGAAACAACGCGGCCAACGCCGTCGTTTTGATGAACTCAGAATCCCCCCATCTTCTTAAAGCGACGGCGTTTACGGAAGTCGTCCCGTCCCTCTTGCATTTCCGTCAGTGCGAAGGGACTGTCCTCCCCTCGAGGCGCGGTGCAAGCGCGAGAGAAAACCGAAAACACAAGCAAATCGGGGATTTTCTCTTCTTCTTTTTTTCTAATCGCTTCCCTTCTCCTGCTTTCATCGCCGTGTCCTCATTTGATTTCAAACTCGCGGTGGAATAAGGTCGCGGTTTCCATGGAGATTTCTCCGGTTCCGATCAGTACGTGCTCCAAAGAGAACCAGCAAATCTACCAGGGATGGTTCGATTACGCTGATTCCGGTAAGTCCTACCTCCCTCCCTCTCTCTGGTTCTGAAATCGCGTCCGCGAATGGGTCCATCTCAAGACGAGCATTGCAGAACGTGATCTGCGAATGCCGTCGTTTTCGCGGGAGTGAGTTTGGGCGTTTGGGAGACGAGTCTGGATGTTCGTTTGCTCGCGCATCGGTCTCGGATCGTTCCCTGTTTTCGTCGCTTGTTCTGATGGCTCGTGCATTGGCAGATGGGGACGGACGCATCACGGGGAGCGACGCCACTAAGTTCTTCGCCTTGTCGAACTTGCCTCGACCAGACCTCAAGCAGGTTTTAATTCGGTCGCATCTTGAACTCCTTTAGGTTGTTTCGTCCACGATGCGTTCTTCTTTTTTTTCCCACCGCTAAAGTACGGCGATCCTTTGCTGTTTTCGTTATGATCAGAGAATTTACCTAGTTCAATTTGTGGAATTATTAGCCAGTTGTAACCCAAGTGGCTTCTTGATTCACATCACTGCGTGTCCTCGTTCGGTTTTGGAGATTTAATTGATATGAATGGCCAAAACAGCATATGGGTTGCGGATCTCTCTCTCTTATATTTATTTTTGTTTGTAAAGTATCCTGAAATGGTAAACTATGCCTGGGGAGAATAACAGGTTATTGATGGTTGATAACTTGCTTTGCATCATGAAACTGTAACGTCAGTCAAATTATATGTCGGGTGATAATTTCTTGTTAGGCTTGCATCTTTTCTTGGTGTACGGTGGAAGATAAAGTCCTCGTTGAAAGATCAGCCTCCATGAATAGAAAGAATTCCATTTGACCATCATTTATTGCTCTAGATCCACTTTATTTTTTGTAGGTGTGGTTTCTTACCCTCGAATCTGTACTTACATGATTCTTGCTTTGGACCACAGTCTGCTCTATTTTTTTTTTTTCTGCATGAACAATTCGAACTCTTTTCATCTCTTGTTTTCTCATCAGGTGTGGGCAATTGCAGATTCCAAGCGACAGGGTTTCCTTGGTTTTGGGGAGTTCATTACTGCAATGCAGGTACGATGGACGTATTTGTCATGGATTTTCATTTATATGTTTGTGTTACTGACCTGTTTTTCTCCCTTCAACCTGTAGTTAGTGTCTCTTGCACAAGCTGGCCAATCAATCACACAAGATCTTTCGAGCAGCGAAGGTAAGCTATCAATTCAGACCTGTTGTTACATTTGATTTTGTAATTATGGTGAAAAATCTTGCACTGCCAATTTCCTGTCAGAAGTATGATATCATAAGATATGTGGCTTTCTTTTTATTACAAAGTACTAAAGTGAAAAATATTTGCATGCGATGCAGTTGACTTGGTGAATTTGGGACCTCCTAAAATGACAGGTCTAGATTCCTTGCTAGCAGTAAGTCTTCTCTCCCTTTGTTCTTTATGCTCGTTTTATCCTGCATTCTGACTATTTTTTGCCCTTTTGCTAGAAGAAAAAGCCTTCACCAAGGACAAACGAGTCTGATTCTAATGGTGAGGGGTATATCTCAAGAGACATATTTTTAATTGACAAAGTAGTCTCTGATAGCAAGTCATCTCGAGAGTATTAATTTGCATATTTTAGTTGTCAAAGTAATTGCTGACTAGCAATGATGCAGGCAGTTCTCACTCACAACCATCACCAGCTTCCGGTTGGTTTTCTTCGAAACCATCAAAAAAGGTGCATCATCCTTTCATCAACTCTAAGTTCTCCTGCAACAGAAGATATCTGTCTGATGCTCTTTATCCACATTACGTCATAATTGCGTCACATCATCTATCTATTGTATCCATTCTGCATTTTTTATTTTTCAGTTTGTTGAATTCTCTGGCACGATTATGGCTGTATCGGACAGAACAGCTTTGGTGCAGTGGCATTGGGTTGATTGTTGTGTTCTAAAGTGCCAATACTGATAGATTTTAGTTAAACACTCTGTAATGGTTGTCCACGTTTAGTAATATTCATTTATTGTCTTAGAAGCCTCTGGAAATTTGGCCCGTAGGCATTTGTTCTCTTGCTTTTGCTGATAGAAATTGCTTAGAAAGTGGTCGTCAAGCTATTGCAGTTTCTTTTAGCATGGTAAACTTTATGCACGAATAATTGATATGCTTCATCCTGCCATCTGGTTTTTTTGACTGCTTGCCATGTGCTGTGAAGTGAACCTCCTATGATGAATTCCTTTCTACTATGAATATCTTTACAACTTAGTTTTCCTTGTGTTAACTCTTTAAACTGTTTTTACGTGGCCTTTTCCAGATATCTCTTTCCTCTGTTACATCAATTGTTGATGGCTTGAAGAGACTGTATATTCAGAAGCTGAAGCCACTGGAAGTCACTTATCGTTTCAATGACTTTGTGTCGCCATTATTGGTGAGTAACTTGTGACAATTATACACGGAGAGTCTCACCCAAAATTAGCTACTAACTTATGTCTCATTAGCTGGCACAATGAACTGATTGTTGCTGTTCGACATTTCTGTTGTAGGCAAATAGTGATTTTGATGCCAAACCAATGGTTATGCTTTTGGGTCAATACTCCACTGGGAAAACAACTTTCATCAAGCATTTGCTACAAAGTAGTTATCCGGGTACGTTATCATTCTTCTTTTTTACCTTCTCTATACTAATACAAGATTCTCTTTGTGTGCTCATTGTCTGCTATTGTTTTACAGGAGCTCATATTGGACCTGAACCAACAACAGATAGGTTTGTGGTTGTAATGGTATGATACTGGAGATCTTTTATTGCCAGTGAGTAAAGATTAATGTTAGGTATACTAAAATTAGTCTAGTAAGTTGGTTTATTTAGTGATGTGGAACAGTTATATTGGATGGCTGGTTTGTTTGAAGGCCTACTTACATATAGTCACTTCATTTAATGAACTTTTCGAGTAGAACAATTTTGGTATACACTTATATAAAAGTGCACTTAGGTACAGGTTTGTTCATTGAACAGATTCTCGATCTGTCATTGTGTATTCCATCTACCTTCCTTCAATTAGTAGATGGAAGCTGTTGGGAATGTTAGGCTTTCACTTCTTGTAAACTTTATCTTTCAAGTAAAAAAAAAGTCCAAAAGCTAACTGGGTCCTTATGCAGTCTGGGCCGGATGAAAGAAGCATCCCTGGAAACACTGTTGCAGTCCAAGCAGACATGCCATATAGTGGCCTGACAACATTTGGAACTGCATTTTTGTCAAAATTTGAGTGTTCCCAAATGCCTCATCCTGTGAGTAGTTCTTATCTGCACAACCTCTCAAACCGTCAATTGTGCTTCACTTTTCTGCAGACACTTTAATTTCTATCTCTTGTCTGTATCCGTATCCTTTTGCATGCCGGCAGCTACTGGAGCACATCACTTTTGTTGACACTCCGGGAGTTTTGTCGGGCGAGAAGCAACGAACGCAGCGTGCCTATGATTTTACTGGTGTAACTTCGTGGTTTGCTGCAAAGTGTGACCTCATTTTGCTCCTATTTGATCCTCACAAGCTTGATGTAAGTGATGAATTCAAGCGTGTGATTTCTTCTCTACGTGGTCATGACGACAAGATTCGTGTGGTTTTGAACAAAGCTGACCAAGTGGATACCCAACAAGTGAGAATTGAACATCCAACTGCTATTTTAGTTCTTTGATCATCAAAGCGCCATTTCATCTCACAGTAGTCTTATCTGATTATCCATCTTTGGTTGCAGCTGATGAGAGTTTATGGAGCATTAATGTGGTCTCTTGGTAAAGTCATAAATACTCCAGAAGTTATGCGAGTCTACATTGGGTAGGTTCATTTAATATTGACCCACAAATCTTATGCATGTTCTTGATGTTCACATTTACAACATAATGATGTGATCATCCTTTTAGTCACTTTTCCATGTAATCTTTTGTGACACGGCAAAGAATATGTGGGTCCTTTTGCTAACAATACCTATTCAAGCATCACTGTGGTTTCAGGTATTAAATGTAAAGTCATACTGTTGGGTTTACATCTCTGGAATTTCCCATCATGTTTGGTTTGTTATGATTAATATGTGTATTATTCTGTCTGATTATATGTAAAAGGTGTCTGGCAATTTATCAAAGTTGTTCTTCATTCTGTGTTAAGGTTTTTTCTAAAGCCAATGATGAAATTAATATCTTGGATTTTTCGGCAGCTCGTTTAATGACAAACCTGTGAATGAAGCTGCTACTGGTCCCATTGGAAAAGAACTTTTTGAGAAAGAACAGGAGGACCTTTTATCAGACCTAAAGGATATCCCAAAGAAGGCATGTGATCGTAGGGTAAGTGTATGCTTAATGTTACTCTGCACGCACGCATTTGTGCATTTATTGGATATCTAGTAGCAGATAAGTGTTGGAACTTAACTTAGGTTATGGAGCACCGACCAAAAAAAAAACTTAGGTTATGGAGCTGTTTATTTAATATTCATGATGCTTGTTTGAAACATGTACTACAATTTTATATGATTCTACCAGATCAATGAATTTGTGAAACGTGCTCGAGCTGCTAAGATTCATGCATACATAATCAGCCATCTTAAAAAGGAGATGCCTGCTATGATGGGCAAAGCTAAGACCCAACAGAGACTCATTGATAATTTGGAAGACGAATTTGCCAAGGTTCTCTCTCTTCCCTATATGTATTTTCCGTATGTGCACTCATTTTCAGTTCGGATTTTCACTTGTTCATTGCATGTGTGGTGTTTCAGGTTCAGAGAGAGTTCCATCTACCTCCAGGGGATTTTCCGAATGTGGAGCACTTTAGGGAGAGATTAAGTGGTTACAGCTTAGATAAATTCGAGAAGCTAAAGCCAAAAATGATACAAGCTGTAGATGATATGCTGGGTTATGACATCCCAGATCTCTTGAAGCATTTTAGGAATCCTTATGATTAAGGATATGTTACAACAAGTTGAGCTTTTGAATGTATGTTCGAGCGATTGTTCACATTTATGAACCCCACGTATAGAAATATATTCTGGCCGTGTATGATATTAGTTTTTTTTTTAGAAGCATGTAAATGTAGAGGCAAATTGTATGATTATTTTAGTACTCAATGCACTCGGTCCTCTCTTTCTTGCAAACTAATGGTCATGGAATCGATAGATTTCCTTCTGCAACTATCTCTATTATCTTGATAATGCTATTGCCATTGTCGTTGATACTGAAATGTTAATTGTTCTGGTCGAGAATACTCTGGTTCCATCTATTTTGGCCGATAACTCTGACAACCCAGCAGATGATGGCCCTTCAGGCAATGAATACAATAACGACCGGGAAAAAGAAAGAAATGAAGGAATGCAAATTCAGTAAAAACTTTCCTGTTTAAGCAACCGGTGATGAAGTCTTAGTAGCACCTTTTTTTCTAAAATTATGAACCCAACATCGACTTCCATTTGGTGTACTTCTGATGAAATGATTGACTTTTCACATATGATGCGAATTGGATTATACATTAGGCTGTGTTGTATTTTACGGAATTCCTGTGCTTCTGATATGAAAGCTTCCAGTTATACCAAAACTCTAAATATGCTTAGTTTAGAAGCAGATACAGAAAGGGAAACTTCTTTCACTACAAAGAAGGATAAGAAATTCTCTCACCACATAGAAGGATAAGAGATACAGCAGCAAGCAAATGTTCCTATCCGTATCCCTCTCTGTGTCTCTCTGCCTCATAATATGAACCCAGCTCCATCTCTTGTTAGGACGGTCCATCTACTTCTCTTATCAGCACCATACATGTAAAAAGGATAAAAAAGGATAAAAAGGAACAGTCTTATTCTTATTTCTCTCTCCTACTCGTCGTCGATGGCTCTGCTGCCTTCTGACTTTAGCATCAGAAGAACCTGTGGAAAAAGAGGGTCTGAGGATCAGAATCGCAGTCCTTCATCTCCTCCTCCTTCTCGCGCGTTGACTTGCCGTTATTATGGCAACGGAAGAAGTGGGTGTTGCTCCTCTCCTGATCCGGACCTCTCGCTTTCCACCCATTTTCCGGCGCCTGATCAACGGTCTTGATGCGCTTGTGGTTCTCTGGGAGCGAGTTCGTCTGTCTCGGCGTCGATGGAGAGTCGTCGCTGTGGCCTCTCTTCGCGCTCATGGTGAAGCCGCACGAGAAGGTTTCCATTGTCACGGACTTCGAGGGTCCAGGAAGCTGCTCAGAAACTGCCGGCACAGAAAAGACCAACAGTTTCGTGAATTTATGAGCCGGGGGATGGGGATGATGATGTTTGTTTTGGAAGGCTGCAAGAGTTCTCTTCCCACGAGGCGTCATGTGGCCCACTTGATGATGATGAATTATGATGAAGCTGTTTAGTTTTAAAAATGAAAAATAACATGTTAACTAGACATGAAATTAATTCAAAACCTAATTTAATACCCTTTCCACGGGCAATCGAGACAGACAATCCACATATATTTTCGACAACAAAACAATTATCGTGAAAATATATGTACATCCATATCTATAGTCATAAATCTATTATATTTTATTTTAATTGGCCAATTGAGTCATAAATATTTTCATAATTTGCTAAATGAATTCATACGACTAATTTTAATTGGGAATATTTGATGTGGAGATTGGTCACGGCCGATATAGATAATTTTTACAATTTTTTTCTCACTTTTTTTTTTCCTTTTTATTTGGCTGCTTTAGGGCCACAAATTTCTCCAGATGCCAGTGACCCTTGATTACCAAAATGAAAGAAAAAAATACTAACATATTATTTAAAAATGTCTACGTTGGTACTAGTCACCGACCAAATTAACCTGATGGAAAGATTTGGGATTTAATTTGTATAAATGCAATAACTTTACAATTTTTTTGGTACTTTGCCTTATAAAGGTACCACATGTCACATCTCATTTCCACTCCAATTTTTCGTATGCCAATAGCTCCTTGATTCTTTGACCGATGTTATTCCGACTTAAGTTCATTTCGACCTTTCCTCATCCTATCTCTGACCCAAATTGTATATCCCAACATTGCATCCTAAATTTCTCAAGAATTAATATGTAAAAACGTCAATCGACAACAACTCGCTCGGTTTTGACCAGTTCTGAACTTTAATTGGATTTGTACATTTAATATCTCACGGCATTAAGGGATTGTCTTACTAATTCAGACTTCGAAAGTCTTAGCTTTAAGTAACGGGCAACAATAATGATCTCGATCTAGTAAAATGTCAACTACTTTAAATCCCGTCCTGCATATCACATTTACCTAATCACGAATATAATCTGTCCAAAATAATTTTTTTCTTTCCCACATCTCCCTTAAATAATAAAAAATTTGCAGAGTTAGGATGGATGCGGGTGATGTCGGGAGACTCATTCTCCTAAAACTCGTCTTGACTTGGACCTTGTATACGATCCATGTAATGTTGTGTCATTGTCTGCGTGTTTGTGTCCTCATCGAATCGACTGAAAATGCAGTTGAAATTAGGTCCACAGCAGTTTTTAAAATTTGAAGGCAAAAGGACAAGGTGAATATTAATTTCGCTCATTAATGCGAGTTATCTTTTTTTTTTTTTTTTGTTGGTTATTTTGAGTTATCTTAGCTAAAGGTAGTTGAGCTCGTCTTAGAAGATCTTAGGTTTGAGAAAAGTATCGAAAAATCCTAAAGTTATTGCAATGATACCAATTTAGTCATAAATTGGAAGGTCTTGAATTAAATTAATCCAATTGAAAGGTTGGTACCGATATAATATGTTAACAACTTTTTTCTTTTCAAGTTTGTGACATGAATGAGATACTAAATTTCCAAATAATTAGAACAAATGAATGTAAATGAAGACCCATAAATTCGATTCTATTAGATGGTAAGGCCAAAATTAAATAACTTGATAAAAATCATTCCATTCGCCCAATACAACGTTTTTATTGTGAAAAATGACCATTTGAATCATTTATTTCTTGTTTCGCCGCAAGTGCTTCCCATGCGCCACCACTGCCGCCACCTTGACGGCCTCTGCCCACCACCACAATTGCCATCTTGAAGACCTTTGTTCCTATACGCATCGCATGAATCAGACCGTTCTTCGGTCGAAAACCCGCCGGTAATATTCAGCCTTTTCAATCCTCCACTCTCCCTCCGGAATCTGACCCCTTGCTTTTGCATCACTTCTGCTCTTCTTTTTGCCGCCTTCCATTGCTTTCGCCGATGCTTCGGCCACCTTCTCTCAGGGTTTGAACTTGTCGGCCCGCGTGCGTAGTCTCCCATCACGAGCTTAATTTAGAAAACGTAATCCAGGAATTTTTCAGATGAAGCTCGATATTATATTGTCCTAAAGAGGCCTATGACGATGACGATGCTTTCAACTTAGCCTCAACCAGGGAAGTGAACATCTAGTGCATTTTCAACTGATAGCATTAATTGTGTTAACGGCATGACGTGTTTACCTTATTGATGCCATTGGCTGGTTCTCGACCTCGAACTCGAAACCATCGAAATAAGTTGAAGGCTAGAATGCGAAAGACAATGCTTTTCTAATCGTTCTGGCAGCGATTAACTAAGGCCACTGACTTGATCTAATTCGGATGTACTTCATACACAAATCTTGGTAAGTCTTTGCGTTGGAAAGACCATCGACTTCTTCAAATTTGCGTAAATTACAAAGTTCGACCTTCGTATGAAACTGGAAAAAGCAATATCATATCACGGAACTAGAAATCCAGCTAGATCAGTTTTGACGGCGTGATCGGCTACAAGACCACTCGTTCTTTCCGTCGGATGAAACGAATCCCAAAACACGTATTTATTCGCATCCCGACACGTGAAGGGGTTATTTTTGTCGCACAGATAGCCCATCTCGAAGTAGCCGGTTCCACAACAGGATTCTTTTGCATTCGTGAATCCTGCAGTCAGAGTAAGGTAACGTTAAATTCTGATAATTTGAATTCATTTTTGTTTCTTTTTCCGATCCTGTTCTTTTCTTTTCCCAAATTTAAATTCTCTTTTGGTAATAGCTTTGCCTGTTCGACAAAGTCTCTGTACCTTTGGACCTCTTTTAAACTATTAAGCGTAATTTTTAACTCATCCTCTAATTAAGAACCGTGCACCCGCCATGTGAGCTCGTAGCTTACCAAACAATTCGGGATTCTGAATGATCTGTGAGAGAATATCATACGGATCAGAGAACACTAGTTGGATTCCTGAAAGTTGGTCGTTCAGCTTCGAGACCAAGCCCTGTATCTTCACATTGAACTCCTTAGCCACATTGTTATACTCCTCGATACAACCACCTCCAAAGAAAAGGTTCCTGGTTCTCTCCAGGGGCAAGCACCCCATAGGCGGAAGCCCCCCCAGCGATATCTTCCGAGCTCCTAACCCATAGAGCGCTTCAACGAAGCCTCCTGCAATTCCTGCTAGGAAGTTTCGGTACTCTTCGATAGAGAACTCTGATGATCTGCCTGGAACTGCATAGTAATTCTCTAGGAAGTCGTTGGTCCCTAAACCTATGATGTACAGCGCTTCTCTTAGGACTGTTTCGGCCTGTTCTTGTCCAAGATAGTCCTTGAGCTCTTCCCGGTACTTCTTGTAGTACTCCAGTTGTTTCCACAGAGGAATCACAGACTGCACATCAATTTAGGATGGTGAGATGCGAATTAGTTAGATGTCATAACTCCAATTTCGAGTATCGATGTAAGAAATGAAACTCCTGGTATTCTGTTCGCCATGCGGTAGAGAAAAGAGGACTCAAATGAATGTCTAACTTTTGTGGAAGTGTCATCAAACAAGAACTCTTAATTTCGAGATGTTTGATTTCTCTGCAGACATTGAGTTGGCTTACCAGAACATTGGAAGTGGTATTGTCGTAACCGGTTCCGGCTGAGGCAAAGCAAACGCCAGTGGCCATATCTGTCATGTTATGTGCTGGATCCAAGTAGGCCGGCATCGCCAATTTGATCCCAAAAGCCTCAGAAATGAAGTCCGTGAACACTCGGCCATTAGAAAACCGTCCCGTGGGCTTGCCACCGTAGTAATCACGACCATAGGGCTCAAAATTACTTTTGGCGACAGTAGCAATTTGGTTGTTGTTCCCTGTATCTACCGAGGAGTCCCCGAACACGATAACAGCAGGCACATTCGCCAAAACTAACTGGAGTTGCAGTAGAAGATTCGCTAGCACAACACTTGAAATGGTTTTGTGTGCCATAGGTTGGGGTTCTGATTTGAAGTGATTCTCTACCAGGGACAAGGAATTGAGATGAGCTGGAGAGGATAACGGTTATTAGTAGGAGAGAAGATGAAAAGTAGAGGGGTCTCGGAAGTGTTATGTAATGGTACTATTCAGGAAGTTGATGGAGAACAAGTCGCCCGGGACATGACAACCCTAAATGCAGAAAGCAATTCCCTCAAGTATTCAAAGAAGCATCTACCGGAGCGTTGAGCATTGGTATTCACTTCACAATCGAGAGGCTGAGAAAAGAAAAGAATATGTGGTTCGCGTTGCTGGACACCACCATTATGTCTGTAACGGCCTAGATTTCTGCTATATTCATCAGCATCTCACGGGAAAAGCAGCAAATATCCAATGTTAAGAGGGGCTCTCGAGTCCGGATTCCTAAAGGGTTCGCAGTCGGTGCAACCAACACGGTAGACATAGTCGATCGCAATTTGGGAAAAGCAGTTGTCGAGATCTCCAAAGCATGCAGCCGACGTAACGCCGCTTCATGTCCTTTCGAGGCTCTAGGCCGTCCAGTACACTTGAGAAGCGATCCCGATGCCATAAAACATTCTTGTTCGCAACTTTCTTTCCGGCTGTCTGGTAGTTGCAACCCCCACAAAGGAAGGATCAAAATGCTGTTCATGTGCTTCTGTTGCTTTCGGGCAGAAAGTAAGCACTTTGCCGCGGGATGAATTGTGTAGTCACATTTCATATGTGAACCCCCCCCCCCCAATCTCTGTATTACAACATCCACTTGCCTCGCTGGATGCTGGTCACGTGCTTTTGGAACCGACGTGAAACTCTCCGGCCCCCGACCAATCGAAGTGGTTGCTGGACAAGGCGTCGTTCCATCTAGAAACTTAAAAAGTCATCAAACAGTGGGCGAGATCTACTTTTTTTTGTTTTTTTTGTGAGTTGTGGCCCAACGGCAATGAATTATTATTTCTCGAGAAATTCGAGATGAACCCCAAACCTTTGGAAGTCGCTTATTTGCAAATTCATCCCTACCTTGTCCCATTGCCTAGACAAGTTTTTCGAGTTTTATATGTCATAAGGCTTGCCTGCCCTGGCATGAGCTAAAACACGATTAAAGTTTTGTTGAAGTGGTCAGGAGATAGTAACAAAAATTAAATTTTCAATCCAAAGGCTGAGCATGGTTGCCAACCTACGGCGGACATTGAAACCGTTCCATCTAACCACAGACAAGGCATGTTTGTTTAAGAGCAAGATTGGGTGGCCGAGTCCAAGAATACATGGCGGGCGAGAGTGCATCCTTGGGCTCATTCATTCCCGTTGTTCGTCGGGTCAATAGCAATCCATAAGTACCTACCATCCTCCCATGTTTTGCGAATTTAGTGAACTTTCCGCGATTATAAGGGAGAAAAAACAAATTGTAAGGAAAAAAAAACGTAAATCAAGATTCCCATTGTTTTATGAAAAATGAATTATTTGAAAAATACTTTTCAAAAATTGACCATTTTCATCGTTGGAAATAATTAGTTAATGAAAAAAAAAAATTATGTATAAACATTTTGTGGACAATGAAAGTATTTTTTTTTTTTTTTTTTTTGTGAAAGCAACACAAATAGTCCATGAATTTTGGTGTAATATGCAATATCGTCCCTAAACTTTTAATATGTTCAATATGGTCCATGAATTTTTAATCTATTTAATGTGGACTTTGAACTTTGATTAAATATTCAATGTAATCCCTAAACTTTCAAACAACTATGAACCACATTGAAATTTTAATGATAGTGTAGATGATGCCTGTAAATCTATCCAACGGGTGGGTTGAAATAAGTTGGGTCGAAACCAAGTTGATCAATTAAACCCATATTAGTAAAAAAAAAAAAAATCTATATTTAATCCAACCTAAGAAACTAATATCCAAATTGAAATAAGAGCGCGGAGTGAGCAGGGGCAAGATTGAATGAAGCCAAGAGAGAGTCATAAAGATAAGTTGAATCTAAACAAGATGTGAACTTATAGAATAATCATATTATTTGAGTTTTACCATTTTAAATTATTTTATGACTCATTTACTAAATGTAACTAACTCATATAACAATTCATCTGATCAATTATAGATTGAGAAATGAGTTTATAATTTATTTCAATAGGTCTAAATAGAACCGATTATTTTTATAAAAATGTTGATGAGATCATTCATTTAACACAACGCATTTCAAACTAAATAATTTTACAAATGTACTTAAAGGCGGCTTTTACAAGTGCCCTTTCTTCCAATATTTTCGTTGAAGAATTTGGAAGCACTGAATAAGAGGTGCCCTCTTCCCGGACGTTTCTCGGGTGACCTGTCTCTCTCTTTCTCCCGTCTACCCTAAACCTACCGGTTCACTTAAAAACACATTTCTCTATAGGGAAAGTGGGGTGAACGGAAAAGAAAATGTATTAAATGCAGTAGCCCACATTTGTAGCCTGATTTGGATTGGACGAGAGCAACGGTCCGCTTTGGCTGCTCTCTCTCTCTCTCTCTCTCTCTCTCTCTCTCTCTGGTTCTGGTTCTTATCTTGCGCACGGACGTGGAGTCCCTATCAATTATTTCTCCATACGTCTCGATTGATGTTAATAGAGTAGGATGCCGACGAAAATCCTCCTTGATATTTAACTAAGCAAACAGTCTATTAAGACAATACGCATTAAAAACGCTGTATTTTAACGCCTGTATCGACAAGCAAGCAAAGGGACCTGCGTCCTCTCACTTATTGTGCATCTCTGGTTGCGCGAGTGGAACCCACAATGGTATATACAAAAGTACTTTTGGGATGAAAGTTGTCCTCTTTTGGACATAAATCGTTCTAAAAAATGAACTAGTGCGGATGAGTCCCAATCTTTTGGAAATCTCCGTCTCATTTGATCGTCTCCGCTTTCCTGCTTTCTAAAAAATTAGCTATTCAGCTTCAATCAGCTCACGGGTACAGAGACGCGGAAAGGGTAGTCAGAGATTTCCCATGGCAGCTTCAAAGCTCCAAGCTTTTTGGAACCACCCGGCAGGACCCAAAACCAGTTCGTATCCTGTTATCTTCTCTGTCTTATTCTCTCTGCTTTGGCAATCGTTTCCTCTCGCGCGTTGAATTTTGTGTTCTGTATGTGCATGTGTATCCTGAGACTTGCAAGCTGAGTGAGAAGATTGAGTGTGAGTGGTGATCATAATTCGATGCGAGGTATTATGCATGGAGCAGTTGGAGTTAGTCGTATAGAGGTTTACATAGAATGACTGGAGGATGCGATCATGAATGGATTGATTGGTGATCGTACCCGGTTTCTGCCGGAAAATTTTTGATGTCATGCTCGTCAGAGGATTACGGTGATGATGATTATCGCAGATAACTAGTTTGCGGAGATCTTCACTGTTTCTTGAATCAAATCTCAAAAGTGGGTCCACCATTAGTAGCTGGATATTTCTTTGGGGAGCTCAAAATTTTGAGCGTCCTTAGCAAAATGAAATTGCGAAATCAAAGTCATATATGCCGAACAAACCCCGCAAGCGAGAGGGAGAAAGTGGAAGAAAAAGGCAAATGAAATCGAGGCCCCGAGGGGTGTCTTGGTTGATAGAAAGCACCCTCTTGGGGTATCGTATGGTGCCTGGATCAAGTCACTCGATGAGCTTAGGCGCGAATCTTTTTCAAGTTTTGTCATCGCACTGCTGCCAATCGTAGATGGGATTCCGTTGCATTTATTTCTCCTCTACTCTGTAAAGTCATTTTGTATCTTAGCAAGAGGAAGGCTCCGCATGTTAAAGTTTGCATGCTGATAATACACCACAAGGGAAGCCTAAATGCAAGTCGTGATTTGCTTTTCATATAACGGAACAGTAACTCCCCAGACGAGAAATTGCCCTCATAACCTAATCGATCTCGCCTCGCCATTTGTTCCTTCTGCTGATTGCCTACTAATTCTTCAGCCATGCATTTGTATAAGTGTGTGATGCAGTAATATGTGTGATCAAGTTGATTGTTGCTTGTTATGACCATTGCAGTTCACTTTTGGGGCCCAACTTTCAAGTGGGTTATCAGCATAGCCAATGTCGCTGACTTCTCGAAGCCACCCGAAACCATCTCTTACCCTCACCAATGCGGTTTGCACCTTCCACCTTTTTCGGTCGATGTATTCTATTTATTGTTCAAAAAGTTCCAATTCGGATATAACGGTGGGGTGAGATATCTGGGTTGTTGCTGTTTATTGATTTGCAGTCGTTGCTTGCACTGGAGTTATTTGGTCACGCTACAGCTTGGTGATTAAGCCGGTACGGTTCAACTACAGTCTCGATACATCAGGAGACTTTTTAAGACTTTTAAAAGAAGCATATAGACCATGGAGTATGATTACTTCATCTCATTGATCGTCTGTTCTAGTGTAAAACATGACCAATATTTGAAGAATTAATGTGTTGTAATCCATTCCCTGCCGCACAGGAAGGATTCTTCCACTATCTCTTAAATTACTATCTTCTGGTGTATGAGGTTGTCTTCGCACCTCCATTAGAGCTTCTAGTGGATATATTTGTAATTTAATGCCGATTGATGATTTGAATTTGCATTTGTCTCAATTTTTACTTTGTGGAAGCATGATGCTGAAGAAAACTTGGTTGAGATCAGTTGTTTGTTTGTGATACGCTTCATGCATCATGTTCTTTGAGAATATTGAATGAATCGAGATGAATTTATACAGCGTAAACAAAAAAAGAAAATCTTAGATTGTCCCTGCTATTATACTATCACACGATCATATGAGGAAGAATCAACATATTCATATTTTAGTTGTATGTTCATGTTGATGTTTGCCATTTTCTGACATCGTCCCCTATGCTTGTTTAATTAGGGCTCCGCCATTAACAATGCTCTTGCCTTGAAGGATTACACTGCATTTTGTTAAGTTGATTACATTTTCCAAAATATTGCAGAGAAACTGGAATCTCTTCTGTGTGAACCTGGCGATGGGTGGGACTGGAATCTATCAACTGTCTCGGAAATATCTGTGAGTCGAATCATTTTCTCACTAAAGTATAATATTAGTTCAGCAGAATCCAGGGATGGTAGGATCTCCCCAATGTTCAAATGAACTTCCTTGTAAAATGACTACTGATAGGCTCCTTCATGTAAGGCATGTTCTACTTGTTCTCAGCCTGTCATTTCTTTGCTTTCCATTGACGGTCACTGTTAATATAATGAGACTCTCAAACGTCAACTCTCTGCTCAACTCACATTGACACACAACAGTACCTGATAACATAACAGGAAAGCTCATTCCTGCTTTTGGTAATATCTCAGTGGAGTTGCCTTGTTGAACGGGAAGGGGAGGTCGACATGTTTTATGATAATTTGGATGTGTTTCATATACCATCTTATGCTTTTCAGGCACGATCGCGCTTCCGAAACAGAGAAGGCCGTGGCTGTGGCTGAAGAATGATCGGTGGGATAATCTTCTTCATTAAGATTCTTGTTTGATGTTATGGGCGACAGATGTACGATGATTTTGGTTGATGGGCCATTCATTCAGGAATATTATGTTTAAGAACGAAAAGTATAATTTATAGGTGCTCTTTAACTGTGTCATGCATTTCCAACACTTTCGAGCACAGTCTTGATTTTTCGTATTTGGCAATGGCTTTTAACACACCGCACAGCACACGTCCTGATAAACATAGTCCTCTCAACTGGATCTAGTTTTGATGAAAGATTCAACAACGTTTTCTGGGTGAAAGACGGTGTTCGACTACCCTCGGTTTAGCATCCTAAAACCCTTCTGGGTGCGTTTGGGAACTACTTTTGGGGAATTTCTTTAGGAAAATGCAAATACCTTTGACTTAAAGGTGTTTTCCAAAATGCAACCGTGTTTGGTAAATTGCACTTTGAAAGCTCTTTGTAAAGTATTTTGAGCAAAATAGCGTTTGGGAAATTACACTTGCAAAAGATCTTTGTGGTAAAAAAAAAATTATCAAAAGAAAAATTAAAAAAAATTGACGAAAAGGGCAGAGTGGCCGCCGGCGACCTCCGGCGACCTCCGGCGACGCCGGATCTGGGGCAGCGAGGTCGCGCGATGCCGTTGCGACCTCCGGCGATGCCGGATCTGGGGCAGCGAGGTCGTGGGAGGACCTCGCCGCCCCGGATCTGGGTCGCGGCGGGTCGCGCGACCGCGCCGCCCTCGGAACTGGGGCGGCGAGGTCGCGGGAGGTCGCGCGACGCCGCCGCGACCCAGATCCGAGGGCCGCGAGGTCGCGCGACCCAGATCGGGGGCGGCAAGGTCCTCCCGCGACCCTGCCACCCCAGATCTGGGTCGCGGTGACCCAGACCTTGCCGTGGGTCGCGGCGGTCGCGCCACCGCTTGGCGTCGCTCGTCTGGGCGACGGTCTCCGGCGACCGCTCGCGGAAGAAGAAGCTCGCGGAAGGAGAAGACCGTCTGCCGCCCCAGATCTGGGTTTGCGGTGACCCAGCCCTCGGTCGCGCCACCTCCGGCGTCGGTTGCGCCACCTCCGGCGTCGGTCGCGCCACCCCCCGACGATCGCCGGCGTCCCTCTAGCAGTCGCCGGCCGCTCGCAGTCAGCCAGAACCGAACCCCCGGAGAAGATGAACAGTTGCGACACAAGGGCAAGAACCGGAAAAACAAAAAATTCGTGAGGACAATTTCGGAAAAAAAAAAAAAAAATGAACAGTGCCCGCGTGGGCATGCCGAAAAAGCCGAAAGCCCAAGGCAGGTCCCCCCCTGCCTTGGGCTTTCGGCTTCACACATGCTGGCATTCCCTGAATGCGGGCTCAAAAATTTTTCCCAAACGGCCTAGCATTTGGCCAAGTACCTTTAGGCTTCAAAGGGGCTTTGGGAAGTGGTTCCCAAACGCACCCATGCAAATGATTTTTGGTTATTCTACTGCAATTCGTGGATAAGCGCAAAATACTATGCTTCAGTTAATCCGTTCTTCTCTTTTCTTTTCTTTTGATCTTCCCGGTGATTAGTCAAATCTTCTAGCAAAAGTGTACACGTGTTATGTGTAGGTAAGCAATTGACATTTAAAAGATGAAGAAAATAAAATTATAAATTTACGAGATTTTTCACTAATAGAATATTTATGCAATAATTAATGAGAAATATTTTGCAAAAATAAAATAATTGTATATCTTAAGGTTAACACTACAAAAAATCCCAAATCGGTACATCATAATAAATTTATTTCAAATTAATTTTTTGACAACAAAAAACTCCAAACTAATATTCTTGTGATATATTTATCTCAAACTAATTTTTTTTGGAGATATGTGCAATGAAAATCCTAAAACTTGTCAGAAAAGTGTATTTGAGTAATAAAACTTGTAAAAATACAATCAATTCATAAAACTTGTTAAATTGATTCGATTGAGTTCTAAAGTTAGCATCATCAAACTTATTAACAGAAAACGCTAGCATAACGTTAATGTGACATTTTAAATGAATTTTTATTTTCAACGTGACTTTTTTAATTATTTTTTATTCAAAATCTTTAAAAAATTAGATTTATTTCAAAACTAAAAAACAAAAGCTAAATTTTTTTTTTTTTAAATGGCACCGATGGGTGTTTCCACCGTTTACGCCACCCATCACCGACCCTAGGCGGGGGCGGCTGGCCCTCGACATCCCAGGCTTGGGTCGGCGACCTTTGCCAAGCTTGGGCAAGGACGCCCAAATCTAGGCACGCCAACCCTCATAGGAAGCCGGCAACCATCACTCGCCTTGGTCGAGGCCTTGTCAGCCCTCACAAGGGGTTGACGACCATCATTCGCCCTAGGCGAGGCCTCGCCCCCTCGCCAACCCTAGGCAAGGGTTGATGAGGCCTCACCCAAGGCAAGCGCTGGTTGTCAACCACTTGTGAGGGCCAGCGAGGCCTTGCCTAGGTGGGGCAATGGTTGCCAACCCCCCATGAGGGCCAACATGCCTAGATCTATGTGACCTAGCAAGGGTGGCAAGCCCTCGCCTAGGGTCGGCCACCCTCACCCAAGGCCAACAACCATTGCCGGCTCCAATGATGGGCGGCGGTGGCGGAAGCTCCCATTGGTGCCTTTTTTTTAAAACAATTTTGTTTTTAAATAAATTTTAATTTTTTTCTTTTTAGTTTTTAAATATAATTTTAAAAAGAATAAAAATAATTTTAAAAGACACTTGGAAAATAGAAATTCGTTTAACATGCCACGTTAACGTCACCTTAGATTTTTCCATTAGTAAGTTTGATAGTATTAATTTTAAGACTTGATTAAATAAATTTAACAAATTTTAGGACTCGATTGTACTTTCTTAACAAATTTTATGACTTCTATTGCATGTCTCTTTTTTTTTACCACCAAAAGTTATAAATTGATATATTTGTGACATATTTACCCTTTGTTAATTTATATTAGTACCACAAAAAGCCATAACTAGTACACTTGTGACAAATTAAGGGTAAAAGTCTAAATTGATACACTCGTCAATTGAACCACCGCCTGCACTGGCGCAACTAGCTTGGAGCTCTCTCCCCGTCACGAATGGGAGGGGTTCGAATTCCAGATGTGTCGTTAGGGATTCTTACCTGGAGTACTGTAGTGGTGGGTCCTACGCTTCTCCTGGATTTGCTTCTCGCCATTTGCTCAACACGGGTTCCCCGAGTTACCAAAAAAAAAAAATACACTCATCAATTGCAATATATATAATCCAACTCAACAATTTAACAATAAAATTTAATGAAAACTAACAAATAATAAATTCATTGCGGTTTACAAGTATACCAATTTAAGGTTTTTCATGGTAAAAAAATTAATTTGGGATAAATTTATCATAATATATCAATTTATGGTTTTTTTGTAATATTAACTCTAATTCTTAAAAGCATGGGATTCTTCTTACTTTTTATAATAAGAAAGATAATCTCATCGGATATAGTTATGATTTTTACATTTTAAACAATTTGAGGTTTGAATTTCATGAAGGTCCCCGATTTTTAAAACATTTATTATAAGCATTAATAGGCAAATTCACTTTTCTAACTTTGCCATTTAAGACTGCTGAAAGTTCAATCAGCGTATTCATTTTAGAGGACCAATTCATATTTGTCCGCCCTAAAAATTCGCTCATGCATGATCCTACCGAAAGGGCAATACGGTCCAAAAACAATAATGCCCTAAAACCCTTCCTGTCCCCTTCCCCGCTTCGATTTTCCTTCCGTCGAAGCTCGGTCGGTGCGTGAAGGCTCAGAAATCTCCTTCCCGACCGCCAATCTCGATCCATCTGTCGTTCAGGCTCCTCCTTCCCCATTCTCTCATTCAGTCTTTCGGTGTTTTCCTTCGGCCATGTTGGTGTCTAGGGTTTTTTCCCGCGCTTGGAGGGGCGCGGGTCGAAGCGCCCTGCTCGTTTCGCCTTCCCTGAACAAACCCTTGCCCGTTCTCTCCAATCAATTCGATGCGCTTTTGCACGAGACTTCATGTAAGGTACTAAAAAACTGCGCTTTATATGAGATACGAGCTTGTCGAATCGAGGTTTTAAATTTCTTTGTGCATTGTTCTTGAGGAGGAACTCAGTTTCGGTGATCAGTTATCGGGTCTGTTGATTGCTTTTACGAATTTTTTCAGAGTCGTTTGCAATATTTATCTGTGTAATTTGTATTGCTGTACGGAGTGCTCGATTGGATTATTGGGTTGTCTCTACCTGTCTAAATTGAAGCGGCTCAATTGTCTACCCACAAGCGTTGGTGCTTCATTAGGAGTTTAGGGTTGGATTAACATTGCTTGCTGGCATTCAGCTAGCTTAGAGTTGATTCTCTTTATCTGTGGGGCCTATTTTGAGCTTGAAGTGCTATGGAACTTGGCATACTTGTCTTCTCTCTATTTTTTATTGAGTTACTTTTTGCAGGCTCTCGTGTTAAATCATTCAACATTTAGTTCTTCATTGCTTCGACGGTTTGGAATTTCTTCCTCTGCATCACCTGAACCTAATGAGAAGGGTCAGGGGAGCACTGCGGAAAAGAATGGCGCGTCCACCGATGCACCTGAAGCGGGTGAGCATGCTAAAGGATCTAATCAAGGGGAGGGTACCGCTTCTGGGGAAACTAAAGTGGCCGACCAGGCAGAAAATTCAGGTTCAACTTTTGAATTTGAGAATTATGTCTGAAACTGTTAGACATTGAGAAAATGGCTTTAAAGAATTTGGGTTTCTCGATGCAGGTTCGGAAGGAGATGAGGAGCTCTCTATGGACGACTTGGTGAAACTTGTGTCAGAAAAGGAAGAACTGTTGAAGTTGAAACATAAACAGATGGAGGAAATGCAAGATAAAGTTCTTCGAACCTATGCTGAAATGGAGAACGTCATGGACAGAACTAGGCGAGAAGCGGAGAATGCAAAGAAATTTGCCATACAGGTGTGTTGTCTATACAGTTATACCCCCTTTTGGATAGCAGGTGCTGCTTTCATGTTCTTATGTTGCTTTGTTACGGAATAGTTGCTTTTGTGATTGTCACAATTTGTCGCAAATGGTTACTTAAATACTTGCTGCAGAGTTTTGCAAAAAGCTTGCTGGATGTTGGAGACAATTTGGCTAGAGCTTCTTCAGTTGTCAAGGAAAGTTTCGCAAAAATTGATGCTTCAAAAGATACTACTGGAGCTGTTCCACTTTTGAAAACCCTTCTGGAAGGTGTTGAAATGACTGAGAAGCAGCTTTTGGAGGTAGTTTTTCCCCCTTTACCAGAGTCGCATTTCATATCCTGGTCTTCTTAGTATATAGTTGACAAATTTGAAGCTCAGACTGCACTGTTAATGGTGAGAAAAGAGCCTGTGAAATATGTGGGTGGTCTTCCTCATTTTGCATAAAATAAGCTTCCACTAGTGTAATTGGTCCCCAGAGTCGTTTGAGGATGATAGTGGTATCCTTTGAATTCAAATTTCAACTCTGGATAATAGTTGTGGAAGCTATATAACTGAGCATAGGAATACTGTGATGAAATTAGTTCAGTGAGAGAAGTTTTGTTTATTTCTTTTTTTCCTATATTGGTTTTGGTCAGTAGTAAAATAACCTGTGGTGTTGTACTTTTTGCACCAGGGGCAAGGTTAATTGAGTGAAAGGGTCAAGTTGTTTTCACTTTTATGAAAAGAATAATATGCCGGGTTGCTAAAAAAATTCGTTGGAGGGCCTTGGAGAACAAATTAGGCATTCTTTCCATTTTACTGAGAGAAAAAAGATGTTTTGTTGTTGTCTAGTGTACGCCACAAATGGAAGATTTTCAAGGTGTTGTAATTTGTAGTTATCTGGGACATGGCTTTGACAGAATTATTTCCTATAGCAGAACCCATGTTTCAAATTTTCAAGCTCTATGATTTCAGCTTTCATATCTGCAATTTGTCTATGCGGACTTGGTATTTCCCTATTGATCTATTTTAAATCTTTTGAAACGTTTTCTTCTTGTAGCAATGCACAGGTTGCATACAACTTATGTACAAAAACTAAAACACTAGTCAAGTTGCTTCATAAAATTGATTATTTTGCAGTGTCTTCTTAAGTTCTTTCTCAATTGAATTGGTAGATGTGCCGTATTCCATGATCATTGCGTTTCTGAGATGTCTGACAGCTTTCCTGTACCCTTACTTTCAGGTGTTCAAAAAATTTGGGATTGAGAAATATGATCCTGTCAATGAACCATTTGATCCACACAGGCACAATGCAGTATTTCAAATGCAAGATGGTTCTAAGCCTCCAGGCACAGTTGCTGTTGTTCTGAAGGTAACTATGGTTTAATTTGTCCTTTACATTAGTATCATTAATAGTTGGTTGGAAGTTCTTTTCCCTTTCTTATTTTTGGCAGTGTGCCTTGGGTGGACCTGTTGTTCTGATGATATAGGATTAGTTGCGTATGGTTAGCTTGTTTAGTATTTTCGTATATTTAGGTCCTGGCAGCCGAAGTAATGACTCTTTTTGAACCTGATAGCATAGTCGGTGAAGTATCCTTAAAAGCTTTCTTGATGTGTCAATTCAGTTGCCCTAGGAGGAATGAATCTCTTGATGTGGTGAATCTTGACACAATGTCTGGTAGAAATTGCTAATTTTAGTATAGTTGAGTCAATTAGGACATGGATGATGGCATATGGGCAAGCAAGGTCACTTTGTATATGTCCTTTGGGAGCCATTTGGGTCTAGATGAAAAATCATCAGTTGGTAGGCTAGAGTTTATTTCGTTTCCAGAGCAGTGCTTAAGAGATAGTAGCTGAATCTATTCTTTATTGATCTTCTTCAAGTGCGTAATAAAGGGCAAGTGTTTTTTTTGCTGTTGCAGTCGGGGTACATGCTATATGAGCGAGTTCTTCGTCCTGCGGAGGTTGGCGTGACTCAAGCAGTGGAGAACGACACCCCAGAAGAATAATGCAAACTGAGGAAGTCTCTCAAGCATAAAGAGGTGGCTGGGTCGTGGAATCCAAAGGCCCACTCCAAGTGCAGTGGCTGTGAACTTGGGTCTTCATCTTAAAGAGGTCTTGTTCGGTTTGAAAATTTTGCATCCGGTAGAGGGGAGGGAAAAAAAGTACAGCAGTTTTCGCACTGGCTGTCGATAAGATTTATCTGAGAAACTACGAAGGGCATTGGTTTTCTTTACCTTAAGTCCTGATTAGTGATTAATAATTATGTATCCCGAACTTGTACATGTGTACATCGTATGGCAGGGCTAGCTTTGAACTGAATTTGAGGAGTTTTCAGTGCAAGAATCTCCACTCCACTTCGGGGTCGAGGCCCTGTAGGATAAAAATCGCCGCAGCTGCTGAAGTAAACTTCCAGCTACGGAAAGATTTGAGACGATGTTATCTAGGACGGGAGATTTTGATCCTGTAATAGTATTAGGGGCTAAGAAAAGGTCCGTGGGTTTTTTCTAATCTGACGGAGCCTGTACTTGCAAATTTACCATCGGACAATTGAGAGCATCATAAAAATGCATCGCGGGGAATAATTACTCGTGCACGAATGCAAGATTACCGTGATCTAAACCAAGTCATTAAAAAGTAAATAGAGAGTTGCGAGCTCATGTTATGAAATTTCTACCTCTTTGGTTAGCATCGTTCATCGTTGTAGGGTAGAATTTGAAATCGAAGTCAAGTTCTACATAGGTGAAATTTGGAATATAAAATTAGTTTTTGTGTGTGTGTGTGTGTTTTTTTTTTTATATCTATATATTTATATGATCTTACAGTTATCATGGCGTCTCATGATAAGTATATAATTTAAGATCATTAGTTTGATATTTTGTTTTATGATTGAGGTTTTCTTTTATTTTATGATTGAGATTTTCCGGACCGAGTAGCAAGATACTTTTTTAGAAATGGATGGCTATACCTAGGAGTTATCAATGCTTATGGACCCGAAAAGAAAAGGAGAGAAAGGGATACAAACCCTCGACAGTTTTTTGTTACTCCCGAGCACAACCTCGTGTTTAGTAGCCATTATTGAGTTCAACTGACTTTGATATTTTATTTTATGATTGGGATTTTATTTTGTTAATATGTCATATTCTTCACGTGTCTAATTTTTGGTTCCAATTTTTAGGTGAAATTTGTACAAAATTTAAAACTATTCACCCTTAATCAATAGGCCAATAAGAAGATTTACTGCCTCTTCCCACATGTTCAGATGTTTACCGTGAAGCAGCGTAGAAAAGATCTCCCGCAAAGGAATTAGAAAATTAGAAAAAAAAAAAAAAAAAGGAAAGAAAGAAAAATGCGGGAGCAATTTTCCCGGTTCCTCGTCAGTGTTTTCTCGATAAAATATCTGTCTGATTATCCCCCCAGCGAAACTACAAAAGCGGCTCTCTATCACCAGCGCCTCCTCCACTGTTAGCCGAAGCTTCCTCGGAAATGGAGCTCTGCATCAGCTCCACATCGCCCCTCAGTTCGAATCCCTCTCGTTTTCTCGACTCCATCTCCTGCAAGGCCTCGACCTCGCTCCCGACCTCATCCCTTCAATTCCAGCACGCATCCTTCGGCCCCCGCATTCTGTCTTCACCTCCGGCGCGAACCCACCGGCTTCGACAGCCTCTCTCGTCGTCTCCTTCGAATGGCCGCCGTTTCGCGGTCTCCGCGTCTTCCGTCGCCGTCGCCGCCGAGAAGGACCGGCTGCCGGCGGATATCGAGGTCACGGAGGTCCAAGAACCGAACAGCAGAGTGAGTGTTCGCCCTCTGATGTGTTTATATTGCGGCCTTTGATCCTCCTTCTTTGAGTATGCTGGACGGTTGTAATTTCGTTAGTTCTGTAATGAGTGGACGTTTTGCAATGACGTTCTTCTTCGGTCGTTGATGAATTTGAAACTGCAACGTGCATCTTTCGGTAATTGCGCGCCACGGAAGGGAAACTGATGATATCTTCGAAATCCCTACATTCATCAGAATGTGTCTGTTTCTCGTGGCTGAAATTCAGGAAATACCGCCAGTACTCTGTTTTTCTTCAGTGCGCTTTCTAAGTTCGATGCCGCCTCGCATTACACTGACCATGAACTTGAAAGTTTTATGCGAGAGATTCTGTTTTGGGGATTGAATTACAGCTGTTGTTACCTTTTTATGTTTTTTTTATGTAGCAATGATCATGGGAAAAGCACTGATAAACGCCTCCTTACTTTTCGTGGTGCTCTGCAGGTGAGATTGAGTGTTGAGGTTCCACCTGTGGTATGTGAAGATTGTTACAGAAGGGTTATCAAGGAGTTCATGAAGCAAGCTAAGGTCAAATGCGTATTCTTCTTTATTAGGAGCACTTTGATACATTTTAAGCTGCTGGTCTTGCGCATAACTAATTTGGTTATGCTCCTTCTTTCTTATAATTTAGCAGAGAGTACATTGTGGAATACGGGAGTGTGTTATTTTATTCTTGATGCATTGACTTTTGTGCCTTGGAGAAAAGAATTTGCAGAGACCATTGAATGCATGCGACAATTATTGAATACAGGAGCTAATGGGGATAAACTTACTTCAGTTCTTCATTTTGGCTTTCAAGTCTGAGTGCTATGTATCCTGCTTCATGTCTGGAGTATTTACACTCTTTTTCAAGGCAATAGTCACCTGGAATGAACATTAGTAATGCATGCATTTCCTCTTCTTTGGAACCCAGATTCCTGGATTTCGTCCTGGAAAGAATGTCCCAGAGAGCATTCTCTTAAGTTACGTAGGGAAGCAAAATGTGCAGAAGGCTACTGTTGAGTCTATATTGAAGAGGACACTTCCCCACGCCATGTCTTCGGTATGTTAAAGTAATTTTCATTCCTTTATGTTTTGATGATTTTCAACAAAAGAATATCTTGGTGATGGTTTATTAGGATCAAATTTCCTGAAAGTTCCATCGGGTAGAATCCATCTTGAGATGCTCACTCCTCTTGCCAGCTGCTTAGTGGTGAATTGCCATGCTCTGCAAAAAGTGGTTGATCCATAAATTTAGAGCCTAAATGTTTGGACTTATGAAAAAGTAGTTATGACTCTCACACCAAAAAATAAGAAATATAGCTGTTAAAAAATTTGCAAAAAGTATAATTTAAATCATACAAGTAAAGTCAGTCGAGCACATGCTTAACTCTTTTTGGTGGCGGTAACAAATGTGATATCAATGAATTTAACATGGTTTGTCTGGGATATTACACTGATATTCGCCTTTCAATTGGTGAGTTGTTGAACAGAGCTTGTTCTACATTTCAAAGAAAGAAATTTTGTGAAATCTTACTGTGAAGTTGTTGAAGTGTGAATTGTATTTTGGCATCTAAAACAAGGACATCGACATGCTTCATGAAAGAGGGGATTGTCCAATGCTATTACCTATATCTGATTTTCTGCACCAACCAAGAGAGAATCTAAAACTTCAGTTCAGGAGATTATTCAAGTTTGGTATGCATCCATTTTAGAGCTTTCTCAGGCTTGCATTTACTTTGGACAGGTGTCCGGTCAAGCTCTGAAGGACTCAGTTCGCATTGTGACAAAGTTTTCTGAGATGGAGAATACCTATATATCTCTCAGTTCCCTCAGGTTTTGATGCATGCCTCTCTTGTGTGTATAGATTGACAGCTTCAATCTCACAAGTACTGATTTGTCTGTTGTTTTTGGATGCAATGTGTCGCCCATTTTAATTGCTTCCCTCCCTTATAATCCAGATATGATGTCATTGTTGATGTGGCACCTGAAGTCAAGTGGATTCCCGAAGATGGATACAAAAGCTTGAAAATTGTTGTTGAAATAGATAGTGAAATAGATGCTCAGAGAGCATGTCAACAGGAACTAAGACGGCGACACAAATCATTAGGCACGTTGAGGATTATAACTGACAGAGGACTCCAGGTTAGTAATATATAAGCCTCAAAGTTGGCATTATTTTTTTTCCCTCCCTTAATTTATGATTTATCCCTTTTCTTTATAGAACTGTCTGAAAAACTTCAATTTGATAACCAATTAGAGAATTTCGAGGGATAGATAGTAACATATAGCATCTTCATAGTTTATATTTCAAGTGGATAGTGTACCTCAAATTTGTTTTATCAAGGCTCTGGCTGATTTGCAGATAGTAGGTTACAAATATTCAGATGTTTGATGTGCATTGTCCCTATATTCTCATAATAGAATTTTATGAACCATCATATTTTAGTAGGTTTCATAAACTTGATTGCTTCTTTTGTTCTTATCATTCTTGCTCTATCAGCTATCATGTGAGTCTAGAATCTGAAATATTGACATGCCGTATTCACAGATTGGGGATGTCGTTGTCTTGGATATATCAGCGACAACAATCGATCAAGATGAATCCAATGTTAAAAATATTCCTTCTGCAGAAAGTAAAGGTTCGACAATGTCCAGAGAAGTCTGACAATTTGTATTTGTAGTGCACAACTAGCATTTCTCATATTCAATTATCATCAAATTTGCAGGGTTTCATTTTGACACTGAAGACGGCGACAAACTGATACCTGGTTTCCTCGATTCAATAATCGGCATTCAGCGTGGCGAAACAAAGTCTTTCCCACTTTTCTTTCCTGATAACTGGAATCAAGAAAATCTACGCGGTGTCCATGCTCAATTTACAGTAAGTTCCTCTTTAATGTGGTGCTGGTTTCTTGCAGATTTTGATATGTATATCTATGCTTTTCTTCAAGAAATAATGCTCTAAAACATATAATTGAAGAATGCCAGTGTCTCTTCTTACAACTACATATCACTGCCAGCTCTTTTATTTCTAATTCCTGTTCTCTTAGGTCAATACTGCTGCAACCTTACTGGGCAAACTTATTATCCTAACTTAAATTACTATTGAGTATATCAAGGTTTAATCACTATATTGATCGTATTACCCACCCCCTGGCCTACATATGGATTGTTTCTTCTCCAACTGGATTTGTAACCGGTTTTTCATCTATACCATTGGCTTTACAGAATTGTTTAATCCGATCTATCTTATGCCATCATTTCAGTGTTGCAATAAAATGGTCTCATTCATGATTAGGTCATTCTATTTTCGGAAGGATTTAGTAAATATCCAAAAGTAGACTATATGGGTGTTTGGTGTGTCACTTTTACATTTATTTTTAACTTTTGACTCTTTTTATAACTTTTAGAGTTTGGAATCATATTTCTAAATAATATTAGCACATCATTTTTCTAAAAACATTTTTATTTTTAAAACTCAAAGCACCCTAAATTTTTGTAATCTTAAATATGATATTTTTTGCACGAAATTCAAATGATTTGTTGTCTTAAGGCCAAACCAAACAAGTAATCTGGAAACTACGCTGTCAAACTTGTCTGCTTAGTTAAGTTGCCAGAATTCTGAAATACTACTCTGTTGAGTCCTGTGTAAAATTAAATCCTTTTTTCTTCCATGATTCTTTTCTAGGTTGAATGCAAGGAGCTATTTTATAGAGAACTACCAGAGTTGGATGATTCGCTTGCTGAAAAGCTTCTTCCTGGATGCACCAGCCTGAAGCAGGTAAGATGCTCGCTGTTCCTGTTCAGCATATCGACTCTGACCTATATGATTCCCTTTAAAAGAAGACAAAAGATAATCTGTCCAAATCTGCAGGTCGAGGATTCATTGTTGCAAAGATGCCTAGAAGTAGAACAAACGGCTAAAGACCAAGCAACGGACAATGCAATACTTGACCAGCTTTCAAAGGTCCTTCTTGTGTTTTGTAGCAGCAGCATTTTGATTAGTTTCCTCTATTTAGGATCTTATCGATGCTTTCTACAACGTTTGTGGCTCTTGCCTCTTGTTCCTCCCACTACAGATGCGTAACCTTATATTATCACGATATAGTTATTCTCCATGATGATTAGAAGTTTGTGGATGATATTCAGAAGCAGAGTTGGAGACATCTAAGCCTTATTCCCTAAGTCAGAAATTTCTAAGACAATTTTCCTTAATCTTAGGATATCCCCAAATTTATTAGCATTGTGCAGTAGGTTGTTCTACCTACTGAAGTGGTTTATCAGAATGATTTCCTTTTCAAATGATCGAGCTTTAGTTCCCTTTTGCCAAGTTTAACATTTCATTTTTGTTCTTGTTTTCACTGACTTCTAGATGGTAGAGATCGATATCCCCCGCTCTTTATTTGAAGAACAAGGGAGGCAGTTCTATGGGGCCCAGCTTCTACAGATACAGGTCCGTGGTACTCATCAACACGACATGATTTTTCCTTGTTATGTGGCGAGCATATTGCATGGAATCTTTTGTACTGTTTTACTGCTGGTCTCAGAAATTTACCGGCTGTTAATTTTACTTTTAAGTGCAACTGTGCTATGAAAGCATGTGACTACTCTAAATTTTTGTTTTTGCATGTCTCAACTCAGGCAAATATGAAGTTAAATGAACAGCAATTGGCTTCTCTTTCAAGTCCGAAAGCAGTGAACGAGTATTTGGAAAATCAGAAGGAAAATATCACTCATGTAATAAAACAGAATTTGGCAGTTGGAGATATTTTTAGACGTGAAAATCTGCAGGTATATTTGGCTGATTTTGTTGTTCTGCTGATACATTTTAACTGCTGTGCTTTATGGTGATTTCTAGTGCGTACACTGGTCTCTCTGTTTATTTTGGATCTTCTTCTCTTAAACCTCGTTGCATTCAATATGGAAGTAGTGGTGGGCTCTTAATTGCAGTAGGCTTGTAGGAATATTTTGACGTTGGCTTTCGTCTGTATTTATGCTATTCATGGTCTTAAGGTTTACTCATTTGAGTCTTTTGGATTTGCTAAGAAAGGTCGGCCCATGATCATGGCAATTGCAATTTCTACATGTTAATTTTTAGTTTTCTTCCATCTTTTGCTCTTTATGGCCTCAGAAAACCTTATTTTCTTTTTTGGCTCATGAATTTGTGCAGTTCTCCACTGACGAACTTGTCAAGGAGGTTGAGGATTCAATTGCTGAATTTAAACGCCATAAGCAGGAATATGATGAAGAACGTGTGAGGGAACAGGTTAGTGTATTTAGCACTGTAATGTAAGTGCATAGTTGGTTCTTATTGTAACTTTGTCCTCGATACTTAGCATGATGAATTGACATTTCTTGGTTATGTACAGGATAAGGTCAAAAGGAATATATGAATATATAGGAAATTGCTGGCATTATATGTAGATAGCAACATGCTGCATATATACTTTTAGATCAGATGCTTGAATCTAGTCACTTTTTTGCTTGTTTCATCTGTGAAAACAAGTTAGGTGTATCTCTTGAATAGGAATATCTGAACTCGTCAATGCAGAACCGATCTTGATTCTTTGCTAATATGTGTTGTCTGATCTTGTACTGTCCTTTTTTTTCTTATACTTGAATAATGCAGGTTCAGGAGATTCTGGAGGGCGCAAAGGTGCTTGAATGGTTGAAAGAACGAGCAGAAATTAATTACGTAACAAGGTGAGAGAGAGAGAGATCGTGCATGTAATTTTTCGCTTTTCAAATTTTGAAAACCACATTAGTGTAGCATCAGAAGTTCACGGCTGCCATTGTGCGGGTGCAACAAGCTGCCGAAGTGCTCTAAAATAAGAGTAGCAGCTATGAAGCTCGAAATGAATCATGAGACGACTCAAATAAGAGAGTATAAATCGTTTCAAAAGATTGTTAACATAAGCGGAGACAAGGGGTAAGCCTTAGATCTAAAATGGTCGAGTAGTATCTGATGGCATTTTCAATTATTAAATGGTGCACTCCTTTATAGTCAAAGAATGCCAAAGGGAAGCACGCGGGGTCTTGGAGACCCGACGCTGCAAAAGATATAGTGGACACTACAAATATATATTTACATATATACTATGTATATTTGTATTTATTTGTCTTTTTGCTAATTAGAGAAGAAAAACATCATTACAAAACGCATGTGAGGGATTTTGGCTGATTCAGGGCAACCAAAACAAACTGTCGAGCTCACATGAAGCAAGAGCTGCAGATTTTTCCATTGACTGAGCTGTGAATACTCAAATGAGGGTCCACCTTCCTCTTATCGCAAGAACAAGTATCAGAGCCACTGCTCCATTTATTTCCTTTTCAAGGAACAAAAGAACTCGCCAATCTTATTTTTCTTCTCTTTTGCTTTTGAGAGAAATAGAGACATGGAAGGAGATTGAGGGGTAAGGAGCCATCTTCAAATGGAAGACAAAGGGATGAGTTGCTCCTCTTCGATAATTTTGGGAAGAAGATTAGCTTCGAGAGGGAGGAGGAGGTCCACGAAATTCTGAAGGGGGGCGGTGAGGTCTGTTGTCGGATCCGCCTGTACCCTAGCAAAACCTACTGGGGCACTCCCACCCTGAAAAGGAGGTACGAAACTATTTAATACCATCTCCTTTGTCATTAGTTAAAAGAAGAAAATTGCTATTGGGCATACCAAATCGGATCGCGAGCGAAATCAGCCACACCTACTCCGTTTATAAGGTTTAATCGGGTCCGTACTTGCAGGACTCATGTGCTGATGATGCCCTTCGTCTGGACAAATAAAAGTGCATTTTTTACTAAAGAAAGTCGTCGTACCGATCCCGGACTTTAAGCCCTGAGAAATGAAATTATGCAGCAAGTAAAGCACCAAACAGGTGTTGAGTTTACTGACCAGATACTTGGCACCGAATGGAACAAACAAAAATCTGGAGGCGTTGGTGAGCGTGAGGCCCTCCTCTAAATTGTAGCTACTTTACGTGCTTGGCTTCGCCGAGAAAGGGACCCCATCTGATTCCTGATGACGCCCATAGCAATAAAATCTCCTCTTTCCTTTACGCTGCATGCAGCCCGAGCCTACAGCCTACAACCTACAGCCACATTGATATATGACTTTTTATCACGCTTTGCGTGGCTCGCATGCCTCTTGTACCCACCTCTCTTCACCGCATTCCCCACTCTGCCCTCACGGTTCGCGAGTTTTCTCTTTCAGGTGAAATGTAGGTGACAATAGTTAGATAGCTGTCAACCTTTTTCCGATACAGATGCGTTGTCACTTGTCCCCATTTTCTTTCCTCGTGGACTTCGGAGAGCGTTGTGGACAATCGCAAATCATGACGCCGGGAATCTGCATGCTTTCCTTTTTCGGTGGGGAAGGGGGCTTCTATCCATATATGGGGCTTGATTCGTGAGACACGATAATATATAAGGTGGGATCGTGTAAAGTACGGTTCAATCTATCAAATAGGTGGGTTAAGCCGAAAATAGTTTAACTCAAATTGATCTATTTTAATATATTTTGATCCATTTTCAGACTATATTAACCTAATAATTAATATTCAATTCAAACTTCATCCAACTCATATTACTACAACACATCCATATTTAACAAAATTTAAGAAAACCCATACTCAAAAAGAGGTCAAAGCGCGAAGTGAGTGAGTACAAGATTGAGTGAGAGTGATAGAGAATGAACAGATAATCGTAGAGTTTAGTTATGTTTAAATAAATTGGGAATCATTTAACGCTCATATTTTTTTAGACCTTATTATTCTAAGTCCACTTATAACCCATCTACTAAATATAACCAACTCATATAGTAACGAGGTTTATTAAATATAAATTAAGAAATGAACTTACCATTCATTTTGATGGGTCTAACTACAGTACCTCGATTCAAGCACAATGATATCTCTCGTAGATTCTCACTGACTGCTTTTCTTTGGCCTAATGATAACCGAGCCACCAAGGTCAGGACTATAAGAAACTTTAGCAGATTTACTGGTCTTTAGCTTCATCCCTCACTGAGATCTAAAATGACCGGGGATTAGGGAACATGGCATCTCTCGAACGACAGAAAAAGGTTCATCACGGGTCAAACACATACAAACTCCAAAGTCAGCGAGCGCCGGAACCGGGACGGACCGGGTCGCCAAGCGAAGCGAAAGCGATGCACCGAGAGTTTCCCTCACACTACTAGCAGAGTGTCATGCTCGAAATTAATCGCGAAAACGCGGGGCATATCTCTGGCGCAAACACGCTTCGATTGATTGAGATATAATGAGACCAATATGCATTTTCATGTCCCCACTCTCCCTTCCTGTCTCTCCTCTCTCTCTCTCTCTTCTCTCTCTCTGTAGAGCACACGCAGGCTGATGCTCGGGACTTGCTTTCGGATCTGATACCTCGAACGCGCGCACGATCTGCGTAAGCATTGCTCTGCTGCATGACGCGCTTCTTGATTGCCGCGACCGGTTTTTTCTTCTTCTTTTTTTTATTCTTGTGCTTCCGGCGCATTCCTCTGTTCTCCGTGATCCCGCGGCGGAATGCCGCGGTTTGCGGTGTCCGAATGGTTGTTTGCGGTGTTGAATAGAGGAGCATTGAGGTGTTTTTATGAACCGGATGTTGTCATTCATCGAGTGACTGTAGTAGCTCCGGTAAGCCGGGATTCCAGTTTGCATCCCGTTTCTGTGGTGCGGGACTGTGAATGGCGTCGGCCGCGGTGGATTGTTGCAGCGGCAGGGCGTTGGTAGTTGAACCGATGCTTGTGAAGTTGAGATCTCGTGGCTTTGGTGCCGTCGGTTTCTGCGCCGTTTCTGGATGTGCAGTGCGGCGCGGTTGCTTGACTGGTCGTGCCCTGAGTCCGAGCGAGGCTCTGTTATTTCTCTTTGTTCGTCGGGATGCGAGAAGTACATGGATGGAGAGAATCGAAAATCTGGATCGAAATCGAACTTGTTGATGAATCTTCTTATTACTGATGAGTTTCTGTTCTGAGAACTGACCAACGAAAAGTATCGAGTTTTTTATCCCCATCGTCGTGGCTAGTTTGAGATACTCTTTGTTTTCTCTCGAGTTTATCATCTAATTTGCTTCCTGTCTGCTACTGTTTGGACTTGCAGTAGATTTGGATTATCTTGTATCATATAGTATGATGCGAATGTGTCAAAATCCATGAAAATTATATCTTTTAAGATAATGATGGCACTTATTTTCGAGCAATCTCGAGATTTTATCAGTACTATTTCAGACCTTTTTAGGTGCTATAGATGATCTGATGTTGCTATTCATTGCTCACCCTTGGTGTAAAGAAGTTATCTGAGTGACCATATTCATTTGTCTCTGCACATGCAGTCGTATAAGTAGATATCACAATCCATGATTGGAAAAATAGTATTGATTCCTGCATTTATTTCGTGCTGCAGCTAGATTCTGGTTGAAACCAAAATGGCAGCAACCAATGCTCATACCCCTCTTCTTGGGGAAATCACATGTGGTTCTCTATTGCAGAAGTTGCAGGTACTCAAATATTCTCTGATATCTTTTAAATTTTTCATTTGTTCTCTTGTTGTAAGCAATTATTTGTAATGGGATGAACATCGTACATTTCTTTCACCAGACAAACTGCATGCATACCTTTTTCCCCTTTCTTTGCAAACCTTGAATAAGCTAGTTCATTTCATGAAACCGGGACAGGATATTTGGGATGAGGTCGGTGAGAGTGATGAGGAGCGTGATAAGATGCTTCTTCAGATAGAGCAGGATTGCTTGGGTGTTTATAAAAGGAAAGTGGAGCAGGCTGCAAATTCAAGAGCACAACTTCTTCAGATGCTGTCAGATGCCAAAGTTGAGCTCTCCAGTCTTCTGTCAGCTCTTGGAGACAAAAGTTCAGCTGGAATTGTGCGTACTCATGATTTACATTCATAGGCTTCGGTTTTCTCCTTTTTCCCTTCCTCAAGCCAATTTAAATAAGATTGTGAGAATATCACATTCGTTTTGCTGTTGTAGTTTTGATGTGTAATTCCCAAAGTAATCAGACTTTTCTTACATAATCTAGTTGTTGTTGCAGCCTGGCAAGACTACAGGAACAATCAAGGAACAACTTGAGGCCATTGCTCCAGCGCTTGAACTGCTGTGGAAGCAAAAAGAGGAAAGAATTAAGGAGTTCTCTGATGTACAGTCACAGATTCAAAAAATATGTGGGGAAATTGCAGGAACCTTGAATATCAATGATCAGACTCCTGCAGTGGACGAGACTGAATTATCCCTGAAGAAATTAGATGAATACCAATCCCATCTCCAACAGCTTCAAAAGGAAAAGGTAGAGTGTGTACTCATCTCATTGTGAAATGTCAGCCTATATGCTCTTGGGTAATCCTATCTGATTGCTTGTTTATTTGTCAGAGTGATAGGCTGCACAAAGTGCTTGAATTTGTGAGCACCATGCACAATCTCTGTGCTGTATTAGGGATGGACTTCTTCAGTACAGTTACTGAAGTCCATCCTAGCTTAAATGACTCAACTGGTGTGCAGTCCAAAAGCATTAGCAATGATACTTTATCCAGACTGGCAAAGAGAGTTGTAGCACTGGAGGAAGATAAGAAGCAGAGGTTGCAGAAGGTAACTCAATTTAGTACAGTCACACAGTAGTTGAAGTCAAGTTAGACTTTGCACTTAAGTCGTTGAACATAACAGATGCTGCAAGTTTTTTTTTTGCTTTGCATTTATTCATCTGTCTGAATTAACATCACCATTGTGCTAGTTTCAATTTCTGAAAAATTAAAGCATAATCCTTTTTTTTGCAAGATGCGATCGTAGACATCCTTCTTTTCTTGGTAAACAGATCTGAGAAATCTTGTTGCTTGTAAGATCAACTCTAACTGCAGCATTAGTTGAGCAGTCCAATCATATGAGTCTTTAGTCTGTGTAGGCTGGGTTATGAGGAGTTTATGACTTAAAAAACAAAAAATCTCTACATAAACATAAGTAACCGATGACACAATTATGTTGTTGATAAGTCCTAGAGTGTTTTAAATTATGAGAAAAAACAAGGTAGAGAGCCACGATCCTCTCTGGTAACTTTGCATGCTCTTCAATGTCAAAGCGTGTAAAGACATTTCAGAGCTCTTTGTCAGCTGTTGGTTTACCACTGAATATCTTGCTTCTCTCTTCTTCCATTCTTTCACTTTTTGTGTCGCTCATTCCTTCCATTGCAGTCTAAGCATTGGCTTGTCTTTGTTACCGCAGCTTCAAGCACTAGCTTCCCAGCTAATTGACCTGTGGAATTTGATGGATACCACAGAAGAAGAAAGGGCCCTATTTAAACACGTTACCTGTAACATAGGAGCATCTGTCGATGAAGTAACAGTCCCAGGTGCTCTTGCTTTGGATCTTATTGAGCAGGTATGGTTTTTCCATTTCCTAGCAATAGGTATCTAGAGTAACTGGTGCCTTAATTCATTTCTTTCCTTTCTTTTTCATTGTGAAGGCTGCGGTGGAAGTTGAAAGGCTAGATCAACTTAAATCCAGCAGGATGAAGGAACTAGCCTTTAAGAAACAAGCTGAGCTCGAGGATATATATGCTGGTGCTCATATAGAAATAGATCCAGAGGCTGCTAGGGAAAGAATTATGTCGTTGATTGGTTCAGGCAATGTTGAGCCTGTGGAGTTACTAGCTGACATGGATGATCAGATATCGAAAGCAAAAGAAGAAGCCATCAGCAGAAAAGACATTCTGGACAAGGTTGAGAAATGGATGTCTGCTTGTGAAGAAGAGAGTTGGCTTGAAGACTATAATCGGGTATTAATGATTTCAATCTCTCTATCTCTGCTTGCTGGAACGGGTGCTCATGCAGCATCTTTGTGCATTGTGCTTGCAGCAGGCACATCAGTGGCACAGCTTAAATGCTGAGAATGCTGAAGTAATGCTTTACGTTTATGATTTATTAGCTGAATCCATGCTCAAGTTAGCATCTATGATTAGTGGAATCACAAGATTTTTCATTCTTGCCAATTTGTTTTTGGCATGGACAAGAATTAGGATTGCATAATCTTGAAAATGGTTGATATGTCCTCCAAAAAGTTACAAAACCATCCAATTGCCACATTTGAGTATGAGAACAGATGATCTTGAGCACAATAGTCACCTATTAAGACCACTGGCAAAAAATAACCCACTCACTAATACCAATATTAATTAAAGATTGTACTTCTGCATAGTTACCTCTTTAAAAGTCATTATTAGTTGAAGCAGATACCGCCATTATTAAGTTGGGTAGGAATCTGCACAATGATAGTCTCCTCAATACAATCCTTTAAGCATCTTGTCCTTGTTATTGCCAGGAGTTTCACTCATGTTGGTACTTCTTCATTTACAGGATGATAACAGGTATAATTCAAGTAGAGGTGCACACTTAAATCTCAAGCGTGCCGAGAAGGCTCGAGTTCTTGTCAGCAAAATTCCTGGTAGGGTCATCAATTAAGTTGAACATTTTAGATCTTTTGCTGACATATAGAAGTGGCGATGATTGAAGGATAACTGATAGAGAATGCCTTTGAATGAACAGTGATGTTAGTTAATATGTTTAGTGTTGTTTGATCTTATTTATTTCATTATCTATCATATACAGGGATGTCATGTGAAGGGTTGTCATTTATTTTCTCACTTCATGCCATTGCAAAGTTTTGTCATGAACTGGATTAAGTTGTGGAGGGATGAACTGATGTTCTTCCAATTGCCAAGGCACTGTTAAGTCTGTTATTGCATAAAGCAGTGTGCACTTCAGTTGATGTCAGTTGGAATTTGTTTTATATAATACCAGAATCAGTATACAGTGTGAATGGCAATTGAAAAACAAAGCAATGTTTAATAAAACATGCCTTTCTTTAACCCTAGCAGTTCTTTACTTAGTTACGTATGATCACATAATATATCCCTGTGGTAACTATAGCAATGGTAGTATTCTTGTTGATCAGTGTTCTTTTCTTGTAGCCTTGGTTGACAATTTGGTAGCAAAAATCCATAGCTGGGAGGAAGATTGTGGCATTTCATTCATGTATGACGGTGTTCCTCTTCTTGCCATGCTCGATGAATATGCTATTCTGAGGCATGAAAGAGAAGAAGAGAAGCGGAGATTAAGAGTAAGCCCATAGATAATGGATGCGTGTAATTTGGGACATTGAATTTTTTCATATCAATTACAAGCAAGGTTTTTGCTTGGTCTGTGTTTAATGCTTGCTATGCAAGAGTAGTGATTTTTATTCTCCCTTTGTTCACATATTCTGAACTTTACAGGATCAGAAGAAGTTCCAGGACCAGCAAAGCACAGAACAAGAAGCCACTTTTGGGTCAAGGTCCAGTCCGGCTAAATCAACCAGTGGAAAGAAGGTGGTCGGTGCACGTGCAAATGGAGGTACCAACGGAACTCCTGGCCGACGGCTGTCTCTTAATGCATCCCAAAATGGTGGCCGGTCCATCAGCAAAGATGGAAAGAGGGATAACACAAGACCCATTGCTCCGGTGAATTACGTGGCTGTATCAAAGAAGATGCCGCCTCCCATGTTTCCAGCACTGAACCAGTCCTAGTGTCTCCTTAACAATGGATGCCGTGTAACTGTACCGCTGTCATCTGTATTTGCTGCTAAGATTTGTGTAGAGTTGCAATATTGAGTAGAGAAAAATGAGAGCCTACGGTTTTTGGCTGTGTAATTTATGTTAGTTAGCATTGAATTGGGGCTTATATATATGCAGGAAAATTTCGGTGGATTGTGGAGAAAATAATATTGTAACCGATTCCCCGGTTTTAATGGATTAGTGGTATCTAGAAGTATAAACATGATGGAAAGCTTACTGGGTGTGGCCATGTGCTCGGATTTAGCGGATTAGCAGACGAAAGGTATCGGAATGATAACATTATGCAAGCAGTAGACCCGTTCAATCGCATCGCCTGGAATTTCTCTTCTAAAATAAGGTGAGCATGCACAAATACCAAATGAAATAATTGCGATGCAAGTTCCAAAATTTGTCGACTTTGTCCTCGTTAATTTTATAACTTATCATTCTGTTCATTCAAGCTCTGGAATATGCAAGTTCATGCACTTTAAGTCATCTCTTCCATCGACGGAGCAAATTTACAAATTTGTTGACTTAAATGTACGAGATGATGATCCTAAAATTTAAGCGTGCAAAATCGACAAATTTTAAGACGTGGCCTACAATCATGCAGTACTAAACTGGGGAAGTTTCTATTCTCTGTGGTGTGCTTATAAATTTCACGTACAAAATGAACGGAACATCCACGTCATGTAGCTGCTCTCTTCATCAGATTCCCTTTTTTAGGTAGATTGTTCCTCCGTTCTTAGCACGAAATTAAAAAGCTACATTTGAAGTCTCGTCTGAATCTCAAGATCCCTTAAATATAAAATAATGAGAGGACATTGCTTAGAGTCAGGCAAGAAAAAGATACAACTCCAACAAATAAGAATAGAACATAAAGATACCAACACGTTAAAATAAAGAATATAGCGTAATAAGTCACCGCTAACAACTTTATCAAAAAGCTATTTTCTCCGTCAAATTCCTTTCCAAGGGAGGTAGCTCCCCTGTAACATCACCTATTACTTCCCAAATCAAGGAAAGTAACGTCAGACGTGCTGCGAATCTTTATACAGGTTGATGATTCTTGCTTTTGTTTTAAATAGCTAATCACAAAATAAGCGGTGGATGGGACTGTGGGTTCGCGCATATTCCGTCAGAAAATGAAATGATCGCTACGACTTTTGCATCGTAATCAAGTAAAAAAGCCTGCCACTTCCCCAATTAGTGTTTTACCTTTTCATGATGGTTCTTGCATATTCTCAAGTAAAACTTGCCGGAGAGGGGGATCAACGTTTGGCCAATAACCGAAGTGGCCTTTATTCAATTATCCAAATTGACTTATGCCAGACATATTAACATCATTTACATTACAATAAGTAAATACAATGCGTATATGTCATCTGCTTCGACGATTGTTCTTGCATTTAATTTTTATCTTAAAAATCAGATAATCTTTCTTTCATTATGGAAATCTAAAATCCATAATGTAAATATCTTTTACGTTACTTAATTACAGGAAAAAAAAAAGTGTTTCACGAAAAACTGCTTTGAAAATGTATCCGTTGTGTTCATTATTGATTATATCCAATTGGGAGGTAACTTGTACGGAAATACACTTAATTATTCCGAAAATGACTACAACGTTCATGACTTGAACTTATTGCTTGTATCTCCATGCATTACCGTTGGGAAATTTTTTTGAAGTATTATTAACGCATAATTTTTTTTAACCACCCGTAAGACAAGTAAGGTACGCGGTTTAGTTACAACAGACATCTTTTTTACGGCGTGAGTTAAGTAGGGCGCTGTGCGGGCTCATAATTTTAACCTCGGAGCGGTCGGCCGCGGAAGGAAATAAAACGAGCTAGAGTTTTGAATTAAAGCCACGCCCAGGGGGAGCGGAGCAATGAAATCGACAGCCACGTAAGAGAGAGAAAGGAGAGAGGGAGGGGCGGCGGTGGTGGGCAGAGAGCCTCGGATCGACGGGGGTTCTTCTGGGACGGCGGCGGCGACGGCGGCGGCGGCGGTGGCTCCGACGAAACCGAGCTCCGGAGGTAGGGAGGCGGGGAAGGAAGGAGGAGGAGGGGGAGATGTCGGACCTAGACAAGCAGATAGAACAGCTCAAGCGATGCGAGCCCCTGAAGGAGTCGGAAGTCAAGGCTCTCTGCCTCAAAGCCATGGAAATCCTCGTCGAGGAGAGCAACGTCCAACGCGTCGACGCTCCCGTCACTGTAAAAGTTCTCACTTCCCCCATTTTTTCTCAGCTTCCCTCGCCTCAACCGGGTGTTTCGTTTCGTTTCGTTTCGTTTGGTTTCGAAGTAGTGGCTGCTGATGCTCTTGATTGGGGGAGGGGGGGCGCTTTTCGATCTAGGGCATGCTTTGGACCGTCTCGCGTTTCCGTCTGCTTAGGGAGCTCCCCGGTCGTCTGTTAGGGCTTCTTCGCCTCCGGGGAACGGATATGCCCTGTGTTTCGGTCGATTGGTCGTCGTTGAGACTCGTGACAAATGGGTTTTACTTGAACGAGAGTGAGCTGTGATTTGATTGAATTGCTAGTCCTCGCCAGAACGATAATGATGGATGATGGCTCGCGTCCCTATTGTATTGTACTTTTACCGGCCAGCCGCGATAAGGTAGGGCTTCGAACGAGTAGAGAGCAACCATGTCTTTCTCTTAGTTTTCAGCTAGGGCACGCTCAATCTGATTAGACCGCGAGACTTTTGTACACATTATGGACGTTCTTGCCGTGAATGAATGAATGCATTGCGGGTGTAAATATCTAAATGCCGCTTTCCGCTTTTGTAGATATGTGGGGACATTCACGGTCAGTTCTACGATATGAAGGAGCTTTTTAAGGTAGGAGGCGATTGCCCCAAGACCAACTACTTATTTCTGGGAGATTTTGTTGACAGGGGATTCTATTCCGTTGAGACATTCCTACTCCTGCTAGCTTTGAAGGTACTGACTGTACTCGTCTCTCTTCTCGTTTATGGTTGTGAGGACGGTGTGGCTGTTTTATTTTAATTTTTGCTTTTCGCAATTTAATTTCTCGCTGGGAAGAAATTTTTAATTTACAAAATTAACTAGACTTAAGCAGCAATTTGTGTTATGCCATTCTATCCACAGTTATCACCTTTAAGGCAAACCCATTCCTTTGACAGGAGTCGGGATGTGAAAAGGCAGCAATACTCGATTTATTGGTTGTAGATTTTAAGAATGCTAAGTGGTGTTTCTGCTAGAGTGCAGATGAACTTCGCCTTGGATATGTTTTTTGTTAATCTTTCATGAGGATGAAGCCCTTTCTTTTTCAGTGATCGATGTAACCCACCTAGACATCCAGATATGGCAGACATTCTCCTAGAAAAATTTCTGTATTGATAGTAAAGAGGGGAGAGAATAATAGGTCAAGGTCGTTTTTCTGTTGTCTTCGTGCATACACTTGGTTTGCAACTGCAACGGCATTAGTTGGGGGGGAACTCCCTCAGGTAACTAGTGAATGAGGTTTACTTTTCTCCCCGAGGGAAAATAAAGTAAAGCATCTCCTCATGCCTGATTTTCCTTTGTCAGCTGCATTAAATGGATGAGGCATTATTTGGTGAAACAATTTTTCTGTTGTAAGTTGCTTCCTCAACACAAATCGCGTAATTAATAGTATGTGACTATGTTGATATCAAAAACGAATTTATGTGACTTAATCACCCTTCTTTCACCATGTCAGTCCTTTTATTTGGTTTTAACAAAGTTACTCTGCAATCAGGTCAGATACCCAGACAGAATAACATTGATTCGAGGAAACCATGAAAGCCGGCAGATCACTCAGGTTAAATGAATCTGTTCTCTTTGAAATCTATTTGATAGACAAGTCCTTTTATCTAAATATGTTTGTCCATGCTCTTTGAACAGGTCTATGGCTTCTATGATGAGTGCTTGCGAAAATATGGCTCTGCAAATGTGTGGAGATACTGTACCGACATCTTTGATTACTTAAGGTTTGTCCAGCATTTTATTCACTTGGGTACTTCACCTGTTTGCAATGCAACCATAGGGGTTGGCTTGTTTAAGTGTTGATAATTTTGGTTTAAAATGTAGTCAGTGGTTAAATATAGTCCGAGAGAACATTTTCCCTTGGCATGCTTCATGACTGAATTTTGGTGTTCTCTGTTGAGACCAGACAAAGTGCGTCCCTGGAAATTTGTGTTGGACAATAATTCTCTCTTTTCGTTCCATTCTTTTAAATTAACCTTTTATGGTGAAGGTAAATGCATTTGACTGGATGAACATCCCAGTTGGGATTTTAGTTTGTGTCTTCTTAAGTAAGGTAAAGCATATGCATGCTGGTCATCTTGACTTGCTCGCAGAGTTCTTTAATAAACTAAAGCTCCCATGGGAACAATGCTTGTTCATGTAATGCAAAAGTTTACTGTCATTCCAAATATGCCAGTACTATTCATTCCGCTAATCATACTTGCTTCCATTTAATACTCCTGGAGGGGCAAGATAACTGTCTGATCACAGTTTAATTGGTCATATGTACAGTTTGTCGGCGCTCATTGAGAACAAAATCTTCAGTGTCCATGGTGGTCTCTCTCCTGCCATAAACACATTAGATCAGGTCAGAAAGATAATCTTATCTTATTTAATTTTGAAGCTTCTCCTGAGAAAATTGAGTTGTAATGTCTCAATCCATTTTCTAGATTCGGACAATTGACCGCAAGCAAGAAGTACCTCATGATGGTGCAATGTGCGATCTCTTGTGGTCTGATCCTGAGGATATTGTTGATGGGTGGGGTTTGAGCCCCCGTGGTGCTGGTTTCCTATTTGGTGGAAGCGTCGTGACTAACTTCAATCACTCTAATAACATTGACTATATATGTCGTGCACATCAGTTGGTGATGGAGGGATATAAATGGATGTTTAACGAACAAATCGTGACAGTCTGGTCAGCTCCAAATTACTGTTACAGGTAAGTAGTCAATTTACAGTTTATCCTTAGTTGTCCAAGATTTCGGCATTTTACCTCATGAGTGGATATGCTGCAGATGTGGTAACATAGCTGCCATTCTGGAGCTCAACGAGAACTTGCACAAAGAGTTTCGTGTATTTGATGCTGCACCACAGGTTTGTGTGCTTTACCAATGTTCAGATTGATGTCTCATTCGAGCATTTTCAAATATACGCGAGATGTAAAAGTCTATGTGGCATCCATTTGCAGTCCGATAGTTGATGGACCATGTGTGCCATGGTGAACTTTTTACTCGCCGAAGAAGGGGCACAAATTGATATAGCAGTAGATTCACGTGAATCAGGTTGTCATGAGATGCATTTGGCTCACTGAAATTGGAGAGCAGATCTAATACACATTTGACATGAGTAATTGGGATCTCCTGTATTTTTTGGACTAAAGATGTGAATTCTTGCAATGCATGACAGCTCTCTCTTATTTCACTTCTGGTAACTATGTTTAATATGTTCACATCCTTGGAAACAATCTCGTAACATGTCCGCAGTCCCTCGTCTTTTCTTTGAAGGCAGAGCCACCCCCATTAATTGATGTGGCTTGTGAATGCATATAGGCTTATCGCTTGAAGATTATTCTGAAAATGATCAATATCATTCGAGAAGGATCTAACCTGCAACTGTTAATTTGCAATACAGCACTTTCAGATGCATCTAATTTTGTTCTTTTCTTCTTTCTGGTTGAACCTAACCATGATATGTTACAGGAATCAAGAGGCACTCCTGCCAAAAAACCGGCTCCAGATTACTTCCTTTGATTTTATCTGTGAAGATTAACTTTTTATACATCAAAGATGATTTGCATTCATGTTGAAGATGGTCAGATGGGCCATTCCATCAAGCCGTTGCATTGGGTACTTCATCACCAGCTCATACAGGCAGGGTTTTGGCCTTCGATCATCTGTTTGGGTTGTTCGTTTTGCCTCAAAAAAAAAAAGAAAAAAGAAAAACTCACAGGCTTTTACCATCTGTAATGTTTTGATAGTGTGTATTAACTAGTGGTATATTAGAGACCCACCTGAGAAGAGAACCATCATTCTTGTTTGTTTAGAAGATGAAGTCACGGAATTGGTGCTTCCGTTGAAAGAGATATATCGAAAAGCTGGACATCGAAGAGGAATTTCTCAAGAACATCAATTTTCGGGAAGATTTCCCAGATTCATTCTTGTTTTGTCTTTGGGAAGAAATAAGATTGATGGTGTCCATTGTTGACTGTGATGTGTTTCCTCTTTCTCTGTTGGTCTTAATTGTGCATAACCTGGAAGGTGTATGTGGTTCAAGGCGAGACTATAAATCTTTTCCCGATGGAGTTGGTTATTTTGTGAACTATTAAGGCTATGCCATGGTTTTGATCCGTGTAAAATTAGTGAACGCCCTTATTTGTAAGAATATTATTCTTTTCTCATGTTTCTGGATTCTGCGTATTTGGATTCTCCATATATGAGAGAGTGGACGGATGTTATGTTGGAGGTAATAGGATTGAGAGAAAAAGTTATCTTGAAGTATTATATCACGACGCGTCAAGTTTGGAACGCCAACAACAGTGTTACCCAAAAAGATAAAAACCCTAGAATTTTTATCTGCAAACGCGTTATATGGGCTTATTGCCTATACTATATGACTCAAATAACCATACTTTTATCTATTGGACTTTATGTGAAACATATTATTTTAGATCTATATTAATAATATATCCAACAATCTCCACATATGTTCACTATATCATAAAGACAATCTAATAAGGTGGTCAATGTAATGTTCAAACAAACATAAATCATCAACATTCAGTCCAAGATAATCAATTCGGATTAGTCAAAGAGTATTCCAGTAGTAAAGTATTAAACTAAATCATCATATGCAATCTAAATAAGTGAATCATTCTTATCATGAATCTGTTCTGAGATTAACAAAATCTAAATCTCAAAATAAATTTCACATTCAGTTCACAATCAATATATGCATATTAATCAAGTATAAGTAGACCAATCAAAATAGTCTAAGGCCTTACAAATATAAGAAACAAGCATAATAATGTCTACAAAATAGAAATAGCAAAATGCAAGTGTCAAGTAAATGGACTTCATCAAAATAGGCAATAGCGGGTAAACCGTCAAGTCCCTACACGCTTTAAATGATATATATTCATTCATCAAGTAGGTTATTCTGGTCAAGATCCCACTCATTAAGCTCTCCTCCATCTCTGTCATTCCTTATAGAATGTCAAATGTGAATTTCATATTATCATGAATTCAATCATTTGAATAAAAACTTAGCAACATTCCATTAGGCAGAGAAGAACATATATTAATGTCATAAAGCATCAGAATATCATATTATAAGCATCAAGCTTGTTTCATAAATTATAAACAAGACCTAAATAATGTGATTTACAAAGAGCCATCAACTTAAGTTTATTTATAGGAGAATAATTATTGTCTAGTTTCAAAGAACAAGACCAATAGTCAAGTCACTTACAATAACATAGTCATGTAATATCAAGTTTCAATTAAGAACAAAACAAATAGGTTTCTTCTGTAAATAATTGTTTCTATATTTCAATTTAGAATGTCACAATTACTGATTCCCTAAAGTCAAATAATCTAGCATCAAGTTTGGAATGAGATCATTTAACCAAAAAGGATAGTCCATTCTAGTTGAATTGTATCATCAAGTTTGGAATGACACAATTTTTTCAGATAGAACATTTGAATTAGGTTAAAGTCATCTTCATCAAATTTGGAATGAGACAACTCACCCTCTTCAAATTAGTCAGCAACTGTGAACATCGATGAAACATATAAACTATGCTTATCATTGTAGCTAATAAAGAAAGATTTGATAATTCAAAACACACAATCAGAAGGTAAGTAAATGGTAGTTAAGACTTGCCTATATAGTCTTTAATCCCAGTTCCCCCACTGTTTTGAACAATCGATCTTTAGGCATACCTCTGGTGAGAGTATCGGCTATGTTATCCTTCAATCTCACATTGATCAAGGTGATAACCCTTGTTCTCTCAGATAATTCATCTCAATCTCACATGTCTTCTCTTTGAATTAAAGAGAGAATTCTTGACGACTTGGACAGCTGCTCGATTATCACAGAATAGGCTTAAAGAATTAATCTTTAGCCAAGTTAAAGGAATATCCATAATTAGATTCAAGTTCCGATTCCATAGACAACAATGCAATACAAGTCTATCGTTTGGATTTCCAAGTAATAGCAGTTCCACCAAAAGTGAATACATACCCACTAGTGGACTTACTATTTCTAATATCTGAGCACCATGAGGCATCAGAATATCCATCCACAGTTGGAGGATAACCAGAATAATAGAGAGCATAATCTTTAGTACATTTAAGGTATCTCATTAGCCTATTGAGGGCATCCCAGTGCTATTTACTAGGATTACTAGTAAAACGACTCAGCATGCCAACTGTAAAGGCTATGTCAGGTCTAGTGCAACTCATAGCATACATGAGACTACCAATCAGTTTCGAGTACTTTAACTGATCAACGCCGGTCCCTTCATTAGGACTCAGTCTATTATTATAATCACATGATGTCTCACTCGGTTTATACTTATCGTATCCCCAAGTAGAAAGTAGCTGCTCAATATAATGAGTCTGACTAAAGGAGATAACTTGCCGTTTAAAACTTACTTTCATACCAAGAATGGTATTAGCAATACCAAGATTTTTCATGTCAAATTCTTCAGCTAAAGTAGCTTTCACGTCACTCACTACAGAATGATCGGAACAAAGAATTAACATGTCATCAACATACAAGCAAATAATGACTATCTTATTTGACATAGAACGATGGTAAATGCATTTATCTGAATAATTAGACTGAAAGCCATAACTCTTTACCACTTCATCAAATTTAAGATGCCACATATTAGATGCTTGTTTAAGACCATACAATTATTTATTCAATTTACAAACTTTGTCCTCAAGACCTTTCATAACATATCATTTCGGTTGTTCCATGTAAATTTCCTCATTTAAATCCCCATTTAAGAAAGTTTTTTTTACATCCATTTGATGCACTACAAAGTGTTCAATAGATGCCAAAGCAAGAAAAATTCTTATAGTTGATAGATGACACACAGGTGAATAAACATCAAAATAATATATTCCACTCTATTGTTTATAGCTTTTAGTTACTAAACGTGCTTTGTATCTGGCTATTGATCCATCACTATTCAGTTTCTTCTTCAACACCCATTTACAGCCTATAGTTTTAGCCCATTTTGGCAAATTTACTAGCTGCCAAGTGTGATTCTACAGTAGAGAGCTCATTTCATCATCTATGGCTTTTGCCCATAGTAGAGATTCCCTAGATCTCATTGCTTATTGATAGGAGAATTGATTATCCTCAAGATGGTAAGTAACAAAGTCTTCACCAAAACTTTTGGGAATTCTCTCTCTTGTAGATACTCTTACTGGAATTGGTTCAATAGCCAACTGTGTGTAATTAGTGTCAAAAGGGCATGCTTCAGATTCTACAGGAAATTCTAAAATCGTATCTGTAGATTCAAAAACATTCAAGTCTTGATATCTGAGAAACTTGTTTTCAAAGAACATTGCATCTCTAGATTCTATCACTGTGTTAGTGGATAGATCTAAAAACCTATTTGCAACGCTATCTTCTGCACTACCTAGATATACACAAATAATAGTTTTAGATCCCACCTTAGGTTTCTTATGATCTTGTATACTTACATAAGCAATACAGCCCCAAGTCTTAATAGTATCATATCTACAAGGGCGCTTATACCATATCTCATAAGGTGTCATGGATAACTTAGAGGGTGGCAACCTGTTCATGATGTGATTAGCAGTTAGAACTGCTTCTCCCCAGTAGAAGGAAGACATGCCAGCTGTAAGTAACATAAAGTTTAACATTTCAGTTAACGTTCTATTCTTTTGCTCTGCAACATCATTTGATTGAGGTGAATAAGGAGTAGTGGTTTCAAGTATTATACATTCTGAAGCACAAAATTCATTGAACCTTAACATAGTATATTTTCCTCCTCTACCACTCCTAAACCTCTTAATTTTCAAGTTGAGTTGATTTTCTACTATAAACTTAAAATCTTAAATGTTTCAAAAGCATCATCTTTCGATTTTAACAAATAAACATGACAATATCTAGAAAAATCGTCTATGGATATTATTAGATACTTCCGACCACCGTAATTTCTAAAATCACAAATGTTAGAATGTATTAGCTCAAGAAGTTTAGAAACCAATTTAAAGGGTTTTCTAGTGATTTTAGCCTGTGCACACACTTACACTTATCAAATCGAATAGAAGTATCTAATTTAATGTTATGAGTTTTAGCTAAATGTTGCATTTTCCTGTAATTTACATGTCCAAATCTCTTGTGTAGCAACTTTGGATCAATCAAAGTATAATTCACATGGTTTATGCTATCAGCATTTAAACTCAACATATACATACCATTAACTATGAATGCATAACCAAAATAATATGAGTTAACAGATAAAGTTACTCTACCATTCATAGTTGAAAAAGACATTAGCTTTCAGCTTGTTCCTCATGTTCTCAAATTCAACTAACTGAGAGGTGATACTTGAATTCATAGTAAATTTAAAGTCAAAGAATTTATCCGCTAGAGGGTTTGAGATATCCCTTCTTGTTTTTGGAACTGAGCGTTCAAATGATCTCATATCTCTTTCGCCGTCTTATACTCACTACAAAAATCCTCATCTTTTCCATTGATATTCATTCACATCTTCAGTAGTAGATATAAAATCGCTCAATGCAGTATAGAATATGTCACGTTCTTTCATGCCAAATTGAACATATAATTTTCAAGTCATAAAATTCAATAACATCAAAAAATTGCAACTTTATAATATCATAGGAACTACGCTTTGCCATTTTAATCAAAGCAAAGTGTTAGAAAGAGTGCACTTGAACTCCTCAAAACAACAAAGATGAATAACTCCATTATCCTTGATCAAACCACTCTGTAAATATGGAATTTGTCAAAACAAACCCCAAAACTAACAAACCCCAAAACCGGATCTAGAGCGCCCAAAAAAACTTAAGATGGATTGCCCTTATCGCTGAAACTTGCCAAAAAATTTCGCCCCCGAAATTCGCTAGAAATTCAGATTGAAACTTCCGAGAGCCATAACATCTCCGTCTGACCTCCGATTGATGCGAGTGACCACTCCAAACGTTTGTATTGATGAGTAGAACAAAGCCCAAGTGGTTTCATCTCTAAAATTGGCTATAATTTTTTGGGTTTTTGAATAAAAAATTTCGGTCACCTGAATCTTCAAACTCAAATCCCGGCCAATATCACCATCAAAATTGAAAGTAAATTACAGCTGCGAGTTCGTCTTGACAAAATCTTCAAGAAGACACTTTACTTACTCAAATCTGACACACAGACTTAATACTTCAAGATTGTTGGAGGTAATAGGTTTGAAAATCTGACACACGGACTTAATACTTCAAGATTGTTAGAGGTAATAGGTTTGAGAGAGAATAAGTAGTTGTTTGAAGTATTATACCAAGAGACGCCAAGTTTAGAACGCTCAACAGTGTTACCTCAAGCGTAAGGAAATCCTAGAGTTTTTATATGCATGTTATTAGGCTCCGGCCCATATGGATCCAAAATAACCATACTTTTACTTATTTGAGTTTGTATGTGAACATATTATTTTGGATTATATTAATAATATATCCAACATGTTAAGTTGTGACGGGGCGTCGATTGAAATAGTTATTTTACAAGACAGCTGGTTTGTGTAGATAATAATTTTAAACATTGAAAAGTGGCGGACGGCGAGAGATTTAAGAAAAAACAGAGGAATGGAATCATCCTGATAGGACATTAGGTGCGAGGTTAGTTCGGTATTTTTGGCTTTATTTTTGGGACATTGAACCTGGGGTGGCTATCGAATACTTCGCAGTGATGGTGCTTGGGGATGCTGATCGTCCCTCTTTATCATTTTATTGATGGAAAAAAAATAAATAAGATATACTACTTTATTATTTCTACGGAATGAATGAATTTACTCTATAGTATAGATGAAAGTAAAAGGGAAACTGAGCTTCTGTCATTAAATAATCGTTTTCTTCTCGTATATTTTCATGTTTTATATGAATACTGTATCAGGAAAACGGATGAATGTTATTTCAAAAGAGAAAAATTGAAGTTTGTAGTCAAAAACGTTACTGCAAATTTCACTTTTGTATTTTTTCCACCCTTTTTTTCCTTCTTATGCCCAGTATTTATATGATTGCAACTTTACAACCTCTACGATATTGCATGTGCAAATTTTGCATATGCAAATTCTAAAATGATAATAGCGTAATCATACATAAAAGTCTAAGCCCGTCGTGTGACGAATAATCCTAAGTTCGAGTTGGAAATTTAAGATTGTCTTTGATGAACATGGAGTTTTTGGTGTTTTTAAGAATGAGATAAATCGAGTAATTTCCATGCCAAACTCTACGTTATCACGCGATGTTATCAAATCAATTTAATCATCATCTTTTTAAAAATAGCACGTGATGTCATTAAATCGATTCATTTTCAAAACGGACATAAATGAGTTCATCTCCCGAGATCATCTTGTTCCTTCGCATCAATTATCATTGCGTCCCTATTGATGGAAATGTCATTTTCTTTCCAAAAACACTTATGCCAAGTCTCGGATTCTCAAACTCACTGGAGAACTAAGAACCAAACCACCCAAACCTAAGTAGGATTGCTAAAATAAGTCTGCACGGAGGGACAATATAATTTTCTCAACATGGGGATGTGCTTAGATGTTGATACATTATTTGCAAAAATAAATGTACGTAAAGTAGCAGAAATTCTTTTACAGAGCATTTCCTTAAAGGCTAGGAAACCTAAGCGGGCTATCCTGGCGTCGCTCCGGCCCACGAGCTCATTCGGACCGGCCCGAAGAAAAGCCCAAAAAAGAACCCGGCCGTCCCCACAGATCGGAATTCACGATGCCCTAACTTTCCCCCCTGCACAAAGAATGACCCGGCTTTATATACAGACCACCGAACCGGTTCGAACAGTCAAAATCCCTCTGCTCTCGCTCATCCATTCTCTCTCTCTTCCCCCCTACCTTTCTCTCTGTGCGCCCTCATCTCGCAACCCAAACCACGACCGCCATCTCTCTCTCTCTCTCTCCCCTCCTCCCTCGCATGCCCAAATATTATCTCAAATTACAAAACAAAGAGAAGCTTCCCCTAATTTACCCGCCAAAAAGGTAAAATTCGCTCGTCGGATCTATTGATTTTCGTCACCGCGAGAGCAGCCATCCACATTTCAAACTCCCTTCCCCCTCCCCTCCCCCTCCCCGCTCTCGCGCTCTCTTCCCCCGGCTCTCGCCTCGTCTCCTAGGGTTTCGTGTCTCGTGCTTCTCCTCCTCCTCCTCCTCCTCCTCCTCCTTCCCCCTGTTCGATCATGCCTCCCGTCTCTCTTTTTCCTGTGCAGGTCCCCCGCCGCGGCGGCGCATGGGCTCCTCGCTCTGACGGATGGATTCGGGGATCGCTCTCTCGGCGGACGGCTCGGCGTCCCCCCCGCAGAAGCGAGGGACGCCGGATGGAGGAGCTGGAGGATCGGCCCCCCCCGCCGCGAAGAGGACGAGGTTCGAGGGGGCGGAGTTCGGACGTGTGGCGGAGATCGTGCTGGTGCTGGCGGCGATGGGGAGGATGCGCGGGGGCAGGGATCCGACGGAGGCGGAGATAGGTTTGATGACGGAGGCGCGGGAGAAGCTGGCGTCGGCTTGCGCGGCCCTGGCTCCGGAGGATATTGTGGCTGGCGATGCTGTTGGGCGCGTGGTTGAGGATTTGGGGCTCAATGGAAAGCACAAGGATCAGAGGTCTGCTTACGCGGTTCCGAAATTGTCGATTGCCGAGAAGCTGACGTTTGCAAAGAGGAAGGTACGGTCTTCGCTCGGCTTTTCGTGTTTGCTACACCTTTCGCTCGATTTTCCAAAAGATTGGCATGTGCTGCTTTATGAAGTGGACGGAGGTGTAATTTTTCGAGGGTTTCTGGATCATGTTGGGGCTACATATGGTTTACCTAGTTGCTCGAAAATATACATTAGTGCAGTCCTGAAGTGTTATGTCTCTAAATGCTTTTTTCTTTCTGAGAAATAGACAGCAACAGAGAAGCAGTTATCTTATGACTTATGATTAGTAATCTCAACGCTAGAAGCTTGAAGTTTCTATATCTTCAAGGTGATACTGCGGGGAGTTATTAATTTGAATTGTTATAGCTTAACGCTTGGGAATTGTTATTAAATGCGCTGTGAGTTTCTTTTTTGTACACACTGGTGAAATTGGCATCTTGAAGTCCTCTGCTGGTCCACCATGTTAGCTAGCCAATATACTGAGAGCGTGGCATGTTTAAGTTTCTTCAACTTCTAAGGGAGTCCGGTCTGCTTCTCTGTGTATTTTTTTTTTTTCTAAATAGAAAAAATAATTTATGGAGAAGCTTGATGAAGCAAAATGTAGACTGATCTTAGGGGCTGATAAAACTTAGGGACCACGTGATTAGATATGGGATTATCACCTATCTTTTGTATTTCAAAAGGAAATAATTGCTCTTTATTTATGAGTGTTAGTGTTACCAGTTACCACTTGAATCCTACGATATATTAGTCATCTTTGGTTTAACAAGTTATTTACACGAGGTGTTGCCTTTTATGTTTACCTGTGTGGTATCTTGAATGAGGAGTTATCTGTTCACCTTCTCTACTAGATGGAAGAATCGAAGAAGTTCCCTTCCCATACAACTTCTTATTTACCCCACTTGTCACAACCAAGTTTTGCTGCTACTGCTGAAAACCGTGGGATGGCACCTGTTGTTCGTACAATAACATCGGATAAAGTTAATCAGTCTCCCCTTTCTTCCGGAGTCATCCCAGTTGCTTCTGCTACAGCTAATGTTTCTTCTGGAAGTTCTGTGCCATACCAGCTTCCACGAAGTGAAATAAGGACGTCGACTGCTTCTAGTGGGATATCTAATAGTCATATAGGAAGAGATTCTTCTGCAATGCTTTTGCCTAAGGTTGATCAAGCAAACAATGTGAATCAAGCAGGACCTCATATCTCAACTAAGCCTTCACAAGGTAATTTTCCTATTATTCTTGACAATTCTACCATCAGACTTTGTTTCCTTTTGCTTTACGATACAAGGGTTAATTTCCTTACCTTAGTGGCCTTCAGCTGCACAAGGTAAACTGCTGTAAGTTCCACGTTCATATGCTTTTTTGTTATTTTGCAGCAACTTATGCAAATCAACCATCCGTGAATGCTCCTTCCTGGTCCCTACAAACCCAACATGCCTCATTATCTAGACTAGGAACGGGAAATAATATTCCTAGTAATACATTGGGCCAGGTTGAGCAAGCCTCTATGTCAGGGTCTGCAGCGCCTCCTCTTGCAGCAAGAAACCCAACACATAGACCATTCACTTCACAAACTGCTGCTGCACGTTTGCCCACCATGCATCATCAACCTTTTCAAGGCGTCAACTTTGTTTCTCCACCTTCAAGTTACGCTAGTCACTACGAAATTGCTAAAAATATTCAGAAGATCTTAACTCCAAAGCTTCCTGAGCATCCTACATGGACTCCTCCTTCAAGGGAGTATATGAATAAGGCATTGATTTGCCAGCTTTGCCAAGCTACTGCCACTGATGTGGAAAGTGTGTTACTTTGTGATGCTTGTGAGAAAGGATACCACTTGAAATGCTTGCAGTCGCAGAATCAGAAAGGGATACCTAAAGCTGAATGGCATTGCCAGAAATGCTTGGCACTGAGCCATGGGAAGGCCTTGCCCCCTAAATATGGTCGTGTGATGAGAAACTTAGGTGGTCCAAAAGTGGCCCCTAATGCTACTGGTAGTCATTCATATTCAGAGAAGAAAGTTAGAACTGTGGATTTGAAGTTCAATCAACCAAAGATAACTACGAATGGTGTCTCCTTCTCACAAAATGCGATAACAACAAATGGTGTCTCCTACTCACAAAATGCTGCTGTTGTTATTGGTGCCGGAAAAGGTCATGCTACTACTGGCTCTGATTTGCAAATTCCAAAGGCCAGAGAAATGCGGGAGAATGATCTCTGTCCATCTAAAAAAGAAGTGGATCAGAAGCCTTTTTCTGAATCTGGGATGAATAGGTCAGGGAAATTCAGGGATCCCACTTGTGGTTCTCCTCTTGGTTTACTGAGTGAAAGATCCAAGGAGAACAGGGAAAAATCTGAGCCATTTGTGCATTTTGATAAACAAGAATGTGAAGTAAAGCCAGAGCTTCCCACTAGCTTATGTGAGTCAGCAAATATAGAATCTAGTCTGCCTTCATCTTCACACAGTGCGTCAGACGTTAACCACTTAGAAAAGAAAATTTGTACTGAAGTCTCCTCTAAAATGTTAGATAATAATGATTCCACCATCAAAGATGCAGAAAAGTCCAGTGCAGAAGACCAGCAAGATTCTACTTCAACATATGATGTAAAGCAAGTGGGCCAAGATGACAGACGGCCAGATCATGTTCAGAGTTCTGAAACTAGTACTGGAAAGAGAGAGTGTGTTGGCTTCTCTTCAGATGTTTCCCAGAGTTTTGAGTGGATTGGTGATGCACTAGAAGTTGTCAATGGCAAGACATATTACTCTTCTTGCTGCGTTGGTGGAATAACATACAAAGTGAAGGAGCACGCACTTTTTCGTTTGAGTAATGACAAATTGACACCATTTAAACTTCAGGTAGGGCAGTTTTTTCAATAATGATAATTATTCTTCGTTTGCCCAGGAAAAATTAGGTGGCCTTATTTTCAAAAGCTTGTAACGTACTTAGCAGTGTCCTTGAAAATGTCCATATTCAGTAAATTTGGCATGATAAGCTAATTGAATACTTCGTTTTTAAAAGCTTGTAATATACTTGGTAGTGTACTTGAAAATGTCCATGTTCAGTAAATTGGGCATGAAGAGCTAGTTGAATTTCTCTGCTCCTTGATCTTCACTTGGGGAAGACAATGGTTTCTTTGCAGGCAATGTGGGAGGATAGCGAAACTGGCTTGAAGTGGTTTGACATTACCAGGTGTTATTTTCCTGGTGACTTGCCAAATAATGTGGCTCATCCATTTGTCCCTGACAGCAATGAGGTAATACTTTATCTCCAGGTGGCAGATTAATCTGTAGGATATAACAAGTAAACCTGCTTGACCTGTGCATGTCTTTTGAATTTTGTTATTGTTGTCTTCTACCCACTGTGATTATTTTTGGCATAACCTTTAAGTCACAGTTAATTTGATGATCGGGTTTGTTGCAAATTCTGGTGTATGGTCATAAATCTTGCTGCTTGGTACTTCATCAACACTGTGATCCACTGTAGGTATTGGATTTGATGTGTACTAATCTTCAATTGCAGGTTTTCGAATCTAATCATAATACTAGTGTAATGGCATGCTCGATTCAAGGCCCATGTGAGGTTCTTCCCCCTGCGAAATATAAAGAAGAAACTGAAAGACGAAGTCATTTAGGAACCGAAGCGAATGTTAGATTGAGACCTCTCTTTCTGTGCAAGTATGTATAATTATAACATTTATTTAATTGTTGCTTGTTTGCACATTCAATTTCGTCTGCTTTTCTTCAGAACCATCTATGCATATCTAGCTATGCTGGTGTGGGCATGATTCAGTGTAACTTTATTGGCCTCTCTTCATTTGATGAATAAGCATATCACCCTCATTGGAACCGTGAGACTGTGAGCTTGATTTACATTTACCATCCTGTATCCAAAGAAAACCAACCCGGGCATCTTCAAATGTTAAATCATACATGTGCAGCTGTTTAACCCACTGTTTGCATGTTTTAGTCACATTTTTGAAAGAATCAAACAGTATTCATTTGTTTATTCATGTCCCAACAAAAATAGGATGAAGAACCTCATGTTTTACCATTTTGAGTTAATCTTAATAATTACTTGAAGATATTGCTAATAATCCATAGGGTATAATGTTCTTGCTGTTGTTATCCTATGTATAACGTTGAATTCAAGACCAGGTCTAGCTAGCCTCGACCTTCTTCTGTTTTAACACGTGAAAACCTAGATTGAGCCAGAGTGATGTCATTTCATCATACCCAATCAATTTATATTGATCACATCAGTGACAAAAACCAGCATCTGATCTGAAAGGTTAGGTAGATGATAACACTTTGTTTGTGTGGTTACTCACGAGCATATATAACTTTGATTATGCATGAACTCATCTTCCTTATACCTCTGCATAACCTGTCCTTAGAAATTGCTCAACCTGTTTTGCTATTCACCTGCATCCTGTTAGTTTTAAAAAAAAAAAAAAAAACATACGATTTACAACGGTGCAGTGTTTATTTGCATATTGATTTTTTAATCTTATTTGTTTTTTTATTTTTTATTTTTTTGGCAGTTGGTTTTATGATGAACTGAAAGGTCATTTTCAAGCTGTTTCCATTTAGTTTGGCAGACGCATCCTTTAGGCACCAAGACAGCTTTAGCCAGTGGTAACTGCATGGTCCTCATACAATCAGGTATATGCCATACCATCCTTAAGGTTTGTTGAAATGCATTGAGCACCTTAGGGTAATCATCACGAATTGTGTCATAATTTGAATTAGGCAACTCTTCTCTGAGAAACCTTCTTTTCTTTTTGTAAATTGTTAGACATTCATCGGTCATGGTTGCTTGGCCATAGTGCAGTGTGCCTCGCACCTGGCAGATAAGATTTCTTGTCAGCAAGGGGACTAAGTTGAATTTCAGTGTAGGAGGTCCTGTAACTTTTGGTCTTCAGTCATTGTCATGTGTTGCCTTCGAATTGAATCTACTATGACATTAGAGCTGCTGATACGATGATTGGATGAGCATAGCCTGTTCAACTCTACCTGATGGAGTGCCTTGAAATACGTTAGTTGCTCGATTCTATCAATGCAGTAGGTAGTGAGCTAGGACTAGCGAGGATGGGGGTTTGGAATGGCTTGACCTGACAAGGTTCTGTAACTTGACCATAACGTAGAGTATCCTGTGAAGTGTGCATAAGTTGCTTTGAGCAGATACTTCTCTTGCTCACATAAAGCTTCACCAAGCTGCATTGTTATATTGATAGCATCACTACTAGATTTCATGAAGAATCATGTAAAAAGTGATCTTGCATGCCCTTTTGTAGTCCATTTCTCCTGTATATCTGATACCTTCTGGCCCTATTTGGCAGGAAATATGCTCTGATGGGGAGCCCTGCAAGACCTTTTGTAAAATATGTAGATGTGGCCTTTTAGTGTTTCTTAAGAAATTATTCTGTGATTTTCCCATCCCTATTTTTTCTAAGCGTTAGTCTTTTAATCTAAGCCCTTTTTCTGTTTGTTTTATTTATTTATTTATTTGGGCAATAAGTTAGGTCGAGGTAAATCTGTAAGTCGCCCTTGTACGTTTGTTCGCGGCAAAAGGCAGACATAGCGTACCCTTGTTTTCATAGGTATTGGTCCCGACTTCAGATATCCGCCTTTGGCAGCCAATTTTTTTGGGTAGTTGGTAGCACATTTGGCATCCTCGTGGTTTCGCCCATTTGCATCTGAACAATTAAGACGAAGCAATAGCCGAAATAATTAGGGCTGAGCGCGTTCCCGGGTTACCCGGGAACCGGAACCGAACCGGAGGAGGGTCCGGTTCGGTTCCCCGGTTCCAAGGGGGGACCGGTTCGGTTCCGGTTCCTTTTTTCTAGGAACCGGAGTTTGATTCCGGTTCCGGTTCCAAGCGGAACCGAACCGGAACCGGAACCGGAACCGGCACTGAACCGAACCGGAACCGAACCGGTTTCGGGCTGGAACCTGTTTCGAACCGGAACCGGAACCGGTTACTTAGGGCAGAAAAATGTCGACTTTGGATGTTCTAGTGACTTGTATGTGATGTTCTAGTTGAATTTTGGCTTTGGCCTCTAAATGAAAGTTGTAAAGGACTTCTTGGAGTATAACATACTCAAATTTGGGACAAAACAAACAAGTATAAGTGGGTGAAATCGTTATTCTTTGGAAAGACTAGATCTGGAGATTTTGGGACCGACCCTTGATGAATACATGGACTGTAAGGCAACCTTTTTGTCGAAATTTCACTTCGGTTTCTTAACAAAAGTTGTAAAGGACATCCTGAGGTACAACATATCGAAAATTTAGAGAAAAAAAAACAAGAATAGGTAGGTGAAATCGTGGTCCTTTGGAGATGGTTAGATCTGGAATTACGGTACTACGAACAGGGATTTTAACCGTCCATATTTAATTATCTAGGACTAATTTGACTTCGATGTTTTCATGAAGTATCTACCTTATGGTCTTGGCTATCACATAGTCGAATTTAATAATTTTTTAAGGTCATTTGGGTATTTAATCAGAAATGTTTCTAAAACTGTGCAATCTGATGTGTTCGGATCTTGTAAGTTGCAATGCGTGGACTATATCATTTTTTATGAGGTTCTTTTGGAAATGTGTTCTGCATGAAATATATCTCTTCATGTCTTCCCTACAACATATTTAAATTTCGTAATTTTTTTAGTTCATTTTCCTATTTAACCAAAAATGTTTCAAAAACTGTGCAAGTAGAGAATAGGAAAAGTAAATCGATTTTATCTTTTAATCCAGAACGAATTGGACTACGATTTCTTTATGAAACTTGTACCTCTAGGTCTTAAATACAACGTGTCCAAATTTCAGAATTTTATGAGTTCATTTAAGGGTTTAATCGAAATTGTTTTCAAAACTTGTACCTCTAGATATTCTTGTTCTAGTGGTGTTTTATTTCTACTTTCTAGTTTGCTATTTGTTTTGAAATTTCTAATTATATTCTATTATTGTTGTGCAGTGCGAAGTTAATCTATCAAGATAACATGTCAATGGGAAGTTACCGTGTAGTATACACGTATTATAGTTTTTTTTGGTAACGTGCGCATACGTTATATTTTTTTTGATAACGTGCGCATATGTTATAGTTTTTTTTTTTTTTTTTGGTAACGTGCGCGTACGTTATAGTTTTTTTAGTAACGTGCGCGTACGTTATAGTTTTTTTGGGTAACGTGCGCATATGTTATAGTTCAAATTTGAAAATAACAAAAAAAAAAAAAAAAAAAGAACTGTTGGAACACAAGGAACAGACCCCAACTGTGACGGGGTGGGTTCCTGTTCTCTGCTTCACGGGTAGGTTCCAGGTTCCTCATTTTGAGGAACACTGCATGCGAGGTAGGTTCCGAGTTCCGACGGAACCGGCACCGAACTCCTGAACCGCTCACCCCTAGAAATAATGACGTCGATGAAACAGTTGTAGATTAGCCCAGTCGTTTGCCCAAAACCCTCGACTTGGCCCGAGTATTCACATAAAATAAGACCCGACAAGGCCCAATGGAGACTTCGGCCACGAAAAGCCCAACAAACACCAAACCAGGACACGACAAGTTCGTCCCTGGGCCCAACGTTGGGTCCAATAAATTGACTACGCCGAACTTGCCCTCAATAAGGGCCCCAATAAGGGCCATTTCCAGCCTAATAAGGTCTGATCAGGCCCAACATCAAGGCCCAGTTCGGGCAAAATAATTCCGTGGGCCCTCAGCAGGGCCTAACCTCGGCCCAATAACCAAAGGCTCTGTTTGGGCCGAATGAGAGAAGCTATAAACCCAACGTTCGGCCCAAACAACGGTCAAACACGTCCAATTTGGGCCCAATAGGTCCTTATACCATGGCCCATCGGTCATAATTCGGCCCATTAAGATCCGAAATAGGCCCACCTCGGCCCAAAATTCAATTTGGGCCCAATAATTCCTCTATAGGGCTCAACTTCGTTCCCCACCCCCACAAGGCCCAAATTTACCCAATTTTTGGCCCATTAAGACCAAAAAGTACGGCCCAAAGAAATGTTGACCCAGCAGTGTCCTTTTTGACCACACGAAAATGATATGCCCAATTTTCTGTACAAATTGGGGCCCAATAGTTATCCATATGGCCCTACTACTAGCCCATAAAGAAGGGCCCAACAAGGCCCATTTTCTGGCAACAAAAAAAATCCGAGCCTAAGGCCTTCAAGGATGCCCAATTTGGGCCCGATAAGGCCCGGCTTTACCTAAAAAACCCAAAGTAGGCCTAAAGCATAGTGCATTAGACATGCCCCTTTGCGGATGGGCCTCTACTTGACCCAATGGACCAATTAAGCTGTAGGCCCATGGGCATTTACTTCCAAGGGACCAAGGGACCATTTGTAGCACAATTGTGGCCGTGTCTCCATGAGGCTCATCGAAACTGCAGGCCTTTGTACTAGTGGGCCGCGCTGATGGGACTCAGCTATAAGCCCAACCCGAGTCACCTTAAAGGGCCGATGGGTCCATTTGTTAGGTGATCGGGGCCAACCATTGACATCAATAACAGCTCCATCCTAGTCCCGCCAGATCGGTTCAACATTTTCTTCACCAAAGCGGCAGCAAAATACCACCATACCACCACCGCAAGTGGTGGCTCAATTGGATAAATGCTCCCATGAAGTTTACTGAGGATGGAGGAGTTCAAATCCCGTTGAACGCATGGGATCTTAAGCGCGACATTAGGATAATAGATCCTCCGCTAGCGTCGCTCCGCTCTAGGGTTTACCCGCCAGCTGTCGACCGTACGGGATTCCCTGGATACCAAAAAATTAAAAAAAAATACCACCAAACCCAAAGATCGGGGGCTCGACGGGCGACTAATCCCATCACGCAGTGGTATTAAAGACCTGCCGAGAGCTCATTTACCTAATCTGAGCGCAAACAGCAAGAGGAACCTCCATCGACCTCCGGGATACTTACACATGAGGAAAACGTGACCCAAGACCAGCCTCACATGGCTCTAATAAATGCCAAAACAAATAAATAATGGCTTTTCCGTCCGCAACCAACCAAAAATAAATAAATAAGACCCATATGAACAGCCATGTGAACGCTGGCAAAAACCTTTGGTATTTCGCATCCTTCGTACTTGGTGCACGAAATCAGACGGCAGCTAGCAATATAGATACACATCATGTCCCCACCCCATATTCTCAGACCGTACGAAATTTATATCCCTTCAACTACTCATTCCTCCACGAATCAAGCCCTCCAGGATGCAGACCGTAGCATCAGCGATTAATTTTTTTACTTACCCGCCGACGGATTTGTCAGCAGTTCAAGAGATTTTCGCAAGAAGTCCACTGCAACGGAAACATCATCAAATGCTAATGCCCCAACAGCAAACCTAGCAGCTTTGTGTGCCTCGGCGATTTTTTCAGGTGGTGGCTGGTAGTTACTGTCATATTTGTATGCTTCTGCAGGAGGAGCTTCTGGAGCAGTTCCATTTCGGCTGCCAGCCCCATACTGAGCGGTTGAAGCATAATTTTTTGAGGTTTGATGATCTGACTGGGGAGGGTAGGACTCATCGTGGCCTTGGTAGTATGAAGAATATTGAGATGGGACAGATGAGAGGTTACTTTCCGTGAAACTCGGATAGGATTGGAAATGGGGATATGAGTAAATAGGGGTCTCCTGAGAAGGATAATTATTTGGTATGTGTTGTTGTGATTCTGATAGGTAAGTGTGTGGAATATTCTGCTGTGGTTCTGAAGGATAATTATGTGGCATCTGTGGCAGTTGTTCTGAGGGATAACCATGTGATAAATGCTGTTTCACATCTGAAGGGCGATTCGGAGACACATGTGAGGATTCTTGTGCATAGTTTGGGGGAGGGTGTGAAGATTCTTGAGGATAGTTTAGAGGGGGGTGCGAGGATTCTTGAGGATAGTTTGGAGGGGGCTGCGAGGATTCTTGAGGATAGTTTGGAGGATGGTATGATGAGTAAGTAGAACTTGCAGCTTTTGTGATTGGAGGAGAAGGTGGCTGAAAGTCATGAGACGGATAAGTGGCAGATGAATAAGAGCTAGAAGATGGAGGAATGCCTGCAGAGTGATGGTGTTGGTGGTCCAATTTCTCATGGACCTGAGGTGATGGATCAACTTCTGGTCCAGCATTGGAGAAAGCAGAGTCACTAGGCCCCAGGTCCTGCAAAGGAAACTACATAATTAATCCTACAGGAAGCCGTGTGGGTGAGAATCACAGCAAAATAACAGAAATTCCCAACCCCCACCCTGCCCCCCACAAAACAAATAAAAAATAACACCAGGGAAAAAGAGGAAAGAAAGAAACCCAAAACTCAAGCAAATACAATCTGAGTCCAATAATAATGCATGTAGACCCAATTTTGGATCATTTGCTTTTCAGACCACTAAATTAATGAGAATGAACTTTGCCACTTACTGAAAAAGAAGTATCACAGGTGTTAGCACCAGAAAAACCCAGTTTAGCTTCAAAAATCATAAAAGAAAATATTCGAGGATTAAAAAGGAAAGAAAAAAGGGGAATAAAGAGAGAAAACAGAAGAGAAAGCTAATGCCTGCCTCTACAGAGGTGATCAATATTGAACCTTGCATTTCAAAATCAAAACTGCTAAGGCATTGTTTGATTAACAGGAGCGAAGCGAAGCCAGTCAAAGGGAATAAGATCCCAACTCTTTCCTGACGCTTATATGAAACAGACTAGATATTGGAACTTTGGGTGAAAAGTACTCTTCTATTACTACATTTAAATCCTTTTTTCGCATCTGATTGAGCTTACCAACCATGTTTACATGAGGGTGCAGGAATGAATGGCAATGAATGCGCATGAATGAGTAAACCCCCAACACAAAGGCAACTTTACAGATACACGTGAATTGGGAGTGGATTTGGTGACTTCTAATAAAGAAGAATTTTAATATGGTAGGAACGTGTTATTAGTTTTATTAATTTGCTTAGACCAACGGTCGTTTACAACAAAACACTCAAAGCCAGAAAAATTACATTTTGGTTCCAAAGTGTTACCAAACATCACAAGTCTGGTCATTATCAAACTTAATTTTATACGATTTGGTTACAACTTATTAGCATTGCCATGGCTAACCTAGCCTCCATCACTGAGGACCAACAAGGGGTATAGATATTTCTATCTATAGATTCTTCTAGAAATCCATCCAGTAGACTCCGCATGGTTGAGTGGTTCATTCGGTAAATAAAAAAATAAAAAAAAAATATTTTAACGATGCCTATTGTCACAAACACTAGATTCATTGGGAGAACATAAATAGCTCGAGCCAACGTTGGTTTTAACCAAATAGGACCTAAAGGAACTACTGTTCATATTATCTGTGAACAACTGCAATAAATGCTTGAATGTGAACCACAACCATATTGGCAAATCAAAACAAGTCTACCCCTCACATGACACAGTCTTGACTACTGGTATGTTGTCCCAAAACACAGCTCATTGCATACAAGGAACTATCAACAACACGAGATGGAGAAGGGGTGGGGGTGGAAAAAACCATAGTACACTTCCCGATTAAAACCATATCACAAATCTGGGTGGATGTAAATAGTATGATTCATGGCATTACTAAACTAGCCAATGACACAGGACGAAATAACAAGATCTCATGGAAGAATTCAGGAGTGTAACAGAGTAAATAGATTCATCAGCAACTATTAAAGGAAGAAAAGAAACGTACATATGAACCACTCGGTGTACTTGATGGCATAAAGAGTTCTTCATCACCAGAGGGTGGCCCAGGTACTGGCTTCCTTCCTTCTTTCAAGGCTTTCCTTATATCTGCTGCCTTCCATGCAGCATACTTCTGTTTTTGTTCAAGCTGTCAATTAAAGCCACAACAGAATTACCATCAATATTTGACATCTAAGTACTTGATAGCCAAGAACACGGAGTTTCAAGCATTCCACTGGAATAATGAATTAATGCTGGAGGGCAGAGAATTTTTGGGACACTCAATTATGGAATTGAACCTATTTTTCAGATCTGTAAAAATAAGTGAATTTTCAATTTGATGAATTGATTTTATCTTAATGAAGATGTCGAGTTATAATTGCTCTAATTACAGACAATACCATACAAGTAATATATTTCTCTTATCCAACAACCATTTCCAGAAAACGTAATGGAGATCATGCATTGTGATTGTCTTAATATTTGTCAAATGAAGAATGTGTAATTGAAAACTAAATCAAAAAATTAAGGCTGGCCAAGAAAATGGCCCAGCCCTTATATATGTAGAAAGGTTGCATTTTTTTTTTCTCGGGGGAGCAGATCTAGAAAAATCAAACCAACACCATCAGACACTGTAAAGCTTACATCTGGCTGAAGAGGACCAAATTGGCTGAGAATCTCAAAGAATATGTTAGCAGCATAAAATGTTTTTGCAGTATTCCTGTAACAATAATTCAAGGAGATTCTGTTAATCAACTAGCCTTAATAAATAAATAAATAAAAGGATCAGCATCAGCATTTTTTACTTCTGTTCAAACTGTGATTTCCTCAAAGACTATAAATAAACTATAAATAAAGGCATGCGAAAGATCTATACAAAATGCTATGTATCAGATGTCAGTTTCCTATCAATAAAGAAATTCCTTAAAATACTTGAGGTGCTGTAAAAATAAAGAAGGATCATGCAAGAGTCATACTTTTCAATATTTGAAAGAAAAAAAGCATAGAGAAACTAAATTAAGGTAAAATTTGAAGAATAAAGTTAAAAATCAAATCACATTAAAAAATGAGAAGTCAATTAATCATACAAATCAGCGCGCCCAGCACGATCTTGTTTGTCTGCCTTCCCAAACACATTCAAGGCAAAACCCTCCAGATGCAAACTGTCTTCTGGCCCCAGAGTTAGTGATTTTTTGTCCTGTTTAAAAACCAAGATAGCTTGCAATGAGAACAGAGCAATGCCAGGATCAGTCAAATTTAAGGAAGCTGGACAAAAATACATATATATAAACACAATGACAGCTCTTGAAGCATGAGAAGGATCAAGACATCCCCCCAAAAGAAAGCCAATTGAAAAAGGCGATAAAAACAGTGGCTAGTTTGCACTGCTACCCTATTGTCTTAGTTCAGGATATTAAATATAAAATACGATATTCTAAAGATTGTTCCTTCACAACTATGACCTGTTGAACATGCCCTATGCATAAAGTGAAACTCTAGTAGAAAAAAAGAAGACAAAGACATACTGACAGAAGGCTAATTGATGTGATGGCTGTGACATATACAATATGAATTGGCAGCATAAACAAAATCTTGCAACAATGACCATCATACCAATTCTAGCAACGCTCTATCCGATGACTTTGATTTTACTTGCCAGATTAACAGCAAGGATTACATCACGTGCCTAATACAAAGTCAATTTGATTCAGCCAATAGAAAATGTGTTATGCTCATTTGAAATGGCCATTGTACTAAAAATTTTGCACATTTAATAGACATGATTGACCACTAGGATGGATCTAACTACAGTCTCAGAAAAACACATGTGAAGGCCAAGAGTAGACATGAGTTCTACTTTTACACCAACAAAGTGTCTCAATTACATTCACAGAAATCCTTCCAAATATACAACCACCGGACGGGAAACTGATTGTTTAAGCTGGCTTGTCTCGAGATCGTTAAACTTCTGAATATACTAAATACCTATCACCCATTGTTCCCAGACTCCTAAATGTCAGAAGCACATGAAATGTTTGGGCATTACAGGTAGCTAAATCTCTCTTTTCCCTTTTCTTTTCTTTGAGTCAACCAAAGGGGATCCCAAATCATTTTAGCACATCGAGACAAGGCAACCGGTGCAATCTCTGCATGGAGCCTCAGAATCAACAGCATGCGCTTGCAATTCGATATGTACATAGTGGAATTAGGGATTGTTTCGTTTTAAACTATCTCAGGCAAACATTTGCAAAAAGAACCACGTATTAATGGAGTAATTGCTGGCCACACTGGGGTAAGCCGGAGCCTAAAGAGATGCATCCACGTCTCATCGTCACAGACATTCAAACAATCAACAAAAGTATGCTCGCGGATCAGCCGCGAAACTAATAGTCAAATCTAGCGACCATTCACACGCACGAACCACGAAGAAGAAACGGTAGATGCTTTAGCATAAGGTGGCGATGACCGAAACCTTCTCGAGCTGTTTTATGAGGGAATTGAGGAGGGCGTTGGTGGTCTTCGTCCGCTCGCCCTGCGGGATCCTCAAACCGCGATCCATCGCATACAGCCTACCTGGATAAACAGTACAAACCAAAGCAGCCGGCCGGAGTAAGCGCGCGGAAACGATCGCGGAAACGGAGACATGGCGAACTCCTAACGCTAGGGTTAGATTCACCGAGAGAGAGAGAGAGAGAGAGAGAGAGAGAGGCGCACAATAGTAAGCGACGACAGGTTCGTGTTTCTGCAACTCGTCGGCCCGTTGGAGGTACGGCAGCAGCGCCTTCGCCGGCTCTTGCTCGCTCGCCATAGCTGATCCTCCGCCCGAGAGAGAGAGAGAGAGAGATTGCAGGAGTTGGGGTTTAATTTAGGCCTTTTGATTTGGGTTTGATTTGGGGTTCTAGAGGGGAAGGGATGGAATTGCTGTCTCCACAGAACGACGTCGCTTTGACATCTGTGTTGCTTCTTGTTCTTCTTCTTGAACCCGTCTCCTCCCTGTGTCCTCGTCAGTTTATTTCTTAGGCCCGAAGTTTCCTCGCGTACGAAATTAAAAGACCCTACCCCAAGAAAACCCCGGGCCCATTTGGCATCAGAAAATGTTTGGAAGTAAAAATGAAATTGCTTTTTAAATTCCAATTTTCTTCTCTTTTTTTTTCAAAATTACGTTTGATTCGTAAAATAAGAATGTTTTAGAAAATTGAAAAATACGAAAGCATGATATGACATTAATATCCATGCGCGCACAATTAATCTGCTTTTTAAATTCCAATTTTCATTTTCTTTTTAAATTACGTTTGATTCGTAAAATAAGAATGTTTTAGAAAATTGAAAAATATGAAAGCATGATATGACATTAAAGTCCATGCGCACACAATGAGCTAATTAATTTCAAATACCATACTTCCTTATGCCATTATATACTATAGTAATAATCTCTACACTAAGAGAATCTAATAAGCAGCATAATCTGTAAATAATAATTATCTTTAACACATGCAAATAGTTACAAGATTCATTAGCTAATTCCTCAGTTATTTAGCTATTAGAGTTAGTAATATCACTTGTCATTTTCTATATTTAAGCGGAAAATTCTATATAATATATGATAATTATACAAGAACAAGAAACTTTGACTTAATCTATTGTGTCGTCATCGAATTATTAATTCGTTCAACGTGGTCTTTAAAGTTTAATTCAATGCTTAACGTTTAATTATATTGAATGTGATTTTTGAACTTTTAGTAAATATTATATTAAATCTCCAAACTATATTGAAACATCCTATTTCATTATTCTATTAATTTAATTTAATGGGATTTGTCAATTTACTTTTAATTCGGCAAATTTGAACAACGGACAAAAAGTTCATACCACACGTAAGTAATTCACATGAGATTTGACTTCAATACAAATAACGATATAATAATCTCCTTAACCGAGTAACATGAATAATCATTTTTTTTTATGAATGGAACAAATTAAAAGAAGTCTTCTTTGATTATGGAGCTCCAGGAAGTTTCTATGAAGCTTCACCGAACTTTCACGGAGCGGTTGAAGCTGGGTGAAAAGGATGACAATGCGACTGGATGTGTAGTCGAGTGGCGTGGATCATACTAGGGGTTAGAAAATAAAAAAATTGGTAAGCATTTTTTGGGGAGGGGGGGGGGGGATGAAAATGACAATTCGGTAAGGGTCAAATGGAAAAGGAAAAAAATAAATAAAAATTCAAGAGGAGCAATTATTTGTTAATTGAGATGTCAAACGACGTCGCGGTGTGGGGGTAAAGAGTCCTGACTCGTCGGGTACTCCATAATTGGAGCGACGCGGACGACGACGACGACGACGACGACAACGGGGTCAAGACAAAAAGAAGGTTTGCCGGCGGACGGTGGCTTCGTGCGTCATATCCTTCATCTTGATTTCTCAATATTATCATCACTCTCTCTCATTCTTGTCAAGATCAGGCAGAGGATTTTTGAAGTTGCAATCGAAGGTAGCCCTTTTTTTTTTTTTCCCCTCCTTATTACAGCCGAATTGTCCCCGATCATCCGCCTGATTTTCAGCTGCGGACCGCGGCGGTTTTTCCCCACGCGCCCCGTGTAATTTCTTCTGTTCCTTTTGTCCCAATTCCGGTCGATTTCGTTCGATCTCGCGTAGTGCTTTGATCGGATTGAGAAACCCCGCAGGTTTGGGTTAGTCCCATTGATTGTTCTTGCCGTCTCTTTAACCCTAAGAGAGGAATGTGTGGGTTTTGGATTGTATGGAATTTGAAGGAGTTGAGTCGCGATTGTCCCTAAGGCGGGGTGATGCTCTTCCCGGATGCGCCGGATTATCTGATCGATCCTTGATGTTGTTGTTGTTGTTGTTCAGGCAAATGGCTTATTCTGCAGACTCATGGATGAAGGAATACAATGAAGCGGCTAAGTTGGCTGATGATATCGGTGGCATGATCTCCGAGCACGATAAATTGGTTTCGTCGGGGCCGGAAAACCAGCGTCACGCGTCTTCCATTCGGAGGAAAATAACGATTTTGGGCACTAGGTTGGATAGCTTGCAGTCTGTCCTAACGAAGATGCCTGGCAATCGGCCTATGTAAGTGGCATGGATGCAGATGGGGTAGTGCATATCTGGGTTTGATGCCGACTATTTGTTCTCTGAGTTCTCTCTTTATGCATGTCGGAGGGCTTGATGCTGGCATGCTGAGCTTGTACCCCTGTTTTGTGGATGCTGTACTGGTTTTTTCCATTTAAATCATGATGTCAAGAGTCTGGAGAGCAGAACCTTTTTGTTTGCATATACAGTTCTTACTGACATATGACGATTTAGTCTACAAGTTTAAGGCGGCCAAGGCCTGCGAAAACTCAATCCCCTTGACCAATAAAAGGAAAAGTACATTTTGAATTTGAACATTAGAAAATGAGATGTCTTTTCTAAGATTGCGTAAATCTTTCATCCCACTTATAGTGAATGGTTTTACTGGAGAACTGTCGTACAATAGGCTTGTGCTGTTTGCCGCTTCTGTCATTGAACTTTTTATTTTGAGCTCTCTCCCTTCAATTTGACCTCATGGAACTTTTTACTGTCTCAAGCCTTTAGTTATAGGTTTTATGGAGTAGTAGATTGGATCATTACCTGTCTGGGAGTTGTTTCACAGGTCTCTGGACCTATGCTGTGCTCTTATTGTTATATTTTCCAATAACAGATATTTCTTCTGTCTAGATCTGAAAAAGAGATGAACAGGCGCCGAGACATGCTTTCTAGCTTGAGAACAAAAAAGGATCAGATGGCTTCTGCACTGAACATGTCAAACTCTCGAATTAGAGATAGTTTGTTAGGTCCAGATGCAAAACCAACTGATGCAATGAGCAGAATTGTCGGCTTGGACAATCAAGGCGTTGTTGGTCTTCAGCGTCAAGTTATGAAAGGCAAATTGCTACTTCTGGATGACCTTTTTCTCAATAATTACCATTATATTATATACATGCTTTGTCTATCTGCTGAAGAAGTGAAGTCTTTGTCTGTGAACTTCCTTTAAATTAGAGCAAGATGAAGGTCTTGAAAAGCTTGAGGAGACGGTGATAAGTACAAAACATATTGCCTTGGCAGTTAACGAAGAACTGGACTTGCATACAAGACTAATTGTATGTAACTTCTGCTGAATTTCTTACTCCGTGGGTTTTAGCATGTAGATAAAGATTCGTTTATTTATACATATATATTTTTCAGTATATTAAGCTGCATTGCCTAGCATTTGACGGTAGATACTTGCTGTTTCTTGTTATCTGATTTTGCAGGATAGTTTGGACCAGCAAGTGGATGTCACAGACTCCCGTCTACGGGTAATTTCCTTCCCGATCCCTTGTAGACGAATCACATACGCATAAAAAATTTGTATTTATTTCCCTTTTTGAGAGGCATTGCACGGATTTGTTGGGGAATGTTTAAAAAAATGCCTATTAAAATGCCAGCCTATGAGCTAGTGCAGCTATGGATTTTAGTAAAGCTAAGTAATAGAGTTGTAAGGATAAGAATCTTATATGAATTGACCCAGAAACCTTCTGCTTCTGTTTTGTTGTGTGCATGCGTGCGCGCGATGTGCATGGATGCATGGTAACAGACTTTGCCTTTGATCTCGACTCCTAGTGTCTATTTAGGGAAATTTGTATTCACATGCTATTAACGTTTGTCATTTCTTTTGAGTACAGAGGGTGCAGAAGAACTTGGCTATACTGAACAAGCGCATGAAGGGCAGCTGCACCTGCATGAGCATGCTTTTAGCAGTTATTGCGATCGTGATTTTGGTGGTCGCCATTTACTTGGTAATCAAGTACCTGTAACACTAACCACAGTGAACACGATGATCTGCCCATTTGTTTTTCTGTGGTCTTGGCTATAAATTTCTGCCATGATAGCAATATATTTCTCATGTTTTGTTATGTTGGCTATATAAGATGTTAATAATAACCGTGACGAGTGGCTCCTGTTAATCGAATTCGTTTGCGAGCATAGTAAACATGTGATTTTCTTTTCGGGGATTTTCTGTTCCCAGTTTCATCTTTGCTTATCTTGTCATTAACTACTCGACCTGAATCTTAGCCATCTTATGCCATCGACGACCCATTTTAGCTTTAATTTCTCGCGTGACCCCTTTCAGACATAAGCGATATATGATCATTGTCATCCTCATCTCTTTTCTCTCCCGTTTTGGTTGACCATCAGATTGTTTTTAAATAGTCGACTGCGATCTCGCATGTCACCTCTCCAGCGTGACGATTTCAGCAGGTGATGGATTCGCGAGCATGAATTCTTCCCTCAACCATTTTATTGAAAACATCACCAGCTTATCAGGAAGCGTAAGCTGAATCGGGATTAGACGAGCGGGACTTGACCACGACGGTGCGCCGTGGACTCGGCAATTTCAAAACCATACTCCGCTCTTTTAATCAGCAATACAAAGTTCGAATTAATTTAAGTAGTTTCTTATAGTGGTATGGCCTTTCAATAATCGCCCATCCATCACACGTCCATATGGGCCTCTTTCCGGTGACTTTGAGATTTGTTCCATTTGTAAACTCGAAGGGAACCATTAGATGAAAGAAGTACAGGACTGTGCAAACTCGAATGGCAACACAATTGCGCTTCACAACATTACACAAAACGCAAAATTAAAAAAATAAAAAATAAAAATTGTGAAGATTACTCTAATCAGAAGAAGAGCCTTCGCGAGGAAGACTTGGAATTAACAGGGGAAGGAGAGGGGGAAGTCTTGAGAGGCAGAGGCATGCCCTTGTTTTCCGGAGCTGCTACTTTGGAAGCCTTGGGGTCAGTGAGAAGCGTCTTCTGGAAAGATTGCGAGAAACCTGTTGCAATGATTGTCACGTGAATCTCACCATTATAGCGGTCGTCGACAACGGCACCAAATATGATGTTTGCAGAAGGATCAGCCAAACTTGTCACCACCTGAAAAATGTATACAAACATAAGCATCAATACACAAAACAATTTAATTTGCAAATCACCACTTGACTATCAAGTATGAGCCCAAATGAGTGCAATTGCATAATTTGAGGGAAGTAGGAGAGAAAGCTTTGGACTCTCACTTTGAAATACACTTTGCATCCTCTAATTTATAACCTACCCACCCTTGACCGCTATCGGTTATCCATGTTCAGATGCAAGGGAGACTACTTGAAAATTATCCATCAACATAATGACAATGTAAATAATCACACTGGCTCAATCCAATGATTTTTCTCGTCTGGACACTACTTCCCCATGGCCTAATCGGAGTAAAAACATAAAACATATTCTTTAGCAAAGCAAGCTCACTGCCTGAGTTTAGGAGTGATTGGAGACCAAACAGCTTCTATTGCACCAAGAGCAGTAAGAATTGTGTAACCTTAGAATGCAAATTGCAAATTTCATTCCAAAGGGTGAGAAATGTCATATAAACAAAAATTCACAAGGGCATTTGAAATTATTGTTTTTTCAATTCTTTTAAAGAAACATATATACTGTTCAGACTCCGAACTGCCAGTCATCCATTAATGGCAGCAAAAGGAAGGATTCTGCAAAATCTTCGAGAACAGGTATTTACTTCATAAAATTTCACTAGTCAACCTCAAAATATATAAGTTAAATCATTCAAAGGAGCGTTTGATGGATTACTTTTTCTAAGCAACAAAAAACAAATACTTTAATGGAGTAAGGATATTTTCCAGTTCTTTCAAGGCTAAAATTTTTTGCTACACGAAAATACAGTGAATAAGGTGGTTTCGTTAGCAACATTCTAACGTAAGAAACACACTTGAGTGCATCGCTTTGAGCAATTTGAGGTCTGTAAACTCGTACCTGAGAAACTCTGTTTACTTCCTGCAAGGTTATATCCTTCCCTCCGGTGATATTATAGACGATTCCAGTAGCTGATTGAATTGATGATCCAATCAAAGGAGCCAATGTAGCTTGTTCGGCCGCTTCTTCTGCACGATTTTTGCTGGAGGAAACCCCTACACCAAGCATTGCAGTTCCAGAGTCCTTCATGACTGCCTTCACATCCGCAAAATCCACATTTACAAGTCCAGGTATCTGCACATGGGAGCATGGGAAAAGTTTGAAATACACTCATCTCTCCGAGCAGATTCACACAACATTTCATACCCTCTTTAGATGTATAAGAAGAACCCAATGTATGTAATAACTTAGCAATCCTCATCAGTGATGAGTATGTAAAATACACGATCAACCATTTATGCTCATAACATGTCATGAAAAACATAGGCCACAATAACCAATGCCCGTGGCCTACCACCAGATAGCAACAGTGCCACCCTAGCCTTTAGCGGGCGAGAAACACTGTTCTAAAAGTATGATGAAACTCCTGTGGGCTCTTAGATGTTCATGACCCATCTGAAATAACTATAGGCTATTTCAAGCTAACTTCAGTGTATCACGATCAGATGTCCTGTGATAACAATTTACCGATTCAACTGGCTGCTCGCTATCATGATGACTAATTTTTTATTGAAACACTCACTGTTATTATATCAGAAATTCCTTGGACCCCTTGGCGTAAGACATCATCAGCAAGAAGAAAAGCATCCTGCAGGGGTGTCTGCTCATCAGCAATGTCAAGCAAACGATCATTTGGAATCACTATTAGTGTGTCCACATTCTTTTGCAACTTCTCAATAGCCTCTAATGCCTGGAAAAAGGAACAAGAGACTTATCAGCTGAGAAGCAAACCCAGCTTTTAATGACATACAGCTCTCCAAAAATTGGGACTCAAAAATCAACAATGTCTATGACGAGGTTACAACAAAAAGACCCAGATACTTTATCCCTGACAGAATCGTTTACAAAACAAAGAACTTGTTAGCTGTAAGTCTACTATAGCTCAAAGGCGTGCTATGGATTTGGCTACCATCGTTGCATCTATTAACCGTAAAGATAAAATGGTTTTTGGCAATCTTCCAGAGGTCAGATCCAAAGAGTAGCCCATACAGTTTCCCCGGGCATTTCTCTATTAAAAGATTTTGTTTAATTCCCTAGTTATAAATTGAAATATCTTCAATCAAGAAAGACACAGACAAGAAGAGGAAGGCCCCCTCTCTTCTCATCCCACATTTCCCTCTATTCTTCATTATACTCCATACAATAACTAAATAACCAAATCAAAACTGTCATTGATCAACTGATCACGTATGTCTGTGGTGACAAAAAAAGAAAGAATTTCTTCATCATCCGTGGACAGAACAGCAAGACAAACCTGCAGAGATCTTTTACGTCCTTCAAAGCTGAAAGGATAGGTGACCACCCCAACAGTGAGATAACCAGCCTCCTTGGATATTTGGGCAACAACTGGAGCAGCGCCAGATCCAGTTCCCCCACCCATACCGGCTGTTATGAACACAAGATCTGACCCTTTAAGAGCATTGGCTATGGCTTCCTTTGATTCCTCTGCTGCCTGCTCTCCCAAAGTTGGGTTTCCTCCTGTACCTGCAGCTCTACCATGGAATTCAATCAGAAAACCAACAGTCCCCCAAGATCGTTACGTATGTGATACTATTTAATTCACCAACCCCATGTCATGCCCAGATCATGATGTAATCATAGCTGTACGTTTTAGTATCTATTGGTGCTGCCTCTGCATTATATGTAGAAGAACACGTCCATACAAATTACCAAAAGAATGCATGTTATATGTCGCAGGAAAAGGACAGTAAAACCTGCAAACGAATTCTTCAGGTTGAAAGGGACAGAAGCAGACCTAATCCACGAGTCAAGAGCTCTCCAATCTGTAGCGGGTACTCTGCTGCAGACTGTAGTAATGCCTGAGAATCCGTATTTATGGCGTAAAAGTCGACACTCTGCATCCCAGCAGCAGAACAAACACGAACTTCAGTGCTACTTCCACGACATGAGTGAAGAGGAGGTCATCGCAAGGTAAGGAACTGCTAATAAAAGAATGAGCCTCGATCTAGGCATTCCATATATGACCGCAAACCAATCAGATTAAACGAAAAGCAAGACCAACCCATAAATGCTGTAGGGAACCATCGCTAAGAGAAATAAGTAGAACAGCAAATGCGGCCACAAGCGACGACTATGAAGGGAAACCGCGAGAAATTGCTAGGAGAAGCAAGAGCACCAGCTAAACCTCCCAACAAAAACCACGAAACCGCGAGGAGGAGGGCGAGGGCTCACCTGCAGACCACTCCCGATCATGCGATTGACGGCATTGTTGCCGCCGCCGCCGACTCCGACCACCTTTATCTTGGCCGACTCCATGGGCACGAAGGAGCAGCTCGCGCCGCCGCCGCTCGAAGTCGCGCGGTTCCGCCGCCATGGCGACCCCCTCTTGCCGACGCTGGAGCGGAGACGCGTCCTCGTAACGGAATGCGAGAAGGGGGTGAGGCGGAGGGATGGCGAGATTAGGTCTTTGAGATTGGTCAGCTGGACTGAAGACGCCATTTTTTCTCACTCTCTCGCCCCTTCTGCACAGGAGAGGTCGAGGAAGGTTTTAGGGTTTTAGCGAATTACCAATTCTCAGCATTATTTCCTTTTTCCTTTTGGATTTTTCTTTTTTTCCCTCGTCCGATTAGGAGCGGAGCCTCTGCGGATATATGGGAAGTGGACTGAGGGAGAGAGAGAGAGAGAGAGAGAGAGCGCGCGCGCGCGCGAAGGGAACAAGATTTGAGTGGGACCCAGATGCCACGTCACCGTCGTTGTTCTTCCCATATTTCGTGATTACGTAGGTTGATGCGGTTAGCCCCGTTGTCGCTGCGACCGTTTGGTTCGTGGGAAGTTCGTTGCCGCGCAAGTCGTATCGACCGTGTGTCTCCTCTACATCAATCAGACAGCATGGGACCAAAGAAAGTGGGTTGATTTGTCTTTGAACTTTAGAACAAACTGATCCTGCGGGAAGAACATCCAACGGAGTATAAAGTCCAGTTTTTGTTCCGTGGCATTTGTAATGACATGTAGCTGCTTCTATGTAAAAGGTCCTGGAGCATGGTGCTGCCTATTTCTGACTCCTGGAGTAGTACTTTTAGGCACAAGAGGTCGGCTTCCTAAATAACTCGAGTCATTTCTTCTTGTCGAATCTCCATAGAGCCGCATCACCCGCGATGGTTACATGATAATCATGTTGCTAGGAAGGCTAACTGCTTGCCGACTGGGATCTGTATGAGCAGTAACATCCACTAATGGTTCCTTAAGAGAGGCGGTATTTATACCGTAGCCAGTAGGAGCACCCTATGCATCAACATTTCGATAGCCAACCATCGCAGAGGTAGTAAGAAGCTCCAAAAAAGAAAACATAATGAAGTGCGACTACCTCTATGGGAGCAAAAGGGACATAACGCTTCAGCGTTGTTATCAGTATAACATCTGTATTTATTCTCCTTACATAATGGTAAAGTTGCACCAGTATCATATGAGCATATAAACAAATCGAGGCTGAGATATTAAGGCAGTCAATCCATGTGAACTCAAAGGTGGATCTGCCAACATTATTTACATACTCGTCCAAGAAAATATTGAATGGTCCTTGTGCCTAAAAAATATGTGATACAATAGCCACAGTGCATCACCTACAACACTAGTCAAGCGGGAAGCACTTCATTCTCCCTCACTCAGAATTGGGACAATAAGAGGTTTCATCTGTGCAAGATATACAATTGCCCACCTGCAAAACAGATGAAGACTATAAGCGTGATAAATGATGAAAACAGAACATATGGATGCATATACATGGCCAGATATCCATTTTCCTCTTTGACAGCATCAACATGCGCTACCTTAGTGGTGATCTACATATTCATATATCTACTAGATACTACAATTCACACATTTGACATCAACAACCTATGCTAATGATTCTTTGCAGGAAAGAGCTCTCTTCAATTTAATTTTTATGCATCTCAAGAAATCGTTCACAATAAACAATGGGACTCAGGATATTCCAGCAAATAAGCAGGACAGAGTCAAGGTGCAAAAGTAATTAGTTCACTTAATCCATTTTGCCCCAAAAAAGAAAGGCGTCACATATTCTGAAATAAAACTTGGGTGAAAAACAAACAACACTATCCAGCGGTAAACTATACCAATTGATATGTTTTCTTTGACAAACAAGACGTTTCTCACATAAAAAAAAAGCCCTAGCACAAGCTTCTTTTTTTTCTTTCACAAATCAGGGGCAATGGAAGAAACCAGCACAGATCTGGACTAAGATCCTGCAAATCCATTGCAGAAGTACATATAATCAAATTGAGTCAGCAAAACCAACATTCCATCGTGTAAGTTTCACACTATCATTTGGTGCTTAAAATCTACATAAATGCCAAGGTTAACACACATTCAGACACCTTTACCAAAAAAAAAAAAACACACACACATTCAGACAGAGTATGCAAAGGAAATTTAAATATTTCATTGTCAATGAAAGGTAAAGAAAGACTAAAGTGATCTGCAGATCGAATAAATACTTACATCATCCAACAGCAGACTGTAGCCGTAACAACCAATGTCATGAGCAACCTGCAATAACAAATTCAATGTCAAATTTGATAGAAGGCTCTATTTAGGAGTCCGAGAAGGAATAATCATAACAGCATCAAGACATCAATCATGGGTACATTGACAGGAAAACCCCAACTAGCACAGAAAAGGTAACAGCAGGCACTAAAAGTTGCACGGTGCTGCTCTTGAAGCATTCAAAAACTCAGAAGTGCAAGGCATAGCGTTCTCCTTATGAACGGAACAGCCGTGAAATCAAACAAAGCCGCGCACGCTGAGCAGCCAATTGGTATAGCCACATTAACCGTTGTAGCAGCCATAATGACAAAAAAAAAAAAAAACAAATTCAAAGAGACAACAGCGAAATACAGCGGCTAGACCCAAAAACAAATCGGTAAAAGGAGCCATTTTTCCGATGTTGGAAATGAATGCATGCAGTCAGGAAGCCTTCTTCATTTGTTTTCAGCAAGCCACCCCAAAAAATATCACCATTAGCCCGCAATTCTATTTACCATTCCGATTGAACGATTCAAAAGTTAGACAAGGACAGCCAACAATTGGTATTAAATAATGATAATGGACGAGCTGCGGCGATTCGTGAAGCGAGAGAACGAAATTAGCTAGGCGATGCACATTGCACGCACCGAATATCAAATGCAACCAATTAGATCCTACCAGACTCGATGAGAACAGACGCTACTTGTGCAGGGAAGAGGATACGTACAAATTGGTGGATGGCCCCCTGTTGCAGAAAACTCTGGTACAGAGCGATGCGAGAATCCCAATCACCGTAAAAACTAGGCTCGTGACGACGAATCCCATGGTTTTTTGCTCGATTTCGATCGCGATGAAGAGGGGGAACAACCTCTACACCAGAAACAAATCGGATCTGAGCTCAATGCCTTCCGTTTCGCCGGGAGCCGAAAGTTCAGCTGAAGAAACGAATCGAGAAACGAGCGAGGGACTGTGGAATTCTTACAAGGATTTCTGAAGCTCCGGTTGGCGATCGGAGGATCACCAGCAGATGCAGATTGCAGATGCAGAATCCAAGCTCGGACAAAGAGATCGGGATGCCTCTGGGGAATGAAAAGCTTGCACGGGCCAGATCAAGAAAATGGCCCATAAAAGAGTTAGGGGGCGTGTCTGTTTGGGCTTGGGCTCTCCGGAGAGTTCGGATGGCCGGACGGACACCGACTCTTCGGACACGCTCCTGTGGTCGAAAGAACACACGAGGATTCGTACGACTTGGGATTGGGAAATTGGCTTAAGGAGAGGAGAATGTTGTGCTAAGGATGCACTTAGAATTTTCAGCGGATGGGTTAATGTTATACAATCGAAATAAATCTTCATCATATAATAATCCTAAAAACAAGTACAATTGCTCACAGATGGGCAAATGTAGTCAAAGTGAAATCGCGAGTTGGTAATTATTGGATCCTCTGTTGGACTTGGACTAAATGATATTGAAGTTAAAGTAGGCAAACTAGAACCACTTTTATGATTAGGGTGTAGATCCACCATCCTATCTATTGGATACATTTACTTTCTTGTTGATCACATTAGCATATTCAAATTTTCTTAATCCTCCCCACATCGGATTGACCCTCCATACAAACCCCAACACAAATGCAAACCCTCTCCAATAATAGCCACCAACCAATGACGTCCCCAACCAGTCAAGCCGCCTTCATCGCCACCACAACAGGGCTGCCCCTCCGGCATCATGGTGGTGAGGGGGCCTCCAGATCTGGAGGCGTGACCACTAGACCTGAAGGCTAGTTGCCGTTGCCGATGACAAGCTCAACAACACTGGCTCCTCAAGGACCACAACCATGGAGGAGATGGACAATTGAGAGTGTGCTTTCAATCGCGCCTAAGAGCAATGGACTTCAACACAGCAAGTTGGGGGTGGGATGGGGGATTGTCGTTGACGTGACGCTCGATATGGCTGACAACTACAATGGTGGTTATCGGCCACGTGGTAAAATCCTGCAGAATAGGAGAATTATGCAACATTAAAATCAAAGCTGTGGACAATATTTTATCGAGAAAGAAGGGCTTTTAGTGGGCCCAATAAGAGAGAACCGAATTTCTCTATTTTCTAAAGGGAGTCTCGTTCCAGAATGGCACCCGGCGACGCATATCGTCCGGTGAGTGGACTTTGATTATCCTACGCCTGAATTAGAGCTGCAGTGCAGGCAATATTTTCCCACATAAGGAAAATATTAATGAGTATGGTGTATCTTGACACTTTTATCTCTTGCCATGCTTTAGAAAAAAATGATACATAAATCAATCCTGTGGCAAATAAAAACCAAACTAACTTAAAAAGGAGAAATTGTAACCTCCGACAATTGGAAAACTCAGCCCGACACGCTTTTCATATGGAAAACCACCCGGGTTAATTTGTCCTTCGCAAAGTCAAAAATAGCGTAGCATTCTCCTATAACTTTCTCGTCCACGCCATTCCTGGTCAACTGCGGGAAAAACCACCGCACCCCCGTCGCCACCAGGAACGCCAACGTCAACACCCCCGACGCCGCCCTGTGCATCCTCCACCTCCCCCCCGCCCACCTCTTCGCCGCCACCTCCGCCGCCACGCAGATCCCGTGGAGCACGAAGAACCACGTCACCTCCCCCGTGGGCCTCGCCCGCGTCATGTAGTAGTAGATCGCCTCGTGCATTGCCCCGGAGACGGCGAACGCCGCGACGGTCGCCGGGAGGGAGGCCCGCCGCGCCCCGACGAGTGGCGCGAGGCGGCGCCGCACGGGGTCGTACACGGTGGAGCGGAGTATGCTGCTGACCATGAGGTTCCACCGCCGGCCCCAGAAGTCCTGCAGCGAGGTCGCGAGGTAGGGCTCGTCGAACTGCCGCTCGAGGTCGAGCCCCAGGGCGGCGCTGGCCGGGACCGCGCAGATCGCGAGGACGAGCTCCAGTTCCAGGTACATGTGGACGCAGTAGAGCGCGAGGATCGCGTACTCGTGCAACCGAGGCCGGTACTCGTAGGCGTGGAGAACCGAGAGCAGAACCAAAACCTTGATCGCGAGCCGGACGGAAGCGAGGGCGGATCTCGGGGACTCTCGGGAGACTTTCTCGTCTTCGCGCGGGGGTTTGACTTTGACGGGGAGGGAGGCGAGGGAGAGGAAGTGGAGGAGGTTGGGGGCGTCGGCGAGGGGGCCGAGGTGGAAGGAGAGGAGGAGGAGCTTGGAGTTGGCGAGCCAGACGAGGAAGCAGGCGGTGGGGCCGCCGAGGTGGAGGGAGGAGAGGCGGAGGGGGAGGAGGGAGAGGAGGACGACGGCGGGGAGGAGGGAGAGGAGGCGGGGGGCGCCGCGCGGGACGGCGGAGGAGGCGAAGTAGGAGTAGGCGAGGGCGGCGAGGGCGGCGATCCATACCTGGACGAAGTTCTTGAGCTCTTCTTCTGCTGCTTCGTTCATTTCTTCTTTCGGAGGTCCTTGGCGATGGGCTGACGGTTGCCGGGTTGGCTCGTTGTCGATGAAGAAATTGGGATTTTCGTTTCGGCTGGGTGTTCTCAAATCTTGAAATTCTCCCTTCGAGTCTTTACGTTAGGATTGAGAAATGGGGCCAGGTTGACATGGTACGGTGTGCAAGTGGACGAGCTGAAAAGGAGTGCGCCAACTGCTAGGGCAGCCAGATTTGCAACTATTGAATTCGGCGGGCCTTATTAGATTCGATATAAAACATGGATCAATCAACTTCTTTTTTCTTTATTTTATTTTCTTTTAATAGGACAGGAGGGTATCTCTGTGTCGGCCTTCTTTTAAGTACCACCCCCGCTCAGTCAACCACCACAGACGCCAGTTGCGACCAGGCGATTGATATTAAATGAGTGCATCTACCCGCTTTGATCCTTGACGTGGATGAAGATCGGGTCGAAGCACCAGGACCAAATGATTTGATCCAACGCCCCTGTGATCTAGATTGAGACAAAATCAAAAATAAAAGATAAAAAAATTGCCTCATCTCACAAGTATAGGCAAAACTCTATAGAGAACATCAAATATCAGAACCATGCCATCGCCGTTGACGTTGAGAATATGAACAATACAGTACACACACTTAACCGTCTGAAACATTGTCAAAACATCTAGAAAGAGGAGAACATTATCAAAACATCTAGAAAGAGGAGAACATTATCAAAACATTTAGAAAGAGGAGAACGGGAAGGAAACATCCAAGCACCCTATTCATAAATCCAGCCATTAGAATTCTGAGTAGAATTCTGAGAGTACGGCCGACGAGGACCAGTAGCAAAGCCAAAAGAGTCGCCTTGGTATCCAAATTGCGGTCTCCTGTTAAGATCAAGATACCCATTTCCACGAATCGCGGGTGCTTCAGGCCTCGCATTGTTCAATCTCGCTGGATTCAGTTCATCCAAACGGGGAGCATATCGTTGCATCGTAGACATGTTCACTCGCTGGGATGATTCAGAACCTAGAAGTCCATAGGTAGATGTCACGGGCCCTGACCGGCTGAACACAGAATCATTACCAGCCATGTAATTTCTTTGAGATACAGTTGGATCTTGCTGACCATAAAGACGGACCTGCGAACGCATCTGCAGGTCCCTCCAGTATCTCTCTCCGGGTTCAGAGACACTGGGCCTGTAATTATCGGTGTCCCTCGTATAAGCTGCATACTCCAAGTTATGAGGCTCATAATTGGTAGGAGGACCACCACCACTTGACCATCTCTGAGTTGAATAATTGCTCAGTCCATACATCCTACTGGCATCATCAGAGCGAGTGGATTCTCGCCCACCATAAAAGTGCTCAGCTCGTGACATAGACATGCTTGGGTCATGATAATTCATGCCGCTAACATCATTCTCAAAAGGAACTTCACGTGATCGTGATCTTGAGGATCGGTCATTGACTAACGACTTGGGTGAGGGATGACGAGAGCTTACCTTTGCAGGTGGCTCCTCATCAATTTCTCTTCCACGTGTTCCTCTACCACCTGCCTTTTCCCTAGAGGATCGATCATTGAATGAAGACTCCCCATTCGTCAAATTGGGAGAGGGATAACGAGGTAGATCCTTCCCATCAATTTCTCTTTCACATGTTTTGCTACCATCGACCTTTTGCTTAGTGGACCGATCATTGAATGACAACTTCCCCTCTGTCAACATAAGCGAGGGATGATGAGGTGTTTCCTTTGCAGGTGACTTCTCATAAATTTTTCTTCCACTTGTTCCTATACCATTGGTCCTCCCCACAGAAGTCCCAGTAGACCGGCTCTCCCTGCTTTCTCTCCCGCTGTCATTTCGAGAAAAACGCCCTTTTTGACCTTCAGCCATATCGACTCTGTCTTTGGTTTCTTCAGGCCTACCCATTGGCATGGAGGTATTACCTGTAAGTGACGGAGTACCAACGCAAAGGCTCTGGTCATCTTTCGGATAATGAAAATCCAGTGATCCATTGCAGTCATCATTTGACCGCGGCCTCTTACTCTCCATCGGCAAGTGACCCTGCTCTTGGGCTATGGTCTTGTGCTTGTTTGACCAATCTCGACGGCTCCACAGATACAGCAATGGTGGCTTATTGTTCCACTGTTCAATTTGTTTATCCTTCACATCAACAGACCCTGGCAAATAAAATGACTGAAAATGGAAAAGTTATAATTAATCCATCAGATGCAAACTTATGATCAGAAGGATAAGCAGAACATCCCATTTCACCTTTCCAGACAAGAATTGATCGTCTTCCCACACCAGGATCATAGCGAAACTTTTTCTCATCTAATCTGCAATGCACCATTAGATTTAAGTATTTGCAGAGGCAAAAGAGAGTGCTCAAAGTAAGGTTGTTACCTTTCAGTTTCTGATGGAGCAATCAGAATAAGGAGCTTTGGTTTGAATTCAAGAGCTTTATCAATAAATTTGTTAGCCAAAGCAGCTTTAACTCCAAAAGGAGGATTTAGCCCCATGATCTACTCAGGAAGAAATATAATAGAATGATAAAACATTCAACGAACGGATATGTTCAGAGAGAGAGGGAGGGAGAGAGGAGAGTGAAAGGGCCAATACCCCAACTAAAATGCAGAGAGGTAAAGCAAAACTCTGCCTCTTACCAATTTCGACCCAGAAGGTAGCTCTTTTAGTTGGACAGTCATCCAGTCCCTTAGTTCAAAGTTGAAGTTATTCTGCAATTAAAAGGAGGAGAAACTATATAAAACCAGCCTTACACAAAGGCAAGTCCAGGTTCAATACCAAGTACATTTCACAGAGATCATAGCAACATCGGCATTGCCAGCAAAAGCCAACTGGACCAATTATGTTTCTGCATGGCATTCACTGAAAACTGAATTGCTCAAGGCAAATGCTAAAGCATATAAAATGGGTTACCACTGGCCACAACCTGGAAAGACCCTAACAGAGGCTCCCTATTTCAACCTATAGGCATCAAGAAGAATCCCTAACAGATTGCAAGTGGGGAAAAAAATGATGGACGTGAAAAATAAACCTATTTTCTAAACCGCAGGCAAATTGCATTTAACAGACATAGACTATAGTTCCATATCATCCAACTTTTTGACAGTTGTGTGTGCCTCAATGTAAATGAGGCTTCATCCTCTAGTAAGTGGATGGGTCACTAGTAAAGGTACTCAAATTATGTTGGCGTGCTCAAGTTTCTCATAAAAGCTTCAAAAGCAACAACATCCTGCAAAATTGTCATTACTTCAGATTCAAGGCTCCAGCATAACCAAAGTGGTGAGGCCAAAGTGGGAGGAATGGGGATGAGGCTGAGAAAGCAGGTAACTGTGGCCAACTCACAACAACTTGCTCACGTCCTCCTTTATGGCGATGGACAGCCTATTCCTCCTCCATATTTCATGGTTAACAGGTTGGCTAAGCTTTCAACCGCATTCCAAACCACAATTTAGCAATTTCTTACCAGATTTGGAACTAATTTTCTTAAACAAAAGATTGACAGCGTGTCTACTCCACACTTAAAATTATTACTTCAAAAGAATGATATAACAATGCACGTAGGTAGGCTACATAAGTCCTCCTGAATCTACATGCCCTGCTAAGCAAGTCATGGGATTTTTTTTTCACTATCTGGAAGACTCATTGCTTCTCACACTCTGAAGCTTGAGTACTTCAACACTTCATCCTCCTCTGCGACGGAGTACAGGTCATATGGATGCAGCATTGAAAATATCAACTCTGAATACAGAGAAATTCAGAGGAAATTATGCAAAAGGAACCACACTGTTCCTAAAGAAATCTGGCCTAATGCATTCCCAAACAAAGTACATGGGATTATTATAGGCAGGCATATGAACCAACTAGAGATGCAACAAGTCTTATCAAAGTTCTATGCAAATAACCCTCCTCAGCCTGTACATCCACCTCAACCTCTGCAGCCTCCTCAATAACAGCCGTCTTCCCAGGACCCTTGGGGTGGACCACTTCCTCAGAACCCATGGAATTACGGTTCCCCCTTGATCTCCAGAATATAGCTAGTTGGCTACAACTGACAATTCCGCCAGGGAATCCAATGCTCCTCAGAGAGAACCAGCACTAGCAACAACAAAGCATCTCCACATTCTCTGAACGTAGAAAGGCTACAGCTTTGCTTTAGACATGAACCGATGGAAATGCTGGATGTATGCTGATGAGAACAATCCTGCAGACATCCTCTCGTCTGACAATGATTTTCCGTACCTCTCGTTGTGAATTATTATACTGCTAGAATAAGTGCACCAACTTTGGCCGCAGTATGTGCCATGTGTCGGTGTGCTTTGTAAGAGCATCTTATAAAGATGCATGCTGCTTGAGTCCGGTTGTGTTGTTAAAGGTCTGTAATACCCTTGGCATCACTTATATAAGGGTATCATCCTTCAGTTGCATAATTAAACTGAATATGGATAATCTCTACATACAAATCTCCTATGTCTTTCTAAACACTTTCCCGCTCTTCCTCACAGTCTGATGTCCTTAGATGTTTAAAGTTGCACTCTTAGCTTAACAAGGTGAATTGGTCACATTAGTATGTTCTGCACTTGCCACTCTATAGATCTTGTGAATCAGAAATTTTGTGAGACTTGAAAGATTTATGGTACACATTTGTGATTTCTCGAGACTAAAAGATGGTCCCTTGTTCAAGGCCTAGGAAGGGCCATGTTTGTGGGAGAGCATATCTGTCTCAGATATCCATGAGTCTGTTCAATTGGACCCTTCCTCTCGTATGCCAAGAACATCTTAAATGAAGTTCTGGTCTAAACCTCATTAGTGCCACTCCAAACTTTTTTCCACAAATACATCGTTTCAACTCTATCATCAAATGCTCACACACTCATCAACCAATTCTAACCTTGAATATTCCTGTTTCACAAATATATTAGAACTTTCCCATCCAAAATTCGTCTTTTGGTCAGGTTTAAAGTCTTGCATTTGGAAATGCTTTCCTTTGTGCTCCACCTTGCATTACAAGCTTCTTTCTTTGCCAACCTATATTTCTTTAAGTTCTAACTCTTATGCCAATACTCTTAACTCTAGCCTCTACTTTCCACTTTTTTTTCCTAAAATTTTTTACCTCTTCTTTGACTACCAAGGCTTCTTAGAAGCTTCCTCCAAAACCTATTTGACAACTTCTCAAAAATAGTCAGCCACAGATTTGCAGGTGTCATTTGTTCCGCAGCTCCTCCAAAAATTGTTAGTATATCCTAGAACCAAAAATTATAGGATCCTAAAGCTGATTTGAGCTTTTTAAATGATTAGGAAATAAATAAATAAGAAACTTGCATCAGTTATGCCATCACACTGTTTGACTCTATCGTATTACAAATACATATTGCTTGTGATCATGAATGAAACTACTGCTTATTGAAACAAATTGCATGATGACTTGTACAAATGGATGCTTGAGACAGTACGATTATTTCATAGCCAACCTAATCTAACCTCGGATACTACACTCACTAACTATGGCAACCCTCTATTTCCATTCCACAATATATTCTCTTCTTTACTACCCTGGAACAGGAAGAAAGAAAGGCTCTACGGCCCTCAACCTCCTCCTAGTGAAACAAGTGAACAACCAATGGACACAAGATTACAAACAATAGTAACAAAAAAAAAAAACCATCCCTACAGAATTCCCCAGGAAATGAAAAATAGTCATGCTGCAGAACTGTCTGCAAAGACAACAAAAACATTCTTCACACGTAAAAGTTAACGAAATGAGGTAGAACACGCAAATTACCTTTGGTGGAAAAATATCATAATTTTTGTAAGAGCACTTCTTTCCGGTCTCTTCAAGCTTCTTTGCCATTAGGCAGCTAAAATCATTAGCCCCGCAACAGAAGTCAACAATCTGTTAATGCAATTTTTATAAGTTGGATGACTGACATCAAACGTCGTACGAACAGAGCCATAGAAGGGGGAAAAGTGTAAGAAGTAGTTTTCCTTTTTATGGCAAAGACTGGTGAAAGATAAAATATTCACACAATGGTACGTGATGATTGTCAGATTTCTTCTAAAGCTCAAGCAAAGCAATTCAGAATTTCAATCCCTCAGGAGGAACCCCACCAATCAGGTTCCCAATCACATACAGATCACCATGATCTTCTACATTTAAAATTCTCAAGCATCAAGAGTGGAAACAAACTACTAAATGTTAAGTTTCTCACCATGTCACCATCCTGAACATACCAATGGAGCTTGTCAACAATCTGCATAAAAATGTATCAGTAAATTTGCACTTCACCCATATGATCATACAAAAATATAAGACACAAGCTTCAAGACACGTCATTTCTTTGAGCCAAAAGCCTATCTGACAAACAAACCCACAATATATATGCACATCATTCACCAAGTACAAACCTGTCACCAGTTCAAATAAGTCAACAACTGCTTATGTGCAATTGTTATTTGTCAATGGGAGACAGAGATACCTTGTAGGTACTTGTCTCATCAAAATAACTGACAGCTTCAATATTTTCTCATAGAATTTTGTTTTTCAAATTTATTGGTTACAAAACCCTATATAAAGAACCTTACCAAAAAAAAAAAAAAAAAAACCCTGTATAAAGATCAGATTAGATAGTAGCATGTGTACCTCAAAATAAAGATTCAATGTAAACAAAAGCAATCAGATGAAAGGGACTGATTAACTCATCACTACAAAGAAACTGACTGAAACCTAGTGGGCTGACCGAGTGAACATCTAAATTCGCTACTTCGTCTATATGTGTAAGATGCTAGCTCGGTAAAGAAGCTATAAGGGGCACAAGTATAGTATTGAGAGATTAGTGATAGATGAAACCCAGATGCCCTACATTTTCTTATTTCAAGAAGTTGAAGTTGGCAAAAAATCAGAAGAATTTCCTAGAAAAGGCAACAGATATAAGCAAATCTGGAGAACCAGAATAGCATTCTGCAAGCATAATAGAGCAACAATTTGCAAATTGTCGACTTCCATAGAATTACGTAGAAGTGTTACTTTGTGAATGGACTGGCGCGCATTTGGTAACTTCTATGCTGCGTGTGCTATTTTTCTCCATCAAATGAAAGGGGGTCCAAACCTTTAAATCTCCATGACAAAAGGTCGAAAATCAATTGATTTATCATTACTTATATATTTCATTCTGGTGCATGACAATTTGCCAAAATAAGTAAACGAAGGACCACATCTGCACATAAGACCAAATAAAACTGCCAACTCAAAGATAAAAAAGGCTTCAGATTCAAAGAACAAGCACCTCTTGAAGTTTATCGGCTTTTGTAAAATGTCGACCAAAGGAAGTGTAGCGCATACCATATATGAATGGTGCCAGATATACTCTAAGCTTGTCCTGCAGCCAATCAAATCAGCATATGAGAGATTGTTCATCAACGAAAAAATTGGGATGGGATGTACAACATTTGATAAGAAGGATAACAAGGGCAACAAATTTTGAGAGGAGGCTATGTGAGCAAGCTAACATATTTTTCTTTTCTCAAGTATCAACCAAAAAAGGGAGATAAATCATGCATGAACTAAGGTTATAAAAGATAAAGAAACAGCTAATTACAAAAAACTGATAGAGAAATAAATAAAGTAAAACAAAATAACAATTTATGGTCAAAACAAATAACTGATGCAAGCAATGCTAAAAAAATAGAACCAGATGAAAGGTAAGAAGCTTAATCTACAGTCTGAGCTCACATTAAGCCTTAAAGGAAACCGAAGCTTTTTAAAAGTAAAAAGCCTACTTATTCTTTCCACTTAAGAGAAAAACATGAGTGCAGACACAAAGTATTGTTTCAATCAAGCAGCAGTGAAAATTACCCCAGACATTAGAGGCAGGGAGGGAGAAGGGGGGGTGAGGGGAGAGAGAGAGAGAGAGAGAGACCACATCTTGAATTGAAAATAGAATACAAGAATAGCCTCAAATATGATCATAAAAAATAGAATGTGCAGAACCTTCCACTTAAATATCTGGGTTAGAACATCTGGGTCACAGACAGCTTTTGCATCTTCATTGCTGTCTCCTTCCAAAGCTGCTCGAAGAGCCTGCACATGCAATTTTTCAATTAACATATCCTTATTGACAAGTTGAATTAGTGCATAAGTATGTACCTGAACTGCAGCCTCCACTTTCCCAATAGTAATTGCCTTATCAACAGTTGACTTTAGATATTGTGAGTGAGTAGATGGCACTTTCTGCTTTCTCATAACATCTTTCATACTTACTGTAGATGAAGCCTCATGCATTAGATCCAAAAGCCTGCTCATCATGGAGGAACACATAGTTGAAGAATTAAATAGAATGAAATACATCCGACGGATGCACATTTGCTGATCATTAAATACCAACTAGGATAACAGGCGAGAACAAATCACCTCCTCTCTGTGTCAGCATCTAGTGCAGGAAGGGAGTCATCTGACCTCCCAGAAGCAGGCTGCACTGCTCTTCTCTCTTCACTATCTGGTACAACTTGTTTTCCTGGTTTTATTTGCTCAGATGCCTTTGTCATGGAGGAATGTAACCTTTCACTGCCCAGAGAAGTGTGCTCCCTCATGGTAAAAGATGTGCTGGCCTCCAAAGACCTGGACTCGGCAGTATCCTTGTGAAATTTCTTGGATGCATATGTCGCTTTGACTTTGTTGGCTATAGCTTGTCCAGATGATACTTTCACTTTTTTGTTTTTTTCACCTTCTTTCTTTGTGAAAGGGGATTTCTCCTTTCCAAGCGACTGTTTTTCTGAAGCTCTTTTCGAGGAGTTCTCCGAAGCAACAGGTTTCTTCTTTAAACCCTTCCCTCCAGTGGAGAGTGATTCCGATACTGGTCTTTTCCTTTTCTCTCCAATGGCAGCCCTATTTGCTTGAATAGTAGGAAACTTCACGTGATTTCGAACTGGTGTCCCAATATCTTCATCAATCTCATGCTTTCTGGCAAAGTTAAAGACAGCTCTTTAGCAGATGATGGCAAAATGGAGTCAAAGGCTGAAGAAGCTTAAATACTGAAGTAGTACTTACAAACAATAAATTAATATGCGATTAGGTAGTAATCCCTCCCATGCCCTTATAGTTGCATCTTCATCTGAGTCTTCAAAAACAATTTCCCTTGACACAAGCATATGAAGCATCATAGATCAATTATGACGAGACTAAAGCAATAATAAACTAAAAGAACAGTTAAACATACTTTGGCAAGCATTTTCTATGGTAAGCCTTGGGGCATCGTCTGCATACAGCAAATTGCAGATCATGTTCCTTCTTGTTTTCTATTCGATTGCAAGCACAACATTTATGCACAGGGCACGTGAAACTTTCTCCTAAAGCAATCCTCTGCTTAAGTTTATCTACAGCAACTTCATCTCTGCGATGGAGCAATTTTGCTACACATTGCGGATGGTAGAAGTGGCCGCAAGTAGCAGAAACACATTGGAAGACCTATCAGAGAATTAGTGTCAGAAAAAATATCCATACAGCTAAGCTATAGAATAACCACAACTGACAAGTAGCAGCACTTGAATAGAATCCTAGAAGCCTTGAGTCAAGCAACGGGCCCAATGAATCCACATCAAACCCAGAAAACTTGGTGTTAATTTTGCAAGCGGGGAGGAGGAGGAATGATGGAGCTAACCTCAGTCACAGGTCAAGAGTATGTTCAAGGATAGACCAAGCAAGTCCTTAGCTAAACAAGCCAACCTTACATTCCCTCTTTAAAAATATTGAAAATTCTTTTTCTCCCATAAAAAAAGGGGATCAATTAGAACATGTTTAGAAAGACTTCTCCAGTTCCAAATAAAAATTTCTGGACATGCTTCATGGGGTTAGCTCAGACCATGCCAAAACGTATGGTCCGGGGCACAGGCACAGCTGACTTTTACTAAGTAACTAGACACTGTGGACAAGCATGAACAGTAGATGTTTCCACCCTAACCACACTTATAGAAAAAACATATAGAGTTCAGTATCCCGCGCAAGCTCCAAAAGATTTTATATGAGTTTTCATAGCAACAAAAAAAATGGAGGAGAATTGGACGCCTTCATCATGAAAATCAGATTCGGTGGTAAAATATGAAGCAATTGATCTTTTCCTACTGTCTCATACATCAGCACAAGAAGACTTGTCAGATGAGCCCAACTTCCCACATGCAAAGCACTGGTGCAGGTTGTATCTACAATTTTCGCACTTAAAAGTCTGCAGTGCCTGTCAACGTCATGATAAAAATATAATTAGAAACTAAAGTAAAAAAAAAAAAAAAAAGACCTCGGAGAAAAAAAGATACCAAAGCAAAAAGAGAACTAACTTCTAAACACAAAAAAGAAATAAAAAATGCTGTATCATCCTACATCAACTTCATGCCGTGAAAATCCAAGAGAATCGCAAAGAGAGTCTTCACCATCTTCTTCAGTAGCGTGAAATGACCTCATGCATTTTCCATCACAGCTGTATTGCTAACAAACTGTCAGATATGAATTTAACTAAAAAAATGCATACCAAACTAAATTAAAAGGTACAATAAGAACATCCAAAAAAATTCACTAAAAGAGCAGAAACTACCCTAAAATCAATAAGAACAATTTATTCCACATACAATATGAAAAATTCATGCACTCGCACTTTTTGTCTAAAGCCCATTGGGACATATAATCTTAGGGGAAGATCAAAGTCAGAGAAGAAAATGTTGATGAAAGCTGATAGATGGTAGACCAAATTGGATTTGTTGAGTCTACGCTAAAGTTTTTATAACCAGACAGGAGTAAGACTGAATCAGGGGAGCACTTAGCTGGTGAACCGGCATTTTAAAAGAATATCTATATGTAGCCACTTGACCAAATGCAGCCCATTTTTTCAACGCATGCAGTGACTCAAATACGAGCCCCGGGTTCAATTTCCAAGCTTGTGGAGCTTTGGAACTTTAATTTTAGTTGAGAGGTATAAAACATATACAACAGATGGTAGATGGAAGCAAAGGAGCGCCCTTACAAAGTGGCAAAAGCTTATGTGCCTGTCCTAGAGGAGCGGGTATAGCTCTCTCCCTCAACACCGCTGACTGACTTCTGAAAGCCAAGCTTGGTCAGAACCAAATTGACCAGTTTACCAGGTCAACCCAATTGTGTCAGAGTTATTAAAAAAGGTTGAGTATAGAAATGGACTACACTCATGGCTGGTTCCCAATTACCATTGCCACGATTAGGAACACACCCATAGGAAGAGAGTGTGTTTCTCTCATAGGAACTGAAACAATACAATAGCACCAAAACAATCCAAAGACAGTCTTGGGAATAAACTGGAAGTATGGGATCACTAAAAGAAAAACTATAATTTTGGTCCAAGTATTTTGGACGTTCTTTATTGTGGTCCCTGTACCTTCACTTTCCCATTGTAGTGGAATGCCATGAGGGGGACAAAAATTGTAGCAAAACACTCATTCAGGGACTAAAATGAGAACAGGGACCAGAATGAAGAATGCCCTAAAGAATTGGAACCAAAAGAATTCTAATCACTAAATTTCTAGAAATTAACAGACCCAAAAAGTATATATCTGGGAAAAAACACTGAAGGAGGACGACACGTACCATAAAAGGCTGCCACCGTTATCACATAGCGCACAAACAGAATCAAAACAATCATCATCCTCAGCAGTCTCATCTTCAACATCTTCCATCCCAACATCTTCAGGATCATCCACAATAAAACTAGGCTTTGCAACATGCTAAAAGATCCCAAGAAAACCTTCCTTAGAGAAACAAATGAAAGGGAAATGGCAGAAACTTTCAAAGAAAAGATAGTGAGATATAGAAAAAGCATAGGTCCAAACCTCGCCAGATTTGCTCCTCTCCCAGGTCCTTTCTTCCATTAATTTGCTCAGAACCTTCATGAATTTTGTTTCCAGCAATTAACGAATGTCCAAATGAACAATGGCAAATTTGACCCCAAAAAGATCAACAAGAAGATAGAATTTTCCTGATATATATTTTGCCAGTCCATTAATTTCTATAAATGAACATCAATTTGATCCCAAAACATCCACAACGAGATACTTTTTCCCGATATATGTATTTTTTCAGTCTGTTAATTTGTATAGATTAAGTGAATGGAATACTGCACTTTTGGTTCCAATCCTTTACAGCATTCTCTGTCTGGTCCTGTTCTCATTTTAGTCCCTAGATGATATTTTATTATTATTTTCATATCTCTGATGGCATTCCAACATACTGTTTTGGTTCCTATACAGGGATGAAAATGGTCTTAAGGTACTTGTCTAAGGACTAAAATGGGAAAAGTGAAAGTACAGGGACCAAAATGAAGAACGCCAGAAGTACTTGGACTGAATTTATACTTTTTCTTTTAGTGATACCAGTATTTTAAGATCCACTTTATTCCTGAAACAGTCTTTATGTTGTTATGGTGCTATTGTATCATTTTAGTTCCTACTAGAGAAACGCCCTCCCCCCCATGAACGTGTTCCTTATAGTGGTAATGTTGACCCCAAGAATATCAACAACAAGGTAGACTTTTCCTATAGAAAGCAATAGCATGAGTGCACATGGAGACATGTACAAAAAAATTCTACATGCACCTATGTTTTTTTTTTTTTTTTTTTGTTCGGGACATGTATTTTTGTTTGTATAATACCTTTTTCAACAAATCAATCTGCCAAAGCCATCTCATACAAAAATAATTCCACTGATTGCAACAGCCCGTCCCTTTTTTTTTTGGATAAGTACACACGAGTACAAAGAGAGTATACATCAAAAGTAACAGCAGAAAGAAACTAAAAAGGCCTAACCAAACTTAATAGCAGCCCAGTCGACAGCATATTTTAAAAAAGGCTCCAACTTTTTACAATTCACTTCTTCAACTAAAAAAAAAAATTCGTAAACTTCAAAAATCCTCACGTTCCTAAAAAGACATAAGTACCACGAAGCAGACAAAGAAGGAAGATCCAAGAATTCCTCATGAATTTGAATCTAAAATTCCATTTACAGTAAGCAATCATCTCTTTCACATTCTTTGGCAAAAACAAAGATGATTCCCATTTTCTTGAACAGGTAAACCCAAGTAACTGTATGCATGCAACACTGACCTACGATGATGAATCTATGAAGCCTCATCTAATCATTTTTAGAAACTTAACATGCATGGAAATCAAAGCAAAGAAAGCAAACTTTTTTGAAGCAGCTTTAACCCTTTGCAAACAATCCTGATAAAAAACGTAGTAAAAAGAAAACAACAAACGAGGCCACTTATATCTTGTAGCACTGGAGTTATAGACAGTAGTCAAAAGTTTCCAACCATTGAGAGCTTCCCTAAACTAGTCCAGCATTGAAAGTGGATCAACTTCAGGTCAGTGCTCAACTCTAATTGCAATGGACTCCAACTTGATCAACTTCAAATCAATACTCAACTTTAATTGCAATGAACTTATAACCTAATGAAAATGTCACACTAAATTCAATGCCAGTCTGCGCATTGGTGATTGCTTCGTGATAGAGGAGTCATAAGTTTGATCAACTTCAAATCAATACTCGACTTTAATTGCAATGAACTTATAGCCTAATGAAAATATCAAAATAAATTCAACACCAGTCCGCATATTGGTGATTGCTCCGTGATAGAGGAGTCATATGAATGCCTAAGCAGCAACTCAAACATTTCTCATCCTTGACACAAGCTCATCTACCACACCAGCACGCACAAAAATCATTAACAAAAATGGTGCCAGAATTCTCGTCTCAGTTAAACCTTTCATCACTCGAACTATGACACCCATGATTTGAAATACACTAACAATCTAAGACGTCTCTTCAGCGACTACATGTCAATGGCCAGAACATCATCACAAGAACAAGGTCATGAATCTAAAAGAAACGACAGGAACAGGAACGACCTTGGATTTCGCCAATGCATCATCCCTCCCTATAGCCTCTTTAATTAACGCGACATGGTCCTGCAAATCCTTCGCAGACGGCCGGACCTCATAGAACCTATAAACCAGATTGAGAAGAGGCAAAATCACACGTGCGCCATAACACGAGACGATGTGAAACAGTAAATTCTCAGAAACCACTGATACGATACCCCAGGGTTTTAGCCAAGTGCTCCCACAGCGCTTCTCGGGAAGCGTCCGGGTGGTTCCTGGCGTAGTGCAGGCAGTGCAGCGTGATTAACACGGTCCTGATCGTATCCTGAAAGCTCCTCCTCGGCTTATCCAACTTTGAACCAGATGTTGTCCTTGGAGAGCACCCACACCTCGGGCCTCGAGCGGCCGAGATCAAACCTCCAGGACTTGACCTCCCAGTAAATCTTCCTGAGGCCGTTGTCGGCGGTTCCGTGCAGGAAGACGGTCTCCTCCGCCGCCGCCGCCGCGTCCTCCTTGCCGCCGTCCCCCTCGGTCCACCTCACCGGCAGGACGGCGAACGAGACCGGCTCGTCATCGTGGTCCTCGAAGGAGTAGGTCGACACCGTCTCCGGCAAGGCGTCGGCCTCGTCGTCGGACGACGCCATGTCGCGCGAACCGGAATTCCACGTGTTCCGGGGAGAAATCGGACGAAAGGGAGCGATGCAATTCCAAAAGCAGTTGACGTGGTGAAGGGGTAAAGTGAAAAAAGACCTAGAATTTCCCCAGTGACGTTTTAACGGGGCCGACCTGACGTTGAAAAGCAAGGGGCTCAGTTTTTTTATAGTTTGGCGCACGCGTTGCAATTTTCTTAATTTTTTATTTACTAAATTCCCGGCCAATTTTTCTACTCCAAACCGCACGGCCGGGTTTAGATTGACTTGGCCCGAGACCCGAATCGGTCCGAGCGGATCGGGTTGAAAACATTCGGTCCAGGCCTTTCGCAGCTAGGAAGGCCCAAGCCTAGAAAGCCAGGATGGCCCAATCCATGGACCCACACATGTTTTAGAAAAATGATAATATATATACATATATATAATGACTCTGGTTAAAAGATGTTGGATTTCACTCTGCCAGTGGATTTTATAAATTACTACTCCTTTTATTGCCCCAATAATGAGATATATAAAAACATTTCATATCTTTTATTCCCCAATAAAAATAATATTAACTCGTCCATAGTAGATCTAGTTTTTATTTTATGGTCAGTATCATTCATCTAAATTTTAAGACATTCTTATTTTGTAGTAATAAAGTCACTTGAATACCTTTTTTTTCTATGATAAAGTAAACCCACTTGATTAAAACAAATAACCGCGTGTTTTTATTATTTTTTACTAATCCCGTGGAGTGGATCACCTAAAACAAGAGCCAAAATCAGTGGATGTTTGGTACCAACGAAATCCCTTAGCTGATTTTCACATGTGAAGGCCATTAAGATGCTATTCCTCGTGAGCCAGATGATAGTCACATGAACGCCTTAACACCCGTGACGATCACTTTTTTATTCGTCCTTGCAGAAAATCCATGCACAGATCACGAGCCATGTTTCATGTTTCGACAGCCAAAAACTAAAAATTAAATGAATAAGCAAAAGTGCTTAACAGGCGCTGCTTCACTATAAATACGCATTCATGGAGAAATCAGAGATTAAGCCCATAATATACCACTAAATCGCTGAGTTTTTAGGAGCCAAATGGGGAAATCCAGCGGCAAGAGCTTGATCCTGGCCCTGGGGCTCGCGCTGGTGCTGCTCGTGGCCATGATGGGAGGAGCCAAGGCCACGACCATATGCAAGATCCCGACCGACAAACTGGCCTTCTGCCTCCCGGCCGTTGCCGGCAACCACCCCTCCCCGCCAACCAAGCAATGTTGCAAGGTGATCTCCAAAGCGGACATGCCATGCCTCTGCCAGTACAGGTCTGTGCTCCCGAAGTATGGGATAAAACCTGCCAATGCCATGGCGTTGCCCAAGAAATGCGGCCTCAAGGCCGCTCCGAAGTGCTCCAACAACTAAACCGAACCGAGCGGCTATATGCTTTGCGATCACCTGGCATGCCTAGAGCCTCCGAATCCATTGCTTCTTTGTTTTGTTATAATTAATAAACTAGACACGTGATAAAAGCTCATTGCTAAATCTCCACGGATTTCATGTCTTTCCGGTTTGTTTTATTTTGAATCACCAAATCTTTGAAGATCTCCGGTGTTGCACGGTGTTGACTGCTGGCCCATTTTGTCCCTTTTCTTCTCTTTTCTCGCTTTTCTGAGGCGCGACATTTTCTCTGTATTCGGAAATGATATTAATTGGAAAAAAAAAAAGACGAAGCCCACGGCATTTTCGTCGCTAGAGTAGACAACATAATGGGGGTGTTTGGTTCAGGTTGTTATTGTGCCGAATCTATTGATTCTCTATCTCCAGAACCTCGTTACTGTTGGACATGCTTATTGGGCCCAAAACATCATGGGCCGACCGCGTTCGTAATGAATGGTGATTGGTTTTTGCGGTCATGAGTGGGTCATCTTTTAGACCTAAGGTTGTAAATTTGTAAAGGCAGACGAAGCCCACGGCATTTTCGTCGCTAGAGTAGACAACATAATGTCCAAAGCCGGACAGGGAACTGACCGTGCTGGGGTAGCTGATAACGCCAGCCTGGCCTTTGGGAGGTTTTGACCCCGCTATCTCTACCTATCCAAGCTAAATCATTGCAGTGTTGACATCGAAAGGGGACAAAAATTGAAAAATAAAAAATTGCGGGTTTTGCATCGGATTCACATGGATCCCACAAAGTTGACGTTTAAGATGGATTTGGATCCGGGGAAAGAAATTCCCTGTTCTAGCACGAAATTTGAATCCCATTATATATCATGTAACGATATCCCTTTTCTTAAATACGGTATTAACTCAATTCAGTTCCTATTTGGAAAGGACCGTGTCCAACTTTGCTTAGATGCCTCTGTAATTATAATAGGAAAGATTCCTACTTTTGTAGGTTGTTTGTAATTGCATTCTTTTTTAGATCAACATCACATGCTTGTGGTACAAGACTCCCGCAGCTTTTGCAGTTGGTTGGCTTTTGTAGAGATAGCTAGTAGAGTCTAATACATTGTCAATTATTTGTGCTATGTCTCTCTATAGTCTCTATAGATGATAAAATTGAAATGCTAGGATAAGAATTGATATGGATATGTGCACTCGACGCACGATGTCTAGGTAATTTGTGGATTTTTCTTATTGGTCATGGGTTTGGAAATTTTCAATTTACCATACTATTACTATTCAATTGATGATATTATCCAAGGTGAATTCATAAAAGTACAATTAAATATGGATTTTCTTTTAACGAGAAGTTTATGAATGATGCAATCATCAAAGCATACATTCGCGAAAATGTTTGCACTGTCCCAGTACGTCAAATGACACATTGGATTGGATTGTCATCCAAAATATTTCTTTTTATATGCTTCTCGTGTTCTAGATTTACCTCTTTTTCATGTTTTGAAGTAACAGTAACCCAATTTTCATCGGATGAACCTCCAGAACAGCATTTCAAGGCTTTCTAACAAAGTGGTCATCCTTAAGTTAGCATATGATTAAGGAATTTGAAATATTTAAAAATATGAATTGGAAAGCTAAACTACTCATTCTCGGGATAATTATAAAAAAATTAAATAATTCATGGATTTTCCTTATTGGTCTTGGATTTTGAAATTTTCAATTTACCATACTATTGTCATTCAATCGATGATGTTATCCAAGGCAAAATTACAAAAGCATATACCCATACCTACTCATGTTACGATTAAAGATGAATGCTTTCTTTAGCAAAAAGTTTATGAAGGATGCAATCATAAAAGCATACATTCGAGAATATGTTTGTAGTGTCCTGATACATCAAAGGATGGTTGGACGGGATTGTCATCCAAATTAATTATTTTTAAACGTTTCTCGTATTCTCATTTCACCTCTTTTCCACGTTTCAAAATAATACTAACCCAATTTTCATCATATGAACCCCCACAGGAGCATTTAATGGTTCGCTAAAAAATCAGTCATTCTCGAGATAATATATGATTGAGGAATTTGAAATATTTAAAAGTATGAATTAGAAAACTAAACAATTTATTATTGGGATAATTATAAAAAAAATTATTTTACGAATGCTTGCAATGACAAATGATCAAAAAAATTAGAATTAAATTTGTCGAATTAAGATGTTTGTGACTCATTTGACATTTATATAGTAGAGTTAATTTTTTTTTATGAAAATTAATTATCCCGTTTCATTTTCCAAAGATTATTATTATTTTTTTTAGTTTCGTTTTTTAATAGATGCAGGGGATAGAAAACAGACAACTAAAGGAATCAAAAATGTTTGCGCCCGCGGAGTACGGAGCACTGCATCATACTGAGAAAGTGGATTTATGGTACCCATGTGCTGCCGGTCTGCCCTCTCATCATTGTTTCCACAAACGGAGAGAGCCATCAGGTGCAGTTAACAAGCAAAATTAAGTGCCATCTTACGATATCCGGATCCACCTGTCCACGCGATCAACGATTGCGAATGCCCTCATCGGTTAAAAAGGCAATTGCTGCCCCAGCTCATTTTTACGCAAATTACAAAAATGACGGGTGATATTTCTCCATTCAATCGCACGTAAAATATGATCGCGTATAAAAGAATTCGGTATCAAGTCTCTAGCGAGGATTACGACCGTGTGGTATGGGAATGTTCCAAAATGCTACTTCTACGTACACGGGAAGATAAGGAAAACTGTAGGTCGAATGAATTTATTACTACGAGTCGAGCTGTAATGCGAAGTTGTTGGGGGTGCACGGCGTTTACTTCAGCGTGCTAAGGTCTTTGAAAAATGGCCAAACGCTCGTTGGAGCCGTCATATTGCAGCTTGGACTATTATAATTTTGCAAAGAGTGTAGTTTTCACTTTTCTTAAAAAACAAACAAACGAGTGCCAAGTCAAACACCCACGTCCATGTTTATGAACTAGGCGCTTGGGTCAATTGGAGCTGTTCATTTGTTGGTCGTATATTTGGTTATATCATCCTTAAATTCAATGTGCGACTGAAATTTTTTGAGCTAACGGGGTTGGCGTAAATAGATATTCATATGAATATCTTGCGTTATATATCACAAGGATGAGATTTGAACCCTAATAAATAAATAAATTGGACGGAGAATGTTCTCTCCACAGCTGTAGCCAATGTACTAGTTTAGTAAAGAGAAGTCGGTATTGAACTTTTAATCGGATTTCGGTAGATTAAAGAAGGCGAGTCGCTTTCATTTCCAGTTGCACAAATCATGCCGTTGACGGCATGCCTTGCGATCTAGCAAATTGGCAACGCTTTGAAATCGAGTGGGGGACAGCTTCTCATTAACTACCGGCAAGCGGTGCCGTAATGAAGAAATTATAAATGTCGTGTGTTTATTAAGTAAATAGGAAATAATGCATCCATCCCCTTTAAGGTCATAACGACAACGGGAAAGTTGCACTAAACTCGCGCTTACATAAAATCTTGCATGAAAATCACTTAATAACCACTGATCAATCACGAAACACAAAATTTTCCTTGTGCAAATTTTCCTAAAATAAAATAGTTATCTCCTATGCATGACAATTTTAATTTAAGTTGCTAAATGAAGCGCAACGAATTTTCGAGGCAAGTTAAAACAAGTCCTCATTTTAAGGTCATTAAGCATTTTATCCGGAAATGCCTTCAAACATTGTTCATACAAGATTTTATGCATTCGATACAATAAGACGTCAGTGAAATGCTCGAATTCAAAATTAAAGAGGAAAAGCATAGTGCAAAAAATACAAAAGTCATTTTGTGATACAATATCGATATTTCGGTCAAACTACGATGCAATTTAGAGTAGTTTCAACGCATCAATTTTTTTTATTAGAGGTCGGTTAAATGCTCAAATTTGAAATTAAAGAGGAAAAGCATAGTGCGAAAAATACAAAAGTCATCTCGTAATACAATATCGATATTTTGGTCAAATTATAATGCAATTTGGATGAGATTTCACGCGTGGAAAATTTTGATTTCCGCATCAGCGAATGTCGAAAGATGTTCTTAAATTAATAAATGGGTAATCAAATACCGTGCAAATATATAAAATAAAAAGAAAATTCAAACGAAAATCTTCCAACTAAAAACCTGCTCGGATGTACGTGAATAGAACGTGCAGGCATCGTCAGCCGAGAAAACGATAACCACGAGAACGAGCAGGCAACAACGCGGGGCGCGCCGACAGCAGGTGAAGCGTCGTGAAATCTTGGTACCTGATCGCGTTGACTCGGCCCCAAAAAAAGGAAGAAAAGAAGGAAAGAAGAGCAAAGAAAGGAAGACCCAACAGAAGGGCGACGACCCGGGGACCAGGACGTCGCCATCAGCAGCACTCCCCCGCGCACGAACATCTCCCTCACCGTCGCCATCCCTTTGAACTGGTCTCTCCACGCGGCTTTCCAGTGCGCTCCTTGGAATCATTCGTCATCGCTCCTCCACCATTTTCCCTTTTTCCGACGATTCTACTGACAGCTGAGAACGACATTCACCTCCGACTCCTCTATCACCACACAAAAATTCCCACCCCCTCACGCCCGTTCGAAATTATGATTGGCCTTCGACGATATAAAACACACCGCGTGTAAGCAAATTTGATTGATGTTGTGGGGAATCCATTCTAAAGGGACTTATTCTCGCCCTTTGCGGTTGCAGCAGCCTCCTCCAAAACGCGAGGTCGTGCGAGTGGGGCACCGCATGGGGCCCGCCCACCTCCCCACCCCCAATCATCGCCGCTTACCTGGACCAATCAGACCCCGTCAATCTCCACTGCCAACCCCATGTGCACCCAGGTGGCGAGGAACCTTCCTGTGTATCGGCATTTTCCCATCTCGCCACGATCGTCGCGGAAAAAGAAAAACGGAGAAAGGCTATGTACGTAACGCGCAGCGTCTTTGTCGTTTTTTCCTTTGTATATAAATATTCGACATGAATGAATGGAGCTGTACAGCTAAGGATGATCTCTTGAGTCGAGTTTCGTGTTGTCATCTGGCCTCGGTGTTTGACTCCGGCCTTTTATTTTAATTAGAATCTGGATGTGTCTTTTTTACTCTACGTAATTAAATAATGTTGAGTTAGGTGGGGGTTTAAGAATTGTGGGCAAAAGCCATCTTCAGTCGAATCAGAATAAAAGCGACCACTGATTATTTATACCCAACTGGCCCAGAAAGAAAGAAAAAGAAAGAAGAAGAAAAGTAGCGGTGATGATGTATTACCTCAGGCGGACGGTTTTATCCTTTACTCGTGCGGGGTCCATTCGTAAAGGACCGAGCCAGCGAGCCAGTAGCTATCTCGGTAATTGTACCTTTTTTATTTTATTTATTTTGGTATTTCGGTCACCCAATATAAATTTTAATTCTGGAAAAAAAAAGGATGAAATTTAATCATCGAGGCAGTGGGTATTCCGATAGCCACATAATCATGGCGCCCGAACTCGAATGGGAATGCTCTACGTTTTAAGCAAGGTCTTGGATAAAAGGATCATCATGGACTTCACTTTCTTCCGGCAAAGTGTGGATGGCTTGATGAATTATAGTATGCATCAGACGGCTTTTCATGTCTGCCCTACAAAAAAGCAACAAGAAAGGTGTTCCTAAAGCATTCGGTCCTACTGAGCTCGTCGTATGCATTGCAATCCGTAACATCACTTGACCGTTAGCCTTGTTAATTTTTTTTTTTTGGGGGGGGGGGTTGGAAGAAATGACAAAAGTGATGGAATTTGGATGTGGTCACGGACAGAAGTGATGGAATTTGGACGCGGTCACGGCCCTCTTCGTTGATTTTTCAATCTATGCAAAGCAAAGTTATTTTCTCTACGCCGGAGGGAAGCGGCTCGACGCGTCACTGTGCATTTCTCCTCTACTATTCGCGCCCGGCATAAAAGGGCACTAAACGTGAAAGGTAAATTATTATCTCTTTTGAAGACTATGATCACCCGTCGGTCTTAACCAATTCAATTTCAACAAATTATCTAACGAAAATCACCATGAATGTATTTTTCATATCCAAAAAAAAATTAAGCACCACAAGATGTTGCTAGAAAGGATCGTATAGGGCCACGACATGATAACCTAATTGCGGAATATCTATTATTTACCTGTACGAAAGTCTATTGATGGAATATGGAGATGGTCATGGTCCTCCTTGTCGATTTTTCAATCTAATGGAGCAAAGCTGTGGTCTCTATGACGGAGGGAAGTGGCTCGACATGTCATTGTGTGTATTTGTCCTCTTCTTTTTGTTCGTAGCATAGAAGGGCACCATGCGCGAAAGGAAAATCATTGTCTCTTTCAAGATCACGGTCATGCATCATCTTAACTTGTCCAATCCCAATTAATCATCAAACGAGAATCACCGCGGATGTCTTTTTCATATCCAATAAATAATAAACACTGCAAAATTTTATCAAAAAATGATCACGTGGAGCGTGTGACGTGATAATTTGACAGCGAAATATTTAACATTTACCTATGCAAAAGCTCGTCCATCGAATGCATCGTGATTTTGATCTCTTATGATAGTAGGGTCTTGAGGGTATTGATATTATATTATAACTTTAGATTAGTAATTACGTGCTTACTAATTCATTTCTAAGAACTAGATCTTATTAGATCCGATTGACGAATTGATGAAGAGGTAGGTATGCATTAATGCGATGCCTATTGATATCTCTACACATCGATCACCGTAGGTGATTATGTAAAATCTTTTCATAGATACGAATAGCCATATCGGGATGTGGATTGTCCTGGGACTCTGAAAATCGGCGGTGAATGAACAAGAGGGAAAAACTAACGAGTTTAAACGGTCCAACCTTCAACAAATGAGGAGAATGTTGTAATTTCACTGCATTAACTTTTCTCGCGATGGTAATAGTAAAGTTGGGCTTGAAAAGTGAAAAAGGGCTCCGCTAATCAATACCCTATAATTTACTATAATTAAATGGAAAGTGCAAATTGACACATAGGTGAGAATTGGAGAAGAACATCTTTTCCAAAAAAGCGGCGTGCTTCAAATTGAAGTACTGCTCATATTTTCCAAGCACAATAAGCACAATTATTGAACTTAAGGAAGTACCTTAGAGGGAGACATTGACATTTTTATTTTCTAATAAAAATTGTGTGGAACAAATGTAGATTAGCACTATGTTGCAACCGCGTCAAGTGTAAAACCATAGTTCAAAAAGGAAAAAGGGAAATAAATGTCAATGCCGGAGAAGGAAAATGAGCTAAAAATGGGCTGTACCTACTGTCTAATGATCGGGCTGTCACAAATTAGTAAACAAACAATATATAGGGTGCACTTGTTTCATGAAAAATATTTTTCAGAAAATAATTATTTGTATTACAAAAAAGAATAAGTGAATATAAAATATTTTGCCGTCCATAATAATCACGAATAAGGAAAATATCTTTCGTTAGTTAATTATTTCAAGCAAAAAAAATGATTATTTTTAAGTAAATATTACTCAAATTATTTATTTTATGTTAAATAAACGGAGTCCTATAAAGTAAGAAAAGGACCACGTCTTTCTGCATTCGGGGGCGCTTCCATTTGGACGTTTCGCGGGCAAAAAGGAAAATGATAGATCACCCGTAGTTATTTATCGAATTTCTCATAAACAAAAAAACGCCATTAAAAGAACAGTCTGAAACAGGCGGAGCGAGCTGAACCAGCTGGCTCCAATCCAGCCGACAAGGAGCCGGCTCGTTTACGTGGGAACGCGTAATAATTAGACCCGCCCTGAAACAAAACAGAAGCCCCCCCAGAAAAATTTCTCTTTATTTTTTTTTCCTTCCCCGATATTTTATTTATTTACTCAAGACTCCATATCACCAAGTGTGCCTCATAAAATGCAAGCCTCAAAAGCTTCAACAGCTACTATGCACTCCTAGGCCTCTCTCTCTCTCTCTCTCTCTCTCTCTCTCTCTCTACCTCTCTGTCAGCTCGCAGCTGGGCGAATCTCGCGCACTTCTCCGGGGAATAGTACTCGAGGAATCGGCAGCGCCGGAAGTCGAAGAGCGGAGCCGCCGGCGACACTCTCCGGCAATGTGCACCTCACGCGCCGCCACCGCCCTGCTCGTCTCCCTGCTCGTGAGCTCGGCGATATCGGTCCTCGTCTCTGCTCAGGGATCTACCTCTAGTCCATGGCAAACTCTCTCTGGTAACTCTCTCTCTCTATCTGTCTCTCTGTATCTATATCTCGGCCGCTCTCTCGCCGAGCGTCTTCGATTTCTGTGTTGGATCGGGAATTTGTTTGAGCTGCGCGGCATTGCTCGTCTTTGATCTCGGAGGAAGGGGGGAGAGAGAGAGAGAGAGAGAGAGAGAGAGAGAGGGAGTGGCTAAATCCGAACAACTTTGAAACTTTTCAGCTGTTTCTTTCATCCTGTATTTCCAGTTTGTTTGGCTGGTTACCGAGCTGAACAATCAACCGAGTCGGTCCTACCGCGAGCTTCCCCCATCTGCTGCTTCGGTTACTAATTCCGTACGATTGCATTCCTTCCTCCCTCCCCCACCTTCTAATTTCCTCGGCACATGCTCTGTCCTTCGGCTTTTAGCGTCATTTTCAGACACCTAGCGAAAATTACGGGGAATTTTTTGCGAATTCCGCACTCTTCAGCTTTAAAACCCATGGATGTTGACTTTGTTCAAGCGGAACATAGTTGTCAGGGGAACATATTCAAGAGCTTGACTTGAGTAACTCGACGAGTTTTGAAATTTCGAGGCCCGCTGGACGGTTAAATCGGCAGTTATTATCTCTCTTTTCTTTGATCTTTTGAACAAAAAATGATCCTTGCGTATGGCCGTTGCCTTTTTAGAAGAGTTTTGATTTGACTTCGTTAATTAAAACGGTAGAACAATATAAGATCTCCTGTCACGCTTTATGCTGGGAAATTACAGCGATGAAGAAAAGCTCGTGAGGTCATTGGAAAAGAGCTAGGGAAGATTGGAATTGATTGTTATGCGGCTACCGTGCGTCCTAAATGTAGTTACATCTAGCCTAATCTGATTTTCATGAAGAATTGATCTCGATTTTTCTACTTTGGTTATGTGGGGAACTTATGCAAAGTCCTATTGTATCACAGTATCTCGCCTGTGATCTGATCTTGAATTTTCATCGTGTTGTGTGCAATGCTGTCACCGTAAAGATATCTGGGGCCCTTGCAGTTGTAAAAATACAGGAAAGGGCCTCACCTCTCTTATGCTTTGCTTTCTTTTCTTCATGCGTACGCTGTCCCAAAGATAGCTCATTACAATATCATCCATCATTGTTCCGCAGGGAAAAAAACCCCCCTTTCCCAAAAAAAAAAAAAAAATACTTGCATGCATTTTTAGTTTTGGAGACGCCGTCTGCAATTATCTTTAACTATTAGTTTGACATCGGCAGAGTTTTTAATGTCTTTTATCAAATTGTCTGCTTTGTTAATAGAGGCATGCATGGCCTGGGAATATTTCTTCACCGTGTATGCTAGATGCTTACTAGTTCCTTTCTTCTACAGGAAATCTACCTTTAGTCATCGCAAAGGGTGGATTTTCAGGGATCTTTCCGGATTCTAGCTTTGCAGCCTACAGTTTGGCATTGATCACAAGTGTACCTGATGTGGTATCATGGTGTGATGTCCAATTAACAAAAGATGGGGCTGGCATATGTGCTCCAAGTGTCAAGTTGGATAACTCTACTGACATTTCAAGCATTTTCAAGGATCAGGGTAATACATACCCTGTTAATGGTGTGGATACTCAAGGATGGTTCTCCATTGATTTCACCATGAATGACCTTGCTAATGTCGTCTGTAAGAACAATTCATCTCAGAGCTCTATATTTCACCTCCTGCTCTGTATCAATTAAAATTGTATATTGGCATGTTCCATTTCGTTTAGAGATGTTGGGTGCTCTATATGTGGATTTTTTTCTTTACCACCTGCAGGGCTGGGGGGGTGGCGGCGTATGTATGTAGATCTCATGGATACACTTTGATGGCCAAAGCACATGAAAATCAGACTCGATCAAGTGAATGTTAGAGTTGTCCTGCATCATTGATATATATATATATATGTTGCCTATGAATTGAGAATCACTAAACTTACTCACGATAGCAGTAAAGTAGTTTTTGCTGGCGGCATATGTATGTAGATCTCATGGATACACTTTGATGGCCAAAGCACATGAAAATCAGACTCGATCAAGTGAATGTTAGAGTTGTCCTGCATCATTGATATATATATATGTTGCCTATGAATTGAGAATCACTAAACTTACTCATGATAGCAGTAAAGTAGTTTTTGCTCAATGGTACTTAAGGTTATAACTTTTCTCATCTCTCATAATCTCCGCTATCTCTGCACAGTAACTCAAGGAATTTATTCTCGAACTACTAGCTTTGATGGCAATCTCTTTCCAATACTCACAGTCCAAGACATGGTCAGTCAGGTGAAACCGCCTGCATTATGGTTGAATATTCAGGTAAATATTCTAGTACATGTCCTTCCAGAGGTTATTGGTGCCTTCCTCAGCTATTCTTGGGTTGACAGACCGCTTTTAATGATTTGCAGCATGACATGTTCTTCACACAACATAACTTGAGCATGAGAAATTTTGTGATTGCCACATCTAAGAGTGTAATTATCGATTACATCTCATCACCAGAAGTGGATTTCTTAAGAAGCATTGCTGGACGAGTCAGCCCCACCAAGACAAAATTGATCTTCAGGTTTATGGGACAAGATGTTCTCGAGCCTTCAATTAACCAGACATATGGTTCTCTGTTGAAGAATCTTACGTTTGTCAAGACATTTGCTTCTGGGATACTAGTACCTAAGGTTTATATATGGCCTATTGACGGCAGTAACTACTTGCAAGCTCATACCTCTCTCGTCTCAGATGCTCATAAAGCAGGACTCACAATTTTTGCAGCTGATTTTGTAAATGATGTTCCTCTTAGCTACAATTACAGTTTCGATCCTGTGGCTGAGACTCTATCTTACGTTGACAATGGTGCATTCTCCGTAGATGGTGTGCTCACTGATTTCCCGATAACTTCATCCGCAGCCATTCGTAAGTCTCCTTTCATTGACAGAGCACATGACTGACCTTGTTTCATCAGTCTTTTACAATGTCATTCACCATCTGGCGTATCAAGTCTTGTGCAGTGATCATAATTGTTTTGACAAACTAATGTCTTTCTTAAGCCTTCCCTCATTCTAAGAGCGTAGCTCTTCCATAAAAGTCACATCCTTTTTCTCGAACATATGGAGGTCATGTTTTTCTCTTTGCATACACATTTATAACCAACTTTCTCTGAATATGCTAACTTGTTCTTTCATCCTGCAGGTTGTTTTGCCCATCCAAGCAAAAATAGTTCAGGACAAGGTATGTCTAATGATTCAACATGCAGATGTAAAAGAAATTTTCTTTTCTCACAACCTAGGTATTCCCTGGTTGTGCTTAAAATGCTTGTTTAGGATCTGTGCATATTCTAACATTCAATATTTTCAATTCTCTCAGCTAAGCCGCTGGTTATCTCGTTCAATGGGGCAAGTGGGGATTATCCTGGTTGCACTGACTTAGCATATTCAAAAGCTATTCAAGACGGGACTGACATTATTGACTGTCCTGTTCAAATGTCGAAGGATAAAATCCCCTTTTGCTTGAGCTCCGCAAACCTTATAGATAGCAGTAATGTTGCAACAACACAGTTTCGCAACCTTATGACAACAGCTCCAGAGATTCAGTCAGGGACTGGCATATTCAGTTTTAGCCTCAACTGGAGTGACATCCAGGCGTTGACTCGTAAGTTTGACATTCAGTTTTTACTCTGCATGTTCTCTATGGCGTGTTGCTCTTCCTCTTTTTTCTTCTTCTACTATGATTGCCATGATTTAAGATCGCTTGACTTAGAGAAAATTTGATTGATTTAACATCATTTCGAGAGGCATCCTGGTGAAGGCCTTCTTTTTCATTTGAAGTAATCTCTTAGTTGACCTTCAATTAATGTACCTAAGTTTAATTTGATAAGCAATTATCAACTCATGTCCTCTTCTGCAGTTGTTCAGGTAGAAACTATTGATGATTAAATGTCACTGTACTGATTTGTTTATTAATATCATTGCAGCGGCAATTGCAAGTCCATATTCGCGGTACAAAATATTCAGAAATCCAGCCTATAAAAATGCTGGAAAGTTCCTATCGTTGTCGGAATTTCTCAGCTTGGCGAAAAATTCTTCCATATCTGGTGTCTTGATCAGCATAGAGGTGAGATTTCTGTTCCGATATTATTTGCTTTGAATCTTTTCATATATTGCATATTTGAGCCAAAGGACAAATCTACAAATTTGTCATTTGGTGGTGTGTTTAGAAAGTTAGTAATGAAATAAAGGAAGTTACTAAGACATTTCAAAAATTACCATTACCTCTTGAATATGATAAATCCTGATTTCAGCTCAAGGATAATTTTTACATGCTCACTCTTCACACCATCTCAAATACTTAGGGAAGTAGTGGTAGCAAGTTTTGGTCCATGTCCGGGGAGGACATGAAATCTATGACTCTTCTTAACCGATCCAAATCATCATTTCTCATGAATGTCACATACTTCTCTAAAAGATTGTTTGTTTGGTATCCCATCATTTTGTGACTTGCTATATTGAGTGTGATCTTCATGTTGGTTGATCTGGCCACCTATCCCCAAAAATAACCTTTTGTTGGATTACCTAGATTGCATATATGCCACATCGGTGGTTGAAATGGAATCTGTTTGCTCCAGTCATTTTTGGAAGTTCTGAACAATCGGAATTCTTTCGGTGTGAAACTTATTCTTATATTTAATCCTTTGGCAGTCTTATTGCACAAATTAGTAGTTACACATCATACGGAGATATTACAAACCGTCTTACAAGTAGAGGTTTGAGCTTATCAAAGCAAACACATGTTGGAAGAGCACTGAACATACTCACTAACCCATAAAAAGCGTCTGTCTGGGTACCACATCATCTACTTGAGACAAATCCCTTGTATGGTGCAGGAAATTGCATGTCTTGCCTTGATAACCTATTTGGGCCCTTTTAATGCTTATGTTTAGAACTTTTTGGACAAGCAGTTTTGGTTGTCTTGATCTTGATGTGTTGTTTTACCTTTTTCCCTAGAATGCTGCCTACCTTGCTGAAAAGCAGTCATTGAGCGCAACTGATGCTGTCCTTGATGCTTTGAGTAAAGCTGGTTTCAGTAATCAGACAGAAAAGAAGGTTATGATTAAATCCACCAACAGCTCTGTTCTGATGAAGATCAAAGAGAATGCCAATTATGAGCTTGTGTATGAAGTTGATGAGAACATTCGTGATGCCACTAACGCTACTGTTCTGGACATTAAAAAATTTGCTGACTCTGTTGCTGTCATGAAGAATTCTGTCTTCCCGACAAATCAGTTTTTTCTTACTGGTATCACAGATGTTGTGACAAAGCTCCATGCCTTCAAGCTCCCTGTTTATGTGAAAACATTCAACAATGAATTTGTGTCCCAAGCATGGGATTTTTTCTCAGATGCCACTGTTGAGGTGAACTCTTTTGTCATGGGAGGTGACATCGATGGTGTGATCACTGATTTCCCCAAGACTTCTGCTTCATACAAGAGTAAGCAACACTTCCATATCATAATTTTCTTCAGTTTGAGAGAATTTTCTCCGTGCCAAACCTTTTATTGGCGGAGGAATTGTAAAACAACTTGCCACAGCAATTCTAGGAAGACTCTAAGTCCATCCATGTGCAGATTGTAGACCTCCTTGAATATTTTCTAACTAATTGTTCTAAGTCATAAGTAAAATCAAAGCGTTCTGATGTCCACCTAGAGCATTGCAAGTAATACTGCCTTTAGCAGTACGTGGAGGTAAACAGTCCAGAGTAAAGCTACCTTCTGTAACAGCATTAATCTAAAGATGATTTGGCTGAACGTGGCAATACGCCTATATAGCTCTTTTGTGTCAAGTTTTCTTCAGTGACTGACAATGATGCTGTGGGAAATGCAGGAAACAAATGTTTAGGCTCGGCCGAAGCCCCTCCCTACATGAGTCCCGTTCAGCCCGGCAGTCTCATGCAGGTGATAACTACTCCAATGTTGCCACCTGCTCAAGCTCCATACCCTGTCCTGATTGAGTCGGATGTAGAGGAGCCACCGTTGCCAGCCATACAAACAGACGTGGCTCCCACTTCGACGGGTGGGTCCACTGCACCAGTGCCAACACAGCCGAAAAGTGGCCAACCTAAAGTCCCTGCTAGTATCTTCCTTTCGAGTCTAGCGATGCTCCTCCCGACGTTGTTTCTACTTTGAAATTCTGTTTGGCAACTGGTGACTCGAGGCCATCTTCGATTTTGCCATTTCATTAAGCGGATTTTCGACTGTGCTGGAGGTCTTACTGCATGTTTATGGAGCCAACTATCGGAGATTTTCTCACTTTTGACTTGAAGCAGCGAGTTACATTTATTTCTTCCATGGATTAGGTAGATTCATTTTTCTTGTAATTCGGAAACGTTTTCCTCTGAGGTACATGCTTATTTTTTATTACTCTTTTTTTTCTTTTTCTTTTTTCATTTTCCTTTTGTAAAGAGATCATTCTCGTGTAATTAGTATTGTGAACACTGATTGTTTTAGCCCGCTATTTTGCATGCATTTAATTCATCATCTGCTATTGGATCTAAATTTCGCAGTTGTCTTTCCTGTTTAGATAAAATAGCAGTCCCGAGGGATGGTCTAGATTATTTGTCCGATACGCCATGAAAAGTTCTTTGTTTGAATATGGGCTCACTGATTCAACCAAAAGAAAGGAAAAAGAAAAAAGAAGGGCTGAGTTGATTTGCTAATTTACATAATTGATGTATGAATTGTCTTGACATTTTCTTGTTCGGTACTTCAAACATAATCCATTTTGCCTGAACGCTCATTTTCGTTTCGTTAACCCATCTTGTGAATCAAATTTGCAAGTCGATGACGGTATCTCGATGATTTTTCCACCGTGAGTGAATTTTAGATGGCAAGTGCTCTCGGCACTTCCGTCGAACAACTAAATAGCGAAATATCGTGATGGTTAATTTCAATAATGCAGAAATCGATCATTTCTTGCGGGAGTACATTATCAAGTATTTTTGAAGTGAGAGCAAGCGGCAGCAAAGCCAATTGAAATATAGTCGTTGTCAATTATGATGCTCCGTCTCCTCAATCGATATTCCGTGATTAATAACCAGATCGACATAGATCCTCCGTCTCCTCACCCGCTTCCGTTAGGTGATCGAACTTGTCGTGGGGTGAAACGTCTCGACACCTGGCAGCACGCCATTCGTGGACTCTACAGAAAACCTGGTAAGGCCCGCGTTGAAGTATTACTCCTTCTCCAAGACTTCCCCTTCGATCGGCAGATTCGGCACCAGCGAGCAACGATCAACGAAACGGAAGGAATACCCAAAAAAAAAAAAGTAAAAGAAAAAAGAAGAAGAAGAAGAAGAAGAAGAAGAGTTTCAGAGAGAGAGAGGAAGAGCCATGAACATGATGACCTCCAGAACCTTTCTCATCCTCCTCTTCTTGGTCAACTCCCTCTCCATTTACTTCCTCCTCCACCCGCAACACCGTGACGGCTCTTCCGGCCGCTCTCCCTCGACGGAGGGCGGCCGCTCTCGGCTGCCGCAAACGCACCGCCGCCGCCACCTCAAGCCCTGGCCGATTCTCCCCTCGTACCTCCCCTGGTCGCAGGAGGCCGCGGCCGTCCCCCTCCGCTCCTGCGAGGCCTACTTCGGCAACGGCTTCGTCCGCCGCGTCGACTTCCTCTCGTCCTCCTCCGCCGCCGACGGGGGCGGAGGAGGCGGCGGAGGAGGAGGAGGCTGGTTCAGGTGCTTCTACAGCGAGACTCTTCGAAGCTCGATATGCGAGGGAGGGAGGCTGAGGATGGTGGCGGAGAGGATTACGATGTCGAGCGGAGGGGAGAAATTGGAGGACGTGATCGGGAGGAGAGAGGAGGAGGAGCTGCCGGTGTTCAACGACGGCGCGTTCGAGATTGAAGGGAGCGGGATAAGTAGGAGGAGGATGGTGACTAGCGATGATTTAGACAGGTATATTCCTGCAGGTGATGTATCGCGGCACACCATGCGGGAATTGATTGGGTCCATCCAAGTTGTCGGGGCAGCGGAATTTCGGTGCGATCAGGTGAGGGTTTCATAATCATTTCTGGGAGCCGTTGACTCTCCGTTTATGTAGATGATCCAATTTTATAAACGAGAACACTTCTGTGCATGGACTGCAATGGGATGTCATTCAGGTTTAAGCTCGTCATGTCTTGAACTTGAGTGGTCTGTCTGAAGCAGTTCTTTCGTAATGTGTGAGAATTTGGTTGTTTTGAAATTCGGTGCGGACGTTATACGGATGGAATCAAAATCTTAATGTGTAATGATCTTGTAAGGAAGGTCAGGAAATTTACAGGAGCTCCAGGGGTCTCCTAATTCCAGGTATTTAAGCAGCAATGCAGGTTGAATTTATGAGGGTTGGAACTAATATGAAGGGACCAAACATTAGAGGGATACATGTGATGGTTATTAGAATTTTTTGCCTAAACCAGGAAGAGTTGCTCTCCTTCTCCAATTGACACAGTATTTTTAACATATTTTACCTTGTTTACAGTGGGTCGAGGAATCAACACTTCTGGTCACTCGCTTTGAGTATGCAAATCTATTCCACACAGTGACTGATTGGTACAGTGCATATGTCTCTTCCAGGGTTACCGGGTTACCGTATCGACCACGTTTGGTCTTTGTGGATGGCCACTGTTCGGTATGTGTGCTGCATTTCGAGCAGCCTTAATTTAAAAAATCAATTTACTTACATTGCTTATCACTGCATCTTCAGTAAATAGCTCCTGCTGTTGGTGTGTGCTGTTTTGGTCCGCGAGCATGGTTGTTCCCAGCCATGCGCCATGTTACAACTGATTAAGTTCTTAGGATCTTCTCTAGCTCTGCCTTTTGAATATATGCATCTATTTTAGAGATCTGTCTTGACCTACTTCTTGGCATTTACGAATGTATGTTGCAGACACAATTAGAAGATACGTGGAGAGCACTATTCTCAGGCTTCAAATATGCCAAGAACTTCAGTGGTTCGATTTGTTTCCGCCATGCTATTTTTTCTCCTTTGGGATACGAGACAGCATTATTCAAGGGACTTACTGAAGAGATTAACTGTAGTGGAACATCTGCCCTTCATCTTTGGAGAAACCCAGATGACCGAAAAGCTGCCCGGTTATCTGAGTTTGGAGAAATGATTAGAGCAGCATTTGGATCCCCAGTGCACAAGCAACGATTGGAAAAGCCGGTCTCTGTCCATAACGTACTCTTTGTGAGGCGTGAAGATTATCTAGCCCATCCACGTCATGGTGGTAAAGTCCAATCAAGGCTAAGCAATGAGCAAGAAGTTTTTGATTCCTTGCAGAGCTGGACAGATAATCATCTCGGTTGCAAGATAAACCTTGTTAATGGACTGTTTGCCCACATGCCAATGAAAGAACAAGTCCGAGCTATTCAGGAAGCTTCAGTCATCATTGGTGCTCATGGCGCAGGTTTAACTCACATAGTGTCAGCAACACCCAAAACTGTGATTCTGGAGATCATCAGCAAAGAATACAGGCGTCCACATTTTGCTCTGATTGCCCAGTGGAAAGGATTAGAATATCACGCTATCGATCTCTCCGGATCGTATGCCACCCCATCTGTTGTTGTTGACAAGCTCAGTAGTATCATGAAAAGCCTTGGATGCTGAAATACACGATTGCAAAATGAAGTTTCTCATTACTCTAAATGGGAGAACAGCAGCCTCCACTTTGGGCCACTTGTTTCTGCAGCCCACCTGGCTGGCTAGCATTTGTTTTGAGTTTGTTCTTTTGCATGTGGTGCAGTGCATCAGAAGTTGGGCATGATGCTTCCTTCGGGGAAGGTGGGGCATGTCATTCGATAGTGAATAGCACTTCAAGGAACTGTTGAGAACGGAGAAGCATGTAACGGTACTTGCCTTGCAGTGCGAGAGGTATCCTCATGGCAGTTCATTGAACTATCAGCAAGTGCGCTGATAATGCTTCGGCCGCAACAATTGAACTCACGCGACTTACTATGGTGTACAGTTGGAATTGACTTCTACGACTATTTATCTCTGTACAGAAGAACATTACGGATGTGTTCAATTAAGTTGTACAGTGAGGAGAGGACTTTCTCTGTGGTTGATATGAAGTTGATTATCTCCTGGTTGCCTGTGGTTCGGACTTGAATATTGATGGAACTTTTATTCATTCTCTGCTAGGCATTATGAACTTCAGACTGATGGTTAGACATCATTGTGGGGGTAATTCTTGAATAACTGGGCTGTACCAAATTTTTACTCTCATGTTCAAGCTTGTGGTGCTGTTTCACTGGGTTTTCACCCAGAAGCGAAATATGTTTCTCCAAAAGATTGATTTTGGTTTCTTTTTATATGAAAAGGGGTTTCTGTTGATTGTGGACAGATAATTACTTGGCTTGGAATCGAAAAGACGAACTCTAGAATTTAGAGTGCAGGGAAGCTGATATACAGGGAACATAAATGGAGAATAATAAACTTCATTGACTCGATGTCAGATGAAAAAAGAGCTTTTGGAACACGCGTAATGAACAAGCAGTTATTTTCCTTACAATTACCCTTTCGTACACCCATGATCATTAATTTATACGTCACGACTTTCAACACACATCAAGACAACCAACCGTCACTTGATACTAGACATTTTTTGTCATTGTATTCTTCCCATTTCTCATGTCCAACACTTGATAAATAGTGCGGTAATCGATCATCCATAGAGTTCATTGCTTGGCTATGATGCTTGTTGATTACTCTCATAAATCTCATTGATTGGTTGTGATGGTTGTCGATAACTCTCTACTAGTTATTGATGGTCCTCCCGCATTAGTTGTTGATTTGTTTGCGTCTCATAAGCCTATCATTCTATTTACCAAACCTTTGACTAACAAATCAAGTCTCATTTTATTGATTATAAAAAGTTGACTATTAATTTTTTTGTGCAAACAATTATAACCCAACTTTAGGTGCCAATCTAAGTATATCTCGAATAAATTTATAGTTGACATTTACCAACCAAAAATTGACAATCGTATGACAAAATCAAAGAGATTAAACATTTTCATGAGATATTTTAGAAGCCTATAACAAATTAGAACTTCAAATATTTTAATCATTTTCCCCTCGAGGTAGTCAAATCTTATCCCCGATTTAAAGTTTTCTCAAATTGTGAAAGCAAATACTCCCTTTCCTTCTTTCCACTTACAACTTGCTTTTTCGTGTCGTAGAGAAATGGGTTATTTTTGAAGGTTTTATCCCCGAAAAGGAACACAAGGAGAAACAAGGGAAGTCAATGATCCCGGTTCAAAAGAATCAAAACCACGAAAGCGCCTCCTCTTCTTACTACCTATTCCGTCCCCAAAAGTTCAGCTACTACGCGAGGGAACGATCCGCGAATCTTCAACGTCACGGGTGAGCTTTTGAACGCTACTTCTATTCATTCTCTGGAGCAGGACTCTCGGGCGACGGTCCGTTCGATCGGTAATGGAGTTTGTCTTAATGCCCTCTACATGCTTGATAAAATGCCTGAATGAAAGGCTCAATAGTTAATTTCACACCAAGAACTGGCTTTCTTTAATGCTTTTGCTCTTTTATAGCGAACTCTTTTTGCGCCCTTTTCTAACTGACATTCGCTCTAGTTGTACTTCTTTCCCTCGTGAAAGCTGCACAAATATTCACACTGAGATGAACTTACCCAACAATAATTAAAGACACGAGGCACAACAAAGCAGACACTATCTCCTCCAGAAGAGCTTTTACCTACCATGTATGCTCACTGTGCCTCAATTTGATTTCTTCCTTTTGTTATGCCCAGGCATAGTCGAACGAAATGGGGTTCTGTTATCCCTCCAGTCCGAAGAAGATGGCAATGACGGCTGGAATGTTCGCTGCCGGAGCTGGCCTTTTCGCTTATGGATTGCATCTCTGGTACGTTAACGTTGCCCCTCAGCGGGCCCGTATCCAAGCTCGTAGCGAGTTTGTGAAAGAACGATTTAGACAGAAGTACGGGAAGGAAACTGGCCGAGGCTGAGAGGTATGATACGCTTTACATGGATCATGCGAAATTGGTGGAATGGTTTTTCTTCAAGTATCTTAGCATTTCAGAATCAGCTTTGCTTCATAGTTGATTACATGAAATGTTACTGCCTGAGTAGCCATCCAACACAATACCGATCTGTTGAAGCCTTTCGTCTTTTTCGTTTTTAGATGGGATTGAATGGATAGAATGAGAAAACAAAATGTCATGTGGAACTGGAATAGAATGAGTATTCTCTTTCTCCTTGCTGACTTTTCCGTTCATCCTTGAGTTCATCGGCTCAAGAATTGCTTTGATCTAGTACTTAAGGCCGCGTTTGGTAACGATTCTGTTCTAGGAGTAGATTCGATCGAATTGATTCTTTTGATTCTCCTTAGGAACCGATTCTCGAGAAAAAACGCGTTTGGAATCGTACAAAATTTCGATTCTAGAATAGAAAAAACGAAAACGCGTGTTTAGAATCGCATAAAATTTCTATTCCAATTCTTTTTAATTACCTTTTTAGATAAATATAAATTTGATATTGAATTCTCATAAACCCCTCATTGATTAATTATATTTATACTAAGTAATAAAAATATTAACTAATCAATTTTTATTAAATAGTTAATAATAAACCATAGTATAAAGTATACTAATATACCTAAAATATGTAATAAATATAAATACTAAATTATAAAGCAAAATTAAATATGTGATTCGTTGACTTTTAACCCGTCGCTCTCCTTCGAGGAAGGCCAAGTGACACAAATGCTACGTAAACTTGATTTCACGTGCAACGTGGTTCTTGAATTTTAAGTTTATTCAATATAATCATAAATTTTAATTTAATATATAATATCATTCTTGAATTTTTAATTTGATCACGTGTTCGATGTTGTCCTTCCTTTTATTAATTTAATTCAAGTTTAGAGACTGTTGAAAGTATCAAAAGTTTGAAATTACATTAAAAAATTAAAAATTCAGGAACTGTAATGCACACTTTCGGATAAAATGTAGAGATCACATCAAATAAATATAAAGTTCATAGATCACATTGCATATTAGGCAAATGTTCATGAATCATTTATATCACTATCCTTTCTCCAAGTACTGGAAATAATGTGTCTTTCCATATTCAACAATGTCACCTAGTTCAGATCAAGTAGCTGCATTTGATGGCTTTTCTTCAAGAAAATCTTGCACCAAAGATTCGAGGCCGGAGTGCTGAAAAATCGCTTTTTTATGATCCGACACGGGACAGATTACATGGAGCCATGGCGGCATCTTCCAAAGGTGAAATCTCCTTCACGAGAGGATAAAGCAACATCTTTCATTACATACAAGAAGCAACAATTTACATCGCCATGACTCAGCATTATCCCAGATACGAACCCTTTTGACTCGATACAGTCAATGGCCCCCAGCTTCAGAAGCTTTCTTGGGTAGTAATTTCTCAGCTCAGAGATGCTAAATAGGAAACCAGATAGAGCAAAAAAAATTGAGAGGTCCAGTCACATTCCTTATGCGCTTCTCATCAGGATCTCGATTGCTTGGTCGCCCATGTGCATGCCGCAGGAAACAAGAGTCGGTGTAGAAGTCAAGAACTCAATAATCTTCGATGGCTCATCAGGCATGAAAGAAAGAGATTGTCCGTCTACAACTGCCAGCCAGAGAGAGAGAGAACATAACGCAAGACATATCATTTCCCTGCTAAAAGTAAAAGAATGACGGTCCAACCATGACAAAATTGCTCAAGAATTCTACCAGTACTTTTTGTACAATGTCTTTTGAGATATGACTTTGATACTTGAGGGAGATGCACATTAGATGATTGATGATGCCTCACTCCCTGAAGTCAGCTGGCAGTGTTTCTACTGTGAAATATTTACTCCTGACCGTCTCGGCTGAGCAAAATCTCACCTTTTGAAAGATCAATAAGAATAATCATGAAGTCTGCAATGAGTAAAGGTCCAAGATGACTAACTGCAATATTCACTCTGAAATTTTGTGGACCACTACAATTGTCCTTGAGTAACTGTGCTACTGTCTCTACTTCTTTAAATGGGCAGAAACATATGAAGAATACTAACTTTTCCCATCTTCTAAGAGTACTTAGACATCATGCTCCTTGCTTACAACAACAGTTAAAAGCAAATGGAGATCTTTCGGATCATATAGAACGAAGTTTCTGGCAATATTAAACCAGAAAGGGATCACCTCAACTATAATTTATTGCCAGCAGCAATGACTATGCTGATACAACGAATGCAATAGAGCTCCTGCATCATACCAGAAATGCGAATGATTGCACATGAAAGGTAACACTGTCTTGCCTTTCATGAACAGACATCTGCCACAACAGCAACTGATGCATATGCCAAATGAGCTAACATGTATGAGCTAACATGTACCACTCTAAGAGACCAATTAAGTTCTACGTCGGCACTTGATTTGACGTGGAATTCTGGATTTGCATCAATAGCAATTTCAACCTTATCATTCCGCCAATCTTAGCAGTGCATTTACTCATTTGCAGTTCTTTTCCCTTTTTATATTGACAATACATAACAGCACGCCTGAATTCCAAGTATTCATGATAGAACCAGTGCAGGAATTACCACAAAAGCCAAGAACTTAAGATCTGCATTCTCAGTACCAAATCCTCGAAGGTCAAATATCCCAAGAATCTCTTCTTTTCCATCTGGAAGCTTGCTCAGTGCCTTTTCAATCAAAAAAGTGCACAGTTTCTCATTTTCAATAGGTTCCTGAGCCTGGCCACGAGAAATGCAACCCTTAGAATTTTCTCTTAAAAGCAGATTAACAATTAAAAAGATCATTGTCCATAATTGACAGAAGCAGCAGTCGTTCCAGATCGGCGGAGTCGCGCGAGCCGATTCGAGCCTGGGGGTCGCTCCCGAGCGACCCCTCGGCAAATCGGCGCTCGCGCTCACCGATTCGGGCCTGGGGGTCGCTCGGCGAGCGACCCCTCGGCCAGATCGGCGCTGGCGCCCGCCGATTCGGGCCTGGGGGTCGCTCAGCGAGCGACTCCACGGCCAGATCGGCGCGAGCGCCCACCGACTGGAGCTCGGTGGCGCTCCTGCCAACCGTTGCAGACGACGAACGACGGTGAGGAATATGCAAACCGTCACCTAGATCAGCCGGCAATGACGCTACCTGTGAGTGAAGGGAACTCACCTTCAACGAGCAGCTTCAACAATGAAGAAGCAGCAGTCGCCGTCGCCGTTGTTGTGGAGAGAACGAACCAGAGAAGAACGAACCGGAGAAGAACGAACCAGAGAAGAAGAACCAGAGACAGTGAAAGTGAAAGGGTTCGTTCGCACAGAGAGAAAGTGGAGCAAGATACGTTGAGCGGAGAGAGAGAGAGCAAAGTGATTCTTTTTTCTGATTCAGAATCAAGAATCAGCTTTTTTTTTATTCTAAATTCTTGTCCAAAACTGATTCTGGGAACAAATTTGTTCCCGGGAACAAAAAAATTACCAAACGTGATTCTACCGAAACCGATTCTAACGAAGAATCAGAATCTACCTGTTTGGATGGTTACCAAACAGGGCCTAAGAATCCGTGAAAGCAGATTCTTGAGGATAGACCAAATCCGGCTTGCTTATTGATAGTGAATATATCGATCATTTCTTGAAATCATTCTTTTGGTTCGAAATCGTGGTGTAGTAAGTCATGGAACGAATGAACAAAAAAAGAAGACTGTAAGAAAATTGTACTTTTTTTCAAGAATGAAATTCTATTGGAATTGTCCATGTCTAATTCATCCTTATTGCTAGGGCGCGTGATCGTTTTTTTTGTTGGACTGGAAAGTGAATGAATAAAAAGAACTGAAGTGCCAACCGGACCATCAACTGAAAACTGGATCCTTTGGGTGCTCGGATGTCACTGCAAATTTTGTAGTAACATCAGAAACTGGATTCCCAGGAAACAGCCTAATGTCGTTGCTTAAAGGATGAGCATCTGCCTTTGAATCAAAATGCAGGGATATGGTTTAAGGATGGCAAACACCGGTACCGCGTAAGCATATATCGAATAATAATCAACCATGGCAAAGCTCATGAAATTAACACCTAAAAGTTTGCGAGACAAACTTTTTCGGCTTTGGCGTGTAACATTTTGTGCAGCTCCTCCTTCCTTCGGATCTTCTTCAGGCAGAACTCCAGCTCCCGGCCTTACTATATCCATCTGCCAAGAACCGATCCATCATCCCAGTTAACCCAACGGGTAAGTAAAAGTAAAAAAAAAAAAACTGTAGAGAAGCATCACCATTATATAATCAATTCTATTAAATATCTGACAAAAAAAAAGTTCTATTAAATCAAATATTAACGGACCAAAATCAAAGGACCTTTTCTTGATATTAATGTTAAACATACATGAATAGAGGAGCAACGTACATGCTTCCGTGGGTTATGAGTATATCCATCAGATGAGTGATCAAATTTCGTATTTACATTACAAATGATTCTAATTATATGGAAAATTCTTATCAATTCACGGAATTCGATCCTCATAAATCGGTGACCGTTAGATTATTAAAAAAAAAGTTTGGATCGTTCACTGAATATATTTAAATTGTTTAGTGATGGGATAATTTAGACAGAATTCTGATAAACCGCATTACCATCCGACCATTTCTAAGTGGAAAATCGGTCTTTGGAGAGACCAATAAAAACTCCTTAATTGCACTGCCTGCAGACACCCCGAAAAGGAACAGTCCAAAAGGGGAGAGGGACGGAGGAGGAAACCATTTCTTCGGAAGAACCATGAGATCCTTCTCCAAAAGAACGTAGACATCTAAGAGAACGAAAATTTATCAGCAGTGGTATAGGGTAACAAGGAATCTAGAATCCTGTTCCATTCTCTCCCTCCAAAATATCCACACAGCTTTGGAACAGGGGACGATGACGCTCCTCCTTTTCTCTTGAATCGACTCGTTTCCTAAATCCCACAACATCAACTTCGAAATCGGAATTCCAAGCTGCCGTCGACCGTAAAGTTTCAACCTTTGGAACGAACCGGGTCATGGGTCTCTATTCGTTTTGCTTGTGGGGCTCTCAGATTATGCCCATCAGGCACCGGCACAAGCGGGTCGAGTTTCCACAGTTCAACGGCAGAAAAGAAAGTGGCATCGCTTTCGAGCTCTTGAAGCAGAGGCCTTGTCCTATGAAGATTCGCGTGTCTTGCACGCCCGAATCTGTTGATTTTGAAGAAAGAACGAGCCCAAATGAGGTATACGCTGTTATTTCCTTTGTCGATTCATTCTGAACAGATTATTAACTGTGCAGCTTGTGTTTCTGTGAGCTGGGTTTGATATTGGAAGACCGGCCTCAGTTCTGGACATGACAGCGTGCGGCATTCGCGAAGTGTGATGTTTTTTTTTGTCTATAGTCCAGTCTACATGTCAACATCAATGTCTGTCTCAACTTCACGATCATACCTTCTAAAATTTTTGCGTTGTGAATTTGATAGTTCGATTGACCATGTCGCTAGAGATTTCTGCCATTGCCAATTTGGGTGCATTGCGGTAAGATACGAGTGTTTCGATATAGAATGTCCTCCGATGGCTTGATAGGCGACAGGAATGCAAGCATGCCATTGACAATTATCTTTATGTATTGACGCCTGTCATGAGGAACAGATTGACCATGCGACACCTCCTGTCTTAAATGCATTTCTAAACTCTTCATGATAGGACCCAATCTTTTCCTTTCTTTGTTGTGGCAAGAGTATCTTTCCACATATTGCTTGAAACTAGGTTGCAGATCTTGCAAGCGGCTTTGACTGTCCTAATAGTGTGCTGATGTTGAGTGCTTAATAGATTTCAAGTGACCGAGGAAGCTCTTACATGGTTTTGTGTTTTTTCTAAAAGGTCAGGAAGGAAATACAACAATGCTACGACCTCATCTGCAGGCTTGGGAGGGGAGTTGTTTACTTGGGCTCTTCAAGGTTGGGGCCTGATCATAAGCATTACATGCAAGCACTGGAGCTGGGTAAAGAGGCGAGTGCCTTTCACTTACTATTCCTTCAATTCCTGTAGCGTAATGGGTGCTTTAGTTTGTGGATTTATTGGCAAGACTCTTGTATCTTTCTTGGGAGGATCTGACGAGTATTAATGTTTTCAAACTCAACAGATAGCCAAACTTTTGGACTGTACTTCTTGGTCAGGGGCCGGTCCTGGACTCATGGACGCTGCAACCAAAGGCGCTCTGGAAGCAGGAAAGCCGGTTGGTGGGTTCAAGATAGGTAAAGAGGCCGGAGAATGGACTTCTTCCAATTTTCATCCATACCTACCTTCGGAAACTTATCTTACTTGCAGGTAACATGCTACTCCTCTTTTCCTGATTACCCTAGTAAGGAATTCCTTTTTGGCTCGACAGTAACATTCCATTAAACCTTTATAATTCCTCGGTAAACTTCCAGGTTTTTCTCTGCAAGGAAACATGGTTTGGTGGATGCCGTGGTTAGGAGCAGCAGTTCTGACAAGACGGCTGTAGTTGCTCTGCCTGGTGGAATTGGCACGCTAGATGAGGTGTTTGAGATTCTGGCCCTAATTCAGCTTGAGAGAATTGGATCTGCCCTTCCAGTTCCCTTTCTCTTGATGAATTACGACTCGTTCTATGGAAAGCTCTTGGACTTTCTTGATGATTGCGAGCACTGGGGCACTGTCTCCAAAGGAGAAGTCAGGTCACTGTGGAAAGTCTGTGACAGCAACTTCGAAGCTTTGACTTACTTATCTGAGTTCTATGATCTCCCTCTGCGGAGTGAACCTGGGCTTCAATTTGGAGTAAGTACTGTGTCAGGGACATCTTAGTAGATACTGTTTATGGACAAGGAAGTTCAAACCAGCATGTAACTTCAGTGTATTTTAGGAGCGTGCACAATTTGATTAGTTGTCTGAATAGTTCTCAGGGAACTAAACCAAGACGAATGCCATCTTCCTCATCAATCCATAGTATTCCTTGTCACTCTACCTTAGATCCTCTCAGCTTTGACATAAACTGTACTCATCTTCAACAAGATTCAAATATGTATGAGAGTGACCTCTTAAGTGCGACATTTGCTCTCAGTATTTTCAATGAGAAGGATTAGAGAAGGATTAGATTCTTAGAAGTCTTTGTGTCGCTCGAAAGTATTGTCTCCTAGTTGGATTAATCTTCTAAAGTCCAATGGTTCGTCTTTGTAAGATGATATTGGAAATTTAATGCAATATCTTTTCTATTCTCTTTGCTTTGCTGAAGCATTTTCGTCGGCATGGTCTGTTCTTATTGATATGATAGCAATTGAGGAAAGCTAGGCCATGTTTTCTTTTCTCTAGTAACGGCAAAGAGACCGTAGAAAATGAGTTCTCTTTGTTCTTTTCATCAGAAGCCCTCGACTCATAAAATACCCACTAATCTTATAAATCGTGTAAGATGCGAGTCAATTCAGTGGGTGGCGAGATATGTGCTATGAGTATTCGTTCGCTTTATCCTTAGATACACGCAGATACACGCACGCATATGCTCTCTTCCCCCATCGAAAACATATCCTCTCTTTCCCCATCTTGTCGATTCAGGTAGCGATGAGACATTTCATATTTAAGGTGGTCAACACCTCAAAATCATCTCTTCAAATGAACAAAAACTTGGAAGAATGATGTAGTTATCCCATTGCCCAAGACTTTGAAACCATGAAAGCACGCCATTAAAAATATAGAGTACCCAATTAGCAAGTACCTAATAATTAATACCCACCGCCAGCGTGAACAAGTTTTTCAACAGTTAAGTAGTTTACGAGCAGTCACTATGCAACTGCAAATTCCCCATTCTCAACGCCAGCCAGTAGCAAAACTCGCTCAAACTTTAACCTACCAAGGTAAACCACTAATATCTTTTTGGCGGATGCGTTTTTTATCCATCAAGGGACCTTTTGACGGACCTCTTACTGTTTCGCGAGGCAAGATTTAATACTACTCTGTCGCAAAGACAATTAAAAAACGTGACTATAAGATGACTCATTTTCTCGGGCTCTCCTTTGTATCCTAGATAATGTCAAAAAACCATTTCATGAAATAACTCTACTAGTGACAAGGGCACAATTGATTTTCTTCAGGAGATCATCAGAGTTCAAAATTCAATTGAAATACCGCCTTGAAAATCTCAACTACGATATTTACAAAGTACTTAGTGCCACAACAAACAACCGGAGCATCAACAGCTGCTACCAACACGTCCCTGGATTATCAGTGAGCAACAGACCTTTTGCCCTTGTTGGGCTTCCTCAAGGACTCGCAGAAAGAAGAAAATGCTCCCTTCAGTTCATCAGGGAGAGGGAGAGGCAGAGGTATCGCTGGAAGAGTGGGCAAATCATTTTGAATGCGTTTTTTCTGGGCATATGGATATGCCAATGCTGGCTGCTGCTTGTTAAGTCCCTCTATAATGAATGAGAACGCTCCAAATGTGAGGCAGCTCTGCAACAGAGCCTGTGGTGCACCTAAAGCATTGTACAAAACAAAGATGAGGCGCATGACCAGTAAAAGACAACTTGATTTGCTCTATAAGTGCTATTTAACTCGCGCATCACAATTCTAAGAACTCTTTCTATATAGATCTGGTAAGGGTAATCCAAATGCTAGACAAATCTCTGCCCTATCACGAGACATAACCAATCTCCCTAGCGTGGTCCCATCACTCCTGGAAATTTTCAACGAGTCAAGTTAATGTGTTTTGACTGGGGGAGGACCAAGATCCTATATTACTGATGTTTTCCGTCATCTGTGTCTTAGATAAAAGCTCATAGAGAAAATACAAATGCAGGAAGTCACCAACATCTCCCCAAAGGACGAAATATTGCAGATGGTCAAAATGGCTAATATAGAAGCAAATAAGAAAACAGAAAAGATTTAATAACATAACATAGCTGTCAAACATTATTTTTTAACCATTCACTTTTCCCTCTGCATCACTCAAACAGCAAGCACACGATAATGCCCTTTCTTAAGCTGTACCATGGGTGGAAAGATATATTGTACCTGGAAAACTAAGAGCAAGACCAGTGCAACATCCAGCTATTCCGGCATTAAATACTGCATAAGAAAAAAGAAAAATTATACTTTGATTGAGAAAAGAACCAAAAAAACAAAAAAATAGTCCTAGACCAGAGATAACAAACCATCATCCTTTCCTCGCAGCCTTTTCAAAAAGCATACAACCAAGCTGTGCACACCAGACAAGACTGCAAATGCCTGTTTAGAACAAGATATAAATGAGGAAGTCCAATTTCCAGGAGTGAGAGTCCTACTTATCATTTTAGCACTAGGAAAAATCAAACTTCGCATACCTTTGCAGAAGATCCTGCCTCTGCAAATGATCCTTTGAAACCTTTCTTCTTAACCAACCCAGCACCTGCACCACATCATTAGGCAAAATTTCAAGCAGATTCCACAAAGTTATTTGCAGCTGAGACTTGCAAAAGCATATATAATTCACAGGTCGTTCATGTCAGACAGGTGCCCTTTTCTCCAGGGTGTACTTTGCACATAGTTTCTAATAGTGAGACTCAGACACAAAAAGGAATGAATCAATTCCATATATCCATACATCATGGAGCTTACTGTATTATAAATTCATTCCATATCTGTCACTGAAAAGTTGAACCATCGAGTTCTCTTCCGATATCTAAACCAGTAATATGTGCACCCATTTGTGGCAACCCTAAAAAAACTCCTACTGATTATAGTTCCTTTTGTTTCCAGGCAAGTCCCTGTTCCATTCCACCTTCAGAATAACAAGGTCAATGTGAACATCCTCGCAATTCACAACCCAATCTTATCACAAAACCAAGAAAAGTTCTTTCCTTCTTTGACAAAGGCAACAAACCAGTGCAGACTTCCTCACCATATTTCTTCTCCTCTTTCCAAACTAACCCCAAACACTAACCATTCGAGTTATTAAACAACAAAAATACAGACGACACAGACATTCTTCGCTGCACATTATCGCTCGATATAAACAGCGACCAGCCGGTGCCACTAGATAAGCCGAACTAAACGCACGGCATTCTCAAATTGGATTGATAAGCCCACGCTATCAATGGAAAACTGCAGCTTTAAAAGCATCGCAGATTCGCATGAATACGCAACAAACAACCCAGCGAATCAGAAAAATAGGGGGAAAAGGGCAAAAAGACGAAGCATTTACAAAACATAGTTATCACCGACTCAGAATTCGATCACCAAATCCATATCTCATCCTTTTAAGTCGGGATCAATTTAAACCCCGAACCGCTCAGTAGCTCCTAAACCAACAAATGATTACAACCGCAGGTGAAAAAGCGCGAAGCAATCGAGGCAAGAGCCTCTTATCCGGCACGCAACATCAACACGAACGAAGCAAACGAACGATAGAGAGAGGGGGAGAGACCGTAGCCGAAGATGGAGCCCATGAAGGCGCCGGCGGCGGAGTCGCCGGCGAATCGGAGGAGGCAGACGACGGGGGGGCTGGTGGAGCCGCTAGGGGCCAATGCGTTGGGGGAATCGGCGCTCGAGCTCGGGTTGGCGGCGTCGAATTCAGCGTCGGGGTCGGCGTTCGGAGGCATCGGCGACGCCATTTGCGGCGGTCGGTGTATCGTATCGTATCGTATCTCTCGCCTCCTCCCTCCCTCCCTCTCTCTATCTATCTAGAGACCTAAAACCCAAACGAGGTCTGAATCCCAAAAAGAAGCAAAGCGACTTTTTATTACTTTTCGCTTCGCTTTTTAGGTACGATTTTGTACCGTCTTCAAATATCTCCGAGTCGTCTAGTCAGATCAGTAGAGAAAGAAAATAGGGGTTCGGCCCCCGGACGACGTCGTTCCTCGACGCCTATCTCCCAGACGACGTCGTCGAGTATATTCGCGTCGCGCCTCAGGTTTCGGGGGCGATAGGAGTTTAAAAGAAAACCGTTGGCAAGTTAGGCGAGTTCTAAGTTTAGTTCTTTCTTACGGCGTCATCCCGTCCGTCGTAACGTCGTTGACGTTCCTTGATTGATTACAAAGGACGATGTTTCGAATTTTCCAATGGGATGATGTCAGCAAGTATGTTATAAGAAAGGTCATTCAATTTTCAGAGTACATTACAACCTCAATTTCAACTTATTGTGCTATCCTGCGAGATGAATATTCCTTCAAAATGTGCATAGTCCGGTCTCATCCATAATTAGCTCCACAATTTTGAAGAACTGTCTTATTTCATTTGGTTTTCCTGGGTACAATTAGACAGCCCGCCCAGGCCAGCCTACTGATTTTGCTTGATTTCTCAACATACAAATGGACAACTTCTTTGTCTCCTGAATACCCATGATTCCTTGAGTAGATACAGAAAACCTGGAGCAGCCACATTGAGAGAGAGAGAGAGAGAGTTTCTTTTATAATAGTAGAGCACGAATAGATAATGTGAATCTTTTTTTTCACCAATTAATGAACAATCAAGCACACAATAGCTGATGCAAATCGGAATTACAGAAATTGGAAGTATAGGAGTAACAGAACCCAACATGACTCGCTGCTGCTTGAACCCAAGCAGGGTCCAATGTTGCCTGGTGTAGCAGGCAGGGGGAGCGTGAACAGCTAAAAACTGTTGGCTGGATTTTGATGATTTTGTTCCAAGTTGACTTAGTAATGCCCCTGGTATGTAGCTCCAAATTCTGCTCTCCATGCCTGTTCATCATCATAAGCAGTACTTGCAGCAATGTCTGAATCCTCCCTGTGCAGTGATTGCAATGCCGATTGCGGCAGTCGGCTCTCTGCAAGATATTGTTTCATTGTGATCATCTCCATCTTATGTTTTCTCTTAAGTTTCTCCAATTGCTTCCTTAGCTTCTCATTTTCTTCCTGAACAGTCGCAAAGTTTTCCTGCATTTACAATGGATGAGAAAGGAGTAGGATGTCAGCACTTGGGTACAACACAAAAGCTATCCGCTGTTGTGATTGAAATTTTAATCCCTTAATGTGTTTGGCACCACAAGTAGAAACTATTATCTATGTTGTAAATTCAGCCTGGGAAATAGAATCCTGGCACTACAAGTAGAAACAGTTATCTATGTGTTTAGCACTACACATTGATCGGGTCAACTCATTTTCAGCATAACCAAGGAATTTCCAGCAGTAAGCAAGATAAAATTTGAGAACGAGTCAGTAGCACTGTCAATCTAATGCCTGAAAACCAATGATGCAAGCCAATTCAGGTGACCCTCTAGGTTTCAATCTAATGGATGGATGAAAACAGTGCCAAGATTCTTATTACCTCAGCAGCTGAAGTAGATTGCTCAGCTTCTCTCAACCTGACAAGCAGTTCTCCAGCAGCATGAACAGCTTCTGCAGTGTCTCTTAGTTGAATTTTAAGCCTCTTGTTCTCCTTTTTGAGAAGCTCTCTCTCCCTCTCCCTCTCTACCCTCAAAGCAGAGAGCTCTGCTGCCAGGGATTTTGCAAAACGAGAGCCCTTGCCTTTGGCTCCTGCCTTGGCAGCTGCCCTCTTCACCTCCGCAATTCCTTCCATGATTGCGTGGTGTTTTGCGGCCAGGTCATTATACTTCTCTTGAAGTTCAGTATAGTGTTCGACCATTCTGGCATGACCGAGGACAGATCTCTGAAGAGCATCATCTAATTCCTCAGTGCAATTCTTCTCTAACCTAAGTTCCATCTCCAACTTCTCAGCGCGCTGGCGATTCATTTCAATAGCAACCCTTAATTCATCTGTTAAAGATATCCACTCACTTTCCATCTCTGTCCATCGCTGTCTTTCCCTCTCAATTTCTTCTTCATTATGTTGAGATCCTACACAACTCTTCCGCAGTTGAATGGATCGCAACAGCAGTGAAGACCTCAGTTTCTCAGTGGACTTGTCAGGACATGCATCTGCATAAAAGTCCAATTTGACCCTCAATGAATGGATTTCCTCAAGAAGTGCTTCCTTCTCATTCAAATCAGAAGTGTTTTCTTCCTCCCCACAATGTCGCTCTTCTCGAACTTCCTTGATTTCATATTTTTCCTCATCCCGGTTGTTCCCCTCCTCTTCACATTTCAGGAGTAGCATATCTTTGCTGTCCTGTAAGTGCATCTCCTCTTTAGTCTGCTCATCATACGGAATAGTTTCCTTTTTCAAAGCCTCGATGGAGTTTTGTTCCTTCTCAATTTTATATTGCTCTACCTGTAAGATTTAGAGCATCAACAATCTTAAAATCCTAATATAGTGAGTCTCATATCAGTACTGCACAAAGCAGAAGGTAAAGAAATGGTACCAGGCTACTGAGAAGCTCAATTTTAGCTGCTTGATCCTTGCAGATTTTCTTGAGCTCCTCGGCTTCCTGGTTCAGAAAATCAGCACAAATTAGTAATAAGACAGACACATACAGAAGTCCTTTCCACCTTTGAAGGAATTGCAGACGTACCTTGGGTGTTCCAGCTTTTAGGTTTCTAGGGTTCCCCCCTCCATCTGCTGCCGCAATCCATGTCTTTAAGCTGTCCTGGACCTCATCACAATCAAGATTCGATCTTCTTCTTTGACAAGATGCACAAAGAAATAAGCCATATGGTCCATCTAAAGATTGGCTCTCCTCTGGTGGTGTCTGAGCTGAGGCGTTGGTCATGTCCACTTCTGGACTAGGTTTCAAAGTCAAGTGTTCAAACGAGAAGGCATTTGGAGATCTGTTTGCGGCTGAATTTCTCTCATGGCAGTCAATAATTTCTAAGCCTCTGTGAAGGCTTGCAGCTAGAGACTCGGCAGGTCCTGGAAATGGTTTGCTTGACTGCAAGGAGGATCTAAGGTGCTGGCTTTGTCTGAGAGACTTTCCTGGCACATCTGGAAGGAATTTCTCACTTTCCACTATGTTCTTCTGGCTTGCTAGAAGGCTTGATGAAATAGCTATACTTCTCCTTAGAGATTTTCGAACTTTTGGAGATTCTGTCAATGTTGGATCTTCAAGAATTGGAGAGTGATGACATGAGCTGATTGAGATGCTAGTTCTGAGTGTACGCTCTGCAGAACTCAAGTTGTCACGACTGCAGCTGATAAAGTTTTCTGCTGATGCAATACTGTCCTCTGGAGCATGTCCATACTGAGATCGTCTCAAAATGATTTCTTCTGATTCAAATTCTTCTGGACAATTAGTGTATTCTTCACTTAAATCTGTCTGGCAACATTCGTCTATAGAAGAACTAGGGGTAGAGTTTCCTTTCTGAGATGAATCTTTTGGCTTAGTTTCACATGTCTGCAACTTATCTAGCTCTTTACATAGTTCCCTTACATCATTCTCGTCAACATTTATGTCATCCTCTTTTTCACAGTCAATCCGGGGAAGTATCAGAGACCGGTTAAGGCTCACCCTCAGTTGATTTAGGCTTTCACGTGCATTCTGCCCATGGAAGTATCTCTGCTTGCTTCCCGTTGAGTTATGTGTATGGGACTTCGCTCTTATAAGTTCTTCCTGTCAGCAACAAATAGTCAAACCATAAAACTTCAGTTTATTTCAGAGAGAAATCAGAAAAGAAATGCCTATAGGAATTTGTTTACCATACCTTCAGTTGACGAATTTGATCGCTCAAATCATTCACATCATCCTCTGAAATTTCATTTATCACTGGCTCATTTTTTATACATTTCACTCGTTGTCCCAATCTGAGGGTGCTGAGTATTTCACTCTCGCTTCTGCATTACAAGCAGATTCAGGGCTTCAGAAACCCTCTATGACTACTAACATTCCTCCAGGATTATTCATGAGGAAAAATGTTTGAAGATAGCAAATTTTGGGTTACCTTATGTCTGGAGATATGGCACATATGACTGTGAGTTTAGAATTGCCACCAAAGGATTCTCGCAACAAATGTGTTAAGCACGAAGCATTATACGGAACACCCTTGTCTCCCCCATGGCTTCTCTTGGCTAAACTATCGACCAAATATCTGCATCAATGGAATGTGCATGAGCTAGCCAAATAGATGCCAATCTTGTGAATAAACAGGAAAGAGCTAGTTCCCTTATCGCAAGCAATAAGGACAACTTCCATTAGTTCTGCTTCTGCCCAAATGAGGTTCCAGCATCATACCCGAGCTGAGATAGGGATTTCTTCACATTTCTGGCTTCTCTCACGAATTGTCTACCAGCATCATCAAGTTTGTTTCTATCTGACCCAGCAAGATCAACAAGGCTAATTCTGCTTGTTCTTGAACTACTGAAACACTTGGATGATGATGATTCCTGCAACAGTTTTCAACAAAAAAGGTATGACCTAGTCATGTAACTTGTGGGAAGATGGTAATTAATGAGCTCAGATCCATCTAAAGTCCTGGGATTCTGATAACATGTGTTGCCACATGTAAATAAACAATTGTAGAGCACCTAGAATGTTGGGCTCTAGTATATCATCCATTGCAAGATAATTGCTAGGAAGACTGATTCTGATAAATATCTCTTTAGCACTAAGAAGCAACATAACTCATGCCCTCATCAGATACAAAATTCAGCTGCTGGCAATTAGCAATGGCAGGGAAGTTTACAGACATAGCTACCTTGCACCAAGACTCGATTATGCAAGTTAACACAATGTGGGACCTGGAGCTCTTGGAGTTCATGCTTGTTGCTCCCACTTTTCTGTTTGAAAGACCCTATACGAAACATGATGGAAATGTAAAGTTAATAAACAAGAATGTTCTTTCAAAAGAGACCTAAAATAGCCTTCTTGAGAGCATAGGCCATGCTATTACCTTAATCAAGATTTGCGTTATTTCCTCATAGCCCGTCACATATTCCTCAGTCAAATTCTCAACATATAGCCCATTCTTCAAGTCATCCTTTATCTGAAAATAGTAGCGAGCCCCAAAATACCGCAACTTATAAGGACCAGGTACAAAAAGAAACGTTGAATACTGACAGAGAAACCTACACTTAGTATGGAAAAAAGTGATGCACCTTAAGGTTTCGCTGGGTTGGATCAAGTAAGTCCCCTATTTGTTCGTTGTATATCTGCATTTAAAAAAAAATACAGAACCTTTAGCTGGATATAGGTGAAGCAGAATATTGTAATTAATGCTCACATAATCAGAAGGAGGCTACCTCCAGAAAAGAGCAGCGGCATTGAAAATTGACTAGTTTGCCTTCAGAGTGCTCTTGCTCCTGCATCAAGTCAAGAAATCCTTTAGACAAGATCCATCAATAACTTTTAGTATAAACAATTATGGAAACGGAAGCTTAACATACCCTGTCAATCTCAGAAAATAACATCTGAAAAATGCGTGGAACAAGACCTTGGAGGCTTCTGGATGAGGGTTCTTCAACAATTGAACTGGGTGGTCCCCACATTGTGTATGTCTTTCCACTTCCACTCTAGTAAGAACTCGTTAGAGTTACAAACTTCACAGGACTAAAAATAGGGTGTAATTTAAGAGAAGTAATAGCTACTTTGAGTTATAATATACAAATACCTGTCCATATGTTAATACAGAAGTATTGTACCCTGCAAGCGCGCTTTGTACTAAAGGAACACCAACTGTCTGAAAGATATCCTCCTGTTTGAAACGAAAAACAGCTTAGAATGGACAACAATTGTTGGGCATTTAATTTCCAATCAGCAGAGTGGTAAAAACTTCGATCTTTCTCGATACTGGACAGGAACTATAAGCAGGACTATCTTCTTAGTTATCTGTCTCACCTATTTCTTTATCTCCGAATTAGAGAGATACCCAGATAAATGGAGGTGAAAATGTAATGGTACAAGCGCATTCGTAGAGAAAAATTGTGGAATCAGCAGCTGACCTGGCTTGATCTTGCATCAAAGACTGAATCAAAAGTAAATTTGCGATCTCCAACCGTCAGTGAATCGGATGAAACTTTCTTAACAATCCGATCCCCTACTCTTTCGAATTCGTTGGCAGGCCTAATTCTCACTGCGACCTGGTGAAATTAAAAATTTGCTAATAACAATCAGATATTAAGCACTCCATCGAGCTGAACGACCTGATTAATTTCACTTAAAGAACCTTCACTGGTGGGTCTGGATGTGACAATGCCCCAGATTTGTCTCCCGCTGTTGCTACCTCTTTCTGCAAGTGTACCATTTCAGTTGAAAAAAAAGTTAAGCTCCAAGCGACGGCCGAATTCGAAGCGATCTAACATAACGGCAAAACAAACCTCGAACAAAAGTTGAGCTAAAAAATTCATTTGAAAGTGATGAAACACGACACAGGAATCTTAGTATGACCATCGGCACAGTTAAGCTCTACTATTCGGATTATAGCCAACATTAGCGACGGCAAAGCAAAGCTTCATGGACAAGACTAAGCAAGAGCACTTCAAACTGCTCGAAAGTCGAGAGCAAAGACTGCGAGAGATCACAACAGGCGGCTAGAATCTGGACTCCAGTACCTTAGTCGACGGCCGGGGGTTGGACGGCGCTTCTGGACCGTCGGATCGGGCGATTTCACTCGGCTTCCCGAGCTTTGGAGAAGGCGCGGTGGTTTCGGAGTCCGAAACGTTGGGATCGAGCGGAGGCGTGTTTTCCGCGTCGGGTTTGGGGATTTTGGGGGTCTTGGGAGCTGTTTTGTGCTTGGTGGAGATGGATCTGGAGAGGAGGCTCCGTATGGAGGAGGCCGACAGGCTTCCCTTGGATCCATTCTCGGAGATCGCTGCGCTGCTGTTGCTGCTGGACTTCATTGCTAGAGAAGCAAAACGCGTCTGCGAGAGAGAGAGGGAGAGAGAGGGAGAGAGAGAGATTGCAATTCAAAATGCTAGAAAGAAAGGGAGGATGCAGAGCGAACACGGCGAAGGGTTTCCGTTGTAGAGGCTCCTAAGACTAGAAATTATGACCGTTGGAGATTTTGATTTCGATTCGGCGAAGTTACATAAATGTCCATGACTTCCGCGGAGAATTACGATTTTGTCCAAAGTTTGAAACCTTGCGCAAGAAATTTTTGGCTCTCTGTGCTATGTTTAGACAATGGTGGAAAATCGCCGGAACGAAAATTTGGGAAAAAAATAATGAAATTTTGCTAAAATTTATATGAAGAAAAATACGAGAGAAATAAAGGTATGGGTATTTTTCTTGACTTCTCCCTCTCCCAGGTAAAGCTAATTAAAATTTGAGAGAATAGTCTTTGCCGATCAAGTTTTATGAGGAAAGGTTTAAATGTTGTTTTTTTTGTCAATGGCTTTGGTCATCTGCTTGGAGAAGTCCATAACCTAACTTCATTTTCTCAAGCAGTGTTACATTGTATATTACACATGCCATGCCGCATCTCAATTGCCAAGACTTGGCTAAATTGATTGCAACACTTGGATAATATTAAGGCTGTTTTTTTTTTTTCCCTTAGCTAAGTTGATTGAAATTCTTACACAACTTGCAAATTCTTCGCCCAGCAGTTACCCCGGCAAAAGAAAATTCAAAGAAAGACAGGAAAAAAAAAATCTTTTCTAGAAAGAACTTAGGGTGCTATCTGTTTAAGTGAAAAAAAAAAATCTGCAAATTAGTTTTTTAAACTTTCAGACGAATGATTTTTGCCAAAGATAATTAATTCCAAAGAAAATTATTTACAGTCAAAAAAATATCCATGCTTAAAATTAGGGAATTAGATTCCCTAAAACATATTTTTTGAAATAATTTTAATTATTTATCGTGATAAATTTTCCAAAATAAACATACCCTCAATGTTTATAAAAATTTGATTTTTTTTTTCTGAAATTTTCTTGAGATGTGGAGTTTTTTTTTTTTTTTTGGTCGGTTTAAGATGTGGATTGTGGAGTTCCCAATCAACAAAAGTTAGCCTAACGTTATGACCTAGTATTACTGCTAACGGGAGTTCACTGGGTTGAAAATCGCTTGTGTGGAGAGCAACGCACCTATCGAGTTCGTGTTCACTTGTGTTGAAAATCACTTGGATTGTTAAATCACTTGAATTTGTGAGTGACGCGCTCTTCCAATCCAGGCAAAAGCGGAAAATACCCACCTCTCCTCTCCACATTGCGAGGCTTCTAATTTGGTTCGAATGACGAAGGCCCACAGGCAAAAAAGGCTAAAGTTGGCCCGATTCAAAATGAGTAATGCGTGATGTGATTACTTAATTCACAATTATTTCAGTAATAATTTCATTTGGATAATCAAGAGATGCGAGTACATGGCAGTTCGCATGAACCTAATACGATTTGAAAGTGTGACCTCGAGATTTGGTCGTATGGATTTTTTTTTGTCGGATAAGATAAAGTCAAATAAGATTTATTATATTTTTTATGCAAGGTTTGGTAGATACCTAATATAGACACTCAAATCAAATCTCAATATTTTTGCTCGATTACAATCTTTTTAAGTCTCAATCACAATCTTCTCCTCCTCACATTCTCTTTCCAAAATTATCACTTTCTTAGATCTTGTGTTTTACTTATCTTTTATCTATGCTAAAAACCAAAGCTAGGTTGTTAGTGTTTCTCAACAAGGCAAACATCATCAAGGTCACCAACTGGTTGCAAGCCTTAAACCCTAGGTCTAGAGTATCGGATGATAGACTAGATAGAGAGAGTGTGAGACAAAGGGGACGATGGCTAGTCGACGCTTCAACATTGAATCACGATGGAGTTTATAGGTAGGTCATTGATTGTGGAGTCCATGGCATCATAATATTGCCATTGATGGCTGCTCTCTCTCTTCCATCTATGAATCTCAGCGATTACAGTTTTTTTTTTTTTTTGGGTCGGTCTCAGCGATTTCAGTTAGCAAAAGCCAAAAAAGGCATTCTTTTCTTGTGTTTTGATTTTCTTTTTTCTTTTTATATTCCTAACCTGATCTAGATTATATTTGGGCTATATTTGAATATTATATCCTGTCTAGAGTCGCATCCAATCTACCAAATGTGGCCAAAGTTCTGCATGGAAAGTGAGATTACCAAGGCTCTAGCTGACGTGTATCCAATTGTTTTCGAGATGCTTAAAATACATCGCTTTCCCGTATCATTCACGATAAAATATTTTAAAAATCGAAATGTTATTTATTTTTATTTTTTTTTATAATAAGAGTCTCCTAGCGCTAGAAAGAATCTAGTTTTCGAAATGGCAGACAACCATAATCACGCGTGCAACTATTTCCCAATAAAGACCGCTGCGTCTTCCGCCTTCATCGACTTCTGCGTCTTTTCTCCCATCTCCTTCCCCAACGCGCTACTCAGTTTGTCTCTCCATCAATCGAAAGAAAGTTAAATATTTATTTTTTTTAACATCTTTCCTAATTTTCTCCTTTTTCAATTAATTTTTAAATCGGGGCCTCTTTCGTAGCTCTTAATAATTCCAAACGGCCGTTTCGTCCGAGCCTCCGGCTTTATCCGTTCCTTCAACTTCACGTTGACTTGTCTTCGAATGATGCAATCTCGAACCACCTCCAAAGGCGGTGGCTAGCTGTATTTTACCAAAAAGCAACCGAGAGAGTTGAACTTGAATCCATCTTCGATTGAACGGCATGCCCCGGCTATTGGGTTCTTGAAATTGCAAGGAAAGTGTGCAGCATAAACAACGACTAAAACGAGTTGCCACCATTGAGAAGCGAACTCGGGCTGAAAATAATTCGTTTGACTTTTTTCTTGTCTCTTTGGTCATATTTAGAAACACTGAACTCAAATTCTTTTCGCCTCTATAAAAAGCACTCCCTCCATTTTACTTCTGTACAAAATGAAAAGAAAAGGGCCAGACGACCTAAAAACGACATTGGAATTAACGAATCCGAAACCAAGCGGCTAAACAAGCCCCGCAAAGGAAATTGAAGTAACTTCATCTATGCACTTGATTGACTAGTTATGTACAATTTGGCTTTCGAAGATTCAGTTCTCGTCATTGTCGGAGTCGATCCCATCAAAGAAAGGATCACTGAGTAGCTCAGAAGCCGAAGGCCGGACCCTCGGCTGCCCCAAACACTTCTCGATGAAGGCCCTCACTTCAGGGTCCCTCACTTTGCTCAGAGCCTGCGGCCGCACCCCGGAGATCACCTTCTTGTATATCTTGGGCACGCTGTCGCACTCGCCGTACGGGATCTCCACCGTCACCATCTCGAGCAGGCACATCCCGAACGAGTACACATCGACCGACTCCGTGTAGTCTTCCTCGAAGAGCTCCGGCGCCATGAACTCCGGCGTCCCGATGACCGAATGCGCCGCGTGGCTCTCGCCCACGATTGCCGCCAAGCCCAAATCACCAATCTTAACCTGAATTCAAATGGGGCGCACCAACCACAATTCAAGGAAAAGTTAGGGTTTCCACTGGTTGTTGAGTGGGAAAAGGGGAAGTTGAATCAACATCATGGTCTGGTAATGAATAGGATCCTCCAACATTTCGGGTGGGCACGCGCGAGGTTCGGAAGCATAAATTTTTTACAACTAACGAGGCTCCAGCTAAGATTTTCATTACTTTCTTAGAAAGCATTGGATATAAAGTGTCGCCATTGGTGATTATTCTCTATTGCTTTAAATGCTCAGACTTTTCTCTTTTCCATCTGACCCCACCCCACCAAACAAACAAGAATTTTGGAGCAATTAACGCGCGAATTCGATGTAAGATTTCGAAGCTGTACCTGACCGACGTTCCCGTTGACGAAGACGTTGCTGCAATTCAGATCTCTGTGGATGATGCAGGGATCGTGAGTGTGCAGATACTCCAAGCCCTTCAAGATCTGCATGGACCACTTCTTCAGCGCCTTAACCGAGACGTGCCGGTGCTTCTTCCGGTACTCCCTCAGGTTCCCCGACGTGCACACCTCGGTGATGAAGTTGAGCTTGCCGTGCTCGTCGTCGCGCCACACGTTGTGGAGGGCTATGATGTTCTTGTTCTTGAGGGTTCGCAGGAGCCGGACCTCCGAGTAGAGCCGGTCGATCATCCCCGGGTAGTCTTCGAAGTTCCTCAGCTTGACCTGGTTCCAGGCCACTTCGATGCCTTCCTCTTGGTCGAAGGCCCGGTACACCTTCTTTACCGCGCCGGAGCCGAGGAGCTCGGGGTACCGGCCGTAGCGCCCGGTCGGGTCCACCTCCACGAAGGGCTCCGAGTCCTTGTCGGACTGGTCGACGGTCACGCTCGGCATCTTCAATTGAACCAAGTGCGCATGCAATTAGCATCGCTTGAAATACACACTCCGCGATTTCGACGAAAAAACAGATGACTCGAACTTTCCACACATACTTTCTGGAGACAAAACCACACAATTCAAACACAAGGTCACATTCAAATCGCTCTATTTCATCGAGATCATTGAAACCCAAAAGAATTTCAGTAGTGGGTGTAGTCACAGAGATCAACATTCAATTCGTAACGATAGTTTCAACGAAATTGGCAGCGATCAACGCACAACACAAGCTTGAACTGTATTTCTCCATGCAAAAAGGCGAAACAGGAAAAACTACAACTCCATCGAGAGCCAGAAAGTAAAAGAAAACGTCACGAGAACATCTCAAAAATCAGACCTCGAATTCTTCTCGCCTTTCCGAACGAATCCCAGCGACAGGAGAGAAGAAAAACAAGAGGAAAAACACAATTCGCGACACTTTCAGACTCCCGTCAACCATCGAAATCAACGGAAGAGAGACAAAAAAACACAAGATACTCACATGACGATGTACTCCTGAGAGAGCCAAAAGCTGGTTTCCGAGCGCCGCCGCGATCGGCCGGAGCTCGCGCCCTCCGATCTCTGAACTGACGGAGGAGAGAGGGCGCTCCGAAAGCAGTGCAAAACGAGAGCTGCAGTGCTCGAAATCTTGGTCAAAGGCTTGAGGACCGGTGTCACGGGTGTATAAATACAGAGGAGGGAGGGAATTTGACCTAGGGTTGGATTTATTTCCGTATTTGCCTTTTCTTTTCTTTTCTTTTCAATTTTTGATGCTGGTGATTTCGTTTATGGGCAAAAATAAGCGTGGAAAAAGATCATGATCAGCGCAGGGATTTGAGCTGATTTCTTAATATTTTATTTTATTAGCGAACCGTAATTTCGACATTCATCGCCTTCCCCAAAACTGCCGTCCGAGTAAATCTTGGTAAATATTTTTCCATAGTGGGGGAATCTTTCTTTTTATTTTTTTCTATAAAATAGTGTGAATCTTTAATTGAGGATAGAATTGATAATGTTGCAACGACAAGTGTTGGGTCGATTTCCTTCTATGTTCCACGTCTGGACGAAATTTCCAGGATTCTTCGTGTGCTCCTTCTGCACCAGATGTACCCGACGCGTAGAGCCGCGATCTCGACCGTCCACATTGGAGATCGGGCCGTCCCGGCGAAGATGGACGGCTGCGATGCGTGCGGGATATATCATATTGCTGATTTCTGTTGGGTAGTGTCCCAATGCAAGGTAGTTACGCGAGTTATGAGGGACAACTTTGTGAAAAAGGATATAATATGGAACGAAAGTCAAATTAGTTTGCGTAAGCTAAGTCAAATTTATTTGAATTGTTAGTTACTATGCCAAAACCTATCCTTACGCTCGCGTGGCTAAAACATTAGTTAAATAGCTTTTGATTGCTATACATTTTAAAAAACTCAATCCCATGCAGACTGATATGGCTCACGTTCGATGCTTACTTAATATTATAAAAAATGATGTCATTTTAGGGTTGAAAGGCTCAATCAGTTGATAACGGCACCAAGCTCAATTGTATTGATGAGATTGATTAAGTTTTCAGATAACCTTGAGCCGCAATCTCCTAAAAATCTAATTAATGTTGCTTGACTTTTTCCAATCAAATGTTAGCTTACCCATATAAACTAACTTGTTTTAGAGATTTGAGTTTGGCTCGAATAAGATATTCTCTGATCTTGATTTGAAAGTGAAGAGGAGAAATTGTCAAGTCTGATTAGTGATTAATCCACAGATGTTGTGAATTGTATTTTTCTTCTGCGGGCCATTTAAATGTAAATTAATAGCCTAATCTTTTTAGAGATCCTCATTTTAGTTACTCGAATTCTTCTAGTAATGTTTTGAATCATTCTCGTATTCCGCTTCATCTCTATCGAGATATTCTAATCTTCTAAATAAAGAAAAAAACATAACTTTTCCTGGTTTTGGTGGATTTCTAGTGTGTTATAGGGAATATGATAAAATAGAATTACCAATGAGCTGATTTCCCAATAACTCGTTGATAATTTACTAGACTTTCTTTTACCGGTATTTTTTTTTTCTTACACTTACCAACCATTATTAGTATTTACCGGCATGCGAAAAAGTTCATATTCTTTTGTGCGAAACAACAGAATTTTGGCTTTTATCAAATATGCTTTTCAAATTGAAATCCTAACATGACAATTAAGTCATCGATGACTCTCGTTGATCTTTCTACGTGGAATATTGCTACATTAGTGATTTCAATGAAAATTGACCAGAATGATTATACTAAAAATTAGTGTAAAGGTTTAAAACTAAATTGACAAAATTTTATAACTAAATCGATATCCATATAATAAGTACTTGGTAGATTTTCCTTAAGAAAACGATTAATTACTTTCCCCCATTTAACTTAATTGAGGAAATTCTATTCCAAGGAAGAAAAAGCATAGCCACGTTTGGTAGATTTCCAAGTACTCAAATTTTGATAAGTATGTTATGACATCCGTAATTAACTTTTGGCCCGTTTTACATCGACAACGAGGCTGCGCATGGTAACATTTATTGGCCGGGGAACAATTTCTTTTCAGAAATAGTTCTTTTCTATTTCTATTCTGGGGAACAATTTCTATGTAAAAAAACCCGTTTGGTAACTACACAAAATTTTTATTATAGAAATAGAAAAAGAATAGAAATGCGTTTGGTAAAAAACAGTTTCTTTTTTATATTTATTTGTTTTTTATTTTTGCCGGTAGACCGCCGCCACCGCCGATGCCTTTCGCCGACCGGCGATGACCGGCGGCGGTGGCATGGTCGGTCGGCCTCCGGCCAATGGCAAAGAAGAACGGTCGGGGCGGCCCGCCACGGGCGACGGCGAATGGCGACCACCGGCGGTGGCGACGGTGGTCGGTCGGCCTCCGGCAGTAGCGGCAGCAACAATCGGCCGGCGGCCACTGGCAACGGCGATCGGCGGCGGCGGCGACGGTCGGTCGGCCTCCGGCGACTAGTGGCAGCGGTGGCAGTCGGTCGGCCGGCGGTGGCGATGGTCGGTCGGCCTCCGGCGATCGGCGCGGCGATCAAGGTGGTCGGTCGGCCGGCGGCGCGCGGTCGGTCAACCTCCGTGCGACAGCGGTCGGCCTCCGACGCCGGTGCCGGTCGGCCGGCGGTTATTCTCCGGCGACCATCGGCGGCGGCGGCGGCGATCAACGGCGGTAAATGATGGTTAGCAAGAGAAGAATAAAAGAAAAAAAAATTCACTTATTTCTTAAACTTGTTCCTGGAACAAGAAGCAACTTTTTTTTACTTCTCATTTCTATTCCAAAACCATTCCTGGCTAACTTTTTGTTCCCGGAACAAAAAAACTAAGTTACCGTTATCAAACGGGTTTCTATTCTTTTTTTTCGGGGAAGAGAAGAATAAAAATTCTTGGGCTGTGGAAGGTTACCATGCGCAGCCGTGTACTCTCCAGCACCAAAAAAAAAAAAAAGTGGACTGTACCTCTCCCTTTCATCGACAATATGTGGACTTCATAGTTCAACGAAGGGTTAATTTAGAACCCTTTTTCTTATCATATTGTCCGTCATTTCATCGACGGGGCAAAAGGCCAAGTGCAAGCCAAGTGCCATTAGAAACGACCAGTACGCTAATGAACAGAGGCCAAAGAACAACTGCAGCACTACAGTGACAAGAACAAGCTAAATCGGAATGCCAAAAATACTAGAGAGGACATGCCAATTGGCACGGAGCTGCAAAGTTACAGGGGACTCGATGGCACTCGATGCGATGCTTATAAGGGGAAACTTAAACCCATTTCGGCACTATCAACAAGAGGAAGCGATCGACCATCATGGCCCGTAGCATTCCTAGCCTTCCATGGAAGGTAGCTACATTTGCATTCCAAGATGGCCTCAGCAATATGATCCTATGAAGCTCGAAAGTCCAATCTCCAGGAGTCATATTAATAGAGTCCTGGAGCAAAACCCTTATTCACAGCTGAGATGAGAAACTACAGCGGGATCAACTCATCGGTTTTTTAACATAAAGGACACGAGGAAGGAGACCACGTTCCGTGTCTTCCAACATAGGAAGCTTGTACAACGCTGGCATCCAAATAACCAAAGCAAATCCGGGAGCATTAGGTGCAAACCAGATAAGATTCTCCCATGAAACCTTAACGCCTGAATTCCTCACTAATTCCCGAGCAGCATCGGCAGTAGCAAGGAGACAATACTAAGGAAATGCGAGGAGCGATACGGGTCCATTCGGGAGAGCCTCTGGGAGAATGACTTTGCGTTTAGACATAAGTTCATTTAGCAGAAGCTGCCGAGATAACTTGATCCTTTATGAGTATATGAAGAGTGATAGCCTGAAAAGGAGCAGCTAGAATTGATACTCTTCCCTCAGATCTAGCAGCAGACCGTCTCCATCCATCTTTTGAAATAACCTCAGCAAACATCAACTTTGGCAGATACAGAGCAAGCAGAATCATACGGAACTCTACTTGGATGGACTTCCAAAAGATATCATGCGGATGCCAATTGCCTTGAAAATTCGCTTCCGGTGCTAATTTAAAATTTCTATTGACGAGGCAAGGTAAAAATCATGCAGAAGAGCTGTACAGCGTGATCTTTTGATTAAGAAGAAGTCTGAGGAACATTAATATTACAAAACAATTCAAAGTACACGAATTCTCTAGATATCCTTTTTGATAATTAAGTTTTCTACAAGTGTGCATCATAAATACTTGGGTCAAAAGGAGAACTTATTACACGAGCGCAGTACGTAGACTAAATTAAATCTAGACCATTGAAAATGGTGGAGTAATGGTGAATTCCACCTGATCTGATGATCCAAAATTAATATTTTAATCTATATATTAGGTTTGTGGAATATTTGCTAAAGTTAAAGAGATTAACGTAACTTGCTGAGCATATTTCATATTCCACTGATTGTGGAAACCTTGATCCTTGAAGAGCTCGTCTAAATCATGTTAAAGGTGGGAACAAGAAAAACTACATAGATTTTAATTTTAATTTTATTTGGTCCACTTTCGGTTTACGAAATAATATACATTTTGACACATAGAAGAACCGGTTATAAAATTTACTCCAAACACACATGTTGCTCATTTAATAATGAAAGTATTGAATTTTTTATTATTCTGACGATGGACCTTATAAAAAATTTCTTCTTTTTTTTTTCCCTCGCATTTAGCTTTTTCCGGTCTTCTTAATTAAGCAACCTGTGGATATGAAAACTTGCCGACTTGCCTCTGACGAAGCAAAGCTCAGTTTCATCGAGTAAAATTATAGAAATTATATCACGAATTTGTCGAAAGATCAAGTCTAACATCTCCTTCGGATAGTGGCCTATACTATTCTTATGAAATGGTCTTAGTCGTCGCCGTCGCCCTTTACACGGTTCGAATTTGATTTGATCTTCTGCGGGTCATCATAATCTTTAATTTGGTCTATGATCAAATTATAGTTTTACTCGGACAACTAATACTTGATTTAGACCAAGTCTGGCAAGTCTTTCCGACCCCCAACATTAAATTTATTGCATTCAAAAAGTCAGCGCACGCCTTTCCCTAGTGCTCGTTGGTGGTGTCGAGAGCAGGAGACTCAGCTCAAGTGCAAACTACGTCGCGTAATTCTTTTAAAGGATAAGTGCAATAAAGATTTTTTAAAATATAATAAAAATATAATTAAATTTTAAAATTTTTAACAAGTGTAATCAAGTACTAAAATTTAGAAAATTATTTTATCAAGTCCTTGTTAACTCACAAGTCAACAGAAAATGTTAATGTGTCATTTCTTTTATTACTTTATATTTTTTTACATTGCATTTTTTATTATTTTCTTTTTCAAATTGTACTTAAGTTAGATTAAATAAATAAATAAAAGATAAAAAAAAATTAACCAAGCACCAAAAAAAGGAGGAATAAGCCCTTGCCGGTGGCCACTGCCACGGTCCATCATCGGAAAGGGCCAGCAAAGGTAGCTTGGGCCTCACTGGCCCGAATAAGGGCTTAATGGGCCCCTAGTGAGGCCTTGATAACCCAAATCTGAGGGAGGGCGCAAGTGGGCCGGTTTTCTGACGTGGCACTTGGTGGATGCCACATCATCACCGAGTGTCTTAAAAAGTAATAAAATAAGTCACGCTAGTATTTTCTTTAGCTTAGTTGAACGGAGTTAATGAAATGATTTGATTGAATTTACTTGACAAGTTGTAAAACTTAATTATACATTTTTAAAGCTTTAGAATTTAATTGTACTTTCATGTTAAGTTTTAAGGGCTTTTAGTGCACTCATCCCTACTTCTTATATCACGTTTGTATATACCAATAAAAACATTTAAATGCTGCATTCTAGTGAACGAGGTTTAGCAAAACCATAGAAAGAAAATTGGGCCTAGAGAAAACTTGGGTGAAGCTGCTTCATCGGGCTGCCTCGTACCTGGCCAACTTGGGTTCAATTTCTAAGGGAGATCCAGCGTTAGATTTCGTGGCCCACGAACTACATTCTTACTAAGCCCCGGAAATTCAGTGTTACTGCTCATGCATTATCCAAAGTTTAAAAACCTAAAACAAAACAAGAAAAAGGCGAAATTCAATGGCCAATTGCCGTTTGGTACTATAAAATTCTCATTTTCCTCTCCCATCGAGAATGACAATGTTATAGAAAATACGTTTTCAGAGATCTAAGATCGCATTGCAAATGAGAACATAATTCTATATTTTTCCTTTCAGAATATCGCATTTTATAAAAGAAGGAGAATATGTTCGAACGAATTTCGATTCATTTAAAAACATTAGGTCGACGGTGTTAATCAAGGAGAAAACACGAACCTAGAGCAGTTTCTATAGGAGAGGTGACTGACTCGATCAAGGTGGATTTTTGCCGTGTACTTTTTGATCGTTTTGCTGTTGCTTTTTCGTACCTCTTTGATTAGACCTCTGAGATTAAAGGGCGCCTCATCCCGTCGGTTGCTTCACAAAGTCAAAATTCAAGTGGAGCTAATCTTGATCTAATCATGGGTTCAACTGAGGCGGCTTAGATTAGATTAAAGCAAATTGAGGAAGCCTTGCTTAATTAAGGGTGGTGAAGTTAACAGGGGAGCTAATTCGTAGGCGCAAGTCGCATCTTCCTCCCCTCATGGCATAGTGCACACCTCACTTGATGCTTCCCTTTTTCGGCCATAGTAAGTGCATGGATCACCTCCCCTTTGATTTCGACTCTTCCACCACTTTTTGCGGCTGTGCCAGCGACAGCAAAGAAGACTTGTTTACTGGCTGTAAAAGTCCCGAAATGTGAAAGTGCTTTTTTTTATTTTTTTTTCCGTTAAATTTCAAGATAACGAAATATATGATTGTGTAAGTTCACCCCTGTTGAAATGAGATGATCTCTAAGAATTTATAAATCTCTAACAAATAAAATTTATATATTGAAAGATTTGAATAATTGTCAAAAACCACGAGTAAATGTCTCTCCAAACGAGCTTTTATACATGCCTACATCAAACTAAGGGGTGCTTTCAGTAAAACTTCTCCTAACAATAAGCAATCAAAAGATTACTTCAATTTCTATAAGACCTTTGAAAGTTATCTTATTATGATGGATGCTTTGATACAATTTGCCTAATATTCAAGATGCAAGAGGATTACACCTTTCGGTGCAACTTCTACCTAACGATCAACAATTCAAGAGTTTACTTCAACTCTCATTAGGCTATTGAAAGTTAATAGATAATCGTATCCTCGAGACTGCAAAACCTCATGATGCCTTTGATACAATTTGCCTAACATTCGCGATGGGGAGAGGATTAATCCAAATTTTGTTAGGTTTCTGCAAGTTATCGAATAATATTATTCTCAAAACCACAACACCTTTTTATTGCTGTTTTCTTATATATTATTATTCCTCTTTTCTACTAAAAGCCGTCGAATATTTGCAGTCTTAAAATTGTTTATTGCCAAGCACACATGTGATCGTGCCTCGTGCTTTGATATCCTCGTTTAATAAGTCTGGTGGGTGAGAAAGAAAATATTATCTAAATGTAGAATCTCATTGACAATTTATTAGAGAAAAGAAAAAGGAAAATTGATGGGGATGGCCACGTGAGAGTGATATACCCAAATGACATGACACGGTCGCTGCATAAAATGGTTGCTCCATTATTCGCCGCATAACTTGAAGTTCACTCATAGACTCAGCAATTTTAAAAAGAAAAGAAAAGAAGTCTACAGAGCATCTCTAGCATCAGTCGACTGCACCAATAAGACATTGTCTTAGATTGCAAGGGATTTTGCCCATTCAATTGCGATCTTGAGTTCAAGTCTTATTAGAAGAATTGTCTAAATAAAATCTTAAATATACCAAATGGATTTGAGAGAATTGTGCTATTATGATTATCCAAAGAGATATATTGATTAGGATATAATAAATATTGCACGACTACAAAACCTCCTAAAAGGGGAATTGAATGATTTACACATTACACGAGATCACCACTAATTTAAGTCGCGTTAGTTACTCTAAATAAGCTTGTTAAGCATACTAATATCAAGAGTTTCCTCGATTAGCTGCTTCACCAGTGTGCCTATAGAATCGTCTCCAAATTAAATGTCTTTAAATCGAAGTCGACCGCATTAAATTTATGTACGTCCAGAACAAATCGATTTGGTTGAGGAGGTGGTGTTAATCGATAGCAACGTACGTATATCGTAGAAAGGCTTGACCAAGGGAGCACGAAGGATCGAAAACGAAGAACGGACTTTGCCACGAAACCGAAAAAAGATGAATCGGACATGCGGAAGGTAAAAAGGGGAGACGATGAAATTCAGTTCCAATCGCCCCACCGGACGCCAACTAAAAAAAGTAAACCAACCTTTCCCTAAAACGACAGCCCAATCACCTTCGCAGATCCATTGTAACAGGTCAACCACGTCCCTCTCTCTCTCCCCTCTCTCTCCCCGAGGAGCGTCGTTTCCGACAAGCTCCGCACGCACGCATCGCCCACAAAAAGACCCGCCCCGAAATGACCGAAACGCCACTGCCTCCCCCCCTCCCCTCCACGACGACATGTCGCTTGCTCCTCCCAGCCTGCTAGTAGTGCTGCTCCTGCTCCCCTCCTCCTTCTGACTCCTCCCCGGCGCCGATTCTCGACGGAGGAGATGGACGCCCCCTCTTCTCTCGGCCCCCGCGCCCCTCGCCGGAGCTCCGACGCCGCCGACGATCGGGGCCGGACCGGCTGCCTCCGCAATTCCGGCGGCAGCGGCGCCAGGTACAAGCTGATGTCCCCGGCGAAGCTCCCGATCTCCAGGTCGGCTTGCGTCGCGGTCCCTCCCGGGCTGAGCCCCACGTCGTTTCTCGAGTCTCCGGTTCTCCTTTCGAACATGAAGGTCCGCTTTTTCTTTGCTCCCGTCGCCGCGCGTTGGGATTTTTCTTTCCTTCTTCTTCTTCTTCTTCTTCTTCTTCTTCTTCTTCGGTTGGCGAGGAAGTTTTCGTGGGAAGCGCGAGGATAGGAATGGGAAAATGCGACCCTCTGAGGTCGTAACTCGTAGAATATGTACTCCTTTTGGTTACTCGGGTGAGAAGCGGTGATGAATTTTGAATTGTGAAGTGTCCATGCTCGGTGTCGAGAGCTTAATTGTAGAGTACGAACAGCTTAGTGGCTCGGTTCGGCACACGGTGGAAAGGCCTGGCTTCGTCCGTTTTTTACTCGAGTGTTTCCGGTATCGAGCAAATGCGCTGGGTCCTGTTACGTTTGAATTACGTCCAAGCTCTTCAAAAATTCTATATGAACTTGCTGTCGCAGAGGTCTAGATTTGTTTATCGAGTTATAGCTTCCCGGTGGTGGAGAATCTTTCGGGCTGAACCTTCCAGGCGGCACGATTTGCATGCTTAAATTTTAATCTGCATATGCTCTCGCTTTAAGAAAAGCTCGAGATTCTCGTCGCCGTACTTGTTTGTTTTCTTGTGTGCTTATTAATGAGGAATTATACATCTAACGCTCATGCTTAAATCTCTCCCGAGAAACGATTTTATATTATAGGTGGTCACGATGGAGCCACCAGATTCTGATGCCCGTGCTTGTACCATTTGGTGGTGGCTCTTTATGCCCTCGTTGAGTGTCCACTGGAATTTAATCTTGGAATATGGCCTCCGTGTTAAGCTTTTTGAACCTTTCCCTTTCAAAATGGCAGTGTTGTTTCTTCACATAATGAATCCTCCCATTCCTCGTCTCATTTTTTAACGGTGGGTTTTGTTCTTCTAGAAAGATATCCACTGTCTATGGGGAGCAAGGAATAATGTGACAATAAGTTTTGAGTTTTTTTAGTTCGTCAGAGATGCTAAAATGACGCGCAACCAGAAGGAGGATGGGTCCATTCAATGACGAATATCTGCTGTCGGCGAGAATAAACACATATTCCTCCGCGTGACGCAAAGATCCACTCGAGCAGAACCGAAATGTGCTTATAAGACCTTCATTGAGTAGGAATGGCACCTCAGTAAGGAAGTACAGAGCTATTAGTTCGCAATCAATGAGCAAATTGTCGTGCATGGTCGATTACATTTAGTATATCTTACGGTTAGATACGCACCTATACTTTTAAGTGTGCAGCATCATAGGAGTATGAATTTGTTGAGCATTGACGTTCCTGGGTGAACTTTTTCTCTTTTTGTCCGATGCTTTTACCTTCTATATCCTTTCTGGCTATCTACAGTTACTAGTATGGTAGCCTCTGAACACGTTTAATGTGCTCTGGCCTTTTCAGGTAGAGCCTTCGCCAACAACCGGTTCCTTTCTAGAGAGGCGAATGTTGCATGGTTCCCTCAGCTCAACAACCGGTTTGACAAACAATCATCCCTGCCGTCCCGATAGATTTGGTGAAAAAGAATCAGGCATCTTTGAGTTCCAACCCTCACCAGGACCAAATCCGGTAATGTGCCAAACAAGAGGATTCTTACGACATGTGTACTGAGTACCTACTACTGAGTATTTCTTTCTTGAAGCGTTTCTTGAATTAGGCGAATTTTTGGCATTTGGAATTTCCTCCATACAATTTGACACCGTGTCGTTCATTTTTGGATTTGAACATTCACCCTGCCTTTGAGATTTGTTATCAATAGCTTATGGTCCAAAAAATTGTGAAGATGTAATTATTGCATTGCACCCACAGAACCTGATGAATTTTTGGTCCTTTGCATGTAGTGATTGTTCTGTCCTCTCTTACCTCTCAAGCTCAAGACGGTGATGCCATGTCTGTAGTCTGGATTCTCGCTAGCATGATTTCCTTGGAAAATAGCCAAAATTTCTCCTCCTTTTGTGCTAAAAACAGTTTCTTCTACTGTAGGATAACAGTTCATGTAACAGATACGAAGAAATACACTGTCATTATTGCTAGTGCACCTCTGCATGGCGATGCTTTGTCTGAGGTCATTCCTAAAGACCTCTTACATTTCAGGATGACAGCACATTTAAAGCATAGGTTGAACCACACTGTCATTGTTTCTAGCCTCTTACATGTTAATGCTTTGTTTACTGGTCTTACTCAGTTTGTTAATGGTTTGATTTTACTATGTGTGCTGTTATACGTGCCATATATGTGTGTGTGTGCGTGTGTGTGTGTAGTGAAGCTTTTTTGACGAAGAATTCTATATGAGAGTGCGGATATCCCTTCATGGCTATCTGATTTGGCATGTTTACTTTTAAGGGTACTGCAGAAGTGAATCAGAAAAACAAAGAATCCATGCAAGTCCACAGCCACTCTCAGACTCAATCATTGGCATTGGTGCCTTTTGTCAAAAGTGAATTGGCAGTCCCATCTAGTGAGTTGAGTCTTTCCTCACCTGCTAAATTGGTTCCTTCTGTGGCTAATCCGCCTGATGAAGTTGATTCAGAGGAATCGAACCAGCAAGATCACCCAGGTACTGGCATGCAGGCAACACAATCTGATCATAAAGGAAATGTCATGGCTGAGAGATTGTCTGATGATGGATACAACTGGCGGAAATATGGACAAAAACATGTGAAAGGAAGTGTGTTCCCACGTAGTTATTACAAATGTACACATCCTAACTGTGAAGTCAAAAAGCTTTTTGAACGATCCCCTGATGGACATATAACTGAGATTATTTACAAAGGAACACATGATCATCCCAAACCACTACCAAACCGGCGTGTCACTGGGGGTATTATATTGCATATCCAAGGAGATAGATCTGCTGATGTCTCACCTTTAACTGGTGGTATGGTTTTTCTTTTGCATGGTTTCTTGGCCAACAAGCTGCAACGGAAGTAATCTCACTTCTATTCTTTATCCTACAGAGACTTCATCAAATGTCTATTGCCAAACTTCCAACATCATTGAGCCAAAGTGTACTCCACAGCTATATCTGGCAGCTGGGAATAAGGATAGTGTTGAAGGCACCGCTTCCTTATCATATAGGATTCGTGATGAGGTTGATGAAGATGATCCTTTCTCAAAGAGAAGGTATTAATTTTTCAAAAGGGTTTTAATTTTCTTGTTTAATTCTTCCTTTCTTTATCCTGAGTGGAAAGTAATATGTAACTGAAGCTTGCTCAACAGGAGGTTGGACATTGGAGGGTTAGATGTCACTCCCGTGATTAAACCTATACGAGAACCACGCGTTGTTGTCCAAACTCTTAGTGAGGTGGACATACTGGATGATGGATATCGATGGCGCAAATATGGTCAGAAGGTGGTGAGAGGCAATCCAAATCCACGGTATGTGATGGAACTGCTTGTCAGATGTTGATTAATGCATCTGTAGTTAGCATCTGCTCATCCAGATGACCCCATCATCATGGACATGATACCTGGAGCTCCGCATGCATACTTTTGATGGTAAAATTACATACTTATGGATGCAATGCTTGTCTGGATAAATTCCAAGTAGTTCATGGTTCATTGAATTTCGATTCACAAAAGTTACTTTATACTACTTAATTATTTGCTTTGTTCCACTGTGAAAATGGTATCTTGAGTGTGAAAGGATGTGGAAGATTAGTACACTTTTGACAGTCACTCTTCTACCTCACATGGTTGATGGCTCCCAAATGATGGGAGCGAAGCTTGATTGAGATTCAAAATCCCTTTTGTTCGATGTTGTGCATCTGGGTTGAAATCCGGGTTGTGCGCATTTTTTGGCCGAAAGTCTTGGGCAGGTGCTAGACCCCACAATAGCTTGAGGATATATTTCCACTGTCAAAGAAAACCGAATATGCGCATTCTAGTACTATTGTATCTTACATTCCTGCAAATAAACATTGACAGTCATAGCTACAAAAGAAGAAAATTTTTCCCTATTTATTTTTATTTGCTAGTTTATGAGGAAATGGTGATTAGTGTTATTGTCTTTACTGTTTCTTGATAAAAGAATCACGACACTTTGGTCCCTTTAGTACAATTATGTGTGGTTAATCACTCAAGATGGATCATACCGTTCATTTGCTGGCCTAATATCACCCTCTGGCCTACTGCAGGAGTTACTATAAGTGCACCAATGCTGGGTGTCCTGTTAGAAAACATGTGGAGAGAGCATCCAATGATCCCAAAGCTGTCATTACAACCTATGAAGGAAAGCACAACCATGATGTGCCTACCGCAAGAACAAGCAGTCATGACATGGCAGCACCCATTGCTCCAGTCGGACCTTCAAGAATTGGACCAGAAGAAAGGGAAACAATTAGCCTTGATCTCGGAGTTGGAATCAGCTCTGCTGCTGAAGCCAGGTCCCCCAACCTGCAGGGTTCGCGACATACCATCCATCAGCAGCTGGTTCAAAACCAAATCCACTCGAACAATTCGAGTATAAAGGTTCTACGAGCAACCCCAGTTTCATCATATTATCGTGTTGAAAATTGTGGCGCCACCACTTATTGTAGTACAACAGAAGATTTGAGAGGAGGCCGAGGTTTGGATGTTTCACCTCGAAACCATTCTTATTCATATCAACAGACCGTGGGAAGAGTAATAACTGGGCCATATGCTTGTTCACCCCAAAACCAGTCTAAATAAGATTCTGTGGCTTTTGTTATATTACCGCATAATTAAAGAGCTGTTCGTTTTATTAGCTGTCTGGTTTTTCTAGTTCGATTGTTCGAATTGCTTATATTTGAGTCACCGGGTTTATCCTGATTGAGTATTGAAGCCCAAGAAGCCAAACCAATATATGTTTACAGAAAATGTCGACTTGTCTAATATCTTTATATCAAATCCACACGTGGTAACGTTAGTACGAGTACTTTTGTCATTCAAAGAATCTAACTCCAATGTCTGGTGTGCACCACCCCTTGACGGGATGAATGTCTCAAATTCAAGACTCCGAGCTCCTATGTTTTACGTGCCCAAATTCTTACTGACCGTAACAGCAATAAGAAATGTTGGTAGATTTTTCCATGATCGCAAAGCCGTTGCTAATGAATCATTGAAATCTGCTTGGTAAATCCAAAAGCACTCGTTACAGCAGGGCCTATTTTGAATATGGACATGGAAAGCAGATGGAAGACAAAATTGCAGGACGAGAACAGGTATAAAACCTGTCAGCTTCTGAAAATCTACTCTGCTGTTTCCTTCTCCTACTGGCTTGTAGTGAAGACATAACTACGTGTCTTTCTGGTGAATCGAATTCCTTTGTTGGATAACATCACTAAAAGTTTTAAATTCCCTGAAAATACGATCCAGGCATTCTTAGATTTGTCCCTTTTGTCTTGCCTTCGCCATGCCACTGCAGTTAGGCAAACCACCTACATTCGAGAATTTCCATCCTAGCAGAGTTGGCAAAAGTTACGTTTGTTTCTTTTATCACTGTACAGTCATTGGAATTGGAACAACGCCCTGTACTGAGATAGCGATTCCAAACTGACTAGTAACCAGCGATGACAACACACTTCGAAAAAAAGAACTAGGCCTAGCAAGAAAATTGATGAACTACACATCAAGATTGTTTTGAGGTCTTGTCCTTTTTCTCCAGTGTACTGTAACAAGTCTGAGTTCGAGCATTAGTCAACATACTTATAAGAATTTATTCTTCGGTTATTTAACGGTCACAAGAGGATCATAGGTTGTCTTTATTCTGTATTGTCATGCCACCGTGCACACAACTGCCGGCTGAATCACAACTACAGACAGACGTCTTTCTTTCTACTCGAGGGAGGGAGGGAGGGACGTGCAATGTCGGTTTCACTGTGGATGTGGGTCGACTGAGGTAATTTGGCAACCCAAGAAGCAAAAAGAACACAGCGACTCTGGTGACGTTACTGGGAACTCTTGCACCAAAAGGGAATGGTATCATGGTAAGTAGTGATTTTATATTCTTAGCAAGGAATAATTTTCTTTTTTACCAATAGGTAAGAATGAAAATTTAGAAAAATAGCATACCCTTTAAGATAGGTACTTTCAGGTTTATGTATAGCTCTGAATCTATGCTTTTGATCCATAACCTTTAGAGCTTACGCATGGAGACCCATCGAGGTAGATACTACAGAAGATTATCCAAGCAGCGGTACCAAAAAGCCACAAAGAAACACAGAAGATTCTCAGAGTCAAGAATCCTGAAGAAATTCTTTTAAGGTATGAGAAGCACAGAGAGATGGTCAAAGTTGCACCTTCATTGCATCATCAGAAGAACCTGAGAAACTTAGTAGATGGCAATGAACTCCAGCAGTTCTACGGCACGACCATGGCCTGTATCTGACCATGGCCTGTATCAATAGAAAGCAAAACTTGGTCAGCGAACTCTGCTATGAGCTCAATTGCCGAGTCTGCAGGATTTTAGGTTCGCATTTTGACACAGAATACACCAGAAAACACGGGATTCGGCTGAGCAGAAGCAGCCCGGTATTGACTGAGATCATGAGCACTGTTTCCAGCGTCAAGAAAGCAAAGGGAACCGTGGCTCAACAATAACTGGAAGTTCAGACAGAAACTTCGATGTTAAAGAAAAAGAAAATGATGCAATTAAGTATGTTAGACGGTTTAAGTTCAGACCTTCTCATTGTAAAGAATCTAGATGCTGTATTGCCATGCTTCGTGATAGTCTATGGCTAGTGTGAAATCAGCTCCCCTCATTAATTGCAACTTTTACTGCTCCGATCTCAACTTGAGTCGTCTCTCAGACTGCAAGATCTGAAAGAGGGGTCAAAAAGGGGAGAGCAAACCTTTCCAATTGCTTGATTAACGAAAGTCTCAGAGATCTCGTCGAGCACGTAAAAACTTTTCTAACAAAGACCCAGGCAGTTGTACCTGTTCCAGAATTCTACGTGATCTGAGGGTCCAGGAGACTCCATTAGGAGAGTTTGAATTTTAGGTCAGCAAGAACATCATTCAGGCAGAGCAAAGATTAAAAAGAGGAACAAGAACAAGCCTGATTTGTTTCTAATATGTGATATTACACCTATAGCTGATCTCTTGAAGTACAGACAGAACAAAGAAAATATTAGAGAAATATGGAAAACTCGAGCATCCAAATGTGTCACCTCCATGCACAAGAAGCAACAAGAGGTCGGTTCATCCAGCCAAGGTACAGAGCCCCGTCTCTCTCCTCTAGTGTATACTTGTCGCAGTAACTCGACAGCAAGCTCTTGATCGTAGCATTAACAAAGGAACTTAAAGGGTATGGACTAAAACCAGCCATGATGAACCGCATTCTCCACTTTCCAAGCAACTCATGACGCTCAACTCTCTCCATCCCCTCGCATGCAATCAGGTTAACAATATCCCGAGCAAGGCAATGCTGCTCGACATTGACCCGCTCCTTGTGCTCCCTCGGCAGAGCCATGTCGATGGATTCAAATACTGACGAATAGTAGTTAAGCGTCTCAAGGAAACGCAGGAAGAATGGGGCAGTGTTCGTGTTCGATTCTTGCTCAACAAGAGTCACAACTTTCGGGGACAAGCTCTTAGCCATCCTTATAAGCCTATCACGGTGATTCTGCGAACAGACGCTCTCATCTGGTATGTGATGCAACATGAGGGGAAAATTTACGGCTATAGCCTCGTCGGCTCGAATCGGCAGGTTTCCAATTTCAACCTCTGAAGCGGGAACTCCACAAGCATGGAACTGAAATGGTACCCTGCAGGCTTCAGCAAGTCTAGACAACCTCTGGCCGACGATTTCCAGGCCTCCTCCACGGGCATAAGCAGATCCTGAATCGTCGATCCCAGATATTCGGATACAGGGTGGCCCACCAGGCCGTGCCGCAAGAGCCTGAATCAGGGTGATCCACTGGCCTCCCTGAGCAATCTGAAAATCGATTATATGGATAATGTTTTCGTCCTTCATGACTTCTGCGATTGATCCATTCGCTGACATGTACCCAAACTTGAAATAAGGACATATATCATAGAGAATGTGCATGTACGATAGCAGCTCTGCACCAGCAGGCTCTTTGCACTTTAAAGCTTTGTAAATAGAGCTTCCCGAACATGCCAATCTTGCTACGAGCCCTTCCAACATGTATGCTGATAATCGTTGGATCGGGTCACCAGAAACAGACACCATCGGGCGTAACTCTGATATTAACCACTCAAATTTTAAGGTGTCGTTGTCTTCAACTGCTTTAGCACAAGCACAGAGAATCTCCTTTAGGTCCCTCCTGGAGATAATCTCCATCAATGTCTCCGTCTCCTGAGACATCTGGCCAGATCCAACCGTGTGGGGCATATCTGAGCTGGGTCCTAGCATGACGGTTTCCAGTTCTCGCACTTTTAGTTCGAGGTCATTCAGATGGTCTTGTGCACAAGAATCAGGCACCGATTCTCGTTTCACTGTGGGACTTCCATCAGGTGAAAATCTCACAGTTGACGGGGAATCATTTACATGATAAGGTGCACTTCCCGAAGATGATTCGAGCATACAATTCCCTTGGCTGCTCTCATCGGAGCATGAGAGATTGTCTAAGTTTGTGATCGAAGACCAATGAGAAGACTCGAGCTCTTTTGCGGGCAGGTTGTAGAACCTGTCTGAAGCATCCCATAATCTTGGCTTTTGTGAAGCTTGCATTGAATACCAGTTCACTGAGTACTCAAGGACAAAGTTGAGGATTCAAGCACCCGGCAGATCTTCAAGGCACCAATGGTATCGAGCTCAACGGGTAGCTTCACTCTACATATGGAAAAGACCTCGATCAGAACAGCATATGCTGCTTCACTGTGCTCTCATGGAACATCAGATAAGAGTGTTTCAGCATCAACGGCAAACCAAAGTGAATCTCGTATGTGCAAATTCGCATAAGCTCATAGAGACCATGTATGAACCAGCCCGTTTGACTAACAGTTGGCTGACTCAAGAGGTTAAACGTACAAAACAGTGAACACGGCAGAGCTGTCGTGCAACAAAAAAATCTGGGTAAATAAAATAGATTTGCCAACAGAAATCAGAGAATGCTAGTAGAAAAATGAGATAGCTTTGGTGCATAATGTCATTCTCAAAATTAACTTTTTGCATGGTAACCTTGGGCAGACAATCAGATTCACAGTTCTTCATTTGTTCAGTCATATGAATTTGCAATCACAAGCAAGCACCAAATGACTAATCAGGGTACAAGATCAAGAACTTATGTTCTTTTCCTGCAAAGTTGAAATACTTAAGAGAAAGGCATATCAATGTCAAGGACACTGCCGAGAGAACAACTTTTCCTTCAGAGCAGATAATATAAGCTTTTGCCAACCATCTACTGCTGAAATATATATCGAGCGAACCTAAACTTCTCTGCAGCGGCGACATCTGAACAACTGTGCGCACGCGCGTGAGACAGAAAGAGAGACTGCCATTTCTGAAAGCAGAAGACATCAAAAGAAACGCCCAAGAACATTCACACCACACTAAAAATAAACCAATTCAGGCCAAAGCTGAAGAAGCAAAAAGATCATAATGAGCTGAAAGAAAGAGAAATGAACTAACACCACCATCGAACACGATCCACCAAAATGAGAAAAAAAAACACAAAAGAAAGAAAAGAAAGGCCAGAAACTTACAGTGAACTAACGAAGCATAGGCAATTGCAGAACAGTGCAGTAGCCGAGGTGAAGATAAAACGAAACGAAAAGTGAGGTGAAGACAGGATTTTGATGGAAACCCAAATTCTTTTCGTATCACCGGAATCCAATGACAACCATCTGGCTTTGCTTCGAAGTTCCGCAGCACGACACCAACGAACCAAAGGCACGAACGATGTTGGTCGTTTTATAGCAAGCCACCCCCCCCGTGTTAACTAAGCCGCCTTGCTTTTTCGCAGTATTTTCACCAGTGCCACTTAATATGTTAATGTTCAAATAAGATAACACAGAAAAAACTCTCCATCGTCAAGGGGCAATTCTAGAATCCCAAAGAAGCGTGTCGTTAGATACGGGAAACTTAGAGCAAAATTCAGTCTTTTTTAATTGCATAACCAGACTCTGACCCGAAGAAAAAAATATTAAATTTTTTTTTGTAACAGCAGTCAATGGCCTTTGGCCTAGCCCAGGAGGGATGCAAGAAAATGCCAAAAGTGTAAAGCAATCGAAGGAGGAAGAAATTCGACACTATTTTGGGTATCCGAGATGAGCAGAGGACAGAAGATGGCAGTAAGAAGTCAGCTTAGCCCCCACCCACGGTGTGGTCGGTCCACGCGGTTTGCGCCGAAGCCGGGAACGGACACGTCAATGTCTCATTGTCCCCTTGTTTCTTATCCTCGTCGACATCAATTCTGCTTTTCTTTCGCCAAATCTGCATTCCCTTCGCCAACTACGTCAACCAAAAGGCACTGTATAAAAGGTTTCGAACGCAAATCCTGCCCCACCGAATATAAAATATGTGGTTGAAATCACACAAAAATCTCGAACTGATATATCTAACGCAAATTTATCATTAAAAATTCAAATTTATTATATTTGTGATAAATATAATTTTGATCAATTTCTATTAAATTAGATTAATATCATAAAAAATCATAAACTAATAAACCTAAGACAAAATAGAGAGTGAAACTACAAATTAAGTATACCCTTCAACTGACACGCGTGTTATTTAATTCATAATTGATAATAAAATTTAATAACAAATAATAAAAAGATAAATTTATCTCAAATATATTAATATTAAATTTTTCGTAATGTTAATTCTAAAATTTATTGCATCGAGGAAAATGACATCTATCGATATTTTGTCATTTCATGGAATTCTCTTGTAATAGAATCTGCCTTTATTGCGTGCTTTAAGGATGGTCTGAGGTGGATCCGACATTTATTCTGTACTGCTTCTGGTTAATAACACCATAGTTTTTCTCGTAATGGAGGCACTGGGCGACAATTCTGGCTTGTCCACGACGCACGCGTGTAGCTTCGTAATTAAGTAAAGAGAGGAATAATCCAACCCCGAGAGAGCAAGTTCAATCCGTATTTGCTTGCGGCAAAAGATCATTATCTGCTCAAACTCGTATCGATTCATACATTTACATTCTTTCGAGAAACCATCACGAGCAATTCCTCAATTTTCACTCGACAATTCGACATTTTCGAAAATACTTTGTACTTTCACATCGATAATTCATTTATCATTATTTAAGAAAATCTCTCCAAAAGTGCCCATTCCGATGTTCTAAAAGTAGTCGATTCAACTGAAAACACACGCACGTACGTGATCCCTGGGTTAGGAGTGAGGAACCTTTTTTCAATACTTTTTTTTTCTATTTTCAAAAGCATTGTGTGTTGGATGGAGAGTCGACTTCAGAGTAAAACATACGTACGTAACTAAGGTGGCTCCTGATGGAAGTCGAAGTTTGACATTTCGGGTAATTACTTTCTCCATACAAGAAACACATGTACGATAATATTCTTCAATCATAACATCATTTAAAGTCAATTGTTGACTTTAATTTGCGCTTGAAAAATGAAATTATTAGAAGTTTGATTTTAGTATCAGGTCGAATTGAATTGGAATAGAAATTCACCCCTAAGTTGGCACGACCGCTAAATTCGCGAATATTCTCGTCTTGACTAACTTATTCCAGTTAATTAATACGCTTATCTTTCGCTAAAAGTCTTATATACTAAAGACCCGATAATCCGAACTAGAATAAACTTTAACTAGCGCAAATCCTTGCCTCCACGGCATAATTACCGGCAGAACATCATCAGAATATAATTAGTTTTATCCATCCTAATCATATCTAACATAACATATTTATAACCGACCCTTTAAATAGCTCATGAAGAATGAGGACCGTCAGCATGATGTAACGTGACCGTCATGTCTTTTTGGCAGTATTTCCGTTTGCTCGAGCTTCAACGCTGGGATCATCATGTTTTTCTCCCCTCACGAAAATTCGAGGAATTTGTCCCAGATGCAAGCGAGGTCACGAAAATTCCAAGCATGTAATCATGAGTGCCGAAGACCTTTTTGGCCCGCATAATCGCAGAAATGATTAAACAAATCGGCGTCAAAGGTTGAATCGGCGGGAAAGATGAGGCGATCAATCAAGCTCGGGAAGTAAAGTCCGAGATGGAACCGGTGGATGAACACGAAGCCGAGGAAAACAAGGCGCTTGCTTGCTTGCTTGCTCAACCGATGAAAGTCAATGATTCGACTGATGTAAGTGGCTGTCCATGTCGATCCCACGTAACGTCTTGCATAAGGAGTGACGTGGGAGTTGCGGGAAAGTCAAGCTTGCTACGTGTACGTGGATTCAACCTGTCACACCCTGTTTCCTGCCAGAAAAGGATAATGACCCGCCATCCTTTCATTTAGGAGTTTCTATAACACATCGTTTTACCATGTTTATCGTTTTCGCAGATTTTTAGTTGTCTTTGAATCCGACTATGACACTGGCTCTTCACCGTACTTTAGAAATCTAATAAATGAAATCGAGAAAATGATAACTTATTAATGACTAGATCCGATGAATTCTTCAAGAAATTATGGGGTGGCTCTCGAAGTGGTAAGCTGAAGACGTAAAACTATGAATCTCAAACCTAATGTGTAGATGTTGGGGACATCATTGCCATCGAAGCTAAAGTGGGTAATTTGTGTGGTCTCGAGAGGATGTGGAATAAGACCATTCCAAGGAATGGAGTACGTTCGTGTTGTTGACGCTTGATGGGTCTTTTGCTTTCCAGCGAAGGAAGAAGTGAAAAAAGCAAAGTGGTTTTTGAAGTCTGAAGGGAATCTTGCACTTGCACAAACTTACGTGGCAGATGGAGCGATACAATTGAGACTCACGACATGTCCTGTTCGGGAGATTATCACTCCGTTGCTAGCGTCTGCGATAATCGGGCCTGCATTGAGACTCATAAACAGATTCTTCGCGATCTGCTGTTGCTTTTTCTAGGCTAACACTTGATTAGATGATAAAAATTCTAGAAGATAGCAACGTTGTATCGCCATCAGCATTTGTTTCTGATTCAATTATTCAACCAAGTTGAGCAAATTGCTAGAACCAGCATGGGATAGTTAGCAAGAATCGGTGCTGCATAGAGTATGCTTGGAGTAACCACTGGGGGTTCGCCGTGCACACCCTTCCAACGTGGAAGGGGAGAGATGAGGGTTAAATCCCCACCTCCCGAGGGATGGGGGTAGGGACGCGTAAGTTTCGAGAGTGGATTACGGCTTTCGCCTGCAAAGGCGGGCGTAGCAAGTCTGTCCCGATAAGTGTAGAGTAGGAATAGAGTAGGACTGACCAAAAAAAAAAAAAAAAAAAAAAAGAGTATGCTTGGAGTGCAAAAGAGTAGCTCATAGTGATTCTTCACTTCCAAATTTTCCTCGCTCACTTCTTTTGACACGACACAAGCGGTCTCATTCTTCTAGATAAAAAGTTGAAATACCTGGATTTCAATCAATTGTTTATTGATTTGCTGATACATTTCGTGGCTCTATTGTTTTTTCTTGACTTTTGCGCTAAATGTCTATTGTGCAGTTGCATCTCTTGCCAATAGGAGATGGGTCTCCATGCACGAGGACAATTCAGGTCCCTACGTGGCTGTCTTCATCACGCATCGTGGTAGTCAAACCTTCCTGCAGAATATTAAAGGTGGCAAAATGGGTCTTAGACTTGTATATGACCTATTTAAATCATAAATGAGTCATATATGGGTCACTTAATTTTGAAGAAACCAGTTAAATGAATTTAACAATTGAAGACTTAAGATAAATGCGCTTAAATTTGTTTTAAATGGATTGGACTTAGAATCCATTTTCAACCAAAGCCTCACAATCTTTCTCTTCCCTCTTTAACTTTATAAAAATATTTTTTTAATAAAAATTGAAATTTTAATTATTTTTTATATTTCAATTTTCTTTTCTTTTTATATTTTTTTTTTCCTTTTTTCTTCCTCCTTCCCTAGCTTCCCTAGGTGGCGGCATGGCGAGAACCGGCAAAGCTTGCCTATGGCTGGTCACTGACTATTATGGCTAGCGGCTGGCCAAAGAAGAAGAAGAACAAAAAATAAAAAATAAAAGAAATTTTATATTAAAAAAATATAAAAATTTATTAAAAATTTTTTTTTAAAATTAAAATTCAATTTAAAAAATAATTTTGATAAAAAAATATAAAAAATTTCCATTAAATTTGTGTTGCATAAAATTATTTTAGTAATACCACTTTTAAAAAACAAAAATCATAAAAAAAATAAGTTTTTTAGGTTTAGTTAAATGTATCAAGTATAAGTCGGGCATGAGTTAAAAATTTTGCAGTATAATAAATGGGTTATAAACATATTTTTTTTGTTAGTCCTACTCTATTCCTACTCTACACTCATTTCGCAGACTTATCCCGCTTTGCGGTAGGGTGTGGGAGTCGCAACCCACTCTCAAAATTTACACGTCCCTACCCCATCCCCCCTAAGGAAGTGGGGATTTGACCCCTCACCTCCCCCTTCCATTCCAAATGAAATGGTAGCAACCTTGAACCCCCAGTGATTTTCATAAACAGATTAAATGGATCGATTTTGATTGGATCATTCATGACCCAACCTGGCTCACCTGTTTAATGGGTCTACAGGTCTACATAATATGGACAAGCAAAAAGAGGTATTGTCATTGTATCCGTATTATGTCGTCATTTTCTCGACCAGAGCAGAGGCTGATGCATTGCCCAGAGAAAGTGCTCGAATTATTGAAGATCGGGGAAGGACTTTTTGCACCTCGCACCGGAAGACATCACAACACGACAATTCATGCTTTGTGCAAAACGTCAAGCGCGAAACACGCGTGAAGCGTAAGAGGGAACTGAGACCAGAAAACCAATCAAGACCAACAAAAAGCATGGAGTCACTCCGGTTACTGCGCTTACTGACATGGCATGGCAGAAAAGATAGAACTGGAAGAGTTTGGGCAACACGACGCATTTGAATTCGTAGCCCAAAAAGGAAAGAGGAGTGGGAAGAAAATTTGAGAAAAGGCAATGGTTTCAGGTGCAGAGGAGGAACAAAAGCCGAAATCAGTGGCCTAACTAGCTGCTTTCCCAGTAAATTCAGTTAATTTGCTTCACAATCAGAGGGAAAAGTAATGAATTTGCATTTCTTGACTGGAACCTCAAACTCACGTTATAGTCATATGACGTGTTGACGGGAAAGTTTAAAATCAGGCACTACGAGAATGACTTTATCAGCATTGAGAAAGCAAATTCAGAGAAGACAGGTGGGCCGCCAAGCGAGGAGGTATGCACCATAGAAGAATGAGTTCTCCTTGCATCAGCAAGCAAGTGGAAAGAACCCAAAAAGATGGAGGAGGAAACTTTCAAGTTCAGAAGATGGTCTATCAAAGTAAGTTTGTTGTGAAGCAGCGAAAAGTTGTTCCGACACTTCCAGTCTCAATATCATATAAACAAGAAACAAATGCCCGTGCCCGTGCAGTTAACAGTTAAAAGAAATTTATATCCCAATGTTATAACAAAGTCACACCGTGTTCTGCTTCGAGGGTTGTACAAGTGCACAGACCATAGAGATGATTAATGGATGAACACGGAAGTGCAGAAGCAGAAGAACTGTAAATTTATCTGCAAGAACCTCCAAGAGTACAGGAGCTATAAAGCACACTATTAAACTTTCGGCCGGTGGTTTGGCACAAATTTTCTGTTAAATGAAGAAACAAGACAAGAATAGACGCAATTTCGGCGCTGGAACTACAGCAGCAAAATGATCAGTTAATTTCTTCACCCGTACATATGTTTGGCAGTTGCGAAATTAGAAAAAGAAGCTGTCGTTAATCCCGAAAAAGAAAAAAGATGCCACAAGTCAATCCTCACGTAAACAGAGAACAAACTTATATGTAGTCATACATCATAGAATATTTGGACGATAATCAGGAGTATGGGATTTTTTCATATCAACAAACTTACGTCTTTTCATACATGTTTTGATCATCATAACATCTTCCAGAATGACACATTGAAACTCCTTTCTTTGGGCATACTCATCCTAATTGTTTCTTCTTGCCATATAATTAAGCCTGGGAGACATTCCAGACCCTGCCAAGAAAATCACAAGCAGCTCAGTGCTGACAGCTTGATTCGATGCATCTTTACCTTTTCTTTATGTTTCAGCATCACCATATTCACAGACTACACCAGAGGATTCAGGAAAAACCTTTGTTTTATAAGAACACGGGGTATATCACTGATTAAACCTTCGCATGCGTTCTGGTGACGACGGCACAATGTGGTCTAACCAGAGAAGAATCTTCTCCATGACTGCCATGGGAGAAATCCACCTGCAACAAAGTAGCAACAAAGTAACGACGAAGTGACAAATGCGGGACGAAGCAAGTGCCCTAGAATCATGTAAAACCACGTCCTTACCACATCCAGGACAGCGGAAATAGTAATTGTCCCTAAGGACAAGCCCTGAGCCGCCACAGACTTCGCATTTTCTCTGGGCTATCTGTCAGTGCAGCAGTGGCGGGAAAATGAAATGAGGAATTTCATGTAAACATCTGAGAGCTATAGAATACTGAAGGGACATGATGATCTAATGAATTCTCACGATTCTTTTGCTGAACTCAATCCCTGCGACGACAAATGGCGAGACACCAGCTGCATGACACGGTTCGCAAAAGAAGTCAACAATCAAAATCAAAGACTACACGGTGAAAATTGCCATAGGATGTCGAATTATGGATAGTCAGATGGATGAAAGATAGAAAATAGGACCATTCACTACTAAGAAAAACAAGCTAGTTAGATTGTTTACTACCATAAAATGTGAGGATATACACAAATGCTTCACTGATCCTAACGCAAGCATTCCTCTGCAATCTCGTGGAAGCAACAGTTCTTAAACTTAGCGATTGAAGTAGTTCTTTTAATCAGCACCGATTTTCTGTCTAATGCTTCTCTCGCATTGTCAATCCTCGACGACGACGAATGAGCACGGCAATAAGACAAGAGCTACTCGTTTGCCTCGGCACAGAACAACTTCCATTATCCACATTTAATATTTCGTAAGCGTTTACATTAGATAGATACGGAGATGGATTAGCATTCGTAGAACCATAGAACACGAAACGGTTCTCCTGCTTTCCCGGTCTTTGCTTCTCCTATAAGAACAACGAGCAACACCCTGAATCAAATCAATGAAGAGTACAAGGATACCTATGGCTCCAACGACTATTTGCCACGTAACCTCAGCCTGGCCCGGATCTGCCACCGCCGAAACCCCGTCCACGGCGGCGATTCTCCTCTTCAATGTCGCCTTCCTGTTCAAGCGACCGCTCCTCCTCCTGCAGATGCAATTAGCGAACGGTTTCGAGCGATCCCCAACTCTGATTCCGCCGAATGGTCGACGAACCGTCGAGCCGATTACAGGCGACGAAGAGATGGAAGAAGCTTCCATGTCAATCAAACTAGAGAGAGAGAGCGAGCGAGCGAGCGAGAGAGAGAGGAGAGTGACGGGAAGGCGAAGCTAACGAATTCGGAGAGATGGTTTCGAAACGGGCCACGTCGACGGGATTGGGTCGGGGTTCGCGCCAACCACAGATGGGCGTGGGTGGACTCTCCATTGGTCGGGATCCCTTCGAGAAAAATCTCGTTCTCACGTGTTAGCAGTTAAAAACACCCTGCGTAATTCAACACGTTTGCACGACAAAACCTCTCGTTAAACCCCCCAAAAACACCGACCGACCCCACGCTTCGGCTCCAACACAGAGAGAGGGCAGCGGGAGGAGGACGATAACAAAAACCCGCCGCGGTGCATTATCCGCTCTAGGGTTTTTGAGTATATTCTCTGTCGGTACTCTCTCTCTCTCTCTCTCTCTATCTCTATCTCTTCCCGAGCCAATGGCAGTTATCTCCATCTGCGCCTTCGTTCCTGCGCTCCGCTCCCAGTCGGGTCCCGGTCCGGAGCCGTTCCGGTCTCCCTTCGCTCCGGACCCCCTCTCCCGCCGGCCCGGAGAGAGGACCGCCGGCCGGCGCAGCGGGAGATCCCGGAGGTTCGTGGCCCTGTCCACTCACTCCAACCCCAGGATTCTCAAGGTGAATCGGAAGTCCAGGTACGGGCGGCCCCTGTCGCCCTTTGATAGCGACGACGACGACGAGAGTTTGGAGTCCGATGAGGATGAGGATGAGGATGAGGAGGGTTGGTCGGATGAGGTGAGTTTTTCTTAGCCTTTTCTGTTTCAATTTCGAGGATGTGGTGCTGGTATTGTTTCTTATCGGTTTGCTTGCTTGCATTATCCGAAAGGAGCTCTCGTGGCGTTTGCTTACGGAGTCCATAACTATGCGTCCGTTCTTCGAAATAAAAAGCGTATTTTGATTCTTCTCGAGCAAGATTCAATGTGCAGCTGACAAATTATGGGCGTCATAGTTTCTTCGGAGATTGCAGGGCATTCTTTCGCCTTTCAGAAGTGGTTAATGGTTTGAATCTCCTCCATTTCAGTGTAGGGAAGTTAGTCTAGATTCTGTTAGGTGAAGAACCAGAAGTATCTTCCAGCTTTGCCATTGTTTTGTTTCTCTGAGGCGCTAGGGACCCTGGAGTTGCTTGCTATGGTTAGCCATTAAAAGTGGGGAAGGGGAGGGAGGGGGGTGAATCCTCGATAATTTGTTATCTCCTTAGTTATGTATTAGACGATAAGGAATGATCTCGTTGGCTAAAGTGACTAGGAGGATAATTGAATGTGTAATGAATTTAGTGATTCTGTTGTAACTCTGCTTGCTTCTGCAATGACTGGGGATAGGTTGTTGCTCTGTGTTGTTAGCTCGACTAATGATTCTTACGGGATCACTAATACTTGGTGAATTGGAGGGAAAAGTGGTTCGTTTCTGACTAATTAGAGAAGGGAGCTGTAGGTTTAGTCCGTAATTAATTGCCGATTCAGATCATTTTCACCTTGAGGATCAACTGAATCTGCAAAGCTTTTTCTGGTATACCTGGGATGGGAGGTAATTTTCGAGGAAAAGATAAAAAGCTATTAACCAATGAGATGTTAATATTAAAGGCTCATTCCGGATCTTCCGGATCTTGGAATCTCTGAAGAGATTTTGTTTTGGGTTGCTCACCTTGTCATACCTTAGTCGCGTTGTTGATGTTTTATCCTTATTTGGTTTGAGAGATTGCTGCATGCAACTAGAAGTTTTTCCATGTCCTCTTTTTGGTGGTATGAAACTATGTTGTTGTGCAGGTAGCTCTCAGATTGCAGTGGGCATTTCATGTCTTGTGTTTGCTTTTGTGAGTCTATCTTTGTTAAAGAAGATTTTTCTTTCTTCTGGAATAATCTGAGTTTAGTTTTCCGTGTCCTCTCAAGGATGAATTTGCAGAAATAGCAGAATATGAAGAGCAGAATAAAGATAAGAAAAAGAAAGGTATGCCTGGACACTGTTTAAGCTGTATAAAGTATCCGGTAGACTAGTAATTCATTATACATTTTGCAGACAGCCGGAGACACCCAAACAAAGGTGGGAGATCAGGTTCCCTGAATTCTAGGCAGCAGAATGGTCATAATGAATATAAGAATCCAGTGAGAAATGCCATGAATACTTTTCCTTCTCCCAACCATGAAAAGGAAATTGCTTCCTACGATGTAATTGGAAGGGGAAAGGTGAGTTCTTGTGACACAGGGAACTCTTAAATGGGTTTTGACAAGTGATAAATCATCCTTTTCCTTTTTGGTTTTTTTAGCCGGAAGAAATCAAACCTCGCCAGCACAGTTTTCCTCGACTTTCTGAAGAAATAGATTTGGACGAGAGATGGATCCCTCTTCTTGATTACTTGAGCACTTTTGGACTTAAAGAATCACATTTTCTTCAAATGTATGAGAGACACATGCCTTCACTGCAAATAAATGTTGGCTCTGCAAAGGAGAGGTTGGATTACTTGTTGAGCATTGGTGTCAAAAATCGCGATGTCAAAAGAATACTTTTGAGGCAGCCACAGATTTTACAGTACACAGTGGAGAATAATTTGAAGTCCCATGTTGCGTTTTTGATGGGACTGGGCATACCAAATTCTCGAATGGGACAGATTATTGCTGCTGCTCCATCCCTGTTTTCTTATAGTGTTGAGAATTCTTTGAAACCCACAGTTCGCTACTTAGTTGAGGAGGTTGGCATCAAGGAAAAGGACTTAGGTAAAGTGGTACAGCTGAGTCCTCAGATACTTGTCCAGCGAATTGACGTCTCATGGAATACTCGCTATTTCTTCCTATCAAAGGAATTAGGTGCACCAAGAGACAGTGTAGTGAAGATGGTAACAAAACATCCCCAGCTTCTGCATTACAGTATTGATGACGGACTGCTGCCAAGAATCAATTTTCTGAGGAGTATTGGGATGTGTAACTCTGAGATCTTAAAAGTTTTGACTAGCCTTACACAGGTAATATATTCACTTCTGATTGCTTTGGACTACTAATTATCTGGTGCCTTACCTTTACCAGAATCATTCTGCTTGTAGATTGCACAGTATCTGTAGTAGTAAGGATTAATCTTTCTTTTCCAGAAAGAAAGAACAATTTTGAATTTGCAAGAGATGAAGTAGCAGTGCTTGATGCCATGGGTTGATTTTCCAGGATAACTTGTAGCCTACGATTTATTTTTCACATCTGGATGTTTTTTAAACTACAATTCTGAATAAGTCAATCGTTGTCTTAGCAGGTGTTATCTTTGTCGTTGGAAGACAATCTTAAACCTAAATACAAGTACTTGATTAACGAACTTCGCAACGAAGTGCGTGCTTTAACCAAGTACCCAATGTATTTGAGTTTGTCTTTGGACCAGAGAATCCGCCCTCGCCACAGGTTTTTGGTTTCCCTAAAGAAAGCTCCCAATGGGCCATTTCCCTTAAGTTATTTTGTTCCAACAGATGAGTGTTTCTGCGAGCAGTGGGCTGGGACCAGTTTAGATAAGTATCTGGCATTTCGTCAGAGGCTACTGCTGAAGGATTTTGCAAAGAAGTATGAGAAACAAAGATAGCATGTTCACGAGAGTATACTAACAGAGATATTGGAAGAACTGAGCGGTCATGCTCTAACATGCCCCTTGAACTGCTGAATTTTGCTGCGCTGTGGAAAGTCTTGGACTACTTACCAGCAGATTATCTGTAAGTAAAAACACAGGCAAGCATGCGTTGCTTAGATCATGAAATGCATTGCTTCTCTTTTTCTGGGTTTCAATTTTACATGCCATAGAATCTTTACTGTGAACTTTGCAGAATTTGCAGCTTCTTTGGGCGCTGATGGGGAATACAAATGGGGACAGCAAGACAGTAGTTGAAAATTTTCCGATATGACTTCAGTACATATGGCTGAGTGGAATGATAGAAACAGGCACACGTGTGGTAAATCATCCAGGGCCCCTCATCTTCGAGATTTCTTGAGGTCGGGGCCATCTTCAGGCAATTTTGATGTACGGATTTTGTCTAAGACAATAGTCATGTAGATAGTTGAAAATTTTGAGAAATGTGATGCAAGTTTGTCACATGTTCTGCCTTATAGTGCAAACATACCTTTCCTAAATATTTAACATTCAAAATTACAGGGCGTCCTCTTTTGCACGAAAGGTTGCTTTACTGTAACTTGAGTGTAAATAGTTGTGAATGTATACTATGAAAAGAGGACTGTTGTGCGAGTGCCTTTTACTCCTTCGTGCTTGAAATCGGTATCTTGTTTTGCTAATAAAAGTTGATAAGGTAGCATCACTAAGCAATATGGATTTGCGCATGCAAAATTTGAGCATGTCAAAGTTCCACAAAGGTGAACAAGTTCGGAGGCAACTAAAACAGAAAAAAGGGAACTTCTGCATTTGGGTGCTTTTCATCCTGACTGTTAAGCAATGTTGCTTCAATCAAGCACCAAGACTGCTAAAGGAACAGTGAAATAATTAAGACTTTGGTTTTTTTTGGGGGGGTAGAACTAAAACTGAAAGGAGCAGCATTGCGAAGAATCACTCGGTGTGGGATTAGTCTGGTGCTTAAGGAGCTTCGCCATCACCTTGCTCTGAAGTAGGAAGCCCCTTCTCTGTCCAGGCAGAGTACCCACCTGCGACGTTTGCAACCCGGCCAAAACCCTGCATAAATCATTACCACATAGTACATTTAGCATTCAAGAAGCGAAGAGATCTTATGGGTTAAGTGTACTGTTGGCTCTGATTTGTGCCGCCAACTTCTTTAGCTCTGGATCAAGATTTTGGCTTTGTGTCAATAGAATGTCCAGCAAAATTAGTTCAGGAGTTCTGTTGCTTATACTGACATTCTCCGAGCACAGTATTAATCCTTGAGTTAAAATTAGAACCGCCATCTCACTGAAATGCCAGTAGAATATCCCGCTGTCTAATCTCAAATTTTTTTTTGTAAATCGTCTGGTATGCCAAATTGACGTGAAGGAAATGCGTTGCACAGCCTTAAAGTTGAATGCGCAAGGAATCTTTAGAAGCTCTACTCACAGCAGATTGAAGATCGGTTACAGCCATGAGAGACCTCCTTCCACTCTTACACCCCTGATGTAGCAACAAGAAGCGGTAAACCTTTGAATACGAGGAAACTCAATCCTGGGAAAAAGCTTGCACAAAGAACATACCACAACGAACGCGTCATCTTTGGCAAAGTGCGCTGATACTTCATCCAAGAATTGTGGGTTCTTCGACATTTCTGTAAAGTCAAGCAGATACAGTGATGTTCCGCAACACAAGGCCTATTTCGATTCACTGCTCTGCTCTACTGTTGTTCTAGAACAGCAGTCAACCATTTAGGAGGACGACTCTACTGTGTTTCTTCAACAATCCAAGTGCACGTCAAACTTTCATGTAGCTGCTAGTAAATGGAAATCCATGATGGTCCTTTCCTTTCGTTTATCTATAGTTTTTGGTCGCAAGCTAAGCGAATTCGACATGCTGGAGTTTTGACCTTCCCAGTCACTCGAGAGTTCAACATGGATTCTAAATATCCATATGCCAAAATCAAGAAATTAAAAGATCGGAGCCCGCGAACCACTTTATGCTAGTTGAAGAACCTCTAGATCTATCGGAGCATTCATCAACACCGAGAGGTCATTGACAAAGGAATGAGAATGATGAAGAAATGTACCTGCACCAGTTCTGAACATGTATGGGATATTCAATGCTCCTGGTGGATGTCCAGCCTTAAATTCATCACATGTCCTGAAGCAAATCAAATGAACAACAAATTTTTTCGGCATTGCTAAATGCTACAGCAAGTAATTTGTGCCGAAGAAAGGCAAGAGCTAACGGCACACAATATAATAACTCTCTATCTCTCTGCACGCGCCTGCATGATCTTCTCTGTTTTGGATATGGATAACTGATGCAAGCCCGACTAATAAAATGTGCAGTCTTAACTCATCGGATCAAGTCGTTCGAGTTCACTCATGCTCGAACTCACTAGAAGGGAATATTGTATCTCGAATCCTATAACATACCATTCACACTACCAATCAAACGATCCCGAAACAACATACAAGAAAATCCACGAAAATAATTTCTCGAGCAACATCACTGTACCTGACGTCCAGGTATCGGTGTCCCTTGCTAAGGAGGTCATGCGCGACATTGACCGTCACCGATTGCGACTCTGCTGCCGCAGATTCAGCATTTCTCGCGGTATTGTCCAACCACCTAAAAAGAGAATAAAAAAAGGTTCGCTCACCAAAAAAAAAAAAAGGGAAAACACTCGAAAGGATCAGAGAGACGGAGAAGACCTGAAGCTCAGGTAATGAGGGGGAAGAAGAGGGAGCACGGAACGAGCGAGGCGAGAAGCGGGAACGGTGGAAGCCATAGCCATAGCCACAGCCAAAGCCATGAATGAACACGACGACGGCAAAGTTCCAGATCTGCTTGCTTATTGATTTTCACGTTCCTGGGGTCTCTGTCTCGCCAGGAATATATATTTATGCTCGCGTGCAAGTCATGCAGACAATGCGCTTCTCCGCCGACTGATTCTTCTCAGACCTTCTCACCTGTTGAGTGAAGGAAACAATCAGGACTTGTCATCCCTAGCATCACTCTGAATTCGTTACGCCACTATGAATATGGTAAGAATGGATAGAGAAGAGTCGCTATACTATAGCCCATTATAGAGAAGAGTCGCTATACTATAAGCCCATTTCCATAATCCAACTTTGTGAGATCTTCATTTCCTGAACTGTCATATACTAGTTACCACAATGGGAGCTTGGGCTGGGCCCATCTTTGGGACCCAGAATGTAAATTATGTTTAATTAGTCATAATAATTTCATAGGGTATCGCAACTGATTATATCTACTAAGGTTTCCTTGTATGTGCTCTTCACGCTGCAAAGGAATCTTAAGCTTTTATTAATCTCGGAAAGGCATTCTGTCCTGGAGATAACCATAAAATAGAATGCCGTGCTGTCTCTTAAGGAGGGTAGTGGCTTTGCCTGGTTGGCCAACTAGATTCTGTCCAGAAGTGGCTCTTCATTCTTTTACATGCATGCTTCTAATTTATGCTATTTGGATTATGCCTGTAACACCTTTTACCTGGAGAAGCGAGCTTTCATTCACTCATCACTCAGTTTTTCAAAAACCACCCTAATGACCCTTATCTTCTGTTAACAAGGATTCGTTTCACTAGCATTCAAATCTTTTCACAGACACATTCGCATCCTAACATAAGGACCGCACAGGACGGACAAAAGTAGTTAAAAGTAAACTCATATTTGAATGTGATTGGCTCTGATACAACAGCCACGACTCGAGTATTACTCCTGCAACTAGATACAAGCAAGAACATTGCAAAAAGTTAGGAATCAAACAGACCACCATGGATAGTCATGCAAGGTGTAAAACCATCGATATAGTTCTATGAGTACGCAAGCTGAGGTAGTTAACATCGCCAAATCAGTTACAAAAGGGCTACAGAAAAAGCAAGCAAGACCAGATTCCTTGGGACTGCTTCGCCCCGTTTCTTACTTGTCCAAAATCTCTTCCTAACCATCCGCACTTATGCTTATGAACCGGGAATATTTCTTGGCCATCTTCACGTCAAACTCTAATGGTCAGCTCTCTCAGCATCAAAGCTTTGCCTCAGCTTCAATCTTTCTCTGTACTCCTGCAATTCCCTCTTGTATCTTTCTTTGTCCTTCAATCCAATTTTCTGGTAAACCTGCAAATAGAAACTACGGATATGAACATGCATTTGAGGAAAACCTCCTGTTATTATATACTCTGTTTTCTTCATATGCTATCACGTTCTATACAAACTCTTTCGTTATTCTATCTACATAGAGACCCACTATGTCAAACCAAAATAACTTAATTTCTCTCGAGGTTGACTCGACTTTACCAGTCGCTCTTCGGGGCCAAGTTTGGTCCAAGACTCGCCTATCATTTTCGTGAACTCCCTTTCTCTATTCGGGTAGAGTGATTTCAGCTTATAATGCTTCTCAGCAAAGAAGAAATTATAGCCACTCCTGTTGGGTTTTGGGTAGCTTGGATCTCCTCGTCTCCTGCTCCTTCGTCTACGGCCATGGCGAGTCTTACGGCTGTATGGCACCAAGGCATTTGAATGCGTTATTGGGTTAGGTGGGCCCTCATGATCTGGGTGATAAAGTACTCCTTTAAGAATCTCAGAGCCCAACTTCACCGAGACCAAGTAGCCACAATCGAATTTGCCATCGATCGTGCCGATGGCTTCAAAACATGACTTTCCTGTGTAAAAAGGCAGCAGAGCTAATGATGATCAGCAAATGAATGAGCTAATATGTGATATTAGAGGCTATGCTGACTAGTGTTTATACTAGTAACTGCACCAAACCAAGTAAATATAGTTTTCAGTTGTATATTTTAATGCGTAAACAGGTTCAAAGGAACAAGTTGTATGAAAGCCAATTTCCCCATGTTAATGCAAATAACCCTCTAGCCACATAGTCAGCTTTTCACATATCCAGAGAGTCCCATCTTCACATGTTTAGATGAACCCATTTAAATGCATTTTCAGAGGCAAATCAGTGATTCAGCCATTATTAGACTTGCCTGGAGTGTTTTGACCCAAAAGAACTTACCCTAAGTGTTATTGTGTCCGTAAGTGTAAAAATACCGACTGCACAGATACGAGTCAATTTTTTTCTATCATGTGATCGTTCACCATAACTTAAAAGCAATACAAGAACTAGCTTTAAGACTTAAGCAATATGAGATTTAGAGATTCTAGACAGGAGTGAGGAATAAAAGAATCATCTTTTGAGATTTCGACTACTAATTTAACAAGCTATCAACTAACTTAAAACAACTTGAATTTAATGAAAGACGGTCAACCATGGTACTCCTCCGATGGCCAGAATTACACAACTGCACATCTTTAAAATCAAATCTAGCGGATTATGAAACTTTAGTTATATTTGTTAGAAGGAAAAATACAAAATAGACACCATCACGTCTCATTGCCTACCGTAAAAATTATACAACCAATTTTCAATTGTCTACACTGCACACTGTTTATTGTGATGCTGGTTTGCACGAGTTTTTCACCTTTTCCCACTCCGTTAATATATTTTAATAGGCAGACGATACAGAGAAAGCAACAGACCTCCAACCACAGGATCAGGACAACTAGATTTTGCTGCAGAGGAACATTCCCTGATTGCTAATTGATGTTTGCCCGAAGACCCATGAGGAGAAAACACATCTGCAAAAAAAGAATTTTTACTTATATAACTAACTCGTGCTACTGAACAGGCCAGAACAGAGCATATTTGTGTGTCTCTTCTCATAAAAGAACTCAGGACAACGCAGAAGCAGTTATATAAACACACACACACACACACACAAAATCAATAGTGGAAACAAAAAAACCCACAAAAGCGAGAGGAAGAATTAGCGAAAGACCTGGAGGAGAACTAACTGGACCTTGCTGCTTAAAGAAGTAAACTTGCTCATAATGGTAGAGGAAACTGAAGTAGTGCTTTTTCAGGACAAAGGAAGCACTCGTTGTTGTCGGAGAAAACCTGAAGACGTTGCTGACTTCCCTCCATTTCTTCTCTGCCACAACCTACAGGAACGAAATAAATATCCAAAAAAATAAATTGGCAACGTGAAAAATTAAAATGTGGGTCCGAAAAAAAAAAAAAAAAAAACCAGAGAGAGAACACATCAAAAGGGAAAAACAAAAAAAACAAAACAAGCGAGGGCCAGACCTTTTCATAACCGCCCTTCCCAGTGACCTCCACATACAGAACGTGCAAGTCAAGGTCCTTCCCTCCAATCACAGGAACCCTTGAAAACGTTTGACAACCCCACAAGAAGAAAGAGAGAGAGAGAAACTTGATTAAATTGAAGCGCTACAACAAGAAAAATGTGATAAAGGCATCAACTTTAACGAACTTAAAGAAAAAGAGGCCTCACATGAACTTTGTACCCATCATGAAATGGAAGCGCCTGAGCGTGTCCCAGAAGAGAACATGGTCCTTGATGACGTCGTCGTGAGAGGCAAGAGCTGCCGGATAGAGCTTGCCGTTCCCGCTCTTGCATCGGCCGTCCGGCGACATGGGTCGCGTCGGAGAGCGGAGGAGAGAAGGCGGAGGAGGAGGAGGAGCGAGGAGGAGAAGCGAGGAGCCTCGGAAACGAGAGCAAAGGAGAGTCTTCCTTTGTCTTTTGATTTTCGATAACAGTGAAATGACGGGGAAGAGATTGTGTGATCTGGAGGTTAAGCATGAAAGCGATTGTAATTAAGGAGGCGATGACCCAAAGAAGATTGAAATTAAGTCCGGGTGGAGGACAACGGTTATGCATGTTTTGGCTTTTTCTCTCTCGTGGATTTTGCCTCTCTTTTTTTTCTCTTTCAAGAAGGGAAAAAACACTTTTCCATAAATACTAACCTGTATATATATTATTCTAACTTATTCATGAAAAACGTTTCAGTTTTTTATTTGGGTTGTGAATAAATGATTTTATATGAAGTTACACGGATTATTATGAAATTTGATTTAGATATCAATAAGTTAAGATTATATATTACTTGGAAATGCAATAGCTATTTCGCCTGTATTTTCACCCCCAAAAAAAAAATTATGAAGAAGGGAAACACTAAAAAATAAGGGATTATAATCGGTTCTTTATTTTTATATATTGTGATTTGCACGTCGAATTGTGAATCAATTTTGATTTGTGTCCAGCGTCAGTCATTTTCATTAAAAAAAAAAAATTGTCTGAGGGGTGCGTGAGTAAAGGGAGAGGAAAAATAAACAAGATATAATAACCCTTTGGTGTTCAATTATCATAATGTCTAACGAGTTTAAATTCACTTAAAGGACAATTTTATGAAGTAAGGAGGTTAATTTCCATCAATGACAAGACAAATAACAGAAACAAAAAAATACAGATACGGCATCATTTTAATGGCACGTCAATATCATTAATGAGGAAAATCAAAACCCAGAAACCAAAAAAGCTTCAAACTCTCGTTTGAATGGCCCGAGCGACTGTGCAAAGAGCTAATGCCGTATTAACTTTCCACAGCTACGGTCCATTATTACTGTCCTCTATTTTACCATTTACTCCCTCTCTCTCTCTCTCTCTCTCTCTCTACTCGAAGACTGACGCTTCCGGGGAAGCTCTGTTCATATCTCTGTCTCTTTCTCTCTCTCTCTCTTCTCTCTCTAGAAAGTCTCGAAACGTTGACATGCACTGAGTCTCTCTGCTTCGAACTGGGCGAGCGACTGAGCAGATCTTGGCGTACGCCTGTGGGGAGATATCTGACGAGGCGTGCATGCAGTGACAAAAGCGAGTGCATGTAGCTTGGACGAAAAAGGCTTTGGCGGATGGATCCCGGCCGTCGGTTCCGTGGAAAAAAAGGAGCTGGAAACGACGATCTCCTCGGTGGGGCCCCGTTTGACCCCGACCCTGGTGGGCCCCGCCTTTTATCCCCGGTGACAGAGAGGTGAAAACCACGCCTCCACCTCCCATACACGAGCTTCACCGAGTGGCTCCTAATTTCCCTGTTGTGTACATTTTATGACGTGGATATGCCACGTGGATCTCTTGCTGTCGAAATTAATTATGCGAATGAAAATTAAAAAAAAAAAAAAAAAGAGGAATATTATTACGTAGGGTGTTGGAAAAATGGTCCTGTAAAATACGGACGAAGTGGCCATAGGAATCCATCGCATAAATGTGTTAACATTTCGTGGTTTCCAATAAAGCATGGATTATGTTAATCCCTCCAAGTGTGATTTCACTCAAATTTAATTAGCTAAGTCCAAGCTACAAGTCTTTCTGTTAAGTTAGCTCCCCTCTTTTGTTTTGTGTAGTCATCTATTTATTTAACTTCTATTTTAATCCATGTGTTGTCGCTGCTTTTCTAATCAAGTTTGTGTAATTTTAATTTTTCTAACCAAGTCTTTCTATTTATACATATTTTTTGATCAAATCCCTCTTATCCCGAAGCTTGGCCATCAAAGATCTTGGAGTATTCCATCCATGTCAACTCGGCCATCTCCGACAATCACATCAATTAAATTTGACTTGATTTTGTTTTTGAATAACTTAATTAGACAGCTTGCAAAGGTAGAACAACTTGATTAGAAAATTTAAAAGTATAAGAATTCAACTGGAAAAGTTAATGATAAAACGTAGATTAGAACGTACAATTTTCTTTTATTGATACCAGTTTGAGTATTAAGTTTTGCTTTTAAATGTATGATGCGATAGACAAGCTGAGGTGAGACTAAGATAATGCAAAATTGTTCGAAATGTGGCCAAGAGCTCTCCCAGAGCGTGTAAACAGTCTTCCAAGAAATCGCTTGGGAAGTGACTATAAAACGTCGAACGTTCTACAGAAAACAATTGAGTGCTAGAAAAGATTGGTACTAGGTTAGAGAGTTCCACGGTGTGTGACCAACTTTATTATTTTTTAAACCGAACACCTTCTTTAGCCCACTATCCATGTCCATGCCCTAACGAATTCCCGTAATTAACGACGAGCAAATCAACGTATCACATCACGTGACATCCTATAAAATCAAAACTTTAGACCTCCGCTTCTTGAAAATCTAATATGTCCTCCCACGTGGGCAGAGGCGAGAAAGTCACATATCGGTGGCCGGTCAAAATCATGATCTATGGTTTACAACTGAGGCCTTCAACTTCGATCGCCATTAGTTAAAAGCTTGCACCACACGTCTTGCACAAATCTCAAGAAAAAATACATGATTGACGCGACATGGGTCTCTTCCGCTCTTTAACGTTTTAAGAGTTAATAATACTCGACGTGTTGGTAAAACCGTAAAACCCACGTTAGACCGTGTTAAGTTGTTAACCTAGCCAGTCGACAGCAAGAGCCAACGACACGGACCGTAGGATCATGACAGGACTACTCGCCATGGAGGGATCGTACACTCTGGACTTAAATGAATCATCGGAGGACCAGACCTACCCAACTCCCACACTAACTTTACCCTGCATTCCTTCTAATGGAGACACAGAAGTTCATTACATCCATTGCCCATCGAGCCCCGAAACTAAATCACCAGCAACTACCTAACGAGACAAAGCGGCCAACCCAGACAAATATTCGATCAAGAAATGTAGGGCTTCACACCGTAAGAAGACCCTTCCAGAAATTCTCGAGGGCCAAAGCTTTACCCCGAACCAAAACTCAATCCAACGGGACCGAAAAGGCAAACCCCGACAAAAATTTCGACTAAGAATTGTAGGACTTTACCCCGTGAGGGGAGCCCTTCCAGAAATTCTCGAGGGCCAAGGCTTAACCCAGGCCCAAGAGGGGGTTTGGAAATAGTTTTCAACCAGCAATAGACGCGCCTCGGTTAGTACCTCACTAGCTGCGTCATTGCCCCAAGCGCAAAGATGCCTATCTTAACTATACTAAGGCCCAATTTATATCATGATCTCTCATTGCAATATTTCTTTACGGTCGATGTGGGACAACGTCTGACCTCCATTTTCCCTTCACCTCCACGATACGAGAAGATGGATCGGGAAGCTCGCACGCAAGACGGGTGTTTCTAACCCAAGTACTTTCCTCTTCATGGAACGATTTGTTTCTGGGGAATGATTAATGACGATGCGCCGTCAGCAAGGCTAGTCAGTGTGTCGTGTTCTGTCTTCGCAGCACTCGCACAGGCGTGTTACTCCGGTGGATTATTACTGCGAACAGACTATACTGTGAGAAAAAGTCGGAACAATCTGTGCGTTGAAGAAGAGGTGGTGGCTGGACTGCTAATTTTGTTTTAAACTGTGCCGAACCTTGTGTTGCTAATGACACGGACTGCTAATCTCGCTCTGAACCGTGCCGAACATCTAGTGGAAATCAACTGTCATAAGCCAACTTAATTGGGTTCTCTACGTTCATTGAATTTGAGAACCACCGCATTGAGAGATCACACACGCCCCTAAAAAAGCTTTATATCTCTGCGACTTTTCCTTACTTTTGAAATTTATAGCTACAGCAGTAAATATGAGTTTCAAGAACCAACCAGGCTTTGAAGAACATACAGTAAGCTTCCTTCTTCCCGTTAAGTAATCTTCACAAGTTTCAAGATTAGCTCGCTGGTAAACTAAACAACCAACGGCAACAACAGCAAATTAGCTGCTCTGCAATGGATGGAGCTAAGGATGGATTTCAGTTGCACTTTGGTCGACACATCTATCTTCGTGAAACAGTCTTATCTGTTGCTAACGTGAAGGAAACTAGAAAAAGCTGAATGGAAGAAGTCAGGATTTCAACATGAATATCAGGATAAAAATAAGAACCTTACCAATGAAAAAAACACAATTTATTACTCCCATCAGATAGTGTGGTCTCACAAATTCCAGAGTCACTTTTACAATAGAGAGATGCTCTCGTCTCAAGTCTTACAGGGCACCGACAAACATCCCTGAACAAGACAGCACGTAATCAGGTGCGTTACATCGCCATTATTTACAATTCGTTTTTTTCTTGTAGCTTATTTTGTACACAAGTCAAGATGCAGTTGTGCTAACAGAGCATAATGTACAAGCAGCAAATTTGCAGAAGCTGAAGAGTGACTGCTGTCCATATCAGAGACGATTTAAGAGGAAACACTCCATGCTGCCTGCAAAACAAACAAGGGAATGAACCATGGGAAGAAATGGTATCACAATAAACGCGAGGGGAAACAAAGAGAAACAAGAAACCAGGATAAAAGACAAATGATGATCATCAAAGTACTCAATGCATTGACAAATACGACATCCCTTTCTTTTTGGCTAAACAGGAGGTTAGAATAATTGGCAAATAGATGGAAAAGAAATTCCTTTGCGGTATAAGTGAAACTACTGCAAGTACAAGCAAATCATACAAATGAACTTTAATTTATACAAGGCCTCCACACCAAGGATTAGCACAAGAACTACAGCTGGATCACCGACACCCAATGTAATTACATGCTTCAGCTGGAAAAGGCAAAATCTTAAGTTGAAATAGTGCTTATACTTCTCAATTCTAAAGAAACTCCATTAATTTCCCACGAAATGGATTTGGCAGCCAGTACTTGTGAAATCGGTTTTCCACACTCATCCAACCACTATAAAGTCGCTGCAGCTTAAATGCTAAACTGTTACAAGGTCTCAAAATATATAGCGATGCAACTGTTCCGGTAAGAGGAAGATATACATATATATGTCTATATATACATATACATATAACAAAGGACAAAAGGGATGCATCGCACTGAAGCCACAACAAATTGGGAGATAATCTATTTGCTGAAAACAAAGCCACTATGCAGTCCTCTTCCTAGGCTTTCACTTAAAGTTATTTTTATATAGCAAATTAATTATAAAGAAAAATAAACTGAAATATCCATTTAATCACTATAAGCTCTGTAAACAAGTCTCTTCATTATCAGCTTCCAGAGACTTCAACCAAAAAAAAAAGCCTCACAAGAATCTTAGGTTGCAATCTAACTAAATCTATATGTAGAAGAGAAATAATTTCCTGTTTCAATATTCAACTGACACCTGACAGCATTAAATAAATACAGACTGTATTCTCTTGTAAATAACGTTTTGGACCTCAAATGAAAACACAAACACTATACATCATTTTCTTAAGATATCAATGTTAACTATTCGGATACTGTTATCGACAGCATTTTCTTACAACTAATTAATTATCTCTTCAATAGGGAGGGTAGCTGAGGCAACTATATAAGTTATTTTCAACCCTCATAATGAACTGATATAACATCTCTATCAAAGATGAAAGTCCGGTTTCTGGTATGCCGGCTTGAGCATATCTAACTGTCCTGGGAATAGAAAGGAAATATCTAGGTGTAATAGAAAGAGGTGAGAACAAGATAGATGAAATGGGGATTACGACATCACTGCTCCTTCTCAAAGTCTTACCCATCGTCCAGTGCACAGTAATGACCATTTAACCACAGTCCTCTTATGAGAACTGGTTAGCCTACTCAAAACTATTTTAGGATGAAATATGTTCATTAATAAGCACCAGATAAAAGAAAGGTATGCTGCAGATATTCTCCCAGAGAACCATTAAAAGATTCGCAGGAGTCAAATGCAACCAAGGTGACAACACTTACATAACAATCACAGAGTCTAGCAAGGATTCGGCGAGAGCCAAATGGGCGGAGTCGACCGAGAGGCGAGATCAGGGGAACAACAAGGTAATTTCTCAACGCTTGCATCCCCTAACCTATAGATTCCCATATCCTGCTCTTCCAAGAACCCATCATAGTTAGAATCCGAGTAATCATCAGTGTAATATATACGATTCCCCATGCTTCCAGGAAAATCCGATGCCAGTAACGCGAAAGAAGAGTTTTGCCCAATAAAGATCATGTAATCGCCCAGGTCTGTCACCCACTCCCACCTGGGTTTATTTCCCAGCTTAAAAACATCAAATACCCTAGTCCTGTACACTGTTTGATCAAGCTCGGGCCAGAAATCGGAGTCCAAACGACGCGTAACTAACATGAGATCATCTCCTACAGTCACCAAGTACTGAATGTCCGCACCGAAATGCCTCGGCGTCTCGATGTACGAAACCCTCGGGGAGTCGCCATTAACATCACAAACCGCAATCAGACCGAACGTATTCACAGCATAGAACAATCCGTCCCTATATATAACATCCTCGCAGTAAGAATTCGCTTCTTCTATAAACCTCCAACGTTCATCGCCATTTCTGCAGTAAGCCAAGTTGTTACCGTGATGGAGTATCGCCACGGCGACGAATGGGCCGTCCTTCGCCGGGCTCGAGGACAGGACCACCTTCTTGACGAAGCAGTCGCTCATGTCCTTCAGATTACGCGTCGAGAGCCGATGATCGCCGTCCCGGAGCACGTACTCGCGGCCGACGTCGGCGAAATTGAAGCCCACGACGTTGGGGAACGCGTGCAGCGGAGGGAGGTCCATCTTGGCCCCGGTCAGGGGGTTCACGAGGGCGACGCTGGGCGACTCGTCGAGGATCACGAGCCAGCCGTGGGAGGACCCGCAGCGGCGCCTGCGGAGGGACGCCTCGGTGATCCGGAGCACGTGGACCTTGCCGTCGAGGAGGCTGTAGAAGTAGCCGGAGCAGGAGCGGCCGCGACTCTGCGGCTTGAACAGCGGGAGGAGGAGCCACGGGAGCTGCGGAGGGAGGTGGTTGGGGGTCTTCGCGGTGGAGGACCGCCACGCCCGGCAGACGGCGCGGAACCGGACGTAGTCGCCGTACAAGGGGAGCCTCCTGGAGATCGATTCGAGGAGATCGGACGGGAGCTGGCTCCAATCGGCGGCCATTAATCCTTCCCTATTTTTCCGCCGGTGGAAATTTTTTTTGGCAGAGAAGCGCGACGGGAGAGACGGAGAAATAGAGTGCCAAAATCAATCGACGACGATATGTCAATCTGTTGAGTCCCGTCTTGCATGATCGGGGACCGTTGTCTCCTGTGCGACCGTGGACCACGTGGACGGTTGGACGGCGCCGACCCGTACGGCGGGACCAAGACGGACGCCAGCGACAATTTGACGAGGAAACGCGAACGGCGGGAGTGTCTCGTGTCCTTGCAAGTTGCAATGGTGCAGCCACCACCATCACTTTCCTCGCGGAGATGGAGAAGGAGATGGAGCTTATCGACATAACCGCCGTGTGATGGTGTGCAACAGAGGAAGTGACGACAACAGATGATAAAAGCGTTAGTACAATAAAATATCATCTCCGCCCTCTTCGGCATTTCATCGAATAGCTACTCTGCGGGAGGGTAAAAACTCCCGCCAATCGAAACGTAATGAGATTTCTGCAGTCGGGACGTCGCAGCAGCACCGATCGACACCTGACGAGATTCCATCAGCACCTGAACGGAGAAGGAGACGGGACACGGACAGCGGAAGAGGAGCCACAGATGCGAAGGACAAAAAGAAAAGCGCCGTTGCCGGGGATCGAACCCGGGTCACCCGCGTGACAGGCGGGAATACTTACCACTATACTACAACGACTTGTTGGTGATGGATGCTTGTAAAAAAGATATATATATATATATATCATCTTTCAGTGTCGCTTTCCCTTCTATCTAACTATTTAACACTTTGTTAAAAATAGTAGATTAAGATATTTTGTAGGATAGGATAATTAAAAATATATTATGAGAACCTTAGCTCTTTCTATATATTTGATTTTTTTTTTTAGCAATATTGGCTTTAAATTGGATGAGTGTGTTGACATGGCATCAATGTGAACACCAATATCCACGATTTCATGCAAACTAATTTGAGAGAATGACCGATTTAGATAGGAAATATATAGTTTGAGCGCTCTCGTTTAAAAATAGAAAAAAAAAATCTAATGACGATCATGAACATTTAAAGATGTTATTGACCATTTTCGATGACTTCTATGTGATAGAACATGTGTTATTATTATTTTTTGGAAATGGGAAATATCACTTCTATTTGAAGTGGCCTCTGATTTTTGCTTCTTTTTAGCAGTTGAAATTTAATTTAATTTAATTTTGTTTAACGTGAATAACTTGAAATTCACGATTGTTGCCACCCCTTTCTTTTATTTCTAGTTCTTCGACGTTAAAAAAAAAAAAAAAAAAATAAATCCATCAGATTTAACCATGACCATAATTTCTTCACATCCAAAAACATTTTCAATCCCAGTGTAATTTCACGATTGCAATCTTCCCATCTATCAACATCAAGAGGTGTGGATCTCGCTTTCGCTGCTCTCCTTCCAATGGGAATTCGCAATTTTGCATCTTTATCATCTTCCACTTATCTTGCATCTTTATCAACTTCCACTCATTTTGCATCTTCGCTCGAACGCTCTTATTCGCGGCGGCAACTGCCACTTGCGACGTCGTTCAGTCAATGGCAGAAGAGGAGGGCTGAGTGCGGTGAGGCGGTGCAAAATAAGGAGGAGAATGAGAGGAAGTCCTGAGTTAGTAACGGGAATGGTGGAGGCATCGGGCCTTTATTGACATTTTCCAACAAATTCGCAAAGACGAATATTAGAGATAATTAGAAAATTACAATATCAAATAAACACAAATTACGAAATACAAAAGTATCAAGCAAAATGAGAATTATTATTTTGAGATATACTTAATAAGAAGAATGTTTTTCATTTTCAACATATCATGAGAAAAAACAACGGAGTGAAAATTACAATCATTACTTAAACGAGCATTGAATATTAAATTTAGTAAATTTGAATAGTTGATGTTGATCAACTTGAGCTATAGACTTATAGTCGTGGCCAAAAAAAAAAAAAAACTGAAACCATAGGCTAATGAAATTACATGTCCCAAAGGGAAGCCGCTAGTCCTTGTACATTGAGAATGCCTTTTCTTCTTACCTTGCTACAGAGATTGCTTGTGAGCTTTGCTCCTCTTACAGGACAAGCATCCGGTCATTTTCAATATTCTATTTACTGAAAGGAAGAAGTAAAAAAAAAACCTTCTCCTAGGAAAATGCAGAATAATACACCTACCGATATGAAAGGCAAAGGTGAGTCCTGTAGGCAGACGCAATGAACCAAAATAAGATTTTAACTGGACATCTTAATATTCTGATTGATCATATTGATAAATAGAGTTGATATAAGCTTTGAATGGAAGTTCCAATAAATGGTCGCAGTAATTTTAATTGGTCTAAGGTAGCGAAATTCCTCATGACGTGAGTAGGGACCTACACGAATGGTACGATGACTACCCTACTTTCTCTCAAGAGGATCTAATGAAATTGCATTATTCATGAAGATGCAGGTACCAATGACTAGATGGATTTTGCAACTGTACAGAGGATAATCTAATTGATGGTTTTTATTATTATTGTGATGAGCCTACGTTGGCCCGTCTGCCCATATTTGGCCTAAAAGCCTGGCCCACAAAATTAGAGCTCATGGATTGAGGGATACGTTGAAAAGTTGTAACTTTTGGGGAATGTCTTTTACTGAGAGGACGTATTTAAGAGGGAAAAGAGAGGGAGGAACGCACCTTTTCACAGTATGTACGTTCCTCCTCTCTCTCTCCCTTCAAAAGAAAAACAGTAACAAGAGACAACACTCTCTTCCCTTCAAGGCGAATTGACGTCATCGGATCGAACGGGATTTGTTTTTCTTCCTCATATCAGCGTCGATGTTTAATCTGTGGACAATAAGGTACGCTCGATTTCGTGGTGTGTCTTTGATTGGTGATACATGTCTGTTTCTGGGCTCGTCTTCCGCATTCGTTTTAGGGATTCGATCTAGTATCGAATCCGTTTTAGGGAATCAGTAATTCCCAACACTAATCATTTGTCAGTGCCCTAAAAAGAGCATCTTATAAGAGCGTTGAGAGTATAACTATCACTTTGAATAATTCACTGGGACCCTAAAGCGAAGAATGGCAGTATCTAACTTATACCGATTTAAAATTAATTGATTTATATTAGAGGCATGATAACTAACTTTAATTACTATGGGATATGATGATAAATTATGAATTGACGGTTTAATGACCTATTTATGGAATGACCCAATTCAATAAGAATGGTGAGCGGTCGGCACGACCAAAGGGCCTTAATAAGGGGCGCCTCATGGTAGGTTTCTAAAATGATGAAGGGAGTAGGAATAAACAAAACTATGTACCATCCTTACCAAAAGGAAAAATAAAAAATAAAACTATGTACCAAACAAAGAGAGAGCTATCATGAGATGTACATGTAAAAAATGGAATTAATTTATGAATGCGCATTTTGACGTAATGGCAAGTTTTGATTTGGAATTCCAAAATTAAGCAAGCTCAAGTTAGAGCACTATCGAAAGGATAAAATCACGAGATGTGATATGCAATGGGACAAAATAAATAAAAGCAGGACCCTCCCATAGGTGTATAGTATGGGATGAACAAACCAGAAACTAGTGAGCTTGAGGGCGGGGATTTGTCGCTAGGGCTAGAGAGTGATTTCAAGATATATATACACGTTGTGTGAAAACTAGAATTTATTCATAGAGGCACATTTCGACATAACAATTAACTTTGCTTTGAAACTCTTCACAAAACCACAAGACTCAATACAAAATAAATCAAAGTGAACAGTATATTGAGTGAGTTAATTTATATATATCACATCATATTTAAATTAATGCATAAATATGAACCATTTAAAGAGTGTTTGTTTCACAAAAAAATGGATAATTTAAAAAGCATTTTCATAAAGATGATTGATCATATCATTTGTAAAATGAAAAAATAAAAAATATTTTCATAATTTATTAAGATATTTAAATATAAACTGTTATTGACAATGAAAATGTTTTTCACTGATTAAATATTTTAATCAATATAAGCAATTATTCTAGCAAAATATTTAAAATATATATATATTTTTTTTTTTTGCAAAATAACATTAAGATGATTGATTTTCCATGCATGAAATTCGTTATCATAATTTCGCAACCAATTCATTCCATAGTCATCTTCTTGATAAAAGAAAAACAAAGGGTACGCCCGTTCACGTCAATGTCGATCAGACGGGCGGGATGTTTTTGTTCTCGAAATTATCAAATAGATTTTTATTTATTTCTTTTTATTTCAAAGAGCAAAAAAATAGAATCAGTTATCCCGAGTAGCAGTGCTACCGAGCAGTGACTTAATCATGAAGCTTCCTCCCACCCCACGGTGGGACGTCGATCCACGAAAGGCCATACGGAATCTCCGCCATGCACCGTCCACGCCCGATTCTCCGATCACCATCACCGTCATCGTCACCACCACCACCGCCACCACCACCACCACCATCGCCAGCTGCAGCGCAGGATCCTCAAGGTCGTCACGCGAGAAGGTCGTGGCCGTCCACGATCAACGAGCCCATCACCGTCGGTTACGGTGCGTTTCCCGATTCCCTCCGCGTTGGCGCCATGAATTGAAAAAGAAGCTCGGGACGGCGAAGATCCCCCTTCGCTCGCAAAAAGAAAAGCCGAGATTCTCGCTTTCCCTCTCGAATCTGATCACTCTCTCTCTCCGAGGAGAAAATTCGAAACGCGCGGTTGCCTGTCGCTGCTCGATCGAGTCGGTCCACTGAATTCGCATAAGTTCCTTCATTTCGATTCTCATGGCCAGAGCTGCCGATTCCGATTTACTGTTGCTTTCGTGGTCGCTCTTTTCTCTCTCTCTCTCTCTCTCTCTCTATTTTTTTTTTTCCCGGTTTTTCGTTATTTATACTCGAAGATGATCGATAGAGTCCTCGCTGCGATCGAACGTCGAGTACGGTGGGGCCTCTGTTGCTCGTGAGTGCCCAACTTTCTCCGCGTTTTCATGTTTTTGTTCCGTCGTTTTGTCTGATTGATGAGTGAGCGTTTTGTCACTCCTATGCGTTCGTTTCCGTTTCTTGTTTGTTCTTTCTCAATGTCAGCTCAGCTGTTATCAAAGTAACAAAAAAATTTCGATTTTGTGGTATTCGGCGCGTATAACGAGCGGTCGCTTGTCGAGATTGGGTAGATGTAGCGAATTTGCTTAGTAGAAGTTACTGATACTAGCTGGAGGTACATTCTTGTAGCAGTAATTTTCTCTAGTCCTCGAGTCCGACTCGCCATATGCCGAGGCAATTCGACAGAGTTAAACGTGTTATGAGGTTGTGTATTGCTTGTTGGTGCAGGCAGGACCTCAAGTGTGCCTCCATTGATCTGGTGTCAAATTTTGCTGCCGGACAGTCTGCATAGAGATGGGTAACTTGAACAATGTACGCATTCCAATTATATGATTGACTGTCAGTTTTCCCTTCGATCTGAGGAAACCTGGTTTAATCATTCTTCTGAAACTACCACGATTCCCTGGAGAAATGGATACAAACAAATTGCTCAGTTTTCCTTTTTTCTCACCTAAGAAACTGTGTTTACTGCAGGGCCATGTGGACGATAACCAGCATACTGATGTTGGTAGGGCTTCTTTTTCTTTTATATCTCTTATATTTCTGAGATGCATTCTAATGAGCTTGGCATTCAAAGTTAGAAAGGCGATAACTAGAAGCACTGCAAAGAATTTCTTTGATGCCATTTACTAACTTACTGAAGTTAAAAAAGAAAGAAAAAATTAGTTCAAGAGAGGCAGGGCGGGTATTCAAAATAAGATGGAGATTACGTCTGAACCTATTTTCGGCTAGAGTTTCAGATGCGTTGAAGTACTTGATTTATTATGTAATGTAATTCCCTGATTTTCCAGGTGCAATAATACGGAGTGGAAGAGAAATCCTTTTTCAGGTGAGCATCATTCCACTTTATGGCAGTAGTAAGTAATCAAGGATAGGTTTTTGTTGGATGCCACTTTAGAAAAATGACCTCGTGGCAATTCAGTTAAAGGAAATGGAACTGATCCCGTTCAAACAAAAAATTTCTTCTACCTCACAAAGAAGACTCCAATGTGCACTGAATTTGATGAAGGTGCATTTGAGAGGGATGTTTTGTATGAAGCGTTGCTGACTAGGTCTCGCTTGCAAACTGCATTGTGACATCTAAAAGTTCTGAAAGTCATAAAACTAACCAGAGACTTTGGCAACAGGCTTTTAACTGGGAATCTCATAAGCACGATTGGTGGAGAAATCTGGAGAGGAAAGTTACTGATATCGCAAAATCTGGATTTACTTCAATGTGGCTTCCACCAGCGACTAACTCCTTTTCACCCGAAGGTTGCACAATAAACATTATCATCCAAAAAATTCCTTTTTGGAATAATAGTCACCCTCTTACCACTCCTGCATTTCTGTAACAGGTTATCTTCCACAGAACTTGCATTCCCTCAATTCGGCATATGGTTCAGAGCATTTGCTAAAGTTATTGCTCCAGAAGATGAAGCAATACAAAGTTCGAGCAATGGCTGATATAGTTATCAATCATCGTATTGGGACCACTCAAGGACATGGGGGAATGTATAATCGTTATGATGGCATTCCAATGGCATGGACTGAACATGCTGTCACATCTTGCACTGGTGGATTGGTAATAATATGAGCAATGCACTTCTCATTTTTATTGATGCATGATGATCCCGTGTCATTTATAGAGGACGCCCTTGGCAATTCTGTGCATTTTGGCTTTGTTAGAGAAGATCTGATCACTGGGGTCAACTAGTGCCAAAAGCTAACTCATAAAACTGCTGTATTTTCATCTTGTGTCCTTCCTTTAGAAGCATCCTAAATCCTGGATTTAGTGGCCTTTAACATATGCGTGACATACATTAGAGCAAGCTGTGTCTTTTGACTACAGAAATGGCAATGGAGTTTCTCATTAGTTTGTTTCAGGGTAGTAAAAGCACGGGTGACAACTTCAATGGGGTTCCAAATATTGATCATACCCAAGAGTTTGTACGGAAAGATCTACTAGGATGGATGCAATGGCTACGCAAAGTTGGGTTTCAAGACTTCCGTTTTGATTTTGCAAGGGGGTAAATTGCAGTTTGTGCTCATTTATCTTTCCCAAGTTTCCATATCCCTGTTGAAGTACATTCATGTTGTCTGGTTGTTCCATTCAGATATTCACCAAAATATGTCAAAGATTACATTGAAGGTGCAAAACCTTTATTTTCTGTCGGGGAATATTGGGACTCTTGCAACTACAGTGGTACCACCTTGGAATACAATCAAGGTATTTTGCTTTACTGGTGAATATTAGACTATCCAGTAAAAACCTCGCAGCACTGTTTATGTTATCCTTTTGGTCCTTGTTTTTACTAGCTAGATGATTGAAGTTTCACCATACTTGGGAGTAGGCCTGGATGCCATATGATTCTCGCCTGCTTCATTTTTGACGGAACTAATTTCTAAGCACAGTAACATCAGTGCCTCCTAGATAATACTAAATGCACAGCCACGTGCTTTAAAATGACCCAGATAGTCACAGACAACGAATTGTAAACTGGATTGATGGCACGGGACAGCTTTCTGCTGCATTTGACTTCACAACAAAAGGAATTCTTCAGGTACATTCTAAGGGTCTCGCTTTCTTAGTGATTTGATCTAACTTTGAAAGATATCATCCACGTATTTCATTCAGTTTTGTCGAGATAAGTACACACATAGACCATAAGGGAGATTATAACTAGAACAAAGGTATTGTTTACAAAAATTGAACTATGCATGTGCTTGTAGGAAGCAGTAAAAGGGCAGTTTTGGCGTCTGCGTGATCCGAAAGGGAAGCCACCTGGTGTGATGGGATGGTGGCCATCAAGAGCTGTTACCTTCCTTGATAACCATGATACAGGCTCAACACAGGTTCTGTTCTCTTTCTGGTCTATTGTGGCTTGACTAGTTCATAGGAAGCTTCTTCTCACAGACTAGTTACTCTGGTGAGCTGAAAGGATTTGCTTTTAATGCGTGGGGTAGCAGTTGCATAGCCTCACCTCACTTGTTTTCTTGTGGGATCTTCTTATCAACATCTAACATGAGAACAGCTTTATTTTTCAGTTTTTCCAGAATTCCTTCTTTCTCAATGAATGTCTGTAAAATTCATAAATGTGAGTGTGTTGAACTGACAGCTCAATCGATAATTGACACGATATGGTTGCCCATTGAGCTAGTGTTTTTTAGCTGAAAATTCCATGCAAGGACTCTTGTGGTCCCTGTCGAGTGATTCTTGCTTCCTAGTTGGTTTTGATCAAGTTGAATCAATTACGTGCTTTCTGACTAAGATAGACGTGGTGAAGCTAATAAGAATTTGGGAACATCAAGATCAAAAGGTAGTGCGCAGTAATATTGCAAGATAATTTATCGATTTGCTACATTCTAGACAGAATTTTTTGTTAGCTTGAGTTGAATAATTTTCGTATGTATATAAGCCAGTTAAAAAAACTTGTGTGCTATCAAGTTAGACGAGTTGACATGCTATTATTGCATTCAGCTGCAAACATGTATGATCGAATTTAATATGATCGAGAGGTCTTATCTTGGTGGAAACTTCAGGAACTGCCTTGAATGATGTATGCTATGGCAGAGTGCTGATAAGAATCTTCAATTATTCCAGAGATGAATAATGTGCTTATTCCACCACCATATTCTTTTTGCAGGCTCACTGGCCTTTCCCTTCAAATCATATAATGGAGGTGAGTGAAGTTGTTGTAGAAGTTGCTCAATTACCTGTGAAGTCTATTATAATAAACTTGAAATCTTCTCTCTAGGAGAAGATAAAGAATCTGCTAACAAGAAATTGTGTGGTTAGTGATTGAGTTGTCCACTTGTGTCACTCAGTTCATCAGGATGAATGGGGTGCTTCACTTTATCTGGTGTGACTGCATCGCATTTCAGCTCCTTGTCTTAAATCGACATCACCTGCAAATCCTTCTAACTCCACTTTAGGCCATTCTTCTTTTTCACACTTCTTGCTCATTTTATCATGATGGCAGTACATTTCCGATATTGTTGTCTCCAACTCTCCATATATGGCAGTGGCTCGCTGATGTGCAAATTTTTTCCATGGATGGCAGCCTCCTTTTGAAAAAAATTAGCTCAGCTGCCTTGCATATACTTATCATCGCATGTACACTCTTTACTCTACTTAAGTTTGCCAACCATCTCTAGATTCAGAGCATCTTTGTCTTTTCCTGTAATGTCATTCAGCTTTGAGTTTGATGAGGCAAAGGCATGCCTCAATGGAGGAGCAAGCCATTTTTTCCCGTGAGCATGAGAATACTGCATCTGTAGTGGATGGGCCTGTGTGTTGGACGATGCTTGCTCTTGTTGTTCTCCTTGAATGTATCTATCAATGTTTCAAGATCGAGAATGACTGATCCGATCATCCCTCGAGTTTTTGATAAAGTGCCCGTCAATTGATGGTTATCTTCCATGTTCTTATGTTGGATTCATAGACGAGACTGCTGACCCTTGCAGTGTATAATCAATAAATAAGTTAGCTATCAAAGTTGAGCTATTCTGGAGTCTGTTAGACATCTGTTGGTTCTATTGTAACCTTCCATGGAATAAGAGTGCTCGAAAGCATGAGTTTTATTTTCTTTGTTGTCAACTAATATTAGAAACATTTGTCTCTTTTTTCCAATCTGATCTTTTAGCAAGTCTATTAGGTACAAGAACAAGAGAATGTTTGGTTTTCCAGATGAGTTCGAGCATTTTGGCTGAGAAAGTTGTCCAACTCTGCAGGGTTACACGTACATACTCACTCATCCAGGAATACCTACTGTTTTCTACGACCATTTTTATGATTGGGGAAACTCTATTCACGACCAAATTGTCAAACTGGTAAGATTTGTAACTCTTGGTATCTGCCTATCTGGTTAAACAGTTCTGGAACTAATCATCCTGATTTTCTTGTAATTATCTATAGATGGATATCAGGAGGAATCAAGACATTCACAGCCGATCCCCTGTTACGATTCTGGAAGCTCAGCCAAATCTCTACTCTGCTATGATCGGCGAGAAAGTTTGCATGAAGATTGGAGATGGTACTTGGTGTCCATCTGGCAGGGAGTGGACGCTAGCGACCTGTGGTCACGGATATGCTGTCTGGCAAAAGTAAACATTCTCATTGCAAGCTCATTTTCCATTCGTCTTCATGTTCTCATGGGATATGAACACAGATTGGACCAAGAGCTCAAAATCCCCTGATTAGCAATAAGTCATTAGCGTTGTTTCGAAAAGCCCCCTACTTCTAATTACCATAAATAACCCAGATTAGTCATCTGGAGTGTAATTTGTAAGCCCAGCATCTGCATCAAGATTTCCAAATTAGCTATATAAATTACTGTGATATGGTTATATTGTAGAGAAACAGCATATGGTTATGGCGATGCGTCTTCTATCAAAAGGACCTGTTGCGAGTGAAAGCCACAGGTTCGAATAACCTTCAGAAACCTATATTTGTGAATGCAAAAGTACCCTCCTATTTCCACAGCTTCCGCTGCTTTATCCCCAGCCTGGAATATTTAATTCTTGAAAGATTGGGGGCGTCACAGTCGATTGATGGGCATTTTTACTGTTACTTCATCTCTTTATAGGATCTCTTTGAAAATCTCATCTAGCATAAAATGCAGATCTAACGTTAGAAAAGGATCCCAAAGCACATATGCCCATCTCTCTGCAGCATCATGCTTAGAGTTGATAAACGTGGCTAAGAAATGTCCTCAGCAAAGAAACTTGGGTTGGTTTTGAGAGTTATACCTAGCAGAATTCGTTTCCCATCTTTAGTTCTTGCCTGAACTAGCAAATACGCAACCAGGTGATATGAGAGTTTCTTCTTCTGTGAAACAAGAACGAGAAAACCCTAAACATTTGGTCCTTAACTGTTTTTCCATCCGGATTCCAGCCTCTTCTTTCAAGATTCACGAACCAATTTCACAAAATCAACCGTGAATGATCTCGCAACCGCAAATACCCAAAACCCCAACGATTTGGAATACAAGGGAAACCAACACCTAACAATAGAAACTGAAGCAAGGACATTAGGTCATTTAACTCCAATGGGCTGCTAAATCAGCTATTTTTTCGGTTTATAAACGGCGGGAGCCTATTCGTGAACAGCACAAAAAGTTTCAGAAATCGAATTGGGAAATGAGAAAATCGACTTCACTGCTAGTGTACACATGTACAGCTGATCCTTATTCCTTTTTTATCCCTCCCTTGGGACGTGCTTGCTTACTCTACGAATCTTGTCTGCTCTCGTGTCTCGACAGTCAACAATGCAATGTCTTAATAATGTACTTGTCTGAAAAGCGTCTTGCCAAAGGGTCTCCAGGACACTGGCTAACCGTACTTCACAAAGTTCATTAGAAATGTTGGAAGATATGTCTTTAGAACATGCTTGTAAAGTCGCTACAGACATTATAATGTGTTCATCTCTTGTGATCCCAACCACCTCCGCACGTTACAAGTACTAGAAAGACAAAGTATACTTCTCAAATTCTTCACGATAAACATCGTTGGATTTTCGGAGCAATGGAGGACGCAATGTTTACATCGACATGGTAAAAACTACTTTTCACTGCGCGCATTCTTGTAAACACGTGTCATTTATAAAACTGATTGTTCTTTCTTGATCGCCACAAATCGTGAAGATCTCTCTCTATCCATAGCGAAAGCAATTTTTAAGAAATCAAGAAAATCTAGTATTCCATTAGCTAGCTTGATACGCTCAGATAGTAGCTCTTCCTACCACGGATTCGAAGCTACGATTGGACATAACCTAATAAAATAATAAGTGAATCCAACACGGGTCTGACCAGGATCGACAGAAATGATTGCCATTTGTGAAAAGTGGGGAGAGTAATAATCCCTGGCAACTCTCCTCTGTTGGATTGAGCGACAGCAGATAATGATATGATCCATCCCCAACACCTCCCAATCATGAAAGATGGTGCTTCTCCATGCATCGAGCTCTGCAATACCCAGCCATAATTTAATAACCAAGTCATGAAATATATAATTTCGAAGGTATGATTACCAGAGAAGCTGTTCCAAACTTTCGTATAAAGTATAAACGCATTCATTTGAAATATTTCTTTGTAGAGATGAACTTAAAAAGGGATTCACGTTTTTTGAGAAAGACTCTGGTTGGTGCTCAAATCCATAATTTTGGTCTAACACGAGGTAAACTTCTAGCAATACTTATAAGATATGTCAACTGGTAATTCTTGGAAAGACAAACCCTAATTTTCGACATAGACAACTCAGAATTCCCACCCAAAAGGCTCATGCGCCTTAGGAAGGATTTATTCCTGAAGATGTTGAGAAAAGGCCAACTCCCGCAATGAGGTTGAATTGGCAACCCCACCATAGCATTATCTCGAAAAGTTCCCTCCAGGAAAAGCAAGAAAGGAACACACCAGCGGAAATGGGAAAGTGGTCACTTAGAATTGCACTCTCCACAGGGAACAAAAGTGGATGAGCCTTTTGTGTAATTCTCAGATTTTATGCATCACGAGAAGGAATTTTCTCCGACCTGCACTCAGAAAAGTGCAGTGAGTGGCGCTTTCAAACCTAAGCTTTTCATGCTCGAAAGGTCAACAAGGCCTTTCGTTCTATGGAGCAGAAGCCAATGAAAGAGCTCGAAGCTTTTATCTTCGAGTCTTTCCGACTGACCTCACGTGAGACGGGCACTCTCTCGAGTTTTCAACAGCATGCGTAAGAAATATTTCCAGAGCTTTCGCCGTTTGGTGACGAATTGGGAAATTTCAAGTACTTAATGAGTAAAAAAAAATTGTCTGGACATTTCTTATATAATTTTCAGTTTAGTGAGATAAGTGCATCTTTTGTTAAGGCTCTCGAGATGTCCACATAATTGGAAAAAAATGAGTAGGCAAGTACTTCAGAATTTCTAAATTGTAAGAGCATTCGTCGTGACGTTTTAAAAATTAAAAATCAATTTTAACAAAAAGTGTTCCTTGAAAACATGTTCAGCAATTATAAACGAAGATATTTACAATTTTTACTACACCCGCTTTCCTTGAAAACTTATAAAGCATTTACGACGAATAATATTTACAATTTTTTATACACCTGCTTTTTTTTTTTTTTTTTAAAGGTAATAATATTAATGAGAATGGGCAAAAGTACAAAAGATTGGATCCAAACAAGCACTCTTAACAAATGAGCAAGAGTGACGGGGATCCGATAAAAAGTCCGAGGGCGCCAGCAAGAACACAAAAGCTAAGAAGCCAACAAACAAGACGTAACAACAGGAACCCGTAGCCTCCCCAGCCCTCAAGCCCTCAAAGCTGAAGGCGGAGAACGGAGGAGGAAGGAACCTGCAACTACAAGAACAAGAGTAGACTGAAACAACAGCAACCTAAGGAGGAATAGCTATAGAGGAAAAGATCATGGGGTGGAATCCACACCCCCTTTGCAGTCTTCTGTTCCTCGGAGAAGGAAGAACTTTCGTGAATGTGAGTGCTTTGTCCTTAACCACCTTGATTAGGTGATTTTTAAGGGCAGGGACCACCAAGAATTCACCCCCGAAAATAATCGCATTCCTCTTCTTCCAAATGAGATGGCACAAAGCACCGAAAGAGAATCGAACTATCCCATGGTAAAAATCCTTCCCCATGAGGAATTTCCTGGCCCAAGTGAGCGCCTCTCTTTAACATCTATTCCTCCATGGCAAGTTACATCTGGCCGCCCAAAAGAAGGCCAACGAGGCCGAGATGCGACACTGGAAGAATAGGTGTTCGATTGAGTCCGGTACTTCACTAAAAAAGGCACATAGGTTAAAATCAATTCGACCCTGATTTAACAATATCACCTGAGTGGGAAGACGGTTTCTAGATATAAGCCACAGAATAAACTGATGGCACGGGACTATATCGATATCCCAAATCAAAGAAGCCCAATACACCTGCTTTCTTGCGCTGTGTGTAATGAGTTATTTGGAAATCAATATGTTTCTTTATAAAACGAGTACCACATGAAAACTAAGTAAAAAGATCCATAGTAACAAAAAAAGTCATTTAAGAAAGCAACTTGCGTCAATGAGAAAATGTTTATCTTTTCAACTGCAATAAGGCTGAGAGATTGTTTTAGGGCACGTTTGGACTGACTTGCACTTATACTTTTTACTTTTCACTTAATTTAATATTGGGAGAAACATTTGAAACTTTCCCAATATATTAATGTTGACACGTGGATTCAAATTTAAAATTTAATCGTTTTATAATTTTTCCAGACTTTGATGATATATATTTAAATTTTGGTAAAAAAAACTAAAAGTTATTTTTGCTTAACCTTTCCGCATTATAAATAGTTTAAGTCTGACTCCCCAGCAGAGGGTCTCAACTTTTCTAGATGTCGTAAGCTTAACTCCAACACCATAGATATGAAAAGTTCTTAACGAAGATTATTTCCGTTTGGTCTCGAGATTCTGATGGTGTTCAAGCCTTCCTTTTCTTATAAAAATAAATTAAATTTAAAAGAAATGAAAAATTCTCAGGCCTTGGAATAATTTCAAATGCTTAATACAGCTGACACGCTATGTTTGGGAAAGTGGCCAGAATGAGAAGAATTAAAATATAGGTGGAAAATTTTGCAGAAGTTCTAAATTTGGGAGTAGAAAGATGAGGGAAGTGTTTGTTCTGTGTTATGAAAAATCTCACATTCAAAAAATATTATACTGATTTTATTGTTTAGACAAGCGAGCCAATAAAGAATGTTTTTATTATTAACATCAAGTAATGCTTACACCTTTTGTCCATTATGAAGCTATTTTTTGCTAATTCATTTTCCTAACCAATATAAACAATCAAAATTTAGAAATTTACTTTCCGATTGTCGAATTTTTAAGAACCAAACAGAACTTTTTAAAGGATAGTTGGGAATGGAGGTGGCAGGTCCGAATCTTGTTCACCTTAGCGTCATTTCATTTTTATTTTTTTTATAAACTAAAACAAGGGACGAAATATCACTAGTCTATTTTCAAGTGACCCGTTTATTATTTAGGGATAATGAAACATGTATGCAGTTTCTCTTTTCCATTAGTCGATGTAGTACTCCGGTATAAATTTTGTCCACTATTAGATTTGGCAAAAGGAACATAGATATGTAACTTTAAATACCCAAAAAAAAAAAAAAACCCAAAATGAAGAACTAAAGAAACACCTTTTCAATCCGGATTCGGAGGCCAGAAAGATCATGTAGGTCTAGGGGGAAAAAGCGTTCGTTGCAGAACCTATTATGCCATTTGCAGATACCACGTTCGCATTATCTTCGAAACCTCAAATCAATGGCAGCGAAAGGCACTACAGATGCAAATGCAGCATGCAACGGACATCTCTCTTTTCATCTTCCCAATGATTCAATCATGGCGATCTGACAACACCATACCCACCAGGCCAGTGAGGACACAACCGGGCATGTCACTCTTCCGCAACTTTCTCCACGTCAAAATAGAACAAAAGTCAATATCAGCAATTTCCCTTTTTCCGATTTCGAAACTTGAACTGTAAACAAAGGAAAATAACAGGGAAAAGGGGGGTTTATAATAAATAGGGTCGGGTGTTGGTAGATTTCATGCAATGAATGAGGAAGGGTTGGAGAGAAACAGTTCATTTGCTCGGTTGGCTTAATAAATACCCAAAGAAAAGAAGGGAGAATCCACATCGAAAGCGGATGATTTTCTCCCCATTATCCTTTCCTTCCCGGGAATTATGAAGGTGCATTGAAGTGGGAGCTGGTGGAACTACGTTAAATGCTGTGACCAAGAAGTGTGAAATCAAAAGGTTCGTGCACATGAAAAAGAGCAGGGTTTGTGAGCGTGATGAGTGCGACGTATCACACGACAAAAAGAGATCTCTCTCTCTCTCTCTCTCTCTCTCCCCCCCCCCCCCCCCCTCTCTCTATTTCCCTCCCTCTCTACATGGAGCACCCGTATTTGGTATCTGCAACAGCAAGTGCCCGTGAAAAATGAGTCAGGAGATTTACGAGAGTCGAGGGAACAGCTAGTTGAAATGAGCATAGACCGTGAGGGAAATTTGGACAACCAGGTTAACTACACACCCATGAAAACTTGTCCATACCATATTCACTTACACCGATCTTTCTTGAGCTTCTTGCGTGTGCTTAGTCCTAGCTATGAATTAGCATGGCATGAGCCCATGCATGCATAATGGGTCTTTCCTATTTGTAGTGACAATTTTGATTTATTAATATTTTTAGATCTTGCAACTAGCACATTGTGAATTTATTCAAGCACAAATAGATCTAAAACGTACTTTGCGATGTAAATGTCAATATATAGAATCACGCCTTATTTTCTGGCTTAAAATGCAAACTTTTTTTCATTTTGTAGCTTTTAGGGAAAGACTTTAGTCAGACGTAATAAAAATCTCGACTGCTTTCCAAATAGACTTCCGGAAACGCATACGCTCGTGAATCATGGGGTCAGCTAATCTCAACGCACATCGTATGCGCACATCATGGTTCTACTGATGAAAGCATGTTAAAGCGTTTCAATAAAAAAAACAAAAGGCTACTAAAAAATTTTCACGTCCGTAACAATCTGTTTTAAATCATGATGACGAAGGGAACATGCATTCCCAAAAGCAAAGTCGAAGCAAAAAGAGATGCAAAGACCTCTATCAGCATACCATAATGGCATAGGATTGACCTATGCTTTCTAACTTTTTAGCTCGAGACGAAGGTCAAAGCGTATGTTTTGCGCTGAGGTTTGAAATTTGAAGTCGGGAGCGGAAAGGGAAGTGGGGCACTGGGGAAAAAGCCTCGGATACCACTCTCGGTGGCCATGACAATAAGAAGTAGGGACCAAAAGGAAAATTGCAGAATATGTTTTGGTTGGGGCCCCTCCATTTTATTGGTCCAAAGTAACAAATCATTCACATTTGTTTTCACCGTGGGCGGCACTGCTGAAGAAGAAATTTCGTGCCATTATCATGCGCCCCACATCACTTAGTAGAGACTCGTTGTGCATCGCGAGGACAAATTTTGAAGAAAAATTACCTGTTGAATATGACCGACATGTTTTATCGTGTCATCTGCGTGCCTATGGCTGAAGATGTGTTCGAGAGAGGATGATGTTCGAGTTAGATCATTATCGAACCACCGACGGGAGAGCCCTCAAAAGGAATCGTGTTAGTCAACAGAAGCTTTTGTTCATATTCTGATCTGCACTAAAGACAAGGGTATGGAAAAGCAAAAGCGAACGGGTTAAGAGAAATGGGGAAGGCGGAAGATGTTATTAAGCGCCGGCCACTGGCTCGAAGCAAAATCTTTCTACTCCTCATCATTGAGTCATTGAATGCAAAAGTTTGTCATTTTTCAACAAGTGATGAAATGAAATGACAGCACATTCATAGCCAGAACGAAAATTTTTTCTCATTCGGACTTTGATGGGGAATACGATTGGCTGAGAGGTCTCTGGGAAGGAACTTCCTCCTCTCGTGATTTGAAACTTTCAACGAAAGATGTAATCATGTGAATTTGGATCCACTTTTCTTTCTTAATTTCTAATGTTTTAGAATATAAAATTCAGCAATTATCCAGCGTTGAAAGGATATCTTTATTTAAATATATATATCTTTGAATGTTAAGCATTATCGGAGCCTATTTTCACGATATTTTGAAGGTCATATAATTTTTTTGAGTTTCAACGGAGAATGGGACAAAATACTTATAATTTATTTCCGTCCTCTATTGCGAAACCCTTTTTTCTCATGTGAATCAATTCTTACTTTTCTTCTCGTCAAAGGAAAGAATCTTGTAACTAGTGTCATTTCTTTTCTCAAAAGAATTGTATATATAATAATGTTAATGAATACATCAGAACACGCGTTAAAACTCACTTAATAAAAAAAAATTCAATTTTCAATGCACTAATAATGTGTAACGCGAGATAGGTAATCATAGAAAAGAGTAAGTTTTGTTTACTTTATTGTTTAACTTCTCTTTTGGTGGCTGTAGATATTGATGTTTATACGCTTACGGTAATTTGAGATGTTATGCATCATGGAAAAGTTATGTTTGAAATTATGAAAGTAAGAATATAATGTCTCCATTGTTTACAACAATGATTATTACCTAAGCAGCTATAATTTTGCTTTCCTTGAACGCGGGTGAATAAGTGCTGGTGTTAACGTTAGACACAAGGGATTGGAAATAAAAGAATGAATTGGAATTAGTGGGTGCTTGAGTAAACAAACACTCAATCCAAGAAAAATGAAGAATTGAAAAACAGGTTTATTAGAGAATTTCACTGATTAATATCTTACAATCACACGTTTGATAACAAAATATTTGAATTTAAAATCCTCGATTTTGTATATTAGAACAATCTGTTGTTGAAAAATATTTTATTTTCTGGTTTAATTGCTTAGCAAGTGCCTCGATCACCCCTTTTAACAAAGTCCTTCTAATAATTAGTGTCCTATAAATAGTTATTAAGGCATTGCTACGAAAAAAAATACATGTTAAAATGCAATTTAAAACACTTGTTGAGCAACCCAATAACTTTGTTAAAGTATCCAAAGTATTAATTGGTCTAATGATGACATGTATTGATATTTAGCTTGTTTTAAGAAGTGTCCGGGAGGTATTTACTAACAAGATCAAATTTACCAAATAACCGTGCGATTATAATTTCGAAGATGTCTGATGAATTTAAAAAAAGAAGAAAAGGAAAGCAAAAAAAACACAAGTGAGTTGTTCATCAAAATCGAGGCGAGCAGTAAAAGGGGGAGGAATAACTATGATGATTCTTTGAACCTTCTAAATAAACATACCTTTCCTTGAAATGAAATGAACCGTCTAATCTCCCTCTCTCTCTCTCTCTCTCTCTCTCTCTCCCCGACATTAATTATATTTATTTTTAATTTGAAACCATCACCTACCTTTTCTCTCCTATTTATTCTCTCTGTCTCTCTCTTCACTGTACTTCTTCCCTTTCATTCGCCACCGTCAATCCATCTTAAATAACCCCCCACCTCATCTTCCCTTCCTCGCCAGTGCGGTCTTGTGTGTTTCTGTGTCGCGCACGGCACCCGCGAGGAGGCCTGTGCTCCTCGCTATAGCAGTGCTGAATACGGCGCGATGGTTTCTTTCCCTTCATGTGGATTTGGCAAAGGGTTTCTTACAGAGTTTATTGGCATTCTGTCCACCTCCTCCTCCTGCATCGAACGGGGAATAAAGGAAAAACGATGGAGAAAGAACCCCGTTGTATTTAAAGGGGAAAAAGAGAAATTCTCCCATGTTTTCGCTTGTTCTGAAGGAGGTGGGCATACTGCCAAGTGAGCTCTGTTGGCCTCTCTTTGTGAAAACCCTCGTGATACATATATCTCGTTTGTATTGATTTGTTCTTCCTAGGTTTTTTTTTCTTCTTTTTTTGGCCGGTACTTAATACTCTGAGGGAATCAAAGATCGAGCGATGAAAAGAGCTCCGAATGGATGATACGTCAAGGATCATCGCGGAAGTACCGAGAAAGGCAGAAACTGTTCTTCCTGCTTGTGTGAAGTCACGAAGATTTGAGCTCGCCGCATTTACAGTTAGCTCCTCTCTCTCTCTCTCTCTCTCTCGCTTGCCTTAAATTTCTTTGGTGGAACCACCATTAGGTAAAAGGGCCTGTCAAATTACCCTTCTTGTTTGCTACCGAGTCCGATCATCATTTTAACGGGATTGGTCATCACTATGAGCTACTCACTACAGAATGAGAGAGAGATCTTTGCTGTGCGTGCAAATGTTATCACTTTAGCATTAGCTATTTGATATTAGTACTGAGCAGTCAAGTTTACACTAGACCTTATGTCATATTTTGCAGAGAAAATATTTATACATCGAAATCTCTTTTTATAGGCAGTTTATCTTCTGATCATCAAGATGGATCGATGCACATGTTTTTTGATGTTATTTGTTGCTTATTTTGCAGCCATCAATCACTGATGAACATCTCTTTCATCAGAACTCGTTCTTAATTAACGATCTGGAAGGTTACTCCTGATCTCTCTCTCGTTTGTCAGATGTTTACTAGGAGTAGGATCATGATTGAGGGCTGACAATCGTCACTGAGGTGGAAAGTGAAAACCTCCTTTGCCAAAAAAAAAGAAAAAAGAAAAAGAATTCAGTCAAACTTTTTGTAACAAATTTTGCGAGACAATATTATGTCGGTTATTTTTTTTTTCGTTTTACAAAATTTTCGCTGTATTACGATGTGACTGCAGTAATAACCTCATAACATTACTGCAGTCACGTCGTAATTTTCCCATCTCCGGTCTTTTCTTATTGCTATCATATTCTTGGAAATGTAGGAAGATAAACTTTTTTCGTTAAGAAATTTTCTGGAAAACTCTATCTGGAAATACCCAGTTAAATATCTGTAAGGATTTCTCATATTAGACATGGGTTTGATTCGAGGAAATATTTGTTCTCCTTGGTGTATCGGGTGTCAAAATTGATAAGTGCGTGGGCTAGTTTTTTTTCCATTTTTTATGATATCACCATGTTTGTATCTTCTATGTTGATACGAAACGAATTTACTCTACACCTTAAATGAAGTCAGTATGTGCAAGGCTTAGGGCATGTTTGTGATGTTTTCAAAGCAAAAACATCCTTTTACATTCCTGTCAAAATTCAAAATATTATTCAAATCTTTAAAAAGTTGGCAAAAAAAATTGTATGCGTATTTTTGTGTTTATGCTTATGGATGTTTCAGATGATTTTGGTTTAAAAGAGTAGTCAGGATACATAAAATTTAGATTCAGTGAAAAGTAGAAAGGTACTAATCTGTTTAGAAACGCCTTTTTTACTTTTCGTGAACAATACTTACATATGCATTTCGGGTGATGGTGTGTCATTGTAGAGTTGACCCGTACCGTAGGTTTGCACAAATACGATTGCTTCTGCTATATATTTGCCTCTTTCTTTCGGTCGATATGTATTTGCCTCAAGTTCAATGTTTTGCCTCCGTTTTTTGGGTCAAAGAAGACTGCTGATCTCGAGATGGAGACTGTTTGTAAATGCTTCATTTGAGCTCTAACCGGTTTTATAAGAGAAAGGAAAAATGTTGCTGCTGAAGTCTTCCAGAAAATTATCGCAAAAGATGCATCGCGTGCATCATGCATATCACCTACAAACCATGTGAAGGGAAGGAGCAGTAATAAGGAGTGGAAAGATGGTGGATTTACACATCGAGCTCAGGGTCGAGAAAGTAGAGTAAAAGTTTGAGATATGAATATGAAACAAGAAAACTTTGAGAAAGCGAGAGAAAATCTGTAGTCTGGATACTTTTACATGTGTTCATGAACGAACGCGATTCCTTTTACATGTGTCCATGAACGGACACTATTCCCTTCGAGACGCCGTGTAATGTTTATGCTCGTGTGTTCTCCTTTACAGTTGGGTTCAAGAAGACTGCAATTTCCTCACGCGTGCGCCCGAAGTCTACTTTGAAACCCTGTTAGGTCTTCTTTCTGGTCTCGTTCTACAGTTGTTCAGCGGCTGAGGGGGTCCCTCTTCCTCCTCACCATGCATTTTCACGCTTCATATCTAGCTCCCGTAGAATGATTTCGTATTATTGCTTTTGACTTAGATGCTCGTGCTTGAATACTAGTCAAACACGACTTAGCACTCCCAAGACTTAGAAATCATGCGCTCCCACTATCCATTATGGTGTTCCTCTCTCTCTCTCTCTCTCTCATGTGTTCCACCTTTGACCATGGATTGAAGAGCATGCAAATGGGTCAAATGATGTGCTAAGTAGGGCTGAAAATGACAACATCATTTATCATGACATGGTGGTCTCTAGAATATTCAATGTGTTCTTCGACTTCTGACAGGCGTTAGGGTAACAGATATCAGTTCTCGCGCCTTCTCTGGGGCTACCTGTGATCAAATCGATTTGATGCACTGTTTTTTTTCCGAAGAAAAGTGACTTTAAGAGTAGGCCTAGTTAAAAGGGGAACGTTGATTGGGACCTCTTAATTTTTAGCAAAGTAAATAATGATCACCATTGAAGAGTTATCAGCACCTCTTTCTGGTTCATTAAAACGAACAGCGTCAATTATTTGGGACGCATGGCAGAAAGCTGCTATCTTCCACCATAGATATCAGTAAAAAGAGCAACAAAAAGAAGCCCGAGTTCAAGTCGATGAACAAGTTCAATTAATCATCCCACACAAAAAACTCAAATCAATGATATGTGACCCGTCTCGAATCACACAAAATTTTTCCTTAATTACGCACAAATTCTGCATTGGGCTTTTTTTTATATGACAATTTGCGTATGCATTTCATAGTCTCTTCCTCAAAATGTAAGGCATGGTCTCTGTAATCCCGATACCCTTGCAAATGAACATATCTTCTCATCACCAAGCAATTTGTACTCCACAATTATGATATTGAAGGAGATTTCTTTTGGAGCAAATTAATGGTACGTTGAAAAATCATTAGGATGTCCTTAAGCTCTGATACCTTCATTTAGGGGATCTAGAATAGTCTAAATTTGAGTTCATCGATATATCTAATAAGGGTGTAAAAAAGATATGAACTAAATTTCGAGTCTTTTTAAAGTTTAAGATAGTTAATAAAATCCCCGCCCTTAAAAATCACCTAATCAAGGTGGTTAAGGACAAAGCACTCACATTCACGGAAGTTCTTCCTTCTCCGAGGAACAAAAGACTGCAAAGGGGGTGGGGATTCCACCCCATGATCTTTTCCTCTGTAGCTATTCCTCCTTAGGTTGCTGTTGTTTCGGTCTGCTCTTGTTCTTGTAGTTGCAGGTTCCTTCCTCCTCCGTTTTCCGCTTTCAGCTTTGAGGGCTTGAGGGCTGGGGAGACTACAGGTTCCTGTTGTTACGTCTTGTTTGTTGGCTTCATAGCTTTTGTGTTCTTGCTAGCGCCCTCGGGCTTTTTATCGGATCCCCGTCACTCTTGCTCCTTTGTTAAGAGTGCTTGTTTGGATCCGATCTTTCATATTTTTGTCCTTCTCATTAATATTATTACCTTTACCAAAAAAAAAAAGATAGTTAATAAAAAGCGGGCATTGAGACAAGCTGAAAATTACATAAATCTTCTCGCATTGGGTCTCTTTCCGATTTGGATGATAGTATGAAAAATTCAGCCATTGTGACTGTTAAGTTCGGTTCGCCTGAATGCTTCCAGATCAAAAACCAAAGCACTTTCGCTCCCAGAACTAGAAAATTTTGCAGCATCATTAGCAACCTCTCTCTCTCTACCGGAGGCTGATGAATTGAAGCTAAACGGGAGCCACTCACTGGCAAATTTGTTCTCGATTGATGAAGTAGTTTTCTACAACGAGGAGATTAAGATTTGAGTTAGAGGAAAAAGGGAAGAAAGGAAGAAACAAATTTCATTAAAATATTATTTGAAAATGTCCACATTAGCATTGGTTGTATTACATAGGACAATTAGTGTAAATGTTAGCGATTTTTTTATTATCAAAATTGACTTGATGAACTAAAATGGTATAAATGCAAAATGTTTATTGGCAAAAAGAAAAGGCTTAGAATTGAATTGATAAAATTACAATAAGTTTAGGATTTTTTTGGTAATTCTCAATTTCTTACCAATTTAATTACTATTTTTGTTGGGTTTGGAGTAGATGAAGAGGGAGGAAAGTACCAACAAAGTTGTAAATTTATTACATTTGTATCACTTTAGTTTTAAACATTTTCACATTTTGCTAATTAAGTCATTCTAGTCAATTTTGGCAGAAATTTCTAACGTGGATGCCAGTCATCCTATGAGGCATGGTTAGCGTTAGCGTTGATATTTGTAATGATTTTCTTGTTCTTTTCTTTTTTTCATTATTTTTGTCACTTTTTTTCCTTTCATTTTGGTCGGTAAGGGAAAAAGGAAAAGCATAATAAAAAATAATTAAAAATTTAAATTTCTATGTTAAGTAAGACGATCGGCATTCATATTGGCGAATTACAATCAAAATAGACTAGAAGGACTTAATTGATAAATTGTGAAAATGTTTAGAAATAAATTTGCACAAATAAAAAGTTTATGATTGAATTGATACTAATACAATATGTTTTAAATCTTTATGGTGATTTTCCCTATGGAGAGGCGAGAAAGCTCCAAAACATTTTGGACACGAAGTGTTGCACACTTTAGATATTCTTTGGAACCTCTCTTAGCATCATCGTCTCCTTTTGTGGAGAATAATATAGGTAATGGTGATACTCCGTTTTCATTTGGTTTTTCGAGGCCACTACCCTATAATAAAGAAGAAAATTAGAATACAGTCCCATTTGGTTCAACGTTTGTAATGGGCTTTGGGATTCTTATGGCTCTAAGGACTTTTAACCCAAAGTAGGTCCGGAGGTTGTAACGACCCGGGTCCCACTATGTAATATTGTTCACTTTGGACACTGAGTTCTCACGCATTTAAAAAACGCGTCACATAGATTATAGGGACCTAAGCCTTATAAACTAGCCCTAGGACTCCCCCTAAGCAATGTGGGACAGGAGACGCGCCCCCTGTGCTTGGGCCGTCACATTCTCCCCCCTTGGGAGCACAACGTCCTCACTGTGGGCCCACAACTAGTCCTAGGACTTCCCCCTAAGCAATGTGGGATAGGAGATGCGCCCCCCGTGCTTGGGCCGTAACATTCTCCCCCCCTTGGGAGCATAACGTCCTTGTTGTGGCCTCACACGCGGTCAAGAGTTGGCTCTGATACCATTTGTAACGACCCAGGCCCCACTGTGTAATATTGTCCGCTTTGGATACTGAGTTCTCACGGCTTTAAAACGCCTCACACAGATTAGAGGGGCTTAAGTCTTATAAACTAGCCCTAGGACTCCTCCCTAAGCGATGTGGGACAGGAGACACGCCCCCCGTGCTTGGGCCGTCACAGAGGTCTTTTAAGAAACTACATTCTTAGAATGCAAGTCTTAGTCCTTGGTTATTGTTCATCTTCTCCGAAGACCGTTGCATGGAAAAGTCGATTGGAGGTTGGCATCCATTGGCCAAGGGGTCGAAGGTGCTAGCGACCGCCACTTGGGAGTGACCTGCCTCAACAATGCCTAAGGTGGGTGACCATAGGTGAGGCTGTTCGACCACCGGTGGCTGAACTAAAAAAAATATAAAATGCAAAAGGCTTTTTTTTTTAAAAAAAATTAGTAAAAGTTCTTTAGAAATGTAATTTTTATCAAATGGCATTTAAGTCAAAATTATTTTCCAATACACTTTTATATTATAATTCACCAAACATGATTTACATTTTGGAAGACCCTCTTAACCCAAAAGTATTTGCTTTTTACTAAAGACATTTCCCTAAAACCGAACCAAACATGATTAACATTACCTTCTCAAACTTCTCAAGTATTATATGACGTGAATAGGGCTCCTCTTTCAACCAGAAAATAAGAAATAGGATTACTCTAATATTAGAAAAATGAAATTTAGAAGACAAGTCTACCAATTGGGCCCAAAGTATCCTCATTTTTTTGTTTTTTGTTTTTTTGCCTTCTCCTTTCTCTCTCTTTCCTTCTTCTATGTCCTGATCTGCTGCCTCCCAACATTCCTAGACCAACTCCACCACCAACCACAAAGTCCTTGTCATCATCATCATCATCATCATCATCAGCCTTCCCACTCAGGCTCGCCACGCCGGTGTTATAGATGAAGCCAAATATTTATTTTCAGGGGCCTTTTTTGTCTTTGCTATGAGATTTGCTTTTAGGTTAAAACTGATACATTTATATTAGCGATGACAAGACCCTAACCGTCAAGACGCTAAAAAAGGAAATAGAAAGGCAAGAAAAATAGACAAGAAAAAAGTGAGTTTTTTTCTTTTTTCTTTTATGGGAGTTTTCAATCTCTTTATACCCTGATCTTGAGAGAAGATCATTGTTGTATTCTAACTTTTTTCGAAATCTAGTGGATTTGCAGAGTGCCTCTGCGCGGAGACGTAGCCTAGGTTTAGGTGAACTTCGATAACAAATTTTCTGGTGTGTTCATCTGATTCTGTTATTTTATTATTATATTATGCCTAATGAATTGTTTGCAAGTGTTATTTTTCTGGAATCGACGTGCGATTTTGTAACAACTGGTATCAGACCCCAAGTTGGCTAATCGAAAACATCGAGGGTTTTTCGATAAAGTTCGATTGAAAGCAAATGTGATGGCAGAAGATAAAATCAGAAACTATAAGTTTGATGGGATTCGGATGGTGGAAACTACAAATAGAGGATTATCTTTATCAAAAAGATCTATATGCATCACTTGAGGGTTGGAAACCCGAGATGGCAGAAGTGGATTCGACAGCAGAAGCTTGATGGAAAATTCTTGATCGAAAGGCATTAGGTGCGATTCATCTAGGGTTGACGAAAAAGACAAGGTACCACATCGCAAAAGCAAAAATTGCAAAAGAAGCCATGGATATTCTAACGAATATTTATGAGAAGTCATCCACATCAAATCAGGCATTTTTGTTGAAAAAACTTGTTAATATGAAATTTTCTGATAGAGGTTCTATGGCAAAGTATATGTAATAGTTTCACGTAGGTCACGGGTCAATTAGAATCTACATGCATAAATTTAGATATGAAGCTTTGAGTTTTATTGTTTTTATGTTCTCTTCCAAAAAGCTACAATACGGCAGTGCAGGGAATTTCGAGCACTATGAAGAATGATTTAACTCTTGATGATGCTGTGAGTAGTATTATGGATGAATAGATGCGAAGGAAAGTCTAAGGTGGAGATAATTTTTCTGCATCTACATTTTCAACGGCACTTGCGGTGGAGAATTGTGGAAGAAGTAAAAGTAGAGGAAAATTCAGCGGGCGTGGCAAATCACAATCAAGGGGTAAGAGACAGGTTGCAAAAGTTGAGTGTTGGTTTTGTCACGAAACCGGACACCAGAGGTTTCAGTATGAAGCCTACAAAAAGAAGCAGCAAGATGAGAATCAAGGAGATAATGTGGTTAGCGATGAATCTTGGCTAGATAACTTGTGTTTGTCTGTAGGGTTTGACTTGATAACAGATAAATGATTTATTGATTTCAGTGCTTTTTTTCACTCCACCTAGCAAAGAGACATTTTTGATGATTATGCTGGTGGAGATTTTTGACAAGTGGTTGTGGGAAACGGCAACACATGTCCCATTGTTGGTTAAGGAACCGTGACTGTGAACATCTCAGGTAGAGAATGTATGAATGGACCTAGACTTAGAACCAGGGAAGGAGAGTAAGTTTCCTGCAGGTATGCATCCCACATTGGGCGAACATCTAGTTCAAGCCCTTCGGGGACAGCCTTTTAGCGAAAACCACTCAGCCCTTTAGTTCGAGCCTAGAGACACCCAAAAATTTCAGGATGGAAACGTTTCTAACCTACCCAAGCTGCATTTCTCGAAGGATCCTACCAGGCTAGAGAAGAAGAGGAATTTAGAAAGCCATGGAAAGTTTTTCACAAAGCACACACTTTACTTCAAGGGACTCTGCCCAACACAATACATCCTCATGGCCTTATATAGGTAAATGAGGTCACAAAGCAACAAACAAGGACCAAGCTCACGGGTCCGGGTACAAACAGGAGGCAACGGGAATTATTCGCACACTATGAACAAGAATCGTACGTGAACAGACATTCCTAGCCTAGTGCTACGATAAAAGTGAACAAAGATTTTGCTACGGTGAAAATGTACGGACTCAACGGTCTCGTCCGTCGCGGGCATTGTAGCTACGGGCATCGAGTCCGAGTCATCCGAGCTGTCTTCTAGGAGATAAGCTTCGTACTTCTGCTGGAGGGCTTCAAGATCTTCTGGTGAGAGAATCTGATTTAGCCTTCTTGATGATGATGCTTGTTCATGAGCCCAATGTGATGTTTCTTCTTCTTCCCAATTTGTTTCTTCGCTTGTAGGTCGTCTAGCGGAAATGCTTGGCCGAGGCCGGTTGATGCTGTGCATAGTACGATGTGTCCATGTTTTGGGATGAGGACGAAGGTCCTTGTTCGTAGGGATTCGGGACGAGAGGACCTCCAAAGCGTGCATAGGGATCTTGAGTAGACTGGACAATGTCATCTTCATTTGTCATTTCATGCTCTTGGGACGATGCAGCTTCGCTGTATTGCATGAGTGCTTCCTTAGCCTCTGGTGCTAGGTCATAATGATCCCACGTAGTGGGTGCACTATTCCAAATATCTTCAGGAATGGTTTTGTTTTCTTGGCATAGGATTCTCTGGAGTTCTCGATACTCGTTTTCACAAAATCTGACAGATCTTGGATAAGATCGGTGAATCCTAGCTTCTCGATTGTTCAAGTTAGGCTTATAGGATGTGGTTCCTATTTTGAGTGGTGCATCAAGAATACTACCATTATTTCTGCAAAAATTCCATGGACGTCGAAAAAACAGGATGGTATGGACTTCAGGATTTGGTGTCATGGTTCTCAGTTCTTTTTCCAAGTCTTGTTTCCAGCATGTAGGATGATAAAACCAATTTAGAAAGTCTAAAAGATTTCTATCACATTCTTTTTCGATGTTTCTTCCGAGCAAGAATATCCTGGTGAGATTAGCAACGAATCTTCGGTGGGGATTTCAAAAGCTATCAAGTACTTATTAGTCAAGTACCATAACAAAGCATTTTGAGCTGGTCGTGGAAATCATCTTCTTTCCGAGATAAGAGGATGAATGAAAGGATAATTCAGATTTAACCCGAAAGGATAAAGAATCGAACCTCCATTGAATCGAATAGGTTTGTGTGACATTGCCACATGAGGTTCTCCAGTTTTGCATGAAACTGTCATTCGGATTTTTTGGATGATTTCTTCGGGATATTTCCAGCTTGGCAAATCTCGATCTTCTCAATCTTGTATTTCACTCCATGATTTAGCATATGGAAAGCGAGGTCTTTTGATGTACATGTTGATTTCAAATTTGTTGCTTTGGGTCTTGACAAGAAGTCGGCAAGCACATTCTTTTTCCCCGAATATGTTTGGTTTCAAAAGAGTATTTTGAAAACCATTCAGCCCATCGTAGCAATTGAGAATTTGGAATTTGCTTTTGTTTAAACTTGGTCATCTCAGTGGAAAAGATGCCATGTCTAATTCTACTAGGAAATGATGGCCAATGAGATGAAACTCAAATTTTTTGATTCCCTTTTTACCGCTAAGATTTCTTTGAAAGTGGAATGATAGTGCATTTCAGCTTGAGAAAACTTTCCACTTTTGTGAGCACAAGGAAGTCTCTTACCATCAATTTCTTCGAACAGGGACGGCTGCCGCATTCATCACGGCGTCGGTTTGGAGAATCCTTTTGCCTGTTGATGGTATTTGCAATGGTGGGAGATTTTGCATAATCTCCTTGAGTTCAGCGACTGCTTTGGTTTGAATTTTTCCCCAAGGTGGGGAATTCTTCTTCAGCATGGACTGCAAAGGAATCAGGAGTTTTGCAATATTGGGGACAAAGTCTCTGAGATAATTGATTATCCCTAGAAATTGCTGAACTTGTTTTGTCGTGAAGTTATCCATAGGAAACTTCAATAATTCTTGTGCAATGTGTGACCCTGGATAGTATGTACCTTTGTTGAGGTGCATACCAAGAAATTCAATTTACGTCTGGGCAATGTTCATTTTTCTTTGAGAGAGCATAATGCCATGCTTTCTTACTATTTCTGAGAACCGCTCAAGAAGTTGACGGTGTGACTGCTCATCAGGACTGTAGAGCAGAATATCGTCGATGTATACTGCTGCACTTGGCAAGATTGGTTGGAAAATTCGACACATGGCCTTTTGGAACAAAGATGGGGCTACCTTTAGGCCGAAAGGAAGAACTTTCCACTTGGAAGTGCTTGGTTCGGGATCGTAATCCTGTTTTGGGTCTGTCTTCAGATGGATACCCAATTGCCAAAATCCGGCTTTGAGGTCGAATTTGGAATAGATGTGGGCTTTGGTTAAACCAAGAAAGAGAGAATCTCTCGGATGGTAAAGGGAATTTGTCATCTTGGAGAAAAAGGTTGAGGGGTTGATAATTAATTACCAATCTCATTTTCCCTCTATTTTGCTCAAAGACGTTTATTGACATAAAAGCTTCACGTGCCCATTGAGAATCGAGGTTTCAATGAGGCCTTGTCGTAATAAATCTGAGCATTCCCTTTGAGCTAAAGCCAAATGTTCTGGGTTCATTCCGTATGACTCGCCTTGGTTGGATTGATATCTTCATTTTTCTTGAAGGGAAGGCGGACAAAGAACTCGGGTTTTTCCATAAGGGATGAGAACATTTTTGAGTGAATTCGAATGGGATTCTCGAACAAGATTCAAACAACTTTTGCATGATTGGATCTAATAAACTCATCTCAATGGAAAAGAGTCTCGAATATTGACAAACTCGGAGAAATGGTCTTTATATGTAAGACCTTTTCCGGGAATATCTGAAGTCGAGAGATTTGAGTCATGACATCCCACCCAATTATCAGATCTTTATTGGGAAGGTGTGATCCAAAAATCTTTGTTGTTATGGAACACTGAGAAAAAAACTGGATGGTGACTGGAGTGGTTCTGACATTTGTGGAGAAAGTGTCTCCTGAAGCAGAATTAAAATATCTGATGTAGGGAGTCCAGAATTCTTCAGGTAGAATTTTAGTATCTAGAATCGAACAACTTGCTCCAGTATCAATGAGAGCAATGACATTGATTGGTTTAGCAAACTTCGAGGTAAAAATTTTCACGGGAAAATGGGGACAAAGTGAGTATGACTTGAGAATATGTCGGGATTTGGCTCGAAGATGTGGGAGATATATGAAAAATGTCTTCGATTCGAGTCGACTCGCCACCGGAAGTTTGATAAAAAGGGATAACACAAAGTGTTTGTTCGGTTGGTTCGTCATCGCCAGAGAATAAAGATTCAATATCATCATTTTCAAGTGAAAAACCTGTTTCATTTTCTATGAGATGATTCGACATTTTTTCGCCTGTGGACAATTTTTGGCGAAATGTCCTTTCTTGTTGCGATGTAGCAACGGCTTGATTTCTTATGGCCTCGTGCGATCCTTTCTTTTGCGTAGGTATCGCCATTTCTTCTTTCTCCGGAAATGCTTAGGGTCATGTCCGGATTTCTTTACGGAATACTTCTTGTAGTGCTTTTTCTTCCGTGAATACGGCCGCAAGTACCATCACAATCTTGTCTCGGAGCATTTGATTTTTAGCTTCGATGAGAACAAGCGCTTCAAGTCGCTTGTCATCTCGTGATGTATGTTTGGACCATTCGGCGCTTCAAGCATAATTCTTCAAGACATAGATGGACTTCTTGCTGGATTTCTCCCATGGGAACGTCTTGTATCCTTCTTTGTTTTCCAAAGAAAGATCTTTCAACCATCTGCGATAACTCTTTAGGGATAGAAGTAAGGAAAACATGCTTAAGATTTGGATCTGCGCCAATTTGGTAAAAAGCTGGAGCATTAATCTATAATGCTTATCAAAATGCTTTTTCTCGAAGGGAGCAAAGATCTTCTTTCAAAGAATTCTCTTTTTTTGAGCTCTTTGAGATCTCCGGTGTTCCCACAAAAACATGATATAGGCAAATAAGGGCATGGCTGTAAGTTGGTGATGAGAAACGTAAGCTGGTCTTGTTCCGTGAGTGATTGCCACCAAAATTTGAGGCTTCCTGTGAACCTTGTAACAAAATTGTAAAGGACATCATTCATATCATGGTTGGTAATGGATTGTGTACTCAACCAAGTATGAAACTCTTCAAGTCTATGTGGCCATTGCGAGTAAGGGATATCGTCAATGGAGAAGAATTGTTTTGATGCCATAGACACATGCCTAGCAGGATTGGTTCTAGTGGGATTACTTGTCTCGTCTCCGGATCGAATAGTTTGATTCTCTCTCCATTTCATAATCATAGTCTGGAGGAGTGTCAGCCATGAATATCTGTGAGGTTGGTGGAACAACAAGGGGAGAATCAACTGTGTGATCTGAAAAGGATGAGAAAGAGGAGAGGGATGCCGAGTCTGATGTAGTAGAAGAAGTTTGTGCAGCCTGCGTTGCAATGCTTTTTCTGGGATAATAGGATCGGGCTCGGGCTGTTTGGTACTCGGGATCAATTTCTTGCTTACCCGATCCTTCAAAAAGGATTCTAATGGATTTGATAACATCATCCTGGTCCGGCCTTTCTTTTATAACAATTGAACTAGATTCTGTGTGGTGTCTTCTCTTTCCCTTTTCCTTTTTCGGGGCTTTAAGACGGCTTCGTATATCTGAATCTCTTATGGAGAGGTCTTGTGGGATATTGGCAAAAACAGACACTTGTGGTGCTGGGGATGTGTACCCGGTATGAACGGGTGGTGTCAATGGATCAAAGGGTCTGAATTTTCCTTCCTCAAGAAGTTGGATTTGCTTCTTGAGTTTGTCTATCTCTGGCTTTGGATTTTCAAGATAATGGTACCCAAGATGTTGTCCTGATTCCAAGGCTTGAAGCCTTTTCTGGAATTCAGAAAGTATCTTCTTGGTACCTTCATCGTATCTTCGGAGATCTTGTTGCACGTTTCCAATTTTGGAATCAATAGCCTTGAAGGCATTGTTTTGTGCCAACGAGTCTCGATTGCCAATTTAAAACAAATTCGGCCCGCGGGGGTTTTCTTCTGTCTTCCATGTTCATCCACATCGGTGGGGGTAGGAATTTTAGGAACATGACGGTATCTACCATGTGGATCAATAAACTCTTCAAAGGTTGGGAATGAGAGTTTAGAACTTTCCTTAACAAGTGGAGGGAAGTCGGTATCGTGAAACATGGCAATAGAAGAAGTGGGTGGTACTTCATGGGACTTCAAGCGGGTAAGAATGTTTCTTGGCCCATTTGAGGATTGGCTTATAGAATGGTGAAAGAGCTTGTTTTTTCGGGGGAGGAGAAGGTGGAGGTGATTTTGGTGGATCTTGTGGGGTTTGGGACATAGTACGAACTCTGGTGGTGGAGGTGGTGCATAGGAGACCATGAACTGGTATTTGTCACACTCACCAAGAGTATCAACGGAGGAATCTCCGTTCAAGTACCTTTGGTACATCTTATCCTTTGGTTTTTTTCGTCGAGGTGGAGATCTTGCAAGAGGATCTACCTCGTCAGGAGAGTTTATGCAGTGAGAACACTAGCAAAAAGGATCCCAAAAACAATGACCATAATTGTCTTTATAGTAATGAACAGGATGTCCATCACCATTGAAATGTCGGACATGCTTTTTTGGGTCTGGTTCAGAGATAAATTCTGGAACGCATGGTTCAATCATGAAGAGGGTCTGGAAGATAGAAGGACTTTCTTCCTTTTCTTTGCCAAATTTGATGGAAACAGTTCCATCTTTTTTTCGTACAAACTCGAGTCGTTGGACCGGAAAGGCTTGTTGTCTTTGATGTAGCTTTTCATAGTTGGTGATCCAAGTTTCTGGAAGAAGCTTGGCCAATGTATCCTTTGGAATCTGTCTGGGAACATGGATGCAAGACGCCTGGTCGTTCTGCATAGAGATGAATAACGCATCTTCATTACCATTGTTGAAGTTGAGATCGAGGGCGTGGTTCTGCACTCGATAAACCATCTGGTAATGTAGGGTTGCAGCTACGGATTCAGCAGTTTGAGGAGCTCCAAAGTGAGCTGGACTTGGACTTTCAAGAAAGAAAGTAGCTGGGGTCGATAGAGCGATATTGAAATTTGGATACAAAGTTACAAAAACTGTTCCGGCATTTAAAGTGGTTTGAACAAAGTGCCTATACATGCATCTTTGGTATTGCAAAAACCTGGTATCCAATAATGCTATCCTTGCCACAACGGGCAATCCTTTCCGGCCATGAAAGGTAAGAGCAAGTCGAACACTCCATAATGGACATGAGAATATCCCCGTTGAGCCCATTGTCCGGGAAATTGGAGGGATCTGAAGAGTAACAAAGTACTCTTTTTCGTAGCGAGAATAGGATGCTTGGTCAAATTTGGAGGACTGGACATACTCCTTCACTTGCTTTGGAGTTTGATGGATCGGTTGGCGAATAGAGCGGATGGGTGAAAATGATGAGGTGGGTTTGGCAAAAGCAGAGTAAGGGTTCATAAGAGGAAGTTGAGTTTCTGAGATCTTAGTTTCATCACTAAGAGAGACTTCATAAAGATAATCTATCTTGGAAGCATTTGAAACTCGAAATTCTGGAGGGGTTGAAGATGAAGAAGAGGGTGCAAGAGAAACTGGTGCTTCGAGAATTTCTGGTTGTGTAGACATGTTGAGAAAAGATCTTCTCAAAGACCGGGATTCACCTACCAAGCGCATATTCCGGAATTAAAGAAAAATCAGATTTCAACCAATAAACTTGACCAAGAAGGTTTGGTAATAACATTTGGATGCGGAGAGTGGAATATAACCTCAGGGGCAAGAGTAGTAGCAAAGGGAAAGCGTACATGTACACTTTACATTCTCCAATGAGACAATATCAATGATATGGTTGCAACTATAATGGCTACATCTTTGGCATTATCGTTTAGGACATCTTGGTGAAAAATGTGTAAAGCAGTTACACTCGAGAAAATTACTTTCAGGTTTGCAAAAAGTTGAGTTAGATTTTTATGAGAGTTGCATTTATGGAAAACAAAAGGTTGTTAGTTTTCAATTGAATGGACAACAAAATAAAGGCCATAAGCTAGAGTTGGTTCATATTAAAGTATGCGGACCTGCTTAGGAACTCTCTTATGGCAGTAAGAGATAATTTGTCACTTTCATTGATGATACGACAATGAAGACTTAGGTCTATGCTCTTAGAGAAAAGTCAGAAGTTTTCGAGATGTTTAGAAAGTGGAAAACCATGATAGAAAAAGAGACAGGTTGTCAGATTAAAACTCTGAAGTCTGATAATGATGGTGAATACATGAGTAAGGAATTTGTAGAATATTTGAGTCGAGAGGTTATACACGGGTTAAAAACTGTTCATAGAACTCCTCAAGAGAATGGTGTAGCTAAAAGAATGAACATAACTATTCTAGAATGTGCGAGATGCATGAGACTACACGAGGGTCTCCCGCTACACTTATGAGCTGCCACAGTTAATGCAGCTATTTATTTTATCAACATAAGTCCATCTAGTGTATTGAATGGAAAAATACCACAAGAACGGTGGTCAGGTAAAAATATTAATTATTCACATCTAAAGATGTTTGGTTGTATTGCTAAGTCGTGAAGTGCGTCTTTATTGGATACAATGGCGATGAGTATGGCTATAGGCTTTGGGATTATGAGAATAACAAAATCATCTGCAGTCACAATGTGATATTCCATGAAGAAAAGATGTATAAGGATCATCAGACAGAGCATGAGAAGGTAATAGAACCAGAATATGTTGAATTAGACACAATGCTCATGAAGATGCTTCCATAGATCAAAGTGCACTTGGAAGAGAGGTTCAATATGAGCCTATTATCAGTGAAGAGGTAGTTCAAGAGGAGCGTAGTGATTCGGAGCAAATGAATGATCCCGAAGTACCTGTCTTGAGAAGGTCTACACATGTGAGAAAGCCAAAGGTAATTTTTGATCTATCAGTTAATACTGTTCAGAACCATGTCTTATACATAGATTTGGGCGAACTGGAGACTTACGATGATGCAAAGATAGACACGTTTCACTTGCAGTGGGAGTGTGCTATGAAAGACGAGATGATCTTGTTACTTCAGAACAAAACTTGGGAGTTGACCAAGTTGCCCACAAGTAAAAAGGCTTTATTAAACAAATGGGTGTATAGGATTAATAATGAAGCAGATGGTAGAATTATATACAAGATAAGGCGAGACTTGTAGTCAAGAGCTTTTCTCAAAAAGAAGGGATTGACCACTCCAAGATATTTTCACCTGTAATTAAAATGACATCAATTAGAGTTATGCTGAGTATAGATATAGTGAAGGATCTTCATCTTAATCAGTTAGACGTAAAAATAACGTTTTTACATGGTGACTTAGATGAAGAACTATAGGGTTTTGAAGTTAAAGGTAAGGAGCACATGGTATGTCACTTGAAGAAAAGCTTGTATGGCTTGAAACAAGCTCCGCGGCAATGGTACCTAAAATTTGATGGTTTCATGCAAGAAAAATGATTTGCACACTGTGAGTTTGATCACCGTGTTTATTTTTGCAAGTATGATGATTGTGACATTGTGTATCTCTCTTTATATGTGGATGACATGCTAGTGGCTAGTTATAATATGAAAAGAATCGTAGAATTGAAGAAGATGTTATCATCATAGTTTGCTATGAAAGACTTGGCAGAGACCAATAATATTTTAGGCATAAAAATCATCAAGGACAAGAAAAATAAGAAATTATGGTTGTCGCAAGAAGACTATGTGAATAAGGTGTTAAAGAAATTTAGGGTGCGTTTGGGAAGGCCTTTGGAAAAAGCCTTTGAGGAAATGCAAACACCTTTGAGTTAAAGGGGTTTTCCAAAATGCAAATGGTGTTTGGTAAATTGTACTTTGAAAGTCTATTTTGAAGTAGTTTTGGAAAAAATAGTGTTTGGAAAGACTACGTTTACAAATGACTTGATGATTAATAAAAAAAATAAAAAAACTATCAAAAAAATAAAAGAGTTTGCTGGCGAGGGGTAGGAGGCCTCCGGTGAGGGTCGCCTAGGGTCGGATGACCCTCGGCGGCCCTTCGCCGGAGGTTACGCAACCTCGCGACGTTCGACGCGACCCAGATCTACTCGCTGGAGGTCGCGCGATCTCACGGCGATCAGATCTGGGTCGCGTCGATCGGTCGCGCGACCTCCGGCGACCAGATCTAGTCGCGGCAAGGTCGATCTGGTCGCTGGAGGTCACGGCGACGCGACTCGCGAGCGGTCGCCGGGACCTCGCCGACCTTGCGCGACTGACTGGTGACCTCGCCGACCTCAGCCGAGTTCATCAACGGCCTCTCGAGCTCGTCCGCGCCGTTGGAGAAGAAGATGAACAGTACTCAGGTGAACAGTGATGAGGCATTCCGAGAATGTTGAAAGCCCAAGGCAGCCTAGGACCTTTAGCCCCCCAAAGCCCCTTCCAAAGCAGTTTCCAAACGCACCCTTAATATGGACAGAACAAAACCGGTTGCAACTCTTCTAGCGAGTTACTTCAAACTTTCCAAGGATATGTGTCCGAGCACTCAGATTTCGAAAGATGAGATGGCGGTAGTTCCATATGCATTAGCAATGGGAGTTTGATATATGCTATGGTGAGCATGAGACTAGACATTGCACGTGTAGTGGGAGTTATGAGTCGATATATGCAGAACCCAGATAGAGAGCATTGAAATGCAGTAAAATGAATATTGAGATATCTAACAGATACTTCAAATTACTCACTTTGTTATGGTGGTACATCTCTAGAGTTGCAAGATTATGTAGATGCAAATCATTTGGATGATCAAGATAGTGGTAAGAATACCATTGGATATGTTTTTAAAGTTGCAGGTACAGCAGTGAGTTTGGTATCTTAACTACAAAAAGTAGTGGCTTTATCGACGACAGAGATAGAATACGTGGCGATCACAGAAGCCTCCAAGGAAATCATATGGTTACAACATCGAAAACAGCTAGTCAGTACACTGTGGAGTGATAGTTCAAGTGCAGTGTACTTAACAAAGAATGCAACTTTTCACTTAAGGACTAAACATATCAAGAAGTGTTATCATTTTATCATGTCAACATTGAAATATAATGATTTAAAGCTACAGAAGATTGATGGCTTGAAGATTCCAGCTGACATATTAACCAAGGTAGTAGACAGAGAGAACCATATTTTCTGTACTACTACCATTGATATTACTCCATGTTTATTGATAAGGAGTATCGCAGAGGCACAAGTTTTTCAACTACTATTTTTTTTGAAGAAGATGAATGCAAAGTTGCTTGGTGCTTGGGTATATTTATCTTCAAGTGGGAGATTGTTATAGATAAAGCTAAATATTTGTTTTTAGAGGTTTTTTTTTTTTTTTTTTTTTTTTTTTATATTTGCTTTTAGGTTAAAAGTGATACCTTTATATTAGCGATGGTAAGACCCTAGTCGTCAAGACACTAAAAAAGGAAATAGAGAGGCAAGAAAAAGAGAGAAGAAAAAAGTGAGTTTTTTTTTTCTTTATGGGAGTTTTCAATCTCTTTGTGTCCTGATTTTGAGAGAAGATCGTTGTTGTATTCCAATTTTTTTCGAAATCTAGTGGATTCGCAGAGTGCCTCTTCGCGGAGACGTAGCCCAGGTTTGGATGAATTTCGATAACAAATTTTCTGGCGTGTTAATCTGATTATGTTATTTTACTATTATATTCTGCCTGATGAATTGTTTCCGAGCGTTATTTTTCTGGAATCGACGTGTGATTTCGTAACAGCCAGCGATGCATGAGCTTGGGTGGGGCGACGAGCAACGGGGTGCGGTCGATGGTTGTGAACGATGGGTTCACAACGACAAATGACATGCTTGGAAAGGGGAGGCACCGGGGTTGCGGATTTACAAATATTAGGATTATAAATTCTGCATAGGTAACATTTTTATAGGATACAAAGAATTTAAACCCTCACATTAGCTTTCGTAGACAATGATCCTAATAAAATCTCCAAAAGTATTAGATAAAGGGGCAAATATTATAACTAAAAAAAAAACCCTTAAACTATACTCCTTATAACACAAATACCTCAAATTTTTCCGCATCACGAAAAATCTTAAACTTATATATACTTTCTATTTGAGTTCCATCTATGGTATATTTATCACATTGATAATTTTTGTCATAATTAATAAGTTTAGGGTTTTTCACGACACAAATAAAGTTAGAAATATGTGTCGTAGTGGATATACTTTTTTATTTTCCTTTTGTGGTATTAATCCAAGACAAAATCAATATTAAATTATTATTATATATTGCGTTGTCCTTTAATTCTCTTCAAATTTTTTAGTAGTCGATATCTCTAAATGGGGGCTATCTTAACACCACGTAAGGTTCGGCAACAGGAGATGAGGCGACGCAATCATCAGGCGAAACTCAACTGACAGAAGCCAACATTTCTTTTAGGGCAGATCGTGCAGCACGTAATTAAAAAAAAAGACCCAAGACTAAAAAGATCGTTGGCGCTGAAACGGACGGAGCCACATGGTCTTCCCCCTTATCGAGGGAATATATTCTCGTGCTCCTGGCGATTAGATTATACATCATAGTATCGAGACACGCAGGTTTTGGCTCCGGTCACGCGAATCTTCTTCACTTTTATAAGACGGTCGACCTTATTCCTTGTTCACGGGTCCCCTAGAAGATGGAAGCAACCCCATGCATGCACGTGTATAATCACTAGGCCTGTTATTGTCTTGCTTTCTGATTAAATTCTGGGAAAGCAATGACCCTCATGATAACTATTCTGTTTTTAACTAATTATATATATTTTTTCTTGGAAACCATTTTGGAATAGAAATAATGCAATTTCATTTTTAATTTAAAAATAGGATTAGAACAAAAATAAAAAATACAAATTTTCTACTTTTTTACTTTTGGAATAGAAGCAAAAAATAATAACTATTCTCATCACTCACCTTTGCTATTAGCCGGCCACCCATCCATTGCCCATCTAGGAAAAAAAAAATTTGTGTTGCTATCAAACAAATTTTTATTTTGGGAACAAAATTTCAAGTGGTTATAAAACACGCATTTTTGCTTAGAAAATAGAAAAAAAAATTCATTTCCGATTGAAAATTGTATCTAGAAACAAAATGATTATCATTCTCGTCCAAATGGCCTGTCTTAAGACAAATCTAGAGGGAAAAAGAATATTTCAACCAATGACTCAACTACAAACTTCTATGAATCCTTAAGATGTTGCCTAATGAGCAATGAATCCATCAATATAAATGGTCCCCAACGGGAAAAAGTATCAGATTAGTCCAAAATCAATTATACATATGCTAATTTAATCATAATTTTTTTGAGTTTTATCAATTTAGTCCCAAATTTTTGCACATAATTTTACTATAGTTCGATATGACAATCCAATCATTGTTGGCTTCGTATGTAACACATTGTTGTGTCGGCTATTTCTAGCAAAAATTGACTAGAATGATTGTATTGAAATTTTGCGCAAAGATTTAAGGGGCTAAGTTGACAAAATTGAAAATTTTATGATTAAATTGATATATGTATAATAATTTTATGACCGATTTGATAAGTACACTTGTGAGTTGTTTCTCATGGTAGAATCAACGTTGCTTAGTTGACCGCATACTTTATAATTGGGACAAAGCTTACTAACATTATTAAACAAATATTATCATAATTGGGACCTAACACATAATTATAGATAAAGTAATGTTTATGCACATGGAGAGTTTCATCAGAATTGAGGATGTGCATTTTTAGGATTCATACAGAAATGACTCGAGAAATTGGAAGGCTACATTTGGAATTTGAAACATGTCAGAGATTTAGGGGAATAAGGTTGGCTTGTTTTATTACCATTTAGCGAAAGCGAAACGGTTTATGGTCAACCATCTTCACGGTAATTAATAGTATATATATTTTAAATTTAAAGATGTATATAACCTATCGAATTTTCTTTTCTTGCACTCTTTCCTTTGGAAGGACAAATCCACCTACTTCACTAAATTTATGCAATTGCGTAAAGTAAAGGGGAGCTCTTACTTTTAACGATTTCGATCGCTTCTTTCTTCCCAGATTATCCTTCAACTGCTTATTTTGGAGACATGTGAATGGACGATCGTGGAAATACATAATTTAATTCCTCACATTATCCTCAAAATATCCTGAATTACTTATTCAAGAAACATCGTGGGTATGAACAATTGAGTAAACATATAGTTTTAACCCGTCCCCACATGTTTCCAAGAACACGACTTAAGTAAGAAGCTTCCAATTGATTAAAATATGTTCGCATTTGACTCAATAGGAGATAAGAACAATAAAAGAAGCGAGTAAAGCAGTACGTTCCACGTATGAGTCGTGAGATGAAATGCTCGAATATAACTTTTCGAAGAGAAGAAAATTACCCTAATAGCGAATAATTATCTCGACCATTTCACTCACGAATCCAATCCAATCCAATCCGTCCCCGAATGGCAACAAATCAGGAGGCCATTTTCGAGAATCTCATGAAAATCACATCTCTGGGAAAGGAAAGAGAGAGAGGGGGGGCGGAAAATTTTGTTAAAACAGAAAGAAAAAAGAAAAAAGAAAAAAGAAAAAGGGAATAATCGAAAGCACGAAAGTCCAACAAATGGCGACATAATAAGGTCAGAATGAGCACACCCTCACGCCCTCGCGGCCTGCGCTCCCGACCCGTTCCTCCCGGGCCAAGCACTCCCCCCCGCAGAGCCCGTACGCATCCATGTTCTCATCCGCCCGTCACGCGAGCCTCGCTCTCGTCTCATTACCTTTTCTCACCCGCCCCGTCGCGCCCCGCCTGCATTGCCTCCTTATAAATCCCGCCCCCCTTCCCTCGCAGAAATCAAATCCGCAATCTGGACCCCTCCTCCTCCTCCTCCTCCACCGCCCCCCGTCGCCTCCGCCGTCTCTCGAGTCACCTCTCCGTCGCCGCGTCGGGCCGCGGGATGGGATCGCTCTCCGCAGCGCTGGACGGGCCGTTGCGGTATCCGCCCGCTCGCAGGGACGAGTCCTTCGTCGACGATTACTTCGGCGTCAAGATATCCGACCCTTACCGATGGTAATTAACGGATTCGCTAACTGAAATCATTTCTTTTTTTTTTTTTTGGTACCGCAGTTTTCGGTTCGGTAATCGGATGGAATGTTTGCTTCAACGTGGAGACTGGACTTTTTTACGTTTGACTAGTTGATTCTGAGACGTGTTGACCTGAAGGTGAATGGTGGAATTTGACGGTTCGTAGGCTCGAGATGTCTGATCTTATGCTGATGTTTAATAGATTCTGTACTCGAATCTTGTTGCTTGGAGCAGTGTTGTTATCTGAAATTTATATTTTCCGTTTGACTTGTCTGTGAGGTATTTCAATTGTAGAATCCATTTATGAGACTTAGGGAGATATAAGTTCTCTCGATAGTTGTTGATGAATTCTATGAAGTCTGGAGTCTTGCTGCTAATTGATGGATTTTCTAATTGAATCTCATACGATTTGTTTGTGGTTTTGAAATAGAACAGTGCTCGCATGGTTGATGGAGAGTCTAGAATTTGCTTTTAACTTATAGATTTTGAGATATATTGTTCGCTTTAGATTTGAATTTTTCCATTGGATCTTTAGGCTTGAAGATCCCGACAGTGAAGAAACAAAGGAGTTCGTGCAAAATCAGGTGGAATTGACGCAGACGGTTTTGAAGACGTGTGACGCGACGGATAAACTGAATGAAAAGATTACGAAGCTATTTGATCATCCCCGGTATGAAGCACCGTTCATGCGAGGGAACAAATACTTTTATTTTCACAATACAGGGCTCCAAGCGCAAAGCGTCCTCTACGTGCAGGTTCGTTTGTTGAAATCTGGAATTGAGTTGAAAGAGAATTTTGTTTATGCCTCTTTGTTGGCCCTCGAATTAAGAGTCGCATTACGGATGCATCGTGTCTTGCAGGATAGTTTAGATGCAGAAGCAGAGGTTTTGCTCGATCCTAATGCTCTCAGTGAAGACGGGACTGTCTCTTTGAACACTCTTTCTGTCAGCGAGGACGCCAAGTACCTGGCTTATGGACTTAGTTCAAGCGGAAGCGATTGGGTGACTATTAAACTTATGCGTGTTGAGGATAAGAAAGTTGAGCCGGATAATTTATCATGGGTGAGGATTTGTAATTTAGTTCCTTTAATGTAAGGCTACGCTGGATTGAAACTTGACTAGTGGGGACATACTGGTGACAGGTTAAATTTACTTCTATCAGCTGGACCCATGATGGCAGAGGTTTTTTCTACAGCCGCTACCCAGCCCCGAAGTAAGTACCTGCGACAAATTTAAAACATCTCTTGGGAAGATTTTGTTTGAAAAGAAAAGTCTGACAAGAGAAGAAGGGATGTGGAAGGTTGTTTTAGGATTTAAAGCAGTACTTGTGTTTTAAAATCAATTGACTTTGGGAAAATTGGTCAAACCAAGACATTTTGGTCATATTGTTTTACTTCACTTATCTGTTATGCATGTCAATCTCAGTACTGCTTGAAGCATATGTTGTCTTCTAACTTTGTGCTGCTATTGGGTGATTGCAAGTCAACATCAGCCACATAAAATCTTTATTAGCACTTTCATAGACTCTTTTCTTTACAATTGTTCTGGTTCAACTTCAATGTTGGGACTGCATATCTTTGAGAACTCTGAAAATCGGTGCTGTTTGGCAATATATTCTAAATTTCGTCATTCTGGAGATAAATAATTTAGTCAGTACTGTTTTGCAGTATTTTCTAAATTTGGTCACACTGGAGATGGATAATTTAGTTAGTACCGTTTGACAGTATTTTCTAAATATCTTCAAACTGGATATGGGTAATTCAACACTTGGAGAAGCCTCAGTGGTAGAAAGATATCTGTTGGTTAAATGGATGTAGATAATTGATATGCGATATCCAAATAATGTTGTTGTTGTCTTCGGTAGTATCCAAATAATGATGCTGTTGTCTTCGGTAGTTTGAGATTATTAGGCTACAAGATGATTGAAAGAGCTCATCATTAGCTAACAGCTGTTCTACATTGTAGAGAGGGAGATATTGATGCTGGGACTGAGACCAACTCTAACCTTTATCATGAAGTATACTATCACTTTGTGGGCACGGATCAATCTGAAGATATTTTATGCTGGAGGGATTCTGATAATCCTAAGTACATGTTTGGAGCCAGCGTCACAGAGGATGGGAAGGTAATTATTTCTTCTGCTGTTCTTGCACAGCAAATGCTGTCTCTATAAAGATTATGTTTGCACTAACAAGCTGTATATAGAAACATATTTCAGTATATCTGGAGCATAAGCAAAAACACATAATAGTCTATCTATGTTACGGAGAAATTCCATCCCTTCTGAGTGAGAAAAGCATTTTAATTTTGAATTGTGGAACCAACATAGATGGCAGATAATTGATCATCACTTGTCTATTGACTTTTAGCCATATTAGACAATAGATCAGCAAAGTTGCACTCGTATAATTTCTTATATCCTAAGCCCTTTTTATCATTTTCGCATGTCGTTGGTGCTGCTCCTAGATTTTTCCTTCTTTGATTACCTTGGTCATTTCACTTTGGTCTCTGAGAAAATTAGATGTAGTTCCACAGGTTAGGGAATGAATCCCTAGATGACTTATGGCATGATTAGATGATCCAATGCACACGCCTTTTCTTCTCCAAAATTGCATTTCCTTGTTTATTTGCAATTATGCAAGTTCAAGTGGGAATAGATTTGATGGTGTAAACTTTATACAATGTATATAGGCATGCTTGGAGAAGGGCCTGTTTTAATGTCTTCTGACGGTATCTTTCTGAAAAAGCATGTGTTACTGATTCTTTTGTTTTATTTTTCAGTATGTTCTCTTGTATATAGGTGAAGATTGTGATCCCGTCAACAAAGTTTACTACTGCGACATGTCCAGCCTGCCAGATGGGATTGAAGGTCTCAAGAAGAGAAATGAGCAACTCCCTTTCGTTAAGCTTGTAGATAACTTGGATGCAAAGTATGAAGCTATTGCTAATGATGAAACTGTATTTACTTTCCTGACAAACAAAGATGCCCCCAGGTATAAATTAGTGAGGGTGGACCTGAGAGAACCTAATGTTTGGACTGACGTCATAAAAGAAGCCGAGAAGGATGTGCTGGAATCGGCTTCTGCAGTCAATCGTAACCAACTGATAGTGAGTTATTTAAGTGATGTGAAATATGTGGTGCAGATAAGAGATCTAAAAACAGGTTCTTTGCTACATCAATTGCCCATTGACATTGGGACAGTTTCTGGGATCTCTGCTCGCCGTGAAGATAGCACCATTTTTTTTAGCTTTACTAGTTTTCTTTCTCCGGGCATCATATATCAGTGCGATCTACAGAATGAGGTTCCAGATATGAAGATCTTCCGTGAAATTGTAGTTTCTGGATTTGATCGTTCAGAGTTCCAAGTTAATCAGGTAAATAAGAATTTTCACCTGCCATTAGCATATTCTTTTCTTAAGTTTGGAATCTGCTTTTGCTGCATGAACTTTTCTTTTCTCTGGTAAAGAGGCCCCGGCGATATGCTTTTGTAGCTTTTGTTGATTCGGGGTTTTATGTTAAATGGCTTATGTATGTCAACAACTTATGCCACAATCACATCTCATGGGACACAACTTTCAGGTTTTTGTATCTAGTAAGGATGGCACCAAGATACCAATGTTCATAGTAGCCAGAAAGGACATCTCTTTGGATGGATCGCACCCATGTTTGTTATATGGTTATGGTGGATTCAACATTAGCATTACACCATCATTTAGCGTCAGCCGTACTATACTCATAAGACACTTGGGAGCTGTTTACTGCATAGCAAACATTCGTGGTGGCGGCGAGTATGGAGAGGAATGGCACAAGGCAGGGGCCTTGGCAAAAAAGCAGAACTGCTTTGATGATTTCATCTCTGCTGCTCAGTACCTCGTTTCTGCAGGTTTTACCCAACCTAAAAAGCTGTGCATTGAAGGGGGAAGCAACGGTGGGCTTCTTATCGGGGCTTGCATCAATCAGGTTTTATGACTTATCAGTTGATCTGTTTGACTAAATTGATTAGGTAGCTCTATATTCATCTCGTGTTTGTTGGCAGAGACCTGATCTTTTTGGCTGTGCTCTGGCTCATGTTGGTGTTATGGACATGCTGCGATTTCACAAATTTACTATTGGTCAGTCTCCCTCTCCCCTTGCGTGAATCTGCTCGCTTGTCACGTGCATTTGTCCATAACTTTCACATCTAACATAGGCTAACCACAGGGCATGCATGGACTTCTGATTTCGGTTGTGCCGACAAAGAGGAGGAATTCCATTGGTTGATTAAGTAAGTTTGTCCCTCACTTTTACCTGGACAGTGTTAGTGTCAACGGTGACTTGATGAGCTCGTTGGACACACCGACATCGGGTGACAGCTCTAAAATAACATACGGATTTTGACCTGCCACGCTATTGGAAAGTCCTCTATGCTCCACATCTGCGTAGCATCGATATTTTTAGCAGCCCCGATGTTGTTTTTCCTCGCATTGCAGCTACCTTTTATTCTTCCAAGTTTTTGCCTGTTTATTTACCATGACCGACAGAGAAATGCTGATTTATGCCTTTTTTAGGTACTCGCCGCTGCATAATGTGAGGAGGCCATGGGAACAAGGTCCGGATCAACATGTCCAGTACCCACCTACCATGCTATTGACTGCTGATCATGACGATCGCGTTGTGCCACTACACTCGTTGAAGTTATTGGCTGTAAGTTCTTCACCACGCTTATTGACTGTGTACTTTACCATGTCAATCACTCGTGTTTTAGGCTCCGTTCATTTCTCGAAAAATGAATGAATTGAAAAAAATTTTCTCAAAAAGATTCCTTTTATCACTTAGAAAAATGATAAAATGAAAAATAGTTAAATAATTTGACATAAATTAGTTATTGGTAATGAAAATATTTCTCATTGATTATTTATTTTAATTGATAAAAAAAAATCATTTTCAGGACAATATTTTTCGAATCATCTACTTTTGTTAAACAAATGGAACTATAGTCTTAATGAAAATCATACCTAGCAACCAGATATCACGATAATACTGGTAACAGAACATGGAACGATGGCTACTTTTCATTGTCTCGTAAACCAAAGGTTGTGAGCAAAAGCATTATCGCCACGCAGACGGCCGATTCCTATAAAAAAAAAAATGGAGCGTGAGGATAAAAGTGTTTATATTTTGTTCATTTCAGAAATTTGATAAATCGGCTTCTACTTTTTCTCCTTTCAGACGATGCAATACGTCCTATGCACAAGCCTTGAGAAAAGCCCCCAAACGAACCCGATATTAGGTCGAATCGAGTGCAAAGCCGGACATGGAGCTGGGCGTCCTACAAAGAAAATGGTATCTCTCTCTCTCTCTCTCTCTCTCTCTCTCTCGGTCTCTCTCTGATTCCATTCGACACCATAGTCCATTAACGAAAATTCCATGCCGGTCTTAACTCTGTGGCTTCTCTTTGGTTCAGATCGATGAAGCTGCCGATCGCTATGGTTTCATGGCAAAGATGCTGGATGCTTCCTGGATTGATTAGATGAAGCGATTTAATCGATTCTAAAGTGCCGTTATTTTCTCTTTCTTGTTGACATTTTAGATACTTAATTTTTAATTATTACTTCACAATGTGTGGGAATTTTCTTTTTAATTAGAAGCTAACACATTGTGATGGTAGGACGAAGATAGAACCACAGTAAAAGGTGCTGCTAAGTAGGTTTGCGGCTTTAGCTGATTCTCGTCCTTCCTGTAGTAGCCACCGTTACTCCAATTGCTTTTGATTACTTTCGCAAATATGAGCAAGTCGACAATCTAAATCAATGCCTAAACTGAATTCGACTTCGAGCATGCATCAAAGTCCATAGCCTCAAAAAAAAAAAAAAAAAAAGATCCGTTGCGATTGGGTCCATCAGACCGAGATCGTGCGCTGTGCTAGCAAAGAAAAATGGATCCAGAATTTTTTTCAAGGGAAAAAAAGAAAAGGAAAACAGGAAACCTTGGTCGTCCTCCTCCAGGCTCGTGCATTCGTTTCTCTACAAAGGGTTTTAGTTAAAAGACGTCCATTTTGACATCTGTAACGTCAAGCTGCAGTATCTCAGCCCGGCAACCTAGAATTGATCCAACGCTGTATAAAAAGGTGTAAAATTAGTTCCTAGATCTCTATCCTATCAAAGAAAGGTTCTTAAGATATTCTTAAATCTCTCCCGCGTGCTATCTTGGCTTTTCAAGCGACAGAAAAAGGAAAACACCCACTTGACTACTTGAAAAGTTCCAGAGTCCATCTTTCTAGGACTGAGAGAACATCCCACATACGATTGTTAAACTATATGGACGAAAGATTAATCAACAATATATAAGATTGGTCAGTTCCTCCTAGTAGGTGACACTTACGATTGTTAAACTACCAAGGTGGTATTTCATGAGCTTGTGCAGTAGCCGAATCATGATGTGCAGGTTACACTTGCCTAAGGTTTGAGCTTTACCAGGATAGAAAAGGGTCGTACACTTGAATAAATAATATGTCATCAGCTAAAAGATGGAGCGTACATACCTTGGATGTGTCCGGCCAAGATCCCCATGAACAAACTCCTTTATGTATGTGCCAGCCTGCAGATTTAATTGTACCTTTCACTGAAGTGACATCACAAACGAGACGTATGTTCAAAATATTCTAAACTCAAAGAACCCTGTCTACCTGTGTACACAAATGCAAAATGAAGTACTGTGAAGTTCCCGCAATCCTTTCGATCTTCATCCTAAGATTGAAGACTAGAGATTCTTACAAGCATGCCTTTATAAGCTCGATAATGACACTCACTGAGCTGGAAAAACACTAACCAGTGTATTATTTTCTCGCGATCTAATGGACTCCGACGGTGAAGCACCCTTATTGGGGTCCTTTGCAGAACACACTGATTGAAAGCAAAAGAAATAAATTGCACAGAACTTATACATTCTAGAAGCAATGTAATAAGTAAAATGTCGACATTTAATGTTGATATCAGCAGTTTAAGGAATTAACTCGCATAACTGAGGAACAAGAAAAGCAGAATGAATAAGCAGATAATTGAATGGAAGCTTTCAAGATTATGTGATCATGGTAGTCATTTAGACATCAAGAATGAAAAATGAAAGGCCTTGAACCACATGGCTCCCCCCTTTTCCTGAACACCATTAAATTGACTGCTTCTTCCCCCATCATTTGAGGGCTCTTTCTCCCCAAAAGGAAAGTAAATAGAAAAAAGCAAACGTCTCCCAATTCTCTCATGTTTGAAGGTTCATAGTCTCGCAATGCAAATTAAATTTTCTGAGCAATCTAAAAGGAAGCTTTAGGGACAGACTGATAGCAGGCCATTTTTAACATCATCTCATAAGCATAGACCTCATCTTTTACCTATAACAATGGCATTGGTTCTCAGCACCTCACAAGATGGAGTTTACTATCTCCATTTCAAGTACCACGTACTTTACTATTCAGCAGAAGGAAAAAAAAAACTATCATGTCTCATGTGTTAGAAGTCTCCCAAGACATGTTCAAGCACTTATAGTATAATGCCGTGCCTGACATTCCATTTATTGAAAAAAGAAGAAGCAAACCCATATGCAAATAACATAGAATTCTTACGATGAACAAACAAAATTGGCCAGGAGGATGTCTTGATAGAAAATTCACTTTAACCTTCAAACTTATCCACAAGGCGAATGAAATTACCCAGACAAACTTACCATATCTCTGACTGAAGATATAGACAGCACATCAGGATCCTCAAGTGGCCAGGAAATCCACACCAATGCAGCATACTGCTTCTGCTTGTAATATTCCAACAAAACCACAGGATTAACGAGGAGTCAGGTTCATTTGATCCGCTTACACTTTACAGAAACTTGCTGTATATTCTTGCTCCATATTTTCATGTAATTACATATGCAATAGTTTCAGCCAAAAAATTACCTGCTTTTCTGCTTCTCCTTCACGCATCAATGTCCAGCCCTGACTTCCAACCAACTTGAGATTTTTTACTCTAACCTGAAAGAAGCATTAGTAACTTATGGCTAATAACAATTTCACCAAGAGGGAAGATACAATGCTATAAAAAAACCATTTATACACACCAGTTTGTCTCTTGAGCTATTAATTTTTTCTTCTATATCATTTAGGAAGATATTCGATGGGACATGTCGTGGATTTTGTATCTCAACCAAGAAAGGTCGACCCGAACCCAACATACGAACCTGGAACAGGAACAGACATTATTCCAGACATGTTAATTGTCAATGTGCAAAGAAGTTCAGAAGTTCAGAAGTTCAGTACATCAATATCCTCTCTGCCAGCAGCATGAAACTTGTACTTGTCACCTCTGCACATGAGAAGAATGCAGCTGCTTATAATTTCCTGCATGAGAACATAAGGTTCCAAGATTCAGATTCATGGTTATATATGAAATCACATGACAAATTGACTCAGCCAAAGACGAGGGGAAAAAGAAAAGAAAAGAAGGAGTGCTATTTTGATAAAAGAAATCACTAGATAGTACCTCAACAGACGCCTCCCCCATTCTCTCTTCATCAATCATCCAACAAGTTTGACTGACGTTTCTTGAATACTATAGCACAAAGAATTGCAAACATATTGCAGTGAGCACCAAAAATATAAGTATTCACTTGATACCTCAGCTCAAATTGCACGAACTCTCCCAGTTAGAATCTTGAATTAATTAAAAAATTAGTCTAACACCATACCTATTGCCAACATTGCTAACAAGATAGGGCAAGTTGACAATACTTCTCTTAAATGTGCAAAGTAACCCCTCGCAAGGAAAGATAACACCACACTTGAGTTGACTTTTGATCTTTTTCTTGTTATGAGAAATGAATTTTGAAGATTGTGCCTAGTCAACTAATTTTTTTTGATGAAATACGGAAAAAGGTGATGCTCATGACACCTATATCAAGGGATGCAAGATACAGGATACTTTTAAGTAAATCTATAAAATGCCATATATCCCAGAAATTTTCTCTATTAGAGAGTTTACCTTTAAATATCTCCCACCAAAGTAGATAGTGTCCCTGTTGCAATGAAATGAGAAGCTGCAGGGTCTCCTTACCTACAATTTGAATAAAAACCTTGTAAGAACAACCAGTAAATGCAGCCCCTACTTAATTTGCAGAATCAAACAAATTGCCGGGAAAAATTAATATGCTTAATGCATGCAAATGAATTCCTGTTCAACTTAGAAGATTTGACTTCACAAATAAATGTAATCATCTCCTTTACTCTACAACAAGCTTTTTCAGTTCCAGTCAAGTTAATAGCAGCAATCATTTTGAACAGCATCAGGAATTTCAGAAGTTACTAACTAACCATATCCATTGCACTATTTCCAAAAATTAAGCATTTAAGAATTTTGCTTCTCAAAAATAAGCATAGCAGTAGCAGAAATAAGCGCCACCAAGCCTTTCCCAGGAAATAAAATTCACAAATGTAGAGAGATAACTACCTTTTCTAGCAATAATTTAGACAAATCAGAACTCTGATGGTGCTGAAGCTCATTTGGGGGTGCGTTACTGACTACTGTATGCCCTACTCCCATAGTATTACACTGAATGCCGGAATTCGCTGACTCCTCAACTGTCTCTAAGCCATTCTCATTGCCTGTGGTAATAGTATTGCAATCACAGCAAGGAATTAAAGCTGTTCTCATCCGAGAAGACTAAAGTGAAAAAAAGTAGGACTCTGCAATAGCTTAAAAAAAATTCACCCAACAATATCATTAAATCCTCTTTTAAAGTGCCCATGTAAATTGGAGTACAAGTCTTAGGATAAAAATGAAGATAAGACTGTTGATGGATGAAATCTTAACTTAAACAACATAGTCCCAGATTTATTTATTTTTTACTTGAAAGATGTCAGGATTCAGGAGCTTATATCATCCATAAAATTTATGTGTAAGGAAGGGAGATACCCAGGTTGATTGCAGAGCATTCTTATTTATAGATACAATCTGAACATGAAAAATGAATATGAAAGAACCTGTCTTCCTTCTCTTTGAAGTTGAACCAAACTCGCGCTCAACAGATTTCTCAATTGTTTTTGATGATTCAGAGTACGTCAGACGGATGTGAAGAGGGCCTTGGCCATACTTAACGCCCTGATTCAAGTTCATCAACAGTTAAACTGAGTTCCACCAATATTTTCTGAATATAGAAGCTTTGTATGATTTTTTATTTTTTATCTTTTTGGTCAAAAGAAGCTTCCTATGATTAAATGCATCCTTCTTCAGCTATTAATTTCTCTTCAACTATACTAATGAAGCCTTATCAATCCCATCATTGCACAATAGTGGGAAAAGTTGCAATAGTCAACATGCCATGAGTCTCACGTAAAAAATTGCACTCACCAATAACATTTCAAGAGGAGCTGTGATCGAGGACTTCAAGGCATTCTTCAAACAGATGCATTCAGAAAATGGTCTTTCCTGAGAAAAAAGTTGAGATCCATATTTTCTGTCCATATATGACCTGCTCGCAAATGAAGGTAGGGATTCTGCAGTCACTACGCTTTCAATTATGTATAAATTGAGCAGCTAAGAGGACAAATACTGCATACTTCAAGTATACTTCATATAAACAAAAAATTTGCACTTGCAACAGTAGTTTTACTGCGTCATAAGTAATAATTTTAGAAAAACTACACCATGAGCAATGCTCCTTGACTGCCTTTAAGCTTTTAACTCGTCATGGGCCAGAACAATTGGCAAAACCGGATGTTCAATGAGAAAGCAAGCATATCTCAAGTATTTTATCTTATATGCACGATTGAAAAGATCAAAATACACTTCAAAATTTTCTGTTCAAATAAAAACAACTCTTACGTAATTATGCGTTCATTATCCAATGTAATTGATGGAATGGAGACTTCGAGAGAGAAACTATCAGTTTGGTGACCTGCTTGCTTGACCAGCTCAGCAATTGAAGCAGCCAGATCATTCATACCATCCTTGGACACCGACAATTGGCCATCATTGTCGTGATAAAATTGCAAGATACCAAAACAAACGCTGCATACAACTGGCTCAGCTAGATTGGTCAAGTGTTCACTTTCTGAAGTCCGACCATCAATCAAATTTCCATCTGAATTTGCTGGCATTTCAATGAGTTCAGTGAAGATGGATGGCGAAAACCAAGGACGGGAGCATACTGGTCCTGGGATTCCAAATAGCCGAATGATGCAACGGCTACATACCTGAAACAGCATTTAAGAAAAAATAAAAGAATGAAACGGATACACACCTGGGAGAAAAAGAGAAAACTACTTGCAAGTTGCAATCTATCTGCATCTACACGTCGACCGTAAAAAGCCCAAAGACATAACACATAGTTAAGCTGTTGCTCTCAAACTTCCTCCAACTTTGCCAACATGAAATCATAATGCATGCGTCGCTATTCCAGCCAACTCATTAGTAGAATAGAATTGAAATCACCTCAAAAAAACACCCCTTCTTTGATTACTGCATTGAGATATCAATAAGCAGTAAGCTGGATCATGATGCAGAGTTCAAGCATTCAAACCTCTCTTGGATGAAGATTTTCTTCTTCAAGCTGAAGAAGCAGCAAAAATGATTGCATGTCTGAGGTATATGCGCATCATGTAGTTGAATTCGTTCATTATAATTAGGACTGATCCTCGGTGCGTTCTCAGAGATCAGCGAACTGAAATGGTTTGAAGAATCCAGAAGATACATTCGCGACGCCCGCATGCATACATACATACACACATACATAAATACATACATACTCTTGGAGCAATTTCAGCAAACACAAAGCACGAAACACATCACCGCATCTTCTCCAATCAGGGAATCAATGCTATCTTCGTTTGATCGACTCACCGCACAAACTAGGCAACGCAAACTGCATCGACTTGCTCAAAATGACTAGCAAACTCGAACGTCGTCCAAACTACGCTACGGAAATTCTTCTTAAAATGCGAAAATAGAAGAAGTGACAAGAAGTCGGGAACAAACCCCTGCGGACAGCAGGTCCTTCACGGCGTCGGAAGGCAACGAGCGGACGGCTTCGCGGAAGGCCTGCGAATCCGCGTCGCCGTCGGAGGCGGAGGCGATGACGGGCGCCGCCTCCTGCTGCTCGACGTCCACCGCTGCTTCGCCGGCCATCTCCACAATGGCGCTCTGCTCTCGCCGAGGAATGTTTCGGCGGCACTCCAGCAGTGACAATTTTCGCCGGGCGGACGAGGGGGAGCTATCAAATTCGGTATACTCTGATTTCCATAAAATTCTCGATATCGACCCTAAGTTTTGAAGAAACCTGATTTTTATTTCAACATTTTTTAAGTTTAAATCAATTTAATTCAAACGACAAATAGATAAACTTAGGTAGAATCATTTTAAGCGAGATAAGGTAATTATTTCTATAATTTATGAAAAATTTTAAATACTAAATTATTATTGATAATAAAAATAATTTCATTAATTATTTATTTTATTTCCAAGTGATATAAATAATTGTTTTTAGAAAAATATTTTTTAAAGTATCAATTGTTTAAATGGAGCATAAGAGCTTATCCTACCCATATTCACATTTTATGAACGTGGTCCATAATACATAGGTGTTTAGTGCGAGATGCAATTTTATTTTATTTTATTGAATATTAGTTAGGAGTGGAACAAAAAAAGAATTAAAATTCAATGGATCCTATGTTAGAAAGCATACTAAGCATTTAGCGAAGCAAAAGAAAAAATCTACATTTAGCTCATAGATTTTATTCCTTTTTTCTCTCGTAGATTTTATTCACTATATAGAATTATGACTATTCATATATAATTTTTTATGATGCGCAAATTGAGTCTAAATCTCTGTTCAAAATTATTTTGACTCCAAATTATGACATGTTTTGCTAGAAAAGAATATATGTATATTTGTACAGCATTAAATGGCACGTTTAGTGTTAGAAAGTTCAAAATCAAATTTATTTTGAAATTTTTACTTTTGAATTTTTTGCTCTTTGCAAATTTTCCGATACACATAATTCGACTTTTATTTAATCATAAAAACCTAAAAATTTCATAATATATAAATATTGACACATAAAAGTTTCGAGGTTTTTTTGGAAGTTAAAGAAGATTCTCAATTTTGACAGAAAGTAAAATACATTCCCGGAAGCCAGCAAAAGAAATAGCAAGCCAAAGGCAAAGAAAGCAAGACAACCACAGGTTTCATCAACCCTCTGAATTATCTCAGCAGCCTCCGTTGCAGATAAGCAATTTGGTTTGCTTGGCTTTAAATGACACTGAAAATTCCCAGTTTTGCAAAGAAGCAGCAAAAACGATTGCAAGTCTGAGGCATATGTGCATCCCTGTAGTTGAATTCGTTCCTTATAATTAGCACTGAGCATCACTGATGTTCTTAAGATCAGCTATCTGAAATGATTTTGAAAAAATGAAGATACCTCACGCAAGGGCGGCGAGGCTCACCCTCGCTGGATCTGCGAGGCTTTTAATAATACTTTAATATTGCCCTCGAGGGCCGCAAGGGTGGCCTCCGCGGCAGCTCACCCTGCCGAATCTAGTGAGGTCGCCTTGCCCATGATCGAGGGGGTTCGAGCAAGGGGGGTTCGAGGTGGAGGGAGAGGTGGAGGGCCGGCCACCGCACCTAAACCACGGCCGTCGGCCTACGACTGGTTTCAAGCGTCGAAGCTCTGGTAGGCCTCGGTCCTTTTTTGTGCCTTGCGTTGGTCGAGCCAAGCTGAAGCTTGTGGTCGTCCGTCGCACAAGCTCCGTCCCTGACCTTCCTTTGTTTGCTATGCACGTCCTAGATTGTTCTTCAAGGATTCGATTCGAGATCTGAGGGTGTTCGATTTGGGCGGACCTGAGAGAGAGTCCTCTCCTGGCCAAGCCAAGGAAACCCTGGCCACGCGAGACCACCGCTGCAACGTTGCTGCTTGATGCCGTCCACCGCCGCTTGCCGCTTTGCCGACCCACTGCCATATCCAGTGAGCGGGCGGGGCACCGCCGCTGCCGCTTTGCCGACCCACCGCCATATCCGGTGAGCGGCGGGGGCTCGCCCTCGGCCGGGGCGAGGCTCGACCCTCGCCGCCTAGGCCTCGAGGGCGAGCCTCGCGTGAGGTCGATCGCCGCCGGGTCCGTGACCGGTTGGAGGAAGAAGATGAGAAGAAAAAAAATAAAATTAAAATTAAAATTAAAAATTATTAAAAAATTATTAAAAGTTGTCAATATCGGTCGATCGGCCATGTCAGGCCGTCATTCGTCCAATCAAAGAAAATCCAACCAAAATTGATCAGAAATGACTGAATTGGCATAACCTAACAACGTTTAGAACTAAATCGGCACAAAAACAAAAGGTTTAAGATTTTTCTGACACTTTTCCCCGTAGATTCATACATACTCTTGAAGCAATTTCAGGAAACGCAATGCATGAAACACATCACCGCATCTTCTACATTCATCGAATCAATTCCATCTTCATTTGATCGACTTACTGCACCAACCAGGCAACGCAAACTGCATCGAATCTGCTCAAAATGACCGGCAAACTTGAACGTCGTTCAAACTATGCAGTTGAAGTCCAATTTGAACAATTGACATAAAATTAACCGTTTCACACAAAAAGACGTAGAGGTAGTTCCCCTTAAGGATAACAAGTGCATTACATCCATCTGAATCCTTATAGAGATACGTCTCAAAAAGCGTGAAAAACCTGCCCAATTATGAACAATTACATCCACATAACCAATATAGACAAAATAGTTAAGACTGAACAAATCTCTATAGTTGAGCTTAGGCACTACATGATTCTCATTCCTTCCTGCGTGATCGCAGATGCTAAGCGAGATGAAGTTTCTAATGTGGATACTATAGGCTGGCAGTGCATAGGTACAGCTGTATCAATTCAGATGCTATTTTGGCTACTCACAGGTTCAGCTGTTCAGGGCTATTACACTAACATCAAAAGCGAGAGTGCTTATCAGTGCGACAAAAATTACAGAGCATTATTGTTCAAAGAATTGTATTGGATAATGCCTCCACGCTCCAAAAAGGGGGAAGAACAAATCTGGTTGCATACTGAGTGCATTAAGGACAAAGCCCTAATAATGGAATCTTTTTACGGTTCAACATGTTTAGGATGAGGGCTTCAAACTCCTTTTCTTGGCAGTTCTAGCAATAGCACTACATATCTCCTTCTTCCTCTTCTTGTTGTTATTGTAGTAGGCCTTATTGTCATTAGTGCGATCGTGGTTGTTGTTGGCATCAACAACAACAGTTGAACTCTTTTCTTGAATTTCCAGGGCACCCTTAACAAAAAATTTCAACCTCCATAAAGTGCATTCACTCTACATCAGATCAACAGTGAATAACACAATCAATATATATTGCTCTCCACTCCAACAAAACAAAACTTCAAGAGAGCGCACGTGCATGGGAGAGGGAGAGAGAGAGAGACTCTAACCTGAGCATCTAAATCTAGGTCCACTAGATCACCCTTTGATTGGAAACTTGGATTGTACTGGGCAACAATCTCCAAGGCCTTGTCAACATCCTCCATTGGCAATTTATCAAGGGCGACTGCTATCTTTCTTTTTTCATCTGTCGAGATTTTCCTGTGATGGAATTGTCAAGCAAATCTTTTGTCAGACGTTTCTGCTCTCAGTCATCGAGTAAATGCATGCATAACAGCAAATCAAATTCAGTTAAAAACTCAGACACTTCTGAGGGAAATCTATTTTATTACATTTTAATGGTAACTGCCTTGCAGCAAGCAGCCAGGACAATCTTAAAGCCTTAAAAGCTTGACCAGCATGAATCTGACTGGACCATGAGTTGAAGAGACATAGCCTTTATGCAAGGATGAGCTTAAAGCCCGAAAGCACAAACTTGGGACCATAACGGGTAAACATGCATTACCTACGTTGCATGTGCACTATCCACAGAGATATACACAATGCACAGGCACATAACAGAAACACAGCTAGGGACCAAAAATAAAATAACAAACCCAGCTTAATTATTGATTACATGAAAGTGAGAAATTCGCATGACCAGAGCCAGGAAAGAGAAGAGAGTCATTACAGACAATTTCTTATTCTCAATTCCTACCATGACTTCACTTGAAAAGAACACATAACTGACCTGCACTTTGAAATAACAATTGCCCTGAGTTTTTCCAGATGCATATCTGCATTGTAAAGCTGAAAGAGTTCCACAAATTATATGAGAAATAATCATCTAGAGTCAGCAATTAGAAGATAGATCTGCTACAGAAGATGATGTCTTTACCATTTATTAGCTGACTACACTCTGAATGAAAAGGCTTGCCTGTCCTTAAAGTAGTACTTCCCCATTACAACAAAAAATCTTTAATTTTAATGTTCATTGGAAAGTACCTCATTACTTATTTTTCTGGCCATTCTGGCATTAGCAGCGTCCTTAGCAAGTTGCATATCTAACTGTGCCTCTGCCTCTTCCTGTTCTAGTCGTTTTTCCTACACACACATGGTTATGAAATGAAAAGCAAAATTAATTGTCAACAGATTAGCACCTCATAGTAGAAGAAACCAAATTAACACTTGAACGCATTCAACAGACTGCAAACTGGTGATGAAACCCCGAAAAGCCAATCATGACTGGATCCTTAGAGACCAACTGACCTCCTCTGCAACTTTAGGATGTAGTGGGAGCCACTTGTCCTCAAATTTTCCAAGCAATTTCTTGGCCATGACATGAATTTCACTCTTTTCATCATTGTACTTCATTGCATTTTTGAAGACCAGCTTCACGTCAGCACATATCTCTCGGACATTCTTATAAGCAGTACCATCAGTGGCCTCCATTCGCTTTTTAATTGTACCGAAGTCCATTGGCTTCTCAATTACCTAGAATAAATCACCAACCCAATAAATAAAGAAAGCAGTAGAAGACATTAACAAAAGATGTAGCGATATTTAAACTAGCCTGTGCACTGTCATTTATAGATTCTAGTGACAAATTTGTCGACCCTTCTATGTTTTTTGGAAATATTAGTCTCATCTCTGCCACATTGAACGGAATGAGTTGTGCGGAAGAGGCAAAGTTCCTCACTTTTCACTCTCCACGTTTTCCCCTCCAAACAATGTTATTGGCCAATCACTTACCATTATTTCACTCCACCCCCCAAAACCACCACAAAGAGGGGAAAAAATTGAAAAAGAGAAAAGAGATGCCACATTTCCAAAACCACACTCTATAGTTGGACCAAAAATTGCTTGTAGTCTAACATAATGACACTGTGAGCAAAACCTTCCACTACCTAAAGGACAAACACTATGTCAGGGAAAAAGCTTATAAAAACACGCCATATATTATAGAGAGTGACTCTCATCAAGTTACTAAAATAGGTTATGTAGATGTTACCAAAGATGGTTCAACATAAAAGCTATTCTTTCAACAGAAGAGAGAATTTGTTTTTACTTTCTCAAATGCAAGTATATGCATAAGGTGAGTATTAGCAAATGAGGCCTACAAGTTCCTCTACATTAACATGATCTACATCTTACCAAGCACAAATTACACAATCCACATCCATGTAGAGGCAATTTTCAAAAAAACAGTCTCCGATAACCAAGTGTCCTATACATAGAGTTACCAAAAAATCTCTGGTAAACAATCTACAGTAACTTTGGTGCATTTTGGGCCAGGGCATCAATCTCCAACCAACCAACGACATATATGAAAAGGAAAAACTGATCCTACAATAGTTGACCTACATATGAGGATGGCCAGCTAGATCATCTCTCAGATCCCGATAACTTTGTGAGGCAAATGTTATCGCTTTTTGAAATAGAACTTACTTCACCGCTGCACACATTCTTCTGAGATAAACATCATGAGTACATGAAATTTTTTATGTATGGAAAAACATGCTAGACAAAAATGTGATTACATCTCAGCACCTCACTTTTAGCTAGTTTGGAAATCTGCTAGCCCAAAAATAGTAGTAGTTGACATTGACAACAAAAGTTTGACCTTCACGAAAGTTGTGTCATTCTTAGATGCAGAAAACTATAGGTTAAGAGAACATAAAGCAGGTCAACAAACATTGACAAACAACATTAAACGCTCTGAAACACCAATCCAAATAATATTTGAGCATCCTGATCAGAGAGATGAAGAGATGAAAAGTACAAAAGCCATACCTTGTGATAGTCATGTAAACCAAGAGCTATGACATCTACAGGTTGCAGGAAGGGCCACGCCCATTTGTGTTGGGTGATCTGAGAGCACAATGTATAACATATATCACCTATCAATATGATTGAAGGATGCCACCAAGTTTCTCTTCCTTAAAAGCCAAAATTCCTAGGTGCTCCAAGTGACAACCTTTTCCACCATAAATAAGAGGCAAAAAATACTACAGAATACTGATTGGGAGTATAGAGCAAAATGAAAAGGAGTATCAATTGCTAGTTTGGGACATAAAGTAAGATGAGTTTGGTTCCCTAGAATTTGTTTTTCCCGTTGCTGGGGGTGAAGTAACGTTCAAATAAATGTTCTAATATTGACTAAAACCAAACACGTTCAAGATTACTCAAGCAAAGATAGGACGGATGCATGATTCTAGGACAATCGGTATCGGCTCGTGCAAGTAAGAAACAACCTGCCTGGCGGAGTATTACACCAAACTGACTGATAAGCTGTTGCATTCTCTTCGCTGCAGCAGCTTCCCTACTACAACCATCCCGTTGCAGCTTCTTAAAACTGCTGATCTGCCTTTCGTCCTTGCCGAGTGCGCTACCTTTGGAGATGCTCAGTTGCTTCATACTTTGATCGTGATGGAATTGCTCGACCTCGCTGACCCTTTTCTCCAGCTGTAAGGGAGTACAAAAACCAAATCAGCACAGCAGAACCCAACTTTTCCAGATACAACGAAACTGAGCATACATAGAGAAGCAAAATTGCAGTACTGTTTTAAGAGGCAAATACTAGTTGATAACAAAAAAACACGACCTTACCTCATTAACCTTTTTCAGTATTTGATCCACCCCGTGCCCATATGCTTCGATCTCGGAACTGCAATTTCCCGCCCCCACATACGGAATCAAACCATCCAACTCCATTTCTTCCATCTGTCACCAAAGAAAAAAGAAACAAGGCCTGAATTCGAGTGTTCACTGCGAACAGCCGACCACAGAAAAGCGCAAGAGCATGTGCACAGGCCCCGAATTCGCACGCCCGCGAACGGCCACGAGCCATTCACCGGGGCGTTATAAAAACACTTTATACTTTATACAGCAGAGAAAGCAAGCGCGATCGAGCAAAGCCTCATGGAAAGGGCCTCAAAATTCAACCATGCAGCTCCTGAAGCGTGCCTAACGAGAACACTCCTCCGCCTCGCCTTTTCATCGACGTTTTTCCTCCTTCTCTCGGATTTTTCCACGCGATCGAACGACAAACAAAGGCTCCCCCGGCGAAATCGAAGGCGTGGATTCTAGTCCGGCAATGGAAAACAAGTGATCAACGAGAGGATCAGAGGGATTGAGGGATTACATGAAGAAGACGAGCTTCGCTCTGCCGATAGCTTAACCGAATGAATCCTGACGAGAATGACGCCGCTTCTCGGGAAGTGAGAGGCGTTGCAGGGCTTTAGACAGTTTACCGACGAGTCCGTTAACCCTCTCTCGCTAGTGATACTACTTCTTCGTCCGCTAGAAGTCTAGCGCTAGCCCACAAAAAGGAAAAATCTATTCTCACGTAAGCTTTTAAAGCAAGGATAATATATGAAAAAAAACACATAGTGACTCAAATGATTGGTGAACGGTGGCCAGGCGGGCCTCGCCGGGGCTGGGCGAGGCCTCGCCGGGGCCGGGCGAGGCCCGCCTGGCCACCGGCGAGGCTCGGCCTCGCCAGATCTGGCGAGGCCGAGCCTCGCCGGGACTGGGCAGGGGCTGGGCGAGCCTCGCGACGCCCAGCCCCACCGGTGGCCAGGCGAGGCTCGCCTGGCCACCGGCGAGGCTCGCCCAGCCCCGCCGGTGGCCTGGCAGGCCTCGCCCAACCCCGACGAGGTCGGCCTGGCCACCGGCGGGGCTCGGCCTCGCCAGATCTGGCTCGGCCGAGCCTCGGCGGGGCTAGGCGAGCCTCGCCCGTCGGCCGCGAGGGCTGCCGGCGAGGCTCGGCCGACGAGGCCGGCCTCGCCGAGGGCCGGCGACGCTCTGGTGAGGTCGCCGGCCCTCGTCTGGCCGGTCGCCGGTCCGGCGGCCGGCCAGAAGAAGAAGAAGAAGAAGGTGAGAAAAAGAAAAGAAAAAAGGAAAAAAAGAAAAAGAAAAGAAAAAAAATTAAAAAATGAAAAGAAAACAAAGGAAAAAAGTTTTATTTAATAATTTAATTTATTCAATATGATCTATAAATTTCTTTCTGCCCATAAATTTATAATCTCAAGAGGAGAATGTCCTTATGATTCAAATGATTGCTGGATTCTAATAATTTAATTAATATGGTCTATAAATCTTTCTCTTTTATAATCTCAATGACCATAATCACTCGTTGCCAAAAATATGTCATATCTTTATCGTCTAATGACCGTTCCAGCCCAAGATATGTTGGATTCCACTCTGATTTTGAAAAAATATAAGCACACGATGCCTCATGCAATCCTAGAATTACCCCTTTTCAAGTGGCATTTAGCTTTTAAATTTCAATGTTGAGCTTTCATCGCTGCCCGACTTTGACAAATGGACAACTATAAGCTGAGTGTGAGTGCAATTGTATGACATGAATTATGATAGATTATTACTTACAAATAGATTAAATTTCTAATCAAGTCTGTGATTCTACATTTACATTAGTACTATTGTTCAAAGCTTGATTAGCACATTTTTTTTAGGGTACGTAAATTTTTCGACTAGTTAAGGATATAGTCTTGGACGATAAGTTTATAATCAATGTGAATCGTGATATATTAGGTCTTTCAAGCTATAAAGGGTTATTAGGCATTCCATTATGTTGTTAATTCTACATATGCATCTGTAAAAGTTGCACAAATCAATAGTAGCAACTTTTCTAAGGGGTTAATAATTTGTTTCATTTACGTAGTGAAGTTCAATTAGTCTATTATATCCATGATAAGTTCTCTATATACAAGTTACATCCGTAGATGATGCATTAAAAATAAGGTTCTCCTTGTTAAATACACAATGATTGGAACAATTTAATATACCTATTACACAATTAGGGATGTGCAACTGGACCAAGTATACCAAGAAACCGAATCGGTCCACTAGGAAAATAGGGTTGGGAACTGGTTCCGTTGAAACCAATCCGGGAATTGGTCCCCAAAATTCGAAATCGGTTTAAACCAATCCGAGAACTAGGTCTGATTGATTACCACCCGGAAATTGGTTCCCGGACCAATTTTGAAATCGGTTTTGTAAGTATATAGGTCCAAAACCCCATTTTTCCCCTTATTTCTATTCTTACTCCTGCAATCACATAACATTTTTCCTCTTGGTTCTCTCAAACACGTACGGCACTCCTCCTTCATTGTTCCTCTTCCTCACTTGCTTCCCTCCCTCATTGGATCCCTCTCACACTGTCCGACAGACTATGGTGTTTGTCATTGCCAAATTCTTGTATATCACGTAAATTGACTCGCCTAATTTCTCTTTTGTTGGAGGAGTTATGCTTACATAAATGAATAACTTCATGTTGTAGTTGTGGGAATAAGATTAATATTAGACCCATATTTGTTGCTAATTCTTTGTCTTATAATTTTATTTATTATAATTAGCCCTATGGATCCTTAATTTTTTGTTTAGTCAAAAAGTTCATATATTTATTTATTGTAAATGTTTAATGTTTCAATATAAATTAGGAGGATTACATTATTTTCTCGCGTATTAATATAAAATTTGAAGTCGTATAGGATATCGGAAGATTGTAAAACAAGTTCCAATAGAAACATGGTTGACCCTAGAACCAGACCGGAAAAACGGGGTGAGTCGTGTACTGAATCTAATACAAGTAGGGTTAGGTACATGATCCAAAAAAAGAGAACCGGTTATAACAAGGTTAGGTACAGGGTCCAGGTCTAGACTCTACCCACCCTGAACTTGATCGCCCCTATTACACATAGCATGAGAACAAAGAGTACATTCAAAACTATAAAGTTTCATCTATCGGTTACTTAGCAAGCAAGCGTCCTATTGACAAAATCCTTCAAAATAGAAGGAAGGGTACCCCTTCTCATAGAAATTATACACATGCATAAGTAAAAAGCCTTTGAAAGCTAGCTGAGCAACATTCCCAAATACATTACTAAATATTTGATCAATCTAGTGGAGAACATAGACAATGGCTTGGCCATTATAAAATGATTGAGAACATTTCATTCGGTTAGCGACATTCACGCTCTCTCTATATATACGTATACATTATCGTTGTGTAAATACTTCTTAAGTGATTTCAATATAGTAATTATTAATGATTAGTGGGGTGGGTTATGTTATGCCTTTTAAATTGACCAGTCATGTTGCCTTATTTATTTACAGCAAAAATACAGGATGGAACACATTTTTCGGGTGTAGCTTAATTACATGAAATAATTTATCCACATAACACTATTAAGAAAAAGTATCCGTCCCGTGGTCCACGATCCGATCCGACCCGACTTGCTCCCAATAGCACGGCCCAAACTCTCTTGTCGCCGAATAGGCAAAGTCATCCCAAATGGATCGATCCTCGCACGGCGAGGGCCGAGGGCCGAGGCCCAAAGGGCTCAGGCGCGCGGGATGCAGCCCAGGGAGGCCTTTGACAGCGCGCTCACGAGGTGGGACCTACACCGTAACGGCCTCAGCAGACTCCAATGGCCACCGCTCCTCCCGCCCGCATCGACATCTTTCCCTCCTTCGGCCACCGGGAAAAGCGGCGCCGGAGCTCGCCGGCCTTGCCTCTTCCTTATGTCGCTCATCTCCATCCTGGCCGGGAACTTCGTGATCCCGATCAGAACCCTGCGCCTCCTCCACTGAGAAGGTGACCTGTCGCAGGCGGTAGCCCGAGCGACGGAGCAACTCGATCGCGTCACTCGGAGGACGGAGTCGGACCGGATCAGGTGGCCACTCGCGATCGCGCGGTCTCGAGGGCCGAACGAGTCGGAGTGCAGCAGCAGGGAACCGACGCGGGATTCACGCTCATCATAGGGAATGGGTTTACCGCAGAAGAGGAAGGCGTCGACGGCGGAGATGGCGGGACCGGCGGAGAACTCGAAGTCGGAGGGGTCTTGCGGCGAGTAAGTCGGAGGACGGGTGAAGAATCCCTGGGGCTGGTCGAGGGCCGCGGAAAGAGGGAGGTCGCAAAAGGAGAGGTCGTCGTCGTCGGCGTCCTCGAAGTCGCGGCGAACAGGGGCGTCCGACATGGACGGTTGTGGTTGTGGTTGTGGTTGTGGTTGTGGAGGAGGATGATGAGATGAGATTGAGATGAGATGAGGAGAGGGAGAGCCACCTGGGTGTGTTGGTTACTTGGTATTTAGCTTGTGAGATCGAGGTTGTGTGGGGCAGAAGGAAGTTCGAAGCTGAAGCAATTATAAAGAGGTTCGATATGACGGCTTCTAGAACTATGATCTGGCTGTATAGATAGAGAGAGAGAGGGAGAGTGGAGATTGCTGGGGGGGTAAGGGCTTCTAGATGAACACGCCAAGCGACGAATGAATGCAGTGCCAGAAAAAGAAAGAGATCGCCGTTAGAAATTGACCCGGGGCCCGGGGGGGGGTGCTCGTGAGGACAAAACAAACGCAGACCATCTAGAACGAAGTTCCTTTAAAAAATAAGAACTTATGTCACTTATAAAATCAAACAAATTATAAAAAGAATTCACCATCCATGAAATATCTAAACATAAATTATTATTAATAATTTATAATAAAAAATTGACTAATTATTTTTAAAAATATATAACATTTTGAAAAAAATTAACATTTTGAAAGACATAAATCATTAGACTGGACTTGAAGAATTATCAAAGTTTTTTTCATCAAAACGTTGCATTTTATTCAATCTTAAGTTTTCAGCAACAGACCACAGGAGAGGACAGCATCAAGCAATACAGCATCAACACAAAGTCAACGGTCAACACTACAGTGAAACACCACCTGAATCATTTGAGAGATGCGTGAACTCCTTTTAGAACTTGAATTCGCCTCCACCTCTAAGTTAGACAAGCAGAGCCCCGACTCGAGGAGATGAACCACAAAGTAATCAAGGGCCAGCGCTTCCATTCAGTCAAATATCTCAAAAATGTTTGAAGTTCAGAGACAAAAAAGATAGGCAACATCATGGAGTTACTCAACGAAGATCAAGATAAAACATAAAAAAAAAGTCTCAGATTGAAATAATCCAGTGGTTAAACTTTGCATAATCACTAGGATATGTGGATCACAAACCATTCCCAGAAGCCAGCAAAAGAAATAGCAAGCTGAAGGTAAAGAAAGCAAGAAAATCACAACGGTCTGGGAAGATTACGATCCTCAATCTTCACATTCTATCTTCTCTCCTTCGTGGAGCACAGGTAATGATTTCATCAACCCTAAGAATCATCTCAGCAGCCTCGGTTGCAGATAGCAATACGGCCTGCTTGACTTTAAATGCCTCGGAAATTCCTAGTTCTGCCATATCTCCTACCTGTCATAATGAGAGAAACAGAAATTTGAGACACACCAACACAAGAAATTATGATGGAAGGAGCTCAAATATGGAACGAAATGCAGTACAAACAATGTCAAAATTGTCCTTGATATGACAAAGGCAAAGAAAAACAGAACATGCAGTTAAGAGTGTGCCCATCAAATGGGGAAAGGAAAAGGCAATTCTCTAACTGGAGCAGGAGTGCACATTCCCCTCCTCTCCAAATGTGCATTCTGCCTTCAAAACTCAAAACCAAAGAAAATGCCATTCTCCCCAACAAGAGGGAACAAGGAACATGATCAGATCAACCAATATACCCATCAACTCAGAAAATTCAACATGCCCATCTCCTCTTTCATTCCATGCAAGGTTTCAAGTGCATTAGCCACACATGCATTTGATAATCCTGTGCCCTTTTGGACTCATTGGCAGAGGCTTATGGATAAAGAAGGTAAAATAAACAGATTCTCTGTCTCTTTGGGGTGGAGCATTTGAACCATATTTGAGAAAAAAAAAGTGTGCAGACCTTGCAAACATGATCCGCCAGATAAATTCATATAGCAGCCAAATTTTTGACATGGAGAACTTACAGATCCAGAAATGACATCAATCCCTGCACTACATCCTTCCTTGTGGTGCTCAGCACGAAGCTTAGCAACCAGCTCAGCACTGTCCAGGCCTGCATTATCTGCAATAGTCGTGGGGATAGCCACAAGTGCTCTTGAGAATGCTTCAATAGCATGGGACTTCTTCCCAGGGGTCTTACGGGCTAGCTCATCCACTTCCTTAGCCATGACCATCTCAGGCCATCCACCACCAAGTAACACTCGGCTGTCATTGACTGTTTGAGACAGCACACATAAGGCATCATGCAGTGATCTCTCTGCCTCATCAAGTACATGATGGCTGCAAAAGAATTGAGACATCAAAATGCAACAGCTTGCTAATGTAGTATCACTAGTTAGCACAACTCAGCCAGAACCAAACAATTTGGAAGACAAACTAATCGAGAGAACTAGATTGTACCTTGCACCTCTCAATACAATGGTACAAGCCTGACCCAATTCACATCCAGAAAGTGAATCAGCTTATCGTCACCAATCATGATTTCTTCGATTAGTTTACAGTGGCCGAGCTTAACTGACTCTGGATTGTCGAAGGTTGATGCAATCTCACCACCTGTCACTAGTCCAAGTCGCTCGATTCCCTCAAAATCTGCATGCTCAATTGCGAGTATTCCAGCATCTGCGAAAAGTTCTTCAGGGAAGTTGTATATCAATTGTCTATTGATGAAACAATTGATTCCATGAGCTATAATCTTCTGCACCTTTTCCCTCATCTTTTCTTTCTCAGCCCCTTCAATCTCAGCAACCTTAGACATAGAATCAACACGAACACGTGCCCCATATATCTTGACTTTATCAGTGTCCATCGCAGTGTTCGCCACCAAAATTTTTGCATTCTCTATACGTTTAGGTTGCCCAATACCAATTTTCTTGTCAAGAATAAAACTGGATAACAGAACATACCCAAGTAAGATTTTCTATGAAAATGAACAATCAAACGTATTAGATTAAATAAAGGAAAATTGCTAAATGAAAAGGCAATTTCAAAATAGATGAACATAATTTCCAACTCGAGTCAATGGGGAGGCAGGCGCGATGAAATTTACAAGGTCTTAATTCACTCACCCCTCATCCAGAAAAGAATCCTTCAAAGATCCTCCAGGCTTCTTGATAATCTGTATGGATTCTAAGTTTGTGCTGCCCTGACAGTTCAATAGACATATCAACAAAGCATTCAAGAGCAGAGACAGTGCAAGCTAACAGATACTACAAATAAGATCGTGTGCTCCAGACATATATACAAAGAAACTCAGAAGTGAGACTGGCAGCACTGAAAAGCTTTTTTTTTTTCCCTTGCTTGATAACTGGAAACAAACCTTTAGCCTCATAACAGCATCAACAGCCAACTGGGCGAAATGTTCCTTGTCTTGAGATAATATTTTGGAACTCAAAGTTGTCCTCGCAATCTTCATTAAGTCTGACTTAAATTTCTCTGCATCATCCAAGATGATTGTGAATTAGTCATACAAGTTACAAAAGGCACAGATGTTGAACAAATGAACCAGCAAAAGAGAAAGGTAGTTGGATTTAGCAGCAGCTAAAAACAACTGCACCTACATATATATAATTAGTGAATTTCACTACACCCAAGAATACACAACAATAAAATATTCACCATAGAAACAAGAGTTATCTAAATGTTGGAAGCAAATCACAGGCGATGGTCAAGAAGAACACCTGCATCTTCTTTGTTATCCACTACCCTCTGTAATAGAACATCACGTGCACATTCAGCTGCCATTCGATATCCTGCAGGGAGGAAGCACTCAAGATGACTTCGACCTTCAGACATCAGCATCAAGTGAAAGGTGGTAGAGATTAAGGAAAAAATAAGACAACTCAGCCCTCGACATTCTACTGCAATGACAACCCTATCTATAACAGCATGCATAGACCATTTTAGCGTGTGATGTATCCTGAGAACCGACATTCCTCTTGACTGAGCATGAATGGAACCACCTATCATCAGCATCTACCTAGACGACCAAAACCTAATCAAAAGATGTTTACCCAACAAATGATAAAGTGTCATCCAGCTTACATCAAGCATGCCTTGAGGGAAAGATATTTCAACTGGACGTAATGTGTTCAGCGCTCTATCGATGCATAAACTTCAAGAAATGGCAGAACAGTTTTCACTACAGATTAAGAAGGTTTGATGTGGTTATGAGTGTGACTAGTTAAGAAGAACCAAAAGAATATTGAAAATAAACAGGATCGCAAGAGGAAAATGCTCAAAATTTATAGGAAGGGTCCTGGGTCACAGATACCAATATTCACATCTCAAACTCAGTGGAAAATATCAGAACAAGCTTAGCTACCATCAAAGAGAAATGGGCAAGGAAGTGTACAATTCAGAGGAAACGAGAAAGGAAGATAATGATTTCTACAAAAGAGAATAGAATCCACAAGAACTTCAAAACATCCCAAATAGAGAAAACAAGCACAAACCAGAAATTATCGTCATTGGGTGGATCTTTGCATTGACCAGCTTCTCTGCCTCACGTAGAAGCTCTCCAGCCAAAACAACAACTGATGTGGTCCCATCACCAACTTCATCATCTTGAACTTTAGAGATATCTGACTCACGTATTAAGTTTTGCCACACCAGATCTTGACATCGGACTCCAGAAAGCAAACAATGAAAAATGTTCCCTATGTGCCACAGTTAACAGCTCTATTCCTATTAATAAACTCGATTCTTTCATGAGTAGAATATTTAGAATCAACATCATAGAAATTTTCCTTATCCACTAGAGTGCCTTCACGGAAAATCTTCTACAGCCAGAAAAACATGTAATTATGAATAACAATAATTTTTCATAGTAGAATAGCACTTGTATCATATGAAGGATACCGACGAGGACTTTAGCAGCTGGATTGTCAATATGAAGAGATTTTAAGATGGTGGCGCCATCATTTGTAACAGTGACTTCCCGTCCTCTGCCCGTTGATTGCAGAATCTTATCCTGAAGACAAAATACATCAAGAGAACCAACTTCAAATCACTTAACAAAGGCTAGGGTTAGTAGCATCTCCAATCCATAGCTTACATCAAGCAGAAACTCCAATTCAAACATACATTGGCAGAGGCTAACTTATGGAAGCCATTCCAATTAGACAATATGCTCGAACAACAGTAAATCTTACCATTCCTTTTGGACCTAATGTGGTCTTGACCAAGTCGGCAATTGCCATTGCTCCAATAAAGGATGCCTGAAACCAAAAGCCGTAAATTCGTAAGAGGGGACGACCGAGCAGTAACTCCCATACTCGGTCTACGCTCAAGTCCCTCCACTCTTGTGGCCAACATGCATATTGAAAAAAAAAAAATTCACCGTCCGCAAATTAACCTACTTATGATGCCGTAGTGACAAAAATGCGTGAACAAGCGACTCCAAAAGAAAATCAACCGACTCTCAAGACAGACGGTTGCGATCGAAACTCACCATTCTGGCACGCTCCCCCTTTTCTTCACTGGCCTCATCCTTGAATATCCTATCAATCTGAGATTTCCCACAGAGAAGAAACGAAAAATCAAATCACACGGAACCACGAAACATACTAAATGGAAACCACGGCCGTCGAAGCCGTCGGCCGGACATACCGCCATCGTGGACTCGCGAGACGCTCCGAAACTCCCACCTGCAAAACAACATTCGCAACAGCATTGCTTTAAGGCAACGGCACAACATCCGTTCGGATCGAAATGCCGATAAAAAACCACATCCTAGCGCGGCCGTTTTCAGTTCCATTTCCAGTATACATTCGCAAACGAAAGGAGCGGCGAGAGACGAAGCTCGAAAATGGTTTGCGAGCAGCGATCTGCGAGAACCGAAACCCTAGTTCGACGATTCGGCGATTACCTGGGACCTGAGCTTTGGATGGAGCCGAAAGAGTGTCGCCGAGGAAGAGGCGAGAGTTTAGGGTTTTGAGAGTTTCTAGTCCCGCGCGCAGCTGGTTGGAACTTTGGAAGTGGCAAAACTTCAGATGCTACTACGCGAGGCCCGTCCAAATTGTTATAATAGAGAACTAAGAAAATGATTATGCTTATGGACATTCTCGAATATTTAACAATGGCGAAATTAGTGATAAAATACACAATCAACGACAGAAATATTTGAACATATATATATATATATATATGTACAATCCAAATATTAAATGATTAGAATTTTTTTTCAAAATTTTTGCTTTTCTACTATAAAAATACGCGAGTTTACATAAAATTATATAATCCACTCATTTTCCCATGAATTCAACATTTATAACATAAGGCATTGAGATCTCTGGAAAGCATGATGATTTTTATTTCTCGTAAAATAATATAAGTTAAATCTATGCAGTGGATTAAGGCATAATTCATTTATCTCGAGACGTTGTTTTAATAATTCCTTATAGTTATAAATATAAGGTGCTCGCAAATTTTTATGAAATTTTCTATGAAATTTTCTATAGATAAAATATAGAGGTGATTACAAGACAAGCTATCTAACATCGTCATCAACTAAGGCAGATCGATAGTTCGAGATAAAAAGAAAGGCCAAACGTAAATATTTATAAATATATATAATTTATTTTAAAAAATTATTCCTTAGAAATTCGTTTATTTTGAGGAAAAAAGAATAATTAGTCACTTATACCCTTTAAAATAATTAGTTGATAAAAAATATTTTTATTTTTTTAGTAAAATTTCTGCCTAAAATGTCCGATACGTTCTCATTAATTTTTCTAAGAGATGGAAGCGTTATTTATTGAAAAACACCATTTAAATTAATATTTTTTGTGAAATAAACGGGCTTGAGTTTTCGGCCACGGAGGGCGGGAGCCAGCACCAGGCCCCCGAGATCTGCCGATGATTACAAAACTGAATATGGGCCGATCCAACCTACGCGAGAAAAGAACCAAGCCCAAGCCTTCGAGCCTACCGCACCTTGGGCGAGTCGGACGGGCCACCGGTCCATCGTCCCCGAAGTGGAGGTACAATCAGCAGAAGCAAGCAAGAGGAGATAAATTTTCCTTCGGAAGCCAGATCCAGACATCGAAGAATCTCGATCTATCGATATAAATATATTATCACCATAAGAATCTTGAACAAGGAAAGAATGCGACCTCGAGCTGAGGTCGTTTCAACGTCTTGAAATTACGAAATAGCCCTAGCAAAAGCATTCAAGAACAACCTTGAATAAATCAAAGACACCTTTACTCTAAAGACCATCCGACTTGAGCGTCGAGAGACTTTCTGCAACGCTGGTTCCTTAAAACTTTTTATAGGCTTGAAATCTTTAGAAGGGTCTCGTGTGTCGTCCTTGCGCTCGACCGCACATAAGCGCGTTCTTCGGAATGGGGAATTCGTCTCGCAGCGAAGTCGACGTGGTGTAGACTCGTAAATAGAGCTGCTGGCCGAGGTAATGTCGCGCCCAAAATTCGGTCCTCAAGTTCCACATTCCCACGTTATCTAGTGCCACATAGATGGCCGTCCATGAATAGGGGTAAACCTGCATTAGCCATCATAATATCACGTTGAGTATCTGAATTTGCCGACACCTGATTCATTTAAAGACGAGATCGTTCTACACCCTAGAGGTGTATTCTGCCGTCGAATCGCAAGATTGCATATCGACTTCCTTACAGAAGCAAAGCAATTGCTGAATAAGAATACTGAGACGAACAGGTTTTATCTAAGTGTAGTCTGCCTCAGGAAAGGCAAAATCGTACTCTTTTTTACCTGAGTGGTGCTCCGGAAAACGGCATCGCGGAGATTGTATTGATTTCGACTGGCGGTTGTCCATTGCCCTCCATCCATGCTGCAGTTATCCAGATATCTCTCAATTAACATAAACCAATTGTTTAGAAGGCTCGCTCCAGGTCCAGAATACTTACCCCACGACAAAGAAACTGTATCCATCAAGATGATAACTCTGGACTATGTTCTCGGTGTTTTCGAACACTATCTCAACGAAGGCTCTGTAGTCGACACCCAAAACTGCCGTGTCAAGGTATATACCTCCGCCAGTGGGTCTATCAGATATGCTATTTACCCGAAAAACTCCACCGATGTTGAAGTAGTCTGCCAGCTTAAGAGGAGTGTCTGCTGGGATGAAGGAGACACTGTTAACAGCATATCGTTGTTTCCCATTAACTTGACCAGCAGAACTCGACAGTCTGATTGTCCTGGTGGGGGTGATGAGACCATAATGATATGAGCCTTGAGGGTTAGGCCTTGGTCCGCTCGCTGTAAGATTAGTCCTGCAGTTATTTTAATTGTGCTTAGGCTTATTGGATCAACTAGCTTTAACATAATTCAAAGCGACAAGTTGAAGATAGAAATTCACTAGGACTCATCCCGAAAGAAATGAAGGAGCAATATGAGGGAGCGGCGGGTCAAAAGCACCAAAGGTTCTCAAACAAATTAGCAGTACCGTTAGGATAAAATCTCATTTTATTAGCCATGCCTACTGGACTACACTTGGTGTTAATGCAGTTCTCGTGATTCCTAAGATAAGCAAACGAAGATAATCATCGCAGACTGAAAATGGGAACAGCGAATGAGATTAACCTGATGGCGCGGGCCTGGTTCAGGGACCAATCGATTTGGGTGGTGGGTCCGCCCGGAGGAGGGCCAGAGACTGGGCCAGCAGAGTTGCTGTAACGAAGAATGCCAGTTGTGGTGAGGATTTGAGAGGAAAAGCGAGTGGAAACCACGATGTAATAGTCTTGAGCAGGTTGATCTGCTGTGACTAGGACCGAATAAGATTGGCCCACATGAACATCCAGTGAGGAGAAGTGAGTTTGCATCACATGCGTCCCCTCCACCTCTACCAACAACATTTTGTGGCCTTGAATGCGGAAGTTGAGCGAATTCATCAGTCCCACGTTCGATATTCTAAGCCTGTAAGTTTTTCCTGTAAGGGCAAACCAGCAAAGCAGTTGGTCATGACTAAAATAATTTCAAGAATAATGTGAGAATCTATGATTTTAGAGGAATAGATTGGACCGACAGTAATAATAGTTTCGCGAAAATCATGGGCCAAAGGATCAAACTGAGGACTGACCTTGTTGCACGTCGAAAGAAATGCCATTTGGTCCCCGACCATTAATGAGGATCCCATCAGGGTACTTTAGTTTCTTGCCTCGGTCAAGCGTGGCAATGAGAGTCTGCAAGAACGCATAACGTCAAGCATAGGCTTCAAAAGATAACACTACTCAGATGCAAGCTCAGGGTAAAAAAGAAGTGCAAGGAATTCGTTAGTGCAGTCTGCAGAAGAGACTACGGCAGAGCGGGCCCATCCAATGCGGAAGTCGAGGCCTTGTCACAGGGCAATAAGCATTGGAATTAGCTCATGAGTAAGTACAAAAAAAAATATGTCGCCAGGTGATTTACTGCCGAAACATGGATGGAATTATCTTCATCTCGGTTGCCATTAATGCGCCACAGCCATCTTGTTTACTGCTGAACCTGAGCTACACGCGTGTGATTGGATTAAAGGCGGGATGGGGCCATCGGGATCTTATCCTGCTGTAAGCATGGAGAGAAGCTACCTAAAATCCTGAAGTATTGAGGCACGGTATGGGGATGGATCGCCGTACTTAATACATACGGATCGCCGTACTTAATACAAGGCAGCCTCCTGCCTGCGAGCACTGACGCATTCAATACGAGGGTAGTTACTCATGCTCGACAAACGATGTAGAACCCTCCGCAGTTAAGGAAGACATGATACATGGGCTATCTATGAATAGAAACAACAGCAAGTTTCTATATACGAGATTCTTGAAGTGACTAGTTAGTGTACTTACTAAGAAAACATACGGTTTTCCCAGATATTGATTATACGGAGCACGAGCAAAAATAGGGTACCGACAGCATCTGTCATTTTGAAGACTCCCATGTAATGATTTCTTATAGACAATCTATGTTTGATGCGATGCTAATTCTAAACCCGGATTGATCCTCGAGCTTGTGGGAGAATATTCCTCGTATTAAAGTCATACGGACCAGAGGGCCTACTGAACTTTATGGAAACATGGCAACCGTTAAAGTTTTCTCTTTAAATAGCGCGGCACGCATGTAGCCAACCCCACCCAGTGCCATCAATCACCGCATTTCAAGCAAACAAAAGACATCAAAGTGTCCCACTCGTGTCTAAGTGGCCAGACTCCGTCCAAATCCAAAGTGGAGCATCTTTATGTTTCGTCACTCATCCATTTGACCGACGTGGTTCTTGAAAAAAATATTTAAAATCGCGAGAAGATAAATCAATTAAATCTGACTAGTGACACCACATAACCTAGCCATGCCTAACTTTAAGAGCTTTGCGCAGAAGACTCTATCCAAGGGAGCGCCAAAATCATGAAAACCATTCAATTCAACCTAAGCGAGCAGCAGCTGGGCATCCGGTTCACTAATGTACAAGATCATGAATAAATGTGGCCATGTAGCAAGGTTTATAAGTCTAAGAGCGAACATAATTACCGTGTGATTGGCCTTGTACCAGTCTCCAATAAGAACAGTGTAATCACCGGCCGGTTCTGCGAACGGGACGGGAATTAGAGGTCGGCTAAGGATCCGGATCCCACCAAACCCACCGGCCGCCTTGTGGAACTTAAGGGATGGGAAGTAGAAGAAGCTCCCTATCTGGTCCTTTACTTGGAGGATGTACGTGAAGTTTCTACCGGGTGGTATGGGGCAAGTCGTACCATACACCCCATCTTCGTAGGAGTTCCTCCTCTGTTGGATTCCACTCCTGCATGAGACACAACTCAAGAGGCATCAACCAAACTGCTTTTCAATTAGAATGACATGGCCCTGAGCACTAATGCACTGCAGTTCACCGCTACTGTATCAAGTTAAATTTCAGCTGGTGGCGTACGTTAAATCTGGCCAACAGACTTTCCCTTTACAGTGGAAAAGAACTGTTACTATAACAGGCTTTCGCCATCGGTATGGCCACGGTTTCTTTTGGGAACATGTGGGTCTCAAACCGCAAGTCGTGGTGGGTCTCAAGTAACATGCGGAACTAATAAAGAAATGGGCACGAATCATCGGGTATTCCAGTAGAAAAATGGGCCGTAGCAGTAGGTGGGGTTGAGTGCTTCCGCGAAGATAAGCCACACTGGCTTTTCTTCTGTAGTGCACTGTAATGTAATGTAGCCCGAGCTTTCAAAGCAAGACTCCATGATTGTGTCCCTACTGTCTAAGAATCCTTCTCGAAAAGGTCGCGTGTAGTTGAAGACAGCTAAAGAGAGCAGACGTGGAATACAGAGCTTTTATGGGTCACGCTGACTGAGGCAAGGCGTTTGGAATTAATGCTTCAAAATGGCAATTAAGGCACCCAATAACAAATCTTTTACTTCTGTTCAACGCGGGCAGAATGGGTCATTTCCCAAATCGGGGTAGATGGAAACTAGCAGAGATCCAATAATGAAGCACGCCAATCGAAGAAAATAATAACGAAGCACGTGCACTTAAATCTTCTGCCGACTCTTCGCACCAATAACATGTTATTCGCTAAAACATCACCTAATAAACATTCGCGAAAATGCATTGATGTTGGAACATATCTTCGCACACGGTCGTGTATGAATTATGCAGCGGATGATGAAACGTTGTTTTTAGTATAATCACTATTGACGTAGCATCACTTGAAAAGAGAGAACATGCTCGTGCAGCACGTTCGATCTCAATTCAAATCAACAAAATTCAAATAGAAAGTAATGTAATGAGTGCCAAATGAACACATCATGCAGGATCATGACTGAAACATATGCGGAAGTAGTGAATGGAACTCTCTTTACTGCTTTTAATCCTATGCCCGTGACCAGGCGAATCGTTTGTGCGGATCGATGGGTGTATTCAAAAAGGTTAATGAGAAATGGACATTTGGCCAGATCTACATCAATTCATTGTACAAAGATTCTCTCGGCATCGACTGGCATTTGCTTTTTGAAGGACTTTGAGAAAAGCTGATGAATGAGGGCAGGGCAAAAGATGCGCAAAAGAACAAACTAAAGGCTGAAGCGTCGCAGATTTCCGCGAGGTCACGAATCAGAGCATTTAGGAAACCAAAAGCAGCGCAGACTGAGCAGGTTTCACGCGTAACGCCAAGCGAGCTGTGCTTCACACTCACTCGGAACGAAGCTTGAGCAAGAAGAAGTAGATTCGAAATGGAGACGAAACTACAAAGCACAAGCTCACAGAACAGAGAGAGAGAGAGAGAGAGAGAGACCAGGAGATGAGGAAAGGCACGTCCAAGCTGTTGAAGACGTTGATGATGAGGTTGTCATTGGTGACTGAGTGAATATCGGGACCTGGAAACTGGCCATTGATGAGTATGCCCTGCGACGACCACAACAACAACATCAGCAACGAATCTCATCCTTGCTTTAAAACCCGCCAACAAATCTAAACATCACTCTATAAAGCAGTGAACACTAGCTCTTCGCATCCTTTTACTAAAAAAAAAAAACACTAGCTCTTCGCATCCCATTTCCAAGACTCACCTGCTGACGAACGCCGAGGGGATATATGTCGCCGTACGTCACGTTCCAGTCAAAGAACCTGTACGGGTTTTCAGCCCCGACAATGGCGAAGAACAGAGCAACCGCCAACGAAGCGCAGATCGCACCTCCCGCCATCTTCAGCGCCGTTTTCTCGCCACAGACAGTGACGGAGAAGGGGAGGGACAGAGCTAGAGCTTTATCTCTCGCTCTAGGCTAGAGAGTGACAACCTATGGCAGCGTCGCCTCGTGTATTTATTCTGGGAAGGAGGAGGAATTTGCGCTTGCGGGTCTGGAGCTTGGCTGAGTAAAAGTGGGAGTGAATGTGAACGTGTGTGACTTTGCTTGAAATTGGAGGGAGGGCGAAATAATAAAAGAAGAAGAAAAAGGAATAGAGCGCGACTATTTAAGTGCGGTACAGACGTGCAGCTGGCTCTGGCTGACTGATGGGGATGAGCCGCGAAGGAATGACAATAATTTGAGAGTACAAAAAACAGAGGGAGGGAAAAACCAAATTTTTATCGGCTTAATCAACAAATTTAGTTGGTAGCATTGACCTTAGGAGGGACAAGGTCTTCTTGCACATCAAAATTAGTTGATCCAGCGATCAGGGTAATCCCATGATTTTCAGACTCGGAACCAATGTCCATAGTTTCGGATCTTGCCTTGGAATATGCTATTTATTAAGAGAAAATGTTCATGAGTTTTCCCAAAAATTCGTGCGTCGACCAATCAGTCGAGAGCACCGATTATCTCAAATTCCCTCGTAACACTTTTTTTTTTTTAAAATTTGTGTGAGTGTATTTAAATTTCTCTTGTTTAGGATCAAATGAAAAGAGAATAAGATTGAGTAAATGTCAATTAACCGGTGACCCAATAGCATGATCAAATGCCTCCATGGGAGACCTCAATTCAAAGCGTGGTTATCACTTCGCATGCATGGTACTCTTTAATGCAGTGAACATTGTAAAGTGACAAACAACGTGATTATTAGTTTCAATTTGTTTGACGGGAAATTAACAATTTGAAAAAAATTTTTCTAATCTTATCATTGTTATTTCTTGCAAAAAAAAAGCAATAAAAAATGCTTACATTATTAACAATAATTCACGTGTAGACGTTATTATTGTAAATGAGAATATTTTTCATCACATTTTTTTAAGAGATGCAAAGATCAAAATTAGTAAATTTTTTTTAAAATTATCATTCTTTTGAGAAAAGAGCGGAACTGTAGTCATTATTGCATCGGGACAATATGAGATCCAGTGGAACATGCGAGTGGTGATTAGAGGGAATATAGAGATCTACGGTTGGAGGAAAAGGGTTTTGGAGTGTCGGCGGGGGGGTCCATGCATTACGTTGGTTGCTAAATAGGAATCGGTGGTTTACCGTGGGCGACTCGGACATCCACATGGGGGCTGTCTTTACGTGCGGCGTCGTGGGGGTTCGCGGGGACTTTGCCTGTGGTCGTGTCTCGACGCGGCGTACCAGAGCGCACGTGACGCGAATACCATTTGCTCCGGCTGACGCGAGGGTTTTCGTTTTAATATTGTGATATTGGCCGCGTAAGATCTTCGATCATTTACGTCCTTTGAGAGTTTGCTGCTCTGTCTCCACCCCTTTTTTTAGTAGAATTCCGCTTATTTTTCTTTCTTTTATTACTTGGGAGTTGGGATATACTGCAGAGCCTCGACTATTAAGAAGCTCGTGATACGTATTCCCAAACGCACTAATCGGTTAAGAATGGAAGTTTTTAACTGTGCATTTGGCCTGATCAACAATTTACCCGTAATTTGCGAGATTTAAGTAAATAACCTTTAATCCTTTCGTCACGAATCCTCTCACGCGCCCAAGCCAATTGTGCTGATCCTTTCATGCCAAATGAGAAGCTGATTTCTTGAAATTTTGGTGCACACATTTATTGTCAATCATGGCGAGGTTTGGAGATTTTTAACAATTTGAACAAAGATCTAGGTATATATTAAAATTTTATTCTTTGCACTGACGTGCACAAGATAATTTTACATTCGGATTATCCATCTAGGTTTCAACTCGCATCTTCCAAAATTTTAGGAAATTGAATTCGAATTTGAATTTTACCTTCTTATAAGTGAGTTTTTCCTTCCTTAAAATAAAAAAAGGGTAAAGCTTTACATATTAAAAGCAAAAGTCACTCTCATGACACATTAAACTTCGAGATTGAATTTCTCAACATCGCATTATAGTCAACTTTCAAAAAAATTCAGAACTTTCTTTTTCACTGGGTTGTCCCACATTATTCGCATGAGAAAAATACAATCAATCCCCACGTAATCTCCTGGCGCTTAATGTCTTCAAGATTTCATTCGAGTGTTTCTTAGGCACGCTAGATCCGCAACTTTCGAACTCCTTTCCCACCAATTTCCTTTCACTATTATCCAAGATCCCCGTCATTTTCGAACCTATGATTACCTGCTGCTGAACTTTTTGTGAAAGCTAATCATCTTTCGTTACCTCATCTCCCGTATTAATCTCACGGCTAGGAATGAGAACAAATCGCCCCCCCGGTCGGTGCGTCGTTATCGAGCGTCCGGAAATCGCACTGGTCAACAGATTCCTGGCCTGCATCTGACAACCCCATCTTCCCCCGCCCTGGTAAATTAACCTTTCAATCCTTTTCTTTTCCTTTTCGTTTTTCAAAACGAAAATGTGGAGCTTTTAAAACGCTGCCTCCGTACAGATTGAAAAATGTCGGCAGCAGGTTTCAGGATTGGTTCACAGCTGCAATGCAACAACACCAGCGCTCTCTTTTACGACTTTTCCTTTGGACATTTTTGGAACACGTTGCTAGATTTGCCTCGCCTCCGACAAGATTTCGGCTTTAAGGCCTTTTCCAAATTTTCCAAATTGAATCAGAAGCTTACACGTGCCCTCCTCGATCATCTATTCGTCGCCATTAAAATTAATCGGGAGAAGATAAACACGCTGCATTGGGACCGAGTTGCTTTGCTGGTTTAACTGGTGAAGTTGGTGGATGAAAGTAAAATTGAATCGCGACGAGCATCGTTCCGATCCAGCTCACCTGGGAAAAAGTACAGGCCACGCAAGAAGAATTGAGAAGCTTATCCACCCAACACATTTGAAAAATGACCATCAGATCCATCGCCATCTTCCCTATCATGCAAAACTCCTATCTTCAAAAGAGAGGATTTCGCGGTAGAATTGACATTTCCTTCCTTCGAGCAGACAAGACTTTCTCGTGGGGCAAAAGGCAGGGAGTCAAACGTCAGTTTTGCTGGGAAAATATGATTATTTGGGGGCCCCCCTTTTTCAAATTCATTGTCCGATCGATGCATCTCGGAGGCCACTTCTTTTCCTTGGCCATTTTAGCTTGAGAGGGCACCAGCCAACCGGACAGTCGCCTCACATGCTGCTGTCCCCATCATTGGACTTGATATCAAAAAGCGTCCTTCCGATAATGATCGCGAGAGATCACCATTTTCCAAAACACAAATCATTTCCTCCCTTCTTCAATTATCTCCAGCTTCCCGCGCTTCGGACTCGAGTTTCACATTGCTAATTTGCAAATTATGTTCACACCAGATGTCTGAAAGTAGTGCCAGCTAATCAGCGACTTTCTCCACCCAGTTTTCGCCAACTACCCACCACTGTTTCTTGGACGCCAAAAAAGGACCTCTCTCAATACATGGAAAAAGGCATTGCAATTTCAAAAGTTCAATCTTTATCAGCAATCTTGTTTGTCGTATTCTGCAAAGAGAAACTGAAAAACAAAAAACGGAAAACAACATCTATGCATAGAAGGGAAGTCAAGAGCTGCCAGTCTTTTCATTCTGAATCTTCCTCCTACCAATTCACAGCCCAGAGCCATTGATCAGCAGGAACTCCTGAACTCAAATGAAATCCCACGAGATTAAAGATCACAACCAGATGATTGATTAAAATGGGACTCGTACAGTCATGTTGGGAATCTTGAAGATCCGAAACCATCAAACGCCCCCAAGATATGGTAGACTCTCTATAAGCAAATTCAATCTTGGGTCAGTGGCAATGGAGTGTGCAGAGATCAGCTCCTTGACAAGTAATGCGTATTAATACCCTTGCAAATGTTAGGTATCCTTCAGCTGATATGTGCAGGTACCGAGACTCGAACATGTCAGCCACATGCTGCTACTTGACAGATCTAATTCAAAAATCCAACGACCCACACTGTTTACTTGCTATGCTCTTCACCCCACTACTCTGCTTGAGATCCTTCTTTTGATCCTTATCCGAGACTCGAGTCCGCCCTATTCCTAGTTTTGGCAACCCCCTATTCAGTCCTTCCAGCAAAACACAGGCTTTACACCATTTCTGCCAGATAACCCAAAGTAAGTAAATTACATTCCAACAAGACCAACAAAATATATTTAAGTTCAAAAATTTAACTCAGCATAGATAGCTGATGAGAGAAACTGAGTCATTTCCTTTCATACATTTTAAAATCAGACCCAAGGAAGAAAAGTCCAGTTTACCTGGCTTGAAATGTAACCACAGCGTTCACACATCCCCTGCTCTGGCATTTTTGTTGAAGTAGATATTCTGAAACTTTCACCTGATTTTATAATGTCGAGTATGGCTCTAGGTCTGCAATCTTAAAAATCAAATAGTAAGCAAATGAAAAGTGTAAACTTGATAAAAAAAATACAGATGCAAAAGCATAAGAAATCACATCATACTGCAGCATTATAACTAAGAGGTTAACAAGACCTTATTCTTTCCAGGTCCTTTATAAACTCACGAGCGAAACCCCGATATGCATTAGGGGAGTAGATGCCTGCAATTTCAGCAGACTAATTCAGCAAAGTCTAAGCAGTGATCGTATAAAATAATCACAGTGCAATATGAAAATACTTCCACATCTAGCCCAGCACACAAAGAGTATGCTAAATTTTTAGAAGATACAGCCGAAATATTTAGAAGGGAAAAATCCTTGAAACTTTACATGCCCGCATATTGCATAATGACACCTCACACGTGAGCACAAAAGTATATATCGAATGCATCCAGTCAGCTGCTGGAAAAATATTGATGTGAATCAGCAAACAAAGAGAATCTGTGGAGTGGACTCAATGCAGCAGCAAAATGTTTCATCTAACATAGTACAACATACACAATTAAGGCTTTTGAACTTCACATGACTAAGTTGCAGATTATATAGCCATAACACAAACATAATGAACTAACAAGTGAACCCATCCGGGACAAATGGAAGGTCGAAAAATTCCAGATAAGTTCTGCACAAGTGACATCAATTACAACATAGGGAAGTGGAAGTTGGCAGAGGAAACTTACATTCAGTCGAGAAATAATCCAGCCTCTTGAAGTATGCATACGTGATGAGTAGGTTAAGGGTTGCAATCAATGGCACCAATAAAGAAAACAAAAGCTGTGACTACTCCAGTACAGATATCACAGTCTACTTCTCATATATGTTCTTTAAAGGTAAAATGCGGAAGAATTTAACTATCAGGATATATGACAATCTCTTTCTCGTACGTGTACTTAAAAGGTTTGCACCTGGGAATTGGTCCATCTTCACCAGTTGTAATGGCAGTACACCTGCTCAATCTACAAAATAAATGAAAGGGCAATTAGTCTAGCATAAAAAAAGAAAAAGAAACCAGAGGTAAGCTCTGATAAATAACTACTCACCGCGCAATGTCACCCCGCAAAATATTCAAAAGAACTGTTTCAGCAATATCATCGGCATTATGTCCAGTAGCAAGCTTGTCTACTTTCAGCAGCGCAGCGCCTCGGTCAAGAGCCTTAGAGGTAAAGCAATTCAGTAGGCATAATTAGATTTGGCCCTGATTAAGTGAAGATTTCTTTGGGGGAATGGTAGAAGGGTGAAATGGCACAGTATCCCATTTAACATGCTGTTGTCAACAGAATTTTTTAGCGATTCATATTCCAAGGGCTGCATAAAAAGCATGTGCACATCCCCATTCCCCTAGATAGGTAGAAGATGGCTTCTATACCTGCCGGCGGAAGACCCCACAAAATGTGCAGTTATTCTTCAATCCGATAATCTTTACTATTTCATCCATCGTCCATCCATACAAATCTTTGTATGAAACAATTTTCAATGGTAATCCATACTGCAGACAACAACGATAAGATTCAATCAAAATAATAAAGAGGAGACGACTCTATTATAAAAAAAGGGGGGAAAAAAACCACTTTTCATGATTGTCCAGGTTACATTGAATACCCACCTAAGGAGAAAGCATGGCAAGACCAGATGCGTGCAGCTAAATAGAGAAGTCAAATAAAATATAAAAGATGCAAATGCAGCAGTTATTTCATATCCATAACTCCAAACTACACTCTACTGACTACATTCTTTCCAACAAACTACCAGCAATTGAATTTAGAGAGAGATTGGAGTTAAAAAAAGAGACTCGACTTAGAAAAAAGAACTTCGGATAAGCTAATGATTGGAGAAGTGAATGCAAAAGCGGAGTCACCTGGACTTCATTCCTTTTTACAGTTTCAAGTGAATCGTCCCTATACCCAGTAATTCCTTCATCAACCGATAAGAGGAAGAGGTCCAATCCATAGTTGTGTCTCTGGTTTAACTCTGATAACACGTAGGCTAGGACAGTGGAATCTGAATGAAAAGGGCACAACAAGACACTTAACAAATAAACAGAAAGAACTGATATAACTTCTTAAAAGCAAGACATTCTGGGTGGTGCCATCGATAGAAAATAGCTTCAGATCATCAACGACAAGTGTGAGCATAAAATCTAGCAGGAACTATGGCAGTAGTAACAGCAAGTAGCAGCACCAAACGTCTCTAGAGGGTGTACCCTAAGTTGTCCCTGTGTGACAGATATGACGACAGATTCAAAAAAACCAATATGATTGCAACGCTACTATCCAAACCGTCCGAGTGAATTACAAGAAATGGTCTGTGAAATAATAAGGGACCCCGATCCAATTACGAAAATTTACCTTTACCACCAGATGCACCAATTGCAATGCGCTCCCCGGGCTTGAACAACTGGTTTTGCATGATTACTTGGTGGATCTCCTCCTCAAAAACAGCAAAGAAACACTCCCTACATATCTACAAGGCATGTTGATTCAGTTCCCGAAAGAAATTTAAAAAAACAAAAAACAGAGCACATCTCCTTTGATTTATCAACCCAAAAGCAGCATTCTCATTTACCTTCAGATATGTAGAGATTTAAGAGCCAATCAGGGGATCATCAAAGGAGCTCACGAGAACGAACAACACAATCGCATAATTCATTGGAACGGAATCATACACATTCCTTAGAAATTGCAGCCGCGACGGCAGTTCGCAATCGAGTCAAAAAGCCCGCGAAAGCATTCTTCGCAATCTCATAAACTGCCCCCTCGTGGCAAGAATCACTCGACCGAACTAAAACGACCCCACGTCGATCGTTTCTCGAACAACGACAGCGAACGCGCACATGCGAATAGGAGTTCCGCGGCGGGAATCGGCGACCGAGAGACGAAGCGAGTTACCTGCTCTAGGGTTTTAGGCCTCTTGAGGGCAGCTCTCCTTTCGTTGCAGACGCAGCATAAGCGTCCTCCCCCGGCCTTCTGGACTTTGGCGGGGCTTTCCGCCATGGAAGCTCTGCAGAGAAGCAATTGAGAGGACAAGAAGGCCACCGGTTATCGTCCAGCCGGGGGGAATACGTGCCGCCGTATCTTCAGTTTCTCGGCCCGGGGCGAAGTGATTCGCACTTACAGCAGTCGTAGCAATATTTTCAGTTTCAGCCTAATTGTTTCGATTTTTTTTTTTTTAAAGTTGATTTGTTTAGCAAAAAATGAATGAATTTTAAAAATAATTTATTTATGGAAAATAACCACTTATACCACTTAAAATAATTAGCTAATGTAAAATATTTTTATTATAGACGACAATTTATATTTAAATATTCTTGCAAATAATAAAAATATTTTTTATTTATTCATTTTTATAAGTGACGTAAGTGATCAATTTTAGAAAATACTATTTTTTTTGCCAAACAAAGGGAGCTTTAGTGCCATTAACCTAAAAACCAACGTCTTTTATTAAAAGAAAATGGAAGATTTTTCTACTTTGTAACCATTAAGAAAACATGTTTTGCGAAATATTAGAAACAATACAAACTCATGAATATTTTAATTGGATCAATTTAAATGACAAACCTGTTCAAATTGGTACAAGTTTAGTACATCCAATCAATTTAGGTTAAAAATTGGTAATGCAGACGTCAGCTTATTCTACATGACACGGGCAACACTAAAATTGACATTTTTCAATAATATTTTTAACATTTTATCTTTTTTTCCCTTTCTTTTTGTTGATGATTGAGGAGAATGAGAGTTGGCCTTACCAAATCCAGCAAAGGGGTTTCAGTAGTGCTCGCCCTCACCTAGGCATGACCTGGCTAGGACCTTGAACCCCGGCTCGTGGCCAATGAGCCAACCATCAGGCATTAGTCACGCCACATAAGACGACTAACGCTTATATCAATAATTTTTAATATAAACTGATTGAATGTATTGAATTGATATTTATGTGAAATTAATTATAACTAAGTTAGCTAGATTAAGAAGTTCATGATTAGATTGGTACTGATTTAATAATTTATAATTTTTTTTTGATGCTTTTCCCGCTGAATACTTGTATCCTCTGCATATTTGCTCCACAAAACTCGTGTCCGGCGTCCTCTGTTGCATAGGAGCCTTTGCTCCGTCGTTTTATTCGATTTCTTCCTAGGAATCAGGAACGAATTAGTTTGTTCTGGTGATGCTTCCTCGTCTTCGTCATTCTTGTTGAGCTCATTGTAATGAATCGGCGAGGAAGTTCTATATCCTCGGAAAATATGCTATTTGTCTCTCCCATCTTCTTTCAAATAGCAAATATCGAGGTCGTGAGGTAGTCCGGACAGTCCGAAAAAGGGGTCTTCTAGGCAGAGTAACTTGGTGCGAAATGTACAGGCATGATATTTAATCATTTTAGATATTTAATTGGAGTAATTTGCCTTTGTGGATGTGAAAGGGGGATAAGTCTTGTGCCTTCGTGGGCTAAAAAAGGGATAAACTGTACAATCTGCATAAAGGACAAAAAATGAATCCTGCAATCCTTAAGCTAAAACTGAAGCTCCATACCACACAAACAATCCCCTTTGATCAAATTCCAAGCTTTAATCAGGCACGTACTACAGTCTGCCGTCCTACGGCTGCATATTGAAACAAGCAAGCACAGTCGTGACAACCGCAGCTGTCTTTGGAGAAGTAGCCATCGTATGATGCTTACTCATGAGTTTGCTCTCTCCTAGCCACTTTGTTAATGTGATCCATCATTTATAAGGTGGCCATTTCTGCTAACACGCTGCATACATTCGGTGTCATACTATTTCTCCTAGTCCGGTTAATCATCAACCAATTTGCTTAAGGAGACAATTCACCTCGGCTTCATTGAATTTAGAATCTGGCGGTGAGCTCCTTGATCGCGATTTGGCCGCAAAGTTTTATCAGCTGCAGAAACTTGCACTGTATGTTGCCTTTTATCTCACCATCCACGCAAAAAGAAGAAGATGGTGTGCGACAAAAATCTTAACCTCCCTAACACCAACACCATCTCCAGTTGACAATCCGGCACACTAGATAAGACACATCATCTCTCTCTCTCTCAGCTCCTCATTCATAACAAGGTCTTCAAAACCCGTGCATCGCATAAGAATCTTGTTTTCAGAGTTAGAAGCACCCCTCCACTTTAACATTGCAATTTAGGACCAAGGTGGCTCGTGAAATGTAAAAAACTCTAGCTAATATGCTTAAACCTCTTCTTCAAAAACTCTAGCTAATATGCTTAAACACAAGAAGCAGAAACTTAAAGTGACCAAAACAAAGCAGCTGGGACAAAATCCCAGGTCCACAACATTGCACTATCTTGGAGTAGACAAAAGAACCGAAGCACATATGGAACAATCATGTTTCATCATGATTTGATTCAATCATCAACTGAAAATATGGGTGAGGTTACTGTTGATCAAATTGCCTGATAATGAACCTCTTGAACACGTATCTTCAGAGAAGTGAAATATGTTTGAAACTTACTAAAGGTCCATAATAACGATGAAAAAGCCACATATACACAAAATGGAAAGAGAGAGAAATTTACCTTGTCTGCAAAACTGAAAAGAATTACATGCACCTAAGTCATTTCTCATCTAAGTAACAGAAAGCCGCAAATGATTGGCATCGCTATGTATAAAACCTTCCTCAACATCAAACTTGCTCGAAGTGGGTCAGTTTTATTTCTTGTTAAGCTCAGCTACCGTCTCTGCAAAATCAAGTCATATACAAGAAGACAACCAGAACTCCAATATTTGCTCTCCCTACTAGGTGACTGACAAAAAATTAGAGAATTGATTACTTGACTGCATTTAGTGAGACTTGTACACTCCAAGTGAATTGCTGCGTCACTGTGAACCGATGCCCCTTCTTTTAGCCACACGAAGCATATTAGCGGCCTCTCTCATCCCACTAAGAAGAGCACCATGCATTGTCGCTGGATATTGTTTATTAGTTGCCTCTCCTGCAAAGAAAACTCTTCCATCTCCAACACTCTCAGAAAGAATATCATAATCGTCACCAGAAGATCCAATTGCAACATAAGAATAAGAACCATACGCAAAGTGATCCTTCCCCCATCTAGTGCAAACTGCCTGAACTGGATCAGGAACAACAATCCCTTTGGGGGTGAATATACCTCTCAATATGTCTAAGACTTTATTCACAGATTCCACTGGAGACATCATCTCAAACTTGATTGCCGCTTCCCCTGCAACAAGAGCTATGAGAAGTGGGCCTCCTGAAACGGAGTGGTAACTATAGAACAGAAAGAACTCCCCTCTCATGCTTGGGTCTTCAGCCAAGTGCCCAAACGTATCGATGTCTGCTCCCCAAAAATTATACGTGAACAACATTGCGACTTTGTTCAACAACCCAAACCCTAATCTGCTTATGGCATCTAACTTTCTTTGAGGAAGTTCAGGAACAAACTCAATAGTCCCTTTCTTTAGCACACCCAAAGGCACAGTGCAAAGAACCATGTCTCCACGAAACTCCTGCCCACCCGCATAAACCAAAACCCCATCAAGCCCATACCTAATACTCTCCACCGTCCTTCCATAGAAAATTGGCAAGTCCTTGGCAAACTCTCTAACAAACCTCTCATTGCCACCAGGGATGAAACAATGATCACCCCCCATCTCATATGGATCATCTTGATCCCAGTACGCCATCGACAAATTAGACATCAGAGAAGCATTTGCATATTCCAAATTCGCGAGGTGCCAATCCAATAGCATTCGCTCTTGTGGATTTCCTGCCACATTATACACGTGCCTAAAAGCTTCAAGTGCAGTTCCTAACGGAACATCAATCGATTTCACTTCCTCGATCATAGATTGCCTAAGATTACAAACTCTGTCCAACAATTTATTAAATGAGACCTCTACTTTAGAATCAATGTCCTTATTCACAGCTTTCCCATTAGGCAGATACAAAGGGCATACATCTCTAACCTTATGAAGGGGTAACCCCAACTGCCTTGCCAACACCCCGAGCGGATTCCCATTTATTCCAGTGAGCACACTCCCACCGAGATCAGCTGCAGCCTCTACTCCATCTCCGCTCATTTTCTTAGACCTAACGCGCCCACCCGGCCGAGCCCTACCTTCCAATACCACAACCTTAAACCCTAGAAACACCAATTGCCTCGCAGCCACCAAGCCCGCCATTCCAGCTCCAACAATCACCACATTTGCTCTCTCGACACCATCGACCGACCGCAGTTTCACTTCCGTGATAGCAGGTGCGAGGCCAAAGTTAATGTATCCGTGTTCGAGGAGAAAATAGTACGCGGAGTGCACGAGGGTTCGGTGCTCCGTCCGAATCGCCTCGAGCGCTTGCTCAAACGTCAACCACATCGACACGTTCGATCTCCACCTCGCTAGAATGTGGTTCCGAATGATTATATAGTTCGCTTGCTCCGAACCACCGAGTACCGACACCACATTGGCCTCAATCTCTTCCTCCGTGAGCGAGTCCACCGGGAAACCAACGGAGATCGCGATTAGCGCCTCCATGTCGATCTCCTTCGCCGGATCGGCCAGTCTGTACCTTCGGTTCCGGGACAACGACGGCCCGCCGTTGATCTCGGTGAAGAACTTCTTCCTACGGCGCCGCTTCCTCGTCGGCGCGACGGAGATGGCTCGCCCGGCCTCGGTCGCCGCTCCGCTCCGCTCCCCGGCGGCCGGCTCGGAGAAGTCGTCCCGGATTTGAGCATCCGGGAGGGGGTCGGAGGAGTCGTCCTGGGTGTCCGAAGCGGGAGGCTCGACCTCGGTCTCGGTGCGGTCGGACTGGTCGGACGGCGAGACGGGGGCCGGCTCCAGAGGAGCCTCGGACTGCGCGACGATGTTCTCCGGCGTGGAGACGTCGGAGGCGGACCCAGAGCCGGAGCCGGATCCGGCGCTGTTGGGGTCGCCGGAGAGCGCCGGCCCTGGTGGCGCTGCGGGCGATGCCATGTTCGAGGTTCGAGTTCTTCGCTCGCTCGCAGCTCTCTCAAGTCACAAATAGTCGCTCCTTCCATGGAGAAGGCTGTATACTTCTTGTCGGCCCATGAAGCAAGAGGCCCAATACGTCTCCGGGGCCCTAATTGGGCCCAAGAGAAGCCCAACGACATCGCCGGTCAACCTCTCTCCACAAAGAAGGAAAGGAAAGGAAGGAAGCAGGAACGGGGAGGAAATGTCAAGCTACGGGAGGGTCCACGCGACAAACCCTGGTCCGAATCGAATCGGACAGTGATCGATCGATCGCTCCTCTTTGATTTCGCGTTCCTTCGTCCTTCTCGCTTCGTTCGATTCCGTTTTCCAGCTCTCGAAGCTGCAAAAATCTTTGCTTTTTCCCTCTTCGATTCTGGAGCTGGATTCTTTCCCTTTTCTTCCTCCCCCGCCCCCCAAGTTCTTCTGAGCTCCCCAATCGGAACGGAGGGAGAAGGGCCGTCCTCGCGGAGCAGGCATGATAACGAGATCGAAGCTTGCGGAGCAGTTGAGGGAGTACCAGCTTCGATCCAAGAATGATTGGGCCTCTGTTTCCCTTTTCTGCTCCAGCTCTAGTTTCGGCTCTTCGAGGTAACTTTCACGGCTTGCTTTGCCTGAATTCAGCTTTCGTTTTTTGGGTGGGGTGGCGAAATAGTTGGTGCTGTAATTCGTTCTTGCCCTTTTCTGTTTTTCCAAGATTGGCTTTAATTTGTTTTGTTGTGAGATAGAGAGAGCGTGAGGGATCATGGGAAATCCTGGTATATGTGATTGTGAGATCAAGCGTCAAGGGCCACGAGATGTAGACAAAACTATGATTTTGGAACTTTGGGTAGTTGGGTCGGTTTTCTGCTTCTTTCTCCTGAAGCTATAAGCAATTTTAAAGGAAGCAATGATTCTGGGAGGAGTATATAATTGGCAGTTGTAGGAAGGAAGGCCAAAAAGAGTTTTGATGGTTGCTATCTTAAATTTTAATTGCATATGCATCGTTAAAGGGGTGATGCGTGCTGGGTTGGAACGCATGAGGTATCTGTTTGCGGGTGGCAGGCTCGTGTTAATTTTCTTCGATAGTTACTCACTTTGGAGCCTGACTAAAATCAATTCCATTAGGAGGTAACTTGATGTAAAGAGGATGTCTTCTCTATCAAACAATCTTTGGTAGAAGGTCTTAAACCTTGTTGTTGCGGAGAGAAAAAAGTTTTTGAGGTTAAAAATATGACCCATCAACTCAAACAAGATAGGCCATGTCAACTTAAAGCAGAGCAAATTTCTACTCTTTCACTTTGTGCTTATGGTCCCCGAGTACTGTGTTGTAGTCATGCCGTTCGTTTATGATATCCTGATTGAAACTGGACTTCATTGTTTGCCTATGGGATTTCTGAAGGATACTTGGTTAAAGCTGTTCTATGATATTTTGTGATATCTGTACAGAACTCTTGTCATAATTTATGAAGCATGGCTGATGTTGCACAAACTTCTTGTAGATTTTGAAGCCCTTTACTAGATTAGATCTCATTATTAAACAAAGAATGGGTGTTGTCAACTTTGAACATTTTCCTTATTCATTGTTCCACTTAGTCCAGTAATGTGGCTCTCAGAAATGCAATTTTCCACCAGTATCCTTTCCAAGATTACTCCCAGACGTGTTGTATGCTCTTTCTATAATCAAAGTCATTTGCTATTTCTCTTACCATCCTTGCAAATGCAAGCTTCGCCAATTTTTGGTTCTACCTTTTCAAGGAGATATAGTGTAAATAGGATGGCAGTGTGCATTTCACTAGACTAGATCTCATTGTTGAACAAAAAATGGATGTCACCTTTGAACATTCTCCTGACTCATTATTCCACTTAGCCCAGTAATGAGGCCCTCAGAGATGCAATTCCCCCTATTATTCTTTCCCTGATTACTCCCAAAGCTATTGTGTTCTCTTTCTATAATAAGGGAAGTCATTTGCTATATATCTTACCATTGAGTTTTCTATTTTGGATAAGTTATGAACTGAAAAATGAAATATGGTATGCCCCTTGCACATGCAACTGACCTGTTTAGCTCTAAATTCTAAATTTTAAATGATTTTTGCATGGATCTAAAGCTTGCACTTCACCAATTCACGGTTCTGCCTTTTCGAGGAGATAATAGTGTAAATAAGCTGGTGGCACACATTGGAAAGTACCACTATAAAATTTCGTGCCTATTGAGTATAATGTGGTTTCTCGTGCATAAATACTTGTTTTAGCCTTTTTTATTAGCGAATTTTTACCACTTACAAGATCCAATTTTAGCCGGATGTGTTTTCAGCTTTCTGGGGGTAAGCGCTAAAGCAAAGAAAAGGTGCTTGTGACATTTGTTAGTTTAAGTTTACCTTGATTAAAGTGGAAAACTTGATCACACTTGCTAATAAATGGCCATAACTGCAATATAACTTCTGCTTCCTTTCTGGGGATTACATTTAACTATGCAGACTATAATAGTCTTTGTTTTATTTGGTTGCAGGGTGGATGTTGTGGTCTTTGTGATATGGGAGCTTGTAATTCTAGCTTTCTTGGTTTTCTCAGCAGTGTCTTTGTACTTCCGGCACATGCAGCTGGCCTTAATCTTAATCTGCGTCACCATGCTGTTGCTTCTATGCATGAAAATTACAAAGCAAATAAGATTGGCCAGGAAGAAGAAGCGAAGGATGCTTCTTCCATTATCTATGTAGTGTCAAAGTTTGGTCACAGATTTTTCCTGCTTTCTCATCCGGTCATGTAGCTTGGGGGAAGTGGTCGTTCATTGAATTGATCCATCATTAATTGTTTAATTGAGTACATTCATCAGGCTCGGGTTGGGTATAAGTTGACATGACAAATTGAAAGCGCTCCTCATTCTCATATGATACAAGAGACTCGGATTGATGATCATGCAAGCAGCTAGGGGGATATAGGGGGCTCGGCCTCTCTCTGCAGCTTTTCAGAGTGTCTGCACGAGCAATAACAGAGCGGCCTGTGGGAGATATTGGAACGGAGGTAGATGTATGAGAACGAGCATACGTTTCGACAATGTAATGTGTGGCTTTATGAGGATGTTCATTTACATTTCTCAGTATGACAACATAAACGTGAGAAACCATAACTTCTCAAGATACAATTTGCTTTCAGCTTGCATGTCAAGTTATTACTGTTGATTCATCATCTCACCTTCTCTTGTACTCTCTTTGTGACTCGCGCCATAACTCTCTTTACCTTCATGCAAATCTGGGATGAAAGAAAGTGGAGCGTGGGAAAAGGAAGAAAGGAAAAGAGAGTAGTTAAGCCTGAAGTCGGGGTACACTCGACTGATGTCATTTTGCAGCCGACCTTGAATTATTCTCGTCGCATTCAGCAAGGGAGGATGTCTACAGATAATTGAGGTTCTGACATTCCCAAAGAAGAGAACTATACAGAAGTCAACTAGCACGCTTTAGCTGGATACAAGATAAACATGGAACTAACAAATTTATTCCCCGGAATCTCAATGTTAAAAATACTCTTTAGGAGTTAACGTCACGCAAACAACTAGCTAAGTGAACTCATCAATCTCAACCGAGAAAGACAGATTGCACGTTGCGGCTGCATAAAAGCTCCCGATGCTTCAAAGTTTGGACGTAGCTAGCTTGATGAGATCCTTCCTCAGGATCTTGCCGGAAGGATTCTTCGGTATGGAAGCTATGAACGCCACTCTCCGGATTCTCTTGTATGGGGCCACCTGCAAAAATGCAGAATTACAACTTGACCGCAAATTGAACAGAGAAAAAGCAACCATGGGTGATTATATGACATTGCAAAGAAAGTCTACATGATGTTTCAAGAGATTGACAAGGTGAATTAGCACTGGTCTCTGCATTTCATGCTTAGCTCTTTCCCTCTCGACATTGATAGGGGATCATAATGTCCGTCTTTCAGGCAAACAAATCCTAAGCAACACTTACAAAGATAGCTTAAATAGAAATAAATCGTCGTATGGTCGACGGGGCATGTAGATCAAGCTCGTCTCATGTCGTCTCATGCAATCTATGGACCATGCAATAGCTTTTACCCTTGAAAGGGTAATCATGCTTTTTAAATTACGGACACACCTGTCTGGCTACGAAGTCCATGGCCGCCGTCTCCGATAGCTCCCTTCCTGCTTTTCTTGCCACATATGCCATGGGGAATTGTCCGACCTCCTTATCGGGAAACCTGCCACAGCAAACCATGCACAGCTCAAGGCAAATGAAACGGTGTGATATGTAATGACTTTCTTCCAACGAATTATGAATTGAATTTCGTGAAACGGCATTTCGAACTTGTTAGGTGAAAATGGGTGATGATTACGGTATAACGGCAGCATCGGCGATATCGGGATGCGTGAGCAGCAATGCCTCTAATTCCGCTGGAGGAACCTGCAGAATGTAAAAAATAGGAACGAGCTGAGCTCTATAGTCTTAAGTGTGAACAAATTCCGTCGAGTAATTATCGCAACTTGCAATGGGATCGAGTAGCGTTCTCGAAAATTTACCTGATACCCTTTATATTTGATGAGTTCCTTCAGCCGGTCGACTACGAAAATGAACCCGTCATCATCGAAGTAGCACAGATCGCCGGTTCTCAGCCATCCCTCCGAATCCAAAGTCGAGGCGGTTGCTTCAGCATTACTAAAATAACCTGCGTGTATTCATTTCCAAAACCCAACGAAACAAAATTCAGAAAATGGCAAAAAAATGGATCATGCTTAGAAAAGTCTATCTGGAGTCTCAACAGATAAGGAAGAACTGCCATAAAAAAATTCCCCGTGTATCATCTGTAGCAGCAAAACTATGAACGGAAGCTAGCAATCCCGACCGTATTGAAAAGGTTCCTAACCCTTTTCCAGACAGTGAAGATGTTGGAAGAAAAACGCCATCTAGGACTTCCCTCTTGCTCAGCAAATGGAAGAGGGTATAATTTGGTACATCATCAGTTATCCTCTCGATAGGTATTGATAACATATTTGATAGGAATAATATCAGAGCTTTGCACTCTTGTTAACACGCCTTGCTCACTCTCTTTCTCTCTCATGCATGCGACTAGACTCGTCAAACAGGTGAGTCAAGTCGAAAATAGTTCGACCCAAATTGATTCATTTAACCCGTTTTGACACATTTTTATGTATTACAAATTTAGTAATCATATCTGACCCGACCTGACTCATATTACCGAAACACTTCTATATTTAACATAATTGAGAAAAACTCATATCCAAACTAAGATGAAAGTATGGAATAAGCAAGTGCTAGATCAAAAAGGGCGAGAAAATGTGTCAGATTTACGTAAGTTGTGGACTAATTTAACAACCGTAGCATTTTGAGTCGTACTATTTTAAATTCATTTATGATCCATTTACTGAACATAACTAATTCATATAATAATATACCCCATCAAATATAGAATTAAGAAATGGGTCTATTTTGACAGGCTCACATGAAAATACCGCAAGCATCAATCAGTAGTAAAAACATCCGTGTTCAGCATAGCAGCATGATCAAGTACCGAACAAGGATAAAGCATTGGAAACGGAGACTGTACAGAATAGGCCGATGAAGGTTTATGGCTGCTTCTTGAATAATTTGTGTGCCGCCTGATTCGTCCTAACGTACCCCAACACATAATAATTACGATTCGAATTTATATTTAGTCCATATCACTGATCCGCCACTCGAATCCCCCTCTTGATTTTCAGAGTGGGAAATCATTTGTCACTCCCCCATAATGAGTGGAATACTCAACATGAGAGGGTACCCAATGTTTGTGTAGACTCAGTTATTCGATAATCGTCAGATTTTAGACAGGAATTTACCGCAATTGCTGAATTTTTAGATTTTCGGAATCATATTAGCAAGAAATTATATATGAATATCGAGAAATCGATAGATAGAGAGATAAATAAATAAATTGAGATGCCGACACTGAAAAGCATCTGCATCACCACGCGCCATGCGTTTATTTGTAATCATAACGATAAAAAAAATCTCCATGCACCCACTATTACCTTTCATAATGGTGGGCCCCCGCAGCCAAAGCTCGCCCGTCCGATTCACTCCCAGCGCCGCCCCGCCGTCCGGATCGACGATCCTCGCCTCCATGCTCGGCGACAGCAGCCCCGCCGTGCCGTACCGGCGGCTCTCCTCCAGCGAGTCCGTCGACGCCCCGACCCCCGCCGACTCCGTCAGCCCGTACCCCTGCAGGATCCTCACCGCCGGGTACCTCTCCACGAACCCTTCGATCACCTCCCGGCTCAGCGGGGCCCCCCCGGAGAGCACCGAGTGGAGCGAGCTCAGGTCGTACCTCGCCCTTATCTGGTCCGCGTTGTTCACCATCGCGACCAGGATCGGCGGCACGAGCGGCAGGTACGTGGCCCTGTACTTGGCGATCGACGCGAGCATCTCGTGCAGGTCGAACTTGGAGAGGACGACGATCGTCGCCCCCGCCGCCAGCAGGCCCGTCGCGAAAGCCGCCAGGCCGTAGATGTGGAACATCGGGACCGTGCACAGGAATCGATGCCCCCCTTCCTCGTCCAGATTGAACCTGTTGTTTGCATTCAAGTTGAGCGCGTGATGTTTCTCTAAAAACTTCGTGCAGATCAACGGATCAAATCGAATTGCAGAATGATCAGATTTGCACGTGTTTAATGTCCCAATTGGTTGTGACGAGATTAGTACTCCCGTACGGTGTTGTTCGACTGATGAACTGTCCCAGTTAAACCTAAAACAGGAAGAAGAAATTGGACCTGGTGAGGATTGTCTGGACCATCGCGATGAGGTTCCGGTGAGAGGAGACGACGCCCTTGCTCGCGCCGGTGGTGCCAGACGAGTAGAGCAGCGTCGCCGTGTCGTTCTGGTCGACTCGCTGCCTGACTCGGCTCCCGCTCGCCTCTGACCCGCTCGCGATCATCTCGCGCAGAGTCGTGATTATCTTTGCCTTCGGAGCGGATCGATTGTCGCCGTCCGCTCGAGACGACGACGGCGACGCGGCGTCCTCTATGAGGACGAGAGGGAGGCCGGAGGCGGCGGCGGCGAGCTTGGGGGCGAGGTCGGGGGTGGTGAAGGCGAGGACGGGCTTGGAGTCGGCGATCTGCTTGGCGATCTCGGAGGCGGTATTAAGGGGGTTGGTGGTGGTGATGACGGCGCCGAGGGACATGACGGCGAGGCAGACGACGGGGAAGGAGATGGAGTTGGGGGAGAGGAGGAGGACCACGTCGCCCTTCCGGATGCCGGTGGCGGAGAGGCGGGAGGCGAGGGACTCGACGGAGCGCCAGAGCTCGGGGAAGGAGATGTGGAGGCCGGAGGAGGCGTCGACGAAGGCGGTGGAGCTGTGGTGGGAGTGGGAGGAGATGAAGGTGGTGACGTCGAGGGAGGGGTTGGGAGGGAGGGGGATGGGTTTGCGCTTGCTGTAGAAGGTGGAGTTGGGGCGGCAGAAACCGCTTCGCCGGTCGATCTCGAGTGGGTTGGTCGCCATTAGAGGTGGGAGCTCGAGCTTCGGAGCAAGCACTCTCTCTCTCTCTCTCTCTATCTCTCTCTCGCTCGGAGACTGGTGATCTTTTTTAATCGAGACTGATCTGAGGCTGGTCGGGTTTGGAAATTGTCGCGGCTCAGCGTCGTAAAACGTGGGACGGTGAGCCCAGTGTCCGCGGAAGAAGTGGCCGGTCAATCGATGCGTACAGGAGTCAAAGGAAGGTAAATCGATTAATTGGAAGTTGAGGTCATTGGTTGCCTGGTCCGCATCCCGATCAGGAACTAATCTCTAGAACCGGAGACCAGACTAGAGTTCCTTGGAACACTTTGATTTGATTAAGTGGAACTGATTGAATTTAAAGAAAAAAAATGTTTCGAACTCTACGATAGGATCCCAACTAGGCGTGAGCATTGTGGGATGAAAGGAAAATATTGAAAGAAGATATGAGAATTGCACGATATATTTGAAAAATATAAATAAATAAACAATTGATTTTGGCAATTTTGTCCAAACAATTCATACAAACAACGGTTCCATTTTGGATCGGCATTCCTAGAAAGTTTTGTCCACTTCGATCTGATTCGGATAGTTCTTGATTTAGTCAGCCCATCGTACTCATCCGTGATCGGAAGTCTTGCCGAACTAAAAAAAGAAAAATCAATTGGAAGCCTCTTGGCCAAAAATAATGTAAGCCCCATTAAATGAAAATTTGAAAGAATTAATGTAGAGAATTTCGAAATAATGATTAGACGACTTAATATGTTAACCTATTATCGTTGATAATATAAAAATTGACCCGTGTTTGAAAACACTCCCTTTTTCTCAATTTCTTATTTTCTTTATTCCTTTCAATGAATTTATATTCAACAACAGTCGCACCCGGACATGAAGCCCTAATGAAAACGACCCCTTCTTATCTCATGTAGTCAACATTCGGCCGCCTCCACGCCACTCGCATGGCTCCGCAATCTCCGACCTCGCTACATCACTTCCTCACCGTCCCAGCATCAACACCGACGGTCTCTCTATGTCGCCGCCGCCGACCTCCTCGTGTCGACCCATGTTGTCTCTCTGTCTTTTGGGTGGTGCACGCGCATGTTTGCTCGTGTGTCTCTTCGTATGGATAACGAGGTCTCGGATCACGTGAATCGAAGGTTATTTTATGTTTCCGACCTCATATCTATCTTCATCTGTGGTTACGGACGGTGAACCATGACCAAATGGCAATGGACGTTGGGAGCTATCGCAAGTCAGAGATGGTTGCGCATGACGCACGACAATAAGAACAAGCGACCCGTTTGTTACTGTTTTATAGAATTGAGTGGAGAAGGAAAGAAGAGAGAGGGAATGAGGCCGCTCTCTGTGTTGGTTTTACCTTTTTTACATGCTCTTCTTTGGTCCAATTTTGCATGCCTTTTCACTTGTTAAAAGTAAACATGTATTTCATTTAAATAGCTAATCCGCTAAATGAAAAATTGGTAGGAGAGAGTTTACTCCAATTAACGTGGTGCGGAACAATTATTTATTTTTTTAATGTGTCGGTCGCTGTGATCTTATTTATTAAATTATGGGAAATACATAATCGAGTTTAAAATTAAAGTGCTCTTGGAAATGTTCTTCCTATTATCTTAACACACAGCCGAAGTGAGGATGTGGTGCTAATGGACCAGCAGCTGCTTGTATTTTTAAGTTCATGAGATGACAAATATTAATCCATCTTGGGATAGATTCTCGGATTATATATTTTTTATAACTTATATATGAAATTCATAGCCAATGGGACCAGCAGCTGCTTGTACTCGCGAGTCCCACGTGGCTTTGATATCCGTTTCCAAAAGAACCGTAATAAATATTCATCCCCGAAAAGAAAAGTGCAAAGCCCACGTGCTGGACCCAAGAATGTCCTGAAAAAAGAAAAGAGGTTGATTCCCCTTTTTTTTTTATAGTGCACTGACGCTTGGCAAGATATGATAAAATAAAGGTTCGAAAAAAAGAAAAAGGATTTGGGGTGTGGAATCAGCAGCAACGACAGGGTAAGAAAGCAGTGCGTTGATAATTAAAAAAAAAAAAACTTAAATATCCAATCATATAAATTCAATGACAGGGTAACTGCATAAAATATTCTTTAACACGTTTGAGAAAATATAACTGAATCCTAAATTTTTTTAAAAAATATAATTAAATTTTAATACTTATCAAATTGATATAATGAAGGCTCGTCAATATTGACGTGGCTCTTTGAGTACTCTATTTATTTATATGATTGTTAATGTTTATTAAAACCATAATAATGAATGAAACGACATTATTTTTGTCTTAAGCATAGTGAAATTAGAATAAAAATAAGAAAAGGCTATAGACAAGGAGGGCACCACCCCTTACTTGAACGTCTAGGCCTAGTGACTATTGCTCGGCCATGGGTGAGGGATGATGTCCCTCACCCCCTCACAAGCAAAGGCCACAAGGGCTCGCTTGTGTGCAATGGTGGCACCACCACTTGCCACTGAGGTGAGGGATCACGAGCCCTTCTACAATCACGGCAAGGGCTAGCAGCCCTCAATTTGTGGCCAAGCAAGGACAGCTGCCCTCACTAGCAAAGTAAGGGTGTTAAATCCCCTTCCTAGCGATCTTTCTCACATTTATTTTTTTTTTACCATTTTAGCCTTTTCTTTGGAAGTTCTCTTTTTATTGTGGATGGCATGGCACCACAATCAACACCACGTTCTCGAGAAATACGTATTATAAGATGTTGTGTTAACGTGGGAAAAGCCTCTTTGATTATAAACAAATATTTTGTTTGGGCAGAGTCACAATACAACAAAAACCAACAATGAAATAGTTCCTGGATATTTGGTTGCGTTTGTTTGCTTTGACATTTTTATGAGATAGAATAAGGTAGGATATTTGGTTGCTTTTGATTGCTTTGACATTTATGCATCATTTGTAATATTCTAGATATAACTTGAACAGGGATATGCATGATTCGAACGATTATTTGGCATGCCTGCATATAACTGTATTTGAGTTAAAAAAAAAGTGAGGGATGGATGGTGAACCTGCCCAAGTCATCAATGCATCCACAGGAAATGTACTCACATATACACATTATCCAACGGTGGCTGCCATGCTCGCTGGATGAAGGCGGCACCGTCATGCTATTGGCCAACATGACAACCATCAACCACCGCAGTTGTGGGTGTTGCCATTCACGATGGCCGCATCCAATCTCTCACCAGCCTTCCACCTCTCTTTCTCTTCTAAGATTTGTGGCTCTTTTTTCTTTTCTTTTTTCAAAAACAATAGCAAATATTACCTCGCTGTATCCCAATGCCAAGGTGGAATTTTTCCAATTCGCATTATTATGAGATTATATCCAGACATATATGAATTTTGAGTTGCACTAATCACCGGACAAGATAACACGCGATTTGGTATCCATCAAGTACAACCTAAGAGAACTAAGCTTTTTCATTGAAAGCCGAAAGAAACGCTCATACAAGGGAGTCATCTGCATGTAATAAGAGATATATTAAGATGGTAAGTGTTGCTAGAATCTCTATACTTAAAACCTCATACCAAGATCCAATTATTGCACTAGTAGAAACAAAAAAAAAAACAAAAAAAAACAAAAAAAACAAAAAAGGGGAAAAAAGAGACAAAAGCGGCAGGTATTGAGCACCGCTCACTTAGATATAAGATTATCCGGGAATGCTGCTCTCATGATTTGGAGCGAGGATCCTGTCCACTTTCTGACACGTTTTCTTCGACTTGCCTTAAGCTCAAACCAACTTGGTTATTGCATTCTTTTTTGCAATGATGTGCACGTCTTACCCGACATTCTCTCTTTATTAAAAAGATAAAACGGCAGCCCCCGATGCTCTTGTCCTCCTCCTTTTCCTCTCAAACAAAAAAGCACGCTCCCACTTCGAAAATCACGTGCAAATTGTGCATATCCGGACAACGGGACTAGGTGATAGGTAGTTTCTTCGCTTTTGAGCTTCTTGGTCCTGTTGGCGGGATCTCGTGAATCACATGGAGATGGCAAAGACCCGGACTATGGCAGTAGCTTTCGAGGTCGTAAAGATGTGCACCTAAGTCGTAGTTACTCGACCTGAAATTCAAAACTATACTTTAATCCTGACAATGTTGAATTGGAAAAAGCGATGGTTGTACTTGTTGCGAAAATATGCTTCGGTTGTACTTGTTGCGAAAATATGCTTCGAATTGAGTTGAACAATGAAGTTGGATCGAGTAATCAAGTCGGACTTTGAGGCGTGATATTACTTTCTTTAACGATTTATTTGCCCCACAAAATTGCTAATGATCGCCGGCAAATTTCCTCAAGAATACAACAAAGTCTCAAATAAGAATACTAAATAGCAATTCTAGTATATCTCCAGGGTCTTTCATAGGAAACAATTGGAAACAACGGCTGTAGTTTATTTTGAAAGAAAACGAAAAAATGAAAGAAGGTTATTGTTTGATCTCAAAACAAATGTACTTATATATGTCTTTCGAATAGAGACAACCCTTCAAAATGTTACAAAAGAACAAAGACAACCTTTCGTGAACAAGTACATCTCAAAGGTTACATTAAAAAAGACATAAAAAATAAATCCGAATTTTCAATAAATAAAATTAATGATCGTCAATTAGTGCCAAATCTCGTCCATGTGTGCACTCACATCTTTTTGATGTGGGACAAGGCACCTCTTCATTTGTTTTATAAACAAATTACCAATAGTGCTGAACTTGGTTCATTGTGAATCGAGTTATTTAAGCTACCGGACTTTATGGATTTCACTCGAGGTTCATGCATCGGACGGTTTAGACCAAGCCTTAGACTCTAGACAAGACGGACGCCGTGAAGAAAAATGATGTCGCCGCACCGGATGTCAAATGTCGTTTCCTCTAGGCTCCGACTCGAGATGGAGGGTGGGCTGAGTTCTTTGCTGGATTGTCCAGCTCACGCATCGGGCTTGTCTCAGGCCCATAGAGTTACAGGCCCATACCAGCAATGGTGTGTTCTGGTCTCGAAATGGGTCTTTCTCTCTTCAGGTATTGGCATTCGCTGTGCAGCGTGGGGGGGGGGGGGGAACAGATTGGACATTGGAGAAGGCCATGGGCACGATGGGAGCACCACGGACAAGCGATTCACCATGCCATGCATAGCCGAAAGCGATGGCAGGTGCCTCATCGGCAAGGGACTGTGTGCCATCCCCTGGTAACGAAGCGTAGCGCAAATCTCCTAGTCTCTGCTTCAGCCCTTCATGTTATTTCGTCGTGTTTGTAATCATCGTCCATCTCCTAGTTTCCATTCGCCCGCTTTATACAGTAAACACGAACCCAGACGATCCATTTGACCTGTATTCAGCCGCTTTATAGACACCATAAGGTCAACTATAAACACCACCCCTCCCCACCCAATTAAATTACTTGGCCTATTAACTATGAGATTTTGAATTTTGGGTTTTCGTCGCTCTTGTGTCATGCGTTTTATATATTTCAATACGTGTGAGATGAAATTTAACCACGATCATTTGGTTGCTAGGGCTAAACTATAATTCGAATCCGATTAATCAGTCTGGAGCAAATCAGTTCAGTAGAGTAGGAAATTGGAAAGCTTTCCCTCGTGTCCTAGCTCTTTGTGAAGGAATTATCATGCCTATCTCTCCTTTAGGTCCTTTCAGGAGTGTCCTGACTGACTATTTACAATATTCTGTAATTCCCTTATAGATCCCTCTGTAGACTTATGTTCTTGTCTGGATGGAGAGAGACAGAAACCGAACTGGATCTTTTGTAAGGAAGAAAGTCATCCTAGCAGTGGATTTAGATGAAAGGCTCTGGAAAAACAGCGTGGCGGAGCTTGTCTCTGGTCCGGTTACATCATTATCCTATCGTTTTTCTTCTCAACCGATAGCAAACAAAGAGCTGAGGAGACTAAAGTTGCAGTGGATATCGCTGGGCGAGTTCTCCACCAGATGAATGTTGCGTATTGCCTTTGCTTTATATCCGTGAAACGAACCTACTGCTGCAACGATATGACCGTCGACTTTAGGACAGCCTTGTAACCGCTTCCCTTTGTTTCCTTTGTCGCGGTTCTGTCTGCTCTCATCATGACGATCGGCTTGTGTGTAAACTCAATTATTCCCCTGCTCTAGATAACTCGACCTTTGCAGTTGATTGGGAAAAGGCGCGCGCGTACTGAGGACCAGTCGCCATATAAGAAAGGGACGGATCTCTGAACGAAAGTTGGAATTGCTGATGATGATCCGCTCTATTCTCCTCACCATTCCCTTTGATTCTTTCCCTTCGTTGCCAATGGCATTGTCGTTTTCAGTGCTTTTTAGCAGCAAAAATGCATGTGAGCCTCCTTTGAATGCGAAAAGAGAGAAAAAGGTCCGCTCGAGGTTGAAGCGCGCACTATAAGAGAGAGTTCCAGTCTAGTGGTATATCGATGCGATTGGGCAACTAAGGAATGCAAGTCCGAAGAATGAGAAATTGTCAGTCTTTTTCGGGGACGACTTTGGTGGTGGCGTTTGGCTGATGGTGTACACGGAAAAGCCACTTCCCCAAAATCAATGAACCTGTCTCCATCTCCTGGCTTTAGCTTCTTGATGTCCTTTCTGGTCGGAATTGGGAACATGTGACAATATCCCCTTTTGTCAAACTTCGTGCTCATTTAACCCATGCACTCTTCCGAGAAGAATCGTCGCATTTTTCTTTGGGCTCAGCACGGATCCTTGTCTAATCTTCGCCGCGCTCCGTCTCGGTGTTCTCGAACGCACAAGTGTCACCGCCTCATCGAGCGAAATTCGATGATCGTTGCCGAACGTAAATGTCATTTTCAAGAAATTGGAATTCCGTCAGCTCAGATTAAACACATTTATTTCAGCGCAACATGTATCTCGAGGGCATTGATTGTTTTATTGGGAAATGCTTTGCTCGTCGCAATCTTTGATCTACCGTTGAGCCAATCGAGAGATTTGAATTCGACGACGTCCCTTTTGGAGCGAGTAAGTTTAACTTGCATTCCACCCTTAATAAGAAAAGCGAAAAAGGAAGACGAACTCAAATTGTTCTTTTGTTTTCCCACCCTCGTGTCTGAAGATGCATAGCAGTCTCCCCTTTTTATAAAACGAGGATAGAAAGTATCGATTCATCCTGTTGTCCCCATCGAGGTTTTTAAAATAGGGATTGGCGACTCTCTTTTTCCCTTCTTTTTTTTTTTCCTCGGGGACACGATATCGTGGCTGGAGACAAGTTGCCAGGACTTAATCAAAAGAGCAGGAAGGGAGAGTTCTGTGCGTGGATTGGATCGATTTATCCGACTCTCATTATACCTTGTCGATCTTGTCAACAGACGAAGCCTCGTGGCTCTTTCCACGTACAGTCATCAAAATGAAGCATCCTCTCAAACGAGTCTGGATGGGGTCACATCCATGGGTAGCCACCGACCGGTCAATTCTCTAACCTACTTAGCCACTCTCAATTTCCTTTTTTCTTTCTTTACTGTCCGCTTGATTATCCTAGTAACCTAACGTGCCCTCCAACCTCTTTCGACTGAATAAAAGACTTATTGCTAAAGCTATCTAGAGATTAGCCGAGTGATTAAGAACTTGATTTGAATGCGAAGAGGGCAGCCATATCCATTATCCTAAGGATGAAATCTTGCTTGAGTCATGTGGACACGACAGGTGGTTTAAGCTCAGTCCTAGAGATGAGTCAAAAGGTCATCCCACTTAACATAATATAAAGATATTTAATTATTTATGTTGGAACAATTATGTGGGGAAAATTGTCTAAAAATTCATAAACTTATTGCACTTTTGTTAATTCAGTTATAAATTTTTTAACTTTGCCAATTTAATTTTAAACATTTTCATTTCTTACCAATTGAATTCATTAAGCCAATTATGGCCGAAAAATACTGACATGAATGCTAGTGGTGTTATATAAGACTACTGCCATTGACATAGACAATTTTTTAATAATTTTTTTTGATTTTTTTCCTCTTTTTTTTTTCTTTCTTTTCTTTTTGGCTTTGTTTTTTGCCTTTTTAGGTGGCCGACTGGCCATAGGTGACGGCCGACCATTGAGCATAGCTAGTCAACTGGCCTCACTTGCCACGGGTGAGGCCTGGCCCAAAGAGGGCTAGCCCCGACGAGGGGAGCCTTCACCCAGGCACGGCTCGGCAAGGGTCGTTTGGGTGAGGCCAACTTGCGCCTTGGCCTAGGCGAGGGCCGACCTCGCCAGATCTAGTCGGGGCGAGGTTGACACTCACCTGGGTGAGGACTCCTCTTGCCAAATTTGGCGAGGCCGCCTTGGCCTGGGCACAAGGTAGCCTCGCCCAGGTGACCCTTGCGGGGCCATGCTTGGATGAAGGCCCCCCTCACTCAGCCAAGCCTCTCTTGTGGCGAGCGAGGCCAGTTGAATGGCTATGGCTAGTAGCTGGGCGGCCACAAGAAAAGGCAAAGAAGAAAACCAAAAAAAAAAAAAGAAAAAAATGAAAAAAAAAACTAAAAAATATTTTAAAAAATTAAAATATTATTAAAAATTATCTACGTCAACGCCAATGGCCCTATGTGGTACCGTTGATGTCTACGTCAGTATTTTCCAATTAAAATTGGCTGATTGACTCAATTTGTAAGAAGTGAAAAGATTTATGACTGAACTAATAAAGTTAAAAGATTTATGACTGAATTAATAAAATTACAATAGATTCAATATTTTTTGGACAATTTTCTCCAAGTATGTGAAAGATGGAACTATCATCAAAAGACTTATTAGTAGATTAATATATCATTTGAAATGACATACTCATCACACAAATATAGGATCAAGTAAAGATTCTAGGTTCCCAACAAGCAACTTGCATTCATTTCATTAGGAATCCATGATGGTTACAACGAGTAAACCAAATCTTACTTTCGCACCAGGCATGGTCCTGGTCAAGCCCCGTGAAGTTATTCTGCAATTTCGAACCGAACATTGAGAAAGAAAAGACTTCCGATAGTATCTTTGACATCACTTGAACACAGAAAGATTGGATGAAGGAAACCAAAAGGGGCACTAACATACCATTAATGGATACCACGAGTACCCCCAACGAGGACTCGGGAAAACCTCCAATAATTGACTAAAGGAATCAGGCTTTTTTGCTGCCAGGCACGGGCTACCTGCACTTGGGGTACAAACTGAGCAAAAAGGACGTCCAAGGCTCTTGGTTCCTCGAGGAGCTGGAGCTAGCGTTGTACCATTTTGCTACATATGAAGAAGGCCTGTGCATTATTGACTTAGCTGTCATCATCTCAAGGCATAATAGTTTGAGCTCGACTAGGCGTACGCCTCAATCTTGCCACAGTCACACAGATTACAGTAATTTGATCGCGCGAATCCCATGCCTGAATTTCACGTGGTTCCCTCGATGAAAAAAAGGAATAAAGTATTGGCATGAGGGTACGATATATGTTTTCGATGTCTTCATTTGCTTCCTGCACGTTAGGCTGGACAAAGAGAGATGCATTTTATATTTGAAAAGAGAGAGAGAGAAAGAGAGGCATGCAGGAATTGTGCGAAGAAGTCGTTGCATGCACCCGATTCACAAAGTTAATTATGTTTTAGACCATGTGGGGTTCATCAAATTTAAGGAAACTAACACAAATGGTTCATGACATTTAGTCTAGTATGTAATGTAATCCTTAACTTTTAATTTATTTGATGTGTTCCATGAACTTTTGAAACGTATTCGATTTTACTTAACATTTTCATATATTTTATGAATTAACTTGAAAATGTCTCAAAAGTTCATAGACTATATTATATAAATTAAAAATTCAAAAATAACATTGTATATTAGGCTAAAGTTCAAGAGCCATTTGCATATTGAGTCAAAATTTACAAACTATTTATGTCATTATCTCTCACATCTACAACTCCACATATGGTAGGGTCATTGACGATTCGAGGCATTCCCTAAGTCATGCAATAATCTGATCTTTGATCCGTTTCCTCGCTAAATTCAAAAGCTCGAATCAATTGGAGTCTATCAACTTCCACTAGCCTCGTGTGGAGACTTGGATCAAGTCAATTCATACAGGATAATGAGATTTTCACTCAAATAATAAATTTGAAGTTTTTTTTTTTTTTATGCTGTGTTAATGTTGGAAGTTTGTTTGTAAAACAAATTAAGTGCGTGTTTTCTTGTACCACGTAGGAAAGTTGTGAGGAGGTGGGCCGGTTAATAAGTGTGAGGCTTATTTAGTGTATCTAAAAAAAAAATTAGGTGTGGGTTAGACTTCACCATACCTGCATGCGGGTGCGCAATTATTAGGCTCACTTAGGGCGCGTTTGGTAACGATTACGTTAGGAGCGATTCGACTAGAAAATGATTATTTTTGATTTTGTTCCCGGAACTAATTCGAGTAAAAAAGCGCGTTTGGTAATCGTTCAAAATTTTTGATTCTCGAATAAAATTGCGTTTGGTACCGTATTAATTGATTATGTTCCAAATTAATTTCTTTTTATTTTTAAATAAATTTTAAATAATTTCTTTTGATTTTTAAATAAATTTTAAATAATTTCTTTTGATTTTTAAATAAATTTTAAATAATTTCTTTACTTTTTTACTTTTTTCCTTTTTTTTTTTTTTTTTTTTTCCCTTTTTTCCTATTCTTCTTCTTCTTCATTAGGCCGGTTGCGGATCGGCGACCGGATGAGGGCGGCGACGCTCACCGGAGCGCCGCGCCGTCCTCGGCGAGGTCGGCCTCGCCGATCCGGGCGAGGCCGAGCCTCGCGCGAGGCCGGCAACCACCACGGCGGGCCGGGCGAGCCTCGCCGATGGCCGCGAGCCTCGCCCGGCGAGGCCGAGCCTCGCCCGGTACCGCCGGGCGAGGCTCGCCCGTCCACCGGCGAGGCTTGGCCGGCCCCGCCGATGGCCGGGCTTGCCTCCGGCGAGCTCGCCGGGACCTCGCCCTAGCTCCGGCGAGCCTCCGGCGACCGGCGGCGGCGGGCGATGGCGAATGGCAACCGAGATGTTGAAAGAGAAGAACAAGGTTTTACCGTTTTGATTCTTTTTCTGATTCTCGGACGTAGAATCAATTTTTTTTTTTATTCTCAAATCTTGTCCAAAATTGTTCCCGAACAAAAAATTTACCAAACGCGATTCTCGTCCAAATTGATTCTCGGGAACAAAAATCGAATCTAGCAAGACTTGGGGCAAGTTGCCAAAACGAGACCCTTAGTACTTTGCGCACTCGCGCGCTTGAGTTTAATTAGCACTAATTCCTTTATTTATTTTTTCATTTTATTATGTATGGTTATCTTATTAACTTTAATTAGTTCAAAGGTTTTTTTTTTTATTGAGAATTTTTGGAAATTATGAAAATTCGATTTTTTTATTATTATTCGGGATTTTTATATTTGTGTATTTTCAAGATAACTTTTGAAAATAATATTCATTAAGTTTGCAACTTTTCCCGAAAGATTGCATTTGTTAATTTTTTAATTTCTTCCGAATGAATACTTTTGTTCATTTTGCAATTTTTTTATGAAGAGTTGCCTATGTTCTTTAAGACCGATTTATATATATGTATGTGTGTATGTGTGTGTTGGTTTTTTAGATGAACGAATTTGAGATCATTTTTCAAGTCTTATTTTCAAAATTACAGTCATTTTTTCAATTTTTTCATAAAGAGATCATAAAGAGATCATTGAGAAATACTAAAATCGCTATATAATATTTTCATTTTGAGATTTTGTTGTTTTTTGGGAGATATTTGCTGATGACCATTAACAATTTTATGAGATAAATAAATCATGACATCACGCCTCAAAGTGCGACGGCGTGACTTAATTGCTTTTTTTGAATAGAAATCATATTTTTTCAACAGTTGATGAATCTGCCATCGCATAAAGACACGCAGACCCACAACACTCGGAAAGGTCGGGCTGCTGCATTGAATAGTATAGAAAGCGTCATCTCGAATTTGAACAGAGATATTCACATCGATGCTCATTCCGTTTCTACGCGGTGGGGGAGAGTATGATTTGATGTTTTGGCTGCACATAACGGATTTAAACCTAAAAATGTGTTCTCTCCATTGGTAGTCGAGCTACTCGCGATGGATTTGGGTCCAACCAATCCCACGTTTTTTTTTACAGCTGACCACATTTGAAATAGCGCCAACTGCGCACTATTGTCTAGTGGAGGAGATCGTGGGAGCCGGCCCTAATAAGGCCATATTTGCTACAGAAACCACTGCATGCATGTTGCAGGTGAGAGAATACATGAATGGGAGATCTCTATTTCGCGCTCAGATCTTTAACGTCATATCAATTGTCACTATATACTTCGTTAATTACCAATTCCGATGATTGGGATTAGTTGAAGGAGAGATGTCAAGATGCCGCACTTTATTTTATTTGAGGAGGATTTGTAGGTGGAGCTAATAATGTTTTCAAAAACTCTATCAAGATATCAATGCTGAGATGGGCTTAAGGTATACACATCAGGTCTATACAAAAAAAAAAATATTAATGAAAAAAAACGAGTAAGGAAATGAGGGCTTTAACATGTGGAGGATCTTTGGGACATATATATCAGGTCCATACAAAAAAAAAAAAAAAATGAAATGGAAAACGAGAAAGGAAAATAAGGGATTTCGAGCACACGTGGCGCCGCGAGATCCCACGAGCGAAGGCACTTCTCATTAATTTAAGGGGTCTATATATCCATTTCTGGTCCTTGGCATCTTCTTCCTGGTTCCTCCGTTCTGGTTAAAAAGAGGGAAACAACAAGCGCATCAAACTCTCTTTAGAACCCTTCCCAGAATAGTTGGAGAAAAAGACAGGAACTTCCGAAAAGCAAGGGACCAGGAATTAGAGGAGATGGAGGAGGAGGAGGTGGAGAAGAAGCTGATGAAAGCACCCGACAAGTCGAGGTTCAAAACGGTCTGCGTCTTCTGCGGAAGCAGCGTCGGCAAAAGACCATCGTATGGGGATGCTGCGCTCGAGCTTGGCCGAGAATTGGTATTCATTCTCGTATCGTCTGCTTCTCAAGTCATTAAGTTCACTCTCTATGGAACATCGGATCACTTGGGTTTCTTCTTTGAAGGTTTCGCGGGGCGTGGACCTTGTTTACGGTGGAGGGAGCGTCGGATTGATGGGATTAGTTTCTCGGGAGGTCCATCGCGGAGGCCGCCATGTTCTCGGGTACGTTCTTTAACGACTCTACGTCGATCCTCTCTTCCCCGACAATCATGATTTCGTCGCACCGGCATGAGGAGCTGGCCGACCAACGACGATCCCATCACAAGCGCAACACAAAAGTGCAAAGCCCAACCTTTCTTATTCTCCATCTCTCCTATTTTTTCCAACTCCCTTTTGGAGCATCGCTGCCGATTAAAAAAAACACTATTTGGACTGTAAGAACTGCACGAACGCCGCCTCTCGCCGCAAAGAGTACACGACAGGTTCATGTGTATGAACCCTTTTGTTCCCTCGATTGCTGTTTCAGCTTTAGATTAATGCGCTGCGTCGCGTCGTTTCTTTTTTTTGCAGGGTCGTTCCCAGAAGTTTGATGTACGAAGAGGTATCAAAGTCAATCTGTATTTACATCCGACCTTGTTTTCTTTGGTAAACAAATCCATGTCTGCCCTCCAGCTTGCGATGGGCTTCCCGAGCATATACTTTGTCCGGCTAGTTTGACCCGCGACTTAGACATTTGGTTTAAAGTGTGATAAAAAAAAGAGAAGGGTTCGTCTTTGATTAAGGATTATTTAAAGTTGCTTTAGCAGATCATCGGAGAGACGGTCGGGGAGGTCAAACTGGTAGCCGACATGCACCAAAGGAAAGCCGAGATGGCCCGCCATTCCGACTGTTTCATCGCCTTACCAGGTTATATTTCGGTGCACTCGAATAACTAATCAGTTTCATCGTGCTAAACTAATTTACATCTTACCTTATATTCTGAGCACTATCTATTGATTTTTTTTCCTCTTTATAGAATGAGCCTCTTGACATGTGTTCTTTTGTTTCTTATGAGCAGTTGATTTTAGGAAAATGATTTTCGTATTATTTTTGTTCCGCGAAATAAATGGATTAGTTTAGATAAGTGCTTAATTTGTGCTTGTTTTTTTCATGTGGTTAGGTGGGTATGGGACTTTGGAAGAGCTACTGGAGGTGATTACATGGGCCCAGTTGGGCATCCAGGACAAGCCGGTAATGCTCTTGAGCTAACCTCACTTGGTCAGACGAGTCTATTCTTGTTCAACTCAAACCAAAACTCCTCTTTGTCTACGAGCGCACTCCATGTAGATCTACAGAAACCACGATAATATATCTGAGTTTATGATATTTTCTATCTGGATTCCGCCGGAAAGAGTAAGGATCCTAGTGGCACTCCACTTCAATAGTAAAATAAGAAATCCTTTATTGTTGGAGTAATTGATTGGGAGCGTCATGAGTTCCTATTCAGAAAAATAGGAAGCTAATCATTTGAATCTTATCAATTTAATGCAAAACTACTCTTCAAATCCTACGAAGTGCTCCTCTGAGTCAAGGTCACTCGCATAGATAAAAAATCTAAACTTAACTAGAAAACTAGTCGAGGGTTTTGGATTCGCATTGTCATACTTCTCATGTCAGATATGGTAAAAAGAGAGAACTACCGTATTTCTTTTTTGGATAATTTGAAATTTACCATGTTGATTATCGTGGCAGGTGGGTTTGCTAAATGTGGAAGGGTACTACAATGGTCTGCTCGCCTTCCTCGATAAAGCCGTGGACGACGGCTTTATCAAGCCCTGCGAGCGAAGCATCGTCGTCTCCGCCACGACTGTTCCAGAGCTGCTTCAGAAGCTCGAGGTTTGCGTTCGCTCGTCTTTTCCTGCGGCAACACGCGATGCGTCGTGTTCATCGTGTCCTCCTTGTCGTCCCCACGTAATTTGCCCGTTCTGTTTCTGTACAGGACTACGTGCCCCTCCACAGCGCGGCGGTAGCGGAAGCGAATTGGGAGGCTGAGCAGGTTGAGTTGAACTCGGCCTTGCAGACCGAGATCGCTCGTTAACGAGGAGGATATCAGTTGATATCGGGCCTTAAAGAAGACGGATCGACTCTCGCGATTAGTTGCTTTTTCGACCACCAATTTGTGTTTGTGAGTTCTAATTAGCAAGTAGGATTAGCTATGTTTCTCTTTTCTTTCTTTTGCTGCTCCCGTGTCATGTATTTTAAAATTAGACCTGCTTAAGCTAAATGGTAAGGAAATAAGTTATATGTATATACAACCTCTTTAAATCCTACGCTTTTCCGATGATGTATAACTTACCGACCAAAAAAAAAAAAAAAAAAAAAAAAAAAAAAAAAAAGATGATGTATAACTTAACCATCATATCTGTGTAGGTCTATGATCTAGGTGCAAAAGAGAACATGAATGGAGTCAAAACGAGGGTGCAATCATTTCTCCCGGTAGAGAACAGGATCTTATTCAATTTTCCATATCTTGACGACATTGGCAAAATATAAAGAGAAAAATTTGATTACGCATAAAGTTCATTAGGGCTCTATATATCATAGTATGGATTTCGCAAATACCCACGTTCCAGGATATATTAAAAAACCAATGACATTAATGAATTAGCGGTGCATTAATAGTCGGTATCCGTGCCTCATTTGCGTAGATAGCCAAGGTTGATGGATAAAAACGGTATTCTAATCTTTTAGCCCCGGGCGACCGGGCAAGGATACTGCTGTCCCACTATGATTTAACCTCTGAGGACGTGTTCATATAAGGAGTTATTTATTATTATTTTTATTATCAAAAAAAAAAAAAAAAAAAAGGGTTTGCGAGAGTGATATTATCTTGTGTAAGCACTAGCAGGGACCTCCCACGCCTTATCCTGTCTCCGTCTCTTATTTTGTCCTCGACTCATCGCCTTTTTCGAGGAAGCTGTCCCAATGCCTTTTGCCTATATTTCCGGGATGAAGGTAGGAGTGACGGGTTGTCATTTGACCATCCAGATTGTCCTTGAGCTCTACTAACTTTGGGAGGTTTTGAGGATTCTCAAAAGCTTACATTCCTCTACCTTCCTTTGTAACATACATACACATAACGGATCCTATGAATCTGGATTTCCCGGATGGTCATCTAATCCTTTCTCGAGGTCGCAATAAATATTATAGCAATAATTTAAAATGAGAGTCTCTCGATGTTGTTCTTGATATTCATTATTCCATCTTCATGGCTCGTACTTTAAATCTATATTTTCTCCGAGTTATTGATTCGACTATTTTGAGGTATCAAATTTAAAGATCGAGAGAGACACCAACAATAACTTATCAGTAATATCCATGCTTGAGTTTGGATTGTAGTTGTCAATGAAGTCGTTAGAAAAATGTATGAACCACACTAGTTTTTAACGAAATAATTTAAGGATGCATCGAGCGTATTATATCGCTAATTAAAGTCGATATTGATGTGTCCTAAGGATTTTGCTACAGAATGGCTTGGGGGATGATTGTAAAAGGTGTAGGGCACTACTGTGCACGTTCCAATTGTTAGGTGACGAGTCACTCTACTTCGAGCATTCGGAAAACCGAGAATCTAGTTCGACTGGTCGGGTTCAATGATAGGAGGAGGGACAGCATCGAAGGGAGGTTGGTCCTATCTTCTCCGTGCTCTCGTCATTGGTCCCTTCCGGATGGGCCCATCGCTGGGCCTCTCGAAGGCCCGATCAGTCACCGACAGCCGTTTTGCTTCCCCGGCGCAGAATAAAGGTCCCCCCCCTATAACTTGGCATCTTCTTTGGACATTTGCCCTCATTTTACGTCGCAATATTGCTTTCTACGAAATTGACAAAAAAAAAAAAAAAAAAAAAGAAAGAGGAGGAGTCTGATAATGTCCAAGCATCGTCTGCTAAAGCGACGTGTACGAGAATTCACCTAACATGACATGTGTTAAACTAGGCCCGACTTGTACCCAACTCGTTTATTAAAATACTTTCGTATTTAATCCAATCTATGAAATCAATATTCACGTAGTTTACATAATTTAAGCTCTTTATGTGTATCGATATTTAGACAAAATCACTAGTTATACTATAAATGCTAAAGAATTGGCTTTTAACGTTGCATAGAATTTTTTTATGTATTGATTCACAGTGAATAATAAGAGAAAGTTAGTACTTGGTAGTGAATTTATAAAATTATAGCAACAAATAATATGGAGGAATTGAAATTTTAATTAGATGAAATGTAAATTATTTATGAAGACGATCAATCCTCACCATGGATTGCAATGACGAGAACTAAGATTAGGATATTACGTGAAAATAACAATGCCAAATACAACTAGAGAAAGATGTATATTACAATAATAGGCGAAACTTGCGATATTGATAAAAATAAAAATAAAAACAGGGAATATAAGCTGTATTGATATTTTCTATAGGAGCTAAGTTGAACTCGTCTTGTGAGCTTGGCAAAACTTCTTTAAATTTTGAATAGTTTGAGAAATTCATTATTTTCTCATAGAGGGTGAAGAGAAAGTCACAAATGTAGGTTGGATTTTGATAAACTGTGGATTCATTTAACACTCATATTTTTTGGGTTTGCCATTCTTAAGCCCTTTATAACTAATTTATTAAACAAAATAACCTATCAACCAATCAAATATAGATTGAGAAATTGGTGTACAACCCATTTTGACATGTCTATATTTACTTAATGGTTTAAGTTTTTAGAGTAGTTAATAGTAATCTCACAAAATCTTGTATGACATAAGTGTAAAGGTTTTCGAGTTCAAATCTTTAGTTTTGGATGGTGTGTTCTTGGAGCACTCATGCACCGCTCCATGATTTAATTCAATCTTCATGTGGAAATAAGATTTGGTTTTTATTGATCACAAGAAAAACCAAGGATCGGATTAATAAAACGAAAAAAGTGAAGGCAAGAAAAGGAATGGAAGAATGATTCCACTCTCCTCTTCATTTATACCTCCAATAAGGAAGAGTTACTCGGTGAGGACTTATGGAATCCATTAACATGTCTCGCTTCTTCGGTGTAGAGTTTACTCCTTTATTTATCATTCTCATAAACGTTCTTTGTAAACTAATTTTTTTTATATGCATATTATGATTTGACGTCTTCACGGCCGAAAATGATTTTTTCTTGAAGGGTAACATCTTTTTTACGAATGGATTTGCTCTCTGGGCTTGGTCTGGTCTCGGTGTGCTTGCTGCTTTGTGGACCGTCATATGGCGCTTGTAACCAAATTTGGTAAACCCCCCAAGCCTGATTTCCCGGCAATGAAGGGGCCTCCTTGGGGAGTCTTTCCCTGATGGGGGTCAGTCGAGCTGGGCAAGTCTTCTTAGGGGTGGGCTACACAAGCTTGTAACTAGCTACCTTCATTTCTCTGTAACTTGCCTAGTATGCTAGGAGAAGGCCATCACGGGGATCCGGCCCGGGGGGTTTACCAAGTTTGGTTACAAGCCCCCGGTGGCTCATCATTACTCTTTTTTTACATTAGAGAGTTGATTATGAAAGAAACGACTCGAGTTTACGTCTTCAGTTTGACGAAGTAGTTTAAGAACTTGCTCGGTCCAACCAGCTACCTTCATTTCCCAGTAACTTGCCTAGTATGCTAGGAGAAGGCCATCGCGGGGATCCGGCTAGTGGGGTTTATCAAGTTTGGTTATAAGCCCTGGCGGTTTATCATTACTCTCTTTTTATGTTAGAAAAAAAAATTGATTTTCTTGAAGGGTAACATCTTTTTAACGAATGGATTTGCTTTTTGGGCTTGGTCTAGTCTTGGTGTGCTTGCTGCTTCGTGGACCAGTCATATGGGGCTGCAAGGATGCTCCCGGCAAGGCCCTTTTGGCAAACATGCGGCGGCCGGCGCGCCGTTCTTCTCGGGCACGGCATCCGAGTTCGTGGAGTTGCTCAAGGGCATTGACACTTCGAGAGTCAGGGACTAGCTTGAGGAGGCAAAGTCGAAAGCCACTCGTGATGCGTTTAGTGATGAGATCGATGCGGTGGGGAGGCAGGGCCTAATGGGTTTGAGTAACTCGTGTGGCGTTTGATTGTTTATTTTGCTTTGTGTGGTTTAAGTGCAAATGTCGTATGAATAGGTGAATTGGCTATAGACTTTTCTCGGTTCGGTCCATTCGAGTAGTCACCCTTTATGAGAGGGTGAAGAAGTACATAAATTGAATATTCAAGAGTCATCTTTATATGATAATGAGCACCTATGATTTATTAATTGAAATTTCGATGAAGTTTTAATTATTTGACATGGGATTTAAGAGTGCCACCAAAAATAATATTTAAAAAAATAATTCTCCTCGATTTTGTATGAAATTTAGATTTAATTTTCGATTAATCGTCGTAATCAAGCCATAGAATGAATGATAAATAATTTTCTTTTTATGATTATGATCGAAATCGCATAAGATACTTGATACGAGACGGCGGCGCCGTCCCTTAATTAGGACCTGATTATACATATTTCAAAACAGTCGGACCTAATGATAAATTTCCGAAATATTTAGACTTCGCACGAGTTTTTAGAACCCGTAATCTCCCTTACGGAGGAAAAATCCCCCTTCCCTTCTCCCCCTCGTCAAGTCTCACTTCCTAGCCCGCCTCGCCGCGCCGCTTCCACCGCGGCGGCCGCACCGCCCGAACTCGCCGCCGTGCCTTCTTGAGCTCAAGGTCCGTCCCTCTCTCTCGCCACCTCACCGTCGATTACGGCTGTCGCTGAAGCTCAAGGAGCGTGCGTGTCTCTCTCTCTCTCCGCGTTTTCTCATCCGTGCGGTTGCGCCGCCCTCTCGCCTCACTGTTTTTGATCTTATTGAGCAATGCGGGTTCCGTACGTGTCGAGTCCAATCGGTTGTTAAGCTATAGTCGCGTTCGTTTTTTCACGGTGCTCTCTGCCCTCCGAAAGCTTGATAATCTTTACGTGGCTTCTCTATTTGAGCATGCTCCGGTGCGATTTTCCTTGCAATCACTGATACGTGTGATCATATTGCTTATTCTTCTGTTGCTCTTACCTGCAAATCTCTCTTTCGGGAGGTTTTCTTTTTTTATCACTCTGGATTGTGTAACAATGGCGAGAGTGCTGCAAATTTAGACACTGGTTTTTTCCTTCTATATCGAGGTTATTGTCATTAATTGGTACAAGTGGCCAACTGCTGTTGGCTGTAGGGGGTTGTAGAGTGTCTGAAATTAAGTTGACAATAGTTTTCGGATAGTCACCAACGGCTGTAGCGTTTGGTGCCTTAAGTTTGAGGATGATTTCTTCAGTATAAATAAGATGTCAGATATCAATTTTTTTTAGCATTGTTTAAGTTTTACATCAATTGGAAGTTCAAATCCGAAACTATTTGACAGGAACTGAGTAACAATTCTCTGGTTATTCCGCGGGCAGTGATGGGCTCTGATGGAAGTAAAAGATCAGTGGCTCCTCGAACTGTCAGTGTCCGAAAGTTTGCAGAATCTAGAGCTGCTGAAGTTGAGAATCTACACTCCATCGTAGCCAACAGATTGAGCAATAATTTTCGCTCCCAAAGGAATAAGAGGAGGAGAACCACTGCCCATGACAACCAACTGGCCAACAGAAGGCATAGGAAGAAGCAAAAGAATTCACAGGTGGCTGGTGCTGATCACAACTCTGCAGCTCCAGGCAAAGTTCCGCGACGCGTACGACGCAGAAATGAGCTGAAACAAAATCCTGAGAGTGGTTTCTGTACATCTGGGGATGGAACTAGGAGACTTAGAACTCATGTTTGGCATGCGAAGCGGTTTACTATGACCAAGTTGTGGGGCTTTTACCTTCCTCTCGGTTTGCAGGGCAGGTGATCAATCTGTCTTTTTCATCACTATTATCATGACTCGATGTTTTTAGCGCATTAGAGCAATTGGCAGGTTAAGCTAAGCTTGGTCTTTTTGTATCCCTATAGGGTTCAGCCTTCAGAAACTTATCTTTTGCCCCCTTCTTAAACTGGTTTATTTATGGATGTGACTGGAATTTGAATCCATAGAAAGAAATATGCATTGAGACTTTTCAAGATATTTATTTTTATTTTTTCTGTGTTGTAGAGGGAGAGGTTCAAGAGCTCTCTTGAAGTGGTATAAGCAAGGAGTAGTCATCCATGATGCCAGTTACCATTTTGCTGTCCAGTTGGAGGGTCCAGAGGTGGCATCTTATGTCTTTGAACCTACATAATTTGTGTCATTATGTATACGTGAGCTCATTTCTTGTTTATATTGTTACTTCTGTCAACTGATTTATATATGCCATATAAGAAAGAACTTTTTGCATTGAAGCTTTAGCAGCTTAAGCAATCTGATTATAGTTTTAGCTTTGAACTGGACAGTCTCCTCTTTTGTTCAGTAATATCAATCATTATTAAACTAGTAATTACTTTCTATGGTTGCAGGATTCTTTAGTTTCGGTGTTAGATAGAGTACTAGTTCCATCTCCATCTGCTCATCCAATGGACATGGCTCAGTCAATTCTTTCTGGCATTACATATGGAAGGGCTATGGTAAATAACTTCAATGGAATTCAAGGTAAACAAATGATGAATTTAGATTCAAATTTTGTAACTTCTTAACTCATGTCTTGCAGCTTCATCATGTTGGAACACCTGTTTCCAAGCCAATTGCTCCAGTTGTGTATATGTGGAGACATTTGGACCAGCATAATACTGGTAAAGTTCAGCAGAATTGTGCTTTAAATGGGGAAGGTGTACCCAAGAATATCGATGGCTCTATTCCATTTCGTCAGCTATGGGTCTGGGTACATGTATCAGCCTTTACTGAAGGATATAATGCTCTAAAGTGTGCATGTCAAAAGGAGGTATATATTATAGTTCCTTCACTCGGTTTATCAATGGAGTACATTAGGACTATGACATTGGTGGTAGAAAAATTGTATATATATTAGGACTATCACATTAGTGGTAGAAAAATTGTATATCCACTTTTCCTAGAACCAAAGTCGAGCTTCTGGTCGTAGCAGATTTCTGTTTCCAATTATTGCCATGTTTATTGAAATCCCTAACCTCCCTTCTACTGAAAGAAAAGAAGAATATAGAAGGAAAAACGTTTAAAAATCACAGCAATTTCGGCTTTATATTTAGAGTGTTGCACTAACTACTTAATCCACTTGACTGGACTTCCTGCTCATTCTGCTAAATCTAGAATTTCAAAGTTGATTATCAAATCGCTAAAATATTGGGCTCCTAGCAATTAATAGCGGCTGGTATGGCGATGATTCTCTACATCTTTATTGTCTCCTTTCTTTCATGTCAGATGGATGGATTGGGTAGTTTGATCCGATGCTCTTCGCTTGAGGGTCATCTTACAAAGTTGGAAGTTATGGGATCAGGTGCTTTTAAGCTTCTTCAGAAGATTTTACATCCAATAAAAAAGTGAGTTATCAAAGAACATGATAATTCCAATTTTTCCTTCTTGTTTATTTGGAGTTGGCTAAATGGTTCTGGCTGGTTGTGCAGCATTTTAGAAAGACCTTTTCAGTTGAAGAAGCATTCTTCTGTCGAGGATAGCAAGGACGAAAAGCAGACAGAATGTGATTTGCTTCACAATGAGGATGATTTTCCTTCTCGTGCAATTCTATCTCTTATGGTCAAGGACCCTCGGGAATACAAGGATGAAGAAGCTGTTGATGATTCAAAAATGATAGCTGTTAGCACAGTTGATGAGGTTTTATCACATGTAACTGAAAAGCAGCCATCCATGACACAACCTTTGGACAAAGGAGGAGGTTTACTCCTAAGGTCACAGGCACATCATGGTTTGTGGGATGCTGCTTCAGGAATAGGAACCCCAATTGAGGAGAGTGTTCTTCACATGGAGAGGCAGAGGAAGCGTATGGATTTCTTGTGCTTGGATCATTTTAATTCTGGGATGTCAAATTCTTTACGTAGGTCACAGTCTTCAAGATCTTGCCCTATAATGCTTCTAAGAAATGGGAGCACAGATGACCATCTTAAAGGGTAATTAAATTTATCTCTTGATCCCATGATAAGTTTTTGGCTTGTTGCTCTATAAGACATCTTGATAAAGGGGATGCTTAGCTGCAGAAATTATTTACATGAATGCTTGCGATAGGTTTTTCTTTTGTTTTATTTTCTTATTTCTTCTTTGAGAAATCTGAACTTCTTTTGCTCACTTGAGAGTACCAAAGATGCAGGAGGGATGAAGAATTTCTACATTTTTATTCACCATTGGAGAGATTTTCTTATAGAATTTATATAATCTTTTAGTCTGAATTGGAAAAGATCTTGACCTTTGTGCTTGGTTTATCTGATAATTGTCCAATGAAAGAAATTATTAATAATAGGTGCTGGAGCTGCTCTGTAGCTATTTGTCATTTGCAACCTATTAGCCTTCTTTTTTCCTTTTATTGTATCCTCAGCAGTAATGGTGATTTATATTCACTCCTGATTATACTTTGAATGTCAAGTAGTTTTATGTGTTGATTAGTCTATATGCAATAACATGAGACGGTAATGAGACAAGCCTCTGATCTGAATATCCAAGTTCAAGGACCTCCTTAGGAGGTTGCAATGGGCTATCTGTGTGCGTGTGTGGTGATTATTTGCCACTTCCATTATTCTCCAACCCTGTGTAGAATACTCTTCATATAAAAGATGAATTCATAATTGTCTTGTTCTTTATAGATGGTCAATCATACTCCCCTTGAGTTGGGTCAAGGCCTTCTGGATTCCTTTTATTTCCAAGGGGACTCATGCAATAGGTTTGAGGGAGAAGCGCTGGATTGCAAACAATGTAAGTTCTGAATCATGAAATTTGTGATCTACTATGGCCGGATGTTAAAAGTAGCATACGATTCTCATTTGGCAGGCTTACCTGCCCTACTTTCCATGGGATTATCCTGATTGCAATGCGTATACCTCCCTTATGGCAATCGAAGCTGCTGCTTCTCATTCAAAAGCAGATCGCCGTCCTCCTGCAGTCAGAGCTCTAAAAGTTCCCATTCCACCACCATGGAGTACTATTTGCCCTTTTGACAAGGCATATACTGCTGGGGTAGATACTATGATCTCCAGTGAAAGAAGCACAAGCAACGGCAGTTCATCAAGCTTGACAAATAGTACCTCAGGCGTGACACCATCCAGACCTTTAGATTATATGTGTGGTTTTAGAGGTTCTGTAGTCAGGACAAACAAGGAGCTGACCTGCTTCCTTCAAGCTAACTACGGCGGTCATTCATTTTTATTTCCTTACAAAATGGTGAATGATAGGAGTTTCTTGAAGGCTTTGAAGGACAAGAGCAATTTTAGCGGATTGGCAAATGGGATTGCTCGAATCATGGCTTGTCATGACTTATTTTTCCTAAGGGTGATTCTGCACGCTTCAAAGGAAGGTTTCTTTGAAGAAGGAGCAATTGTATGTGCACCTCGTTTCACCGATATATCATCAAGGGCTTCGAGGTAGTGACTTCTCTCAATTTTATATTATCATGATATTACATTCTTTCAGCTTTTCTAGAATTTTCTCTCATCATTATTTGCTGTATCCGTTCTGGTTGTTGTTATCTCCCAATTTTTCTTGGGCCATGTTATCTATATGTTCCTGGAAAATACAAAATAGGAGGATATGATGTCTGCACCAGTCCAGTTTGATGGGTGCAAATACATCTTTCTCATGTTGTGAGTTTGGGGAAATTTTGAAATGCAGTTTTGTATTTCAAAGTCTTTTGATTGAAAATTTTGGTGCTTGGTAAAATTCTTTACAAGTTCTTGACCCCAAAGTCTGCCTTTCACACCCATGGTCCAAAGCAGCCTCCTGCTTTCACTAAATCACCTGAGAAGCCAAAGCTGCTTTTCGGATTTTTCAAAAACTCACCCTTAGAGGGTTTAATATTTTTTCCCCCTCCTGACTGTTAAGGGAATAAGTGAAGGTGTTAACTTTGCAGGTGAAACATCAATAGAAGCATTTCTTTTTCTATCATCATATCTCCTCAATCCAAAGCTTTGGACTTACTTTGTTGGCTCTGTACCGTTCTAGCTTATTCATTTGAAATAACCCTCTGCTTGCCATGCCATCGACTTGCGATCTCAGATCTGTCCTTTAGGATCTCTCTCTCTCTCTCTCTCTCTCTCTCTCTCTCTCTCTCTCTCTCATACTTCAGATTTCTATGCTGCGCTTGATGCAGGCTAGAAAACAATGAAATCGGTCTACAAATGCCACAATCGGCTGCAACATCGTACTTCAAAGAGGTTTGTCCTGGTGAATGGGAAATCCAAGTGCCAGAGGACCCAATTGCTGGGGAGAGTCACCGTTGGCCTATTGGATTTGTCACAACAGGATTCGTTCAGGGCAGGTTGGAGAACATCCTTTCCTGAATATCTATTTCTCAATATCATGCATAAAAATATTTCTGCATATATAGTGCGCATACTTCCAAACTGTTGTGATACTGCATGCAATAATGGTTTTTCTTTTCCTTATTCAGCAAGAAGCTAACAGCAGAAGCTTTTTGTGAGGTAAACTATCTAGCTCATCTCAGAGAGGAGCAATGGACTGAGATGTCCGTGGAATGTAGGAAAAAGGAGATATATGTTCTAGTAAGGAACATGAGGTCTTCAGCATATAGACTTGCTCTAGCCACTATTGTTCTGGAACAGCAGGAAAACGATTTGGAATTCATGTAAGATGGCGGTCTCCTGTTTATACCTGATGGCACTGGACGAGCTTGTAAGTGTAGGACAATTTTGAGTTCGCATTCAGTATATTATGCAGCATTGGTCTATGAGATTTTGGAGTCTATTTTTTCTGAGGACAAGGAGCTAGTGATAGATATGCAAGCCTGGTTCTTTTAAGTTTCTCAAATACCCGCTTCTCCTGAGGTCGTGACAAAATTTAAAAGAGGTGTGATAAGCCAATGATAATTTTCAAAGTGAGGAGAAAGTGGCGACAGTTTTGTTAGATAGTCTCTTTCTCTTTTGCCAATTTTTTCTGGCGCTAACTCTTTTTTGTTAAATTAAATGACTTATGAATGGAGTCATGGAAGAGGCAAAGCAATTGTAAATAATTTTTGGTTTTATTGAAGAGTGCCAAGAGAGCATCATCAGTACAGCTCCAGCATCCACAGGATTGTAAAACCCCAGTTTAAGCTCTCGAATATGACCTCAGTGATTAGTTGATTAGGTTGTACTCTTTAGATCGCTAATCTGGACACCACCATAACATGCTTTGCTATGTCTAGTGCAACTAGCCAAGCCTTATGGTTGCCATTCATAGATTGAAGACAAGTTTAATTGGAGTCCACTGCCGACTATATTTAGCAGAGAATGTGGTTGACACTGAGCCTAATGGTCTGGTTGAGTGAGAGACGTGGATGTGGTATCACTTTTTTAGTCAAAACTAACAAGTTGGCAGATAAAATTTGAATGAAAAAGAAAAGATGTGCCACTTGTTATTACCATGATAAGTATTCTGAATTTTTTTGAATCAAACATTTCTTGGATAAAAAAATCGCAGGACAATCGATTGATTTCCAATGGTTGCTGCTGTAACTGTTTCTCATTTCATGTTGTGCTATTTCGATCTATCTGCCGATTCAAACTATGACCCTTTACAAGCACCACCAATATCTCCCAGTGCCATGTTAAGCACATCTCTCTATGGGATGCACTAGTGTTGTTGTCACCAGATCATCCAGCCCGCCTTGCTATGACCACTATATAACTTCTCATCATCCCCCTACAAGTTCATGCTTGTCTGAGCCATCAATGAAGCAGAGCAGGTTGTACTTCTATTTGCCAGCATGGCAGATGTTGCCCCAAATCAGCCCAGCCCAGTACAGTTCCAGCAACATCGGCCAAGCCACTGCTTTCACATAATGTCTCTCAGGTACATCCATGTGTGATGCATTCCCTACTGCTATTTGGGAACTGGGTATCTCAATGGGGGCTCGATAAACAATTTGGAAGGATTCAAGCACACTGATTGATTATTTGATGACACTATGGCATCTAACTTTTGCTTAAGCAAAATAAATCGGCAACAAACTGGTGTTCTTTGCTCTTTCTTCTTCTATTCAGACCTATATAATTGTGGGCTAATTGACATTATCATGTTCGTTCATCTATCTTTGTGACAGATTGTTGCTAGCCTGACATGGTGTTGAAATGAGGCAGCGAAAGTTGCCATTTGTGATCCGCTGCTACTCAATGTCTCTCAAAATCCCAATTGGAATGTTTTTTCTCCAAGAACTTGATTCTCAGCTGTGTTTGCGAGTTTCTGAAGTCAAGTCGATAAATTTCTATATGCTCAGCTGAGCAAGATTAATTATCTCAATGGATGTTATGCTGTAAACAGGACTCAGTTTCACAGCTAGCGTGCATATGCCACCAATTTTCCCCTCTCTTCACATAGGGTCCATTAGAGGCCCTTGCTTGTTGGCAAGTACAAACATCTCAACATCGCTTGTGTTGAGGCACCTCCACTTTCTGAAGGTAAATCTAGTGGTCCAGGCATCTGTTCTCATGTTTACATCAAGCATGCATACTTTCCATTTGTTTGTTAAAAGATGTGCATGTTGGAAACGCTTCAGCACTCTGTTCAGAGAACCATGGAGGTTTTCTGATCGCCAGTATGGGCTAGGCTTACATAGAGAATATGGAAAGGAAAAAGAAAATCTGAAACGAGTGCTTGAGTGTAATCTGTTTCCTTGCAAACTATTAAACCCTAGAGAAGTGAAAGGATCCTTCTGTTTAGCTATCTTTTAATTGCCTAATAATGCGAAAAAGGTGCTGCTTTTGTGGTTATTTGACTTGCTTTATTTGGTACCTTTTAGAAGGTCAATAGACGTATCTGATCTTGTACTCATGGAGTTGACTCTCTTTCACTGGTGGGAACTCATGCCTCAGTTTTCGATGGTTTACTTCTGTTTGAAGGATGTTAGTTTTGATGTGAAAATAAGATTGGTTTGATGGGAAAAAACCTGACGATCGGATTAACAAAACCCCAAAAAAAGGAAAGGAAGAATGATTTACTTGTAGAGTAACATATTTTAGGATGAAATGTTACATACGGATTTGCTGTCTGGGCTTGGTTTGGTGTCAGTGTGTTTGCTGCTTTGTGGACTGTTATATTGGGCTGCATGAATACCTTTTGGCAAGGGCTGAGAGGAGACCTATGGTATTTCGCGTGCAGATGCCTACCCACAGAAAGCTTATTGAATAGCAACTGCAGATGGACAGGACCTATCCAAGAGCAAAACAGATCATCACCACCCACGTTGACATCCTCCACAAGCTTGCTGAAATCCTTATAGAGGAATAAACTGCTGACAGAAAACAGTTCATGAGCTTCTTTATTTATGGAAAAGCCAAAGCTGTGTTGAGTAATTTTGTCTATATGGTTTGGAGGAAAAGAACAATTAGAATTTACAGTGAGTCCCTTATACCTGGTACACATTGGTGACCACTAAATCAATTCTTCTGACCAAAAATTAGAAACCATAGCGTTCATAAAAGCATCTCTTTCCCATATCACTTTGTATAGTATTGAAGCATGAGCACCATAAATATTGCTCTCTGCGAGCTTTATTATGTCAGCGTAGCTACAAGCATGCAATAAGAATACATGTTTTTTTGTTCACTTGGTCCTTTCCTCAGAAAAAAAAGATCTCCAAATAGAGGACATTGCGAGGCTTTATGATCAGAAACGTTTCGAGCTTTGTCGAGAACTCGGGTATTCTTTGGCACGTGTACATAGCTCTTCAGTTGCTCTCACGGAATCTGCTGAGAAAATCTCCATGGCCTTGAATATGTGCTTGAGACATGACTGCACGCTACTCCCAGCTGTAACTCCACCTCGAGCGCTTAGGGGAGCAGCAGAATCTTCCCGAAACTTCAATACCGCAGATTGGTCCTTGGCTTGCATCTCCTTGTTAATCTTCTGCTCCGTCCTCTCTATTAACTTAACCTTCCTCTCCATTTCCTTATCTGCTGACATTTTCTGCTGCAATGTCGCGAGGTGTTGCTCGTAGATCTTATTGACGGTCAACATCAGTTCTTTCATCGTGTCGACAACCTCCTTCTCGGTTAGCCCGTCCAGAGATTGTGACCACTGGTTGCAGATCACGAAAACCGGCGGCGCTCCAATTCTGCCGGGGGAGAAGGGGGCGACACCATCTTGTGTCTGTTCTGGTTCTTGCGGAAGGCACCGCATGAGCCAGCTATTTAAAGCTCTGACGCAACCCTTTTGGGCAAAGACCCAGTTAGAGAAGCATAAGGTCCAGTTCTGAATCTCAAGCTTGATCTGGACGAGCTCCTGAAGATGGTCCGCATCAATTTGTTTCGGGGTAGATAAAATCGAGTCCAAGTTCTTTGCTTTCGCAACTGCTCTGCACTGACCCCTGTGGCACGCTTCCATGGACTTCCACATCTCCAACCATCTTTCAAAAATAAAGAAACAAGAAAAAATGGTGAATAGAATCAATCACGGTATATGATATCCATGACAAAACGAGTTGGAAGGAGTAAGTAGCGAGTCAAGATGTATACCCATGAACGAGCTGCTGGATCCAAGGCCAGAGCTCGTCGTCCCTGAGCTTGTTAGCTTTGATGGAAATCTTGTGAATGACGTGAATTGCGATCTGCAGTTTTGTGGACAATGCTCGGGTCATGGCCCGAGTCGCTTCGATTTTACCCGCCTCGGCGCCTTTGTTGCTCATCTGGCTCAGCTCCCTACACTTCTTCCCATACATTACGCGCAACTTTTCCTCAGCCTAATAAGAAAAGTAGGATAATATTTTATATGGCTTCTATCAATTAAGTAATCACACAAAGCAAAAACACCCCAAAGCCTCGTGACTTTAATGTCTTAACCCGTCATATCGGTTTTCTTTTCTCTTCTTTCGGGTAAAGTGAGAGCCAAGAGAGGAATCTAATAAAAATTTCATTAATTCTGCAAAAGAACATGCGACTTTTTTCTTGTTCAAGATTCTGCCTAAGCACCTTTTAATTGGGTCTACTTTAGACCTAATATAACATGAGGACTAACTCAACCATCTTGACCTTGGAGTCAACCCATTTTTTCAGCTTAGTAAGTCATGAATGTGGAGGAAAATTGAAGCATGACAATATATATGGCATTCGGGTGAACATTGTATTCCATATATGCTTTTTACCTGTGTTGATCCTCTCCACATGCCAAACTCGAATATTCTTTTATGGTAAAAAGATTGATTCAATGTGATTTAACTCGAGAATTAATTGATTAGGCCGATTCTAGTTAGTCTCTAAGAAGTGAGATTTGATTTGCATTCATCGCCTAGCATCTTAATCTAGACCCACCTAAATTCCAAATGTGAAACTGTGAGAAACATCAAGAGATCCATCCGTATACTCTTTTTTTAATAACTTTGATACCTTATAACGATTGGCCTGAAGACTCATCTAGTATATGCTATTATGCATGGCCATAAGCATGACAAAAAGGAAAAGCTAAGTAAAGTGAAAGGGAAAATAAAAAAGGCAAAAGCCAAAGCGAGATTCAATTTAAAAGCAACTCCACTTCAACAAACACTGACACAAGAATACAAAAGATGATACCCTCAACTAACCTTGACTTCACTGTAGAGCTTCTTCTCCCACATGCACAGCTTCTTCAAGGTGCCCGAGAAATTCCCGGGCGAGCCCACCACCGCATCCGCGTCTCGGTCCCCATCCCCTTTTGCAGATGCGCCCTCTGCTTTCGCAGCAAGGCTTGGTCGCGACGTGGCTATCGCATGCAACGTTGTCTTGCTTGGAGCTGTCATTAAGGAAATCGTTAAGTAGGGTTACTGCCCTTCGCTGATGTGAGGGACAGAATGATAACGATGTGATTTGTGCTTTTTAGCAGAATCTAAACATGGCCCGGTTGATGATTAAGTTTACTATTTGTCGAAATGCCATTGATAATCTCTTTTTCTCGCAAATAGTGAAAAAAGTAATCGAGACCACGCAAAGAATCCTTGATTCTATTTCTCAGGTAGTACCTTGGTAGACGCCGTTCTTGTGGTGGTAACGAAACCTCGCGAGGTCTAGCAGTCTTGAGACCTTGTCGCCGGACTCCGAAGCCACTTTAAAGAGAGATTCAACTTCTTCGATGATCTCGGACACGTCTCTTCCGCTTTCTCCATCTTTCGGTTCAGCAGAATAACTGTACCTCTCTCTGGGTTCAACTTTCTCCGACACGGAAACTGAAGGCACTTTAACGTAGTAATTGCTCTTTACGTGCTCCCTCTGTCCTGCTTCCGCTCCCTCAACAGTAACTCCATGATCTCCATGAGTGATTTCCTTCGGAACTTTGCTCTCTTCCTTCGATCTGTTGTGACCAGCAACAGGCTCTGCGTATCCGTCGTACCCGTCGAAAAATTCAGAATGTCCCACGTCGAGTCGGTTGGTGGCGGCGGAGGCGGGGGCGGCGGCGCTTTCGGCACCAAATGGCCATCGTGTTGCGAAGAACGATAATAATAGGTCTGACTGGTCTCGTTATGGTCGTTGTAATGATCGTAAACTGGAAGAGTGTGAGTAATGGATTGAGCAGGCTCACTCTTCATGTAACTGATCGACACGAATTTCTCGAAGAACGGATTCAACGATTCGGGATTATAGTAATCGTCTTGCTCGCCGACACCGCGAGCATCGCTCCCCAGAAGAGGAGCGGTCGAGCTCGTGACGTTGTTGTTGATGTGGTCATCGTTGTCTTCGTCCTCGGAGTCGTCGAAGTGGATGTGAGAGCCGGACGAGGAGGTCGAGCCGGAGGAGGAAGAGGGGGAGTGATCGGGCGGTGCGGCGGCGAAGCGAGCGGGCGGCTTCGACGACCTCCCGCCGTCGGTCTGGCGGGGGCTCTGATCAGAGAGGCGGCGGAGGGCGGCGCCGACCGAGTGGAGGGAGTGGAGGTAGGCAACGTGGGCGTCGGCGAGGGCGTAGCTACGGTGGAGCGCGTCCTCGAGGAGCTTCGTGCGGTCGCGGCAGAGGGAGACGGCGGGGAGGCGGTCGAGCTTGGAGCTGCTGCATCCCATGAGCGAAACCTACCCACTTCGGAACGCCCCCTCGGCTAAGCCTGGCTCCCGGGAACCGCACGCCGGAGACGGTGACCGGAGGAAAAAGCTCTCTCTCTCTCTCTCTCTCTCTCTCTCTGCGCTCCGGCTTTAGGGTTTTGGGCAAGCGGTGAAAGAAAGCGAAAAGCGCGAGGGACAGAGAGGAAGATGCGGAGTAAGGGGGGAGATGGATGGACGGTGGGTTTTTTTACTTCGTTCCGTTCTGTAGTGATGTGACGTTGGGGGTCTGAGGAGGCTTTTGATGGCACCCAGCTTTTGAGGGCTTTTTTCTCCAAGTTAAATCAGGAAACTGGAATCGCAATTATCTTCTTTTTCCTTTTTCGCGAGCGCCAGACATGAAGGCCCGAAACGAGGAGAGAGGATGTGGGATTTTAGGGCAGTGAAGGTGAAGGCAACGGTGGAAAAATATATGCTTTTTTTCTCTAACAGTCGTGTGAAACACGAATCATTAAAACGAGAAAGACCGACCCAACAACAACAACAAAAAAAAAAAAAAAAAAAAAGGAGAAAGAAAAAAGGGGTGGCGGGCCAGAGAGAGTGGTCCTATGTATGGTATATGGTTATTCTTATTCTTCCTCGCATGGGCAAACTCTACTCTTTTCTTTTCTTTTCTTTTTCACGCAGTTAATCACCTGACTTTATCTTGATTGTTAGTGGGTGTGTTTGTTTTGAGAAAAACTTTATTATGTACAAAAAATACTCTCCGAAAAAGATGATTTCCTCTTTTCAAATTAAGGAATTCCATGACTTTAAGCCTGTATATTTTCTTTGACCGTAAATGATTTTCCGTTGACCATCATTTTCAGTAAACCAAAAGATCCACTCAAAAGAACACACCCCATGTGTGATTGGGATTTTTGCTTTTCTATTGTCGGATTCTTTTGATGTAGAAAATTCGAGTAGGGATATGTCGGACATGCTGTGATTAGATTATGCCAAACTTTTATAAGCAGGTTGTTGAGTAAGACTTATTCGATTAATCAAAACTACTTAAAGATCCGCTTCTAACTATAATCCGCCATGTCATTTAATATATATATACACCATATTAAATATATCACTTTTATAGAACGATTCCGTATGTCTATAGCAGTACACCTCGATCAGTAACAATATTAAATTAGACAAGTCGAGGGAGAGAAACACTATATACAGACAAAGATTGTTGGAGTAGGAATTCCACTTAAACCTCCTTTTAAGGGGAGGTGCCTAGGTCAGATTTAAAATCCCCATAATGGGCGACATCGCTTCCTTATTATATAACGTTGTGCTGCTTTTCAGTGGCTTCTTTCTGGCGAGGGGAAAGTAGAAGCAACTTGGGGAGAGGCCCTTTTCGTGGGTCAATACATTATTACATTACACTCAGTAAATCGTCTCGCTAATTTTCATGTTAATCGCCCCGCGACGCCCAACGACCTGGTCGATGTCCAACTTTCCAAATGACAATCATTTCGACTTTTGATAAAAAAAACCAACCGTTAAGATGATGTCTCGGTCCGCTTTTGCCGAATCATAACGTTGTGCAAGAAGAAGCCAAAGCTCTTTAATGAGTCATGATGGAGATGTATCATTGTTTGGTTTGAAAAAAGGAATTTCCACCTTGGATTCCTGGCCCTTTTTTTGGTTTATCCCAGCAGTGCCCGCTGCTTTGGAAAAGTCCCCGTCTGAGATTTGTTAAAAGGATTTCGTTAGAAAGTCGTCTTGATTAATAATTAAAATATGGAGACATTACAATGTTTAGCGATCTGAATTGGCTAGTGATATGTACAATCAATGCTTTGAAAATTCTTCCTTGTTATGTATGCGCGTCGGCAAGTATTTCGGGAGCACCCATCGAGTCTTAACGTCTCATCCCTAGGGCTTATATGCTCACTTCAACCTTTCCTCCTGTGGAAAGTAAGGAAATAACCGTAGCTTGAGATATGTAATTAAGGAGAGCTTATGTGCACATCGATATATATAAAGACCGTTGCAATGTTGGCAAAGTTAGGTGCTGAATTGCAACATTCAAATGCAAATGCATCCGAAGGTTCTGCAGATAAATTTCGCTTTAAACTTTTGAAACTCATGTTGCTAACTACAAAGAACTTGTTAAGGGAGTAGACGTGTACGCACATGTATTTTTATTGATGTTCCTAAACCTAAGGGTTTGTTTTATTACGAGGCAAAAAACAATAGACATGTACGCGCATATCAGTAAATTCTTCACTAAAGTTGCGTCAAAACCTAACTCCGACAGAGAAAGAAACCATCCGCTACAAATGGTTGACCTTTTGTTGTTTATTGAGAAAATATGCCACGTGGGCATGTTTAATAAGAACCAATTAATCAAATGCACTTATATTAAATAGAAAATTGACACAAATAGTCCTTGAAATTTGATCCAATGTGCAATATCATCTTTTTAAATTTGTTTAATGTGGTCTTTGAATTTTGAGTAAATGTTCAATCTACTCATTCTATATGCTCAAACAATAAATCAAACGTACAGCCCTCCTTCTTGAGGTATGAATCATTTTCAATGCCGCTACCTTAATAAATTTTTATATGTTGAGTTGGACTTTTGAAAAAGATGAGTGAGCACGTCCATCTACTTTAAAAAAGGAAATAAAAGTAAAGGCCTCAAATATTTCATTTGAAAGTTTCTTTTCCTAATTTGAGATGAATATCTTGTGGTAAAAGATTAATGTGTAACTTTTTTCATAAGTCACTTCAACATATCAAGGTAGGAATCATTTCCAATGCCGCTACAGTAAGAAATTTTTATATGTTCAGGTGGATTTTTTAAAAAAGATAAGTGAGCATGTCCATCTACTTAAAGAAAAGGAAATAAAAGTAAATGGCTTAAATATTTCATTTGAAAATTTATTTTCTTGATTTGAGATGAATATCTTGTGGTAAAAGATTAACGTGTCACTTTTTTCAAAAGTCACTTCAGCAGATCGAGGTAGGGATCATTTCAATGTTGCTACTATAAGATATTTTTATATGTTGAGTTGGAAATTAAAAAAAGATGAGTGGGCATGTCCATCTAACTTTAAAAAAGGAAATAAAAGTAAAGGCCTTAAATGTTTCATTTGAAAATTTCTTTTCCTAATTTGAGATGAATATCTTGATGTAAAAGATTAACAAGTAACTTTTTTCATAAGTCACTTCAGCATATCGAGATAGGGATCATTTCCAATGCCGCTACTATAAGAATTTTTCTATATTAATTTGGATTTTTTAAAAAGGAGTGAGCATGTCCATCTACTTATTTAAAAAAAAGGAAATAAAAGTAAAGGTCTCGAATATTTTATTTGAAAATTTCTTATCCCGATTTAATATGAATATCTTGTGGTAAAAGATTAATGTGTAACTTTTTTTTCTTGGCCACCATTCAAACTTAATGGATCATAGGTCACTTCAGCAGATCGAGGTAGGAATCATTTCCAATGCTGCTAATGTAAGAAATTTTTATATGTTGAGTTGGATTTTTAAAAGAGGTGAGTGAGTATGTACTTCTACTTAAAAAAATTAAAATAAAAGTAAAGGCCTAAAATATTTCAGTAGAAAATTTCTTTTCTCGATTTGAGATGAATATCTTGTGGTAAAGAATTAACATGTAACTTTTTTTCCTCGACCACCATTCAAACTTAATGGATCATAATTCATTTCGGTAGATCAAGGAAGGAATCATAACCAATGCTGCCACTATAAGAAATTTTTCTATGTTGAGTTGGATTTTTAAAAGAGATGATTGAGCATATCCATCTACTTTTAAAAAGGGATATAAAATTAAAGGCCTCAAATATTACATTTGAGAATTTCTTTTTTTGATTTGAGATGAATATCTTGTGGTAAAGCATTAATGTGTAACTTTTTTTCCTTCACCACAATTCAGACTTAAGGGAAAATTTTAGAAAAAGGGATACCCTAGTTTTCTTAAATAAGGGCTCATAGTGAATATTGTTTTAAATAAGGGCCTGAAGTAGCCAATCATCTGAAATAAGGGTCTTTGGCGAGCGGTGAATTTTCCGATGTATTTTGGTAAATATATATATATATATATATAACTATATTTTTTAAAATTTATTGATTTTTTTCATCATTTTTTTTCTTTTTTCCTCTTCCCTTCATTGGACATGATCATCAACGACCGACAGAGGTTGCCTTGGTCGGCGTCGGGTGAGAATAGCCATCACCTGAGTTGAGTGAGGGTTGCCCTTGCCTAAGTCATGTGAGGGTGTCCCTTGCCAAATTTGGGGAGGGCAACCCTCACCTAAGTTCGGCTTCCCTCCGCCATGACCAGCGGAGAGAAGAGGGAAAAGGAAAAAAGAAAACAAAATAATAATAGATGAAAATGCCCTTCAATCAAGAGGTTAGACCCTTTTTTGAGATTAATATCTTTCACTTCACGCCCTTATTTGAAACAAGTTTTACTTGGCTCTTACTTAAAATAACGTCCACTTTGGACCCTTATTCAAGAAAATAAAAGTATTTTAGGTCATTATTTGTAATTTTCCTCGGACAATGCCGTGACTATAAGAAATTTTTATATGTTGCATTGGATTTTTAAAAAAGATGAGTGAGCATTTCTATTTACTTTTAAAAAGGGAAATAAAAGTAAATGCCTCAATATTTCATTTGAAAATTTAATTTTCTAATTTGAGATGAATATCTTATGGTAAAGGATTAATGTGCAATTTTTTTTTCTTGACCACCATTCAAACTTAATGGATCATAAGTCACTTTAGCAGATTGAGGTAGGAATCCTTTCCAATGCCGCTACTGTAAGGAAATATAATATGTTGAGTTGGATTTTTAAAAAAGACAAGTGAGCATGTCCATCTACTTTTAAAAAGGAAATAAAAGTAAAGGCCTCAAATATTTCATTCGAAAATTTCTTTTTTTGATGTGAGATGAGTATCTTAAGTTATGTTTAGTCATCTAGATTTCTAATTAGAATATGACTGGATATGATATGTTATGAAATTCATAATTTTTATTATATTTTATCCACTATTTGGTGATGACAGTTGGATATATTCATGTTATATCATGGGAATTGTTTGGTATAAACAACATATTAGTATAAATGAATTAAAAAATTTACGAACAGAGATGGTAAAAGTCTCTCGTGACACTTTTGCCTACTTTTTTTTTTAAAATTTATTTTCCCCTCTTTTTAAATTAATTTATTTGTTATTCTTTCTTCTCCTTCCATCACTCCCCAATAAAATTTTATAGAATAGCAAATTATACTAATATATCTAAAATATTAAAATGCCTAAAATATGTAATAAATATATTGAATCTATATTCTAAAATTAAATTAAATTCAAATATATAAATCAAAAAAATTAAATTAAAATAAATAAATATTTATTATTTATTTTGAATTTCTTAGAGTATAATTCAAATATTATTTATACATTGAAATATATATTTTTTTTAATTTTATCGATCAAATAATTTTAATTTTGTTAATTTTGTTAATTTAAGATGTTTGTTATTTGAGAAAAGTAAATTTTCTAATATGAATGTTAGAAATTCTATCTACTTTTATTTCATCTCTCCCATGAGATGTTTTTATCCGGTTTATATCATTTCGTATTCGATTTCATCATGTCTTGAATATGCATCAAATGCAGAATATAATAAATTTTATCATATACTAAGTTTTATTTTAACTGCTAAACGCAGTCTTATGGTATAAGATTAATGTGCAACTTTTTTTTCTTGACCACCATTCAAACTCAAACTTAATGGCTCATAGGTCACTTCAATAGATCGAGTTAGGAATCCTTTCCAATGCTACTATTGTAAGAAATTTTTATATATTGAGTTGGATTTTTAAAAGAAAAATGCTAAGAAGACGGTACCATCACTTTGTGGAAAGTGGCAATTCTCTTCTCACCACACATTCCCAAGTGTGATGTCGAGCAATAAATTTTATATGGTCCAATAGTAGATTTTATCAACAGTCAAATTAGGGATGTGTGGTTAGGACAATACGGCATGTGTAGTCAGGACAGTACCATCATTCTATGGAAAGTGACCGTACCGTCCTCTAAGCATTGTTCTTTTTAAAAAAGATGCGTGAGCATGTCCATCTACTTTTAAAAAAAAGGAAATAAAAGTAAAGGCCTCAAATATTTGATTTGAAAATTTCTTTTTTGGATTAGAGATTAATATCTTGTGGTAAAAGATTAACGTATAACTTTTTTTTTCTCGGCCACCATTCAAACTTAATGGATCACAAGTCACTTCAACTTATTCCATTAACTTGAATCAATGGAAGGACGCCATTTACTATATTCATATAGTCTAGAAACTAGATTAAGCATTTATTTATAGTTTATAGATCATATTAAACGAAATAAAAATCATGGGGGAAACATTACACATCATGACTGTTTTTTTTTGCTTAAAAATATGGCATTTCTAAAGAATATTTTTCTAGAAGTTATTTTCTAAGAAAATGACGATATATATATATATATTTATATTTTTTTTTTTGTGTTTGGTTAAAACCAGAAAATGAATTAGAAAATACTCTTTTTTATTTGGTATGAAAAATCGAATTTAATTTTTTCAAATAGACACATTATTTGTGTGCTAGTAACATGTGTATAGGTAGTTAGGAAAACAAGTACGAGCACTAGAGTCTCAGTCTGACCATGATGGACTCTGACCCAAGCACTAGGATTGAGGCATGTGTGGACCTGAGTGCAAGTAGGGGTGAATATGGACTGGGTTGAGTAGGTCCTACACCAAACCCAAGGATCAATTAACACAGTACTAATCCTCAATTTTTGGGATTGAAGATCGATCATGTTGAGCTTGGGACCAAGAATCGAACCCACCTTGTGAGTCTAATTTGGTTCTAGGGTTAACTGGAACCAATAGTTTATTTTTTTTCCTTTTTTATATTCCTTAAAAAGATATATGTACTATTTCAAATTACATATTCATCGAGAATGCAATATTGAGCAATCAAATTATGGATACCGATATATATCAAAAACAAATATAAGATAAACTAACAACAAAAACTTATAGTTGCTAAAAAAAGAGAGTATTTTGAATAGACAAATGTGTATATATAATATTATGTACATGATTGATATGGGTTGGACCAACTTTAAACTCCCAGTACTTAGAACCAACCCTTATAAAGGGGTCCAAGGGTCTTAGAACCGAGGATTGACCCTATCCTCTTGGAAACTGGACCTGAGTTGGTTGACCCTAAATTGATACTCACCTCTAAGTGCAAGCAATATAGTCCCGAGCCTGGAGAACAACATTTGTGGACATAAGCATGACCTTTATGGACCCAAACCCAAGTGTTGGGGATCCAAACTTGGGTACTGAGATCTCGTATTCAGTTTTTGTGCATTCATGCTTGAGTGTCTGGCATTGAGCACAAGCACCAAGTTCTCGGGCTTTTGCCTTGATAGACCCAGGTGAGGACGTCATAATTTGAGCATGGCCGTTGGGCTCTTGGCCTCAGCCTCAATGAACTTGACCTTGGGCATCAGAGACCTAATCCTAGAAGTTGATACCTAAAACCAGCTTTGGTGTTTCTATATTTAAGTTTAGACTTCCGAGTTTAAGCGTTTGATCTACAAACATATTTTGGAAAATAATTTTCATGAAATAATTTTCCCAAATTTAAGTATAGGTTTTTTGTTAATTAGGAAACATGTTCCAATAACTCGTTTTAATAAGCAAATCAAACATATAGAAATGAGAAGAATGCTTTCTCGAAAAAATATTTTCCGTGAAATATAAGGAGATAAGTGAAAGGTCAGAATTTGTTAGCGTCAATTTCCCTTTCAGGTCTCGAACACATACCGAAAGAGCCTATCTGGAAAAGGCAAGAGAAAAAGGAACGAAAACGAATGTGGAAAATAAATAAAGATCAACCCAAGTCCCTAGTCCGAAACTCGAGAAATTATTTTATGTGATGGACGTAATAATGATACGATGTCGTTAGCCAATATCATTGTGCGCAAAGCTCAGGACGCGGTCAGCTAATTACCACGTGGCAGCAAGATAGCCCCGTCACATCAGCAAGAGCACACACGTGTCAGTACACCTTCGGACGTATTTAGGCGCTTCTACGTACGGTGGAAGTCCCGGTTACACGCCAAGCAGATGGAGGAGATACGGGAGACCGAAGCCAAGCAGATGGAGGAGATACGGGAAACCGAAGGCAAGCAAATGGAGGAGATACTGGAGATGCAGAGGAAGGAGCAGGGGAGCCAGGACGGGCCGCCGCACATGACGCCTCTGAAGCCGTTGACCCACGACGCTTACGGCGGCGGGATGTACGGAAAGGACGACGATCAAGGCCAACAGGAGCGACCGGCGAGCAAGCCGCCCGCCAGCGACACGCAGAGCGCCGATGGGCCGGTCGGGCCGCCGGTCCAGCCCAAGCACAGGCCGCCTCCCTCGACCGGGGACAGGGACCTCGACATCACGGGCCAATCTTATATTCAGTAATTTCGATTTGGTCGCAGTTCCTGGTTTTCTTTAATTTCTACTCTTCCGGTTTTTCGAACGTTTCGGTTTGTCTTGCATTTTGGGTCAGGAACTCCGAAAAATATGCAACTTTTCCCGAGTTTCTTGCTTATACAGCGTCCGAGGATAACAAGAATCGATGTTTATATGATTTTTTTTTTTTTTTAATTCGGGAAAATATCAAACAACGAAGACGTAATTTTCGGTGGCCAAAAATATCAAACATCAAGAATTTGATTTTCACTGGACCGTCCCCAGGCCCAGACTGCATATTTCCTTCGAGGATGGCGCATCCCAATTTGCAGTCCGGCCCTTCAAGTCCTCGAATTCACCCACGCAGTCCTCCCACCTCAGCCCGCGAATCCTCTCCCTCCCACGCGCCGCCTCCTCCCCCGCCACCTCGTCGAACATCCTCTCCCACCCCTCCTCCCACCCGCGCCGCGCGTCGCACAGCTGGAGGCTCCCGTTCTCCCAGTTGGTCCAGCTCCACCACCTGTCCATCGCCCGCATCACCCGCGCCACGCACCTCCCCCGGCACGCCGCCGCGCACGGCCTGCACTTGGCCCCGCTGAGCGGGCCCCGGCTCGACGCCGCGGCCACCGGCACGCCGTAGCGAGTCGGGGGAAACGCGTAGCGGCGGTCGCTGAGGACGCAGAAGGGCACGCGCCTCGCTGCGTGGGGCACGCGCTGGGCCCGGAGCTGGGCCCGGAAGGCGGCCTCCGAGTTGAGCTGCCGGAACCCGGCCGAGTCGAGCCGCGGGATCATCGAGAGGCGCGAGAGGGCGGCGCTCGAGGTGGCGAGATCGCCGACGCCGAGCCTGTCGTTGAGACCGCCGTAGTTGGAGCCCTGCGGGACCACGTAAGTGCCCCGTACGAAGTTGTCGGGGCTCAAAGGGGCGGTCCAGAATCCGTCCACCCGGGTTCGGACTATCCAGTCGTAGGTGAAGTTGTTTCGGGTTTGGTAAGCCCGGATCATGTTGAGACAGCCTTCGACCAAGTTGAAGTATTGAAGAAGGCCCTGCATGGAGTGCAAATGAGCAAAGCTAAGACTAAAAGGGAAAGAATTTTTTAAATATTTGATCGCCATTTTATATTTATAGTTTTACCCGAGAGAATATTCAATTTAATATTGATCACGATTTCTATCCCATACTGCACATTTGATGATAAGTTCTTAACTTAATAATTTGCCATCTACCTGTTTCTATCTCTTATTGAAATGGCATTTTCCAAGTATGGACAAACATAGTGTTTGTGGAATTTGTTTTACCGACACAGCTTTATAGGTTTTATTGACTTAGATACTTGAGTTTAAATTTAGATGAATAAACAAAAGTATATTTAAATGATAATTAATTTATTTCACTAATAAGAAATGCAACATGAATTTTAGGGAAAGCATTTATTTCTAAATATTATGCCCCACATGTAATTATATTGCTTATAATTTCAGTCTATAACTTACAAAAATAAATATCAATCACTTAAATTGATTACAATTAAAATTTCAAATATAGTCTCTTTCTTTACATTTGACTCACTTAATTAGCAAATTCGTTTAACTTGGAATCAAGATAGTTAGAGAGAAAAGTTGAAATGCAAAAAAAAAAAAAAAAGCTTAAAAGACATTCAAATCCACTCTCAATATATATGTCGTGGTTGACTAAAACGTAAATAAATTTCTTTTGAGTAAATTTGCTTTAATCCAGTAATAATTCACACCGAATATATAGAATCACTTAGTTTGTGAAACAAGATAATTTCAATAAATTATAACTGATCAATAACGCGATTCATTAAACTGTTGCTGGGACATTAAATTGAATAATAACTCCCGTTGATTTAATATTTACAAAAAATATAATACTTATTCATACGAAACCACCGGACCTGAATGCCACTGGGGGAGTTGAGACCGGTGAGAACTCGGGCCTGCGACTCAGTCCGGCGAATCCGCTCGGGACGGAAGATGCGCACGGCGGCAATCCTCGGCGACTCCTTCAGCAGCAGCAGCTTGTACGAGTTCTGGTCGAGCGGGCTGTGCAAGAACAGATCCGAGTTGGGATACACCTTGAGTATGTGCTCCACAATGGACGGCCCGGTCAGCTCGAACCGCCGTGCTGCTCCCACCAAGCAGACTGCCATCCTCGACCGGTCCAGCTCGGCCTTCCGCTCCGTCCGAGCCTCTGACGTGCTGTTAGCCCATGGTGGCGGCGACCTCGGCTTCACGGGAGGCCCCGAGCTGCGAGTGCAGAGGAGGAGGGAGGAGTCCGGATGAAGAAGCGCCAGTAGCGAGAGGCTCGTCATCGTTGTTACTACGAGAAGGAGACGAGAATCGAGGGACAAGGCAGCGACGGCGACGACCACCTTCTGGGTGATTATGTACGTGGTGATTTTTGCTGGAAATTTGAGCATTTTTCTGTGGTTTTTTTCTGTATGAACACCGACGCGATGATCTTCTCGCTTGGTTGAGAAGGAAGATGACGGTGCCATGTTCAGATCTCAAGATCAATACGCCTTATAAGGATTTAGTCAACTGAGTTAGTTCATTATTCTTTAATTAAGTTAAAAAAAGATAGGGTTCTATAAATTTTCGCATCATTACGTACTTTGGTTTTCCTCTTTTGTCAAAGGAGCTGCATCAATTAAGCACTGCATCAGTTGAGCACTCCTAGTATCCTACTTTAAAATCATACATTTCCTTGCAAATTCAACTAAATAAGAACAGTGACATAACTCTTATACAAGGCTCTCTTGAATGTTCTAATTTTTTTTTTTCGCTTATTTAAATGCTATAAATTCAAAAAACGATCACTTAAATGTCATTGGCGATTTGTCTTGCTGAAAAATCACAAGCATTGGTGTGGACAAATTCTAAATACTTTTTTAATAATTTCTTGAATTTTTTTATTTTTTATCTTTTAATTTTTTAGGGCATGCAAGGGTTTTGCAGCAAGTGAGGATCATGAGTGACCCTAGCCGGCCCTGAAAACAAGGAAAAATAAGAAAGAAAAACAAAAACTAAAAAATTCAAAAAAATCAATGTACAATAATTTGCACTTAAGTAAGAAATCGTACCAAAGTTATGACACTTATTTTGTTATTTTTCCCCAAATTCAACTTAGGGAAGCATTTATCATATGATTTCTCTTTATATATATGTTCTTAATGCATCAGTTTTGCAGAATGAACTCGTCAATTTAGGAATAATCCTGGGAATCCAGACTGGTACAGCGAAACTTGTCTGCGCAAGCCATAAGAGAGAGAGAGAGGAGAGAGAGATTCTTTAGGATTTAACTTTTGTTTTTTTTTTTGGGTAAAAGGATTTAACTTTTGTTGCCTTTCACTTTCCCCGCAGATGAATATTCGTTATTGCGCCATTCAAACCAAGAACATCGAATGCGATCTGCAGTTAATATTATCACCGAGTTCATTGTACTCTCTCCACCTCGATTTTCTTTTTCTATATTTTTAAAGAAAAAAATCTGCTGCAAAACTTTTTTCATTTGGCTGTGTACATTCTCGGGGAGGTTTATGTGGAGGGAATAATACTATCGAATTGTTATGCCTCCGTTGACTTTTGATTACTTTTAAGTAATGATAAATGAGCGGATGGACTTTCCTAGAGTAGCTCCTAAGTCACCCTCACCACAAGGTTCGCCGAGTCTTGCCCTCTCGTGGATACTCCCTTAGCGATCGGTTCATGTTGTAACACTTTTTTTATTCGCTCAATCTATGAGTACTCAGGTCGATTGATGATTGCCAGGTCGATTGATGATTGCCAACTCTATCTTTCGACTAGGTGCATTTGCCACAAAGCTGGCCTCCCTAAACTTGTATTGTTAAAAAAAAAAAAAACTTGTACTTCAGCACATTGTCAAATTTTGCAAGCAAGTCTTTAGCTTTGAGCTCAACTTGTTCTGAATTTGGAAGTAGCTCATGATAGCGTTATTTATTTTCACAACGAATCACGATCCCAAAAGATAGTCTCGCCATGTATGAAGGCAATTGTGGAGGATTAGTAACTTTTGGTCACACCCGTACAACGATGTTGAGACTTATGTGAAGACGTGTCTTTGTGACATCCGGATTTTTCGCTCAATAAAATAGCGAGCCCCGAATGTTTGATGGTCCATGCTATGTTAGCAAGCTTGCCATTGGACTATGTCGTTTGCATCATTTTTGCGTCATCGTCGAGCGACGCCATTCCTACCTTATTCGAGGATGCATCTACATCATCAAGTCGTTGCCGCTGTCTTGTTGTCAATAAACTATTTTGATCCAAGTATGCCAACAATTTCAAGAATTTTCAAGGCAATGATTCTTTAAAAAAAAAAGAAAATTATCAAAAGACTCTTGAATTTCCTCCACATGAAGATTCTTGAACCCTCCCTTCACGCCGCATCTGCCACGAACAAGATAACTATCCATCTGGCCAAGGGACGAGGCAAATAAGTCAACAATTACTGCCCAATATAGAGACAACTTTGGCGGTGGAAAGGGACAGCGAGCAAATAGAGAGAGAGAGAGAGAGAGAGAGAGAACCGGGGACTGCTCGTTCCTCCCATTTTTCGCGTCCAAAACCCCCGGATTCTCTGGAAATTCTCTACAACTTTCCTGGTCTACACAGCAAGCAAGTTCTCCATTTCTTTCTCTTCAGCTTTTATACATAGCAGGCAGAAGCAACCCAGCACCTCTGGTCGACGCCGGGGGACGCCTCAGCCATGCCGTTGCACGTACGGTCGCTGCCATCAACCTCGCGTCCGTCCCATGGAGTCACGACCGTCGTTCACGAGGACCCGAGGTAAGTAGATATTCCTCATTTTATCCTATGTCGATCGATTGTTGTTTGATGAGGATATTTTTCTAGAAATTTAAAAACATTGTTCAGAACTTTGTTTAATCGGGAGTTTCAACTATACTTAGCTATGTTGTCGAGTTTGAAGTAATCGAGCTTGTGGTTAGATCGTAAGGGCATGGACGATCGATATTTAGCACATGTGGGGGCTGAGCTAGTTGAAATCTTGAATTAAATCCATGCTGGGGCTGAGGGCAGGTTCGGTTTTGGCCCAACTCCTAAGATTTCTAATTTTTTGCGAACTTATGTGTTGCAAATTTCATGGGGTGTTCTTCATGAAAGTCGTCCCCTGTTGGCTGTTTTACGACATACTTTAATTTCAGAATTTTTAGACTCCGTATGGCAAAAATATATTTGAAAAACTTCGGGATTCAAAACCTGTTTTTGGGTCCACTGGACCAACCTCTTGCTATTTTTCATTTTCTACAGATTTTTGGTCCAGAATTCTAAAATGTATCCTTCATGAAAGTTGTACAGTACATCTTAGGCTACCTCATATTAAATTTTTATAATTTTTCGGTCTCATTTGGCTGGGGAAATACTTATTTTCCTACCCAATTTCGTTCTGGAAATTTTGACTGTTTTGGGCTTGGTTTGCAAAAATTATTTAGAACTGTATGAGCTAAATTTGACTTTGAGTCCTCACAAAAAATGTTCCTCTAGGTCTTGGCTACCTCATATTAAAGTTTCATAATTTTTGAAAACCGTTTACCGAGATAATAACCATCGTTTCTAAAGGCACGTGAGACGCCTTATAAGGCTAGTTGAGGACTAGGAGGTTAGACCCTCCTTACAGTTCACTCAATATCTGTATGGATGAGTTTATATTAGTCTAAGGGATAAAAATGATTGATGATTCATTAGATACATGCTTGAATCCCTAAATGATAGTGATGCTAATATACTTTTAATTAAATTATGGAATCGCTCCATCATGGTGTGAATTTGTGACTGAGAATGTCGTCGGTTCTTGAGACGACAACGCCTCATGTTATAGTAGGGATGTTTGAAGAGATAATTGGGTTCCTCCATATGCTTGTGGGTGTAATGTCGTTGCCCAAAAGTCTCGTGATGCTGGATAGGTGCAAGATGCCCGGGGAGTAATGGGGTTCCTCGGATGATGATGACAGTATGAAATTATATTGATTATGACTTTGGTATTTCTAAATTGAATTACTAGTTATTTGTTGGAAAAAGTTATTGCTTGTATTGGTTGGTCATGTATATTGAAAATGTTCTCAGGTAAGTTGTTGTACATGTGATTTACTGAACTTTCTATTGAGACTTTTTTTGTGAGTACGGTGATTGATTTGTGTGGTATAGACCAGTGGATCTTTTGCTTGCTGGATTGTGACTCATTGATTGTTGATTTCATTTTTTCAGATCAATATAATGTTGATTTCACCTATCTCCCCAATGGTCTGTTACGGGGTGCCGGTAGATTTCACGTGGGAGGAGGACAAGTTTGTAGACCTCGGTTTTCCAAATACCGTCTTTATTTGGATCAAGTCGTGTGTTGCCGTTGATGTAATGCTCTTAACGGGGCAGGTCACTCTTGGGTTCGTCGAGATATATGCTTGTGTTAATGGACATACGGTGGGTCCACTCACACTGTTCTCTGACTGGTCAAGATATAGAGGCGGTCTTGCAACATAGAAGGGAGGTGGAGGGAAGCAGGATTTTTGGAGCTGCGAGGATTTTGACGGTATCAGGGCTAGGGCTAAGCAACACTTGTATAGTTAGGTGAGAATGGGTGATCGACGTACAGTCTAGTGTAATCATAGTACTGACCTTTTGAATTCCCCACAACACCCCACTTGTCGTCGAGGCTGCCTCTATCTCCTGGCCCATCAGAGAACAGTGGGATTGAACTCTCTGTGCATCCGTTGACATGGTTATACATTCCGATGAACCCAAGGGTGACCTGACCTGTTGAGGGCCTTACATCAATGACCATACGCGACTTGATCCGAATGAAGATAGTATTTGGAAAATTAGGATCTACGGACTTGTCCTCCTCCCACGTGAAATCTACCAACACCTATAACGAACCATTGGGGAGGCAGGTAGGAAGCAAGATTTTTGGAGCTAAGAAGATTTTGATGGTGTCAAGGCTATGAACCAAGTGGGGATGGGTGATTGACGTACAGTTCAATGTATTCAGTATTATTGACCTTTTGAATGTATTCGGTATTATTGACCTTTTGAATTTCCCAAAGCACCTCACTTGTCATTTGATGTGCATACATAAATAAATAAGAAATGAAGTTGCATTTTTTTAGCAGAAAAACACGTACCACGGGATTTTCTTCAGTCCCTTACACTTTTGTATGCTTAAGAAAAGTAAAACGAGAAAGATAATGGCGATAGTAGTTCTATAGTAATTGTGACGTGCTAGGGTCAACAATCTTGTCTGCCAATAAGACAAACTAGGGCAATGATCATCAACAGGGCTTCTTAAGCCATTTCTCATCTCGGAGCGTTAATGTGAAACTGTCCCCATGGACTTCATCATGAACTTACCTAAAACCGAAGGGTGTTGGACTGTTATAGTCACGGTGGATTGGTTCATCAAGTACACGACATTCGTGCGAGCCAAGGAGGCGGCTAAGCTATTTTTGAAGCACGTTGTCAAAGTATTGGGCATATACCCAAACGATCATGAACAATCGCAATCCTCATTTTCCTAGTAGAATTTGGACAAAGCTCTTTAAGTTTCTAGGTTTGGATTTCAACTTCTTCACAATTCTACATTCCCAGACCAATGGTCAAACGGAGAGAGTGAATGCACTCTTAGAGTTTTATCATATGTGAGCACAAAGATTTGGTGAAGTTGATTGATATAGCCCAGTTCTCTTATAACCTGTAGAGGTGCGAGTTTATGAGCCGGAGTTTGTAAAGGGATAACAATCTCTTAACTTCAAGTACAATTGCAACCGGCTATCAAGGGAGTAACCATATGCTTAAAAGTTCACTATGGGGTGGCATGAACAAACGGATTTAGCATCGCTTGTCTACTTAAGGCCACAAAGTGCATGAAGAAATGGGCCAATAAGAAGGGATAGCAAGTGGAATACCAAGTCAGGGACCTAGTATTGGCTGAGCTATACTTGATTCTTTAGTATAGGGACGTGCATAAGAGGTTGATTCGATACTATAAGGGCCCACTACTAGTGTTGTAGCAAGTTGGGAAGGTGGCAGACAAGAGGTTGATTCACCGCTATCGTGAGTGCTGACTTTAATACAAACTGATTTGTTGGGACCTGGATTTATATAAATCGTGTTCATCAAAATCGTAGATCAGTACAAGTCCCGTGGGGAACACATGATCGGACGTGGGGTGAACCGCAATGATTATAAATGGTCAGGCGACCCTGGATCCCGGCGAGCATCTCTCCATTTGTAGAGTCAACGTGCGGCATGGGTGGAAATGCCGGTTCCATGGCTAGCAAGACGTCGATCATTTTTACGTAAATTGTTTGGGCTTTCACATAATTCCGCTCCGAGCTCTTCTTCTTTGGGCCTGAGGCCCATTTACTGATCATGGCCCTAATCAGTTGGACCGGGCCGGAGGCCCATTTACGGTACCGTTGCAGTTCTCGAGTCGCGCCGCGAGACTCGTGTGTTTAAGCGAACGGCTAAAGAGCAAAAGAGAATGCGACTCAGCTAAGAGAGTTCAGCTCAAGCGCCATCTCCGATCGCCGGTCACCGCATCGATGCAGGGAGGATCGTCGGGCGTCGGCTATGGCCTCAAGTACCAGGTCAGCTCCGTCGCGACCCCAGCCGTCCCTCCTGCTCGACCGGATTCCGTCGTTTTTTTCCTGATGAATGAATTCTCCGCCGGTTTTCGCAGGCCAGGTGCATCTCCGACGTGAAGGCCGACACCGACCACACCAGCTTCCTCACCGGCACCCTCAGCCTCAAAGAAGAGAACGAGGTTCGTCTCACGTGACCTTCTGCCTTGATTTTTCTCGCGGGCGCTTCGATCCGGTCGGAATCTAATCGATGCGCCCTCTCCGTCAGGTCCATTTGCTGAGGCTCTCGTCGGGCGGCACGGAACTGATCTGCGAGGGCTTGTTCTCGCACCCGAGCGAGATTTGGGACCTCTCTTCCTGTCCCTTCGATCAGCGCATCTTCTCTACTGTTTTCTCCACCGGTGATTCGCCGATCCTTGATCTGCTCGAATGCGTGTCCTGATGATGCTTAATTTGGTTTCCTGAGCCTCGATGATTTGACTGTTTATGTGCATTCTACTGCATGCATTGTCCACTGCTGATCTGCGATTGTTACTCTTCAATATGATGTTTTCAGCTAGTTAGGCTCAATCCTTTGGAGTAGATGATCATTTCTATATGAAACACTTTCACTGCATTTTCTGTTGTATGCAATTCTAGAGATTCATGGAATTTTTGGTTTCATTTTTTTTTTCCGTCCCCTTAAATTTGTTAACCTCTCTGCCTTAGCTTACCTATGAATGCTTCCAAGGTAAAAGCAAATCGCTAAATGGTGATTGTTTGCTGCTCTCATGAAGTTGAACCAGGAAGTCTGTTTATGACGATATATTGTTTTTAATGTGATATTTCTTCAATCAGGTGGTGCAATTTAAATTATATCAACGTTAAGTAACTTTACTTATGAATTTTTAATTTTTGATGAATCATCATTCAGCTACAGCGTCCCTTATATAGCGGTTGATTTTGTTGGATGATAACATTTCTTGAGATTGAAGGACTAGTTGGAATGTGTTTTGAAACTCCTCCTCTTGTTGAAGGTGAATCTTATGGAGCTGCTGTGTGGCAGATTCCTGAGTTATATGGACAGTTAAATTCTCCTCAGTTGGAAAAAATTGCCTCGCTTGATGGTCATTCACGCAAGATCAGTTGGTGGGTGGACATAGCCTTCCTATTTTGTCATTGGCAACTTTATTTCGCTTGCTGATTTAGGCAATGCCTGCAACAGTGTTCTCTGGTGGCCGTCTGGAAGGCATGACAAGTTGGTTAGCATTGATGAGGAAAACATCTTCTTATGGAGTTTAGATTGTTCAAAAAAGTCGGCTCAGGTATATTCAAGTGGAACCTCTCTACTGGTTACTTCTTTAAGAATGAAATGGATCGTATACTTCTCCCACATGTTCTGTAGATATTTATAAGTAATATAGTTTCTATGCTGTTTCCTTTAAATTCTGTTATTAAAGACAACTGGTAGAGGAAATAGGGAGAGAAGTGAATGGATAATTTTTTGACATGGTCCAGAGTCACTTTGTTTGACGGAGATAGTACACATAAAAGGACCATGGAGCTCTTTTTTGCAAGGAGTTCTAGAGACCTCTTTTTGGCTCCATGTGACTCTTGTATGGCTTTTACATAAGTGTTCTAGTCGATGTTGAAATGACAACGGATAATCCTTTTTTGGTTGTATAAAGATAGGTAGAGGACCAATTGATGCAGTGTGCTTGTAATATTATTTGTGGGAGATAGACAATAGGAACAGTGACAAGTAGCCATCTATGTCTGCATGCCTCTTATAGCTTTTGTCCTCTCGTCTCTTTTCAAACATATGGTGTAGTTATACGACACCAAGCCATTTATCATCCTTGGTGAAACAGTGAGCAAACCACGCTGTACTTTGGGTCCATCTCAGTGCTTAATTTACTCGGTAGATGCATAAGTGTTGTGTTTGTAATATTTACCTTTACCTTATTCAAAATAGCAATCTTGCACTGTGTCTTTTGTCCTTTTTAATTCTTATCCTTCCATGCTGGTCCTTATTCAGGTCTTGTTTCAAATTCTAGGTCCAATCACAGGAGTCTGCTGGCATGCTGCACTACCTCTCTGGTGGAGCGTGGGATCCACATGATGTAAATACTGTCGCTGCAACCTGTGAATCATCAATCCAATTTTGGGATCTTCGGACTATGAAGTAGGTTGCGTCATCCTGTGTACATTTGATGCATAGGGTATAAGTGAGATGTGACCACCTTTTCTATTTGCAGTTGGTTGATGAACTTTGTCTAGGTCATTTATTAATTCTGTTAAGTACTCTTTTCATAGTTAGATGTTTTCTTTTATACTTTTCACTGTTTTTTATTCTTTTTTGCATATTTTTCTTCAAAAGAAGTAAAAAGATGCAATAACCAGTTAGACTGGAAGGAATTGTGTTTCCTTTGATTCCTTTATAAAGACAAACATACATTTGCCACTTGGGACAAATTTTCAGGTGGTATAGCTCAGTCCATTTATTATTTTAACATTGAGGGGCAATAAACTGAAATGGAGCTACTTGAATTTAGCTTGCTTAGTATCTTCTAATCCTGTGGACACACTATAAGTTTCTGGAATGTGTGCTGACAGAGTTCATATGGTGACAGGAAAGCAAATTCACTAGAATCTGTCCATGCTCGTGACCTAGACTATGACATGCAAAAGAAGCATTTACTTGTAAGAAAGCAACCATTGAATCCAGCATCTATTTCATGTATATTTGATATATTGCTCATATTGATTAGATTAATCGCAGATGCTTCAAAAATATTTTAGCATATGCATTCATGAAAGAATCAATTTATGACTTTGAAAAGTTGTTCTGAATCACAAGGCTAGACTGAAGCTTTCTTTTTAACATTAGTTTCACTTGACGTACTTGTAGTGTTCAGGCAGAATCTTATGCAAGGTTAAGAAAAAGTGGAGAGGACAAGTAATTTGATTGAACTTTTTTTTTTCCAATCTGCAGTGGATAAAAGAGTCAAGTAAACTTATTTCATGAATAGGCTAGGCATAAAGTATGAGTATATTTCATGCCCATTTTACCAGCTTGGGAGAAGAATCATATTCCACGAATTACTGAAAGATGCTAGCATATTGACTGAGCACCAAATTAATGAATTAAGCGCTAGTCCAAAACAGGTAATGAAGAACTTCTATATAGGAACATTTCAGGACATTGCTTGGGTAAAAATGGCGAATCTCATATTTCTGTTTGATATCCAAGTACAAGCTGCATAAGTTTATCTGATTAGGAAGCTAGTTATATCCTTTCTCTGGCAGCCAAATCACCAGCTGTATTAAAGAGCAATGAGGGGTTGGTTTGATGAACTGGGTACACTGTTTGCAGTCAGTTGAGGACTCTTATCACATGGTTCGTTCAGTAATTTTGATGAAGTTAGGGAGTCATTCTGAAGAAGACATGGAGTATGGGGACCTTATGTAGAAGACAGTGTTAGCAAGGGGTATCGCGTTAATACTCCATATTAAAATCTCATTGGGACATATGTCTTGTGAAGTAGTATGCTGTCCTTAATTTGTTCATTGAAAAGCTGATGTGCATCGTTTGATAATGGGAATAGAATGAATTCTACCATAGCTCACCTGTACAAGTAATTTTCTTGAACAAGTTACTTTCTAGTTTGGCACGTGGTATGTAGCATTCACTTTGTTTCAGAGATGAATGATCTTTCCCCGCAGTTGACTCGTTGTGATTATCTGTGTCTGGCTTTACTAATTTTTCACGAGGGAGTTGGCTTTATGAGCTAGAGGCCACCCAGTGCAGCAAAAAAGGAAAGAAAACTCCATGAGTGAGTAATCGTCACATTAAGCATTTTTGTGTACTATGTATATCAGGGGAACCACAGATGTAGCGTCAGGAATTTAGTGGGGAGTCATCAAGGTTGTGAATTAGGTTCTTTGTGATATCATGGTACGCCATGATGCAGTTTACAGTTTGCTTCCTCTTAGGAAGGGAACTGGATAGACCAGAGGGTCTTTAGTCTTTGGCTATAGTATGGATTGTGATATTGAGTTCTATATACTTGATACTAGCATCTTAGCCATGTCAAGGAAAGAAAACTTTTTCTTTTTCATTACTTCATGGTGATGACTCCCTGCACGCCACTAAACGGCAATATTATTTTGTGGGTGTCCAATAAACGGATGAAGTCGTGCATTGTAACTAGAGAATTCATTTCATCTGAAGATTTAAGGATGTCTAAGCAATAAAAGATGATTTTGCTGGAGATTAATTGTAGCTGTATGGGTGCCTTGAGTTCATACATGTGAAATTCAATATTCAAATATTATCTTTTTAATTTTGAGATTGCACATACTTTGTCTTTTCTTGTCATGGGTCCCCTCTTCTCTAGAGAATAGGATAGATTATTTATCACCTGTTCATGTCCTATTTGTTGTTAAATAATATTGTTCATTTATTACAGGTTACCTCCGAGGATGAATCTGGTGTACGTGTATGGGATCTTAGAATGCCTAAAGCTCCTATTCAAGAGTTTCCTGGTCACACACACTGGTACAATATTCTAATCATGTGTTTTAGTTTGACAGTTATGTGATCTATGCATGATTTATCATACTCCTATGACAAAAAAATTTTCCTGTAACAAGCTAAAATTGTTGGCAGGACTTGGGCTGTTAGGTGTAATCCTGAGTACAAAGGACTGATTCTGGTTCTCTCTCTCTCTCTCTCTCTCTCTCTCTCTCTCTGCTCATGTGGAACTCACACCATGCACAAAAAAATATTGATGTTATTACGAGAATTTGCAAAGTTTTTGACTTGTGGAGGCTTCCATTAGGAGTTGTACTCATTTGGTTAAAGAAAAGGGAAGAAGACAAGAAATGAGAAATCTTATCAATTTGCTTCATTCATGTCTATGTGATCTTCCCTACGGAAAATCACTGCTGTTTCTTTCTGTCTTAGACTGTTCCAATCTCAATAATTTTTCCATTAAAGATGTAATGCTGTTACAGAGTGCAGGTACAGACTCAGCTGTAAATTTGTGGTGGTCATCTACTGCGAGCAGTGATGAGCTGATATCTGAGAGGTTAAATTCTTCGTTGTGTAGCTAAAAAATCTGTCTCTTTTACATTGCAAGATAAGCGAAAGATTCTCTTTACTTACATTTTTGCAGGCTAATTGACTCGCCTACCAGAAAGCTTGATCCATTGCTCCATTCATACAATGACTATGAAGACAGTGTTTATGGTAACTGCTGTGGTTCTGGAGTTCTTTAAGCACTAGCTATCTGTTTGGCAGGTTAATTAATTTAACTGTTGATGTAGGCCTGTCATGGAGTTCACGAGAACCTTGGATATTTGCATCGTTGTCATACGATGGGAGGGTAAGCACTATAGACCTTTAAATGTAAAATGGACATCCAAAAGCTTCCCCCCACTTTCATAGGGTGGTTTGGTCGGTGTGATGAATATTGTTGAAATCGTTTTTAGCTAAAAACTGGGCTTCATTTCAGCAACCTGACTTATTTGAACCATAGTCTTCCATACCTGGCAAGCCCCAAAAGCTTTATCTCTATTGAAACATGTAGTGCAGCGAAAGACCAAATGCTTTTCCAACCATTAAATCACATTGGCATGGAGGTTGTTATATCTTTGTAATCTAGGTGTTTGACAGGCAAATCTGGAATTGCTTTTGACATGTTAAGTATGTCGTTTTAAAAAAATTTTGACAAATGTTTTTTGTTACTAGTATATCTACACTTCCAATGACAGAGAAGTGTTTATAAACTAATTATCAGGAAGTTTAACCACAGTGGTATTCCTCTCTTTTTTCCTGAAAACAGGTGGTTGTAGAATCAGTGAAGCCCTTCCTGTCCAGAAAATGACTTCGGGGACACTAAATTAGGTTCATTGCCCCTTTGCTGTCCTGGCCTTTTACATTTGGAGATGCTATGAAGTATTTCTTGTTGCTTTTTCGGTTGGTTGGGGACTTACGCTGTTTCTCATTTTATAAATTCTCATTACAGATTTTTTTCTCCAATCATTGATTTTGAACAAGGTATGGTTGAGAGATCATGTTTCTTCTTCCCAGCCCTGGAAAGCTGTTTGATCTTTGGATCATTCAAGTGAAACTTCCAACCGATTAAGGCAAGAATTGTTAGGTGGTGTATACATTCTGTAACTGTATTCAATGAGCACACCTGATGGTAAAAAAAAAATCATCGAATCACTATAAAACTTCCTTCACAAATTTTTTAACTTTCCTGTTGGAATGCCTATGTGTTTTGGCTCTCTGCTTCATATATAGAGGTTGACTCTTCATTGTATTTTTCACCATTGATTGTCCAGAGGAAATTCCTGCTCAATTAAAAGATAGTAGTTGTAGAGCAAGTCGTCTGTCGAGTTGGTTAATCATTGACTTGCATTGCGCTTTCTTTTGCTGCGATAGAGTATGTGCCTTTGGTTCCACTTGTCTGAGCTACCTCCTTCGAGTCACTGCTGTCTTTGGTGCTATTCATCTAACAGGTCATTTGTTATTGCTATAGTTGCGATTTTTTCTAATTGTTATTTGGAAATTCTGGCAGAACCTCTTAGATTCCCCAAAATTTTCGCTTCCTTCTTATGAGGGAAGGGGAGTCCTGGATCAGGTATTGACTGCCAGTGCCGTGAAAAGAAACCCAGATGGTCATTCATCGACTGGTTGCTTACTGCATGTCGGAATTGCCGTCGCCATTTTCATGTGGCCTGCTTGAAACTCCCATCAGTCTTTTCTTCTGTAATACATGATGGTTGACATTTAAACTCCCGAGCGATGCGAGTCCAAATACGGCCGATTGATTTGTGCCACTCATCGTTTGTGAACAGAAAGAGAGTCATAATGACTAATGAGAATCCTCTTCGAGGGATCTTCCTCTGACGAGAGGATCCACCGAAAAGTACGATCGAGAATTTCTCCTCGACACGAAGTGACGCGTAGCTTATCCGGAAAAAGAGTGACTTTTGTCCCATCCCAATGATGCTCGGTCTTTTGGTCTCTTGTTTCCTCGTCGACAGCATCAGGCGGCTTTCCCTTTCTCCTCGACACGTGGCGCTCTCCCTTACCACGTATCCCCGCCACGTCCTGCGGACACGTAAGCCCGCTACACTTTTTAGCTTATCCACACATCTTTGGAGTTGAACCTCGTGGTCAACAGGTGTTCTGCCATGTAACAGTCCCATGGGATCGCAACACGTGTCTTGAGACGAAAACTGAGGAAAATATGCTGTGCTGTGCTGTGCTGATTTTTACTCGGATAATGCTCTCGTCAATTAATTATCTTTGTTTCTTATGGTGGTGATATTTGACGTGGCTGGAGGATAAGCGCGGCAGAAGTTTTTGTCACGTGCATCATCATCATGGACCATATACCCAATGAGAAAAGAGCGGGTGGATATCATTCTACTCTCCCCATAATTAAAGCTCAATTGAAATCTATCATATATCCAAATTGAAGGGTTCGTTGTCATCGAGATAATCACGCTTGTGCTGAATAGCCAAAGAGACTCCCACGGTTTTATGTGCAAAAGTAGGGAATAAAGAGTAGGACTCTTGAAAAAATCCATGAGGTTTGAAGTTCTCACAATCTTCTGAATTTGCTTCTAGAGAAAATTGTGGATGAGATTTTCAAAATTGTCAAGAAGATGTCCTTTTGAACGTATGCTAAGCCAAACAAAACTGTTTAAAATAGAAATACATACACTAAACTAGTCCGAGTTAAGAATTATATTTTTACAATTTTCACGATGGTTGAGAATTAGATCCACAAAATTTATTCCATGTTAACAATTGATTTATAAAATACTTAGAAACGGAAGCTACTCGACTTAGGATTCGTGCAAACCTGTAGAGCTTCATATTACCACACACGCACACCGGTAGTCATTCTCGTTTGGATGTCGACCTTTATAGGCCCGCGTGTCTTTGGCCTTCGCGATAATCGCCATCGCTAGTACTCACTGATTAATTTTTCCATTTTCGCTACCACCGCCCGCCCCAAGTGGTGGCTCTGAATGGGCCTAGGCAAGAGCACAGTGGAAACAGAAAAACGAGGGGACGGGAGGGGCCGGTCGACACGTGGCGAATCCAGTGGGGCAAAGACGGATACAAAAAATCGCGTCCCCCCGCGCGGGGGGACCCACGGGATGCTCACGTGGACGATTAAATCTCGGGATACGCAGCAGCCCACGTCCGTCGCGGTCGCGGTCTCTCTCTCTCTCTCTCTCTCTCGCAGAGAAGAAAGAAGCACAGCGACTCCCCTCCCCGGTCCGCCGATCCGATATTTCTCTCTCTCTCTCTAAAAGGCAAAGAAGAAGGAGGCGAAGATGTGTCCGCGATTCGCTTTCGCTTTCCCACGGGCTCATTGAGTTTTTTATAGAAAGGCTTTTTTAGCTTCGTCTTCATTGACCCTCTTCCCCCTTAAAAAAAAAAAAAACCAACACAGGTCTTCTCCTCCTACTCTCGAGACTTCGTACCAAAGGGATAAAAAAAAAAAAAAAAAAGACTTCCCAATACAATACGCCTCTCTTCCCAACGGTCTCCTTCCTCCTCGAGCTTCCCAGTATCCTTTCGCTGCTAGGGCTTCCCTTCTGCTTCTTCTTCTTCTTCTTCTTCTTCTTCTGCCAATGGCATTTTGGTGAGAAGCGGAGGGGACAATGGTGGCGAGGTCCAGGGGATTCGCGGCCCAGCTCGACTTCCGGTTCGACCTCGCGCTCCCCCGGAGGAGCGGCAGGCTGGAGCTGGAGCTGGGGACGCGGGCCGGCAGGAGGGGTGCTCGCGCGGAGAGGTTGGCCGATCGGGCCGCGGCGAGCCGGATCGGGTGCTGCTGCTCCGACTCGGTGGTCCCGGCGCGGCGGACGGCGGCTTCGGCGGCCGCGGCCGGGAAGGGCGCGGAGAACTGCGACGACTGGCGGTTCGAATCGAAGAAGATCGCTCCCACGCCCGTAATGCCCTTCGCTTCTCCACAGTACGTTGCTACCGGCGAATGATTCGTTGGATTCCTGTCGATCGCCGCCACCTGTGTTTCTCAATCTATATTTGGAATGCTAGGGATTTTGAGGTTTTAGAATGTGAGAAGTGTGTGGATTGCAGTTGACTTTTGATTGAGCCCCGGCTGCAGATGCTAATTCGAAGCTTCCAATTGTTTACGACAAACGCGTCGTTCGCAGCCCGCATGTGTTCTCCAATGCGCATGCAATCGGAATCCTTTTTTTATTCCTGTGATGTCATGCTACCAAAACTGGCGAAAGTTATGTTCTTCTCATCTGCCAAGTTATTTCACGTTCCATAGACATGAGAACCTTCTGAAGCGGACCTTTCCTTTCCGTCTACTGTTTCTAATTTAATCTTAAATTAAGGAATGAAGTTGCTGGCCATTCGAAAATTGAGAATATCTGTGTAGCAGTAGGAGGTTGAGCATTAAAGCTTTGAAAAACAGTTGAAAGCTTTGAAATTTCGGTTTCCTTTGTGAAAAGGGGAATGGTAAATTATGGCATGTGAAAAAGGTTATCCAATCGTTATCGAATCGCTCATAGATGATTGATGCAATTTCCCTACTCTTCTTTCAAATTGTTGGAATGTGAGAATCTGCACAGTTATCCTAATGGAGCTTATTACATTGTCAAACTGATTATTGTTTTACAAGAACAAAGTGGGTATATTGTGAATTAGTTTTTGTTCCCCTCACATCATTTGAGAGACGCAAATTATGGCATCGAGTCGTTCCTCCTTGGGCTCTTCAATGCAAATGAAGTGCTCATTATACTTATCTTTTGCACTCCACGGAGCAATGATTTACTAGCAGTCTAATATCTCACTGATATCAAACTGCTTCATTCTGCAGGTCTCATTTCCTCTCCAAGCAAGAGAAGTTTTATCCAAGATGTACCCCCAGAAACTCTGGTCCACAGTCCCGTGATACACCACCGAAGAGAGGTAAGTAAAGTGTTATCTCAGCACCATTTTTAGTGTATAATAAACAGTAATATGCATAGCACTAACTCGATAACAATGGAAAATTTATGGCTTTAGTAAATCTTGATTTACGAGATAAATTGGCATCTAGAACCAGATGTCTGATTATGCATCTCATGGTTGATTCCTCCACTGTAGACACGGGCATCGCAAATGAGAAGGACTGGGGCATCAACTTGTTAAATGAAAACGTTAATGAGACTGGCACTAATGAAGATGGCAGTACTTGGTACAGAGAGAGCGGGGAAGACTTGGGCGATAATGGATACAGATGTAGATGGACAAGGATGGGCGGTCGATCTCATGATGGTTCTTCAGAATGGAAAGAAATGGTATAAAATCATCTGATGACACATATGTATTGCTTCTGGGGATTAAATCAAAACTATGAAAGCTGTCATTATGGTCAACACAATTGTGAACATTCCAAGTTTGATCAGTGTTCTCTCCTAATTTTTTTCTTGTTACAAACACCAGATGTAATCTTGCTAAAGCCAAAGAGTCATTAGTTTTATGTCTGCTGCATCTCTATGAATATATGGAGTTTAAGTATAGAGTAGGGACACTGGCCAAATAAAACTTTAGAATGACTTTTATTATACATAGAGAAGCTATATTTTGGTTTTAAGTTTTTCATCTTGTGGAAGGAGATATCCACAAATTTCTGAGTCAATCTGTGTGAACGATGAGATCATCAGGGAAAGTCTTCAGCTTTAACCAATAGTCAGAGGCCTTGTTAAATGTTGTCCTTTCTACGAATGCATGTGCCTTTTATCTCTATATAATAACATTGTCTATTTACAGTTCTCCAAGCATGTGTGTGTGCATTGTGTATATGTGGAACTTTGTACAAACAACTAGATTGCTTTCAAGTTCATATTTTTTAAGAGTAATAGCTTCTAAATGTCGTGTGATTCTAATGATGGTCTCCACTTTCTGCGCTAGTGTTGTTTTTATAACTTGCTAAGCATCGTCCCAGGTGGATGCTTTATATCTGATTTACTGATAATTGATCTCCTGACAGTGGTGGGAGAAAAGCAACTGGAGTGGTTACAAAGAGCTAGGTAAATTCCTCACTCTCAGATATCAAATGCACGTACTTTAACTCTGGTATAGTGGGGATAAAGCTATTCATGCAATGCATCAGAATTCTAGTAATTGCTCATAACAGCTACCTCTCTCGGCATAGAATTTATTGACAATGAGTCTTCAAAGCTGCTCAATGTCATTGCACTTTAAACTTCTTTTGGCTCCAAGTATTAAACAAAATGACAGATTTCTTATTTTAGCCATCTTGTCCTGTGATCAAGCACAGGAGAACTCTCTTCGACTGTTATCCAAGAAGTTCTGCATGATGATTATTCATTACCAAGTAGTGTCTCACTAATTAACAATTTCTCAAGTGCTGACCCTAGGCTAGTGAATGAGGAAGCTTACCCTTCCTCCATCTCAATCAAACTTCATGGTGTCATCTTCAACTACGAATCCCATGGCATTTCATCTTTGTTGTTTTCAATGGACCAAATAAATGTTCAAAAGGCAATTGTCCAATACCAAAATACAGTAACATTGGTTACTCTTAACTATGACACTCAGCTTTTCAACTCGTCAGGTTTATTTTGAATCCATTTCCACATCCTTAGTTTCCTGATATTCAGAGCATCTATTATTAGGTTGCTGGACTTCTTGTTTCTCACTGCCTTCATTGCTTTTACCTATATATAGATGATCACTTGTTTGCCAAACCTGTTGGGCAGGCAAAGTTTTTGGCATTGGAATATTAACATAAAGAGCACTTTTATTGGAATGTAGTACTTAGATTTCCTCCATTTTTACTACGTCTAATCAATGGTTAGCCAAAAGAAAAGATATTGATGCAGGCTAACTCCAATCGGTTTTGTAATCTTGAATGTTTTTGGGTGGGGTGCTAAAACTTGCTCATTATACTGTTCATGCCACAGGAGTAGAGAAATCTGGAAAAAATGCAGAAGGGGATTCATGGTGGGAAACATGGAATGAAGTTTTGTATCAAGATGAATGGAGGTACTTCCTTCAGAGTGTCCTTTTTGCTCCGTTGCTCTCAAGAGATCTATTTCTTGATTTGCATGATCTGAATTTGGTGCTGTATTTCAATTTGATATCTAAGTTGTGCCATTTGAAACTACAGCAACCTAGCAAGGATAGAGAGGAGTGCACAGAAACAAGCAAAGTCAGGCACTGAAAATGCTGGTTGGTATGAGAAATGGTAAGTAGATATCGTGGTACCATAATGCTCATTTTTTCTCATAGTGTGCACATAGGGGATGTTGGCGTCTTGTATACAATATGATTGATTAATCATTTTGAATCTAGGTGGGAGAAGTATGATGCCAAAGGGTGGACTGAGAAAGGGGCGCATAAGTACGGTAGACTGAATGAACAGTCATGGTGGGAAAAGTGGGGAGAGCATTATGACGGACGAGGATCTGTCCTAAAATGGTAGTTCTAGTACTCAGTTTTAGTTTCTATCTTACTTGGCCTATTCAAGATTCTGAATACAATATGATTGATTGATCATTTTTATTCCGACTGTTTTGGGAAATAGGCAGGATTTCATTTTCTGTTATGTTTGAAGCAAAGGAAACTGATGGACTTTGAGCTGAAATTATGTTGTGGAAATGAGTATCTAAAATGGCGATAATAGCAGCCTGATTGCTGTACCTAGTAAAAATATGATATTGACATCAAACTTACAGGTTTTCTAGCACATAGAAGGTGTTTTGTTTTTTTACTTTGTCATTGCCATGCCACATGATTTACATAGTTCATATACCATTTTTCTTAGAACTCCATGGGTCAAACGATTGATCAAATCTTCTGAAACCACTGTAAATTTATTATTATCAACTTTTCCTGGGGAATTTTCTTCTCAGGACAGATAAATGGGCAGAGACCGAGTTGGGGACCAAATGGGGAGACAAGTGGGAAGAGAAATTTTTTGCTGGCATAGGTTCGCGTCAAGGGGAGACGTGGCATGTATCCCCAGCTGGTGAACGTATGTCTAATTCTTTCTTCCTAAACTTTCCCTTTTCTAGAAATAATTATTGGAACATCTTTGCTCAGAAATTTGAGTTAATGTTTCGTGTCTATAACCCACATCCTGTGGTGGTATTGCAGTTAACTTCTGTTTTCTGCTATATGAGATTACTAATCTGCAGCAGCTGTTGGGTGAAATGGAGGGTCTGTTTGCACAGAAATAGAATATAAACTGGATGATCATTTTACATTTACTGAATGGTGTACTTTTTCTGAAAACTGAAGCTAACCAGCAGCACTTTTAGTTCTACGTAGTTCTTGATCTCAACCCTAGAGAAATTCTTTGATTTAGCCACAGGTTTCATGTGTGAAGGGCCTGCAGCCACATCAACTTTTACGGTTTCTGCCTTTGGTGGACATACTTGAGAGGGTAAAGCATGCAACTGTAACCAAGATGTCCTTGTTGCACAAAAGGTTCAATGACTTTTATAGTTTTCTGGACAGAACTATCAGAAAGAATCTATGGACGCTGAAACTTGTATACTCAACTTCCCGACAGGATATAGCTTATTTTTAAACGGGGCTGGTTTTTCACAAGTGAAAAAATGGAACAAGCGACCAAAGTGAATATTCCCATCTTCCACTATTCTGAACAATATTCTGCTCTAGTCTTAGAGGCTCTTTTGGTTACAACCCGGGAATATATCTCAAGAGTTAATCTTCTTGAATACTTCGTGTGAAGCACTAGCATGATGATAGTACTATTGTCAGTGATGGGAAGTTCACTAGTTTGTTCATCTAATAGATTATCAAATGCCTAGTGACGCTTCTTGTCTGAAATAGTAGGATACTCAGATTCATTATTAGTCCAAATGCAGAAGGTCTAATTTGTGTGAAGGTTTCTCTTCTTTCATACAGGATGGTCAAGGACATGGGGGGAGGAACACTTTGGAAATGGGTAAGGAACTTTTGGTACTTATCTCCTAAAAATTGTAATCTTAAAATGATTGATTTCAATTCCTGAGAGATCACAATTCCAGCAATTTCTTTGCTTTTCCTAGTGTATTCCAGCTGTATAAATTACATTTGCCTTCCGTTTCTATATCAGTAAGGTGCACAAGTACGGGAAGAGCACGACTGGTGAAAGCTGGGATATTGTTGTCGACGAGGAAACTTATTATGAGTATGGACTTGCTCTCTTAGTATGATTATTTAATTGAGGATAACCAAACAACTTAATTCTGGAGATTAGATGAGGTTAGCATTCTGACTTGGTTGCCAAATTGTCTGCAAATATGTGGAAGGGCTGAACCGCACTACGGGTGGGCAGATGTTGTCGGCGATTCAACCCAGTTGCTCTCAATCAAACCCTGTGATAGACCACCCGGTGTCTTCCCAAGTCTTGATTTTGGTTCGGCTGCTTCACCCCCTCCTGATGATTCTCAGGATCCACCAGCAGCCCCCTTGTGATGATAGAGGAAAATATAAGTCTTCAGCATTCTTCTTTTTGTTGTTCAAGTCCAATTGTATTCGTCTGAACTCCTCATGTAGCAGTAGTTATGTGAATTATTGTTTGATTAATTCATTCTTTCCATAGTTGGTTCCACTTGAACCCCCAGCTTAAATCAACTTCTTTGTGATTGTTTCCCCGGACCTCACCTTACCTATATAAACTAGCCGATATATCCGACAGCATTTGGCTTTTGGATACTAATTAAATATTTCGTGTTTAACTTGGTGAAATAAGCTGTAGACTTGTCTTACACTTATTATAAAATTGTCTTTTGAGCACATAAAAATTGTCTAGATCAACTCGGCCATTGTGTGAGACGCATGATACAAATCTTGCAAATTTTTAACTATATTTCACCATTACACAAAATTCTGCAGTCATTCCTTTTCACAAACTTGTTCTTATTGGACACTAGGTTTCTTTAATTATCCTTTATACAAGTAAATGTACCAATTTGCCACTTAAATTTATTTAGTGGCGAGATCAGTTGCTCTCTCATGCTGCCCGGTTGGGGTGAGCATTGGGTCTAATTCTAGGGAGAACCGGCCAGTTTTTTTGTTTCAAGATTGAAACCTTCGCGTGAACAAGGAATTGTTATCTTAATGTTCACTGATTTGAGAATGAATCACATGCGGCCAATGTTTTGTTGCGTTAAACCCAATTTAATAACACGTGTATGGTGGATGTGGTAATAGTCCTCATCAACTGTCAACTATATTCTCCAATAATTTTGAAGAATCAAAACAGAAATGACTCGTAAATGTTCTCATTTTTTTCAATTTATCCATGAAACATCACCACCCCTCCTTTCCAATGCTTCTCAATAAATGGGTCTTGTGCTGTAACTATCTTCAAATTTATCCATGTTCATGCTCAAAAAGTGTCCCAAATCTGGTAAAAGGATTTTCTTTGTTGCAAGTGTGCATAAATGTGATAAGTATGATAAAAGACTAATCACATAATAAATGCATGTTGGGTTACGCTAAAAAACTCATTTTAGTGATGTTTCAAATATGATCAAAGGGTTTTTTATGTGATAAATGTGCATAAACATGTTATAACAAAAAGCACTTTGACACATGGAGAATCGAATCATGGTCTTCGAGGTGATAAAATAATATAGTCAGTTGGCCAATATATATTTCTAGTAAAATACTACGACGTTAATATTTTATTTAGAGACTTTATGACCAAAAAAGAATTTATTATAAAAACTTGATTTTTGGGTCTCCATTCCAAATTTTTGGGGACTGAGACTCAAGGGCCGGGAACCGACCCACATGGCAATCAGTAATCAGACGACGGTGAACAGGTTCCAGCGGAGGCCGCAACGACATCAGCTCCGTCCTGCAAATAATCACAGCCGTCCGAACGGGCACGGTCGCCCCAACGAACGGCGCGCCGAACTCCATCGGTTTGATCTCCTGCGCACCAGCCTACGTTTTCCCTCCGTGCGCTTTCGTCGATGGCGACCTCGCAGCTGATCTTTTAGCTCACTTCATTGGGTTTCTTTCTTTTTCTTCTTGGGGGGGATAGTGGTGGAGTGAAAAAATGAATTCTTTGACAGCAAAACCCTCCTTCGTACTTTTCTCTTACGCACCGTCCTCTTCATCTTCATCGTCGTCGTCGTCTTCGTCTCTTCTTCTTCCACTTCTTTTGCATACGAGCCTCGTTTCGTCGCTCCGATTAGCGTCGCTACTAGGAAGGAGCGAAATGGCTGCCGCGGCGGTGCCAACCGAAGGAGGCCTTCCTTGAGAATTGCCGCGTACGATTCTTCCAAGAGCGATGGCTCTAATGCCGCCAACGGCGACTCCAAAGCGCCTAACGGCACTCTGGTACGCCCCTCTCTCTCTCTCTCTCTCTCTCTCCCTCTCTCTTCCTCTCCTTATGTCTGACTAATTGGGTGACTTTTCTGTTCTTCGATATGCCTGCTACATGTGCTGGGAACGTTTAGTTTCTTGATTAGCTACCGAATTGCGAGTGTGCTGGTTAGCGTCTGTTGTTGTTATTCGACTGATTGTTCAGCTGCTTGCGGTAATTGGTGGAGGATTACGGATTTGCTTATCGAGATAGGTTCATCCAGATGCTGGATTCGATTCCTAGCTATTATTACAAACACGCCGTCACCGTGAAATTACTGTCTTTCTCATCTGACTTTTTCGCCAAGCCGAATGGTTATACGAGGGCACTTGGCCAGGTGGCGTGGCACCAGTTTGGACTTTGGAGGGGAATGGAATGGGACATGTTTGGGGTTTGATTCCTGGCAAGTTTGACATGTAAGGAAGAGCAAGTTTGTCGAGGAGGGGATGTTGGAGTCTGTGGTTCTTGAATAATCGTGAACCTAAACCCACTTAGGAGGTAGCAGGTTGGTTTGAACTCAATTTGAGAACAATGCGGGAATTTGATGAATATACGGGTTGTGGGACTATAGCAACATTGCAAACAATGGTTGCTTCATTGTATATATCCATTATCCGTCCCACGTACAACTGTATCCAAAGTGAAAAAGTTAAAAGATTTCAAGCTGATTAGTGGGAGTTGGGGCTATCTCTACTTCGATTTTGTAGCTTAGTCTCAACAATAATCCCTTTTGCAGTTATGCATGCCCTACTCTTCTATACTCACGTTTAATGGGTCTGCTGTAGCTTTCACATCACAAAATTTATTTTTACCATACGATGTCTATAGAGTTAGGAAGAGTTATCTAACCCCGTGAAGGTATAGTCATACTATGTCTGACACATCTTCCTCATGTGAAGTCAAAAAGCAGGAAAGATCTTCTTCTGGAGTATGTCAAGAATGTGCAACCAGAATTCATGGAGCTGTTTGTCAAAAAGGCTCCGCAGCAGGTTTGAATATTCTCCTGTATTTTGATTTGTATTTGTTTGTCTTAAAACAGAAAAAAGCTGAAAGAATAGGCTAGCACTTTTATTGCTCTATTTGTATGGTTCTATTTTCAGGTAGTTGATGCTATGAGACAAACCGTCACAAATATGATCGGCACACTACCTCCCCAATTTTTCACTGTGACAGTGACTACTGTGAGTGATTCTGGAACTTTACAGGATATAATTATTGATAAACATCCCCCCAGGCGTTATCTTATTTTTGGTTTTCTCTCTCAGGTTGCTGAAAATCTTGCGCAGCTCATGTACAGCGTTCTGATGACTGGATATATGTTTAGGAACGCACAGTACCGCCTAGAACTACAACAGAGCTTGGATCAGGTTGCTCTCCATGAAAAGCCGGATAAAAAGGTTATCTCTCTCTTATATTTTGACTGCGCTGAGGATCATATCAATTTGCCAGACATCAATGATGTTTTTGATGATTCTGACAGAATAGTTCTCCTGCTATTTGAGCCTAAAAGCAGCAATAATAGTTTCGAGTGTATAGGACAATCACACGAGCTTAGTTTCAGGAACATATGCAAGGAGTCCCAAGTGTGTGCTTGTGGTTTACTTTACTTAAGCAGTAGCCCAAGAGAGTTTACTCTGTTGTGTTTAGCGCAGTTATAAGACAGATACATACTGGGGCAAATCTCTGCTTTTACAGTGGTGATGCTATTATATAGTTCCAAAACTGTCCTGGTGTATTTGTAGGTCAATATGTAGTCCTTGAGTCTAGTTGTGTTCGTATTCTAATTCTTGTTCCGTGAGTAAAATAGTTGGTTTATTCACATATGCAGTTTTTGCATTTTATTTTTCACTAAGTGATAAAAAATAAGAAAAGAAAAGTGAAGTTTGTCCGCTGTAAAGTAGTTCCTTCTAGTTCCAAAGCATGTCTGCCATGTTGATAATAATGATGCTCCACTGAAGGGATCGAAATAGGATAAATGAACTAGATATCAACTTATACTGGTGTAAGATTGATCTGATAAAAATTTGTATGAACACTAATCCAAATATTGTAGTCTCTCATAACTAGTTCATGTTGTCAAGCTAACTCTCTGCGCATGATATCCTTGCTTTCTTTCTGGAATAGTTATTAAGGGCGTGTTTGACCTCATTGCTGTTAAATGAAGGTGTATTATAAATATCTCAGCTTGACACAGTGGCTGATGATGTTGGAATCTCATATTTAGCCATAGATTTAAACATTACGTGGATATACCTTTGCACCCAATAAGTGATTATATTTCTGCTTTAAGGCATGCTCAAATATCAACAAAATCCTACTGTGGCTGATCATGTTGGAATCTCATAATTAGCCATAGATTTGACTTTTAGTATCACGTGGATATACCAGTGTTCCTGATTTTTCTAAGTGATTATATGTATGTACCATGGGTACTCTTATAGATAGCATCTGCTAGGGTGTGCTTGAATATCAGCAAAATCGTATGTTGGGAGAGGTCCAATGGAGCCTGAAAGAAATATGTGAGCTAGTGCTATTTGCGGTCTCATTCTCATTTTTACATTAGCTGCTAGATCTCATAACATTGGAAATTTGACATAGTTTGGGGATTGGTTAGTATTGTCAGTTCCATTTCTTTGCTAAATGTGTTAATCGCATTGCAGGATGCTCCAGATTATGCACCGGGTACACAAAAAAAGGTGTCAGGCGAAGTGATCAGGTGGAATGATGTGTCTGGCCCCGAAAAAATTGATGCTGTGAAATACATTGAGTTACTTGAAGCAGAAATTGAGGAATTGAATCAACAAATAGGTAGAACAACCATTGGACAAAATGAATTGTTGGAATATCTCAAAACTCTCGAACCACAGAATCTGAAGGTGAGGATGTCCCGTCACTTTTCTTCATTTTCTCTGAGGTGCCTGATTTGCTATTTTGATTTACAGTTTTCAGATAAATGCAGTGCTTCACATGCTTCCTTGATTTTTATGAGCTTTTGTGAATGATTACATTTTATGGTTATATCATGCCACTGCTTCCTAGATAGGCTTATCTTAGCTGTTCCAGTGCCTGAAATTCTCCCGTTGTTCATAAATTTTCAGGAGTTGACCAGTAGTGCGGGTGAGGATGCTATCCTTGCTATGAACACCTTTATAAAGCGCCTTCTTGCTGTCTCTGATCCTGGTCAAATGAAGGTTAGTTTTAATAATAAGCTTTGCTTTTCCCCCATTTTAGTATATCTTGTAATGCAGGCCGTGAAACTGAGGATCTTCCTTTTTCTTGCAATGATATAGCATTGTATCATTCAGTCTGGTTTTCTCAATGAGTACCGTGTTACCAATCATGATATACAGCGAATTATGTCTGCAAAGAGAGTAATTTGACTAGACACAATCTTCAGTTGTTAATGTGCTAAAAACATTTTCAATAGAGTTTATTCATCTTGATCACTAAGAAGAACCAATAAGACAGATTCCCTTGTCTTGATGATGAATTATGACTATAGTTACGATCCGTGTTTACAGACAGCAGTGTCGGAGACTAGTGCACCCGAACTTGCCAAGCTTCTATACTGGCTAATGGTTGTGGGCTATGGTATACGGAATATCGAGGTTCGTTTTGATATGGAAAGAGTATTAGGAACTTCTCCCAAGCTCGCAGAATTGCCTCGTGGCGAGAACATCTAAAGCTCATCCAAACCACAAATTGTAAGGTTTCCAAGGAGCTGGAAGTCATAGTATTTTCCCAGGCTGTCATCTGAAGTTTTTTCTTTCTGGGCAGAGAGCTTTCTGTCAATCAAGAAACAGTCTCGAGCTTAAAGATAACTTATATCGATGCATCTAACTGCTAAGCAGTGCAACAGGCGCACTTGCAAGGCTATATTGGTATGTTCAACGAGATTATGAAAATTATGGCATTCGTGGTTATATATTGACTTTTCTTTATCAAATGAAGCATCCTCTGTTGCGTTATCCGATTACCCGAACCCTGTATATGATTTCTGGAAAGCACCATTCTTAGTTAATGAACATCCAGACGCTCTCCTGCTATTTCCGAGCTTTTGAAGGATGTCATCATCTAATTCGTGGTAAGGGCTCCTCAATATATAAAAAGACAGCGAGAGAATCCCAGGTTATTTGGCGCTTCCCGTTGGTGAGCTCAACTGTTTATTCTGAAAAATGAATCAGGCTATAACGTCCAATGACTCTTTTTAAATGCTTTAAAGACCGAAAAGTCGAACGTGGATAAAAGGATCCACGTTGGTGCGAACAGGGGACAAAGAAGCAATGTCAGTTCTGCGGAATTCTCGCACATGGACAACGTCGATCTCCTTAACCATATCCGGCCAAGAAAACCCGACAGAGAAAAACCAAAATAGACTGTTTGAGCGAACCCAGATCGCAGAATCACACTCGGAAGGATACTTACCTTCTTCTTCGAAATGAACGCCAACCCCATTTGAATTCCATCACGTTCTTCAAACGTCAAAGCCAAGTCTCTGAAGAATTCGCAGCAATGGAGGTGGAGATCGTTTCCAAAGAGCATGTCAAGCTGTCTTCTTCCATGCCAGCTCATCTCAGGACTTACCGGCTCTCCCTCCTGGACCAGCTCGTCCCCACCGCCCACATCCCCATGATCCTCTTCTACGACCGCCCGACTGCTTTCACCACTGACGAAGCCCTGCGCCGTCTCAAGCAATCCGCCTCCCAAGCCCTGCCAAAATTTTACCATTCGCCGGCAGGATCAAGGACGACCTCTACATCGACTGTAACGATGATGGTGTCTACTATGCCGAGGCCAAGGTCAACTGCGCTCTCTCTGACGTCCTCGCACGCCCCGACATGAAAGCCATCCGCAAGCTCCTCCCGGACGAGCCTTCTCTATCAGAATCGACGACCAGTGACGGAGATGGCGTTCACGTGGTCATGGTCCAGGTGAATGTGTTCCGAGTGTGGGGGGATCGCCCTCGGCGCCTACCTCTCCCACAAGATCATTGACAGCCCGACCTGCATGACACTGCTCAAGGCCTGGTCCGCTGCCGCCCGCGGATCCGTCAGAGAAGTCACCCCGAGCTTCATCGCTCCGTCACTATTCCTGCAGAGTGAGTTGATCCCGAGCGACTACGGCTGCGTTTGGTTTAGCACATCCCAAGAGTCGCTCAGTCTGCGAGAGCCTGAAGAAGATGAGGGAGGTGCACGGGGACGAGGAGGCGGACTACTTCGGGTTCAGATGCCTGTTCAACGTGGGGGTTCTACACGAGGCCAACTTCGGCTGGGGCAAGCCGGTGTGGGTGAGCCCCGGCAGGATCGACATGGCCGTGCTCGAGCACGACGGCGAGCTCCTGTCACGCGCTTCCGTCGAGCGGAGCCCTCTCCAGCTCCGCGACTGATACGAGACCGTCGTCTCTTTCTCTCGCCCTCCTGCTCGTTTCGAACTTGAATGAAGGCCATTTTATTCAAAATGTCGTTCGTTTGGCGCTCTTGAACTTGAGGGTCCATTTCTATTGGGGAGCTCACTAAAGTAATTTGCAAAGATCTCACTGCAATTTCTCAACGTAGAACATGATCCTTAACTATTGTTCGAATTTATAATGCGTGATACTATCCCTTCTCGACACAAGAATATCAAAGGATTCACAAATTATGGAGTAAATAAATATTGATTTTTTACACTGCATAACATTATTCATCCACATTTCACGTTCATAATTTATGAAAAAATAACATAACTAGTTCATGAACTATGATCAAACATATAATGTGGTTTATAAACTTTTAATTTGTTCGTCTCTTAATTGTGACTTAAGGTACAATGTAATAATTTGTTCATTATTGTCCATTTTGAATTATATACAAAATGTTAAATATTGCATCTAAACTTGAATTAATAGAGAATAACATCGAATATTTTATACAGTCAAGGGATTAAATTGAACATATACCAAAATTCAAGAAAAACATTGAACAAGTAAAAAATTTAACGATTATATCGATATCTTTGGATTAAAGTTCGGTGATCATATTTAACAAACTAAAAATTAAGTGATCACATTTTATATTGAGTTAAAATTTAGGGATTATTTATGTCATCATTCCATAATTTATTAACTTGCTAAAGGAAATGCTGGAAATTCAATCGGCAGGATTTTCTCGTCCGTCGACGATGAAACTACTGATTTGCAAACGTGCCCCGTCTCACGGCAACGGAACGGCGTCGTACGTGCGGATGGGTAACGATAGAACGCCCTCCTGCCCCGTCTTCTCCCTCCACAAAACTCCCACCATCCCCCCACCATTTGCAGATTCTCCCTCTCTCTCTCTCTCTCTCTCTGGTTCAGCCATGTTCGCACTCCATCCACCGATTCCAACTCGCTTTCCCTCAACTCAGCTCTCCAACTCGCCGACCCTCCTCCGCCGCCACCACCTCCACCTCCTCCTCTTCCCGCCTCTCTCCTCCGCCACTTCCTCCTCCACCGCCGGCGCATTCGCCACCTCCGACTACTCCTCTCCCTCCACCTCTCCGCACCTCCCCCCCCGACGTCGAAGAATTACGACGGTTGGAAGTCGGAGGCGACGCCTCCCGCGACGGCGACGACGACGACGACGTTCTCTCCCTGCAAAGCCGTCGCTACGACTTCGCTCCCCTCCTCGACTTCCTCTCCAATTCCACAAGCTCTGCGGACTCCGACTCGGGCCCCGGCTCGGCGTCCCCGACCTCGCTCGATCGCGCCGAGTTCCAGCTCGCCGAGTCGTACCGCGCCGTTCCCGCGCCCCTCTGGCACTCTCTTCTCAAGTCCCTCTGCTCCTCTCCTTCGTCCACTGGGCTCGCCTACGCCGTCGTTTCGTGGCTCCAGAAGCACAACCTCTGCTTCTCCTACGAGCTTCTCTACTCCATCCTCATCCATGCTCTCGGACGCTCCGAGAAGCTCTACGAAGCGTTTCTGCTGTCTCAGCGGCAGACTCTGACGCCTCTGACGTACAATGCCCTGATTGGAGCTTGCGCTCGTAACGACGATTTGGAGAAGGCCCTGAATTTGATGTCCAGAATGCGCCAGGACGGGTACCAATCGGATTTTGTCAATTACAGTTTGATTATTCAGTCTCTTACGCGTAGCAACAAGATAGATTCTTCGATTTTGCAAAGGCTCTATAGGGAGATTGAGTTGGATAAGATTGAGCTCGATGCACAGTTGTTTCATGACGTGATTGTTGGTTTTGCCAAGTCTGGTGATCCAGACAGGGCTTTGCATTTTCTAGGCGTGGCTCAAGGTTGTGGGTTGAGTCCTAAGACGGCTACTCTCGTTGCTGTTATATCTGCATTAGGGAATTCTGGTAGGACTTTGGAGGCGGAAGCAGTTTTCGAGGAGTTGAAAGAAGGTGGGTTGAAACCGAGGACGAGGGCTTATAATGCTTTGTTAAAAGGCTACGTGAAAACGGGGTCTTTGAGAGATGCGGAGTGGATTGTATCGGAGATGGAAAGGAACGGGGTGTTGCCAGATGAGCATACTTATAGTCTTCTTATTGATGCATATGTAAATGCAGGTAGATGGGAAAGCGCAAGAATTGTGTTGAAAGAAATGGAAGCTAGCAATTTGCAGCCAAACTCCTTTGTTTTTGGTAGGATTTTGGCTGGTTATCGTGATAAAGGGGAGTGGCAGAGGACGTTTCAGGTTTTGAGGGAGATGAAAAGTTGCGGGGTGCGCCCTGATAGGCATTTTTACAATGTGATGATTGATACTTTTGGGAAGTATAATTGTCTTGATCATGCAATGGATACATTTGACCGAATGCTATCAGAGGGGATTGAGCCATGTAACGTTACATGGAATACTCTCATTGATTGTCATTCCAAAGCAGGACGCCATGACAGAGCAGAAGAGTTGTTTGAGGAAATGAAGGAGAGGGGTTGCTCACCTTGCACTACGACATATAACATTATGATTAATTCTTTTGGGGAGCAGCAGAAGTGGGAGGATGTAAAGAGCTTGCTGGGGAAGATGCGGGGGGAAGGCTTGCTTCCAAATGTTGTGACATACACCACACTTGTTGATATCTATGGTCAGTCTGGGAGGTTCAGTGATGCTGTAGATTGTTTGGACGATATGAAGTCTGCAGGGTTGAAGCCATCATCGACAATGTATAATGCGTTAATAAATGCTTACGCTCAAAGGGTAGGTTGCTATCTTCACTCCTCTCCATTCTGCGGAGTGCTCATGGTTAAGAACTTTTTTCAGTATCTAATATTGATCGGATGCAATCTTTGCCTTCTTCAAGTGTGTCAGCCCCAAGCCACTATAAAAAACATTCTGTTTTATCATCCTTTTTACTATTGTTTGTCTACTGGTGAAGATTACCTAAGTTGGCTCCTAGTTGTATCCTTGGATGTTATAAATTCTCTTACTCTTAGCTTAATTCTTGTTAACACTGATTTATTTTCTCCAGTCTGAAGATTACTTCTTTTCGTTGCTCTTGCACCTTCAGTTGTAGTTACTATCTTGATTGCTTGTTATGATTCTATGAGGGTATGGTCCACTTAATAGCGATACCAGGTTACAACGATTTTGTAGCGAGGAGACTAGTTGTACTCTGGGGAGTTTTTAAGACTTGGAGAACTTTGAGGTATCTAAGCTTTTTATGTATTGACAATGTACATCAATACAAGCTCCTAAGTTGAAAGGACCGTCCCTTTAGATGATTCTCTCTCTTCAGCCTCTTTCTTTTTGTATCATGCCTGTTGATTTTGTTTGATTCTGATGTGTAGCACAGAGAGGATTCGAGTGTCACAAGCCCTTTAAATAATTCTCCCCCTTCAGCCTCTTTGTTTTTGTATCATGCCTGTTGATGAATGAGAGAGAGAGAGAGAGAGGACTTGAGTGTCACAAGCCCTTCAGATAATTCTGTCTCTTCAGCCTTTGTTTTTGTATCATGCCTGTTGATTTTGTTTAGTGATTGATTCTGACATGTCTAGCCCCGCGGGGGGGGGGGTTGGATTTGAGTGTCATAAATAGTTGAAAATGTAAGTGCATAAATTAAGCTTCTTGTTGATCAGTTTACGATTTATCAACAGGGTATGTCCGACCAAGCATTAGATGCATTCAGGCTCATGAGAGCCGATGGTCTAAAGCCCAGTCTATTTGCTCTAAACTCATTGATAAATGCGTTTGGGGAGGATAGAAGGGATGCCGAAGCCTTTGCTGTGTTGCAGTACATGAAGGAACATGTAAGTTAACTAAATTTTGTTTTTACTTCCTTTGTGTATTTTCATTGTGTAAATTGTTGGTGTCTTTACTTTTTGTCCCCTGCACTACCTATAATTGCAGAATCTGAAGCCAGACGTAGTGACATATACGACGCTCATGAAAGTCCTGATTCGTGTGGATAAGTTTCAGAAGGTATAACTCGTTTCACTGTTGCAAAATTAGACACTATACATAATTCAATGCAGATCTGGCATATCAAAGTACCCCCTTTTTTTTTTGGGGTCAAGCACATTGAGGTACTTAACTTCCATGATATCATCTCCCAAAAAGAAAAACTTAAACGTTGAGGATCTTTCTGTGTGTCTATTCAGTCAGATTCGCTCCACATTTACATGGCCTTTAATTTTATGTTTCGTTAACCACCTTCAGAAGTTGATGCGTGAAGGAGTTCACTATTGAGAAGACTGCCAACAGTATAATCTTTTATTTTCCAAAGTCAGTTTACCTCAGGCTTATGTGTTTAAACGCAAAGATGAAGAAAGGGACAATAGTCTGGATAGACATAATTTTCCTGCTATTGTTCGTTCTTTAAGTTGTTAGAGAAAGGAAACAAGTGGTTGAACCGTGGCTCTTGTGCAGATAAGGGGCCTTGTAGATGCCATTGCCTAGCAATCCATCTATCTGCCCTTCTGGATGTAGCTAACCTTCCCTCAATAACCACCCTGAGAGATTCAATGTGAAAGCTTTATCCTGCTTTAGTAATGAATCTGGGTCAGGCTCGCCAAAGTATCTCTGACATCACTGCCACCAGGAATTTGTTTTTAGACCAATTTGTTATTTACATTGACTTTGTGGCACCTGCAGTAAGGAGGGAAGACATATAATGTTGTTTGGGCAAACTCAGAGCTATTAAGAAACAACCGATGTGGGTGAATGAACTGAATAATTGTTGGCCTTTTTCCATTCGTGCCACATGTGGTTTATTTTTTGAGGTTATGGAGCTGACGGACCTGTAACTTAGGTTTCCTTTTTTCCTTGTAGTAAGAGTAGCTGCTTTCCAGGATATGATGTTGGTGGGGCTGTTGTTAGTCTTGAGATAATATTGACTACAGTAGTTATGCATCTTCTGCATTTCCTATGTTCTTTCCTTTTGAATAATTATTCTTTTGGGCTGATTAGATGCTAGATTGTTTGTGTATACAGCGTTCTATTCTGCCTGACATTAGATTAGAACTAATTATCATAGTAGTAGTATAAGTATGAATACATGATAGGTGGCACATTATTATTGTTCTTTCTTTGTTGATAATAGCAATGTTCGATATTGTCTATGGCTCAATGCATCTGATGGTCTTCAATATCTGCCAACTAAAATGACAGACAAGTTTCTAATATATATTGAAACCTATTGCCTACTTGGATGTTTAGATTGCCTTCAGCATCATATAATGCATGTTAATCCTTCTTTTGGCTGGGAATTCAGGTTCCAGAGGTGTACGAAGAGATGATAGTATCTGGGTGCATGCCTGACAGGAAAGCCAGAGCTATGTTGCGGTCTGCTCTGAGATACATGAGGCAGACATTGAGATCAAGATAAGAAAGGAAAACGTCTGCCCTGTGAAATCATGGTTATACGAGCCCAAGTCATGCAGCCAAAGCGCATTGTAAAGTAGTCTCTCTGTTGACGATCTACTCAGCTATCAATTTAGGTCAGTGGATTACCTCTGCTTTCTGTAATGTGATAATCCTGGCATTGGAGCAACCGGATTTCAGTAATCGGTTAGAATGAATTTTTATTTTTATTTTTAAAAATGGATAATTCCAGGTTTGAAAATTCTGATTTGGGGGATTAGGAACTACTGAAGATCTTAGCTGAAATCTGTGTTTCGTATTGCGTCACTCAGCCAGCCTATGTTTTTTTGCAGGAAACAGATATCCAATCCTTGTCATCAAATTGCAAGAAGCTGACACCACCTGTCTTATAGATTCATCTGATAACATCGACCGTTCTCCTATGGGATTCAAAGCTAGAAGTTAATCAAGATTACACATGTTTTGAACAAAGAATATTTTCGTTCAGCAACGTTGAATAGAATACAACAATGCAACGCTAGAGTCTTGTATTAGATTTCCCATCTCTCTCTTGGAATAATGTAGGTGATAACTCTAATTGTAAATGAAAATATTGGTACTTTCAATACAGTTCCTGGGTTTACTTTGAATTCCGTTGCTAGAGAAGTTTCTGCTTAGACGGAAAATGTCACGAAATGCAGGACAATTTGAGTCCCCAGCACCTCCAACAATGCCCGAGGCTTCAAGCTGTAATTACTTCTGAAATTTCCAGAAGTAATTACAGCTTGAAATCACTTATCTATTATATAGTTTTCTCAAGAACCACAGTACTTATACTACTGACACCGAACGAATGTCATTGCTTTGAAAACTAGAAGATTCAATTCCGCAAACACTTTACACATTTGCCGAACTGATATAGCCGTACAATCCCCCAAAATAAATGTTCACGCACGCTCACAATCAAGACCTTATAGACAACACCAAACTTTCATCCCGAAGGGCAAGAAATTTCCAAACCCAGGTTCGAATCAGAAACCTCTATTGTCTTTACCACCCACCTACCTCTAACCCTTCACCATCATTCCGACTCTCAGTTTTTCTTCCCTGTCCGGGCCCCGATCCTCCGCTCACCGGCGATGGCGGACTTCTCATAGTTCGTGGCCAGGGGAGGCTTCTTGTTCTCCTTTGTGCTGCTTCTGAGCAAGTACCTAGGTGCTGGGGTCGCCTCACTCCTCTCCACAGAGTAAGCCGCGCAGACCGATTTCCTCAGGCTCTGCAGCTTCTTCCCTTCCCCCCTCCTCTTCGTCGGCTCGACCGTGACGCCGAGGTCGTACACGGCCTTCTTCTCCTCCCCCATCTCGCCCCCTTTCTTCCTCCTCAGCCTCTCGTTTCTCCTCGCGGAGTACACGTCGTAGAACCTCCCCCTCTCGAACACGGAGACCGTGTTGGCGCCCGAGCCGCCGGCGAACAAGGAGCTCGCGGGATCCGCGTTGCTGAGCTCGTCGCGGACCATCTCCGTCAGCGCGCGGAGCTCGCACGAGATGGAGCGGTACTCAGGGCGGAGCTCCGATTCTTCGATGTCCCACGCGCGGCTCAGCTTTTGCGATTTCGTCAAGGATCCTGACGCGGTCATTCGAAACCCATCACGGCACAGCACGCGCGCATACGCAAAAGCAATCGCCCGCTATACAAATGACCTCCCGACAGAAAAATTTCACGGCAGATCAGAATCAAACCTGGAGGGGTCTGCAAGGATTTCATCGCGGTCGCGCTCGACCGGAGGACACGGCGGGGACGAAGGCGGGCAGGAGATCTGGCGAGCGGAGGCTTGCGGTCCAGCTTCATTTTCGACATCCCAGAAACGCGCAGATCGACCTGCACAAGCAGAGAGCGAGAGAGATGTGATCGAACGTTGCGGCGAAAATAGACGGAGATGGAGATTGTAGAATAGAGGGAAGGCACCTACGAATCGAATGGCAAAAAGCTTTGGTTCTGCCCTTCAACTTCTTTTCGCTTTTCTTGGCTTGTCTCTCTCTCTCTCTCTTTTTCTTGGGGGTTTTTATTAAGGGGAGCGGAGGGTGGGATGGATTTGAATTCGGAGAGAGAGAGAGAGAGAGAGGAGCCTATAACGGTCACTTCCTCGATCCGACGGCCAGGATTGCGTTCGGTTTTGGATGGGGGAGATATCGAGTCTGATCCTACTTTTTCCGGCAGATTACACATTTACGTTTTTATATTTTTTTTTAATGATTACGAATTTATGTGAACTTGCCATATCGATGCATGGAATTGCAATTTGCTTTCGTTCTTTATTTGTTGCCTGATTTGATTACTACTATGGCACATCCCCCGTGATGCTGTAAGTTAAAAGCAAGGGAACTGCCATATTATAGATTATTATCTTAGCAATAAACTAGTAGACATATATTTATTTTTATTTTTTTCTCCTTTTTCCTTTGGCAAAGGAGACGACTTTATGTAAGGCAAGGTTTAAGGTTTTTTGTTTTTTGTTTTTTGTTTTTTATTTATTTTCATTTTAGGGTGATAGTGGAAAAATCGACAAATAAGTCTGCCAATCTCCTACCACGCTTTCATTTTCGGGGCTTTCATGTGGAATTGGACGATGAAATTAGTCGTGATCTTTGTTCAATAGAACTTTATTCTCTATTTCTCCTTATCTCCTCTCTCTTGATCGGTTCTCTAAAGTTCAAAATGTCACGCGTTTAGTGATACATTGAAATTTTAAGCTCGTTATTTCTTGTGTAATGAATGGTCTATTTTTCCAATGAAATAATTTTCAAGAAAAATACTCAGTTGATTTAAGGAAAGTGATTTTATTCTTGTCAGAAGAAGGGGAAGTCGTTTTTCTCATAATCTAAACTTGTTGCTTTCGATTCATGGAAAATGTTATTCGTAAATCGATCGACTCTCCGTCATCCAAATACAAGAAAATTAGGAATCAATTTCCCGAAAACAATTTTCATTCGAACAAACCAATTTTAAAAGAAAAATAAAAATCAAGCATTTGTGTAAATACTAGCCGATAAGTTGACATGGTCGATGGAGCACCCTCGCGAGATACTTCTAATGTGTAATGTGAAGGCACGTTTTCCATTCGGATGAGGGCGATGTTAGCTTTTGCGGGCCAGAATATAACGTTCCTCTGCGACCCTTTCTTTCACACGTGACTCCGACGAAAAGTCATGAACTAAACTTGCGGCGTTTTCATATATATATATATATATATATTTTTTTTTTGGCCGACCCAGGAACCCCTGCACGGCCGGCAATGAGAGAAGAACCCTGGGAAAGGCACGCAGAACACGACCGTGGCAAATGAGCAAAACCCTGGGAAGACGCGAAAACCACCACCCACACACTCCGGGTAAAGCATCACGCGGCCCCCCTCCTAACTGCGCGGCAACCTGTTCTCCTCGGTGGAGAACACAAGCTCTACCCTCTACGTTGCAATGGTGGGTGGTGGCGTTTTCATATTTTGTTAGAGCAAATACTTTAAAAAAGAGAAAAAAAAAAAAAAAAAAAAAAAGCTCTCAAATTATGCTCCACGTGAATTTGTAATACAAAAATCTTGAACTTTTTTTATATCACCATAAATCATAGAACTTATTTACTATGACACAAATACCCTCAACTATTTTTGTGTTGCGAAAAAACCCTAATTTATATATATGTCGCATATACTATCCATGATATATTTGTCACATTAGTATAAATTTGATATTTTTTATGAAAAAAAAATTGCAGTATCTTTGTTACAATAGATTAGTTTAAGTTTTTTTATGATAATTTTTTTTTTAGGGTATTTGTATTATATTGAGCATAATTCGAAATGTTTTGCCGTATTAACTTATATAATATCGTAAAATCGTATTATACATTGATTGTGTCATTGAGTTAGATGTGTATGTCCTTATGGCATTGCAGAGCACCTTAAAAAATACAAAAGTACTTTTTTAAAGCAAAATACAGGGAGAGACTAGCGAACATGATTATCTAAAAGCTATCATTGCATCAGATCGTTATAATAATACGAATAATTGATAATAATTAACCGACTCAAAACTTACTTCTTTTTTCTTAAAACTTTAAAGTAAAGATAAATCCAACTATGTTAATGTATACGAGCGTTAGGCTTCTTCTCGAATATCCAAATTACAAAGTCGTTGGGTTATGATTGAATTTTTACTGACAGCTTACTTGACTCGATTGCCGTCCCGATTGTTTCCATTATAATTCTCTCGAAGCATATATATAATCAACTTCAAAAGAATTCGAATTTGGAATTCTATTCCATTCTAAAATTCTATCAAATCATAGAAATTCTATTAATTAATTATATTTATATTAAGTAATCAAAATATTAACTAATCAAAATTTTATTAAATATGAAATAATAAACTATAGTATAAACTATACTAATATACATAAAATATGGAATAAATATAAATACTAAATAATAAATTGAAATACTAAATTAAATATATATTCTATATATAGAAAATATATATATTTTCGAATAGAAAGAAATTAAAATATAGAAATAAAAAATAGGAAAAAATAAAAACGAAAATTGCTGTTATTTTAACTTTTCTTTTTTTATTAGAATTTCAATATTATTTACATTTAAATTTAATTTATTTATATTTAGTTAATTATTATTTTAAGTTTCTTAATTTAAATTTAAAGAACTTTGTTATTCAAGAAAGTTAGTTTGAGCCCCCTATATATATATATATATATATATATATATATATATATATTTTTCTTTAGTTCCATTTTGAGGACTTATATTGAATTTGAATGTGTCTCGCAACTCGAAAGAATTTGCGGGAGGGGTCATTTTATTTTTGGATCTGGACCAAATAGGTTCAAGAGATGAGAGAATTAAGGATATCCACCAGAAAAACTAATCCAATCCATAATTATATACCACATAAAACAACATTTATGTTACTCGACCAATTTTTAGGAGAAGCAAATACAACAAGTACACTAATCAGTAAGATTAATGAAGTAGCAATTAATGCAAAAACAACCAATTTGAAAGCAATAATCATGTTTCTAATCCTCCACTCTACCAACAAAACAAAAGAATTATATCATTTAATCCCTTTATCTATCATCAGCCAAATAAATTGTAATAAAAATGCATTATATCATAGAGGGATTTTACAATGAATCTATTGATTCGAGATGACTTATTTACACCACTTTACTTTATTCTTACTTTATTCAGACATGAAGGCGCGGGTCATTTTTTTACTTCATAGGGCATAGATGGATCATGCATCTATATGTATATATAGATAGATTCAAACCTAACACATTTATCTAGATAGTGATAGTTATCAACTCATATGGCCATGTTCTATGGGGTGGGACCGGTTCTTTCTTTTATCACATAGGAGCCGTGTGAGATGAAAGTCTCAGGCACGGCTTTGAATGAGAGAAAGAAGTGATGAATTTTCTTTTCGATTCCGACTCTCTCACTCCAGTAATTGCTTTTCTTTTTGTTACTTCGAAAGTAGCTACTTCAGCTTTAGTCACTCAAATTTTCGATATTCATTTTTATTTCTCATCAAACAAATATCATTTTATTATGGAAATCCTAGCTATTCTTTGCATGATAATGTATATATATTTGTTTTGAGGGTCAAGCAGACCACCTATTTTTACCAACCGTATGTCGGGAGATCGAATGTTATCACAAGTCAGGTCATTAAGCACACATTCGAAGCATCAAAGTTTCCACATAGGCTCCCGTGAATAGTTTTAAGCAAAGACTCGACCTCATCACGAGCCGACTCCATCGCAACCGTATGTCCGAGGATCCAACGTTGTCCTCTATTTGGAGCACCTAGTAAGGAAGTCCTAAACCCAACCCGATCGAAACGGCTCTTGAAGAACGCCGTGGGCCAAGCGGGCACCTCCTTCGGGTCAAAATCTGAAAGCAAAGCAGAGAAGAATCTGGAAGGAATTGCAACGTTCACACGAACGAGATTGAATGGTTTGCGTCGATTCCCACGGTTTTGAGTGGTAACCAATGGGCTCCCGCTAACCACCGAAGGTACAACCCCCCTCGGATAAGGAAAATCGAAATGCATTTCGTCCTCAATAATTTCCCCCCTTTTTTTTTTACTCCATTTCTCGAAAAACTCATTTTCAATCGTGTCACCATGACATGACCTAATCTCCCGGGAAAGACGAAGACACGTCGCCCCCTCCTCTTTTTTTAATTTTTTTTTTTTTAATAATAATAATTTTATTTTTACCGACAAGAGCGCAATTCTATTATGAAATGTACAATTCGATGTCGAGAAATCTAGAATTCACCAGTGCCCTGTCTTAATCCGATGCGACCGATTCTCTAACAAATCGAGCACGATAAATTTATGTTCAGAAATTTTATTTGTTTTAGAAAAAATATCATAAAAAATTCTAAATTTTATTTAATGTCATAAATTTACTTCGAGTTTTTCTAACATAAAAAATTTCAAATTTATAATCATGTAACATATTTATTCTAAATTATACTGCATTTTTTTTTCTATTTATATTTTAAAATTTGTTTCTTTTTTATTTTTTATTTTTCTCCTTCTCTTTGCCGGCCGAAGCCGGCTTCCCTTCGTCATTGACAGAAGAAGAAAAAAGAGAAATAAAAGAAAAGAAAATGAAAAAACAGAAAAAATAAAGATAGAGAATTTTTTTTTTAAGAATTGAAAGATGAAAATGGTCTTCTGCCATAAAGTTGGGGTAAATGGGTTATAGTTAAATTCAGAATAAATTTATTATATTAAATAAAGTTTAGGATTTTTGATAACATTTTCTCTTTGTTTTAACCCCGGCATGTTTGGAATACAAAATGATCTCCGATTTTCTGTCGGACTAGGAACCGGGGGGGGGGGGGGGGGGGGGGGGGATTGACCCTTTTCCCTCCGAGTAAAGGAGGCGTTTCTGATACAGTTTTACCAAATCACAGGCACGGAAATAAAACACAATCTTTCTCTGTGAAGTTCGATAAAAAACATGGTTTTTTTTTGTTTTTGGGTCCAATGAGATATTTTCTTTCAAGGTCTGGTTTTCCCTAATTACACGTTTCTTACGTTCCGCGTGCTCGTCGGTTCTTGTCCTAAAAATTTATGAAAAGCTCGGGAGCCACGTCAAGCGATAAGCCCCGGGTAGGTATACATTCTGGAGGAGAAAAAAACTCGTCCGAGCCATTATTTATGGGGACAGATAAAAATAATAATATTTTGCGCATTACCATATTTGCAAGGAAAAAGGGTCATTTTTTTTAATCTAAAAAAAAAAAAAAACCGAGAAAGAGAGGGAGGGGAGGAGGAGAAAGGGACGAGGTAGCTGTTAGCTGCTTCTGCTTGAAAACTGTCCAAAAGAGATATGGAGGGAATCGAAATGCGAGCCACGAGCCACGCTTCCCGAAATCTGCCAAAAGCCTGAAGGAAACCTCAGCTCCTGTAATTGCCACACACTCTCCATCTCCATCTCCTCCATATTTATAATACCTCAGTAGTCCAACCTCGCCCATCCGCCTCGTGCTTCTCTCTCTCTCTCTCTCTGTGTTCATTCTCGTTGAGCTCGTGGTCGCCTCCGCCATGGATCCGCACAAGGTTCTGACTACCTATCAGTTTTTCGTGCTTCGGTTGCTTGAGCTTGATGCGGGTTGCTTTGAATTTGTCAACTTTTGCGCTCGTTCGCGTCTCGCTTTGGTGCCGCTTGTGCCCATTTCTTGATTCGTTCCGTCGTCGTCTTCGCCATCGTACTGTTCCAATGATTTTCGCGCCTTCGGACTTCTCTTTCTCGTGCCTCGTTTTCGGTCGTGTTTCTCTTTGAGTTGAGCTTGGTGATTCGGGGTGGCGAAGAGACTCCTTTTTCTGCTTCTTTCTTTTTTTCTGAAAACTTATTTTGTGGAGCTCTTGCTTTCGGATTAGAATTTTTTTGGAGAGGTTGGATTATTGTTCTGCGGTCTGTTCATCGTTATTCTCCCGCTAAAATTCGAAGAGAGTTAGAATTCATGCTGTATGCTCGCGTACGGGCTCCTGATTTGCTGCTTGTGATGTTAAACATTGGTTTCACTTGCTAATTGTGACGATTGTGCATTGCAGTACCGTCCATCCAGTGCTTTCAACACTTCTTTCTGGACTACGAACTCTGGTGCTCCTGTCTGGAACAATAACTCTTCGTTGACTGTTGGAAGCAGAGGTATGCATCCGATGTCCTTGTCTTTCCTTTTCTCTTTCTTGGCCGAGGACATGAATTTCTAGTCATTGATAGAGATTCATATAAGTTCAGCCCATTCGACAGAAAGGACACCCTTCTTTGATTGTAGCACTCTCTCTACCCAATTCTGTGTCTTTCGTGCACGTTCGCATCCCTTGTTTTTAGAAGAAAGGAAACTCTCTAGAGTTTATGTTGATATCTGGCCTCTTATGCTAGTTGGTTGTTTTTTTTTTTTTTGGTAAGGGTATGCTAGTTGGTTGTTTGTCCTCATTGTTTTTCTTCTCCTCTTATAAGTTTGCGCATTAGCAGAGTCCTTCATTTATGTAATACTTGGATTCTTCATACTTATAGCGTCAGGTAGACCTATCAAACGGGTGAGTCTTTAACCAAAAAAGAAAAAGTGAGTTGAGTCGAAAATAGTCAAAACTAAATCGATTAATTTAACCCGTTTTGACTCATTTTTATGCGATACAAATCTAATAACCTATATCCGATCCCGACCCATATTGCTAAAATGCTTCTATATTTAATCCAATTGAGGAAAATTCATAACCAAGTTAAGGTGAAAGCATGGAGCGAGCGAGCGAGCATGAGATGAAGAGAGAGTGAAGAGAAAGTCATGGAGGCTAGTTGGGTTTAAATAAGTTGTGAACCCATTTAGCATCTATATTAAACTTATTTATGACCTATAGAGTTGGGTCTAAACCCATTTATTGAATATAACTAACCCATATAACAACTCAACCCATCAAATACGGGTTAAGAAATTGGTCTATAACCCATTTTGACAGGTCTACTGTTTGGCGAGGAAACATGAAAGAAAATCTGCGATATTTTGTTATTGCAAGAGAAGTGTGTTGATGAACTAGTTAGATTGTTTTGCTAAAAATGGTTTCGTCCAATGTTGTAGTACAAATCTAAATATTATCCCTAATGCCATCCTCACATTCATACATCATTCTCTAATAAAGAAGTGGAAATCGAAGACTAGCTCGGGCATATAAGTTCAACTTCCTAGCAATACACTGTTACTTAGAGAGCGGAGCACAGGTCTTATTCTTTGGTAACTAAATAGTTTTTGAAAGTGAGAAGAATGATAAGTTAATTTTGACTAGTGTATCCGCCTCTTCATCCTCGCACATCATTCTGCTGTTGGTGGTAGCCATTAGCGTGTGTATAAGAAGAAATTGCTTGGTGAACTACCTTCGGTCAAGGCATATTGGAGTTATAAGTATGTAGAAAAAGTTACGCAAATTAATTAAGCCACAATAGAACCTAACTTTAGAGTAATGCTTAACATGGTAACATGCTTACGGAAAATTAACATCTACATCACAGGTCCAATTCTTCTTGAGGATTATCACCTTGTGGAGAAACTTGCCAACTTTGATAGGGAGAGGATTCCAGAGCGTGTGGTGCATGCCAGGGGAGCCAGTGCAAAGGGATTCTTTGAGGTCACTCATGACATTTCTCAACTTACCTGTGCTGATTTCCTTCGGGCACCAGGAGTTCAAACACCCGTGATTGTCCGTTTCTCCACCGTCATCCACGAAAGGGGCAGCCCTGAAACCCTGAGGGACCCTCGAGGTTTTGCTGTGAAGTTCTACACAAGAGAGGTAAGGGAATTTTGGTAACAGATAGAAGTCTGCAGTTTGGAAGAGCACAAGTTTGATGCTCACTGTGATAGACCCTTTCACGGGGAGCCTAGGCTCAATCAATGCATGTGCTATAGATGTGTGGTCAGTAAGAGCTAACTGCTTTTCATATCCCATTCTGCTGAAGCATGGTTGCATCTATAAATTTCAATAGAATATACTTGGCTCATTTTTCGATTAGTACCTATCTACTAAGAGACATCATATTAATAATTGCTGCCATGGTATTGAATCCACTTTGACACTTGAATTGGGAGATCGCAGGTCTCTTGTACACATTGCATATATTTGTTTTGTGATCTTGCCTTTTCTGTTACTGCAGGGTAACTTTGATCTGGTGGGAAACAATTTCCCTGTCTTCTTTGTCCGTGATGGGATGAAATTCCCGGATATGGTTCATGCACTTAAACCAAACCCCAAATCCCACATCCAGGAGAACTGGAGGATCGTCGACTTTTTCTCCCACCATCCCGAGAGCTTGCACATGTTCACCTTCCTCTTTGATGATATTGGTATTCCCCAAGATTACAGGCACATGGAGGGCTCTGGAGTTAACACCTACACTTTGATCAACAAGGCCGGAAAAGTGCATTATGTGAAGTTTCACTGGAAACCAACTTGCGGGGTCAAGAACTTGCTGGAGGAAGAGGCAATTAGAGTTGGGGGATCCAATCACAGCCATGCGACTCAGGATCTTTATGATTCCATTGCTGCTGGAAACTATCCTGAATGGAAACTTTTCATTCAGATCATCGATCCTGATCATGAAGACAAATTTGACTTTGACCCACTTGATGTGACTAAGACCTGGCCCGAAGATATATTGCCCCTAATGCCAGTTGGCCGCTTGGTCTTGAATAAGAACATTGATAACTTCTTTGCCGAGAATGAACAGCTTGCATTTTGCCCTTCAATTGTGGTTCCTGGGGTCTTCTACTCAGATGATAAGCTGCTCCAAACTCGTATCTTCTCATATTCTGATACTCAGAGGCACCGTCTTGGACCAAATTATCTTCAACTCCCCCCCAATGCTCCTAAATGTGCTCATCACAACAATCACCATGAAGGTTTCATGAATTTCATGCATAGGGATGAAGAGGTAAGAATCTTCTTTGAATCCTGCCACAGCAATACTCTGGGCAGCATCTCTGGTGGATTTTTGGTTGGTGTAACTAAGTTAACATCACGCTTTCCTTGACATATGAAGGCGTTGTGATGCAATCCGACATGTCAATTATAGATCCCAAAGTGGCAGTGCAAATGTCCTCTCTCCTTTTGTTAGAGGAGGATTACCTTCGTAATTTTGCAATTTCACTTTGTGCCTAAAACATACATACAAGTTTACATATGTAGGAAATACCTGTCTGCTATTATGTAAGAAGATTATCTGTTGAGCAAATGCTTATTTTCCCTTTTGCAGATAAACTATTTTCCGTCAAGGTACGATCCTGTTCGTCATGCAGAGAGATATCCCATTCCAACTGCTATGCTGACTGAAAAGCGTGAAAAGGTTTGTTTCCTAGGATCTCTTTTACTTGAACAGAAATTGGTTGTCTTGAGGTGCTTTCATGGTGATATTGATGGGATAGACTCAGCTTGTCCAGTAGATAATCAATTGAATTGCAGTTAGTTGTGTGACTAGATGTATGCGTGTTTGGATTTTGTTAACTTTTGTTGCTCCAAACAGACCATCATTGAGAAAGAGAACAACTTCAAGCAGCCTGGAGAGAGATACCGATCATGGACACCTGACAGGTATCCTTCAGTTGTGCATATCCTGATAATGGTTTGATGGTCTCATGTTTCTCAATCATCTGTCTCTATCTTCTTTTTTTCAGGCAAGAGCGGTTCATCTGCCGATGGATCGATGCTTTGTCTGACCCACGCGTGACTCATGAGATCCGCAGCATCTGGATTTCATACTGGTCTCAGGTGAGATAGCTGTTTACTTCTTGTCTAGCCCTGATGGAGCGGGTTAAAGTGAAAAATGTAATATTTAACATGCAGAAATGGGGGATTCCGTTGTTGCTTGCTTTGTGAGATACACACACACACACACACACATGCAGATGTGATAATGAACTTATTTGAGATTACTTGCAATTGCAACAGGCCGACAGATCTCTGGGTCAGAAATTAGCATCTCGGCTCAATGTGCGACCAAGCATTTAAGGACCAGACAAAGCTGGATGTTCTGGGATGGATCAAGCACAAAATGATGTCCGAACTATAAACTCTGTTCCAATGCTTATTTTTTGTTGTGGTATATTGCACTTGCCCTGTCATACAAACTCTCTGGCAACATGATATTCCTGATTTAATAAATGCCAAATGCCAATTGCATGTGCTGATCTTACTCCTATGTGGTTGGTTATCACTTTCTCCTGAAGTCTCATCTACATAAAATATTAAGTGAGCAGATCGTATTGCCGGTAATATCATTATGCATTTGATTACGGGTGGTAAATTCAACCTCCTCACTGCTCTCAAGCACATCAGTGAAAGTATGCTGTTTACTGCGCCTTCTGCTATGTGGGACGAGAAGTTAGAATTAAGAGTTTAATTTGCCTCCATTCTTTTGACGGTGGATTGTGCTTGAGTGACACTACCAACTCATCGTTCCTGCAAACAATAGAGTAAATCGAGTTCTGTTACATTTAGCAATGCAGGCATTAGCTCATGGAGGACGGCACGTTAGGACTATCTTCGGATCTCTGCTTCATAAAAGGGCAAATTAACTTGGAAGGTGCCTGAGAGACCAGAAGATCGATAAATCAATCTCACAAATACTTCGAATGCATCTCTGTTGAAACGTTTGATCATGTGTGGAACTCCAGTCTAGACTACTGTACACACAAATTTGGCCGTGAAGAGCCAACCCCACCTTCACTGCGATCCGTGACAAAAATTTAACGAGAGAACCGCCTTTAGAGTTGCTGACATTCTACTTGCAAATTTCTAACGCCTGAGTTGCATATCTTACTAAATAAGTTGAAATTTCCATCTCAATAAGTCCTTGACACTGCGGATGGGGAGTATCGACTTTCAGATCATGAGGACCATCAGCACTGTGATTGGGATGAATTGGTAATCAATGGTGGTTGTGATGATGCTGGTGAGAAGAAGGTGGACTCGATGCGCCTGCCTTGGTCTCCTTCTTCTTCTCCCGAATGGTGTTGATATGTTCTAATGTTGCCAACACTTTATCCATCGAGGGCCTTGCTTTAGGCTCATCCTCCAGGCATTTGAGAGTGAGCCCAGCTGCCTGAGTTGCAGCTTCCAGAGGGTATCGTCCTTCTAATCTCGGATCCATTATCTTCCTCAGCTTCCTCTTGTTGTGGAGCAACGGCCTTGCCCATTCCACCAGATTCTGCTGGCCGCTGGGGCGGGTATTGTCGAGCGCTTGTAAACCCGTCAACATTTCTAGGAGAATCACCCCGAAACGGTATACATTGTTCTTCACATACAGATGTTCTGTCAAATTGAGCCTTTATCATTCTGACATGCATTTTTAACAATCGCATGAAATCTTCGCTAAAGATGAAGAAGCATATGAGAGGGAGATCTCTATGAACAGCACAGCAATAAGATCATTTCGCAGAACACCTGCCAAGTAATCTCGTAATTTTCTAAAGAGCATTGTTGTCACCGATCCAACATCGCCCGCGGACAGGATCTCTGTCTTACTGGTGGCAGAGTACTCAGGAGCCGCATAGCCATCCATCTCGATCGCTCGCGTGGTCACATAAGAGTTCCCACCCACTGGTCCCTGTTTTGCTAGCCCGAAATCCGAGAGCTTGGCATTGTAGTCCTGGTGCCACAACGAGAGAAAGTCAACGAAGTTTCTCAATTAATCCCCAAGAATGGTAGTTCTACATCCGTGTATCATCTAATAATCACAGGCATTTAGCGAGTAAATTCCATTCACATGGACCACGTGATCTAAAGACTCCTCCTCATAAATCTAAAGTATCTGGTGCATCAAATGTACCAAGACAATACCAACCAAAATTGAGATGCTTTAAAGTGAAATTTGAGCTTTGTATAGTTTGAGGCGATGTGGGCAACATTTATATGGTATCCTTAAAAATAAGTTCTCAATAGCTGGAAAAAACAAATGAAAATAATCAAGTAGATAGAAAAATTTACCGCATCCAATAATATATTGGAAGTTTTAAAATCCCGGTAGATGACGTTATTCTCGGGTGTACGCAAGAATTCAAGCCCACGGGCAGCTCCGATGGCTATTTTAAGCCTCACGTCCCACGGAAGTGGTCCAGCTTTCCCTGAATTACCATGAGCATTTTTTTTTTCTTTTGCTGTCTGATATCCGAGTGAAAAAAGAAGAAGGTGATGCTTAGCAATAAAAAAAGCCGGTAATGCGAATGATCTTACTTCTGAAAAGGTGATTTTCTAGGCTTCCCCTCTTCATGTACTCGTACACGAGTAGGTAGTGATCGTCTTCCCAGCAATACCCTAGTAATCTCACCAAATTTGGATGAGAAACTTTCCCCAAGAACTTGACTTCCGACTGTGGAAAGATAACAAAAATAGAATTTATTGTTAACCAACGCACATAAAATTGTGTCGAAAATTTTCGTCATCTTTTGCACGAGCTACTGTGAGTTCAATAAATTATGTGCAGCAATTTGTGCTTTTTACTATACTAAAAAGTATGTCTTTACAGGCCTAAATCATTAGGGAAAATTTCGGAGTATGGTCTATAACGGGACCGTTTTCTCCAAAAAATGATTCATCATAAATCTTGTGTTAAATAAGGTCATGAAAGTCTCAACTTAGTCACATAGAAGACCAGAGCTTACCAGTTGGGTAGATCTTTGTCAAAGGGCGAGCCCATGCATCTATATGCATCACTCTTGCAATACATGAGCTCATTGGTATTGAAAATTTGGCCAACCAGTAAGCTGGGGTCTAACCAAACTTGCCACCAAACTTGCCACCTTAAGGTTTTATTTGAGGTAAAATTCATCTCATTACTTTAAAAAAAAAAAATGGTCTCATTTCAGATTTTTATTTGAAAACTTAAATGGTGTGGTTTGTTTCAAAAGGACAGGGTAAATTAGCAGGAGGTTGGTCAGAAGGCAACAGAGCACAAGTAATTATTAATCCTTACTCTAGTCAATATGAACTCTCGAGTCTGGGAGTCGGGTTTCCGGTGCCCTCCGAAGCGGAAACAATTTATAATTAAAATATTCTTTGGTCAAGAATTGGACACAAAAAAAAAGAACTTCACAATTAGTTAAAAGAAAATCACTCATTTCGAAATGACCTTTTCAATCCGGAAAAAAGAAAAAAAAAATCTTTAGTATGCTCTCTCCCCTCTTACTGATGGAGGGGTCAACTGTTGCAGATTGTCCAGGTCGTCTTTGGCTTCTTCTCATCGCTGATTAGCATGTGCTTTATTTTCAATTCGAGTGAGAAGCATTGTGTCGTATGGATCGAGCGGGAGAGGATGGAATTCTTGTATGAATGTTAAGTACGCACCTGCCATTGGCGCAAGCCCTGATTGCCGTCGAGATTGGACTTCTTGACGGCCACCGGGATGCTGCTGCCGACCTCGGACAGGGCGAGCGTCCTCTCGTGCACCCAGCCCTTGAACACCCTTCCGAACCTGTCCTCCCTGAGCATCGTGTCCGGCCAGAAGTTCCGGGTCGTGCTCTTCAGCTCCGCCGGGGTGTACATTTTTAGGTAGGGCGTTATCACCTCCCCGGCTGATGGTTTTATTAGTGATGGGTTTAAGGCCTGTCCGCCCATGTTGGGCCTAAAAGCCCGGCCCATGAGAATAGGGCATGTGGATGGAGGGAGGTATAAAAGGGATGAGAGAGAGGGAGAATGCATCTGTTGGCATAACGAACGTACGTTTCCTCTCCCTCTCTCTCTCCAAAAAGAAAATGAGCGCTCAAGGCGACGTGATCTTCCCTTCAAGGCCAATCGACGTCATCGGATCGAACGGGACCAGATTTTCTTCCTCTTTTCAGCATTGGTGTTTAATCTGTGGCTAACAAGGTACGCTCGAATCCGTGGTGTGCTTTAGGATTGGTGATACGTGATTTTCTCGGGCTTCGCTTCTGCATTGCTTTTAGGGGTTCGATTTAGTGTTGAATCCGGTTTTCGGGGATCCGTTATTCCCAACATTGGTATCAGAGCCCTAGTTCACATTTTTCTTGACCTGTTTGATGTTTTTGATTGATTTTTCGCGAAAGTAATTCGGCCGTACTGATCGGGGCGAGAAATCCCGACACCCAAGCGTTGTTCGTCCTTTTTTCTGAGTTTTCGTAAGTCGAAATCAATTTCTGAAGGCACTGGGTGAAAGAGGTCGTTAAGACGAGTCCGGCGACATGTCGTGCGCCGCCGGGCGACGCCGCATGCGCCCACACGCACGGCCAGAAGGCGCTGCGCGTGGGCGCGACGCGCTCGGAAGTGCTGGCTCGCCTAGTGCGTGCGGCACACGCGCTGGTTGGCGAACCGGCACGTGCGCGCTTCCCGAAGGGACCGCGCACGCCCGATCGGCGAACCGACGCGTGCTGATGTCACCCAATGGTAGGTAATTGCCGGGATGACGTCATCGCCGATGACGGTTGGCCGGGCGGTCACTGGTCGGCGACCCGACTCGAACTGACGGAGACCCGACTCGACCCACGGATGCCTGACACGCGCGTGGCACGTGTCGGCTGACGTTTGCGTGACGTCAGCTCGCGCACACGCGCGTCACGTGCGGTCGGTTCGTCCGACCCGGTCCGACCGGTCCGACCGTCCCGTCCCGTCCGACCAGCCCGACTGGTCCGACGACCGGCGACTTGACCGTTGACCGACCGTTGACTGTTGACCGTTGACAAAAAAAAAAAAAGGAATTTGTTTTTTTTTCAATCATGCATATGTGGGTTATGAGTAATCCATTTTTTAATTCTGCATTTTTTGCATGAATTATGGAAAATTATGTATTTTCCTTTATGTACATTATGGATTATAAGTAATCCATTTTTAGTTATGCATTTGTTGCAGGAACTATGATGCGTTATACAAGGATACCTGCAATCCCGAGAACGGACGAGGGAAATGCGAGACTTAAAATGCTGATGTTAGATTTAGCTAATTATCAGTGGCATGACGGTGATTTAGTATCACATGTGGTCATGGTCATTCGATGATACGGGTTATCATCTCGGGATGGTTATCTTATGCCGGATTTTGAGAAGGTGTCGGCTTTGATGAACACTCTTCCACCTAGGGGTGAGCGTGGTTCCGGGTAGAACCGGGAACCGGAACCGAATCGGAGGAGGGTCCGGTTCGGTTCCCGGTTCTGAAGTGACCGGTTCCGGTTCCCGGTTCCTTTTTCCTAGAACCGGTTCTCGGTTCCGGTTCCGGTTCTGGAACAAGAACCGGAACCGGAACCGGAACCGGTCAAATTCAAAAAAAAAAACCCTAAATCTCCCCTTCCCCCTTCCCCCGCGTGATTTCCCTCTCGATTTTCCCTCCTTCCCCTTTCTTTTTTTTTCTCTCTCTTTCTTTTCTCTTCTTTTTCTTCTCACACGTCACTTCCTGCCCCCCTACCCCTACTTTTTCTTTTCTTCTCTCTCTCCTCTTACCCCCTCTCTCGACCGAAACCCCCCATTCTTCTTCTTCTTCTTCTTCTTCTTCTTCTTCCTCTTTCTGGTTGCTGCTTCACCCACGAGTCTGTTCTCTCTTCGCCCTCTGCTCGACGCCACCAAATAGCATCCCCTCCGTGCCTCGCCTGCAGCCCGCACCGACGTCGCTCCTGCTCTGCCCGCTGCTGCCTTCGCCGCGCCTCGCCTGCGATGCGATGCGGCTGCTCTACCGTGCCTTCGCCATGCCCCGACGTCGCTCCTGCTCGGCCCACTGCTGCCTTCGCCGCACCTCGCCTGCAGCCCGCGACGCCACTGCTCTGCCTTCGCCGTGACTCGAAGTCGCGCCCGAAGCCGTGCCCCAAAGCCCGCGATGCCGCAACAACGGCGAGAGAATGGATCGGGAGTGAGGTTCGAAGCCCGGGAGCGGGGGCGCCGCCTCCGCCTAGAACGAAGCCATTGACCGCCGCGAGCGCCTCCGCCGCCGCGCCCTCGAGACCATCGATCTCGCCAAGGACCCCTACTTCATACACAACCACCTCGGCGGGTTCGACTTCCCCTTCCTTTCCCCCTCGCACCGATCCCCCAGAACTGGGCTTTCGCGTCAATTTGATGTTTTTACGGGGCTGACGGCGACACTGGCTTGTTTCGGTGGTTGCAGTTACGAGTGTAAGCTTTGCTTGACGCTCGGGTACAGGTTACTCTGGTGGATGGCTTGGTTCCATATTCAGATGACAAGGTTGCTGGACATTCTTGAGGATTACTTGATGTTTCGTGGGTACCTGTATTGTCGAATTGATGGTAATGGGTGGAGAAGAACGTGATGCTTCCATTGATGCCTTCAATAAGCCAGGAAGTGAGAAGTTTGTATTTTTGTTGTCCAAAAGAGCTGGTGGTCTTGGCATTAATCTTGCTACTGCGAGATGTTGTCATTCTCTATGACAATGTTGATCTGGTTGGTCTTACCACTTTGAGTTTTACCCGAGCTATCATGTCCTCTTATTTTTTTCCCTCTTTGGCTAATGTTATTATGACTTTTCATTCTTTCGGAATCCACATGTCGATTTGCAAGCATAGGATCGTGCACATAGAATTGGTCGAAAAAAGGAAGTTCAAGTGTTTAGATTTTGCACGAGGTTTGTGTTGCTTGTCCCTATTACTCGAATGAAGTTATTTCTACTTGTTCTGGTATTAATTACATGGTGACGATTTGTGAAATAGTATACTATTGAGGAGAAAGTGATTGAGAGGGCCTACAAAAAGCTTGCCCTTGATGCCTTGGTGATTCAAAGAAGGACGATTGGCTGAGCGAGAAAAGTGAGCTGTTGCTTAATTAGTACATTCAAGATATCTTTGCTGATTTCTAAATTGTGCCGCTGATCTTTTGGTACCTTGCTCCATGCAGCTGTCAATAAAGATGAGCTTCTTCAAATGGTTAGATCCGGTGCAGAAATGGTTTTCAGTTCTAAGGATAGCACCATTACGGACGAGGACATTGATAGAATTATAGCCAAGGGAGAAGAAGCGACAAATGAGCTCGATGCCAAGATGAAGAAGTTTACGAGAGGATGCTATCAAATTCAAGATGGACGACGGTGAGTATACTTTGTACTTTAAAACATTTTATCGGTCAATCTCGAGTTGCTTACATCTAACTGTTTTGTTGCAATTTCTTTGAGCTCTATGATTTTGATGATGAAAAGGTATAATTGACCCTTAGTCTATAACCGAGTAATATATATGGCATCTCGCATCGGCCTAATTTTTTTCCCTTCCAGTTCTAACATATTCATGTAGTTTAGGTGGCTTAAATTGGGTGCTTCTTAATGCGGGAGGATAGTAAGTTTGACTTTAAGAAAATCGTCGGCGAACTCGGATTGAACCTCCAAAAAGAGAGCGGAAGCGCAAGTACTTTTTTTTCTTTTTAAAGTTTCTGCGCATCTAATTTTTTTTTCCCTTCACACCTTACTATATCATATGATGGCTTCTTTTCTTGAATTAGCTACTCGAATCTGAGTACTTTAAGCAAACAATGCGGCAAGGTGGACCTGCAAAACCCAAAGAGCCTCGAATTCCTCGCATGCCTCAACTGTACGAGTTTATTGAGCTGCCATCTCTTTGAACGAGGACTGTGTTCTCCTAGCACAGATATATTTCACCATTTTTATTTTCTTGTTTTAAAGAAGCAATTGGAGGGACTTTTGCATTGCACTTGAACAAAATTGAGATCCGCATGTATGGTGCTGATTTTGATGAATCATTCTGCGCATAAAGGAGTTCTGTTCTTTCATGTTGTAACATGTCTAATGCTGTAAGGTTGCTGGAGATTTACTTTTCTCTGTTTTGGTATGAATTTCCTGTGCCTGGTGAGAGGGATTTGCTTTTTCAGGTTCTTTCTGGGCACGTGTGCTTTTGTGCACACGTGAGAGAGAGAGAGAGAGAGAGAGAGAGAGAGAGAGAGAGAGAGAGAGAGAGAGAGAGAGAGAGAGAGAGAGAGAGAGAGAGACTTCGGCTTCCCATTATCTTATCGATTTGATTAGGATAATCAGGTTTACACTTGTGGTTTCGTGGCATGGGACATGCATTTTCTGGTGGATTAATTTGCTGTTAATTGCTCTCTTGTACTCTCGTAGGTATTGATCTTAAGTGAGAAGCTTCATTCTGTCAATGCACAGTTTGATCAGCTAAGAGCCATACCTTCCAGGATGCCATCAATAGGGTGACACCTAGAAGAAAACGAAATAATCTGCCAGTTTAATTCCTGTAGATAACTCAAACGGTAATTTGGAATTCAAAGAGTCTTAACGAAGTTCCAAGTGAGCTTCTGAGAGTCCAGCAACAACACTTGGATGATGAGACCCGTGCCCTTCAGGTAATCACTCAGACTTCTGTTCAAAGAGTCTAACAAAGACGCTGATTAGTTAATTTATTCTAGCGTTCATGTCACTCGGACTTACGTTCGGTGTATGTATTGTTTAGGTAGAGTTGACGAGCCTTCTAGATTCAGTCCATCAAACGGAAACGAAGATGGTGGAAATGTCTGCATTGAATCACCTCATTTCCACACATTTGTCTTTGCATGGTTTATATACCCTAGTGTCTACTGTATGTTGTGCCGCACATATATTTTGCCCTTTGATTTGGGTTTTTCAGCTTAACCTGGACAGCTACTAGGTAATGTTATAATAATATCTTTACTGATGGTGTATGCTATCCTTTAGATTTATTGCAATTATATCACTATTAATCATAAATTTTGAGTAGGTGAATGTCAAAAGTGGTAAAACTCATGTTCAAATTGGACTGTTGGGTGCATTATGAATTTATGAGTAAGAAAGGCATGCTTATTGATCCTCTCATCATTGCCAGGTGTTTTTCTGCAAGTACAATGACCCAATTTATGTGAAGATGGAGAAGTTAAGAAATCATGATAAAGCTTGCTTTGGACAGAAATATTACGTCTGTGGGACATCCTCTTTCTATTCCTACTCACAAATAGCATGTGCTTATCGGGACTTGTGGTATATACTACTAACAATAATATCTCACATGATGTTGAAAACTCCTAATTCTGAATCATGTGCATCTTCATTACCAAATTGATACCGTCAAGTGGCTTCTTTTGGTTGTTTAATTTCTCTCCCGAAGGTTCAACGAGAGGATCTCATCAAGCAAGATCTTCGAAATGTTGCCGAGGGTGTAGTCGCTTCTTGTTCTTCAGCCGGCTCTTCCTTCTAATCCCGATTTAACAGTTTATGAAGGAAATGAGTCCACTCATGAAGCATACCAGGATAAAAATGTGCAGCAAGAAGCTGAAACGAGGTGATTGAGCTCTTTTGTGTAAAAACAGTTTGTTTATGAGTGTAAAAACAGTTTGTTTATTACTTCTAAAATGCTGTTTGTTGTTTATGTTATATTATCTTCGATGAATGACAAGTTTGTTGATTATTGCTGCATTCATTTTCATTTTTTTTTAACTAAATTTTTTAAAAAAAAAGAACCCGTTGGAACCGGAACCGACCGGAACCCGTGACGGGGTAGGTTCCGGGTTCTCGGTTCGACGGGTAGGTTCCCGGTTCCAAAAAATGAGGAACCTGTACCCGAGGGTAGGTTCCAGGTTCCAAGCGGAACCTGTAAGGAACCGGGAACCGCTCACCCCTACTTCCACCTGAATGGCAAGCAGTGTTAGATCGGCTATGGGAGGTTAACGTGGTCCCGTGTTATAGGAGGCTAGTGGAAGCTTTTGTAAGAGAGTACTATAGGATTGAGTTGACCAAAACTTCAACTCTTAGATTTAGCGCCACATGACGCAGAGTGAATGCGCCTTGGTAGCGACATGAAAGCTCTCCAAAAGTTTATCCATAGTTGGCAAATGTGCCTTCAAATTTTTCTCAGATGTTTTGACTAATATATTAAAAGGGACATTCCCTACTTATTTCTTAGATTAGTTTGAAATATTTTTGGGTGTGAATATCTCTTTCCATGTTGATATTCTCCTCTGTATATATTGCTTAATGTAATGGATAGTTGTATTATGTGAAAGCATTGTTATTCTATTGGATGTTAGATATTATTTGCTTTCTGTTATTGCTGGTTGCTGTGGGCAGTTAGCTGTGGGTAGTTCATATAAATTTTTGTAACTTCATAGAATTTATTTTGCATAAGACAATTATATTAATAATAATTTTGAGTTAGGATTTTTGGAGAATGATTGGAAACGTAGTGACCTTTTGATTCTCGAAACCTTACTTGAAATTGTTCATTGATATGATGGGTCTATGCAAAGTGGATGCATAAATGATAGGTATTAATTATTCATGCATGTATGTCTCGATGTGTTCAGATCGATGGTTTCAGCAACTAAGAACGTAATTGCTGATATGAACGGCAACAATTGTGAAATATTGAATATGAGGATTCAATATGTGCTGGAAAAGCAAGAAGCACTAGAAGCTCTTGACCATGTTATGGAAGATCTTGAGGGTGCTGTGCGCCATCTTGAGCTAGCTGAGGACCGCCTAACGGCATTTGAGTCGAAAATAGATATTTTCAATGCTGGTTCTAGCTTAGAAAGGGCTTTGAGTTCTAAGCGCAAGCGTATTGATTCGTTCAATATGTGGGAATGCAAAGGATCAAGTCCTTGTTGCAAGAAATCAAGAGTTAACCAACACAAGAGATGAAAACGTCCTCAAGTGAAGAAAATATCAAGGGTGAGGTGTTACAATTGTGACAAGAGAGGTCACTATGCTCGCAACTATTGTGAGCCGATAAAGGTAAACACCTCTTGTACATTTGAGAACTTTACTTATGTGTAAAGTTCTGCATTATTGGTTGAATCCAATCCTTTGTGGACTGTAGATTCAGGAGCGACATACCATGTAAGGAAGGATAGAAGATCCTTCATGGAATTCCGACGAATACCTACTGGAACTAAGTGGATCTATGTAGGAAATAACTTCAGAGCTGAAGTTAAAGGGATTGACACCTGCCAATTGAATATGCGTGGTGGACACACATTGTTCCTACATGATGTTCTATATGCTCCGGAAATTCGTCGAAATTTAGTGTCTGTCTTGGTGTTGGTTAAGCTTGGTTCTAGTGTGAACTTCTATAATAGAGGTGTAGATTTATATTTGGATACAAACTACTATGATTGTGGTCACTTTCTGGATGGTTTTATTGTACTAAATGTTGACTGTGGTGATGTCAATATTTGTTATTCTCTTGTTTCACGTCTTCTACTTCATGTGATAATGATGTGATTATGTGGTATACTAGACTTGGTCATATTGGCCAACAACATATGAAAAGACTAGTCAAAGAGGGCTTGTTGGGCAACATTGAAAAAGTCAATTTGCCAATATATGAACATTGCCTAGTAGGGAAAACGATAAAGAAACCATTTGGAAAAGGTAAAAGAGCTGAATTTCCTCTGTATTTAATCCATTCTGACGTCTGTGGTTCAATGAATATGAAAGGAAGGCATGAGGCTGTTTATTTCATCACTTTAATAGATGATTATACTTGATTCGGATATATCTATTTGATTTCTCATAAATATGAAGCATTAAGTTGTTTCAAAATGTTTATGAATTTGGTAGAAAATCAATTAGACAAGAAAATAAAAGCATTGAAATTCGATCGAGATTGAGAATATTTATTTGATGAGTTCAGAAAATTATGTGATGAAAAAGAAATAAAAAGACAGTTGTCTATTCCATATACTCATCAACAGAATGGTGTTGCAGAGAGAAGAAACAGAATCCTATTGGAAATAGTTAGGTCCATGATGGCGCATGCTAACTTACCTATCACTTTTTAGAGTGATGCGTTGTTAATTGCTGTCTATATATTTAACCGGGTGCCTTCCAAATCAGTTATTTCCACTCCATATGAGTTATGGACAGGTAGAAAATCGGACTTAAATTTTCTTAAGCCATGGGGTTGTGCTGCCTATACTCATGAGTCCTCTCACAAGTTTGGGAAATTAGGTCCCAAAGAAAAAAAGAGTATTTTCATGAGATACTCCGAACACTCGAAAGTGTATGTGTTCATAGGTGAGCATGATAGTGAGAATATAACTAAATTTGAATCACGGGATGTCATATTCTTAGAGGATGAATTTCCTAAGAATGGCAAAATAGGGGAAGATTACTCCCTATTTGAAACATTGGATCAAGATAATGATATTAATGGAGTTCGTCCAAGTGAGAGTGATATGAGAAGTGATGAATTGAATTTAACTCATTCTCAATTACAACCACATGATGAGACGACATCATCATTATCTAATCCTACTAGGAGCATAATGGGAAATGATGTGCTAAGTGTACAATCTCCCATACGGTGAACGAGTCGCCAAAGTATTCCCCTTCGACGTTTTGACATTGAAGAGGAAACTTTTTATGATTGCTCCACAAGATAAGGATGAGCCAAGAAATATTAATGATGCTCTGAATTGCCCTAGTAAGGAAAAATGGATTCATGCAATGGAAGAGGAAATGGAGTCAATGAAGTCAAACCAAGTCTGGGAACTGGTTGATTTTCTAAAATGACACAAAGCTATTGGGAATAAGTGGGTTCTCAAATAAAGCGAAAGGCTGATGACTCGATAGAAAGGCATAAGGTTCACCTTGTGGCGAAGGGGTATAATCAACATGAAGGAATTGATTATGAAGATCCATTTTCTCCTGTAGTGAGATCTACCCCGATTCGCATTATTCTGGCAATAGTGGCTAGTATGGATCTTGAGTTATATCAGATGGATGTAAAGACTGGTTTCCTCAATGGATAATTAGATGAAGAAATATAATAGAACAATCTGCTGGTTTCATAGTGAAAAGCCAAGAAGAAAAGGTATGTCGACTTTTAAGATCAATATACGGCATTAAGCAGTCATCAAGACAAAGGTATATATGTTTTTATAATGCCATAGTGGCATATGATTTTACAATGATTGACGAGGATCATTGTGTATATATGAATAGATCCAATGATCAATATGTGATCATATCATTATATGTTGATGATACACTAATTGCCGGAAGCAATATGGAGTTTGTTAATACTGTGAAGAATTGGTTACCTTCCAACTTTGATATAAAAGATATGGGTGATGTTGCATACATTCTTGGAGTTAATATTTCAAGATTATAAGCCCATGGACACTCCTATTGCAAAAAGGTGAAGGATTGAGCCATAGACTGTGTCCAAGGACTCCACAATAAAAGGAACAAATGAAACATGTTCCTTATGCTAGTGCTGTTGGGAGCTTGATGTACTCTATGATGTGTACAAGACCTGGCATATGTTTTGCAGTTAGAATGGTGAGTAGATACCAATCCAATCCAGGTCCAGCACAATGGAAAGCCGTTAAGAGAATACTGAGGTATCTAAAGGGGACTGCTGATTATACGCTGAGTTATTAAAAAAAGGATCTGCGACTCTAAGGCTATTTTGATGCTGATTGGGGAGGAAATTTAGATGAAAGAAAAATCTACCTCTGGGTTTGTTTTCTTACCGAATAATGGCACCATATGTTGGAGCAGTAAGAAACAAAAGTGTATAGCCTTGTCCACGATGGAAGTTGAGTTCGTGGCATTATCAACAGCAGTATAAGAAGGTGTTTGGCTTAAGAGATTTTTGGATAATTTAGGTGTTATTGGAAGTGCTGCAAATTCATTGTTGGTTAACTGTGATAGCCAAGTAGCAAAAGCGTACACCAAAGATCCAAAATATTATGGCAAGACCAAACCTATAGATACCAAGTATAATTTTGTCAAGGATATGGTTGCACGAAAATAAGTGAACTTAGAGTACATACTACGCATAATATGGTAGCGGATCCTATAATAAAGCCAATACCTAGAGATGTGTTTTTGTGGCCATATAAAATATCTAGGATTGCGTAGAGGCTGATGTACTGAATATTGTAATTTCCCTAAATGTTCACATTTGATGAATTTGTGTTTTCATCATTAATGCCTACGATTATTTGTTTGATCTTCATGCATCTTAATGCTCAGTGCATTACTTTAAGTTGAGAAAGTATGTCGGACAGATATAAGATTAGCCCACTCACACGAGTAATTGCCTCTATTTACTGTGTGATAAATAGAGATGAGACTGTTTTTAAGCTTATTATCTTGGTGATAATTGAGAGCTTAAGCTTAAAACACGTATGTCGCATTAACTGGGTGTTAAGATGAGGACATAATACTTACTATGTCCGAAAGTAAAATAACCAACATATTTTACTTTATCTGTCTATGATGCCAGATGTGAGTTCTAATGAATTTTGTGAATGAGTAGATACGTGAACTCAAGTTAGACATTGGGTATGTCTGAACTATCATCTGTACGGTATTGAAGGTGTAGACATACGCTCCATGGGAAATGAGTTAATACCGTAATACGTATTTCATACTACGTATGCATGAGACGACCAATAAAAGTGGCAAAAAGTTTGATCTCAACTTTTATGCCGAGTGAGACTCTTGAGGAAAAAAGTTCCTCAATTTTAGTGCCCTCAGAATTCTTACTTATTCTCAAGATTTCTATTTAGTGTTTGCTATCTTAGGATGTTGCCAATGGTCATGAGATGATTCAATCTAATGGGGCATTTCTAAAAAAGCAAGCTAAACTGAAATTGAGAGTTTGAAGGAAAGAGGAAGATTGATTTTGGAGAATCACATTGTAGTTTTGTATTCACCGGTTAACCAATTATGAATGTATTTGGGATAATCATAATTGTGAATACAATATATATATATATATATATATATATATATATATATATATATATATATATAATTGTTTAAAAGAGATCATGAGAGATATAAATGTGATCGATCGATCTAGGGTACTGCATATTAAATCTACTTAGGATGTGATGCTCATTATGAGCTACTATATATTCCTAACAGATGTATAGCAACGAGCTCTCAAAGTATGCTGGTCGCACGGATTATTCACCGGTATGAATGTTGAAGAGAGGTAAAGTGAATCCTGTTCGGCTCACCATGTGCGAGTGGGAGATGATGGTTTGATTAGTGATGGGCTTAAGGCCCGTCCGCTCATGTTGGGCCTAAAAGCCTGGCCCACGGAAATAGGGCCCGTGGATGGAGGGAGGTATAAAAGGGATGAGAGAGAGGGAGAACGCACCTGTTGGCATAACGAACGTACGTTTCCTCTCCCTCTCTCCCTCCAAAAAGAAAACGAGCGCTCAAGGTGACGTCGTCTTCCCTTCAAGGCCAATCGACGTCATCGGATCGAACGGGACCAGATTTTCTTCCTCTTTTCAGCATTGGTGTTTATTCTGTGGTTAACAAGGTATGCTCGAATCCATGGTGTGCTTTAGGATCGGTGATACGTGATTTTCTCGGGCTTCACTTCCGCATTGCTTTTAGGGGTTCGATTTAGTGTCGAATCCGGTTTTCGGGGATCCGTTATTCCCAACATCGGCTTTTGCCGTGGCTGGAGGTTCATCCTTGCCACTGCCACTTGCCGCCACCTTCTTGTTCTTGCTCCCCACCAACGCATCTCACTTTACCTTTGGGTTCTTAGCAAGAGCTTCTATAAAATTACCAAAAAAAAAAAGAAGTGGTGAAATGTGAACTTAGCTTACATCTATCGGAACGTAACGATAATAAATAGTAGATGAAAGTATGGTTTATTTTAAAAAATTTTAACACTCTCTTTGACACGTATTTTTTTATTCATTTCCATTAAAAAGAGAGAGATAATGCATTCCAACTGCTAACCAAAACTAATCCCAAGCAATTTCAAAGCAAAATAAATTCCAGTAGTAAAGTTTGTGGTCACATGTTCAAAGAGCAGAATTATAACTTTTTCAAATCAAAATCGACAGTCGATTACCAAATTCGTTTCTTGCAATGAGCACACATCAATAACTCTATCTATTACTATGATTTTGCCTTTCAAAAATGTATGTATAGATTTAGGTCCCCAATACGATCGTCGTTCAGATTAAGAGAGCAAACTACTTCACGAAATCTGAAAACATACACATAAAAATTCCAGTAGTTGGACTGAAAAGACTTGAACTCAAGAGTTCTCACTTGTATAATATGTCAAATTTCATGAGACTATTATCAATTATTCTAAAAAAACAACTGGTGATCCATCGAAGCTTATCTTTTTCCCCAACAATTCCCATGATCAACGACAACAACAACGACTAAGCAAACGCGTCCACAAACTCTCTCTCTCTCTCTCTCTCCATATGTCTATTTTTACATGTGTTAGGGAAATCCCTTATGATGTTTTGAAGATGACAAAATAAATCAAAAACTACTAACGTGTTTGATGGTTAAGTAATAGACCATGCATATGATAGAACATATAAATGATATTGTCAAAGTCTGAAGACGGCCAGAAAACTGAATGTAACATATGTCCAAAGTATATTCTGAAGATTTCCAGACTTTTGTGTCAAAGTCTGAAAACTGCCAGACTTTAGTGTCAAAATCTGTTCTACATCAGAAGTTTGCTCCCATGCGCTTGATAGGTGAATCCAGTGCTGAGAAGATCTTTTCTCATCTCTATGCAGAACGACCAGGCGTCTTGCATCTATGTTCCCAGACAGATCTCCAAGGATACGTTGGCCAAGCTTCTTCCGAAACTTGGATCACCAACTATGAAAAGCTACATCAAGATAACAAGCATTTCCAAATCCACCGACTCGAGTTTGTACGAAAAAAAGATGGAACCGTTTCCATCAAATTTGGCAAGGAAAAGGAAGAAAGTCCTTCTATCTTCCAGACCCTCTTCATGATTGAACCATGTGTTCCAGACTCTATTTCTCAACCGACCCAAAAAGCTTGTTCGACACTTTGATGGTGATGGACATCCTGTTCATTACTATAAAGATAATTATGGTCACTGTTTTTGGGATCCTTTTTGCCAATGTTCCCACTGCATAAATTCTCCTGATGAGGTAGATCCTCTTGCAAGATCTCCACCTCGACGGAAAAGGCACAAAGATAAGATGTACCAAAGGTACTTGAACGGAGATTCCTCCGTTGATACTCTTGGTGAGTGTGACAAATACCAGCCATGGTCTCTTATGCACCACCTCCACCACCAGAGTTCAGTACTATGTCCCAAACCCCACAAGATCCACCAAAATCACCTCCACCTTCTCCTCCCCAGAAAAAACAAGCTCTTTCTCCATTTTATAAGCCAATCCTCAAATGGGCTAAGAAACATTCTTACCCGCTTGAAGTCCCAACAGAAGTACCACCCACTTCTTCTATTGCCATGTTTCACGATACGACTTCCCTCCACTTGTCAAGGAAAGTTCTAAACTCTCGTTCCCACCACCGAAGAGTTTATTGATCCACATGGTAGATACCGCCATGTTCCTAAAATTCCTACCCCACCGATGTGGATGAACATGGAAGACGTAAGAAAACCCCTCGCGGCCGAAGCTGTTTTGAATTGGCAATCGAGACTCGTTGGCACAAAACAATGCCTTCAAGGCTATTGATTCCAAAATTGGAAGCGTGCAACAAGATCTCCGAAGATACGATGAGGGTACCAAGAAGATACTTTCTGAGTTCCGTAAAAGGCTTCAAGCCTTGGAATCAGACAACATCTTGGGTACCATTATCTTGAAAATCTAAAGCCGTAGATAGACAAACTCAAGAAGCAAATTCAACTTCTTGAGGAAGGAAGATTTAGACCCTTCGATCCATTGGCACCTCCTGTTCAAACCTGGGTATGCATCCCCAGCACCACAAGTGTCTCGTTTTTGCCAATATCCCACAAGATCCCTCCGAAGAGATTCGTATATACGAAGCCGTCTCCAAGCCTTGAAAAAGGAAAAGGGGAAAGAGAAGACACCACCTACGAATCAAGTTCAATTGTTATAAGAGAAAGGCCGGACTGATGATGTTATCAAATCCATTAGAATCCTTTTTGAAGGATTTGGGTAAGCAAGAAATTGATCCTAGTACCCAACAGCCTCGAGCCCGATCCCGTTATCCCGTAAAAGCGATTCTGCAAGCTACACAAACTTCTTCTACTACATCGACTCAACATCCCTCTCCTCTTTCTCATCCTTTTCGATCACACAGCTTGATTCTCCCCTATTGTTCCACCAACCTCACAAATATTCATGGTCGGCACTCCTCCGCACTATGATTATGAAATGGAGATGGAATCAAACTATTCTGATCCAGAATTTGGACAGACAAGTAATCCCACTAGAACCAATTCTGCTAGGCATGTGTCTATGGCATCAAAACAATTCTTCTCCATTGACGATATTCCTTATTCGCAATGGCCACATAGACTTGAAGAGTTTCATACTTGGTTGAGTACACAGTCCATTACCAACCATGATATGAATGATGTCCTTTACAATTTTGTTACAAGGTTCACAGGAAGCCTTAAATTTTGGTGGCAATCACTTACAGAACAAGACCAGCTTACGTTTCTACTGTCACCAAATTACAGCCATGCCCTTATTTACCTATATCATGTTTTTGTGGGAACACCTGGAGATCTCAAAGAGCTCAAAAGAAGAGAGTTCTTTGAAAGAAGATGCTGCTCCCTTCGTAAAAGGCATCTTGATAAGCATTATAGATTAATACTTCAGCTCTTTTACCAAATTGGCGCAGATCCAAATCTTAAGCATGTTTTCCTTACTTCTATCCCTAAAGATTTATCACGATGGTTGAAAGATCTTTCTTTGGAAAGCAAAGAAGGATACAAGACGTTCCCATGGGAGAAATCCAGCAAGAAGTTCATCTATGCCTTGAAGAATTATGCTTAAAGCGCCGAATGGTCCAAACATACATCACAGACGACAAACGGCTTGAAGCAGCTTGTTCTCATCAGAAGCTAAAAATCAAATGCTCCAAACAAGATTGTGATGGTACTTGTGGCCGCATTCCCGGAAGAAAAAGCACTATAAGAAGTATTCCATAAAGAAATCCAGACATGGCTTTAAGCATTTCCGGAAAAAGAAGAAATGGCGATACCTACGCAAAAGAAAGGATCGCACATGCCATAAGAAATCAAGCCGTTGCTACATTTGCAACAAGAAATGACATTTCGCCAAAAATTATCCTCGAAGCGAAAAAGGTCGAATCATCTCATAGAAAATGAAACAGGTTTTTCACTTGAAAATGATGATATTGAATCTTTATTCTCTCGCGATGATGAACCAACCGAACAAACACTTTGTGTCATTCCCTTTTACCAAACTTCCAAAGAAACCGAGTCGACTCGAATCAAGACATCATTCACATAGCTCCCACATCTTCGAGCAAAATCCTCGATATATTCTCAAGTCAAACTCACCGCCCTCATTTTCCCGTCAAAATCCTCACCTCGAAGTTTGTCAAGCCTATCAATGTCATTGCTCTTATTGACACATGAGCAAGTTGTTCCATTCTTGATACAAAAGTGCTACCCGAAGAATTTTGGACTCCTTACACTCGATATTTCAACTCGCTCAGAGATACTTTCTCCACGAATGTCGAACCACACCGATCGCGTCCAGCTTTTTCCCTCAATGTTCTTTAACTACAAAAATTTTTGGATCAAGTCTTCCCAATAAAGATTTGATAATTGGGTGGGATATCATGACCCAAATCCCTCAACTTCGAATCATTCCTGGAAAATGTCTTAGATTTAAAGACCAATTCTCCGAGTTCGTTAACATCCGTGAGACTCTTCTCCATTGAGATGAGTTTACTAGATCCAATCATGCAAAAGTTGCTTGAATCTTGTTCAATCCCATTCAGAATTTGCCCGAAATGTTCTCATCCTTTATGGGAAAACCCGAGTTCTTTGTCCGCCTTCCTTTCAAAAAGAACGAAGATATCAATCCAACCAAGGCAAGTCATATGGGAATGAACCCAGAACATTTGGCTCTAGCCCAAAGGGAATGCTCGAATTATTACAAAGGGCCTCATTGAAACCTCCGATTCTCAATGGGCCCGTGAAGCTTTTTATGTCAATAAATGTGCTGAGCAAAATAGAGGGAAAATGAGATTGGTAATTAATTATCAACCCCTCAACCTCTTTCTCCAAGATGACAAATTCCCTTTACCATCCGTGAGATTCTCTCTTTACTTGGTTTAACCAAGGCCCACATCTATTCCAAATTCGACCTCAAAGCCGGATTTTGGCAATTGGGTATCCATCCCGAAGACAGATCCAAAACAGGATTCTCGTATCCCGAACCAAAGACTTCCAAAGGGAAAGTTCTTCCTTTTGGCCTAAAAGTAGCCCCATCCTTGTTCCAAAAGGCCATGTGTCGAATTTTCCAACCAATCTTGTCAAGTGCAACCGTATACATCGACGATATTCTACTCTACAGTCCTGATGAGCAGTCACACTGTCAACTTCTTGAGCAGTTCTCAGAAATAGTAAGAAAGCATGGCATTATGCTTTCTCAAAGAAAATGAACATTGCCCGCAGAAATTGAATTTCTTGGTATGCACCTCAACAAAGGTACATACTATCCAGGGCCACACATTGCTCAAGAATTATTGAAGTTTCCCGTGGATAACTTCACGACAAAACAAGTTCAGCAATTTCTGGGATAATCAATTATCTCGTAGACTTTGTCCCCAATATTGCAAAACTCCCGATCCCTTTGCAATCCATGCTCAAGAAGAACTCCCCACCTTGGGGAAAAACTCAAACCAAAGCAATTCTTTGAACTCAAGGAGATTATGCAAAATCTCCCACCATTGCAAATACCATCAACAGCAAAAGAATTCTCCAAACCGACGCTATGATGAATACTGGGCAGCCGTCCCGTTCAAGAAATTGATGGTAAGAGACTTCTTTGTGCTCACAAAAGTGGAAAGTTCTCTCAAGCTGAAATGCACTACCATTCCACTTTCAAAGAAATCTTAGCAAAAAAATGGAATCAAAAAATTTGAGTTTCATCTCATTGGCCATCATTTCCTAGTAGAATTAGACATGGCATCTTTTCCACAGATGACCAAGTTTAAACAAAAACAGATTCCAAACTCTCAATTGCTTCGATGGGCTGAATGGTTTTCAAAATACTCTTTTGAAACCAAACACATTCCGGGAAAAAGAATGTGCTTGCCGACTTCTTGTCAAGACCCAAAGCAACAAATGAAATCAACATGTACATCAAAAGGCTTGCTTTCCATATGCTCAATCATGGGGTGAAATACAAGATTGAGAAGATCGAGATTTGCCAAGCTGGAAATATCCCCAAGAAATTATTCAAAGAAATCCGAATGACAAATTTTGCCGAAAATCTGAGAACCTCATGTGGCAATGTCACATAGACCTATTCGATTCAATGGAGGTTCGATTCTTTATCCTTTCGGTTAAATTTGAATTATCCTTTCATTCATCCTCTTATCTGGAAAGAAGATGATTTCCCTGACCAGCTCAAAACGCTGTTATGGTACTTGACTAATAAGTACTTAATAGCTTTTGAAATCCCCACCAGAAGATTCATTGCTAATCTCACCAGGATATTCTTGCTCGGAAGAAACATCGAAAAGGAATGTGATAGAAATCTTTTAGATTTTCTAAATTGGTTCTATCATCCTACATGCTGGAAACAAGACTTGGAAAAAGAACTGAGAACCATGACACCGAATCCTGAAGTCCATACCATCCTGTTTTTTCGACGTCCATGGAATTTCTGCAGAAATAATGGAAGTATTCTAAATGCACTACTTGAAATAGGAACCACATCCTATAAGCCTAACTTGAACAAAGAGAGAAGCCGGATTCACAAATCTTATCCAAGATCTCGTTAGATTTTGTGAAAACGAGTATCGAGAACTCCAGAGAATCCTATGCCAAGAAAACAAAACCATTCCTGAAGATATTTGGAATAATGTACCCACTACGTGGGATCATTATGACCTAGCACCATAAGCTAAGGAAGCACTCATGCAATACAGACAAGCTGCATCGTCCCAAGAGCATGAAATGACAAACGAAGATGACATTGTCCAGTCTACTCAAGATCCCTATGCACGCTTTGGAGGTCCTCTGTCCCAAGATCCCTACGAACAGGGACCTTCGTCCTCATTCCAAAACATGGACACATCGTACTATGCACAAACATCAAATTGGCCCCAGCCAAGTATTCCTGCTCGTCCTACAAGTGAAGAAACAAACGGGCGTAAGAAGAAGCATCTCATTGGGCTCATGAACAAGCATCCTCATCAAGAAGGCTAAATCGATCCTCTCACCGAATATCTTGAAGCCCTCCAGCGGTAAGTACGAAGCTCATCTCCTAGAAGACAGCTCGGATGACTCGACTCGCCCGTAGCTACAATGCCCACGATGGACGAGACCGTTGAGTCCGTACATTTTCACCGTAGCGGTCAGTCACCGTTCATTTTTACCGTAGCACTAGGCTAGGGAATGTACTTGTTCACGCATGCTTATCGTTCATAGTGTGCGAATAATTCCCGTTGCCCCCTGTTTGTACCCGGACCCATGAGCTTGGTCCTTGTTTGTTGCTTTGTGACCTCATTTTGCCTATATAAGGCCATGAGGATGTATTGTGTTGGGCGGAGTCCCTTGAAGTAAAGTGTGTGCTTTGTGAAATTCTGGTTCTGTAGACATGATGAGAAAAGATCTTCTCAGCACTGGATTCACCTATCAAGCGCATGGAATGGATAATACTAAAAACGAAACCATGAATGGACCTAGACTTAGAACCAGGGAAGGAGAGTAAATTCCTGCAGTATATGCATCCCACATTGGGCGAACAACTCCCGTTCAGCCCTTTCAGGGACAGCCTTTTAGCGTAAAAAGCTACTCAAATTTCCTTTAGTTCGAGCCTAGAGACACCCAAGAATGCCGGATGGAAACGTTTCTAACCTACCCAAGCTGCATTTCTCGAAGGATCATACCAGGCTAGAGAAGAAGAGGAATTTAGAAAGCCATGGAGAGAGTTTTTCACAAAGCACACACTTTACTTCAAGGGACTCCGCCCAACACAATACATCCTCATGGCCTTATATAGGCAAAATTCCAGATTGAGTGTGAATGAAGAACTAGAAGACAGACTCTATAATTGTTTCAACCGTAAAACATACTCTATGTTGAAGCTTAATTTATTCAGACTGTGTTCAGACCTTAAAGCTAAAACTGTTCAGAAGCAGAATATGTTCGGACCCAGATTGTAAAGTCTATTGCACTCAGACTCAAATTGTAAAGTCTATTGCACTCAGACTTTACATCCAGATTCGATAGAACGTAACACAAGCCTAAATCATATAACGGCTAGTGATCTGGTTTGGATTTTAGATCAAGATTGATTTGATCGACTCAATCTAATTGATTGACAATTGAATCTTGAATACAAGAACTTTCTATACGAAGAAGCTTTATTTATGGAAACCAAGATTATGTTTGTATGGACAATCAAAATTAATTTAAGATTTTACTTTTGTCACTCAATGGCTATCAAATCTTCTAGATGCAGAGTTGTTCAATAGGTAGATTGGAAGACGATCCTCGAGATACTGTCCAACGGCTAGTTTGGAAGTAGATGAGTATTTAAGGAGATGAAGAACCAATGAGCAAGTAAGAAACGGAGCGTAGAATTTATAATTCCAAAGTCTCGAGCGATCTTTTTTTATATACTTGTCTCTTATGAGCTTAAACATTTGTGATCGTGAGAGAAATACCAAAAGAGTAACTTAGTGAGATAGTGTGATCTACTACTAAATATTTGCACTCAAAATTATAATATCTTGTTGATTGCATAGTGGAATCCATCCAAGAAGGCTGTTAGCGTAGGAGAGTGGACGTAGGCTTGGATTAAGCCGAACCACTATAAACCTTGTGTTCTTATTCTCTTCCTTAATTTCTTTATTTTGCTCAAGTTTATTTTATTCCACATATATATTTGCCAAGGTTTATTTTAAACACTTATTCACCCCCTAGGTGTCCATACTAGCCCTTTCAACATGAAGCGGTTCTCCCTTTCTTATTTTGGTGGGTGAATGGTAGCTGGAGAGGGTTGTGAGGTTCGAGGAAAAAGAGAAGCAACCGCCGAGAAGCTAAAGAAAAGAGAAACAAAATTAGCTCAATGCCAGCAACCACAAGGTCTTGACTTTTCTGCTTCCATCTCCGTCAAATTACCAAAAAAATTATAAACATATTATATTATCAGTCCTATATTTTTTTTAATTAAGCTAATTTAATCCATTCAATCAATTTCGATTGAAAATCACTGATATGTAACATACATTGGCGTGAATAATACTTTATTTTTTATTACTTTTTTTCTTTTTTATTACTAGATTTGACAGTAAATTATGAGTTTTATATTCATTTGCACTGATATATCATAAATACCAAACAATAGACATCATATTATATGAAATCATTCAGTGTTATTACTATAATTTACCATAAAATTGATATGATATAACAAAATATTTTAATTGTATATCATATTTTATCGAATCCTAATTTTGTTAAAAATTTAAACGATCAAACGCAATCCAGGGGGGTGGAAGAAGTACTTTGACTAGCGCTTGAGAAATATGAATTTCTCTTATACCGATTACAAAAATTGAATATCCACGAAGAAAGAAGGCCCTTACTTCGAGACACCGCGATCCTGTCACGCTTTCCTTCCAAGTTGTTCGTAATTTAGGCCCAATTTTCGTTTCCGCTTTTCTACCCGGCGAATAGGCATTTCCCATCTTTATCAACCAAGAATAAGGGTGTGCATGGAAACTTTTCTAAGAAACGTTTCCGAACACTTCTGTACGGATTTTGTTCCTGAACAAAAAAAGAACAAACGCGTTTGGTTGCATTTCTTCTTTTTTTTTATTTTTTTGTTTCGGAACGAAATAAGAACAAAAAAAAGAAACAACAATTTGTTGTTTCTTGCTCCAGAAAAAAAAAAAAACGAAGAAACGTTTCTTCTCTCTCTTCTTCTTCTTTCTTCTTTTCTTCTTCTTTTTTTTCTTCTTTTTTTCTTTCGCCGGTCGCTGACCTCGGCCATGGCCGGCGACCGGCCGTCAAGGCTCGGCCTTGTCGGATCTCGGGCGAGCCCGAGCTCACCCAGCCAAGGCGAGGCTCGGTGTCGCCGGCGCGGCGAGGCCGAGCGTCGCCTTGGCTCGGGCGAGCTCGGCCTCGCCGGATATTACGACATAACACTCAGGATAAAGATATACGCCATAATTTAATTGATAGCGCAAATTTGGAAACTAAAGCTAAGAAACAAGCCAAGATTTAATCGACAACACAAATTGAGAAAATAAAAGTAAAGTGCCAGTAAAGTAAATTTGTTTGATATCTATAGTGCATATGCCATATTTGTTCCTTAGCAGTTTTTTAGCAATTGTACCCATGTTCCTCTATATTAAAAAATCCTGTGCCTATATTCTCACAACGCCATGATCTTATCTTCATATATTCTCACAAGGCCATGATCTCATCTTCATATTATCGTTTCTTTAAAAATGTGTGCTTATTGCTACTAGACCATAATCACTTTGTTTTTCAAAAACTTCAAATTTGTACCTATAGCTTGATGCCCCTTATATGTTTATCTTTCTCCTGACACCTTGATAACTTGCCAGTCTTGCTTAATCGACATCCTTATCAATCGTTATTAACCATACATTATCCTATATCAACAACAATCGGTGACAAATCCTTGATGTGCACCAATATCAATATCATGTGGTCATCGACGGTGGGTCATGTGCTTGACAATATTTGATGCTTCAATCGTGTGTCTAGTCATATCAACAACCTGGTTATTTTTTTTTTTTTGTGCAAATAAAGGGAAGTTGATGACTTAATCTTGATTGGTCCCAGCTCACCAACAGCACAAATCTTCACAATGATTATGTGCATGTCATATGCCATATTTCACGCCATGGTCGAGGGCATTTTTATCATAAAATTCCATTTTTTTGCCAATTGGGGAGGATTATAAAAAAAGTCCTAAAATTATTGTAATTGTGTCAATTCAGTCATAAACTTTTTTTCTAATTAAATTTTAAATATTTTGCATTTGTACCAATTCAGTTCATCTGATCAATTTTGGTTAGAAATTATTAACATAGATGTTAGCTCGGCAAGCACTAACATGGACAATTTTTAATAATATATTTTTTAAAATTATTTATTAATTCTTTTCTTTCCTTTATTTCGTCCCTTTCTTCTTCTTTTTTCTTTCCTTCTTCTTCTTCCTCTAGCCGATCGCTAACCATCAGCTAGAGGCAAGGGCGACTAGGTCGACCTCACTGATTCTGGCAAAGTCGAGCCTCGCCCATGGCCAGTGAGGTCACCTCACCTCCGGCTAGTCGTTGGCTTTCATTCTGAGTCAAGGCACATTGGAGTTTTCTGGCTTTTCATCCTTATACATCATTCTGCTGTTGGTGTGTAGCCATTAGCATGTGCATAGGAACAAATTACTCGGTGAACTACTCTGAGTCAAGGCATATTGGAGTTAAAAATATGCAGAGAAAATTATCCAAATTCATCAAGACACAATAGAACCTAATTTTAGAGTAATGCTAAGCGTGGAATATGCTTATGGCAAACTATCATCTACGTCACAGGTCCAATTCTTCTTGACGATTATCACCTTGTGGAGAAACTTGCCAACTTTGATAGGGAGAGGATTCCGGAGAGTGTTGTCCATGCCAGGGGAGGTGTGCAAAGGGATTCTTTGAGGTCACTCATGACATTTCTCACCTTACCCGTGCCGATTCCCTTCAGGCACCAGGAGTTCAAACACCTGTGAATGTCCGTTTCTCCATCGTCATCCACGAAAGGGGTGGCCCTGAAACCCTGAGGGACCCTCGGGGTTCTGATGTGAAGTTCTATACAAGAGAGGTAAGGGAGACATGAATGTGCAGCATGGACGAGCACGAGTATGATGCTCCCTGTGATGAATCCTTTCACAGGTGGCCTAAACTCAACCGATGCATATGGCAGTTCTCTTGTCCACATTGCATACATTTGTTTTGCTGCACTTTGCTGTGTGATCTTACCTTTTCCATTACTACAGGGTACCTTTGATCTCGTGGGAAACAATTCCCCAGTCTTCTTTATCCGCGATGGAGTGAAATTTCCAGATATTTTTCATGCACTTGAACCAAACCCCAAATCCCACGTCCAGGAGAACTGGAGGATCCTTGACTTTTTCTCCCACCATCCCGAGAGCTTTCGCATGTTCACCTTCCTCTTTGATGACATTGGTATTGCACAAGATTGCAGGCACATGGAGGGCTCTGGAGTTAACACCTACACTTTGATCAACAAGGCTAGAAAAGCGCATCATGTGAAGTTCCACTGGAAAATAACTTGCGGGGCCAAGAGCTTGCTGGAGGAAGAGGCAATTAGAGTTGGTGGATTCAATCACAGCCATACAACTCAGGATCTTTATGATTCCATTGCTGCCGGAAACTATCCTGAATGGGAACTTTTCATTCGGATTGTCGATCCTGATCATGAAGACAAATTCGACTTTGACCCACTTGATGCGACTAAGACCTGGCCCGAAGACATATTGCCCCTAATGCCAGTTCGCCGCTTGGTCGTGAATAGGAACATTGATAACTTCTTTGCTGAGAATGAACATCTTGCATTTTGCCCTTCAACTGTGGTTCCTGGCGTCTACTGCTTAGATGATTGGCTGCTTCAAACTCGTATGTTCTCATATTCTGATACTCACAGGCACCGCCTTGGACAAAATTATCTTCAACTCCCCCTAATGCTCTTAAATGTGCTTATCACAATAATCACCACGAAGGTTTCATGAATTCATGCATAGGGATGAAGAGGTAAGAATTTTCTTTGAATCCTACCGCAGCGATACTCTGGGTCGCGTCTCTTGTGGATTTTTTGTTGACGTAACTAGGACATCACGCTTTCCTTGAAGTATGAAGGCGTAGTGATGCAATCTGACGTGTCCATTACAGATCCCAAAGTGGCAGTGCGAATGTCCTCCCTCCTCCTTGTTAGCGGAGGATTACTTTCGGGAAAAGTACCAAAAAAGTCATAAATCTATTGCATTGATACCAATTCAGTTCTAAACTTTTCAATTGGACAAATTCAGTCATAAACCTTTTAATATTGATATCAATTCAGTCCATCCGGCCAATTTTGGCCGGCTGGCGCTGACGTGGACGTCAGTCGGACAGTGACGTGGCAATTTTTATGATTTTTTTAATGATTTTTTCGAATTTTTTTATTAATTTTTATTAATTTTTTTCTTTTTCCTTTCTTTTATGCTTTCTTCTTCGCGGTTGTTGGCAAGCCTCCGGTGAGGCTCGCCGGCCACCGGGTGAGGGCCGCGAAGCCCTTGCCGCCGCGCCGAGGGTCGAGGGTCGCTCGGCCTCTCCCCGCCCTCCGAGAGCCATGGCGGCCCCCGGGCAAGGCCATGGCGGCCATCGCTAGGGCGAAGGCGAGGGCCGTGAAGCCCTTGCCAGCCATCGGCGAGGGTCGCGACCCTTGCTCGGCCTCGCCCGGGGCCGCGGCGAGGCCAGCCTTGGAAGAAGGAGAGGAGGGTGTTGGGGCGGTGGGCTAGGGTTTTGGAGGCGAAGATTGGGTGGAGGAGCGGCAGCGTGAGTCGCGGGAGGTGGGGGACCAGGGCCTCGAATTGGGATTTCGTGGAGGTGAGGGAGGTGGTGACGAGGTCGAGAAGCTCCAGGGTCGACAGCGGAGGAGGTGCTGGGGACTCAGCGGCAAGGCCAGGGCGAGGCCGAGCAAGGGTCGCGACCCTTGCCTCCGCCTTGGCGATGGCCGCCATGGCCTCGCCTAGATCCGGGCGAAGCCACCTCGCCGGCGGTAGGTGAGGGCTTCGCGACCCTTGCCGGTGGTAGGTGAGGGCTTCGCGGCCCTCGTCCAGAAGAAGAAAGCAGAAAAGAAAAGGAAAAAGAAAAAAAAGAAAAAAAAAAGAAAAGAAAAAAAAAAAATCATAAAAAAAAATATTCGGAAAAATCATAAAAATTGCCACGTCAGCATCCGGTCACCAGCCGACGTTCACGTCAGCGCCGGCCGCCAAAATTGGCCGAATGGACTGAATTGGTACAAATATTAAAAAGTTTATGACTGAATTGGTCCAATTAAAAAATTTAGGATTGAATTGGTACCAATATTAAAAGGTTTATGACTGAATTGGTCCAATTAAAAAGTTTAGGACTGAATTGGTACCAATACAATAGGTTTAGGACTTTTTTGGTACTTCTTTATCTTGCAAATGCCCTTTGTGTCTGAAACATGCATACTTGTTTACTTATGTAGGAAATTCCTGTCTGTTATTATGTAAAATGATGGATTATCTGTTGAGCAAATGCTTAATTCCCTTTTGCAAATAAACTATTTTCTTTCAAGGTATGATCCCGTTCGTCATGCAGGGAGATATCCATTCCACCTGCTATGCCGACTGGAAAGCGTGAAAAGGTATGTTTCATAGGATCTATTTTACTTGAATAGAGATTGATTGCTTGAGGTGCTTTCATGTTGGTATCGATGGGATAGACTCAGCTTGTCCTGTAAATAATCAATTGAATTGCAGTGAGTGGTATGACCGATGTATGTGTGTTTGGATTTTGTTAATTTTTGTTGGTCCAAACAGACTATCATTGAGAAAGAGAACAACTTCAAGCAGACCGGAGAGAGTTACCGACCTTGGACGCCTGACAGGTATCCTTCAGTCGTGCATTTCCTGATAATGGTGTGATGGTCTCATGTAAGAGAAGTTCATCTGCCGATGGATCGATGCTTTGTCTGACCCACGTGTGACTCATGAGATCCGCAGCATCTGGATTTCATACTGGTCTCAGGTGAGACAGCGTTGTCTAGTCCTGATGGCATGGGTTGAAGTGAAAAATATAATATTCAACATGCAGAAATGGGGGATTCGGTTGTTGCTTGCTTTGTGATATATATGTGTGTGTGTGTGTTATACATCCATGCAGATGTGATCATGAACTCATTTGAGATTACTTGCAATTGCAACAGGCCAACAAATCTCTGAGTCAGAAATTAGCATCTCGGCTCAATGTGCGACCGAGCAATTAAGGACAATACAAAGCTGGATGTTTTGGGATGGAGCAAGCACAAAACGATGTCCGAGCTATAAACTCTGTTCCAATGCTTATTTTTGTTGTGGTATATCAAACTTGCTGTCATACAAACTTTCTGGCAACATGATATTCCTAATTTACTAAATGCCAATTGCATGTGCTGATCTCACTCCTTTGCGTTTGGTTATCACCTTCTCCTGGAATCTCATTTACATAAAATATCAAGTGAGCAGATTGTGTTGCCGGTAATATCCTCATGCATTTGATTATGTTGAATGAGTCAATGTTTCTGGTTTGTTTTTATTTATTTATATATATTAATAGTCTATTAAGCACTTCTATTATGTGGATTTGTTGCTGTACGTGTGAAGTTAGTGGGCCGTGGTGGTTATTTGTTTGTGTAAAGCCTATATAAAGGCTATGGCATCAGTTTTTGTGTGTGTGGTTCTGCAGACGGTTCCTCTATTTTTTGTGTATATCAGTATCTCCTCTGTTCTCCTCTGTTTTTAACACTGCTCTTGTGCATATCTGCATCTCCTCTGTTTTTTTAACACTGGTATCAGAGCCCTTAGTTGGGCAGAAACCCTAAGTGGGTTGTCGCCGTTGGGATGGATCTTTGCGCAGATTGTCGAGTTTCGCGATGACATTTTACGAGGAGATCTTTCTCCTGGTGCAGTGAGCACAGAGATTGCATAGAGCAGAGAGAAAGATATTTCGCAGAGGCCGGGAGAGAGGAAGTTGGTATATCGAGGTTCTCAAGCAAAGGGGAGCCTCGTCGCCGGAGTTTTATCCCGGATTCCGGAGCTCCAATCAAGGGCAAATCCAGAGTTGTTCTTCACCGCTTCGACGAGCCTGCTACCACAGAAGGATAGGAATGGCTAGATGACCTCTAGCCAGCGTTGACGATTAGGATCCCAAATCGCTGAGCAAAGAAGAGCCACCAGTTGCATCCTCCCCACTTCTCTACAACGAGCAGCAGCGATGGCCTCAGAAACATTTGTACAACCTGTTATTCCACACTTTGATGGTCACTATGATCATTGGAGCATGCTAATGGAGAATTTTCTCAAGTCCAAGGACTATTGGGATGTTGTTTCTTTGGGAGTTGCCGAACTTGATGAAGGAGCCATGTTAACGGCAATGCAAAGAATGGCTTTGGATGCATCAAAATTGAAGGATTTCAAGGCCAAAAACTACCTTTTCCAAACAATTGACAGATCTATTTTGGAGACAATTCTTTGCAAGGATACCTCCAAGCAAATATGGGATTCCATGAAGAGAAAGTATCAAGGCTTAGCAAGAGCAAAGAGGCAGCAGCTTCAAACGCTTCGTTCAAAGTTTGAAATGCTACGAATGAAGTCAGGAGAGACAATCACAAATTTCTTCTCTTGGACAATGGCAGTAGTTAATAAGATGCGGATTCATGGCGACAAGACGGAGGATGTCACCATCGTTGAAAATATTCTTCGATCTTTGACACCAAAGTTCAACTTTATTGTTTGTTCCATAGAAAAAGCCAAGGACAATGAAGAACTTTCCATTAATGAGTTGCAAGGATCCTTGTTAATTCATGAACAAAAACTCCTACAACAAGAGACGGAAGAGCAAGCTTTGAAGGTCTCAACTGGAGATCATTCTTCATCAGCAGCAAGGGTGAACAAAAGAAGAGGTAGAGGAAGAGGGAACAACGATCGCAGCAGCTTTAGCTTTGATCAAAAGTCTGAAAGCTATTCCTATCGTGATTTCCAAGGGAGAGGAAGAGGTCGTGGAGGATGACATTCAACTGGTTTTAGGCCAAGGTCAACAGAAAAATCCAAAGTGGAGTGTTTTAGATGCCACAAGTATGGGCATTACAAATCTGAATGTCGAACTAATTTGAATAAACAAAGAATTGAAAGAACTAACTTTGTTGAAAAAGAAGAAGAAGTATCTATTTTGATGGTGTGCCATGAGAAGGAAGAAACTCAACCAAACATATGGTATCTCGACACTGGTTGTAGCAATCACATGTGTGGAGACAAGAAAATGTTTTTTTGATCTAGACGAAACATACAACAACACCGTAAAGTTTGGTGACAATTCCATTGTGTCGGTGATGGGGAAAGGAACAGTGGCAATTTATCCAAAAGGGACTTCGATACAAACCATCTCAAATGTATTGTATGTCCCTGAATTGAAGACTAATTTGTTAAGTGCTGGTCAACTGCAAGAGAAGGGATATGAAATCTCTATTAAAGGTGGGATTTGCAAAATCCAAGATGAGAAGTTGGGTTTAATTGCCGAAGTCAAAATGACGGGCAATCGGATGTTTCCACTGTATCTCCACAACACTACAAATTCATGTTTCTCTGCAAGATTGAAGGAGGAAGCTTGGTTATGGCATTTTCGCTATGGGCATCTTAATTTCGGTGGGTTGCAAACACTATATAAAAAAGAGATGGTGGAGGGTCTTCCTCAAATCTCTGCTCCTTTGGAAATTTGTGAAGATTGTGTTGTTAGCAAGCAACATCGTGCTCAATTTCCACAAAGAAAATCATGGAGAGCAAAAAGCCCGTTGGCATTAGTTCATTCAGATATTTGCGGACCAATATCTCCAATTTCCAATGGAGGTAAATGGTATATCATTACCTTCATCGATGATTTTAGCCGGAAGATTTGGGTGTATTTTTTGCAAGAAAAATCTGAAGCTTTTGCAGTTTTCAAGAACTTCAAAGCACTTGTTGAAAAGGATGGAGGAAATCAAATAAAAGTCCTTCGCACGGATTGTGGTGGAGAGTACAACTCACTTGAGTTTATAGATTTTTGTGTGAAGCATGGCATCAAGAGACAACTTACAGCAGCCTATACACCACAACAAAATGGCATATGTGAGAGGAAGAATCGTACCATTCTGAATATGGTGCGAAGTCTCTTAAGGGGAAGTGGAATTCCAAAAAGTTTTTGGCCTGAAGTAGTCAATTGGAGCATTCATATTTTAAATAGAAGTCCCACTCTAGCTGTTCAAAATATGACACCTAAAGGAGCATGGAGCGGCCAAAGACCTGCAGTAGATCACTTTAGAATTTTTGGGTGTATTGCCTACGCCCATGTTCCTGACCAAAAGAGGAAGAAACTAGATGACAAGAGTTCTTGGCGTTAGTGATCAATCAAAAGCCTATAAACTTTATGATCCTATGACCAAAAAAATCATTATCAGTCGTGATGTGATTTTTGATGAAGAACAAACTTGGCTGTGGGGTGAGCAAGGTGTTGATAAGCAAATTCCAACGAATTTTGAAGATGAAGATGAGCTGGTGCAACAACCCACAACAAACCAAATTGCCAGAGGCAGTGTCCAAAGTAGAGCAGTAGCTGTAGAACCTGAAGATCGGCCTCATCATGTTCGATGGAGGCCTGCATGGATGAGTGACTATGAAGTAACAGGAGTTGATCAATATGAAGATTCACTTACCCATTTTGCTTTGTTTTTAGATTGTGATCCAACAACCTTTGATGAAGCAATACAAAAAGAAAATTGGAGGATAGCAATGGATGAAGAAATTGCAGCTATTGAGAGGAATAACACTTGGGAGTTGATAGATCTTCCAAAGGGGCACAAAACAATCAGGGTCAAGTGGGTGTACAAGACAAAATTGAACAAGAATGGTGAAGTTGACAAGTATAAGGCGCGCTTGGTGGCAAAAGGCTACAAGCAAGAATTTGGAGTGGATTACAAAGAAGTATTTGCACATGTAGCAAGACTTGACACAATCAAATTGGTAATTGCATTAGCAACGCAAAATTCATGGCCTATCTTCCAATTGGATGTGAAGTTAGCATTCTTGGCAGAAGAACAGCCCAAGTGCCATAACTTGGCATGGGAGAACACTTAAGTGTAGTAACTTCAAAATGGTACACTTAAGTGCCAGTTTTGAAGTTAAATGGAACACTTAAGTGCCACTCCGGCGAAACTCCGGCCAAATGGCTTACGTGGCAACTTTCCGGCAAGTTTGGTCCAAAACGGCGTCGTTTTACATGTTAACGTGGCGGAAAAAATACAAAAACGACGTCGTTTCGTATCTAACGTATAAATAATAATATAAAAATTAATTATATTATATTTAAACTTAATTTTATTTAAAATATTCAAAAAAACATTAAGAAAAATTTAAAACTTTAAAATTTAAAAAAATTAAGAAAATTTTTAAAATTTAAAAAAAAAAATGCGGGGGGGGGGAGGTTGAACGGGGCGGCCGAGGGCTGAGCCTTTGCCGTTGCCGCCTCCCCGTCGTTGCCGGGAAGGGCCGCCGACGGAGGGGGGAGGGTCGGCCGAGGCGCCGGCCCTCGACCGACCGACGGCGAGGGCTACGAGCCCTTGCCGGATCGCGGCGAGGGCCGCGACCCTCGCCCCAAATTTGGGCGTGGGCCCTCGCCGCCGATCGGTCGGCCTCGCCGGCCCCCGGCCAAGGCCGGCGACCTTGGCCGACCCTCCCCACTCCGTCGCCGGCCCTTCTCGGCGAGCGCCGAGGAGGTGGCGAGGGCCCGCGAGCCCTCGCCCCCGATCCGGGCGCGGGCCGTGACCCTTGCCCCGCATCCGGGGAGGGCTCGTGTGGGGCGAGGGTCGCGGGCCCTTGCCGCCTCCCTACCGCCGCCGGAAGGGCCGGCAACGGAGTGGGGAGGGTCGGCCCCGTCACCGAGCCCGGCCGGGGGCCGGCGAGCCCTTGCCCGATTTGGGGCGAGGGTCGCGGCCCTCGTTGCGATCCGGCGAGGGCTAGTAGCCCTCACCGTCGGTTGGCCGAGGGCCGGCAACCTCGGTCGACCCTCCCCTCTTCGTCGCTGGCCCTTCCGGCGACGGCGGCGAGGGCTCGACCTCGGCCGCCCCGTTCGACCCCCCCCTTTTTAATTTTTTTTTAAATTTTTTTAAGTTTTTAAAATTTTCTTAATTTTAAATAAAATTAATTTTAAATCTAATTTAATTAATTTTTATATTATTATTTACACGTTAGATATGAAACGGCGTCGTTTTTTGCATTTTTCCGCCACTTCGGCGTGCAAAATGACGCCATTTTGGACCAAACTCGCCAAAAAATTGCCACGTCAGCCATTTGGCCGGATTTTCGCTGGAGTGGCACTTAAGCGTTCCATTTTACTCCGATATTGGCACTTAAGTGTCCCTCTGTGCCAAGTTATGGCACTCCAGGTGTCCCAACCTTCCAGCATTCTTGCATGGTGATCTTCAAGAAAAGGTATTTGTTGATCAACCTTCTGGTTATGTGAAGCGTGATAGTGAACATAAAGTTTATAGATTAAAAAATGCACTATATGGGTTAAAACAAGCTCCGCGAGCTTGGTATAGTCGCATTGATGCCTATTTTTTGAAGAAAGGTTTTAGAAAATGTCCATATGAGCATACGCTCTTTATTAAAATTGGTGATGGTGGAAAGTTGCTTCTTGTATGCTTATATGTGGATGAACTTATTTTTACTGGGAATGATAGTGTCATGTTTGACAAATTCAAGGAGTCTATGATGGATGAATTTGAGATGACTGATCTTGGTTTGATGCATTATTTTATGGGCATAGAAGTGATTCAATTTGCAGCTGGAATCTTTATGTCTCAAAAGAAATATGTTCAAGAGATTTTGGACAGGTTTCAAATGAATAATTGTAACCCCGTGACTACTCCAACTGAAGTTGGATTGAAGCTCTCGAAAGGTCCTAATGGAAGTAAGGTGGATAGCACTCTCTACAAGCAAATTGTTGGAAGCCTGATGTATTTAACGGGTGTTAACACCTAAATTTTGACGATTTAGTACATAGGAAATTAGGGGTTAATTTTATTAATTATATAGCATATAGATTTAGATTGCATTTATTTTGTTATTCGCGTATTTTGGACCGGTGGCGGATGAGCTTGAATTAGATGGATCAGGCCCACGAAGCGAGCAGGTTGGCCCAAGCCCGCGTTTCTTAATAATTAAAAATTATCTCATGGGAATATAATATTTTAAGATTTTTCCGAGATATGAATCTTTTTTAGATAAGGCAAATGGGTAAAAAAATTGCGATTTGACTTTGCAAGATTTGGATTTAAAAAAAATCTCATCTTAATCTTGAATCCTTATCAGTATGGGATGAATTTTGTGAAAAAATATTGCGATATTGCGATTTATCTTTGCGAGATTTGGATTTCGAAAGAATATTTATCGTAATCTTATATTTTGATCAATAGTGATCGGTTGGTGAAAATGTATCGCGGATGTAGATTTGAAGGGAAAATCGAAAGTTTATCTTTTACCCCCTATAAAAAGCAACCGGGTACGAAGAGCTTCGGAAAAAAAAAATTCAGAAAAAAGAAAGGGAGAGAAGCCATCCGTGGAGGTTGAAAGGAAAGAAGAGAAAAAGAAAAAAAAGCAAAAGCTTCTGCAGAAAAGTGAAGAAAACATAGGGAAAGTGACGTGAGAGAGACAGGTGAGAGAGAAACAGGAGGAAAAAAGAAAAATTAAAAAAGAAAAAGAAGAACACTGTTCTTCTTCTCCGGTGACTTCGTTGCCCTCCGCCCGAAGCTCCTCCGCCTCACCGCATGACTACTTCTTGACCACCGTTCCTCGCCGTTCGCGAAGTCCGACACCCTCCTCCGCTTTCCGCGTGCACGGTGCCCCAACGCTGCTCGCCGCTTACTCGGAGCTGAAGACCCGTGTGCCACCGTCCTCCGAACCTCTACCCGAGCACTGGATCTCGCATCCCCGACGCCCGTGAAGCCGCAGCTGCTGTTGATCTGCAACCTAGTCGCGCCAAGCCTTGCCGTGACGCCGCACCGCCACCTGTGAAGCCGCCCCGGCGTCCCCGCCGCTTGAAGCCGCTGCTACACCCGGGCCACTACACCTCTGCAGCCGCACCCAAAGCCCGCCGCAGTCAAGCCCGAGCGCCGCTGCCGCCGCTTGAAGCCACCACCGCGCCGCCTGGGTCCGACGCCTAGCGTTCCCCTCCATCCGGAGCAAGACCCGAACAGATCGTAACCGCACGACCCGAGTCCTCCGCCCCGCGCCCTTGCTCCACGGGTCCTTGTTGCCCGAGCGCGCTGCTGCTTGCTCTCCCGCGACGAGCCGCGCCTCCCGGGTCCGAGCTGTTGCTTCGCCCATGCCGTCCCTGTCCCGCTTGACCCGCGACCCACGGTGCCTTCCCTTCGCCGAAGCTGCCCTTGCCGGACCGACGACGGTCGTTGTAGGTGACTTGCCACGAGCAATCCGTGCTTGGGAAGGGAAAAAGAAAACAGAAAAAACAAAAGGAAAAAAGGAAAATCAATTAGGTAGTTTTTTCTTTTGTTTATTTATTTACTTATTTTATCTTTTTATGTTAGTTTCATTTATTTACTGTTTTTATTTAGTAGGATTATTCCTAAATATATGATTGATATTCCAACATGAAATAGTCCCTCAAGCTAAGGATTGACGGTCCGATTTTCGCGCCCGAAATCCGACTCGCAATCCCTTACAAAAATCGACAATCCAATCTCAAGCCCGAGATTTGATTCGCGATTTAATTTTAAAATTGATCAACCCGATCTCATGCGCGAGATATGGTTCGCCAATTTTTGGATATCAATATTGTCTTGCTTGATTTGATGTCGTGTGTTTGGATCAATTTTATTTTTATAAGAGAAAAAATCAAAAAAATTCAAATTAGGGTTATTCTTAGTCTTAGAGTTAAAATCGCAATCTTATTTCAAATTTCTAAATAAGAAAATCAAATAAAAATCCGAATAAGGATTAGGATTGTTTTTGTTATCTTGCATGTTAGGATTGCAATCTTATGAATTTTTAAATAAAAAAAATCCAAAAAAAGTGCATTCATTTAGGTCGTTAGTTTTTATTTGAATTGCATGTTTAATTATGTGTTAGTTTTAATTTCGAATTTCTTAAAGAAAAACACAAAAAAAGATCATTGTGCATATTAGATTAGAATTGCACGTTTCATTTTAAATTTAGATCATTTTTTATAGATAAATTGCATTTTAGATTTAGATAATGTCTTAGTTTAAATTAGGATTTAGTATGACTTAATCCCTAGTTTAAATTAGATAGAATCTTAATCTAGCTAGATCATTTCAAATTTCATAAAATTTGTCTTAGGATAAATTAGTTGCAATTTTTAGGATAGATTGCATTTTTTAAAATAAAAAATGTCATTTGCATGTCATATAGATTTAGGTTCATGAAATGCACGTCATTTAGTGATTATTGTTAGGTTCATTTCTAATTAGAAATTGTCCGTCATTAGATTATGTCATTTAATAAATGTCGCGTGACATATAGCTTGCATATTAAATTGTAATGTTGCATGTCATTTTAGTTAAAATAATTTTGTACGTCATTGCATTGCATTGCACGTCATTAGAATTAAGTCATTTTGGTTAATTTAGGTTGCAATTACATGTTCATTAAGAGATCATAGAATTTTTATTCATATGTTTAGGACATGTTGCCATGCCGTATCATTTCATATTAGATTAAAAGCATTGCATTGCATATGGATTATAGTCTCGTTTAATAAGTGAAAACAAAAAGAAAGAAATTGATTGTTAATTAGAAACCATAACTAGGGTTGTTGATGTGGATTTTAATTTAACAATGCAGATGCTTTCGTTGCTTTGAGGTAAGTTCTGCATCATTTAATTGCTTTCTTTGGTGTTAAATTGGTGATTTGCGCACCTGCATGAACACATCACATGTTAGGGAAATAGATTTAAAATCAGTCCAAATTGCTTGCCAAACATTTTTTTCAAAAATAAAAAGAAAGGTACCGAAAAGACGTTAGAGAAATTTAACGTAACCAAGTCCCCGTACCCTTAGTCTCTGGTTCGTAGGAGTAAAGTAAATCTCCCGTTATTTTACTAGGGTTTCTAATCGACCCACCAAAAATAGATTAGTGGCGACTCCTAGTTAAAATTTAATTGCATGTTAACAATTCAAACCTAAGTCACGAATTGGTATGGACTTGGGAGAGCCCGAGTTAAGTTCAGGCTTAACAATCCATTAGCCAAACCTTAGGTGGTTCTCACACCCCGAAAATTTGGTCGCGACAACGGGGACAAGACCAAATATCATGCATGCTGTGAGCCTTATAAGCAGGTATATGGAGCACCCAACAAAATTACATTTACAAGCTGCAAAAAGGATTTTTCGCTATTTGCAAGGAACTAAAAATTTTGGCCTGTTCTATAAAAGAGAGAAAAGTCAGATTTGTTTGGGTTTACAGATAGCAATTATGCTGGAGATGTTGATGATAGAAGAAATACTTCAAGGTATGTATTCATGCTTGGTTCAAGGGCGGTTTCACAGTCTTCAAAGAAGCAATCAATTGTTACTTTATCAACAACTGAAGCATAATTTGTTGCTACAACTTCATGCGCATGTCAAGTCATATGGTTACGGAAGATTCTTGGAGAGCTTCAATTCAAACAGTAAGAAGCAAATACAATATATTGTGACAACAGATCAGCTATCAAGCTGTCCAAAAATCTAGTTCTACATGGGAGGAGCAAGCATATAGATGTGAAGTACCACTTCTTAAGAGATCTTACAAAGGATGAAGTAGTTGAGCTAGTTTTTTGTAGAACTGAAGATCAAGTGGTTGATATATTTACCAAGCCCCTAAAGTTGTCCATGTTTCAGAAGCTGAGAAAGCTCCTTGGTTTTTGTTTGTTGGATATTCCAAATTGAGAGAAGGTCCTTTAAACTGATTGTTTGCAACATTAGTTTAAGGGAGGGAATGTTGAATGAGTCAATGTTTCTGGTTTGTTTTTATGTGTTAATATTTTATTAAGCACTTCTATTATGTGGATTGGTTACTGTACGTGTGAAGTTAGTGGGCTGTGGTGGTTATTTGTTTGTGTAAAGTCTATATAAAGGCTATGGCGTTAGTTTTTATGTGTGTGGTTCTGCAGACTGTTCCTCTGTTTTTTGTGTATATCAGTATCTCCTCTGTTCTCCTCTGTTTTTAACGTTGCTCTTGTGCATATCTGCATCTCCTATGTTTTTTAACAGATTACGAGTGTCAAATTCAACCGCCTCACTGCTCTCACACGCATCAGTGAAAGTATGCTGTTTACTGCGGCTTTTACTATGGGGGACAAGAAGTTAGAATTAAGAGTTTGATTTGCCTCCATTCTTTTGACAGTGCATTATGCTTGAATGACACTACCAACTCATCGTTCTTGCAAACTATTATGGTTATAACTATCATCTAGAGGAAGGTGAATAGGTGATTGTGCGGAAATAAAAAAATTTAAACAAATATTGCAGCAATAAAATTTTTGATGAAGTAATAAGATATTACCGATGTATAATTTTATCACAATTAATAAAAAAAAGAAAGAAAGTAAAGGATAGAGAATTGCACACAAAAGTTTATAGTGGTTCGACTTTTGCAAACCTATGTCCACTCTCATGCGCTACAGTCTACTGACTAGAATCCATTGATAAGAACTAACTCAAACTCATGTGTATAACCTCTCACGCACTCTCAAAGTCTAAATGGTTACCTAAATGATGCTCACAAAAATGAAAGTATAATATGACAAAACACTCTTCAAACTTTTGAATTAAAAGCTTCAACTCTTGTGAATGCAAATTCTTGATCCCTTCAACTTCGAAACCTCCTCTTATACTCCTCCTAGTCCAAGTTGACCGTTGTACATATCTCCAGAAGGATTTATCCAGCCAATCTACTCATTGGCCTGAATATCGTCGAGAAGATCTAATCACTTCAGGATCACCGAGGTTGATGCTTCCCATAATTTCTTATGCCCATATAGCAATTTGGGTTTCCATCAGTCAAGTGCTTCAAGTTAAAAAGTATGTTTCGCCTCATTGTTCCAAGAAATCCAAATCTTCAAGAGATACTTTTTTTTGGAACTCCTTATATATAAGGCAATGAATCCAACCAATCGCCACTAGTCGTTGCACGAGTAGTTTGACTCATTTCTAGCCATTTGACAGAACACATAATGAAGGAAATAATTAAGCCACAATTCTAGTTTTGATTGATAACATTTGATCACATCCCATCAAACTTTCCACCTGAAAAATACTTATCATTAGAATCAAAGTCTTTATTTCGGATAAGTTTGGTCAATCTTCGAAATCAATTTAGGAAATGTCCTCAACACAAACAAGAGAGTAAATCAAGTTTTATTACATTTAGCAATGCATGCGTTAGCTCATAGAGGACGGCACCTTAGGACTATCTTCGGCTCTTTGCTTCATAAAAAGGCAAATTAGCGGGGAAGGCGACTGAGCATGATCACCATATATGGATTTCCTTTTCTTTGTTCAAGTTTCTTCCTTTTGTCATCCTTCTACTAATCTTTACTAGGCCGAAAATGTAATATTATTGTCCCTGATCTCATAAGATCAGAAGATCTTTGATAAATCAATCTCGCAAATAATTCGAATGCATCTTTGGTTCTGATCACGTTTGAAGCCCCAGTCTAGACTAATGTATACACAAATTTGGCCGTGAAGAGCCAACTTCTCCTGCACTGCGATCCTTGACAAATATTTGACAAGAGACTAGCCTTTACAATTGCTGACTTCCTACTTGCAAAATATTTATTAGTTAAATCTCCATCTCAACGAGTCGCCTATGTAGCACCGACACGCGACACGCGACACGCGACACGATACGACACGACACGCGACACGTCATTTTTCAAAAAGTATAGAATTTTGACACGTTCCGACACGTTAAATATTAAATAAATATTTTTATATATAAATGCATAAATAACTAAATAATAATAATAATAAAAAGAGCCTAGAATTAATCTATACTAAAAACATTAATCCTACATTTGTTAATATCATATCAAAAGTGGAAAGGAAATAAAAATAGAGAAAAATCATATCAAAACCGATATAGTTTTCAATTTTGATGCCACTTACTTCATAGATGACTTATTCAAAATAGAGCGCTCAATACATAAAAATGACAAAAATCAGTCCGTTCACTCAGGGTAAATCCTACTTGGTGCAGAGTAGCAAATAAGAACTCTTCCCATTTGAAATTATTTTTATAATGCCTAGCAAATTCAACTCCGCCTTAATCTCTGGATCATTGTTAGGTTTCAGAATTTCCCTTACTCTTATCCGTGCATCCTTCTACCATAATCTCAAGCAACAATTCAGCAATCCCAGTTCTCCTAATAAGCATCAATGTAATACTTGGATTCGACACAATGCGTAAATTGTTAATACAAAATATACAAATAAGAAGCGCCTCGCCTAGCCCCTTCACCTCCAACAGCTACTTCCCATGAAGACTGAAGAGAAGAGTCCAGAGTCTCCATTCTCCACTCTCCAGACCCGTGCGTGACTGAAGTTTAGCTTTTATTTATTATTATTTTTTTCATATATTTATATTTAGACCCCAGAAGTTTTGAAAATTTATAAAAACAACCCCGTGCATGTCGGAGTCACGTGTCGGAATTTCCGACTCACGTGTCAGAGCGTGTCGGAAACAGTTGACCGCGTGTCGGTTTTCCGACTCGCGTTGACCGCGTGTCGGACACGGACACGTGTCGGACACGACACGAAGGGTCCCGGAGAGTGTCCGTGCTTCTTAGCGAGTTGCCGACACCACGGCCGGGAAGTATCAACTTCTAGATCCACGAGGACTATCGGCACTGTGATTGGGGTGAATTGGCGATCGATGGTGCCTGTGGTGATGCTAGTGAAAAGGAGGCCCGCTTGATGTGCTTGCCTTGGCCTCCTTCTTCTTCTCCCGAATGGTGTCGATATGTTCTAATGTTGTAAGCACTTCATCCATCGAGGGCCTCGCTTCAGGATAGCCCTCCAGGCATTTGAGGGTGAGCTCAGCTGTCTGAGTTGCAGCTTTCATGGGGTATCGAGCTTCTAGTCTCGGATCCATTATCGTCCTCAGCTTCCTCTTTTCGTGGAGCCATGGCCTCGCCCATTCAACTGGATTCTGCTGGCTGCTGGAGCAGGTAAGGTGGAGCGCTTGTAAACCCGTCAACATTTCTAGTAAAATCACTCCAAAGCCGTATACATCACTCTTCACATACAAATGCCCTATCAAATTGAGCCATTGTCATTCTGTCACGCATTTTCTAAGGTCACAAGAAATCTTTGCTAAAGATAAAGAAGCATATGAGTGGGAGATTCTGACGAACAGATATTGTAGAAAGATCATTTTGCAAAACACATGCCGAGTAATCTCCTTAATCTTCTAAAGAATGTAGTTGTCACCGATCCAACATTGCCTGTGGAGAAGAAAGATGGGATCATTGTCTTACCAGTGGCAATGTACTCAGGAGCGGCGTAAACATATCTTTCGATCACTTCTTCTTCTTCTAGCTTTGTCACTCGAGAGTCCTCGCGTGCCGGTCCCAGCTTTGCTAGCCCAAAATCTGAGAGCTTGGCATTGTAGTCCTAGGGCCAATTTCACAAACGAGAAAAAAGTGAACAAAGTTTTTAAATTAATTCCCAAGAATTGTATGTATCATCCAATAGTAACAGGCAAAATCCCATTCACATGGACCGCATGATCTAAATACTCTTCCACAAATTCTATAGTATTCAATGCATCAAATGTACCTACGCGATATCAACCGAAATTGAGATGTTTTAAAATGAAATTTGAGCCTTTTTTTTATATTATTGTTTATTAGGTGCCATGGGCTATATTTATACAGGTGTTCTTAAAATAAGTTTTCGCCGAAGAAGCAAACAAAAATAATCAAGTAGGTAAGAAAAATTTACCGCATCCAGTAGTATATTGGAAGATTTGAACAGCCCGTAGATGGCGTTATTCTCGGATGTATGCAAGAAATGAAGCCCGCGGGCAGCTCCGATTGCAATTTTAAGCCTCACGTCCCACGGAAGAGGTTCAGCTCCCTCTGCGGTGAACAATCTTTTTCTTTCATATTTTTTTTTCCTAAGCATTTTCCTTTTGCTGTCTGATATTCAAGTGAAAAAGATAAAAGAAAAAGGAGAGTGTGCATATTTGGTAAAGTTTCTATTTCTTAAAATTTCTCTTCTTTTGTTCCTCAAAACAAAATAAGAATAAAAAGCCATTTGGTAATGTAAGCTAACTTCTATTCCCAATTCTCAAAAAAGATTTGACCAGAGAATAGATTTGAAATAAAAACAAGAAATAGAAAAAAAGTAACTTCTTTATTTTCGAGAATAATTTTTAAAACAAGTCATTTTTTTTTTCTTTTCTTTTTCTCCATCCTCAAGTTGCCAGACCTCATCTCTAACTGGTTGTCAATCATCGCCAAGGTCCAGCAACCTTGCTAGAGCCTCACCGGTGGCTAGGTGAGGTATCATGAGGTTGTTGAGTAGAGGAGGAAGAAAAAGAGAGGAAAAAAGAGAAGAAAAAAAAATTATCAGAAAATTATTAAAAAATAAAAGAAATTTTACTCCATGAAAATATTTAACAGTTATACTAAATGCATTCATGTTCTTTTTCTATTTCGAAAATATAAATTTTATACGATTACTAAATGCATTTGAATGCTCTAAAACTCGTCTAGAGAATAAAAATGCAAAAAATAAAAATTCTAAATAAAATTATATTTGGAAATAAAAATGTTATAAAATGCATCTCGGTAGACATATCTAAAAAAAAAAAAAATCATGTGGATAATCTTACTTCTGAAAAGGTGATTTTCTAAGCTTTCCCTCTGGATGTACTCGTACACGAGTAGGTAGTGATTGTCTTCCCAGCAATACCCCAGTAATCTTACCAAATTCGGATGAGAAAACTTCCTCAAGAACTTGACTTCCAACTGTGGAAAGATAACATAAAATAACATACCTATTAATCCATACATATAGAATTAGTTATTGAACGAATTAGTGTGAGTTCAATTAATTATGGGCAGCAATTAATATTTTTTACTATACAAAAAATTATGTGTTTACATACACAAATTATAGAGAAAATCTCATATAAAAATCTGAGATGAAGCTGTTTTCTCAAAAATAGTTTAAAGCTCCCAACTTCATTTCAATTAAGACTCGAGCTTACTCATCGATGAGCCAATTCTTTGCCGACCAGTGAGCCCATGCATCTGACATGCATCTTTCATCCAATGCACATGCTTATCAATATAAAAAAAATTAGCTCACCGATGACTTCGAGATTTAAGACTAAGTTGGCCACTTCAATGCCTTATTTGAGATAAGATCTACTCAAATTTTTATTTTTTCTTTTTTTTAAAGAAAATTGGCCCATTTCAGATTCTTATTTCAAATTTTCCCAAAATCATATTATATTGTGCATGAAATAGTGCGGTTTGTTTCAAAGGACAAGGTAAATAAGCAGGAGGTTGGCGAATAGGCAACGAAGCTTAGGTAATTAACTGATCCTTACTTTAGCCAATATGAACTCGAGTTTTTTTTTTTTTTATTTTTGGCAGCAGGATTGGCGCCCATCAAATTCGAAACTGTTTATAATTGAAATAATTTCTGGTCGAGAATTGAACCCAAAAAGAACTTTGTAATTATTAAAAAGGACCTTTAAATCGGAAAAAATCAATATACTCTCGCACCGTGAGGAGTCAACTTTTTCACATTGTCCAGGTCCTCTTTGCTTCTTCTGGTCGTTGATTAGGATGTTCCATAAAAGTCATAAACTTATTATAATTTTATAATTCAGTTCTAAACTTTTTAATTGTACCGATTAAATTCTAAATATTTTCATATTTTTCCAAGTAATCCCATCAGGCTAACTTTGGCTAGAAATCTCTAACATGGACACTGGGCCTCCTACATGAAACAACTAGCATTGACGTGAACAAATTTTAATAATATTTTAATATCTTTTCAATTTATTTATCTATTTATTCTTTTCTTCTCTATTCCTTCTTGACTTTTTTATTTTTTATTTTCTCTTCTCTTTTTTCTTTTTTTTCTTTTTCCCTTTGTTGACTATCACCGAACCTCATCTATGGCCAGTGGAGGTCACCAGCCTTAGATAAGGGGTGCCCATGTGAGGGTCACCCTCGCCAACCCCTAGCAAGGCCCTTACCTAGGTGAGCGTGGGCTACCTCTTCTAAGCTAGCAAGGGTAACCCTCGCCCTCGCCCAATTTGGCAAAGGGACTCAAGGCCGACAAGGGCAGCCCTCACCCAAGGTTGGCAAAGGGAGAAAGGAAAAAGGAAGAATTAAAAAATTAAAGAAAATCAAAAAATAACTAAAAAATTTAAAATATTAAAATATTATTATAAATTATTAATGTCAATGTCGATCATGCCAGCCAACATCCATATTAACAATTTATAATCAAAATTAGCTTAATGGACTTAATTGATAAAATATAAAAAGATCCATTGAGATTGAATTATGACAATTATAAGGTTCATAATAGATTTGAAATTTTTGGTAATTTTTCCTACTTTTATATTAAAGTGAGGAGCATTGTCACATGCTACTATGTAAAGTGGGGAAAATTACATAAAAATCATAAATATTTTACAATTATGTCAATTCGGTCTTAAGCTTTTCGTTGGCCAATTTAGTCCTTGGCAACGAGCGTCCACAAAAGGGCCAGTCGTTCGTTGTTACTCATGTGGATAATTTCTTAATAATATTTATTATTCATTTATTTTTATTTTCCTCTCTCTCTCTCTCTCTCTCTCTAGTTATTAGCAAAAAAAAATTAGATTGATACAATTGTAAAAAGTTCATGACTTTTTTTTTTATAATTATCCCTTGTAAAGTGCTTTCAACGAAAATGTAAACTCGAAATCATGAAAAAAAAAAAAAATCATCAAACGAAATAGACCGAGTGGGATATAATGGACTTGTATAAATGTAAATATGCACCTGCCACTTGCACAAGCCCTGATGGCTATCGGGATTATACTTCTTGATGGCAACCGGGATGCCATTGCCGACGTGGGACGAGAGAAGGGTGTTCTCGTCCACCCAACCCTTGAACACCCTCCCAAACTTGCCCTCCCCAAGCATCGTGTCCGTGCTAAAGCTCCTGGTCGCGCTCTTCAGCTCCGCCAGCGTGTACATCTTCAGGTTGGGCATTATCACTTTCGCTGCAGCTAGAGCTTCGTCCGCGCCACTGCTACTTGCCGCCGGTAGCTTCCTGTTCTTGCTCCCCACCGACGCATCTTGCTTTATCTTAGGGCTTACCTTAGGACTCTTAGCGAGACCTAATATACATATGAAAATGAAAGAAAGAAAAAGCAAATGAAAAACACTATACGTAACTATTAGATAAATGTGTGGTTATTATTTAAATATTATAACACTCTCATTCATATGTAAATCGGACTTTGGCTTAAGCTTAATTGATGAAAATATGTAATTAGGAAGACAGATAGGAGTCTACAAAAATTTGAATTCTGAACATTTTGTTTTTTGATCATGTGAGATTTTATAGCACTGTTACGAACTATTTAAAAAATTTAAGTTATTAAATTGAGGTTTAATTTATTATTTAAATATTTTAAGAGTGATGATCCACCGGAGCGAATCATTTTCCCAGTAATTCCCCATGATCAATAACGACGACGACGATTAAGAAAACGCCTCCACAGACTCGCCCTCCTTCTCTCTCTCTCTCCGTGTCTGTTTTGACATGAAGCAGGTCTCCCTTTCTTATTTCGGTGGGGGTAATGGCAGCTGGAGAGGGTTGTGAGGTTCGAGGAAAAAGAGAAGAGAAACAAAATCTTCTCGCTACCAGCAACCACAGGCTCCTTTCTCCTCTTGACTTCGACTCTTTTGGAATAGAAAAATATCAAAAAAATCATAAACTTATTGCATTGTTGTTCATAAACTTTTCAATTGAATTAATTTAATTATAAATATTATAAATTTGTACCAATTGAGTTCATCGTCGTACATGACATAATTAGTGTTGACGTAGATAATTTTTTTAATTTTTTTTAATTTTTTTTAATTTTATCCTTTTTTATTTTTAGATTTGACAATGAATTATGAGAGCTTTAAAATCTCCATTTGTACATTTTCATGTTTATTTATACTAACATGTTGTAAATACCAAATAATAGACATTATATGATATGAAAATATTTGGTTTTATTACTTGATTCACTAAATAATGCATACAATATAGTAAAGTCTCTAGATTATATATTCTAACATATTCAATCATGTACTGACTAGAAATTTAGACGGCCAAACACAATGTATTAGCTTGAAATATATGAACTCGGTCTTCCATGATACCAATCACAGAAGAATTGAATAACCACGGAAGAAAGAAGACCCTTACCTCGAGACGCCGATAGTCCTCTCATAGCTTTCCTTCTAAGTTGGTCAGAACTTTTGCCCAGTTTCCACCCCCGCTTTTCTACCTGCCGAATTAGGCGTCATCCCATCTTTATTGACCAAGAAATAAGATGCTAATGGAGAGATTAAGCCTATTTCTACAACTGGAACAAATGATTGACTGAATCCAGAGAGCCTGTAAGCAATCCCCACGTAATCTCGAACCACTTCGTCCCCAATAGAAATATCATCAATTTCCATTGACTCTTTACTGAAAAAAGGATGCAACTCGATCAGCTCGTGCTCACAAAAACGAAGTACTCACCTTCGCTACACTCTCGGTGTCTGAATCGGTGCTGGACGGAGAGGAAGGCCCTGCGAACACCATTCTGGGGGAAGGATCAGCAAAAATCTATATGGACGATTCTGAAATTGACGACGGCGCAGCAGATGTATGCGAGACTTATAGATCTGCCGGGTAGGCGTTCAGACTCTGATGCATCAGGAGGGACGGAAATTCCCCGTTGAAGTAGACAGCAAAAAGGAAAAGAAAAGACGTGGGCTTTCGCAAAGAAATTGTGGAAGCCGACGGACAGTCAGTCGACCCGGTGGTCATCGTGCCCCTGCATTCTGAAACTTTTGCAATTGAAGAAGAGAAAATATTGCATGCCCTCAAAGAAGGGTGCCTTTTGATAAATATAGAAAAAGTAAGGTCCTTTCCTGGAATTTCTCTCCCGATACCAACAATCATTGAGACCGAGATGGACTCTGCACTAACTCCGGTCAAGAAGTACAGCAAGAGAAACTTTTGTAATATTGACTTTTCAAAGGGTGGGGCCCAGAAAAAGGAAGAAGAGAAAAGGAGACCACCGTGTAATTAAAGGAAGAGAGAGAAAATCGTGAGCAATGCGGGGAAAAAAGGGAGGGGAAAGAAGTAAAAGAAGGGGAAAAGAGAAAGGGCACGTCACAGAGCCTCACCAAGCCACAAGGCCCGCAACTCCCGTTGGGTGCTAGGGGTGAGCATGATCCGGGTTAATCGACCCACCTCCTAACCTGTGACCAACTCTGATGTCGGTCCTCAATTTTTAGGGCCAGGGACCGACCCTATTGGCTAGGACCAAGGACCGGACCGACCCTATGGGTTCGGTCCGGTTCGATCAACCGGACCGATCGATAATTTTTTTTGTCTTGTTTTTTATACTCCCTAAAAAAGCAAACCTACAAATTCAAATTACACATCCATCCACAATGTCGTATTGTGCAACTAAACTATAACTACCAATACATATTTAAAGCAAATTTAAGATGACACAATAATAAAATTTCATACCCGCTAACACTCATCGAGATATGGGACAAGATAGGGTCCACAATGCGGCGAGCGGGATGTTGCTACTTTTAATTTTGGCAAATTGAAGAACAAAGAAGACAGAATGGAAGAGAACGTACTTTGGGGAAGGAAGCCGTGAGGAGATTCACGGTGTAAACTTCGCGCCATTTTGGATGTCACGAGTCCGTGACTGTGAGGAGTCCTTGGTCCTCACGGTGAGGAACGTACTCTGACTGTGGAGGAGGAGGCCGTGAAGACCTTTACGGCGTAAACTTCATGCCTTTTGGAATTGATGCCGTCTATTCGTGATGTGAGTTTTAGGAGTCAACAGCTTTAACATCATTTTACTTAGGTTTTTTTTCTTTTAAACAGACATTTTACTTAGATTTGAATATGTAAAAGAATTATAAATAATATAATATAATATAACAGAAATTTTACTTAGGTTTGAATATATAAAAGAATTATAAATAATATAATATAATAATATACAGGGTTGGGCCGACCCAAAACTCTCAGAGGGGAACCAATCCGCACAAGGTGTTGGTCCCCCGAATTTCGGGACCAAGGACCGACCTGTCCCTTAGGAACCGGACCCCGTCCGCAAGAGGCCGGTCACCAAGACCCTAGACCGCTGCTCACCCCTATTGGGTGCTCCCGCCCCTTATTCTCCCAATCGGATTACTTGTTGGGATTAGAGGCTTAAATTCAATTATGTGAGATTCAAGTCACGAAATCCAATTTTTGAATTGTTGAGTTATACAATTCATCAAAATTATGGATTATATTATTATAGAGTTGTGAGGTTTGATAGAGTTTAATTTAAAGCATTGATTTTGTTGGAGCAAGATTTTAGGATTTTGCATTCGAGTTCCACGTTGCATTTAATTTTGATAATTAGTTTGAGTGAGCGATTCATTAGTACATAAAACTCATTTTGTTAGCATTTAGGTGTAATTTTGCCATTTTATATTCGAGAGAGAGTTTTATTCGATTTTAACGTCGATTCTCATTTAATTATTAGGATTATAAAATCATTAACCCGTTTAACTACGCATTGTTTGGTCTGGGCATTCTCATACGAGTGACGTTATCTTTTCTTTGAGTTTGTAAATTCATGTTTTGAAAGTGAGAGAGATTTGATTTGTTTGACTTATGAAATAAGAATTTTATTGCATAAAATATAGGATCGAGCATAATCTACTTTTTGGTTATTTGTGAATAATTTGCGAATCACTTTATACTTTATGAAAGACGTTATAAGAAATTATGAAAAACTTTTCGAAAGTTATACATATCACTTTGTGAATTTAATTTATGAAGAATTCTGATATAGTGTTAGAAATGTCTTGTCCAAATGTGGGCAAGGCGGAGGCGGGCTAAGGCCTCGTCAGCTGCAGGCAAGGTCTGTACGTGAAGATGGACAAGAGCACAAGCGTGAAGGCGGCGATCCGTAGCCGCAAGGTCTGCAGGCTCATCGACAAGACGCTCAAGCTCGCCCAGACCTGGCTTCTTCGAGCTCGAGTAAGATCCACTCCTGAGTGTCGGTGCCGGTAGACCAGCGAATGCGGAGGTCTACTTTGACTCCTTTTTTTCTTTTTCTTAGTTCGGAAGCTTCTACCAGATCTGTTGACCGAGCAATCCACGATTTTCTTCTTGAAAAGTGGACGGAGGACGAGGGAAGACGAAACGACCAAGATGATTCCCATGGCCGCGTGAGCCCTTATTTAATAAGGCCAAAAAACAAGGAAGGAACCATGCTTCCTTCCTAGAGAAAGCTTGCAAGCATGATCAATAAAAGAGCCTACTTATTTGTGTTTTCTTTTAAAGTAGAAATTAATTTTTTCGCATTCCTACAAAACTTTAAAATATTACTCAAATTACCCAAAAAAATTATTTGAAACTGAATATCAAAATACTGAAGGCTATCCAGAGACTCATTTACGAACCTTTGGAAGGAAATAGAGAAAGAAAAAGAAAGATGACTATTAAAGCATCTATTTGGGAGATTATCAAAAAAGTCATAAACTCATTACAATTGTGTCAATTTAGTTTTAAATCTTTTTTTCTTGCAATTTGAGTTCTAAACCTTTTGCATTTGTATAAATTTAATATATCCAACCAATTTTAGTAAAAAATTGCTAACATGGACACTGGCTATCCTATATGGTGTAGCCAACATTGATGTATACTATTTTTTCCAAAATTTTCCTTTTTTTCCTTCTTCTTTTCTTTATCTTTCTTTCTTTGTTTTTTTCCCTTCTTTTTCTTTCTCTTGCTGCTCACCCGACCTCAATGATGACTGGCCAAAGGCAAGGGCCAATGAGGGTGAACCTTGTCATGGCTATGCAAGGCATGACCTTGCCGATTTGGGAAGGTTAGGCTCGCTCATGGTTGATGAGGCTAGACTCTCACTAGCCTAGCAAGCAACCTACACATGGCTCACCTGACCTCGCTAGCCCTCACCTCTAGTCGGTTGCCAAGGTCTAGTGACCGACTAAAGGAAGAAAAAAAGAAGAAGAACAACAACAACAACAACAAGGCAAGAAAAAAAAAAGACAGAGAAAGAAAATAAAATAAAAATAAAAATAAATAAATAAATAATTTGAATAAATAATAAAAATTGTGACAGCATCACGAACGATTGCTAATGTTCATATCAACGGTTTCAGTTAAAATTAATCAAATGAACTAAATTAGCACAAATACAAAATATTTAAAACTCAATTAACAAAAAAAAAGGATTAAGTTGGCGCGATTGCAATACGTTTAGGATTTTTTGGATAATTTCTCCGTTCATGGGCTACCTATCCTAATTAATCCCAATGTATCTGAATTTATTAATCGAAAATCGTCTTCTGGTGTATGAATCTGATGTGGAGCACGTTTTGTTTGCTCTTTCAAATTTTTTCTAGCAAGTACTCGGTGGAAGTGAAGAAGGGGCTTGCTGAACGCTTAAAAGGAGCTGAGGTTATCCCGTTTGGTACTAAAATTGTTTGGAATGCATAATTATGCCATTTGTAGTTTGCTAGAAATCCATGGCCCTTCGTCTTCAATCTCGGCAGAAGGCATTTTTAATCTGTCGGAGACTGTCTTCAATGGTGTTAATCGTCGTATAATCACCCGATTCGTTGAGAAACATCTCCACTCATGGTTTAGGACCGGACTTTATGGATCAAGAAATTGTGCCCCCATCAGTAATCAGCAATCAGTAAGAAATTTTTGTGGAATGCCCAAAAAGGAAGGACATATCCAGACCTCAAACTCAATATTATAAACTGAAAATTTATAGGCCGAGTCTACGGGAAAGAACGAGAATGAGCTAAACCCAACGCCGAATCCATGGCTAAGTATCCACCAAAGGCTGTCGTTTCTTGACTTGGTCGAAAGGATCTCCCTTGTGTCCTGTGGGGAATCGCACTCCCCAGATTCTGCAACACTAAATTAGCAAAATCGATTTGATCCAACTGATTGATTCTTTACCCCCGAACGAGAAATGATATTTTCTCTCAAATTAAGGATAAATCAATCACGGCATATCATCACAAAGGGATTAAATTTAGTAAGATTTTTCGGTGATGGGAGAATTAGCCATTTTTAAATGACGCGGTATGAGCAGGTGATACGTTGAAGTCAAGAAATGCGCTTCATGAAGAGGGCATGCCCTCCAATCTGGACAGAATGGCTCTGTAACCTTTTATTAGTAGTTAATAATAGGACACATACCATGCTCACTGTGATGTAAATACCCCTAGCTTTTTTATGCCATGAAAAAACAAAACTTATACATGTCTAACATATATACTTTTTATTTCAATTCCATCCATGGTATATTTGTCATATTGGTATAAGTTTGTAGTTTTTTATTATGCAAAAAAAGTTTTAGGGTATTTGTGTTACAATAGGCAAGTTTTAAGGTTTTTAATGACACAATAAAATATTAAGGGTATTTTTGTCACGGCAAACACAATTTGAAATTTTCTGTGGTATTGACCCTTAGTAATATCCTCCGGATTTTATAGGAAAGATGGAGAAAGAGAATGATTTGTTTTGCAATAAAGTGAAAGAAGTGGGAAGTCGCTTAATTATGTCCTCTTTTTTTTTTTCTGTCTTTTTCTATTGTAAGATGCAAGACTAATTTAGGAATGCTCAATCGGTGTAACAAGAGTCTCAACTTCCTGCCTTTGAAATATCTGGATATAGATATAAATAGATATGGATGCTTGGATACTGATGAGAGAAATGTTTATTATGTATAGATTTAATGTGTGCGCACACTTGGGAGTCACGAGAGTAAAGAGGAGAAAGGAAATATAGGGATTAAGTTATAAGGTTATTTGGATACTAGTGGGAAAAAGGAACAAAGAATAAAGCATGATGATATCAATGCCTTCTTATAAATCATTATCATTTGAAGTAACATAAAACGTGAGATTTTGTGTGTTTGCAACTTTCAAGAATTTAGATCATTAAATGAAGGCATGATTTAATAAAAAAATTAACAAATTAAAAACATGGGACGGATTTAAAGTTGAAATACTCGTAGAATTAACAACACCGAATTCCTCCTTATCATTCTTTTCTTTTCCCACTGATAACCTCTACCAAACATATCGTCAGTAAATGAACCGTCGCTATTTATGCAGTGTCAGGATAGATACCTTCTTATTTTGATCACCACTCCAAATTTCAATTCATGTCTTACGTGGTTATTGTATTTGTTAAATATTCTCCATTGGTTGAAAGCACAAATTAAAAAAAATTGAAATAAACAGAAATGGGTACCAAATAATCTGCTTCTTTCTTTGTTTGCGGAGACCTAAAGGCACGTTCTCCACTTCGGAGTTGGACGAAGGAAATAAAAAAAGAAAGGAGCAACCGAATCTTGATGATCGAGTCACGACAAAGATTTCCTTTAAATGGCTTGGGCAACAATTTGGTTAAGGAAAGCACCGTTATTCTAGCGAGTGCTTGGGGTTTTCGAAGAAATTACATCCAGGAAGTTTAGTGTTTGTAAACATCTAAATGAATAACCTAAATTTGCTTAATTAATTTAGAATTATTTTCCATTTTTTCCAATCACAAATTTCTGACAAAATTGAAAACACTGTTGAGAGAGTGTTTGAGTTAAATATTCTAACAATTGTGTACATTTTAATATCGATGAACAAATAATTCCTCCTTATCATTCTTTTCTTTTCCGTATAATCACCTTTACCAAACATATTGTCAGCAAATGGACCATCGGTATTTATGCAGTGTCATGATAGATACCTTCTTATTTTGATCACCACTCCAAATTTCAATTCATGTCTTACATGGTCATTGTAATTAATGTGAAAAGGCATATTGGAGTTAAAAATATGCACAGAAAATCAATCCAAATTCATCAAGACACAATAGAACCTGATTTTAGAGTAATGCTAAACGCGGTAGCATGCTTACAGCAAACTATCATCTCGGCAGAGGTCCAATTTTATTGTTAATTACTGCTGTGGTTTTGAACTCAAAGATGGTAGTTCTTTTGTCCACATTGCATACATTTGTTTTGTTGCACTTTGCTATGTGATCTTACCTGTTCTGTTACTGCAGCATAACTTTAGTCTGGTGGGAAACAATTCTCCCGTCTTCTTTACCCGTGATGGGAAACCAAACCCCAAATCCCACGTCCAGGAGAACTGAAGGATCCTTGACGTTCTCTCCCACCATCCCGAGAGCTTGGGCATGCTCACCCTCCTCTTTGATGATATTGGCATTCCACAAGATTACAGGCACATGGAGGGCTCTGGAGTTAACTCCTACGCTTTGATCAACAAGGCCGGAAAAGCGTATAATGTGAAGTTTCACTGGAAACCAACTTGCGGGGTCAAGAGCTTACTGGAGGAAGAGGCGATCAGAGTCGGGGGATCCAATCGCAGCCTTGTGACTCGGGATCTTTATGATTCCATTGCTGCTGGAAACTGTCTTGAATGGAAACTTTTCGTTCAGATCATGGATACTGATTATGATGACAAATTTGACTTTGACCCGCTTGATGTGGCTAAGACCTGGCCCGAAGACATATTGCCCCCTAGTGCCAGTTGGCCGCTTGGTCTTGAATAAGAACATTGATAACTTCTTTGCTGAGAATGAACAGCTTGCATTTTGCCCTTCAATTGTGGTTCCTGGCGTCTACTACTCAGATGATAAGCTGCTCCAAATTCGTATTTTCTCATATTCTGATGCTCAGAGGGACCGTCTTGCACCAAATTATCTTCAACTCCCTTCTAATGCTCCTAAATGCGCTCATCACAACAGTCACCATGAAGGTTTCACGAATTGCCATGCATAGGATGAAGAGGTAAGAATTTTCTTTGAATCCTTCCTTAGCAATACTCTGGGCAGCATCTCTCGTGGATTTTTTTGTTGATGTAACCAAGTTAGACATCACGCTCTCCTATAAGTATGAAGGCCTAGTGATGCATTCTGACATGTCAATTGTGGATCCCAAAGTGGCGGTGCGAACCCTCCTTTTGTTTGAGGAGGATTACTTTCTTGATTTTTCTACTGCCCTTTGTACCTGAAACATGCATGTTTACATATGTAGGAAATACCTTTCTGCTATCATGTAAAATGATTATCTGTTGAGCAAATGTTTAATTTCCCTTTTGCAGATAAACTATTTTCCTTCAAGGTATGATCCTGTTCGTCATGCGGAGAGATATCCCATTCCAACTGCTATGCTGACTGGAAAGCGTGAAAAAGGTATGTTTTGTAGGATCTCTTTTACTTGGATAGAGATTGACTGTCTTGAGGTGCTTTCATGGTGACATCCATGGGATATACTCAACTTGTCCTAGATGATCAATTGAATTGCAGTGAGTGGTGTGACTGATGTATGTGTGTTTGGATCTTGTTAACTCTTGTTTCTCCTGGCAGACCATCATTGAGAAAGAGAACAACTTCAAGCAGCCCGGAGAGAGATACCAATCAAGGGCGCCTGACAGGTATTCTTCAGTTGTGCATTTCCTGAAAATGGTTTGATTGTCTCATGTTTCTCAATAATCTGTCTCTATCTTTCTTTTCTCAGGTGAGAGCGGTTCATCTGCTGATGGATCGATGCTTTGTCTGAACCACGTGTGACTCATGAGATCCACAGCATCTGGATTTCATATAGGTCAGAGGTGAGATAACCGTTCACTTCTTGTCTAGTCCTGATGGGGCGATTTAAAGTGAAAAATATAATACTCAACATGCAGAGGGATTCGGTCGTTGCTTGCTTTGCGCTATATATATCCGAACTCATTTGTGATTACCTGTGACTGCAACAGGCAACAAAACGGTGTCTGAGCTAGAAACTCTATTTTTGTTGCGGTATATTGAACTTGCCTTGCAATACAAACTCTCTGGCAACATGATATTCCTGATTTTTTTTTTTTTTTGGTTGGTATGATATTTCTGATTTAATTGCCAATAACATGTGCTGATCCTACTCCATTGTGTTTGGTTATTGCTTTCTCCATTTACATAGAATATCGAGTGAGCAGATTGTAATGCCGGTAATATCACCATGCATTTGATTACAGGTGGTAAAATCAACCGCCTCACCGCTCTCAAGTGCATTGGGGAAAGGATGTCATGAAATGCACCTTCTGCTATGTTGGACGAGAAGTTAGAATTCAGAGTTAATTTGCCTCCATTCTTTTGGCAGTGCATTGTGCTTGAATGACACTACCAGCTCCTCGTTCCTGCAAACAAGAGAGTAAATCAGTTTTATTACATTTAGCAATACAGGCGTTAGCTCGTAGAGGATGGCATGGTAGGACTATCTTCGGATCTCTGCTTCATAAATGGGCAAATTAACTTCGAAGGCGATTGAGCAATTAGCATGATTATACTGTCCCTGAAGAGCCAACCCCACCTGCAATGCGACCCTCTTGACAAAGATTTAACAAGAGACTAGCCTTTAGAGTTGCTTTCTACTCGCAAAATTCTAATGCCTGAGTTGCATATCCTACTAAATAACAGATTTCAGCTCCGTCTGGTCTCAAGAAATAACTTAAATCTCCATCTCAATGAGTCCTTGACACTGCGGATGGGGAGTATCGACTTCCAGATCCACAAGGACCGTCAGCACTCTAATTGTGGTGAATTGGTGATCAATGGTGGTTGTGATGATGCTGGCAAGAAGAAGGCCGGCTCGATGCGCCCACCTTGGTCTCCTAGTTTTTCTCCCAAATGGTGTTGATATTTTCTAATGTCGCCAGCGCTTCCTCCATTGAGGGCCTCCCTTTAGGATCGGCCTCCAGGCATTTGAGGATGAGCTTAGCCGCCTGAGTTGCAGCTTTCAGAGGGTATCGACCTTTTAGTCTCGGATCCATTATCATCCCTAGCTTCCTCTTGTCGTGGAGAAACGGCCTCGTCCATTCCACCAGATTCTGCTGACCGCTGGGGCGGGTAAGGTCGACCACTCGTGAACCCGTCAACATTTCTAGGAGAACCACCCCAAAACCGTATACATCACTCTTCACATAGAGATGTCCTGTCAAATTGAGCCTTTATCATTCTGACATGCATTTTCTGCGATCACATGAAATCTTTGCTAAAGATAAAGAAGCATATGAGAGGGAGATCTCTATGAAGAGCGCTGCAGTAAGATCATTTTGCAAAACACATGCCTAGTAATAGCGTCAATCTTCTAAAGAACGTAGTTGTCACCGACCCAACAATGCCTACTAAGAAAAAATATAGGATCTCTGTCTTACCGGTGGCAATGTACTCGGGCGCGGCGTATCCGTAAGTTCCCATCACTCGCGTGGTCACATGAGAGTTCCTGCCCGCTGGTCCCAGCTTTGCTAGCCCAAAATCCGAGCGATCATTTCGCAGAACACCTGCCAAGTAATCTCGTAATCTTCTAAAGAGCGTTGTTGTCACCGATCCAACGTTGCCCGAGGAGAAGAAAGATAGGATCTCTGTCTTACTGATGGCAGAGTACTCGGAAGCGGCATAGCCATCCATCTCAATCACTCGCGTGGTCACATAAGAGTTCCCACTCGCTGGCCCCTGTTTCGCTAGCCCGAAATCCGAGAGCTTGGCATTGTAGTCCTGGCGCCACAACGAGAGAAAGTGAACAAAGTTTCTCAATTAATCCCCGAGAATGGTAGTTCTACATCCGTGTATCATCTAATAATCATAGGCATACATCAAGTAAATCCCATTCACATGGACGACGTGATCTAAAGACTCTGCCGCATAAATCTAAAGTATTCAATGCATCAAATGTACCAAGGCGACACCAACCGAAATTGAGATGATTTAATACGAAATTTGAGCTTCATATCATTCACTAGGTGACGTGGGCGACATTTATACGGGTATCCTTAAAAATAAATTCTCAATAGCCGGGAAAAGCATGTGAAAATAATCAAGTAGATAGAAAAATTTACCGCATCCAATAATATATTCGAAGGTTTGAAGTCCCTGTAGATGACGTTATTCTCGGGTGCATGCAGAAATTAAGCCCACGGGCAGCTCCGATTGCTATTTTAAGCCTCACGTCCCACGGAAGTGGTTCAGCTTCCCCTGAATTACCATAAGTTTCTCCAGTGAGTAATCTTCTTTTCTTTTTTCTCTACGCATTTTTTTCCTTGATGTCTGATATCCAAGTGAAAAAAGGAGAGTAATTAACCTATATATATATATATACGCGAATGATCTTACTTCTGAAAAAGTGATCATCTAAGCTTCCCCTCTGCACGTACTCGTATACGAGGAGGTACTGATTGTCTTCCCAGCAATAACCCAGTAATTTCACGATATTTGGGTGAGAAAACTTCCCCAATAACTTAACTTCCGACTGTAGAAAGATAAAATAACATAATTTCAATACACATAGAATTTTGTCAATATTTGATTTCGCGATGTTTTGTATGATTAGTGTGAGTTCAATTAATTATGCGTAACAATTTGTTCATTTTACAAATAAGAAAGGTACATGTTTACAAGTGAAAATAATGGGTAAATTTGCAAATTAGGGTTTGTAATGCAACCAATTTCTTAAAAAATGATTCATAATGAATCTTCTTTCAAATAAAGTTATGAAATTCTCAATTCAATCTTTAAAAAAGCCCAAGCTTACTAGTTGGCCAAATCTTTGCCTACCGGCGAGCCCATGCATCTTTTGTGCAAAGCACATGCTCATCGGTATCAAAAATTTGGCCGACCAATGAGTTTGGAGCCTTATTTCTCAAAAATCATATTACACTATGCATGAGATGTTGGAGTTTGTTTGAAAAGACAGGGTAAATAAGCAGGAAGGTGGGTCAATAGGCAACAAAGCACAAGTAACTAATTAATTAACCCTCACTTAAGCCAATATGTGCTGGAGTCAACACCTAATATGAAAATAGCATCGACCCTTTATCACGCACAGGTTGTCAACTTTGGTGAAGGAACGAAAAGGGAAAGCCGACCTGTCTCCTTCTCACTGGGTCGGTGATTTTCCCTCTTTCACAAGTTGAAGGCGGCAACTAGGGCGGTGACTTTCATATATAAAGACATCAGGAGCCCTTTCGTGGAATAGGAAGGCTAGAGCAAAGAAGAGAGCTGGCATCCTGGAAGAGAGCCAAGGGGGAGCCTCCGAATAGAGCAATAGAATAGCTGATTGTGTGCTTATATCAACTAGCTTGCTTTGAGTGTTTTGAGTGTGCTGAGAGAAGGTACATTGTAATAGTTATGTGAGACAATATTTCGAATGTATACTTATACCACAGTTTGGTATAACAACTGAGTCTTTAGTTTTTTATTGTAATTCTCTCATGTTACTACCACAATGCTTCTGCATACCCTATAATTGGTATCAAAGTAAGGGTCGCATATCCTACAATATGAACTCTTTTAGAGTCTGGTAGCCGGATTTCCAGCCCCCGTGGAAGTTGAAATAATTTATATTTAAAATATTCTTTGGTCAAGAATTGGACCCAAAGAAAAGAATTTTATAATTATTAAAAAAAAATGAAATCCCTCGTTTCGATATGACCTTTGTAATTGGGAAAAAAATCTCAGTATGCCCTCTCACTGAGGGGGGAATCAACTCTGGCATAATTGTCGTCTTTGCTTCTTCTTATCATCGATTAGCATGTGCTTGCGGGAGAGGATGGAATTTGTGTATGAATGTTAAATACGCACCTCCCATTCGCTCATGCCCTGAAAGCCGTCGGGGTTGGACTTCTTGACGGCGACCGGGATCCCGCTGCCGACCTTGGACGGGACGAGGGTCCTCTCGTCCACCCAGCCCTTGAACACCTCCCCGAACCCGCCCTCCCCGAGCTTCATATCCCCCCTGAAGTTCCTGGTCGCGCTCTTCAGCTGCGCCAGTGTGTACATCTTCAGGCAGGGCGTTATCACCTCCCCGGCTTTCGCTGCAGCTAGAGCTTCGTCCATGCCACCGCCACTTGCCGCCGCCAAGTTCCCGATCTCACTTCCCACCAATGCATCTCGCTTTACCTTGGGGTTCTTCGCAACAGCTTCAAAAAAAAAAAAAAAAAAAAAAAAAAAAAAGAACAAACAAACAAACGTGACACGTTAACTCAGCTTATATCCATTGGAAAGTAATGATAATTGCTATTAGATAAATATGTAATTTATTATTTAAGCATTTTAACACTCTTCCCCACACGTATCTTTTTTTCATTCATTTCCATTGAAGAGAGAGAGAGAAAAAGAGAGAAGTAACGCAGTCCAATTGCAAGCCAAGACTAATGCCAAGCAGTTTCAAAGCATAAATTCTCAATAACAAGATAAATTATCATAATAAAGTTTGGGGGTACAAGTTCAAAGAGCAAATATGTAATTTCTTCAAATCAAAATCGACAATCGATCACTAAATCTGTTTCTAGTAATGAACACACATTGATAACTCTATCAATTGCTACTATTTTGCCTTTCGACATATGCGCTTAGATTCAGGTTCCCAACATGATGGTCATTCGGATCATAAGAGAATAATTTTCATGAAACTCTTCTGCAAAACCCAAAAACATACACGCAAAAATCTCAATAGGTGGATTGAAAAGATTTGAACTCGAGTTCTTACTTTGATACCATATAAGATTTTATGATATTATTGTCAATTGTTTAAAACAAAACAACGGGGCTATGTGGTGATAAACCGAAGCCGATCCTTTTCCCGGGCAATTCCACATGGTCAACAACGACGACGATTAAGAAAACGCGTCCAGAAACTCTCTCTCTCTCTCTCTCTCTCTCTCTCTCTCTCCGTATCTCTTTTGACATAAAGCGGCTCTCCCTTTCCTAATTCGGAGGGTGAATGGTAGCTGGAGGGGGTTGTGAGGCTCGAGGAAAAAGAGAAGCAGCTGCAGAGAAGCCAAAGAAAAGAGAAACAAAATCTGCTCGGTGCCGGCACCCACAAGGTCGACTTTTCTCCTTCCATCTCCATCAAAGTACCAAAAAAATTATAAACATATTATATTATCAATCCTACATTTTTCAATTAAATTCTATGTGATTAATTTTGATCGGAAATCACTAATATATAATAAATGTTGATGTGAATAATTTTTTTACTTTTTAGTACTTAATTTACTTTTTTCCTTTTTATTACTTGATTTGACAGTAAATTATGAGAGATTTTATATTCATTTATACCGATTTGCTATAAATATCAAATAATGGACATAATGTCAATATAATATGAAATTATTCGATTTTATTATTATAATAGGATGTAACAAGGTCTCTAAATTATATATCATATTCTATCAAATTCTATTTTGGCTAAAAATTTAAACAACCAAACATAATCTATGAGGGTGGAAGGACTTTGATTGGCGCTTGAAACGTATGAATTTCGTCTTCTATTATACCAATCACAAAAATTGAATATCCTCGGAAGAAAGAAGGCCCTTACTTCGAGACGCTGGCGGTCCTGTCATAGCTTTCCTTCCAAGTTGGTCAGAATTTAGGCCCAATTTCCGTTTCCGCTTTTCTGCCTGCCGAATAGGCATTTCCCATCTTTTATCAACCAAGAAATAAGATGCTGACAGGGAGATCAAGCCTACTTTTGCGACTAGAACAAATGATTGGCTGAATCCAGAAAGCATGTACGCAATCCCCACATTATCTCGAACCACATCGTCCCGGATAGAAATATCATTGTTTCCATCGATTCTTTACTAGAAAAGACCAACGCTCACAAAAAAGAACTACTCACCTTCTCTCCCATCCCTCCACTCCTGGTGTCCGAATCGGTTCTGGCCTGAGAGAAAGGCGCGGAGAGCACCGTTCCTGGGAAAAATGGACAAGAACCTGTCTGGATCCCGATAGAAATATCATTAATTCCATCGGAGTCCTCAGTCAGCTCGTGCTCACAAAAACGAAGTACTCACATTCGCTACACTCTCGGTGTCTGAATCAGTGCTGGACGGAGAGTGCCAGTTGAACACCATTCTCGGGAAGGATAGGCAAAAATCTATCTGGATCGATTCTGAAACTGACGGGAATTTAGGATCCACAGCAACGAAGGTGTAGCAGATATATGTGAGTTTCCAGATTTGCGAGGTACGCGTTCTGATTCTGATGCATCAAAAGGGACGGAAACTTCCTTGTTGAAATAGACAATTAAAAGGAAAAAGAAAAGAAGTGTGCTCTTTCGAAGAAACTGCGGAAGCGGACAAATGGTAAGTCAACCTGGCTGGTTCTAGCAAAGTCGAGCCTCCCCCATGCCCAGTGAGGTCACCTCACCTCTGGCCAGTCGTCAGCGATCATTCCGAGTCAAGGCATATTGGAGTTTTCTGGCTTTTCATCCTTTTACATCATTCTGCTGATGGTGTGTAGCCATTAATGTGCATAGGAAGAAATTACCCGGTAAACTACTCTGAGTCAAGGCATATTGGAGCTAAAAATATGCAGAGAAAACTAACCAAATTCATCAAGACACAGTAGAACCTAATTTTAGAGTAACTCTAAACGTGGAATATGCTTATGGCAAACTATCATCTACGTCATAGGTCCAATTCTTCTTGACGATTATCACCTCGTGGAGAAACTTGCCAACTTTGATAGGGAGAGGATTCCATAGTGTTGTCCATGCCAGGGGAGCCTATGCAAAGGGATTCTCTGAGGTCACTCATGACATTTCTCACCTTACCCATGCCGATTTCCTTCAGGCACCAGGAGTTCAAACACCTGTGACTGTCCGTTTCTCCATCTCCATCCACGAAAGGGGCAGCCCTGAAACCCTGAGGGAGCCCCGGGGTTCTCGTGTGAACTTCTACACAAGAGAGGTGAGGGTCGTTTTGGTAGTAGACATGAATGTGCAGTATGGACGGGCATGAGTATGATGCTCCCTGTGATGAATCCTTTCACGGGTGGCCTAAACTCGACGGATGCATATGGCAGTTCTCTTGTCCACATTGCATACATTTGTTTTGTTGCACTTTGCTATGTGATCTTACCTTTTCTGTTTACTGCAGGGTAGCTTTGATCTGGTAGGAAACAATTTCCCTATCTTCTTTATCCGCAATGGGATGAAATTCCCGAATATGGTTTGTGCACTTAGACCAAACCCCAAATCCCGCATCCAGGAGAACTGGAGAATCCTTGACTTCTTCTTCCGCCGTCCCAAGAGCTTGTGCTTGTTCACCTTCCTCTTTGATGATATTGGTAGTGCACAAGATTACAGGCACATGCAGGGCTCTGGATAACACCTACACTTTGATCAATAAGGCCAGAAAAGTGCATCATGTGAAGTTTCACTGGAAACCAACTTGCGGATCAAGAGCTTCTGATCCAATCACAGCCATGCAACTCAGGATTTTGTGATTCCATTGCTGCTGGAAACTATCCTGAATGGAAACTTTTCGTTCAGATCGTCAATCCTGATCATGAAGACAACTTCGACTTTGGCCCACTTGATGGGGCTAAGACCTGGCCCGAGGACATATTACCCCTAATGCCAGTTGGCCGCTTGGTCTTGAATAGGAACATCGATAACTTATTTGCTGAGAATGAACAGCTTGCATTTTTCCCTTCAATTGTAGTTCCCGGCATCTACGATTCGGATGACAAGCTGCTCCAAACTCGTCATCTCATATTCTGATACTCAGGCACCGTCTTGACCAAAATATCATCAACTCCCACCCCCCCCCCCTCCTTGCCCCCCAATGCTTGTAAATGCGCTCATCACAACAATCACCCTGAACCCTGAAGGTTTCGCGAATTTCATGCATAGGGATGAAGAGGTAAGAATCATCTTAGAATACTTCAGCAGCGATGCTCTGGGCAGCATCTCTTGTGGATTTTTTGTTGATGTAACTAGACATCGTGCTTTCCTATAAGCATGTAGGCGTTGTGATGCATCTGACATGTCAATTGCGGATCCTAAAGTGGCAGTGCGAATGTCCTCCCTCCTTTTGATGAAGATTACTTTCTTAATTTTGCAAATGCACTATGTACCTGAAACATACATACATGTTTACATATGTAGGAAATGCCTGTCTGCTATTATGTAAAATGATTATCTGTTGAGCAAATGCTTAATTTCCCTCTTGCAGATAAACTATTTTCCATCAAGGTATGATCCCGTTCATCATGGAGAGAGGTATCCCATTCCACCTGCTATGCTGACTGGAAAGCATGAAAAGGTGTGTTTTTAGTTAGGATCTCTTTTACGTAAACAGAGATTGATTGTCTTGAGGTGCTTTCATGGCGATGTCCATGGGATAGACTCAGCTTGTCCTAGATGAGCAATTGAATTGCAGTGAGTAGTGTGACTGATGTATGCGTTTGGATTTTGTTTACTTTTGTTGCTCCAAACAGACCATCATTGAGAAAGAGAACAACTTCAAGCAGCTCGGAGAGAGATGCCGATCATAGACAGGTATTCTTCAGTTGCGCATTTCCTGAAAATAGTTTGATGGTCTCATGTTTCTCAATCGTCTGTCTCTGTTTTCATTTTTCAGGTAAGAGAGGTTCATCTGCCGATAGATCGATGCTTTATCTAACCCACGTGTGACTCATGAGATCCGCAACCTCTGGATTTCATACTGGTCTCAGGTGAGATAGCCATTTACTTCTTGTCTAGTGCTGATGGGGTTGGAGTGAAAAATGAGGTACTCAAAATGCAGAAATGTGGGATTCAGTTGTCGCTTGCTTTGTGAAATATATATCCACGCAGATGTGATAATGAACTCGTTTGTGATTACTGCAAGTGCAACAGGCGGACAAATCTTTGGGTCAGAAATTAGCATCTTGGCTCAATGTGCAACCAAGCATTTAAGGACCGTACAGTGCTGGATGTTTTGGGGTGGGGCGAGCACAAAACGATGTCTGAGCTATAAACTCTGTTCCAATGCTTATTTTTGTTGCGGTATATTGAACTTGCCTTGCAATACAAACTCTACGGCAACATGATATTCCTGATTTAGTAAATGTGAATTGCATGTGCCGATCTTACTCCTTTGTGTTTGTTTACCACTTTCTCCTCGAGTCTCATTCAGATGGAATTTCAAGTGAGCAGATTGTACTGCCGGTAATATCATCATGCATTTGATTACGGGTTGTAAAATCAACCGCCTCACTGCTCTCAAGAGCACCAGTGGAAGTTTGTTGTGTAATGCACCTTCCGCTATGTCAGACGAGAAGTTAGCATTAAGAGTTAATTTACCTACTTTCTTTTGACAGTGCATTGTGCTTGACACTACCGACTTATCGTTTCTGCAAACAAGAGAGTAAATCGAGTTTTTTTACATTTAGTAGTTAAGGCGTTAGCTCGTAGAGGATGGTGCGCTGGGACTATCTTCTGATCTCTCCTTCATAAACGGGCAAATTAACTTCGAAGGCGATTGAGCATGATAATATTGTCCCTGAACTTGTAAGACCAGAAGATCTTCCATATGTCAATCTCGGAAATAATTCGAATGCGTATTCGGAGAAACGTTTGATCGTGTTTGGAACCCCAGTCTAGACAACTGTACACACAAATTTGGCCGTGAAGAGCCTACCCCACCTGCAAATATTTAGCAAGAGACTAGCCTTTAGAGTTGCTTTCTACTCTCAAAATTCTAATGCCTGAGTTGCATATCCTACTAAATAGCAGATTTCAGCTCCGTCTGGTCTCAAGAAATAAGTTAAATCTCCATGTCAATGAGTCCTCGACACCGTGGATGGGGAGTATCGACTTCCAGATCCACGAGGAGCATCAGCACTGTGATTGTGATGAATTGGCGATCGGTGGAGGTTGTGGTGATGCTGGTGAGAGGATGGCCGGCTCGATGTGCTCCCCTTGGCCTCCTTCCTTTTCTCCCGAATGGTGTCGATTTGTTCTAATGTCTTCAGCACTTCATCCATCGAGGGCCTCGCTTTAGGATCGCCCTCCAGGCATTTGAGGATGAGCTCAGCTGCCTGAGTTGCAGCTTTCAGAGGGTATCGTCCTTCTAGTCTTGAATCCATTATCTTCCTCAGCTTCCTCTTGTCGCGGAGCGACGGCCTCGCCCATTCCACCAGATTCTGCTGGCCGCTGGGGCGGGTATTGTCGAGGGCTTGTAAACCCGTCAACATTTCTAGGAGAACCACCCCGAAACCGTATACATCGCTCTTCACATACAGATGCCCTGTCAAATTAAGCCTCTATCATTCTGACACGCATTTTCTATGATCACATGATATCTTCGCTAAAGATAAAGAAGCATATGAGAGGGATATCTTGATGAAGAGTGCTGCAATAAGATCATTTCGCAAAACACATGCCAAGTAATCTCGTCAATCTTCTAAAGAACATGGTTGTCATCGACTCAACATCGCCCGCCAAGAAGAAAGATAGGATCTCTGTCTTACCGGTGGCGATGTACTCGGGCGCGGCATATCCATATGTTCCAATCACTCGTGTGGTCACATGAGAGTTCCCACCTGCCGGTCCCAGCTTCGCTAGCCCGAAATCTGAGAGCTTGGCATTGAAGTCCTGGTGCCAATTTCGTGAACGAGAGAAAGTGAACAAAGTATCTCAATTAACCCACAAGAATGGTGGTTATATATCCACGTATCATCCAATAGTTGCAAACATACATCAAGTTAATCCCATTCGCATGGACCACATGATCTAAAGACTTTTCTGCAAATATCTAAAGTGTCTGGTGCATCCAATATAATAACGTGATACCAACCGAAACCGATATACTTTAAAATGAATTTGAGCTTTGTCTCTTTTACTAGGTGACATGGGCGACATTTATATGGGTATTCTTAAAAGTAAATTCTCGATAACCAGAAAAACCAAACGAAAGTAATCAAGTCGATAGAAAAATTTACCACATCCAATAATATATTGGAAGATTTAAAATCCCGGTAGATCACGTTCTTCTCGGATGTATGCAAGAAATCAACCCCGCGGGCAGCTCCGATTGCTATTTTAAGCCTCACTTCCCACGGAAGCGGTTCAGCTCCCCCTGCATTACCGAAGGATCCTTCGGTGAAAAATCTCCTCTCTTTTTATTTGTTGTTTTCCTACGCATTTTTTTTTTTTTTTTGCTGTATAATATTCAAGTAAAAAAAAATAAGAGATTAATAAGCGTAGCGACAAAAGTTATGAGGATGATCTTACTTCTGAAAAGGTGATTTTCTAGGCTTCCCTTCTGCATGTACTCGTACACGAGGAGGTACTGATTGTCCTCCCAGCAATACCCCAGTAATCTCACCAAATTCGGATGAGAAAATTTCCCCAAGAACTTGACTTCCGACTGTGGAAAGATAACAAAAATAGAATTTATTGTTAACCAACGCACATAATATTGTGTCGATAATTAGTTTCGCCATCCTTTGCACGAACTACTGTGAGTTCAATTAATTATGTGCAGCGATTTGTGCTTTTTACTATACAAGAAAGGTATGTCAAGCCTAAATCATAGGGAAAATTTCAGAGTATGGTCTATAATGAGACTGTTTTCTCAAAAAAAAGATTCATAATAAATCTTGTGTCAAATAAGCTCTTGAAAGTCTCAACTTAATCTCAGATAAGACCCGAGCTTACAAGTTGGCTAAATCTTTGTCAAAAAGCGAGCCCATGCATCTAATATGCATCTCTCTTGCAATACATGAGCACATTGGTATTGAAAATTTGGCCAACCAGTGAGTTGGGGTCTAACCAAGCTGGCCATCTTAAGGTTTTATTTGAGATAAAATCCATCTCATTTCAGATTTTTGTTTGAAAACTTCCCGCAAATCATATTAAACTGTGCATGAAATATTGTGGTTTGTTTCTAAAGGACAGGGTAAATAAGCAGGAGGTTGGTCAGTAAGCAACAAAGCACAAGTAATTATCAATCCTTACTCTAGACTCTAGTCAATATGAACTCTCGAGTCTGGGAGTCGGGTTTCCCGGCGCCCACCGAAGTTGAAATAATTTATAATTAAAATATTCTTTGGTCAAGAATCGGACACGAAGAAAAAGAACTTTACAATTATAGAAAAGGAAATCACTCATTTCGATATGACCCTTTCAATCCGGAAAAAGGAAAAAATCTTTAGTATGCTCTCTCCCCTCTTGCTGAAGCGGGGGGAGTCGACTGTTGCAAATCGTCCAGGTCGTACTTGGCTGCTTCTTCTCACGTACGAGTGAGAAGGATTGTCACGTACGGATCGAGCGGGAGAGGATGGAATTTTAGTATGAATGTTAAGTACGCACCTGCCATTCGCGCAAGCCCTGATCGCTGTCGGGATTGGACTTCTTGACGGCCACCGGGATGCCGTTGCCGACCTTGGACGGGGCGAGCGTCCTCTCGTCCACCCAGCCCTTGAACACCCTTCCGAACCCGCCCTCCCCGAGCATCGTGTCCGGCCTGAAGTTCCGGGTCGCGCTCTTCAGCTCCGCCAGCGTGTACATTCTCAGGCTGGGCGTTATCACCTCCCCGGCTTTCGCCGTGGGCGGAGGTTCCTCCGCTCCGCCGCCGCCACCGTTCGCCGCCAGCGGCTTCCCGTTCTCGCTCCCCGCTGACGCACCATCTACACACACACACACACATAAAAAGAAGAAGACGGAAATGAAAAACATGATACGCGAACTCAGCTCATATCCACCAGAAAGTAGTGACAATCATCGAACCAAGAAGGAGGAGGAAGAAGAAGAAACCTGGGCTGCAAGGTTTGGTGGAGTTGGGGCTATGGTGGTTATCCACCGAAGCCGATCCTTTTCCCCAGCAGTTCCCCATGATCAACAACAACAGCACCACCGATCAACAAAACGACGCCAAACTCTCTCTCTCTCTCTCTCTCTCTCTCTCTCTCTCTCTCTCTCTATCTCTCTCTCTTTCTCTCGGGCGTCTGTTTGGGTATGAAGCTAATGGATCCCCCTTTCTTATTTGGAGGGAAGCAAAGATTGGCTGCTGGAGGCTGGTAAGGTTCGAGGAAGAAGAGAAGAAGGTGCGCAGAAGCGAAAGGAAAAGAGGAGAAACAGAACCCGCTCAGTGAAACCGACCACACACAAGCTCCTTCCTTCCTCTTTGACTTTTCCGCTTCCGTCTCTTAGAGGAGTGATGGCGCTGCTGCCGCTCATGACCCCCCGTTCGACTCGTTTTAGACTCTCTCCCTTTGTTTTCTTCTCCTTTTCTCTCCTCTCTTTTTGGCTTTGCCCCGCAATTTGTTTAGTTCGGGAATAAACGAAAAAGAAAAATCAAGAGAGAGAGAGAGAGAGAGAGAGATGGGAATAATTTCGCTGGTGTGGATGGAAGAAGGGACAAAGGCCAAAAAGTTGCGGAGGTTGTTGGGAAATAAGTCAATGCCCGCTCACTCGGGGCTAAAATCATCAATATTTTAGGGCCCTCCTCCGGTCGCATTGACTCGGTCCGGTTCATAACACTCTAATCCAAATCTCTTGAGTATTCTACTAATCTCTTCTTAATTTACATCAATTCCTTTAATCTCGATAGAACTGGGTGAGTATTTGAGGGGAAGATTCTCGAAGGCGAAGACCGACTCTATCTTTTATTGGGTTGAGGGGAGGGGCGAGGCGAGGTGACGGAGGTGAGATGAGACTCGTACTTTCACTTTTTGTTATAAAAACGAGAGTTGTATGAGAAAACTTCACCGGGCAAAATAAAGTTTGGATGGTAAACACATCTATGCTTAGACATTGAAAGATTATGTTGAATATTCATGTTTGATGAGATAGTTATGTTGAAGAATCATATAGTATTTCTCAAATTTCCACAATTTTTTCTTTGGAACTACAAATTACAATGAAATAACTTCTTCATTGAGTCTAAATACGCCACGTATATTAATCAGAATTTGACCCTTTCTTTCGAAGAATAGTTCACACACTGAAGTTGACCTCCTCCGTCTCGAAGCTGGAATTGTAAACGCTCAATTCAATTTTGACCTTAGCGCTTGCTTGGTGACGGTATTTCGATCGGTCGTTCGTATAGTTGGGACAACCCCGACATGTACTTTGCTGCCGAGACGCATGCACAGAACAGGAACCAGACAAAATGGCTATCGAGACTTGGTCATACTTGTTAGGTCCGTAAACATGATGGTAATAATAATAATAATAATCATTAACCATTTCCGAAGTTGAAACTTTCCAAGTCCTAATCCTAGGATGCACCAAAGCGGTGCAGCATGGTATTCATTGCTGTCTTACTAATCATATGATGGGTTTCCTGTTCCACTTGAAACCCTCCTACGGGCGGCTTTGTCATCACTGGAGGGAAAGGAGTTGTAGCTTTTTTCAATATGAGAACATGCAACGTTTTCACACACGGTAGTGCAGGGTATGCACAAAATCTCAGGTATCGAATCATGTGTCGAGAGGGTGAACTTTTCACATGACATAATGGCCATGATACGATCTAGAAATTGAGATCATTTGCAGAGCTCGAGCAATCATAAGATCTTACAAGACGTATATTGCATATCTCGAGGACATGCTTTTTTCTAGAGCGATCAATTTAGGGGTGCCTAAATCATAGCTTGTCCGTGTAAGCTCGGTTGACTATCACGACCCGTCTCAGACCTTTTTTTTCACACGTAAACAAAGCGACGTCACGATGCGACCCCTCATTGGGGGGTTCTTTTTTTCTTCGTATTGGATTGTCGTCGGCTGAGGTCGTATTGAAACTCCGAAGAGGGGTCAAGAGCACCGACCGCGATCCTTTCGTTTCGCGATCCCACCGAGCTCGGCGAGATAAGATCGATGGGGGAGGGGGGCACGAAGCAAAAGTCAATGTTGACATGACTGGCGTTCCGGAAAAAAAATGGTGCACGAGGGGGGGCCCGTTAATTCCTCGTGAATCAGAGCGCGAGGAACGTGCCCTGCTTTGCCTAACTCGGTTTCGACGACCCGGTCTCTCTCTCTCTCTCTCTCTCTCTCTCTCTCGGCGTCTCCATGGGGCTTTGTCAAAGTTCCTTTTCGGTAGATTTAAACTCAAATTGGAAAAGGAAAAAGAATCTCTTCTTTGGGAAATCTAGACTGACCAAAAAACGAAAAACAAAAAAGCAAGAAGAAGTCAGCGGCAATTGGAAGAGGAGCTCCCTTGAAGACGAAATCTCTTTCACCTTGGAGTGTTTGAAATTTGTCTATGTTGCTCCAATCAGAAACCTAGTAGAAGAAATTCATCCAATCGAAGATTGAGCGACACATGAGCCACTGATGATTTATCACGAGGGTTTCGATGATTGTTGACTAATAGCAATAACCAGGAGGGGGATTTGACCATGTGTCCGTTCGTGTCGGGAAGAGTCATGACATATATAAGTCGATTAATAAGTCAGTAGATTATAACAAACAAAGATTTGCGATGCTTTCATGGAAAAAATTAAGCATTACAAAATATATATATATATATGAAAAAAAAATCAATAAGTCATATGTGTTCCATTTAATACAAATAATTTCATAGTACGTTATTCACATCGATTTTGACTCGCACATCATCTGATTCTACATATGGAATTTGAATAACTATTTCGTTCAATCCAAGGTGAATGTTTGGTCTCTTTGAACCGTATTGATATGCCAATAGATGGAACTTGGAGACTTCAGTTTTCTACGAGGACAGTCACTTTGTACACTAGCAAGAAAAAACCCATTTATATTCGTTTTCCAGAGAGAAATGTTTGATAGCCAAAACAAAATTGAAGGGAAAAAAAAAAAAAAAAGAGGAACGTGGAAGACGGGCGGGGAAGGGAACGTGGCGTAGGCGATTCACTCCCCGCTTGTCCTTTTCAACTGCCATCTTGGGGGAAAACTGGCTTTTGAAAATGGGCTTGACGTCTCGAGCAAATTTAACAAAATTGTCTCCATCCGGACATTTAATGAACTGGGAAGGTTACGTGATGATCACCAATGATCTGTTTTCTCCCATACGGAAGGAGAGCCTCTCTGACTCGCCCGCCATGCAATGCATGCCTTAGTTGACACTCCCGCATATATTACAAATTTCTATTAAAAAAAAAAATTGTAGATTTCAATGTACTTGTCTTGATAATTAGAATATTCCCTAATTAAAACATGTCGTTGAGTGTATTTTTGTGGATTAATGATGTGGGAGGCTTGGCAATGAGTGTGTTTTCTCATGCCCATTCTTGTTATTTAGGCAACTAATGACGAGTAAGATTTTGCAATACTTTCCAATATCTATTTTATTTTTATATTTATAAAAAAATAAAAATAAAAAGATTTGGGGCATTGTTGAAATGGGCCATGCTAAGAAAACGGTTTACTGACCACATATTTCAAGCGTGGGATTTTTTGGCAACCAGAGTATAAACCTTCCAAAATCAATTGCCAAGAATAATAATATACAAAATCTAATCATGTAGCGCCATATTAAACACCCATAGAAAACGAAAGCTAACGTAAAACCAATCTTTCATATCGATTTTAAATTTCATGCCTTGAACCTAGATTAATTTGTAAAATGTCACACACAATTTCCAAAAGGAAAATGAAAAATTATTTAAAATTTAAGAACTAAGAAATTATACGAATTTAATGGAAGCTAAGTTACGAGTTCAAATGTATGGGATAGTACTTCACAATGACAAATGATGAACCACGGCTTAAAAAGTGAGACAAAATATTCTGTCAATTTTAGTTTCTAGAGTGAAATATGAGAAAATTTGATGAAATTTAGAAAAGATAATATTTATTCAAGTAAAATTTTATAATGTAGGGAGTAATATATGTTTTGATTCCACATTATCTCTCTGATTTCATGTTGCCCATGTTTAAGTTGTTGCTTTGATACCACTTATAACACCAAAATCTCAAACAAATAGCATATATATTAAAACCACGTAAACATCGATAATCATGACCAGAGTAAGTAATTTTGTGCTAGTGACAAACTCGAGTGGCGATATTTACACGCGGTGAATTACAGTAGTCACGTATATGATGGTGTTATATTTTATATATTGAAATGTTTTAGTAATAATACATAATGACACACAAATCTTGGGAATCCTAATTTGACAAATCTCAAGCAGGCCTTTGTTTCCTATTGGTATTTAGTGTTGTGCTAAATGTAGATTATGTTTATTATTTGCTTTATTGGTTCTAGTTTTTGTGATTTGACAATTTAAATGTCATTTTTGGCAATTAATTATGAAAGCTTTAAATTCTTGTTGCCATGATCCCATAATTGGGATGTATGGTCCTCATGCCCCCGTCCCCCGTCACTTTCCCATGAAGATGTCATGCTCATGCAGAAGATTTCCAATGTAGACAAAACCTATCGGCCTTGCGTGATCGTTAGGGCAAGGTCTTTGGCAATTGAGAAGACCAACAAACGAAATTATAAATTAAATTAGTTGTGCCTAATTACTTTGGATCCTAGCCACTTCTCATTTTTAATTATTTTTTGGTAGAAATACAGATCGGTCCTACCACCGGCCGCTGTGACCACGATGGCTAGAACTTTACTCCCACATCTGGGAGGAGGGGTTCGAAACCCCGCGTCCCCATTGCGCGACTCACCCACGGCTGGGCCTATGGTGATGGCTCGGTTTGTCCTTGGTTTACACCGCCAACTGCCGGCTATACGGTGGTTCCCGGGTCACCAAAAAAAACTAATAATAAAAAATACAGATCGCAACTATCCTAATATATATAAACCACCAGTAGGCACATTGCTTGCACTAATCCCTTTAAAATGGGAGAAGGAAATTGATTGAAGAAATCTCGCACATTGCTCAAAGCTTCTCCAATCACTAAGAATCCTCAACGATCGCAACTATTTTTGTAGAAGATTTGCTAATTTCAGTCGGTGCAAGAGCAGTTTGATGTTCCTAGATATTGAATAACTTAGGACTAAATCACTATCAAGTTTTAAAGAGAGTCTTAATATTGTAGTATAAATCTGGCTAATCAATCATATAGGTTCCAAGTTCTTATTGTTGTTGGTAAACAGAGTCGCAACCTCTGATTAATGTACTAATTAGTTTGATTATTGGTATTTTATAATTATAGAAGTTCAAAAGGAATCAAACTTATCGACGTTTTAATTTTGAGTATTGAAAAAGGCAAAAAGGCATGGCCTTTTGACTCAACCAAGGGAAACCTTGTATATAAAACTATGTTTCTCAATTGCAAAAACTCATCATGTCACCACTATCAGAGCATGACGTCATTCTCGGCAAGAACCACTGAAGCCCGAGCTATATACAATTATTACAAAGTTAAATATTAGGGACGGTTTTTCATCATGCTTTTAGGGCGAAACCATGTGATAAGGTGTTGACACCTAAATTTTGTGATTTAGTTTATTTATTTATTGCATAGGAAATTATGGGTTAATTTTATTAATTGCAAGCATATAGATTTAGATTGCATTTATTTTGTTTTTTGCATTTTTTGCATTTTATTGGGGCATTGGCGGATGAGTTCGAATTAAATGGATCAGGCCCACAAAGACGGTTAGCTCAAGGTGTTTATTTAATAATTAAAAATTATCTCATGGGAATGACTCAACCAAGGGAAACCTTGTAGAACCAGGGGGCTATTTTGGCCGAGACCCACGTCGTCACTGCCCCCACGCTCTCATCATCCGTGAGAACTTGTCGAAACTAGTCTCACTGCCCGCATCACCTGTGCCGCACCACTTGTCCTCAGGAATCAACGAAATCCCATCTTCATCATGCCTTTTCTTCTTCGACAAGATCAACACGTGTAAAGAAGACAAAAGGAGCCATTACACGAGAGAAAGTCCTCATATTCAGAGGTCAATAGTCAACAAAGATGAGGGCCGCACAATTGATACATCCATGCAATTGAGGGGAGACGTTCGGTCAAACGGAGCCCAGAACGCAGCAAGTTCCAGTGCTGATCCGACGAAGTCAAACCAGCGGACTCCAAGCGGCGTCACAGCAATTTGTTATCGATCCCAGCAGCGCCCTCCGCTTCTCTAGCAAGCACCCAGACCTTCAAGCGTCAATTGAGCCACCAGTGGACTCCCGAACTTTGTTGGGGCAATTCAAGTCCAATTCAGTGAGCCTCAACACCACCAAAATCCAGTCCCGACATCCAAGTCTGAGCTGTGAGCCTCGCCGAGCATTACCATATCACTCGCGAGTAGCCGTAGCCGTTCGAGGATCGGAATTCGGAGCCAATATTCAGAATAGGTAAAAAATTTGTCGGTTGTGATATATTCGTTGATCATTGAAATCATGATATTCGAGGAGCTCTCAAATTAGGGATTGACAATCCGATTTTTTCCTTACAAAAATCGACAATTTAATCTCAAGCACTGGAGATTCGATTCCCAACCCGATCTCATGTCAATTTTTGGATATCAATCTCATCTTGTTTGATTTGCTTGTCGTCAAGTTGGTTGAGTCGATCGAAAAAGAAAAATCCGAAAAAATATTTGAGTTAGGATTAGATTTGCTTTATAATATTTCTTGTTTAGGGTCAACATTGCAATCTTATTTCGAATTTTTAAATAAAAATAAATCAAAAAGAAAAATCCGAATAAGGACTAGGTTTGTTTTTGTTATCTTGCATGTTAGGATTGCAATCTTATTATGAATTTTTAAATAAAAAAAAATCCAAAAAAAGTGCATTTATTTAGATTGTTAGTTTTCTATTTGAATTGCATGTTTAATTATGTGTTAGTTTTAATTTCGAATTTCTTAAAGTTTCTCAATTGCAAAAACTCATCATGTCACCACTATCAGAGCATGACGTCATTCTCGGCAAGAACCACTGAAGCCCGAGCTATATACAATTATTACAAAGTTAATATTAGGGACGGTTTTTCATCATTTTTTTTTTTTTTTTTTTTTTGGCCCTTCCTGTCTCTGTAATGGCGTCGCTCACTTTTAGGGCGAAAACAAAGAAAGAAATTGTTGTTAATTAAAACCATATCTAAGATGTGATAAGGTTAGGAGAATCGTCTGCTTTGCCAAACTGTCGCTTTGTTTACTTCTCATTTGTCCACGCAGAGCTACACAAAGCATAGGTCTAATTCCCTAAAGAAAAGCTACAACTGTCAGGTTGAAAATCCTCAACTTTTCTGTTCCCTTAGCATTTTTGTGTCTAAAGAAAAAATCAACTTATTCTCACTCTAATCCTAAATCTATTTCACATCCAAAAATCACTACTGCTTTCTTCGAAATTATTAACATCAGGATAAACTCTACCGTGTCAAATCCTTCATGAATTAAGTTCAATGAATCACTTGATTTATATACAGCGCATCTTCGAATCCGCCGAATCCTCTTACCATCGTGATTTCTGGTGTGTGTACTTTATTGGTGGGAGAAAGTGAGACTAAATCATATAATAAGATTCTACTCACAGCAAATAACGACAGGATAATGACCGATTAGCTCATCCATGATGATTATGTCCGCAAATAACCAGTCAAGTCAATGTTCCATATCCTCTCAAAGATCGGGTGGAAGATTAGAAAATTGGGAAATAGATAGCCGGCCACATATATATAAATATATATACTAGAAGGGACCAACCATGATTTGTGGACTAGATCAAAAAAGGGTGGAAGAAATAAAGTAGAAAAGTCTCTACTAAGATGTTTGAAAAATTGTCAGTAGAGAGATGGAGAAAATGAGACTTGAGAGGCTCCATATGTATCGATCGCGCTGATCAAGTCGCTTGAGAAATATAAGATTTTGGGAAGTCTACGAGCGGGGAGAGTGGTGTGAACCTTCTTGAGGCACGAGGAAAATTGTTTTTCAAGTCTTCCTGGCGACAGCTAAGTTCCCTCATGAAAGTCAATGCGCGACCTGTTCTTTGTTTTTCTCGTTTTTCTTAAGTTCTTTGGATGGCTTCTAGACATGGGAACGAAAATCTCGTACTATCTTTTAAGCTGTGTCTTCGAAGGAGGATGTCCGTTTTGACTTCTGATTCGAATTTTCTCTGAAGAGGCTTGTCGATAGGAATTTAGGAGGACACAATCAATAATTCGATTCATTTTCAATTAGGCCTTGCTCTAGCCTCTTTAGGTGTTATTACTTCCTTGGTAGCTCAACACATGTACTCTTTACCTGCTCATGCCTTCGGTTGATGTTTATAGCATGAAAATTCACGATTGCCTTTTTTAAGGAATTATTGCAAAAATAGGAAGTTTAATTATTGCAAAAGTAGGAAGTTTACTCTGAAACTTCGTTCTTGTAAAGTAGGATGCCAAGGTGGGGCTTCTTTGAACTTTGTGGTCCTAATGCTCAATAATCCAAAATCCTAGATAAAATTAAGGCTGTGTTTGGTAGTTTAGATAAAACTCGGGATGGGATTCAGTATTTGGAGACTTGGAGTACCAAAAATTCCAAACATGACCACATATGGCGGTATGGGATATGTGGGCCACCATCTCACCCTCTTCCCATCGTCACTCTCTCTTCTTCTTCGAACTATTCTTCCTCTATTCCATTCCTAAAGTTTCAGAATCGGTGAGAGACTCTAAGGTCCCATTTGGTTTGGATTTGGGCAAATGTCCTTAGAAAAATGCAAATACCTTTAAGTTAAAAAGGCTTTTTGAAATGTAAATAGTGTTTGATAAATTATAATTTTAAAGTGCATTACGAAACAACTGTAACTTAAATGTTGTTTGGTAAAAACTACATTTTACAAAGGACTTTTGCTAACTTTAAAAAAAAATAAATTAAATATTTTTTTATCTAACTACAAGCGGCCAAATCTGGCCACACCTGGGGTTCGCAACTCAGGTGGCGGTCGTTGAGGTCGGGCGACCCCTCAAGCAACGGTCGCTAGCGTGAGCAACCCCTTAACCGGCGGTCATCAACCTCCATTCATTTCTCCGAAGAAGATGAACAATATGGAACTTGCATTCCAAAAATGCAACTTCCCAAAGGATCTCGTGAACTGTTTTAGGTTAAAAGCCCTTATAGCCATTTCAAGATATAATTGCATCTTACCAAAATCCTGAATTGAACCAAACATGTTTGCATTTGACCAAACCCACCTTAAAGCACAAAAGCCCCTTCCAAATGCTAAACCAAATAAGGCGTAATTTGGCTCGATCGACTGTTCACACGAAGGCGCCGTATCTACTCTTCTCAATTGACATCTCTATTGGAATCACCTTAGACCGATGCTTCTAGCTCCATCATGCCCAGCATCGACCTCATCTCCGATGGACCTCGAGCATTAACAAGCCAAATGGACCCGTGGGTAAGGGTGAGCACAGACGAGCCAAAATCTGAGGTTCATGCTCGATCTAAGCCCCAAATGGAGGGCTTGTCTCATCGCCACCTCGCCCCCTTGACTGCTGCAACAACAAGGAAGAGGGGACAGATGAGGGCGCGATGGAGAAGGGTGTGTAAAAAGAGAGATGCGACGCAAAGAAGAAGGACAAGCGAGGGACCGAGCAAGGCCACCACACAACATGGGCTAGAGTAGAGACTAGGCAGTGAATTTGTAAATCCATACCGAGAGATCCTTTGTTATTGGCTAATCCAGTCTGGTCAATGGACACCAAATACTCATTTAGATAATATTTTATTTGACTCCATGTTATATTAGGACATTATCAAACACTAGATAGGAAATTAAAAAATCATCATATCTTTATTCTATCTAATCTTATTCTATCGGGTAAAAATATCCGAACAACCAAACACTAGCTAAATACGCCATGATTTTGACTAGGCCCCTACCTGCTTGCCATGACATGGGTTAGCCCACGTGCCATCGCACGGACTAGCCCATGGGGACAGCACGGCCTGGGACTGCCCATAGATTATCCGGGCAGCTTGCTCTTGGGCCTTTGCTTCGAGCCGAGACCGGTCCAACCGGAAGAGTAAGCCCAATAGGGTACGGTTTCAAGGCCCAACCACGAACCGCTGTTCCCAAGTGGATTCGGTTTGCACTCTTCGCATCCAGATCATTAGGCATTAATTTACGTCACATATATATGGCACTGATTTTCGAATCAGTCCCAGTAATGAACATCCCACGTCTCGTGGCGACGCATGCATTGCACATAACAATGACTCTGATTTTGGTCAATATCGGATCGATCATCGTCATAATTAGTGTCGGCTCTTGTTCAACTATGCTCAAGGAACTCATCGATCAAAACGCGTACCAAGCAATCGATTATCACGTGATAGGAGCCAGAGAATGTTTAATTTCAAACCGATCCCTTTGATCGGTCTCTTCATCCACATTGGCAGTGGCTCGCACGTTGTCTTCTTCCTCCACAAGCAAAGCAACGTATCGCAGGCGGCTTCGATGTCAACGATGGAAAAGCCATCAGGACGGCCGATGCTTCGCGGTCAATGCCAAGCTACGACGTTGAGCGATTGATAGAATGCAATTTCAAGGGGTGCGTAATATATTCACGCACGAATCCCTCGGGCCAAATAAACAAAGAAGGCAAAAATCAAAACGTTGGGGGACACGTCTTATGGAAATCGATCATCAGTTAGTTTCGTTCATGGTTTGCACGAGGGGATTGGTAGACCCTCCCCAATAATGATGAATGTCCGCATGCTATGGAATCTTCGCTCACACCCGACGTGTTCCTTTGAATTATTGCTGTTGTTATTAGGTCGGCCGTGGCCACTTTGCACACGACAACATATACATCCGATGCTAGCAGAAATATACATCCGATACATGGTCATCCTTGCCTTCGTCAATGATAAATTAATCATTTTCTAAAGGAGAAAATGACATGAAATGGTTGTTAAGCTTTGGCCCTCAATGCACGATGTCATCATTAATCTTTTAATTCGTTCAATGTGGTTTATGAACTTTTGCACATATTCAATTTAGTCCCCAAATTACTTATAAATATTCAATATTGTTCTTCCATTAATTCAAAAACGGGGACAATATTTTACATATCCATATAGTCTAGGTATTAGATTATATATATCAAAAGCTCAAGAACCTGTATTGAACAAATCAAAAATTCATGGGCGACATTATATATTGTACTACAGTTTAGTGACCCATTAAAAATATTAAAAAATGAGGGACGATATTGAACTAAAATTTAAGTATCATTTATGTAATTATCTCTTTTGGAAACGTCGGCGGAACGAAGAAAACAAGCTATGATTGGATTCGATGCATTCATTACGTGAGCATGTGACCATGGATAAGCTAGAGAAATTTGCCTTTTTGCTCAATTTTAGGACAAACTTTCCGCGCACGTGGTTGCGGAATTTGGGTAGACCGCCAGCGGAAGTCATATGAGGGCAACTTTACGTTGGGAACAATTAAAGGACAAAATGTGGATTTGCGAGATCATATTCATAGGCAAGAAAAAAGGGGCATGGAATTCTAGGAATGTACTTTACTTTGTGTGGAGCTGAAGTACCAAAGTGATGTTGCATCGGTCCTAGAAGTAGAAGGTAGATAAAGCTACTTCGTTGTAAAGCCTTGCCCCACGGTCTCACTTCGATTGGACCCCGCTCACATTTTCTTCGTTCCATCGGCTACTGAAACAAAGAAATTGCGCATAAGCTTTTATCCAAAATTTTAAATACTTATTTGACAATTTATCTTGTGACGAACTTGTGACAAGCAATATTTTCCGAAGAATAATGTTAGGAATACTGAGATTTTGCTGAATTGCCAAAAATTAATGTGGCGATGTACCAGAAGATAAGTACACATTTTGGTCCTAAGACAAAGCCGATGAACGAATTCCATTGCAACCAACCACCAGGAGAAACTTTGCACGGTCCTTAGTATATGTAATTTAATAAATATCCTGATCAATACATGTGGAAGATCTTTAGGGTTGACCCATTATTTCTTTGTGGAAGTGCTGGTGTGCACCTAGTTTTGGATTTAATTAATAATTTGGCACTTTGATTTTTATTAGGTCTACTATCGATGTAAAAACTAAATTACATATTCACCATCAAATGTTTACACGTGGAATAGTATGATGACAAAGTTATGTCCTAACGCATATGTCATCCATTCAATGGTGGACATAAAATAATTCTTTTCAAGCCGGCAATGGTTAGAACTATTATTCAAAAGGAAAGTGAGCAAGATGTCCGGAAGATGAAACGATGCTTGCCAGTAGAACTTCAGGTTGCATTTTCAAGTGTGCTCCGACATCATAGGACATCACACCGGCTTTTGACCAAATGATCGATTAAAATATACTCATTAATCTAATTTTGTGTATAATGGCGATGGAGAGAGCCCAGATAGCAGATGCGACCTTGGAAGAAACATTCTTTGGAAGGTTGACTGACATTTGAGAAACTTCGCGGCTATAGAGAAATGAGTGAAATATCCCTGATAAACCTATTTAGAAATAGGGTTTAGAATAGTTAAACAACCCTCTTCCATTGCATAAACTGATGGTCTAGGGGCGAAGGAAAGAAGAAGAAAGATACATAAATAAATAAATAGATAAAATCATTTCACCTATTAGAATGAAAATGGGTTCAATTTTTTCGATTCATTCGGTTAATCTCAATCAACTCTCGAGCATCGATAACGAGTCCTTCATTAATGAATACTCCCTCGGGTACAGACCGGTGGTCCAACATCTTGGGCCTAAGGTTGAGACATGAAAGAAACTGATTATAAACACGACGGACATTGAGAGACTTAGAGAAATGAGGTCGCAAACACTCGAAAGTCGGAAAAGCATAGGTACAGTTAGGTTCCTGATTTCAGCCTTAGGTTCTCCATCATTGTGTTAATGAAGAATACCCGGGGCAGTGGGGCAGGACCAACTGCTTCCATTTAAACAATCCTTCGATGGGGTCGACAGAAAGGGCGTTGACCCACTGCGGATGCTAACTCCTCAGATGAACTTTCGAGTTATATGGTATCGAAAGTGACCCACATATATATTCACAATTGGGGAGGAATCTTGGCATTTCTCATCTGCAGAAGAAATCAGAAGACAGCGATTGGGGCATTTTTCTATTATTTTCTTTAAATAGGTGGCGTGCGAAGATTGCTAAACTATACCTTTCAATCCACCTTCCTTTGCATTATTAGACTTGTTCGGGCTTCTTTTCCCTTACTGGCCATCCATTATATATATATAAAATACCAAAGTAATTTGTTCTTTCTTTTTCCTTTTCTGTTTAAACCTTCATCTTCCCTAATAGAATATGTGATGACGACTATAAACTAATGGTGAAAAATAACTCGATTCCCTTCAAACTAGGGAAAGAAGGGACACTTTTTATATGCAATAAGAAAGAAATTAACAGAACCTTTGCATAGATTTAGGGGATGAAAAGTTGCATATTTCTATTTGCATTTTATGGACGAAAGAACTACTTTTACATGATTTGAGATGGTCGACTCTTATCTAATTAACTTGAAACTGAGAAAAAAAAAAAAGTACTCTATGAATAGTAGAGATTGTTAATTTTTCGAGGAGACGATTTGCTGGTGATCAAATTTTTTCGCCATATATCTATGTGTACCAAAAATTACGATGGAGAGGGGAGGACTTGCCCCTCTTACTCTGTGACTTGATTAAAATAATTGAAGGATTGGATTAGACAATTCGAAAATGCAGGGAATTTATTAAAGAATGCACAAATGTACAATGACAATTAAAATCTATCTATCTCGATACTTGATCATCGGAAATAAGTAGGAACTACTGTAGATGGCTTCATTTGATATATATGCATATAAGAAGACTAATAAGACAGTGATTTGATGGTGATATGAGCAACAAAAGTGAAAATTTATAAAGAAATAATTGCACTAAAAAATTGTCCATGTTGAATTATTTCTAGATAGATTCTACTTGATAATTTATCCATAAATAGAGAAGAACTAAGTTTCTTGAAAATTTATCTTTTTCAGCAAAACATGAAGTAAGATCTAACAATTAAGTATAGTGTCGTTTAATATACATGAAAATTTTTGTCTCTATGACAAATAGATCCTAAATTAAAATAAAAGAAAATAAAATAAAATAAATTTGAGACCGCCACTTTAAATTTCAATCGATTTTATCTGTTGGGTAAAAAAAGCGACGGATCTAGTCATAGAAACCATAGTCAATCGCCACGTGGCACGCGTAACCATCTCTAAGAAGTCCAAGGATCACTTAAACCGACGATAATAAGCCCTGTCTTCCCTGAGAATTCCTTTTTGGGAGGGGGTGGGGGTAGGGGAGCAGGAGGAGGGGCGAAATTCGAAAAGTCCGAACTCGAATTTGCGTCCGATCGCGTGTCGCCAAAAAACGACTTCAGAAAAGTAAAAAAGGAAACTAACAAACACGCAAGACGCCGCCCTTTCCTCCGTGACCTCATCACCATCGCCCGTCGCTCTCCTCCTCCTCCTTCTCCTTCTCCAATCGACTCCCGACTTCCTATCCGATCGCCCGTACTTAAATGTTTTCAGACCTTCGCATCGCCCGATGATGATGGAGTGAATCGAGAAGGAAGAAGGGAGAAGAAGAAGAAAGGAGAATCGTTCTTCGATCCCTAGGTGAAGAAGAGAATCACGGGTTCGCGCAAAACCATGCAGCATCATCATCATCATCATCAACCCTCCTCGAAGCCGACCGCCCACCACCAGCACCCCCTCCCCGCTCTCGAGGCCGTCGCCGTCGCCATGCGCGGCAAGGTCCGCACCGCCTCCCTCCTCCTCCTCCTCGCCCTCTTCGCCTTCCTCCACGTCCACCTCCGCCCCTCTCCCCCTTCGACCCCCGGCTCGGCCTCTCCAACCTCTCCAACCTCTCCCTCGCCTACGCCGTCCGGGAGGTGGGGTCCGCCCCCTCCCGCCACGTGTCCTCCGTCCCCGAGGAGGCCACCGACGCCGTCTCGATCCTGTTCCCCGCCTGGGAGGTGCTCGTCATCGCGCCCCCCCCGACGGCGGGCGGCCGCGGCTGGCGCTGCGTCTTCCAGAACAACGCCACCTCCCCGGCGACGCCCGCCGGGGCCCTCCCCTTCACGAAGCGGGCGATGTTCAAGTGCCGGCTCCCGCCCAGCGTCCGCCGCCTCCGGCCGTTCCTCCAGCCGGCCCTGACGCGATCGTCCTCGGAGGAGGAGGAGGGGGGGCGTTCCCGGCGACAGCGGCGGAGGAGCTCTTCCGGTGGAGCTTCCTCGCGTACGAGTCGCTGTCCACGGAGGACGACGTCGTCCTGTTCGTGAAGGGCGTGAACAACCGGCAAGGCATCAACAGGTCCCCGGAGGAGCTGAGCTGCGTCTTCGGCGACGATCCGGCCACCGCCGTGAGGACCGCCGTCACGAGCTCCGCCCAGGAGGTCTTCCGTTGCGCGCACCCCAAGCTCCCCGCCGCCGACTCCGGAACGGAAATCAAAACTAAAATCACGCTCGAAGTCGCGCGCGAGAATCGGGTGACACTGATCCCTTCGGTGGCGTACTACACCCCCGAGCGGCGCAGGTTAGCGACGGACGGCCCCCGCTCGCTACTGTGCGCGTGCACGATGGTGCACAACGTGGCCAAGTTCCTCAAGGAGTGGGTGATGTACCACGCCAGCGTCGGCGTCGACCGCTTCTTGCTGTACGACAACGACAGCGACGACGGCCTCCGGTCGGTCGTCGACGACCTCAGCCGCGGCGGCTACGACGTCCAGGTCCTGACGTGGCCGTGGCCGAAGACGCAGGAGGCCGGCTTCTCCCACGGCGCGGTGTACGCGAACGCTTCGTGCGAATGGATGGCGTACGTGGACGTGGACGAGTTCGTCTTCGCTCCGGCGTGGAACAGCTCGGCGCGCCCCTCCAAGCTCATGCTGACCTCGCTGCTGCCGGCTCGGGACGACCCGGCTCGGAACGGACAGGTCTCGATCAAGTGCTACGAGTTCGGGCCGTCGCACCAGAAGACGCACCCGCCGGAGGGGGTGACGCAGGGATACACCTGCCGGGGGCGGATAGAGCAGCGGCACAAGTCGATGCTCCGGCTGGACGCCGCGGACGCCTCGCTGCTCAACGTGATCCACCACTTCATGCTCAAGGAAGGGTACAGGTCGAGGCAGGTGAGGCTGGAGGACGCGGTGGTGAACCACTACAAATACCAGGCGTGGTCCGAGTTCAGGACCAAGTTCAGGAGGAGGGTCTCTGCCTACGTCGTGGACTGGACGCAGGCGATCAACCCGGCATCCAAGGACCGGGCCCCCGGGCTCGGGTTCGAGCCGGTCGAGCCCAGAGGTTGGGCCGAGCGGTTCTGCGAGGTTGGGGACGATAGGCTGAAGGCATTGACGCGGAGGTGGTTCGGGTCGGAGTCGGGTTCTGAACTCAACATGGCTTGGCAGAGATGACGATGATGACGACGGGGATTCGACCATCCGATGATACTCTCATTTTCTTGGCGTGGTTTTGACTCGAGGATATATGGCAGATTTGATGGTAAATACACGGGGGAAATATACTGGAAGACGATTCTTTGTGGTTATCTTGGTCCAAGATTTTGGAGAATAGGGGGTTAGGAATTCGGATTCGTTGAACTTTCTTTTTACCTACCTTAATAATCTCTGGAGATTAAATTAGAGAGGAAGAGAATTCTGTTTCTTTCTTTTTTTGTCTTTTTTGCAGTTCCACTTGCTCTCTTTGTTCAGATTTCAGCTGTCTTTCTTGACCATCCTGAGTTTTGTTGTAAATACAATTTAAACAAGTTCAGCGTCCCCGCTTTCCAGGTCGTTGCAATATGTGGTCAATTGTAAATTTTCTTCGATGCTACCATTTGACCATCCAAACGTCATTATCGAGATTGTTGAATGTCGACGGTGGCTGGGGCGATGGTATGTTCCGAGTCGGATCAATTGATTCAGTAAGCAAGAATCTATCTCTGTAGCGAACTATGGCCGTTTGAATTTGAGAGATAATCCCTTTGGTCCTCTGTTGTATGTAGAAAAGTCGTCGGTGACAGAATCACTTTGAAAACGTTGTAATAATTGCCTTTTGTTCGTTTCTTTCATTTTCTCTTCTCTTGTCCAACCGAAAAACCAAGGTTCTAATACTCCAGTCTAGATAGCAACAAGTGATTAACCTAACCCATGACGGATTAGTTCATATTTAAGTGCTTTGCAGTCAGCCATCTACTTCGTCGCCCAATTCCCCAACTGTTGAAGCTTCAATAAAGAATTTCTTCCTCTTGAGGCAAGCATGATGAGACCATTTTTCTCGAGCTTCTTTCTTCAGTCGGTACCTTTTCGGTCTTCTAAAATCTGCTCATCTGATCCTCGGCGGCTGCTGATCATGTTTCTCTAAGTTCTCAGTGTGATTTATTCATGTTCTCGTGTAAGAACTGCTTTGAAGGAACGCTCGGTGGTGACCAGTAACCGAAATGAATTGTAGTCTTTCGCGCATAAACGAAAATTCCACATTATACATCACTTGTCAGGACACGAAAGCCTGTATTTGTATAGAAACATTCGTATACGTTACCGTCGTCTGGTTTAACTTCAGTGGATGTAAATAAGGAAGGAAAAAAGGGTGTCGAACATTCTCAAACAATCTGGTCAAGCTCGAGGTCAACCGACCACCGTCTGGAATCAACTGAGACCGTTGGCTTGCAAGCCAAAGCAATACCTTGAGCTTCTCGTCGTGGTTTGGCTTTCACTGTGCACCAGCATCTTTTACACAAAAATTCTCACTGACCCCACAAACGAGGACAACTTCCCCTGTGGCTTTAAATGGTCTCATAGGCCCTGCTTTTCACGACTTCAATGTTCAATCAAAAAGCATGACCCTAGCTTCATACTCTTGAGTCTCCGCTCTCACGACACCTTCTTCACGGTAAAACTACATCAATAGAGAAAAGGAAATATAGTTTTTCTACTCATTGAATCTGGAGCCTCACGTCACGGAACCAATGATTTGTTTTTCAAATCAGCTCGTATATCATTATAGTTCTACTTCTGTACAGAATTTCTCCAGAAGGCTAAAGATAAATGATGGCTTGAGGATATTCATGGCGCCAACAAAGACCAAAAAGTTCATTTGAAAAAATTAAAATCCTCCTTTTTATGATGCATTGTCCACGGAGCTAACAAATGTGCCACCATTCAAGATGAAGAGTGACCAACTAATCCTTATAGTTGTAACGCTAAGTCCGGTTGCCGGGGAGAACCAAGCTGCAAGTTTGAATTCAGTGAACCTTGCAGCTGGAATCCATTGTTCTGGTAAAGAACAACTGGGACAGCATCCTGTTTACGCTCCATTGGCACTCCTTGCCAGTTCCACCATTGCTCTTCTGATGCTGCACGTGACCGGAAGGGATTGAAGGGCTGCGATGTTCCGGTACTTCCAGACAACTCAGCAGAAGTTGATTGGAGGACACTCCCAGGTGCTGGATGAGCCGTAGCATAGTTGCTTGAAACCACTCCTTGCCCCTCAACAGTCACTGGAGCCTCATATGAATGAGCAGTGACCACAGGTGGCATTGGTTGTGTTGCCATCCTGATTTCACCAGCAAAAGAGGTCACAGGAGTGTCATCCAGAGGTTTCAAATCACCTGCATTGATGAACTTGGTTTGCGAGTTCAGCCTTCTAAGGGTTTCCATTTCTTCTGCAGACTGAGGAGAACGCCCACTTGCATTGCTGAAGCTTTTGACAGCAGCTGTCATAGGCAAATCTTCACAAGGATGCCCAGAAGATACACACGATTTTAGCCTCCCAGGATGCCGATGCTCCATGGTTTCATCTTCTCCTACCCATCCAGGACCAAATTTAACTCCATATGGCAAAACACTTTCAATTTTCTTTGATGCTATCCTCCAGACAGCAGGACCAAGATCTGCAGCAAATCGAGCCAAGCTCCTCGCATAGCCATGATTGAGATATACACCTACCTGATTAATTAGCAAAACTGTAAGTCCACAACCCAGCAAGAACCCAACTGCATTTTACAAAGATTGTATGAAGTCAAAATTGAGGAAAATGTCTGAATGCACGCTTCTTTCGCAATTCAATTCCTTTCTGCATATAATAACCACCCAGGGTAGGAATCCAGCTTTGTTTATCAGCAACGAATGCACACATGCCCCCACCCACTCCCCACCAAAGAAAAAAAGAAGCAGAATACCCGCACACCTACAGAGTACTCTACTCTCTCATCAACTGTAATAATCTTGACAAGTCACAAGTAATATCCTACACATACACACATACATACCGCTGATAGATGCTTTACTTCTCCATCAAAGCTACCAGATTGTTCAGGTCTAGAAGCGGGCTGCTGTTTATAGGTGTCGCGCTTATTCTCTTCTGCAGGAGATAGTTTCTTCCCATTTTTCAAGACAGATTTCCAAACAGATGCTGCAAAGAAAGAGAAAGTTGTCAAGGGAGGAAAAATCTGCTAAATCGATATCTAAGGACTTTTTATTTCAGTTTCATACCCGGAAACTCATTCTCCAGATCAGAGAACCAGCTTGGTTGACTATCACTATTGGGAGTCCTGTGGGTGGCATTGATGATTGAATCAGAAGGCCTTGGATTGTGGACCCTCAAATTGTAGGTGTTAGACCAGGAGGAATTATCTACATTAGCCAGAGTTGCATCAGATGAGCCCTCTCTACTGACACCGTTGACAGGAGGCTTATCTGGCAACTTCTTTAGGCCCCTGCCAGGTGGTCTTCCTCTCCGCACAACTTTTGGTTGCTCAGGCTCGCTATCACTCTCTTGCCTCAAATTCTCAAAATCCTTTTTTGCAATTTCTTGCATTGCTCGGGCCTATACACATGTTCATGACTTTCAAATGTAAGGAAATAGAAAATCAATCTGGAAATAGTAACATGAGTTGGAGACTGGCCTAACCTGTCTGAAGAAAACAGTATCTGGTGCATTATACTGCATTGCGTTTGAGCATATCAAGAAGATGTCTTTCTGCATGAACCAGAGCAATCAGTTACAAGTGTGCAATGTCTACCTAATTAGCATCAAATGCTTTCCAAGGAATCAGAATGCCATATGAACATTCAGAGCACACATTCACAGATTGAGGTACTAGGAAATTGTCGTGCAAGTGAGCTTTCCCTGTGAAATTCAGCTTGAAGTGCACTAAACAGACAACCCAGATAGATCTCCCAAGGAGGTCAACCATTGAAGATCTCAGACACGCTTGTTCTGGAACATTATACTTACAAAGCACAAATAACAAAATAATTACTTTACATGTAAAGATTCAATTAATACACTTTATATCAGCATGTCCATAACCGGTTCAATAATGAAACAACTACTATTAAAGATGGGAAAAATTTAGTATGAACTACAATTGCAGACGCCATCATCTCCGCATAAAAGCACGCTGGAGTGAGGATCTATGTGATAGATGAAATCTGTGAGAGCTTAGAGGCCATGAAGTTACCGTCCAACGATTGCGAATGAACAGGTGCCAGATTAATTAAGAAACTGAGCACCGCAGACAACTCCATAAAGTAATCACCATAGTGACTGCGACCAGAGATGTTAAAATATCTGCTTGTTTGCAAATTTGACAGCTTCTCACTATGCAAAGTTCTTTTGTACAGCTGCTAGTAGACTGAAGATGAAATCCAGGATTCATCATCTCACGTGAGTTTTCTCTACCTCTAACAACTCGTGTCTCCTTTATATGACTTAATGGCAGATTCAGTTATGTCAGAAGAACATGGACACCAACAAGCTCGTTGGATGGAAGCTAACCTCAAATTGTTCCAGGTTGGCATAGGCTCCCTCATCTAATTTCTTCTTCACTGTTCCAAAATCCATGGGATTCTTAATGATGTCATGGTAATCAGGAAGCTGCAAGAGAGAGATTTTAATGTAATGCAATACAGGCTCCCATATCATGAACAGTACACCAAGATACATACCTCTTCCGGATCCACTGGCTCCGAAAAGACCCCATAAGAGTCCTTTCTGCAGAAATAAATGAACCAATCAAAGTCCAATAAAAAAATGCCCATTGTAGTACAGGGAAGAACAGAGATAAGCAGCTCAAACAGCACATACTTTTGAAGCCTGTCCAAGATGAACACCAACAACTTTTTGTCGGGCAAAGGTGTCGTGGGACCAGACTCCACCAGCGGCCCTGTCCACATGTAAAATCACAAAGAAGAAAAATGAAACCACATGAATAAAAAATAAAATCAACAGAAATGCCACCTTAACAAGAACAGAGATAGTGATTGGTACCATTCCTCGCGTCTGTCACTTTCGAAACCTTTTCGCTCTGCAAGATTTAACCCCAGCACCATCGCCAATAAGAACCCAGAAAGCGAACCCAAGTGAATATTGCGATATAATTAATTTCAGCAACAGAAAACAATACAAAAAGCAAGTACATCTTTTCAGAAAACCCAGTAAATAATTGCTTCCAAAAAGACGTTGCGGGGAATTAATGAACGGGAAAAGACAAATTCAAACTTTTTCAGACATGGCGGTCGATGCACCGGCCCGAAACAGACAATCAGAGGTTTATACACAACTGGTAAAAGGTAAAATTCCTAAGCTCCCCCGAAATAAATCAAAACCCACGAACCCAAAAAAATTTCAAAAGGCTTAGATATTAAAGTAATAAAGTCCTCCCAAAAAGAAATTGACCGAGTCAACCGCATCGCCACTCTACCTCACCCGATCCCCAACGAAAATCAACCCCAAAAGAAAAATTCAATTCGCGCGCGAAACCCAACGAACCCCCCTTCAAGCCATTCAACAAAACCAAAGATCCTGGAATACGAAACCCCTAAAGCAAAGAGCTCCCGCAATTAGGCGACGCACTCGCCTCCGACCCCGGACAATCATTCAAGAAAATACAAAAATTCAGCTGGTAATCACCGGATAATCAGATCCAAAGCCGATTCTGCGCGCGGGGAGGACCGCCTCGTGATTATCAGCGGACGCATTCGAATCGGAGCCGCAGGGGCCCGAGGAATTCGCCGAGAGGTTCGCATCGAGGCCGAGCAGGAGCCGGTGCTTCTTCTCGGCGCGCTCGTCGTCGTCGTCGTCGCCGCCGCCGGAGACCCAATCGGAGGGCGGGTAGGGCCCGTCGCGGCCGGGGTTCCGGCGGGCGGAGCGCCGGCTAGGGTTTGGGGCGGGATCGCGGCGGGCGTCGCCGGGGCCCTCCTGGCGGCGGGGCGGGGACGGCGGGGCCGCCTGCAGCCTCTGCTGCTTGAGGAGGCGTTTTTGAATGTCGAGCAGGGAAGGGCGCCCCTTTTTCTTCTTCTTCGTCTCTGACGATGCTTTCCCCATCTTCTTCCCCTCTTTCTCTTCTCTCTCTCTCTCTCTCTTTTTCTCTCTCTGCGCCCCTCTCTCTCTCTCTCTACACACAAGCAGGCGTCAATTCTTTAATATTTTCTCTTTTATATTTTTGCCTTTTTTTTTTTTGGGTTTTCGTCATCCGGCGAAATCTCGTTCGGCACGTGCGTCCCCCCCCGCGCTCCCACGCGGGTCTCTCGCTCGCCCTTGTAACCGCGGCCACGGCTAATGTTTTTTGTTATATAGATAGATAATGGGAAGTCCACGGTGATGATTAATTTGTACTCTCTTTTTTTTTTTGGTTCAAGTGATTATGGACTGTTTCGTATAGGTAATTGCACAGTTTCAAAGTTTAATCTTGGTGGGTTCATAATAATCCTATTGATAAATGGATACGTGTAGAATTTTAGATATTTCCAAACCAAACTAATTTCGTATCCATTGGTAATGTTGCTCTCACTTTTCTTTTCTTTTTTAATAAATCTATTGTACTAAGGTTGCTGTCCTAATTGAAAAAAGGTTACCCATATCATATGATATCACAAGTTTGATTCGTATTATAAGCAAATCTTCAAATAATTCGCATTATCTCACGTCACGTGTAGAAAAACTTATTAATTGCTAGCATTTCACGAGGCTATACCGACACTGATCGCAAAGTCAACACTCTTATATCGTGTGTAGGGCACCTATAACTCAATCAAATATTCCACAATAGACGTGCGGCATTTATTGCAATACCTAGAAGTATAACGAATATCGATTACCTTTTTCATCCGTTCACTTACCAAAAGAAAAACTCTTTTAGATCCGTGAGCTATGAAGATTAAGAATATCTTAAAAATCAAGAAAAATTCTATCTTATCGTGTCTTTTCTTATAGCTCATCTCTTGTATTGCATGTAATTAAGATTTTGGAAGGAATATTTAAGCGTCGACGTTAGGCATCTGGTGCTTCGTATCCCATCGTAGAAAAAATAATTTGAACAAAAAAATTATCATCATTCACGAAATATAAATTATTATAAGCAATTGTTGGCAGTTTTTTTCCTAAACAACATAAATAATTATCTAAAATATATATATTTTTTAAATCATTTACCTTCGTAAAACAAATATAACTATCCAAAAACACAAGTAAGAAAGACACAATATGGCAATGGGCTGAAAGGAGACGAGACGAGGGAGAGAAAAGTCGTTGGATTTAATTATGAGCTATCATGTGGTACAAATCGTAGAAGGGGTTAAGTTATATTATGGGATTGAGTGCACAAGTGAATTAGTGAAAAATTAAAATCATCAATAACCGAGCAACATCCAATAAGTAGCAGCTAATTCTGACCCTTTTGTCATGATCACGAATAAATTACACGGGACTGATGTCACGATCCCGTTGATCTCTCGTACCACGAACGAAGGTCCCCCGGTTCGAACCCGGGCTCGGACATGGATCTACAAGAAAACTGTTGTCTACATATAAATCAGGTCGCGATGGACGTGGGGGGGGCTAAAGGCTTTCGGCCTTGGACGGTCCCGATGCTGGGATGGGCTTGTAGCCAGGCTGAAGATCAAAAAGAAAGCCTTAAGTTTCCGCCTTCGAATCAATCCACTCATTCACAACGGAAATAATGTCCACGAGACCAGTCAAGAAGGCCTCATGAGATTTTCCTTTTCCCTTTCTTCTAGAATCACTTGAGATTTCTTAAATGGCAGGAGGGATGAATTGACCCGACTTTTCTTTTTCGATGCCTCAATTTAATCTCACGGTGCAGGAAGAATAATTTCACAGGGTTGTCCAAGAGGGCTATGATCATTTGGCACTACGTTCTTTTATTATGTTGAGAACTTTTGATTTAAATGAGTCAAAACTTAAGTTGTTTGTTATCATAGTCGCGTGAATTTTCCACATTTATGGCACGAGTTATAGTTTCGCTTTTTGCTATACGCGTCTTCTATAGCGTTGAGAGCATTAATCGCAAAATTCAAATATTTCACCAGCATTTCACTGAAGAAAGGGACTACATTGACTGAAATTTCCCCCAAGATGTCAGCCATTGACAGAATGGGAAAAGAAAAAAGAACAAGGAGGGGCTCACAGTGACTAGGATTAACGTAGGATGCATGACATATTATTCTCAGAGATTGAATAAAAAGATGGCGAAGGCAAGTCAATGGATATCTAAAACTTTATATAAGTCTAAAGCAATGGATAAAAGGGGGAATTTTCACTATAGTCTGTGGGCTGCACCTGTTCATATTACACAACTTCATTAAATCTGACGACACTAGAAAACATCGCATGTCGTTCTCAGCCATCAGCAATATAATATATTCAATTATTCATCAAGTGCGGCGCCTCTTGTCTCCCCACCATTCACCAGACGGCACGAAGTGGCCACACTACAGACGTGTAATACGCTGATTCTATGACCAAGTTGAACATTGCAGATAAGCTTCACCTATATTTTTTTTTCTGGTAAGCGGATCAAATCTGCGAAATCCCAGTTCGTTTTCTTGCAAGCAAAAGCAAATAATATAAATAACCACAATCAATCCAGTTAATACCGTGATCACTGTTTTTTTAATGCTGTTGTATCGAAATCTGTTCCCATCAATGTTTCGTAGCAAGGGTCGTGAATTGTGATCACCGTTTTTTCCCTTCTCTTTTCTTGTTTCGGGACTCAGGAGACCATTCAGCAATTACTGCTTTAAGTGGAGCTACTTGTTTTTAAGACCACAGAAAGAGAGGGAGAGAGAGAGTAAAAAGAAAAGTCTGTTCACAGATTTAATATAAAGTAGCCATCGCATCCTAGCCACGTCCCAGCCAAAATCATGCAAAAGATCAGCCAACATATACATATATACATCATTCACCCCATCCTTACTACAACTGCCCACATTAGCTTTCTGAGAAAATTTTTCAGAGAGAGATCATAACAGGCAAATCCGCATTCAGGTTTTCCACGGATACTCAGTGAGATCACAGCTAAACAAGGGACGATGTGCATAGCAGCTTTTGTTTGGCAAGCTCATCCACTTTACCCTTTGATTCTGGTGCTAAACAGAGATGAGTATCACAACAGGCAAGTTGATGCTTGGCATCTATTCCATTTGTCTGTAATCTTCTTTCTGTTTCTATGAAGATAGTGCCCATTAGTTTGTTGATCCCTCTGTCTGTTAAATTTGCGAAAGGCCAACAAAGCCAGTGGAATGGTGGGAAGAGATTGAGATATTGGGGGGAAGAGATGAAATTGCTGGAGGGACTTGGTTGGCCTGTTCAAGAGAGGGAAGAGTAGCTTTCTTGACAAACGTGCTGGAGCTTCATACACTAAATGAGGCGAAGAGCCGAGGCGACCTTCCCGTGCTTTTCTTGGAGGTATGCATGAGCATTTATTCTATTCTCTCGACTTAACAAAGTCTCCCAGACCAGTCACTTACAGGAGAAATCATAAAATTGGATGACCATGTTTCTAACTCACAAAATGCTATCCTTGAACTGACGCTAAGAAGAAGATTGGAGACTTTCATTTCATTCGTTCAAGCAGAAGAGGTGCATTATATATTACCTCTTATGGTTGACTCTTGGGTCACCATTGTACGTACCTGCAGAAAATGCACCTTCTTCGAGTTCTAGTAAAAGCTTATTGCTCTAGTCATTAACCTTTATTGCATAAATGTGCGCATAATCAAGTCTAAACAAGTGGTTAGACTCTTGGTTGAGATTGGTCGAAATCCTTTTTTGGACAATAAAGACAAGTTTCTGGAAATATGTACTTCAGCTGATTTACCTCAATGTTTGCAGAGCACAAAGAGTCCAAGAGAATTTGCAGAACAGCTAGTGACAGAGGCTCATCAGTACAATGGCTTCAATCTCATTGTTGCTGACATTTGTTCCAAAGCCATGGTTTATATCTCCAACCGTCCTAAAGGAGAACCCATAACCATCCAAGATGTTTCCCCTGGAATTCATGTGCTATCCAATGCGAAACTCGACTCACCTTGGCATAAGGTAAAAGATCATTAGCTAGTTGCACTGCCAATTTGATCTCCAGAAGTCAGGAGATTTTAGTTACCAGGGATCAGAGGCTTACAAAAGATATAAGTCCTAAGACAGTAATATACCCGGCCTATAGTAGCTCTTGCACATGCGGCGCAAAATGAGAAAGCCTGAACATGCCACTGTTCTCACTATAATATATTCAGACAAACTAAGTTTTTTTCCATCTGCACATTTTGATGAGAGCTACGTCTGCAGGCTCGGCGTCTAGGACAGAATTTCAGGGAACTACTGAAGAAATATGGCGAATTTGACTTACCAGTGAATGAGATGGTTGAAAAATTAATGAAGGACACAGTTAAAGCTGACAAGAGCAGTTTACCCCATATCTGTTCTGTGGACTGGGAATTTAATTTAAGCTCCATATATGTCGAAGTTGACACTCCAATGGTAAGCATCTGTTTATGGAAGTCTTTATTTTCCTGACAACTTAAATTCTCTTTTGACAAACCAGTTTATGATATTCAGGGACGTTATGGCACTAGAAGCACAGCTGTCCTGTCTGTGAGAGCAAATGGAGAAGTGAGCTTTTATGAGAAGTATATTGAAAAGGACCAGTGGAAGGAAAAAACTGTGAAATACCACATAAAGAAGCTGAAGAAGACAGAATGACAGAAATCTACCACTCAATGCTAATAAAGATAGAATCATTTGTAGAAACAACTTTATGTACTAATGCAAATGGCACTACTCAGCACAGAAGCTTAATGCCTCACTTAGGACGATTTTCTTTTGAGCCCCTCTTGGATTGAGAAGAATGCATTCAAAAGATATAAAATTAAAAGAATACAACTCTCCTTTTGTGGGAATGTAACAACGCACTAATGAAGTCAGAGTTCGTCGGTCATTCGATATACCATCCAGAGGCTAGAGCCTTCTCTTGGAAACTGCTACTAATTAATTATATCTTTGCCTGACCAAGAGAAAGAATTGAATCTGCATAACACAGCATCAAATTTACATACATGAGTAGGAGAATATCCACTGAAGTGTGGTACATCACCAAGCAATTCACCATGGCAAGATTGCTGCTTCATCACTTGCCTTTGAACATTCACGTTTCAAACCTTACAACTCTATCTTCCCTCACTTTCTACTAGCAGGAGTTGGGACAAAATTTGTTTATCCAACTTAAAACCTGCCATCTCTGCCTCCTTGCAAACTGCCTTAACCTTAGCCAGCCTCCCCGAAATCACATAAATTCCTATGATGGCACGGTATATATCATATGTTGGAGAGAATCCTGCCTCCTTGAGTTTCGAGAAGTACCTGACAGCCCTAGGTAGGTCATTCAGTGCTGCAAAAAGCTTTATTACCACGCGGTATGCTGGAAGATCAAGCAGGCAGTTTGAAGCCTCCATTTCCCAAACTACAGGCAATGCCTCCTTGTATTTGTTCTCTACATAACGGCTATGAATCAAAGTAGTGTACAAGACCACACTCAGTTCATGGCCAGACTGTTTATACCAACTAAAAAGACTTTCAACAAGTTCAAATTTCTCAAGTTTAACACAGATCTTCATGATAGCTGTACAGTCCTGCTGGCTCAAGTTTAAATCTTCTCTTTCACCGAGCTCTTCCAATAAAGCCAAAACAAGGGTGTCTCTGTCCGGCTTCTTTCCAAGCTCCAGTATTAGCTTTGCATAGATGCTGGAATCCAACAACCTGTTGTGAACCTTGGCAACCCGGAGGAGCTTCCAAGCAAGATTCAAGTTTCCTCCTTTGATGAACCCCTTCACCATTGCCTCTATTACACCACGACTTGCCAAACAAGCGAACTTTTCCAGGTTGGTTGGCACCTTCAATTCGTGATTCCTGGCTAGTACTTCAACGGTCGAAGCCAATATCCGATCATCAGGAAATAGATTAGGCTGTTTCTGAGCCCAACTGAAAGTTTGTAGAGCCTTGTCAGGTAGACACATGTGACCTAATTCCCTGATGGTCAGCGCAAGCGACCCTTTCCGAAGAAAACGCAACCGCTTGTCGAGAACTGTAGACACATTCTCTTCAGGAGGAAGCTTCCCAATCTCCCTCGCCAGACCGATAAGGAACCGCGGGTCACGACAAACTTGCTCGGAGACAGAAGCCCTAGGAGAAATGCCCTTGGCCGAACTGAGTTTGATGTGTTTTTTCGGCGTGGGGAATCCCAAAGGTCTGAGCTTATGAGGGAGTGGGAGCGGAAGGGCTCTTTCTCTGCTTAACTTCCCAGGTTTCTGAGGAATCCTTCCTTTGAAAAGCGATGATATCGCTTGAATCTCATCTTGTTCCCACACAACATCAGTATCTCCTCCTTCTTCTTCTTCGATCTCTAAATCAAGTCCTTCTTCATCAAATGGGTCAACTTGGGTCCGTTCAGTATCGGTGCTCGTCTTCTTCAAGAACAGATTAGCTCCAAATGGAGGAAGGAGCTTGTCGCGCCGACGGTTCTGAAGATTCTTGGGTAGATTCTTGGGTATTCTTTTATTGTGATATCTAGTACCATGGTTGACTGCGAAAGTTCTCAAACTACAACTTAAAGAATTCAACTTCAGAGAAAGTCCGCTTGAAAGTTCACATGGCAGGGGCAACACACGGGACATGGTTTACGCAGACAAGAAGAAGACGAACCGACCAAATCGACTAGACCAAAGCGAGATCGCTCAAATAATCTTCAACTTCGAGATTGGAGTTTTTCCGCGCGGATGAAACCGGAAACCCCGGGTGGGAATTTCGTCGAGCAGTTGGTGTGCCAGGCAGATCGCGCTAGAAATCGCGTACGATCGGGTTCTAAAGTAGGACGGAACAGAGCCAGGGGTACAAACACAGGCGTTCGGAAAGCTCGAATCAAGGTGGCGGCAATGGAATCAGCCTTCTTTGCCGCTCACGCCGTGGAGAATTGCTGGAAGGAAGGTGGAGATTCTCGAAGAGCCATTGATCCCACCGTGCTGTGTTCGTCTGGGCGTGCATGGATGGTTTGGAGAAGTGCGGTCCATAATTGAATGGGTTTCCTCCGTTTAGTCAGGCGGATCCTGTGATCGGGTTAGACCCGGCCCGAAAAACGAACCAGATCAAACCGAAACCAATGCGGGGCGTCAGAGTGGACGGAAGGGAAGAGGTGGTCCAATTTAAGAAGGAAAAAAAAGACTTGTCAAAAAAAAAAAATAGTAATGTCGACAAATTTTTTTTATTTTCGAGAATACATCAGTGGCCAAATAATAGATTTTGAATAAAAATAAGAAGTGCTTGTTTTCTAAAACAAATTATGAAACTAAGTCATTTTTTTTATTTTATTTTCTTCTTTTAGTCGCTCAGCTCACCGATGGTTAGCAATGGATCAGAGACAAGGTCTGGCGACTCTGCTATGATTAAGCAAGGGTTGACCTCACCCAAATTTGGTGAGGTCAACCATGGTCGAGCAAAGCTAACCTCGACAACTCTCACATCTGGCTAGTTGTTAGCCACAACTCAGGCTTGGTGGCTAGATAGGGGAGGAAGAAGAAGAGAGGAAAATAAAAATAGAAAAAAAGAAACCTCACCTAAGGTCGTGGGTTGCAATCTTGAGCAACATTACTTGAGGTTACATGACCCCAAGTAGCAGTTGTTGGGGACCATCGCCAAGGACACACAACCCTTTGAGCGAAGCTATTGCAACCTTTGGTAGCTCCTTGTGCAAATCATGGAAGATGAAATGTGCATGCGAGATGGACAGTGAATGTGGGCTTGCATTTCCAAAATGCCAAGAGTCTAAAGTAGGTCCCCACCTATTCAAGGCTTTAAACATTTCCAATGCTAGCGTTTGGGTAATGGGATCTTAAAACGCTTACCGAAATCCATTATCTCCCACTTCCCATCTCGAAACGCACCAAGCACCTCATATTTTCCCAACGAGTTTTGGAGGCTCAAAGCCTCTTGGGAAAATTGAATCAAACAAGGTTAAAGACCTAAAAAATGGGTGAATCTGAACCTTTGGGAGAGAGAGAGGGAGGGGAAAATAAGATCAAAATTGAAAACATGAGTTGAAAGCCCAAATTAAGCCCATGAGTAGGTCCGTCAATTAAGTGGATCAAATTGAATGTAGTCCAGCCCAAATTAACTCATATTGATTACTTTAACGTAATACAATTTTCAGCAATTCATACTCAACTCGATCCGACGCGGGCTCTAATTCTTAGCAGTTTTTCTCCTTAAAGTGTCGCTTCCAAGGAATTGGCAACTCCATGGATCACTCGCCGAGTCGGTGAGGGAGCTTGGGAGCTTGCGTTGGATCGTGGGCTAGGATTTTCAGGTGACTCGTGAGCAATGTGGAGACATAGGTGAGCTTTGCGTTGACAGACAAGAACACCTATGCGGAGGGACTCAGGGGTCGAGTTATGAACTGCGGCATGAAGATGGCGTGAGGCGAAGGGGGTGGTTGATATTGCCCGAGTGAGTATATTTCATTGTTTTTCAAGACCCAGAGGTCGAGCTGGCGCTGCCCACGGCCCGCGTGGCCCAGTTCAGCCCGCAAGCCCTCCTTTCGTGCACAGTCCTCTTCCACCGCTGTTCAATGGCCCGCACGCGCGGCCCAGGTTGTGTCCAACCGTGACCACTTCTCGAATTTCCCTGTGCAAGGCCCCATTGAGCTTGGTCAAGGTTCATCAGATCTCGTGCGAGATTCCCTTAAATTTCTGACTTTTTGTAAATTCTCTCGAGTTTTCGATACTATAGACTCGATCTTTCTCTTGAAGGTAAAAATCTAGCAAATTCGAGGTGAGTTCAGTCTAGGAGGAATGGGGGCACAATATGTGGATGAGACTTTGAGACTTCATTTTTAACAAATCCAACAATAGTTAATATTTAAATCATCTTAAAATTGCACAAAATAGGTTTTACCGGTGAATGATAAAAATAGGTTTTCATTAACAAATAGGTTGTTGTAGTGCAAAGAAATAGGTTTTTTTTTTTTTTTTTTTTTTCTATTTAAGAAACGGAGCTTTGAAAAAAGGGCAAAATGTGCTGTTATGATACTAATACTAAAATAAACCCATGATATTTTTATTTTTTTTAGTTTTTTGAGATTTTTATTTTAATACTTACGTTAGCAAATCCCTTGCGTGTTGGCCAACTCATTGATCAGAATGCCGGATATGGAAATCGATTTAATTCAATATATTCCCTTTTTGAAGTAACGCCAAATAAAACGGATTAATTGTGTATTTGAAGATACTTTATCTTTATTTATTTTTTCGAATTTAACATAAATAAGATAAGTCGAGGGAGATAAACGTTTGGGAAGAACAGTAGAAATTGACTTCGAGATGTTTTATCTTTTAATTAATCTATGTTATTGGTCGAATGGACATTTCCTTCTCGCCTTATTTTAAATTAAAATTGAAAATTAACAAGCCGATAGGTGTTTTAAGGGAGACAAATTGCTAAAGAGTAACGCGGATGCACAGACACGGGTCATGCAGCACAATCATGTTGTACGATGCGAGCGCAAAAGTGAATGTTTTTTTCAGTTTCAATTTTGACTACATAGTAACAACTGTGATAATAATAACTAATAATTATAGTAACTTTTTGAATAGCAAACCATTTCAAGTTCGCTTATTTATCGGAAGACAAAGAAAAGACATGGAGGTTGGGCTAACGAGATATCGAAATATGTGTCGGCCCGTGGTACGACAGAGTTAAAATGAGAATGGCTTCACTTGAACGAGTCATTGATTTACATGGCAATTCAATTTTTCTCTAACGCTTTATTTGTTTCGTAAAAATTAAACGATTTAAAATGATATAATATTTTATCATGGTTATCTAAAAATGGCCCAACAGGTGCAATTTCCATGTCTTCTGAACTTTAGTCGAGGTTTCGGAAAAAATAAAATTAAAAAAAAGGCCAGGTGTCCGGGCGGTGCGCCATCATTCTCCAGGGGAAAAGAGAAAGCGACGACATAATAACGATGTTAAAAGAGTCAATCAGCAGCCTTAAAAGCTCTGATTGCAGACTCATGGTGGAGTGTGTTGACCGATGCAAAACGTCTGCCATATTCGGTGGGCGAGCGGAACAGCTTTTATTGATACCGACTAAGATATTTGTTCTCCATCTTGGAGGCATTATCTCCCTTCTCCCCCCCAACTTTCAATCTAATCCCCGAATTAATCATTTTTCGTACGATAAAGTCCTTGCGCTAATGAACTTGTACATTTCCCCCCCCCCAACAAAGTCCCTTCATCGCCAATTTTAGCAAATCTGGACCGGATTTGTATCTTCTTCGTTTTTTTTTCCTGAGTTTACAAAGTCATTTTTCAAATTCCATTCGCTACTACTTCTTTTTCTTGCCTATTACTTTCTTTCCATAATTTAAAAGACTGTAAAAAGTTCAGTTTTGAGATATTATGAAAAGTTATGTGTGATTGATCGAGCACGCTACTACTTGTGCGTTTTAGAAAGTTTTAGGTCCGTTGTGTTGCATCGAAAATTAATAATTTTTCAAGTGTAATATTTAAAAGATGCAGGGGGTCTAGAAATTAGAAGCCACCTCGCAATTCCTAAGTTCACCTAAGCATTGCAATGTCGATCGGATAGAAGGTAGTCAAATGTCGAACAAAATCGAACTGACCCTATTTAGTCTTATCGTTCCTCGCTTTTGTAATTAACAATCTACACTTGCTTTACTGGCCACAGCTGAATCGCTCTTGATTTAAGAGTCGGCTTAAGAAAAATAAACGTCGACTTGACAGATATTGAAATAAGCAAACATCTCTCAAGAACGCAAATGCAATGTCGATAGAAGAAAAATGATACAAACAGTTTTTAAACTTTAACTCAATATGTAACGTGGTAATTTAATTTTTAATTTGTTTAACACAATCCATAAATTTTAACCTCATGTGCAATATTATCCATAAAGTTTTAATATGTTTAATATGGTAGTTGAACTTTTTATACATATTCAATTTAATTCATGAAAATTATTGAAATATTTCGATGTCATCCATAAATCCAATCAATGGAAGAATAATATCAAATATTTTCATATTGTCTAGGGATTAAATCGAATACGTACCCACATTTTGAAGACTCTATCAAATAAATTAGAAGTTTAAATACCATATTACACAATGAATCAAAATTTATGGATCATTTGTGTTGTTATCTCGATCCAAAAACAACTCCATTCAAGCATCGAAGTGAGGAGACGATACTTGCACATTACTTTTATTTTTGGCATGTTTATTTTTATTTTTTAGGGTCAATATATTTTAAAACTCCAAACTGGTACACTCGTGACAAATTTGCAAAAAACTATTTTTTTAACCATGAAAAACCCCAGACTGATACACTTGCGATAAATTTACTACGACCGACTATAAAAAACTATAAACTGGTACATTTATAACAAATTTACAACAAATTAATTTATTTAACTGCAAAAAATCAAAAACTGATAAATTTGTAATAAATATACTATTTGCTAAATTGGATTAATATAAAAAAATTATAAAAATTGTAAATTGCGATAAATTGGGCATAAAATCTTAAATTTGTCTATACTATCAACTTGTCGCGTGTTATTTAATTTTATAATTTGACAAAAAGAATTAATGAAAACTAACATGGGTAAATTTGTTACAAATGTATCAGTTTGGGTAAATTTGTCGAAAATATCTTAATTTGGGATTTTGATGGTTAAAAAATTAGTTTGGAAAAAATTAGTTATAAATATATCAATTTGAGGTATTTCAAGATATTAATAATATTATTTTAATTTATTTTATGGTTAAAATATACGTATCATCGATTCAAAACGGTTTACTAGATAAGAGATAATTATGTGATCACCTGACCATATATAACGAACGATAAAATGAAACACCGCCGCATCACATCACAAGACGAACGTGAGCACACGACTGGGCTCGAAACCAAAAAACGCCATGGAAATCCAGCCCATCCTCGCCCCCAAAACGCCGGATTCACCAAGCACAAGAAGCACAAAGGCAAAAAAAACACAGGGCACAACAGGCACCCCATGAAGAAGGAAACGAGGCGGGGCGAGGAGCTCGCCCAATTGAGGCCGAGGACGCGGATCGATGACGTGGCGAAAAGAATATTTGAAATCCCGCCGAAACCCTCCGAGAGCTGATTTCACGATTTAACCCCTCCCTCTTTATTATTTCCGCCTTCCGGCCTCTCCTCCAAGCCCATTCCCATTTCCCCCATTCTCTCTCTATTCTCTCTGCCAGGAAACCCTAAGGGGTCGTCGTCGTCGTCGAGGTAAGCTCGATCGCCCTCCCGATCGGTTTTTCGAGAAATCGTATTTCGTTTTTTTCTCCGGCGTCCATTGCTCCGGCCCCGCTCTTTGCTCAGGCCGCCGTTCGTTTTGCTTTTGCAGGTTTTCAGCCATGAAGGGAGGCAACTCGAAGTCGCAGTCGAGGAACGCTGCGTGAGTACCAATCGCCGCCTCCTTCCTTTTATCTTCGCTTTTTTTTTTTTTTTTTTCCTTTTTGTTTTTCCTTTCCTGCTCGATTCGCCGTATACTTCTCGGTCGTCGTAGCTTCCGGTCGGTTCCAGATCTAAGATCTGTTTCGCTCGTCGAGCGATCGGGATGGAAATCGCTCGCGTGGATGTGTGTGTTTTCGTGGCGACTGTCGGAGTGATTTTTTTTTCCCGTGCGATGTGCGGTTTGTGTAGGCTTTCGGTGAACAAGAGGAAAGTGACTAAGAAGGAGAAGAAGGTGAAGGATCCTAACAAGCCTAAGAGGCCTGCCAGTGCCTTCTTCGTCTTCATGTAAGCCTAATAACGCGGTCCTCGATGTGCTTTGATTTTTGTCCGGACCTCCTGAAGGTTTCTCGCCCTGCACAAGACGTTTTCTTTTTTAGGGTTTTTTGTACTTTTGTATGCTAAATTGGTTCATCTGAGAAAAGTCAACCTGTTGATTTAGCTGGAATTACGTGGTCAAAGCAGAAGCATGTCTCGGAACTTTTTTCTGGAATAGGACCGTGATGTGTTGACTCGACTCTTAACTATTGTAGGGAAGAGTTCAGGAAGCAGTACAAGGAGAAACACCCTAATAATAAATCCGTTGCTGCTGTGAGTGGATCTGCCCCTTCCCATCCTCCAGGCCCTAACAGTTACTTTTTGTTTATCGCGGTAGATGCTGGTGCTTTCGTTTTATGACGTTCTTTTGTCTGTTGTAATTATGTTAAAGGTTGGCAAAGCTGGGGGAGACAAGTGGAAGTCGTTGTCTGATGATGTAAGTGGAGTTAGTTGGAGTCTCGAGTCGATTGATTTCTGGAGTTGCTGTTGTCGAGTGGGATGTGGAGTTTATGATTTAATCTATTTGCGAATATGATTCTACATGAGCTAAAATTGGCTATGAAAATTGCAGGAGAAAGCTCCTTACATCGCCAAGGCTGAGAAAAGGAAGGTTGAGTATGAGAAGACCATGAAAGCTTACAACAAAAGACAAGTACGTGAATTGATAGGCTGTATATGCGTAGCTGTTTCTCAGTGGTATAAGAAAGTATCTTTTATGACTATTTTAGTGTTATGCTCACTGGGTTAATTGCATTTGTGGCAACCAGGCTGAAGGTACCAAAGCAGATGAAGAGGAGTCTGAGAAATCTATGTCTGAGGTGAACAATGAGGAGGAAGATGAAGATGGCAGCGAGGAGGTGAGTTGAATCTCTGTCATTGTAATGAATTCCTCACTTTCCAGCCTTATAGTTAGTGATTCGCTATTGCTTTGCTGATTGCAGGATGAGGACGATGATTAGACATCTGGGGAGGGAAGATAGTTTTTATCTAGGTCATCAAAAAGCGGTTTAGCTATCTTTTGTCAAGGCATCTGTAGTTCGATGCTCATTTATTTTTTTGGTGCCCTCTGATTTTGTTCCCTCTGAGGAATGAAGACAAGTACTTGTGGAAGGGGGAGAGCACAGCGACTTGTATTGTGCCTTGATGACTTTTAGATGGGGGCTTTTATATTGTGTAGAGCTATCATTAAGTAAATTCGATTTGTGATTTTATCCAGGTGGTAATTTCCTTCTTATATTTCACTTCAAATTTACTCCACTGTAGAGCTAGTTCTAGTTTAATTGGCAATATTGCTTGTTATGCTTGCAATCTGCTGCCTGTATGTTTGTTTCTGAAGCAAGAAATGCAATGGAATGATTGTTTTACTGATTGATAATGTTGTTTTGGTTATGTTAAATAAGCTTGAGGAGTAGATGTAAATGTGCCTTGTGTAAACTGAATGCCGATGTTTTCTATTGACCGTGGAATTGTGATCAATCCAGATGAGTTGGATTGAAGTTAAGTTTCGACAGCTTATTTGTGTGCACGATCAAATCTTTAGCTGTAATCTCTAGGCCTGCATCTTTTTGGTGAAATCCAATATGCGGCTATTGGTATTTTAGTCTTTGAATGGTTGTGACGCATGCTATGTTGGTTTATAAAAAATCTTAAAAGAGGATGAAATATATGTTGGAAAATCATCAGCGTCAAGCCTAACCTTTGTGGGCAGATTGAGTTTGGTTTCTGTCGACTTTTTGTCTGGAAAAGTGAAATGATTAATGCGGTGGGGATGGTTGGTATGTAACGGTTCGCGGTGGAGGTTACGAATGGATGCTCCCGAGTATTTGCTTATGCACTGTTTTCTCGGTTATGGTTACATGTGAGCTTTTGTCTATTTGCCAAAGTACTACCTCTTTGACAATAGTCTTTGAGAAGATGTAACTGGTAGGACTTTCCACTGGCACTGGCGATTAAGTAGCGTGCGACCTAGGTGAAAACCACTCGGTGGCCGAGTGCGGTGCACTTTGCATCTGCTAGAATCGCAACGATCCAAGAGGACCACTGTTTTTGGGCATCTGTACTTGAATGGCACGCTTAGACTTTATGTAAAGCCGAAAGATGTTGTGTAAAGCAGAAAAAGAGGTATTCTAGTATAGCCATGGCTTTCTCTAGATAGGCATAAAAGCTGAATGCTTGGTGCACGGGGTTTTTTCGTTATAATAAAGCAATAGTGGAATTCTTCGTGAAATCGATTTTAATTTTACAGCCTTCCAGCAATCTCCCTGCACATTTTAACGCTCTATACAGCATACAAATGTTGAGGACAGGCTCGCGCGTTACAAGCGAATTTTCTTCGATGCTTTGCCAGGCGAAATTAACCCACGTAGGAAGGTAGTGAAAATAACACGCCCCTCAGTCTCACAAAATGAGTCCAGACGTGAAAAGAGAACAAAAACTTTAGGACTCCAAGGTAAGCACTGCCTACTAATTGCAAAACCTGCTTTTAGGATCTGACTTAAGAACTATAGTACTTTATCGGTACATTGGAGTAATAACCCCAAGATGGGGGAAAATAATATCGACAAGACCACACTCACGAGACGAGTAGGCTTCGTAGTACATTCCCCCTAGACATCCGAGTGCCAAGCTCGAAAGATGCCCTGAGTTTGTGATGTATAATTTGAAATCCTCTGGTCAATGCCTCGAGAAACGAACCCCTGTGACGCAAATGAATGTGGTATCTCATGTAAGGATGGGGAGGTACATGTTTGCAGTTTCCTAAAGGTCACCATTTAGACAACCTTTTATTTTGAACATTTCCCACTTGCATGCGAGCTGTCTTTGGCATCCGATTGATGTTCCTCTGCTCGAACTAGCTTTCTCATGCCCCAAGCCAACAGGTATCTCTGTGGAGCAGAACTTGACATGCTTCTTAAGTATGGTAAAGTCGGTCACTTCCCCAAAAATAAATTAAGGCAAACAACCAAGCAACGGCTAAATATATCTCTGCAATCTCAGTGAAGTTGCGGTGAAATGCGATGATCCAGGTAAGCATAGCTTTCCTGGCTGTCCAGCCACTGGTCGACCTCGTCAAATTATCAGGAGAGATCATTCCCATCTCTAAATCTCTAGGAGATCACCTTCGAATTCATTTGATCAGACGCCTCACAGTTTATACTGCCAAATGAGAACCAGCCAAGCCGTTGGATCATTCTGCCCAGTCAGAAAGCAGTGGTCTCCTCGGAAGCCGCAACTGCCAATTACAAAGGATTTATGCGTCTTTTTTTTCAAACAAACAGCCAGAATACCATTTTTACTTGGTAAGCAGATACGTGTTTCTGACCTTAGACTTCGTTGTCCTCCAGCCTCCAAAGTTCAGCTTTTTAGGACTGTACGCAAATTTCTCTATGGACTTTAAAGCATCATTCTCAGCATGGTCTGAGGATTTTATTCCCACCTGCAATTTCGCAGAGAACTGCCAATTAACAGTCCATAGGACAAGTCCTACTGTTCTAGATCATACAATTCAAAAAAGAAGAGCCCCCTAACCGGTAATCTTTTTTCTTGTCAAATTGCTCCTTCACAGTGCTTAAGAACAACCGAAGGCCACCAATCCAAAACCAAATAAAATTGATCCAAGGCAGAGTTTCTGGCTTAATGGTCTTATCAGCTTTGTTTAACGTTTGAAAAGAATTGACACTAGAAAGCTGTTTAAGTTGGAATCTGACTAGTTGAACCAAACACGTCTAAAAGGTGTTTTCTGATTTTGCATGCTGCCAAGTGTCTACGTACATTTAAGCAGGAATTTTACCAAATCAATAAGCAGACTATGGGATGAAAACTGTCGCTCACAAAAAACTACATTTTACGGCTAAAACCTAACTCAGATTGCAAATCAATCTTTGGAAAAAATGTACACAGCAAATCTTACTTATGGACCTAATAAACCAAAGTAAATCTAAATTAATCTGAGAAAAAAATCAAAAAATAAAATACTGATTCTGCTTGGAACTTTTATTCATTTGTTTTTTGTGGGCTCAAATGGAATATGAAGATTTCTAATGCTAGCATAGCATAATCAAGATACCAAACCTATGTGAGGTACATTATAATTGAATAGTGGAACCATTGACAAGCCATACACTGAACTCACCTTTTTATCACAGTCCTCCATTGATTTAAGCTCCTTAATTTCCAATTGATTGGCAAAAAACAGGATCTGCACCTCAAAATTATTCGACTGTCAGAAACAAAATAGAAAACAAAGGGCCTCATAGTGGCAGGCCAGAATTGAGATCCCAGAAAACCATTTACAATACACATAATGCCAAGTTAAGGTACTACGAGAAATTCATAGGTTTAATTGGAACCTACCTTGTTGAGTAAGCCAATATTAGAAGCATCAGTTGCCATGACCCGCACACCGAGACAAGTTCCAGGTGAACTACAAAATGGGCAAAAGATGGTCTTGAACACACAACCATCTTCTTCGCACCAAGTAGCTTGTCCTTGATGTCCATCAGAATTATCATCCCAGAGTTGCTGAGCTACTGATGAAATATCGGTTATTAACACTTGTATTCCCATTGACGTGCATACATTGCCAGCTCCAATTTTTTCTTTGACCAGTTTTGCCAAGTGGACTTTGGACAGTGAGGTTGGTGAGGATGGGACATAGAAATTGCTCTCCGGAAGACCAAAGGGGGCTCTGCAAAGAGAACAAGAAATCTGGAGTCTCTTGTCCCCAGCAGGACAAGAAGACCCCGCAGCTATGACACGATCAGTAATTTGGAATGATGAAGTGACACTTGATTTCTTGCACATCCGTTCTGCAGTTTCATTTTCAGAATCAAACTTGATTCTCCAATTAGCATCTCCAAGGGTTGTTGACATTTCTGTTGAACTATACAATCTGGTCTTGTTGGTGTTGAGAGCATTTGAATGTTCATCCATGACAGTGCCAGCTAATGGAGAAGATATGAACTTTCTCCTTTTTTGTGCATGAGAATTGACACTTGAGCACAGAGTTTCTATCTCTGAGTTCAAGCCAAAGGTTCCGCTTGCAGCTTCTCTTTGAGGAGTTATAACAACTGAACAATGAGTTACAGAATAAGCTTTGCCATGATCTGATAAGGACACTGAATGAGGTGACAATTGATCTGGGAAATCAATGGAAGACTGAATTAATGAGGAGGGTGAAGTGTTATCCTTAGAAAGAGATCCCCCAACATGAGAGGCAAAGCTGCTATATATATCATTTGTCTCCTTCACGAGGGATACTTCAGGATCCTCACAACACTCGTTGCTGCATGCTGTAGGGCACCTGCTTAAAATGGAAACAGAGAGGTGAAGCTTATCATCTTATAGGAAACTAGTATATGTTTTTTATCCTGGGAAGTCTATGGAATGACATGAGCTGTTATTTTGAGAAAAAAACTTCACAGTGCAAGATTTGAGTCACTTTGCAAAGCATTCCCTAATGAGTATATGTTTTTTAAGTTTACCTCTTTTCCTCAAAATCACAATCCATAACAGCTGTTTGGAGGGGATTTGATTCGACATTTCCTTGACTTGTTAGCTGGATGAAACCAACCTCTTGCTTTGAATCAGAAATTGGCTTCTGTTCCACACAATCAGAATCACCTGGATTATTCTTTCTAGCAAGCAGCTTACTTTGCTTGATGAAAGAAGCATTCTCCAGATCCATGCAAGAACCTGGTACCGTATCCATGGTTTTATCACCAACCTGTTCCTGTAAGCAAAATGAGAAGAATCATTTACTTGCTAGTTGGCTGATTCCATCGTTCATTTGACTATAGACAAAAGCAGCAAAAGTTAGCCAGAAAAGTAGACGTGAATTGCATTATACCCTGACATCTCTGAAGAACGATTTTAAACCCTCAAGCGATGCATCCAAGGACTCGTACAGATTGAAGGATTTCTTGAGCCACTTTGAAATATAAGCTCTGTTCCTTTCTTCACGATAGCGTTCATCTGCTTTCAAAATATAATTTCTTACATAATCATTAAATTCATAATTAGACTACCTAAAGATTGCATCATTTGCCAGTGAGCTAATAAAGTGCTGATGGCAGTGACACGAGAATAGAAACTATGAAAAGTCATCTGGAGCTGCAATATCCTCAATAATATCAAGGCTAAAACTATTATTAGTTCAAAGCCACCGCTTACTCCTATTTCGTCAGGTTCTACAATTAACCTATTTGACAGGAGACATGTGTCAATGGTTTCGCACCCAAAACTTAATCTATTAAGTTGGGGGGAAAGTATGCATTTAGCATTAGTTCATTTCTGATTGGCCCGTTACATTTATAATCAGAATAACGATATAGTCTTGGATAAAAATGTATCATGTGAGGCTAAGACATGCATCTCCAATCCATGAATGAGGCTGCCAACCATTGAAGTGTGAGAACCTTTTAAAGGAAGATTGTCAGCCTGATTAAAGCAGGAAGGATGCTGTATAGATGGCTGAATAGGGCAGTTGCACATTTCAGCCCTTCCCTATTGGGAAAAGGAGAAAAGGTAGACGGATGACAACATTGAAGGATATAAGATAGTTGTGATCCTCCATCGTGAGGAGTTATACCTTCATAAAAGCACAGTGCTCCCTACAAGCTATAGTCAGTTCTGACACAGTTACATAACAACTCTTTTGTATCTCCTCAAATAATTTGTAATAATTCTCCGAGTGGGATGACTATATCAGATGAATCAGATTTCCAACATGTAAAACCAATCTACTGAGAAAAACAATCATATACTGTCATTGATGGTCAATGGTCTTAATCCTGGCCCAGTCAGAGAACTAGTACGCCCCACGGTTCAGGAACATGTTCAACAGGCTTTTGAACTGTTCGAACTCCTTTTTCATCTTAAGGGGATCGAGTCCCTTTGCCTTATCTATTCGAGTTCACTTATTTTTAAATAACAAGTAATATAATCCGTAGTCGTATGCCAAAAAAGAGTCAATGGACAAGTGGAAAGTGTCCCAAGTGCATTTCCCAGTGAACAAAGGTTCAAATTGTGTGTTGCACTGGGTTAATCGGTTGAAGAGGATTCCACATCAGGTTTGACCAGTTCTTGACCACTACAATTCTCTCACAGAAACCGGACCATGCTCTGGTTCCTGGTTCAGTGAGTCTGGTCTGGGTCTAAGAGCACTGTTGATAGCCTATTAAAACTTAGAAGCAGAACACTTACCTAACAAAATGACGGCCCCATAATCAAGCACATGTCTTATGCAGCGGCCTGCAAAGAAGTAAGACAATGTAATACTTTCATCTACAGAAAATGTTAGTGATCCTATTAAACGCAAAAACACAGAACCAAAACTTCCAATGAGATAATGCAAATGTACAAAAGGTTTCTCAAGATGAACATAGACATATAGAAAGTATTAGATCAGTGGAAACACTATTCATGACATAAATGTACCTGCAGCCTGATTTAGAGCACGAAAGGCTTGTTGACAGTACCACTCACTTCCACCCAGAAGGTTCTTCGATGACTTATAAGTGTCATTATATTTCTTTTTTAATGTAACTTGGATGTCATTCCTGATAAGAAGCTAACATCAATCAGCACATTGCAATTAGCTGATCTTGTAATGAGAAAGTTAGCACTTACACATTGGGGAATGGAATGCCAACAATTATCTTAAGACAGTTAAGGAATCAGAGGTGAGAATCGATTTTGACATTACCGACAACTATCAGAGGAAATTGTGGACGTAAAAGTGGCATACATTTGGGAAAAAAATTTGAGGATACAACCGCACGGGCATTTTCATCAGAAAAATCAATTCCCTCCGAAACCTGCAAGTATCACATTCAGATAATCTTACATGCAATGGTAATAATGTGAATCTGAATGAGAAGTTCTAATTAGCATTACCCTGGAGACAAATATAGGAACTAAACTTTGTTTGCATTTTCTTTACAACACGTCAGACATATCCATTAGAATATGCCACTTCCTGTCTTTTCCTCCAACTCCTTGACTTTTGATCTCTAGACATCCTTCTCATTTCATTACAAGGCAGAATCTTTGACTATGGAGAAAAATGCTAGTTATATTCTTACGTTTAAGTCACTTCAAATTTAATCTCATTGATCCTTCAGATTTTTAGAGGACTGATACCTTTCCTCGACAAACAGCAAGGAAAGCAGCTCCTTTCTTCAATTCTCCTGAGGACCCCACTTTACTGGGCTGGGTATGTTCTAGCCTCTTAGTTCTTCTCTTTTTATCAGCAACAACTTTATTTCCTTGGCGAATTGCGTCATGATAACCTTTCAAAACTGGCTCAAAACCTTCCTGGTTCCCTCCCCTTGGTTCTGTGTGCACAGAATTAGCAAAGAATTTACAAAAAAAACAAAAAATAACTGGATAGTTGAAGTTCTAAGAAGTCCAAGTGTAGCACCAAGGAAACAAAATTTTGTAATGATATGGCAGCAAGACTGGTTAGGAGTTGCAAGATAAACCAAAAAGGGGAACCGGAGAACAGCTAATACGAAAGGCTTACCCACAAAGAGGGACTTTTGCGCACTTAGCCGTGACCATTGACCTGTTTCACGCCATCGACTACATAGTTTTTCCATCAGCTTGTAACTTGGGAAGAACACAAGAGATCCACCTGGAACAATCTTAAAAATTTCCTCCAAAGTTTTGCCAAGTGCATCCTACAAAATGATAGGAGAAAATTCCTTCATGATATATTAGGTGAGAAGCTACATTAGATCGAGAAGGCCAAAAGCAAGAAGCACAGGTCACCTGGAATGCAAACACATGTGCTGTTTTATAGCTCGCGTTCAAAGGATAATTTTCGGGTCCAGTTGAAACTACAGCAGCACATACCTGCCAAAAGGAGAAAAGCTTGATCATTGTCATTGTCAACACACACGGAGTAATCGACCACATTTGAGGCACAAGAAAACATGGCCGGCACCTGTGATTTGACGTTGATCACATGTGGAGCTTCCAGACAAGTGCCAAATTGAACACCCAGCTCAGTTGAGAAGGAGGTCATTGGTGATAGTGTGCTATAGAGAATGGGGAATAACATTTATCACAAGGCACTTCCAAAGAGAACATAAATAAAGACAAGCCTAACAATTAGTTTGTGAATTCCATCTCTCAGCATGTGTGAGAATGCTTGCTACTTATAGTTCTAGATGCAGTTATTGCTACAGTCTTTTATCTGTAAAAGGAAAATGCCAAGCAGAGTTGCTTACCCTGATGTTAAAATTACCGACAAGGAGAGATCAGCAATGTCTTTGAACACCACTGCCGGATTTAGGCACCACAAATTAAAACTGTGTATTGGGTAGCCAATACCCTGTTCTGCATTTAGTGACATCTGGTCTTAGAAAAGTAAGTACCTGAGCATTTAATACTATCTGAAACATCAAATAAGCACAGCAAATATGATACGGCTACATTAGTACAAAAAAATTTGTGCTTTACTACAATTAAAATAATTAACTCAGTAATTATAAATATCGAATCACGCTTGATGCTTGCCCATCCACTTGTTGCCCCTCAAATTCAGGAAACGCACTCTAGATTTTACTAATTGCAGTATTTTCAGAGGTGCCATTACATAGAAAAAAAATTTATATACAAATATATTCATATTTATATCGACACACACACACACACACACACACGTACATCTCTATGAACATATTTCTAAAACCTTCCAGCAGAAGGGTTGAATTGCGACGACAATTGCTCCAACTGACATGATTGACTTGTAAATCAAGGAAGATAGAACAAGAATAAATGGCCTTTATGCCAATGCCATCTACAAATCACTTTTCTGTCCAAACATTTGAACTCAGTATCGAACAATTTCCAGACTTTGCTACTGCATAAGCATACTGCAGATTGAAGAAAGACTGTCAAATACTAAATACTCACTTTTATCTCGCTTAATATACCGCTGCAGAGCAAGCTGATAATCGAATGTATGACCCCCATTTCGAGAGAAAAAAAAAGCAAGTGTGGAGAATAGCCCTGTGACAAATTGCCGATGTCAATCCGCAATGTTGCAAGAAAAATTGCTCAACGAGCCAGCTCAATTTTAGTAGAGACAAGAAACTGAACCTTCTAGCGTGATCACAGACAGGCCACTTAAATGGGGCTCTTCAGACTCTAAATCTGTAGCAGCTTTAATTGCCTTAAGTAGAATAGTTGAGTCAATAATAAATAAATTTATATATCTAATAACGCATGTATAAAATCTTGATAGTATAGAACCTTTGTAGCACAATCTAACAAAATTGGGAAGCATTGCTGTGATATATGAGCCTCTTGAAGCTCTCTCACGGCATTATCACCCGTCCAACTGAGAAAAAATCATAGCAGCAACAGCTCAGGACCAAGCCAGAAAATATCTCCTTGATTACTGAAGATGCAATGGAATTCCATCTCTTAAGTCAGCATAGAGGTGTAATATGGTAAGTGAGGTTACTCTTCGTGTGCCAAGCAATGAGCAATTTATTTCTTAGAGCTGTTACGACTATCCATATCATACTTAGAATTTTTTTCTTAACTTAAATAGACAAAATCTGATGATGAAGGAAACACCAATACTGAAACTAAGCGGACCTGTATTCGGAGATATTAGTTGACATCAAATGCCAAGTTTGCCAACAGCACCCAAAAGGGTCTTCATCAAATAAAAATTATCATAGCATGCTGCTCAAGTACTGATAGACTATTTCCAAAAAAACAAGTACATATGCAGTTATAAATCATCACACGCAATACCAATAGACTTGTTTAAGTTGAACAGATGAAAATCTTCGTGTTTCATGCACTATAATCATTTTGAGCGCACTTGGGACAACTTTCTCTATTAAATAGTGGCCATGGATAGAAAAATAGTAAAGCATAAAAAGCCAAAAAAGAAAAAAGACAGTAAGAATGCAAACAGTAACTGAGGTTTCTCACCAAGAGACATAGTGCTGAAAATCTCGCTTCTGTAATGAACTCTTTTTCCGCTCCATCCAACTCATGAGGCCCTGTGCATTTGCAGTACTTTCAGTTTCTTAACAAAATCTTTTGAGGTGCTATGTAGAATGAGTTAAATAAAACGATGCAATTACCTGTGCGATTTCACATAAAGGTTTATAAATCATGGCATCGACAGGGCAGAGTCCCTCCAGTTCATCCTGCAACTCTGCCATAGTATGTAAAAGTTTACAACCAACATCAACCATTAAAACAGAAAAAATAATAGCTGTCTAGCATACTTTGGAGAACATCTTCTTCAATATCCACGCTACCAGAATCACGAGTAATATCCTCCATATTGCTGTCAACAAAGCAACCAGCTTTATAAATGAGATTAGAAGCCAATATGGACCAAGTTCCACAATAAACAACATTTTATCTACTAGATGTGTTGTGCTTTTTAACAACAATTGATGGAAAGATCAAATTCAACGTGGTTTGTGCCTGCTGAAATTTCTCAGCATTTTATTTCTGACTTATGTGGTGTGACGAATACATCAGGAGTCAAAATGACATACTGGGCTTCATCGAGAATTATGATTGCTCCCTTTATATCCACATCCATTGCTCCCCGAACAATTGGATTAATGATGTAGCTATAAGGACAGAAAACAAGTTGAGCATCGCCTGCCATAGATGTTGCTGCATAATATGAACAGCCTGAAATGCAACAATGTTCCCTCAGAAATGTCATCAAAACAAGGAGAGAGATAAGAGAAGAAATGTTTTTTGGAACATGAAGTGGACCTTTCATAACTTGACCGATTTTCACAAGATCTTCTATGTCATGTGCCTCGTGGCAACCCCCTTTCTGAAGGGAAGGATGCGCTTTAACTTTATGAGCATTTCTGTAAAGAGTTTCAAGTTAGTGATTTCTTTCCACGTCCAGAAAGCAATAAAAGAACTTACGGGTATAAACTCACTTGAATTCGCAGCATCCACCAGCTCGATTTCGCAGAAGCATCTTGCTGAAATTCCAATAACATAATTTAGAGAGACATAAAACAAACTTGACCAGAAGGAGGAAAAAATAAACATATGCCCTTTGGATAAAAGCATCACCATTCTTCATCGATGTTCTCTTTCCCTCGGACTTGTGAATTTGTGCAATAATGTTTCCGAGAGGCCTAAACGAAAAAAAGATGTAGATGGAAACAAAAAAGCTGTTCACATGTCATTGATACAAGAATGCTAAAAGAACAATGATTTCCAAAACCCAGTAAGTTCAGGACAGAGTTTTAATCTTTATTGTTCCAATAAGTTCGCAACAACACTTTCTTGATTCAATGAATCTCTAAATCAAGAATTAATTGTCATGTTACAGGAAGAAGCAACACCAAGTGCAGCTGCGATGTTCTGATTTAGATACAAAGATACACATTCCTCAATCTCTGCATGCATCCGAGAATAATGCATGGATCCAACAACATGGGGAGGTTACAATGGGGTTATAAGCGCTTTATATGTAGCCAGTGGAAAGGACACATTTATGGCTGCCTGCTTCTTCAATCTATTAACAGAGAGGTAGCGCAGCAGCTGGCAGGCTGTATGAAAGGACTAATCCATCTGCCCATTTTCAAGCGGTGAGGACTGGGAAGTACGAAAGAATGCTCGCATCTTGAACCATTGTAAAATGAAATTCTCAGGACTAGCGCATCATTGAGCACTAAACAAGGGTTGTGAGGAGTGATAGCCTACCAAAACAGCCATTGGCACCCGGTAAGCAGTTTTCTGATATTCCCGAATGACTTGAGAAATTTGAGAGTGTGTCCTCCTTTCAAACAACACCAAATCAATTATTTAGTCAGTAATTCTTAATAAACCTCAGCTGGTGAGCTTCTGGGCCCAGTCATCATATAACATCAAAGAACGTTCTATCCCCTAAGCCGATGCTCCAATTTATTTCTAGAAGATATGTGGAGAAGACATTTCCGAGTATCTCATCACATGGAACATTCGCCTCCTTATGTAGAGTAAAGACAATTTATAAAGGTTGGGAGTTCAGTAAAATAATATTTGAGATTGCCGTTATATTCATATGAAGAAGAGAACACGATGCGACTTCACATCAAAATAAGCACCAAAAACTTTAGCACAGAACAAAAGTACAGTCAATTTGCACAATCACCATGCATGGCTGCTACATTTAGGTACTCCAGTCAACATAACCGACGTGTGCACCATATGCTCTCTTCATTCTGTAACCTTCTCGTTTGTTTCCCCGTCCTTACAAGATAACTACCGATACCTCAAGGATTCCACCCGAGTAATTCCAGAAAAAAAAAACTTACGTTGCATAAAAGATGGTGGGTATTGATTTTTTTTTACTCTTGCCATCTGGTACCGACTGAACCGGCTCTGGATTTCCTGTCGCTGTATTCCCTAATCAAAATAACATATTGGTTACATACTGGATACAGATTCTAACAGAAGCTATATCAAATCAATCAAAGTCCCCCCCTTCAATCAAAGAAAAGAAAAATCAATGTCCACGTCCCCCTTGGATAGAGACACATGCGCATGTTCCGAGTACCATGATCAGCTCCGTCTGCTGCAACACCCACTTGGTGGGCAAGATTCAACATTTCTCCCAGGTTTCACGCATTCAAGCAAAGAACGCCGCCCCCATTTTCTATCACCTACCTAGAGCTACCATCGAAGACTCACCTGAAGGCTCCGCGTCGGGAACGAATCCGCCGCCGTAATTCAAGGGATCGACCAGCGCCTCCGGCGCGGCCTTCGACTGCGAGGGATTCACGACGGGGCCCCTGGACTTGTAGCTCTGCTGCCAGGCGAGGGTCGAGCAGAGCAGGGAGAGCGACTTCCCCGTGCCGGTCGGGGACTCGAGCAGCGCGTGGCAGTGGCCGTCGCGGAGGGCACGGTCGAGGGTGGACACGACGCGGCCCATGAACGCGAGCTGGGTCCCGTACGGCCGGTACGGGAACTCCACCGGCACGCCCCCGATGTGGAGGACGTTCTGGGGGTTCTTGGGGTCCGGTTTCGGCCGGACGATCACGCCTTTTCCCGGCTTCGCGGCCGCCATCCTCGCTTCGCCGACGTCGCTTTCGCTCGGAGCGATCCCGATCGAAGAGTGAAAAATGGAGAGAGAGAGAGAGAGAGAGAGGAGTTTGACGGTGTAGCTGAATTGGGGAAAGCTGGCGGTCTGGCGGGAAAAGTGAAAGAGCGCGGTCTGGGAGGAAAATTTGAGTCACCGACTCGCTCGAGTCAAATCGCCAGCGCCCCCCGCGGGCCCAAAACATCGGCCTGGCCCAATGGGCCTTGACTTGGCTACTCGTTTTCCTTTTTTTCGTAAGTTTCCATTTTTCTTGGCTTTTTTATTAAAAAAAAAATTAAACATCCGATTTCATTCATTCAGAGGCAGAACATGACAAGCGTTGATGAAAAAAATCGATACATAAAATATCCCAAAGAAATTACGGCTCGATTGGCTTCCAGTGGGCAATGGGCTTCTGAGATAGCTTTTAAATGGGTCAATAATTCTTTGCACTCCTAAAATAGGCTGTTCAGGGAAGGGCTGAGGCTTGAGTCAGCAACAAAGGCCCTACATGTTTTCATTTCTCAAAAGTATTTATGAACAGAAATTCTATTATTTTGTTCCGGGGCCAAAAAAAAAACGAAAAACGCGTTTGGTTTGCGTTTACATTCTTTTTTTTTTTTTTGTTCGAACTCAAAAAAACGTAAACGAAAAAAAAAATTTGTTTCTCGTTCCAAAAACAATTTTGAAGAAACAATTTTTTGTTTCTTTTTCTTTCTTCTTCTCTCTTTCTCTTCTCTTCCTCTTTTCTTCTTCTTTCTCTTTGGCCGTTGCTTAGGCCTCGGCCTCGGCCATGGCCGCGACGCCGTCGAGGGCCGTTGAGGGTCGGCAACCTCGCCGAGTGTCGCCGGCCCCGGCGAGGCTCGGCGTCGCCGGCGGCGAGCCCGAGCCTCCTCGGGCCGGCGACGCTTGGCCTCGCTGGATCTAGGCGAGCTCGAGCTCGCCCGGCCAAGGCGAGGCTCGACCTCGCCGGGGCGGCGAGCCTCGCCGTGGCATGGGCGAGGCCGCCACGAAGGAAGAAAAAGTAAAAATGAAAGGAAAAAATGAAAAATGAAAATAAAAATATTAAAAAATTAAAAGAAACAAAAAAAGAACAAAAATTTACCAAACACGCGTTTACTTCATTTTTTTTCCCTAACAAATTTACCAAACATATCTTTTTGTTCAAAAAGTGTTAGAACAAAACACTTTTTTTTTTATTTCTGTTTCCTGAAAAAAAAAAAAACAAACGTTACCAAACAGCCCCAAATCTAACCACAGATTTGTTGTCTGTCTGTTAGGAGCTTCACGTGCAAACCATAAAGTTTCTGCTGCGATGTAGCTTCCGAGGACCACAACATCGCCTCCTTTGTTGCTTTGGCTTCGATCTCTAGGGCGGAGGATGCGGCCACCTGCTTCGCGAAAAGCCAGCCGTGAGTATTCTCCTATGGTCCCGACATTCTCCAGCCGCTGGTCATTCCCGCGAGCCGTCAAGCCATGACCCATCGACGTTAAATTTGCATGCTCCTTTTGTTGGCTTGACAAGTTTTTCCTTTTTTCTGTTTTCGCTTGTTATGCTATCGCTAAGGCATGCATATGAAATAATTTAATTTCAATATCCAACCAAAAAAAAAAAAAGGTGGTTATGCGCCGTACAAGATAGATGGTGTATTGGACACTAATGTTTAATTAACGAGTGTCCTTGAATACTTGTCAAGGATTTTTTTATTTATTTTTATAAATATAGATTTTGACTAGAGTAGTCGAGTGTGATTTTTTATTTTGAGAAGGGCGAAACAAATATGTGCAAAAAAGAAAGATTATGATGAGAGTCGCGGAGTGACATCAAGAGCAATATAAGTTGGACTGGAATTCCTCGTGAATCAACCTGCTCTCTTAATCAAGTTGAACATTAATGGGTACATGAAATAAAAATAATCCAGTAAAAATTAGATAAGCCCGAAGGCAAACCACGGTATCCTCGTGAAACCGGCTTCTCGTTGCAACAAAACGTTTCTAGGATAAATTCCTTGACCATGTGTGAGATAAACGAAAGAATCGCATAATAATGTGCAACTTTCTTCTGTTCCACATGTGAACAGGAATAAAACGATAAAGAATCGGTGAGGCTGAAGAACTTTCAAGCTTGAAGGCTTTATTTTGTTCTCTCTCTCTCTCTCTCTCGTGGTGGACAGATGATAGCCTGGGATTCGTTAACGAAATGGCAGGTCAAAAAACCCAACGTACGACGAACCGGCCTCGCGATGCCTCTTCGCATTGACCAGTATCTAGTGCCGTGCTCGTCGCTCAACAGGCTAGGTTACGTGCATCGGGTCAAACGTCGGATGTTACGAGACGGAGAGGATTATACCATGCGGATCACGTTAAACTGTACAAAAACGCAAAGAAGATTGTTCTCGAGATAGGTAGGCGGCCGATGCACGCAAAGCTGGGGAGACGACGACCGTGGACAACAGCATCGGGTGGGGTTGCGCCGTGGAAAATATCCGTTTCTGTCCAATGTCGCTGCATTCGCCCGTCCCGTCGACCGCGCTGTCATTACAAAAAGGAAATTCCGCGTCTGGTCCCCGGGGGCGAATTTGGCGATCTCTTGATTGGCACGACTTGGCGGTGGTGTGCCCCACCCGCCGAACCGAATTGACCTATTATTCTGTCCTAGTGAACTTTTTATCTGATTGCGGAACTGAAGGTAAAAGGAGGTCACTAGCGACTCGCTTTGTCAAAGTCGTCGTACCCTGCTCGTTTGAGCGTCAATTCCAGCCAATAGGCAACGGCGGAATTGTGGACGGCGTCCGAATTGATTCCCACCAGCATTAGAAGACAGAGAAACAATTAGGAATTGCACCACGAAAAATCACATAACAAATAATTATAAATTATTGTGAAGTCCACTCATTCAAAAATTCGTCACTCACGATAAATTGATATCTTCATAATAACTCAGAAATTGGAGATACTAGATAATTGTCTAAAAAATCTCTCAATTTACTATGTGACAACTAATTTAATCTTGGACATTTTAATTTTGCCAAGTCAGTTATAAATATCTTAATCACTTATTAATTTAGTCTAGAATTTCCGTGGTCATTTCGGCAATTTTTTTATTAAAATCGATTGAAATGACTACATTGACAAATCATCAAAAAGTTTATGGTTAGCTTGATAAAATTTAAAAGTTTATAATTGAATTAATTACCGCATAATTGATTTTATCTACGTAGTAAACTTTTAAATCTTTCAGACTGCACATGAACTGGACCTACCTACGTTATATTATACCGCATTATAAAGCGAACTGGGTTCCTTCTCTTTTTATGGAAAAATGACCCCTCTAGATTGTTCTTACGGAATAACATCTTTCACTAAAGGGAAAGACGTCTGTCGAAGGCAGTACTTCGAAATTCATAAACAAATGTGGGTAGTTACAGTGTTAACATCTTATCGAGTCCCAGGCAAATCGCCATCTATTTTTATACTATTTTATTCAACCTTCAAATCATTTTATATTGCTATGTTAAGCATATTCCAACCTTCCACCGCCTAAAGCGTAGGCTTCACGCCTCGATGGTTACAAGTCAACAGTTTATCAAGCCACCAGTAGAGGCCCACCAATTTTTTTCTTTTTTCTCAACGCTCCAGCAGTTTTTTTTTTTTGGAACAGAGACACTCCAGCAGCTCCAAACCATCATTTTCTTCCCCACCTCTAATCTTTCTCTCCCTTCCACGCACCAATCTCAATATCAAATTCAAACTAAAACTTTGAACGGAATAAATTCAATGATATCCAATTTTTCCCATTAGCTGATTCAATTTATGATTTCGATTGACGTCAGATGGTCTGCAGCCATGTATCATATATGTAGACCTATAATTTCGAGTCTAAAAAAATAATAATCTCATCTCATAAACCTCCCTCGAATTTTAAAATCAAGCAGTTCCTCATCCTTGGACAACTAGAATCCAATGCCTTACTTCGTAAAAACCCTTTGGCTTATATATTTTTTAAATTATATAAATTCCCCCTTCAATCAAAGGGTCAGAATTTGGCCAAGGGATTTCGCTTTGCCCGAACCGGAATCAATCAGAGACGAATCGCAGCCGTCGATCACACGGATCCCCTGACACGAGGGGCCTCGAGAATCAGGAGATCAACGGCCGCGATCGCGTCCGGTCAGGCCTGTTATTGTTGGATACGGATATCACTTGCTGGCCAATAGTAATTATAGTATGGCCCTCATGGGCTAAACCGCAACCCACGTGAGCCTTGGCCCCTTCCCCGTGCCGCCCTCACTCCCTTCTCTGTCAGGGGCAAAAAATCCAAAGCTTCAACGTCAGCCTACGACCTTCCTCTGTCGACTTCAGCAACCTCCCTCGGTCGCCAACTCCACCGGGACCGGGCCGTCCCGAAGGTCCTCCCTTCTCCATCTTATCCCGACCTCGGCGACCGTCGCGCGTCATTTTTGTTCTGCTGACTACTGTCCTTCCTGTCGACTTTTTGAGTACCGGGTCTGAGATTGCAAACGGGTCTCTTCAACCAGCTCAGAAAAGCGACCGGTGGGGGCGTGGGGCGTGGGGCGTGGGGCGTGGGAGGTTGCTTTTGGTTAGCGGGAATCGCTTCGCTCCACGAAACAAGAATCGAATGATGTCCGCGCCGTGGTTTTTTCCTGGCTTCCGGGCTCTAGCTTGAATTGGGAGAATCAGCATCCGGTTCTTCCTGCTCTTGAGCAGCTGTTGTCTCTTTGCGCTGTCCTGCTTTATTCTGTAGACTCTCTGCCTCCTTCGCGGGGCAACTGCGGATAAGAACCGAAGTAAATGGGAGGATTGCGAGCACAGGTCACATCACACCCACATGCGCTGATGCTTTCGTTTTGGCTAGAAATGGAAAGCGTGTAGTACTCTCGGGTCAAATAACTAGTCGGAGGTGAGTTTTAATGAAAACCCAACCCACCACTAGTTGTTCCTTGTTTTGTTTTGTTTTGTCTTCTTTCTTCCTCTAGCGCTTCTCTGATTTTCTCCGAGCGGTGGAATGTCTATTAAATTTGCTCATCACCTCAGTTAAGTTATTGGGTTTAGTCTTGTGTGCTGCAGAGTGCTAGTGGCTTCTTATGCCGATTAAAGGGACATGCTGGTCATGTAAAATGAGAAGGGTTTGGCTTCTGCTGTTGCCATTTCTGTTTCTTGGAGTGTTTCCCTCTGTTTTTAGCGAGAATGTTACTTCAAGACCTGCTGCCGTGAATGTTGGAGGCGTTCTCGTATTCGATTCCACCATCGGAAGAGTCGCCAAGATTGCCATCGAGGAAGCTGTGAAGGATGTCAACTCTAATTCCAGCATCCTCCCTGGAACCGAGCTCGTCCTCAAGATGCAAAACACCAACTGCAGTGGGTTCTTTGGCATGGTTGAAGGTCAGGTTTCTCTGTGTGCGCGTGATTTGATGAACAGAACTTCTTCTTGGAAATGCACTTCTAATATATATATTTTTTGGCGTTTTCTTGCTATTGCAGTTCTGCAGTTCATGAAGAATGATGTTATTGCCATCCTCGGTCCACAGTCTTCCGTGGTAGCTCATATTACGGGCCTTGTTGCCAGCGAACTCCACGTGCCTATGCTTTCATTTGCGGCCACAGATCCCACCCTATCATACCTCGAGTTCCCCTATTTTCTTCGAACAACGCAGAGTGATTTGAATCAAATGAGCGCTGTAGCGGAGCTTGTTGATTACTATGGTTGGAAGGAGGTGACTGCCATTTATCTCGATGATGATTATGGCAGAAATGCTGTGTCGGCATTGAATGATAAGCTAGCGGAAAGACGCTGTAAAATCTCATACAAGGTAGGAATTCAACCAGGGCCAGCTAAACGTGGTGAAATCATGGATATTCTTGTCAAGGTTGCGCTCATGGAATCAAGGGTCATTGTTTTGCATGTAACTCCTGAGTCAGGTCTCGAGGTTTTCTCCATAGCACGCTATCTCGCTATGATGGGTAATGGCTATGTTTGGATTGCCACGGACTGGCTTTCATCAGTTCTAGATTCTGCTTCTCCTTTGCCATCCGAAACCATGGGGTCTTTGCAGGGAGTTCTCGTTTTGCGTCAACACACCGCAGATTCAGATAAAAAACGAGCATTTGCCTCTCGGTGGAACAGACTGACTCGTGGCTCCCCTGGCCTGAACTCTTATGGGCTTTATGCTTATGACTCTGTTTGGCTTGTTGCTCATGCTCTTGAAGCGTTCTTTGAGCAGGGGGGCGTACTTTCTTTCTCTAATGACTCCAGGATAAAATCTATTGAAAGCGGTGGCCTCCACCTCGAAGAAATGAGCTTCTTTGACAGTGGACCACTCTTTTTAAAGAACATTCTACAGACTAATTTTGTTGGTTTAACAGGTCCTTTTCAGTTCAATTCTGATAGAGGTCTTATTCGTCCTGCCTATGATATTATCAATGTGGTTGGGACTGGGGTACGACGTATTGGTTATTGGTCCAATTATACTGGGTTGTCCACTCTACCTCCTGAACAGCTTTATGAGAGGGCACCTAACCGTTCTAGCCAGCACCTCTATAGTGTCATTTGGCCAGGGGAGACACTGTCAAAACCTCGTGGATGGGTCTTCCCAAATAATGGCAAGCAATTACGGATTGGTGTACCTGATCGAGCCAGTTTCCGTCAATTTGTATCAAAAGTCCGCGGGACAGACAATATGTTCAAAGGGTTTTGCATTGATGTATTTGCAGCTGCCGTAAACCTGTTACCTTATGCAGTTCCATATCAATTCGTTCCTTTTGGAAATGGTCATGAAAACCCAAGCTACACAGATCTGGTGAATTCGATCTCAACGGGTGTGAGTACTAATAAGACCTGAGCTTTGAAAGAATTTTTCCACAATGTTAATTTGATTTGGTGGCTTATGTTTTCATGTGCTGTGACAGATCTTTGATGCTGCCGTTGGTGATATTGCCATTACTACCAATAGGACGAAGATTGTAGATTTTACACAGCCATATGTTGCATCTGGACTTGTCGTTGTGGCCCCATTCAGGAAAATGAACACTGGTGCTTGGGCCTTCTTGCGTCCGTTCACCCCTCAGATGTGGATTGTGACCAGTGCTTTTTTCCTTGCCATTGGGATTGTCATATGGATTTTGGAGCATAGGACAAACGATGAATTTAGAGGTTCTCCTCGACAGCAAGTAATGACCATTTTGTGGTGAGTTCTTCTATAGACATTTCTTCTAGCAATATGGTATTGTACACATGATCCAGCATGGAGATGCCCTCGTGTACTGTCCAAAATCTGTGTAAAATTCATTTCAAAGTTTCTCCATTTTACAGAAGACACCTATAGGGCTGTTGAACATGTATGGGCAAAATAAGAGATTCCGAGGCTGTAGGGTTCTGTTATCAGCTTAACTTTTGTTGTATGAGTTCCAAATGCCAAGAATTTGTCAATAATACGGGCAAGTGAGTGAATACTTATAGACCATTCTTCAGGCTGGATATGCTACTCTAGTCTTGAGAAATAGATAAAAGGATTTTTTGGGAAAGGGCTTGATTGGTTCTCTGTCAATGAATTTACTTTTTCTTTCCTCTTGAGATGGTAGAAAACACGCAAGAAACAGCGAAAAGGAGTATAAAGGGAATTGATAAAGTCTTAAATTGCTGCACATAGGAATGATGTTACCTACTTTATTGATATTATTTCCATGCTTAGGGAGGTGCACGGGTAAGACTATGAGGTGCTAATTGTGTCAACCTGGTAGACTAAATGCCCGTTCCTTTTTTCCTTTTCATTTTTTTTTAGGGGAAGGGGCCGGGCATCGTTGTTTCCAGTCTTTGTTCCTTGTTAATATAGAAAATTCCACTTCTACCATGTTGTGAAGACACTCTATCAAAATCTTCAGTACTTATCATGTGCTTTAATTGTGTATCCCAGAGAAATGATGTGTTTTCTCTTAGTTTTTCTTCTGCGATTAGGATTGCCCTGTGGAGGATGTGATTAAAACTACTTTTAGCAAATGTTGAACTCTGTCCAGTGTGATTTTGTATGCACATCAGATTTATCACCTGTTAACCTCTTAGTTGGTGTATAACCAATTTTTTTTCCCCTGACTTGCTGATGTCTCAGGTTTAGCTTCTCAACTTTATTTTTTGCCCACAGTGAGTTACTCTGCTCCTCCAATTTTAGATTTATGGAATGGCACACAACAGCATTTATTGAGCTGGCTTCACCATATCTTTTGCAGGAGAGAACACCGCAAGCACTCTTGGTCGGATTGTGCTAATCATATGGCTATTTGTCGTTCTGATAATCAACTCAAGCTACACTGCAAGTTTGACTTCAATCCTCACAGTGCAGCAGCTATCTTCGCCTATTAAAGGAATCGATAGCTTAATGAAGGGTGATGAGCCTATTGGGTTTCAAGTGGGTTCTTTTGCTGAACATTACTTGACACAGGAGCTTAAGATATCTAGGTCTCGACTCAAGCCCCTGGGATCACCAGATGCATATGCTAAAGCACTGAGAGATGGTCCAGGGAAGGGAGGCGTGGCTGCTCTGGTTGATGAACTTCCATATGTAGAACTGTTTCTCTCGACACAATGCTCATTTAGGATTGTTGGTCCAGAATTCACCAAAAGCGGCTGGGGTTTTGTAAGTATTTTGTTTTGAGTGCTCTGCTATATTTTTTTCTTTTCTCCCGAAAATCGTATCTTTGGGCTCACCAATATGCGAAGAAGGTAAATTAGATAAATTGCAGAGGACTTCTGTTTCCCCTAAATTTTTTTTTTCACTTTCAGAAGTATTTAGGACTTGCCAAAATAAGGTCCTTTAGAAATTGATTAAGCAAAGTTGTTTCTCTTGTTTATCCTCTGAACCTTTTGGATCTTTTAAAGGAGGAGGTTTGAAACGCCTCCTTCCGCTTTTGTAGATATTCCGGTACAAGTGAGAATTGAAATCAAGGATTTTTGTCACTAAGGTAGACTAAATAATCGGATAGTGTGGACTGATGCATATGAAAAATGGAAAATCTCATAAAGTTATTTCGAAATTCTTGGTTGTTATTGTGGGAACATCAATGTTGAATCATACAAAAGATTCCATTTAAGTACCACTTGTGTCTGGCATCTAACGCAACCTCAACATTGCCACATCCCGAGATCCCATTGAACTCTCTCGTCCCCTTGTTTTACGCGCATCCTCTTTTGCATGATAGGCATTTCCTCGGGACTCTCCCCTAGCAGTTGATTTGTCAACTGCGATTCTAGCGCTCTCTGAGAACGGCGATCTCCAAAGGATCCATGACAAGTGGCTGATGCAAACTAGTTGCGGTTCGGACAGTGCCGAGATTGAATCAGACCGACTTCACCTCAAAAGTTTCTGGGGTCTCTTTCTTATCTGTGGCATTGCTTGCTTTGTTGCTCTCTTCATATACTTCCTGCAGATTTTGCACCAGCTGTGCACTACCCCTGCCGAATCTGTTCCAGAGGGTTCAACCAGCTCGCGCTCTAGGCATCTCCAGAGATTTCTGTCGCTGATGGATGAGAAGGAAGACCCTTCCAAAAGAAGTAAAAGGAGGAAAGTGGAGAGGGCATTGTCCGAAAATGATATAGCCGGCAATCCAGAAAGAGACAGTAAGAGACAAATGGGAATTCAGGATGAGCAGCAGTCATCGGCCCCTGTCAGCTAATTTTTGGATCACCCCTTAGTCATACAAATGTATGAGATCTTGGATATAGATTTCTAGCCACTTGAACGAACTTTCCTTTTCTTGTCGTCACCACATTCTTACCATCCGTCCTATGTTTCTGTAGGGTAGAAAATCTGAAAGTTTTACCAATAAAATTGTCAAATATCAACGATAGCGCAAGATGAAGTTACTGCAGATTAAAGTTGTCAGAGCGGGACCGAACGTTGTTATTGTGCTCAGAGTCCTCGATTCGGTTCAGCATTGGACGCGGGAGGAGATTTGAGCTGTGGATGATGTGTCAATAGATTCCTGGGGGAGCCAGATGCTCCGTGAGATAGTAGATGAGAAAAAAAGGCGCGTAATTTTGCTTCACTGAATCAGAATGATGCACATAGGGGCTCACAAATAGATGTTTGCGCGTCTTTCATTTCCTGGAGTTACCCAACGTCAGCTGAAAAATGCTGTTCTAACGTCGTTTGTTCAAATCTCAGAACCAAGTACCTGGCGACATTTGGACATGCACAACTGCCTAATGTCTGTATTAAAGCATTTAGAAGGGAATCAGATTTGGAAACTAGTAGAAAGATGTATTACTGTGTTGGCCCTGGTGATGTACAGATGCTAACATCATTATTGCCCCAAAATGCAAAGCCTAACTAAGGCAGCATAAGCAGTGAGCCCCGCATTTACTAATTGCGAACAGGGGCCTTTGACACAGCACGGGCTGGACTTGGGAAACTCGACCAGCGACCCTTGCATCTGATGGGTAAGTCCACCGTGTATGAGTCCCGACCGATTCTGTTCAAAGGGACGTAGTACAGACACTATCGGATAAAAAAACGAGGGAGAAGTATTCCATAAAGCACCTTGATTGAGAAAACCTGAACTAGAAGCGGACGCTAATGCATCATTCGGTGACCTAATACAGCTTGTATGGAGAAGAAAAATTTCCATCGACCGCGTTTCAGGTCCTGATTAACAGAAAGTCCATAAATGCACGAGCCGTGTATAGAGATTCCAATACATTGCGAACTCGGATTTCGATGCAGCATTTAGGGACGTTTGATACTCGAGACCATGGTCCGCCACAAGCATGTCGACTTTGAGGTTTGGTCGTGAGTTCATGCACGAGCGTTCACGAGCATCGTAGGGGGGTTGCAAAGGGACCTCGGAAACAACTTTTGTCCAAAAGACAGACCCAAAAAAAAGGGGGCAAAGAAACGAAAGACACGGCCACCGAAAAGAACGCCAGCTAAGAGACCTCGCCCTCGTTTGTCTCGACACAAAAAGTCGAGCTTTTGGCTTAGGTCGAGGAAAAGGCGAGATCACTTTCGAAGACATTTATGGATAGAAGTGGAACCCACACGATATAATTCAACACATTCAAAATCTCCAATCGAGTACACACTTGATGGTGGGTGCTTTTTCATCGAGAAAAGCGCTCGACTGTTCAAACGCGCAGGGTGCCCATTCGATTTGATTCGTTGCTTCCTCTACTACTGCTGAGAGTACCGGCATCTTCCGTAACCTGACCCTCATCGACAAGACAATGCAGAGAAACCAATCAGAACGCATGGTCCAAAGCATCGGCTCGAGTGCCCGTCCCGTTTCATGTTTGTTCACGTGAACGAACGGCTGAAAAAAATCGACTTACTGGGGTCGCTGAACGTGACGAGGCCGGTGCCCTTGAAGTCGCAGTTCCAGTAGTTCCTCCCGTGCATCTGGTAGTAGGCGTTCATGGCGTAGGACGCGTGCGCGTGCACCTTCTCCGGCGCGTAGCAGTCCCCTCCCTCGTACACCTCCCTGCAGTCCACTCCGCCCGCGCCGCAGCAGAACTCCACCACCGCCTGCAGCACCCCCTCCTCCGCGTGCGGCTTCGCCACGCACCACACCGACGGCCCCCTCAGGGCTACGCCACTGCTCCCGGCCGCTTTCTCTCCGAACCCCGACACTGCACACATATATCGCATCACATCGTTTTGAGAACATTTAACCATTTAAATTATCACACGTCTTATCACGAGAAAACCCTTTTTTGGAGGGAAAATGACTTCCTTCCTTCATTCCGAACGAGCATTAGAGAAGAGATTTGAAAGTCGTACCTCCGCCGCTGCAGAACTGGCAGCTCAGGTCCACGTCGTACGCCTTCGACCCGTCGCCGTCGAACAGCCCGAAGTTCCTCTCGGCGACGCCGCCTTGCTTCTTGTTCTCGTTGAACAGCGCGAACACGAAGATCTCCACCCTCTCCTCCTTCCTCATCGGCGTTCCCCTGTTCGCCTGCGCCCGCTCTATCAGCCTCGTGTTGTACGTCCTCGCGTTCTCCGGCGTCGCCGCCTTGTCGCCGTTCTCTCCCTTCGACGGCCACCCCGACTCCGACACCGTGATCTCGATCGACCGGTTCCCGAACCCCAGCGCCCCGATCGCCGACCTCACGGCGTCGATCTGCGCGTCCAGCATGTTCGTGTACACGTACCCCTTCGGATCGCGGACGGTCGTCTTGTTCCCGAGCAATGCGTACTCCAGGTCGACGGAGCTGGGGTTGTCGCGGTAGGCGAAGTAGGGGTACGCGTTGATCATGAAAGGAGCGCCGCTGTCGGCGAGGAACTGCACGATCGAGGTCATGGTCGGGAGCAGAGTCATCGCGAAGGTGGACGAGGACGGGGGGAACGACGCCGCGAGCACGGCCATGCTGTGGGGCGTCGAGACCTTGATCTTGCGGTCGAGGCCGCGCGCCACCAGCGCCGCGTGCAGGTTCTGCATCGCCTGGACCACGTCGTTGGGCTCGAGCTTGTCGTCGCCGGAGGTGAGGTACTCGTTGCCGACGGCAACGGTTACGACGGACGTGGCCGGGAGGAAGGGGGCGACGCGGGAGGCGAGCCACTCGGCCGCGGCGGAGGGGTCCTTGCTGAGGTTTGCGACGAGGGGGTTCTCGACGCCGACGACGAGGTCGATGCCGGTGTTGGAGAAGGCGTCGAGGATGTCCGGGTTGGAGTCGTAGATCTTGACGCGGTCGATGAGGGTGGACTGGAGGAGCTGCGCCACCTTCTTCGGCGAGAGAAGGTTGTTGCCGATGGTGCCGTAGTTGACGCCGACGGCGGAGACGCCGTGGACCGAGCCGAGAAGGAGGAGGAGGAGGAGGGAGAGCGGTGGGAGGTGAGAATGGAGGTGGGGGTTCGCCATGAGAGCGAGTCTCGCAGGTTTCAGGTGATGAGCGGAAGTGGAACAAGTGGTAGAGTGAGAATGGCAGAAGAAGATGATACGGAAGCAACGTAAATATCACAGGCCATTTGCTTGTCTCGTAATTGCTGCGTACCTGTTTTCCGAAAATGCCATCGATTATTACAGTTCGTTTATTTCGTAAAAAATAAATAATCTAAAATTTATTTTCTTAAAAATCATTACTCATGTCATATCAATTGATTTAACTACCCAATTACAAATATTTTTTTATCATTTATGATAATTTAATACTAAATATTTTTATAAACGATGAAAATATTGTTTTTTTATTTTTTATGAACAATGCAAATAATTATTTTTTAGAAAATATTTTTTCAAGTTATATTTATCTTTCACGAAACAAATATGGATACATATTACAAGCTAAGACTGTTCATCCCAATTCAAATTTGGATATGATAAGATAAATGTAAAATTGAAATCCTTCAAATATACTTATAGATTGTAAAGATATCCCAACAAATGTTTGAGCAATCTAACTCTAAGATATATTTTAAATTTTGAAAATCTAAAACCCAAGATAGAATTGAAAATATATTAAAATCTATTGGAATTTTTGAAGATCCCATCTCTAGTGAGCTTCTCATGTATGTCACCGTTGTCACCAAACTTTCATCACCATGGTCATTCTCGACTCACGCTCTTTCAATTGCAATCGTTAACAAGTAATCCCTAGAAAATCAAACATGACATTTCCCATTAAGCAAAATTCTGAACCAAAAGCAATGAGACCCTTAAGTTTAGAGAACCTCTCTTTGGCATTAACGAATGTCCAATTTAAAGTCAACTAAGTAGAAATGAAATAGAGAGATAATTTGACGGTGAAAAAGCTGGAAAATCAACTGAGAAAAAGAGGGAAGTGGTGAGCCCTACCCTTTCAAGTAAGCCATGAGTAAGGATACCGGCGATAATCCTTGAGGATGTCGAATTGAGGGACCGTCACAATGGACGACCACTAGACCGTCACAATGGTTGGGTGCCGCCAGTGAAAAATGCCCAGGACAGTGAGTCTAACCCCAGGTGGGATTTTCTTGGCTCGTGGAAATTGTTCAGTTAATTTTTTAAACTTATATTCAATTTGGATGTTTCTGTCTTTTCGCTCTTCTTATCTCGGGGGTGGGGCCGTTGAGTGAAGGCGCATCGCCTGCGATAGGCGTGCGTGGCAGGGAGGATTAGTCAAAAAGCAGCATCAAAAGGGTCGTCCGACGTGGGCCAGATCTGATGAGCAGGCCGTTGATTAGGGGGGGCGTGATTGGCTCTGTGGCCCCCAATTAGGATCCGACCGTGTTCTCGCTCATGTGTCGTGGCACTGGCATCGCCTCGAAACGCAGCCCCAGGTTGGGCTGGGCCGGCGTTTAGTTCTCCCATTGCCTCGTTTTTATTCCAACAATGCTCAGTGACAAATCTATAAAATAACAAGAGATTTCGATGGAACCCAACCTCATCCACAAAGCTCCAATTCTCCCCGATTTCCATTCACATTACATGAAAATACAAATTAATTAAGTAATAATATATTAAGGAAAAACATTCAAGATACCGACAGAGTTAAAGTGCCTAGATAAAACCTAAACCTTATTATTCCACTTATATTTCCATTCACATTAAATGGATTGGTGCAACAAATAAAGAGACTTTTTTTTTTTGGTCGGTGCATGAAGAGATTATCGGTAAACAATTAGATATGTTGACAGATATGTTAAAACTTACTCATACTTGTTGACCAATCCAAAGATACGGACCGATTAGAGAAAAGTTAAAATACTGTTAAAGAGTAACAAAAAGATATAAAAATAAAATCCAAAGGTGCCCATCTGGAAAGCATTGCATTTTTCATTAAGTAGATTAATAAGAAGGTTAAACTTTCCACTTAACTAACCTTAATGCTCCTAAAAACATCTGAAAATGGACTCATGCGATATAGCTTAGTCGTTTCACTTATCTAACACTACTAATGTTCCTCAGAAAATTAAAAAGGACTCATGCAACATATAAAGAGGATATTAGTAATAATTATACACCTTTTGCATTAATAAGACACAAAAGTTTAACAATTCCACTTATCTAACATCGAGGACCTTAAGAAAAGTTCAAAGTGGATTCAACCTTATGTATAGTCATCCATCTATTATCTACAATTACACACATAAAAGAGAGGTTTTGGTCGTTAGACCTTTGAATGCCGAGTATGCTGTTGAGACTTCTTTAATGTTATATCTTTATGTACCTGCTATTTAAGTGAGTTTTGTAAAATAAATAAGGTCTGACAAGTATTAAATAGTCTCCGGTTCATACTTTCCGCTTTATACATTAAATCGCATAACCCCTCACTTATTTGTAATCCCTACGTATAATTTTATGTATACATTACAGATTAATATTTATGTAATGGTGTAACCGTAGCTCGGGGTAAAGACATAGTAATAACGTAATCTCCCATGTTTTTCCTATTTAATCCAAGAAAAGGTCATGGTTGATACACCACACGGTAAAGATGGTCACCTGCTCACGCAAAATAGTGTAAGGACTAGAAAAGAAGAAATGCGGGAGCTGGATTGGCACGTTGAGAAGGAGAAAGGTCTAGCAGTTTAAAGTGATGAGGATGAGGAAAGGTCAAATGAAATGTAGACAGGAACAGATTCAGGATTGCCCGAGTTGATGGAGCCGTTTCCCCCCATGCATGAGACATAGACTCTAGGGTCCCATCTTCCTCCCCTCCAGTAACACAAAGTGCTGAGGACAAGGTAAAGATCCGACATCACACTATCTTTTGATGCAAATTGTCGACTCGTTCTTCCTGGTCGATGTCGAGACTTTCGCTGAGTACTAGCAGGATCTAATGGCATCCAAGCCATCTCCTAAACTGAGCGTCCAGACTGGGCATCTAAACTAAAGCTTAAACAATATTACTCAAGCGTCCACCACAATTTTTCGGCTAGTTCATGTCCCTGGTTGGGGTCCTGGCTCGGGTTGGGACACCATTAGATAATCAAAGTAAACTTGTGTTTTAAGTGTTGCAATCGTAGAAAACAGGGAACAGTGTCTGCAATAAGAGTAGAGAGTAGTTGGCTGGGAGAAGAAGAAGCACCGCTGGAAACCTAAATGATTCGAGCCATGAAGAAATTGCACCGGAAAGTTACGAACTACTTGTTGCTCTTGAACTCATTGCCTTTGAAAATTGAGAGACTCTTTTCATTATGAAATGTGGAATGCCCATCATGTAGAAGCTTCCACCTCGTCAGAAGGAACAGCGGCACCGTTTGGTGTATCTTCGGGCTGGAGTTGTGCTGAGACGTCATCGATAGCAGAGTTGAGCTGCGCAATCTTCTCTGCCAGAACTTTCCTCGTTTTCTGCAAAACATATGATATTCCCGGAAGGGTATTTTAATGATGGACTCACAGCATTCTCATCAAACATATTAAGAATAAGAGTTATATCGCCGAGACTTGTGAAACAAAGAAGCAGGCAATCAGTAGAGAATCCAGGAATTGATGGTGGAGCTCACCTCTAAAGCCTTGTCTTCATCGTAAATGAATTTCGGTAGTTTCTTCATTAATTCCTTTTTGTCAGTTCCAGCTAATGCCATGCTGATCTACACATAGAAGAAGATTCTAACGAAAAGTTTGCTCTTGCTTTTAATATCCAGTGGAAGAATGTTTTTATTGCTAAAAGCGCCACAACATAATCTTTTACAAAACAAGAAATGCATATATTTGTAAGTCTCATGTCGGCATAATCATCTCCATAATCAGTTTGTATGCTCTGCAGTAATGAAATTATTGAGGAGTAACCCAGAGTTGCCTGTTTCACTAACTACGTCATGTGCTCGCAAATAACAGAGTTCAATTTTCCACAAAATAAAGCAGAGTTCTGTGCAAAAGGACAGTTATATTAGTTTCAGAAAGTGTCACCTGAGGTGCATACACACAACCAAGTGTGCCCATTACAATTCCTCCAAGAACAAAGCCACCAATGAAAATGCCTGTGTTGCTAGACCTTCCACCATCTCTATTACTGACCAGCAAAAGACAGAAAGTTAGAACATTACTCTCTTGTGCCATAACCTTTCGGTCCCCTCTTTGGAAGAGGTTGCTTTGGTGCAAAAGAGTTACCATTTACCACGTGCCTAATTAAAGCGAAAGAAGTCACAGGAAAAGTCATAGATGTATAGTATGTAGCTAAGCATGACAAGTTCAGAATGAGTTTAGATTCGTGGTCTTTTGACGAGCACCTAAAGTGCGCAGATTACTTTACGTGCTTTATCAACACCCATATTCACCAGAGGTAACTTGTGTATATTGATTCAATAGTCATCAGGTGATATCAAATGGCTATGCAACATAGTTGGACTCCAAGAAGCAATCATTGACCACAGGAGAGAAACTGAGATCGGGGAGCATGAAATTGCACGAAGCCAGAAATCATAATCATACCTAGCCTGAACAGTAAGTTTCCGAGAAGTGTAGACTTTCACTTTGCCTGCATAATTTGAAGCGAACGATAGATTCTTGCAGCCTGGTCTCCCAAGAAATTGGCTCGGTGTCTTCGGAGACGTCCCTAGAGAAACAAATCAGAACATGCTATTTAAAAACGGCGAGGACGGTGAGGACGACCGTGTAAAATAGTTTTACAGCAGAACGGAGAGCGCTTTACATCAACGACAAAATAACAAACACCTGACGTTCAAAACACAATTAGCAAGCGTATGACCAGTACGCTACCCACCATTTGTCTGGCCGACAACACCAAATTCATCGAATGGTTTAGTGATTCTAAACCTGGAAATAGGTTATTCATCCGACTTCGATCTCTGCTGCGCCACCAAGAGGGCATGAAAAGGACTGCCACAGCAAAATAGTCAACTCTCTCTCTCTCTCTCCCCCTCTCCCTCCCTCCCTCCCTCCCCAAGATGATCATGTCCAACTATTTCCTAGGGAAGAATCCCAACGACTAGAGTAGTTTCGCGGGGGAGCCACGTTTGAGCAGATCGCATTCATTTAATGGAAATAACAACGGCAATGACGCGACCGAAGGAGCAGGAGGATAGATTGCGGTTCCAAAAGGCACTCGTTAGACCCAGATGACCGACGGCGTTCGAGGACGTTTCGGGGTTGAAGAAGGCGAGAGTGACGAAATGCAGGAGAGGACTTACCGAATGAGAAGCCGTCTGCAGGTTTGCTCGTTGGCCTCGACGGGCACGAGACTGCAGCCATTGTAGCGCAGGCGCGACTGAGGATGCGTGCCTGTGTCTGCTTGTAGAGAGAGAGAGAGAGGAGTTCAGCTCAGTCAAAACGAGATCAACGATGAGAGAAGCAGAGAGAGAGAGAGAGAGAGAGAGAGAGAGATGATCTCCTCTGGTTTCGATGAGTTCGATGTGCAAACTGGACTGGAGTTTCGTTTTCTTCAATTTCAATTGTTATTTGGGGCCCACGCTACCAATTCAAGAGCTTTTGTTTTCTCCATTTTTGTTTTCCCTTTCCTAATTTATTTTAAGAAAAATAAATAATTCAATATATATATTTGGGAAAATTTCAAATAAGAACCCAAAGTGCCATTCTTTTTTTCAAAAGAAACTAAAGTGAAGTTTATTTTAAATAAGAAAAGTGTTTTCATTTTCTCAAAAGAAAACCAGAGTGTGTCTGTTTCAAATAAGGACCCAAAGTGATCATTTAGTTTCAAAGAATGACCCCATTTACTGGCTGGTGAATAGATGCATCTCCGATGCATATTCCAGTAGCCTGATCATGGGTATTTTTGTTCAATTTTTTTTTTTTTTAAATTTTCGGTTGTCTTGTTCTTTATTTTTTAAATTTTTTTGGGTTAATGGTAGCACTGTTCATCATCTTTTTTGTCCCATATCCGTCTTCTTCTCAAGAACATCGAACTTGGGAAGGATTGGTGAGCGTCGACTATTGGTGAGGGTCGGCGAGGGTTGGACGCCCATTGCCGGTAGTAGGTGAGGGCCACCAAGCCCTCGTCGGCTGTGGGTGAGGGTGGCCTCGGTTGCGGCCGACGAGGGCCATCGAGCCTTCGCCCGCAGCTGGGTGAGGGCTTGCAAGCCCTTGCCAGCCCTTATTAGTGGTAGGTGAGGTGGGCAAGCCCTCGCCAAAGGCCAGCGAGGGGTGACCTCGCTGATGGCCGTGAGGAGAGACCTCCCCCACCTCCGCCCACTGCTCCACCGACAACCTCGTCTTCTGCTAGGACTACAAATGGGATGCCCGCATTGCTTTCTTCATCCCTTCCTCCCACCACCACTCCCATATCGACAACTTTTTTGGCTACCCCTTTTGGCCTCGAGGACCTTCTTGTAGGGCCTCAATTTGAATGGCCCCCCTCCCCCATGGCCAACGAGGGCTCAATGGCCCTCGCTCGCTATCAACGATGGGCATCAAGCCCTCGCTCGCTGTCAGTGATAAGCGTCAAGCCCTCATTAGCCCTTACCAGCGGCTGGCGCTCGCTAGCCTTTCTCTAAGTCTAGTGTTTATGATTTGGGCAAGAAGAAGTGAACAATGGACAAAGAAGATAAAAAATAGGGCAACCAAAAATGAAAAAAAAGAGAGGACGAAAATGCCATCATTAGGCCACCAGAATATACATCGGAGATGTATCTATTCACTGGCCGGCAAATGAGGTCTTTCTTTGAGACAAACTTTATTTCAGATTCTCTTCTAAGAAAATTATGGCACTTTGTATCATTATTTGAGACAAACTTTACTTAAAGTCATTTTTTGAGAAAATGATGACATTTTGGGTCCTTATTTGAAATTTTCCCTATATTTTTTAAAACACCGACTACATCACTTATAAAAATAAATTGACGGAAAATATTCTCACCATGCATGCAATTTTTTAATTATAGATTATTATCAATGATGAAAATATTTTTAATTAACTAATTATTTCAATTGATAGAAGCGATTTTTTTAGATCATTTATTTTTTATGTAACAAACAGAGATAAAAGTTAAATTTATTTTTTGAAAAAAATTGATGTTGCAAAGAAAAGAGTACTATTGAGCCAATTATTTTTCAGAAAGCTCATTACGGAAAAGATATATATATATATATTAATTTGCGAAAGAAAATACTCATTCGTCTTTTATCTATTGATCAGCTAGGCGTACTCCTAGACTCTAGATTCATCTTAATAATTATATATAAACTATTCATAGCATTATTCTCAAGTAAAATAAAAGAATAGTTCAATTCTCGAGTCTTGAATCGGTTCATGTTTATTCATTGATTTGATATGAATCTGAGTTTGTCCTAAAATTACTTCATTTGAACATTAAGACGTAAAATTCAAAGATTTTCCTCAAGGTAAGGGAAGAAAAACTTTTTCTCCAATTGGGAGGACCATTCGTGTGGGCACCGGTATGTTGAAATAAGGAACGCATCTAGGTTAGGTGCCGAATTATTGGATTATCGCTAGAAGTCTCTGTTGGAAGCTTGCTTTCTGCTGGTTAGACATATGCTTCACACAATTCTAAGAATCGGCATGTTTAACCAGAACCCTATCTCATGTTTATGCATTGATTTGATAATTATTGTCACTGCCAAAGTCATTTGATTCGACAATAACTTTCGAAACGCAAAGCAGACAAAAACGAGCATCCCACCACGAATGGAGCTGGAATTCAGGTCAACGTCGAACGATCTTCGTTCTCGGACAACTTGAGACGAAAGTGTGCATAATTTTATTCCCTCTTCTGTTCCCAAATACGTGCTCTAAACGCTTATATTCTCATTTGCCCGATTGGAATTCGAAACAGCACATGATCGCTCTTGCTCTCTTCAGTCCCATAATCTCTCTCGCTTTCTTCTCTCTCCGAGATGAGGAAAGAATTGAGTTCGTCGGTTTCTATCGGTCGGATGCAAGCATTGGTGTAGATAGAATTCAGGCCATGGCAGGTGCTGCAGGAGGCCAGTTGTTGCAAGAGTCGCCAACGTGGGCGATCGCCACTGTGTGCGCGGTCTTCATCATTGTATCCGTCTTCATCGAACAGTGCATTCATTTTCTGGCCAAGGTATATTGTACTTATAGCGTTAGCATTGTACAATAAATTTCTTTACTGTTATCATGGAATTCTCACTCTGTGGTGAACTGATGATGGCAGTGGTTCAAGAAGAACCAAAAGAAGGCCATGATGGAAGCCTTGGAGAAAATTAAAGCCGGTATAACATCATAATTCAATTGCTTTATAGTGTATATCACATGTAATATCTCGTCAATTGATAAAATAAATTTCAACAATGCATATCATGCTTGACTATGGAATTACCGTGTTCGAGACCAACGGGCTTTGATAATTTGGATGTGCAGAACTCATGCTGCTAGGCTTCATATCTCTAGTGCTCACCGTGAGTACAGGCGTCCTTTCAAATATATGCATCCCTGCTAGTTATGGCAAAACCATGCTTCCGTGCAAGTTCAATCACGGAAACAAGGACGACGATGACGATCATGACGACGATGACGATCATGACCACGACCATGATCATGACAAGAGAAAGCTTCTTTCCCTCGCCCCAGACATGATGTGGCGCCGATCTTTAGCGGCTTCCACCTCGGACGATTACTGCTCCAAGCACGTACGACCTCCTCCCGAGCTAATAAGACCCTTTTGACAGTTTTGTGGTCACTGTTCTGTTCTTGTTCTTGTTCTTGTTCTTAAGACGTTGATTTCGATGGGAATTGAAAACAGGGGAAGATATCGTTGATCTCTCAGTCAGGGCTGCATCAGCTGCACATCTTCATTTTTGTCCTGGCCGTCTTTCACGTTCTCTACAGCGTCGTCACCATGGCACTAGCGAGGGCCAAAGTGAGTCTCTTCCTTCATTGCAAGTTCTTAAGAACGATGCGTTTGTTCTTGCTGCATCCTGGTCTATAAGTTTACCTGTTATCAGCCAATTATTATGATCCGAGGCCTGGATTTTCGCTGTTGAATGGCGACGGCATTTGGCCTGAGATCAGGTGCAAGAGGCACATGGGAATAATATGGACTTCACTAGGTTGGACGTTAATTAAGTACTTAACGCACTTGATCTTGAATCCATCTAAATATTTTTTAGACTTATGTTTATTATAAATTGCGATGCTATGCGATATTGGATGCCGATCTATTAATATAGGGACGATGTAGCAAATTAGTACATGTGCTTGGCACAAGTCTCTACCCTGTATGTGTGCACGTGCAAGTGCAAGGGCAATTCACAATCCTTGTTATAGTCACACTGTTGTTTACTTTTTCGTAATTAGCCCATAAACTTCTTGGGCCCAAGAAAGCCCTCAAAGGGGCCGGCCGATGGATCACTGTTGTTAATGGGCTCGATCGGATCATAGCCAATTTCTCAGTCCACAAAAGTTCAGATTAAACGATTTCACAAAAGTCCTCATGAAATTTTGGTTTTGTACGTTGATCAGACGAAGAAGTGGAAGGCTTGGGAAGCAGAAAGCTCGTCTCTGGAATACATATATACTCATGGTGATTGATCCTAACTATTCCTCTTCCTTTCGGTTGAACCCGAAACTGCAGTTTCTTTAATCATAATTATAACGTTGTCATCAAATGGTAATGGTCGGTCCTACTATAATTTCCAGATCCGGAGAGATTTCGATTTACTCATCAGACTTCTTTTGTGATGCGTCACTCCGGCTTCTCAAAAGTCCCTGGAATCAAATGGATTGTAAGTCTTGCATTATCTTCCCATGTATGCGGTCATAGTCCTTAAATTTAAATTCCCTTGCATTGCAAAGCACGGCAGTTTTATTTCAACACGGCCTCTTAGTCCATTCTAGTCTTATTTATCGACTCAGGTTCGTCGATTTGGCCCTCGTTTTGTTCATGACTGACCCTCAAATCCTCATCACCAGGTTGCTTTCTTTAGGCAATTTTCCGGATCGGTATCGAAGGTCGACTACTTGACGATGCGCCATGGCTTCATCAACGTGAGTTTAGAGTGGGGAAATTTTACTAGGTCTGTGCCAATACCTGTGCATGAAAGAAGTCTTCATGGCTCGTTGCTAGACTTTTTATCGTTTGCATTGAAATGAAAAATCGCACTTATCATTTGCCTTCTGTGGGAAACAAGCGCAGGCCCATCTGGCTCCTAACAGCAAATTCAATTTTCACAAGTACATCAAGAGGTCTATGGAAGATGATTTCAAGGCCGTCGTGGGAATCAGGTGCTTCTTCTCTCGGTGAAGAAAATTGAAATGTTACTATTGCAGCAGCAACATGCACTGACCTTTTGATCGGAAGCTGATTTCTCGTTTTCAATTTTCGTTCCGCGTTGCAGCTTCCCACTGTGGATCTTCGCTATTCTGTTCCTGCTGCTGAACGTATACAGTGAGTTCTTCAGCTCTAGTTCGCAGGCTTCTGCAATGAATCCTTGTTTCTTCATCTTCTAAAATGGATCTCCTTGTGTTAATCTTTTCAGAATTGTACGCGCTCACCTGGCTATCGTTGGCTCCACTTCTCGTAAGTTCATGCATAGCCCACTTCTTTGCCTACTTCAACTAAGAAGAAAAAAAAAAAAGATCGTTGGATCAATCTCTCCTCAAACATTCAAACTTCATTCAGAAATTTTTTTATATTTTGTGATCCCAATTCTTTTAATTCACCTCTAGCGTGTATGCGAGACCCTTTGGTACTTTGTGAATGTCTGAATCAATTATTTGCGACAATCTTTCAGGCACATGTTAACACGTTCTGATGCATTTCATACATTATGATCAGGTTGGCGCACGGTACATACTGAAGTATCACGATGCTTTTCTTCTTCTTGTTTTGGTTTTTTGGTGGGTTGCCAGATAATTCTTTCAGTGGGCACAAAGCTTCAAGTGATCATCATGGAAATGGCTCAAGATATCCAGGACAGGACCAGTGTAGTCAAAGGAGCTCCACTTGTCGAGCCACACGACAAGTTCTTCTGGTTTAATCGGCCTCAGTGGTGTCTTCTTTTGATCCATTTCACTTTATTCCAGGTATGTAAACACAGTGTTTTCTGCTGTGGAAACAATGGGTATTGCCCCGTTAACAAAAACATGTTATCCCTTCTTTTTTCCCGGATACAGATCGTTTTTGATTCGATTCGTCCTCAAACTCGAAACATCTAACTCCAGTTGTCTTTCGATCATTGCAGAACGCCTTCCAGATGGCATTTTTCTTATGGACTTGGGTATGAATTTTTTCTCATGATCTGATTCCATTTTACCATTTTTTTTTCTGTTGGTTTTTCATCAGTGGTGTTTTAAATGAATCCCCCTTATTCGGAAATTATGGTGCGATATATGATGCTAATGGACATGGCGACATGGATTGATGCAGTCGGAGTTCGGGTGGAGATCATGCTTCCATGAGAACGTGGGAGCTATTTTGACTAGGGTTCTTCTTGGGTTGGCACTTCAATTCTTGTGCAGCTACATCACCTTCCCTCTCTATGCTCTAGTCACCCAAGTGAGTTCTACCATGAAACCTTTTCTTATAGACATCCACGTCCTTTTCTTATCCTCTTGCTTAGGTGAGAATTTGCAAATATTTTGGAAAGAGTTAGTTGATTACGTGGGGTTTCAACTATCTAAATAGCTAACAACACCTTAATACATCGGCTTTAAATTTTTAGATGGGCATTGTAGATGGGTGGATGACGGTCCGACGTGAATCAAATAGAGGCCATTTTCTTTCTTTTTTCGACTTTGATTGCAAAATAAGCAAGAGTTGGTACAAGCTCAAATGCCCCAAACTATACTCACACAGATGGGGTCACACATGAAGAAGGCAATCTTCGAGGAGCAAATGGCCAAGGCCCTAAAGAATTGGCACAAGGAAGCTAAAGAGAGGAGCAGGCTGCTCAAGAAGGCTGGGCTCGGAGGAGATGGCTCCTCCTCATCATCACCATCTTCGCCACCATCAACCATGGGTCACAAGCACCAAGCTAGTAATGGCGAAAGCCTTCCTATCTCGCCAGTGTCCGATCACCCATTATCTTCTTCAGATAAGGATCGGCTCTCGAGTCCGCGGATACATATGGATGAGCCCATAAGAAAGACCCACCAAGCAAGCACCAATGCAGAGTCGCACAGCATTGAGTTCTCCTTTTCGTCGAGCCCTAACAATTAGATCTTCTTTGTTCTTGATCTGTACGATTAGATAAGGTTTGCCATTTGGTTATTAATTCATTATGATATGTGAAAAGTCCGATTCTCTCTGTTTAATTGGCAGTGCAATTTCCGATTAAGCATCAACATCGTCAAGGATGAAGTTTCCACTACAATGATTGATCGTTTGTGTCCCAATCGCTACCGTCTCTTGCTCTTACGTATATGAGTTATTACCGTAGTTGAAGAGACGAGATCACGTTGATTAGGGCAGTAACAGCAGCCACCTCTCCAATTCATTTTGCCTCATTTCAGATCTGATTCGCCGCCTCGTTGTTTTAAATAAGGAAAATCTACTTAATGTTAAGACTTTCACAATGTGAATACAAAACAAAAAAACAATTGACGTGCACCATATCAAATCAGGGAACAAATGCAATGTTATTTTCTGGGCCTCTATCCATAAAGTCCTAGTTTCGTAAAATCAATTCAATTTAGTTCTCCATGCATATGATATAGTGTTCAAAGAATAAGGTAATGTGTCGAGGACTCAAAAGCCCAAAAAAGAGAAAAACCTTTCTCTACTCGCTTGATGGACTTCCTCAAAGAGGGCTTCCACGATGTATAACGAACTTCCATCTCTGAATTTTTCGATTTTTCCCTTCCCTATTCTAATTGCGTAAATGAAAAAAATGGAAAAGAGGAAAAGAGGGAGAGCATGAAAGCAGAAGCACATGGGCTGAATTGGTACGGGGAATCTGATTTTGGTTATTCAACCAAAGCATGATACGAGATTGATAATTTGATATTACCTCCAAAAATGTCGCAATCACCACCCACTTTCTTTATGCTCGAGGCAAAATGAAATTTGATGATCGTCAGTCTAATTAGTGATGCCTAAAACGAGAAATTGCGTGGCATTTGCACCAACTTTCTCAATAGGACTTCATTTATAGGAAAGTACTCTCAAGGCATTTAATAAAAAGGAAATTTTGTATTTGGAATAATTCGACTTCAAAGTCATAATTTTTGCGGCAAATAGGGTAAAATGTATGTTTGCGCATATGAATTTGTTAAGACACGGATATTCATGTCACTAAAAAAAAATTAAAGGCATATTTTTTTGAAAGCAATAGCTTGCAATGAATTAATGGAAAGAAAAATTCATCATACACATAAATATTAAGCCATAAATTATTATCGATAATGAAAACATTTTTCATTGACTACCTTTAAGCAATACGAGTTATCATATTTTAAAAAAATTAAATTTTAAATTAATCGTTTTTTGTAAAATAGAATGAGTTTATGGGAAAATTTCTACGAAGAAAAAACTTTAGGGCCGGCTTCGTAGCATCAAACCGTTCCTCTAATGATGCCCACCCAGAAATTGGGAGAAAAAAAGAAGAAGGAAGAGCGTTTGGTGAAATGAGTTATTTTTTTGCCGAAAAGAAATTCATTTATTAAATAAAACCATTAAAACTAAATAAAATACGGTCCAACACTATTCTATTTTTCTCCTCTCTCTCTCTCTCTCTCTCTCCGTTTTCTCCTCCTCCTTTTGGGTGCACAAAGAAAGTTCGGTCGCGAAGCACTCGCCGGAGCCTCCGATGTCGGACCGCATTGCCTCGCTGCAGTGACCCTCGGACGCCGGACGCTCTTGATAGGCGTGCTCCGACCCGGTTCCAGCCATGTCTAGGCGTCACGGCTGGGAACTCCCCGCTCATCCCTCCCAGGTAACCGCACTCCCATGCACCCCACGCTCGCTCGACTGCTTGTGCCAGTGAGCGATTGCATGTCGCATTTCCTCGTCTGGCGTTCCGTCGAGTGTGGAGTTTTTGCTTTCTCGTGGATCAGTGAACGATGCGGACCGAATTATGGTTTCGTCGTCAATCTATTTCGATAAAGCGTTGTAGTGGTGCGGGTGGCGGCGGTCGGCGGCGGTCGGCGGCAGCCGGTGACAGGCTAGGCGAGGCTCGAGCTCGCCGATAGATCGCCGACGACCGCGAGGCTCGAGCCTCGCCGGCTAGATCTGGTGAGACTTGAGCTCATCGGCGTCGGGCGGGGCCTCGGCCTTGCTGGATTGGTGAGAGTGAGCCTCACCCGACACAAGCGAGCTCGATCTCACTTGTGGTTGGTCGTTGGTCATCGTCGTGGCGCTCACGGTCAGCGAAGAAGAAAAAAAAAAGAAAAGAGAAAAGAGAAAAAGAAAAAATAATTATTAAAAATTAAAATTATATTTTAAAAAATAAAATTTATATTTTAAAAAAAATAAAAATTATTAAAAATTATATTTAAAAAATTTAAAATTTGATTTTTAAAAATATTTTAAAAAGAATTATAAAAATTTTCCATTAAATTTGTATTGCATAAAAATTGTTAAAAAAATTGTATTGCATAAAAATATTTTAACAATACTTTTTTTTTTTAATAAAAGTCATAAAAATGAGCATTTTTAGGTTTAGTTAAAATAAATTCATGTTACAGTTTTTAGTTATTCAATGGTATGTTCACTTCAAATAAGAAAAGCATGTGCATAGTCTATTTTTTTATATATATTTCAATTTATAGTTTTTTTTAACTTTTATTTTATTTTATTTACTATTTTTAATTTAATTTGAAGGTTTAATCCAATTAGCATATAGTAGAAGTGGGTTTTTCCTAGAATATTAATAGGTTTTAATAATACGGGTCAAGTTGGGTATGAGTTGAGTACGGGTCGGGTCGGGTATGAGTCATTAGATTTATACTACAAAAATATGAGTCAAAACAGGTTAAATGGGTCAAATATGGTCAACCCATTTTCGACCCGATCCATACCCAACCAGACCCGACCCACCCATTTGCCACGTCTAGCTTCGCGTAACTGTTCAAAGTCAAATTTAGATTCTTTTTATGAAATATATTTTTATCCGGTTTGAACCTTTCGCGAGACGGAGCACCACAGTAATTCTCACATGAAATTCCCTGTTCCCCACTCAGAAATTCTTAAACACTTTCGCAAGCCGTACGAACCATTTTCACGGACTTTTTGCCTGAATGTTCTTCGTTTAATTTATGGGAATCGAGTTCAGTTTTGAATCCGGCTAACTTTCCTGAAGAGAAGCTTTTCATGTCGTGCTGATGTCATCATGCCGTCGATGATCTTTAGAAAGGCTGAAATTTCATCATGCGTTCCGATCACCGCGGTCGTCATTTTACCATACTTGATTCATCTTCATCGATGTTTGCAGGTGGTGGCGATAACAGGTTTTAGTTTGCTATCTATGGCATTCTATGTCTTCTTTGCTCCCTTTCTTGGAAAGGAGGACATATACGAATATGTCGCGCTCGGTGTTTATTCATTGTTGGTAGGTGCACTTGGACTCTTTTTTCCTGTTTCGCGTGAATATGCTGCTGCTTTTATATCTCACGGTTATAACGATTTTTCTTCTAGGCTCTCTCCGTATTTACACTGTATGTCCGGTGCACTGCCATCGATCCTTCTGACCCTGGGATCTTGGGAACTCAGCGTACAAATCACATAGCGGAACTGATTTAGCTGGTTGGTGTAGTTTTTGTTGTTTTATTGTTGTTATCATGATCCAGGGAAGAACTTGCTCATTAAGCTGTAATAAGACTAATTAACCTGAATTTTCTTTCCAATCTGTCCTTTTCTTTTTCTGGACCAACTCAGCACACACCAACGTTTTCAGGGTAATTTTATACTCTAGTCTCTGCTAGAGGCTGAACAATGAGTCACTCAATTTGCTGGTGCGAGAAGCACTACATGTACTTGGTCTTTCCTACCTTTTCTTAGATGAGCTTCATATATGACCAGGAAATACTGTTTCAGTGGAAGAGCCTGGCGAAGCAGGTCTGAGGAATGGAGAAGAATCTGGTAGTCATAATGCAAGTTGCTATTCGATGTTGGGGGGTTTTTTCTGTGGCTTCCTTGTCAAGGAAGATTGCTGCAAGGATGAAGATCATTTGGAGGAACAAGCAGGAGACAAGGATGGTTTACATTGCACTTTATGCAAGGCCGACGTAAGATCCTGAAATCTGGTTCATGGCTCCACCAGCCTATGGTTACCTTTTGTTGGTGTTTGCGGAAGCGTGTGTTTGATGTGTAGGCAAGTGTGTTTTGTGTGTGAACTTTCAAGAGAGCAAAAGAATTGAGAACAAAATGGGCAAAGGCAAAGTAATAATAGGAATGTGTAAAAGAGAGTGGCGAAAGAGAAGTACAATGAAAAAAAAAAGAACTTTCTTTATTTAGTTATTGTAGTACAAAGGGAAGGGGAGGAGCTTGCTTACCTTTATTGGTCTACTACGCTCCCTCCCCCCTTTCTTATTTATAGGGTGCTTCACCGACTAAGTACAACATTCTAGATTTGTGTACAATGCTATCCACTTAAGCTTCATTTAGGAAATTCTAGATTGTAATTTAGCCACTCTTCTTCTAGAGAATTCTACATTTGTGCTTCTACACTTTTCTTTGCTGCCTAAGCTAGATTTTCATTTTAAATGATTTTTCTTGTCTTTTCTAGCTAATATCAATGTTGAAGTTTCTAAAAATTGGATCAACAATTCAACACCTGTAAATATGGACCTGGCTAGGCACTAAGAAGACATGCCGCGGGGTTCCCATAATAGAAAGCTTATGCATTGGTGCAACATATGGAGGCAGATATACAAAAATTGCAGAATTTCGAACTGAGTTGGTAGCCCCTGCCTCTATAGAGTTTGAGGTACTTGAATCACTTGTTTAGCTATGGCCTCATCTTCTTGTTGGAAACCTTATAGGTCTTTTCAGTCTCCTTGGAGTCTTTTGATGATCTTGCAGTTAGATGAATTTGGAGCTAAATGGCGGTCGTTTCTCCTTGTTCATTTGTTTGTTCGTTCGTTCGTCTGTCTTATTATATGACAAATTGGGAATTGGAATGCGTATCTTGACTGACACGATTATAATGCAAAATTCATGAACAACAGCATTTCACTGAATAAAAACATATGCTTGCCTCTTATGAACAATTTCTATGCCTGATCCCATTGGACAGGTAAGGCCTAATTATTGCAGTTGTTTAATTGTGCTTAACCCAGCAAAGGTAGATTGGTACTTCTTCAGACATTTTATTGCTGTTTCCATTTTCATACAAAAGTGCATAGTCCCATGTGATTCACTATTTTCTGTTCATATGAAATAGTATTTCAATCTGTTTGTCGAATCCTCTTGGTGAATTTACCCTGCTTTATGCGGTTCATTCCGAAAGAAGAATGACAAATGACTTACTCCAGAGCTTGCCTTTTGTTTCTCACAGGTACGCAAGTTTAGCAAACACTGTAGAAGCTGTGACAAATGTGTTGATGGATTTGATCATCATTGTCGAGTAAGTTCTGTGCGCTCATGAATGGCCTAATGGTGATTATTGATTAACGTGTATAGTTTCCATGGATGTATTAACGAAGGGATGGCTCTAAAAGAATAATTGCAAAAGTGATGGAGGGAAAATTCCTTACAAGTTGTCGCAGTCGGAGAAATAAAAGATAGCAAAAAGAACAAAAAACGGGGCTAAATTAGAGTTGAATTGAAGCTGGAACAGAGAGAAATATTCTAGGGTTATAAAAACCAATGATGTTTATTGAATGAAGAAAAAACTAATGACGAAGAGAATTAATGACCAGTATATACTAGGCTTGCAGAAGAAAGACGATCTCAGCCCACCATCTAAAGTAAGAACTTCTAGACTCAACGGCTGGAGCTCATTAAAAGTCACGTGATTGGCATGCGACTACTTTCTAACCTAAAGCATAATAAAGACTTAATAAAACAGAAAAGACCTGGTACAATGGAAACTGAATTAGGATCCTACATCAAAAAGGATCAAGTCCCTTAAAGCTGCATTTCTTACCATCATTTGCACTTGTGTTTTGGGATGTTATGCTCATGTTAGTTTTATGTGTTGGGGAGTGTCTGACTGTATTGCATCTTCTTTTCAGTGGTTGAATAATTGTGTGGGAAGGAAAAACTATGTCACCTTTGTGTGTCTCATGTCTGTAAGTCTTATTTGGGTGAGTTTTCGTTCCTTGCCAACTATCCATAACATCAATCTACCTACAAATATGTTAGTTTTCTCCTCCTAGTCACATTTCTTAAATGGACTGATGCATTTGCTTGGGCCTTTATCTTCATCAGCTTGTTGTTGAATTTGTTGTGGGGGTTGCTGTCCTTGTCCGGTGCTTTGTTGATAGAAAGGGCACTGAAGATCAGATAATTGACAAGCTTGGAGTTCGATTCACACGGATTCCCTTTGTCATTGTGGTGGTATGTTGTTTCCTTTCAGTTACCTCTTCATTATAATAGCATAAGTTTGGCTATCTGAATGAAAAAGTGGGCATCACTTGGTCAGTTGACGACTCTCTCATGCTTTTCATGCATTATTGTTTATTTGAAGTAGCATGGTTCTTTAGGTCGCACTTTTTGTGTGTGCTTTGGTTGAGTCGTGTCAGAGACTCTCTGATGTACTTCTCTGCTGCTCACGATCCGGAAATTGAGGATGACCTCTGAGCAACTTGCTTTACTCAACACAATTAATTATGAAGATGATATTGCTATATCATGGATTCTTTCCTTGCAGACCCTATGTACTGCTGTTTCTTGTCTGGCCACTGTCTCTCTTGGAGATTTATTCTTCTTCCACATGATTTTAATTAGAAAGGTTTGGCAATGAACCATGCCTCTTCCTTTATTTATTATTATTTAAAAAAATAAAAATAAACTATGCCTCCTCCTAGCCAACATTCTTTCAAACGGCATTTTAGTATACTTATTTATTTTGTGCAGGGTATAACGACATATGATTATGTAGCTGCAATGAGAACACAGAGTGAAGCACCTGGACCATCTCTAGGAGGTGATCCGCAGAGTCTTAACCAGGTACAAGTTATTCAGTATGCAGATGCACTTAAAGCGGTTAATGCGCAACAATTTGTTGCGCTTGCCTGGAGGAAGTTAGAAAAGCATGTGTACTAGGAGAGAACTTCAATGTAAAGCTAATATTGTGTCCAAATTTGTTTTCCCTATATCCATAAATAATAGGATTTCAAAAGTATTGTGTCTGGTACAAAAAATAAAGGCGACGTTAAATCTAAAATTTGGTTAAATGTCGAATGCTGCTTCCTATGCACGTGCGTGTATGCAGATGGAGCTAGAATCTTTGTTATGGACCATGCTGACTGTTTTGGTTGAATATATTTCCCCTTGTTTCGTTGAGCAGGATGAAATCATTCCACACTCCACAGTTGATCCAGATGCTACACAACCTTCAGACAAGGGGAGAAAGATGCCCCAACAACCTGTTCGCATAAGTGCATGGAAGCTTGCAAAGTTAGACTCTGAGGCAATCAAAGCAGGTGTTAAAGCGAGAGCATCTTCGTCCGTTCTACGTCCCGTAAGTTCTCAACATCATTTATATGATGCTGACCACTTATCCAGCAGCAACATATGTGGAAGAAGTAGCCCGGTCACTTCTGACTTAGGGTTTCACAAGAGAGGAAATGAAAATTCTCTCCATGTGAATGTGCCCCAGCATCCTGGTAGGAAAAACTCGGGTGCAGCCGAGAGCACTAAATCTTCGGTGTATGGGGATCGAGAAGCAGGGCGCTTCATATCATCGTTTAAAGGTGTTGGCTCGTTGCAGATACCAGGGGCTGAGCTTCTATACACCGGTCCATCCATATTCTTTGACGGCCCTCGCTTGAATGAACAACCAAACAGAGGAACGGGGAGTGGGATTGTGGCTGCTAACCGGGAAAGAGGGTCAACATCAAGTTATTATCAGCAGGGTAGATCGCAGAGGGGTGGTCAACTACCTGTTTTTCTTCCGAGCGATTACCAACCATCGTCTCAGTTCCCTTGAACGCTTAGATGAGCACCTTGTTTGAGCGTAGATTTAGAGCAGACACATCATCTTCGACTCCACTCCACTTCCTTGTGCAGGTTTTAGGTGATTAGTTGGTCTGTGTACTTAATTGTTCGAAATGCTCTCTCTCATCCATTCTATTAAAAGCTACAGTTTCCCTTTCAAGCTTCTACGGGTATATATCTTCGATTGACAAAGCAATCTTGAATTTGTAAGACTTTATACTACATTCTATCGTTCCAAGTTGGCTTGTAAGACTTTATACTGCGTTCTATAGTTCCAAGTTGGCTGATCCAATGAAAATGAACTTTTATCTATTGAGATATTGACACAAATAATCATTAAATTTTGGCTCAATATGTAATGTGGTTGCTTTGGTGAAAAAGACAGAAAGTTAGAACATTACTCTCTCGTGCCATAACATTTCGGTCCCCTCTTTGGAAGAGGTTGCTGTGGTGCAAAAGAGTTACCATTTACCACGTGCCTAATTAAAGCGAAAGAAGTCACAGGAAAAGTCATAGATGTAGAGTATGTAGCTAAGCATGACAAGTTCAGAATGAGCTTAGATTCGTGGTCTTTTGACGAGCACCTAAAGTGGGCAGATTACTTTACGTGCTTTATCAACACCCATATTCACCACAGGTTACTTGTGTATATAATGATTCAATAGTCATCAGGTGATATCAAATAGCTTTGCAACATAGTTGGACTCCAACAAGCAATCATTGACCACAGGAGAGAAACTGAGATTGGGGAGCATGAAATTGCAGGAAGCCAGAAATCATAGTCATACCTAGCCTGAACAGTGAGTTTCCGAGAAGTGCAGACCTTCACTTTGCCCGCATAATTTGAAGCGAACAATAGATTCTTGCAGCCTGGTCTCCCAAGAAATTGGTTTGGTGTCTTCGGAGACGTCCCTACAGAAACAAATCAGAACATGCTATTTAAAAACGGCGAGGACGGTGAGGACGACCGTGTAAAAGAGTTTTAAAACGGAACGGAGAGCGCTTTCCATCAACGACAGAATAACGAACAACTGACGTTCAAAACACAATTAGCAAGCGTATGACCAGTACAGTACCCACCATTTGTCTAGCCGACAACACCAAATTCATCGAATGGTTCAGTGATTCTAAACCTGGAAATAGGTTATTCATCCAACTTTGATCTTGGCTGCGCCACCAAGAAAGCATGAAAAGGACTGCGACAGCAAAATAGTCAACTCTCTCTCTCTCTCTCCCTCTCCCTCCCTCCCTCCCTCCCCAAGATGATCATGTCCAACTATTCCCTAGGGAAGAATCCCAATGACTAGAGTAGTTTCGCGGGGGAGCCACGTTTGAGCAGATCGCATCGAATTAATGGAAATAACAACGGCAATGACGCGACCGAAGGAGCACGAGGATAGATTGCGGTTCCAAAAGGCACTCGTTAGACCCAGATGACCGACGGCGTTCGAGGACGTTTCGAGGTTGAAGAAGTCGAGGGTGACGAAATGCAGGAGAGGACTTACCGAATGAGAAGCCGTCTGCAGGTTTGCTCATTGGCCTCGACGGGCACGACACTGCAGCCATTGTAGCGCAGGCGCGACTAAGATGCGTGCCTGTGTCTGCTTGTAGAGAGAGAGAGAGAGAGAGGAGTTCAGCTCAGTCAAGACGAGATCAACGATGAGAGAAGCAGAGGGAGAGAGAGATGATCTCCTCTGGTTTCGATGAGTTCGATGTGTAAACTGGACTGGAGTTTCGTTTCCTTCATCGTCACTTGTTATTTGGGGCCCACGCTACCTAGGCAAGAGCTTGGAGCACCTCAGTATACGATCGAGCGCAGTAACTGGGAGTCCTATTACACCTAAGGCCAACTTCAATTCACCAAACCAAGGTTCATCTCGTGTAGTGATTGTGGACTCGTCTAAGGATATTGAGTAGACGGTTGTTGTTTTCTCCATTTCTTTTTTTTTTTTCTAATTTGTTTTAAGAAAAATAAATAATTCAATATATATTTTTTAAAATACCGACTACATTACTTATAAAAATAAACCGACGGAAAATATTCTCACCATGCATGCATGCAATTTTTTAATTATAGATTATTATCAATGATATAAATATTTTTAATTAAATAATTATTTTAACTGATAGAGGCGATTTTTTTAGATCATTCATTTTTTATGCAACAAATAGAGATAAAAGCTATTTTTTTTTTTTGAAAAGAATTGATGTTGCAAAGAAAAGAGTACTCTTGAGACAATTATTTTTCAGAAAGCTCATTACCTTTTCTGTGGTTGAAGCACGTGGTTGATAATTTAGGGCGCGTTTGGTAACGATTCTGTTTCCGAGAATAAATTCTAATCAGAAATGATTCTTTTTTATTCTGTTCTCGGGAACAAATTCTAAGACATTGTTTGGTCAACATCCAAACAGTGCCTGATTCTGATTTTTTGTTCCTAAAATCGGTTTGGGAGAAGAATCTCTTTTGGTAAAATTTTTGTTCTCGGGAACAAAGTTGTTCCCGGGAACAGATTGGGAAGAGAATTGAGGATAAAAAAAAAATGTGATTCTCCATCTAAGAATTAAAACAGTGAAAGTCTCATTCTTCCCTTCCGTCATCTCGTGATTGCTGTCCACCACCGCCTGCTGTCGTCCGTTGCCGTCGTTTGCTGCTAGTCACCGTCCGTCGGTCCGGCGAGCTCGCCTAGCCCTAGCGAGGCCGGCTTGGCCACCGGTGGGGTTGGGCGAGCCTCATCGATGGCCAGGCCGAGCCTCGCGGTGACTGTGTGGGCCTTGCCCAGCTGCCGGCAAGGCTCACCTAGCCCCCCCGGTGGCCAAGTTGGCTTGGCCACCAGTGAGGCTCAACTGACGAGGGCTGGCCTCGCCGAGGGCCGGTTGTCGGTCTGGCGACCGGCCACATGAAGAAGAAGAAGAATCGGAGAAAAGGGAAAAAAAAAAGAAAAAAAGGAAAAAGAGTAAAATAATTATTTAAAAATTAAAAGAAATTGATTTGGAACAATTAATTAGTATGGTATTAAACGTAATTGTATTCCAGAATAAAATTTTTTGGATAGTTACCAAATACGTTTTTTTACTTATAATCGTTTCTTGGAGCAGAATAAAAAATAATCATTTCTAGTCAGAATCAGTTCCCGAGAACAGAATCGTTATCAAACATGCCATAAGCATTTTAAGCTGTTTGGTAACTGTCCAAATTTTCTAATTCTAGAATAAAATTGCGTTTGGTACCGTGTTCATTAATTCTATTCCAAATAAATTTATTTTAATTTTTAAATAATTTTTATACTATTTTCTTTTCCTTTTTTCTTCTATTCTTCTTCTTCTTCTTCAGTGGTCGCTGGATTGGTGATCAGCCAGATGAGGGCCGGCGACCTCACCGGAGTGTCACCGGCCTTGCCTCATTGGTAGCTAGGTGAGGCACACCCAGCCCTCGCCCAGCCCCGCCAAGGCTCAGCCTCGCCGGTGGCCAGCCGGCCTTGCCGAGGCCGGGAGAGGCCCACCCGGCTACCGATGGGGTTGGGCGAGCCTCACCGGGCAGCAAGCGTTAGCGGACGGCGACATGCAATGGAGGGCAGCAGCGAATGGTGGCGAGCGGTAGCGGATGACGACAAGCGATGGAGGGCGGCGGTAGACGGCAACCGTAGGATGGCGGTCAATGAAGAAGAAGAAAAGAGAAGAAGAAGAGTTGGTTTTGATTCTTAGATTTATTCCCGGAACAAAAATTAACTTTTTTTTTTTTAATTCTTGATTCTGTTTCAAATCTAATTCCAAGAATAAAAAAAATAGAAATTTATTCCCGGAATAAAAATTTTACCAAACGCGATTCTGTTTCCAAACCGCTCATGGGAACAAAAAATTAGAATAAGGCACTATTGGGATGGTTACCAAATAGGCACTTAGATACGCGGAAATGTGATTTCAACAAAACTTCCAATATATATATATAAATTAAAATTTGCAAAAAAAGTTACTCATTTGTCTTTTATCTATTGATCAGCTAGGCGTACTCCTAGACTCTGGATTCGTCTCAACAACTATCTATAACCTATTCATAGCATTCTTCTCAAGTAAAATAAAAGAATAGTTCAATTCTTAAGTCTTGAAATGGTTCATGTTTATTCACTGATTTGATATGGACTTGAGTGTGTCTTAAAATTACTTTATTTGAACTTTAAGACGTAAAATTCAAAGAATTTCCTTAGGGTAAGGGAAGAAAAACTTTTTCTCTAATTGGGAGGACGGGTTGAAATAAGGAACGCATCTAGGTTAGGTGCTGGATTATTGGATCATCGCTAGAAGCCTTTGTTGGAAGCTCGCTTCCTGGATCATCGCTAGAAGCCTCTGTAGGAAGCTCGCTTCCTGCTGGTTAGACATATGCTTTGCTCAATTCTAAGAATTGGCATGTTTAACTAGAACCCTATTCATGTTTATTCATTGATTTGATAATTATTGTCACTGCCAAAGTCATTTGATTCGACAATAACTTTCGAAACGCAGAGAAGACAAAATCGAGCATCCCACTGTGAATGGAGTTGGAATTCAGGTCAACGTCGAACGATCTTTGTTCTCGGACAACCTGTGACGAAAGTGTGCATAATTTTATTCCCTCTTCTGTCCCCAAATACATGCTCCAAACGCTTATATTCTCATCATCGCTCTTGCTCTCTTTTGTCCCATAATCTCTCTTGCTTTCTTCTCTTTCCGAGATGAGGAAAGAATTGAGTTCGTCGGTCTCTATCTGTCGGACGCAAGCATTGGTGTAGAGAGAATTCAGGCCATGGCAGGTGTTGCAGGAGGCCAGTTGTTGCAAGAGTCGCCAACGTGGGCGATCGCCACCGTGTGCGCGGTCTTCATCATTGTATCCGTCTTCATCGAACAGTGCATTCATTTTCTGGCCACGGTATATTGTACTTATAGCGTTAGCATTGTACAATAACTTTCTTTACTGTTGTCATGAAATTCTCACTCTATGGTGAACTGATGATGGCAGTGGTTCAAGAAGAACCAGAAGAAGGCCATGATGGAAGCCTTGGAGAAAATTAAAGCCGGTATAACATCATAATTCCATTGCTTTATAGTGTATATCACACGTAATATCTTGTCAATCGATAAAATAAATTTCAACAATGCATATTGTGCTTGACTATGGAATTATCTTGTTCGAGACCAAAGGGTTATGATAATTTGGATGTGCAGAGCTCATGCTGCTAGGCTTCATATCTCTTGTGCTCACCGTGAGTACAGGCGTCCTTTCAAAGATATGCATCCCTGCTAGTTATGGCAAAACCATGCTTCCGTGCAAGTTCAATCGCGGAAACAAGGACGACGATGACGATCATGACCACGACCATGATCATGACAAGAGAAAGCTTCTTTCCCTCGCCACGGACATGATGTGGCGCCGATCTTTAGCGGCTTCCACGTCGGACGATTACTGCTCCAAGCACGTACAACCTCCTCCCAAGCTAATAAGACCCTTTTGACAGTTTTGTGGTCACTGTTCTGTTCTTGCTCTTGTTCTTAAGACGTTGATTTTGATGGGATTTGAAAACAGGGGAAGATATCGTTGATCTCTCAGTCAGGGCTGCATCAGCTGCACATCTTCATTTTTGTCCTGGCCGTCTTTCACGTTCTCTACAGCGTCGTCACCATGGCACTAGCGAGGGCCAAAGTGAGTCTCTTCCTTCATTGCAAGTTCTTAAGAACGATGCGTTTGTTCTTGCTGCATCCTGGTCTATAAGTTTACCTGTTATCGGCCAATTATTATGATCCGAGGCCTGGATTTTCGCTGTTGAATGGCGACAGCATTTGGCCTGAGATCAGGCGCAAGAGGCACGTGGGAATAATATGGACTTCTCTAGATTAGACATTAACTAAGTACTTAACGCACTTGATTTTGGATCCATCTAAATATTTCCGTACATAGAGGATAAAATGGTTAGCATTTTAGACTTATGTTTATTATAAATTGCGATGCTATGCGATATTGGATGCCGATCCTCTTAATTTAGGGTCGATGTAGCAAATTAGTACATGTACTTGGCACAAGTCTCTACCCTGTATGTGTGCACGTGCAAGTGCAAGGGCAATTCACAATCCTTGTTATAGTCACACTGTCGTTTACTTTTTCTTAATTAGCCCATAAACTTCTTGGGCCCAAAAAAGCCCTCAAAGGAGCCGGCCGATGGATCACTGTTGTGAATGGGCTCGACCGGATCATAGCCCATTTCTCAGTCCACAAAAGTTCAGATTAAACGATTTCACAAAAGTCCTCATGAAATTTTGGTTTTGTACGTTGATCAGACGAAGAAGTGGAAGGCTTGGGAAGCAGAAAGCTCATCTCTGGAATACATATATACTCATGGTGATTGATCCTAACTAATCCTCTCCCTTTCGGTTGAACCCGAAACTCTGCAGTTTCGTTAATCATAATTATAAGGTTGTCGTCAAATGGTAATGGCCGGTCCTGCTATAATTTCCAGATCCGGAGAGATTCCGATTCACTCATCAGACTTCTTTTGTGATGCGTCACTCCGGCTTCTCAAAAGTCCCTGGAATCAAATGGATTGTAAGTCTTGCATTATCTTCCCATGTATGCGGTCATAGTCCTTAAATTTAAATTCCCTTGCATTGCAAAGCACGGCAGTTTTATTTCAACACGGCCTCTTAGTCCATTCTAGTCTTATTTATCGGCTCAGGTTCGTCGATTTGGCCTCGCTTTGTTCATGACTGACCCTCAAATCCTCATCACCAGGTTGCTTTCTTTAGGCAATTTTCCGGATCGGTATCGAAGGTCGACTACTTGACGATGCGCCATGGCTTCATCAACGTGAGTTTAGAGTGGGGAAATTTTACTAGGCCTGTGCCAATACCTGTGCATGAAAGAAGTCTTCATGGCTCGTTGCTAGACTTTTTATCGTTTGCATTGAAATGAAAAATCGCACTTATCATTTGCCTTCTGTGGGAAACAAGCGCAGGCCCATCTGGCTCCTAACAGCAAATTCAATTTTCACAAGTACATCAAGAGGTCTATGGAAGATGATTTCAAGGCCGTCGTGGGAATCAGGTGCTTCTTCTCTCGGTGAAGAAAATTGAAATGTTACTATTGCAGCAGCAACATGCACTGACCTTTTGATCGGAAGCTGATTTCTCGTTTTCAATTTTCGTTCCACGTTGCAGCTTCCCACTGTGGATCTTCGCTATTCTGTTCCTGCTGCTGAACGTATACAGTGAGTTCTTCAGCTCTAGTTCGCAGGCTTCTGCAATGAATCCTTGTTTCTTCATCTTCTAAAATGGATCTCCTTGTGTTAATCTTTTCAGAATTGTACGCGCTCACCTGGCTATCGTTGGCTCCACTTCTCGTAAGTTCATGCATAGCCCACTTCTTTGCCTACTTCAACTAAGAAGAAAAAAAAAAGATCGTTGGATCAATCTCTCCTCAAACATTCAAACTTCATTCACAAAAAAATTTATATTTTGTGATCCCAATTCTTTTAATTCACCTCTAGCGTGTATGCGAGACCCTTTGGTACTTTGTGAATGTCTGAATCAATTATTTGCGACAATCTTTCAGGCACATGTTAACATGTTCTGATGCATTTCATACATTATGATCAGGTTGGCGCACGGTACATACTGAAGTATCACGATGCTTTTCTTCTTCTTGTTTTGGTTTTTTGGTGGGTTGCCAGATAATTCTTTCAGTGGGCACAAAGCTTCAAGTGATCATCATGGAAATGGCTCAAGATATCCAGGACAGGACCAGTGTAGTCAAAGGAGCTCCACTTGTCGAGCCACACGACAAGTTCTTCTGGTTTAATCGGCCTCAGTGGTGTCTTCTTTTGATCTATTTCACTTTATTCCAGGTATGTAAACACAGTGTTTTCTGCTGTGGAAACAATGGGTATTGCCCCGTTAACAAAAACATGTTATCCCTTCTTTTTTCCCCGGATACAGATCATTTTTGATTCGATTCGTCCTCAAACTCGAAACATCTAACTCCAGTTGTCTTTCGATCATTGCAGAACGCCTTCCAGATGGCATTTTTCTTATGGACTTGGGTATGAATTTTTTCTCATGATCTGATTCCATTTTACCATTTTTTTTTTCTGTTGGTTTTTCATCAGTGGTGTTTTAAATGAATCCCCCTGATTCGGAAATTATGGTGCGATATATGATGCTAATGGACATGGCGACATGGATTGATGCAGTCGGAGTTCGGGTGGAGATCATGCTTCCATGAGAACGTGGGAGCTATTTTGACTAGGGTTCTTCTTGGGTTGGCACTTCAATTCTTGTGCAGCTACATCACCTTCCCTCTCTATGCTCTAGTCACCCAAGTGAGTTCTACCATGAAACCTTTTCTTATAGACATCCACGTCCTTTTCTTATCCTCTTCCTTAGGTGAGAATTTGCAAATATTTTGGAAAGAGTTAGTTGATTACGTGGGGTTTCAACTATCTAAATAGCTAACAATACCTTAGTACATCGGCCTTACATTTTTAGACGGGCATTGTAGATGGGTCGATGACGGTCTGACATGAATAAAATAGAGGCCATTTTCTTTCTTTTTTCTACTCTGATTGCAAAATAAGCAAGAGTCGGTACAAGCTCAAATGCCCCAAACTATACTCACACAGATGGGGTCACACATGAAGAAGGCAATCTTCGAGGAGCAAATGGCCAAGGCCCTAAAGAATTGGCACAAGGAAACTAAAGAGAGGAGCAGGCAGCTCAAGAAGGCTGGGCTCGGAGGAGATGGCTCCTCCTCATCATCACCATCTTCGCCACCATCAACCATGGGTCACAAGCACCAAGCTAGTAATGGCGAAAGCCTTCCTATCTCGCCAATGTCCGATCACCCATCATCTCCATCAGATAAGGATCGGCCCTCGAGTCCGCGGATACATATGGATGAGCCCATGAGAAAGACCCACCAAGCAAGCACCAATGCAGAGTCGCTCAGCATCGAGTTCTCCTTTTCGTCGAGCCCTAACAATTAGATCTTCTTTGTTCTTGATCTGTATGATTAGTTAAGGTTTGGCATTCGGTTATTAATTCATTATGATATGTGAAAAGTCCGATTCTCTCTGTTTAATTGGCAGTGCAATTTCCGATTAAGCATCAATATCGTCAAGGATGAAGTTTCCACTATAGTGATTGATCGTTTGTATCCCGATTACTACCGTATCTTGTCCTTACGTATGTGGGTTATTACCGTAGTTGAAGAGACGAGATCACATTGATTAGGGCGGTAACAGCAACCGCCTCTCCAATTCATTTTGCCTCATTTCAGATTTGATACGCTATACGCTGCCTCGTTTGGCTCATCACTTTGTATTAAATAAGGAAAATCTACTTAATGTTAAGACTTTCATAGTGTGAATACAAAACAGAAAAAGAATTGACGTGCGCCATATCAAATCAGGGAACAAATGCAATGTTATTTTCTGGGCCTCTATCCATAAAGTCCTAGTTTCGTAAAATCAATTCAATTTAGTTCTCCATGCATATGATATAGTGTTCAAAGAATAAGGTAATGTGTCGAGGACTCAAAAGCCCAAAAAAGAGAAAAACCTTTCTCTACTCGCTTGATGGACTTCCTCAAAGAGGGCTTCCACGATGTATAACGAACTTCCATCTCTGAATTTTTCGATTTTTCCCTTCCCTATTCTAATTGCGTAAATGAAAAAAATGGAAAAGAGGAAAAGAGGGAGAGCATGAAAGCAGAAGCACATGGGCTGAATTGGTACGGGGGAATCTGATTTTGGTTATTCAACCGAAGCATGATACGAGATTGATAATTTGATATTACCTCCAAAAATGTCGCAATCACCACCCACTTTCTTTATGCTCGAGGCAAAATGAAATTTGATGATCGTCAGTCTAATTAGTGATGCCTAAAACGAGAAATTGCGTGGCATTTGCACAAACTTTCTCAATAGGACTTCATTTATAGGAAAGTACTCTCAAGGCATTTAATAAAAAGGAAATTTTGTATTTGGAATAATTCGACTTCAAAGTCATAATTTTTGCGGCAAATAGGGTAAAATGTATGTTTGCGCATATGAATTTGTTAAGACACGGATATTCATGTTACTAAAAAAAATTAAAGGCCTTCTTGTTTATGAAAAATGATTAATTTAAAAAATATTTTTTTGAAAGCAATAGCTTGCAATGAATTAATGGAAAGAAAAATTCATCATACACATAAATATTAAGCCATAAATTATTATCGATAATGAAAACATTTTTCATTGACTACCTTTAAGCAATACGAGTTATCATATTTTAAAAAAATTAATTTTTAAATTAATCATTTTTTGTAAAATAGAATGATTTTATGGGAAAATTTCTACAAAGAAAAAACTTTAGGGCCGGCTTCTTAGCATCAAACCGTTCCTCTAATGATGCCCACCCAGAAATTGGGAGAAAAAAAGAAGAAGGAAGAGCGTTTGGAGAAATGAGTTATTTTTTTGCCGAAAAGAAATTCATTTATTAAATAAAACCATTAAAACTAAATAAAATACGGTCCAACACTATTCTAATTTTCTCCTCTCTCTCTCTCTCTCTCCGTTTTCTCCTCCTCCTTTTGGGTGCACAAAGAAAGTTCGGTCGCGAAGCACTCGCCGGAGCCTCCGATGTCGGACCGCATTGCCTCGCTGCAGTGACCCTCGGACGCCGGACGCTCTTGATAGGCGTGCTCCGACCCGGTTCCAGCCATGTCTAGGCGTCACGGCTGGGAACTCCCCGCTCATCCCTCCCAGGTAACCGCACTCCCATGCACCCCACGCTCGCTCGACTGCTTGTGCCAGTGAGCGATTGCATGTCGCATTTACTAGTCTGGCGTTCCGTCGAGTGTGGAGTTTTTGCTTTCTCGTGGATCAGTGAACGATGCGGACCGAATTATGGTTTCGTCGTCAATCTATTTTGATAAAGCGTTGTAGCGGTGTGGGTGGCGGCGGTCGGCGGCAACCGGTGACAGGCTAGCCGAGGCTCGAGCTTGCCGGTAGATCGCCGACGACTGGCGAGGCTCAAGCCTCGCCGGCCAGATCTGGCAAGACTTGAGCTCACCGGCGTCGGGCGGGGCCTCGGCCTCGCTGGATTGGTGAGGTGAGCCCCACCTGACACCAGCAAGCTCGATCTCACTTGTGGTTGGTCGTTGGTCATCGTCGTGGCCTGCGGCCAGCCGAAGAAGAAAAAAAAAGAAAAGAGAAAAGAAAAAAAAAAAAATAATTATTAAAAAATAAAATTTATATTTTAAAAAAATAAAATTTATATTTTTAAAAAATAAAAATTATTAAAAATTATATTTAAAAAATTTAAAATTCGATTTTTAAAAATATTTTAAAAAGAATTATAAAAAATTTCCATTAAATTTGTATTGCATAAAAATTGTTAAAAAAATTGTATTGCATAAAAATGTTTTAACAATACTTTTTTTTTTAATAAAAAGTCATAAAAATGAGCATTTTTAGGTTTAGTTAAAAAAATTTCATATTACAGTTTTTAGTTATTCAATGGTATGTTCACTTCAAATAAGAAAAGCATGTGCATAGTCTATTTTTTTAATAAATATTTCAATTTATAGTTTTTTTTTAACTTTTTTTATTTTATTTACTATTTTTAATTTAATTTGAAGGTTTAATCCAATTAGCATATAGTAGAAGTTGGTTTTCCTAGAATATTAATATGTTTTAATAATACGGGTCGGGTTAGGTATGAGTCGAGTACGGGTCAGGTCGGGTATGGGTCATTAGATTTATACTACAAAAATATGGGTCAAAACAGTTTAAATGGGTCAAATATGGTGAACCCATTTTCGACCCAATCCATACCCAACCCGACCCACCCATTTGCCACGACTAGCTTCGCGTAACTGTTCAAAGTCAAATTTAGATTCTTTTTCTGAAATATATTTTTCTCCGGTTTGAACCTTTCGCCACGAGACGGAGCACCACAGTAATTCTCACATGAAATTCCCTGTTCCCCATTCAGAAATTCTTAAACACTTTCGCAAGCCGTACGAACCATTTTCACGGAACTTTTTTTGCCTGAATGTTCTTCGTTTAATTTATGGGAATCGGGTTCAGTTTTGAATCCGGCTAACTTTCCTGAAGAGAAGCTTTTCATGTCGTGCTGATGTCATCATGGCGTCGATGATCTTTAGAAAGGCTGAAATTTCATCATGCGTTCCGATCACCGCGGTCGTCATTTTACCAATACTTGATTCATCTTCATCGATGTTTGCAGGTGGTGGCGATAACAGGTTTTAGTTTGCTATCTGTGGCATTCTATGTCTTCTTTGCTCCCTTTATTGGAAAGGAGGACATATACAAATATGTCGCGCTCGGTGTTTATTCATTGTTGGTAGGTGCACTTGGACTCTTTTTTCCTGTTTCGTGTGAATATGCTGCTGCTTTTATATCTCACGGTTATAACGATTTTTCTTCGAGGCTCTCTCCGTATCTACACTGTATGTCCGGTGCACTGCCATCGATCCTTCTGACCCTGGGATCTTGGGAACTTCAGCGTACAAATCACATGGCGGAACTGATTTAGCTGGTTGGTGTAGTTTTTGTTGTTTTATTGTTGTTATCATGATCCAGGGAAGAACTTGCTCATTAAGCTGTAATAAGACTAATTATCCTGAATTTTCTTTCCAATCTGTCCTTTTCTTTTTCTGGACCACCAGCACACACGAACGTTTTCAGGGTAATTTTATACTCTAGTCTCTGCTAGAGGCTGAACAATGAGTCACTCAATTTGCTGGTGCGAGAAGCACTACATGTACTTGGTCTTTCCTACCTTGTCTTAGATGAGCTTCATATATGACCAGGAAATACTGTTTCAGTGGAAGAGCCTGGCGAAGCAGGTCTGAGGAATGGAGAAGAATCTGGTAGTCATAATGCAAGTTGCTATTCGATGTTGGGGGGTTTTTTCTGTGGCTTCCTTGTCAAGGAAGATTGCTGCAAGGATGAAGATCATTTGGAGGAACAAACAGGAGACGATGATGGTTTACATTGCACTTTATGCAAGGCCGACGTAAGAACCTGAAATCTGGTTCATGGCTCCACCAGCCTATGGTTACCTTTTGTTGGTGTTTGTGGAAGCGCGTGTTTGATGTGTAGGCAAGTGTGTTTTGTGTGTGAACTTTCAAGAGAGCAAAAGAACTGAGAACAAAATGGGCAAGGGCAAAGTAATAATAGGAATGTGTAAAAGAGAGTGGCAAAAGAGAAGTACCATGTAAAAAAAAGAACATTCTTTATTTAGTTATTATAGTACAAAGGGAAGGGGAGGAGCTTGCTTACCTTTATTGGTCTACTATGCTCCCTCCCCCTTTCCTATTTATAGGATGCTTTATCGACTAAGTACAACATTCTAGATTTGTGTAAAATGCTATCCACTCAGGCTTTATCTAGGAAATTCTAGATTGTAATTTAGCCACTCTTCTTCTGGAGACTTCTATATTTGTGCTTCTACACTTTTCTTTGCCGCCTAAGCTAGATTTTCTTTTTAAAAGATTTTTCTTGTCTTTTCTAGCTAATATCAATCTTGAACTTTCTAGAAATTGGATCAACAATTCAACACTTGTAAATGTGGACCTGGCTAGGCACTAGGAAAGCTTATGCATTGGTGCAACATATGGAGGCAGATATACAAAAATTGCAGAATTTCGAACTGAGTTGGTAGCCCTGCCTCTATAGAGTTTGAGGTACTTGAATCACTTGTTTAGCTATGGCCTCATTTTCTTGTTGGAAACCTTATAGGTCTTTCAGTCTCCTTGGAGTCTTTTGATGATCTTGCAGTTAGATGAATTTGGAGCTTGGAGCTAAATGGCGGTCGTTTCTCCTTGTTCATTTGTTCGTTCGTCTTATTATATGACAATTGGGAATTGGAATGCGTATCTTGATTGACACGATTATAATGCAAAATTCATGAACAACAGCATTTCACTGAATAAAAACACATGCTTGCCCCTTATGAACAATTTCTATGCGTGATCCCATCGGACAGGTAAGGCCTAATTATTGCCGTTGTTTTATTGTGCTTAACCCAGCAAAGGTAGATTGGTGCTTCTTCAGACATTTTATTGCTGTTTCGATTTTCATACAAAAGTGCATAGTCCCATGTGATTCACTATTTTCTGTTCATATGAAATAGTATTTCAATCTGTTTGTCGAATCCTCTTGGTGAATTTACCCTGCTTTATGCGGTTCATTCCGAAAGAAGAATGACAAATGACTTACTCCAGAGCTTGCCTTTTGTTTCTCACAGGTACGCAAGTTTAGCAAACACTGTAGAAGCTGTGACAAATGTGTTGATGGATTTGATCATCATTGTCGAGTAAGTTCTGTGCGCTCATGAATGGCCTAATGGTGATTATTGATTAACGTGTATAGTTTCCATGGATGTATTAACGAAGGGATGGCTCTAAAAGAATAATTGCAAAAGTGATGGAGGGAAAATTCCTGACAAGTTGTCGCAGTCGGAGAAATAAAAGATAGCAAAAAGAACAAAAAACGGGGCTAAATTAGAGTTGAATTGAAGCTGGAACAGAGAGAAATATTCTAGGGTTATAAAAACCAATGATGTTTATTGAATGAAGAAAAAAACTAATGACAAAGAGAATTAATGACCAGTATATACTAGGCTTGCAGAAGAAAGACGATCTCAGCCCACCATCTAAAGTAAGAACTTCTAGACTCAACGGCTGGAGCTCATTAAAAGTCACGTGATTGGCATGCGACTACTTTCTAACCTAAAGCATAATAAAGACTTAATAAAACAGAAAAGACCTGGTACAATGGAAACTGAATTAGGATCCTACATCAAAAAGGATCAAGTCCCTTAAAGCTGCATTTCTTACCATCATTTGCACTTGTGTTTTGGGATGTTATGCTCATGTTGGTTTTATGTGTTGGGGAGTGTCTGACTGTATTGCATCTTCTTTTCAGTGGTTGAATAATTGTGTGGGAAGGAAAAACTATGTCACCTTTGTGTGTCTCATGTCTGTAAGTCTTATTTGGGTGAGTTTTCGTTCCTTGCCAACTATCCATAACATCAATCTACCTACAAATATGTTAGTTTTCTCCTCCTAGTCACATTTCTTAAATGGACTGATGCATTTGCTTGGGCCTTTATCTTCATCAGCTTGTTGTTGAATTTGTTGTGGGAGTTGCTGTCCTTGTCCGGTGCTTTGTTGATAGAAAGGGCACTGAAGATCAGATAATTGACAAGCTTGGAGTTCGATTCACACGGATTCCCTTTGTCATTGTGGTGGTATGTTGTTTCCTTTCATTTACCTCTTCATTATAATAGCATAAGTTTGGCTATCTGAATGAAAAAGTGGGCATCACTTGGTCAGTTGACGACTCTCTCATGCTTTTCATGCATTATTGTTTATTTGAAGTGGCATGGTTCTTTAGGTCGCACTTTTTGTGTGTGCTTTGGTTGAGTCGTGTCAGAGACTCTCTGATGTACTTCTCTGCTGCTCACGATCCGGAAATTGAGGATGACCTCTGAGCAACTTGCTTTACTCAACACAATTAATTATGAAGATGATATTGCTATATCATGGATTCTTTCCTTGCAGACCCTATGTACTGCTGTTTCTTGTCTGGCCACTGTCTCTCTTGGAGATTTATTCTTCTTCCACATGATTTTAATTAGAAAGGTATGGCAATGAACCATGCCTCTTCCTTTATTTATTATTATTTAAAAAAATAAAAATAAACTATGCCTCCTCCTAGCCAACATTCTTTCAAACGGCATTTTAGTATACTTATTTATTTTGTGCAGGGTATAACGACATATGATTATGTAGCTGCAATGAGAACACAGAGTGAAGCACCTGGACCATCTCTAGGAGGTGATCCGCAGAGTCTTAACCAGGTACAAGTTATTCAGTATGCAGATGCACTTAAAGCAGTTAATGCGCAACAATTTGTTGCGCTTGCCTGGAGGAAGTTAGAAAAGCATGTGTACTAGGAGAGAACTTCAATGTAAAGCTAATATTGTGTCCAAATTTGTTTTCCCTATATCCATAAATAATAGGATTTCAAAAGTATTGTGTCTGGTACAAAAAATAAAGGCGACGTTAGATCTAAAATTTGGTTAAATGTCGAATGCTGCTTCCTATGCACGTGCGTGTATGCAGATGGAGCTAGAATCTTTGTTATGGACCATGCTGACTGTTTTGGTTGAATATATTTCTCCTTGTTTCGTTGAGCAGGATGAAATCATTCCACACTTGGAGCCAGGACGCCTCCCCTCGACAATTGATCCAGATGCTACACAACCTTCAGACAAGGGGAGAAAGATGCCCCAACGACCTGTTCGCATAAGTGCATGGAAGCTTGCAAAGTTAGACTCTAAGGAGGCAATCGATGCAGGTGCTAAAGCGAGAGCATCTTCGTCCGTTCTACGTCCCGTAAGTTCTCGACATCATCCATATGATGCTGACCACTTATCCAGCAGCAACATAAGTGGAAGAAGTAGCCCGGTCACTTCTGACTTAGGGTTTCACAATAGAAATGCTAGAGCAGGGACGTCACGAGCCAAAAGTTCATATCCACCGAGCTGGACTAGTAGGGAAGATACCGAAACCTGTGGTCACAGCCTTAGCAACATGAGCAGTCCTCACCTCTCTAATCTGACCACTTCTCCTTTTGACAATCGAATTGCGAACCGAGATCACTTAAACCCAATATATCAGTCATCAGCATCCCAGTCTCCACGGTCGGCCAAACAAAGTGAAGGAAATGAAAATTCTCTCCACGTGAATGTGCCCCAGAATCCTAATAGGAAAAACTCGGGTGCAGCTGAGAGCACTAGATCTTCAGTGTATTGGGATCAAGAAGCAGGGCGGTTTGTATCATCATCTAAAGGTGTCGGCTCGTCACAGATACCAGGGGCCGAGCTTCTATACACTGGTCAATCCATATTCTTCAGCGGTCCTCTAGTGAATGAACAACCAAACAGAGGAACGGGGAGTGGGATTGTGGCTGCTAACCGGGAAAGAGGGTCGACATCAAATTATTATCAGCAGGGTAGATCGCAGAGGGGTGGTCAACTACCTGTTTTTCTTCCGAGTGATTACCAACGATCGTCTCAGTTCCCTTGAACGCTTAGATGAGCACCTTGTTTGAGCGTAGATTTAGAGCAGACACATCATTTTCGACTCCACTCCATTTCCTTGTGCAGGTTTTAGGTGATTAGTTGGTCTGTGTACTTAATTGTTCGAAATGCTCTCTCTCATCCATTCTATTAAAAGCTACAGTTTCCCTTTCAAGCTTCTACGGGTATATATCTTCGATTGACAAAGCAATCTTGAATTTGTAAGACTTTATACTACATTCTATAGTTCCAAGTTGGCTTGTAAGACTTTATACTGCGTTCTATAGTTCCAAGTTGGCTGATCCAATGAAAATGAACTTTTATCTATTGAGATATTGACACAAATAATCATTAAATTTTGGCTCAATATGTAATGTGGTTGCTTTGGTGAAAAAGACAGAAAGTTAGAACATTACTCTCTCGTGCCATAACATTTCAGTCCCCTCTTTGGAAGAGGTTGCTGTGGTGCAAAAGAGTTACCATTTACCACGTGCCTAATTAAAGCGAAAGAAGTCACAGGAAAAGTCATAGATGTAGAGTATGTAGCTAAGCATGACAAGTTCAGAATGAGCTTAGATTCGTGGTCTTTTGACGAGCATCTAAAGTGGGCAGATTACTTTACGTGCTTTATCAACACCCATATTCACCACAGGTTACTTGTGTATATTGATTCAATAGTCATCAGGTGATATCAAATGGCTTTGCAACATAGTTGGACTCCAACAAGCAATCATTGACCACAGGAGAGAAACTGAGATTGGGGAGCATGAAATTGCAGGAAGCCAGAAATCATAGTCATACCTAGCCTGAACAGTGAGTTTCCGAGAAGTGCAGACCTTCACTTTGCCCGCATAATTTGAAGCGAACAATATAGATTCTTGCAGCCTGGTCTCCCAAGAAATTGGTTTGGTGTCTTCGGAGACGTCCCTACAGAAACAAATCAGAACATGCTATTTAAAAACGGCGAGGACGGTGAGGACGACCGTGTAAAAGAGTTTTAAAACGGAACGGAGAGCGCTTTCCATCAACGACAGAATAACGAACAACTGACGTTCAAAACACAATTAGCAAGCGTATGACCAGTACAGTACCCGCCATTTGTCTAGCCGACAACACCAAATTCATCGAATGGTTCAGTGATTCTAAACCTGGAAATAGGTTATTCATCCAACTTTGATCTTGGCTGCGCCACCAAGAAAGCATGAAAAGGACTGCCACAGCAAAATAGTCAACTCTCTCTCTCTCTCTCTCTCTCTCTCCCTCCCCAAGATGATCATGTCCAACTATTCCCTAGGGAAGAATCCCAATGACTAGAGTAGTTTCGCGGGGGAGCCACGTTTGAGCAGATCGCATCGAATTAATGGAAATAACAACGGCAATGACGCGACCGAAGGAGCACGAGGATAGATTGCGGTTCCAAAAGGCACTCGTTAGACCCAGATGACCGACGGCGTTCGAGGACGTTTCGAGGTTGAAGAAGTCGAGGGTGACGAAATGCAGGAGAGGACTTACCGAATGAGAAGCCGTCTGCAGGTTTGCTCATTGGCCTCGACGGGCACGACACTGCAGCCATTGTAGCGCAGGCGCGACTAAGGATGCGTGCCTGTGTCTGCTTGTAGAGAGAGAGAGAGAGAGGAGTTCAGCTCAGTCAAGACGAGATCAACGATGAGAGAAGCAGAGGGAGAGAGAGATGATCTGGTTTCGATGAGTTCGATGTGTAAACTGGACTGGAGTTTCGTTTCCTTCATTGTCACTTGTTATTTGGGGCCCACGCTACCTAGGCAAGAGCTTTTGTTTTCTCCATTTCTTTTTTTTTTCTAATTTGTTTTAAGAAAAATAAATAATTCAATATATATTTTTTAAAATACCGACTACATCACTTATAAAAATAAACCGAGGGAAAATATTCTCACCATGCATGCATGCAATTTTTTAATTATAGATTATTATCAATAATATAAATATTTTTAATTAATTAATTATTTCAACTGATAAAGGCGATTTTTTTAGATCATTCATTTTTTATGCAACAAATAGAGATAAAAGCTAATTTTTTTTTTTTTTGAAAAAAATTGATGTTGCAAAGAAAAGAGTACTCTTGAGACGATTATTTTTCAGAAAGCTCATTACCTTTTCTGTGGTTGGATGAAGCACGTGGTTGACAATTTAGGGTGCGCTTGGTAACGATTCTGTTTTCGGGAATAAATTCTGATCAGAAATGATTCTTTTTGATTCTGTTCCTAGGAACATAATCTAAGACATTGATTAGTAACCATCCAAACAGTGCATGATTCTGATTTTGTGTTCCCAAAATCAGTTTGGGACAAGAATCGCGTTTGGTAAAATTTTTGTTCTCGGGAACAAATTTGTTTCTGGGAACAGATTGGGAAGAGAATTGAGGATAAAAAAAAATGTGATTCTCCATCTGAGAATCAAAAAAAGAATCAAAACAGTAAAAGTCTCATTCTTCCCTTCCATCATCCCGTGATTGATGTCCACCACCACCCGCTGCCGTCCGCTGCCGCTGTCTGCCACCGATCGCTGTTCGTCAGTTTAGCGAGCTCACCCAGCCCCAGCTAGGCCGGCCTGGCCACCGGTGGGGCTGGGTGAGTCTCGTCGGTGGCCAGGCTGAGCCTCACCGGTGGCCAGCCAGGCCTCGCTTAGCTACCGGCAAGGCTCGCCTAGCCCCCCCCAGGGCCAGGCCGGCATGGCCACCGGTGAGGCTTAGCTAATGAGGGCCGGCCCTCGTCGGCGGTTGTCGATCTAGCGACCGGCCACATGAAGAAGAAGAAGAATCGGAGAAAAGGGAAAAAAAGGGAAAAAAGTAAAACAATTATTTAAAAATTAAAAGAAATTGATTTGGAACAAAATCAATGAGCACGGTATCAAACGCAATTCTATTCCGAATAAATTTTGAACGATTTACCAAACGCGTTTTTACTTATAATCGGTTTCTAGGAGTAGAATAAAAAATAATCATTTCGGTCGAATTAATTCCGGGAACGAATCGTTACCAAACGTGCCTTAAGTATTTTAAGTTGTTTGGTAACTGTCCAAATTTTCTAATTTTGGAATAAAATTGCGTTTGATATCGTGTTCATTGATTCTATTCCAAATAAAATTCTTTTAATTTTTAAATAATTTTTATACTCTTTTCCTTTTTTTTTTTTTTTTTTCCTTTTTTCTCCTATTCTTCTTCTTCTTTAAGCTGGTTCTTGGACCGGCGACCGCCGATGAGGGCCGGCGACCTCACCGGAACGTCACCGGCCTTGCCTCACCGGCGGCTAGGTGAGGCTCGCCCGCTCTCACCCGGTCCCGCCGAGGCTCGGCCTCGCCGGTGGCCGGCCCTTGCCGAGGTTGGGAGAGGCCTGCCTAGCCATTGATGGGGTTGGGTGAGCCTCGCCTGGCGGCAAGTGGCGGCGAATGGCGACGGGCGGTGGCGGACAACGACAGGCAATGGAGGGCAGCGACGAATGGTGTCGGGCGGTAGCGGATGACGGCAAGCGATGGAGGGTGGCGGTGGACGACAACCGCAGGATGGTAGTCAATGAAGAAGAAGAAAAGAGAAGAAGAAGAAGAAGAAAAAGAGTTGGTTTTGATTCTTAGATTTGTTCCTGGAACAAGAATTAAGTTTTTTTTTATTCTTGATTCTATTTCAAATCTAATTCTAGGAACAAAAAAAGAGAAATTTGTTCCCAATAAACAAAAATTTTACCAAACGCGATTTTGTTCCCAAACTACTCTCGGGAACAAAAAATCAGAATAAGGCACTGTTGGGATTGTTACCAAATAGGCACTTAGATACGTGGAATTTTTTTTTTTTTTAAATTTGCAAAAAAAGTTACTCATTCGTCTTTTATCTATTGATCAGCTAGGCGTACTCCTAGACTCTGGATTTGTCTCAACAACTATCTATAACCTATTCATAGCATTCTTCTCAAGTAAAATAAAAGAATAGTTCAATTCTTGAGTCTTGAATCGGTTCATGCTTATTCATTGATTTGATATGGACCTAAGTATGTCCTAAAATTACTTTATTTGAACTTTAAGACGTAAAATTCGAAGATTTTCCTTAGGGTAAGGGAAGAAAAACTTTTTCTCTAATTGGGAGGACAGGTTGAAATAAGGAACACATTTAGGTTAGGTGCTACATTACTAGATCATCGCTAGAAGCCTTTGTTGAAAGCTCGCTTCCTGCTGGTTAGACATATGCTTCTTACAATTCTAAGAATTGGCATGTTTAACTAGAACCCTATTCATGTTTATTCATTGATTTGATAATTATTGTCACTGCCAAAGTCATTTGATTCGACAATAACTTTCGAAACGCAGAGAAGACAAAATCGAGCATCCCACTGTGAATGGAGTTGGAATTCAGGTCAACGTCGAACGATCTTTGTTCTCGGACAACCTGTGACGAAAGTGTGCATAATTTTATTCCCTCTTCTGTCCCCAAATAAATGCTCCAAACGCTTATATTCTCATCATCGCTCTTGCTCTCTTTTGTCCCATAATCTCTCTTGCTTTCTTCTCTTTCCGAGATGAGGAAAGAATTGAGTTCGTCGGTCTCTATCTGTCGGACGCAAGCATTGGTGTAGAGAGAATTCAGGCCATGGTAGGTGTTGCAGGAGGCCAGTTGTTGCAAGAGTCGCCAACGTGGGCGATCGCCACCGTGTGCGCGGTCTTCATCATTGTATCCGTCTTCATCGAACAGTGCATTCATTTTCTGGCCAAGGTATATTGTACTTATAGCGTTAGCATTGTACAAGCATTGTACAATAACTTTCTTTACTGTTGTCATGAAATTCTCACTCTATGGTGAACTGATGATGGCAGTGGTTCAAGAAGAACCAGAAGAAGGCCATGATGGAAGCCTTGGAGAAAATTAAAGCCGGTATAACATCATAATTCCATTGCTTTATAGTGTATATCACACGTAATATCTTGTCAATCGATAAAATAAATTTCAACAATGCATATTGTGCTTGACTATGGAATTATCTTGTTCGAGACCAAAGGGTTATGATAATTTGGATGTGCAGAGCTCATGCTGCTAGGCTTCATATCTCTAGTGCTCACCGTGAGTACAGGCGTCCTTTCAAAGATATGCATCCCTGCTAGTTATGGCAAAACCATGCTTCCGTGCAAGTTCAATCGCGGAAACAAGGACGACGATGACGATCATGACCACGACCATGATCATGACAAGAGAAAGCTTCTTTCCCTCGCCACGGACATGATGTGGCGCCGATCTTTAGCGGCTTCCACCTCGGACGATTACTGCTCCAAGCACGTACGACCTCCTCCCAAGCTAATAAGACCCTTTCGACAGTTTTGTGGTCACTGTTCTGTTCTTGCTCTTGTTCTTAAGACGTTGATTTTGATGGGATTTGAAAACAGGGGAAGATATCATTGATCTCTCAGTCAGGGCTGCATCAGCTGCACATCTTCATTTTTGTCCTGGCCGTCTTTCACGTTCTCTACAGCGTCGTCACCATGGCACTAGCGAGGGCCAAAGTGAGTCTCTTCCTTCATTGCAAGTTCTTAAGAACGATGCGTTTGTTCTTGCTGCATCCTGGTCTATAAGTTTACCTGTTATCGGCCAATTATTATGATCCGAGGCCTGGATTTTCGCTGTTGAATGGCGACGGCATTTGGCCTGAGATCAGGCGCAAGAGGCACGTGGGAATAATATGGACTTCTCTATATTAGACATTAACTAAGTACTTAACGCACTTGATCTTGGATCCATCTAAATATTTCCGTACATAGAGGATAAAATGGTTAGCATTTTAGACTTATGTTTATTATAAATTGCGATGCTATGCGATATTGGATGCCGATCCTCTTAATTTAGGGTCGATGTAGCAAATTAGTACATGTACTTGGCACAAGTCTCTACCCTTTATGTGTGCACGTGCAAGTGCAAGGGCAATTCACAATCCTTGTTATAGTCACACTGTCGTTTACTTTTTCTTAATTAGCCCATAAACTTCTTGGGCCCAAAAAAGCCCTCAAAGGAGCCGGCCAATGGATCACTGTTGTGAATGGGCTCGACCGGATCATAGCCCATTTCTCAGTCCACAAAAGTTCAGATTAAACGATTTCACAAAAGTCTCATGAGATTTTGGTTTTGTACGTTGATCAGACGAAGAAGTGGAAGGCTTGGGAAGCAGAAAGCTCATCTCTGGAATACATATATACTCATGGTGATTGATCCTAACTAATCCTCTCCCTTTTGGTTGAACCCGAAACTGCAGTTTCTTTAATCATAATTATAAGGTTGTTGTCAAATGGTAATGGCCGGTCCTGCTATAATTTCCAGATCCGGAGAGATTCCGATTCACTCATCAGACTTCTTTTGTGATGCGTCACTCCGGCTTCTCAAAAGTCCCTGGAATCAAATGGATCGTAAGTCTTGCATTATCTTCCCATGTATGCGGTCATAGTCCTTAAATTTAAATTCCCTTGCATTGCAAAGCACGGCAGTTTTATTTCAACACGGCCTCTTAGTCCATTCTAGTCTTATTTATCGGCTCAGGTTCGTCGATTTGGCCCTCGCTTTGTTCATGACTGACCCTCAAATCCTCATCACCAGGTTGCTTTCTTTAGGCAATTTTCCGGATCGGTATCGAAGGTCGACTACTTGACGATGCGCCATGGCTTCATCAACGTGAGTTTAGAGTGGGGAAATTTTACTAGGCCTGTGCCAATACCTGTGCATGAAAGAAGTCTTCATGGCTCGTTGCTAGACTTTTTATCGTTTGCATTGAAATGAAAAATCGCACTTATCATTTGCCTTCTGTGGGAAACAAGCGCAGGCCCATCTGGCTCCTAACAGCAAATTCAATTTTCACAAGTACATCAAGAGGTCTATGGAAGATGATTTCAAGGCCGTCGTGGGAATCAGGTGCTTCTTCTCTCGGTGAAGAAAATTGAAATGTTACTATTGCAGCAGCAACATGCACTGACCTTTTGATCGGAAGCTGATTTCTCGTTTTCAATTTTCGTTCCACGTTGCAGCTTCCCACTGTGGATCTTCGCTATTCTGTTCCTGCTGCTGAACGTATACAGTGAGTTCTTCAGCTCTAGTTCGCAGGCTTCTGCAATGAATCCTTGTTTCTTCATCTTCTAAAATGGATCTCCTTGTTAATCTTTTCAGAACTGTACGCGCTCACCTGGCTATCGTTGGCTCCACTTCTCGTAAGTTCATGCATAGCCCACTTCTTTGCCTACTTCAACTAAGAAGAAAAAAAAAGATCGTTGGATCAATCTCTCCTCAAACATTCAAACTTCATTCACAAAAAAATTTATATTTTGTGATCCCAATTCTTTTAATTCACCTCTAGCGTGTATGCGAGACCCTTTGGTACTTTGTGAATGTCTGAATCAATTATTTGCGACAATCTTTCAGGCACATGTTAACACGTTCTGATGCATTTCATACATTATGATCAGGTTGGCGCACGGTACATACTGAAGTATCACGATGCTTTTCTTCTTCTTGTTTTGGTTTTTTGGTGGGTTGCCAGATAATTCTTTCAGTGGGCACAAAGCTTCAAGTGATCATCATGGAAATGGCTCAAGATATCCAGGACAGGACCAGTGTAGTCAAAGGAGCTCCACTTGTCGAGCCACACGACAAGTTCTTCTGGTTTAATCGGCCTCAGTGGTGTCTTCTTTTGATCTATTTCACTTTATTCCAGGTATGTAAACACAGTGTTTTCTGCTGTGGAAACAATGGGTATTGCCCCGTTAACAAAAACATGTGATCCCTTCTTTTTTCCCCGGATACAGATCATTTTTGATTCGATTCGTCCTCAAACTCGAAACATCTAACTCCAGTTGTCTTTCGATCATTGCAGAACGCCTTCCAGATGGCATTTTTCTTATGGACTTGGGTATGAATTTTTTCTCATGATCTGATTCCATTTTACCATTTTTTTTTTCTGTTGGTTTTTCATCAGTGGTGTTTTAAATGAATCCCCCTGATTCGGAAATTATGGTGCGATATATGATGCTAATGGACATGGCGACATGGATTGATGCAGTCGGAGTTCGGGTGGAGATCATGCTTCCATGAGAACGTGGGAGCTATTTTGACTAGGGTTCTTCTTGGGTTGGCACTTCAATTCTTGTGCAGCTACATCACCTTCCCTCTCTATGCTCTTGTCACCCAAGTGAGTTCTACCATGAAACCTTTTCTTATAGACATCCACGTCCTTTTCTTATCCTCTTCCTTAGGTGAGAATTTGCAAATATTTTGGAAAGAGTTAGTTGATTACGTGGGGTTTCAACTATCTAAATAGCTAACAATACCTTAGTACATTGGCCTTACATTTTTAGACGGGCATTGTAGATGGGTCGATGACGGTCTGACATGAATAAAATAGAGGCCATTTTCTTTCTTTTTTCTACTCTGATTGCAAAATAAGCAAGAGTCGGTACAAGCTCAAATGCCCCAAACTATACTCACACAGATGGGGTCACACATGAAGAAGGCAATCTTCGAGGAGCAAATGGCCAAGGCCCTAAAGAATTGGCACAAGGAAACTAAAGAGAGGAGCAGGCAGCTCAAGAAGGCTGGGCTCGGAGGAGATGGCTGCTCCTCATCATCACCATCTTCGCCACCATCAACCATGGGTCACAAGCACCAAGCTAGTAATGGCGAAAGCCTTCCTATCTCGCCAGTGTCCGATCACCCATCATCTTCTTCAGATAAGGATCGGCTCTCGAGTCCGCGGATACATATGGATGAGCCCATAAGAAAGACCCACCAAGCAGGCACCAATGCAGAGTCGCACAGCATTGAGTTCTCCTTTTCGTCGAGCCCTAACAATTAGATCTTCTTTGTTCTTGATCTGTATGATTAGATAAGGTTTGCCATTTGGTTATGAATTCATTATGATATGTGAAAAATCCGATTCTCTCTGTTTAATTGGCAGTGCAATTTCCGATTAAGCATCAACATCGTCAAGGATGAAGTTTCCACTACAATGATTGATCGTTTGTGTCCCGATCGCTACCGTCTCTTGCTCTTACGTATGTGAGTTATTACTGTAGTTGAAGAGACGAGATCACGTTGATTAGGGCAGTAACAGCAGCTGCCTATCCACTTCATTTTGTCCCGCTTCAAATATGATACGCTGCCTCGTTTGGCTCATCACTTTGTATTAAATAAGGAAAATCTACTTAATGTTAAGACTTTCACAGTGTGAATACTAAACAAAAAAAGAATTGATGTGCGCCTTATCAAATTAGGGAACAAATGCAATTTTATTTTCTGGGCCTCTATCCATAAAGTCCTAGTTTTATAAAATCAATTCAATTTAGTTCTCCATGCATATGATATAGTGTTCAAAGATTAAGGTGATGTGTCAAGGACTCAAAAGCCAAAAAAAGAGAAAAACCTTTCTCTACTCGCTTGATGGACTTCCTCAAAGGGGCTTCCACAGACTACTCGCTTGATGGACTTCCTCAAAGAGGGCTTCCATGGACTAGGGCCCTTTAGAAATAAACTTATTGATGAGATTAAATTTGACATGTACTCGCACAAAAGAAGAAATTCTTACAATAGATGGCAACTTATGGTCACCTTGTTATTGGACCTTGAAATTTGGTAAAAAATTGATATTATTCAATTGAATGGTATATCAAGCATACCCGCTTTAAATGAAAATGATAGAATATATCCTCTTCATACCTTATAGTCACCTGCTCATTAAATGAAAATTAGGGCCCTTTAGAAATAAACTCGTTGATGAGATTAAATTTGATAAGTACTTGAACATAAAAAGAAATTCTTACAATAGGTAGCAACTTATCGTCACTGTCTTAAATTTGACAAGTACTTGCACATAAGAAGAAATTCTTACAACAGGTGGCAACTTATTATTCTATTGGACCTCGAAATTTGGTGAAAAATCGATATCATTCGATTGAATGGTATATGGAGCATACCCACATTAAATGAACAAACCTTATAGTCACATGCTCATTAATCAAAATGAATGAATTTCTGAGTATATGAAGGTGCTATACTTGTTCATCTTAACACACCACTACACTAGATCACAAAGCTGTTGAGACTCATTGAAAGAGAGCCTACAAATAGTTTAGGCAAGAATAGCCATGGAAGTAACGACATCCAAAAGAATGGGCTTAATGATGTTGGTGGCAACTTTGATATTGTGGTCGTCCATCAATACCGATGTAGCATCTTAGGCGTGTAAGGTGCACTGTGGAGTGTTGTGTGCGATTGACTCTTTGCCATTTATATGTATTACCAAATGCATCGAAAAGTGATATATGAGCTTTGAAAAAAAAAGAAGAGAGAGGAGGGTTTGAAAAGTCAACAAAAGAAGCTGAAGCTTCGGCTGTTTTTAAAGAGAAGAGAGAGGGAGGGCTTGGGTAGAAATGAAACAAGGGAAAGAAAGAAACGGGGGAGAGGACAAAAAGAAGAGAAAAAAAGGGAAAAAGAGAAAAAAATTTGCCACGCTCGTGATCCTACACTTCATCAAGCTAACTCAACTTCATTTTGCAATGCTAGTAAGTGATCAAAGCCTTCAATTGTTTATTTAAACGAATCATCGCAATTAGGGCTCAAAATTCGGATTTACTGGATATTTGTCTAGTGAAATCCGATTTTTGAATTGTTGAGCTATATATTTTTTTGTAGAAATGGTATTTTATAATATTGTGACGCTATAATATTTTACGGATTGTGATTTGAACTTACGATTTATCTGGAACGGAATTTTCAAGTTGGGGGCACATTTTGGAACTGTAGCGAATAGTAGCTTTAGGTCCGAATTTTAGCCACTTTCGGAGATGTTTTGGGATGGCGAGTTGGGGTTGTTGTAGTACATCAAGAGGGCTTTCTAAGGATTATAAGATGGTTTGAAACGGAATTTTGTGGAGGAAGTTATGGCATGACCAAGTTGAGCGTGCGGGTTGGGCCTAGCGGACAACAATAGGTTACAGCTAGAGGCGGGCTTTTCATAGCATGCATGTATTGTTTTATCGACAAATAAGCTAGTATAGTCAAGTCATTAATTAGAATATCGTTTTACTTGGTCTTTTAATATTGTTTTTCGATTACTTGTTAGGAATTCAAGTGCACCGACTAAAGTTACCATCGTAATTAATTTTTGACTTTTCCCAAGTGAGTGACATTATTTCATTTTTGTATTTTAAACTTATGTTTTGAAAAACATAGTGAATTATATATTGTATGAGTTGATAAAAAAGCATCTTTTGTTGCATAAAATAGGATTGAGCTATTACTATCAATTTAATGTTTGATAGATGGAGATATTTCAAATTCGATTTAATGGTTGTTTGAAAATAGTTTGTGAAACTCTTTATGAAAGAATCTTAAAACATTTTGAAGACTGCTTCAGTTGTGATATGACTTTTGTTTTAATGTTGAATTATTGGATTTAGTGATTGATAGTTAATGCTCAATGTCTCTGTAAACCTTGAGGGGTGTGTGGGTATGCACAAACTAGTCTAGGATATTTTTGTGGGCTGAGCCACCAACTAATAATAGGTGGAGGCCTTGCCAATGGGGGAATCTTGGTCGTCTTGTTTCGGACGTTACGCGTGACCATGGCTAGATATTTGAGCATGAGTTGGTCAATGGAGTGGACCATTAACATGTGATTTGAGTTTGGTCGGTGGAATGAACCATCGATGTGTGGTTTGATGAATTTAATCAATGGAATAGATCATTGATACATGTTTTATAAGATTGATCGATGGACTTGACTATTGATATTTTCGATATTTGAGTTATGATTATATATTATGTTAAAGTGAGTTATGATTGTGTTTTAGTTGTGCATAGTGATTTCTCAATCCGCTTAGAAAAAATGTGTTACTTATTGAGTTGTGGTAGCTCACTCCTTTCATCTATTTCATCTATTTGTTTTTTAGGTTCTTCATCGAGTCGCAAGTAGATGTGAGCGTCCGTTTCGGGGAGGACTTTTTGTGGTGGGGACTTTTGGTATAACTTGTATATAGTTGATAAGTTTGTGAGTTAGTCTTTGGAGAAGGTATATATTATGGTTTTGTGGATTATAAAAATATTATGATATTGTAACTCAATGCCATTTTGTCAAATATATATATAGATGTATATATATTGATATTAGGCTGAATTTTAGTTATGTTAAGATTGCGTCTTTTGGTGAAAGGACGGCCGTATCGTGCTCTTGTACTTGTGAATCGGGGTGTGACAAACTAGAAGACTCTTTGACATCCCCAGCATCAGAGCATTGGAATGTTGTAATAATCTTTGCGTTGAGATTGAAGATAAAACATTACTTCTTATTAGATCCATAAAACCAAGAAAGTAATTGTATAATCTTGTTTCTTTGTCAGCGTTTCATTGTTATATTTTACTTATGAGAGGATAGTTGCATTCTAAATCATTTCATTTTGTTGGACTTCAATATATGCTTTTGCTAAAAGAAAATTCAATTTCAATTTTGGTGTGAGCGGCTTTTTAATTTCTTGTTTCATATTTGAACTAATGTAGATACCAAGAAAGTTGGAGTGGACATGAAGAAGTTTGGAGCTTGTGCAGAGTAGGATTGCTAGAAGACATATCCATTGCATTAAAGTTTGGAAATTTTCATTTTTTTAATAATTAAATTAAGGCAATTGAGTTGTGTACTGCCTTTGTGGTTTCATATCACGACTAATAAATAATGCCTTTCTAATACCTACTTGACCATGAGTGAAATACATTTCCATGAAATTTCAACTGTGATCAAATGCTACTCTCTATTATCTAAATAGATTATGAGATATAAATACAAAAGAAAAGGTAACCTATAGAATAAGTCGATGTTGGCTTTGTCACGAGTATGTCCTCACATAATGATAATTTTACAATATGCAGAAGAATGTCAATCTCTCACGTGGCATAACGCGAGAGCATGATTTAGTGGTGTTGTAAAGTAGTCGATCAAAAGTTAATTTATGACTACGTGTTTATGCGAAACAGGAACCGTCTATATCATTCACCAGAAGTTAACACTGAGGAATATGAACGAATGGCAATTTGCCGTACGACACAATATCGAATGTTTAAAAGTCACGCTAATATTTAGACATAGCCTAAAATAAGGCAAGAAGGGCCCTCCTCATAAAAGCGTCGTTGTCTTTTCAAGGATGCACTTTCGTCGACTCTTTGATGAGTCATAACACCAAATCAAATGTCGAGGGAACAAAACTTGTTCTCGTCCCACGGGACAATACGGCATCTCGTTGTCTTCTTTGTAGCTAGCTAACCTTTGATGACTTAAAAACAACAATAAATCTTTGATATGGTGTCACACGGGAGGCAAATAAAAGCATCTAATATCTTTGTTGTTTGAAGCTAGAAAAATGTAAAAGGAAAAAGAGAAAAAAAAAACATGGTCCACCACCCTTTTGACAATGATGTTTACGGACTCGACGAGTAAAGGTTAAAGACAACAAATTAAACTCACTCTTCTAACTTATCGTCCATCAATTAAGAGAAGCACCATAAATCCGGCGGAAAATGATTTCTCGTTGGGCCAATTCTCACCACCACCTAAAAAGGTCCTCCGGCGACGACAGAGGCGCCGGTTGCTGAAGCAAAAAATCTCGCCAGCCAATCACCCTATGCTGTACTGTTCTGGTTTAATCGGCCTCAGTGGGTTCTTCTCTCTATCCATTTCACCTAGTTCCTGGTATGTGACACCGTGTTTTATGCCTTGGAAATTATAAATATCGCCCCCGTTAACAAAAACATCTGATCCCCCGTTTTCTTTTCCGGATGCAAATTAATTTTGTGTCGATTCGTCCTCGAGCCCGAAACATCCAACTCCAGTTGTCTTTCCATCATTGCAGAACGCCTTCCAGTTGGCATTTTCGTTTTGGACTTGGGTGTGAATTGTTTCTCATGCGTGATCTGATCCCATTTGCCATTTCTTTTTTGGTTTTTCATTAGTAGGGTTTTTAATGAATCCACCTGATTCAGAAACTATGGTGCGATATGATGCTGATGGACATGGCGCCATGGGGTTGATGCGGTCGGAGGTCGGGTGGAGATCGTGCTTCCATGAGAAAGTGGGAGCTATTTTGAGTAGGGTTCTTTTCCTGGGTTGCGGTTCTTGTGCGGCTACATCGCCCAAGTGATTTCTACCATAAAACCTTTCCTATAGACATTCATTTCCTTTTCTTACCTTCTTCCTCGGATGAATTTGCCGATATTTTGGAAAGTATTAAATGATTACATGGGGTTTCAACCGCCTAAACATCTAACAGCACCTTAGTACATTTGCCTTGAATCTGTGGGTGGGCATTTCAGATGGGTCGATGATGGTCTGACACGGATCAAATAGATGCCATTTTCTTTTCTTTTTTCGACTTTGATTGCGAATAATGAAAAGTTGGTACAAGCTCAAATGTCTCAAGCTATGCTCACACAGATTAGGTCGCACGCGAAGAAGGCAATCTTCGATGAGCAAATGGCCAGGGCCCTAAAGAATTGGCACAAGGAAGTAATAGAGAGGAACCAACAGCTCGGAAAGGTTGTAATGGTGAAAGGCTCCCCATCTCGCTATTGCCTAGTTACCCATCATCTTCATCAGATAAGGACCGTGTTCTTGAGTCCGTAGATGTAGATGACTGAGCCCGCGAGACAGGCCCACCAAGCAAGCATCTTTGCAGAGGCACACAGCATTGGGTTTTCCCTTTTGTCGAGCCATAACAATTAGGTCTTCTTTGTTCTTGATCTGTATGATTAGAAAATGTTTACAAGTCAGTTCTTGATTCATTATTATGATACGTGAAAAGCCCGACTCTCTCATTTTCATCGGTAGCGTGATTTCCGTTTCACAGTCAACGTCGCCAAATTCGCATACCTAAGGCTATATTTATTAATTATGTTTACTATATAAAAATTAGTATATCGGGCTAATTATCAATGACGAACGGAAACATGCAAAACAAATCCAACGATATCTCTGATGTGGCAGAGGGATCCCACTGCAAATTTTCAATTTTGCGGACAGAGACATCGGCAGAAACAAAATAAGCAAAAAGATTCCAAATCGAGAAAATGCTGCCATATTCAAATGGAATCTGGGGGGCCCACCTCTCTACCGGACGATTAGAAAACGAACGGGACAACTTTATCATGAAATCGTCCGCTCTCGAGCGGCCCAAATTTTTCAGATAAAGACAAGACGGAGATAAGAAACGAAAAAAGGTTTGAATTTTCAATTTCTTGATTTTAAAGTCCACGTAGGTACGGGGCGGGAAAATAATCTTTTTTATTTTCCGAGGCAGCTCACTTGAGCGATGCACCTTCCCATCAAGTCAACTGCCAGCATCTCGTCTTATTTAGGCAGAAAGATAAATAATGTCCCCCGACAATTTTGATCCCATTTTTACAAAAAGTCATCTTTTGTTTTTCCCGTCACGTCGTTTTCCGAGACGTTAATCCTTTTCGATGCGACCTATGTGTCAAAAAGAAAGCCCGAAATTCGATAATTCTTTTAAGCTAATTACGAGAATACCAAATCCAATCTGATCTCCCGATGTATAACGAACTTCCATGTCTGAATTTGTCGATTTTCCCCTTCCCTATTCTAATTGCGTAAATGAAAAAAAATGGAAAAAAGGGGAAAAGATAGAGAGCACGAAAGCAGAAGCACATGAGGTGAATTGGTACGGGAATCTGATTTTGACCATTCAACCGAAGCACGATACAAGATTGATAATTTGATACTACTTCCAAAAATGTCGCAATCACCATCGACTTTCTTTACGTTTGAGGTAAAACGGAAATTGATGATTGTCGGTCGTGATCAGCGGTACAAAAAATGAAACATTGCGTGTCATTTGCATGAACTTTCCCAATAAGACTTCATTTGTAGGAAAGTACCCTCAAGCCTTTTGATAAAAAAGGAAATTTTGTATTTGGAATAATTCGACTTTAAAGGCATAATTTTTTCGGTGTGAAAGTTATGTTTGCGCATATTAATTAGTTAAGAGACACGGATGTTCGTGTTGTTAAAAAAAAATTAAAGGCGTGCTTGTTTATGAAAATTATTAATTTAAAAAATGTTTTTTTTTCTAAAAAGATCACTTATAATGAATTAATAGAAAAAAGAATTCATCATGCACATAAATACTAAGTTATAAATTATTGTCGATAATGAAAATATTTTTTATTCACTAACTTTAAGCAATACGAGTCATATTTTTTAAAAAACTCAATTTTAAATTATTTATTTTTCATAAAATAAACAGAGTTTAAGTGAAAATTTCTACGAAGCAAAAACTAAAACCTCTAGGGCCGGCTCCTCAGCGGAGAGCCGTCCCTCTAACAATGGCCACCCAGAAATTGGTAAAAAAAGAAGAAAGAAAAGCGTTTGAAGAAATGATTTATTTTTTTGCCGAAAAGAAAATTTCATTTATTAAATAAAACCATTAAAACTAAATAAAATACGGTCCAACACTATTCTATTTTTCTCCCCTCTCTCTCTCTCTCTCTCTCTATCTCTCTCCGCTTTCTCCTCTTCTGCTGCTGCTGCCGCTGCTGCTTCTTCTTCTTCTTCTCCTGCTTCTTCTTCCGAGGCTCAGCCATCGGAACTCGAACTCCCGCACTCCAAGCCCTAAAATTTTTCTCTCTCGTTACAGCGGCGGGTACCACCGAGTCGCCACTCGTGTTCGACTCGGCGCCATTCCTTAATATAACCTCCTCCTCCTCCTCCTCCTTTTGGGTGCACAGAGAAAGTTCGGTCGCGAAGCACTCGCCGGAGCCTCCGATGTCGGACCGCGCTGCCTCGCCGCAGTGACCCTCGCACGCCGGACGCTCTTGATCGGCGACCTCCGACCCGGTTCCGGCCATGTCTAGGCGTCACGGCTGGGAACTCCCCGCTCATCCCTTCCAGGTAACTGCACTCCCGTGCACCCCACGCTCGCTCGACTGCTTGCACCAGTGAGCAATTGCATGGCGCATTTACTCGCTTGGCGTTTCGTCGCGTGTGGAGTCTTTGCTTTTTCGTGGATCAGTGAACGATGCGGACCGAATTATGGTTTCCTCGTCAATCTATTTGGATAAAGCGTTGTAGTGGCGCGGTGGCGATCGTAGTTTTCTCCTCGTCTTTTGGAGCTGGATCTGGTCACTGATTTGCGTGGACGCTTTACGACTTTTTGGTGTAAGCCGTGAGAGCTTCGCGTAACTGTTCAAAGTCAAATTTAGATTCTTTTTCTGAAAATTATTTTTCTCCGATTTGTACCTTTCGCCACGAGACGGAACGCCACAGTAATTCTCACATGAAATTCCCTGTTCCCCATTCAGAAATTCTTGGACAGTTTCGCAAGCCGTACGAACCATTTTCACGAACTTTTTCTGCCTGAATGTTATTCGTTTAATTTATGGGAATCGGGTTCAGTTTTGAATCCGGCTAACTTTCCTGCAGAGAAGCTTTTCATGTCGTGCCGATATCATCATGGCGTCGATAATCTTTCGAAGGGCTGAAATTTCATGATGCGTTCCAAGCACAGCGGTCGTCGTTTTACCATACTTGACTCATCTTTATCGATGTTTGCAGGTGGTGGCGATAACAGTGTTTTTCTTGCTATCTGTGGCATTCTATGCCTTCTTTGCTCCCTTTCTTGGAAAGGAGGACATATACGAATATGTCGCGCTTGGTGTTTATTCATTGTTGGTAGGTGCAATTGGACTCTTTTTTCCTGTTTCGTGTAAATATGCTGCTGCTTTTATATCTCACGGTTATAAAGATTTTTTCTTCTAGGCTCTCTCCGTATTTACACTGTATGTCCGGTGCACTGCCATCGATCCTTCTGACCCTGGGATCTTGGTCGAAGTCGACAGAACTTCAGCGTACAAATCGCATAGCGGAACTGATTTAGATGGTTGGTGTAGTTTCTGTTGTTTTATTATTGTTATCATGATCCAGGGAAGAACTTGCTCATTAAGCTGTAATAAGACTAATTAACCTGAATTTTCTTTCCAATCTGTCCTTTTCTTTTTCTGGACCAACTCAGCACACACGAACATTGTCAGGGTAATTTTATACTCTAGTCTCTGCTAGAGGCTGAATAATGAGTCGCTCAATTTGCTGGTGTGAGAAGCACTACATGTACTTGGTCTTTCCTACCTTTTCTTAGATGAGCTTCATATGTGACCAGGACATACCGTTTCAGTGGAAGAGCCTGGCAAAGCAGGTCTGAGGAATGGAGAAGAATCTGGTAGTCATAATGCAAGTTGCTATTCGATGTTGGGGGGTTTTTTCTGTGGCTTCCTTGTCAAGGAAGATTGCCGCAAGGATGATGATCATTTGGAGGAACAAACAGGAGACGAGGATGCTTTATTTTGCACTTTATGCAATGCCGAGGTAAGATCCTGAAATCTGGTTCGTGGCTCCACCAGCCCATGGTTACCTTTAAATGTGGAGTTGGCTAGGCACTAGGAAGACATGCCACAAGGTTCCTATAATAGAAAGCTTATGCATTGGTGCAACATATGGAGGCAGATATAAATAAATTACAGAATTTCGAACTGAGTTGGTATCCCTGCCTCTGTAGAGTTTGAGGTACTTGAATCAGTTGTTTAGCTATGGCCTCATTTTCTTGTTGGAAACCTTATAGGTCTTTTCAGTCTCCTTGGAGTCTTGATGATCTTGCAGTTAGATGGAGAATCTTGAATTTGGAACTAAATGGCAGTCGTTTCTCCTTGTTCATTTGTTTGTTTGTCCATTTGTCTTATTATATGACAAATTGGGAATTGGAATGTGTATCTTGACTGATACAATTATGATGGAAAATTCATGAGCAACAGCATTTCACTGAATAAAAACATATGTCTGCCTCTTATAAACAATTTTTATGCTTGATCCCATTGGACAGGAAAGGCCTGATTATTGCCGTTGTTTTATTGTGCTTAACCCAGCAAAGATAGATTGTTACTTCTTCAGACGTTTTATTACTGTTTCGATTTTCATACAAAAGTGCATAGTCCCATGTGATTCACTATTTTCTGTTCATATGTCGAATCCTATTGGGGATTTTACCCTGCTTTTCGTGGTACATTCTGAAAGAAGAATGACAAATGACTTACTCCAGAGCTTGCATTTCGTTTCTCTCAGGTACGCAAGTTTAGCAAACACTGCAGAAGCTGTGCCAAATGCGTTGATGGATTTGATCATCATTGCCGAGTAAGTTCTGTGCGCTCATGAATGGCCTAATGGTGATTAACGTGTATAGTTTCCATGGATGTATTAACAAAGGGATGGCTCTAAAAGAATATTTGCAATAGTGATGTAGGGAAATTCCTTACAAGTTGTCGTATTCGGAAAAATAAAAGATAGCAAAAAGAACAAAAAACAGGGCTAAATTAGAGTTGAATTGAAGCTGGAACAGAGAGAAATATTCTAGGTTATAAAAACCAATGATGTTTATTGAATGAAGAAAAAACTAATGACAAAGAGACTTAAAGACCAGTATATATAAGGCTTACAGAAGAAGGATAATCTCAGCCCATGATCTAAAGTAAGAACTTCTAAATCAATGGCTGGAGCTCATTAAAAATCACGTGATTGGCATGTGACTATTTACTAACCTAAAGCATAATAGAAGACTTAATAAAACAGAAAAGACCTAGTCTAATGGAGACAGAATTATGGTCCTACATCAAATAGGATCAAGTCCCTTAAATCTGCATTTCTTACCATCATTTGCACTTGTGTTTTGGGATGTTACGCTTATGTTAACTTTTACATGTTGGGGAGTGTCTGACTGTTTGCATCTTCTTTTCAGTGGTTGAATAATTGTGTGGGAAGGAAAAACTATGTCACCTTTGTCTGTCTCATGGCTGTAAGCCTTATTTGGGTGAGTTTTTGTTCCTTGCCAACTGTCCATAACGTCAATTTACCTACAGATATGTTAGTTTTCTCCTCCTAGTCACATTTCCTTAATTACATTTCTTAAATGGACTGATGCATCTGCTTGGGCCTTTATCTTCATCAGCTTGTTGTTGAATTTGGTGTGGGAGTTGCTGTCCTTGTCCGGTGCTTTGTTGATAAAAAGGGCACGGAAGATCAGATAATTGACAAGCTTGGAGTCGGATTCACACGGATTCCCTTTGTCATTGTGGTGGTATGTTGTTTCCTTTCATTCACCTCTTCATTTTGATAACGTAAGTTTGGCTATCTGAATGAAAAAGTGGGTATCACTTGGTCAGTTGACTGACTCTCTCATGCTTTGCATGCATTGTTGTTTATTTGAAGTACACATAATTCTTTAGGTCGCACTTTTTTGTGTATGCTTTGGTTGAGTCATGTCATAGACTCTCTGACCTACGTCTCTGCTGCTCGCGATCCTGAAATTGAGGATGACCTCCGAGCAACTTGCTTTACTCAACACAATTAATTATGGAGATGATATTGCTATATCACGGGTTCTTTCCTTGCAGACCCTATGTACTGCTGTCTCTTGTCTGGCCACTGTCCCTCTTGGAGAGCTATTCTTCTTCCACATGATTTTAATTAGAAAGGTTTGGCAATGAACCATGCCTCTTCTTTATTATATGAAAAAAAAAAAAATACTATGCCTCCTCCTAGCCGACATTCTTTCAATCGGCATTTTAGTATACTTATTTATTTTGTGCAGGGTATAACGACATATGAGTATGTAGTTGCAATGAGAACACAGAGTGAAGCACCTGGACCATCTGTAGGAGGTGATCTGCAGAGTCTTCCATCTTCCCCAACCGGTTCAGTTGTCACTGCTGCCAGTGGAAGAAGCTCTCTTGGAAAGGGCTTGCAATATAGAGGTGCTTGGTGTACCCCTCCAAGAATTTTTATGGATAACCAGGTACAAGTTATTCAGTATGCACATGCACTTAAAGCAGTTAAATGTGCAACAATTTGTTGCGCTTGCCTGGAGGAATTTAGAAAAGCATGTGTACTGGGAGAGAACTTCAATGTAAAGCTAATATTGTGTCCAAATTTGTTTTCCTATATCCATAAATAATAGGATTTCAAAAGTATTGTGTCTGGTACAAAAAATAAAGGCAATGTTAGATCTAAAATTCTGTTAAATGTCGAATGCTGCTTCCTATGCACATGCGTGTATGCAGATGGAGCTAGAATCTTTGTTATGGACCATGCTGACTGTTTTGGCTGAATATATTTCTCCTTGTTTCGTTGAGCAGGATGAAATCATTCCACACTTGGAGCCAGGACGCCTCCCCTCGACAATTGATCCAGATGCTACACAACCTTCAGACAAGGGGAGAAAGATGCCCCAACGACCTGTTCGCATAAGTGCATGGAAGCTTGCAAAGTTAGACTCTAAGGAGGCAATCGATGCAGGTGCTAAAGCGAGAGCATCTTCGTCCGTTCTACGTCCCGTAAGTTCTCGACATCATCCATATGATGCTGACCACTTATCCAGCAGCAACATAAGTGGAAGAAGTAGCCCGGTCACTTCTGACTTAGGGTTTCACAATAGAAATGCTAGAGCAGGGACGTCACGAGCCAAAAGTTCATATCCACCGAGCCGGACTAGTAGGGAAGATACCGAAACCTGTGGTCACAGCCTTAGCAACATGAGCAGTCCTCACCTCTCTAATCTGACCACTTCTCCTTTTGACAATCGAATTGCGAACCGAGATCACTTAAACCCAATATATCAGTCATCAGCATCCCAGTCTCCACGGTCGGCCAAACAAAGTGAAGGAAATGAAAATTCTCTCCACGTGAATGTGCCCCAGAATCCTAATAGGAAAAACTCGGGTGCAGCTGAGAGCACTAGATCTTCAGTGTATTGGGATCAAGAAGCAGGGCGGTTTGTATCATCATCTAAAGGTGTCGGCTCGTCACAGATACCAGGGGCCGAGCTTCTATACACTGGTCAATCCATATTCTTCAGCGGTCCTCTCGTGAATGAACAACCAAACAGAGGAACGGGGAGTGGGATTGTGGCTGCTAACCGGGAAAGAGGGTCGACATCAAATTATTATCAGCAGGGTAGATCGCAGAGGGGTGGTCAACTACCTGTTTTTCTTCCGAGTGATTACCAACGATCGTCTCAGTTCCCTTGAACGCTTAGATGAGCACCTTGTTTAAGCGTAGATTTAGAGCAGACACATCATTTTCGACTCCACTCCATTTCCTTGTGCAGGTTTTAGGTGATTAGTTGGTCTGTGTACTTAACTGTTCGAAATGCTCTCTCATCCATTCTATTAAAAGCTACATTTTCCCTTTCAAGCTTCTACGGGTATATATCTTCGATTGACAAAGCAATCTTGAATTTGACTAGAGTTCCAAGTTGGCTCATCCAATGAAAATGAACTTTTATATATTGAGATATTGACACATATAATCATTAAATTTTGGCTCAATATGTAATGTGGTCTTTGAATTTTAGCCCAATATGTAATATGGTTTATGGATTTTCAATTTGTTGAAGGGACAATTTTAAACATTTTCACATAATCTAGGGACTAAATTGAACATACACAAAAATCTAAAGACCAAATCAAACAAGTTGAGAATTATTGATTGATTAGATTAAAATGAACTTTTCTCTTTTTAATGGTGTTGCTATTGAAATTACTGCAATCTCATCTAATTTGATTTGGAGGATCACAGAAAGTTAGAATTTTCATCATTTACGTGAAAATGACAAAGCGATGCAATCTTATCTAACTTGATTTGGAGGATCACAGAAAGTTAGAATTTTCATCATTTACGTGAAAATGACAAAGCGCTGCAATCTTATCTAATTTGATTTGGAGGATCACAAAAAAGTTGGAATTCTTAGAATTTACGGGAAAATGGCAAAGTGCTGTCAAAATAGGAAGTGGTTTAGCGGTTCTTATTTGGTGATACGGTCGGCTGCTCCGGGAGGTGTAAGAGACATAAAACCTTAGAGCAAAAGCATTATCATACTTTTATTATATATTTATCAATACATACGAGCCACATGCCACACGAGTCGTTGTAGTATAGTGGTGAGTATTCCCGCCTGTCACGCGGGTGACCCGGGTTCGATCCCCGGCAACGGCGCTTTTATTTTTGTCCTTCGCATTTTTGGCTGCTCTACCGCTGTTCTCGTTACGTTTTGATCGGCGGGAGTTTTACCCTCCTGCAGAGTAGCTATTTGATGAAATGCCGAAGAGGGCGTAGATGATATTGTGCTTGCGCTTTTATCATCTGTTGCCGTCACTTCCTCAGTTGCACACCATCACGGCGGTTATGTCGATAAGCTCCTTCTCCATCTCCATCTCCGCGTGGAAAGTGATGGTGGCGGCTGCACCATTGCAACTTGCAAGGACGCGAGACACTCCCGCCGTTCGCCGTTCACGTTTCCTCGTCAATTTGTCGTTGGCGTCCGTCTTGGTCCCGCCGTACGGGTCGGTGCCATCCAACCGTCCACGTGGTCCACGGTCGCACAGGAGACAACGGACCTGATCATGCATGACGTGACTTAACAGATTGACACATTGTTACTAATTAATTTTAGAAACACTCCTCACCAAGCAAGTCGTTGTAGTATAGTGGTGAGTATTCCCGCCTGTCACGCGGGTGACCCGGGTTCGATCCCCGGCAACGGCGTTTTATTTTTATAATTTGTTTTTGTTGTTATCAACTTCCTTTTCCGATTTGGTCCGCACTTAGAAATGCAAGTATGTTTGATTGGTGACCCCCCTTCCATGAACTGTCACTACACCGTCTCATTCTTCTTTGCAACATGAACATCATGTTGGAAATTATATCCAGAAAATACACATTGTTGTAATAAGAACATTAATATAAAGAAGACGATAACAGTTATATAATATTCTTCTTTTTATGTAAACTTACAAATCTTGAAGAAGAATAAAATAAGATATCACTGAAAAAATAACATAAAATTTAAGGTGAGGTACGGATAACCGAATCTCTTTAAGGCGATTAGTTCATCCTAAATATACAACACATCGAACCTTGTTTGGATTAAGACTATCAAACAGACTCAAGCGAACCGCTCAATTGAACCAAGACACCCAGAAAAAAATGGAAGAGTATAAAAGTATATCAAAGTTTTTTGGAATCAAGTCGAAAGACCAAAAACCAACATCCACATGAAGCTCTATGCTCATATCTATTTATAGAGACTTTTAGTTCATGTACTAAAGAGATATATGAATTAAATAGACGCGTATCCACGAGATTCATAAATAAAGAGATACGTGAATCCAAGAGATTCGATCCAAAGATACATGAATTCAAGAGATTCATAATATAAATACATGAACTAAAAGATACATGAATCTAGGAAATTCATAAATTCAATAAATAAACACAAAACTATAGAAATTCATGAATCCAAAAAGAGATATGTGAACTTAAAAAAACGTACATTAATTTATTGGCGATCCATTAACCATAATTATAACCATAATTACAACACATCATGGATGTTCACTCAACACGGTTGCATCTCTGACGTTCTCTGTCTTTGCACGAACTGTCCTCCTTATGCCCAGCTAAAGTTTCGTGTACATTGTAAGAGGAAACCAGAATCAGATGGTTTTAGTTCGTGTGTTCTTCGGGCTCCTAACAGTGGTAATTAGTAAGGCAATGTTTCTCATCCCAAGTAACCATTTCTTTTCTTCACTTTCCATGCAAGTTCTTTGGAACTCCGGCTGGAAGGGCTTTACTCCTTTTTTATTTTTGGAAGAGACAACCTTTATTTTTATATAGTTTTCCTAACGATTGAAAGAAAACAGTGTCGGTGTGTGTATGTGTGACTTTCCTATAATTGGACAGGATGTAACCAATTCCCTATTAACACTCCGTCGTTTGTGGGTTCTGAGGAAGGGGCAAACTCGAAATCAGTCTCTGAGAATAGGGTCAATCTTGATGGACAACCGGCGAATGAGTTTCTCCGTACATCCCCTGCTTGAATACCGTTATGAGGAAGAGAGAAGGAGAGGGAGAGACCTCCATTAGGCCAATGTCCCCGGGAGGAAAGAGAAGAACAAAAGAAGTGGGGAAAGAAGTTGGTTTTTTGTGATTTCAGCAAATCCTAGGATTCGTTTCATTTCTTCTCATTGGCATGCTGCAGCCGAAATTTTGAATGAATGTGACCACCACCTTTTCTGTTTCCCTTCTTGAAGAGATCGATCAGCATCAAGGGTTGGATGATATAAGTTTCGTTTGAGCTAATTTAGAAATGGCCGGTGGCGGTGCAACCGCTGGTTCGAGGGAACTCGATCAAACACCGACATGGGCTGTCTCGGCTGTTTGTGCCAGCATCGTCTTGATTTCCATCTTATTGGAGAAGGTTCTTCATTCCGTGGGATCGGTAATGGATGGAACTCGTTCTTGCTTGAATGTTTTTGGCATGTCCATGTAATATGAATCTTTCCGTTCTCTTGCATTCTTGCGGTTCCATTGGACCGTGGGCATAGCAAGAGGGTCAAACTCCTTTTGTTAAAGCTAGCCGACACCGCTTTACGTGATGTTCAAAGTATGTCGAGTGGATTCTTGTTTAATGACGCCCTTCTTCGTGAATTGGGAAGAAACAAGATGTCATAGATTTGGACATCTAAATATGCTTCTTCTGATATTTCCTTTCTTCTCTTCCTGAGCTTTGTCCATCTTCTTGTTGCTGTTTTCCTTATGGTTCACATTAGTAACTTATGTTATGCATCCAATAGATATTTCGTAAAAGGCGCAAGGCAGCCATGTTAGAAGCTCTTGAGAAGCTGAAAGGAGGTGAGGCAACTGCTTCTGTTTGCTTCTTGACATTATGCTTTTAGGCTTTCCGCTTGTACGCCTGTATATGTTACACGTCTTTCCTTTTCCAATTTGTCAAAATTGCTTGTGCAGCCACTTAATCTGTTTTTAATGCTGCAGAACTCATGGTTCTTGGATTTATTTCGCTGCTGTTGACGTTTGGGCAAAGCTACATAACTAAAGTCTGCATTCCAGAACATGCGGCAGATACAATGTTACCGTGCCCCCTTGCTCAATCTAGTCACCATGGAGACAATGCAGCTGGTGAGAAGGGGGGAGGGGGAGGAGGAGGAGGAGGAGGAGAAGAGGCAGAAGCAGGAGAAGGAGGAGGCAGCGGCGGCGGTGAACATCACCGCCGGCTCCTCTGGTTTGCGCATAGGATCTTAGCAGCTGAGAGTGGAGGCGCAGGTTGTAAAGCAGTAAGTATGATTTGCTAATAGTGCTTTGAGGATTGGTGTTCGAATATTTGCGGTGTGTAACTTTCTCGCCAAACATGGACAAAGTACGAGTGTGCTGAAACATAATTGGCAAAAGTAAGGAGTGAGGGCAATCGCACGTTATATAATTTGGTTCATTAGAAGGTTGATCATTTGAAACTAGAACAAACATGATTTTTAAGGAAAGTGTGTTACAGGATAGGGATGAGTACATCATGGTCCTCAGTTGTGGACTTCGTCATCATTCATCTCATTTAATGACCCATCATCTCTATATACTTTTGGGCCAATATTTGAGCACCATTTCTTAAAAATTTGGATGGTACACTGTCTTGGCACATGTTCAAGTGCTTTTCTCCTAATTTTCAGATGCGAATCACTTTCATCATGCCCCTAACCTAGTTAGTAAATAAAGTACCTGAGTCACTGCACTGGTTCTACTACTGAGCAATTTGCCTCTCTGGTCTGTCACAGGTATGACAGCATTAGCGCTCCATTTCCATGGAAAACTTTAATTCTTTTCTGTAGAAGAATTTTCTGCAAATGGTTGTTTCTAAATTGTGATCAGTCTTTTAATTCTTAGTTTCCATGCAGATTGCTTACTATGTGCGCAAACTTTTCTCCTAGATCTTCACTAATATAGTTGTCTTACTGTAGGGGTACGTGTCAATGGTGTCCATTAATGCGTTGCATCAGTTACACATTTTCATTTTCTTTCTAGCAGTGTTCCATGTTCTATACAGCGCAGTGATCATGACACTTGGAAGATTGAAGGTGATAAAAGAATCTGATAATTCACAATGTCGTCCACTCCCTGAACTTTCAACAATCCTAAGGAGCGAATGCGAATTTTCTCAATGCAGATTCGCGGATGGAAAGAGTGGGAGCGGGAGACAATGACCGATTTTGAGTTCTTGAATGGTATGAAGGTGCACTTTGGTCATTCCCAATGTAGAATCTGTAATCTCCCCTGATTGAAAGCATAAAGCTCATGTACACTTACATAGCTGCGGGTTTTGCCCCATAGAATCATCAAAGAGTTCCATATTTGGGGCTGAATGATGGAGGTTTTTTCATGCTTTTCCAGATCCTTCAAGGTTTAGGCTCACCCATGAGACATCGTTTGTGAGAGAGCACAGTCACTTGGGGAACAAGACACCATGTCTCTTTTATGTCGTAAGTGATCTTTGCAGCATTTTCCCTTCCCTATGTTAGCTTTTCGTTTCACGTAAGTTAGAAATGGATGTACTGATCTTGACGATAGTTCTGGAGAGTTACTGAAAGATCATCTCGTGCAGTTATGCTTTTTCCGGCAATTTTTCCGGGCAGTTCGCAGGGCAGACTACTTGACCATGAGACATGGATTTGTTACCGTGAGTTCCCCAGAAAGTCATTTCAGTTCATATTTCCCTCGTGATTTATTTATTATCTTCTAACAGGTTCATTTAGCACCGGGGAGCAAATTCGATTTTCAAAAGTACATAAAAAGGTCGCTAGAAGATGACTTCAAAGTAGTGGTGGGAATCAGGTAATGCATTCGAACGACCATTTCTTTGAACAAGGTCTCGTGCTGGATATGCTTCGGCAAGTCTTCAAGTATTTCTCACCGTCTGACATAGTTCTACCATTGTTTCAACAGTCCACTTCTTTGGGCTTCTGTGGTGATCTTCCTCCTTCTAAATGTCCACGGTATTGTTCTCTCAATCAAATTAAATATAGCATTACTATAATTTGTGCTTCTGTTTAATCTGTAAGTCAAGGAGTTCGTTCATAACCATTTGACTCTTTCCAGGTTGGCAAGCTATGTTTTGGCTATCTATTCTACCTGTAGTGGTAAGAAAATTATTGACAGTAAATGTTTAAGTTATATTTGACTCTTGGAAGAAGCCTTGCTTTCTTTTGTTTCGCTATGTCTAAGTCTCGTTTGTATTTTCTTGAAGGTAATCTTAGCTGTAGGGACGAAATTGCAATCTATCATAACACAGATGGCTCTTGAGATCCAAGAGAGACATGCTGTGGTTCAAGGGATACCCCTCGTACAAGTCTCTGACCGGCATTTTTGGTTTCATTGGCCTCAGTTAGTGCTATATCTAATCCATTTCGTCCTGTTTCAGGTAATAAATTCTCCTTTATTTGGAAGTTGGGATTATTGGACAGTAGTGATCGAGTTTGCAAAAGTTTAGATCCTACTTACTCACTTGCACATCTGCAATGACACTGCAATGGGCATAGTAGCTTTCTTAACAGATGACGGCATGTCATGATGTTATTGTATAGTTCTTGTTCTGGTTAGCCTTTCCTTCATTTAATATTATGCTTTGTGGAGATTTCCTCACTAGTCTGTTACATTCTGCGCAGAACGCATTCGAGATTACCTACTTCTTTTGGATTTGGGTAACAAACAACTCCGATTTCTAACCATTGAATTCATTCACTTTGCAAGTTGGTTTTTCTAAATCTTTCTCTTGATGCAGTATGAATTCGGTCTGAAATCCTGTTTTCACGACAATTTTACCCTTGTCCTGATAAGGGTCGCACTGGGGTATGCCATCATACTTTGTATACGATTTCCACCTCAGTTTGTAAGAATCGAGTAGTTCCAAAAGTATTCTTTCAAGCTTACTATGTAATTTGCATAATGATTGAACAATGAACGATAGCTTTAATCTCTCAGGGTTGGAGTCCAAATTCTCTGCAGTTATAGCACACTCCCCCTATATGCTCTTGTCACTCAGGTACACGACTTCCGCTGCATCCCTCCATATCAACTGATGCTAGCTAAATGTGTTCCTTTGCATTTTTTAAGGATGTTTTAACGGTAGACACAAAACAAAAAGCACACTCAGGAGAGTTTTAGGAGTCAGGAAATAGTCTCACCCTCTTCTAAAATGCAAATGGCTGCGTGCTTGCCATACTCTCTGCCATATATTGCACCAAGAAGACAAGAAGATTGCTAATCATGTATGCATTTTCCCCCTCATTTGGGAATTCCAGATGGGATCGACCATGAAGAGATCGATCTTTGATGAGCAAACTTCGAAGGCTCTGAAACAGTGGCACAAGAACGCCTTAAAGAAGAAGACTGATGGGAAAACAGAACTTTCCACTAGGACTCTGGGTGGAAGCCCTGGAGACTCGCCCGAGCAGTCGCCTATGCATGCACAACAACCTCATCCTAGAAAGATCCGTCCCTCAGATAATGACGCCAGTTCTCTGGACAACAATGCAGCAAGCATCACAGCTAGTGTGGATGTTCCACGCAATACCCAGAATAATGACAAAGGCTCTCCGTTCGGTCAGCACGATCTACTATCTGGTCCTTAATCATATTGTTAGCTTCGACAGTCGCAATTTTCTCCTACAAACTGTGAGCATGCTGAGAATCGTCTTGCCACGATGCCCTCCAAAGTCGGAAGTGGATGTTTGTTGTGGTTGTGGGGTGTCCTTGTTTCCTGATTAGGTACTGTTTATCCTGCAGACCGATAAAAGGGAAGTCAGTACCATCATTTGTCGAGCCATATGCCTTCTTTCCGCATCGGCTTTTGTACTTTTCGAAGCAAAAAGAAGACCCGGGAATTGAATCTTGTAGGTAGTATTCTCAGAATCTTGTAGGTAGTATTCTCAAAATTCTGTGTCCAATTGTCGAATGGTTTGTAGGGTACCGAGTTCTGCTCCCCAGTCTGCACCTGATTGTGCTTTGTCATTATACTAGCAAATGTGTTGGAAAGTGGATTCTCTTGCGTTTGGATGACTTGATCCCAGACTGTGAAACCTGTAAATTACATTACTTAATGGTTGAGTCTATATATTCACCGGACTCCAATTTTGTGTTACTCCTCTATGCCTCGCTCGTCATACATGTAGATTATTGTGTGCTTATATCTATGTCGAGTGTAGTCATGCTTATTATTTCGTTAGTAACATGATCACACGATACATTATTTTGGTCCTCACAGTTTATAACTAAGGGGTATCAATGTCGTGATTGATTATCTTGCTAACTTCTCAAGAATCGAGAAACTTATTAAAAAACATTGCGGAAAATCGTAATTAAAATAGAAAGCTTATTTGATGACCTCAACACACTTTCATAGTTTTTTTTTTTTTTTTTTTGTCTTTGACAAACACAAGTCTAGAAATTGACAAGGTATATATTTTGTTTATAAGATTAATGAGTGAGTTGATTTTATGGTGCGTTTAGCAATTATAAGAAAGGTACTTCAAAGGATTTAAAAATAATAAGGATAATGATATAAGCGGTTCATGAACTTTACCATAATATGCGATGTAATCTCTAAATTTTTAATTTGTTCAACATGTTTAATTTAATTCTTAGATTATATAAAAGTATTCAAAGTTGGTTTCGATCGAAAAAAAAAATATAATTATACTGACTAAATTGAATACGTACTAAAAGGTCAAAGATCATATTGAATAATTAAAAAATTTTAGAGATAATGTTACATATTGAGCGAAAACGAAAAGAATGGCCAGAGAAAAATCCTCAAGATGCTTTAGTATTTTTTTTCAGTGTCAAATTAACCCAAAAGGAAAAGTCTCGGACCGAAGAGGAATGACAAAAACGTGGGGATTGAACCCGACGTGAATCGAACACGCAACCTTCTGATCTGGAGTCAGACGCGCTACCATTGCGCCACGGATCCACGGCTGAAACATTACCCCCAGAAATTTTATATCTTTTCATTAACAATCCACCGGCCACAGTCACCAATCTCTTTCGCAACGGAAAATCTAGAACCCTAAAACGCTCTCGCTCGCCATGACCGCGAGCACGACGCCTTCTCCGACTCGTCTTCCCTCTCGCCATGCCCTACCCAGCATGTCGCCAATTTGGTCCCTTCACGCTCCTTCCGCCTCTCTTCAGGTGACGTCGACGTCGGCAGTTCCATGATTTCTTTTTTGGGTCTTCTTTCTTGCTCTGAGTTTCTCTCGTCCCAGATAAGTTCTTGACTGCGCGTGGGTTCGTGGTTGTGCAGCCTTGCGTTTGCGTTTTGGAGCGCCGGGTTTTCTCGCATTTGAGAACGGGGTTCGGGTCGAACCGCGAGAATGTGCGGTGGAATGTGGTTGGATCCAACAGAAGGTTCGAGCTGAGAGCGGTTGCGGATCCGGTGAGCTCTGGCGAACCCAAGTCTGATCAAGAAGAGGTCGTTAAGTCGGAGGAAGGAGACCCATTTGCTAAATTCCATGGCTTTGTCACTTCTTTGCCGCCGGTTGTTTACGTGGTAATCTCTCTCTCTCATTCTCATTTTCATTTCATTGGGGGTTGCTTTCAGTGCTAAAGGAAGAAGCGCAAATGAACGCATGGAAAAAAAAAACGAAATTGTTTGCTGTTTACACTTGTTAGAGCTCTACGATGCTGTTTGTTATTGTAAAGCTTTCTCGTTTATGTGGTAAATGATCGATCTCAAATGTTTGGAGCTTGAATTGGTTTATCTGTGATTGGAACTGTCTGAAGATGTTTTGGGTAGGTTTGGTTGGCTTAACTTAGTGAGTTTGCTTTTGTTCTGTTAAGAGAGTTCAGGCGTTCATTCTAATTGCTTTGCGTTGTTTTTTTTTGGCCCATCAGATGAAAAGCAAGTCTCGCGCTGGATTTGCTTTTGGGTTATGCGTTGTGACTGCATTCGTGTTCATTGTTGTGAGAGTCTTTGCGGCGAGGAAGGCAAACTACAATCGTTCAGGCTCTGTGGCTGATCTTGTGAGACGTGGGCAGTTGAGATCTGATAGAAGAGGCATGTATGATTACTAATCCTCTAATTCCTTTTCCTGGCACATATTTTTTGGTGCATTGATGTCTGAATTGTGTTTGTCTCTGTACCATTTAGTTTACTTTTCGCTTCATCAACTCTTGATTTGACATCCCCCCTGTAATTTTCATCACAGCTCCAGGCCCCTCAAATATGATGATCCATTCAACAACCCATTAGTCAAAGTTGGTAAGAGAGACTCAACGCTGGAGATGTGCGGAAAGGTTTATCGGTTGGCTCCAGTTACACTTACTAAGGAGCAACAAGCAATTCATAAGAAGAGAAGGTCACGGGCCTATCAATGGAAGAGGCCCACCATGTTTCTAAAAGAAGGTGATATGATACCTCCTGATGTTGATCCTGACACGGTGAGGTGGATTCCTGCAAATCATCCCTTTGCAACCACTGCCAGTGACATAGATGAAGACTTGGCACAAACTAATGTGTATCAGAAGCATGGCGTTCCCTTCCGCATCCAAGCTGAACATGAGGAACTGCAAAGGAAACTGGAAGCTTTACAGATGGTAAGCACTATTCCTCCATGTAAATCAGTTGGCTGTTCTGTTATTGATAATAGACCTCCTTATTTGCACATCGCAAATGATCATCTTCAGTTCGTGTTCTTGGTTTTATGTTCTGCTTGCTTTAAACACTAGTATGTATTCAAAAGTGTGATTCATATCATTCTATTGTGCTCACTGCTTGTGTCTGCTAAAAATGACTAAAATTTAATCAGTCTCATGGGAAAATTGGATTTTCCAAAAAAGGGGTTGAGTGTCAAATTTTGACAATTCTTAGTCTGTTGTGTTTTTTTGTAGCATATTTTTATTTCTTCGGTAGATTTTCTGGATTCTTGTTTTGTTGGAACTTCTTGTCGTGCTGTGTCCAATCTACATACATGAAGATCAAGACAAGTCTACATATATGACTTCACTCATTCACAAGTAGAATGAGCTGCCTCTGGGTTTTCTATACCTCATCTTGTTTGATGTACTCATTTACTTGTGATTGTTGCAGGACCAGAAACTTGATAAACTCGTCATTGATCAGAAAAACGCTCAGGACTTTGAAAGACCCTATAAGTTTCAAGCATCACCATTAGATGGTGAGCAGAGTGGCTCACATAATCAATCGTCAAATTCTTCCAAATCAGAGCACTCGTCTTCAACTTCTTCTATCAGCCAATCATCCTCTGAGGAAATTCAAAAGCAGTAGGGGTCCTTTTCAGAGTCTGCTTCATTTTTTACTGAGAAGTAGCTGGGAGTCGGGAAAAGAAGAGAAAATACGCTGGTTGTAAATTCAATGGTTTTGTATCAACGTAAATATCCCTACATCGATGTGAATTTTTGCATCTATATGGAATGCCTGCTTCCCTCTTTCCCTTTCCCTCTCTCTCTGTCTCTCGTCACTTTTTCTTTCTCGTGAAATAAGACGTGCATGAAAATGCTTGAAGCTAAATTGGTATCTCATCTTTCATGATCATCTTTGCTTGTGTCAAATCATGAAGTGGTTGGTTATGTACACAGTGATAATATCGCACTTCCTTTTGCTCGGAGGTTTGGCATGATCATACGATAGGTTGCAGGAGCAAGACACCTTTTCGATGGTACTCATGGGACATACAAGCGTTGTTGGTATTGCCCCTGCAACCAAAGAACGTGCCAAAAAATCTTGCTGTATCTGTTTACGCCAAAAAATGATCAAGATAAGAACGTGTTTAACACGTGAGCATAGATAGTCACATGAGTAACACATGAACAGTACCACGTACATAATATCTTGTCGATAACAGCGAAGATTGGTGTTTGGCCAATCGACATTGATGCCTATGAATGACAGATTCAGTTATCGGCACATGATGAAAAGCTACTGGCAGCTGTCAGTGTGGACACTGGCAATGCGCAAGTTGCAAAATGTCCTTTGAAAGCATGGGAAACACAGACAGTCTGAGGTGAAGCAATTTGGAAAGCAATAGAATAGCTGGCAGAGGTTCGCTTAAAGCGCAGAGAGGCACGATTACGATACGACACGAAACGAAGCAGTTGGGATTGAGGAAATATTTCTTTAGAGGGAACAGTTGCCATTGGAATGTAAGATCATGGTATGCCAAGATCGTGGGTTAGTTACAGATAAACAGTTACTAGCCATCAACAAAGCCAAATCATGTGGCAGTTAGCGCTCATTTTCAAGAAAATAACCCTCAGAAAGTAAGTCAAGAGGTCAGGAGAGCAAGAGTATCGGGAGCAAAGAAACATGGAAATAACCGAAGGAAACCTTTCAAAAAGAATGCAACTGCTGGGAATCGTACAGAAACAACTACACATTCGTTATAGGTACCGCCAGCAACCAACAGCGAAAAACTGCAAAATCAAGCAAATTTACAGTCTTTTCCCTACTATTATCTTCCTACACTCTGTATTGTCGACATAATATCTTTATATTTTCTGTTGTCAATTGAATTCCAATATAGTTCATTTACAACTGTTTATATCATTTTGAGTTATACTTTCAAGACTTTGTCATTGATTAAATTCTGGCACTGTTTCTGTCTATGTAGTCTAGTTCTATTTAATGTAATTGATTGATTTTGCCTGTCGTTTTTTTTAATCCTAAATTAGCGCGGAATCCTGATCTCTTAAATTAAAAGCCGAAAAATGACTTTTGGTGAAAAAATTGTCACCGTAGGAACAATTTTGGCAAAACAGTATTACAATACAAAACAATACAAAACAAGTAAGTTCATAACAAATTTGACACTACTATCCTTGAAGCCATCAGATACTCTACTCTCAACTAGCAGTACATATGAATAAGAGGCTTACTGCTTTGAATCATTCATTTTTCGTGGTAGCTATCTGCTTCGATCCGACGGAGAAGAACTCGGTGATGACTTCAAGAGGCATCCCTTTGGTTTCCGGAACTTTCAAAAAGACAAAGACCCAAGATATGACGCACACGGCAGCATAAATGCCAAAGATGCCGGCTAAGCCGATTGACTCGAGCAGCACGGGCAGTGTATCGGTCACAATGATGTCTCCCAACCAGAAGACTAATGCGCATATTGTGATGCAGAGACCGCGCACCCTTGTGGGGAATATCTCAGAGCACAGGATGTTTGGAATAGGACCGTAAGCTGTCATGAAGCAGCAGAAGTAGACCACTACACATATGGTTGCGATATAGGAGCAGACTGTCGAGCTCGAATTGATCAGTTCAACGATTACTAATACTACAAGTGTCACAATGAGCACCGGAATTGTAGTCAAAAGGAGCGTCCTGCATCAAGGCAAATTTTGATTGAAACAACTCGGAGAATAAAAGTTTGGAACATGTCTGTAATATATAAAATTACAGAAGAACGTGGATATGCCATCATGTCCCTCCAAAATGTGTGTGTGTGTGTGTGTGTGTGAGAGAGAGAGAGAGAGAGAGAGAGATGTTTACCTTCTTCCAGAGGAATCCATAAGCCTCATGCCCACAGCTATACATGGTAGCATTAAGAAAGTCGTGAATGCACTAATAAGAAATGATGCAGACTCTGTGCCTAGCCCTAAGCTTGAAAGAATATCTTCAACGCCAGCATCTTCAAGTATTTGAGGAGTGTAGTAGAGAACTCCATTTATTCCCGAGAACTGTGTATAAGCGCGTTAGCAGTGCTTCCATATCAAATTCACGATCCCATTTATACATGACTTGCTAAGACAAGAAAAAGCTTTGGCTTGTTGCAATTTGCCATTAAGGAAGGACCAAATACAAAGATCCAGACAAATCATGGGGTCATTTACTCGATCCCAGAACTGGACCAAAAAATGGAAGATGGATGCCTACAGACTACTGCAAACATAGAGAATGCATATTACCATCAGGTTAATGACTCCATGTCCCAGGAATACTAAGTCTTAACCAGATTGCAGATTACATAGATTGATGGCGTTAAGAACATGGGAAGCCTTTGTTGATGTCTATTGTTATCTAAATGAGAGCAAAAAAAATAAAAATGGCAGCAAGCAATGGACCCAAATGAAACCACATGATACCTGCTGAAGTAGCTGTATTCCCATCCCAACAAATAATGCGTGCTTCACTCCTGGTTCAGAAAGAGCGGCCCAAATTGGACCCTTTGAGGCAGTTTCGGACGGGTGAACCATGGCTGGTCCTAGTGGATGCTGATCCATAAGTTCCTTCGAATACAAAGCAGGCAGGCTAACTAAAGCAGCAGCTGGGACAAACTCATCTTCAGCAGCGACTTCAACCCCTGGAAGGGAAACAAGGGAACCACGTCGGGACCCTGGAACTCCCTCCTCGTGCAAATAGATTCTCTTAAATCCTCCCTCTTTTTTCCCATCCTCACCTTCTCTCTCAGTCCATTTCCACGCCAACTGCCAGCCGCCACCAATCCCTGTGCTTCCCACCTGCTCCCCTGTTCCTTGCATCAGACTACTATGGCGCCCCATACTCAGATAACTCCCGTGTGAAGCAGGAGGGCCCCCTTCCTTCTCAATGCTTGTTGTTTGGCGCGAGATCAGTGGACTGTGCAAATTTTCATCATCATCCCCTTCACCAGCCTCGGAACCGTAATCCTCGCCTTCTTCCCTTTGCACACTTTCTTCGTCCCACTCCTCATCTTTACCACGAGGGTCTGCTGTTGTACTAAACATGCTGCCGAAATTAGGGAAAAGCATGCTTTTCATGCTTCCTGTCTCAGGAAGCTTTTCGTGGACACTGCCAAAGAGAGTAACTAGAGGGTCCATAAGAGGCACACTTTGGTTCGTCATTGTTCCCTGGCGGGAGATGAGGGCAAGAGAACTCTGTCTAGCCGCAGGTTTAGCAACCCAGGAGAGACCTTCTTCAGGTCCATATAATTTGATCCTGCCCTTTTCGGAGGTTGGCTCTTGATCACCTGCTTCATCAGCCGGACCTATCATGTATTCTTCTATTGATGTTTCACCACCAATTCCAAGACCCTCAACTAGTAGAGCCAGCTCACCTGCACAATATTTCAGCAAGATCTATGAATAAAGGAAGTCACAATATTCCTCTCATCAGGGAATACGGGTAATACAGAAACACTGATCTCCAAACAATTCAGCCTAGGAAAGGAGGGCATGCAAATGTCAGAACGTCTACATTGGCCAGGCTGCTTAATTGATAAATCTTTTGTGATGCTTCTTTATCTACTTTAGAATTGACTTCATCGGCACGAAAAGCTTATTTCCACTAAATGCATCCTATGTTGCAGAACATCTACATGCGTCAAAGCTAGATGTGCATGTCAGATTATTGCAATCATGCATCGCCAGGGCCTAAGGCATGGCCTGTCATGGAGCCATGAATTACTTGTAGATGAGTCATTTTTAAGAGTATATGGGAGGCTAAATTCAAGATGAGAGCTATTGAATGGTTGCCTTGATGAGAAAACATAAGGATCCATCTTCAACTCTCCCACTGCAATGAAATTCCATATTCGTGACAATGACATCACTTGATACCAGAGAATTCATTTTTAATTGGCTACATGTCCTTAAAAACAAGATAATCTGTGCCCGTGATGAGCAGGGGCTGGCCAACTAGCCAGACTAAATGCAAACTTCTACAAGCCTCAGTTGTACCATTATTGCACATGCTTATTTCTTATCTTTATTAGTCAGCCTAAAAGGATAACGTATTAAGTGCTAAATGTGTTCAACCAGCGGACCAGCTGGTGCCGCTCATTGATGCCTCAAAAATCGTACAAAACCAATCAAATAAATGGGACTCTGGTACTATCTATACACACTAACCTTATTAATCTAGAACAACGATCTTTATTAAGCTTAGAAAGCAAGAACACAGAGATGAACCTGAAACATCTTCCCTTCCACGTAGTCTCTGGAGAACTTTTTTTGCTTCCATCATCTTCCCTTTGCTCACGAGCCACCGTGGGGACTCGGGCAAGAAAAAAACCATGAACAAAAAATAAATAACCGATGGAATCGAAAGAACCCCGAGCATTATTCTCCAGTTAGGTGAAGTTGACAGAGACATCCCAAATATCATACAGTATGCCAAAAACATGCCACCCGAACCTGTAAACTGTGGAAGAGTATTTAGCAAACCCCTAACATCAGGTGGGGCAGTCTCAGATATATACAACGGGACAAGAGTAACGGCAAGACCGATTCCAAATCCATCTAACAATCTTCCTACGCATAAAACATAGACATTGGGGGACCATAGCATCACCAAGCCACCAATGAAATACAGAATCGATGACGTGATCAGCATGGGGCGGCGACCAAGCCAATCTGATATAGGTCCTGAGGATGTAGTTATGACCGTGGCTCCAATCAGTGACATAGCCACAACAAGGCCCTCTACAGTTGATCCCAAGTCAAGGTCTTCTTTTATGTAGACTATAGCTCCTGCAGGATAACGCCGAGAAGAACCAAAAAAAGAAGGAGAAAAATTTTGTCAGTTCAAATGCCAATAGAATATACAGCACACCATAAATTCACATTCTTGTGAGAACTACTGCTAAATTCGCAGGTTCTCTGTAAATTCTGAGTAAAATAATCCAACATTCATCCTGCAAAATAAGCTGTGACTACCTGCAATGGTGGCATTGTCCCATCCTTGAAGGAAATTACCAATTGTAGCAGCAAGGGCCACGAAGACAGCTCCTCTCATTTTATCAGCAACAAAATCAAGCTCTTGAAACTTGAATTCGGCTCGGCAGAAACAAGAATCAGCGTTGTCCGATGCTCACGAATCAATCAATCGTAACTACCCTTTCACAGGCCAAGAGTTAAATGGATTGCAAACTCTAACGAACTTCATGCTTCATTGTACAGTATCCCAGCAGATATGTAGAAAATGAAAACGGCAAGACTGAGATTAAAGGGATAATTTAAGGTAATTCCTGTCTCCTTCGTACGAACTCAAAGAGCAAACTTGGTCAGCAACCATTCATTCCATGAACTCCCGCAACTAAACCCACTTCAAAAAATTCGCCATGTAATCGCTCACACCTGTTTCAGCTCACCAGATCATCATCCCTCGCTCAAGCCTTATCGGCTCACACGACATGAAGTTAAAAGAGCCTCGATTCCTCAAGAGCAGAGTGCAGCAGAGCCAGAAACACCAAAGAACTCGAACAACAGGAAAGGAATCATGCAGAAAACGATGACTTTACTCTCATCGAAAGCCGGAGCAACTGCAATGCGGAGCCAAGCACTTCTGAGACTTCGAATATGGGGAAGAAGAATGTTCTTTATGGACGTCGGGGAGAAGAAGCAAGGACAGCCCGCGGTCACCACGCTAATCTTGATGCCTCCGAATGGTCCCAGCAATCGAGAACGATCGAAGTGATTTATCTGTGATTTCTTTTTTCTTTTTTTTCCCGATGTTGCAGTTCGAGTAAAGTAATTTGCATTGAAAAAACGGACCCTGTGCGTACGTGCTCTGTATTTACTCGACAGTCGGCACATCCGGCATCGCCCCCATGGGAAGAAGACAGAAAGATCTTCTTCTTTTTCTTTTTCCTCCGATGGTCTGCGTAGTTAGAAAGTTAGAAAGGTCCCTTTTCCCGTCTCTCCAATTGTCTCCACTTACGTGGCATTATTGTCCTATGCTTACGTACATTCCTAGATTTACAAAATCTCACCCTCTTACCCTTGGAAATTTCTCGCTAGATCTCCAGTCACCGCCATTAATTTTGTGAATTTCCCGTGAACATTTGTGGAGCCCGGTTTATCAACGACTATAATGCACTTGTCCGGAGACTCGGGTTCCGGGAAGAAATTCCTCTTTTTTTCCAAGCGACGTTTTTCAAGAAATTCCGTATCGTTTTATAAGATGCGAAGAGTACATATGTATTCATATGACGAAAGAACCGAATCTTTTTGAAGTATCTTTCACCTTTTCATGATTTGCTTTGCTTTATTCAAATCTTATGATGTGTTGTGCATTCTGAATTTTTTAATGCGAAATGCAAGAAATCTTTCCAAATATATGCATGTAAAACTAAATAACACTTTAAATTTTAGTGAAGAAGTAATCTAAAGAAAACACAGTTATTGATTAGTGAGGAGTTGTTGCGATTTATAAAAATAAAATGGTAATGTTTTTCTCCGATTTGGGCCGGTTGAAGCTACTCTAATCACATTTTTTATTAGTTGAGTTACGGATTGTGAACATCACTCCCGTGTAAAAATTAAATAAATTGTGGATGATATCGGCGATTGTAACTCACTAATCAAAAGGGTGGTTGGCTGGAATTTCCTTCGAATAAAACCCTAGGTCCGGGGTCAAATTGTACTCATGCGAGTTCTTGCCGCTAGCAAGACCGTTGACCAGCAGGTATGGAATTACGCCATCCCAGCAGAATGCGGCCCTCCCATGTGGAATTATTGATCCCTCACGCAGTCGGATCCCCTTCGGTCCACCTGTCTCGTCTCGTTCGTTTAACCGGTGGTTGGCGTCATCTTAGACGGCAGGCTTATTATCTCCTCTGCAGGAAGAGCTTGCCCTTTCGGTCAATTTGCGTTTTTGTTTCATCTTTCCGGTAGATTAATTTGTTCCTGTAAAATGGAAAAACACGTGCTTCGCCGTGCAATTATTGGACCAAAATGAAACTACAGTAGTCACGCTTAGGTTTCCTCTGATGTTAGTTGAAGCCTAGTCTTACCGTTCACCCGCTCTGCTCCCTTCGAGTTTAGAGCAAAAATGCAAAACGACAATAGATCTGCCTACTTTTGCTCTTTTTTCTTTGCCATCCTTAAATATCACACGACGCCCTCAATTGATATCTCCAAAAAGGTCACGTCAATTAAATATATATATATATATATATATATATATATATATATTTTACTACTTAATCAACAAAAAGTCATTGTAATCGTATTCGGCTATCCATCTGCCTTATAGAGGATTGATCTTCACGTAAATTTAGATTTGACATGAATTGATTTGAGATTGGCTGGTCAATAATTCCATTGCAGTTACTGAGGGTGCGAGGGCAATGATTAAGAGATTGTTGGCCACTAAGTGGGAAGCAACAACATTTTAGCAACAACATTTTTTAAGCCCTAAACGTAGTTACCAGCATAATTAGATACTCATCCTCAGGTCCTCCTAACTAACATAGGCCAGCTTGAGTGGTAGTTATGGCAAAAACGCAACTTGTCTGTGCTGTATCTCTTTTCTTGTAACCAGGGGAATCGCATCTGGTGCGAGAGCCGCCACGCTTTCACCCCTCGATCCTGGCGCCGTCCACGTACGACGTCCACTCGATTCTTGCAACGTTCCGAAAATGTTCGATGCTCTTCCTTCTTTTTCCTCTTCGTCGAGGTTCTCTTCGCGCTTTAGAACCCTGCGGAGCGTTGTGTACTCGCGTACAAAACTACAAATTGCGCATCCAGCTTAATACGTGGCCTAGCAGTTCGTGTTCGAGCCCATTACTCGAGTTGCATCGGGTGCATAAACATCGTGATGTGTACGTCATTGGGTTGGGCTGAAAGTGTTCTGCTGTGATGAACGTGCCGTGTCAATTTCTAAGATTGCCCACCAACGAGTTAAGTACGGGCTTACGAAATAGTCACTTTATCTCATGGATCGAGAAAATGGCACCAAGAATCAAACTTGCTCGTTCTGTCCCATCTATACATCCATATCGTTTTGCTGCAAAATGTTATTGTTTAACATTCGACGGTTTCGACTCGGTAGCTGGACCTGAACACTGCTCTAGCTTGCTTAGCAAAGGTGGATCAACACCAGTAGTTGGGTCCTCAGTGTATTAGCTGGGAACATGATGGTGAGTGGGTTGGGTGCTTGAGCTGATTTTGGTTGAATAGAGAGCAGGACTAGGTGTTTGAAAAACTGAGCCAAAGATACTCTGTTTTCTGGAGTTTGATGACACCGCATGATGCTTTTACAATGGGAAACCCATGGTTTCTAGAGGAATGGATGTTTATATTCACCGACTGGATTTAGCAGTTGTGTTGTTAACAAGTTCGAGTTCTCTCTTGAGGACTCAAGTTCTAGCGGTGTTGGTTTTCGGATTATGGAAATTTCCCGTCCTCATGCCCACCCCAGTCATGCATTTCATTTTGGTCTGCACTTGCAGATGTCTTTTTTTGGGTAAAGGAAGGCAGTTTACAACTTTTCTGGAGGTGACAGCGCACAGTTGTGGAGATGGCGGCTAAGTTGATTTTGGGATCATATTGCCTTACTCTGTCGTATATTTTGGTTACTAAAATGCTCTGTGACAAATTGTACTCATCCCAGATTGGAATTCTTTCTGGGCTATAGATAAAGTATATGTACCTCTTATGCAGTAGCACCAGTATCCTAAAGTTCATCAACTAGAGATTAGCTTGAATGATCTGGTCAAAATCTCTTATTTGGCCATTCTTATTCAATCTTTAATCTTAGTACAAATGTAAGGCTGCTTATTTGGCAGGACAAGTGAACTGACCTTACTAATGTCTTATGCACAATCCACTTACCTTTATGTATACATGTTTGCCTTCTTAGACATGGATCATGTCCCAGATACAAGGGAAACAATTCTCTTTATAAGTAACAAAATTCTCACTTGGCAAACTTCACGTCTGGATTCCGCATTGGTTTGAGCCACATATCGGCCATTACTCTCGAGGAGAGGCTCCACAACATATCTTGGCCCTTGGATAATGCGTGCTTCATCTTTTTGCTGGGCTTTCCGAACCCATAGGCCACCAACCACTGCATGGCTGTTAGCCTCTGCTTCTCACTATCCCACATGTTCTTCTGTCCTCCTGTCTTCACCATCGACCCTCCAACATGTAAACTTGTCACTTTGTATCTGCTTTCTTCGGCATCCTTTTCCCCTGTAACTTCTGCTTCTATGGCGTGAATTAGTGCCACCACAGGGCCTCCAACTGACTCATACCGCCGCAAAGGATCACGCAGCTGAACAATTACTGCCAGTGTTATTGATGTTGAAGGTGCAGATCCATTGGATTTCACCCAGTCCTCAAGAGGGACAGCGGATGCCAGGGGATGTTGATTGCCATAAAGCGGAGAGACGTCGAACGGGGCTTCATCCTCAGCCATTTCGGCTTGAATCTTCAGAGCATCGATCGTCATGGCTTCAATCTTTTGCATAGAGAAGGCCAGGATCTCCTCCACTGTAATTGGATTCTCATTCACATTCCAAAGCCCTGTTGAGATTCTCTCTTTCCTTCCAGTGCTCATAGTGGTAGCCATTGTCTTCACTGCAGCAATTGTTCGTGCAGCACTGGAGGTGGCGACTTCCTTATTCCGTCCTTGTATGATCGCAGAAGCTATACCCTCGAAGGCTATCTGCTCTGCGGTCTTTCCATTAAGCTCGTCCATGGGCATTAAGGACATAAATTGAGAGCTCAGTTCATCGGTGCTTATGGCCGCCATCCTCTGAAATAATTCAAAGCCGCTTGCGGAATTTTGCGATTCAAGAACCAATGGCTTCGACATCTGCATTGCTAACTTGGGAGTGTCTTTTCTTGTAACTGCTACATTGAGGGGATTCATGGCGGCTAGGTAACCTCCATTCCTTGTTTGAACTACACAGCCCAAGCCTTTTCCAAGATCCGGGAGGTACACTTTGGACTCTGACTCCGAAGCATCATCGGCTCCCTCGAGCTGCAACGGAGGAATTTCTGGTAAACTCAGCTTATGTTTATTCTGTTCTTCGTCCTCAAGCATCTCAAGAAACTCCCTCGTTACCGTTTCTTCGTCCGCATCCAATCTCTGTGACTCAGTCTCTGTTTCATCCCCTATTTTCAGTAACTTCTCTTCTGCTATCATGGATTCGAGTGCTTTTATCTGCTGAGCAATTGAGTCGAGTTCGGTTAATCTGGAGATATGCAACTGGTCATGTACAACTTCCTTAACAACCTCGCTTGATGCTGATCTTTCTTCGGCGGTTTCTTCAGATTCTGCACCCCTAGCGTCTTCCTTGTCCTGTATCTCAACTCCTTTGTCCACGACTTCGAAGTCAGGCATATCAAGATCTTCCATTTTTGCTTCGGGTTCTTCGGATTTCTGCACTGAGGAGGAAGTTGAAGGAGCTGGGGCCGGCTCGTCGAGATTCAGATCATCCATTCCTTGAATTTCCTCGATCTTCCCTACTTGGGAAGGAGTCCAAGGTCGGCTCTGCATCCTCGGGCTTGGTATGCTGAAAGACGTCTTCGACTGCTTGCGGCCAAAAGAAGACGAGAAGTTCTTTGACTTCTCTACTTTTGATCCTTCGGCCTGACTGTAAATTCCAATTCCTCCATCCTTTTCCATTATCTGGAATCCTAATTTCAAAAAAAGCTCACCTCCTTTGGCCTTTCCTGATAGATTGAAGCTCGTGTCCCACTGCCTCACCCTCGTGCCTTCGTAATTCTTCTCCACGGATTCCTGAATCAGCTGGCTCAGATCAACTGAGCTCCTGCCGAAATCAAGCTCTTCTGCATCGACTGCAAACATGTATATCCAAAACGGACGAGGCTCAAATTTTAACTGCCTTGCATTGCGGGAGTGCAGTACACATGACACTTCACAAACAAAGTCTCTTCGAAATCGGCAGCTTCCTGTGAGACCCGAGATGGCATTGTGTGGACTGCTCCCTCCTTGGTCTCTTTCTTCCTAACGCAGACCGAGAGGCGCAGCCCGTTCATTGATGCCGGGAGGCCTTGTGCACTGACCACTTCCACAGAGAATAAGCAGCTCAATTTCTGCATACCAATGTGTGACAGAGCTCTAATTGGTTTCCAGTTCCAAATCCCTTTCTTCTCGACCGCGCCTGGCTTATCATCCAGCTTCTTCAACTCTCTCTGAGTCGAAACTCTGGCTTGATCCTTTTGCTCGCCGCCAGCGTCATCAAGCTTTGGTCTCGAGCGCCATGGCGACAGGGACATGCGCCTCGCCCGAGGCCGTGGCCCTGGCTTATCCTCGACCTTCCCGGGGGCGACATCATCGGGGGGAGGGATCGAGGGGACTGATGTCCTTGGGAGCACGAGGGAGGCAGTACGGCGAGTCGCCGAGGTGTGGGACTGGTAAAGGGATTGGCTGAGTGTCTCTAGCTCCTCCAGCAGCTGGGTACTGGAGTTTCTCCTGTCTAAATGTTCTGCTGCCATTGGAGCACGCAAGAAAGGGCAAGATGAGAAGGTGGCAGGGCTGCAAGAGATGAACCTGAAGGACTGTGGAATGGTGTTGACGACGATGAGGTCGATCAGAGGTTGAAACAAGGAGTGGAAAGATAAGATGAGTTTATGTGGCTCGAAGGTCTTGAGGTGGAGAACAACAGCATGATGATGATGTGTCGTGGTGGCTGATCAGTGTGGCCAATACTGGGCCGCGAGAGCCAGGCGAATTCGTCTTCGGGATGGTGTAGCAAACGTGTGAAGGATAAGGGGAGAGCGTGTGTTTGTCATGTCGATTCATGAGCAGAAAGAGACAGACGAAGGAAAGAGATGGAAGAAGCTGAAGAAGAGAAATGAGGTCCCGGAGAATTAAATGCGGTTGCTTCTGGCGTTGTCACCGCTTTTCCAGTTCATAGTTTCCCAACGAAACCTAACCATACCGATGCCCACTCCTAACCTTCTTTGCTCCCACGTTCTGGTCTTGTAAGTTTCTGGGAGTGAGAGAATAGGAAAGTTCTCGCTTGCAACCACCGACCGTTGCAGTGTAAAGGTAGATCCCTTGCTCTCCCCGATGGAGGCCAAGGTTCTCGCTTGCAGGCTCTCTGGTCCGGACTCTCTTCGTTTTGTTCTCGCTTGCAGGCTCTCTGGTCCGGACTCTCTTCGTTTTGTTTTCATCGCATGTTGCCCTTCTCTCTCCATCTCTCTCTTCCTCTCATAAGCATGGTGTTTCCGGTCCCTATCGATCAAAGATCTTTTGGGACAAGTCCGAAATGAATAGGTTATTTTTACAATTAATGAGAAAGTCTCTCTCCGAATTTTTTACAACATATACATCCGTTGCTTTTTGCTTACCCGATGAAACAGATTAAGTTGAGGTAATTGATATTTTAATTACTAAGTTAGAAAAGAACTATAATTCTGAAAAGGTCTTTCGAGTTTGCAATGATGAATATCAATTGTGTATCGAGTGAGATATGGCTTATTTAAATGGATTTTTATTACTTCAAATGAAACAATGGTGCATCCAATCCAGGGTCGAGAAATGTTCAAAGCCATATTTTGAGTGAGGCAATCAACACTTGAAATTGGTGATTCTAGAGACATACAAGGATGGCCCTTGGTTAAAAAAGGATGTTGAACAAGTCCGGCACACACTAAATTAGGTCTTTCCCTCACAAAAATATAATATTAGAACGAAAAAAAAAAAAAATAAAAAAATCCTCCTTCCTTCTATGATTATAAATAGCTCGACACAAGATCGCAAGCATTTGTCAAACTAAAAGAGGCCACCCCAAATCTGAGAGAAAGAAGATGATGAGTTCTAGTGGCAGCGAGCAAATGATTCGATCTCCTGTGAAGAGAGGAGAAAATAAAGCATCATTAGAAGGGCTTCCCTTGGAAAGCAGTCCCTATCTGAAGTACACGGATTTGAAGGACTACAAGAACATAGCTTACGGCACCCAAGGCCACCTCAAGCCCAAGTCCGGCCACGGTGGCGGCACTGACGCTCCCACACTCTTTGGGAGTGGCCTCTCCAGCAACCAACGTGTCGGGGTTGAGGCGGTCGATAAGCATGTTTTGTTTTAAAATTTTTAGAATGTAACGTTGGCCTCTTACAATGTATAATGGTTTATACTTAGATTGAATTATGAATATAAAGGATAGAAGATTGTCACGACGAATCTTTTGTATAGAATGATATAGCACTTTCTGTGATTCAAGTTCTCAGCTTCGATTGACGACTATGATTGAATTCGTGAAGCTTGTTCTAGCAGCAATTGTTTGTAATTTTTTGACTGATTTGAAAACCTATTTAGCTGATACCAAAGTGGCATTGTCATTTTCCATCATGAATTGCAAGCGAGAAGGAAACTTCCTCTTTGATCGAACCATTTCTCTGATAAAGACAATGGCAATGGACTGAGGTTAGATTATACCTTTGCTAAGAGATTTAGGCATCAAAAGAGACGAAAGCTTGGAAGATTTCTCCAAAGTTGGTGGTGGTGCTCTTCTGGGCTGAGAGATTAAGAGACATTCCTTTTGGGTTGGGTTTTTGGAGACATTTGGGCTTTGAAATTTCCATTTTCGTTTCCTTTGGGCTTGTAGTAGGAGAACCGTGTCCTCCCTCTTCTTTGGTAGCAATCAAATTTATTGAATTACCCCAAAAGAAACAAAAAATCGAAACTTTTGACATTCGCAAATTATAGTAAAAAAGAGAGTATAATAGGACAAGCGCAATTCCTATATTATGTTCTGAAGTTCATTACATCTGACATCTAATTTATTCTTGATATTATTGTAGGGACGGAATTATTGTACCTAATCATCATTCGATTTATCAGGGTTTAACTGTGTTCCTTGAAAACTTCATACATCACATAAGATTATTGGAAAACATTCCAGCAACTTGACAAATCTTCGAAGGAAAGATCTGACTCGTTATGGGAGCAGACAACCGAGCATATGGGGAGTAGCGGGGGGTAAGAGCTGCGGTGGCTCAGGAATTCAATACGCGGACTATGAATTTCATGTGTATAAATGGCTCTCCCTTTATGACCCGAAAAAAAATGGCTCTCGCTTTTCTCAATATTATCGAAAACGGATGAAAATTTTGAGGGGACTTATTGTATTTTTTGAATTTCACCTTGAAATTTTTAACAAAATGAATACGATATTTCGATGTTCAAATGTCATGGGAGCATGTTGGCAGGATGTCAAAAATAATTGTCATGGGAGGGAAAAATTAATCATGAAGTTAGATGTTTTATCGCTTATATTGGTTTGCAGATTGAGAAGCTCCACATTGTAAAAAGAATACCCCAAGGGGTTGCGAGTTAATATCCTACCAACCAGGGCTCTCCGCCGCCCTCATGGAAATATGATCTAAGGAGGTCCATAACCTTGTAACGTATCACAGGGTGCTTATCAAGCCAATATTAGATCCGGCTTTACCCATCTTTTTCAGGTTCACTTAACATTCCCCACTTATCTGATTGTTGCTGAGCAATTTTTGGGTATCAAAAGATCTCTCCGTAAAGGTAATTTTAACGTGATAGATTTTCTTGTTTTGGAAATCAGTATCCCCTACTCAAGGGGAAGAGCCGTATGACTCCTAACGTCTGAAGGAGAACTTCCAATGCTGGAAAAGACTCTGTGCTAGGGTTGTCGTGATCCGGGAAATCTTTAAAGAGTGTTATCTTGAAGTTGTATATGGTCATGTGCAATTTAGTTGGGGAGAAATAGAATAGGAATCTAAGAGAGAACTTAAGCTCTAGTATTTCATTATATGGGAAGGGTAAAATTATCCAAAAAAATACTAATTATATTGCACTTTTGTCAATTTGGTTCTAATTTTGTCAATAGCATTCTAAACATTTTTACATTTTGCTAATTGAGTTTGTATGACCAATTTTGGCTGGAAAATATTGATGTGTACGTCAGCCGTTTTACATAACACAATTGGTGCTAACATAGACATCTTTAATATTTTTATATATTTTTCAGAATTCGTTTTTCTTTTCTTTTTCTAACCCTAGGCCAGCAAGGTCATCAGCTCGCCCTTTGGTCAACGAGGGCTACGACTTGGTGAGGGTCACAACGCCTTCACTTGTGGCCAGTGAGGGCAGCAACAATCTTGCCTAGATCAAGTGAGGGTAGGCGATCTAGGGTTAGAAAAAAGAAAATAAAAAATCGATAAAAATATTAAATTATTATTAAAAATTGTTCATATTAGTGTCACTTGTGCTACATAAAATGGTCAATGTCCACATTAGTAATTCTCAACAAAATTGACCAAATGAACTCAACTCTCAAAACATGAAAATATTTAGGATTCAATTAATAAAATTAAATGGTTTAAGATCAAATAGCAAAAGTTCAATTGGTTTATAACTTTTTTTTGACAATTTTCCCTATGGAAAGAGAGATTATATACCTAAGAAAACACACCGAATGAGAAGAAATTTGAGAAACGTAATTCGCCTCCAAAACATAAAAAGGAAAGGACAATGGACCAAGAACATTCCGAGAGCTCAAGTATGTAATGTTTCAAAGTATCTCTATTATTTTATATTTTTTGTCTGGAATCTTGGATGGAGTAGAAAATAGGAATATAGTCCAGGGGTGTGCAAAGGAGTAGGACCTACTGGGACTAGACCAAAATCGATGGAAATTGGTTTGATTTCCGATTTTAAGTATGGAATTGCCCACCCGCTCACCCAAACTAGACCAGTAATATACATATTTAATTTTTTTTAAATGTAAATCCTAAATCCCTAGTCTGCTGAAACTCGCTCATCTCGTCTTAGACTCTCGATGTCTTACTCTCACCTTTGTCTCTCCATCTACTCTCCGCCTCTCTTGTCTCAATGTCTCACTCTCATTTAGGTCTATCTCCGTCTCTTAATTCTTGGCCTTGACCCTCAACTACTTCTAACTCATGGCCGTGCTTCCGGCCGTTTATTGCCTCCCTCTCTCACTTTTTGTCGTCTCCATTTGTTGTAAGTCTAATTCCCCAATCTTCATTATACTCACTAAATCCCTAAATCTGAAAATTGTTCGTTCGTTTGATCAGTTTAGCTCAAAAGCTCTAGAAAAATTAAAACCCTAAATCTTTAATTTGTAAGTTGTTTGTTTATTTAATGTTGGGAAGAACTAGGCTAATGCCACCAGAGCCACGATGACGCTGGGAAACCTACAAAGTGTTAGTCGATAATACCAACGAGTCTAATAATTTTGATGGAGGTCCACCATTCTAAAAATTGTCATGGTGGAGCATTAGAAATTGTTGGGTTTAGTGCAAGTGACTTGGCCAGGCAGGGACGTCGCAGCTAGAGCCGTTAAACGGGTGGGTCGGGTCGGGTTTGGGTCGGGTCATTAATGGTCCGACCCAAATTGACCCATTAACCCATTTATGACCCATTTATACTTAATGTAAATTTTTTGACCCAAACCCGACCTAACCCATACCCAACCCATACCCGACCCGACCCAACTCATATTAATAAAATACTTTCACATTTAACAAATTTAGAAAAACTTATTCTTATGTTTTTTTTAAAGATTATATTATTAAAATACTTCCAAGCTTTTATAAATATTATTTTTTTAAAATTGTATTGCTAAAATAGTTTTATACAATATAAATTTAATGGACAATTTTTATAAATTTTAAAATAATTATTTAAAAAAATCGAAATTTAATTATTTTTTTAAAAAAATTAAAATTAAAATTAAAATTATTTTATTTTTAAAATATAATTTTTTTTTTTTTTTTTCTTCTCCTTCTTCTTCTTCTTTGTCCGGCCGCCGGCCACGACGTTGGCCGGCAACCGGCCACAACGAGCCTCAAGCTCGCCCCTCGCCCATTCGCGGCGGGCTCGAGGCTTGCGGATCGACGAGGCTCGAGCCTTACCCGACGCCGGCGATCTCGAGTCTCGCTAGATCTGGCGAGCCTTAAGCTCACCAACGCCGGTGAGCTTGAGGCTCGTCCGACACCCGATGAGCTCGAGGCTCGCTAGATCGGCGAGGCTCGAGCCTCGCCCGACGTTGGCGGGCTCGAGCCTCGCCCGATCCGGCGAGCTCGAGCTCGAGGCTCGCCCGTCCGGTTCTTGGCCGTCGCCGTGCCAGCGACCGGAAGGAGGAAGGAGAAAGAAAAAAAAAGAAAGATAAAAAAAGGAGAAAGATAAAAAAGGAAGAAAAAGAAAATAGAAAATTAAAATTAAAAAATTATAATTTCGATTTTTATAAAGTTAAAGAGAGAAGGGAGGGATTATAATGTTTTTGTTAAAGATGAGTTTTCAACCCAACCCATTTAAAACCCACTTCAGACCCACCTATCTTAAACCTTTAATTGTGAAACCCATTTAACTATCTTTTGTTATAAATAAGTGATCCATTTTAACACCTCTAGTCGCAGCTAGGCGTCGCATGAAGCTTAGTGAGTCTATGGAGTTTGCGGGCGATTTTCAATTCTATTTTTTAATGAATCAGTCTTAGTTCCCATAACATGATGAGAATCACCCATCCAAATCATACTCAACCCTACTATTGACATTGTATTCAGTTGGCAAAGTACCCTCCCCGCACCCCCACCCCCACCGCCACCCTCACCCCGTTCTCTTTCCCCCCTTTTTTTCTCTCTTCAATTCTCTTCAATGTCTTCCTTAAGAAATCCTTCCCGATTACTCTTAGCTACAAAGCATTGAAATATCATAGGTTCGTAAACATAGACCAGCATCATCAGTTCTCCAAAAAGGATTACTTCCCATGTAATTGCAGTAAAAGAACATGACTTTCCCAAATGATGTTGGGTCGTATTGTGCAACCCCACTTCACGTCTACCCCGAGAGTTCAGATTGGAACTCGGGGAGCTACGAGTCCCCACCAATGCCGTCCATCGCAGCACATGCATGCACAGGTGGGTCCCGCTCCTCCTCCCATGCTCAATCATAATTAAATCTTTACGTCATCCCCGTTTAAAGAAAAAAGAAATTCCCCAATCCCATCCACTGGCGTCACATCAAAAATACCTGCAAATATATTCACCCACATGAAAGAAATTCACCAGAAACCGATCACGTACTTTAAAATATCAAGAAAAACTGCCCACTGCTACTAACTCCTAAAAGATAAAATCTCCCACCATCAGTACGTGTGACAGGAAATCTCCCAAATCTACAAAGATTACGTGCATGGATATGCAATGGAGGACCAATGTGACCCGATGGCAGTTTTTGCATTTTGCAGCAGAACAGTACAAAAAAACACACGCATAAAGTCTGAGGTTCCCCATGTCACTACCGCGCAATACCCTTTTCTGATTACAGCTATGAAATTTCTAAAACTATATAAATTACATTATAGGGGTGGGAGGAGGGAGGGAGGGAGAGAGAACAATGACTAAGGAAAAACTGGAGTTCTCTCTCTCTCTCTCAAGGATCCAACGGCCAGGATTCTCTGAAGGCAGGATCCACTAGCATCTGAAAGGACGGCCCGACCCTGTTGAAAGCCATTGTTGACGTGGACATCTCATGATGAACAGTGTGGCCATGAGGTGCATTATTATTATCTGGAACAGAAGATGTAGTTGTAGGGTGAGTGTCCATCTCGAAAAGCACGGGGTTTTGGTGATTTTGATGAAATGGGACAATGTGAATCTTGTCCACAACACTGTGCAAGCCATCGGCATCATTATCATCGTCGACGTTTAGCTGGAAATGGGAAAAGTTGCTCTCTGTCTTGCACTGGTTGAGCACAGTGTGGTGCTGGTGTTCCTTCAAATTAGTAGCTGTGAAAAGGTCTTGATGTGAGAGAAGGGACTTGAAGAGCATCGACGATGGCGAGACTAGTGATGGGGTGACGATGATGTTTTTGGTGTCTGTGTTGTTGTACGAGTCTTTGTGCGTGGTGGTGGTGACTGTGGGTGAAAATGAGGGTGCTTGAAGATCAGGCACTAGCGGGACAAATGGGTTGCTCATTAGGGTTTTGAGATCAATGTCTCTTTGGTGCATCAGAAAAGGTTGGGTTTGGTTTTGGTAACTATTGGCCTGAGATTGGTGCTCTAGTAGATGATTTGGTGGTGGCGTTGATGTAATTGGGGTTTCAAGAAGCTGAGGCAACGAACCAGTGCTAGGGGGTGAGCAAGCTTCAAGCATGTAATTCTGGCCTTGGAAGAGCAGGCTCTTCTTCTCCATTGTCTTGTGGAATATCCTGCATATGACCCATTCATCCTGCCAAAAAGGGAAAAAACCAACTCCCGCTTCAGAAATTAATTCGTATGATATGATTACAGATTGTGAATAAAGAATTTCATTTGCTTCCGCACCATCCTTGAAGGGTAACTTTTCCAAATATGAGCAATATAATGTTAACACGGGACTAACCATCATTAGAACATGCATGCAAAACTGAGTTCTTCGCTCTAATTGAAACATGCTTTTGTTGGCGCTCCCTGATGGTTTTACTCCTTTCTTATGACCGTCCGGGCCTTAGAAAAATACAAATGTGTTCTCGGTTTCCGCATCAACAAAATTTCGTCTCATTCATTATATTCTGTCAAAACTCATTAGGCTACTGCATAGTGAAAAACTTCCTTAACATCGGGTAAAAGAAACATCAGAAAATTGTCCCTATGGGTTTGTGAAAACCAAGACCCATCATATCAAAATCCAAAATCCCCCGAGGGGGTGAAAGATTGTGAAACCCATCAATTCATCGTTCTTCATCGATCCATATAAGTCAACCCAGAAAAGGACAAACGTAAAAAGAGAGATAAAACCTTAGCTTGATCCACACGGCCGCACGTGCGAGGAGGGGAGTGACAGTCGTACCTTGCACGTGTGACGGCAGGAGAAGTGGCCGTCAAGGCGGTACTCGTGCATGACCCACTTGGTCTTCTCGCCGCGGGGAGCTCGGCCTCTGTAGAAGACGAGCGTCTTCTTCATGCCGAGGAGCGCCCCGGTGGCGGCGCTGTGGACCTCCCTGTCCTTTCCCGTGGCTTTCCAGTAGCCAGCGCCAGTGGCCCGGTTCGTCCGGAGCCCCGTCGGGTACTTGCGGTCTCGAAGGCTGAAGAAGTACCACTCTCTCTCCCCCATCTTTGCGACCTCTGTTAGGTAAGAGTGTTCGCGAAACGTTAAGAGGCCCGAACATTCAACGTTATTGGAAAACAAATAGGTTCACACTTCACACAACATCGATGCCATGAGTGATAGAACAAATAATAATGGCTGATCAGTTTTCGAAGCATGAATTTTCAGAATAATAAGTGATTGACTCTACTTTCGTCTCTAAAATAAAGATTCGCAAAATCCTTGGCATTTCGAGTAATGTAAATAAATTTATAGCGCAACGCTAAATTTGGCGGAAAAAAGTCGCCCAACAATAAGTTATTTGGTGCCTGAACATGATTACTGCATAGTCATCCAGAGTTCGCGTAGACTTTCTTAGAAGCCCTGGAACGTTAGTGCAGCATTCTCTCTTATCTCTCACAGTGATGATAAATTGATAATGTTAGTAGCTAAGGCGCACATGAGAAAGATGAATCAAGTGCATAACTTGCCAAAACTTGATTTTCATCTTTAGGCTTCAAGAGTACACAAATTCACTGAGTAAAAGCTAGTGGTTTGAACGATAAAGCAAAACAATAACCTCATGGATATGGAGATGCTGACTTAATCTTCCAGGGGTTTATTACAAGTAAATCTACAAACCTTTATTTGCTTGGAGGATGCATGCTGAAGCCTAATAGCGAATCAAGAGCGGCAGCAATTACTGCTGTAGGAACATCTCTAGTGAATACCCTGACGAAATTAATGCGATAGCTTGGTGTTTTGTGCATACATTGGCTCCTTTCGTTTTTCTAGGCGCAAACTGCGTTCTCTTTTGAGCTCTCTCCGATCCCAGGTATATACCGCGATCTGCTATATTGATAACTCTACTAGACTACTGACGACAGATATAAAATTACCGATCCCTAGCACAGACTTCATGTACAGATTACATCTGAAAACGCTGGATTTTTTTTTCCATAGGTATGCTAACCCAAAGAGCTGAGAGGGAAAAGCAAGCAACATATGTATGTCTGTATGTAAGTACCGGGGAGATCCCAGGGCTCGCATCGGTTGAGGTCAACCTCGGCGATGTCGAGGCCAGAGAAAGCGCCATTGAAGACCTTGGAAGCCAAGTAGAAGGTGATGAGCTCTTCGTCAGTGGGGTGGAACCTGAAACCTGGCGGTAGCCCTTGGTCGTTCCCTTCTTCTCTGCTCAGCTCACAGAGCAAATCCTCCACTCCCAGCATACCGACTCTAAGACTGCGTGTGTTCGAGAGAGAGAGAGAGAGATTTCTTGGATGAATGAATGAATGAAGGGAAAAGATGGGGGGTTTCTCGGGGAGTTATATAGGCAGAAGCACTGAAATCGAAGAAGTGTTCTGCGATACATGATGTAATAGCCAGGCAAAAAAAAAAAAAAAAAAAAGAGTAAAAATTGATCGTTCGCTATATTAAAAATTGCTACCCGAGTGTGTTTATATTATAAATTGAATCTCAACCATTAAAATAGTTAATTTAATGTGAGTTTTATGTAAATCTCACAAGATCTGACCTCTAATACTCGCGCCAGCCCAATGAATAGTTTCTCTTCGTGACATGTTTATATTTAGGGTTAAGCTTCTTTTTTCTTTTGCAGTGGTGAAATGAACAACATAAATATTATTCAAAGATAAACTAATCTCCTTGTGAAAGACTACCTCGAAGCTCAGGTAATGAACTTAATGAGGGACTGAAATCCTTCGACTTATTATAAGAAGAGGAGGGTAAATTTATCTCTTCTAAATTGTTGATACGTAAGCATTTAATTAAATAGAATATTTAGCTCTTACAATGACTGCTGATGTCATAGGAGGAGCTGCTTTGTGAAGAAGAAAGGAGAAGGGAAAAAGAGTAAAAGAGGTAACACATCTTAACCTTATTAAAATTAAAATTTGTGAGAATACTCTAACTCATCCATACTTATAAAAGTGATCGATTTTACATTGAATTGGCCATAAAAGGCTCGTTATAATTTGTGCAAGGTCATTAGTTTATGAATAATACGTATCATGATTACAGTGTCTTCCATTTAAAGTAGTTTTAGAAAATACGCTTTCTATCGCGCAGGTAAAACCTTATGTATAAAGGGCGGTCCGCGTCTATCCATAGAAGCTACGGTTTGAACCAGCCGTTCACCTCTTTTGTGGGTCAAAAGAAAATTCCAAGATTATTGAAAAAGTTCTTTTTCCTCTATCAGAAACATTTTTCTAGGGACATGTGAAACTTCCGTACTAAAGAGAAGTGAAAAAAATGTATCCATAAAGGGATACGAGATATGTGATGGGGGAGAGGATAAGATGCAGTAAATGCAAACATGCGTGGTTGTGTGCGCTTAGTTGGGTTGAGTTATAAGCTCTCTGAACTCTGCATTTCCTCTCCAAATTCTCATTCTCTACAAAGCAAAATAACCATCCATATATGTCTGACAAAAAAAGAGTTGATTATTTTTATATTGTTTGTAGTCATTCATGAGATTGCCAAATCTTTGAGCTTCTGTAAAGTCTCTTCTCATTCGGTGGATGTAACCCAGTTGATTGTTTATGGTCTGCTGCTAGTTGAAAAGCTCGCAGAATATCATTCTTCTCTGGGAAATATCATTTATCTACCTCCCTCCTTCACCGTAGCAATTCTACTGTTGACAGGCGAAGCACACGAGAAGTTAATATCCGCCCGTTCCTCCGTATGTGCTGGTCAAATTGGGCGTTCACTTAAGGTATAACAGAGAGCAAGAGTAGGAAATAATCCACGAAAGATAGGCAAAAAGGAAAAAGAAAATGGACGAGAAAATAAGAACAAGAAGTAGAAAGTAAGCTACATGCCAGACCACGCCGATATAAAAAAATATAGTAATTGGTATCTAATTAATTAACAGATATATGATTTATCCTTTGAAGAAGGGTTCTGCAAACAAAGCATAAGTTACTTCAACTGCTTAAGCCACAAGATTTTCACTTTCTATTGAGTTTATCATGCCTACGAAATTATAGCTCGTTAGTTGATTAGTTCATTGAATAATTTCATTTGAAAAACTTATTGATAACATGACCAAAAAAAGATTACTTTTTGCAAAACTGGTATGTTTTATTTATGATAAATCTAAACATTCAAAAGGGCATTTATTTATTTATTTATTTGGGATAATCATCAGCAATCAAAAAGGGAAGTTTCTGAAACGATGTTAATCAAAAAGGGGCAAATTACTATGAAGAAAATAATTACGCGTTAGAGCGAGGCTTACGTGCATGTCTGTATGCATCTGACCTTTTCCTGCGCGCCATTAATATAAGAATCTGATTCCGCCGGCGTTGCACGTATGGTTTATCATCACTTAATAATTGCAAAAGCTTCATGCTTCAACAGCGACTTGACGAAGTAAAAGAAAAAGATAAAACGACTGCAAGAATCTAGCCCCTCGATTATCTCTCTTTTTTCTCTTTTTGGGTATTTTTTTCATCGTCCCCATTAAAATGTTTCGAAAAATATATTAAAATATATATATAGGTTTTGCATATTGCATCAGCCTACAAACCCTAGCTTTCTGCAAGAGAGAGCAACAACGTCTTCCCCACTGCTACAAACAATAAATTTTCACTAGTCTCGAGACCTGCCGAGTTTATCGCCGAGCAGCGTTTTCTATTTGGCTTATTTTGTCCACTCATTCGATTTGCTAATTTGCATGAAGTTAGTTAAGAGTTTGCAGATGAACGCGATTACGTATCACGCAATTGATCAGAATCTCATCAGTCATCATCACTGGACCAGTTGAGTCTTCGTACTCGTTAATGCTTTTCAAGCGCCTTAACGTGCGTCCTCCCGTGGATACGTTATTGCAGACAAGATTTCTCATTGGAACGCGACATGCGCGGTGTAATTGTTAGTGGAAAATTGCTCTTCCTTGACACTGGTTTGGTGTTGCCAAATGCCCATGGCAACGACTCGAAGAGGGATTGATGATGCATGAATTCAAGCGAAATGAGGAATGAGCAAAACGAGAACAAAGCATGAATTCAAGCGCTTGAAGGGTTGCAAGTGTTGAGTAGTAGAATGTGATAGGCGATATATTTTAATAGTTTAAACTTTTAAAACAGACGGATTGTGTATTCAATTTTGATATTTCGAATTTCATTATTGATATCACTTTTCATCCTTTTTATAAGTTCTTTCTTTTGTACGACTTTATTTTAAAATATCCGTCTCTTATGAGACATGTTTTATTGTTTTGCGTGCATCTTACCTTAATAGCATTTAATTTTCAAAAGGGGCAATTGTGCTGGAGATATTCAAGCTAATTGACTCTTGGAGCGTTTAACACTAGAACGACTAAAGAAGACTATCTTGAGATATGGTGAAATCATGTTGCATGTTTTGGAATCCTATTTAATCTAGGGAGAGTAAATTTGCTCAATTTAGTCTCCTGATATATCCTAGCAAGGCGTAATTGATATATAAATATGTGGTCCAAATGGATCAAGTTATACCGTATGAATTACTTTTGGTTATGGGATCCAATTTAATGCAATGGGTCACAATCTTGTTTATTGAACCCCATGAATTGATTAACATCCAATCCCTTCCCTACAAGGAAATTCAAAAACATTCTTATAGATTGCGACCGCACACTAACCATCTCAAATATTAATGATAGCTTATAAACTTCTTGACAAGAGCTGAGGGTATGAAGATCCTAACAACCTGAAGTGCAGACTATTTTCTTAGCCAAGATAAACAATACATTACCATTCTCATATCCTAATGATAGCAAAAAAAAAAAAAAAGGGTTCCAGAGAATGTACAACAACACATAGATTTCCTAGGTCAGTAGCGGCGGGTGCGCTGCAACAAATAAATACAAAACCATAATAATTACTCCTATACATCTATGGTTGCAATGTCGGAATAATTGATAATGTACCGCCGATTCAACCATGGCATGGACGACCGGAGACATAGTGGTCCTAGCAGCCGTCGAAACTTTGATTTCACATTGTCATTATTGGTACGTGACGATTTAAATGCTTTCGGGCGTAGCTAGCTAGAGCCCTTTGCTGACCGATTAATTCGCACCCGTCCATTTCTCGTTTCCCGATCCCATAATAATGCGCACAACAAAGGTGTCTCGTGGGACATGATGTGTGCAGATTGGTCGTGGACTTCGCAGTTTTGAAACTACGGACTAGCTCACGGCTTCGCAAGTACTGAGCTACGTCGTCATGGTTACCGCTGTTAACTTTTCCTTTACAATATGCCTTATATAGCACATTTGTGGAAGGCCCGCCTTCTTATCGTGGTGTTTTAATAGGGAGTTGAGTTCTTTTCTCGACCTGGCCCGATTACGTTAAACGTGTCACGGCAGTCCATTTGGGGTATGCGATAAAATCCCGCCTTAATCTCTCGTTTTCTTTTGTTTTATTTGCGTTTATGAAGAAGGGATTCTTGGAGTCAGAGAGATGGTCCGCAGGAGTTGCCGATGCCCAGGGTGGGAAAAGGAAATGAATTCGGGTGGGGTGGGGTGGGTGGGACAGAGAGAATCAATAAATGAAGGAGGGGGCTCGTCGTCAGGGGACGTACCCGGTCGACTGTGTGAGTGAAGTGGCGGGACTCGAAGAGAGAAAATAGTCACCGACCCCTGCTCTGGTTGTCTGCTCGAGGACAACGACGTTTCATGTTTGCCATTCTTCGTCGTCCTCTTGTACAGAAACTAGTAGTGAGGTAAATGGTTCACGAGCGCGCGATCCGGAAGGGGCCAATTCGATCTATCGCAGGGAAAATGCTCAACAGAGCCTTTAAACGAACCATTTTTCCGTCAATTCAATTATAATTTTTTTAAAATTTTAGTTAATTGAATCTTATTTTTTTTTATAATTTATCGATATAACAATTCAATCAATTTTAATTCGAAATCATTGACATGAATACCAACCAACATCGATATAAATAATTTTTACAAGTTTTTAATAATTTTTTTATTTTTCTTTCCACCAATGGTCGGTGGTTGGTTATAAGCAATGGTCAAGCAAACCTCACACCAAGGCCTCACCCTCTCCTTAGCAACGGTGGGCTTGTTTAGATCTAATGAGGAGAGCCCTCGCCTAGGCCAAGGCGGTCTCGCCTATGGCAAGCGAGGGTGACCCTCACTCAAGCAAGGCCGGCCATCGTGTATAGCTAGTAGCTGGCGACCAACCACTAACAAAAAGAAAAGGAAAAGAAAACGAAAGAAAAGATAATTATATATTTTTAAAAATTCCATGAAAATTCACATCAATGCCCTCGACATCTAACCCTTGATGTGTCCTGACGTGCTCACAATGGCACCGGCGAACATAATCGAGACCATCGAGGGTATTGTTGGACATAAAGAGCCTTGCCAAGCCCAACCAAGAGCCGTCGTAGGAAATTGATTGGGTCGGTCAAGCTAAAGGAGCAACTTCACTCGATAATTATTTGAGACCGACTTGTCTGATTTGGAGCCAATTTTTAACCTGACAAACTCGCGGGTCTAATCAAACATGATCGAGTTTCTATTTTCTTTTAAAATATCATTTATCAATTTCATATAGACATTGATATCCTAAAAGTTGGGGAAACCACCACCCCACGCACCGGGCATAATATGCCACATTAGGATTTACCATATATTCAAGCATTAGTGGGTGGTAATTTCATTTTGATATCAAATTCATAATATGCTCAAAAATTCAAGTCAAAATATATTTCAAATTTCTAAATCAAGTCAAACTTGAGTGCAAATTTAAATTCTATCAAAATTTGAGTTTCGAGTGTGAACCCTTGAATTTCGCACTATACCAACTTGACCGGACTCGATTACACCTCTTGTTAGACCTATTGAAGATATGGCCAAGTAATTAGGACGAGCTTTGACTAGCTCCATGATAATATTGAGACCAATTGATCGAGATCGAGCTTGGCATTGGACATTGAAAGGCCTTGCAAAAGCTGCTAATGCTCTAGTTCACTGAGATGGAGCAGACTCGTACTTTTGAAAATAAATGTATGATTTTAATACCAGTGTGAAAACTTATGCATTTTCCTTGTGAAAAATTGATGAAGAATTTGGTTCGGCTCTATAGATTCCAAAAGTTAAGTCGTATCATCTGCATATCATCAACCTTTTGCGTTTACGATTAGCTACATCATTCACCAATGTGTTGTTTCATATAAATTAAAGCTTTTCGAAATCTAATCTCAAAAGGTATCCCTACTTTTCATTTTGATACTGATTCATATCCCAAGATTCCAAAGCTTACAAGTTGCATCTCGAACAAAATCTCCAAGTCAAATACTTTATCTCTCTCGCATTATATATAATCAATACGCATGTGTATGATCAAAATTTTATAATGACAATACTGGTACGTTCACATCGAAAATATGTATTCTCTAGTGAAAATGCCGTGTTTTATGCTGACCGATCTATCAAAAACGTCATCAAGATATTGGAATAAATACAAGATCTGAACACGACTTATCTTCGTTCTTTTTTCTTCCGCTCGGGGTTAAAAAAGAGGGAACTGACCGATTCTTGAAAATGTAATTATCGATGCGGGAGGGACGCACGTGTGAGGGCTGGTTTCGGTTGGCTAAGGACAGCTTGCATGCACGCAAAGGGACCCTAGTCCCTAGCCGTTCAGACGGTAGATCCGTAGGTACGGGGTTCGCTTCTGTTTGTCGTCTTGCGACCCTTTTCTATTGCATGGGAGAGGGTAGGATAGGATACCAAAACAGGGGCCAATAATAATAATTCCATGTAGGCTTTCCCCCCACTAGCTTCGGACTCCGAGCCTGATCTGGCTCACCGCAACCGTTGTTCTTTTCTGCTAATAATATCTCCTCGTAGCCGATCGGAAAACCGTTCTCTATTTTTATAGAAAGTTGGGGAAATTGCATTCCCGGTTAACACGTTAACACTGAAAGTTTTGGGAATTTCGCCTTCGATCCTCATAGTTTATTCGATCATAATTCTACTCTTCGTACTGTTCTCCGACGACGCCAAAGTCTCCTCTGTTCGATATTTGTCGAAAGCTTCCATGTCAGGACCGATAACTAATAAATTAGTGATGATTTTGCTATGGTGGAAATTGTGTACGTTCTTGACGCGCCCGAATTTAGTGCTCGTGCTCTGTTTCTGTTGCTATACTAGTCTCTAGCACCTTTTACCATCCGTTGATGATATTTTGAGTGCGAAGTTTTCTCATTTCAATCTCCGAAGAAGAATTATACGAGGAATGTCCAATGCATGATATGTATGCGTATAAGACGTTATAGTTGGCATTGATGGTTTTATTATGAATACTTAAAGAATCTCTTTTTAAAGCCATTTAATTATCAAGGGTTAAAATTGAATTAATAGAATTCCCAAATCTTATAAACTGTAGAAAAGTATTTTGCCAATTAGATAACGAGTTAAACCCATGGTTAGAGTGACCAAATGTTATTATTGCTTTTCCAGTAGTAGTAATAATAAATAATATAACATGGATTCGAGGTTGTTGATCAAATTAGATAGGACTTTTACTTAGGACTCACTAATTAATAATCGGAATTGATGTGACAAATCTATAAAATTTCGAATGAATCAATAAAAGAATTTATATTTTTTGTCAAAAAATGATAAAGGGGACTATACTTCTCAATAAAATTGTTGACACTCAAAATTACCCACGGTACCATGAGGAAATAATAGGTGAAACGCCCTATTTTGTTCACGGAGTTTAGGGCAAACAACTTTCATGGAGACTACTTAAGCTCACCCTCAATGGAATTATAGAAGTAAATTCTAGAGTCGATGGCTAGGTAATTGGTTGCCATGTGTCAGGCTATGGGGATAGTTTATCGGATTTGAAGATCAAGTGAAATTACAATTAGAGCTCAAGTGATAATAACAACTAAGAAAAATGTACATAAAAATTGGTAGTAGCTATTTGCACAAGTATCATCGACAAGTTAGGAAGTAGTTACTTATGGACGAGAGTGTTAAAAAGAAATAGAAAACGTGGAGAATGTTAAGAGTAATGGCCAAGGAGAGGAAATCGATTGATGGCTACTAGTTAGTCCTATAAATACCACAACATATTTAGTGAAAAATCTCCCTAACAACTCAACAACTATCTTCACTTTATTTTTACTTTATCACATTTTAACTGTGGTTTCCAAGGTTTCCGTACCAATTCTAGCATGTATCTTCATCCCATCTAGTATTGTCGATTAAATTCCAATGTTGTTCCATAAGTCAAGCGTTGTCGATTAAATTCCGATGTTGTGTTTCCTATCTAGGGGGTATTGCTATTGATTAGATTCTAGCTTTATACCTAAAATAAGATGTGTTGTAAATTAAATTTAGGCATAATTCGAGTCCTAAACATAAACTATTCAACTGCTAGTGTCCATATTACATCATTGATTAAATTCTGGTGTAATTTGTGTTTAGAAGCAATTAGTCTTTAGGCCATTTTAGTATCAATTATTAGAGTTGTATATACAAATTAAGAATAAAATTTGCCCCTATATTTGACATTCTCGTCTATGCTCAATACAGAACTTGAGCCTTCTATGATAAAACCAAAACACAGCGTTTGGTGAAAGATTATTCACAGGATTCAAAATCGGTGAAACAAAAACAACGCATTCGAGACTAAAATTCGTTGTTCCAAAATGCATGTAAGAGTATAAAAAGTGAAATTTTTGAAACCTATACATGTAGATGCAACGTGTCAACAACTAGTACTGACTCAATAATTTCTAGCTTATGTTGAATTGAAATTTGATGGAAGGACTTGTATTTTTGCCAAAAAATAAAGTTAGTGTCAGAACTATAACCAAATAAAAAAAGCGAGTTACCAAAATTCGAATTCCCCAAAATTACCGGGATCAAGTGTGTTATTTCCCCTTTTAAGTTTATGTTCGATTTCTCTTGCTTTAATTATTAAAGGACATCTTACATGGGCGATTATAAATTTCAACATTTTATAATTTATAGGCTTCATTCGTTTTAAGGAAAATATAATGTTTTTGGAAAATATTTTCCTATAAGTAATTTTCCAAGAAAATGACAATATTTTTCATTTTTTTTTTGGTCTTAAGTTGAAACTTGAAATTGAAGTAAAAAATATTTTTTGTCATTCGGTATCTGATTTAATTTTCCTCCATGCACTTTTTTTTGATCATTTTTTTGTTTTTTTAATTATTTTTTAATTTTTTTTTATTTTTCAAAATTTAAATTATTTTTTATTCTTCTTTTCTTTCCTTTTTTTTTCCTTAGCCGTTGCTTGGCGATGGCTGATGAGTGTTGCCTCGGGCCTCACCACCCTTTGGCGACGCTCGCGTCGTCAATCTAGCAGGGCTCGAGCCTTGCTACCTTTTGGCGATGCTTGAGTGTTGCCAATTTGGCAACACTCGAGTCCTTCGGTGATGCTTGAGTTGTGCTATCCTTCGGTGACACTCGAGCGTCATCGATTTGGCAAACTCTAGTCGCCAATGGCCAGTCGCCAGCCTTCACCAAGGCCGGCAACTTGTCAAAGAAGAAAGAAAAGAAAAAGAAAGAAAAAAAAATTAAGATTTGATTTTTAAAAAAGAAAAAGGGAAAAAAACAAAAGAAAAAAAAAATAAAATGAAAATATATTTGGTGAAAGAAAGTGAGTTAAAAAAAGATATGGAAAATGTTTTCCTCTTTCTCAAAATCGAAAAGCATTTTTCTCTTTTTTAAAATATTTTTTTCAGTGGAAAATGTTTTCCATGATTAGTTTATTTTCTTTAAAATAAATATTGAAAAATCCAGAATTTTTTTTTTTGAAGATACTTTACGTGAAATGAATGAAGTCATAGTAAGATACCCCTTTCTTGTACTAGCACAAGGATCATTTAAGGCTATTAATGCTATTTGTCCTCCTACAAGTTTTAGGAAATAGGATACAAGAGGCTATTAATGCTATTTCCCTTCTTCCACAAGATTTAGGTAATTGCATTTTAACAATATCGTATAATTTTTCTAATCCATACTTTTGTATCGTGGAAGTTGAAAACCGAATTAAGTCCTTATAAAAAAGAAAACCGATAATTGCTCGGCCCATAAATTGTGAAAATGAGGGAAATAAAAAAGGGGGAAATTTGGAAAAACAAAAGTGGTCCTGCTTGTCAAGAAAACCAATGACCAGCGTCATAATGGCAATTTCAATTTCTGATGGAGTTCGCACAAAATTTTTTAAGCCCCCAACTTAATTCTGGGTTCTCTGAAGGTGGTCCGGGACGTGAAACATCCAACTCCATGCAAATGCAAAAGAAAAAGGAAAATAAAAACAAAGAAAAGGGGAAAAGAAAATCGCATGGAATTGATGATGGCGAGCTGCGGATCATGTCAATCGGGGCTATTACCGCCGTCTCCGCCGGTGGTTGATAAAGACGGAGGAGGCATCATCATTTCTGGTCCATTAAAGTGTCACCATTATTCATAGGTCATAATGTCCGACCAATTCAATCTGCATTTATGTTACGTTGCTTTAAGAAAGCTTTATATACCCGTGACATTGGTATTTTCATTGGTCCACATAAGTGGGGTCCTAAAATAACAAATTCCTGCACAATGTATAAAATGGTAAGGGGTTTGTCTAATAAAGTCGCCAAATAGCGAAGAACTACTCGATTAGAGCGCATAATTCTATTCTTTGCAATCTTGAACTATTAGTGTGCAAAAACATGGAAATAATTATTAAACTATATCCGCATATTGAAAAGGAAATTGATGTATTGAAATATCCTACATTGCTTGATTATGTGATTTATATACTCTTTATATAAATGTTGTCTCATTCTACCTATTAGTTTAAGTTTGCGTGTGTTGAATTCTTTAACATCACATCAAAGTTGGGTTTTGCCCTGGTTTTTATTTTGCGTGTGTGTATACCCCATTCATGAGATTCCACTCTCTTAATTAACGAGAGATTCTGATTGTGCATAGGGTGATTAATAATGTCTACTCTTTCTAGCCATGGAGTATAGCCTAAGCTAAGCCTCACATGACAAGGGGACTAAATTTGGCCATATCAGATGTTGCTATTTGAGGCAAAAAATGGATGCTGCAATTTCTAAGGAAAGAGTCTCACATGATAGACCCCGTTCTATACACCGCCTGTTTCAATGAGAGATTTGTCATAACGTCAGAAAAATGGGGTACTTGTCTCATGTAATTTATATGTTCTGCTGGTCTATCTTCTTGATGTACAGTTTCGAAAACTATTACTCAAGCATCCACTAAGTTGGAATGGATCATGGAAATCCTTATGTGATTATTCTTATGTTTTTTCTTTCGGGATAATTACTAAAAACAATTCTAAACTTATTATATGATATTAATTCAGTTTTAAACTTTTTTAATTATGTAAATTTAATTCTAAACATTTTGATAATTTGTCAATGTAATTATTTCTATAATAAATTATTGACATTGACATCGATTGGCCTATATGATACGGCCAATGCTAACATGACCTTTTTTTGCAATTTCTATTTTTTGAAAATTTTTGGAATTTTTATTAAATTTTAAATTATTTTTTTCTTTTCTTTTTTACTGTTAACTGCTAGCCGGGGTACTAAGCCAGGGCTGCTAGTTAACAATAAAAAAACAAAAAGTAAAAGTTCAAAAAAAAATTGTAAAAATTGTTTATGTCAGCCATGTTACTATAGAACGCTTGATGTCTGGTCAAAATTGGCTAGAAGAAGTTAAATGGTTTAATACTAAATTGATACGATTGAAAAAGTTAATTTAAATGGCTTGTCAAAAACTACTCCTTATTTCGAGCTGAATATAACAATTTGCATGTGTACCAAATCTCACCCTTCTCGTTTCTCGGTTCTCTTAAATTGCTTGTAGGATCACATCTCAATCCATCCAATCAACTGTTTTCTTTCAATTCATACACGGTGAAATCACGACATAATTGGTAATAAATCGTACCGTCCGATGATTGAATATTCGCCATTTGACTCGAAGGAGATATAATCTCTTATGAGATATGATTCGACGGTGAAGAGGAAATGATGCTTCTTCAACATCCTCAGCATGACGTTGTAAGGTTCTGGGCCTTGTGGCACAAGTCACCGTCGACCGGCCCAGTTCAAGCAATCTTTCTATTTCATCGGAGGCCTGCCAACTCATTTTCATCAGAATGGCCCAGTCCAATGCACCGCTAGCTAATTCCGAAACGATTCCCCATGTTTTCCTTCACGCAATGAGTACCTTTCTCTTTAATCCAATCCAAGAACCTTCCACGACCAACTTCTCCCAAACGAATATGGGATTAATATAAGAATCCTATCAGGTCGATCTTCTAGAACTACGATACAAGATCGAATTAAAAAGAGGTTGATTTTTTAAGATCGCGACACAATATCCCGAAAGAGAATTCGAGGGCTTGATTTACATATGTTAATTAATAGCTCGATTCTTAACCATTCGTTTTTTTTTTCTAAGGACAATGGAGATTAGGCGATCGATTAATGTGAAAACTTGTCGAAGACGTGGCCAAGAACCATGGAGAGAGTGGGTCATGTTTTGAGACATCGCTCCCGTGCTACGGATTGTTGCCAAAGGCTGGGCGATCCCAATAGATTCGAGAGCTCTCTCAGCAAAGCACTTGGGAATGGATGGATCAAAGATGTGACGAACAAGACTTTTAACTTTACTAGCCCAGACCCAAAATCCCTAGTAGTGTTTGGCATGGGTCCTTTGACAATTTAATCAAATCTCTATTGATAAAAGCTACGAATTCCGTGCTTATTGCTTCTCTCAAATTATATGTATTATTTTTACACTCCTCTCAGATCAAACCACGAGGTGCGGTATAATGTACAATTTAAACCCGTCATCTAATTCGTCACTCCTGTAGTGTGCAAGGCACATGAATGAGAGAGAGTACTACGATCTTGAGTAGATTCAAAGTCAGCTAAAAAGAACCTATCTTAAAGCGTCCGCTTTCAGGCAAAGATCAATTTAGCAACAACTTCCATTGAAAGCAATCCCAAAAACACAATCTATATATAGAGCTCATCTTCTTCCAAGGCTCATTCATCTTTCTTCCATATACTCAAATAACCTAAAAAACCCTTGCGAAAATGGCTGCTCTGTCTCTTTCTAGATCACTGCTGCTCCTCTCCGCGTTCTCAGCATTCGCTTTCGCTTGCTCCGCTATGGATCGCGAATTTTCGATCGTGGGCTATGCGCAAGAAGATTTGAAATCCATCGACAGGCTGATCGAGCTCTTTGAGTCGTGGATAGCGAAGCACGGGAAGCGGTACCAGAGCTTGGAGGAGAAGCTGGAGCGGTTCGAGGTGTTCAAAGAGAATCTGAAGCACATTGACGAGACCAACAAGAAGGTAACCAGCTACTGGCTTGGGCTGAACGAGTTCGCGGACTTGACCCACGATGAGTTCAAGAAGATGTACTTGGGATTGAAGGCTGAGGGGAGAAGAGAGTTCTCTGGCGATGATGAGGAGTCTAGCGACAAAGATGTCATCGACTTGCCCAAGTCTGTAGACTGGAGGAAGAAGGGCGCTGTCGCTCCTATCAAGAACCAGGGTTCTTGTGGTAAGCAATGATCAATCCCTCTTGATCAAGATTATTGTCTAAAACTGATTTTACTGAATCAAATATGGTAGTATCAGATTTATACTGTTTAACTTCGCTCCTTAAAAACTATATATTGTTCGCACTAAAGTAACTAAACAAGAAAAAAGAGCGCGAGTGGAGTTCTTGATTGTGTGTCCACAAATGCAGGGAGTTGCTGGGCATTTTCGACTGTAGCTGCGGTTGAGGGCATAAATCAGATAGTCACGGGGAACTTGACTTCGCTCTCCGAGCAAGAGCTCATCGACTGTGACACAACTTACAACAATGGGTGCAATGGCGGTCTCATGGACTATGCATTCTCTTACATTATCTCAAATGGCGGGCTTCACAAGGAACAAGACTATCCTTACATCATGGAAGAAGGAACCTGCGAGATGACCAAGGTAAAGAGAGCATAGCTACATATTATACTCCGAGCAATACCAACAATGCATATGAGTATGAAAATGGTGTTGCCTTGTACTGATTACGCAAAAAGGATTTGGATTCTAGATGCATTTTAGTGTTTAAAATTGATATATAGTCTTGGCTGATGATGGTCTTTTTCGGTCCTTTTTCTTTTTTCGGTCTTGGCCATCTTTTTAGGACCAATCGGAGGTGGTAACTATCACTGGCTACAAGGATGTGCCGGTGAACAATGAGCAGGGCCTCTTGAAGGCACTCGCCAACCAGCCACTCAGTGTTGCCATCGAAGCCTCGGGCAGAGACTTCCAGTTTTATAGTGGAGTAAGTCTATGGATTACATAAAGAGACAGCAGGCTCAAATCCTATGTTTTATTACAGTCCTTGGGCAAGATTACTGTAGAAACTCATTCTATCATTCATTTGACAGATTTAACCAGTTATGTTCAAAAAAGCGTGTGGACTAACGTATGTTCGTTTAAATGGAGTCCAACTCACTGTTTATTGAACTGCGATCACTTCGGTGGACTAAAATAAGTTTAACCAAAGCGTTCTCAATTCTAACAGACATTTCTGTTTCTTTGTTTGTTCTTGGTGTTGCAGGGTGTTTTGATGGGCATTGTGGGAGTGAGCTAGATCATGGAGTGGCGGCAGTTGGATATGGATCATCCAAGGGCTTGGACTACATCATAGTGAAGAACTCATGGGGACCGAAATGGGGAGAGAAGGGTTACATCAGGATGAAGAGGAACACCGGCAAGCCTGAAGGGCTGTGTGGAATCAACAAGATGGCTTCTTATCCCATCAAAGCCAAGTGATGATGCGCTGCATTTGAATTTCCTCAAACGATGTCTTTAATGTTTTGAAATTGCATTTTTCTATTCGGGCGGTGCTTGTTACGTTGTACTCAGACCGGCCATGTTGTCAGTATTGGAATGATCATGTTTGATGATGATTTGATTGTCTCTTGGGCAAGTTCATGGAAGGTAGAGACAAAATAAATAAATGCACATGCCATTGCTGCTCATCATTGTGCAGCATCTCAAACACAAAAATACCATATCCGCTCATGATGACATCTTTCTTTTCCGTGAAGTACACACTCGACGATAACTTCGATCTGTCTTTGTATACAACTAAACATAAAGAAAAAAAAGGGTACAAAAAAATTTACATTTCTACCGTTAGCACACCAAATAAACACATATGACACCGAACTTTTTCAGACCTAATTCATATGTACAGAAGAGATGATACAAGACACGAGTATAGATTTTGAACGATATATGCTGTGTGTGGAATTTGATCCAAAGCTTCTCAGATAGAGAGAGAGAGAGAGAGAGAGAGAGTGACTTTCATGCAGCATCAACTCCACTAATAGAATTCGAATGCGACCTAAGACCAATTTCTCCGAAACGCCTCAATATACCCGTCTCCTTACTATCCTCTTCCTTCTCATTCTCTTCCAATGATCTCCCTGCGGTTTCTCTAGTGAACAAGTAGGTCATCACCGTCCCCACTATACAAACCCCGCCCAAGATTATCAGCGATGTCGTCATCCCGAGCGCCTTCGGATACCCATCCTCCTTCTTATTGTGCGACGCCCACAGAAACCCTATTGCCCCGATAATCGACCCGACCTTCCCGGCAGCACCCGAGATTCCGTGGCACGTGGATCGGAACCTTGCGGGGAAGAGCTCGGCTGGCACGATGAACGTGGTTGTGTTGGGCCCGAAATTGGCGAAGAAGAAGGTGAGCCCGTATAGGATCATGAAGCCCTTGTTGGTGTGCTTGTCCCAATAAGCATAATAGGGTACACCAATGGCGAAGTAGACTAGGGCCATGAAAAGGAACCCCATCATTTGGATCTTCACCCGCCCTATCCGGTCAATGAAGTACACGGTGGCCCAATAGCCCGGGATCGTTGAGCAGGCCGCGATGATGGCCTGCAGCTTTGCGACTTCGAAGGCGGCATCATAGGCGTTGCGCGCTTTATTGCCGAGGAAGCGGTTGTAGATCTGGGATTGAAAGAGGTTGCTGCTGTAGAAGACGACGTCCAAAAGGAACCACGCGCACGCGCACGAGAAGAGGTCGCGCCCATGGCGGCGGAGGAACTGCCTAGAGAAAAGCGGATAGGAGGGTGGCGGAGTCGAGGGGAGGGGCTGATCCTCCGTGATTTGGCTGAGCGACACGTCCATCACTTTCTCCATGTCCTTGGCTGCTTGGAGCACATTTTGTTCTACCAGGGCTGTGTATCTGAGAGAAGAGAATACGATGAAAGATTTGGACATATACATTAGAGGATGCCTTACATGTCGTCTACGGTTTTGATTTAAAAGAGAGGAATCGACGAGACTCTTCAATGTCAAAAACAGAAAATGGATATAACCTCCCCACAAAAGTCTTTTCTGCCGAGAATTCTTTATCCGCGCTTTCTTTTTTGTCCTTTTTGCGGACCCAAAGACAGTCAATTCCTAGGAATTGACTGATACCATTTAGTTCTATATAGACAGCAGACACGACGAAACTGTCTCTTCACCATAGTTTCGCTTTGACCTTAGGACTGGCCGCCAATTTTGAAAGTAACTATTACATAGTACGCCACCTGCTAAGTGCCCAGAAACTTCATGGAATTGTTTATACAGGTTGTCACTAGTCAAGGGGTGGAGACCGAAGTAAAGATCGACTCGCAAGCCCCCGCCCGCTTCGCTTATTCATATTCATATTTTTGGGATTTTTCACTAGGAAAAATATATTTTGGGGCCGATTTAACGCGAATTAAATGTTTAGAATTATGAGGAACAAGAATTGTAAAGCCTCGAGTCTATTTTGGCCCCCACGAAAATGAGAAAGACCAACACTAGCACGGTCGAAGATCCAAGAACTGACTAGCCAAATATTACTCAAGCCCTTGGTAATAATAAAAAGAAAATAATCCTCTAGGACGACAAATTATAGGATATGTGCAACTATATTGTATAATCTGCGACCAACGAAAGCGTTTCTTGATCAAGACACTAAGGCGTTGATTAAGATTTCCTAGAAAATTAGTTAAGAGTGACCAAACGTTGTAATGACCGAACGTAAGTCACGCCTTTCGTTTCATGCGAAAGCCGCGAAGCTCATAAGAAGTCAAAAAAACATGCTGGGGGTTAGTCAAATGATCCGGTAAAAACTAATCTTTTCGTGTGCTCATCTCTTGTTTTTTCTTACTAAAGATACCAAAGTCAGCGGACTCCAGATTTAAGTCAAGCCCTGCCAAGAACGTGAGCATCGATCCGGACAATTTTTTAAAAGCTACGAGACTCACGATGATATTGGCTCTACCTAAGATTGACTCGTGCCTATGGCCATGGATCACACCATGTACGGCCATTAGTGCACAAGACCTATATAATCCTTCAATTTCATTTGATGCCCTGTTCAGGTGCATTAGTTTATGCAAAAGGGAGGGACCCATATAGTCATCAAGAGAGAGACTGAACTTGGTTTGACCGGGTAAAAATTGAAAACAAATCGAACAAATTAAGGATTTCTACGTGACCGGACTAGACCGAACTGAACCCATCACTGGCCGACCTTCAAGCACCAATTTACCGTAGCATATTAAAGCTTATGGAAAAAGAGAGAGGATCATTGGTTTTGTTCGTCGCTTCGGTTTAAAAGGACACCAATTGTCGGTTTCTCAAACAAACTTAAGAGTCCTTGAGACCAAACCAAACTGGCTGTCTCGGGTTGGTCGTCGCGATCCAGTCCCAAGTTCAACCTTGATTACGAGTTAAGTATTTCCTTGTGTGCTTGTGCAGTGACGTGTTATGGACATGTAGTGGACAGAATAAATAAAGGCATGTCGGATATTATTGCGGAATAATGAGCTCGAAAATGACCTTAAACAATCATTTAGAAGTTAATATCTATAAGCACCTAAAATGAATATCCCATCAGTACTATAGAGTGTAGAGTAATTAAACTGTGGTAACTGAGAAACCCTGAAGTAATTTGAGTCCCCATTTAGCTAAGACTTTTAAGCATATTCCACAAAAAACCTATGGAACATGATGGGCCCTGAGATAATAAATGAATAGATAGATTTCTAACGAAGCAAGAGGACGAGAATTACCTGGCAGTTTCGGGCATCATCATCCGCCAGTAAAACGTCATCGCCGCCGGGATGGCGCCGAGCATCAGTATCACTCGCCACGCGACGTCGGCCTCTGGAGGCGTCCGGGCAGTGGGCGACACGTGCCCCGATGCCCGATCGAACACCTTGCACACCACCATCGTCACCACTGAGCTCGCCAGGATGCCGAGCCCCTGCATCGAGAACACCGCCGCGATGAACGCGCCTCGCGTCCGCTTGTTCGCGAACTCGGACATGATGGTGGCCGAGAGAGGGTAGTCCCCGCCGATCCCCACCCCGAGCACGAACCGGAAGAACCCGAGGCTCCCCAGCACGCACTCGCGCGTGGTGCATATGGAGAACCCGCACCCGATGGACCCCAGTACCATGAGGACCAGGGCGAAGCCGTACACGCGCCGCCGGCCGATGAGGTCTCCGAGGCGGCCGAACACGAGCTGGCCGATCACGGTGCCGAGGAGGGCGATGGCCACCATTGTGGAGGTCACGGCGGCCGGGATCTGGGACTGGTCGGCGTCGTCGTCCTCCGGCTTCGGGTAGTAAATGCGGCCGATGAGGATCATGATGGGCGGGATGCAGAAGAGGTCGTAGGCGTCGGTGAAGAGGCCCATGCCGGCGATGATGATGGCCTTGAAGTGGTAGTACTGGGTCCTCGCGGCGTCGAGCGCGGAGAGGACCTTCAACGCCATCGTCGTATTCAATCTTTAGCTAGAGAGAGAGAGAGAGAGGGAGGGAGTTGATATGCGGATGGTTGGTAATATCGTCAGAGATGGGTGGGGCGGAAGTCAGTGAGGGAGGGACTTGAGATGAGGATGGTTGGTAATATCGTGAGAGATGGGTGGGGCGGAAGTCAGTGAATCGGGAGGGTTTGCAGAACAATTTCGTTGACCTGGGCGGGTTCCTTTCTTTATTTGGGGAAGGAGAGGGGCGGTTGATGCTGATGGAAGCGAAGAGGAGACGAGGAGGAGGAGGAGGAGGAGGGCGATTGGCGGATGCTTGGGAGGCTGCACGAAGAGCCCAGGATTCTGCTAAATATGCGAATCTGGTCCGCTTCGTCGCTGTTGTTGCGACGGGCTGGAATCATTATTAAAACGCGACACGGGGTTTTGGATATTCTAGACACTTTCTCCGGCGTTGAAATTGAATTCTAAATTCCGTTCTCCCTGGTTTTGCCAAATTCCTCTTTGATGACGCGCAGAGAGAGAGAGAGAGAGAGAGAGAGAGTTTGAATGTTCTTCACTGCTCTGCGCTCGGCAAAGACGAGGTTCGCCTCGACACAGCTTTGTCCCCGTCCCAGGGGGCTTCCTCGAACGAGAGCGAGGGAGACTTTTCGCCCCGCCACGTGTCCCAATCACCCCGCCCGATCTCGGTGCCAAGTCAGCAGATGAGGCGTGCTCGCGTCACCACTCCCTCGAGCGTGTGGACCAGGAACGCCCCGTACTTTTGACGAGAGAAGGGAGATAACCTTTACCCTTTCTCCAGTCCATCTCTCCCGATTCCCGAATTCACCCTCGAAATCCTATCTTTTCGTCCAACAGTAAAAAATCGGAAAAGTTGACCATTGTGACTCAAATCATTTCCCCTTTTTTTTTTCGTCCACTTTTGCTGTCGTCACGTAACGAGGAGCGATGCACTGGAGAAAGAGCGGCCGTGACTCCTCTAGGAATTGATAAATCGAATGCGTACGGACCGATGAATCGTGGCCGTGGGATCTGACGAAGGCCGGTTCAACTTCCATGACGAGATTGATGCCCCGCCAGCATCATCATCATCATTATTGCTATTATTATTATTATTATTATTATTATTATTATTATTGCCATTATTAGTATTATTGTTTTGGGATTTTATTTTCTATTCAGGTTTAGGATGAGGGTACGGCCAGTTGGACTCGTACATCATTATCTGTATCTTGCGGGGAAACATTTTTAGACCCCGTCAAGAGTTCAATAGTCGGAATATACCGAAAGAAAGTATCTAATCGGAATATACCGAAAGAAAGTATCTAAGCACATTCTTTAGTTCCTATAATCATTGCGGACGTGGCTCACAGAAATTTATTGTATAATCTTTCAAAAATTCAGATGGCGATTTCAATGTCCTGTTTATAATTTCATGTTCTTATGTCTCATCACTAATGTACGAAAAGAAAATATTATTATTTTCTTTGGAATTGAATCTGTCGCCCTAATGAGGAAAGTATTTTGATTGGTATAGTGGGTTCGGTTTAAAGTCAAATTTGATTATTGTCTTCTTTGTGATTTGTTTGGCGAAGTTTGAACTTCAGCAATTTTTTTTTCATCATCTTAACCATTTATTTAAGTGTCAAATGCCTAGCATTTGACGTTAACCTGCCCTTTCTCCTTCTTTGAGTTTCAGCATCTTTTTGCTTTTTCAACTTATGAAGAGGAGGGATTTGACCTAGATTTTTTCACGCCCTCTCGAATTTGATTGCTTTTCCTTCTATTTTCTCTTGTTGCTTGTTTTATCTCTCAATTTAGATCTAGATCTAGGAGCTCTGCCCTCTCAATCTTAGATTTGAAAGTTTTCTCTACCAATCTAGTTATTTTAATGAATGAGTATTTTGTCTCCAATTTTAATGATGTTCACTCTGGTGTTAGATTTGTGTTCATTCAATATGTTATTGTTAGAAGCTCTGGTGTCTCACCTTTGCTATAAGACTCCTTCTCATTAGGTGTTAGATCTGAGCTTGTTTAACATGTTTTTTTTTGTCTTCATATGGTGTCAAGGATATCAAACTTAGGTGCACATTGCTGAAGGACAAAGTCACATCTGCATGTGCTCATCATGATGCATGATTTGGTGATTGGTTGCCGATCCTTTGCTTGGATGCAGTCACCGATATGCTTTTAAAGATGAGCTTGTGCTTACCTTTGCTGGCCATGCTATGATAATATACCTTGATTTTGGATTTTGGTTTGTTTTACAGCTCTATGAGATTGTTTTGTTGTGGCAATATTTGGGGTTTCATATAGATCCTTTCATGCATCATTTGGGTAATAAATGAAACTTTCCTTTGACAGAAAAGAAAAAGAAAAATCCTAGCATTGGTTTTTATTGATCCTCCGATTTTCAATCGACAGAGAAAAATAAATCTTGTGAGTATGATATATAGCCTATCATTCAATTTATTCACACTCTCCCGTTGCTATGGTATTCGCCTATATCAAAAGAGATAACATGGTTCCGTGAATTGTATTAACAGATACAAGTAATTCTAAATGGCTTCATAAGCAAACTTAATCAACAACATTACTTTGAAACGTTAATCCTGCATAATTTACTTGAGGTCTACCATTGTAAAATTTCATATTCAGAAAAAATTAAGTATTGATTTATTGAACCATCATGTTATCCTCTCTTGTTTTACACCCAAGACGATCTTTTTTTTTTTTTTTTTTTTTTTTTTTTTTTTTTTTTTTGTCTTTGGAGGAACCGGCTTATAATGACAGCCGCGCCGTAAACCCCTAGGTGACACTTAAGTAAGAGGACCCACCACCCTTGAGTCACACTTAATACACCTAGCGCCTCCCCTAGGTTTTGAATCCTTTACCTTTTCGTTGAGGATCGGTAGAGTCTTATCTAGTGGAGCCACCACGGTCGGTGGTCCAAGACGATCTTTTTTTTTTTTTTTTTTTTTTTTGCTAGTGCTAGAGGAACCGGCTTGCAGCCGAAAGTCGCGCCGTAAACCCCAGTGACACTTAAGCGGAGGACCCACCACCCCCGAGTCACACTTAATACACCTAGCGCCTCTCCTGGGTTTTGAACCCTTCACCTCTTCGTTGAGGATCGCGTGTCTTATCCAAGTGGAGCCACCGCGGTCGGTGGTTCAAGACGATCTTTTTTTTTTTTTTTTTTTTGTGTGCTGGAGGAATCGGCTTGCAGCCGATAGTCGTGTCGTAAACCCCCAGGTGACACTTAAGCAGGAGGACCCACCACCCCTGAGTCACACTTAATACACTTAGCGCCTTCCCTGGGTTTTGAACCCTTCACCTCTTCGTTGAGGATCAGCAGAGTCTTATCCAGTGGAGCCACCGCGGTCGGTGGTTCAAGACGATCTTATTTTATTTATTTATTTTATTATTTTTATTATTATTATTATTATTATTATTATTATTATTATTATTTTTTGGTGCTGGAGGAACTGGGCAGCAGAACACGACAACATACCCGCGTAAACCCCCGGGTGACACTTAAGCAAGAGGACCCACCACCCCGAGTCACACTTAATACACCTAGCGCCTCCCCTGGATTTTGAACCCTTCACCTCTTCGTTGAGGATCGGTAAAGTCTTATCCAGCCAATGGAGCCACCGCGGCCGGTGGTTCAAGACGATCTTATTTTTTTTATTTTTTTATATTTTTTTTTGGTCTTTGGAGGAACCGGCCAACGGGCCAAACGCGCCAGAAAACCCCCCTGGTGACACTTAAGGGAGGACCCACCACCCCGAGTCACACTTAATACACCTAGCGCCTCCCTTGGGTTTTGAACCCTTCACCTCTTCGTTGAGGATCAGCAGAGTCTTATCCAGTTGAGCCACCGCGGCCGGTGGTTCAAGACGATCTTATTCGTCTCCAAATAACTATGAACTTTTCTTAATTTTTTTTTTTCAATTATTTTCAAAACAAACTTGGCAATTGATGATTTCTTACCAAAAAAAAAAAAACTTGGCAATTGATGATTATTTTAAATGCATCTAAAACACAAGAGGATTCCTTGTTGACTTGAGAGTAGATTTGTCAAACAGGTGAGTCAGGTCACGTTGGGTCATAAATGGTTTAACTCAAATTAACCCATTAACTTATCTATAACCCATTTATTCGTAATGTAAATTTTTGACTCATACCCGACTTGACTCATTTTGCTTAAACACTTCCATATTTTATAAAATCTGGGAAAACTTGTTTCTTATGATTTAAAGAGAAAATTATATTGTTAAAACACTTCCATACAATTACAAATTCAATGGATAATTTTTATAATTATTTTGAAAAATTGAGGCTCCATTTATTTTGTGAAACATGTGATATTTTTGGAAAATGATAATAATTTTTGGTATTTGGTTGAAAATAGAAAATGAATCAAAAATATTTTCCACCAATTTGTATGGAAAATATAATTTGATTATCCTCCGTGTATTTCCTTTAATTATTTTTATTTTATTTTATATTATTCTTTCCTTTTTCCTTCTTCTTTGCTGATCGTCGGCCATGGCAACGGCCGGTGATCGTCATAGGCTAGCTCTGCTTCACCACCGGGTTGTGAGGCTCAAGCTTGCCTAATTTCGGGAGTTAAGCCTCGCTAATTTGGGCGAGGTTCCATTTCATCAAATCGGGCGAGGCGAGCTCGACCCAACGCCGGTGATGTCAAGTCTCACCAAATCGAGGAGGCTCAAGCCTCACCAGTGCCGAGGTTGGTGAACTCAACTCACCGTTTGGCGAGCTTGAGGCTAGCCAATGTGATTGAAGTGGGCGAGTCGTGAACCTCGCCCACTATTGACGAGGGCTTTGCGGCCCTCATCTGTGGTCAGCCATTAGAATTTATAGGAGGAAAAATAATAGAAAGAAAGAAAAAGAAAAAATAAAAGAAAATAAAAAATTATAAAAAAGGAAATCTTTAAAAAAGTAAAAATTATAAAAATTGTTCAAGAGGATGATATCTCATTGATGAGTTGACTTAACTAATAAACTTTATAAGTTAAATGGGTTACAAATCCATTTACAACCCAAACTCATTAACAACTCATTTATAAAACTTAACTAATTCCATGACCCATTTCATTGGATATGAGTTCAAAATTTTGACACCTCTACTCTCGGGAGAGATATTACATATCACCCCCACTTTCTCTATGGTACTTTTGAATTTAGAATAAAGTAATAAAGCCAAAATTACAATACATAAATTACCAACTCCAAAATTTAACACAAAAACAAAAAAGAAAAATTGTGAATAGTCTCGAAGTGGCCATATCACCCCCATTTCTCTTTACCCAATCACTTCAATATATATAGAATCAGCTTTTATCTGGATTATATATTGAGGAAGATCCAATGCCCTGAAGGAAGAAAAAAAGAAGAAGATGAAAAGAGAGTTCCTATTGTCTTTGCAAAGGCTTGGAAATTGTGCTGAAGGAACTTGAGGTGCTGTTCTTCAATCCAAATCCGTTTGAATTGTCAACCCAAAAAAGCCGAAAAAAAGGAAGAGAAATGCCAGCGCGTCTTTGAAGGTGAGAATTGAAATCTTGGAGCTTATTGCCCACTATTTCCACGAGTTTCTTCCCACCATTGACTCTTGCAGAACTCGAGAGGCTGAACTCTGACTGTTCTGATATGACAAGAAGAGGTCCCCTATTCTCCTACATACGAAAATTCGAATTCTTATTTTGTTCACTGTAAGTGTGGAGATCTTTCGTAGGTGCCCTCAATCATCGGGCCCATGCAAGTACACGGCACAACCTCAAATTCAGAAATGTGTTCCAGAGGTAGTTTGGTAAAGCACTTTTGGGCAGGAATATCAGCTACAAAAATAGGGTGCTGCAACTTTTGCAAAGGGTTTGGCACAACTTCATGCTATTAAAACTGACAAAATTTTTAAAAAACCGCCTCGCTAAACTTTAAAGTGCTGCAGTTTTGAAGTACGTAAGATCGATATGTATATGACTACAGCCATGTCATACGAGCTCGCGAGTTTGCTTTTTTTTATGGGCCTCGAAGAGTTTCCAGTATCTTGGATGGAATGATTATATACAACATGTCACGAGTAGAATAGAAGACGCAAATCGAGTCAAGATCGTTGAGGGCCAGCAAAATTGTATCCCGACGGTCAAGTTGAACCCAATGACATAAGTACGTCTCGCCCAATCCCAACTATCAAATCAAATTAGATACACCCCATTCCGAAAGAGCAGAATGGTCATATCCATTGTCACCAAGGCACAAACATGAAGGGTGTGCTTATTTGAGTGAATGAATTTTTCGCGAATTAGTTTTATGAATTTTTCCGCATTTGATTTGTTGAAATGATCAGTAAACAGAAAATCATTTATGGTATGCATGCTTAAGTTAGTTTAATGAATTCTCCAATTTGAAAAGGGAGAAAACATTTTCTAGGAATTTTTCCAGAAAAACTTTTTCTGTTATCATGAGGTTTTCTCTGAAACAAATATACTAGAACTTTGTATGTGACTGTAATAATACAAACCGTGTTTGACTAAAAGGAAAAGAAAATGAAAACAAACCCTTGTCTCAATTATTCAACACAAGACTTCCTTAACTGATGGATTTTTTATTTGATAGGTTAAGTCAAGTCTGTCCGTCTATGTTGGGTCAAACCTGACCCATAAGAGGAAGATGGTATAAGTAAAAAAAGAAAGAAAAGGAAGAACGTTGACTGTAGCGTTTTAGAGAAAGTAAGTTCTTTTCCTTCCCTTGGAAACAGTTTACTCTCTCTTCAAGAATGGAACTCTAAGACTTCAAATGATTTCTTTGAGACTATAATGAGTACTTAATGTATGACAATCAAGGTATCTCCGTTTTCGTGATATGCTTTCGATCAGGATTATAAGTTTCCCGAGCACGTTTCCGCGTTCGTTTTCGGTATTCGACTGTTCGAGTATCAATTTGATTTCTTGGGAATTTGTTTCCGACGTTAACCAACCTGTCCAAATTCAGGGTAGATGACCCAAGTTCACCAACCGGTTATTCGGCCATCTTCTCCACTCCATGGCCTTGATCTTCTTCCCCACCTCTCCTTCCATCAGCTCCCTCACCAGCCTCTCCCGTCCGTCCCTCTTTACACCCGGACCAATCTCCAAGCCAGCCTCCCACTCGTCGCGTATGTACTTGCTATTCGTCCGTTGGTTACAAAAGCACGGCCAGGACAGCATTGGCACTCCGGCCGACAATCTCTCGATGCACGAGTTCCATCCGCAGTGCATCAAGAAGCCCCGACTGAAGGGTGGCTTAGCACTTTCTCCTGCAGGCACCACCCCGAGACGGAGCCTCTCTCCTTTGTCTCCTCGATGAACTCGTCAGGAAGGATTGCAGTGTCTCCCTTCACGAGGTCGGGCCCCAAAATCCACAAGAAACGTTGCTTACTATTGACCAGGCCAATCGCGAACTCCACCAACTGTTCGTGCGTGACGAATGTAACACTCTCAAAGTTGATATAAATCACGGATTTCGGCCGATTGGAGATGTTTTTCCCGGAGATTGCCCTTGCTTCGAAGGCGTGGATGATGGCCGATGTGGCTCCGCCTGCTCTCTCAACGACTTCCATGGTGAAGTCAAAAAGCAGTCCCCGTTAGTGAGTCTGATGAAGTTGGGCATGTCGCGCAGCCTCATGTTCTTCATCCCTAGGATCCAATCGATTGGGGTGTCTAGATATGCGTCCGTCAGGCTAGATTCGTCTGCATGATTTTTCATGCAAAATCACAAATTTAGGAATAGTTTTATGATGATTTTCCTAAAATTCTTTAAAGAGTTGGTAATCATAAAAGAATATTGATAAAAACAATCACCAGTTATTCCATCTTTTATAACTTGCAAGCACACTTGTACTTTCATGAAATTACTAATCCCCTTTTTTATAATTTTTAAATTATCAAGTTTTCTTATATTTTACTAAATTTTTAATTTTCAGTCTTATTAACATCTTAAATTTATCAACTTCTATATGGATTCAACAATATTTATTTGAGTAACTCGGCAATTTTTTTTCCAAATACATAATCATCTAATTTTAGGTTACCAATTTTTTACATGCTGACATTTATTTCTTGTCCTTTAATTTATCAATTTTTGTTTCGCTTTCCAACGTTTACTTGTCTCTTTTAGAAGCGCTTTAAATTTATCAGCTCTATATAAATTTACTAATATTCTTTGTATAACTTTTAAACTTTTCTCCAATTGGATTGTTCTTCAATATCTATCTATCAAGTCCTATTTGAATTGCTTACGAGCATTTTTGATTTTTTTAAAATCTTACCAACTTTTCTATTAAATTAACATTCTTATCTACCGTACTTGTCAATTGGTCAAATTTGCCGACTCTTCGTAAAAATTGCCAATTTTAATTGAGTGATTGTTAAAAAAAGAAGAAGAAGTTGATAATTATTTAAAGGAGTTACTATGAGAGAGAAGTGTTAAAAAAATCCTAAACTTTTTGCATTTATGCCAACTTAGTCCTAAACCTTTTTTTGGTGCCAATTTAGTTCTAAATCTTTTTATTTTGTGTTGATTTAGTCATTTCCGGCGAGGGGCTCCTCGCAATTTTAGCCGGATTTTGCTGATTGGATAAAGCTCAGTTGACAGACGGACATTTTATTAATAGTTGCCATCGAGTGAAAATATAGGGACTATTTGTGTAATTTTCCCTAAAAAAATCCTAAACTTTTTGCATTTATCTTAACTAGCTGACGTAGATAGCTTTTAATAATATTTAATATTTCTGAATTTTTTATGTTTATTTTTATTTTCTTTTTTTCCTTCTCCTTCTCTTTCCTCTAGCCGGCGAGGTCGACCTCACCAGCCACCTTGCCAGTGGCCGCGAGGGTGGCCTCGCATTTGGCGGTGAGGGCGAGCCTCGTTGGCGTCTCCCAGGCCACGATTTGGCGAGGTGGCCAGCCGTCGCCTCTGGCTGGTCGTTGAGGTCCAACAACCGGCCGGAGGAAGGAGGAGAGAAGAAAAAAAAAGAAAAAGAATAAAAGAATTTAAAAATATTATTAAAAGTTATCTACGTTAGCGTCGATCGGGCCAAGTTAGACGGCTAGTGCTCAGTTATCAAAATCCGACCAAAATTGACCTGGAAAGACTCAATCGACACTATGTGAAAAAGATTTAGGACTAAATTGACAAAAAAAAAATTTAGGACTAAATTGGCATAGATGCAAAAGATTTAAGACTTTTTTTTACACTTCTTCCTTATTATGATGATACCTGGCCAAAAAATATAAAAAAAAGAAAACGTCATTGGTCATTATTTTTAACAAAAGTTTAGGCACTTACTAGTACATGTTGAAATTTATCAACACCACTACAAAGAAAGAGGTGGGGGCGAACCATCAGAAAAATAAATTCATATGTTTTGGTGCGGAATAATAGAATTCCACATTTACCTTTTGGTAGTGTAAAACCCTTTGCCTTCAGTGTGTGGAAGCGCGTCCACCCCATCAGGGCACAACCCGATATGATCCTCTAGTGCACGAGTGAAACCCCAAATTTTGCGGCGTCAGGGTTCGTCGGGAACGCCATGAAACCGTCCGACACGATGCGCGTCTCAGGAGGGACACGCTTGGATCCGAAGCCAGATTCAAACAGGAGATCGCATAATGGGCTGACCAAGTATTTCCTCGCCGCGTCACATAGGCCTCTAAGTCTTTGCGTCGCGTCCCCGTCCGATGGAGGAATCCCATCCGTCATAAAAAGGAAATGATGGTAATCAAGAAAACTTTACTACTTAATGACATATTAATATGTCAGCTATCTAAGTGTCTTGCACTCCATATTTATCTTTAATCTATAATATTCCCCGTCAGTGGGATGCTGGTGGTCCGATTGGAAGCATGGCACGTTGGCGTGGCAGATTAGCCGACAGCTGATAGATGTAGGCCCGACGTGTAATTTCAGCACTTCATGTGGCGATGCACGCGCAACGACGGTCTTGTTCCAACGCGGACACCACATGATTAACGAGTTGCTCTTATCTCAATTTTTTATTTATTTATGAAATATCGATTATTTAATGCGCCAGGTCAAACCAAACGCTACGATGCTATAGATAGGTCGGGATAACTATTGGCCGAGCTTTCGGAAAAATCGGATTATAAAGGTGATATTCCCATATAGAAAATCCTTATAAAAAAAAGATCATATTTAATTTTATTTACATCGATGTCAGATTGATGTGAATCCTACCCACATTTGTTTATTTAATTACATTTGTATGGGAAAACGTCAATACATACATTGATTTGATGTTGGGCTTGGTTGAGCCTATAGTTGATTGGACTTGGTCCAAAAGACAAAAGAAGAGATTTAAGTTAATTCGTTTACTGGAAAATAATTTACGGAGAAATGTTTTTCGGATTTTCCCACATTTATTTCATGGAAAATGAATTTTTTAGAGAAAATGTTTTCCATGAAAGGAAAAAAAAGTTTTCTAAATTAAGGAAAAATATTTTCCACTTTTCCTCACTTGATTTCTCTTATCTAACATCTCTATAAATCCTCACTTCCTCCTCCTCTTTATTTTTCTTCTTTTCTTTTCTTGTTCGAATTATTTTTAATTTCCTTTTTCTTTTCTATTTTTTTCTTTTCTTTGTTTCCCATATTCTTCTTTCTTAGCTAGTTGTCGGTTGTTGCGAGGCGAACCTCGAGCTCGTTGATCTTAAGCTCTCGCTCTGCACTCTTGCTTATCCTTTTATTTATTTATTCTACCCTGCAGTTGTATATTGTTCAAGCAAATAGCTCTACATGCTTTGCTTATTTTTTCTTTTGTTTATTAGAACACAAAAGATGTAGGAGGAGAACATGCTACTTAACTGGAAGATTCTTATGAGGGTTGTATATGCTTTGCTTTTTTTTCTCTTTTGCTTCTTTTTAAAATCCATATGAACATTTTTTTAGAGTAGATGATTGTTTGGTGACAATAAGGGAACAAAAATATGAAGTAAGTTTGCATGGATTTAAAGACAAGTTCATATTTGATGGATTTATAGTTCGGTAAGTGATGCATGTCTAAATGATGAAATCTTAAAAAATATTTTCTGAAATATTTTTAGGTTTTAGCCGAACACCAGAAAATATTATCATTTTCCTGGAAAATGATTTTAGGGAAATTTTTTTTTCCGAAAATGACATCTTTTCCGCGAAACGAACGGATCCTTAGTCCCAAAGACAAAAAGAAGAGCCGATGTGTCTAATCTGATTCGAATCAAATTTTTTAAAAAGATGTTCGAAATCCTGACACTCGCAATAGTTTCTTATTAAGAAAAAACACATGCCATTACTAAAAAAAAAAGAAAGTCATATCTTTCAAAAATCCTTAACTGAAAGACCCACATGTATTTTTAGATTGCGTGCAGATGACGCCGATATCTTTGTATACCAATTGGAGCTATTTTTACCAATCAGGATGAAGGACAACATACTGTTTTATGTTAATTAAATTTGTATGTGCTTGATTTCATGCTTATAACTTCATTAATTAGAGGACTGGATTAAAGAAAAGGTTCTTCTTCAGTCAGAAACTTCTTGTTTAATCAGAAATGGAAGAAAACATGGGGCATAAAGAGAAATACCAAATTACACAATTTAGATAAAATCTCGTCCATCAACTTATCCAGATTTAGGGAAGATGGCCCTTTTTCACCAGTTGCTTCTTCTGCCATCTTCTTCCACTCCATGGCCTTGCTTTTCATTTCCCCCACCATTCCTTCCATCAACTCCCTCACAAGCCTCTCCACTTCATCTCTCTTCACGTTACCATCAATCTCCAATCCAACCCCCAAATTATCACATATGTATTTGCAATTCGTCTGTTGGTCTCCAAAGCACGGCTAACAAAGCATTGGCATTCCAGCCAACAAGCTTTCGATGGTTGAGTTCCAGCCAATGTGTCAAAAACCCTCCAATTAAAGCGTGGTATAACACCCTCTCTTGTGGACACCACCCGATAAGAAGCCTCTCTCCCTTGTTTCCTCAACAAACTCTCTAGGAAGAGTTGTGGTGTCTTCATTCACTGCGTCAAGCCTCAGGACCAGCAAGAAATAGCATTTGCTCTTAGCGAGTCCCATCGCTAAATCAACCATTTGTTGAGGCATCATGAGCACTATACTCCCAAAGTTCACATAGATCACGGACTTGGGCTCCTTCGATTCCAACCAGTGGAGGCCCTCGTTGTGCTCTTCCAAGAGATTGCACTTGATGGGCTTTGAGACAAAAGATTCTTCTCTAGTTAATTGATCAATAATTAAGTGAAGTGGTCCGATTGTGTAAATCCTAGGGATCATTGAAGAAAGGGCGCATAGTGCATCCAACTCAAATGTCTCTGATGGTTTTATATGAGATGAGCTTAAGGCCCGTCCGCCCAAGTTGGGCCCAAAAAGCCCGGCCCACGGGAATACGGCCCGTGGATGGGGGAACATATAAAAGGGAGGAGAGAGAGGGAGAACGTACCTCTTGGATAATCAACGTACGTACGTTCTCTCCCTCGCTCTCTCTCCCTCTAAAAAGAACAGTAAGCACAAGGCCACTGTTTTCTTCCCTTCAAGGCGTCATCGGATCGAACATGGCCGGATTTTCTTCCTTTTATCGGCGTCGGTGTTTAATCTGTGGCTTAAAAGGTACGCTCGAATCCGTGGTGTGCTTTAGGATCGGTGATACGTGATTTTTCCCGGGCACGTCTTCCGCATTGATTTAGGGGTTCGATTTAGTGTCGAATCCGTTTTTTCGGAGATCCGTCATTCCCAACATTGGTATCAGAGCCCTAGTTCACGTTTTCCCGACCCCTTTGATGTTTTTTGATTGAATTTTCGCAAAGAAAATCGGCCGGCACGGATCGAGGCGAGAAATCCCAACACCCGAGCACTGTTCATCGATTTTTTTCGAGTTTTCGTAAGTTGAAATTGATTTCTAAACGCACAGGGTGAAAGAGGTCGTCGAGGCGAGTTCGGCGACATGTCGTGTGCTGCCGGGCGACGCCGCACGCGCCCACACGCGCGGAAGCGCTGGCTTTGCTAACGCGTGCGCCACACGCGCCGGCGGCCGGCGAACCGGCACGCGCCGGTCGGCGGACTGACGCGTGCTGACGTCACCGTGACGTCACGGTAACCGCCGGGATGACGTCATCGATGACGACCGTTGGCCGGCCGGCGACCCGACCCGACCCGCGCGGATGCCTGGCACGCGCGCGGCACGTGCCGGATGACGTCTGCGTGACGTCAGCCAATGCACGCGCGAGGCACGTGCGGTCGGTCGGTCCAACCTGGCCCAACCGGCGCGCCCGTCGACCCGATCCATTGACCCGTTGACCGACGACCATGACCGTTGACTCGGAAAAAAAAAAGGAATTTGTTTCTTTTTCATTTATGCCTATGTGGGTTATATGTAATCCATTATTGATTATGCATTTGTTGCATAAATTATGGAAAATTATGTATTTTCCCTTATGTGCATTATGGATTATAAGTGATCCATTTTTAGTTCTGCATTTGTTGTAGGAACTATGATGCGTTATGTACGGATATCTGCAATCCCGAGAACGGACGAGGGAAATGCAAGACTTAAAAGGCTAATGTCAGATTTAGCTAATTATCGGTGGCATGACGGTGATTTAGTATCACATGTGGTCAGGGTCAATTAGATAATACAGGAAATCATCTGAAATGGTTATCTTATGCTGGATTTTGAGAAGGTGCCGGCTTTGATGAACACTCTTCCACCTAAATGGCAAGCAGTGTTAGGGCGGCTATGGGAGGTCAACGTGGTCCCGAGTTATAGGATGCTAATGGAAGCTTTTGTAAGAGAGTAATATAGGATTGAGTTAACAAAAACTTCAACCCTTAGATTAAGCGCCACATGGCGCAGAGCAAATGCGCCTGGGAGGCGACATGAAAGCTCTCCAAAAGTTTTTCCATGGTTGGCAAATGTGCCTTCAGTTTTTCTCAAATATTTTGACTGATAGATTAGAAGGGACCCCTATTTATTTCTTAGATTAATTATAAGATGTTTTGTGGGTGTAAATATCTCTTTCCATGTTGATATTTTTCTCTGTATATATTGCTTAGTGTAATGTATAATTGTATTATGTGAAAGCATTGTTATTCTATTAGATGTTAGATATTATTTGCTTTCTGTTATTGTTGACTGCTGTGGGTAGTTGATAGAAGTTTTTGTAACTTCATAGAATTAGTTTTGCATAAGACAATTATATTAATGATAGTTTTAAGTTAGGATTTTTTGGAGGATGATTGGAAACATAGTGATCTTTTGATTCTGAAGCCTTACTTGAAATTATTCATTAATATGATGGGTCTGTGCAAATAGGGATGCATAAATGATATGCATTAATTATTCGTGCATGTATATCTGATGTATTCAGATCGATGTTTTTCAGCAATTAAGAACGTAATTGCTGATATGAATGGCAACAATTGTGAAATATTGAATATGAAGATTCAATATGTGCTGGAAAAGCAAGAAACACTAGAAGCTCTTAACCATATTATGGAAGATCTTAAGGATGCCGTGCGCCACCTTGAGCTAGCTGAGGACTGCCTATCGGCATTTGAGCCGAAAATAGACATTTGCAATGCTAGTTCTAGCTTAGAAAGAGCTTTGAGCTCTAAGCGCAAACGTATTGATTCGTTCAATATGTGGGAATGCAAAGGATCAAGTTCTTATTGCAAGAAATCAAGAGTTACCCAACATAAGAGAGGAAAACGTCATAAGTGAAGAAAATGTCAAGAGTGAGGTGTTACAATTGTGACAAGAAGGGTCACTATACTTGCAACTGTTGTGAGCCAAAAAAAGGTCAACACCTCTTGTACATTTGAGAACTTTGCTTATGTGTCAAGTTCTGCAATATTAGCTGAATCCAATCCTTTGTGGACTGTAGATTCAGGAGTGACAGACCATGTAGCGAAGGATAGAGAATCCTTCATGGAATTCCGACGATACCAACTAGAACTAAGTGGATCTATCTGGGAAATAACTCCAGAGTTGAAGTTAAAGAGATTGGCACCTGCCAATTGAACATGCATGGTGGACGCACCTTGATGTTCTAAATGCTCCGGAGATTCGTCGAAATTTTGTGTCTGTTTTGGTGTTGGTTAAGCTTGGTTTTAGTATGAACTTCCATAATAGTGGTGTAGATTTGTATTTGGATACAAACTACTATGATTGTGGTCATTTTCTGGATGGTTTTATTGTACTAAATGTTGACTGTGGTGATGTTAATATTTGTTATTCCCTTTTTCACGTCTTCTATTTCATATGATAATGATGTGAGTGTGTGGCATGCTATACTTGGTCATATTGGCTAACAACGCATGAATAGACTAGCCAAAGAGGGCTTGTTGGGCAACATTGAAAAAGTCGATTTGCCCATATGTGAGCATTGCCTAGTAGGGAAAACGACAAGGAAACCATTTGGAAAATGTAAAAGAGCTGAATTTCTTTTGCATTTAATCCATTCTGATGTCTGTGGTCCAATGAATGTGAGAGGAAGGCATGGGGCTGTTTATTTCATCACTTTTATAGATGATTATACTTTCGATTCGGATATGTCTATTTGATTTTTCATAAATCTGAAGCAATAAGTTGTTTCAAAAGGTTTATGAACTTGGTAGAAAATCAATTAGACAAGAAAATAAAAGCATTGAGATCCGATCGAGATCGAGAATATTTATCTGATGAGTTCAGAAAATTATGTGATGAAAAAGGAATAGAAAGACAGTTGTCTATTCCATATACTTCTCAACAAAATGGTGTTGCAGAGAGAAGAAACAGAACCCTACTAGAAATGGTTAGGTCCATGATGGCGCATGCTAATTTACCTATTACTTTTTGGAGTGATGCATTGTTAACTGCTGCCTATATACTTAACCGGGTGCCTTCCAAATAAGTTATTTCCATTTTATATGAGTTATGGACAGGTAGAAAATCGGACTTAAGTTTCTTAAGCCATGGGGTTGTGCTGCCTAGGGGTGAGCGGTTCCAGGTTCCGGTTCGGTTCCGTCTGGAACCTGGAACCTACCCTCGGGTACAGGTTCCTCAAAATGAGGAACCTGGAACCTACCCGTGGGAATGAGAACACTGGAACCTACCCTTTCACGGTTCCGGGTCGGTTCCAGGTTCCAACAGGTTCCTTTTTTTTTTTTTTGTTATTTTCATATTTGAACTATAACATATGCGCACGTTACCCAAAAAAAATATAACGTACGCGCACGTTACAAAAAAAAAAACTATAACATATGCGCACGTTACCAAAAAAAAACTATAATGTACGTGTATACTACACGGTAACTTCCCATTAACATGTTATCTTGATATATTAACTTCGTACTACACAACAATAATAGAATATAATTAGAAATTTCCAAACAAATAGCAAACTAGAAAGTAGAAATAAAACACCACTAGAACAAGAATGTCTAGAGGTACAAGTTTTGAAAACAATTTCGATTAAACCCTTAAATGAACTCAGAAAATTCTGAAATTTGGACACGTTGTATTTAAGACCTAGAGGTACAAGTTTCATGAAGAAATCGTAGTTCAATTCGTTCTGGATTAAAAGATAAAATCGATTTACTTTTCCTATTCTCTACTTGCACAGTTTTTGAAATTTTTTTGGTTAAATAGGCAAATGAACTACAAAAATTACGAAATTTAAATATGTTGTAGGTAAGACATGAAGAGAGACATTTTATGCAGAACACATTTCCAAAAGAACCTCATACAAAATGATATAGTCCACGCATTGCAACTTACAAGATCCGAACACATCAGATTGCACAGTTTTAGAAACATTTCCGATTAAATACCCAAATGACCTTCAAAAATTATGAAATTCGACTATGTGATAGCCAAGACCATAAGGTAGATACTTCATGAAAACATCGAAGTCAAATTCGTCCTAGATAATTAAATATGGACGGTTAAAATCCCTGTTCGTAGTACCGTAATTCCAGATCTAACCATCTCCAAAGGACCACGATTTCACCTACCTATTCTTGTTTTTTTTTCTCTAAATTTTTGATATGTGATACCTCAGGATGTCCTTTACAACTTTTGTTAAGAAACCGAAGTGAAATTTCGACAAAAAGGTTGCCTTACATTCCATGCATTCATCAAGGGTCGGTCCCAAAATCTCCAGATCCAGTCTTTCCAAAGAATAACGATTTCACCCACTTATACTTGTTTGTTTTGTCCCAAATTTGAGTATGTTATACTCCAAGAAGTCCTTTACAACTTTCATTTAGAGGCCAAAGCCAAAATTCAACTAGAACATCACATACAAATCACTAGAACATCCAAGGTTGAGCTTTTTCTGCCCTAAGTAACCGGTTCCGGTTCCGATTCCGAAACAGGTTCCGGTTCCGCTTGGAACCGGAACCGGACCCGAAACTCCCGGTTCCTAGAAAAAAGGAACCGGAACCGGAACCGGTCCCCCTTGGAACCGGGAACCGCGCTCAGCCCTAGTGCTGCCTATACTCATGAGTTCTCTCACAAGTTTGGGAAATTGGGTCTCAAAGGAAAGAAAAATATTTTAATGAGATACTCCGAACACTCGAAAGGGTATGTGTTCATAGGTGAGCATGAAAGTGGGAGTATAACTGAATTTGAATCACGAGATGTCACATTCTTAGAGGATGAATTTCCTAAGAAGGGAGAAATAGGTGAAGATTATTCCCTATATGAAACCTTGGATTAAGATAATGATATTAGTGGAGTTCGTCCAAATGGGAGTAATATGAGAAGTGATGAATTGAATTCAACTCATTCCCAATTGCAACCACATGATGAGACGACGTCATAATTATCTAATCCTAGTGGGAGCATAAATGGGAATGATGTGCTAGGTGTATAATCTCCCATACGGCGAACAAGTTGCCAAAGTATTCCCCGTCGACGTTTTGACATTGAAGGTGAAACTTTTATGATTGCTCCTCAAGATGAGAATGAGCCAAGAAAAATTAATGAGGCTCTGAATTGCCCTAGTAAGGAAAAATGGATTCATGCAATGGAAGAGAAAATGGAGTCAATAAAATCAAACTAAGTCTGGGAACTGGTTGATCTTCCAAAAAGACGCAGAGCTATTGGGAACAAGTGGGTTCTCAAAATAAAGCGAAATGATGATGGCTCGATAGAAAGGCATAAGGCTCGCCTTGTGGCGAAGAGGTATAATTAACAGGAAGGAATTGATTATGAAGAAACATTTTCTCCTGTAGTGAGATTTACCTCGATTCGCATTATTCTGGCAATAATAGCTAGTATGGATCTTGAGTTACATCAAATGGATGTAAAGACTGCTTTCCTCAATGGAGAATTAAAGGAATGAACATATATGGAACAACATGCTGTTTTCATAGTGAAAGGCCAAGAAGGAAATGTATGTCGACTTTGGGGGTCGATATATGGCCTTAAGCAGTCGTCAAGAAAATGGTATATGCGTTTTCATAATGCCATAATGGCATATGATTTTACAATGATAGATGAGGATCATTGTGCATATATCAAAAGATCTAAGGATCAATTTGTGATCATATCATTATATGTTGATGATATACTAATTGCCGAAAGTAATATGGAGTTTGTTAATAATATCAAGAGTTGGTTGTCTTCCAACTTTGAGATGAAAGACATGGGTGATGTTGCATACATTATTGGAATTGAGATTTCAAGATTGTAAACCCATAGACACTCCTATTACAAAAGGTAAATGGTTGAGCCATACACTGTGTCCAAGGACTCCACAAGAGAAGGAACAAATGAAACATGTTCCTTATGCTAGTGCTGTTGGAAGCTTGATGTACGCTATGATAAGTACAAGACCTGACATATGTTTTGCAGTTGGAATGGTGAGCAGATACCAATCCAATACATGTCAAGCACGTTGGAAAGCCGTTAAATGAATACTAAGGTATCTAAAGGGGACTGCTAATTATACGCTGAGTTATTAAGGAAATGATCTGCGACTCTAAAGCTATTCAGATGCTGATTGGAGATGAGATTTAGATGAAAGGAAATCTACCTTTGGGTTTGTTTTCTTACCGAATAATGGCACCATATGTTGGAGCAGTAAGAAACAAAAGTATATAGCCTTGTTCACGATGGCAGTTGAGTTTGTGGCATTATCAGCAGCAATATAAGAAGGTGTTTGGCTTAAGAGATTTTTTGGATCATTTAGGTGTTATTGGAAGTGCTGCAAATTCATTGTTGGTTAACTGTGGTAGCCAAACAGCAAAAGAGTGCACCAAAGATCCAAAATATCATGGCAAGACCAAACCTATAGACACCAAGTATAATTTTGTTATGGATATGGTTGCACGAAAAGAAGTGAACTTAGAGTACATACTACGCATAGAATGGTAGCAGATCCTATGACAAAGCCAATACCTAGAGATGTGTTTTTGTGGCCATATGAAAGCTCTAGGATTGCGTAGAGGCTAATGTACTGAATATTGTAATTTCCCTAAGTGTTCACATTTGATGAATTTGTGTTTTCATCATTAATGCCTATGAATCTATGTATGATCTTTTTGCATCTTAATGCTCAGTGCATTATTTTAAGTTGAGAAAGTATGTCAGACAGATAAAAGATTAGCCCACTCACACGGGTAATCGCCTCTATTTACTGTGTGATAAATAGAGATGAGACTGTTTTTTAAGCTTATTATCTAGGTGATAATTGAGAGCTCAAGCTTAAAACACGTATGTCGCCTTAACTGAGTGTTAAGATGAGGACATGATACTTACCATGTCCGAAAGTAAAATAACCCACATATTTTACTTTATCTGTCTAAGATGCCAGATGTGAGTTCTGATGAATTTTGTGAATGAGTAGATACGTGAACTCAAGTTAGACATTGGGTATGTCTAAACTATCATCTGTACGGTATTGAAAGGTGTAGACATACGCTCTATGGGAAATGAGTTAATACCGTAATACGTATTTTATACTACGTATGCATGAGACGACCAATAAGAGTGGCAAAAAGTTTGATCTCAACTTTTATGACGTGTGAGACTTTTGAGGAAAAGAGTTCCTCAATTTTTAGTCCCCTTATGACTCTTACTTATTCTCAAGATTTCTATTTAGTGTTTGCTATCTTAAGGTGTTGCCAATGGTCATGAGATGATTCGATCTAATGGGGCATTTCTAGAAAAGCAAGCTGAACTGAAATTGAGAGTTTGAAGGAAAGATGAAGATCGATTTTTGAGAATCACATTGTAGTTTTGTATTCACTGGTCGACCAATTATGACTATCTTTGTGATAATTATAATTGTGAATACAATATATATATCATTGTTTAAAAGGAATGAAGAGAGATATAAATGTGATCGATCGATCTAGGCAACTGCATACTAAATCTACTCAGGATGTGATGCCCATTATGAGCTGCTATATATTCCTAACAGATGTATGGTAACGAGCTCTCAAAGTATGCTGGTCGTACGGATTATTCACCGGTATGAATGTTGAAGAGAGGTAAAGAGAATCCTATTCGGCCCACCATGTGCGAGTGGGAGATGATGGTTTTATATGAGATGGGCTTAAGGCTCGTCCGCCCAAGTTGGGCCCAAAAAGCCCGGCCCACGGGAATACGGCCCGTGGATGGGGGAACATATAAAAGGGAGGAGAGAGAGGGAGAACGTACCTCTTGGATAATCAACGTACGTACGTTCTCTCCCTTGCTCTCTCTCCCTCCAAAAAGAACAGTAAGCACAAGGCCACTGTTTTCTTCCCTTCAAGGCGTCATCGGATCGAATAGGGCCAGATTTTCTTCCTTTTATCGGTGTTGGTGTTTAATCTGTGGCTTAAAAGGTACACTCGAATCCGTGGTGTGCTTTAGGATCGGTGATACGTGATTTTTCTCGGGCACGTCTTCCGCATTGATTTAGGGGTTTGATTTAGTGTCGAATCCATTTTTTCGGGGATTCGTCATTCCCAACGGTCTCGAATGTGTGGATGATGGTGGCCGTTGCGTCATTGGTCCTTTTGATGGTGTCGGTGGTGAAGTTGAGCAAGGTGTCGTCGGAGCCGGTGATTCGAAAGTTGTTGGCAATGTCGCGCAGCCTCATGTTTTTCATTCCTGGGATCCAGTCGATAGGGGTGTCCCAATACCCATTTATCAATTGGGATTCATCTGCATGCATGCATATTCATGCAAAATCATCAAGTAATCACGGTGATTTTTTCTCTTTTTGAATGCAGTCTAAGACACAAATTTTATAAGTTTCATCTTGGAAATATAGCCCATGCATTTGCGCCTTTCTTATGTGTCCCAATTTACTAGAAAAATAAATCTGTATTTTAGCACGGAAAAATGAAATTTTCCATTTACCTTTGGGTGGTGTAAAACACTTTGCCTTGAGGATGTGAAGGTGCTTCAGCCTCATCAGGGCACAGCCAGATACGGTCCACAAATGTACGAGAGGAACCCTAAATTAATGCGTGTTGCGGGAGGGATACTTGAATCCAAAGCCAGATTTGATATGAGATCGCATAACGGACCAGCTAAGTATGTCCTTATCGCGTCACACAGAGAATTTAAGTTTTGCGTCGCATCTGCGTCCGATGGAGGAGTCCATCTGGGATTTCCAGAAACCGAAAGTCTCTCGAGGTTCCGTTTGCAAGCTCGAAGCCTTGGGCTCGGATGAGCCGCCGGTGGTTGAACTCGGTGTTGACAAAGGAGATGTGCAAGCCCTTGTAGTGGAGGAGCTTCGCTAGCTTACGCATGGCTCTGATGTGGCTCTGTGTTGGGAATGGCACGCAAACGGCGTGTTGTTTATGGTCTGGTTTGAAATGAACCCATTTGCGCTGTCTCGCTAGTCACTACTCTCCCGCACCCAACTGTAAGTGTTTAAAACTTGTTAGAGAATGATGATTTAGTGATTTTAAGGTGATTTCTGGGGGTGAGCGGTTTCGAGGTTGGTCTACCTTTCAGGTTTACTTACCCCGGACCCTATCTTGTATACCCAGAGCCTGGAACTTATGGGATAAGACAATTTAAGGGTCTAACCGGGAACTGGCTGGAGACAAACTCCCATAGACTTGGTTTGTGCATTTCATCAAACTTGTGGTAACCAGTTTCATGAAGGGGTTTATATTCAAAGCAAGCGAGAGATTATCGTCTATATTATCGACAAACATGTTAACATACTAAGAATCACCAAAGTAACATCAAACTTGATCGGAGTTTAACTAGGGAAGTTGCCAACTTAAAAACATTAAACGTGAAGGAGAGAACACAAAGGACCCCAACAGCCAAAAGGACCTCATGAATTTTGAGAATTCTCCTAAAATGTCTTACAAAGGCAAAAAGAAGAAAAATCAGTGCTACCTGATATAGAGTCCAAAGCCAACAAATCTTACCAACCTGCCAAAGTAAACCATTCATGAGCATTTTTCGTCAGAATCTAATGAACAACCCATCACAGGGAACGGATGGCATAGAATGAGCAACCAAACCTGGAAGACACATCAACATAGTACCCAAAAAGCAGACTGATGTCGGGATCAATGGTGCGAACTCGGGTGTTGCTAGTGATGTTGAAAGCGTCGTCGAGGGGGACGTTGAGATCGACCCTCATGCACGTCCTTTCAAATCGGCCTCCTTCAGAGATCCGACGCTCTTCTTCGTCGCCAATTCTGCAGATCAAAATTCCTGAACACGCAAGGCTCAGTCAAAGACTGAAGAAGATACTTCGAAGTGCACAGACCGAGCAAGCTGGAGAGGGTGGAGTTAGTGATGCAAAACCTCAACAGTGAACGAAGGTACGGTAAGGAGAACAAGAGGGAGAGGAGATCAAGCAAATTCAACCACGAGCCTCTGTCGTTGTCAAGCAATATCATTTCTACTAATCATCGTCAAACTGTCGAAATCAAGCCGCCAGAGTGAAGATCTGGGATAGTTATGGAGGAGATGCTGTGCTGAGAGAAGCAATTGAGAGAGGGATTATATATACCTAGGGCTTCTAACTTTTGCTTGGTTTAATCATTACCGATATATATATATATATACTTTTGCTTGGTTTAATCATTACCGATATATATATATATATATATATATATATATATATATATATATATATATATACACACACACATATATGTTTAGCCCCATCTTTAAAATATTGAGTTAATATCACAAAAAATCCAAAACTATATCTACTATAATATAAATATTCCGATTTTTTTAAAACTAAAAACCTTAAATTTGCTCACTCTGATACAAATATTCTGATTTTTTATATCATAAAAAATCCCGAAATTATATATTTTTTTGTGACATAATTTTTTTTTAAATATTTGTGTGATAATGAATAAGTTTAGAGTTTTTGTGAACACGAAAAATTTAAAAGATTTGTGTCACAGATAACATAATTTGAGAAGTTTTTTTTGTCTTATTTGCACTAAAATATATGTGTGTATATGTTTGGCAACATCTTTGTCCTCGTTTTCTACGTGGATGTACAAACATGACATGGGTTTGAGTCATGTCGTTTCGATTAGTTGCACCTTTGTCAGAATCTTATGTCACATTAACATAGTATACATTCTTAAATAATATTTATATTATGTCATGTATTAACGTGATATAATCGAATCAATTAAGTGATTTCGATTTTTGAAATACATATGATAATAATGACAACAATAATAATAGTAACGATGAACCTTGAGGCTTGAGGGGTTGAATTTGCAGGGTGAGAGACAGGCTCGGGCGTGTAAGTCCACATGGCGAGTTCGATCCCTTTTCCGCTGAGCTCTACCGATTCTTGGGGCCATCTGCTCGGGCAAAACTCTTGACTTGATTGGGCCACGAAGCGGTAGAGAGTTCATGGATCCCAAGGATTAATTGGGTAAATTCTGGACCAAGCCCGTCATAAAACAGAAAACAGATAGTAACAATAAAGAACTCAATGACTCATTATAATTATGTCACCTCATATAAGTTTCTATTGTTACATATTTATCTTTAAGACTTAATGTTCCCTGTTTTTGAGGAGTTGGTGGCCTGGAAGGGAGTATTGCATATTAGCCAATGGCCGATAGATATAGGCCCAACGTATAATTCCAGCACTTCACGGTGATTACATTCATTTAACTAAAGTTGTACGTGTGTGATTACTATATTTGTCACCTACTAATTAAAGGTCCGAGTGGAAAAAATTTCTCCCTATTAGAAATTAGAACATCGTAGCCCCTAATGAAATATCTATATTACGTGTGTTTGGATTGGTGTTGCTTGAGCCTTTGGTCAATTAGACTTAGCTCAAAAGAAGAGCCGAAATTTTAATTCCGTCCAAGTCGAACTTTCAAGAAGTTTGAAACCCTAACACTTCGTAGTATTTTGCTATTAAAACAAATCATGCATCTTTATCAAAAACATGAAAAGTGTCATATCTTTCTTCATCCCTAATTGAAAGAGAGTTTATGGGTTATAAAGATAGACACAACCGGCAATTATCGTTTTACTATAGGTTTGCATGTAGATAATGCCAATATTGTCGTATGCAAATAGGAACCAAGACAGAAAACAGAGTCTTTCATTTCATTTCAGTTGTACAACTGAATTAATTGAAGGACTTTACTTCAATCAGAAATGGAGGAAACATAGCGCATAAAGAAAAATATCAAATTACACTATTTAGAAAAACCTCGTCCAGCAACTTCTCCATATTCATGGAAGATGACCCTTTTTCACCAACCGCTTCTTCCGCCACCTTCTTCCACTCCATAGCCTTGCTTCTCATTTTCTTCCCCACCTCTGCTTCCATCAACTCCCTCACAAGCCTTTCCACTTTATCTCTATTCACATTGCTATCAATCTCCAATCCAACCCCCCAATCATCACATATATATTTGCAATTTGTCAGTTGGTCTCCAAAGCGCGGCCAACACAGCATCGGAACTCCAGCCGACAAGCTCTCAACGGTCGAGTTCCAGCCACAGTGCGTTAAAAAACCTCCGATTGAAGGGTGGCACAACACTCTATCTTGCTGGCACCATCCAGAAAAAAACCCTCTCTCTCTTGTTTCCTCAACAAACTCTCTAGGAAGAGTCGTTGTGTCTCCTTCCACTGCATCAGGCCTTAAGACCCACAAGAAACTTTGATTGCTATTGGCCAATCCCATTGCAAATTCAATCAACTGTTGGGGCGTCATGAAAGCTATACTCCCAAAACTCACATAGATCACGGACTTGGGCTCCTTTGAGTCCAACCACTGGAGGCACTCGTTGTGCTCTTCCAGCAGATTGCACTCAATGTGCTTTGACGCAAACAACTTTTCTCGATTGAGTCGATCAATCATTAAGTGGAGTGGTCCAATAGCATAAGCCCTTGGGATCATTGAGGAGAGGGCCTGTAGCACATCCGGCTCAAGTGCCTCGAAAGTGTGGACAATGGTTGCTGTAGCATCATCGGTCTTGTCGACGGTGTCAACGATAAAGTTGAACAAGGTATCATCGGAGCCAGCGATTCGGAAGAAGAAAGGCATGTCGCGCAACCTCATATTTTTCATTCCTGGGATCCAGTTGATAGGGGTGTTCCCGTACCCGTTCATCCGTTGGGATTCATCTGCATGCATGCATATCCATGCAACATCCTTAAATCAGAACAAATCTAATTACGGTGACTTTTTCTCATTTTTGAATGCATTCTAAGTAACAAATGACATACAATGCAAGTCTAAGAAATTTAGGGAAAATTATCAAAAAAATCTTAAACCTATTATATTGATGTCAATGTAGTCATTAATCTTTTAATTTGGTGAATTTAGTTCAAAACATTTGACGATTTGCTTATATAATCCTTCAGGCTAATTTTGTTCAAAAACCACTAACATGGGTGCGTATTGTCTTACGTGGTACAGTTTGCGTTGATGTTGACAAAGTAGGTACAAGAGCAAAGCATCCCCTATTAGATTTTGACATTAGATTAGGAGCCCGGATGTCCATTGAGCATCATTCGACTAATCACATCAAGTGTGGCAGTTCTCACGTCCCTCACGTATCGTGTAATCACGGAAGAAACGCATATGAGTTCCGAAGGATGGCCTTAAAACGATGGAATACATGGCGATTCAAACTTGGGCCTTAAGCAAAGGAGGAGGAGAAACGTCCTTCCTTTTGGATTAATATGTATGTTGTTAACTAATAGAAAAACACGAAATAAATAAACTTTTCCTTTCGAAAAAAAAAAAAACTAATAGAAAAACACGTTTTACCTGTGAGCGATGCAACACCGTTTTCTCCGAGGGCTCGCAATTGTTTCAATGCCATGAGGGCAGAACTGGGCACAGGGAAGAAGTGTATGAGCGGAATCCCAAATCTCGAAGCCGCGGGACTTGTCCCGAGTGTCATGAAACCATCCGAGATGATGCAAGTCACCGGAGGGACACTCGGGTTCGATCCCAGGCTCGATACAAGATCGTTGATGGGGCTGGCCATATAGTTCCTGGTCGATTCGCAGAGCATCTTGATGTCCTGGATCGCATCCAAGTCCGAAGGAGGAAGACCATCGGGGATTGTCAGGAACTGAAAGTCGCTCAGCATTCCATTTGTGAACTCGGGGCCTCGAGCCCTGGCGAGCCGCCGGTGGTTGAACTCGGTGTTGACGAAGGAGATGTGGAAGCCCTTGTGATGGAGGACCTTTGCTAGCTTGAGCATGGCGCCAATGTGGCTTTGTGCAGGGTAGGGAATGCAAACTGCGTGCGGCTTTGTGGCCGATTCGAATCCGGCGGAACCCATTTGTTTCTTCTCACTAGAGGATGATGACTCCAATGACATTTCAAGATGAGTTCAACTGGGCTTTGTTTTAGCAATTATCGAGTTGAGCTTCCCTCCTTATATAACTTTGTCAACCTTTGTTGTCCTTATTTTGTGGGTATATTTCCAAGTATGGCACCACATTATAAGATGTCAAATATAGTTTGATTTCATCTCCTCGTTTCTTTTGTCACCTATTACAGAAAGATAATCGGGTAATGTATGTTTAAGTTGATGCGTTGGCCATGATATCGTCGAATTTTGTATAATTGTTCACCTATTCTTCAGTTAATATATCCATATTGATATGATATTGTCAAGCCGATCAAGTATGCTCGTTATAGACTACTTGTATCTCTTATTGAGTGACTTGTAAGTGATATTGTGTCAGTATATTATATAATCTACACCATTTATGTCAGATTTTTTTCTTAATTGATACCTCATTGACTATTTTGTTGGGATAGAAGTAATCCATATTGGCGTTCCAAATTTGTCGGTGTCTGATCGATACAAGTCGACCACGCAATATTTGATAGGGACAACTCATTCCACGGGGACCACATGACTAAATAACAAGCCAATTTGGTCCCCAGAAAATGACATATCTGTTCACTAACTCATTTCAAAAGTCACGCCAAATGAAGTAGCATTGTAAGAAAGCCCAAATATAGTAATTGACGATAAAATTCTTGACCGCACGTCATTTTCTCCTAGGCGGCATTCGGAGACACCAACAAAATTACATGAGCACTTTTCTTGCTTCTTCCTCTTCTCAATTGATTATTAATTCTCTAATATTAAGGTACCCATGCGAGACATATTAGAGAAGTCCCACGTGAAGAATTTAGTGTATTACTAGAGCAATTGGTATGTAATCTAGTCGCTTCATATCTTATCGACTCAAACTTTTAGCATGATCAATATTGAATGGATACATCACGTTATATGCTGATGTGAGAATTCATTAAAATATTGTAATTGACCGCTAAGTGACCTGATTTGGAAGAGGCCAATTGCATAAATCTTAGGGATCACTGAGGCGAGAGAGTGCGATATGTCTGGCTCGAGTACTTCGGAAGGGTGGATGATGGTCCCCGTGGCCTCGACTGCGAACTTGATAACGGCATAGCAGAGCCATTGATTCTATGGAAGTTGGGCAAGTCACCGGAGCCTCACATTTCTCTTTCTCGGGATGCAGTCGATAAGGTTGTCCCCATGGCCGTCTGCATGCTTGTGGATCACAAGATCCGGGAATCCTAATTTGGTTTCTCATGCGGCGTAAGAGCGTGTGTAATTCATTCGTCACACAATCCACCTCGGCTGCCATTGATACGGGTAGTTTTGACTTGAAACATTGATCAATCATCGGAATCAATAATGATCGACATGGCTTGTCTAAAACAAGATTACGTCGTGGCTGTGTATTTAATATTAGTTCCATTGCAGTATCCGATGATATTTTGCTCGTTTGAAGTAACAAATTTCTTCTCACGTCGGCTCGCCGGACGATACGATGGAATCCAGTAAGCTTCTCTCGCCTTCCAGGACAAATATGAGTTTGTCGTCATTGATGGATAGTAACCAGAAATGGCTGGACTATTTTGGGAGGTATTAGCAACATCACTTTCGTGGGTAGCAAATCAACGAATCTTGCATATTGCGGAGGGGGCACAACTCAGTTACGCAACTGCAGCGACGTCTCATTCACAGAGAGCCACGTGACATCGACTATTGACGAGTAATCCCTAATCGGTACTCTAAAATTGATTTACAAGATTGACTTAATTATAGCTTGATGCGACAAAATGCTTGCCCAACTAGATGATTAGAGAGAGCTATTAGAGAGAAATTTCCATCGTTTTTCTTTTCTAGACTTTCATGTAATATTTGTTAATTATAATGTAAGTACACGCAATATTTCGACACATTTCTTCACAGACGAAGAAGCATAGAGACGGTGATGGATCACGTGGCCGGTTGCATCAATGGTAATAGCGTGTCGTCCTCCCGTGTCTTCAGAATGCGGAGGAGGCGCCGAAGCCGATGGAGGGGCTGAACAAGGTGGGGCCACCACCATTCTTGAGGAAGACGTTCGAGATGGCGGAGGACCGGAGAAGGACTCCGTGGTGTAGTGGAGCGATGTGGTTGGGGAGCAGCACAAGTTCTCGAAGGACCTCTCGCCCGAATACTCCAAGCACTGCAACTTTTCTGGCTTCATTCGCCAGTTCTCGAAGGACCTCTCGCCCAAAAGAGTTGTTGGCATCTTTTGCTTCCGGTCAAGGGGTGAGGATTGAGCTGGGAATGTGAGCGTAACAATGGCACGTAGCGTGAGACCATAAGAAAATTTGATGCGAATCCGGACGGTCACAAGAAAATTGTTCAAAAAATCAAACCTATTTTATTTTTACTAATTCTATCATGAACATTTTAATTGTGTTAATTCAGTTTCAAACATTCTCACATTTTTCTAATTGAGTATATCAGGCCAATTTTGGCCAAAAATAATTGATGTGGATGCTAGCCATATTACGTGGTATCGCCAAAAATTAATGTAAAAGGTTTTTAATAATATTTTAATAAAAATTTGAATTTTTTATTTTTTTGTTCTTTTTTTACAACTCTAGCCAGTCAGGTTGCCACTCACCTAGATCAAGGCGAGGATCCTTGCATTTTGTCGACCAGAGTTGTAAAAAAAGTAAGAAAAAAATAAAAAAAATAAAAAAATTTATGAAAAAATATTAAAATATTATTAGAAATTGTCAATTTGAGAATCGGTCTTCTCACGTAGAATGGCCAGCGTTCTCATCAGTTGTTTCCGATCAAAATTGGTCGAATCGACTCAATTGGTAAAACGTAAAAAATTTAGGAAATAATTGGCAAATTAAAATGTTAATAATTGAATTGGTAAATGTATAATAGGTTTAGGACAACATTCCCAGAGTTCTTATTGAGAAAATATTAGGTAAATTCTGGACCAAGCCCGTCATAAAACAGAAAAGAGATGGTAACAATAAAGATCTCAATGACTCATTGTTGACACCTAATTTTGGAAAAATAAAATTGCATTTTGAACAAATAAAAAGAAAGAAATGAAAATGGGAGAAATTGATTTGATTGAAGTATGCAAGGAAATATGGAATTTCGACGGATGTCCGGATTTTGTTAAATGCAGCAACAATTTTAAAATCGGGTGAATAAATGGTAAGGATTTTGATAAAAAGGAAGGAATTAATGTAAAATCGAATTGATTGCGAAATTATGCTTCGATTTGCATCCTTGATTTAATGCAACAGAAAATGGAAATTTGAAATTTACCATAGAAAGTGGCCGTGCGGAACCATTATAAAAAAGAGTTGACCCGCACAAGGTTTCGCGGGAGTAAAATTCGAAAAAATTCAGAGAAAAGATCGAGAGAAAATCCGTACGAGGAAAAGCAACCTTCGTCCATTTTGGTTAAAAGAGAAAACCTTTTCCCTTTTCTTTCTCTGACAAAAGGGGAAAGTCAGCAGTGAGTACAGGAACTTCAGTGAGAGAAATGTGCGAGTGGACAGGTGAGAGAGGGAGAAAATAAAAAGAGAAAAGCAAAAAAAATGCTACTGTTCTTCTCGGTGGCCTCCCTTTGCCGCGTGACTAACCCCTGCACTGCTGGTCTCTGAGTTGCTCGCGTTGCTTCCGCCGCATCTCCACCACCACCGCCTCGCCGGACTTGCCCTTGACGCACAGCAGCATCGCCGCCGCGCCCGACGCCGTGGTCGCGCTCACGCCTCCGCCTGAGCCCCCGCTCCGAAAACGCCTCTGCCTCCGCCTGCGCACCCGTTCGGGCCAGCACCTCTGCGCCACCTTGTTGATCGCCACACCTCCGACGCCCGCTGCTGCTTTCCCCCGCGCTCGCGTTGCGCCTCTTCCACCTGCACCGTGCCTGCGCCGCTCCGCCGGACTCGCCACCCTTGCACCACCGGTCCCCTCGCGCCATCGCATTGCCACTCGCCGGAGTCTCGACGCCTGCCACTGTCCGTCCGGCACCCCACCAACGCCGCTGCAAGTCTCCTCCTTTAGGTAGTTTATTTTTTTAGTTTTATTTTTATTTCTTTCTTTTGCCTATTTTATGTTATTTTATTGTGCTTTATATTTTGTTATTATTGTTTAAGTTAGAATATGGTTTGTCAATGTTAATATTTGTGCATTTTGAAGGCATTATCCGTAGGAATGTTGTTCGGAATTATTATAATTATTAATTTGATCTGAAAGACATTGAATCATTTTTTTAATTATTTTAATTAGAAGAGCTGAAATTTTAATTCCGTCCAAGTCGAACTTTCAAGAAGTTTGAAACCCTAACACTCGTAGTATTTTTCTATTAAAAGAAATCATGCATATGTATCAAAAACATGAAAAATGTCATCTTTCTTCGTCCCTGTTGCGACCTAATTTTCAGTTTTAGGTTAATGGACTACTAAATTCTTTAAACTTAGCTCAGGCTCTCCCAAGCTCATACCAAATCGTGACTTAAAGTTCAATTATTTAACATGCAAATGATTAATATCTAGGAGTCGCCACTAATCGGTTTAATGTAAGTTGATTAGACATCTAAGTAAAATAATGTGAGAATTATTTTACTTCTATGAACCAGAAACTAAAGATACGGCGACTTGGTTACACTAGATCTCTCTAATGCCCTTTCGGTGCCATTTCTTTTTAATTTTCAAAAATGTTTTTTGCAGGCAGCTGATTTATTTTAACCTAAATTACTATCATGCAAAAAGTGACTACATGGATGCTCAAACATTCAACAAATAAATTGCATCACACAAAGCAAACAATTTTTTTGGGTTTTCTTGAAAATTAGAATTCTTTTATAAAAATGCATTTTTTAACTAAATGAATCTTATTAATATGCAAATTCTAATTAAATGGGCCTATTATGCAAACTAGTTATTATGCACCTCATGACCTAACTTCACTAATGAACAAATTCTGATTAAATGATCCTATTATGCAAACTAGTTAACATGCCCCTAGTATTTTTGTATTTTTATTTATTGAAATTCGGAATTAATAAAAACCTTAATTAAACTATCTAAAAAGGGATAATTTTCTAATTTATTCTAGGGATTAATTTGACTTAAACTCTATCTTATCTTAGAAAACTATTTTTTAGAAAAATGAGATTTGAGATGTGCGAACATTATCTAAAACCCTATTTTTAGAAAAAAAGTTATTTAGGTTCAACCCTAACTTATTTTTACCAATGCAATCCTAAAAATTTAATCCTAAGAAAATTCTAATTTATTAAACCTACATGTCTGATTCACTAAACCTATATGCTCATGCAGAATTTTGATTTTTGATTTTTTGATTTTTTTAGTTTTTTTATAAAAGATAATTAATTATTAAATAAATATTAAATCTAAGCTATCAATAAAATAAAGGATTAAAATAATCAAAAAAATAACAAGTTGTCTTACAGATCAAATTAACGATTATTCTAACCCTAATTATCACAACAAAGAGATCAAAATAATTAAAAATTTGATTCGAAATCTTATGGATCAAATTAATAATTATAATGATTTAACAATTAAAATTCTACCAAAATGCCCAAAAATTAATATAATTAAAAAAATGGTCCGACGTCTTACAGATCAAATTAATAATTTGGACAAAATTCCTGCTGATAATGTCAGAATATGCATAAAATGAACACTCATCCAATGTTACAACTTAAGCAATAATAACAAAACAAAAAAAAAACAAATAAATAAAATAGAATAAAAAAAAATAAACCACCTAAGATGGGGACTCAAGGGAAGAGCAGCGACGCACGATGGCTTCGGTGAGTGGGTGAAGCGCGAGCGGAGTGGAGGCAACGCGAACTAAGGTGCGGCTCGCTGTTGGCGGGTGTTTGGGCAAGGATGGCGTTCGCGGTGGTTGCAAATCGCACGGGCTTTGCAGGTGAGTAGGAGTCGCGGGTTGGTGAGGGGCGGAGGCGCAGATCACCGAAGGAGGAGCACTGGGCTGAGGTGAGCGCCGAGCGAGGGGCTGCAGTTCGGCGGTGGTGTGCGGCGCTTGAGCAGTTGCGGGCTGCCGATGTAGGGCTTGCTAGCAGGAGGAGGGCGACGGGCGGCCTGTTGCGTGGTTTGCTGGAGGCGCGAGGGTCGTCGGGTGGTGGGAGAGTGATGCTCAGCACCGGCGTCGGCAGAAGCGCGTTTGGAGCGGGACTCAGGAGGAGGGAGACGTGCGGTCGTCGACGCTCGGGGTTGCAGTAGCGGTGCGTCGGTGACGGGCTTCTGCAGAAGGGGCAGGTAGAGGCGAGCAGGACGCGGGCTTTGGAGGTGCGGCGTCGGGGGTGCCGGCGCGGTGTCCGGTGAGTGAATATGGGCAGCGAAGGGAGACTAGTAGCAGCAAAGGCGTCATGCAGAGCAACATCAGTGGTGGTGAGGGTCAGGGTCGTCACAGCTGCAACGGGCATCGGGCGTCGACTGAATTGCGACGTAGGCTGAACGTCGGGGGGTCTGGTATCTGGTGCTACGACGCTTGTGGGTTGCGAAGGGGGTTGCCGGAGGTGCTGTTGCGGGTGTCAGGCACCGGAGCAGCGGCAGCGTGTTGCAGTTCGGGCAGCAGGGGGAGTCACGAGAAAATATTGGCTGGGTTTTACCCTCCACGTAGGTTTAGGGTAAGATCATTTAGCGATCGACACGTGGCTTCACGTAGGCAACGACGTCAGAGGTTTAAAATTTGCGCGCGCCGCTCCTGGTGCCCACCACTCTGACGCTCTCTCTCCTCTGCGACTTGTCGACTCGTCCTTTCTCTCCTCTCTCTCTCTCTCTTTCCCCGTTCTCCTCGTTCTCTGTTCCGTTTTGCGGGAGAACAAAAGTTGCAGGTGCTTTTCTTCGAATGCTCTTCCCCCTCCTCTGCTCTCTCTCCTCCGCTGGTTGCCCGGGATGCCGGAACCGACGCCCTTTCCACCTCCGCCGACGCCTCTGCTCTCTCTCCTCTGCTGGTTGCCCGTGACACCGACGCCGACGCTCTCTTCCCCTCCTCTGCTCTCTCTCCTCTGCTGGTTGCTTCCATCTCCCCCCACCCTGACGCCGACGCTGCCGACGTTGCCGACGCTCCTTCGCACAACGCCGACGCCCTTTCCACCTTCGTCGGTTGCCTCCGTCGCCCCCGACTCCGACTTGTCCGCCTCCGCCTCTACCTCTGCCCCTATGCTTCTGCCTCCGCCTTCGCCCCTGACGCCGACGCCTCCACCTCCGCCTTCACCCCTGACGCTTCTGCCTCAAGCCGGTTGCCTCCGCCTTTGCGGTTCGGTGAGGTGCATCTCTTCTTCCTTGCTCAACAACACCGTACTGCCTCTCTCTCTAAGTGTCTCTCTTTGTGCATTCTTTCATCCATGAGGCATGCATTTCGACCGGGGTTCAGGGGTTTCGCCACCCCTTCTTTGAGGTTCGTCCGGGTACCTCTCTTTTGCGTGAACCCAACGTGAATTTTATAGTCTTTCTTTCCAAATGACTACCCTTTTCACTTCGATCGGTCCTTCAGCAAAAGCGACTGTTAAGCGACAATGCGACGGCAGTTTCGAATCCTGAGTTTCGCTCTGTGATGCTAAGCCTTGCTTTGGTTCCTTAAAAAGTTGCTGACTTTTTCGCACGTTGTAACTTCGCGGCTGCTCCGAGATTCTGGGTTGGTCGTTCTACTGTCTTGCTCGGAGCGAGCGAAATGGTGTCCAAAAGGGGCGTGTCGAATTCGTCGACACTTGAGTCGGCGGCGACTTCTGAGGACAAGAAAGGGAAGAAATCGAAAGGATTGGTGGCTTCAGTTCTAGTTCTACCAAAATCATGTCAAGGTATTGTCTTTTAATCAAACCTATCGTTCCACCCCTGTTTTGGGGACTTGACCATTTAGCATTCATTTTTTCTGCAGAAAATTTTCTGGTGCAAGCATTGGTGAAGTCGTGTTGCCTAATAATGACCCGGCCAAAATTGAGGCAATGACATTTCGCGAATTGAGAGCTACATTGAGGTGGGGATGAATTGTTTTAGTTGCAAGCGTGTGATAGTCGTTATAGTGTTTCCTGCATAACCTTTACAGTAAACAAAAATCAAGTTTTTCTATTTGATGCTTGCAAGGGAGATTATATTGAACAGGGAAGTGAATATTACTGATGGAAAACCATGAGGTCTTGAGAATTTGCCTTCAACAAAGAGCAATTTTTTTATGAAAATGAAATTTTTTGCATCACGCTTTTTCTCAAAATGATAATGAAACCTGTAAGTCCTTTTTTTGTCTTTCTATGGTTGTTTCTGAGGCTTGTAAATTGTTATTGTAAAGCATGTGGGAAGAGTACACGGAAAGACTGGGTTGAAGGACTGGCTCCCTACCTACTGTTGCAGTTCAGAGGCATTCTGATTTGTTACAGTGAGTACATTTGACCCCAATGAATTGTCATTTTTTGACCGAGAATGTTGGAGTCTGTATAGACATTCTGATGTTTTAATCTAGTTAATTGATATAATAATATGCTTGTAGTAGGGTTAGTCCATTTGCTTTGTGTCTATTTGAATGAAATGCTTCTCGTCTTAAATAAAGATCACAGCCAATGATCAGTTAAGTTGCTTATGAGATATAATTAGCATCTCAAGTGATGTTGGCTGAATAATAAAATCGACATGAGTTGCACTTTGTATGGTGTGAGTTCCACCTGAATCTCTGCAGAAGCATAGTCACAAAAAACAGGAGAGAATTAAGTCTTGATCTCTATTCGATAGATAAATAGCTGCTCCATGCAAAGAGAGAAATTATGTTACTTAGTTGAATATATTTAAGATAGCATGGTCCATAGACTCTGTGCTTTGAAATGGCCTAGCTAAAATGTGATGAAAGATGATCAAATTGTGATATTTTTTAAGCCCAAGTATAATAGTTTATATTATTGGGCAATTAGAGTTTTCTTTCATTATTGCGAGTGCTTTTTCTCACATCTATCTTCCTGGTACTTAGGACCTTGCAGGGGAAGTCGCTCAGAATCTGCACGAGTATTTTAGAGCTGTATACAAGGTTGATCATATTCTACCTGGAATGACATCTTTCTGATGTGAATGACATTCTCTTGCATGAATATCTCTAGTTTTGAAGTTATCTGACATGGCTTCATCCAGGTGGTTACTGAAGCAGACATCGAAGAGTTTGAGGCAAACTATAGAGGTTCTGATTCTGAAAAGAATGATCTTAGCTGGAAACTATACGAGAAATTCAAGGGTAACTTGAACAGGTGGGGTTGATATGTCCTTTTTCCTCTCTTTTTTCCCTTCTTATAGATGCCTATCTGACATAAAAGTATTTGAAATCTTTTGTACCTTTTCCTTCACAGGCTTTTCTATTCGATGCTCTACTCAGATCCCAAGCTTGATTACCACCGCTTTAAGGATATCATTGATGATGCAATAGCAGCAGGTTGGTTTTTTGGCAATTTGCTCTCTTCTTGACCGTTAGATTTACTCTTAAACCTCGGTCAGAATTTGAGACTTCAAGCAGGGCTGGGCTTCATCGTGTTTTATAGAGTTTAATAACAGTGAGGTCAATATGTAAAAAATAATTTTTCTTTCACAATGATAAAATTTAGCACAGGTTGCTCATTTACTTTTATGGAGAGCATCCTTTTTTGTCTTTCTATGTTTCTAAATAATGCTGGTCTGAGGATACTGGTGTTTAGTAGCCTAGAACTTATGCGTGCTTGATAATGTAGCGTACACTATTCTGTTATAGTGCTTAATGCATGCTCTGTTTCTCTGTGTCCTACAGGAACGTTGAAGACAACCAAGGCATACGAGAAGTGGGCAAAGAAAATTTCCAAAACTAAACCACCTACAGATCCTCTTAGAAAGAGGGGGAAGTGAGTGACACAGCTGCACTGGGCTTTCTATTCTACATAATTTTTGCTTCGATTTCTTGACTGTACTGTTAGTAGTACGTTCTTCTTTTGAATTGGAATGCTAACCTTTGTTTCCCATTTCTGATAGAGCGAAGAAGAAGTCAGACAATCTTCTTGCAATTATATCTTAGCACCGTAGCGAGCGAAAGGAGCATTTTGATTCCATGTTTTCATCTCTGGTGAATAAATATGGTGGTGGAATGCAAAGTTCGGAACCCAGTGAAGAAGAGTTTGAGGCTGCAAGAAAGAAACTTGAGAGCCGAAAGTCTGCCAAAAAGTCCAGGCAGAAATAACAGGAACATGTGATGTAGCTTTTGATTGGATTAACTGTGTATAGCTTTGGTTGCTTTGAGCACTCTCTTATGCTCCTAATTTCTGTAGCCAAAATTGGTGTGTTTGATTTCCCCTTTGTTTGGATGATATTTTTGGGATGACAGATGCTCAATGCACCCTTGGTTTGTTTCCTTATCTTCTGGCAGTGCAAGAACTACATATGTTGTAACACTGGAAATTGCTGCCTATAGTTTTGTGCATGCTTAAGTTACAGGAACTTTACTTTCCCAAATGGGATTGGACTACATTTCTACCAAATGGCTGATCATTCTCCAGGGGTTCATTTGAACATTAAAAAGACCGCCAATGAATGTTCAGCAGCTTCTAGATGAAGAAAAACTAGAGAAGCTCAAGTTTTGGATTATGAATATGGTTTTATTCATTCTGCTTTCTTGATTTCATCAACACCACCTGTTTAATTTCAGTCTATCGCATAAGGTGATGTCATGAATGAATTGTAGTAAATATCATTTTAACATGAACTCAAGACATCATTGATTATCCTTGAGAGATTAGTTTAAGTTGATTCCATATTTATGCTATCCTTGAATAGAGGGGGGATGTACATATGATCTTTTGAGCAGAAGACTTGCTCAATATACTTCATCTCAATTGTCATGAAACAATGGAGCCAGATTTTAAGTATATAAGACTTGTTCTCAAATCTCTCTGTTAGCTCGGCAAAACAAAACTTGTTAATGCTTCCCGCAAAACAAGTAGGCATCAAGCAATTTTAGGTTGCACTAAACTCTCAATTTTGAGATGAATAAGGTGAAAGCTTATGCGATTCAATCAAAATTCTTGATTGCAACTTCAGAGCAATGTCTTTGTCTAATCAGATTAGAACCGATCAAGATTTTAGTATAATGCCATGGCGCATCTTGGGGTTAGGAGCAATGTGTCCTACTTGACTTAGCTGGAAACAGTTGAAAGGAGAACTAGAATTTAACTGGGTGTCCAGCGCAAGAACGATCAGCAAGTTGGGAATTGGATATCCATTTTGTGCAGATTTTGTTTGCAGAGCCTAGGCCAGTTCACATGCTAAAATGCACAAGAGACGTTCTGCATGCTTATGATTTGCCAAATATTAACTAGTAATACTTCAAATCACAAATTTTTACAACCAGAATGACACAATCCATTCGAGATTCCGAGTGGCACGTCGTTATAGACAAATTCTGTACCCAGCAACAAATAAATTGTGCTATCATGAGCTGTGTTGCAAATGCTGTTTACATGAGAAAATGTCCTCAATGCTGAAGCTTCAAGACATGAGCTGGCTGGCATGCTACGCTCACAGGAAGTCAAACTAGCATCAGACTAGAGTCTGAGACCCTTCAACGTAGCTCCCGCATTCTAAGATATTATCAAATTCTTATTGCCTTGATGACGGATGGGGTTTCCTTTAGCAATAGCATCCTGGGCAACGGTCCAGTGATAAGAGGGGCAGCCATGTGTCACGGTCCGTGAATCCTCCCGTACTCGTGACACTTGTGAGTGGCGCTTGGGATTATTTGGTGAAGAGTGTGAGGCAGAAGGGTAGAACACAACTGGTCCGTGGGAGTGGCGTCGGGACGGTTGGTGCTAGGAGTTCTAGGATAAAAGGATTATATCACTTAGGAGCTCTGAAGATGGGGTAGGCCTCTCGTGCACAAACTGGTCAGGAGCTGATGCCGCTCTCCTGACGAGGCCATGGCAGGCCGAAACCAGTTGTTGTGCCTAAAGAGAACTACTGTCTTACTCGAAAGACTAAACGCCCGAGCGAAGCTGGGCGTGGTAGGATCTCGTACAAAGAATCATTCACCGTATCGTTCATGGGCGTGGTAGGATCTCGTACAAAGAATCATTCACCGTATCGTTCGTGGAACAGCTAAAGAAAGGGCTAGCCTGGCGAATTCCGCTCGCTAAGCGCCCACGGGTCATTCTGAGGCCAAGGAAATTCTCGACGTGTGACAAGTGGTATCAGAGTAGGAATCCCTCCAGTAAGCGAATGAGCAAGTCGGAGAATCGGACTCCTCGCTCAAGTGTGGGTCAAGCAGATAAGTCCTAGTGGATGGGTGCTAGGACGAGTCGACTTCTCGCCGAGCAGAATGCGAGTTAGAGAAGAACCGAACCCTTGCTAAATGAGGATAATGTTCTTGGATCGATCGGTGAATTCGAAGAAGAGGTATACTATCACGTTTTCAACAAGAAAAGAACCTCCATTGGTTTGCTGGGGTCAAGATGCTGGTTAGGTTGAAAGGGTGCTGCCAAAAGATGCGGTTGGTGAAAAATGCCACACTTGCTAGAAAGCACAGGTGACTGAGAAGGGCCGAGCGACTGAGATCAAAAGAGGCCACCAATGGAGCAAAATCTGTTTTGTTGGGTGAGCGTGACCGTTCGATGTGAGTTCCCAAAAGTGGTAAATCAATGGTTAATTTACGCAAGGAAGCGACAGAGCATATTGCAACGAGGGTGTTGCGAATTGAGTGGGGGAGAATATCACGGTCCGTGAATCCTCCCGTACTCGTGACACTTGTGCATGATGCTTGGGATTATTTGGTGAAGAGTGTGAGGCAGAAGGGTAGAACACAATTGGTCCGTGAAAGTAGCATCGAGATGATTGGTGCTAAGAGTTCTAGGATAGAAGGATTATATCACTTAGGAGCTCTGAAGACGGGGTAGGCTTCCCGTGCACAAACTGGTCGGGAGCTGATGCCGCTCTCCTGATCATGGCAGGCTGAAACCAGTTGTTGTGCCTAAAGAGAACTACTGTCTTACTCGAAGGACTAGACGCCCAAGCGAAGCTGGGCGTGGTAGGATCTCGTACGAAAATCATTCACCGTATCGTTCGTTGAACAGCTAAAGAAAGGGCTAGCCTGGTGAATTCCGCTCGCTAGGCGCCCGCAGGTCATTCCGAGGCCAAGGAAACTCTCGGCTCGTGACACATGCATATTAGAATAGTGATGCTGATGCACCATCTCGAAGAGCAACTGGAGGTCATCCGTCTAATCTCATCTATTTAGTGCAAACTGCTTTGGATTAGGGCCACCTGCATAGGCCAAAGGTCTAGATTTAATCAGTTCATGAGATTTTTCTTTATTGCATGGTCTCTAGGTAGTTGGATCTTTCCACCCGTGTTGAATTATAGGAAGTTGCTGCACCTGCAGTTGAACCCGATCAAATCCACCTGCTTTCATCAGGTAGTGCACCCAGTAGGTCCAAAACTTTTGAATAACATTATAGCTGAATTACCAGTTGCATTGGATTTTGGTGAACTCCGATTGAGGAGACTTTGATATCCAGCGTAACCCTTGCACAGCCCTTGCACCAGCAACTGTGTGCTTCCCACTCTTGCCAGAGCTTCTCATGACAATGCTACTACCAAGACAAGCTGCAAGCTTAGCTTGTTCTTGCCTCGGCAGCATGTCCATGTGGCACTTGGAAGTTGGGAAATATATTGGCTGTGGTGGCAGTTCCAAAAAAGCCTCAGTTATTGATGGAAAGGATGGGACCTTTTGGAGTCTGGCATCTTCACTTGCCATAAAGATTCCTATAGAGTGAGAGAGAGAGATAGTAAACAGGGGCTTCTGCATTCTTAAACCTGGATAATTCACTCTGAACACAAAAATCATTGATCACTCAATTCCCCTTGACTAGATTATATGACAGTTTCTTTTATATGTACAATTTTGAGTGCTCCATCTCAAATCATAGTGAATTCTTTCATTGGTCTAATCATTAAAAAAGGCCCCACCCTTTTGCATAGATCATTGATTGGAAGAAGACAAGAAGTAAAATGAGTTTTTAACTGCTCCCAAGCACGAGAGCACAACAGCTTTGAAATGACAACTAAAAATTCACAAGAAAGCATTAACACAGGTATTGCTAGTCCCAAACAGAATATACCTAGAGCGTGCAAGCTGATAAACAGAAAGACTGTAGATCCAACATAATAAGTTGATAGCAAAGGCAAACAAATATTTCACAATGGCTTACTTCTTAATCATTCTTGCAAATATGATTTGTAACAGCACAGAAAATACTCTCCCAACACTTGTATGAGACAGTTGCCTTCTCAGTTTGAATTTTATGAGCTCAGAAAGAAAAAATCCTTGCTTATTATCATTCTGTAGACTTTCTTTCATTCTAAAAACATCAGTATAATTCTTAGGAGTATCTTTTTGTTGTGGGTGCAACTTCAGACAGTCTTGAGAATATTTTTCCTAATAGTTTGTTTAACCAGAAACAGCTTTTTTTTTTTTTTCTTTTCATATTTCGTGATTGAAACTGTCATTTTTTTGAGTCCCAAATTTTAACTCTACCAGAAAAGGAACAACAGATACGGCAGCAACTCACTGTACATTATCAGCATGGCCTGCCCATGAATGGCCCTTAACTCTAGAAAGCACATCTATTGTGGAAAACACGAGGTAAGCAACTTCAATTCGTGTTTCCCCTAAACTTTATGTAGCAAGAGCCACTCCAGTCTCTTCCTCCCTACAGGCATCCTCGACACAATATCACACAATTTATTCCAAAGAGTCCAATGCCCTCCATCTTGGGATGGCAATTGCAACCCGTTCACGTGGCGTCACCTTTCCTCCCACTTGAAAGCAGACGTTCTATTGCCAACACCCCAAAAAGCAATTAATCATGCTACTCATCATCAAACAAGTCGGGCACACGACATCTTCATCTTGTGCATTTGCAAATGAACTGAGCACTCCATCTAAATCTGACCAAAAGAAGAACTACCCACATGAAAGCATTCGAGAAAGACCAACATAATGGAATTAGGTGAGGGAGACGGACCGAGTTCTCTGTAGACCTTGCTTCTGCCATCGACAGAGCTATAAGCCCGGACCATACAGAGCGAGACCGCAGACTTGTGTGGCTGCGGAGCCCGCCATCTTGACCCAAACAAAGCAGATTCTCAAGACCTTGCTTTTTGTAGAAGGCAAATTCTCAAGACCTCATGGTTTTCCATTAGTAATATTCACTTCGCTGCTCAATATAATCAAGCATCAAATAGAAAAACTTGATTTTTGCTTACTGTAAAGCTTACGCAGGAAACACTATAATGACTATCACACGCTTGCAACTAAAACAATTCATCCCCACCTCAATGTAGCTCTCAATTCGTGAAATGTCATTGCCTCAATTTTGGCCGGGTCATTATTAGGCAACACGACTTCACCAATGCTTGCACCAGAAAATTTTTCTGCAGAAAAAATGAATGCTAAATGGTCAAGTCCCCAAAACAGGGGTGGAACGATAGGTTCGATTAAAAGGCAATACCTTGACATGATTTTGGTAGAACTAGGAGCTGAAGCCACCAATCCTTTCGATTTCTTCCCTTTCTTGTCCTCAGAAGTCGCCGCCGACTCAAGTGTCGATGAATTCGACACGCCCCTTTTGGACACCATTTCGCTCGCTTTGAGCAAGACGGTAGAACGACCAACCCAGAATCTCGGAGCAGCCACGAAGCTACAACGTGCAAAAAAGTCAGCAACTTTTTAAGGAACCAAAGCAAGGCTTAGCATCACAGAGCGAAACTCAGGATTTGAAACTGCCGTCGCATTGTCGCTTAGCAGTCGCTTTTGCTGAAGGGCCGATCGAAGTGAAAAGGGTAGTCATTCGGAAAGAAAGACTACAAAATTCATGCTGGGTTTACGCAAAAGAGAGGTACCCGGACGAACCCTTCTTTGAGGGGTGGCGAAACCCCTGAACCCTAGTCGAAATGCATGCCTCATGGATGAAAGAATGCACAGAGAGAGACACTCAGAGAGAGAGGCAATACAGTGTTGCTGAGCAAGGAAGAAGAGACGCACCTCACCGAACCGTGAAGACGGAGGCAACCGGCTTGAGGCAGAAGCGTTAGGGGTGAAGGCGGAGGTGGAGGCGTTGGCGTCAGGGGCGAAGGCGGACGAGTCGGAGTCGGGGGCGACGTCGGCGTTGTGCGGAGGAGTGTCGGCAACGTCGGCAGCGTCGACGTCAGGGTGGGGGGAGATGAAAGCAACCAGCGGAGGAGAGAGAGCAGAGGAGGGGAAGAGAGCGTCGGCGTCGGCGTCGCGGGCAACTAGTAGAGGAGAGAGAGCAGAGGCGTTGGCAGAGGTGGAAAGGGCGTTGACGTCGGCGTCGCGGGCAACCAGCGGAGGAGAGCAGAGGTGTCAGCGGAGGTGGAAAGGGCGTCGGCGTCGGCGTCGCAGGCAACCAGCGGAGGAGGCGTCGCGGGCAACCAGCAGAGGAGGAGGAAGAACATTCACTGAGAAGCACCTGCGGTTTTTGTTCTCCCGCAAAACGGAACGGAGCACGGGGAGAACGGGGAAAGAGAGAGAGAGAGAGAGAGAGGACGAGTCAACAGGTCGCAGAGGAGAGCAGAGGAGAGACAGAGTGGTGGGCCCCAGGAGCGGCCCGCGCAAATTTTAAACCTCCGACGCCATCGCCTACCCACGTGTCAATCGCTGAATGGTCTTACCTAAGCCTACGTGGAGGGTAAGACCCAGCCAATATTTTCTCGGGGAGTCACCGGAGGAGGAATAGTAGTGGGCGAGGATGCCCGCGCGAAGAAGAACCTGTTTGCTTTTTTTTTTTTTTTCTCTCTCTCCCTACTGCTGGTCTGTCGCACGTCTCTTCCTTTGCTGTTGCTGACATTTTCTTCTATTCCTTGCAGCCTGTCAGAAAGGAAGGGACGAAAGCTTCCCTGGACGAAAGGGCTGTTTGGTTCAGCATTTTCGGAATGCTGAGGGGGGGTTTAATGAATTTTTTTCTTTCAATATTGCCCTCACTAATAATTTAGTTTTCTTGTTTTACCCTAAAAAATTAACTGTTCATCATCTTCCTCGTCTTCCTTGTTTCTTCAAGACCAAAGCCAGCGGAGCTCAACCGGCTGGAGCTGGTCGCCCACGCACGGCCGTCACCACACGCCGCTGTGGCCACGCACGGCCGTCGCCACAGGCCGCCGTGGCCACGCACGGCCGTCGCCACAGGCCGCCGTGGCCACGCACCACCGCCGCGTGGGTCGCGACCTCAGCGGCGTCGCCTGGGTCGCGCGACCCACGCGACGAGCTGAGCGGTGCTCGCCGACCAGATCCGGTCGCCACGCATCGCCGTTGCGTGGGTCGTGGCCTCAGGCGGCGTCGCGCGACCCACGCCGCTCAACCGCCCAGATCCGGTGGCCACGCACCGCCGTCGCGTGGATCGCGGCCTCAGGCGGCGTCGCGCGACCCACGCGACAGGTTGAGCGGTGCTCAGCCGGCCAGATCCGGTTGCCCTGAGGCCGCGCGGCCCACAGGACGGCGGTGCGTGGGTTGCGTGACCCGCCGCCTCCCCACCACCACAGCCACCAGCCGCCTCCCCCACCATAGCCACCGGCCGCCTCCCCCACTAGCTCCGATTGCCTCCCACTCGCGCTCCTCCTCTGCTTCAACATCTCCTCCTTTTTCCTTTTCTTTTTTTCTTTTTTCTTTTCACCTCAAAGCTATTTTGCAAAATGCTACATCAAAATAAAAGTTTCCAAACACTTCAGCATTCACCAAATGCCCATTCTTATGAAGATACTTGGGGAAATGGCTTTGCATTTCCCCAAAGTTGAACCAAACAGCCCCAAAGAGGGGAGGGGGCTTCTTCCTCTTTTTCCTTTTTCATGGAATTCTTCCTTTTTTTTTTTTGCACAAATTTTCCTCTCGAATTTTTTCCAATTCCCCCCTCGGTCACGAAAATTGTTGCTCGTTTTTATAGTGATTCTGAAAACCCCAATTCATGGCAATTTTCGAGCTTCCTATTTCCATTGTCTTAATCCATGATCTTTAAATTAGAACAAAATTTTGTAATCGACTTGATTTTTCCTTGAATGTTTCAATTCCTTTCCTTTTATCAAACTCATTGCTTTTTTTTATTCACCAAATTTATTTGATCGAGAATTTACTTCCACATTTATTATGATTTGAATATTCATGGTAGCAAGAATGGTTAATCAGAATTTTCACATTCCATTCATAATCAAATCAGATTGATCCTCCCATTATTTTCCTTTTATTTGCTCTGATGCAATTTTTCTCTCCTTTTTTTTAGGGGTTAAAATTTATCCCTAATTTTTATGCAAAAACTCAATGATTGGGCCACAAAAATTTAGGTGTCAACAATCCCTAATTGAAAGAGAGTTTATGGGTTATAAAGATAGACACAACCGGCAATTATCGTTTTACTATAGGTTTGCATGTAGATAATGCCAATATTGTCGTATGCAAATAGGAATTGGGACAGAAAACGGAGTCTTTCATTTTATTTTAGTTGTACAACTAAATTAATTGAAGGACTTTACTTCAATCAGAAATGGAGGTGTTGACACGTAATTTTGGCAACCCTAAAGAAATAAAATAAAAATCACATTAGAGCAAATAAAAGGAAAAACACGGGAAAATCATGAATGGAAGTTGAAAATTCCGAAGAATATTCAAATTTTGATAAATGCGAAAGTAATTCCAGATCGAAGATCAAGAGTTAGAAAATCAAGTAAATAAAAAGCAAGAATTTTGATAAAAGGGAAGGAATCAAAGCATTTGAAGAAAAATTAAGTTGATTGTGAAATCATATTCTGACGTGTAGTCCACGAATTAAGGCTATAGAGGAAGTTCGAAAATTGCCATCGAAAGTATCCGTTTGGAATCACTACGAAAGAGGGCCACAATTTTCGTGAAAGGGGAAGAGAATTAAAAGAAAAAGACAGAGAATTCTTTACGTTCATTAGGGGAAAAGTTCAAAAGAGAGAGAGATAGAAAAAAAAAAAAAAAGAAAGGGAAAAAACGAAAACAGAAGAAGAGAGAACTTCTTCGCAACGACCGCCGTGCTGCTGCCACCGTCACCACCCCTAAGCCATGAACCAGCTGCAGCAGCCCGCCACCGCCCAGCAGCCCAGACCACCTCCACCATTGCTCGCTTTGCCGCGCCGGAACGTCGACCTCCTGCCACTGCCGCTCCTGCGCCTGCGCGACCTGCAGCCGCCGCGAACGCTGTCCCTTCCCGCTCACCACTGCGCTTGCACGTCCGTGCCTGCACCTCCACCCAACGCCAGCAGCCCGCGCCCGACGCCCTCGACTGCACCTCCGCTCGACGTCCCGCGCCTGCACTGCCCTCCGCCTGGCGCCCGACGCCCTCGCTCGCCCGCAGCGCTCTGCTGTTGCCGCCGGTCACTGCTGCCCTTAGACGCCCAACAGGCCACGGTTGCGCTGCCCTCCGCCTGAGCGCCACCCAGCCGATGTCTGCAGCTCCACCGTCCGGTGCCTCAACCCGCGACCTGCTCGCCCGTCGCCACTGGTGGTCCAGCCACCCGTCCCCGCGACTCCGGCTACCCCCGTCGCGCTGCTGATCCTCGCTGAGTCCCCATCTTAGGTAGTTTATTTATTTATTTATTTATTTATTAATTAATTTTTTTAATTTCACCAAGTTTCGTTATCATTGTTTAAGTTGGAACATGGGGGTTAATGTTAATTATTTGAATATTTTAGACATGATCCGTAGAATATTGTTGCCCAAAAATTATTGTAATTATTAATTTGATCTGCAAGACGTCGGATTATTTTTTAATTATATTGATTTTTTTTGGGCATTTTCATAGTATTTTGATTCTTAAATCATTATAATTATTAATTTGATCCGTAAGACTTCAGATCAAATTTTTAATTATTTTGAACTTTCCTATATGTTGTGTTTAGGGTTAAAATAATCGTTAATTTAATCCGTGAGATAACAGATTATTTTTTTCGATTGTTTTAATTTTTCATTTGATGAATATCTTGATTGGTTTAGATATAATGTTTATTTGATAATTCCTTGTCTTAGAAAACATTAAAAAAAAAAAATCTTGCATTGGAACATGATGATTTTATAAATTAGGATTGCATTTTTAAATTGCACGTTTAGATAATTTTTGGAATAGATTAAGATTGGATTTAAATAATTTTTTTAGATAAGGGCTTAGATAGTGTCTGCACATTTTAATAATCTCATTTAAATTTTTTTTTTCTAAGATAGGGTAGGGTTTAAGTCAAAATAAACCCCTAAAACATTTTAGAAAATTATTCATTTTAGACATTTTAATAAGTTTTTTATTACGAATTTTAATAAAAAAATACAAAAAATATTAGGTGCATGTCAAATAATTTGCATGTTAGGGTCATTTAATTAGAAATTTCTTGTTAGTAAAATTAGATCGCGTAGTTTAAATGCGTATTTTATAGTAAAGTCTTGATTTCAAGATAAGATAAAATTCCAAAAAAATAGTTACTTGCTTTAGTGTGTTGAATTCCCTTAGTGCAACTTATTTTATTTATTGAATGTTTAATGATGGTTGAACGTTTGTATGATCACCCTATTGCATGATAGTGATTCAGGTTAAAATAAATCCAAACTGCCTATAAAGACATTTTTGAAAATAAAAGAAATAGTACCGAAAGAGCATTAGAAAAGTCCAGTGTAACCAAATCCCCGTATTCGTAATCTTTGGTTCGTAGGACTAAACTGATTAGTAGTGACTCTTAGATAAAATTCATTTAAAAAAACTTGAACCTTAATTCGCGAATTGATATGGACTTGGGAGAGCCCGAGCTAAGTCTAGATTTAACAGTTCATTAGCCGAACCCCTAGGTGGTTCAACCCGCTTCGGGGAGGTCGCGATAGGAGGAAACATTACACATAAAGAAAAATATCAAATTACACTATTTAGACAAAACCTCGTCTAGCAACTTCTCCATATTCATGGAAGATGACCCTTTTTCACCAACTGCTTCTTTCGCCACCTTCTTCCATTCCATAGCCTTGCTTCTCAATTTCTTCCCCACCTCTGCTTCCATCAACTCCCTCACAAGCCTTTCCACTTCATCTCTATTCACATTGCTATCAATCTCCAATCCAACCCCCCAATCATCACATATATACTTGCAATTTGTCAGTTGGTCTCCAAAGCACGGCCAACACAACATTGGAACTCCAGCCGACAAGCTCTCAACGGTCGAGTTCCAGCCACAGTGCGTTAAAAAACCGCCGATTGAAGGGTGGCACAACACTCTCTCTTGCGGGCACCATCCAGAAAAAAACCCTCTCTCTCTTGTTTCCTCAACAAACTCTCCAAGAAGAGTCGTTGTGTCTCCTTCCACTGCGTCAGGCCTCAAGACCCACAAGAAACTCTGATTGCTATTAGCCAATCCCATCGCAAATTCAATCAATTGTTGGCACGTCACGAAAGCTATACTCCCAAAACTCACATAGATCACGGACTTGGGCTCCTTTGAGTCCAACCACTGGAGGCACTCGTTGTGCTCTTCCAGCAGATTGCACTCAATGTGCTTTGACGCAAACAACTTTTCTCGATTGAGTCGATCAATCATTAAGTGAAGTGGTCCGATAGCATAAGCCCTTGGGATCATTGAGGAGAGGGCTTGTAGCACATCCGGCTCAAGCGCCTCGAAAGTGTGGACAATGGTTGCTGCAGCACCACCGGTCTTGTCGAGGGTGTCAACGACAAGGTTGAACAAGGTATCATCGGAGCCAGCGATTCGGAAGAAGAAAGGCATGTCGCGCAACCTCATATTTTTCATTCCTGGGATCCAGTTGATAGGGGTGTTCCCATACCCGTTCATCCGTTGGGATTCATCTGCATGCATGCATATCCATGCAACATCCTTAAATCAGAACAAATCTAATTATGGTGACTTTTTCTCATTTTTTAATTCATTCTAAGTAACAAATGACATACACTGCAAGTCTAAGAAATTTAGGGAAAGCTATTAAAAAAAATCTTAAACCTATTATACTTATGTCAATTTAGTCATTAATATTTTAAATTGGTGAATTTAGTTCGAAACATTTGAGGATTTGTCTATATAATCTTTTAGGCTAATTTTGTTCAAAAACCACTAACATGGATGCGTATTGTCTTACGTGGCACGGTTTATGCGGTACGGTTTGCGTCGACGTCGACAAAGTAGGTACAAGAACAAAGCATCCCCTATTAGACTTTGACATTAGATTAGGAGCCCGGATGTCCATTGAACATCATTCGACTAATCACATCAAGTGTGGCAGTTCTCACGTCCCTCACGTATCGTGTAATCACGGAAGAAACACATGAGTTCCGAAGGATGGCCTTAAAACGATGGAATACATGGCCATTCAAACTTGGCCTTAAGCAAAGGAGGAGGAGAAACGTGCATCCCTTTGGGCTAATATTTATGTTGTTAACTAATAGAAAAACATGTTTTACCTGTGAGCGATGCAACACCGTTTTCTCCGAGGGCTCGCAATTGTTTCAATGCCATGAGGGCAGAACTGGGCACAGGGAAAAAGTGTATGAGCGGAATCCCAAATTTCGAAGCCGCGGGACTTGTCGCGAGTGTCATGAAACCATCCGAGATGATGCAAGTCAACGGAGGGACACTCGGGTTCGATCCCAGGCTCGATACAAGATCGTTGATGGGGCTGGCCATATAGTTCCTGGTCGATTCGCAGAGCATCTTGATGTCCTGTATCGCATCCAAGTCCGAAGGAGGAAGACCATCGGGGATTGTCAGGAACTGAAAGTCGCTCAGCATTCCATCCGTGAACTCGGGGCCTCGAGCCCTGGCGAGCCGCCGGTGGTTGAACTCGGTGTTGACGAAGGAGATGTGGAAGCCCTTGTGATGGAGGACCTTTGCTAGCTTGAGCATGGCGCCGATGTGGCTTTGTGCAGGGAAGGGAATGCAAACTGCGTGTGGCTTTGTGGCCGATTCGAATCCGGCGGAACCCATTTGTTTCTTCTCACTAGAGGATGATGACTCCAATGACATTTCAAGATGAGTTCAACTGGGCTTTGTTTTAGCAATCATGGAGTTGAGCTTCCCTCCTTATATAACTTTGTCAACCTTTGTTGTCCTTATTTTGTGGGTATATTTCCAAGTATGGCACCACATTATAAGATGTCAAATATAGTTTGATTTCATCTCCTCGTTTCTTTTGTCACCTATTACAGAAAGATAATCGGGTAATGTATGCTTTAGTTGATGCGTTGGCCATGATATCGTCAAATTTTGTGTAATTATTCACCTATCCTTCAGTTAATATATCCATATTGATATGATATTGTCAAGCCGATCAAGTATGCTCGTTATAGACTACTTGTACCTCTTGTCAAGTGACTTGTAAGTGATATTGTGTCAGAATATTATATAATCTACACCATTTATGTCGGATTTTTTTTCTTAATTGATACCTGATTGGCTATTGTGTCAGAATATTATATAATCTACACCATTTGTTGCAAATCTGTCGATGGCTGATCGATACAAGTCGACCACGCAATATTCAATAGGGACGACTCATTCCACCGGGACCACATGACTAAGTAACAAGCCAATTTGGTCCTCAAAAAATGACATATTTGTTCACTAAATAATTTCAAAAGCCACGCCGAATGAAGTAGCATTGTAAGAAAGCCCAAATCTACTAATTGACGACAAAATTCTTGATTGCACATCATTTTCTCCTAGGTGGCATTTTGAGATACAAAATTACATGAGCACTTTTCTTGCTTCTTCCTCTTCTCAATTGATTAATTATTCTCTAATATTAAGGTACCCATGCGAGACATATTAGAGAAGTCCCACATGAAGAATTTAGTGAATTACTAGAGCAAATGGCATGTAATCTAGTCGCTCCATATCTCATCGACTCAAACTTTTAGCATGGTCAATATTGAATGGATAGATCATGTTATATGCTGATGCGAGAATTCATTAAAATACTATAATTGGCCGATAAGTGACCTGATTTGGAAGAGGCCAATTGCATAAATCTTAGGGATCACTGAGGCGAGAGCATGCGATATGTCTGGCTCGAGTGCTTCGGAAGGGTGGATGATGGTCCCCGTGGCCTCGACTGCGAACTTGATAACGGCATAGCAGAGCCATTGATTCTATGGAAGTTGGGCAAGTCACCGGAGCCTCACATTTCTCTTTCTCGGGATGCAGTCGATAAGGTTGTCCCCGTGGCCGTCTGCATGCTTGTGGATCACAAGATCCGGGAATCCTAATTTGGTTTCTCATGCGGCGTAAGAGCGTGTGTAATTCATTCGTCACACAATCCACCTCGGCTGCCATTGATACGGGTAGTTTTGACTTGAAACATTGATCAATCATCGGAATCAATAATGATCGACATGGCTTGTCTAAAACAAGATTACGTCGTGGCTGTGTATTTAATATTAGTTCCATTGCAGTATCCGATGATATTTTGCTCGTTTGAAGTAACAAATTTCTTCTCACGTCGGCTCGCCGGACGATACGATGGAATCCAGTAAGCTTCTCTCGCCTTCCAGGACAAATATGAGTTTGTCGTCATTGATGGATAGTAACCAGAAATGGCTGGACTATTTTGGGAGGTATTAGCAACATCACTTTCGTGGGTAGCAAATCAACGAATCTTGCATATTGCGGAGGGGGCACAACTCAGTTACGCAACTGCAGCGACGTCTCATTCACAGAGAGCCACGTGATATCGACTATTGACGAGTAATCCCTAATCGGTACTCTAAAATTGATTTACAAGATTGACTTAATTATAGCTTGATGCGACAAAATGCTTGCCCAACTAGATGATTAGAGAGAGCTATTAGAGAGAAATTTCCATCGTTTTTCTTTTCTAGACTTTCATGTAATATTTGTTAATTATAATGTAAGTACACGCAATATTTCGACACATTTCTTCACAGACGAAGAAGCATAGAGACGGTGATGGATCACGTGGCCGGTTGCATCAATGGTAATAGCGTGTCGTCCTCCCGTGTCTTCAGAATGCGGAGGAGGCGCCGAAGCCGATGGAGGGGCTGAACAAGGTGGGGCCACCACCATTCTTGAGGAAGACGTTCGAGATGGCGGAGGACCGGAGAAGGACTCCGTGGTGTAGTGGAGCGATGTGGTTGGGGATCAGCACAAGTTCTCGAAGGACCTCTCGCCCGAATACTCCAAGCACTGCAACTTTTTCTGGCTTCATTCGCCAGTTCTCGAAGGACCTCTAGCCCAAAAGAGTTGTTGGCATCTTTTGTTGGACGCAAATTACGTAACCCCAAGATCTCCATAATTAGAACAAGAACATGCATAATTGAGTAGAAAGATTAACGCACATGTTTTGGGATCCATTGTTCTTGAAGCGGAAGCAGAAACACAATGTTTCACGCGCAAGTCCTTCTCCTCTATTGCCTTCTGTATCACTTGCTCAATGAGGCGGCCCTCTCATGTGTAACGTTAGGTAAACGCCCCTTAGGTGAGGATACATGCGAGAATTTGGGTTAGAAGAGAGACTTGAGCATTATTTATAGAGTTTCCAGCCAGGCTCCCTTATTACGGGCCAAGCTCAACTCGACCCACACTAGCCAGTCCCATATTAGACTAATTAAGAAACCTTCTATCTCACCTTAGATCAGCCCTGTTTTACGGTAACCGTAAAAACAGTAAATTACAATATCAATTAATGTAGTCCACATTAGGAAAACTCTTACATTCTCCCACTTGGACTATATTAATTGAAATCGTATCTTATGTGCGCACATTGGTCCAGAGATAATTCTTAATAGTCAATCATATCCCATGAAGTCTTAAACACCGAATCATGGCGGTAACTGCATGTATACACATAAAGCCTTCCATGGTCACGAGTACTCTCAACTTTATTGATATAGATTCAATATGGTAGTGTGGCAAATTGATAACATCTCTCATAGAGAGATCCCATTTGTCAGTTACAATTCTCTTACCTTAGGCGACACAAAAAAAAAAAAAAAACTTGTGCCACTAGAGAATGGTTTATAGTTTCAATGAACCCACATATGTCTTGTCATTACGGTTAACCTTTTTTTATTTATCACAAGACATATGCACAAAGCTAATAACTGGATGCCCAGATGCCCCTAGCCTTCACTCAACGTTTAAGCAATACCTTGAAACTTTCAACAATATATATATATAAATAATAATAATAATAATAATAATAATAATAATAATAATAATAATAATAATAATAATAATAATAATAATAATAATAATAATAATAATAATAATAATCAATTCAAAATTATTTATTGAATGCAAAAGTTGACATATATATATCAAAGTGATACTAAATTGTAACAAAACATATGTAAACTTTATTCAAAGAAAAATAAAACACAGCTCCCACTAAATAACAGCATCCCAAGATGCTCTTAGACCCATACTAATGACATGTCAATCAAATACACATGGGCGTAGGCCTATCTGTAGGAATATAATTTACAGCGACATTACCATTATGCACTGATTCTTTTATAGTAAAAAAATTGACTTTCATGAGTTTAGACCCCTTGAGACTTCTATTGTTATTAATAAACAACATTGAAGAGTAATTGTCACAATATAACTGTATGGGTTTATCCATAAAATCAAAAACTGATAACTCCCTAATGAGGTTTCGGAGCCAAATAGCTTGAGTAGCAGCTAAAAACATGCTACAAACTCTACTTGCATGGTAGAAGAAGATATGGATTTCCGTTTTTCACTCTTTCATGATACTGCACCTCCTGCCAACATAAATATATATCCTGTCGTTGACTTTTTATCATCTTGACAACTAGCAAAATCTGCATCTAAATAGCCTGCTAGTTGCAAGTCTGGAACATGTCTATAAATCAGCATATAATCCCTTATTCTTTTTAAGTACCTTAAAACCTTCTTGGCAACAACCCAGTGATCGCGTCTTGGATTAGACTGATATCTGCCTAGAAGCCCTGTTGCAAAAGCAATATCTGGCCTAGTGCAAACTTGAGCATACGTGATACTTCCAAGCACACTAGCATAAGGTACATCATTCATTTGAGCTTTCTCAAAATCTAAATTAGGGTATTGTGAAAGACTCAATTTATCACCTTTAACAATATGAGCAATTCCTGGTTTGCAATCTTGCATATTGAATCTTTCTAAAATGCGATCAATATACACCCTCTGAGACAAACCCAATGAACGGCGTGAGCGATCCTAATGGATCTCAATGCCAAGAACAAAAGATGCCTCACCAAGGTCTTTCATGTCAAAATTTTTCGATAACATTCGTTTTGTCTCATGTAGTAAACCAATGCCACTACTAGCAAGCAAGATATCATCTACATAGAGTATGAGAAAAATATATTTCCTCCCACTGATCTTGGTGTATATACACTGATCTACTTTATTCTTAATAAATCCGAATGAAGTAACAACACTATGAAACTTGAAATACCATTGTTTAGAAGCTTGCTTAAGGTCATAAATAGACATTTTCAATCTACAAGTAAGCTTACCTGAGTCATCTGCTGCAAAACCTTCAGGCTACACCATATAAACCTCATCATCAAGGTCTCCATTTAGAAAATCAGTCTTAACATCCATATGGTGTAACTCCATATCGAAATGAGCTACCAATGCCAAGATCACTCTAAAAGAATCTTTAGAAGAAACTGGAGAAAATGTTGCTTCATAATTTATTCATTCTCTTTGAGTGAAACCATTAGCTACCAGTCTGACTTTAAACATTTTAATCTTTCATTTGGTATCCCTTTTAGCCTTGAATACCCATTTGCAGTCAATAGGTTTACAACCTTTAGGTAATTCAATAAGCTCCCAAATACCATTGTGTTTCATAGATTGCATCTCATCTTTCATTGCATCTAGCCACAAATTTGATTGAGGACATGAAATGGCATTCGTATAAGTTACCGGATCAACAACACAAACAATATCATAATCATGTTCTCCTAGGTAAACAACATAGTCTGGTGGTATAGCTGAACGCCTTTCCCTAGTCGATCTTCTAAGTGGAGCTACTTCAACCTTATTCTGAATTTGAGGAGCTTGAGGAATTTCATCAAGAACTGTCTCAACAATAGGATCTTGGGCCACAATAGGCTCAGTTTGTGGCGTAAGAGGCTCCACAATTGTCTGCACAGGATGAGACGGGGATCTAATAATCCCCACCATACTATCATCTTCGATAGCTTGTGAGCAGCTACCCTTTTCAGCTACATCAAATTCTAGAAATTTTGCAGTTTGCGATTCCATAATTCTTGTACCTCCATTAGGGTTATAAAACCGATATCCCTTTGAATGATCTGGGTAAGACACGAAGTAACACCGAGTAGTTTTGGAATTGAGCTCACTCAATGTTGGATTATATAACTTCACTTCTGCTAGACATTCCCAAACTTTAAGATGATTCAAGCTAGGTTTACGTCCAGTCCATAACTCAAAAGAAGTCAATGGAACTGCTTTAGTAGGAACGCGATTTAGAATATAAAGAGCTGTTCTCAAAGCTTCACCCCATAGAAAATTAGGTAAATTGGTTCTACTAATCATACTTCTCATTATGTCCATAAGAGTATGATTGCGCCTTTCAGCTACACCATTTTGTTTAGGACTTCCGGGCAGAGTAAACTGACCTATTATCCCAGAATCTTCTAAGTATTTAGCAAACCACCCTTTAAGTTGTCCAGCATCACCGTGCCTACCATAATACTCACCACCACGATCAAATCTGACAATCTTTATAACTTTTCCCAACTGTTTCTCCACTTCAATTCGAAAAATCTTGAATTTATCAAGAGACTCGGACTTTTCTTTAATCAAATATAAGTATCCATATTTGGAATAGTCGTTAATAAATGTGATGAAATAAAAATTTCTACACAAAGTAGCCGTGTATGATCCACTAATATCAGTGTGAATAACCTCCAACAAGTTTGAACTTCGTACAATAGATTTCTTTTTTATCTTAGTCATCTTACCTTTGCAACAGTCTATGCAAGTCTCTTGATCATCTTTAAGAGTATGCAAGATATCAGCCTTTATAAGTTTTTCTACTCTTTCTTTAGAGATGTGACCAAGACGTTTATGCCACAATGCATAAGACTGTTCCTTAGGTAGAGGTATTTTGGAAACAACTTTTTTAGCTGAATAAGCAATGTACATGTCATTGGGAGATAAACTCAATCGATATAATCCATCGGATAAATTACAACACCCAATCTTATTTGAATCATAAAACATGGAAATAGTATTACTCTTTATTTCAAAAGAGTATCAACACATGTTCAAACAAGATACATAAACTAAATTTCGCCTAAAAGAAGGTATGTAAAAAGTGTTTCTTAACACCATTTGAAAACCATAATCTAAAATCAAAATAACATCTTCCACGAACTCGACGTCAACTCCAACGTTGTTTCCAACAGTGAGCTTTGATTCATTCTGATTTAGCGTCATTCGGTTTATGAACCTCTGTATGGTAAATGCAACATGATTAGTTGCACCACTATCTAGCCACCAGGAATTGGTCGGAATTTCAGATAGATTGGATTTATAAACAAATGCTAAAGAATCATTACCTTTAGACTCACTTTTAGTTCTCTTAGACAACCAAGCCTTAAACTTGCTGCAACATTCTTTTTATATGTCCTCTCTTCCTACAAAAGTAGCAATAAACACCATCCTTCTTGGTAAATATTTTCTTGGGACCCAAACTGTTAGAAGGTCCAGCATCTTCAGAATTTCCTTTATTGTTGGAAGATCCAACAACTTCATAATTGCCATAATGAGTATAAGTTTTCACCTTCTTTCTCTCATCACTGCCAAAGTTAGAAGCATAAAGGGCAACACGCCCTTTATCTTTCCTCAATTTTTCTTCCTCTGCAACCAGCCTTGTAATTAGGTCATTAACTGACTAGGTTTCATCTTGGGAACTATAATCGGTCTTGATAATCCCAAAATTAGGAGGAAGATTATTTAGAGCTTGATGCACAATGCAAGCAGTGGGAATAACAACATTGAGAGCCTCAAGCTTTGTTTGCAAATCTACCATTCTCATAACATAATCCCTAACTCCACCAGAACCATCATACTTCATAGTAAATAGTGTTTGCATGTGTGTTCCTATCTCAGCATTAGGTGAGACATGGTTTCTAGCCATTAAGGCTTTCATCATCTTCTTAGCAGTGCAGTCTGCAGGGAAACCACTTTTCAAGTGTTCATGAATGGAACGTTTCATTGATAGTAAGCAAATTCTATTGCTATTTTCCCAGGCAGTAAAATGAGCTTTTTGAGCTTCTGTACTCTCAACAGTAAGACCTGCCAGCCGATCGACAGTAAGAGCCATATGAACATTTGTCATTTCCATAGCAAACAGAAAATCTTCTCTCCATTTCTTAAAGTTTGAACCAACAAGAACATCAATAGTGACGGAGTTACCGTTTACAGAAAAAGTGACTGAAAGACAAGCAGTATATATAATTAGCATCATGTGAACATTGTGTAACTTGACGTACAAGTATGCATCCAGAGAGTTACATGCAAAATCACATAATCACATTTGAGTAGAATACATAACATGCAATTGTACACTCCCCACATGATAGCAGTTATGAGAATGTATTCTAATTTTCGTGAATTCATGACCTTTGGGCATATGAATCATTAGGATCGGTCACTCCTCCATCACACCATCATGTATCCCTCAATGAACTAATACATAATCACCTCATTTGGGAGTATGACTATGCATTAGACCATGAGACATTCCAATCAATATATGAGATCGAAATTTCTTAAACCCAATCAAATGTGCCACTTTGGCGGTTACAACTCAATTAAATCCTTGAAACTCTCTCATACTATGGATATAATTTTTACATCTCATATATATCATATACATGTGATTTTTAATTTTAGTGATAAGGGTATCATATCACTCAAATCATATGCCATACTAATTACACTGTCTTATTCATTAATAAAATACAATAAAGTTTAATTTTTATTAATGAACTATACTTTTATAATGTTTATGTGATAACATATCAGTAACCCAACACATGTATTTCCAAAAACACAGAAAATACAATAAAAATACGTAAAAATACACTAAAAATTCACGTATTTAGGGCTTTGTATGTATTTTCACATCTATAAAATCATCAAACATGTATAATAAATACATCACAAGATAGAACATGGCAATACGAATCTAACGCCACCAACCACGCGCCGAACGGACACTCCACACGCCCGCACGGGCCGCCTGAGTGCGCGGCGCGTGTTTGATGCCCAGGAGGCGCGTGGCCGCGCGTGGGGGCGTGTGCGGCCTCCTCCGGCGACGCGCCGCCTACGGTTCTCTTCGTCTCATCGAGCCCAATCCGAATATATAATTTAATTTAATTTTTATTGAACGAAAAATCTCGAAAATCTCAAATTATGGCAAAATCCTTTGCGTTCGTGTTCTAGGGTTATGGAGGCTTTGATACCACATGTTGGACGCTGTTGACACCTAAATTTTTCCTAATCATTTAATAATTAGTTGCATGAAAAAAAAAAATAGTAAAATTGCATTTTCATGTAGTCGCATTTGCATCGATACTAAAAGACAACTATCTCGAGTTATTCTACCCTCCTCGAAGGTAAGTTATTCAAGGTAAGTTCCTTTTATCACTAGCATTAGCATTTCCATGCATCATATAAATTGCATTAAAAAAAACAAAAAAAAAAAAAAAAAACAAAAAAACAAAAAAAAAAAAAGAAAAGAAAAGAAAAATAGTCCCGCCAAAGTATCATCCATTGCATGTTCATGGTCAAAATTTAGGTATCATATTATCTTTGAATGCAACCTCTGCGAGCTCACCTTCAAAGAGGGGCAGGTGTTGACACCTAAATTTTTCCTAATCATTTAATAATTAGTTGCATGAAAAAAAAAAATAGTAAAATTGCATTTTCATGTAGTCGCATTTGCATCGATACTAAAAGACAACAAGACGCAGCGGCTCGTGGTCGATTACATGCACAAAAAGACGGTCTCTCTCCACTGGTCTGAGCACGCAAAAGAGCGAAAGTCAAAAAAAAAAAAAGAGGAAGGAAGTTCTTGCACGTCCGTTGTCTCTCCCTCATTAATGCATGCGCATGCACGCACAAATTCGGCGGACGTGCGGACTCTAGAGGAACCCTTAGAGAAGCAAAATGAGCCCATGATATATTATATAATATGCTCTCTCTCTCTCTCTCTCAAGTGTGGGTTGTCAGGAGAAGCAACGAGAAATTTGCTAAAGGAGGAAGCAAATAACAAACAAGAAAAGTCAAAAGTTGTGGCTATCCTATAGAAGGGAGAGACACGTAGCCGTATAAGAAACCCTAAGCATGAAGAAGAAAGAAGAATCCATGAACGTGCATTTTCTTCCCCTCATTAATGCCTGCACATGCACGCATGAATGGGAGACGTGAAAATTCTACAGACGCATGCAAAAAGATGGGCTGACATTTTATATTACTTTCCTTCCTAGAGAGCAAATCGGCTGGAGAAGAAAGAAGTTCCTAGACGTCCATTGTCTCACGCTCATTAATGCATGCACATGCATGCACACAATTCGGCGGACGTAAGGAGCCTCAAAGAAGCAAAATGAACTCATAAAATATTATAAAATAAGTGGGTTGTCAGGCGGTGGCCACCATATTTGAAAAAAGAGAATCAAACTTGAACAAGCAAGGAAAAGTTGCGGCTGCATCCTGTTCACCGGTTGCCTATAAATAAGCGAGGAAAGAGTGAAGTCAGGGGAGGAGAAGGAAAAATTGACTGAAGAGGTTTTGTGAGAGCTATTAAAAAAGAGAGAGCCCGTAGAGAGACAGACGAGTAGAGAGAAAGGAAAAGATTAAAAAAGAAGAAGAGATGCTCGTCGAGAGAACCAAGGAAAAATGAAGTGAGGGGGGAAGTGAAAGGAGAGAGAGGTCAGAGGAGTTAAGAAAAAATCCATGAAAAAGGCCCGCTGAGAGACATACAAACGAGTGAAAAAAAGAAGAAGAGATTAAGAGAGATAGAGTCTCGTTAGAGAAAAGCAAGAGGGTGAAGTTAGAGGGGTAGAGGAGCCAGGACGAAAAAAAATTCATTCGGGGGGGAAGCTGAAAAAATATTCATTGTGAAGAGGCTTCTCCTTCGGACAAGAAAAAATGAAGTCAGGGGGTGGATATTAAAAAAAGAGATGAATAGAGAGTCTGTCAGAGAAAAAACTGAAAAGAAGACGTGAGGAGAGAGAGAGAGAGAGAGAGAGAGGGAGAGACAAAAATAAATAAAAGAAAAAGGCGTGCACTGTGCTTCTTCTTCGTGGGGTTCCTTCTCCGCAAAACCGCACGCCGTTCCGCTGCTGCCCACCGCGCGTGCGCCGCACCGCCGCTCCGCCACCTCTGCGTCGCCGGTCTCCTCGCGCTACCGCGCCTCCGCCCGCCGTCTTGCTGCCCCGCCGGAACCCTCCTCCGCCCGCGAGCTTGCGTTGTTGCTCCCGCCCGAAGCCGCGGAGCCGACACCGCCTCGCGATCTTGTAGCACCGCCGCTCCGCCTTCGCTCCGCATCCTGCTCGCTCGTCCGTCGCCGCGCAACGCCCCGCGCCGAGCCCGCTGCGCGTCCCTCTACTCAGCCTCCACATTCTGTTTGCAGCCCCCCGACGACAGCTCCGCCCGTAACGCTCCTGCTCCGCCTCCGCTCCCAACCAGCGCCTCCTCAACAGCTACCCTGCAGCAGATCCCGAATCCTTCCTGCCGTCGCTGCGCCTCCGCCACAGCCGGACCCGAGCCGGACCGCTGCCCCTTTCGCCCCGACGCCCGTTGCTGCTGTCCCTTCACCGCCGCTCCGGGCTCGCCTGCTGACCCACGACGACCACCAGGCGTTGTTCACCGGCCCCGACGAGCTGCGCTGCTGCGTCTGCGGCCTCGCTCGTCCCACCTACGACGCCGCTCGCCGCCGCTGCTGTGCCTCTGACCGCCCGACGCCAGTGCCCGACGCCCGCGTCCGAGTTCCGCCCGCGACCTAGCACCCGACGCCGCGTCATCGTTCCTGTCGTCGCTGCTCGTCAGCCCGTCGCCCTGCAGCCCGAAGCCACGAGCAACGTTCACAACCCCACCTCCTTTGCTTCTGACTTGCGGTCGCTGGAGCCCCGCTTCACTTGTAGCGCCCGACGTCCCTCTCTCACGGCTGCCCGTGCCGCTGCCTCTCGGTCCGCCCGGACCACCAGCCACGACGCCCTTGCTGTCCCGAGCTCGGCCGACTCGGCATCACAGCGGCTCGCTGCCCGCTCCAACCGCACGCGGCTCCTGCTCCTCCTCGCCGCGTGTTCGCTGCCCCTTTGCCGGAGCTCCTCCGACGACCGTGTCCACCACCCACTTGTTGCCCGTCGCAACAGCAGCCACCCCGGCCGTGAGCCGAGTCCCTGTCTTGGTCCATAAAGCACCACATGTTGAGGCAAATTTGGAAAAAGTCCAAATTAGGTAAGTTTATTTTATTTTATTAGGTAGATCTGTTTTATTTTATGTTATTTTATCTTTAATATTTCGTTTTTTTATATGTTATTTTATGTTTTCGTTTCTTTATTTGAATTAGTTCTTGATGCATGTTTGAAAATCCCCGACGTATCACCTAATTCGCAACCGCACAATGATTTTTTTATTTCATCTATAAGGCTTTAGATGAAATAATTAATTACGCGGGAATAAAATTGATATTTTGGTCTTTAAGGCTTAAGATCAATTTATTGATTTTATTAGCGAAACAACCATGGAGGATTTGGTACCTTTTTATTGTTTTGTCTATCTCAAAAATACAAAAAAAATTGCATTTGCATTTCATGTAGGTTAGAATTAGGTTTATTTCCTGTTTTATGGTTTACATATTTAGAATAGGAATTTTATTTCGAATAAAAAAAATAAGAAAATCAAATCGATCAATTTAGGTTGCTAGTTTTAACTTAGATTTCATGTTTAATTACTTGGCAATTTTTAATTTCGAAATTAATACAAAAACATGAAAAAAAAAAAATGCAAGTTAGATCAGGGCTAGGGTTAGCATATTTAGCTATTTCATTTTAAAAAAATAAATAATAACAAAAATCCAAAAAAAATGCATTTAGGATATTAGTTTTTTTTTTTTTTAAGAATCGCATGTGCCAATTTAGAATAGGATTTTTGATTTCAAATTTAAAAAAAAAATCCCAAGAAAAATTAATTAATTTAGGATGGTAGTTTTTTTTGTAGGTTGCATAATAGGTTTTTTTTTTTTAAAATGCATGTTTTAGAAGAGATAACATGTCCCTTTAATTTTCACTCTAGTAGTTTCTTTAGTGTTTTTTTAATTACGAATTTTCATAAAAAAAATCATCATGCATTTTAGAATAAAATTGCATGTCTCATTTTAAGTTTAGATCAATTTGCATCTTAGGTTAGAAATTGCTAGATTAAAATAACGTCTTAGTTTAAATTAGTATTTAGCATGACTTAATCCTAAGTTTAAATTGGATGGAATTTTAATTTAGCTAGGTAATTTTTGCATTTTTCTAATTCCGAATTTCATGAAAAATACACAAAAAAGATGTCTTAGAATAAATTAGTTTTATTTTCTAGGATAGATTGCATGCTTATTAAGAAAACACAAAAGCATAGCATTTGCATCATACAGTTCAGGCCATATTATCATGTCATATTATTCCATGTTAAACTAATAGTATGCATTGCATAAAGCATGATTTTCATTAAAAAAAGTGAAAACCAAAAAGAAGAAATTGCGTGTTAATTAGAAATCATATCTAGGATTGTTGATGTGAATTCTGATTTAACCTTGCAGATGCTTTCGTTGTTACGAGGTAAGTCCTGCAATTTATTCATCGCTTTCTTGGGTGTTAAATTGGTGGTTTGCGCACCTGCATGATCGCCTCACATGTTAGGGAAATAGATTTAAAATCAATTTAATCTGCCTGCAAAACATTTTTTTGAAAATAAAAGAGAAAGGTACCGAAAGGGCGTTAGAGAAATCTAGCGTAACCAAGTCCCCGAACTCACAATCTCTGGTTCGTAGGAGTGAAGTAATTCTCCAATTACTTTACTTGGGTTTCTAATCTACCCACCAAAAATAGATTAGTGGCGACTCCTAATTGAAAATCAATTGCATGTTAAGAACTTGAACCTAAGTCGCGAATTGGTATGGGCTTGGGAGAGCCCGAGTTAAGTCTAGGCGTAACAATTTATTAACCTAAACCGTAGGTGGTGCACCTGAAATTTAGGTCGTGACAGACGCAAATTGCGTATTCCCAAGATCTCCATAACTAGAACAAGAACATGCATAATTGAGTAGAAAGATTAACGCACATATTTTGGGATCCATTGTTCTTGAAGCAGAAGCAGAAACACAATGTTCCACGCGCAAGTCCTTCTCCTCTATTGCCCTCCGTATCACGGGCTCAATGAGGCGGCCCCCTCACATGTAGCATTAGGTAAACGCCTCTTAGGTGAGGATACATGTGAGAATTTGGGTTAGAGGAGAGACTTAAGTACTATTTATAGAGTTTCCAACCAAGCCCTCTCATTACGGGCCAGGCTCAACTCGGCCCACACTTAGCCAACCCCATATTAGATTAATTAAGAAATATTCTATCTCACCTTAGACCAACTCTGTTTTACGGTAGTCGTAAAAACAATAAATTACAATATCAATTAATGTAGTCCACATTAAGAAAACTCTTACATCTTTTGTTTCCGGTTAAGGGGCGAGGATTGAGTTGGGAGCATGAGCGTAACAATGGCACGTAGCGTGAGACCATAAGAAAATTTAATGTGAAGCCGGATGGTCACAAAAAAATTGTTCAAAAAATCAAACATATTTTATCTTTACCAATTCTATCATGAACATTTTAATTGTGCCAATTGAGTTTAAATTTTTTTCACATTTTTCTCATTGAGTATATCAAGCCAGTTTTGGCTAGAAATCATTGATGTGGATGCTAGCCATCTTATATGGTATCGCCAACACTAACGTGAATAGTTTTTAATAATATTTCAATAAAAATTTCAATTTTTTATTATTTATTTATTTTTTCTTTTCTTTGTTCTTTTTTTACAACTCTAGCCGGTCAAGTCTCTAGCCACAAATGAGGGTTGGACAGCTAAAAGCCTCTATGCCCTCACCTAGATCAAGGCAAGGATCCTCGCCTTTTGCCGACTAGAGTTGTAAAAAAAAAACTAAAAAATAAAAAATAAAAAAATTTGTGAAGAAATATTAAAATATTATTAAAAATTGTCTATGTTAGCATCGGTCACGTCACATAGGATGGCCGGCATTCTCGTTAGTTGTTTTCAATCAAAATTGGTCGGATTGACTCAATTGACAAAATGTAAAAAATTTAAGAACTAGTTGGCACAAGTAAAATGTTAATGATTGAATTGGTAAATGTACAATAGGTTTAGAACAACTTTCCCAAAGTTCCTATTTGAGAAAATATTAGGTATTGCAGTAGTCTCATGTGAAAGATTGTAGCAAAGAATGGTTTTGTGAGGAAAGGATTTTTTTTTAAAAATAATTTGCAATTTCTCCTTTGTGCAGAGCTATTGGAAAAGTCCAATATGTCGGCTTTAAGAGTGTCAAATGGGTGAGTTGGTTCGAAAATAATTCTATCCAAATTGACTCATCTGACCCACTAATTCTGTGATTCATACTAAACCGGACCTAACTCAAGATCCATTTCAAGCAATTCTAGTCATTAAGTTGTGGTATTTGAAGAATGGGCTACTCCATCGATCGGCTTGTTGATTTAGCGAGGGAGCTCAGGGGTCTAATTATGGGTGGGGGTGTGAAAGTAGTGGTGAAAGGCTATATATATATATATATATCATGAAATGGGTTTGAGCTTTGGTTTTTGGTTTAATATAAATGGTGAATTTTAATGTATTGGGCTTGATCAGACAATGAATCAATCTATTCATGGCGTATGTGTCCCTCGGTATCGAGCTCAAGTATGTCTCTACTCATATGCTTAGTTCATTCGCCATCTCTGGGAATGATGAAGTGGTATCTCCTCTTCCGACACCACATAGGTGACTCCAACCTTCAAAGCCCCACAACACACTCATAGCAAACCAGTAAATTGCAAATTCAGAAATCAAGAGGCAAGACTCAAAACCTTTCCCCAAACAGGGAAGGCGATGTCGCCTGCTGGCACCACAAACGAAGTCGGTTTGTGACGTGGGGCTGCCGTCGATGAAATTACCATTTACACCTGTTTTGCCACGTGGGCCGTGCATAAATCCGCTCATTGATCACCACGTGACCATAATAGGCCCACTTTTTAAATCTTTTCTCTTTTCTCTCTCCCCCATTGCACCCTCTCCTTCACCGGCACAGCCTGAACCCGACCTCTGCGCCTCCCTTATCGTCACCACCAGAGGAGTTGCGTCGCTCGTGAGCCAGTCGTCCATGGCTAGCTAGTGAGATTTTTAAAAAGAATCCCTTCTTTGTCCATGGTGAATGGGAAAGATGGATACATAAAGAGATCAAGAGTATGCCCGAACAACGCCAACGATGGCGGTGGATGAGCATCGGCGTGCTCGTGTGCGAGTCATCCATGGGTGGCTGGTGACACTGCAATCCACGGCCACAAGCGTTGTCCATGACCTCAAAAGACGAAAAAAGGGGGGGGGAGAAAATAGTGAGAGAAGAGAGAGTACAATGAAGAAGAGAGAAAAGATCTAAAAATTGGGCTTATTATGACCATGTGGCGATCAAGAAGTGGATTTATACATGGCCACTTGGAAAAACAAGTGTATCAAATATTTTCTCCTGTCATTGACGACGGCGTAATCTTGAGGCTAGGTGCATTCTTTGATGAAGCAGCAAACATCGTTGTGAAAGGGGCCTGAGGTGGGAGATAAATAAGAAGAAGAAGATGTGTTGCGGCTGACCTGTTTACTGAGAGGGATTATAATAGACTCACTAAAACCTGTCTGTTTTGAGCTTTTCACTTTAGAACCTACAAAAACCCGTGTTTAAAATTTAAAGTGACCCATATATGACTCACTTAAATAAACGTGACTTAAAATATGAATTTGTATCTTATTTTAATGGCTGTGATCAGCTCTAGTACTATCTAGGTTCAATCTTTCCAACTCAACAAGAGACTCACTTGACATGTGCCATATTCTCCATGGCCCTACTGAAGTACCTAATATTTGGTTGAGTATTGCATGTAGGTGTTGTAGATTAGCCAATGGCTGATAGATATAGGCCCGACGTGTAAATGCAACTCTTCATATGTCAATACAAATGCAATGATGTATCCCTCCGCATGGACTACAAGGTTCGTCAGTTACTTTTGTCCCAAAAATTACACCTTATGGAACATCAATAATTCAATGTGCCAAATCATACCAAACGTCATGCTAGTACAATGGATGAATGGATCGGATTACATATTGTATGATATACAAAAGGTGGTTGGCCAAACTTTAGGAAAAATTGTCTACTTAGATGATCAAGTAGATCAAATCCAACTTTTGAGGTAACAAGTCTCTGTAGAAATCTGCCAATTTAAGAGAATGATTATATTTCTTTCTTTTCAAATTGGTATTATAAATATAAATATCATTCACATTTATTTCTACTTAAATTTATACATGAGCCATTATCATAGAAAGTTTTCTATTGAGGAAAACATAGCGCATAAAGAAAAACATCATATTACACTATTTAGACAAAACCTCGTCTAGCAACTTCTCCAAATTCATTGAAGATGACCATTTTTCGCCGACTACTTCTTCTGCCATCTTCTTCCACTCCATGGCCTTGCGTCTCATTTTCTTCCCCACTTCTCCTTCCATCAACTCCTTGACAAGCCTCTCCACTTTATCTCTCTTCACATTACCATCCATCTCCAACCCGACCCCCCAATCATCACATATATACTTGCAATCCGTTGTTTGGTCTCCGAAGCACGGCCAGCACAGCATCGGAACTCCGGCCGACAAGCTCTCGATGGTCGAGTTCCATCCACAATGAGTCAAGAACCCTCCAATTGAAGGGTGGCATAGCACTCTCTCTTGTGGGCACCACCCAGATAAAAAGCCTCTCTCCCTTGTTTCCTCAACAAACTCTTTAGGAAGAGTCGTTGTGTCTTCATTCATTGCGTTAGGCCTCAAGACCCACAAGAAACACTAATTGCTGTTAGCCAGTCCAATCGCGAATTCAACCAATTGTTGGTGCGTCATGAACGCTATACTCCCAAAGTTCACATAGACCATAGACTTGGGTTCCTTCAAGTCCAACCAGCAAATGCACTCATTGTGCTCTTCCAACAAATTGCACTCAATGTGCTTTGAGGCGAACGATTTTCCTCGAGCGATTTGATCAATAATTAAGTGGAGTGGTCCAACCACATAAACCCTTGGGATCATTGAGGAGAGCGCGTGTAGCACATCCGGCTCAAGTGCCTTGAAGGTGTGGACAATGGTTGCTGTGGCATAAATGGTCTTGTTGCCAGTGTCAGCGCTAAAGTTGAATAAGGTGTCATCGGAGCCAGTGATTCGGAAGAAGTGAGGAATGTCGCGTAGCCTCATGTTCTTCATTCCCGGGATCCGGTCAATAGGGGTGTTCCCATAACCGTCCATCAATTGGGATTCATCTGCATGCATGCATGCATATCGATGCAAAATCATCAAATGACAACAAATCTAATTATAGTGACTTTTTCTAATTTTTTAATGCATTCTAAGTCACAAATCACATACAATGCAAGTCTTCAAAAAATTTAGGAAAAATTACCAAAAAAGAGGTCCTGAACATAGTGTATGATGCTAATTTAGAAATAAATTTTTTTAATTTAACCAATTTAATCCGAAATCTTTTGATGATTTGCCAATGTAGTTCTCTCGGTCAACTTTGGCAAAAAATTACTGACATAAACATCGGTCGTCCTACGTGGAATGACCTGTATTGACATGGACAATTTTAAAAATTTTTACAAAAATTTCTAAATTTGTTTTGATTTTTTCTTTCATTTTTATTTTATTTTCTTTCTTTCATTCATTTATCGTAGGCCAATGACCGTCGCTGGTGCTATGGGAGCTGCAGAGCCCGTGCTGACCACAGCGAGGGGTGGTGGTCCCTCCTCAAATCTAGGGCAAGTGAGGGCAAGCCCTTGCCTATTGTTGGCAACCTCCGCAAGCGAAAGGAAATAAGGAAAAGAATAAAATTAAAGGAAAAAGGAAAAAATGTAAATTTTTTTCTAAAATTTGCTTAAGTTGCCTATGTCAGCACCTAGCGCTATCATGTAGGATAGCCAGCATCTACATTAGCGATTTTCGGACAAAATTGGCTTGAATCACTATATTAACAAATCGCTAAAAGGTTTACTATATTGACCAAATTAAAATATCTAGGATTGAATAAGCATTCATTTAATATGTTTTTTTTTTTTTTAAATTATCCCCAGAGATCTAATCCATCGATTTGCGCTCTTCATGTGTGATCAAAGGCATTCGAATAATGCAGCTGATCTGACCGAAAAATTAATTCCCGGGAGAATGGAATAATATGAATTCCTCATCAAGTAAAGTCTAATAATAGAATGATGAACGCATAAAAGCAAGTGAACTCCACGGAAAATGCAATACCGACAACGATGAAACCTATATATACGCTGTTTAAATTAATAGAAACTCAAACGCGTTTTTACCTGTGAGTGCTGCAAGACCGTTTTCTCCCAGGGCTCGCAAGTGTTTCACCGCCATGAGGGCACAACCCGCTATAGTGAACAAGTGTACGAGCGGAATCGTATCTCGCACATGAGATCGGATTTACCAAGGATTTGCCAATTTTAATAAAATCACGAATCGTATCTCGAGCGTGAGATTAGATTAGTGATTTTTCCGTGCGATTGCGAGTCGTATTTCAAGCGTAAAATCGGACTATCAATCGTATGCACGTTGTGAAATTAAGAAGGTTTCTCAATTCATGAGGGATCAAGAGATCTCTTGGATACGACAATACTGATCAAACATTCAAAGAAAGATTGCTATATCACGAATTAGATAGACATATATGAAATCAAATTAATCGAGAGTCTTACCTAATTCACGATATCACACGGGTGACATTTCCAAATTCGGACGGATGATGGGTCACGGGAATCACAGTGAGGAAGATCGACGATCCGTAGCATGCACGGTCGCTCGGTAATGCATTCCACAAGACCGAGTACTGAGAACTTCAGCTTCTTTTCACTTTGCTATCGAGCTTCGCCTTTTTAAAAAAGCTCGAGCAAAACAGGACATATTTCACCGCTTCTTTTGCATTGGAAACGCCCTCATGTTCCCATTGAAGAATCTGGTGTAAGTTGAGTTGTTCAGAGAATCATCAAAGCAGTTGCGGCGGGTTCAAGACTTGCTAATGGATGACTCGATTAATTGCCTCTAGATGGACGTCGGGGCGGCCGTGGGAGATGACCGATGCTCACGGAGACACCTGCAAACACGAATACTGTGAATTCAAGGAACGATGTCGCTTGGCTTGTGGTAAAACTCGCTGGCTGCCGGGGCGGTGACTGGATTCAGTCAAGGAAGACCTGCAATAATAAAAATTCAAACGGGAGCAAAATAACTGGATCGGTGGAGGTCTCGGGCACGTCAAGGACGCCTGGAAAATTTTCTCTCATTTCATGTTGATCTCCAAGCATCGCCAAGTGGAGCTTTGTTAGAGCCGCCAAAATCTGAACGACGTGAGCTTTCAACCTTCGTCATCGGAGGCTCCTTGGCGTGTGATCATCGTCGAAGGTCGCACCTCGGCTGGACAGCAAATTGTCATGGGTTCTCGGTGGTGAAGGCTTCTCAACAAGGAAGCGTTGACTATTTATTTTCTGAAATTTGTACGGCGCCACGGACCAAACTCTTCATGTTATCCTCGCCCAAAAATATCCCTTTGCTTGCATGAAATAAACTCACAAAAATCTCACTTCTGGACAACACCCAGAAGAAGACAAATCCACCACTTGGGCTTATTTCACCAAAATCTTGGTACTTGTTTTGCCTTCGGACTTCGGGGCATCGAGAGATGCAGCTCGGACCTCAGGCTCGCGAGCGGTGGCCACAAAAATCTGGCGTGACTTTCACGTATGTGGAGAGATATTGGCCTTGCTGGACATCGGTGAATCCATCAGGCATAGATGGAACTCCACAGGAGTCTCGGTGGCTCTAAAATATGATGAAAGTGACTCAGACGATCCTGAGTTGTGTTGGTGAGGAGCTTGCCGAGACCGCTGGACACTCCTGGGAGCTCGGCCTGAGGTGCGTCGCTGGTGGCAGGACTCTTGATGGATCAGCAATAGCGACGTGAGGGTAGGCGTAGTGTTGAGGCTACGTGAGGATTGTAGAGATAACAAGGTCACGGCCGCGAAAGGGACTTGGCCGTGACTTCTCGTCTTTCTCTTTTTCCTCAGTGTGTGTGCGAAGCCTCCCCCTACATACGGCCGTGTGTATCATATATGTGGCCTCCCCCGAAACCCTACACAAGTAATTTTTTTATAGGCTAAAGATTAGGGTTTTAATTTCTTTTTCAAATCAACATCTGCGAAGATTTCTTTTCCGCACGCAATATAACTTTTTATTTTCTGCACATCTTCTAGATTTCCTTTGCAAAAATGAATAATTTTTATTGATATTTCAAAAATTGCAATAGGATTTTTTCAAGTACGGGCTTGGGCCAAATTGCTCTCTTCGTGGACTTAGTCTGACTTGTCAACTTAAAACTCAGAACCACAAAATCAAACCCATTTGTTACCGACCCAATGTAAATGTAAATTAAAATAAATGCACATAAAACTATATGCTATGCAATTAATTAATTAACTAATATATATTTTTTAGGGGTTAAAATTAATCTCTAATTTTTTAATGTGATAAATGATTAAATGAGTCGCCAAAATTTAGGTGTCAACAGCCCCAAAAATTACACCATATGGAATATTAATCATTCAATATGCCAAATCATACCAAACGCTATGCTAGTACAATAGATAAATTTGTTAGATTATATATTGTGTGATATACTGAAAGTACTTGGCCTATCTTTAGGAAAAATTATATACTCAAATGACCAAGTCAATTGGATCCAACTTCTTACGTAACAAATCTATGTTGAAATTTGCTGATTTAAGAAAAGGGTTATAATTCTTTCTTCTTCATGTTGGTGATATAAATATGAATATCACTTATATTTATTTTAACTAAAGTTTGTACATGAGCTATTCTCATAGAAAATCTTATATTGGGGAAACATAGTGCATTCAGAAAAACATTACATTACATTATTGAGACAAAACCTCATCCATTAACTTGTCCAAATTGATGGAAGATGAAACTTTTTCACCGACTGCTTCTTTCGCCCACCATCTTCTTCCACTCCACGGCCTTACTTCTCATTTTCTTCCCCACCTCTCCTTCCATCAACCCCCTCACAAGCCTCCCCAATTCATCTCTCTTCACATCATTGTCAATCTCCAAGCCAACCCCGAAGTCATCACATATATTTTTGCAATTCATCATTTGGTCTTCGAAGCATGACCAAAACAGCATCGGAACTTCAGCCGACAAGCTCTCAATGGTTGAGTTCTAGCCACAGTGCGTCAAAGAACCCTTTGATTGAAGGATGACACTATTAGGATGCACGTATGAGTTGTGTTAGAAAATTCCACATTGAATAAGTGGTGTGTTGTGGAGTAGTTAATATATTTTAATTGTCCCATAACTCATTGTCTTAAGCTTTTAAGTGAAGATAGGTTCAACTAGATATGTTGATGGGCTCGAGCTTGGGCTACCTCTTGGAGATCTCAGCGAATAAAGATATCAGGCTTCTGCTGCGCAATCCCAGCAAATGGTATTAGAGTCAATGGTTGATTGGTAGCTCACTCTCAATGAGTATTGGTGTTTAGTAAATATCTCAAGGAGTGAATTTGGTGATCAACATAGTTTCTGGGCTAGTGGGCACTGTCGTGTAGCAATGCGAGCCCGATGGCTTCATGGTTTGGTTTGGATAAAAAGACTAGGGATGAAGTTGGATGTTGATGGAGATTCAACTTGAGATAAGATGATGTAGAAAGGTACCTAGATTAAGGGATAGTGGACCTAACACTAAATCTCATACGTGAGGGGAATTAATATATCTTAGTTAGCATATAATTTATTGGTTTAAGTTTTTGAGTGAAAGTGAGTCTAGTTAGATATGTTGACGGGTTTAGGCTCTCGCTTCCTTTTGGAGATCTCCTTGGGTGAAGGATTCAGGCTTCTCCTGCACACTCCCAGCAAGTAGAACACTCTCCCTTGAGGGCATCATCCAGATAAAAAGCCTCTCTCCCCTATTTTCTCAACAAACTCTCTAGGAAGAATCGTGGTGTCTCCATTCACTAAGTAAGGCCTAAAGACACAAGAGATGCTGATTGCTATTAGTTAATCCCATTGCAAATTCTATACTTCCACCGTTCACATAGATAATAGACTCGCACTTTTTTGAGTCCAATTATTGGAGGCACTCATGTCCTTTCAAGAGATTGCGCTCAATGTACTTTGAGGCGAATGATTCATCTCGAGCAATTTAATCGATCATAAAATGAAGTGGTCTGATTGCGTAAACCCTAGGGATCATTGAAGAGAGGCCACATAGCAAATCCGACTCAAGTGCCTTGAAGTTATGGACGATGGTCGTCATGGCATTGTCTGTCCAGTCAATAGCATATAGAACTTACAGTGGGGTCTTGAAAAATAAGTAATTTCAGCTGGGCCTTTATCCTTTAGCTGTGAAGTTGAATAAGGCGTCGTCAAAGCCAGTATTCGGAAAAAGTTGGGCAAGTCACACAGTCTCATGTTTATCATTCTTGGTATCCAGTCGATAGGGTGGTTCCCATACCCATTCATCAATTGGGATTCATCTGCATGCATGCGTATCCATGCAAAATCAGCAAATAATAACAAATTAAATTACGGTGCTTTTCCTCCTTTCTGAATGCATACTAAGTCACAAATCATAAGCTATGCAAATTTGGTAGATATAGTCCATAGATTGGTGCTCTTCGTACGTGTTCAACGACATGCAAATGATCGCAGATGATTTGGCTAAGAATATATTTCTAGGAGATAGGCATAACATGCAATTCGTCATCAAGTGAAGTCTAATAGGATGATGATATCCTTAAGTAAGTGAACTCTTCAGAAAATGTGATAGGAATAACGATAAAACCTATTATATAAGGGGAATCTAAGACTTTATGCATGATGCATATGGAAATTGTAAAAGGAAGAATATCTAGGTTCTAGTTAGGCAGGAGTTATTTAGCTCGCTTACTTTGTATGACGAAGTACGATCCACTGTCGCGCTCGAAGTCAAGATTATCAATACATATGCGGAGTAGACACAAGAGCAAAGCTTCCCTTATTATAGGATCCAATTGATATATGCATTTACCTAAAGTATTGTGGACTTTTTGAGCATAGTATCCTACTGATCCAATTAGGTGTGGCAGTCTTCCATCCCACACGCATCGGGTAATTAGTAGAGAGTTGGAGACAGATTTCTGGTCCTAGGAGTGGCCTAAAGAGAGGCAAATGTGGTGATTTGAACCTAGGCCTTGAGTGAGGAGACCAACATGTATCCTCTAGCTGCGTTTGGCAATCATGATAAAGTTTATCCAATCTTGCATTTGATGCCTGCTCAAAACATGGTAAAGTCAGATATAAGGAAAATATAGACCGGATAAAATTATCTCATGTGAGAGAATAAATGTGAATATGATTTTTAATATTCATAGTAGGAAAGTTATTTTTCTCAAATAACAAATTTCTTAAATTAACAATATTAAAATTATATTTCAATTTAAGTAATATTTGAATTCTAATACAAGAAATTCAAAATAACAAAAAAATAACAATTTAGTTATTTTAATTCACTCTTATTTTTATTTGAATATTCGAATTTAATTCAATTATATAAATTCAATATATAAATATATATTTATATTGATTACATATTTTAGGTATATTAGTACATTTTTACAATTTAAGAAAATTTTATGAGAGAATGATGGAAAGGGAAGAAAGAAATAAATAAAAAGAGAGAGGAAAATAAAATAAAATAAAATAAGAAAATAAAAATAAAGTAGGCAATAATGTTGCGAGAGATTAAACTATTTTCATTTGTAAATTTTATATATTTATTTATACTAATGTGCCATTTACATAATATAAATATATCCGTCTTTATTACTATAATCGCTAAATAGTAGATATGATATAGCAAAAACCCTATATTTTATACTATATTTTATCTAGTTCTAGTTAAAAATCCGGACAATCAAACATAGTTTTTGAGTTAATATATAATCTTGTTAAGTAAAAGAAACTTAAGCATTTTTTCTCTGCCAACTCCAACATTACTTTTATCCGTCACCTGCGAGTAGCGTAAGACCGTTTCCCTGAGGACTGGCAAGTGTTTCCTTGCCATGAGAGCAGAAGCGGATATAGAGAACGAGCATATGAGAGGAATCCCATATCTCGAAGCCACAGGACTCATCGTAAACGTCATGAAACCATCCGAGACGATGCAAGTCACCGGAGGGAGGCTCTTATTCAAGCCCAGGCTCAAAATGAGATCCCCAAATTGGCCGGCAATATCGTTTCTTGTGGAGTCGCAGAGCATCGAGATGTCCTGTATCGCATCTGCGTCCAAAGGAGGAAGACCATCGGAGATTGTCAGGAGCCGAAAGTCGGTCGGTGTTCCGGTCGCAAAGTCAGGGCCTCTGGCTATGGTGAGCCGTCAGTGGTTGACGAAGGAGACGTGGAAGCCCTTTTGATGGAGGAGCTTTGCTAGCTTGAGCATGGCGCCGATGTGGCTCTGTGCAGGGCTGGAATGCAAACTGCGTGTGGCTTTGTGGCCGATTCGAATCTAGCGGAACTCATTTGTTTCTTCTCACTAGAGTGTCGACTCAAAACGACTTTTTAAGATGAGTTCAACTCGGCTTGGTTTAACTATCATCGAGTTGAACTTCCTTCCTTATATAACTTCATAATCTCTTTTGTCCTCATTTTATGCGTAAATTTCCAAGTATGACACCAGTGGTGAAGACTCATTCTATATGGATCATATGATTAAGGCTCCATTTATTTTGCAAAAAATGAATGATTTGACCAAATATTTTCCTAAAAATGATTATTTATATCGTTTACGAAAATGAATGAATGAAAATTATATTTATTGTAGGCGAAAATATTTTGACATGATATATATATATATATATATATATATATATATATATATATATTTATATTTACAAAACAAATGGAACCTAAATAATAAGCCAATTTTGTCCCCATGCAAATGACCTATCTGTTCACTAAATAATCTTCAAAAGATTAGTGGCATTGTAAGAAGCCCTATGTCCGCTAACTGACAAAAACAATTCTTGGCTCGCACCTCATTTTCCCCTATCCGGAATTCGGAGGTATCATAAAATTACATAAGCCCTTTATATCGTTTCGACCTCTTCTCAATCGATTAATTAGCATTTACAATATTTCCGTGGCAATGCCGAGATCCAGCATCACCAAATCCATGAGTGTGGTATAATGTTATTGAGAATAATAAGGTGCCCCTGCGAAAGGTGATATAAAAGTCTCACGTAGAGGTGTTAAATGGGTCATTAATGGGTCAAGCTTTATTTCATAAAGCACCCATAATGAGTTTTAGTGGGTCAAGACTAAGATATATGGGTCTTAAATGGGTCAGTTCTTTGACCCATTTATGACCCATTTATCAATCCATTAAAAATGAACCCATTTACTTTCACTCAAAACCTCACTATCTCTCTCTCTCTTCTCTTTAACTTTACAATTTTTATTTATTTATAAAAACTGAGATAACGAGCCTCGTCGATCTGGCGAGACTCGAACTTGCCAGCGTCGAGGCAAGGGGCGAGCTCGAGCTTGCTGGATCTGGCGAGGCGGAGGCCTCGCCGACGCTCGGCAAGGCTCGAGCCTCGCTGATCTGGCGAGACGCGAACTCGTTGGCATCGGGCGAGGCTAGGCAAGCCAGCTCGCCTATGGCTAGTTGTCGGCCGAATTCGTGGCCGGTGGCCGGCCAAAGAAGAGGAAGAAGAAAAGAGAAAAGAGAAAAAGAAAATTAAAAATTAAAAATAATTAAAAATAATTTTTTAAAAATAAAAAATAAATATTTTAAAGATAAAAAATAAATATTTTAAAGATAAAAAATAAATATTTTAAAATTATAAAAATTATCTATTGAATTTTTACTGTATAAAATCATGTTATCAATACCATATAATATATATATATATATATATAAAAGCTTTTTTAGGTTTCGTTAAATGGGTCGGGTATGGGTATGGGTCGGGTCGGGTATGGGTAAAAAATTTGCACTACAATAAATGGGTTATAAACGGGTTAAATGGGTCGATTTGGGTCAGACCAAACCTGACCCAACCCACCTGTTTAACGGGTCTAGTCTCATGGCGTGCATTGGATGTATTGTAGACAGTGCCAATCGTGTTGCATACCAATAACAGCTTTCTTTACCAGCCAGGATGGAAGGCACACTCTTCTATTTGATTTGAGTCGTGCAATTCAATAAATTAAAGGACTTTACTTCAATGACAAACGGAGGAAACATAGCGCATAAAAAAAATAATATCAAATTACAATACTTAAACAAAACCTCGTCCAGTAACTTGTCCAAATTCTGGGAAGATGACCCTTTTTCACTGGCCGCTTTTTCTGCCATCTTCTTCCACTCCATGGCCTTGCGTCTCATTTTCTTCCCCACCTCTCCTTCCATCAACTCCCTCACAAGCCTCTCCACTTCATCTCTCTTCACATTACTATCCATCTCCAACCCAACCCCCAATCATCACATATATACTTGCAATTTATCGGTTGGTCTGAGAAGCATGGCCAACACAGCATCGGAACTCCAGCCGACAAGCTCTCGATGGTCGAGTTCCAGCCACAGTGCGTCAAGAAACCTCCAATTGAAGGATGGCACAGCACTCTCTCTTGCGGGCACCATCCAGATAAAAAACCTCTCTCTCTTGTTTCCTCAACAAACTCTATAGGAAGAGTTGCTTTGTCTCCTTTCACTGTGTCAGGCCTCAAGATCCACAAGAAATAGTGATTACTATTGGCCAATCCCATCGCAAATTCAACCAACTGTTGATGCGTAATGAACGCTACACTCCCAAAGTTCACATAGATCACGGACTTTGGCTCCTTCAAGTCCAGCCACTGGAGGCACTCATTGTGCTCTTCCAACAAATTGCACTCAATGTGCTTCAAGGCAAATGATTTTTCTTGAGTGATTCGATCGATCATTAAGTGAAGTGGTCCGACCGCATAAACCCTTGGGATCATTGAGGAGAGGGCATGTAGCACATCCGGCTCAAGCACCTCAAAGGTGTGGACAATGGTTGCTATGGCGTTATCGGTGCTATCACCGATGTCAGCACTGGAGTTGAACATGGTGTCATCGGAGCCGGTGATTCGGAAGAAGTGAGGCATGTCGCGCAGCCTCACGTTTTTCATTCCCGGGATCCAGTCGATAGGGGTGTTCCCATACCTGTTCATCAATTGGGATTCATCTGCATGCATGCAAAAATCATCAAATGGCGACAAATCTAATTACAATGATTTTACTCATTTTTGAATGCATTCTAAGTCACAAATCACATACAATGCAAATCTTCGAAATTTAGGGAAAATTACCAAAAAAGTCATAAAGATATTGTATGGATGTCAATTTAGTTCTAAAAGTTTCAATTTGGCCAAAAATTATTGAAATGAATGCCAGCGTCCTATGTGGAACGGCTTGTACTAACCGAAAAATTAATTTCCAGCGATTTGCTCTCTTTATGTGCGATCAAAGGCATTCATAAAATGGTAGATGATCTGACCGAAAAGTTAATTTCCAGGAGAATGGAATAATATGTAATTCCTCTTCAAGTGAAATACAATAAATATTGAATGCATAAAGTAAGTGAACTCTTCGGAAAATGCAATAATGATAACGATAATACCTATATATATGTTGCTTAAATTAATAGAAACTCAAACGTGTTTTACCTGTGAGTGGTGCAAGACCGTTTTCTCTTAGGGCTCGCAATTGTTTCAGCGCCAAGATGGCAGAACCGGGCATAGGGAACAAGTGTATGAGCGGAATCCCAAATTTCGAAGATGCGGGACTCGTCACGAATGTCATGAAACTATCCGAGACGATGCAAGTCACGGAAGGGACACTTGGGTTCAAGCCCAAGCTCGATACGAGATCACTGATGGGGCCAGCCATATAGTTCCTCATTGAGTCGCCGAGTTTCTGGAAGTCCTGTATCGCATCTGCGTCCGAAGGAGGAAGACCATCCGGGATCGTCAGGAACTGAAAGTCGCTTGGCGTTCCACTTGCGAACTCAGGGCCTCGGGCCCTGGCAAGCCGTCGGTGGTTGAACTCGGTGTTGATGAAGGAGATGTGGAAGCCCTTGTGATGGAGGAGCTTTGCTAGCTTGAGCATGGCGCCGATGTGGCTTTGTACAGGGCAGGGAATGCAAACTGCGTGTGGCTTTGTGGCCAATTCGAATCCGGCGGATCCCATTTGTTTCTTCTCACTAGAGGATGATGACTCCAATGACATTTCAAGATGAGTTGAACTCGGCTTGGTTTAACGATCACTGAGGTGAGCTTCCTGTTAGACGCAAATTACGTAACTCCAAGATCTCCATAACCAGAACAAGAACATGCATAATTGAGTAGAAAGATTAACGCACTTGTTTTGGGATTCATCGAACATAAAGCGGAAGCAGAAAAATGATTACCCACATATATCAAAGGGGATCCACGCATCAAGTCCTTCTCCTCTATTGCCCTCCGTATCATTGGCTCAATGAGGCGGCCCCCCTCACGTTTAGCGTTAGGTAAACGCCCATTAGGTGATGATACATGTGAGAATTAGGGTTAGAGGAGAGACTTGAGCACTATTTATAGAGTTTCCAGCCAGTCCCTCTCATTACGGGCCAGGCTCAACTCGGCTCACACTAGCCAGCCCATATTAGACTAATTAAGAAACCTTATATCTCTCTTTAGACCAACCATGTTTTACGGTAACCGTAAAAACAGTAAATTACAATATCAATTAATTTAGTCCACATTAGAAAAAACTCTTACATTCTCCCACTTGGACTATATTAATTGAAATCGTACTGTATGTGCGCACATTTGGTCCAGAGATAATTCTTAATAGTCAATCCTATCCCATAAAGTTTTAAACACCGAATCATGGCGGTAACTGCGTGTATACACACAGAGCCTTCCATGGTCACGAATGTTCTCAACTTTATTGATATGGATTCAATATGGTAGTGTGTCAAATGGATAACGTCTCTCATAGAGATCCCATTTGTCAGTCACCATTCTCTTACCTTAGGTGTCATAAAAACTTGTGCCACAAGAGAATGCTTTATGATTCCAATGAACCCACATATGTCTTGTCCTTATGGTTAACCTTTTTTTTTTTTTTATGTATCACAAGACATATGCATAAGGCTAATAATCGGATGCCCGGATGCCCCTAGCCTTCACTCAAGGTTTATGCAATCCCTTGAGACTTTATCAATATGTATTCAACATAATAACAAATTATTCAAAAATATTTTATTGAATGCAAAAGTTGATACATATCAAACCGTTACTAAGTGTAACGAACCACGGATGTGAACTTTATCAGATAAAGCCAAAATAGCTCATACTAAATAACAGTATCCGAAGATACTCCTAAGCCCATGTTAACGATATGTTACTAAAATACACATGGGCGTAGGCCTTTAGTTAGTGGATCTGCAACCACATCATCTGTGAAAATATGTTATATTATAAGTCACCTTTCTGTACCGTTTCTTTATGGTCAAAAAATATCTTACCACCATATATTTAGACCCCTTGAGACCTCTGTAGTAAATAAATAATACTACAAATTCGTTATCTCAATACAACCGTATGGGTCTATCCATCAAATTAAAACGATCAATTCCGTCATGAGGTTTTGGAGCCTAATAGCCAAAGTAACAGCCTAAAAGAATGTTACTAACACTGCTTACATAGCAGAAGATGACATAAGACTTTATTTACTGCACTTACTGCTAACATATGTATTATGTTATTGATTGCATGTCATTAGAACAGCCAGCAAAGTTTACATCTAAATACCCTACTAACTGCAAAAATTGAACATGGCTATGAATTAGCATATAATCTATTGTCTTCTTTAAGTACCTTAAAACCTTCTTGACAGCAACCCAGTGATCATGTTCTGGATTTGACCGATATCTGCCTAGAAGTCCCGTCACAAAGACAACATTTAGTCTAGTGCAAATTCGAGCATACATTATACTTTTAAGTGCACTGACATAAGGTACACTATTTAATTAGATTTTCTCAATATCTAAATAAGGACAATGTGATAGATTTAGTCCATCACACTTAACAACATGAGCAATTCCTGGCTTGCAATGATGTATATTGAATATTTCCAATATACAATCAACAAATGTCCTCCGAGAAAATCTAATATAATGTGACAAAAATAATCCTTACAGACCTTAGTACAAAGGATATAAGATGTCTCAAGGTCACAACTTGTAAGCAAAATATAATGTACATAAAGTATGAGAAAAAATAAATTTCCTCCCACTAACATTGCAGTATATTGAATTACTTTGTTTTCAATTGAACAAAATAATAACACTATGAAACTTTAATAATATTGTCTGGAAACTTGCTTAAGACCATGAATTAGAACTTTTCATTCTACACACAAGTTTACTTGAATCTGCTGCAAAATCATCCAGTTTGCACAATATATATTTTGTATCTATTTGGCGTAACTTTATATCAAAATAAATTATTAATGCCACGTTCACTCTGAAAGAATATTTAAAGAAATAATTATTTCTTCACTATAAACAATCCACCCCTCTTTCAGAGTTAAAACTTTAGTTACTAATTTGGCTTTAAATTCCACAATCTTTGTTTGAAATTCTTTTAGTTTTGTATGCCAATTTGCAACTAATAAACTTGTGATCTTTAGATAAGTCAGTAAGTTTCCAAACATGTTTCATAGATTGTATATCGCCTTTTATGGCATCTAATCACATACTTAATTGAGAATAAGAAACGACATTTATAAATATGTCATTACATCAACCATATAGTGGATATTGTAATCATGCTCTCACAAATAGACTATATAGTCTGATGGTATAACTGATCGTCTTTCCTTAACAAAGCTGCAATCATTTTATTCTGCACTTAAGAGGTTTAAGAAATTTCATTATAAACTATATCAACAATGGTACCTTGAACCTCAACAAGTTTAGTCTATGGTACATGAGATTCCATAATTATCTGTATAGGTAAAGAAAAAAACATAGTAACCTCCATCATACTATTATCTTTAATAATCTGAGAGCAGCTATCCTCTACAATTACGTCAATATTTATAAACTTTAGAGTATGTGATTCCATAATTCTTGTACCTTTTTTTTTTTAGGGTCATAAAATCAATGCCCATTTTGTAAATGAAAAAAATTGATTTCATAATATCAGCCCACAAAAAATCAGATAAATTAGTCTTACTAATCATACTCATCATCATGTTCAATATGGTGCATTTATGCATTTCGCATTGTCATACTTGCCAAAATACTCATAGCCATTGTTAAACCTGACAACATTTTTAATCATATACGAGATGTATATGTCATTAGGATTTAAACACACTTTTTGCAGATGTGTCCTAATTTCAATATCAGACAAGACATAATTTCAAGCAACTAAGGCTTCCTTCATCTTATAGCAGTGTAGTCCGCATGCAAATCTATTTTCAAGTGTTCCAGAATGAAACGCTTCATGGACAGTAATCAAATTCAATTGCTCTTTTCTCAAGTAACAAATCATATGTCCACAACTTAAAATTTGAAGCAGTAAAAACTTCAATGGTGACGGAATTACCATTTACAGAAAAGGTGACTAAAAACAAGCAGTATATAATTAGCATCATGTGAGCATTGTGTAACTTGACGTACAAGTACACATCCAGAGAGTTACATGCAAAATCACATAATCACCTTTGGGCAGAATACATGACATGCAATTGTACACTCCCCACATGATAAGAGTTATGAGAATATATTCCAATCTTTGTGAATTCATCACCTTTGGGCATATGAACCATTAGAATCGGTCACTCCTCCACCACACTATCATGTATCCCTTCATGAACTAATACACAATCACCTCTTTTGGGAGTATGATTACGCATTAGACCAGGAGACATCCCAATCATCATACAAGACCGAAATTTCTCAAACCCAATCAAGCGTGCCACTTTGGCGGTCACTACTCAATTGAATCATTGAAATTCTCTCATACTAGGGATATAAGCTTTACTCCTCACATACACCATATATATGTGATTTTAACTTTAGTGATATGGGCATCATATCACCAAAATCACATATCATGTTAATTACATTACTTTATCCATTAATAAAAATTAATCATACATATATATAAAATATATATGCAGCGAACCTGTTAGACAGATTCCAATGAGATCATTGATCACAGTAACACAAGAAACTTCTCATAACAAAGAATAAAACATCTCTTATGCACCCAAATTACATATTACCAGAACAACATAAAAAGAATGCTGATCTATAATATCTTTCACAAATTAACATCAATAGTAATACATGGTACACCAAATCGACAAGCTTGATAGCTGATCCATTATCACTCATGAGTTCATAAGGCAAAAATGACTCCAAGGCCAACAACTGATTTATTAATCAATTGTAGGTAACAAATATCATTACTTCAACCAGTGGTCTATTAATTGAGTCAAATCAGAGAACAAAATATCTAAAATTTAACAGTAGATACTATTGTTTTGCATAAATGTTGTCATACTCCTTAACCATAAAAAATATTCAACTTGATAGACATTAACAAGTGACCGGATGAATTCATGTACAATATGCAGTAACTTAATTGACATGCATTACCCACATTCAATAGATGTGTTAATCGAGTACATCGGTTTGGTCACGAGTCCTTAAGTCGTCTATCATTCAAAAATTACCAGTGTGTAAAGGAGTATACTTGAGTAACAAAAGTTTCATAATCTTTATTGTTTCTCATCAGCTCAATACATAGCTCAAATACAATCTCATATGAATTGTATCTCATTAAGCCAGCTTCAATTCACAATAAAGTTTGATTTTTATTTATGAATGACACATTTATAATATTTATGTGATAACATATTTATAACCCAACACTTATATTTCCAAAATCACAGAAAATATAAGAAAAATACGCTAAAGTACAATAAAAATACACGTATTTCGGGTTCCATATGTATTTTCACATCCATAAAACTATCAAAGATATAAAATAAATATACCACAAGATAGGAAATCACCATACGAGTCCAACGCTGCCAGCCACGCGCCGATCTGACACTTCACGCGCCCTCACGCGCCGCCTAAGTGCGCGGAGCGTGGAGCTCACGCGCGGCGCGCGTTCGACGCCCGCCCGGCGGCGCGTGGCGCGAGTGGGGCGCGTGAGGCCTCCCTCGGTGACGCACCGCCGACCGTCTTGCTCGTCTCGTCGAGCCCAGTCCGAATTTGTGATTTAATTTTATTTTTATTGAACAAAAAATCTCGAAAATCACAAATTAAGGCAAAATCCGTACTAATTATGGAAAAACCTTTATGCGTTCAAGTTGTAGGGTTATGGTTGCTCTGATACCACATGTTAGACGCAAATTGCGTAACCCCAAGATCTCCATAACCAGAACAAGAACATGCATAATTGAGTAGAAAGATTAACGCACATGTTTTGGGATTCATCGAACATAAAGCGGAAGCAGAAAAAGGATTACCCACATATCTCAAAGGAGATCCACGCATCAAGTCCTTCTCCTCTATTGCCCTCCGTATCACTGGCTCAATGAGGCGGCCCCCCTCACATTTAGCGTTAGGTAAACGCCCCTTAGGTGAGGATACATGTGAGAATTAGGGTTAGAGGAGAGACTTGAAAGACTATTTATAGAGTTTCTTTGCGTCTCATTACGGGCAGGCTCAACTCTACCACACTAACTAAATTGTATTATTAATTAAGAAACCTTATATCTCTTTTTAGACCAACCCTGTTTTACGGTAACCGTAAAAATAGTAAATTACAATATCAATTAATTTAGTCCACATTAGGAAAAACTCTTACACTTCCTTCCTTATATAACTTCGTCAACTTTTTGTCCTTACTTTGTGCGTAAATTTCCAAGGATGGCCTCACATAACAACTTGTCCAATTTAGTTTGATTTCCATCTTCCTCGTTTCTTTTTCCCTAAGGAAATATATGATTTAATTAATACGATCTACCTTTTATACTAGCTTTTTTTTTTTTTTTTTTTAACTGATATCCCATTAACTATGTTGTAGGGACTGGCGCTTAGAATTAGCCTCCTTTCCACAGGGACCCCACGACTTGACTAACGAGCCAGTTCGGTCCCGACCAATCAGTTCCCGTTTTCGTGGGTAGCAAGTTAAGGAATCTTGCATAATACAGAGGGAGGGCGCAACTCAGTCAACGCGACTGCAGCGATGTCTCTCCCATTCAAAGACAGCCGCATGATGTTTGGCTGTTGACGAGTAAACCCTTAAGTTAAAATACTAGATTGACTTCGTCAACATTTTGTCCTTAAGTATGGCGTCGCATTATAAGTTGTTGAGTGTAGTTTGATTTCCATCTCCTTTTCGTTTTCCCCAAGGAAATGTATGATTTCGGTAATACTATCTACCTTTTATGCTAGTTTTTTTTTTAAAAAAATTGATATCCGATTGATTATTTTGTAGGCGTAGAAAAGTTCCATATTGGCGTCGAGAATTCGCCTCCTTCCACATGGACCACATGACTTGAGCAACAGAACCAAATTGGCCCCCCACCTATCAGGTTCCCGCCAAATAAAATAACATTGTAAGAAACCCCAAATTTTACTAATTGAGAAGACTAGGTCTTTAGAATTAGTTCCTCGCGGTATCCGATGATATTTTGGCTTGTTTGAAGATCAATACCTGTATTCTCCGAATGGTGCCATATTTTCGTCGATTCATAATTGCATGGAACTTCATCTTACTAGTCTTTTGCTTAGTGGGTTACCGACATGGATGATGTTCATCACTTGAAATTCACCTATTGGAAACATGGTTTAAGGAAAACAATGGGAAGAGGACAGACAATATAGCCAATACTAAGTAACATTTAATTTAAGATGCCGATGCATCATTCGAGTCTAAAACTATATTTATTATATTACTAGAAATAATGTAGTCAATGTGAATTTCCATGTGAGAGATAATATGTATAAGATCACGATAAAAGATATATTCATATTTATTAAGTTGTCTCTTGGAGTTTACGCCGGATTTTATTCAAAGTGGATTCAAATTCTATCGTGTAGACCTATCCCCAAATTAAATGAAAATATAAGATTGTAAAATTTGTTAACTATAATATAAGTACCCGCAATATTTCAACACATTTCTTCATAGACGAAGAAGCACGGAGACGGTGATGGATCACGTGGCCGTCTGGAACAATGGTAAAATAATGTGTCGTCCCGTTCTTCGGCATGCGGAGGGGGCGGCTCGATGGAGGGGCTGAACGAGGTGGGGCCACCGCCATTCTTGAAGAAGACATTCGAGAAGGGGGAGGACCGGAGACGGACTCTGTGGCGACGTGGAGCGATGACCGAGATAGCTTCGTCGTAGGGGACCAGCACGAGTTCTGTAAGGACTTCTTGCCCTAATACTTCAAGCACGAGAAATTTTCTAGCTTCACTCACCAGTTCTCGAAGGACCTCTCGCCCAGAAGAGAGACCATAGGAAAATTTGATGCGAAGCTGGAGACTCACGAGAAATTTGTTGAAAAAATCAAACATATTTTACTTGTACCGATTCGATCTTAAATATTTTAATTGTGTCAGTTTGATCCAATTGGGTGTGGCAGTCTTCCATCCCACACGCATCGGGTAATTAGTGGAGAGTTGGAGACAGATTTCTGGTCCTAGGAGTGGCCTAAAGAGAGAGGCAAATGTGGTGATGTGAACCTAGGCCTTGAGTGAGGAGACCAACATGTATCCTTTGGCTGCGTTTGGTAGTCATGATAAAGTTTATCCAATCTTGCATTTGATGCCTGCTCAAAACATGGTAAAGTCAAATATAAAGAAAATATAGACAGGATAAAGTCATCCCATGTGAGAGGATAAATGTGAATATGATTTTTAATATTCATAATAGGAAAGTTATTTTGCTCAAATAACAAATCTCTTAAATTAACAATATTAAAATTACATTTCAATTTAAGTAATAATTGAATTCTAATATAAGAAATTCAAAATAAAAAAAAAAATAACAATTTAGTTATTTTAATTCACTCTTATTTTTATTTGCATATTTGAATTTAATTCTATTATATAAATTCAATATATAAATATATATATTTATATTGATTACATAGTTTAGGTACATTAGTACATTTTTACGATTTAAGAAAATTTTATGAGAGAATGATGGAAAGGGAAGAAAGAAATAAATAAAAAGAGAGAGGAAAATAAAATAAAATAAGCAAATAAAAATAAAGTAGGCAAGAATGTTGCGAGAGATTTAAACCAGTTTCATTTGTAAATTTTATTTATTTATATTAATATGACATTTACATAATATAAATATATCCGACTTTATTACTATAATCGCTAAACAGTAGATATGATATAGCAAAACCCCTATATTTCATATAATATTTTATCTAGTTCTATTCTAGTTAAAAATTCGGACAATCAAACGTAACTTTTGGGTTCATATATAATCTTGTTAAGTAATAGAAACTTAAACATTTTTTCTCTACCCAACATTATTTTTATCGGGTCACTTGCGAGTATCGTAAGACCGTTTCCCTGAGGACTGGCAAGTGTTTCCGCGCCATGAGAGCAGAAGCGGATATAGAGAACGAGGATATGAGAGGAATCCCATATCTCGAAGCCACATGACTCGTCATAAACGTCATGAAACCATCCGAGACAATGCAAGTCACCGGAGGGAGGCTCTTATTTGAGCCCAGGCTCAAAATGAGATCGCCAAATTGGCCGACGATATCGTTTCTTGTGGGTCGCAGAGCATTAACATGTCCTATATTGCATCTGCGTCCAAAAGAGGAAAACCATCGGAGATTGTTAGGAGCCGAAAGTCGGTCGATGTTCCGGTCACAAAGTAGGGGCCTCGGGCTCTGGTGAGCCGTCAGTGGTTGACGAAGGAGATGTGCAAGCCATTTTGATGGAGGAGCTTTGCTAGCTTGAGCATGGCCCCACTGTGGCTCTATGCAGGGCTTGATGGGACAATAGTAATAATTCGAACAATATGAAATCAACGCAGCGGAATAAAATAATCTCTCCTCTTGTATAAACCTAATAGGAATTGATATAGTAGAGTAAAATAAATACAAAACACGCGAATACAAGACGATTTCTTTAAGTGGAAAACCTCATCGATGTGAGGAGATCAAAAACCATGGGATCGGAGTGCACCAGAAATTCTTCACTATCAACAAAATTATTTTTCACTAGTAAATACTAGAGTACGTAGCAACAAACATCTCAAGAACATAATCATAAACAATACACATAAACTTCACAAGAGATCAATGATAAATTTATCCAAAAACGCAGGTTTTGATCAATCCATGAAAAACCTGATGTATGGAGCTTAAAACGCAAATCAAACCGTTCAGATTCGATAAAATTGGGCCACGAACATGCTGACAAAATTTCAGCTCAATCGGACCACGAATCGACCTCCGATGCTAGCTTGATATAAATCAGATATTGCCCAAAACCCCATATTTTCTGCTTTATCTTTTTCTCTTGTTACTATTTCCTTTTGCGGCTATCACTTTATATAAATAGTGATAAACCCTATTTTCTCATATAACTTATTATATGGGCTAAAGCTCTTTTTGGGCTTGCAACTCATTGGGCCTCCTCAACATATGAGTGAACCCAGCTAACAAATCTCCCCCTCACGACAATGTGGAGGCATTCACCATCCTTGCTATCAATCGGCAATGTTCAAGCTTCTCTCTTGGTAGAGTCTCCGTCATCATATCAGAGCCATTATGATCCGTATGAATTTTCTCAAGTTCCAACAAATTTTCATTTAGAACATCCCTTATCCAATGATATCTAACATCAATATGTTTCGATCTAGAATGAAAAGATGAATTCTTACCAAGATGAATTGCGCTTTGATTATCACAAAATAGCACATACCTCTTTTGCTTGAACCCAAGTTCTTTTAAGAACTTCTTCATCCATAGTATCTCTTTACTAGCTTCAGTCGCTGCAATAAATTCAACTTCGGTTGCAGAAAGTGCAACACACTTCTGCAATATTGACTTCCATGACACAGCTCCACCCACAAAAGAAATCAAATAACCGGAAGTAGATTTATGAGTATCAATATCTCCTGCCAAGTCAGAATCTGTGTATCCAACTAACTCAAGTTTTCCGGTCCCGAAACTGAGTTTCAAATTTGAAGTTCCTCGAAGATACCTCATAATCCACTTCACTGCATTCTAGTGCTCTTTGCCTGGATTTGATAAATAGCGACTAACAACGCCAACTGCGTGCGCCAAGTCTGGGTGTGTACATACCATCACATACATTAAGCTTCCTACAGCTGAGGCATATGTAATACTTTCCATATATTTCTTTTCTTTATCAGTCGTAGGACTTTGCTTCATATTTAATTTAAAGTTGGCAGCAATAGGAGTACTAACCACTTTAGCCTTGTCCATGTAAAATTTCTAAAGGATTTTCTCGATATATTTCTCTTGCGACAAAAATAACTTCTTAGCATCTCTGTCTCGGGTAATTCTAATGCCAAGAATCTGCTTCACCAAGCCCAAGTCTTTCATGGCAAAAGACTTGCTCAACTGTTTCTTCAATAACTCAATTTTTGAAGATTTTCTGCCAACAATCAGCATATCATCAACATAAAGTAAGAGAATAATAAAGTCATTATCAGAAAATTTTTGGACGAACACATAGTTATCCGAGGAAGTCTTCTTATAGCCTTGTTCTATCATAACTGACGCAAACTTTTTGTACCATTACCTCGGTGCTTGTTTTAGGCCATAGAGACTTTTCTTCAATTTGCACACATAATCCTCTTTTCCTTTCACTTTGAAACCCTCAAGTTGTTCCATGTATATCTCTTCCTCCAAGTCACCATGTAGAAAGGCTGTTTTAACATCCATTTGCTCAATTTTCAAATCTAGGCTAGCTGCCAAGCCTAGTACCACACGAATAGAAGACATTTTCACTACTGGAGAAAATATATCATCAAAATCAATACCCTCTCTCTGATCGAATCCCTTAACAACCAATCTAGCTTTGTACCTTGGTTGTAAAGTATGTTCATCTTGCTTCAACCTATATACCCACTTGTTCTTCAAAGTTCTTTTACCTTTAGGTAAGTTCACCAACTCAAAAGTATGATTATCATAAAGTTACTGAATCTCATCTCGCATAGCATCAAACCAATTGCTTTTGTACTAATCTTTTATTGCTTCTGCATAGCACTCTGGTTCACTTTCATCAGTGAATAATACATACTCATCTTCAGAATACTTGGTGGAAGGTCGTCGGTCTTTAACGGATCTCCGGACTGGAACATCCAGTGGAACATTTAATTGAGCCTCTGGTTCAGGAATAATATTATCTATTTCAACATGTTCAGGAATATGTGCGTTATTTGGTACATTGACTTCTTGCTGCTCTTCATCAACCTGTGTAGGAATATTTGTAAGAGGAACTGGATTTAAATCAATCAAATTATCACTAATCTGTGGTGCTTAAATCATCTCTACTTTCTTAATATCCTCTATTGTTTGATCTTCCATAAACACAACATCTCTGCTTCTTACAATTTTCTTTTCAAGCGGATCATAAAATTTGTAGTCAAGCATATCATGTTTATAATCAATAAATATGCACTGTCGTGTTTTCACATCAAGTTTAGACCTCTCATCTTTGGGAATATGCACAAATGCTTTGCACTCAAAGACACACAAATAATTATAAGAAATATCTTTGCATGTCCAAACTTTATTAGGAACATCAAACTCTAAAGGAACGCATGGAGTAAGATTTAATACATGCACAACTGTACTTAAAGCCTCACCTCAAAAGGATCCAAGTAGCTTTGACTGTGAAAGTAAGCATCTTACCCTTTCAACCAGTGTTCGGTTCATTCTCTCAGCTAAGCCATTTAACGCGAGGCTAAGCCATTTAACCCATTTTGACGTTACCAAAACGAGGCGTCTTGGGAGGTGTCTTTTGATGTCGAATACCTTGTTGTCTCTTCCACATCCCGGATAGAGAATTTCGTCGTAAGATCCTTGAAGGGGGGGCTTTCACAGTCTCGAAACAGCATATTGTTTTCCAGCAATGGAGGCCAACCCTGGAACTTCAAAACAACACCCTCATGTCTGTGCCGGTGTGGGTTAAACTCAAAAATCTTCCCATTGCTTTTTGGTCCTCTCAGGCAATTAGCAAGGTGGCAAGCTATATTGGGAAGCCCCTGTATGTTGATCTAAACACGGAACAAATGGAAATGCTCGCCTTTGCGAGAGTGTGTGTGGAGATCACAGCAAATCAGCAACCATGTGAGTTCGTGGAGGTGGTTCTCCATGGTGAAACATGTGTCGTTGAAGTCGAATATGAGTGGAGACCTTTGGCCTGTGCTGAATGCGGCATTTTTGGCCATAAGTGCAATCCTCCGCCTGCTCAACAGTCGGCCAAGAACTCTCGCCAAGCTGGTGTAGCAAAACCTCCATCTCCTCAGGGTGGATCCTCCTCTCCCGTTCCTGACTCTCAGCCGGCACTTCATCCACAGCGAGTGCAGACCAAGGAAAGAACAAGAGACAACCCATTGTATATCAATAGACCTGTTGCAATTCGTGCCCCAGCTGCTGTGGACCCTATCGCTTCGGACAAGCTTGCAGATTTGGCTGCTATTCACCCACAGCTTCTCTCTTCGCCTGCTGTGTTGGTTGATCCTATCGAAGACGGGGAGACCGCCCCGCTATCGGTTCCTATTATCCCTCCTCCTGCCTTGGACCCCTCTTGGAAGCAGGTCAAGGGCAAAAAGAAGAAAGGACAAGGGAGCAAGGTGGCTGCCTCCTTCAGCTTTGACCCATCAAGTGAAGATGGCCATCCCCAGGTGCCCCGCAAGCTCGCCGACAGCTCTCTTGCTTCATCGAAATCCCATGCAAATTCTTCCTTGCTGGCTCGACCGAAATCTACCACCGTGCCTGTGTTGCTGCCGGATGGTTCTGATGAGATATCTAGTGCTCATGTTAGCGTAGATGATGAGGATCTCTTATCAGTTGGGTGCCCATCCCCAACTTCTTCTCCTTTGGGTGCTCCGGCCGAGTCTATACAAGATAAACTATTATTGCTTTGCCCGGACCCTCCTCCCTCCTTGGTTCCGTTGCCGGTTCCTGCCAAGAAAAAGATTGCCAAAAAGAGGTAACCCCTCTCCTCCTTATATATATGTATATAGGAATATGGAATATTAGAGGCCTCCATGACCCCTTGAGGCGGGCCGAAGTTAGGAGTTTTGTCTTCAAATATAATCTATGCTTCGTTGGTCTTATTGAGACGAAAGTCTCAGCAGCTAACTTTGATTCAATGTCATCTTCTTTGCTAAATGGCTGGAATTGGATTGCAAACTACGATTTCTCTAGTCGGGGTAGGATATGGGTTGGTTGGAACCCCGATGTTGTTAGTTTTGATACCTTGGCGGTCAATGACCAGGCTGTTCATGGTCGTCTAAAGATCAACCTATCTGGCGAGTGTTGTTGTGTCTCTGTAGTTTATGGGGAGCATACCTTCTCTCGCCGTCGGCCTCTTTGGAACGATCTCCTACATATGAGCACTATTCTCCAGGATTCGGCTTGGTTAGTGGCCGGGGATTTCAATGCCATAAAGGATCCCTCTGACCGGTTCGGAGGCACCAACGCCTGGATTCCTTATTTTGATGAATTCGCTAACTGTTTAGCTCAATCTGAATTGGAGGACCTCAGATATGTTGGACTTCGGTTCACTTGGTCGACTTCTTCTGGGTCAACAAGAAAGATGAGGAAAATCGACCGGGTATTGGTTAACTCTAAATGGAACATGGATTTTTCTTTCTCGGAGGCATCATTCCTGAACCCGGGCATTTCAGACCATTCTCCTATGGTTGTCAGAGTTCTCAATCCGATTTTTAAGAGAAGACCCTTCAAATTTTTTGATTATTGGTCAGACCACCCGAATTTCTCATCCATTGTTCAACAGGCTTGGGAGACACCAGTTATTGGATTCTCCATGTACAGGCTTGTCTCCAAACTGAAAGTGCTCAAAGGTAGTCTGAAACATCTAAATAGAGAAGCCTTTTCGAATATTTCTTCAAGGACAGAGGAAGCTAGAGAAGCCCTTCGGCTCGTGCAAAATGACCTTCAACTTGATCCAAACAACTCAGGGTTGGCCGATCTTGAGAAGACAAGCCGTAGAATTTTTGTTGACCTGCGCCGAGATGAGGAATCTTTCTTCAGACAAAAATCTAGAGTTCGGTGGCTTAAGGAAGGTGATCGGAATACCAAATTCTTTCACCTTTCCGTCAAAAAAAGGCAACTCAGAAATAGAATCCTCTCGGTTAAAAATATATCAGGCGAGTTGATCACGGACACGAATACGGTCCCGCAGGTTTTTGTCTCTTACTTTGAGGACTTGCTTGCTCCTCATTCGGCCCTATCCAAGCCTTCGCTACAAGAGGTTAAAGAGTTCGTTCGAAGACCCTTATCTACGAACCAGGTTGGTTCCCTCTCTAGCCCGATTCTTGATTCGGAAATTCGAGATACAGTTTTCTCTCTCCCTAGAGGCAAAGCTCCAGGCCCCGATGGCTTCACGGCGGAATTCTTTAAGAATAATTGGGACATTGTTGGCCCTTCTGTCATAGAGGCAGTCCAGGAATTCTTCACTTCAGGTCGTCTCTTAAGAGAGGTAAACAATACTATCCTCGCATTGATACCTAAAGTGCCTAATGCCTGTGCGGTATTTGACTTCAGACCCATTGCTTGTTGTAATACTATATACAAAGTCATCACTAAGATCTTGGCTAATCGCCTTGCTACTGTCTTGAACGAAGTGGTTGATCCTTCCCAAAATGCTTTTATTAAGGGTAGGAGGATAAGGGATAATATATTGATAGCTCAGGAAGTCTTTGCTGGATTTCACCTTGACCCGTACCTCCCTAAATGTGCTGTGAAAGTTGATTTCCAAAAGGCCTACGACACGGTTGATTGGGATTTCCTTCAGCTAACTCTAGTAGCCTTTGACTTTCCCGATTTCCGATCCGGTTGATCATGATATGCGTTCGGACGCCGAAATATTCATTATCAATCAATGGAGAACTTCATGGGTTCTTTCCTGGTGGCCGGGGCCTGCGACAAGGCGACCCGATGTCCCCTTATCTTTTTAACCTAGTGATGGAGGTATTCTCAGGAATTTTGAGTGCTCGCACCTCCCACAAGGAATTCAAATACTTTTGGCGGTGCAAAGCGGTCAAGCTATCTCACCTTTTCTTTGCCGATGATGTCTTTCTTTTTAGTCAGGCTGATTGGGCGTCCATTACCTTGCTGAAGAAAGGCTTGGACTTGTTCTCTTCATGGAGCGGCTTGATTCCAAACAAGAACAAGAGCGAAATTTTTCTCTCAGGTGGTTCTCCGTCTCTTCGCAACTACATTTCCTTAGCCTTTGGGTTTCAAGAAGGAAAACTACCGGTACGCTATCTGGGAGTGCCTATCATATCCTCCAGGCTTGGGAAAGCTGACTGCATCACCCTTATTGATCGGATTACAGCTAGAGCCCAATCTTGGGCTCATCGTTTCCTCTCTTTTGCTGGAAGGTTGCAGTTAATCAGGTCAGTCCTGCATTCTATCCAAACCTTCTGGTCGAGTGTTTTCTCACTGCCGGTTTCGGTTCTCAATAGCATTGAAAAGATTTTAAGGCAATTTCTTTGGAAAGGATCCGCCCTCGGTAAGGGGGGGGCGAAGGTGTCGTGGGATGATATATGCTTACCAAAAAAAGAAGGGGGACTTGGTATTCGAAAATTGAGAGATTGCAACAAGGCCTCCATGATGAAGCACATTTGGATTCTGTTCACAAATAAAGAATCCCTTTGGTGCCGTTGGATTCATTCCAACTTTTTAAAGAGGAACAACTTCTGGAAAGCTTCACCTCCTAAAATTTGCTCTTGGGCTTGGAAGAAAATTTTGCAATTAAGAAGTGACTCTCGGCTTTCCTTCCTTTGGAAGATTGGAAATGGACGCTCCACTTCGTTATGGTTTGATCATTGGCACCCAAAAGGCCTTCTTGATATTATTATGCCAGATCCTATTATTCAATGGTCTGGTCTACCCAAGCATGCAGTGGTGGCTGATCTCCTTTCGCCTATGGGTCTTTCATTTCGTAGTATTATGGAGAGCTGGGGTCTCTCTATCCCAACGCTCTCCCAAGCTCCGGACCGGTTTTCTTGGCGTTGGCATCCGTCCGGATCCTTTTCGGTAGGATCTGCCTGGAACCACTTCAGGACCAAAAGAAGCGTAGTGCCCTGGGCTTCGCTTATTTGGAACAACGTCATCACCCCCGGTTCCAATTCAATCTCTCGGTTGATTGCTAGAAACCGTTTGCCTACCCAGGAACTTCTCATTTCCTATGGTAGAATTGATTATGTCACCCGTGCCTTCGTGATGATGTTCCCCGACTCTATAGATCACTTGTTTTTTGATTGCCACATATCGGCTTCCATTGCTTATTTCGGGCTTCTCGATGCTATCATATTCCGCGACGAAGCGGTGGTTCTTGCTGCAATGAAAAATCACATTATCAAGATGGTCAAGGACAAAGCTCTCACCTTCTCCGATGTCCCGAATACCCCTAGAAATATAAGGCTTGAGAGAAACTCCTTCCATCTTCGCTGATCGTGAGGAGAATGCGTAGATCCGGATGAAGACCAAGCTGTGCGATCTTTTCTCCTTCCCTCCTTGGGTGTCCGGCCTTTGGTCCTTAGGCGGCTGAGGTTTTGTTTAGCGTTTTCTTTTCGCTTGTGACCTGTTGGTCTTTGCTCCTTGCTTGTGTTTGTTCTTTTCTTCTTTGTAATCTTTTTGTTTCGGCTCCCTAACACTCTCTATGCGTAGCGCCCGAGAGTGTATGTTTTGGAGCCGGTCCCCGTATTATTGTCCGATGCTATAATACCTTTTACCTTTACCAAAAAAAAAAAAAAAAAAAACAACTTGTTGTCTGCAATATTAATAAAAAATTCAAATATACTCTCTCCCGTTATCAGTTCTGATGCATTTCAATTTCTTTCTAGCCTATCTCTCAACTGGAGCCTGAAATTGTTTAAAAGCATCTAACACTTGATTTTTAATTTTCAAGGTATGAATCCAAATTTTCTTTGAAAAATCATCTATGAAGGTAACAGAATAAAGAGAGCCACCAAGTGATTTTGTTTTCATAGGACCACAAACATCAAAATACACTAATTCCAATATACCTGACTTTCTTGAAGGAGGGGAGCTTTTAAATGCAACTCTGTTATATTTTCTAGCTAAATAGTTAGCACACTTCTTTAGCACTGAACTTTTTAATCCTGAAATGAGCTTCTTCTTGGCCAATATTGACAAATCATTCTCACTGATGTGACTGAGCCTCTTATGCCATAATTCAATTGCATCTTCGCTGTCTACTGCATTAATTTTGTCTGTGGACAACTTTGCCTGCATAATGTACAACGAAGAATATTTTTCACCTCTAGCCACAACAAGAGAACCTTTGGTGAGCTTCCATTAACCATTACTGAAGGTGCTACAATACCCCTCATCATCCAACTTGCCTATAGAAATCAAATTCAAGTGGATATCAGGTATATGTTTAACATTATTCAATACTAACCTTGTGCCATTGCTAGTTTCTAGGCACACATCATCGATGCCTATAGCTTGAGCTTGTCCATTGTTTCACATCTTCACAGATCCGAAGTCACCTGACCTGTATGATGTAAAGAAATCCCTACGAGACGTAGCATGAACGGATGCACCACTATCAATTACCCAACTGGTCTCATGAGATACAAAATTCACCACATCACCATAAAAAATAGTGAGAAAGTCTTCTTTAAGTGTAGCGACACGATTGTCATCACTGTCATTATCACTTTTTTTCTCTTTACCTTTCTCCTTTTGTTTCTCCCTTTTTAACTGGTGACAAAACCTCTGAATATGTCCATTCTGATGACAATAATGGCACTCAACATTAGCAAATTTATTATACTTATCTCTGCTTTTATCTCGACTTTTATCTCTATTTCTCGGACCTCGAGACTCACTTCTCCCCCTTTTCTCGACAACCAAGGCATCCAATGTAAAGATGACGATCTTTGTGTTTTCCTTCTCATCTCTTCATTCAAAATACTACTATTGGTTAAATCCATGGTAATCGTATCATCTTGGGCAGAATTAGACAAAGATGTTCGGAACGTCTCCCAAGAGTCCGGCAAAGTACCAAGTAACCATAGTGCTTGTATCTCATCATCAAATTTGATTCTCATCGTAGCCAACTGATTTATAATTCCTTGAAAGGAATTTAAATGATCAGTCAAACGAGTACTATCATGATATCTCAGAGCCATCATCTGTTTTATTAAAAATAACTTATTATTCCCAGTCTTTTGAGCATATAACTATTCGAGCTTATCCCATAAACTGTGTGCATGTGTTTCCTAAATAATATGGTTCGAAACATTATCATCTACCCACTGCCTGATATAACCACACACTTGATGATGAAATATAGACCATTCAACATCAGTTTTATTCTCCGGTTTCTCCTCGGCAAATACGGGCAAATAAAAATTTTTCACATATAAAAGATCTTCCATCTTCCTTTTCCAAATATGATAATTCGAACCATTCAGTGTAACCATTCTACTGGTATTTGAATCCATTGTTTAACACAAGGCAAAAAAAATCAAGCAATAACCTCATGCTCTGATACCACTCTGATGGAAGAATAGTAATAATTCGAACAATATTGAATCAACGCATCGGAATAAAATAATCCCCCATCTTGTGTAAACTTAATAGGAATCGATATAGTAGAGTAAAATAAATACCAAACATGCGAACACAAGACGATTTTTTTACGTGGAAAACCTCCTCGATGTGAGGAGATCAAAAACCACGGGACCGGAGTCCACCTGAAATACTAGAGGTACATAGCAGCAAACATCTCAAGAATATAATTCTTGGCAATACACATAAACTTCACAAGAGATCAATGATAAATCTGACAAAAAACGCAGGTTTTGATCAATCTACGAAAAACTTGATGTAGGGATCTTCAAACGAAAATCAAACCGTTCAGATTCGATAAAATTGTGCCACGAACATGCTGACAAAATTTCAGCTCAATCAGACCACGAATCGACCTCCGACGCTAGCTTGATGTAAATTAAATATTGCTCAAAAACCCTAGATTTTCTGCTTTCTCTTTTTCTCTTGTTACTATTTCCTTTTGCGGCTATCACTTTATATAAATAGTGAAAAACCATATTTCCTCATATAACTTATTATATGGGCTCAAGCCATTTTTGGGCTTGTAACTCATTGAACCTCCTCCACATAGGAGTGAACCCAGCTAATAGGGCTGGGAATGCAAATTGCGTGTGGCTTTGTGGCCGATTCGAATCTAGGGGAACCCATTTGTTTCTTCTCACTAGAGTGTCGACTCAAAACGACTTTTTAAGATGAGTTCAACTCGGCTTGGTTTAACTATCATCGAGTTGAACTTCCTTCCTTATATAACTTCGTAATCTCTTTTGTCCTCATTTTATGCGTAAATTTCCAAGTATGACACCACATTATAAGTTCTCATATTTAGTTTGATATCATCACCATGTTTCAGAAAAGTTATTCTTACTTCCAATTAATGTAAACATTATCCATATTATATTGTCAAGCCGATTAACTATTCTCGCTTAGAAACTATGCATGTTTCTTCTTGAGTGACTTGTGATACCATGTTAGTATAACATGTAATTTACCTTACATTCTAGAATCTTTCTTTAATCGATACCCAATTGTCTATTTTGTGGGGATAGAAATATGCCATATTGGCGTGGAGAATTAGCCAATGGCTGTCCGATATAAGTCGACCATGCAATGTTCAATGGTGAAGACTCATTCTACACGGATCATATGATTAAGGCTCCATTTATTTTGCAAAAAATGAATGATTTGACCAAATATTTTCCTAAAAATGATTATTTATATCGTTTACGAAAATGAATGAATGAAAATTATATTCATTATAGGCAAAAATATTTTCACATCATATATATTTACAAAACAAATGGAACCTAAATAATAAGCCAATTTTGTCCCCGTGCAAATGACCTATCTGTTCGCTAAATGATCTTCAAAAGATTAGTGGCATTGTAAGAAACCCTATGTCTGCTAACTGACAAAAAAAATTCTTGGCTCGCACCTCATTTTCCCCTACCCGGCATTCAGAGGTATCATAAAATTACATAAGCCCTTTATATCGTTTCGACCTCTTCTCAATCGATTAATTAGCATTTACAATATTTCCGTGGCAATGCCGAGATCCAGCATCACCAAATCCATGAGTGTGGTATAATGTTATTGAGAATAATAAGGTGCCCCTGCGAAAGGTGATATAAAAGTCTCACGGCGTGCATCGGATGTATTGTAGACAGTGCCAATCGTGTTGCATACCAATAACAGCTTTCTTTACCAGCCAGGATGGAAAGCAAACTCTTCTATTTGATTTGAGTCGTGCAATTCAATAAATTAAAGGACTTTACTTCAATGACAAACGGAGGAAACATAGCGCATAAAAAAAAAATATCAAATTACACTACTTAAACAAAATCTCGTCAAGCAACTTGTCCAAATTCTGGGAAGATGACCCTTTTTCACTGGCCGCTTCTTCTGCCATCTTCTTCCACTCCATGGCCTTGCGTCTCATTTTCTTCCCCACCTCTCCTTCCATCAACTCCCTCACAAGCCTCTCCACTTCATCTCTCTTCACATTACTATCCATCTCCAACCCAACCCCCCAATCATCACATATATACTTGCAATTCATCGGTTGGTCTGAGAAGCATGGCCAACACAGCATCGGAACTCCGGCCGACAAGCTCTCGATGGTCGAGTTCCAGCCACAGTGCGTCAAGAAACCTCCAATTGAAGGATGGCACAGCACTCTCTCTTGCGGGCACCATCCAGATAAAAAACCTCTCTCTCTTGTTTCCTCAACAAACTCTATAGGAAGAGTTGCTTTGTCTCCTTTCACTGTGTCAGGCCTCAAGATCCACAAGAAATAGTGATTGCTATTGGCCAGTCCCATCGCAAATTCAACCAACTGTTGATGCGTAATGAACGCTACACTCCCAAAGTTCACATAGATCACGGACTTTGGCTCCTTCAAGTCCAGCCACTGGAGGCACTCATTGTGCTCTTCCAACAAATTGCACTCAATGTGCTTCAAGGCAAATGATTTTTCTTGAGTGATTCGATCGATCATTAAGTGAAGTGGTCCGACCGCATAAACCCTTGGGATCATTGAGGAGAGGGCATGTAGCACATCCGGCTCAAGCACCTCAAAGGTGTGGACAATGGTTGCTATGGCGTTATCGGTGCTATCACCGATGTCGGCACTGGAGTTGAACATGGTGTCATCGGAGCCGGTGATTCGGAAGAAGTGAGGCATGTCGCGCAGCCTCACGTTTTTCATTCCCGGGATCCAGTCGATAGGGGTGTTCCCATGCCTGTTCATCAATTGGGATTCATCTGCATGCATGCAAAAATCATCAAATGGCGACAAATCTAATTACAATGATTTTACTCATTTTTGAATGCATTCTAAGTCACAAATCACATACAATGCAAGTCTTCAAAATTTAGGGAAAATTACCAAAAAAGTCATAAAGATATTGTATGGATGTCAATTTAGTTCTAAAAGTTTCAATTTGGCCAAAAATTATTGAAATGAATGCCAGCGTCCTATGTGGAACGGCTTGTACTAACCGAAAAATTAATTTCCAGCGATTTGCTCTCTTCTTGTGCGATCAAAGGCATTCATAAAATGGTAGATGATCTGACCGAAAAGTTAATTTCCAGGAGAATGGAATAATATGTAATTCCTCTTCAAGTGAAGTACAATAAATATTGAATGCATAAAGTAAGTGAACTCTTCGGAAAATGCAATAATGATAACGATAATACCTATATATATGTTGCTTAAATTAATAGAAACTCAAACGTGTTTTACCTGTGAGTGGTGCAAGACCGTTTTCTCTTAGGGCTCGCAATTGTTTCAGCGCCATGATGGCAGAACCGGGCATAGGGAACAAGTGTATGAGCGGAATCCCAAATTTCGAAGATGCGGGACTCGTCACGAACGTCATGAAACTATCCGAGACGATGCAAGTCACGGAAGGGACACTTGGGTTCGAGCCCAAGCTCGATACGAGATCACTGATGGGGCCAGCCATATAGTTCCTCATTGAGTCGCCGAGTTTCTGGAAGTCCTGTATCGCATCTGCGTCCGAAGGAGGAAGACCATCCGGGATCGTCAGGAACTGAAAGTCGCTTGGCGTTCCACTTGCGAACTCAGGGCCTCGGGCCCTGGCAAGCCGTCGGTGGTTGAACTCGGTGTTGACGAAGGAGATGTGGAAGCCCTTGTGATGTAGGAGCTTTGCTAGCTTGAGCATGGCGCCGATGTGGCTTTGTACAGGGCAGGGAATGCAAACTGCGTGTGGCTTTGTGGCCAATTCGAATCCGGCGGATCCCATTTGTTTCTTCTCACTAGAGGACGATGACTCCAATGACATTTCAAGATGAGTTGAACTCGGCTTGGTTTAACGATCACTGAGGTGAGCTTCCTTCCTTATATAACTTCGTCAACTTTTTGTCCTTACTTTGTGCGTAAATTTCCAAGGATGGCCTCACATAACAACTTGTCCAATTTAGTTTGATTTCCATCTTCCTCGTTTCTTTTTCCCCAAGGAAATATATGATTTAATTAATACGATCTACCTTTTATACTAGCTTTTTTTTTTTTTTTAACTGATATCCCATTAACTATTTTGTAGGGACTGGCGCTTAGAATTAGCCTCCTTTCCACAGGGACCCCACGACTTGAGTAACGAGCCAGTTCGGTCCCGACCAATCAGTTCCCGTTTTCGTGGGTAGCAAGTTAAGGAATCTTGCATAATACAGAGGGAGGGCGCAACTCAGTCAACGCGACTGCAGCGATGTCTCTCCCATTCAAAGACAGCCGCATGATGTTTGGCTGTTGACGAGTAAACCCTTAAGTTAAAATACTAGATTGACTTCGTCAACATTTTGTCCTTAAGTATGGCGTCGCATTATAAGTTGTCGAGTGTAGTTTGATTTCCATCTCCTTTTCGTTTTCCCCAAGGAAATGTATGATTTCGGTAATACTATCAACCTTTTATGCTAGTTTTTTTTTTTTTTAAAAATTGATATCCGATTGATTATTTTGTAGGGGTAGAAAAGTTCCATATTGGCGTCGAGAATTCGCCTCCTTCCACATGGACCACATGACTTGAGCAACAGAACCAAATTGGCCCCCCACCTATCAGTTCCCGCCAAATAAAATAACATTGTAAGAAACCCCAAATTTTACTAATTGAGAAGACTAGGTCTTTAGAATTAGTTCCTCACGGTATCCGATGATATTTTGGCTTGTTTGAAGATCAATACCTGTATTCTCCGAATGGTGCCATATTTTCGTCGATTCATAATTGCTTACTAGTCTTTTGCTTAGTAGGTTACTGACATGGATGATGTTCATCACTTGAAATTCACCTATTGGAAGCATGGTTTAAGGAAAACAATGGGAAGAGGACAGACAATATAGCCAATACTAAGTAACATTTAATTTAAGATGCTGATGCATCATTTGAGTCTAAAACTGTATTTATTATATTACTAGAAATGATGTAGTCAATGTGGATTTCCATGTGAGAGATAATATGTATAAGATCACGATAAAAGATATATTCATATTTATTAAGTTGTCTCTTGGAGTTTATGCCGGATTTCATTCAAAGTGGATTCAAATTCTATCGTGTAGATCTATCCCCAAATTAAATGAAAATATAAGATTGTAAAATTTGTTAACTATAATATAAGTACCCGCAATATTTCAACACATTTCTTCATAGACGAAGAAGCGCGGAGACGGTGATGGATCACGTGGCCGTCTGGAACAATGGTAAAATAATGTGTCGTCCCGTTCTTCTTCGCATGCGGAGGGGGCGGCTCGATGGAGGGGCTGAACGAGGTGGGGCCACCGCCATTCTTGAAGAAGACATTCGAGAAGGGGGAGGACCGGAGACGGACTCTGTGGTGACGTGGAGCGATGACCGAGATAGCTTCGTCGTAGGGGACCAGCACGAGTTCTGGACGGACTTCTTGCCCTAATACTTCAAGCACCGGAAATTGTCTAGCTTCATTCACCACTTCTCGAAGGTCCTCTCGCCCAGAAGAGAGACCATAGGAAAATTTGATGCGAAGCTCGAGACTCACGAGAAAATTGTTGAAAAAATTAAACATAATTTATTTTTACCAACTCGGTCTGAAACATTTTAATTATATCAATTAATTAATTAATTTTTTTTTTTTTACATTTTATCAATTGAATCTATTCAATCAATTTTGACGAGAAATTTTTGTTGCGATGTGACCACCTCGAGGCCCAAATAGATGGGAGAAAAGCTCGGGTTTAAGGATATTTGACCATGAGAGTTTCCTCATGGTTCGTATTCCGAAAGACATCATCAGCATGCCTTTCAGAACGAACCATTGTAAGTTCCCTTATAGATGGTCATGAGCTTCCCTAAGCTCGTACCCCACGTGACAGTGGAGAGTGTCATGATCCATACCCACACAGGCAACACGTCTTGGAAGAGGAGGCCGGGTGTGGATATCGAATTTCAAGGTATTTTTACCATGGTAACCCTCCCATTAGCACTCGTCACTTTATCCATTAGGAACTTTCCATAGTGAGTATGCTAGACCATAGTGAACTTGTCAAGGCCGATACCCCTTACGACAGGTTTATTAATATTCGATCTAATTATTTGTCAACGTAATAAAGATGGGAGTTGCTACTAGCCACAAAAGATTAGCTAGAAAACCCAATTGATGGTTGGGAGTTGTCCTTCAATTTTTGCGCAACTAGATATCTAGGTTTGCGGACTTGGGTTATGATAATATTTCTATTAGTGTCATTTCGATACCTAACAGTATGTTGTGTTACCTAAGGTGTCCATACATTTCTTTTTACTTTTTTGGGATTGATGAACCTAAACTAAATGATCATGTGTGGATAGATGCTTTCATGCAATTCTATATCTATGAGATAGAAAAGAAAGCACATAATTCAATTTAAAGATGAGACAATAAGTAAACAACCAAGCAAGCAAAAGAGAAAGTTGTAAATCTAACATGCAACCCTAAAGCTCAAAGGAAATAAAAGGAAAGAAAAAACCCGCAACTCGTCGGGTGTTTGTACAAATGAAGCGACCCAAAACATATATTAGGGATGAATGATACAATATCATGATCGGATAAGACATCGACCTTTCATCGTCTTCAAATCTTGAGGGATCTAATCAATTCTAATCTAAAGCATCGCACAAGGGAAAAAAAAATCATTCAACAAAACAATAAAAAAACACAAAAAAAAAAAAATCATCATATGCACAAATGAACAATTAGGGCCTCGGGGTCAACCTTTGCAATTAATGCATCGGTCTTTCTAGATAGCTACCCAATTTCATTTTTATGACTTATAGCAATTAGTGATCATTTGTGTTTTCGCATAGTCACCGACGCTTATAAATCCCTAGGACATGATCTAGGTGAATCCCAAGATTTACCAACGAAATCAAGCATCACACCTAACATATATCGAGGATGAATGATACAATGTCATAGTCAAATAGGACATCAACCTTTCTTTGTCTTCAAGTCTTCAAGGATCTCTACCTCCAAGGATCTAATCTAATTTTAATTCAAAACTAGAACTACGTATAAACAATGAAAGAAACAATTGTTCATGACAAAACAATCAAAAACACAAGGAGCAATCAAGAATGACCCAACAAGTGAAATCATATGGACAAATGAACAAATAGGGCATCAAGGTTGGCCTTTGCAATTCATGCGTTGGTCTTTCTAGACATCTACTCGATTTCATTTTTATGACTTACAGCCATTAGTGACCATTTGTATTCTCGCATGGTCATTAACCTTTATAAATCCCTAGAAATGTTCTAGGTGAATTCCAAGATTTACCCACGAAATCAAGCATCACACCTAAACATACATCTAACATCCACATGCATCTGCAAGAATTAAACATACAGGCAAGCCCTCGGGCCTTTTTTTTAAAAACAATCAAACAATTTTAGTGAGCTAATGGCGGATTATTTATTCAATAAGCAAGCGCCAATTACAATCACGGGCATTTCTAACAAATGGAGCGGTTTCATGTATGTGTGTAGTTCATGTGATGCTTCAAAAGGTCTAGATATGTTTGAAACGTTGAGAAAGGAAAACGAGACAATTGCACAAAGGAACATCTCGGCTATTGAACACATTTAGTTGCCAAAGCTAGTCTGAGACTTGCATATCATGCACTTATAGACATCACAAGTCTTTTAAATACGGTCTAAACCTTGACTATCTCGATATCAAATCAAGCATTTGAAATATTCTAAAACATTTAATGTCAGAAGCATCACATATACCGAAGCCATTTTGATATGCAAAATCGACCTTTCAAATCAATGTTGAAGAAAATGCCATCAAAAGTTAATTTCATTTATTGAAATGTTCAATCAATGAGAATTAGGGAATTTAGAATGGATTTCATCAAGATGATGAATTTTAATTCCACACACAAGGCGTCCAAAAAAAACTAGATAGACAATCACAATAAGGATTTACAACAAAACATCACAGATAAGACAAAAAAAAAAATCAAGAAAATTGAAAAGGATCCATTGATGATTTGTCCTTAAGAAAATTACAAAACGTGCATGACATCACAAGGAACAAATTTCATTGGGAAAGTTTTCTGAAACGGACCACACAAGTATTTATAAAAATTCAATGAAGTTCAATATCGCATCAGAAATTTCACAAAACAGCGGGGCAAAGTACCATTACAAGATTTTACCTATCAAATAGAGTCTGAAAAATACAAAATTTCACCATAATGTAGTGCAAAGAGTGACAAACAAAGTTTGTTAGGGGTTCAACTCAAGAATCCCTACTGAAATAATCACACAAAATAGCAAAAGACTAACTAAACAGGGGTAAAATAGGGGTTCTAAATTTATTCTAAGTCAGAATTCTAACCTAATTTGGAAAAATGGAAAAAGGGTCAAATTGTAACCAAATTGCACAAAATCAACGGCATTGGAAAGATCTAGACAAATCTTATAAATTTTTGGAAGGTTTCAAATTCAATCAGGTCAATTCAATGTTCGAAAATCAATATTTGTAAAAATGCGTATGTTAGCTACTTACTAAAACAGAACAAGGTTTGTGATGAGAAGTTAAAAAGATCATTTAAACAATGCATAAATGGCATGAAATTCACATAGGACGAAGAATTGAATGCGACAATGATTTGGGTAAAACATCTAACCCTTGGTCAAGATGTGAAAGAAACATACAAGTCATTGACATCGCAATATGACTTAGAACTAAAATGACGTGCTTAATTATATATAATTGCAACTAGCCAAATTAATGCATGATGTTCACATACGAAACGATGTTCAATTATGACATATCATATATGAAGACGAAGCTTGTAATGCACACTTCAAAAGTGGAGAGGCATTGATGCATGATCCGGTCTTTAAGAGACTTAAACAAGTGTGTTTTAGTGACTTCATGATAAGCCCCTAAACAATTTCAAACATCATAGAACATGCTTGATTTTGATTACCTAATGAAGTTTGAAAAATCTAATGAAAAATTCTATATGTGGAGTGCAAAATGACAAATATTTTTCATTTAGACATCAAAGCCTACTTAAGATCACACAAATCTAGATGAAAATATTAAAACAGATGCATGTTATGGAATGTCTTAATTGTAACAGAACCCTAACACACTTGAGCATGCAATTGGTATACTAAATGATGATCAAATCATGTGAATCATACATTCTTAGAACAGACACGACATGTATTTCAAGTCTTATGAAGATCATGAAGCCAAATGGACTCATCTACAAGCTTAATTTCACAAAAATGCAACTCGGATCAGTGCAGGGCAAAACAACATATGGTTGGTTCTAAGCAATTTTAGCTTACAATAACACCTTCGAAAATTCCAATTGCGCGCGTGTGCAATTTAGAACAAATCTCATGAAGAAAATTTTTCTAGAATCTGACACAAAAATTAACATGAAAATAAAAAATTCAGAAATCAAAACAAGTCAAAACACAAAATTAATCTAAAACTATTGCAGAATTGATTGATTTCCGAAGTGTTTTTCAAGGAACAAATGACTTCTATTTGAGGTATGCGACCTATCAAATTGAAGGTGCTGAAGTCTGTTTTCTAAGTCTAGAAAGGATTGAAGTCAAAAAAGCTTGTCTAGGACCTCACTCAAACCAAAACAATAAGCTACACACAAAGGTAGGAACATTGTAAATCAACACTAATCACATTCAAAAAATCTCACCTTATCAAATTCGAGTTCGAGAATACCAACCTTCTTGCGTTTATCATCTATTTTTGACGCAATTAGACAAAATTGCCTTTGCTAGAGCAAGATCAAGGCTTCAAGGATTAGATCAGACCACCTATGGAATGCCTAGGAGCTGGCTGGACCACTGGTTTGACCTGGAACCAAACTAGTCCAATCGAATTATCCTTGAAGCATTAGTGAAAGGTGAGGTTGTCAAGATGCTTTGGTTATTGATCCTCCAAACCCCGACCACGCCTAAGTTGGGGATGGACCTAGGGGTAGATCGGGGAACATTGGCTCCTCGCATGATTAGTGCCGGCCACCAATCAAGGGAAAGAAAGAGCCGGTCTACTCATCGACGTAGGCATTGGTGCTTGAGGCCTCGGAAATGGATTGCTGAGACTGAGGGAAGCCACAATCAACTCCAGGAGAGAGAGAGAGAGAGAGAGAGAGAGAGAGAGAGACGTCGGAGGTGCTGGAGATAGTGGCAAGGCCGTCGGTGTGGGTGCGTATGCCGACGAGTAGTGGTTGTGTGCGAAGGAGGGAAGAGAGAGGAGAGAATTCTAATTTTAGTGAGAGAATTATTTGCAAAAAATGAGGCCACCTGAAAATTGGAGGGAAAATCCTTATATACTAACCCCAAATCGATGAATCTTGGCTGTTAGTTTGATCCAACAGTGAAAAACTTGATTTAATAGCCAAATTAAATTTTTAAAAGGCCACACACTTACGATGTGTCTTAGGACTAATCGGGTGGCATTGATTTGCAAAAATTGAGATTTAAAATGAGAATTGTACTTAATGGCCTAATTAGGGGTTAAATTTCAAATTCTTGAAATTCAAACTTTAATCTACATAATTTGAGAAATGTAAAGGCATGAGGATAAAGTTCACATGATGAGGATCCTGGAATCAACTACTAGAGGTCTAGAATCGACTGGCAAGAGGCTGAATTAGCCTACCTCGCCGGCGGCTAATCGGGCTAGTCAAATTGATTCACATTGTTTTGAACAGTTCTCAATTGGTTTAGGCCAGTGTGGGTTCAAAATTTATGCAATTTGGTCTTTCAAAACAAAACTTATCCAATTTGAAGAGAAATTGTCTAATTTTAATCAAATTAAACCAATTAAACCTCGTAGATGCAATTTATAGGCTTTTTATTGACTTAATTGAATGATTATTGTGAAAACAACCAGCATAAACCATGGGTACATATAATCGAGCATTATAAGCTAAAACAATCAATTTTGCAATTCTTTGCTCAAAATTGCAAATTAATTGAAATTGAATTCAATTAATACTGCAATAACCTATTTAACCAATTACTCATACTTAGGATAACCTAACACATTCAAATTGACCTTGAATTAAAGTGACGAGACTTAGGTCAAAAATGAATCGATGTCTAATATGAAAATTGGACCTTGGTTCATGAAATTGAACCATAGTCTTGAATGAGTTAATCTAAATTTCTTCAATTGAAGCTTAATTATTTGATTTTCCTAAAGCGAAATCCCTCAAATTGAGAAATTCTCATGTGAATTTCTCAAAATGGACTCTAGATTTAGACTTATCTTAAGAAAATTTGTTGAAAACAATCATCTATTCGCGACTTATGAAGAATTGATTTTGATCTCCTAATTAATGCTTAAAATGGCAATTCATCCTTCAACATGGCCTTTCCTGAAATTGAATGAACGAGAGGATTAGAAATATTCCTTAGACCAAATGTCGTAAAAGGACTATACCTAATTATGGCTAAAAAAAGTAATTTCATTTTTATTCATTTAGAGCCTAAAATCGAAAAAATTCGAAAATCAAAAAACTCTTCGTTCGTTGAAAGTGTTTGGACTCATGCTTGCAATTTTTTTCTCCATCTCTCTCGTGGAATGGAATTAATGCACTAAAATTATTATGAAAAAATAATGGATTAAGGATGACCATTAACCTAAGGATAGGGTTTAAAGATAACGTAGAACATAAAGTCAAAATTTATGAGAATAACCTTGAACTTAAAAGACGAGGTTTAAGATTTACCAAGAATTTAAGGGAAAGGGGTAATGGTTTAGAAGAACTAAAAACCAAAAACAAAGCATATGGTTTAGGTTGACCAAAAATAGGAAACAAAGAATATGGTTTAGGCTGACCAAAAATTAGAAATAAAGGTATGGTTAAGGTTGACCAAAAACCAGATATAAGAGTTGACCAAAAACTGATTCACTAGGGAATATATATTTTAAAAAGAATTTTGAGATTGCTCGAAGGCTAATCTTGTGGAATCATTCAAACATATCTTGGTAAATGATACCAATTATGAAATTCGTTTGGAAAGGATTTTAACTAAATGAAATTTGATTAACCATTTAAGGGTAAGACCAAATATGCCAAATTGGAAATAATCTAATCAATGAGGTCTTTCCCATTGGCTCTCAAGAATGGCTTTTATTCCCATCTTTTGATGTGGGAAACCTATTCAATTCTCATTGGAGAGGTCTCACATAACCCATGTCACAATGAACACAAATTCTTTGATCAAAAGGTTTTTGAAAGGACCGTAATGTTAGTTTGACAATGGGTTTACACAATGGGTATTAACTTTGAGGCCAAGAAAATAATATTCAATCAATATGTTCATCAAGTTTACAAGTCAAGGACTTTGAAGACAAGATAAGGTAGGATTGCTTCCACTCCTAGCGGTAGCTCTTATGCAAAATTCTTAATTCAACTCAAACTATCTCAATCGAAAAAGACTTCAGATAAGGATTGTAATGTTGGTTCAGGTGAGATTTTGAAAGATTTGAAAATTTTCAAACATTAAGGATATAAAAGTGAGTGATTATCTTGGCATCATTACCATCACACAACTTTTTAGAATTCCGAATCTTGAAAATTGAACCTTAATTCATAGAATTGAATCATAGTCTTGAATGGGTCAATATAAATTTATTCAATTGAAACTCAATTGTTTGACTTTCCTATATTCAAGAGAGTGAAATCCCTTAAATTGAGAAATTCTAATGTGAATTTCTAAAAAAAAAACCTAGATTTAGATATATCTTAAGAAAATGAATGGAAAACAATCATCTCTTCACGACTTTTGAAGAATCTATTTTGATCTCATAATTATAGCTTAAAATAGCAATTCGACCTTCAACATGGCAATTCCCAAAATTTAATGAACGAGAGGATTAGAAATAGTCCTTAGACCAAATGTCATAAAATGAACTACACCTAATTATGACTAAAACAAATGTAATTTATTTTTTGTCCATTTAGAACCTAGAATCGAAAAATTCTGAAAACAAGGTTCTTAATCGAATTTTGTGAAATTTTTAGCACAAAAGTCAAATTGACACTAAAAAAAATGAAGATTTTTTTATTTTTTTGGGTTAATATCCTAAAAAACCATAAACTAGTATACCTTTGACAAATTTACCCCAAACTATTTTTTTGACCACCAAAAACCCCAAACTTGTATACTTTTGACAAATTTATCCCAAACTTGTACACTTGTGACAAATTTATCCCATGTTAGTTTCCGTTAAATTTTACTGTCAAATTATTAAGTTGAATGACACGTAATAGTTTACTAGTATACTAGTTTGTGATTTTACATTTCGTTTGTCACAATTTACAATTCTTGTGATTTTTTTGTAGTATTAATCCAATTTAATTGAGGGTTTATTTGTCACAAATGTATTAATTTGGAGTTTTTGGTGGTTGAATAAATTAGTTTTGGGTAAAATTGTCATAAATGTATCAGTTTAGCGTTTTTTATGGTCAGTCGGGGTAAATTTGTTCCGAGTGTACCAGTTTGGAGTTTTTCATGGTAAAAAAAAAAATAGTTTTGAGTAAATTTGTCCAATATGTACCAGTTTAGGGTTTTTTAAGATATTAACCCTTTTTTTTTTTTTTTTTTTAGCAATTTTTGGTCAAAGATTTGACCAAAAGTCAGCTATTTAATTGACTTTTTCCTAAAAGATTGATGTTTAAATCAAATATTTAAAATTTTGAAAAATCAATTTGACAAAAGTAAAATTCAGGCTATTTAGCATCTTTTTGGTTGAGAAACAAATTTTTGATATGAGGTTGAGTTTTGGTCAAAGATTTGACAAAAAAGTCAAATCGTTTAACTTTTTGGGTTTTTATTGAAAATGTTTTGGAAATTCCTGAAAAGTGATAATGCAAAAGAAATAAATAAAAAAAAAGAAGATTTTTTTCTCGAGAAATGGGTTTCATTGGGTCGGAAGCCCTAATCTCAATTTTTTTCACATTTTTGACATGTCAACTAAAAATTAGATGTCAACAATCTTTTATGTGGATACTAGCTATTTTATGTAGCATCGCTAGAGATAACATAAATAATTTTTAATAATATTTTCAAAAAAATTCAATTTTTTTTCCTTTTGTTCTTTTCTTTTCATAATTCTTTTTTTTTTTTACAACTCTAGCCGATGAAGTCACCAGCCACTAGTGAGGACCAAACGGGTGAGAGCCTCCGCACCCTCGCCAAGATCAAAGTAAGGGTCAAATCCCTCACCCGTTACCGGCTAGAGTTGTAAAAAAAAAAAGTAAAGCAAAAAGGAAAATTTTAAAAATTCGAAGAAATATTAAAATATTATTTAAAATTGTCCATGTTAGCATTGATCATGTCACATAGGACGCACAATGTCCACGTTAGCGATCTCCAATCAAAATTTGACCGAGTGCAATCAATTGGCAAAAATGTAAAAAGAATAATGACTCAATCAACACAATTAAAATATTAAAAATTGAATTGGCAAAAAATACAATAGGTTTAGGATAATTTTCCTAAAGAGTCATAGTCCCTATCAAGAAATTATTAGGTATTGCCATAGTCCTATAGGAAAGATTGCATCAAAGATGGTTTTGCAATGAAAGGATTTGAATAAAAATAACTTGTAATTTCTCCTTCGTGCAGAGCTGTAGGAAAAGGCCAACATGTCAGCTTTAGGCCTATGAGAGGAGTAAGTCAGATTGCAAATAATCAAACTCAAATTGACTCATCTGACCTATTCATATGCAATACAAATTTAATGATTCATACTTAATCTGACTTGACTTGGGATCCATTTCAAGCAAATTGTCTCTTTAGATCGTGGTCTTTGAAGAATAGGTTACTCCATTGATCGGGTTGTTGAGTTAACGAGGGAGCTCTGAGGTTTGGTTATGGGCGGGGATGTGAAGGTAACGGCAAAAGTCTGGCACAGGCTATCTATATTATGAAATGGGTTTGGGTGTGGGTTTTCGTTTAATATAGATGATGAATTTAATATATTGGGCTTGGCGAGACAATGAATCGGTCCATTTATGACAAATGGGTCCCTTAGTGTCGAGCTAAGTATGTCTCCGCTCATGGGTTTAGCTCATTCGCGACTGGGAATGATGAAGTGGCATCTCCTCTTTAGATACCACGAGGTGACTCCAACCTTCGAAGCTCAATAATACACTCATCGAAACCAGTAAATTGCAAATTCAAAAATCAAGAAATGAAACTCAAAATTTTTCGCCGAACATGTTCGAGGGCCTAATATCCTCCACAAAGCCAGACCAAGAATAAATTGGAAAACGAAATCAATGTCGCAAAAAACTCAAAAAACCCTATTCAAAGAACAAGAATTCAGAAGAGCCACAAAAACTTCAACCCACAAACAAAGGGAAAATTACCAAAACAGTTTTAAACCTATTAAAATCTTTCTAATTCTGTCATAAACTTTTTTGCTAGTTCAATCCTAAAAATTTTGCAATTATGTTAATTTAGTCCATTTAGCCATTTTTGGTTAGCCGACCAATGCTGACGTGGACAATTTTTTAATAATATTTATTTTTTTTAATCTTTTTTTCTTCACTTCCTTCTCCTTCCTCCAACCAGTCACCGCTAGTAATCGGCCAAAGGAAGGGCTGGCAAAGGACTTCACTGGCCTTAGGGAAGCCTGGCCGTGGCTTGGCAACCTCACCCAAGCCACCAGTTGGGTTGGCAAGGGTTGCCAATGGCTGGGTGAGGCTTACCCTCATCAAAAATTTGGCAATGGTCGAGCCTTGCTAGCCATGAGGATGCTCAATCTAGCCAAATCTTGCAAGGCTCGGCTTCGTCTAGCCATGGCAAAGCTACCACTACCCAAGGCCGGCGAGGTTGACCTCATAAGTTCTCACCTTTGGCTGGCCGGTGAGAGGAAGGAGGGGGAGGAAAGAGGAGGGAAAAAAAAAGAAAACATGATTAAATTTTGAAATAAAATATTATTAAAAAATTATTAATGTCAACATCGACCGGCCAAAATTGGGTGGAGAGGAGGTCAATCAAAGAAACATATGTTAATTAATTTAACCAAAGATACAACTAATCACAACGTTTGTATAATGGATTGAATTGGCACAATTGTAAAAAATTTGGAATTGAATTGACCAGAAAAAAAAAAAAAAAAAAGATTTCAAACTGAATGCAATAGGTTTGAGACTGTTTGGTAATTTTCCCCACAAACAAAAGGAATTCAAAAAGTAAAAACCGTGATCAATGCTCAAATGGCCATGAAATCATAACTTTCTAGGAATTGATCAAGAAAACCAACTCAACGACCTATCTACAATTGTCGCAAAAGGGCCACAAGGAGCTCTGGACGTCCTATCCAACGTAGTAGAGGGGAAGACAACATCGCCTACTGGGGTCACCGCGAACAAAGTGAGTCCACGACGTGGGGCTGCTGTCGGAGAAAACATTATGTGCACCTGTTTTGCCACATGGGTCGTGCATAAATCCACTCATTGATCACCATGTGGCCATAATGGGCCCACTTTTCAAATCTTTTCTCTCCCCTCCACCCCACCCCCCACCTTGCCCCCTCTCTTCTTCTCCCTCTAGCCCTCTCCTTCACCAGCATGGGGCGCCAACATTCACTTGCCCTCTCCTTAACCTGAGCTTGACCTCTGCGCCTCCCCCATCATCACCACTGATGGAGTCATGTCACTCATGAGCTAGTCGTTCATGGCTGCCTAGTGAGATTTTTCAAAAGAATCCCTTCTTCGTCCATGGCGGAAGGAAAAGATGGATACACAGGAGATCAATAGCATGTTCGAACGATGCTGACAATGACCATAGATGAGCGTGGGCATCTCATGACTCTAAGGGAGAAAGAAAAGATCTAAAAAGTGGACTTATTATGGTCATGTCGCGATCAATGAGTGAACATATGCACGGCCCATGTGGTAAAACCAGTGTACCTAATATTTCCTTTTGCCATCAATAATGTCGTAGTCTTGAGGCTAGGCACATTTTCGGATGAAGCAACAGACATCATCGTGGAAGGAGTTTAAGGTGAAGAAGAAGAAGATGTGTTGTGGTTGACCTGTTTACTAAGTGGATAATAGACTCACTTAAACTCTTCTATTTTGAGCTTTTCACTTTAGAACCCCACTAAGACCAGTATTTAAAATTTAAAGTGATTCATATATGATCCACTTAAGCAAATTTCACTTAGAATATGAATTTGTGACTTATTTTAATAGCCATGATCAGCTCTAGTACTACCTAGGTTCAATCTTTCCGATTTGACAAGAGACTCACTTGACATGTGTCATATCTCCATGGCACAAGGCACAATGACATGGCACTACTAGCATGCCTAATATTTTGTCTAGAATTGCATGTAGGTTTTTTAAATTGGCCAATTGCTAATAGATATAGGCCTAACATGTAAATGCAACCCTTCATATGTCGGTACACATGCAATGATATCTCACTCTGCATGGACCACAAGGTTCACTAGTTACATTTGTCTTAAAAATTACACTCGATGGAACTTCAATCATTCAATGTGCCAAATCATACCAAACACCATGCTTGTGCAAGGGATGAATGAGTCGGATGTATGATATACATAAGGCAATTGGCCAAAATTTAGGAAAAAATGTATACTTAATAATCTGGTAGATCAAATCCAACTTATGAGGTAACAAGTCCTTATCAAAATTTGCCAATTTAAGGGAGGATTATATTTCTTTCTTTTTAGATTGGTGTTTCAAATATGAATATCAATCATATTTATTTTTACTTAAATTGATACATAAGTCATTCTCATAGAAAGTCCTCTATTGAGGAAAACATAGTGCATACAGAAAAATATCACATTATACTATTTAGACAAAACCTTGTCCAGCAACTTGTCCAAATTCGTAAAAGACGAACCGTTTTCATCGACTGCTTCTTCTGCCATCTTCTTCCACTGCATGGCCTTGTGTCGCATTTTCTTCCCCACCTCTCCTTCCATCAATTCCCTCACAAGCCTCTCCACCTCATCTCTCTTCACATTACCATCCATCTTCAACCCAACCCCCCAATCATCACATATATACTTACAGTTCGTTGGTTGGTCTCCAAAGCACGGCCAACACAACATCGGAACTCCAGCTGACAAGCTCTCGATGGTCGAGTTCCAACCACAATGAGTCAAGAACCCTCCAATTGAAGGGTGGCATAACACTCTCTCTTGTGGGCACCACCCAGATAAAAAGCCTCTCTCTCTTGTTTCCTCAACAAACTCTTCAGGAAGAGTCGTTGTGTCTTCGTTCACCGCATCAGGCCTCAAGACCCATAAGAAACACTGATTGCTATTAGCCAGTCCCATCGCAAATTCAACCAATTGTTGGTGCGTCATGAACGCTATACTCCCAAAGTTCACATAGATCACAGACTTGGGCTCCTTCGAGTCCAACCAGCAAAGGCATTCGTTGTGCTCTTCCAACAGATTGCACTCTATGTGCTTTGAGGTGAATACTTTTTCTTGAGCAATTCGATTGATCATTAGGTGGAGTGGTCCCACCGCATAAACCCTTGGAATCATTGAGGAGAGGGCGTGTAGCACATCCGGCTCAAGCGCCTCAAAGGTGTGGATAATGGTCATCGTGGCGTCATCAGTCTTGTGGCCGTTGTCAGCGGTGAAGTTTAATAAAGTGTCATCGGAGCCAGAGATTCGGAAGAAGTGAGGCATGTCGCACAGCCTCATGTTTTTCATTCCTGGGATCCAGTCAATGGGGGTGTTCCCATACCCATTCATCAATTGGGATTCATCTGCATGCATGCATATCCATGCAAAAATCATCAAATGGCAACAAATTTAATTACGGTGACTTTTGTTTTAATTTTTTTGAAGGCATTCTAAGTCACAAATGGCATACAATGCAAGTCTTTGAAATTTAGGGAAAATTATCACAAAAAAAAAAAGTCATAAACATTTTAATTTGGCCAATTTAGTTCGAATTCTTTTGACGATTTGCCAATGTAGTTCTCCTGGCCAATTTTGGTAAAAAATCACCAACGTAGACACTAGCCATCCTACATGGAATGGCCTATTCTAAGATGGACAACTTTTGAAATGTTTTTAAAACTTTATAAATATGCTTCATTTTTTTCTTTAGTTTATTTTTTTTCTTTCTTTCATTTATTGTGGGCCGACAACCCTTGCTAGCACCATGAGGGCCGCAAAGCCCTTGCCAACCACAATGAGGGGCCGCGTCCCTCGCCAAATCAAAGCCAGGTGAGGGCATCGTGAACATCCGCTGACAAAGGGAAATAACAGAAAGAATATATATAGAAAATTAAAGAAAAACTGAAGGAAAAAATTCGCAAATTTTTTAAAAACTTGCGCAAGTTGTCAATGTCATCATCAATTTAACCACACAGAATAGCTAGCCTCTACATCAGTGATTTTCAACCAAAAATTGGCATGAAGTACTACATTAGTAAATTATTAAAAGGTTTGCTATCTTGACTAAATTAAATTGTTTAGGATTGAATTGACATCCTATAATATGTTTAGAGACTTTAAAAAAAAAAAAATTATCCCTGGAGATCTAATCCATCGATTTGTGCTGTTCATGTGTGATCAAAGGCATTCATATAATGGTAGATGATCTGACCGAAAAGTTAGTTTCCAGGAGAATTGAATAATATGTAATTCCTCGTCAAGTGAAGTATTATAGTATGATGAATGCATGAAGTAAGTGTACTCGTAAAATGCAATACCGATAACGATAAAACTTATACAAGGGGAATTTAATAGAAACTCAAACGTGTTTTACCTGTGAGTGGTGCGAGACCGTTTTCTTCCAGGGCCCGCAATTGTTTCACCGCCATAAGGGCACAACCGGGTATAGGGAACAGGTGTATGAGAGGAATCCCAAATTTCGAAGCCGCGGGACTCGTCGTAAACGCCATGAAACCGTCCGAGACGATGCAAGTCACCGGAGGGAGACTCGGGTTCGAGCCCAGGCTCGATACAAGATCGGCAAAGGGGCCGGCCATATAGTTCCTCATCGAGTCACCGAGCATCTGCATGTCCTGTATCGCATCCGCTTCCGAAGGAGGAAGACCATCCGGGATCGTCAGGAACTGAAAGTCGCTCAGCGTTCCGTTTGCGAATTCAGGGCCTCGGGCCTTAGCGAGACGCTGGTGGTTGAACTCGGTGTTGACGAAGGAGATGTGGAAGCCCTTGTGATGGAGGAGCTTTGCTAACTTGAGCATGGCGCCGATGTGGCTTTGTGCAGGGCAGGGAATGCAAACTGCGTGTGGCTTTGTGGCCGATTCGAATCTAGTGGAACCCATTGGGTTCTTCTCACCAGAGGATGATGGCTCCAATGACATTTCAGGATGAGTTGAACTCGGCTTTGTTTAGTGATCATTGAGTTGAGCTTCCCTCCTTATGTAGCATCGTCAACATTTTGTCCTCGAGTACGGCGTCGCATTATAAGTTGGCAAGTTTAGTTTGATTTCCATCTCCTTTTTTCTTTTTCCCCAAGGAAATGTATGATTTAAGTAATACTATCTACCTTCTATACTAGTTTTTTTTTTCAATTGATATTCGATTGATTATTTTGTAGGGCTCGAAATATTCCATATTGGCGTTGAGAATTGGCCTCCTTCCCCGTGGACCACATGACTTGAGCAACAAAGCCAATTTGGTCCCCCACCTATCAGTTCCCCCCGAATAAAATAACATTGTAAGAAACCCCAAATCTTACTAACTGACAAGATTAGGTCGGCTGTGTACTTTGAACTAGTTCCGTCACAGTGTTCAATGATATTTTGGTTTGTTCGAAGCGACAATTTTCTTCTCACTCTCAACTATTTAGGGATGAATTCGCATCATCGCCTTTCGTGGGTAGCAAGTTAAGGAATCTGGCATAATGCAGTGGAGGGGGGCGGGGCAACTCAGTCAACGCAACTGCAGCCATGTCTCTCTCATTCAAAGAGAGCCGTATGATGTTTGACTGTTGTCGAGTAACCTCTAAAGTTAAAAAGACAAGATTGACTTCATTATAGCTTGACGCGACAAACTATAGATTAGAAACCTAAAATGGTTTATATATAATGCTTGCCCAAACAAATGTGTTGGATAAAGTCAAGGAAGAAATGACTAATGTCTTGATGCACAACAAATAAATGTACCACAGAATATGCGTTGAATCACCAACGAGTAATAAACAAATCTACAACTTCACGATAGTCCAAATACAATCACAAAGAAAATATTCACTTTCCAGTGTTAATATTCGACCGTTTTCTAAAGATAGTAATGGAAACCTTTTGTATGTGTTATTCTGATAGAGAGGAAAACATTGTTTTAACCTCTGTTCCTTTATTATGTAGGACTGCCTCCTCTAGGAAGTTATTTTAACTTCCCTTAAAGTTAACCGTTCAAGCCTCTTCAAAAGGTGTCTCTCAAACACACCCCATTATAGGCAAAATGTGCTTCTTGTAAACACATCCCATTGAGGTAAATGGTGCCCCTCGGACACACCCTATCAGGGGCAAATCAACAAAATATAACAAAATGATCAAAGAGAGTTATCAAAGAGAAATTTCATCGTTTTTCTAGACTTTCAGGTAACCTACGGCTATAATTGACTGCAAGTTGGAAGATTTGTTGTTGGAGGATCAATACCTGTATTCTCCGAAAGGTGCCATATCATTTACTGTAATGTGTCAATCATTGCAACTGCCTAGATACACAAGATTGTGTACGAGGAGACTACTACTACCAATATTGGTAGAACTAATCTAGTCCTTTCCCCTTTAACAAAGATGAAAGGCTACTAGGAGCTTCGGTAGTTGAATCTCCTGGAAATGACCATTGTGTACCATAGTCAGTAGCTAGATATGGATAAGGGGGCATGGAATACATATGGTGAGCTAAAAAGAAATAAAAGGAAAAATAGAGGTTTTTCTATCCAAGACTCTTTATCTGGAATTGAGAAAAAGAAAAGAGTTTTTTTTTTTTTTCTGTCAATTCCTAATCGCACGGAACTTCATCTAACTGTTGGAGAAATCCTCTTGAAGTATTTTGAAGCTGACAAAACGTTTCCATCAGTCTAGTCTGAAGGTTTGCAAGACTCTGCCATTTAAAGTCTGAAGACCTCCGGACAGCCAGACTCAAGACTCAAAGTCTATTCTCATTGACAGTCTCTAATCCGTTGAAGAAAGGTTACCCAGAACTGAATGTTTTGTTAAGGGCTTGACCTTATCAACTGGAGAAGATCTCGTGGCTGGAATAGACACAACGGAATTCTTTGATTAATCGAGATTGACTCGAAGATTAAGGAATCGATGATTGCCTAAATATTCTTGGAATGCTCTACCTATAGAAACCGAGATCCTGATTGTATGGGCGAACATAATTGATGGGCTATCGACACGTTCCTTTAATAGTCGAATGATCTTCCTAATTGATTCCGTCCAACGGGTAGATTAGAGGAATTCCTTTGGTAAGTGCCAACGGGTATGATGGCATAAATGAGTATATAAGGAAGACGTTCTAAGTTGTTGAGGAGTGCATGATAGAAGAATTTCAAAGTCTGAAGCTCCTTGTTGTTTAGATAATTTCTTTGAGTGAATACTTGTACACAAAAGAGAGTCCATATTTGTGAGAAACCTTGAGGAGGTGTGATAAAACATCAACACTGTGGAATTAAGGAAAAGCTGAGCTGTAACTTCTCTTTTGTTCATAGTGAAATTCAACCGGTGGGCTGTCAGTGCGGAAGAGTGGACGTAGGCTTGGAATAAACCAAACCACTATAAAACTTGTGTTCAATCTTCTCTCTCTCACTCTCTTTACTTTGATCGCAAATCATTTTGTGAACTCCTTTCTATCGGCTGCCTAGAATCGCTTCCGTATCTCGATAAATTATTTGTGCACCTATTCACCCCCCTCTAGGTGCTTATACTAGCTATCTCAATTGGTATCAGAGCTCGTGTACTCACTTTGTTTGAAGTGTTTTACTTCAGAGTAAAAGATCCATGGCTAGTATGTTGGCTCCAGGGCTGGTAGAAGGGTAAAGTAACACCAGACCGCCTTACTTTGATGGAAATGACTACAACATATGGAAGAACAAAATGAAGGCATTCTTAAGATCAAAGGATCCTCTGGAATGGGACATTGTAGAAAAAGGAATCATTCCTAAAGTTGCATCTGTCTCAGAAAGAGGAAAGGACACTGTTGAGTCCAGCGAAATGAGTCAGGAAGAGATAATCAAGAGACAAGCTCTTGATGCAAAAGCAATTTACTTTTATATTGTGCTTTATCACCTGCTGAATATAACAAAATATCTTCTTGTGATACAGCTAAAGAAGTCTGGGATAGATTACACATTACCTATGAAGGAACCGATCGAGTGAAAGAAACAAGAATCAATATTCTTCTCAGTCAATACGAAGCCTTCAGAATGAAACCAGGAGAATCTATAACTAACATGTTTAGTTGTTTTACAGAAATCGTGAATGATCTTGAAAATCAAGGTCAACCAATTTCTGATCCCATGAAAGTAAACAAGCTACTACGTGGACTCTCTAAGGATTGGAATCACATTAAGACCTCAATCAGAGAGACTCAAAGAATCATGCCACTGTCTGTCGATGAGCTGGTTGGGACCCTTCAGTCTTATGAAGTGGAACGAATCAATGAAGACGAAGATCCCAAAGGTAAGAAATCAATTGCATTAAAATCTAATGATGATTTTGATGTAATAGATTCTGAAGACGACATGGATGATGAAGAACTTGCTCTCATGATAAGAAGATTCAGAAAGCTGAATAAAAAAGGAAGAAGATTCAATTCAAGGAAACAAATTTTTCAAAAGCAACAGACCAAGTCTGCTAAAGATGATGAATCAAACAAAGATGTAGTCTGCTTTGAATGTAAGAAAAATGGACACATCAGACCCAACTGTCCTCTTCTGAGGAAGAAGAAAGGAAAAATTGAAAGGTATCGAAAGGCTCTCAAAGCTGAAACCTGGAGTGATACGGAGTGTGAAGATAGTGATGATGATTATGCCAACATATGTCTAATGGCACAATCAGACTAAGAATCAAACTCCAAGACTGATTCAGACTCAGAAAGTGAATTCGAGGTAAGTAATTTCAAAATCCCTATTAAAGTTTCAAAATACATTGATGAATTATCTTTTAGTCTTAAGACTTATCTTAAAAGAATTTCTAAACTCAAAAAGGAAAATTTTGCTTTAAAACAACAAGAGAATGTTTTGAAAGAAAAAGTGAAATGCTTAGACCGGGATGTCTCTTCTCTCAAAGAAAGTGAAGATAATCTTTTGAAAGAAAATGCATTTTTGAAAAATGATATTTCAAATATTTCCAAAAGATTTTCTCTAGGATCTGAAAAACTGGAGAAAATACTTTCTGTTCAAAGACTTTATTTCAATAAATCTGGTTTAGGAATGACTGCTGAAACCATTCCTTTAATCGATTTTCCTAAAGTAAAAGAAAGAATTAAACAAAGACCAACAAGGAGTGCTTACAAAAACCATTTTGAAAGGACTTTTGTAAAACCAGTAGGTCGCAATGCTCTTAGATGTTCAAAATGCAATAGTGCAGATCATTATGAGAAAGAATGTCCTATGGCTTGGAGACCTGTCAATAAAGTCTGGGCAAAAACCGTATATCAGACTAACTCAAAAGGACCCAAGAAAATATGGGTACCAAAGAAAGCTTGAGTTTCTTTTTAAATGCATGTCACTATCAAGAAAAAGGTGAAATGGTACCTGGATAGTGGATGCTCGAGACACATGACAGGAGATTCAAATTGTTTCATAAAGCTTGTTCAAGTGAATGGTGGAAAAGTCTCATTTGGAGGAAACATTAAAGGAAAAATAATGGGATTTGGAACTATAATGATTGGGAACCTCACAATAAGCAATGTTTCTTTAGTTGAAGGGCTCAATTACAATCTGCTAAGTATCACTCAGTTTTGTGATGCCGGTTTCAAAATCAACTTTCAAGAGGGTATTTGTTCAGAAACCAGTAAAGACTCTACTCAGTCTTTCATGGGTCGAAGACATGGAAATATCTACCTCTTAGACATGAAACCAAATGAATCGCAATGTCTAATTTCAATCCAAGACGAAGCGAACTTATGGCACAAAAAGCTTGGGCATATCAACATGAAGCAAATAGCCAAAATCTCAGCAAAGAAGCTTGTTCGTGGTCTACCTAATTTATCATACCAAAAGTCTGATCTAATATACATGGTGTACATTGGGAAAACGGGTAAGAAATTCCTTTAAGCCAATAAATCAAGTTTCGACTAACCGTGTACTGCAGCTCTTGCATATGGATCTCTTCGGACCAACAAGAACACAGAGCATTGGAGGTAAGAAATATTGCCTAGTAATTGTGGATGACTACTCACGATTTACATGGGTATATTTCTTGGCAAGTAAGTCTAAAACTTTTTCTTACTTTGAAAAATTTGCTAAGAAGGTTCAAAATGAAAATTGGTATGTTATTTCAAGCATAAAAACAGACCATGGAGGTGAATTTGAAAATCAAGATTTTGCTAAATTTTGTGACGAATTTGGTTTACAGCATTTGTTCTCTCCTCCATATACTCCAGAGTAAAATAGAGTTGTGGAAAGGAAGAATAGATCTCTTCAAGAAATGGCCAGAACTCTCTTAATTGAAAGCAATATTTCTTTACGGTTTTGGGCTGAAGCAGTTTCAACATCATGTTATATTATCAATAGAGTTTTTCTAAGGCCTATTCTAGAAAAAACCCCTTATGAATTATTCAAAGAAAAGAAGCCCATTGTTTCATATTTTCATGTATTTGGAGGCAAATGTTTCATATTGAAAAATGCAAATGATCGAGTTGGTAAGTTTGAAGAAAAGTCAGATGAAGGCATCTTCCTTGGATATTCAACCACAAGGAAAGCGTATAGAGTCTACAACAAGAAGACTCAAACTGTGGAAGAATCAATGAATGTAAAATTCCAAGATTCTATACAAAATGAATCTATTCAGACTCATTTTGAAGAGACTGAATCTGCTCCAGACTCTACAAAGTCTAATTCTCAAGAAGCAGCTCAGACTTTGAAGGACCATCAACAAGTGACTGTTGAATATTCTAGTGAAGGAAGTGATAATCAATCTGATAAATTAACCAGCAACTGGAAACATAAGTCCAGTCATCCCAAAGATCTTATTATTGGCGACATCAATGAAGGAATCCACACAAGATCCAAAAGGCGAGAAGAGTCTAGTCTTTGTGGCTCTTATTTCTGAAATAGAACCTAGGAGCATAGAAGAAGCTTTATCGATGAAAGCTAGATTGAAGCTATGCAAGAAGAACTCGAGACAATTCGAGTTAATGATGTCTAGGAGCTGACTCCTAAACCAAAAGGTAAATCAATTGTTGGAGCTAAATGGGTTTTCGGGAACAAGATGACGAGAAAGAAAAGTCATAAGAAACAAGGCTAGACTCGTGGCCAAGGGATACACACAAGAAGAAGGGATTGACTATGACGAGACTTATGCACAAGTAGCAAGGTTAGAAGCAATTCGTTTATTACTTGCATTTGCTTGTTATAAAAATTTCAGGTTATTTCAAATGGACGTCAAAAGTGCTTTCCTAAATGGTTTCATCCGTGAGGAAGTCTATGTGGAACAACCACCAAGGTTTGAAGACCCAAAGAAACCAGACTCAGTATTCAGACTCAAAAAGGCCTTGTATGGCTTAAAGCAAGCACCTCGAGCTTGGTACGACAGATTAAGTAAGTTTTTAATTCGAAATGGATTTGTTAAAGGTAAAGTAGACACTACCCTCTTTATTAAAAGAGAAAGTAAAAGCTTTTTACTTGTTCAAATATATGTGGATGATATTATTTTTGGATCTTCTAATGAAAGTCTGTGCAAGAAATTCTCTAAGACTATGTATGATGAATTTGAAATGAGCATAATGGGTGAGTTAACCTTCTTTCTTGGGCTCCAAGTGAAACAACTGGAGGAAGGAACATTCATTCACCAAGAAAAGTATGCAAATGATATTGTCAAAAAGTTTGGACTAGACAATTGCAAAAAGGATGACATACCAATGTCAAGTTCCTTGAAGATAGACAAAGATGAAGAATGAAAGAAAGTCGATCAAAAGTTGTACAGGAGTATCATCGGATCACTTCTTTATCTTACGCTTCTAGACACGACATTCTGTTTAGTGTTTGCATTTGTGCCGATTTCAATCAGACCCAAAAGAATCTCATTTGAATCTTTGCGAAGCGTATTATCAAGTATATTTCATCAACATCAAGCTTTGGTCTCTGGTATCCAAAAATGGGAGACTTTACTCTTCTTGGATATTCAGATGCAGACCTTACTGGATGCAAAGTCGATAGAAAAAGCACCTCGGGTACTTGTCAACTACTTGGAGGCAGGACAGTGTCTTGGTTTTCAAGAAAGCAAAGTACAGTAGCTCTCTCTATAGCAGAAGCATAGTATATAGCTCTCGGAAGTTGTTGTTCACAAATTCTGTAGATAAAACAACAACTAAGAGACTTTGGAATTGAAGACTCATGCACGAAGATTAATTGCGACAACACCAGCGCTATTGTCGCGACCGCAATTTTTCGCGTGTGAACCACCTAGAATTTGGCTAATGGATTACTAAGTCTTTAAGCTTAGCTCGGGCTCTCCCAAGCCCATACCAATTCGCGACTTAGGTTTGAATTCTTAACATGCAAATGATTTTCAATCAGGAGCCGCCACTAATCTATTTTTGGTGGGTCGATTAGAAACCCAAGTAAAGTAACGGGAGATTTACTTTACTCCTACGAACCAGAGATTTATGAGTTCGGGGACTTGGTTACACCAGATTATCCTAGTGCCCTTTTGGTACCTTTCAAAAATGTGCGCATACCACAAATTTAACACTCAAGAAAGCAATTAAATATTGCAAAACATACCTAGAAGCAACGAAAGCATCTGCATTGTTAAATCAGAATTCACATCAGCAACCCTAGATATGATTTCTAATTAACACGCAATTTCAATTTTCGTTTTCACTTTATTTAATGAAAATCATGACTTATGCAATGCATGTAATCTAATATGACATGGCAGCATGACCTAAACTATATGACATGAAGAAATGCAATAATTAAATGCAATCTAAATGACCTAATTCTAATGACATGCAATGCAATGCAAAATTATTTAAACTAAAATGACATGCAGCATACAATTTAGTATGTGAGTTATATGTCATGCGACATTTATTAAATGATTTAGTCTAATGACGAGGAAGTTTTAATAAAAACTAAATGACGTGCATTTGATATTTCTATTTTTAAAGAATGCAAAAATTATCTAGTTATATTAAAATTTTATCTAGTTTAAACTAAGGATTAAGTCTCATTAAATCCTAATTTAAACTAAGACATTATCTTAATCTAACATGCAATCTATCTAATATGCAATGACGTGCGGGGCATGCCCTAATTCAGCATGATATATGCATGATGATTTTTTTTTTTATATTAATTTCGGAATTAAAATTTCACATGCAATTCAAATAATGATAAAACTAACAACCTAAATGAATGCATTTTTTGTTTTTTTTTCTATTTTTCTAAATTTGGAATAAAATCCCTATTCTAGATATGCAAGATAACGAAAAATATTCTAAAACAAACTGAATCCTAATTCAAATATTTTTAGATTTTTTAGTGGTTTTCAAAAACGAGCAAGCAATTATCAACTAAACATTAAATCTAAACAACCAAGATATTCAATCAAATAAAGGATTAAAATAATCGAAAAAATAACCTGTTGTCTCACATGTCAAATTAACGATTATCCTAACCCTAATTATCACGACAAAAAGATCAAAATAATTAAAAATCTAATCCGAATTCTTACGGATCAAATTAATAATTACATTGATTCAACAATAAAATTATCAGGAAATTCCAAAAATTAAAATAATTAAAAAAATGACCCGACATCTTACGGAAATTAATAATTATAATAATTATGCCAACCTACAAAATTCATGATCTAAAAGTCACCCCACAATATTCAAACTTAAGCAATAATAGCAAAACTAACTAAAAATAAAGTAAAATAACATAAAATAAGAAATATAAAAATAAAAGAAAATTGAGCAACCTAAGGAAAGTGGGGGGCAGCGAATTCGTTGGCGCCGGGTGGAGGACGATCGGCATCGGAGCTCGGCGGTGTGGGCGCGGCAGGCTTGGGCGTCGGGGGTCGCAATGGGCTGCAACAGAGAGCAGATCGGCTCAACGGTACGGCTAATTTGGGGCTCCGGTGAGAGTGATGGGCACGGTCGTTGGAGCTCCGACGACGGCGAAGGTCCCGCAACAAAACAGGAGATTGCTCGGGCGTAGCTGATGGCGCACCGAGGACAAAATAGGAATCGCTCGTCGCTCAAGCGCGAGTCGTCGCGCGGATTGACACGGCAAGGCGGCGGTGCGAGCTCGCGCAAAGGGAACCCCGGTGGAGTCACGAGCAGCAAGCGGAGTCACGGCTCGGCGGAACTTCGGGTCGGGAATCTTGGTGGCGCAGCGGTGTCGGTGGTTGCGGTGATTGTCGGTGGGCGAGGCGTGGCGTTAGGTCGTCGCGGCGAGCTTCGTGGGGAGACCGACGAAGCGGCTGTGGCGGACGCACGGTGGCGGAAGCCTCGCAGATGGAAGTTACAGAGGTGGGGCAGCAAATTTGGGGAAGATGATGAACAGTAAAGGGTCAAATCACTTCTACCTTTTTACTTTTCTCCTCTCTCTCTCTCTCTCTCTCACGTTCTGACTTTTTCTTTTTTTCTGCAGTTTTTTCCTTTTTTTGCAGAAGCAAAACCTCTCTTGACCTTTTTTTCTGAATTTTTTTTCAAGAAGCTCCCTGAAAGCAAGAACCGAACCCCCCCTTTTCGACCTCCGTACGCACTCTTTTATAGGCCAAAACAAAATGTGATCTTTTATCAATATTTCCTCTAACAAATAGATTGCCGATAACCTCTTGATCACAAAAAATATTTTCCTCATCTCATAATGATTTTATCGCCTATTGATAAAGATGAGATTGCAATGCGGTTTTCTTAATTTTCAAAAATCATCGAATATCGCATCAAATCTCAATTTTTCACAACGGGCTTGGGCTAATTTGCTCCTTTCGTGGGCTTAGTCCGACTTGTCAATTTAAACTCAGAAACATTAATTCGAACCCGTCCACCATCGGTCTAATAAATAAAATGCAAAATATGCAAACTAAATGTAGCTATGCAATTAATATTTTTTTTAGGGATAAAATTAACCCCTAATTTTTTATGCAATAAATGACTAAATGGATTGTCAAAATTTAGGTGTCAACAGCTGCCCCTCTTTGAAGGTGAGCTCGAAGAGGTTGTATTCAAAGACAAATTGAGATCTAAATTTTGACCATGCAAATGCACTAAATGATTTTTTTTTTTGTTGGAAAATGAATTCCATTTTTTAATGCAATTTATATGATGCATTTTATGCTAATGCAAATGCATGATGTCAAAGGAAAGAACATACCTACAATTACTTCCAAATTAGTGCAGTAAAGCATCTTGAGGTACATGATAAATCCCTATTTACTCCACAAGTACCCAACTCTCACTCAGGTTTCTTGAAAAGTGTAACAGGCAATAGATTGAGACATCTAGATCTAGACTGAGATGTCAAGATTTTTTTAAAAAACTCAAAATACCTAGATCCAAACTAAGGTATGACGAGGGAATTCGAAGAACATTCACATCCAGAGTGAAACATTCAACGAATATAATTGAGACATCCAGATCCAGACTGAGATGTCGAAATTTTGGAATGCAATTTGTATGCAAATGGTAAAGGAACCTACCTGGAATATCTTACCTTCAAGGAGGATAGGGTGATTCAAGATAGTTGGTGTTACATGTCCAGGACCCGTACCATTTTACGGTCGCCCAGAATAGTAACATGGCTTTGTAAAGAGACTGCTTTCCCAGGACTCATACCATTCTACGGTCGCCCAGTATGACAGTGTTTGGTTGTGTCTAGGACCCGTACCATTTTACGGTCGCCTAAACGGGGATTTACCTTCCAAGACCCGTACCATTTTACGGTCGCCTGAATAGGGAAATAGGTTTTGTCTAGGACCCATACCATTCTACGGTCGCCTAAACGGGGATTTACCTTCCAGGACCCGTACCATTCTCTACGATCGCTGAATAGAGAAATAGGCTTTGTCTAGGACCCGTACCATTCTACGGTCGCTTAAACGGGGATTTACCTTCCAGGACCCGTACCATTCTACGGTTGCCTGAATAGGGAAATAGGTTTTGTCTAGGACCCGTACCATTCTATGGTCGCCTAAACGGGGATTTACCTTCCAGGACCCATACCATTCTACGGTCGCCTAAATAGAGAAATAGGTTTTGTCTAGGACCCGTACCATTCTACGATCGCCTAAACGGGGATTTACCTTCCAGGACCCGTACCATTCTACGGTCGCCTAAAATAAGGAATAGGTGTTGTCGAGAACCCGTACCATTCTACGGTCGCCTTGACGGAAAATTGATTTTTCAGGACTCGTACTATTCTACGGTCGCCTGAATGGGGAAATTGCTTTTCCAGGACCTGTACCATTCTACGGTCGCCTATTAGAGCAATAAATGTTGTGTAGGACCCGTACCATTCTACGGTCGCCTAGACTAAGGTTTTGCTTGGCTAGGACCCGAACCATTCTTCGATCGCCCAGCCTTGTGACAGAAATCATCCGACCAGGACCCGAACCATTCTTCGATCGCCTTAATCAGATTGAATCTGGAGAAAAATCTTTGGGGGACAACTCCATCGAGTGTCGATTAAAAGGGACTATGGGCTACGAAAGCACGCCAGGTCAATATAAATGGACATCGGGCTACAAAAAGCACGCCGAGTTGATAAAGAGGGACTCCGGGCTACGAAAGCACGCCAGGTCAACATAAAGGGACATCGGGCTACAAAAGCACGCCGAGTCGATAAAGAGGGACTCTGGGCTACGAAAGCACGCCGGGTCAATATAAAGGGACTCTGGGCTACGAAAGCACGCTAGGTCAATATAAGGACATTGGGCTACGAAAGCACGCCAGGTCAATAAAGAGGAACTTTGGGCTACGAAAGCACGCCGGGTCAATATAAAGGGACAGCTTGACCAAGTCAAGTGTCGATGCACTCGAGGGAGAATACCTGCACAATGACAAGTATTTTAAAGTATGGTAGAGATACTTACCTGGTGATATCTCTAATTCTTCGGGATATGCCTTTTGGAATTTAGATATCTTGTGGAAGTCTTTCACCTTATGGTGGAGGTTTCTCATATTCTAATATCATGAAATATTCTGAAAGGAACTTGAATTATCTATCAGACATGATTTATAGCAAAAACTGATATGCATTCATCAAAGAGATAAGCAATCTAAGCTACTATAGAATGCACATTTCAAAATTCAGTGAGGTTTTCATCAACTCAATCGGGTTTTATGCATAATGACTTTTGCATCACCCAAATTTCCATTGGAGAGAATTATCATTCAAGACAATCTTCACTCATGACATGGATTTCTTAAGAATACTAAATGAGAGACTTTCGGTTAGAAAGGACTTTCACTCACTCTCATTTAGAATGTCTATTTTATGCGAATCACTCAATTTCATAATATCGACATGGGTCCGAGTATTCTCGCAAGCGGTACGATCTTACCAATCTGAGAGGTCTTTAACATGGACTATAATGTGGGCTTGGTCAACGGCTTAACAAATGGGACTCTTTAAGTCAAGGCTATTGAAAAAAACAATTCTGTATTCATCTTCGGGTTTACAAGTCAAGAACCCTGCAAAAATGAGAAAGAAATAATTTTGCTCGCACTCCTTCGAGCGATGCTTATGACACCATACGCTAATTCAAGTGCCCTAATCAGAAGAGACTTTATAAGGGACGCAACGTAGACTGGGTTCATGGGTTGAGAAATGAAAGGATCATTAGGCTCAAAATTATGTGTGAAGGGTGAGAGTTGGTGATCATCTTGGCATTGCTACCAATTTTCTTTTTCATCATCGGGGATTGTCTTCATGAAATGCCCCATTGATTGTAAAAACTCAACTTTTGAGTTCTTTGAGTATTGCTCCATTAGGATTCAATTTTAGCAATTGACAGTCATCTATCTTGACTCTCTTTTTCATCTATGGGCATTGGCCTTGCTTTTACCAGGCACACTGCTTTTCATGCCCCTAGTTCATATTCATTTTTTTCACTTATTTTTTTTTATGGGCATTGGCCTTGCTTTTACCAGGCACACTGCTTTTTCATGCCCTTTAGTTCTATTTTGAATTCTATGAATGCGTCAAACAATGACACTCGAACTTTTCAAGAGTTTTCATCTGCCTTTTGCCTTGCCCCAGTGTGGGAGGATGATCACCAACTGGGTTTGAAGAAATGAAAAATTGTAGGCTCAAATGGGCTATGCAAAGGATATAAGTATGTAGGATAGAGAAAGAAATGTTCTTCGTCATCCTAAGGCACTTAAATTACCACATGAATTCAATGTAATAGCATGACTTGAATATTGATGCAAGTGAGAGCAAGAAAATTTCAATCCATTTCATTCACCTTATGGTGCTGTCTTACCCTCCAGTTTGCCCCGATGTGGGGTGGTTCTTGATAAGGGTAATTTGAAAGAATTTCCACAAGTGTATGTGGCTCAAAGGGGTTAAGCAATGTACTACCTGTAGTGTTTGGGATAGAGAAATGAACTGCCCCTCATCATTTCGGTTATCGTACCTTTCGCGAGAGAACTCTTTACCTTGCAGATATGGAACTTCCTACACTCATCTTACAAGTGTATAAGTAAGGGACTGTGTATAGGATAGGGCTTGTCTTTCATCATCTTGACACGTCTCATTCAGTATTCTTAAGCATTGATGTCATTCCATTAAATTGTCTATCTTGACAAATCTCCACATGAAATTGGTGAGCTAAATCAATATGAAAATTTTCTTTTCAAAAGAGTTCAGCAACTTTAAGCATAAAAAGCATTTGTGACCTCAAAACAAACAATTTACTACACTCAAACATGATTTCCAACATTCATTCAAGGAATTGTCCCATGAAGGGATTGTCTCAGCAATGGATGTCCTTGGATTGAAAATCCGCTTTTTGATTTGATGAATGCTCCATTCTTGCTTTTGCCCCTGCACAAGAGAACGTGCATGAATAGGATACTATGCATCATCTGATTAAATTCAAATTTCACATCCATTTTGGCTCAGATGAAGATTTTATCTCAGTCAGGTCACTACCGAAATTTGTCATATCCCCAATTTATCATCTGCAAGGAAAAGAATAGAATGTCAATTCCAGAATTAATTATATTCATGAACACAATGTATCCATTTCATCCAAGACAGATTATCCTCTTTTGATTTGTTCCATTATTTTCTCATGGAAATGAGAAACTTCATTTGGCCTTCAAGAATGACATCTCACACAAATTGTTATGAGATGTGCCACATATCACACTTTGGAATCAAGATGATTTTCTTCACTCTTGGGAGATGTCATCAAGATCAGTTAGGAAATGATCATTTGCCCCCACGTCTATTTTTCCTCTCGGATGTATGTTCCCAAATCAATGGGCCCACTATCATTGGAAATTGACGCGTTATTTTCAAACGCCTCTCTGTTATGCTCTGAGACATGAAGTAAATGAGTTAGAAAAACAAACAAGGGTAACCTAATGCATGTTTTTTGGAAATGGCTTGAAAAATGATCTTTTTTTCTTTTGGAATTTTTTTGGATGAGGAAGCATGAAGAAGCCTAGTCCTCAGAATTCTCCTCGGATGATATTTTCTTTTCATTGTTGGATATCGTCACCGGGCTAGTTTGGTGTACTCCATCATGTCCTCAAAATTGGAAATAAAATTGTAATTTCATTGAATAGAATCGAATGAATTACATTATTGGAATGGAAATTGTGATTCCTAAACCCCTAAAAAGAGAAAAAATCGAAAACAATTCCTAAAAAGCGAAAACCAATTCCTAAAAGGCAATAAGAATTCCCACGCAGGGGAGGTGCAACCGAGCAAGTTACTCTTGCAGGCTAACGTCCATGTCTTCCGAAGGTCCTTTGTCATTGGCTCCTATGAAGAGGTCATCAAACAGACTTGTGATTCCTTCCAAGGCGTCATCAGAGTTCTCTGTCTTTGGAGACGTCAGATCGTCCATGTCATCCCATCCACTCGAAATTATGTTGTGGGAGTCAAAGTAAAAGCTAGGAGGAGCCGAATACTTCACTAGGTAATCAAACTTGCCACTAGGCCGCCCGAGAGTATCCATCACTTCCACTTCATCTTGCCCCATCTTAGGGACATTGTCAGGCTTAGTTTTTTCAGCAGTGACCAACGGGGTCATCTTCCGGTCGTTAGCATGTCGCCATTGCTCATTTGGGTCTTGTCTGCTTGCTTTGGGACTACTATTTCGGGGAGAGCAGGTGCAGGAGTCAAATCCGCTAAGAGAGATTGGATTTGAGCTATCATGAATTGCACAGAGGTGAGCAACTGTTTGAGTTGGTCTTCCACGGCATACATACAATCTCGCATTTCGGCTTGGTCGGCCATTTTTGCTCTTGATCATGTAATGATGGGCGAATGTTGATGATCCGTTATCACCTAAGGAAAACGGAGGAAAATGTGTAAGTACGAGGTGTAATGAGAAAACCAATCCATGACAACAATCTATTTTTTAGTCAAGAAAAGTCCACATATGAAGAGGATTTCCTAAAAATGGACTAGGAAAATAAAGACATGGGATGCTCCAGTAGAGACAAAATTTCCTACTCATGAACTAGAAAGAGCCAAGACTCGAATTGAAAACAAATATCCAATTTTTATTTTCCAAATGATTAATTACATGGCAATTTCCTCATTTTAGTAATGAAAGGAATTAGATCAAATGATTATCCTAAATTGTCATGGATCGACTAAAAGTGCAATTAAGTAAGTAAAGTAGAAGTGAGAGTTCAGACAACTTACTTTCGTCGGAAATGGATGACAATCACATAGACACACGCATGAAGCGTGAGGCTCGATTTCTACCTAGATGGCTTAACAAGGTGGAGCTAAGAGGATGATATGACCGTTGCAGTCTCGCATTAACATGTTAGGTCCCCTGACTCCGGCTTAGCCGAATGGAATACCCAATAATCACGCAATCTCGCGGATATGGACAAACACATTCGACACCATGAAAGAAATTTCGGGGAAGAGAAGGTCAACCTCTACATAGCAATCTCGCTTTAGAGGAAGTATCATTCTCAACACCATCCTAGAAATCCTATCGCAGCCCAGGTCCGACCGCAGGTTGTGTGTGCAATAGTGTAGTGCTAAAGCAATAAAGCATGCACAACAGTTTAAATGCAAACAACACTTCTATAGTTTTAATTCAAACATTCATCCCTACTCGAACCTGCTAGACAGGGGTTAGCAAAGACTACTCCCCTTATACCTCCCATTTGCAAGAACATTTAACACCTTAGGAATGTTAGGGACGTACCCGAGATCCTTGCTGCCAAACAAAAACATTTTTCAAAAAAGAAAATTGGCCTAAGTCCATTAAGAGTTTCAACTCAAGTCTCCCCAGCGGAGTCGCCAAGCTGTCGCGACCGCAATTTTTCGCGTGTGAACCACCTAGAATTTGTCTAATGGATTACTAAGTCTTTAAGCTTAGCTCGGGCTCTCCCAAGCCCATACTAATTCGTGACTTAGGTTTGAATTCTTAACATGCAAATGATTTTCAATCAGGAGCTGCCACTAATCTATTTTTGGTGGGTCGATTAGAAACCCAAGTAAAGTAACGGGAGATTTACTTTACTCCTACGAGCTAGAGATTTATGAGTTTGGGGACTTGGTTACACCAGATTATCCTAGTGCCCTTTCGGTACCTTTTTATTTCATTTTCAAAAATGTTTGACAATTGAATTGATTTTAAAACATGTGAGGCGATCATACGTGCTCATACCACAAATTTAACACTCAAGAAAGCAATTAAATATTGCAAAACATACCTAGAAGCAACGAAAGCATCTGCATTGTTAAATCAGAATTCACATCAAAGCAACCCTAGATATGATTTCTAATTAACACGCAATTTCAATTTTCGTTTTCACTTTATTTAATGAAAATCATGACTTATGCAATGCATGTAATCTAATATGACATGGCAGCATGACCTAAACTATATGACATGAAGAAATGCAATAATTAAATGCAATCTAAATGACCTAATTCTAATGACATGCAATGCAATGCAAAATTATTTAAACTAAAATGACATGCATCATACAATTTAGTATGTGAGTTATATGTCATGCGACATTTATTAAATGATTTAGTCTAATGACGAGGAAGTTTTAATAAAAACTAAATGACGTGCATTTGATATTTCTATTTTTAAAGAATGCAAAAATTATCTAGTTATATTAAAATTTTATCTAGTTTAAACTAAGGATTAAGTCTCATTAAATCCTAATTTAAACTAAGACATTATCTTAATCTAACATGCAATCTATCTAATATGCAATGACGTGCGGGGCATGCCCTAATTCAACATGATATATGCATAATGATTTTTTTTTGTGTTTTTATATTAATTTCGGAATTAAAATTTCACATGCAATTCAAATAATGATAAAACTAACAACCTAAATGAATGCATTTTTTGTTTTTTGTTTTTTATATTTTTCTAAATTTGGAATAAAATCCCTATTCTAGATATGCAAGATAACGAAAAATATTCTAAAACAAATTGAATCCTAATTCAAATATTTTTAGATTTTTTAGTGGTTTTCAAAAACGAGCAAGCAATTATCAACTAAACATTAAATCTAAACAACCAAGATATTCAATCAAATAAAGGATTAAAATAATCGAAAAAATAACATGTTGTCTCACAGTCAAATTAACGATTATCCTAACCCTAATTATCACGACAAAAAGATCAAAATAATTAAAAATCTGATCCGAATTAATAATTACTATCAGGATCAAATTAATAATTATAATAATTATAATAATTATGGGAAGACCCTACGGATAATGCCAACAAAATTCATGATCTAAAAGTCACCCCACAATATTCAAACTTAAGCAATAATAGCAAAACTAACTAAAAATAAAGTAAAATAACATAAAATAAGAAATATAAAAATAAAAGAAAATTGAGCAACCTAAGGAAAGTGGGGGTAGCGAATTGTCGGCGCCGGTGGAGGACGATCGGCGTCGAGCTTGGCGGTGTGGGCGTGGCGAGCTTGGGCGTCGGGGGTCGCAATGGGCTGCAACAGAGAGCAGATCGGCTCAACAGTACGGCTAATTTGGGGCTCCAGTGAGAGTGATGGGCACGGTCGTTGGTGCTCCGATGAGGTCCGGCGAAGGTAAACCTGCAACAAAACAGGAGATCGCTCGGCAGTAGCTGATGGCGCACCGAGGACAGCAGTAGACTCGGATCAGGGGTAGCGGCTCGTCGCTCAGGAGACCGACGAAGCGGCTGTGGCGGATGCACGGTGGCGGAAGCCTCGCAGATGGAAGTTACAGAGGTGGGGCAGCAGATTTGGGGAAGATGATGAACAGTAAGGGTCAAATCACTTCTGCCTTTTTACTTTTCTCCTCTCTCTCTCTCTCTCTCTCTCTCTCTCTCACGTTCGACTTTTTCTTTTTTTCTGCAGTTTTTTCCTTTTTCTGCTTTTTTTTTTGCAGAAGCAAAACCTCTCTTGACCTTTTTTTCTGAATTTTTTTTTCAAGAAGCTCCCCGAAAGCAAGAACCGAACCCCCCTTTTCGACCTCCGTACGCACTCTTTTATAGGCCAAAACAAAATGTGATCTTTTATCAATATTTCCTCTAACAAATAGATTGCCGATAACCTCTTGATCACAAAAAAAATTTTCCTCATCTCGTAATGATTTTATCGCCTATTGATAAAGATGAGATTGCAATGCGGTTTTCTCAATTTTCAAAAATCATTAGAATATCGCATCAAATCTCAATTTTTCACAACGGGCTTGGGCTAATTTGCTCCTTTCGTGGGCTTAGTCCGACTTGTCAATTTAAACTCAGAAACGTTAATTCGAACCCGTCCACCATCGGTCCAATAAATAAAATGCAAAATATGCAAACTAAATGTAACTATGCAATTAATATTTTTTTTCAGGGATAAAATTAACCCATAATTTTTTATGCAATAAATGACTAAATGGATTGCCAAAATTTAGGTGTCAATAGCTATAAATCTCACCAAAAATCCGATTCTTCACTCAAGAGCAAAGCACATAGAGATTCGACATCACTTTATAAGAGACCATGTTCAAAATGGAGATGTTTCAATTCAATTTGTTGACTCAAAGAATCAACTGGCGGATATATTCACAAAGCCTTTTGAGAAAAATCAATTTGAGTCTATCCGTACCAGACTCAACATTTTGAGGTATGAGGAAATCAAAGTCTAGAGACTTTCAGACTCAGACATACAAGACTTTAAATTAGTCTTGGTACGATCGTTAGACTGTAAGTTAGTCTCTCTTTCTCTCTCTCGAATCTTATCTTGAAGAGGTACGATCGTTAGACTATGTTTAAATTGTTGCTATATTTAATTGACGAAATTACTGCATCGTTTCATTTTCAAAAAGGGAAGTTATTTTTGAAATGACTATTTTCGCGGAAAAAGACAGTTATGTTAAAAAGGCATCTTTTTATTTTCCTTTGTGACGCTTCGTTTATCTTTCTTTTTAAACCGATCGTATACTGTTGATTGCTCTTCACTTCACTCTCAAAAACCCTAGAAAGCATCGATCCTCCATTCCCGTTTTCTTCCCTTGTTTAATCTTGAAAAGTTGTCATCTTTCTTGGGAAAGTCAAGCAAGGAATCTTCCAAAAACTAAGAAAGATGGCGTCTTCAAGAAAGTCTTCGAGAATCGCAAGCAGGGGACCATGGCGAATGAGCAAGGAGCCTACGCACTACAATCTCACCGAAGAAGATGTGGCTCCAGAACAGCAATCGAGCCCACAACATTCTCAGCAGCGTCACTCTCCTCCATCTAGCCCTCAAGGCGTTGATCATCAACAAGAGTTCGAAATCATCGAGGATGCAGACCCTATAAGAGTTCAAAAGCCCGCTTCTATTTATAAGTTGTATCGTGCCTTAAAAGCAACGCATACTCCCTTGAAATATGTCGATGATTTTATTAAAGAGAAGGGGTATGGAAATGAATACATCTTTCTGCGAAGAATGGAAAGTTTGGGAATTGCTCGTAAAGGGTTGGCTGAGGAAACTCTTGCGAACATCCCGAGTGATCCTCGTGATTGGGGACCGAATCCTGTAGATGGAAATGATGATGACAAATTGTACAGTCAATTTCAACCGAGAATGGGTATTGCGTCTGAAAGTCGAGGAAAAAGAGGAGATTTGTTCAGATCTAAGGAATAAAGGGATTTGTATTCGAAATTGCTGAAGCGTGGGGTAATAAACCCTAGGAGTGTGGATTTTGATTTTTTGGATGCTATAAATGTGAACTTGAGGGAAAAGCTCAGTTATCTTCAACTTGAAAAGTTCTGCTCCGACACTACAGAGGCCTATGCTAAACTAACCGCATATTTCTATTCAAATCTTAGCTTTTTAGATGCGAATAGATTTTCCTTCAGTGTCAAAGATCAAGACTATGTTGTGGATATGGATATGCTGGCAGATGTATTGGGAGTCGAGAGGGGAAGATATCAACCGATCAAAGTTTCTATTGCTGGTGCTACATTGGAACTTGTCAAGGACAGGAGAATAGAGGAAAAGATTTCCTACCTAAGGATGAATGCATTCAACATCTTGCTGCACAAGATTGTGATCAATTGCCTTCAACCAAAATCAACTTCAAAAACTGATGTTTCAAGTTTAGAGGAAAAGCTGATGTATGCCATTCTCACTGGGAAAATGTTTTCTCTTCCTCACACTATTATGTTCCACATGTATAGAGCCATGATGAAGGACAGAGGCCAACTTCCTTACCTAAGTCTTATGACGAAGTTATTCAGACATCTGAATATTCAGCCTCCACAAATTTTTTGTGTTCGATCGTGCGATCATATGGTGGTAGGACTGAAAATGGTGACCAAGATGCGTCTGAAGGAATTGAACAAGGCATTGGAGAAATTCAAGGAGAAGACTCCACTCAAAGCTCATCAACCATCTTCTTCATCAAAGCGGAAAGGAAATGAGCCATTGGTTGCTTCAAAACCGAAAAGAAGAGCTCTTATTGTTGAAGAAGAAGATGATGAAAATCTCACCATCTCTGCAATGGCTTTGAAGAACTTAACTCGTCCTGTTCTAGGGAAAGAATCGGAACAAATGGCGAAAGAAATAGAGATGAAGGAAGCAGAGGAGAAAGAAGAAGAAGAAAGAGAAGTTGAGAAGGAAAGAGTTGAGACAGAAGAAGAAATAGGAGAAGAAGGAGAACCTGACGAACACTCTTCTCCACCTGTAGGCATGGAAATAGGGGGAGATCAAGAGAAAAGAGGGAAGTCCTCATATCCTGATGCAAGTGAAGGAGTCGGGCCGCTCACCCGCAGACCCGGGGACGTTTATGCCTCTCAATTTCCATAAGAAGGTCATGAAATTTCATCGCCAAACCTGCGAGATTATGCTGATCTACCATCGTCTGCATTTACTCCATCAGATCGAGTTGAAGCAAGTACTCAAACTGATATTGCAGCAGATTTTCGCAGAATCATGGATATTCTCTTGGGGATGTGAGGTCAAATTTATGCCTTGGGATGCGAGGTTCAAAACTTGCAAACTGCGGGTCAAGTTTCTTCATGTTCATTGAATGATAAAATCCAAGCCCTCACTGTTCAGAATCAGGCCAATGCCAAGGGTGAGGAGATCGCGCAACTGAAGGAAGACTTGAAAAGGCTGGAAGGCATCGTTCAGTCTATGGGAGATTTCCAGCTTGTCCGCGTTCCCAAGCAATCTTGACTTTATTCCATTTTCATCTCAACCTTTTTAATGCTGACAAAAAGGGGGAGAGATGCAAGATTTGAACAATTTAACTTTTAATCGTGTTGTTTGTTGGATTGGTTGTTTGATTTTGTGGATTGTTTTGATCTGTTTGACTTTGTTTTTGTGTCTGGATGAGAACTGAACTAGACTTGGACTTGACTGCTTTTATTAACTATCATTGGTATCTTATGGATGGCTTTATCACTTATTAGACTAACCTATTTTATGTGGTTGCAGATTCTAGTGTTATTCATTTAGCCATTTATCTCTATAAGATATGCATATGTGTTTGAGAAATGTTTTGCAGGTCAAAGTTGTCCAAATCTGCAGGAAAGTTTTGTCACCATAAAAAATGGGGAGATTGTTGGAGAAATTCTCTTGAAGTATTTTGAAGTTGACAAAACGTTTCCATCAGTCTAGTCGAAGGTTTGCGGACTCGCCATTTAAAGTCCGAAGACCTCCTGGACAGCCGGACTCAAGACTCAAAGTCTATCCTCATTGACGCCTCTAATCCGTTGAAGAAAGGTTACCCAGAACTGAATGTTTTGTTAAGGGCTTGACATTATCAACTGGAGAAGATCTCGTGGCTGGAATAGACACAACGTAATTCTTTGATTGATCGAGATTGACTCGAAGATTAAGGAATCGATGATTGCCTAAATATTCTTGGAATGTTCTACCTATAGAAACCGAGATCCTGATTGTATGTGCGAACATGATTGATGGGCTATCGACACGTTCCTTTAATAGCCGAATGATCTTCCTAATTGATTCCGTCCAACGGGTAGAATGGAGGAATTCCTTTGGTAAGTGCCAACGGGTATGATGGCATAAATGAGTATATAAGGAAGACGTTCTAAGTTGTTGAGGAGTGCACGATAGAAGAATTTCAAAGTTTGAAGCTCCTTGTTGTTTAGACAATTCCTTTGAGCGAATACTTGTACACAAAAGAGAGTCTATATTTGTGAGAAACCTTGAGGAGGTGTGATAAAACATCTGCACTGTGGAATCAAGGAAAAGATGAGCTGTAACTTCTCTTTTGTTCATAGTGAAATCCAGCCGATGGGCTGTCAGTGCGGAAGAGTGGACGTAGGCTTGGAATAAGCCGAACCACTATAAAACTTGTGTTCAATCTTCTCTCTCTCACTCTCTTTACTTTGATCACAAATCATTTTGTGAACTCCTTTCTATCGGCTGCCTAGAATCGCTTCCGTATCTCGATAAATTGTTTGTGCACCTATTCACCCCCCTCTAGTTGCTTATACTAGCTATCTCACTACTAGTCTTTTGCTTAGTGGGTTACTGATATGGATAATGTTGATCACTTGAAATTCACCGATTGGAAGCATGGTTTAAGGAAAATCACGGGTGGATGACAAATAATATAGCCCATGGTAAGTAACATTTTATTTAAGATACCAACGTGTCATTCGATTTAAAACTGTATTTGTTATATTATTTGAGATGATGTAGCCAATGTGAACTTCCACAAGAGAAATAATACGTGTAAGTTCATGATGGAAGATATATTTATATTTATTAAATGGTCCCATGGAGTTTACGCCGGCTTTTATTCAAAGTGGATTCAAAGTCTCATATAGGTCTATCCTCCGATTTAAAGAAAATATAAGATTGTAATATATGTTAATTATAATATAAGTACCCGCAATATTTCGACACATTTCTTCACAGACCAAGAAGAATGGAGACAGTGATGGATCACGTGGCCGTTTGCAATAATGGTAATAACGTGTCGACCTCCTGTGTCTTCAGCAAGTGGAGTGGGGGCCGAAGCCAATGGCGGGGCTGAACGAGATGGCGGAGGGCCGGAGACGGATTCCGTGGTGTCGTAGGGCGATGATCGGATAGCTTCGTGATTGGGGGACCAGCACGAGTTCTCGAAGGACCTCTTGCCCAAATACTTCAAGCACTAGAACCTTTCTAGCTTCGTTCGCCAGTAAAAAAGAAAAGAAAAAAATATTTAAATAATGTTAAACATTGTTCATGTCGGTATCAACCTTGTCATTTGAGACGGCAAGTATTCACATAAGTAATATCTGATTTATGACTTAATTAACACAATGAAAATGTTTAGAATTGAATTGATGAAAGTAAAATTGATTTAAGACAATTTTCCTAGAGATTCACAGTCTCAATTGAGAAAATATTAGGTATCGCAATAGTCCCATGGGAAAGATTGTAGCAGAAGATGATTTTGTGAGGAAAGGTTTGGAATAAAAATAATTTGCAATTTCTCCTTCGTGCATAGCTATAGGAAAAGGCCAACATGTTAGCTTTACGCTTGCCAAATGAAGTCGCGTTAAAAATAATCCAACTCAAATTGACTCATCCGATCCATTTATATGCAATGTAAATCAATGATCCATACTCAACCCAACCCGAATTGGGATCCATTTAAATCGTGGTCTTTAAAGAATGAGCTACTCCATGGATTGGTTTGTTGAGTTAATGAGGGAGCTTTGGGGTCCGGTTATGGGCAGGGAAGTGAAGGTAGTAGTGAAAGTTCGGCCCGGGCTGTCTATATATCATGAAACGGGTTTGGGCTTTGTTTTTTTTTAATATTGATTATGAATTTAATTTATTGGGCTTGATGAGACGATGAATCGGTCCACTTTTGACGTTTGTGTCCCTCAATGTCGAGCTTAAGTATGTCTCCGCTCATGGATTTAGTTCATTTGCCATATATGGGAATGATGGAGTGGCATCTCCTCTTATAGACATCGCGAGGTGACCCCAACTTTCAAAGCCCAACAACACACCCATTGCAAACCAATAAATTGCAAATCTATAAATCAAGAAACAAAACTCAAAATCTTTCCCCGAACACGTTCGAGGGCCTGAAATCCTCCACAAAGCCGGATCAAGAATAAATTGCAAAACGAAATCAATGTCGGAAAAAACTCAAATAACCCTATTCAAAGAACAAGAATTCAGAAAAAAAAACCACAAAGACTTCAACCCACAAACAAAAGGAATCCAAAAGGTAGAAACTGCGATCAATGCTCAACAGCCACGAAATTATAACTTTCTAGAAATTGATCAAGAAAACCCACACAATGACACATCTGCAACTGTCGCAAAAGGGCCGCGAGGAGCCCTGGACGTCCTCCTCGACGAAGTAGAGGAGGAAGACGACGTCTCCTGGGGGTCACAGCAGACGAAGTCAGTCCACGACGTGAACTGTCGTAAGGGAAAATATTACGTACACCCATTTTGCCATGTGGGCCGTGCATAAATCCACGTCGATCGTCACATGATCATAATGGGCCCCCCTTTCAAATATTTTCTTTCTCTCCTTCTCCCTCCAGCCCTCTCCCTCACTAGCACGGGGCGCCAACGTTCACCTACCCTCTCTCTCACCTGAGCCCGACCTCCTCCTCCACTGTTGCCATTGACAAAGTCGCATCACTCGTGAGCTAGTCGTTCATGGCTGGCCGGTGAGACTTTTCAAAAGGATCCCTTCTTCATCCATGGTTGACGGGAAAGATGGACACATAGGGGACTAATGTGCCAAATCATACCAAATGCTATATGTTGGCCAAACTTTAGGAAAAACCGTATACTTAGATAACCTGGTAGTTCGGATCCAATTTATGAGGTAACAAGTCCTTGTTGAAATTTGTCAATTTTAGAGAAGGGATATATTTCTTTCTTTGTAGATTGGTGTTAGAAATATGAATATCAACCACATTTATTTTTACTTAAATTTATACATAAGCCACTATCATAAAAAGTCTTCTATTGAGGAAAGCATGGCGCATATAGAAAATCATCACATTGCACTATTCAAACAAAACCTCATTAAACAACTTGTCCAAATTCATGGAAGATGACCATTTTTCGCCGACTACTTCTTTTACCATCTTCTTCCACTCCATGGCCTTGCGTCTCATTTTCTTCCCCACCTCTCCTTCCATCAACTCCCTCACAAGCCTCTCCACTTGATCTCTCTTCACATTACCATCCATCTCCAACCCAACCCCCTAGTCATCACATATATACTTGCAATTCATTGTTTGGTCTCCCAAGCATAGCCATCACAACATTGGAACTCCAATCGACAAGCTCTCGATGGTCGAGTTCCATCCACTATGAGTTGAGAACCCTCCGATTGAAGGGTGGCACAACACTCTCTCTTGCGGGCACCGCCCAGATAAAAGGTCTCTCTCCCTTGTTTCCTCAACAAACTCTTCAAGAAGAGTTGTTGTCTTCATTCACTACATTAGGCCTCAAGATCCACAAGAAATATTATGTTGTTGGAGAAATTTTATTGAAATGTTTTGAAACTGACAAAACGTTTCCATCAGTCTAGTCTGAAGGTTTGCAGACTATGCTGTTTAAAGTCTGAAGACCTGCGGACAGCCAGACTCAAGACTCAAAGTCTATCCTCATTGACAGTTTCTAATCTGTAGAAGAAAGGTTATCCAGAACTGGATGTTCTACTAAGGATATGACCTTATCGACTGGAGAAGATCTCTTGGCTGGATATGACATAATTGAATCCTTTGATTGATCGAGATTGATTCAGAGATTAAGGATCTGATGATTGGCGAAATATTCGTGGAAGGTTCTACTTATAGAAACCAGATCCTGATTGTATGGGCGAACAAGATTGATGGGCTATCGACATGTTCCTTTAATAGCTCAAATGATCTTCCTAATTGATTTTATCTAACGGGAAGATTGGAATAATTCCTTTGGTAAGTGCCAACGGGTATGATGGCATAAAGGAGTATATAAGGAAGACATTCTAGTTGTTTGAGAGGTGCACGATAGAAGAATTCCAAAGTTTGAAGCTCATTGTTCTTTTTGTCAATTCATTTGAGCGAAATCTTGTACGCAAAAGAGTGTTTATATTCGTGAGAAATCTTGAGGAAGTGTGGTAGAATATCTACACTGTGGAATCAAGGAAGAACCGTGCTGTAACATCTCTTTTGTTCATAGTGAAATCCAGTGGATAGGCTGTCGGTGCGGAAGAGTGGACGTAGTCTTGGGATAAGCCGAATCACTATAAACCTTGTGTTTAATTTTCTCTTCCCTACTCTTTACTTTACTTTGATCGTAATTCATTTTGTTAATTAAAAGAGAACTTCCTTTCTATCATCGGCCTAGTATCGCTATGGTACATCGAGAAATTGTCAATATACCTATTCACCCCCCTCTAGGTGCTTATACTAGCTATCTCAATTGGTATCAGAGCCTGTGTACTCACTTTGTTTGAAGTGTTTTACTTCAGAGTTAAAGATCCATGACTAGTATGTTGGCTTTAGGGCTGGTAGAATGGCAAAGTAATACCAGACCACCTTACTTTGATTGAAATGATTACAACATTTGGAAAAACAAGATGAAGGCGTTCCTAAGGTCAAAGGATCCTCTGGAATGGGACGTTGTAGAAAAAGGAATCACTCCTAAAGCTGCACCTGCCTCAGAGAGAGGGAAAGATACTGTAGAGTCTAGTCAAATGACTCAGGAAGAGATAATCAAGAGATAAGCTCTTGATGCAAAATCAATTTATTCTTTATACTATGCTTTATCTCCTACTGAATATAACAGAATATCTTCTTGTGTTACAACTAAAGAAGTCTAGGATAGATTACATATTACTTATGAAGGAACCGATCGAGTGAAAGAGACTAGAATCAACATTCTCCTCGGTCAATACGAAGCCTTCAGAATGAAATCGGGAAAATCTATAATTGACATGTTTAGTCGTTTTACAGAAATCGTGAATGGTCTTGCAAATCAAGGTCAACCAATTTCTGATCCCATGAAGGTAAACAAGCTACTACGTGGACTCTCCAATGATTGGAATCACATAAAGACCTCAATCAGAGAGACCCAAAGAATCATGCCATTATCTGTTGATGAGTTGGTTGGGACTCTTCAGTCTTATGAAGATGAAGACCCTAAATGCAAGAAATCCATTGCATTAAAATCCAATGATGATTCTGATATTACAGATTCTGAAGACGATATGGATGATGAGGAGCTTGCTCTCATGATAAGAAGATTCAGAAAGCTGAACAGAAAAGGAAGAAGATTCAATCCAAAGAAACAAAGTTTTCAAAAGCAACAGACTAGGTTTGTCCAGGATAATTAATCAAATAAAGATGTAGTCTGCTTTGAATGTAAGAAAAAGTGACACATTAGACCCAACTGTCCTCTTCTGAGAAAGAAGAAAGGAAAAGCTGAAAAGTATCGAAAGGCTCTTAAAGCAAAAACCAGGAGTGATACAGAGTGTGAAGAAAATGATGATGATTATGCCAATATATGTCTAATGGCACAATCAGATTCAGATTCAAACTCCAAGACAGAATCAGATTCAGACAGTGAATTTGAGGTAAGTAACTTCAAAATCCCTATTAAAGTTTTTAAATACATTGATGAGCTGTGTCTTAGTCTTAAAACTTCTCTTAAAAGGATTTCCGAACTCAAAAGAGAAAATTCTGCTCTAAAACAACATGAAAATATTTTGAAAGAAAAAGTGAAATGTTTAGAAATGAATGTTTCTTCTCTTAGAAAAAGTGAAGATAATCTTTCGAAAGAAAATGCACTATTGAAAAATGATATCTCAAAGATTTCTAAAAAAATTTCTATAGGATTTGAAAAACTGGAAAAAATTCTTTCTGTTCAAAGACCTTATTTCAACAAATCTAGTTTAGGAATGACTGCTAAAACCATTCATTTAATTGATTTTCCAAAGGTGAAAGAAAGAATTAAGCAAAGACCAACAAGAGATACTTACAAAAATCATTTTAAAAAGATCTTTGTAAAACTAGTAGGTCGCAATGCTCTCAGATGCTCAAAATGCAATAGTGCTGATCATTTTGAAAAAGAATGTCCTATGGTTTGGAAACCTATTAAGAAAGTATGGGTAAAAACTGCATTTCATACTAACTCAAATGGACCCAAGAAAATATGGGTACCAAAGAAAGTTTGAGTCTCTTTTTAAATGCAGGTCACTATCAAGAAAAAAGTAAAATGGTATCTGAATAGTGGATGCTCAAGACATATGACAGGAGATTCAAATTGCTTCATAAAGCTCGTTCAAGTGAATGGTGAAAAAGTCTCATTTGGATGAAATATCAAAGGAAGAATAGTGGGATTTGGAACAGTAAAGATTGAAAATCTCACAATAAGCAATGTTTCTTTAGTTAAATGACTTAACTACAATCTGCTCAGTATTAGTCAGCTGTGTGATACCGATTTCAAAATCTACTTTCAAGAGGGAATGTGTACAGGAACTAGTAAAGACTCTACTCAGTCTTTCATAAGTTGAAGACATGGAAATATCTACCTCTTGGATGTGAAACCAGATGAATCGCAATGTCTAATCTCAATCCAAGACGAATCAAGCTTATGGCACAGAAAGCTTGGACACATTAATATGAAACAGATAGCCAAAATCTCAGCAAAGAAGCTTGTTCGTGGTCTACCCAATTTATCATACCAAAAGTCTGATCTATGTACACCATGCATATTGGGAAAACAAGTAAGAAATTCCTTTAAACCAATCAATCAAGTTTCCACTAACCATGTACTGCAGCTTCTGCATTTGGATCTTTTTGGACCAACCAGAACACAGAGCATTGGAGGTAAAAAATATTGCCTAGTAATCGTGGATGACTACTCACAATTTACTTGGGTATATTTCCTGGCAAGTAAGTCTGAAACCTTCTCTTATTTTGAAAAATTTGCTAAAAAGGTTCAAAATGAAAAATGGTATGTTATTTCAAGTATAAGAACAGACCATGGAGGTGAATTTGAAAATCAAGATTTTATAAAATTTTGTGATGAATCTGGTTTTCAGCATATGTTCTCTTCTCCATATACTCCAGAGCAAAATGGAGTTGTGAAAAGAAAGAATAGATCGCTTCAAGAAATGGCTAGAACTCTTTTAATTGAAACCAACATCTTTTCACGATTTTGGGCTGAAGCAAGCTTTCTGACTTGTTATATTATCAATAGAGTTTTTCTAAGGTCTATTCTAAAAAAAAAACCCCTATGAATTATTCAAAGAAAATAAGCCTATTGTTTCATATTTTCATGTGTTCGGATGCAAATGTTTTATATTGAAAAATGCAAATAATCGAGTTGGCAAGTTTGAAGAAAAATTAGATGAAGGCATCTTCCTTGGATATTCAATCTCAAGCAAAGTCTACAGAGTTTATAACAAGAAGAGTCAATCTATGGAGGAATCAATGAATGTCAAATCCCAAGACTCTATACAAAATGAATCTATTCAGACTCATCTTGAAGTGCCTGAACCTGCTCCAAACTCTATAAAGTCTAAATCTCAGGAAGAAGCTTAGACTTTGAAGGACCAATAACAAGTGACTATTGAAGATTCAATTGAAGGATCTGACCATCAATCTGACAAATTGACTAGCAACTGGAAGCATAAGTCCAGTCACTCCAAAGATCTTATTATTAGCGACATCAATGAAGGAATTCGCACAAGATCCAAAAGGCGCGGAGAGTCTAGTGCTGTGGCTCTTATTTTTGAAATAGAACCCAAAAGCATAGAAGAAGCATTAACTGATGAAAGCTGGTTTGAAGCTATGCAAGAGGAACTCAGGCAATTCGGAATTAATGATGTTTGTGAGTTAACTCCTAAACCAAAAGGTAAATCTATTATTGGTGCTAAATGGGTTTTCAGGAAAAAGATGGACAAGAAAGGAAAAATCATAAGAAACAAAGCAAGACTCGTGGCCAAAGGATATACGTAAAAAGAAGGGATAGACTATGACAAGACTTACGCACCAGTAGCGAGGTTAGAAGCAATTCGTTTATTACTTGCATTTGATTGTCATAAAAATATCAGGTTATTCCAAATGGACGTCAAAAGTGCTTTCCTAAATGGATTCATTCATGAGGAAGTCTATGTGGAACAACCACCTGGGTTTGAAGACCCAAGGAAACCAGACTCGGTATTCAGACTCAAAAAGGCATTATATGGTTTAAAACAAGCATCTTGAGCTTGGTACGACAGGCTGAGTAAGTTTTTAATTCAAAACGGTTTTGTTAAAGGTAAAGAGGACACTACTCTGTTTATCAAAAGAGAAAGCAAAAGTTTTGTTTTAGTTCAAATATATGTCGATGATATTATATTTGGATCTCCTAATGAAAGTCTGTGCAAGAAATTCTTTAAGACTATGCATGATGAATTTGAAATGAGCATGATGGGTGAGTTAACCTTCTTTCTCGAGCTTCAAGTGAAACAAATGAAGGAAGGAATTTTTATTCATCAAGAAAAATATGCTAATGATCTCATCAAAATGTTTGGACTGAACAATTGCAAAAAGTCTGAAATACCAATGTCAAGTTCCTTGAAAATAAACAAAGATGAAGGAGGAAAGAAAGTCGACCAGAAGCTATACGGGAGTATCATTGGTTCACTTCTTTATCTTACTGCTTCTAGACCTGACATTTTGTTTAGTGTTTGCATTTGTGCCAGATTTCAAGCAGACCCTAAAGAATCTCATTTAAGTGCTGTGAAGCGGATTATCAAATATATTGCTTCAACTCCAATCATCGGCCTTTGGTATCATAAAAAGTGAGACTTTACTCTTATTGGATACTCAGATGCAGATCTAGTCGGATGTAGAGTTGATAGAAAGAGCACCTCGGGTACCTGCCAACTACTTGGAGGTAGAACAGTGTCTTGGTTTTCAAGAAAGTAAACTACAGTAGCTCTTTCTACAGCAGAAGCAGAGTATGTAGCTCTCGGAAGCTGTTGTTCACAAATTTTATGGATAAAACAACAACTAAGAGACTTTGGAATTGAAGATTCATGCACGGAGATTAACTGCGACAATACCAGTGCAATTAATCTTACTAAAAATCCAATTCTTCAGTTAAGAGCAAATCATATAGAGATTCGACATCACTTAATTAGAGATCATGTTCAAAATGAAGAAGTTTCGATTCAGTTTGTTGACTCAAAGAACCAACTGGTGAATATATTCACAAAACTTTTGGAGAAAAATCAATTTGAAATTATCTATTCCAAACTCAACATTTTGAGGTTTGAAGAAGTTAAAGTCTAGAGACTCTCAAACTCAGACAAACAAGACTTTGACTGTAAATTATTCTCTCTCCTCTCGAATCTAATCTTGAAAAGGTACGATTATCAACCGTGTTTGATTATTGCTATCTTTAATTGACGTGATTATTGCAACGTTTCCTTTTCGGAAAAGAGAAGTTATTTTTGAAATGACTATTTTCTCGAAAAATGCAGTTATTTTTTTTTTTGAAAAGGCATCTTTTTATTTACTTTTATGACGTTTCGTATACTTTTTTATTTAACTGGTTATGCACAGTTGTTTCTTCTTCGCTTTACTCTCCAAAAACCCTAAGAAAGCACCGATCTTCCATTCCTATTTTCTTCCCTTGTTTAATCTTCGAAAAAGTTGTCATCTTTCTTGGGAAAGTCAAGCAAGGAATCTTTCAAAGACTAAGGAAGATGTCGTCTTCAAGAAAGTCTTCGAGAATCGCAAGCAGGGGACCACGGCGGATGAGTGAGGGGCCTACGCATTTCGATCTCACCGAGGAAGAAGAGTCTCCAAATAAGCAACAGAGCCCACAATATTTTCAGCAACGTCATTCTCCACCATCTAGTCCATAAGGTACTGGTCATCAACAAGAGGAAGAAATCGTTGAAGACGCAGATCCTGTAAGAATTCAAAGACCCTATTTTATTTATAAGCTTTATCGCGCTTTAAAGAGGACTGGTACTCCATTGAACTACGTCGATGAGTTTCTCAAAGACAAAGGATATGGGAACGAGTACATCTTTTCGCGAAAAATGGAACGTTTGGGAATTGCTCCTAAAGGGATAGCAGAAGAAACCCTTGCAAACATTCCAAGTGATCCACGTGTTGGGGGACTTAATCCGATAGATGGAAATGATGATGACAAATTGTACAGTTAATTTCAACCGAGAATGGGTGTTGCAGCGAAATTCGAGGAAAAAAGGGGAGAGTTGTTTAGATTAAAGGATCAAAAGGCTTTATACTCAAAATTGCCTAAACGTGGGGTGATAAATCCTAGGAGTGTGGATTTTGATTTTCTAGATGCTGTGAATGTGAACTTAAGGAAAAGTTCAGTTTTCTTCAACTAGAAAAATTCTGTTATGACACCACAGAAGTCTATGCTCAATTGACTGCATATTTCTATTCAAATCTTAGTTTCTTGGATGCGAATAGAATATCTTTTAATGTCCGAGATTAGGACTTTGTGGTTGATGTGGATATGCTGGCGGATGTGATTGGAGTTGAGAGAGGAAGATATCAACCGATCAATGTTTCTACTGCTTGTGCCACATTGGAGCTTGTTAAGGATAGAATAACAGAGGAAAAGATCTCCTACTTGAGGATGAGTGCGTTTAACATTCTGCTTCACAAGATTGTGATCAATTGTCTCAGACCGAAATCAACTTCCAAAACTGATGTTTCAAGTTCAGAGGCAAAGCTGATGTATGCCATCATTAATGGGAAATTTTTTTCTCTTCCTCACACTATTATGTTCCACATGTATAGAGTAGTGGCGAAGGACAGAGGTCAACTTCCTTATCTAGGTCTTGTGACGAAGTTATTCAGACATATGAATATTCAGCCTCCACAATTCTCTGTGTTAGATCGTGTGATCATATGGTGGTAGGACTGAAAATGGTGACTAAAATGCGTTTGAAGGAACTAAGCAAGACGTTGGAGAAATTCAAGGAGAAGACTCCTGTCAAAACTCATCAAATCTCTTCTGCAGCAAAAAGAAAAGGGAAGGAGCCCATGGTTGCTCCATCCAAGAAAATAAGAGCTCTCATTATTGAAGATGAAGATGATGATGAAGACCTTACCATTTCTATTATAGCATGAAGAAGCTAAGTCGTCCTATTCCATAATCAATGGAACGACAGGAGATAGAAGCAGAGGAGAGAGAAGGACAAGAAAAAGAAGAAGAAGAAAGAGAAGCTGGTGAAAAAGAAGCAGAGGAGGAAAGGCTTGAAGAAGAAGAAGAAGAAGAGAGAGTGAATCAAGAGGAAGGAAAGCTTGAAAAACACTATTTTCCACCTGAAGGCATAGAAACATGGGGAGATCATGAGAAAAGAGGGATGTCTGCTGCTACCTGTGAGGGAGTCAGCCACTCTCCAGCCGATCCAGAAGACATTCACGCCTCTCATTTTCCTGAGGAAGAACATGATGCTTCATCGTCAAATCTGCATGATTATGTTGATCTGCCATCGTTTGTAGATCGTGCCGAAGCCAGTACGCAGACCGATAACTTAGCTGATTTTCGCAGAATTATGGATATTCTCTTGGAGATGCGCGGTCAAATTTATGCTCTGGGATGTGAGGTTCAAAACTTGCATAATGCAGGTCAAGCTTCTTCAGGTTCCTTAAATGATCAGATCCAAGCCGTCTCTGTTCAGATTCAGGCTAATGTCAAGGGTGAGGAGGTTGCACAACTGAAGGAAGAATTGAAAAGGCTGGAAGGGATCGTTCAGTCCATGGGAGATTTCCAGCTTGTTAGCGTTCCCAAGCAATCTTGACTCTATTCCATTTTCATCTCAACCTTTTTAATGCTGACAAAAAAGGGGGAGAGATGCAAGATTTGAATCAATCTTTGAATTTTTAATCGTTTGGATTGGATTGTTTTGATATTTGACTTTGTTTGACTTTATTTTTGTGTCTGGATGAGAACTGAATTTGAATTTGGACTTGACTGCTATTGATATCTTATAGATGGCTTTATCATATATAAGACTAACCTATTTTCTGTGGTTGCAGATTCTAGTGTTATTCATTTATTCATTTAGCCATTTATCTTTATAAGATATGTATATTTGTTTGAGAAATGTTTTGCAGGTCAAAGTTATCCAAATCTGCAGGAAAATTTTGTCACCATTAAAAATGGGGAGATTGTTGAAGAAATCTTCTTGAAATGTTTTGAAGCTGACAAAATGTTTCCATCAGTCTAGTCTGAAGGTTTGCAGACTATGCTGTTTAAAGTTTGAAGACCTCATGACAGCCAGACTCAAGACTCAAAGTCTATCCTCATTGACAGTTTCTAATCCGTTGAAGAAAGGTTATCCAGAACTGGATGTTTTACTAAGGATATGACCTTATCGACTAGAGAAGATTTCTTGGCTGGATATGACATAATGAAATCCTTTGATTGATCGAGATTGATTATGAGATTAAGGATCCGATGATTGGCGAAATATTCGTGGAATGTTCTACTTATGGAAACCAAAATCCTGATTGTATGGGCGAACATGATTGATGGGCTATCGACATGTTCCTTTAATAGCTCGAATGATCTTCCTAATTGATTCTGTCCAACGGGAAGATTGGAAGAATTCCTTTGGTAAGTGTCAACGGGTATGATGGCATAAAGGAGTATATAAGGAAGACGTTCTAGTTGTTCGAGAGGAGCACGATAAAAGAATTCCAAAGTTTGAAGCTCCTTGTTCTTTTTGTCAATTCATTTGAGCGAAATCTTGTATGCAAAAGAGTGCTTATATTCGTGAGAAATCTTGAGGAAGTGTGGTAGAATATCTACACTGTGGAATCAAGGAAGAACCGTGCTGTAACATCTCTTTTGTTCATAGTGAAATCCAGTGGATAGGCTGTCAGTGCGGAAGAGTGGACGTAGGCTTGAGATAAGCCGAACCACTATAAACCTTGCGTTTAATTTTCTCTTCCCTACTCTTTACTTTACTTTGATCGTAATTCATTTTGTTAATTAAAAGAGAACTTCCTTTCTATCATCAGCCTAGTATCACTGTGGTACATCAAGAGATTGTCAATACACCTATTCACCCCCCTCTAGGTGCTTATACTAGCTATCTCAAATGTGCTTTGAGGCGAACGATTTTTCTTGAGCGATTTGATCAATAAATAAGTGGAGTGGTCCAACTGCATAAACCCTTGGGATCATTGAGGAGAGGGCGTGTAGCACGTCCAGCTCAAATGCCTCTAAGGTGTGGATAATGGTCGTCGTGGCATCAATGGTCTTGTTGCCGGTGTCAGCGCTGAAGTTGAATAAGGTGTCATCGGAGCTGGTGATTCGGAAGAAGTGAGGAATGTCACATAGCCTTATGTTTTTCATTCTCGGGATCCAGTTGATAGGGGTGTTCCCATAACCGTTCATCAATTGGGATTCATTCTGCATGCATGCATATCGATGCAAAATCATCAAATGGCAACAAATCTAATTATAGTGACTTTTTCTCATTTTTCAATGCATTCTAAGTCATAAATCACATACAATGCAAGTCTTCAAAAAATTTAGGGGAAATTACCAAAAAGAAAGTCCTGAACATAGTTTATGATGCTAATTTAGTTTTAAACTTTGATCACATTTTAATGATTTGCCAATATAGTTCTCCTGGCCAACTTTGACAAAAAAATTACTGACATAAACACCAGTTGTCCTATGCGGAACGACCTATATTGACATGGACAAATTTTGAAATTATTAGAAAAATTTCTAAATTTGTTTTGATTTTTTCTTTCCTTTTGATTTTTTTTGTCTTTCTTTCATTCATCATAGGCCAACAACCCTTGCTAATGATACAAGAGCCACAGAGCCCTTGCCAACCACAGTGAGGGGTTGCGGTCTTTCCCCAAATCTAGGGCAAGTGAGGGCAAGCCCTTGCCTATTGCTGGCAACCTCCGCTTACAGAAGGAAATAAGGAAAAGAATAAAATTAGAGGAAAAAGGAAAAAATTGCAGAAACTTTTATAAGAATTGCTTAAGTTGCCTATGTCAACACCTAGTGCTATCACGTAGGATAGCTAGTATCCACATCAGCGATTTTCAACCAAAATTGACTTGAATCACTATATTAGCAAATTGTTAAAAGGTTGATTATATTGACCAAATTAAAATATTTAGGATTGAATAAGCATCCATTTAATAAGTTTAGTTTTTTTAAAATTATTCCCAAAGATCTAATCTATCGATTTGCGCTCTTCATGTGCGATCAAAGGCATTCATATAATGGTAGATGATCTGACCGAAAAATTAATTTCCGGGAGAATGGAATAATATGAATACCTCGTCAAGTGAAGTCTAATAATAGAATGATGAACTTACAAGCAAGTGAACTCTTCGGAAAATGCAATACCGATAACGATGAAACCTATATATATATATATGTTGTTTAAATTAATAGAAACTCAAACGTGTTTTACCTGAGTGCTACAAGACCGTTTTTTTTCCCAGGGCTCGCAATTGTTTTACCGCCATAAGGGCACAACCTGCTATAGTGAACAAGTGTATGAGCGGATTCCCATATTTCAAAGCCGCAGGACTCGTCGCAAACGTCCTGAAACCGTCCGAGACGATGCAAGTCACAGGAGGAACACCTGGCTTCGAGTCCAGGTTCGATACGAGATCGCTGAAGGGGCCGGCCATATAGTCTCTCGTGGAGTCGCGAAGCATCGAGATGTCCTGTGTCGCATCTGCATCCGAAGGAGGAAGGCCATCGGGGGTTGTCAGGAACTGAAAGCTGCTCGGCGTTCCGCTCGTTAAGTCAAGACCTTGGACTCAGGCGAGCCGTCGGTGGTTGAACTCAGTGTTGACGAAGGAGATGTGGAAGCCCTTGTGATGGAAGAGTTTTGCTAGCATCTTCGTCAAATTTGTCCTCATTTTTTGTGTATATTTCCAAGTATGGCACCACATTATAACTTCTCATACTAGCCCCCCCCCCCAATTCCTCCTCCTCCTTTCCAAATTAAGGTATGGCTAAGGCGTCTGATATTCATTTTTTCAGTTAATGTATATGTATCTATATTGATTAAGTGTTCTTGTTTACAAACAACGCATTTCTTATCGAGTGATCTGTAAGTGACACTGTGTTAGTATATCACAAGATTTACCTTCCGAACTAATCTTTTTAAATTAATGTACGATTGCCTATTTTGGGGTAGAAATATTCCATATCGATGTTGAGAATTAGCCTCCCTCCACAGGGGCCACCGGAGTAAGTAACAAGTCAATTTGGTCCCCATGAAATGACCTATCCGTTCGTTGGGAGACCTTCGAAAGCCAAGCCAAGTGAAATAACGTTGTAAGAAACGCCAAATCTACTGATTGACAAAAAATTCTAGGCCACGCATCATTTTCTCCTAGGCGGCATTTGGTGACACCAACAAAATTAGATAAGACCTCTTTTCAATTGATTAATCAATACATAGTATTAAGGTACCCACGGGAGTGATATTAGAGAAGTCCCATGTGGAGAATTTGGTATATTACTAGAGCATATGGCATATAATTTAATTGTTTCCTATCTCATTGACTGAAACTTTTAGCATGAATAATATTGAATAGATAGATCATGTTCAAACAGGCTATGGCAATATATTATTTCTAGTTTCAATACGCCAATATGAAAATTCATTAAAATCTTGTAAATAGTTGACTTGATTAACCGGTAATTTTAGTTTGAAACATCAATCGGTCATCAAAATCAATAATGATCGATATGGCCCGTCTAAAACAAGATTATGTCGGCCGTGTATTTAATATTAGTTCCATTATAGTATCCGGTGATAATTTGATCGTTTGAAGTAACAAATTTCTTCTCACGTCAACTCGCCGAACGATACGATGACGGCTTCTGTCGTCGTCACCTATGTATGTAACCAGAAAACGCTCGACTAGGGATGTCATCGTCACCTATGTAAATCACTTTCGTGGGTAGCAAAATCAAGGAATCTTGTGTAGTGCGGAGATGTCCAACTCAGTTACGCAACCGCAGAAATGTCTCAATCAAAATACAGACACGCAGGAGCCAACGCTGGCCTCTACCGTCATTTTCAGCTAGCTGTTACTGAGGAAAATATAAGAGTTGTTGGGCATTTTTTTGTTTTGGGTTGTGGGGTGAAGATTGAGCTGGAAGTCCGAGGGCAACATGGCATGTAGTGTGAGCCCTTAGAGAAGTTTGATGCGAAGCCGGACAGGCACCCAGCCCCAGTCGAGAAGAATATTAGGTACTGCGGTAGTCCAATGGGAAAGATTGCTGCAGAAGATGGTTTTGTGGGGGAAAGATTTTGAGTAAAAATAATTTGCGGTTTCTCATCCTTGCGAAGCTCGGACAAGGCCAAAATGCCAACGCTAGGCTCATCAAATGGATAGGCTAAATAATAAAAAAAATTGATCTATATTGACTCATATAACCTATTTAGACCCATTTATATGTAATATATATTCAGTGTTCGATACCCTACTAAATCTGATTGGGATCCAATTTGAGCAATTTTTCTCTTTAAATTATTATCCTTGAATAATGAGCTACTCCATGGTCAAGTTACTGAGAGAGATCAGGAGTCTACTTATAATTGAGATGTGGATATAGGGGTGAAGTCCAGCTTAGGCTATCTTTATAACATGAAACGGGTTCAAATTTTGGTTTTTGGTTTAATATAGACGATATTTTGATGTATTGGGCTCGCATATGTCTCCGTGTTACGTGTTACCCACTGAAGAGCCCCTTGTCATCAATCCAAAAGAACAAGAATCTAGAAAAGCCACAAACACACCAACCTGCAAACAAAAAGAATCCAAAAAAGAAGAAATGGCAGTCAATGCTCAAACAGCCATGAAATTAAAACTTTCTAGAAATTGATCAAGAAAACCGACTCAACGGCCCATCTACAACCGTCGCAGAAGGGCTGCGAGGAGCTCCGGACGTCCTCCTCAACGGAGTAGAGGGGGAAGACAACCCGGGGTCACCTTTGACGAAGTCGGTCCGCAGTGGGGGGCTGCCGTTGACGACTGCGTAATCTTGAGACTGGGGGCATTCTCAGATGAAGCGGTGGGCATTGTCATGGAAGGGGCCGTAGGTGGGAGATGAAGAAGAAGAAGGTGGGCTCCCCCTAACCTGTTTATTGAGTGAATTTATAATAAAACTTATCGGTTTACGGCTTGTCATTTTACAACTCATTAAAACCTATATTTAAAATTTAAAGTGATTCAAATATGCCCCTCTTAAATAAATTTGGATTAAAATATAAAATTTTTACTCATTTTTACAATCCTAATTAGCTCTAGTACTACTTACGCACAATCTTTTCTAGTCAACATGGGACTTACTTGACACGTGTTGTATTCTCAATGGCATGAATCATGATCACATGATACTATTGAAGTACCTTATATTTTCTTGAGTATTGCATGTAGGTGTGGCGGATTGGCCAATGGCTGATAGATGTAGGCCCAACATGTAAATGCAGTGCAACCCTCCATGCGTCAGTACATGTGCAATAATGTCTCACTCCGCACGGTTCACATGGTTCACGAGTTACTTTTGTCCCAAAATTACACCTTATGAAATATTAATCATTCAATATGCCAGATCATACCAAACGTTATGCTAGTACAACAGATAATTTTGTCAGATTATATAGTGTGTGATATACAAAAAGTACTTGGCCTAGCTTTAAGAAAAATTATATACTCAAATGACCAAGTCAATCGGATCCAACTTCTTATGTGACAAATCTGATGGGAGAACGGTAATAATTCGAACAATATCGAATCAACGCAGCGGAATAAAATAATCGCCCCTCTTGTGTAAACCTAATAGGAATCAATATGGTAGAGTAAAATAAATACCAAGCACGCGAACACAAGACGATTTTTTACGTGGAAAACCTCCTCGATGTGAGAAGATAAAAAACCACGGGACCGGAGTGCACCTGAAAATCTTTACTATCAATAAAATTGTTCTTCTCTAGTAAATACTAGAGGTACATAGTAGCAAACACCTCAAGAACATAATTCTTGGCAATACACATAAACTTCACAAGAGATCAATGATAAATCTGACCAAAAACGCAGGTTTTGATCAATTCATGAAAAACCTGATGTATGAAACTTTAAACGAAAATCAAACCGTTTAGATTCGAGAAAATTACGCCACGAACATGCTGACAAAATTTCAGCTCAATCGGACCACGAATCGACCTCCGATGCCAGCTTGATGTAAATCAGATATTACCCCAAACCCCAGATTTATGTTTTCTCTTTTTCCCTTGTTACTATTTCCATGACACTTCTGCAATCTTGACTTCCATGACACAGCTCCACCTGCAAAAGAAATAAAATAACCAGAAGTAGATTTACGAGTATCAATATCTCCTGCCAAGTCGGAATTTGTATATCCAACTAACTCAAGTTTCCCGGTCCCAAAACTGAGTTTCAAATTTGAAGTTCCCCGAATATACCTCATAATCCACTTCACTACATTCCAGTGCTCTCTACCTGGATTTGACAAATAGCGACTAACAACGCCAACTGCATGCGCCAAGTCTGGGCGTGTACATACCATCGCATACATTAAGTTTCCTACGGCTGAAGCATATGGAATACTTTCCATATCATTCTTCTCTTTATCAGTCGTAGGACTTTGCATCATATTTAACTTAAAGTGGGCAGCAATAGGAGTACTAACCACTTTAGCCTTGTCAATGTAAAATTTCTGAAGGATCTTCTCGATATATTTCTCTTGCGACAAAAATAACTTCTTAGCATCTCTGTCTCGGGTAATTCTAATGCCAAGAATCTGCTTCGCCGAGCCCAAGTCTTTCATGACAAAAGACTTGCTCAACTGTTTCTTCAATAACTCAATTCTTGAAGCATTCCTGCCAACAATTAGCATATCATCAACATAAAGCAAGAGAATAATAAAGTCATCATCAGAAAATTTTTGGACAAACACACAGTTATCCGATGAAGTCTTCTTATAGCCTTATTCTGTCACAACTGACGCAAATTTCTTATACCACTGTCTCAGTGCTTGTTTTAGGCCATAGAGACTTTTCCTCAATTTGCACACATAATCCTCTTTCCCTTTCACTTTGAAATCCTCAGGTTATTCCATGTATATATCTTCCTCCAAGTCACCATGTAGGAAGGCTGTTTTAACATCCATTTGCTCAATTTCTAAATCTAGGCTAGCTGCCAAGCCTAGTATCACACGGATAGAAGACATTTTCACTACAGGAGAAAATATATCATCAAAATCAATACCCTTTCTCTGACCGAATCCCTTAATAACCAATCTAGCTTTGTACCGTGGTTGTAAAGTATGTTCATCTTTCTTCAACCTATATACCCACTTGTTTTTCAAAGCTCTTTTACCTTTAGGTAACTTCATCAATTCAAAAATATGATTATCATAAAGTGACTGCATCTCATCTCGCATAGCATCGAACCAATTGCTTTTGTATCATCTTCTATTGCTTCGGCATAGCACTTTGGTTCACCTGCATCAGTCAATAATACATACTCATCTTCAGAATACCTGGTGGAAGGTCGTCGGTCTCTAACGGATCTTCGGACTTGAACATCCAGTGGAACATCTAATTGAGCCTCTGGTTCAGGAATAGTATTATCTATTTAAACATGTTCAGGAACATGTGCATTATTTGGAACATTGACTTCCTACTGCTCTTCATCAACCTGTGAAAGAATATTTGTAAGAGGAACTGTATCTAAATTAGCCAGATTATCACTAACCTGTGGTGTTGAAATCATCTTTGATTTCTCAATATCCTCTATTGTTTGATCTTCCATAAACACAACGTCTCTGCTTCTTACAATTTTCTTTTCAAGTGGATCATAAAATTTGTAGCCAAGCATATCCTGTCCATAACCAATAAATATGCACTGTTGTGTTTTCACATCAAGTTTAGACCTCTCATCTTTGGGAACATGCACAAATGTTTTGCATCCAAATACATGCAAATAATCATAAGAAACTTCTTTGCCTATCCAAATTCTATTAGGAACATCAAACTCTAAAGGAACACATGGAGTAAGATTTAATATATGCACAACTGTACTTAAAGCCTCACCCCAAAATGATCCAGGTAGCTTTGATTGTGAAAGTAAGCATCTTATCCTTTCAACCAATGTTCTGTTCATTCTCTCAGCTAAGCCATTTAACTGAGGCGTCTTGGGAGGTGTCTTTTGATGTCGAATACCTTGTTGTTTGCAGTATTCATCAAAAGGTCCAATATACTCTCCCCCGTTATCAATTCTGATGCATTTCAATTTCTTTCCAGTCTGTCTCTCAATTGAAGCCTGAAATTGCTTAAAAGCATATAACACTTGATTTTTAGTTTTCAAGGTATAAATCCAAATTTTCCTTGAAAAATCATCTATGAAGGTAACAAAATAAAGAGAGCCACCAAGTGATTTTGTTTTCATAGGACCGCAAACATCAAAATGCACTAAATCCAAATTTCTTGAAGGATGGGAGCTTTTAAATGCAACTTTGTTCTTTTTCTTGGCTAAATTGAGCACACTTCTTTAGCGCTGAACTTTTCAATCCCGAAAGGAGCTTCTTCTTATGCCAATATTGACAAACCCTTCTCACCGATGTGACCGAGCCTCTTATGCCATAACTCAGCTGCATCTTCGCTATCTACTGCATTAATTTTGTTTGTAGACAACTTTGCCTGCATAATGTATAATGAAGAATATTTTTCACCTCTAGCCACAACAAGAGAACCTTTGGTAAGTTTCCATTGACCATTACTGAAGATGCTGCAATACCCCTCATCATCCAACTTGCCTGTAGAAATCAAATTCAAGCGAAAATCAGGTATATGTTTAACATTATTCAATACTAACCTTGTGCCATTGCTGGTTTCTAGGCACACATCACCGATGCCTACAGCTTGAGCTAGTCCATTGTTTCCCATCTTCACGGATTCGAAGTCACCTGACCTGTATGATGTAAGGAAATCCCTACGAGACGTAGTATGAACGGATGCATCACTATCAATTACCCAACTGGTCTCATGAGAAACAAAATTCACCACATCACCATCAAAAATAGTGAGAAAGTCTTCTTTAAGTGCAATGACACGATTGTTATCACTGTCATTATCACTTATCTTCTCTTTACCTTTCTTCTTTTCTTTCTCCCTTTTTAACTGGCGACAAAACCTCTGAATATGTCCCTTCTGATGACAATAATGGCACTCAACATTAACAAATTTATTATACTTACCTCTGCTTTTATCTCGACTTTTATTTCTATTTCTCGGACCTCGAGACTCACTTCTCCCCCTTTTCTCAACAACCAAGGCATCAAAATGTGAAGAGGATGATCCCTATGTCTTCCTTATCATCTCTTCATTCAAAATACTGCTCTTGGCTAAATCCATGGTAATTGTACCATCCGGGGCAGAATTAGACAAAGATGTTTAGAACGTCTCCCATGAGTTTGGCAAAGTACCAAGCAACCATAGTGCTTGTATCTCATCATCAAACTTGATTCTCATTGCAGCCAACTGATTTATAATTCCTTGAAAAGAATTTAAATGATCGATCAAACGAGTACCATCATGATATCTCGAGCCATAATCTGTTTTATCAAAAATAACTTATTATTCCCAGTCTTTCGAGCATATAACTGTTCGAGCTTGTCCCATAAACTGCGTGCATGTGTTTTCTCAATAATATGGTTCAAAACATTATAATCTACCCATTGCCTGATATAACCACACACTTGACGATGAAATATAGACCATTCAACATCAGTTTTATTCTCTGGTTTCTCCTCAGCAAATACAGGCAAATAAAAATCTTTCACATATAAAAGATCTTCCATCTTCCCTTTCCAGATATAATAATTCGAACCATTTAGTGTAACCATTCTACTCATATTCGTTTCCATTGTTTAACACAAGGCAGAAAAATCAAGCAATAACCTGTTGCTCTGATACCACTCTGATGGGAGAACGGTAATAATTCGAACAATATCGAATCAACGCAGCAGAATAAAATAATCTCCCATCTTGTGTAAATCTAATAGGAATCGATATAGTAGAGTAAAATAAATACCAAGCACGCGAACACAAGACGATTTTTTACGTGGAAAACCTCATCGATGTGAGGAGATAAAAAACCACGGGACCGGAGTCCACCTGAAAATCTTCACTATCAATAAAATTGTTCTTCTCTAGTAAATACTAGAGGTACATAGCAGCAAACATCTCAAGAACATAATTCTTGGCAATACACATAAACTTCACAAGAGATCAAGGATAAGTCTGACCAAAAACGCAGGTTTTGATCAATCCATGAAAAACCTGATGTATGGAGCTTCAAACGAAAATCAAACCATTTAGATTCGAGAAAATTACGCCACGAACATGCTGACAAAATTTCAGCTCAATCGGACCACGAATCGACCTATGATGCCAGCTTGATGTAAATCAGATATTGCCCCAAACTCCAGATTTTCTGCTTTCTCTTTTTCCATTGTTACTATTTCCTTTTCTGCTACTACCTCTTTATATAGATAGTGAGAAATCATATTTCCTCATATAACTTATTATATGGGCTCAAGCCATTTTTGGGCTTGCAACTCATTGGGCCTCCTCCACATAGGAGTGAACCCAGCTAACAAAATCTATATTGAAATTTGCTGATTTAAGAAAGGGGTTATAAGTCTTTGTTCTTCATGTTGGTGATATAAATATGAATATCACTTATATTTATTTTAACTAAAGTTTGTACATGAGCGATTCTCATAGACAATCTTATATTGGGGAAAACATAGTGCATTTAGAAAAACATTACTTTACACTATTGAGACAAAATCTCATCCATAAACTTGTCCAAATTGATGGAAGATGAAACTTTTTCACCAACTGCTTTTTTCGCCCGCCACCTTCTTCCACCATGGCCTTACTTCTCATTTTCTTCCTCACCTCTCCTTCCATCAACTCCCTCACAAGCCTCCTCAATTCATCTCTCTTCACATCATTGTCAATCTCCAACCCAACCCCCAAGTCATCACATATGTTTTTGCAATTCATCGTTTGGTCTCCAAAGCATGGCCAACACAACATCGGAAGTTCAGCTAATAAGCTCTCAACAATCGAGTTCCAGCCATAGTGTGTCAAAGAACCTTTTGATTGAAGGGTGAAACTATTAGGATGCATGTGTGAGTTGTGCTAAAAAATTCCTCATTGGATAAGTGGTGATGTGTGGAGTAGTTAATATTTAATTGGACAATAACTCATTGGCTTAAGTTTTTAAATAAAGGTGGGTCCAACTAAATATGTTGATGGGCTCGGGCTTGGGCTACCTCTTGGAGATCTTCGCGAGTGAAGGTATCAGGTTTCTACTGCGCACTCCCACCGAATGATATTAGAGTCAGTGGGGCTCACTCTCAATGAGTATTAGTGTTTAGTAAATATATCAAGGAGTGAATCTGGTGATCAACATTGTTTCCGAGCTAGTGGGCGTTGTCATGTAGCAATGCGAGCCTGATGACATATTTCATGGTTTGGTTTGGATAAAAAGACTAGGGATGAAGTTGGACATTGATGGAGATTCACCTTGAGATAAGATGATGTAGAAAGGTACCTAGATTAAGGGATAGCAGACCTAACACTAAATCTCATACGTGAGGGGAATTAATATATCCTAGTTAGCCTATAATTTATTGGCTTAAATTTTTGAGTGAAAGTGAGTCCAGTTAGATATGTTGACAGGCTCAGGCTCCCGCTTCCTTTTGGAGATCTCCTAGGGTGAAGGTTTCAGACTTCTGTTGCACACTCCCATCAATCACAACACTCTCTCTTGAGGGCATCATCCAGATAAAAAGCCTCTCCCCTGTTTTCTCAACAAACTCTCTAGGAAGAATCGTGGTGTCTCCATTCACTAAGTCAGGCTTGAAGATCCACAAGAGACATTGATTGCTATTAGTCAATCCCATCGCAAATTCTATACTTCCACCATTCACATCGTTAATGGACTTGCACTTTTTTGAGTCCGACCATTGGAGGCACTCATGTCCTTTGAAGAGATTGCACTCAATGTACTTTGAGATGAATGATTCATCTTGAGCAATTCAATCTATCACTAGATGAAGTGGTCCGATTGCGTAAACCCTAGGGATCATCGAAGAGAGGCCACATAGAAAATCCGACTCAAACGCCTCAAAGTTGTGGACGATGGTCGACATGGCATTGCCTGTCCAGTCAATAGCATCAGCTGTGAAGTTGAATAAGGTGTCGTCAAAGCCAGTATTGGGAAAAAGTTGGGCAAGTCACGCAGCCTCATGTTTTTCATTCTTCGTATCCAGTCGATAGGGTGGCTCCCATACCCATTCATCAGTTGGGATTCATCTACAAGCATGCGTATCCATGCAAAATCAGCAAATGATAACAAATTAAATTATGGTGCTTTTCCTCCTTTCTGAATGCATACTAAGTCACAATCATATGCTATGCAAATTTGGTAGATATAATCCATAGATTGGTGCTCTTCGTATGTGTTCAACGACATGCAAATGATTGCAGATGATCTGGCTAAGAATATATTTCTAGGAGATTGGCATAACATGCAATTCGTCATCAAGTGAAGTCCAATAGGATGATGATATCCTTAAGTAAGTGAACTCTTCGGAAAATGTGATAGGAATAACGATAAAACCTATTATATGAGGGGAATTTAAGACTTTATGCATGATGCATATGGAAACTGTAAAAGGAAGAATATCTAGGTTCTACTTAGACAGGAGTTAATTAGCTCGCTTCCTCTGTATGACGAAGTGCGATCCACTGTCACGCTCGAAGTCAATATTATCAATACATATGCGGAGTAGACACAAGAGCAAAGCTTCCCTTATTATAGGAGCCAATTGATATATGCATTTACCCAAAGTATTGCGGACTTTTTGAGCACAGTATTTGATTGATTCAATTGGGTGTGGCATTCTTCCATCCCACACGCATCGGGTAATTAGTGGAGAGTCGGAAACATATTTCTGCTCCTAGGAGTGGCCTAAAGAGAGAGGCAAATGTGGTGATGTGAACCTAGGCCTTGAATGAGAAGACCAACATGTATTCTCTGGCTGCGTTTGGCAACCATGTTAAAATTTAACAAATCCTGCATTTGTTGCCTACTTAAAATATGGTAAAGTCAGATATAAGAAGAATATAGACCAGATAAAATTATTTCATAAAAGAAGATAAAGATGAATATAGGAAAGTTATTTTTCTCAAATAACAAATTTCTTAAATTAACAATATTAAAATTACATTTCAATTTAAGTAATATTTGAATTCTAATATAAGAAATTCAAAATAACAAAAAATAACAATTTAGTTATTTCAATTTACTCTTATTTTTATTTGTATATTCGAATTTTATTCTATTATATAAATTCAATATATAAATATATATTTATATTGATTACATATTTTAGATATATTAGTACATTTTTACTATTTAAGAACATTTTATTGGAGAATGATGGAAAGGGAAGAAAGAAATAAATAAAAAGAGAGGAAAATAAAATAAAATAAGTAAGTAAAAATAAAGTACGCAAGAATGTTACGAGAGATTTAAACCATTTTCGTTTGTAAATTTTTATTTATTTATTTATACTAATATGCTATTGATATAATATAAATATATCCGACTTTATTACTATAATCACTGAACAGTAGATAAGATATAACAAAACTCCTATATTTTATATCATATTCTATTCAGTTCTATTCTAGTTAAAAATCCGGACAATCAAACGTAACTTTTGGGTTAATATATAATCTCGTTAAGTAATAGAAACTTAAACATTTTTTCTCCGCCAATTCCAACATTATTTTTATCCGTCACCTACAAGTAGCGTAAGACCGTTTCCCTGAGGACTGTCAAGTGTTTCCGCGCCATCAGAGCAGAAGCGGATATAGAGAACGAGTATATGAGAGGAATCCCATATCTCGAAGCCACAGTACTCATCGTAAACGTCATGAAACTATCCGAGACGATGCAAGTCACCGGAGGGGGGCTCCGATTCAAGCCCAGGCTCAAAATGAGATCGCCAAATTGGCCGACAATATTGTTTCTTGTGGAGTCGCAGAGCATCGAGATGTCCTGTATCGCAATCGCGTCCGAAGGAGGAAGACCATCGGAGATTGTCAGGAGCCGAAAGTCGCTCGGTGTTCCGGTCGCAAAGTCAGGGCCTCGGGCACTGGCGAACCGTCAGTGGTTGACGAAGGAGATGTGAAAGCCCTTTTGATGGAGGAGCTGTGGCTCTGTGCAGGGCTGGGAATGCAAACTGCGTGTGGCTTTGTGGCCGATCCGGATCTAGCAGAACCCATTTGTTTCTTCTCACTAGAGAGTGACGACTCAAAACGACTTTTTAAGATGAGTTCAACTCGGCTTGGTTTAACAATCATTGAGTTGAGCTTCCTTCCTTATATAACTTCGTAATCTCTTTTGTCCTCATTTTATGCGTAAATTTCCAAGTATGGCACCACATAATAAGTTCTCATATTTAGTTTGATTTCATCACCATGTTTCAGAAAAATTATTCTTACTTCTGATTAATGTAAATATTATCCATATTATATTGTCAAGCCGATTAAGTATTCTCGCTTCGAAACTATGCATGTTTCTTCTCTAGTGACTTGTAAGTGATACCATGCTAGTATAACATGTGATTTACCTTACATACTAGAATCTTTCTTTAATCAATACCCAATTGTCTATTTTGTGGGGGTAGAAATATGCCATATTAGCGTGGAGAATTAGCCAATGGCTGATCAATATAAGTCGACCATGCAATGTTCAATGGTGACAACTCATTCTACATGGATCATATGATTAAGGTTTCGTTTATTTCGTAAAAAATGAATGATTTGACAAAACATTTTCCTAAAAATAATTACTTATATCATTTATGAAAATGAATGAATGAAAACTATATTCATTATAGGCGAAAATATTTTTCACATCATTTTTTCTTTTTACAGAACAAATGGAACCTAAATAATAAGCCAATTTTGTCCCCATGCAAATGGCCTATCTGTTCACTAAATGATCTTCAAAAGATGAGATAGCATTGTAAGAAACCCTATATCTCCTAACCGAAAAAAACAATTCTTGATTCGCACCTCATTTCCCCCACCCGGCATTCGGAGATATCAATAACATTGCAGAAGCCCTTTCTATTGTTTCGACCTCGTCTCAATCGATTAATTAGCGTCTACAATATTTCTGTGGCAATGCCAAGATCCAGAATCACCAAATTCATGAGTGTGGTATAATGTTATTGAGATTAATAAGGTGCCCGTGCGAAAGGTGATAGAAAAGTCTCACGGCGTGCATCGGATGTATTGGAGACAGTGTCAATTGTGTTGCATACCAATAAGAGATTTTTTTACCAGCCAGGATGGAAAACACTCTTCTATTTGATTTGAGTCGTGCAATTCAATCAATTAAAGGACTTTACTTCAATGACAAACGGAGGAAACAAAGCGCATAAAAAAAAAAAATCAAATTACACTACTTAAACAAAACCTCATCCAGCAACTTGTCCAAATTCTGGGAAGATGACCCTTTTTCACCGGCCGCTTCTTCTGCCATCTTCTTCCACTCCATGGCCTTGTGTCTCATTTTCTTCCCCACCTCTCCTTCCATCACCTCCCTCACAAGCCTCTCCACTTCATCTCTCTTCACATTACTATCAATCTCCAACCCAACCCCCCAATCATCACATATATACTTGCAATTCATTGGTTGGTCTGAGAAGCATGGCCAACAAAGCATCGGAACTCCGGCCGACAAGCTCTCGATGGTCGAGTTCCAACCACAATGCGTCAAGAAACCTCCAATTGAAGGATGACACAACACTCTCTCTTGCGGGCACCATCCAGATAAAAAGCCTCTCTCTCTTGTTTCCTCAACAAACTCTATAGGAAGAGTCGCTTTGTCTCCATCCATTGTGTCAGGCCTCAAGACCCACAAGAAATAGTGATTGCTATTGGCTAGTCCCATTGCAAATTCCACCAATTGTTGGTGCGTAATGCACGCTATACTCCCAAAGTTCACATAGATAACAGACTTTGGCTCCTTCAAGTCCAACCATTGGAGGCACTCATTGTGCTCTTCCAATAGATTGCACTCAATGTGCTTCGAGGCAAATGGTTTTTCTCGAGCGATTCGATCGATCATTAAGTGAAGTGGTCCGACCGCATAAACCTGTGGGATCATTGAGGAGAGGGCATGTAGCACATCTGGCTCAAGTACCTCAAAGGTGTGGAGAATGGTTGCCGTGGCGTTACCGGTGCTATCGCCGATGTCGGCGCTGGAGTTGAACAAGGTGTCATCGGAGCCGGTGATTCGGAAGAAGTGAGGCATGTCGCGCAGCCTCACGTTTTTCATCCCCGGGATCCAGTCGATAGGGGTGTTCCCATACCCGTTCATCAATTGGGATTCATCTGCATGCACGCAAAATCATCAAATGGCAAGAAATCTAATTACGGTGACTTTTCTCATTTTTGAATGGATTCTAAGTTGCAAATCACAAACAATGCAACTCTTCAAAATTTAGGGAAAATTATCAAAAAATTCATAAACATATTGTATTGATGCCAATTTAGTTCTAAATTTTTCAATTTGGCAAAAAATTATTGATATGGATCCTATGTGGAACGGCTTGTACTGACCGAAAAATTAATTTCCAGCGGTTGCTCTCTTCATGTGCAATCAAAGGCATTCATAAAAGGGTAGATGATCTGACCGAAAAGTAAATTTCAGGAGAATGGAATAATATGTAATTCCTCGTCAAGTGAAGTACAATTATAGGATGATGAATGCATAAACTAAGTGAACTGTTCGGAAAATGCAACAATTATAACGATAATACCTATATATATGTTGCTTAAATTAATAGAAACTCAAACGTGTTTTACCTGTGAGTGGTGCAAGACCGTTTTCTCTTAGGGCTCGTAATTGTTTCAGCGCCATCATGGCAGAACCGGGCATAGGCAACAAGTGTATGAGCGGAATCCCAAATTTCGAAGACACGGGACTCGTCACGAACGTCATGAAACTGTCCGAGACGATGCAAGTCACCGGAGGAACACTTGGGTTCGAGCCCAAGCTCGATATGAGATCACCGATGGGGCCAGCCATATAGTTCTTAATTGAGTCACTGAGTTTCTGGAAGTCCTGTATCGCATCTTTGTCCGAAGGAGGAAGACCATCTGGGATCGTCAGGAACTGAAAGTCACTTGGCGTTCCACTTGCAAACTCAGGGCCTCGGGCCCTGGCGAGCCGTCGGTGGTTGAACTCGGTGTTGACGAAGGAGATGTGAAAGCCCTTGTGATGGAGGAGCTTTGCTAGCTTGAGCATGGCGCCGATGTGGCTTTGTCCGGGGCAGGGAATGCAAACTGCGTGTGGCTTTGTGGCCAATTCGAATCCGGCGGATCCCATTTGCTTCTTCTCACTAGAGGAAGATGACTCCAATGACATTTCGATATGAGTTGAACTTGGCTTGGTTTAACGATCATTGAGGTGAGCTTCCCTCCTTATATAACTTCGTCAACTTTTTGTCCTTTGTGCTAAAATTTCCAAGTATGGACTCACATAACAACTTGTCAAATTTAGTTTGATTTCCATCTTCCTCGTTTCTTTTTCCCCAAGGAAATGTGTGATTTAAGTAATCCGATCCACCTTTTATACTAGATTTTTTTAATTGATATCCCCTTGACTTGGCGCTTAGAATTAGCCTCATTCCACAGGGACCCCATGACTTGAGTAACGAGCCAATTCAGTCCCGACCAATCAGTTCCCGCTTTCGTGGGTAGCAAGTTAAGGAATCTTGCATAATGCAGAGGGAGTGCGCAACTCAGTCAACGCAACTGCAGCGATGTCTCTGCCATTCAAAGACGGCCGCATGATGTTTGACTGTTGACGAGTAAACCCTTAAGTTGAAATACTAGATTGACTTCGTCAACATTTTGTCCTTAAGTATGGCGTCGCATTATAAGTTGTCAAGTGCAGTTTGATTTCCATCTCCTTTTTCTTTTCCCCAAGGAAATGAATGATTTAAGTAATACTATCTACCTTTTATGCTAGTTTTTTTTAATTATATTTTTATAATTGATATCCGATTGATTATTTTATAGGGGTAGAAATGTTCCATATTCGCCTCCTTCCACATGGACCACATGACTTGAGCAACAAAGCCAGATTGGCCCCCCACCTATCAGTTCCTGCCGAATAAAATAACATTGTAAGAAAACCCAAATTTTACTAATTGAGAAGACTAGGTCGGCTGTGTATTTAGAATTAGTTCCTCATGGTATTCGATGATATTTTGGCTCGTTTGAAGCGACAATTTCTTCTCGTGCTCGACTGTTTAGGAATGAATTCGCGACATCACCTTTCAAGGGTAGCAAGTTAAGGAATCAGGCATAATGCAGAGAAGGGAAAAGAGGGGCCCCGGGGGGGGGGGGGGGGGTGTGGTTGGGGTTGCAACTCAGCCAACGCAACTGCAATTCTGTCTCTCTCGTTCAAAGAGAGCCGCATGATGTTTGACTATTGTCGAGTAACTCTAAAGTTGAAGTACAAGATTGACTTAATTGTAACTTGACGCGACAAACTATAGATTAGAAACCTAAACCTAAAATGGGTTATATACAATGCTTGCCCAAACAGACGTGCTGAATAAAGTCAAGGAAGAAATGACTAATGTCTTGATGCACAATGAATGAATTACTCCGGAATATATTTTGAATCAACAGTGAGTAATAGACGAATTTATAACTTTACGTGATCCGAATACAATCACAAGAAAAGTATTTATTTTCCACAGCATTAATGTTGATTGTCTTTTAAAAGTAGTAATGGAAAACTTCTATATTTGTTATTCTGATAGAGAGGAAAACGTTGTTTCAACATCTGCTCTTTTATTGTGTAGGATTGCATCCTCTAGGAAATTATTTTAACTTTCCTTAAAGATAACCGTTCACACCTCTTCAAAAGGTGCCTCTCAAATACACCCCATCATAGGCAAAAGGTGCTTCTTGTATACACATCCCATTAAGGCAAATGATGCCCCTCGAACTCAGCCTGTCATGGTCGAACTAACGAAATATAACAAAATGATCAAAGAGAGCTGTCAGAGTGAAATTTCATTGTTTTTCCAGACTTTCATGCAACCTATGATTATAATTGACTGCAAGGTGGAACATTTGTTGTTGGAAGATCAATACATGTATTCTCCGAATGGTGCCATATTTTCTTCAATTCATAATTTCACGGAACTTCATCTAACTAGTCTTTTGCTTAGTGGGTTACTGACACGGATAATGTTCATCACTTGAAATTCACCGATTGGAAGCATGGTTCAAGGAAAACCATGGGCAGAGGACAGACAATATAGCCAATACTAAGTAACATTTAATTTAAGATCTTGATCATCATTCGAAATCTGAAACTGTATTTATTATATTACCAGAAATGATGTAGTCAATGTGGATTCAAATTCTATCGTGTAGATCTATCCTCCAATTAAATGAAAATATAAGATTGTAATATTTGTTTATTATAATATAAGTATCCGCAATATTTCAACACATTTCTTCATAGACGAAGAAGCACGGAGACGGTGATGGATCACGTGGCCGTCTGCAACAATGGTAAAATAATGTGTCGTCCCGTTCTTCTTCGGCATGCGGAGGGGGCGGCTCGATGGAGGGGCTGAACGAGGTGGGGCCACTGCCATTCTTGAAGAAGACATTCGAGAAGGGGGAGGACCGGAGACGGACTCTGTGGTGACGTGGAGCGATGACCGAGATAGCTTAGTCGTAGGGGACCAGCACGAGTTCTGGAAGGACTTCTTGCCCTAATACTTCAAGCACTGGAAATCGTCTAGCTTCATTCACCACTTCTCGAAGGACCTCTCGCCCAGAAGAGAGACCACAGGAAAATTTGATGCCAAGCTGGAGACTCACGAGAAAATTATTGAAAAAATCAAACATATTTTACTTTTAACAATTCGGACTTAAATATTTTAATTGTGTCAATTAATTTTTAATTTTTAATTTTTAATTTTTTACATTTTATCAATTGAGTCTATCCGATCAATTTTTACCAGAAATATTTGTTGCAACATGACCACCTCAAGGCCCAAATAGATGGGAGAAAAGGTCGGGTTTAGGGATACTTGACCATGAGAGTTTCCTCATGATTCGAATTTCAAAAGACGTCATCACCTCGCATTTCAAAACGAACCATTGTAAGTTCCCTTACAGATGGTCGTGAGCTCTCCCAAGCTTGTACCCCACGTGACAATGGAGGGTGTCATGATCCGTACCCACACTGACGACACACCTCTAAAGAGGAGGTCGGGTGTAGATATCGAATTTCAGGGTATTTTTACCATGGTAACCCTCCCATTAGTACTCGTCACTTTATCCATTAGGAACTTTCCACAGCGAGTATGCTAGACAATAGCAAATCTCGTTGAGGCCTATACCCCTTATGACGGGTTTATTTTATATTTGATATTTAGTCAACTTGATAAAGATGGGAGTCACCACTAACCTCATTTTTTAAGATTGGCTAGAAAACCCAATTGAGGATCAGGAGTTGTCCTTCGATTTTTGTGCAACTAGATATCTAGGTTTGAGGAATTGAGTTATGCTAATATTTCTATTAGTGTCATTTCGGTACCTAACAGTATGTCGTGTTACCTAAGGTGTCCATACATTTCTTTTTACTTTTTCGGGATCGATGAACCTAAACTAAATGATCATGTGTAGATAGTTGTTTTCATGCAATTCTAGATCTATGAGATGGAAAAGAAAGCACACAATTAAATTCAAAGATGAGACGATAAGTAAACAACCAAGCAAGCAAAAAAGAAAGTGGTAAATCTAACACGCAACCCTAAAGTTCAAAAGAAATAAAAGGAAAGAAAAGAACCCGTAACTCATCAGGTGTTTGTTAGGTGAATCCCAAGATTTACCAACGAAATCAAGCATTGCACCTAACATTTATCGAGGATGAATGATACAATGTCACAATCAGATAGGACATCGACCTTTCGTTGTCTTCAAGTCTTCAGGGATCTCTACCTCCAAGGATCTAATCTAATTTTAATCCAAAACTAGAACTAGGTATAAACAATGGAAAGAAACAATCGTTCATGAAAAAACAATCAAAAACACAAGGAGCAATCAAGAATGACCAAACAAGTGAAATCATATGCACAAATGAACAATTAGTGTCTCGCGGTCGGCCTTTGCAATTCATGCGCCGGTCTTTCTAGACATCTACTCAATTTCATTTTTATGACTTACAACCATTAGTGACCATTTGTATTCTCGCATGGTCATTAACCTTTATAAATCCCTAGAACATGTTCTAGATGAATTCCAAGATTTACCCACGAAATCAGGCATCGCACTTAAACATACATCTCACATCCACATGCGTCAGTAGAATTAAACATACAAGCAAGCCCTTGGGCCTTTTTCTTTTTTAAACAATCAAACAATTTTAGTGAGCTGATGGCAGATCACTTATTCAATAAGCAAGCACCAATTACAATCGCGGGCATTTCTAACAAATGGAGTGATTTCATGTATGTGTGCAGTTCATGTGATGCTTCAAAATGTCTAGATATGTTTGAAACGTTGAGAAGGAAAACGAGACATTTGCACAGAGGAACATCTCGGCTATTGACCTTACAAAAAAAAAAAAAAACATCTCGGCTATTGAACGCATTTAGTTGTCAAGACTAGTTTGGGACTTGCATATCATGCACTCATAGACATCACAGGTCTTTTAAATATAGTCTAAACCTTGACTATCTCGATATCAGATCAAGCATTTGAAATATTCTAAATTATTTAATGTCGGAAGCATCACATATACCAAAGCCATTTTGATATGCAAAATCGACCTTTCAAATCAATGTTGAAGAAAATGCCATCAAAAGTTCATTTCATTTATTGAAAATTTTCAATCAATAAGAATTAGGGAATTTGGAATGGATTTCATGAAGATGATGGATCTTAATTCCACATGCAAGGTGTCTTAAAAAATCTTGATAGACAATCACGATAAGGATTTACAACAAAACATCTCAGATAAGACAAAAAAAAAATCAACAAAATTGAAAAGGTCCCATTGATGATTTGTCCTTAGGAAAATTACACAATGCACACGACATCACAAGGAACAAATTTCATCAAGAAAGTTTTCTGAAACGGGCCACGCAAGTATTTATAAAAATTCAATTAAGTTCACTATCGCATCAGAAATTTCACAAAACAGCAGGGCAAAGTACCATTACAAGATTTAACCTATCAAATAGAGTCTAGAAAAATACAAAATTTCACCATAACGTAGTCCAAAGAGTGACAAACAGAGTTCGTTAGGAGTTCAACTCAAGAATCCCTACTGAAATAATCACACAAAAATAGCAAAAGACTAACTAAACAGGGGTAAAATAGGGGTTCTAAATTTATCCTAAGTCAGAATTCTAACTTAATTTGGAAAAATGGAAAAAATGGTCAAATGGTAACCAAATTGCACAAAATCAATGACGTTGGAAAGATCTAGACAAGTCTTATAACTTTTTGGAAGGTTTCAAATTCAATCAGGTCAATTCAATGTTCGAAAATCAATATTCGTAAAAATTGCATATGTCAGCCACTTACAAAAACAGAACATGGTTTGTGTTTAGAAGTTCAAAAGACCATTTACATAATGCATGAATGGCATGAAATTTGCATACGACGAAGAATTGAATGCGACAATGATTTGGGTAAAACATCTAACCCTAGATTGAGATGTGAAAGAAACATACAAGTCATTGACATCACAAAATGACTTGGAACTAAAATGACGTGCTTAATGATTTTCAATTGCAACTAGCCAAATTAATGCATGACGTTCACATACCAAACTATGTTCAATTATGACATATCATATATGAAGACGAAGCTTGTAATGCACACTTCAAAAGTCAAGAAGGCATTGATGCATGATCCGGTCTTTAAGAGACTTAAACAAGTGTGTTTTAGTGACTTCATGATAAGCCCCTAAACAATTACAAACATCACAGAACATGCTTGATTTTGATTACCTAATGACATTTGAAAAATCTAATGAAAAATTCTATATGTGAATGCAAAATGACAAATATTTTTCATTAAGACATCAAAGCTACTTAAGATCACACAAATCTAGATGAAAATAGTAAAACATATGCATGTTATGGAATGTCTTAATTGCAACAGAACCCTAACGTACTTGAGCATGCAATTGGTATGCTAAAGGATGATCAAATCATGTGAATCATACATTGTTAAAACACACACGACATGTATTTTAAGTTTTATGAAGATCATGAAGTCAAATGGACTCATCTACAAGCTCAATTTCACAAAAAATACAACTCATATCAATGCAGGGTAGAACAACATATGGTTGGTTTTAGGCGATTTTAGCTTACCAAAACATCTTTGAAAAAAACAAAAATCTTATACTTAAGGAAATTTAGAACAAATCTCATGAAGATAATTTTTCCAGAATTCGACATAAAAATTAACATGAAAATAGAAAATTCAAAAATCGATATAAGTCAAAACACAAAATTAACCTAAAACTACTGCAAATTTGACTGATTTTGTGACATCATAATTTTCGACCCTGTCTTCGATTATATGAAATGGGCTTTTTATCGATGCACCTATAGTTCTTTTCTCTGAGCTGATCATTTACGAGATAACTAATCTATTAGGTGAAGCCATTAAGGAATATAAGCGCAAACGACTTGAGAATTCGACCGGAAATCAACTTGCTCGACCGTGCTAATCTACAAGAATCATTACGGCACCATTAAAATCAATTAGAGACCGGAGATAGGTCAATTTGACAGAGGCATGTAATTAAAGTGTGGGTGATTTCACCTTATTGCAAAATTCGCATCGAACATCACTAAACTGATTTTTCTGCCGATTTTGTACCCTGTGCTCGTAGTTGAAACCTTGAGATATTTACGACAACTGAGAGTCACAAATGAGTTGAATATGCACAATGTGAATTGAAAATAATCGACCACGAGTCAATTGCAGAAAAAATTCCTAAAAGCTACCCGGTAGGTTAGGTCGCGCTAAAATTCCGTCCAGTTGAAATTAACCACGATATTGAACTCGGTTTCAAAAATCGAAAGTTGTGGCGTGTCACGATTTATTTTAGGAATGTTGACTAATCCTTTGAAGAATTTTCGGCAAGTCCGAATTTTCAATGAAAAATCAAAATTGGGCGATTTAAAACCGGGAAATTCGGAGGGTCGTTTTTGTGTGAAATTTTGGCCTCCAAGTTGGATCAAATGGCGATGTGAATGCAAGAAATTGGTGTGGGCTCCTACCTTGGCATTTTTTCCCATCGAATTGAGGTCAATTGGAGTAAAATTGAGTTGAAATAGTGAGGGATTGCATGAAATTCGTATGCCATGGGGGGCTGCAACATTTGGACCTTAAAGTTGGCTTGTTAGAGAAGATTTGAAGGGGGAAAGGCTGCTGGGATAGAGTTGAAGAATTTGGGGCCACCACTCAAGTGTTTTGGATCTTTTTCATTAACTTTGGAGGCCCTTTGTTCCCTCCTTCCCCTGCAGCAGCCTCTTCTTCTTTTTGCTTGCCTCATTCTCCTCCATTGTTGCTAAATCAAGAGCAGAGAACTAGCAGACCAGCCAGCCTTCACCGCAAGTCACCGCCGCCCATCCAAGCCGCCGCCTGAACCACTGCTTGCCTCAAATCACACCCGAGCTCGCCGTCTTGCTCGCACACCATTCGCTGCGTCTCACGCCCGCGACCAACGTCTCGAAGCCCCTGGCCGCTCGTGGTCGTCCGCCCGGCTGCCACCATCGCCATCCCTGAGCCGCCAGCAGCTTCGCCAGCTCAACTTGCTTGTACCCACGCCGGTCCAGCCCATTCCAGCCTTTAGTTCCATTCAATCCAGCCCAAAATAGAAGCAAACCTTAGCTATGGGCTAAGGCTTGTTTGGTCATTTTCAGGCCCTTCCAAACCTCCCTTGGCGTCGTCCTAGGCTCGAGTCTCGCTCACCTCCACGTTGCCGTCGCCATCGCCATCAACTCATCGACTCGTTAAACCGGTGAGTTTACTCTATAAACTTTACTTAGGAGGTTAATTATGTTTAGGGAAGGTTTAGATTAGGCTAAGTGAGATTAGTGTATTTAGCTAGATTGTTTAGTTATTAGATTAATTAGATAGGTTAATTAGGTGGTTAGTTAGTTCAATTAGATAGTTTAGTTAGATTAGATGTAGCTAGATTGGTTAGATTAGTTTAATTAGTCAAATTAGGTGGTTAGATTAGTATATATATATAAAATATATATATTTTAATTAGTGATTTATTTAATTATTTTTCATTTATTTAATTATTTTGTAATTTATTTAATTATTTAATTATTTCCGGAAATTATACTAGGATAGCTAGTTGCTAGAATTTCGTGTTGATTTTCGTGGTGTAGTTGGTTTGTGCAATTGAGTGCTAATTTGTTCAATTTGATGTTGAGTGTTAATTTTTGAATTATTATTCCAACAAAAATGAGATTTTGGTATTTAATTAGAAAAATACCAAGTGTTGATTTTTAATGCCAAAAATGTTTTTAGTACTATATAAAATCGTGGGATTTTAAAATGAAATGATATTACGCTTTATGGTCCAATTTGACCGTGTGTCCATGCACACCTATTGTAGTGGGTGTTTTTAATATGAATAAAATAGGCCAATCACCACCCTGCTTGGGTGGCGCTGCTGGCGGCGAGCTTCTCCCCCTAACGCAAGGGGAGGAGTTCGATTCTCGGGCGTCGCAAGGGTGACTTACCCGTGGCACGAGGGGTGGTGGTGACTCACATGCCTCCCCAGGATTTACTCCGCTGCGCTGTTGGCGTACGAGGCTTCCCTGGGTCATAAAAAAAAGAAAAAAAGAAAGGCCAATCACATTATTTCAATTGAGGCATTTGAGTGCAAAGCACGATGTCCTTGGTCGAGATTAGATGTGCGTGTGATCGCTATGAGAATCCGTCACTAGAGAAAGGTCGAGTGGGTGTTGCTCCTATATGGAATGCACCACATCAACGGATGCCGGATCGCGGTAAAGGCCGGACTGATATTCCTTCAAGAATGCCGTCTAGAGGTAGACGTTGCCGTGCTCGATGGGGCAAGACGATGGCCAGTTATGCTGGAAGATTGCCAAACATGGAGTAGGCCGTGCTCGTTGGATCGTAACTAATTAGAACACCTGAATAAGTGATTTGGCGACGCTTGATTGTGGGACAAAATTGTGTGGCACAGAATGGAACGTGTCATAACGATTTGACCTCATAATCATGACCTCTATGATTGATTGATTTGTGAAAAAGTAAGGCGTTTCAATTATCGAATATACTGAATATATGCATATGTTATATGAATTGTGCTGATGTGCAGGGAGGTGCTAAAGGTGAGATAAGTCCTCTATGATGGGTGATTAGGCTGTCTTTAGGTGTATTATCTTCTTAATCGGGGTTTAGGGCGTAGACTTGTTGAGACATTGTCTCACCCCCATCGTGGGTTTAACTTTTCAGGTCCCTAGATAGAGGAGCGTCATGTGCGGTATGGGGTCTCATAGACGATGGATTTTGAGTTCACCTTCCTCCCTATTCCCGGGATCACCTTGACCCGAGAGCTGGTTGAGTCCGTGGTATGGGTCGATGAGGGCCTACCCCAGTTAGTTTCTCACCGATACATAGCATGGTTCTTTGGCTTTCCTCAAGGGGGTCAGGAGGGTCCCCTACTGGGTTTCAACGGGCTGTTGAGATCGAGGAGTGGGAGGCAACGCATCCTATGGATCTTGACACCCCTGATGGTGTCGTGGTGAACCCAGAGCCCTTGGAGCCCATGGATGAGGAGTCTAGTGCCTAAATGGCTTAATAGATCTTCTTTTTGGAATTAGGCATTTTGTTTATAGACTTCTGTATATATGCCAGATATGTTTATAAAATATTTTTTGTGTTGATTAACCGTCCTACTTTTTCTATCCCATGTGCTGGTTGTCTGGAAATTGTTTATTTCGCTTCCACATGTGCATGAATTGTTTAGGTCGGCAACGCGTCCTAGGAACGTCGCAATTTAGTCGACCACCAAGGGGTGTGCGCGCACTCAAGGTTCAGGGCATGACAGATTTCCAAAGTGTTTTTCAAGGAACAAACGACCTTTGTTTGAGGCATGCGACCTATCAAATCGAAGGTGTTGAAGTCTGTTTTCTAAGTCTAGAAGGGATTGAAGTCAAAAAAAAACTTGTCTAGGACCTCAATCAAGCCAAAACAATAAGCTACTCACAGAGGAACGAAAATTGTAGATTAACACTAATCACATTCAAATAATCTCAAGTTCATCCTCAGTGAACTTCAAACTCAGCAAATCATTAAACAACTTCATCAACATCAGATCTAAGCATATTGTTTGGAGCTAAACTTGGATCCTAACCTCGATTGGATATGCCAATCTTGCCTCTTCGAATTCGAGTTCAAGAATACCAACCTTCTTGCGTTTATCTTCTATTTTTGACATAATTAGATAAAATTACCTTTGCTAGAGCATGATCAAGGCTTCAAGGATCAGATTAGACCACCTATGGAATGCCTAGGAGCTGGCTGGACAGTTAGTTTGATCTAGAACCGAATTGGTCCGATCTAATTGGCCTTGAAGCATTAGTGAAAGGTGAGGTTGGTGATTGATCCTCTAAACACCGACCACGGCTAGGTTAGGGATGGACCTAGGGTAGATTGGGGAACATTGGCTGCTCACCAGATTAGCGCTGGCCACCAATCAAGGGAGAGAAGGAGCCAATCTACTCACCGACATAGGCATCGGTGCTTGAGGCCTTGGAAATGGATTGTTGGATGGGACGATTAGGTGATTGTCGAGACTAAAGAAAGCCAAAATCAACTCCAGGAGAGAGAGAGGGACATCGGAGGTGGTGGAGATAGTGGCAAGGTCGTTGGTGTGGGCGCATATGCCGACGAGCGGTGGTTGTGCGCGAAGGAGGGAAAAGAGAGAGAGAGAGAGAGAGAGAGAGAGAGAGAGAGAGAGAGAGAGAGAGAGAGAGAGAATACTAATTTTAGTGATAGAATTATTTGCAAAAAAATGAGCTCACATGAAAATTGGAGGGAAATCCTTTTATACTAACCCCAAATCAGTGAATCTTGGTCGTTGGTTTGATCCAACGGTTGTCGCAACCTATATTTCGGGTGCACCACCTAAGGTTTAGGTTAATGGACTACTAAGTCTTAAACTTAGCTCGGGCTCTACCAAGCCCATACCAATTCACGACTTAGGTTCAAGTTTTTTTAAATGAATTTAATCTAAGAGTCAACATTAATTAGTTTACGGTAGGCCGATTAGACACTTAAGTAAAATAACGGGAGAATTTTTTTACTTCTACGAATCAGAGACTTTGGGTACGAGACTCGGTTACACTAAATTTTTCTAATGCCCTTTCGGTACCATTCTTTTTTTTTATCAAAAATGTTTTTACAGGCAGCTTAGATTTATTTTAACCTAAATTACTATCATGCAACAGGGTGATAACACGGGTGCTCAATCATTATTAAACACTCAATGAATCAAATAGATTGCATCAAAAGACAAACACACAAAGCAAACAATTTTTTTGGGTTTTCTTTTATCTCGAAATTAAAACACGCACTTTAACTAAATGACCTAATTTTACTAATAAGCTATTTCTAATTGAGTGAACCTAACATGAAAAATATTTGACATGCACCTAATATTTTTGTATATTTTTTTAATTTCGGAATTAATTAAAACCCTAATTAAGTTATACCAAATGAATAATTTTCTAATTTATTTTAGGGATTAATTTGACTTAAACCCTATCCTATCTTAGAAAACTATTTTTAGAAAAATGAGATTATTAAAATGTGCAAAGGTTATCTAAGCCCTTATCTATTAAAAAAAAATTAAATCCAATCTTAATCTATTCAAAAAAATATCTAAAAGTGCAATCCTAAAAAAATGCAATCCTAATTTATTAAACCAACACACTCCGATGCAAGATTTGATTTTTTGATTTTTTGATTTTTAGTGTTTTTCAAGCCAAGCAATTATCAGATATACATTATATCTAATCTAATCAAGATATTTATCAAATAAATGATTAAAATAATCGAAAAAATAATCCATCGTCTCATGGATAAAATTAACGATTACTCTAACCCTGAACTTCACGGCATAAAAGAAACTTCAAAATAATTAAAAATTCAATCCGAAGTCTTACGGATCAAATTAATAATTATAATGATTTAATAATTTAAAACACTATCAAAATGCCCAACAATTAATATAATTAAAAAAAATGATCCAACGTCTTACAGTAATTTTGGGCAAAACCCCTATAGTTAATGCCTACAAGATACATGAAATGAATAGTGACATCCAATATTCCAATTTAAATAAATAAATTTAATAAAATAAAATAAAAATAAAATAAATGAAAAATAAAAATAAAAATAGAAACTACTTAAGGGGACGCAAGAAGACAGTGGCATTGACGGGGGAGTGAATTGCAGGCGGAGGTGGTGCGGTGGCGCCGCGTCGGCGAGGGCAAGAGCACAGTCGTCAGACGCTAGGTGGAGCAAGGGAAGGAGCAACATTCAACGGCGGTAGAGGTGCTCGGGTGCTTGGAGCTATGGAGGCATGGTCGTCGGAGTTCGGGGGACGTTCGGCGTCACTGGTGCAGGCAAAGAGAGATGGAGCGAGTGACACAACGGTGGCGAGCATGGCAACAACAGTTGCAGAGACGCGGTGGTTGGGACGCCTGGCATTCGTGTTGCTGGTGTGGGCAGAGAGAGGCACGAGCGTTGGGACTGGGCTGTAGGTCGCAAGTGAAACAAGAGCGGCAGCAACGTCGCAAGGGGGATGAGCGATGGCTGGCACAAGGGGGGTCCACGAGATGCTAGAAAAGCGGCGGTGGTCGACGGCTCGGCGGGAAGAAGACGACTCCTCTCTCCCTTTTTTCTGTTTTTTTTTGTTTTTCTTTTTTTTTTCTCTCACCCGTCACACGTCCTCTCTCTCTGTTGTTTTCAGAATTTCAAAAGCAAAAGCAAGACTCTTTTTTGTTGACTTTGAAGAAAGAACGAAAAGAGAACGAAAATCCACAAAAGACGAAATTCCACCCCCCTTTCTCACGAACTCTTTTACTGCACAAATTTTTCTCTCGAATTTTTTTTCTCCCTCGGTCAAAAAAATTGTGGCTCTTTTTATAGTGATTCCAGACAACTACTTTCCATGGTAATTTTCGAGTTTCCATCTTCTGTTGCATTAATTCATGGTTGCAAATTAGAACTTGATTTCACAATCATATTGATTTTGCTTCGATTCCTTCCATTTTATAAAAAGTATTGCTCTTACTCACCTAATTTCCTAATTGCTTATGCATTTGTTAAGGTTTGAAATTTCCAATTTCCATGCATAATCAATTAGATTGATTTTCCCCATTTTTTCCTTTAACTTGTTCTGATGCAATTTTTTTTTTTTTTTTCGGATTGCCAAAATTAGGTATCAACAGTTGCCTTTCTTTGAAGGTGAGCTCATAGAGGTTGCCTTCAAAGACAAGTTGAGACATAAATTTTGATCATGCACATGCACTGAATGACTTTTTTTTTTTAAATCTCATTTTGAAATGCAATTTATATGATACATGGAAATGCTAATGCAAATGCTTGATGCAAAAGGAAAGAACGTACCTATAGTCACTTACCAATCAGTGTGGTAGAGTATCTTGAGATACATGATAAATCTTCATTTACTTCACAAGTATCGGAAGAAGTACACTATCAATGCCATAAGTTATGTACGGCACTCACTTTGATGCCAAAAGTTTCCGTCAGATTACTTAAGTGCCAACAAATTTGAAAAACGATCATTTCAATGCCAACGCCGATGAAATTGGCTAGAAATCTAACGTGACACTTTTTTATTAATTTTTGAAGCCGACGTAGCTTGTTGGAGAGTATAGTCAGCCATCAAAACAACAAAACAACGTCGTTTCACGTATTTCCCCCAACTTAGAAACCTTAAATCCTCAAATTGAGTGAGAGAGAGAGAGAGAGAGAGAGAGAGAGAGAGAGAGGCATGTCATCTTCTTCTTCCTTAAAAACCAACACCAACACCAGCAGCGGCACCAACAATGGCACTAACAACAGCACCAATAGTGGCACCAACAATGGCATTAACAGCAGCACCAGCAGTGCACCAATAGCGGCACCAGCAATGGCACCGGCACCACCACCACCACCACCAGCGCACCAGTGGCACATTCGACCCCTCTTCTTCCTCCCCCTCCTCCACCCTCGCTTCCTATTCTTCCTACCACTTCTTGCTTGAGTGACAATCTCAATCTCTCTTCGCTCACCTGATCGAGTAACTATAATGGTGGCAAAGCGACGGTGGCTGAATAATGGCGGGCGAATGACGGTGGCCAAGCGACGAGCGGCAGAAACCCTAATTTCAATCCCCATGAGCTATACGGCATCGTTTCTGTGAGGACGTCCACGTATAACGGCAAAATGACGTCCTTTTAATGCCATTGCGACTTTTTTTTTTAAATATAAAAACCACGTAATTAATCTGGTCGGAATCTCTCGCCAGTGGCACCAAAATGATCGTTTTTTCTCTGATTTGACACTTAAGTAATCCGACGGAAACTTTTGGCATCAAAGTGAGCGCCGTACACAACTTATGGCACTAATAGTATACTCCTCCCACAAGTACCCAATCTTGATTCAGGTTCCTTAAAGAGTCTAATGTTTATCGTAATACCTAGATTCAAAATGAGGTATGACGAAAAAGATCGAAAAGACTTAGGACATTCAGATCCAGACTGAAATGTCAAGATTTTGAAGCTCGAAATACCTAGATCCAGACTAAGGTATAACGAGAAAAATCGAAGAACATCCATATCCAAAATGAGATGTTCAACGAAAAGAATTAAGACATTCAGATCCAAACTGAGATGTCAAGATTTTGGAACTCGAAACACCTAGATTCAAACTAAGGTATAACGAGAAAGATCGAAAAACATTCACATCCAGAGTGAAATGTTTAAAATATTTTGCGACATTTAGATCCAAACTAAGATGTGAAGATTTTGGAACTCGAAATACCTAGGTCTAGACTAAGGTATAACAAGAAAAATCAAAGAACATTCATATCTAGAGTGAAATGTTTAAATGAAAATATTTTGTGACATTCATATCCAAACTGAGATGTCAAGATTTTGGAACTCAATATATCTAGATCCAAACTAAGGTATAACGAGAAAAATCGAAGAAAATTCATATCCAGAATGAGATGTTCAACGAAAAGAATTAAGATATCTTGATCCAAACTAAGATGTCAAGATTTTGGAACTCGAAATACCTAGATCCATATTAAGGTATAATGAGAAATATCGAAAAACATTCACATCCAGAGTGAAATGTTAAATGAAAATAATTAAGACATCCAGATCTAGACTGAGATGTCAAAGGAACCTACTTGGAATATCTTACATTTAAGGTGGGTAGAGTGATTTAAGGTAGTTGGTGTTACATGTCTAGAACCCGTACCTTTCTACAATCTTCTAGTGTTGCAACCTAGATTACCTAACCAGGACCTGAACCTTTCTTCGGTCGTCTTAAGCAAACTGAATCTGGAGAAAATCTATGGGGGACAACTCGATTGAGTCGAGTGTCGGTGCACTTGAAGGGGAATACCTGTGCAATGACAAGTATTTAAGGTATGGATAGAGATATACTTACCTGGCAACATCTCTAATCCTCGAGGATATGTCTCCTTCCAAACATGGTCGTAGGAGAGGCAACATGCATTTGTAATCACAAACACGCACTTCTTCGAGCGATGCTCTTAAACATATGAACTTTTACGTTAATTCAAGTGCCATAATCTGAAAAGACTTTGCAAGAGACATAACACAGGCTTAATTCATGGGTTGAGAAACGAAATGATCATTAGGTTCAAAAAGTGTTTAAGGGGTCAAAGTTGGTGACCATCTTGACATTTCCACCAATTTTCTTCTTCATTGTCGAAGATTTTCTTCACATCACAACTCCATTGATTGCAACAACATTTGAGTTTTTTAGTACCGCCTTGTTGGGGATATGATTTACTACATCAAGTGTTTGATTTTTCTCTTTGGGCATTGGCCTTGCTTTTTCCAAGCACACTGCTTTTTCATGTCCCTTATGTTTTTCACTTACTTTCTTTGGATTTGCACAGCCTCCATCTTTATTAGCATTCTAAACCATACTACTTGAGTGGTTTGTTTTTTCTTGCCTTGCCCTAGTGTGGGGGATGATCACCAAGTAGGTTTAATGTGAAACGAATTCATAGGCTCAGATGGGCTATGCAATGGATAAAAGTGTATATGATAGAGAAAGAATTGATCTTCGTCATCCTAAGGTACTTCAATCACCACATAAGTTACACTATGAAAGCAATACTTGAAGATTGATACAAGTGTGAGTAAGAAAATTTCTATTATTCATTTCAAATTTTGTCCCAGTATGGGATGATCCTTGACATGGATAATTTAAAAAGCTTTTCATATGTGTGGGCTCAAAGGGCTAAACAATGAGTATACCCGTAGTGTTTCGAATAGAAGAAGAAACTGCCTCTCATCATCTTGGTTAACGTACCCTTTGCGAGATCACAATTTTCCTCGTAGGCATGGAATTTTTCCACACAACTTACCAGGGGATAGTGTATGAAACTATGTATGGAATAAGGCTTGCCTTTTGTCATTCCAAAGTATCCCATTTCACACATTCAATTTATCTCACACAATTCATCAGGGAAAACATGCAAAATTTGTAACAAATTTGAACAATTGAATTTGCAACTCATTGAGGCAATTTATTCATCATAAAAATGCTTGTAGTTCAAAACATGACACAACAAATTCTATCATGGGTAATATTTCTTGACGACATCAGAATTCACTGAAGTGGAAAACTCAAGACTATCCATTTCTACCAAGATCAAGGCACCTTCAGGAAGTACCTTCTTTACCACATATGGGCCGCTATAATTTGGAGCAAACTTGCCCCCAAGGATCTGGAATTGGATTGGACCATTTTCACACCTTTGCATGCTATAAGACTATCCCTGAAACAAAAAGTAGATGGGTCAAAAAGACAAACAGGGTAAATCATATTTTATTTTTTTGAAAAAAAATTTGAATTTTTTTAAAAGCATTTGGAAAAGCATTTTTTGAAACATTTTGACACGAGAAAGCATGATGAAGCTCAGGCCTTAGAATTCTCCTTGGATTTTTCTTTTCTTTTATCGGTCGGATATCATCACCGAGCTGGTTTGGTGTACCTCATCATGCCCTCAAAATAAAACTTGTAATTTTATTGAAATTCATCAATCAATTACGTTTATTGAATGGAAAATGCGATTCTCAAGCCCTAAAAAGAAAGTGAAAAGAAGAAATCGAAAACAATTCCTGGAAAGCAATAAAAATTCCCACGTAGGGGAATGTGCAGCGATAAATAAGTTACTCTTATGGGCAAGGTCCCATTTCTTTTAGAGGTCCTTCGTCAATGGCTCCTATGAGGAGGTCATCGAACAAGCTTGTAACTCCTTCTAATGCATCATTAGGGTTCTCTAGCTTCAGGGGTGTTGGATCGTCCATACCACCCCACCCATCTGGGATTATGTCGTGGGGGTCAATGTAAAAGCTGGGAGGGGTCAAATACTTCACATAGTAGTTGAATTTGCCACTTGCCTGCCCCAGGGTATCCATCACTTCAGCTTCTTCTTGCATCATTCTTGGAGGGCTAGGGAATGTCTTGCGAATGTTTAGAGGTGGTGGGTTTTGCCTCACTCGCCCTTGCTTGAGTGGCGAGTTATGCCTTTCTCATCTTTGCCCTCCAGAACTTTCTCCACCTCTTCCATGGTACCATAATCCGGCAGAATGGGACCTTTAAAGGGCTTCAATGGGGTTTCAAATGCTCTGATCATTTTTTTCAAAACCATTGCCAGGAACAAAGCCATTCCCAACCATCACTCTTCCCACCATAAGGTAGCATCTGAAACTTTAGGAGTGGGTGGCGATGAACCTCGAGAAGCATGTATGGTAGACACTAACTCAAATCAATGGTAACTTGACTCGAACTCGAAGTCTGGCTCTATATAAGGGATAGCTGTCTCGTGATAAATCCAATGGTCTTTTTTGCCATACATAGTGATCAGCTTCCTTTTGATCACGAACTTCACACTTTGATACAGACTTGAAGGCACTGCTCCAGCAGTGTGTATCCAAGGACGACCTAGCAAGAAATTAAATGCGGTAGGGATGTCCAGCACTTGAAAGGGAACGTTGAAGACGACCGGCCCTATTTGCACATCGAGATGGATTTTCCTAATCACCTCCTTTTTTGTCCCATCAAAAGCTCGCACCGAGGTCTTCGTAGCATGTATCTTGGATGGGTCTATCTTGAGGCGGTGAAGAGTGGCCAATAGACATATATTCAGGGCGGACCCATTATCAATTAGCACCTGGGATACATGGGAAGCCTTGTGTTTAACAAATATGTAGAGCGCCTTGTTATGCCCCCTACCTTCAATAGGGAATTCCTCATCAAAGAAAGCGATCATGTCTTTGAGGAGAATCGATCCCACAAATTCCTCTAACTTGTTTGTCTTGATTGTTTCTGATACACGAACTTCACTCAGCACTTTCATCAAGGACTTTTGATGCGTAGGGGATGTTAGCAAGAGCTTGAGCAAAGAGATTTGAGCGAACATCTTTTGTAACTGGTCGACCACATTATACTCACTTGCTTTGATCACAACCAGAAATTCCTTAGCCTCTTCATCAGTGACAAGCTCTGCAGGTTGGGTGCTAGTTTGAGCATAAGTCCAACCAGACCTTGTAACCAGGTCAACATCTAGGTCATAAGAACAAGGCACTGCCTTATTGCTGACATACTCATAAGGCTGAGGCATCTCGATCACTATCCCTTCATTAGATGTGGGGATCTCGATGGACAATTCTATATCTTCTAGTGGGGGCATATCCATAAGCAATGGATCTATTTCTTCCTTATAAGCATCGAGTGCAGCCTGCTCCTCTTCCCAATCGATAATGATATGGGAAATAGTAGAAACTACATAGTTATGGTCAGCATACACAATGACGCCATCATCCACCATTTTAGCCACTCTCTCCTACATCAATGACAGGGAAATGTCTTCATGATCTGGATAATATCCAGCTCTCACCAGTCCATTGTAGACATCCGCAACATGCACCTTCCGATTCTTGGTTCGACCAGCATCAAACCTGAATATGGCACTCACCTTATCTTCATGCTCCGATAATGGATTTTTCTGGACATTTGGCCGAGCAGTATTAAAGGCAAATGCCTAAGTATCTAGCAAGTTTTGGACTTTATGCTTCACGGTCATACATTCATCAATTGAATGTCCTACTTCCCCCATATGGTATTCACATTTTTTGGAAAGGTCGTAGTTAGCAGATTTTTCAGCATTGGGTCGCTTTGGTTCATAGGACAACAACCCCTTCTTTTGAAGGACCTTTAAGACTTGGGATAGAGGGCCAGAAAGAGGAGTGAACTACCTTTTAGCAAACTGTTGAGGTGCGATCGATCGGCCTCCGCCTTGCTTATTCATAGGGACATGAACAATTGGAGGCTTGCTAGAGTTTGATTGTGCATATGCAACATTGACTTCTGTGCTTGGTTCTTTGTCTTTCTTTATAGTGAACCTTTTGCCTGGATGGGTCGGTTCATTGAACCATCCATCCCTTAGCCCAATCTCGATTTGTTCACCCAATGGGATAAGTTGGTTGAAGTTCTTAACATATGTGCTGGCTATCTGGTTACGGAACTCAAACGAGAGAGTCTTGATGAACAACTTCATCAATTCCTTGTTAGTGGGCTCAGGAGTGATTTGAGCCGCCAGATTTCGCCACCTCATGGCATACTCCTTAAATGACTCGCTTTTCTTCTTCTCCATCCACTCAAGATCTTCTCGGGAAGGTGCGATGTCCATATTAAACTTATACTACTTAATAAACACATCAGCCACTTCATTCCAAGTGTCGAGGAGGTTGACATTCTTCATAACGTACCAGTTTAGTGCGAGTCCAGTCAAACTTGCATGAAATGATTGGATCATAAGGGGCTCATTTTTACATGCTGGGCCATGCGTACGTGGTACATCTACAAATGAGATTTGGAGCAAGAAGTACCATCGTACTTCTCAAACTCTGGAATTTTGAACTTGCTTGGCATTTTGACCTTTTCATAAACCGAGAGGTCGAACGAGAGTGAATGAGCTCTGTGACTCCAGCAGTTATTTCACTTTCTCTTCCAGTTTTGCAAAGCGCTCATCCTGCTCTGTCTTAGGAACGCTGTCAGGCTTGGCCTTTCCAATGGCGACTGGTGGTGCGTCATCTTCTAGCTTAGGCATGTTGTCATCACTCCTATTTGCCTGTTTTAGGATTATTATTTCAGGGAGAGCAGGTGTAGGAATCGAATTCACCCAGAGGTATTGGATTTGAGCTAACATGAGTTACATAGAGGTGAGCAACTATTGGAGTTGGTCCTCCATTGTGGAGATACGATCACAAATTTCATTTTGGTCGGCCATTTTAGCTTTCGATCGAGTGATAATGGGCGAACATGGCGGCTCTGTTGTCACCTAAAATAATAAAAGTAATGTAAGAACCGATGACAAGATAAGAAAATGGCCCATGACAATGGTCTAATCGCCTCATTTTATTCAAAAATTATTTGAAATTTGAACCAAGTTCCCTAACAATGAACTAAGAATTGAAATCAAAATCCCTAAACATTGTACTAAAAATTGAAAACATTGAATTAGAACTTGAAACCAAGGTCCCTAAACATTGAACTAAAAATCAAAAATCAAAATATCTCATTTTATATGCTTTCAAGATCCCAACACCTTGCAAAGTTTCTTATTTTCAACTTCAATCATTTCCACTTTCCATTTAAGATGCTCAATTTGTGCTCGCCGAGTGAGCTTCTCAATCACATCAGGGACCACTGGACGCAAGGTGGCAGGAATCCGATGTTGTTAGATGTAGAATGCTGACGAATGATGGATCTCCTCCTTGTCTTTCAGTCTCTTGGGCACCAAAATCTTCTCTATATGGCATTCATTTCATGCAGCAATGATCATCTGGATCTCGTTGAAGTAGTCATAGTCCGTACGAATAAAACGAACTTGGAACAATTCCGTCTTGAGAAGAGGAGGAACTTCTTGAAGAGCTCTGTACTAACAAGCCACCCTATATGTGTAATAAGAAGTAGCACCAGAAAGGCCCAGCAACAGGATCGGTCCATCATACTTATGAGAGAAATGAACCTCCTCAACATGGAACCATTTAGCGTGCCATAGGAATGCCTTAGGATTAGGATCTTTCAAAAAATTAATCCAACATGCATACTGTTTATTTGGGGAAAAACGTTCCAGAACCTAAAATTTTCGTATGGATGCCTAAAATCATCAATCTTAAATTGTTTCATAAGATGTCCAAAAAATTTTATGTGTGAGAAAAACTATATTTGCAAAAGTTCAGGGAGGGCACATATGGTCCTTTATTCATTTTGCTTGAAATGATTTAATGACAAAAATGTTTAAGCTAAAACCATATTGACATAACTTAACCTGTCACAAACATGATTAACCACCCATGAAATTGAAGGATTAATGACATTTTTTCAATAAAGAAAAACGATTAGCCCAAAAAATGCTAACATAAAAATCTTAACTTTTGAAATCATTTGTTGATTTGCAAAACACTCTTCCAGAAATGAAAATGGGCATGCGTAACAATTGGCTTTGACAACCTTCCTTATCGTTTCGACTTTGATTTTTAAAAATTGTGATAATTCAGAAATAGAATTTATACCGATAGGCGGCCTAACAAGTTCATTTTCCAAGGATATTCCAATGGCAACACTATATTCCTCTAGTGTTGGGGATAGCTTGTACTCACTAAATATGAAGGTGAAAGTTTGTGGACATCATAAATGGGGTAGCGCCTATATTACACCAGAGTGGATGTTGATCTCTAACAATGGGAGAAGTCAGGCCATTATGGCTTTCACATATCTCTAGGACATCTTGATCTAGCTAGTCCAACCACATTTTGAGCTCTTTTTTGGGAGCGTAACTGAATTGTACGTCGGTTTTCCCAATCGCATAAAACAAGACTAACGACGAAACCTATTGTCATGGACCAACAAAATTGCATTAAAGTAAGTAAATTGTGAAGTGAGAATTTAGACAACTTACTTTCATCGGAAAGGGATGAGGCTCGATTTCTATCTGAACGGCTTAACAAAGAGGAGCTAAAAGGATGATTTGACCGTTGCAGTCTTGCATTTAACGTGTCAGGTCCTCCTAACTTTGGTTCAGTAAAATGGAATGCCCAATCGTCACGTGGTATCGTGGATATGGACAAACACATTCGACACCATGAAAAAATTTCGGGGAAGACAAGGTCAACCTGTACATAGTAGTCTCGCTTTGGAGGAAATATCATTCTCAACACCATCCTAAAAATCCTATCACAGTCCACATCTAGCAGCAAGTTGGGTGTGCAATAGTATAGTGCTAAAAGCAGTTAAACATACACAACAGTTTGAATGCGAACAACACTTCTAATTAGGAAAAATAAATCATTCATCCTAACACCTCCCTGCAAAACAAGGATTAGCAAACACTACTCCCCTTATACCTCCCATCTACAAGAACATTTAACACTTGATATTAGAGACGTACCCGATATTCTCGCTATCAAACAAAAATATTTTTTTTTAAAAAAAAAAAAAATTGACCTAAGTCCACTAAGAGTTTTAACTCAGTCCATAGCGGAGTCACCAAGCTGTTGCGACCTAAATTTCGAGTGCACCACCTAAGTTTTAAGCTAATGGACTACTAAGTCTTAAACTTAGCTCGGGCTCTCGCAAGCCCATACCAATTCACGACTTAGGTTCAAGTTTTTTAAATGAATTTTATCTAGGAGTCGTCAATAATCCGTTTACGGTAAACCGATTAGACACCTAGGTAAAATAACAAGAGAATTATTTTACTCCTACGAACTAGAGACTTTGGGTATGGCGACTTGGATACACTAGATTTCTCTAATGCCCTTTCGGTACCATTCTTTTTATTTTCAAAAATATTTTTGTAGGCAACTTGAATTTATTTTAACCTAAATTACTATCATGCAATAGAGTGATCACACGGGTGCTCAATCATTATTAAACACTCAATGAATCAAACATATTGCATCAAAAGAGATAAACACACAAAGCAAACAATTTTTTTGGGTTTTCTTTTATCTTGAAATAAAAACATGCACTTTAACTACATGACATAATTTTTTACTAACAAGCTATTTCTAATTGAGTGAACCTAACATGCAGACATGCACCTAATATTTTTGTATATATTTTGAAATTCGGAATTAATAAAAAGCCCAATTAAGCTATCTAAAATGAATAATTTTCTAATTTATTTTAGGGATTAATTTGACTTAAACCCTATCCTATCTTAGAAAACTATTTTTAGAAAAATGAGATTATTAAAATGTGCAAAGGCTATCTAAGCCCTTATCTATAAAAAAAAAAAAAATCAAATCCAATCCTAATCTATTCAAAAAAAAAATATCTAAAAGTGCAATTCTAAAAAAAATGCAATCCTAATTTACTAAACCAACACACTCCGATGCAAGATTTGATTTTTTTGATTTTTTGATTTTATTTTTTAGTGCTTTTCAAGATAAGCAATTATCATATAAACATTATATCTAAACTAATCAAGATATTTATCAAATAAAGGATTAAAATAATCGAAAAGATAATATGTCGTCTCATGGATAAAATTAATGATTACTTTAACCCACAACATTACAGCATATAAGAAAGTTCAAAATAATTAAAAAATATGATCCAAAGTCTTACGGATCAAATTAATAATTAGAATAATTTAAGAAATTAAAACACTATTAAAATGCCCAAAAATTAATATAATTAAAAAAAATGATCCAACGTCTTAAGGATCAAATTAATAATTACAGTAATTTTGGGCAAAACCCCTACAGTTAATGCCTACAAGATTCATGAAATTAATATTGACATCCAATATTCCAATTTAAATAACTAAACTTAAAAATAAATAAATAAATAAAAACTACCTAAGGGGACTCATGAAGACAGTGGCGTCAACGGGGGAGTGAATCGCAGACAGAGGTGGTGCGATGGCGCGGTGTCGGTGAGGGCAGGAATGCAGTCATAAGACGCCAATCGGAGCAGGGGAAGGAGCGACATTCAATGGTGGCAAAGACGCTTGGGTGCTTGCAGCTATGGAGGCATGGTCGTCGAAGTTCGGGGGACATTCGGCGTCGCTGGTGCAGGCAGAGAGAGACAGAGCGAGTGACAAAGCAGCGGCAAGCGCAGCGACGACAATTGTAGAGACGTGGTCGTCAGGGCACCTAACGTTCGGTGTTGCTAGTGTCGGCAAAGAGAGGCACGGGCGTCAAGATTGGGCTACAGGTCGCGAGAGGAATAGGAGCAGCGGCGGCATCGCAAGGGGGATGAGTGGTGGCCGGCGCAGGGGGTTTGCGAGATGCTAGTGGAGCGGCGACAGCCGGTGACTCGGCGTCAGCGTTGGGCTTGCAAATGACAGACGCAGGGAGCGGGTGCAGGAGGAAGAAGACGACTCCTCTCTCCCTTTTTTATGTTTTTTTGTTTTTCTTTTTTTTTTTCTCTCACCTATCGCACGTCCTCTCTGTGTGCTGTTTTCAGAATTTCAAAAGCAAAAGCACGACTCTTTTTTGTTGACTTTGAAGAAAGAATGAAAAGAAAACAAAAATCCACAAAAGACGAAATTCCACCCCCACTTTCTCACGAACTCTTTTACTACACGAATTTTTCTCTTGAATTTCTTTTCTCCCTTTGTCACGAAAATTGTGGCTCTTTTTATAGTGATTCCAGACGGCTGCTTTCCATGGCAATTTCGAGTTTCCATCTTCTGTTGCATTAATTTATGGCTGCAAATGGGAGCGTCATTCCGCAATTAGCTCGATTTTGCTTTGATTCCTTCCATTTTATAAAAATTCTTGCTCTTACTCACCTGATTTCCTAATTGCTTCCGCATTTATCAAGATTTGAAATTTTCAACTTCCATGTATAATCAATCAGATTGATTTTCCCCATTTTTTCCTTTTACTTGTTCTGATGCGATTTTTTATTTTTTTTAGGGTTGCCAAAATTAGGTGTCAACAACGGTCAAAAAGTTGATTTAATGGCCAAATTATATTATTAAAAGGCCACACACTTACGATGTGTCTTAAGACTAATCGGGTGACACTGATTCGAGAAAATTAAGATTTAAAATGAGAATTGTACTTAATGGCCTAATTAGGGGTTAAATTTCAAATTATTGAAATTCAAGCTTTAATCTACAAAATTTGAGAAATGTAAGGGCATGAGGATAAAGTTCACATGGTGAGGATCCTGGAATTGGCTATCAGAGGTCTAGAATTTGCTAGCAAGAGACCGATTTGGCCTACCTTGCCAGCGGCTAGTCAAGCCAGTTAGATCGGTTCACATTAGTTTGACCAGTTCTTAACTGGTTTAGGCCAGTTCTTGGTTGGGCAGTCACCATGGGTTCAAAATTGATGCAATTTGATCATTCAAAAGAAAACTTATCCAATTTAAAGAGAAATTGTCTAATTTTAATCAAATTAAACTAATTAAACCCCGTAATGCAATTTATGGGCTTTCTATCGACTCACTTGAATGATTATTGTGAAAACAATGAACCTAAACCATGGGTTCACATAATCGAGCATTATAAGCTAAAATGAGCAATTTTGTAATTCTTCGCTCAAAATTGCAAATTAATTGAAATTGAATTCAATTAATACTACAATAACCTATTTAACTAATTACCCATACTTAGGATAACCTAATGCAATCGAATTGACCTTGAATTAAAGTGACGAGACTTGGGTCAAAAATGAATCAATGTCTAATATGAAAATTGGACCCTGGTTCATGAAATTGAACTATAGTCTTGAATGGGTCAATCTAAATTTTTTCAATTGAATCTTAATTGTTTAATTTTCCTCTATTTAAGAGAGCGAAATCCCTCAAATTGGGAAATTCTCATGTGAATTTCTCAAAATGGACTTTGGATTAGGACTTATCTTAAGAATATGAGTGGAAAACATCATTTATTCGCAACTTATGAAGAATCGATTTTTACCTACTAATTAAGGCTTAAAATGGCAATTCGCCCTTCAACATGGCAATTCCCGAAATTGAATGAATGAGAGGATTAGAAATAGTCCCTAGACCAAATGTTGTAAAAGGAACTACAACTAATTATAGCTAAAAAGAAGTAATTTTATTTTGATCGATTTACAACCTAAAATTCAAAAATTCAAAAAAAAAAGATTCTTGATTGAATTTTGTGAAATTTTCGACATAAAAGTCAAATTGACATTAAAACAAAGTATTTTGAAGACTTTTTTTTTTTTTTTTTTTGGTCAATGATTTGATAAAAAATGAACCATTCAGTTAACTTTTTTTTGAAAGATTGATTTTTGAGTCAAATTTTTAAATTTTTTAAAAATCAATTTCACAAAAGTGAAATTAAGGTTATTTGAATTGACTTTTGGTCAAAGGATGGACCAAAAAGTCCATCCAAAAGTTAACCGTTTAACTTTTTGGGTTTTTATTGAAAATGGCTAAGAAATTTCTTAAAAGTGATAATGGAAAAGAAAGAAATGAAAAATGAGACTTTTTTGGTCAAGAAATGGGTTTCGTTGCGATCGGAAGTCCTAATTTCAAGTTTGTTTACCTTTATGACGATTCGAGTAAAAATCATATATCAATAGTTGCCCCTCTTTGAGTGGAAGTTCGAAGAAGTTTCACTCAAAAACAAATTGATACTTGCAATTTTTAGTCGACTCCGCTTAGGAAAAGGAAATGATGAAAGGAAATTAACATTTGGTCAGGAACATACCTAAATACTTGTTGAAAGTATTTGGACTCATGCTTGTGATTTTTTTTCTCCATCTCTCTCGTGGAGTGGAATGAATGTACTAAAATTATTAAGAAAAAAGAATGATTTAAGGATGACCACTAACCTAAGGATAGGGTTTAAAGATAACTTAGAACATAAAGTCGAGGTTTATGAGGACAATCTAGAACTTAAAAGATGAGATTTAAAATTTACCAAGAACTTAAGGGAAATGGGTATGGTTTAGGTGAACTAAAAACCAAAAACAAAGGGTATGGTTTAGGTTGACCAAAAATAGGAAACAAAGAATATGATTTAGGCTGACCAAAAATTAGAAATAAATGGTAGCCGTTGACACCTAAATTTTGGCGATTTAGTTTATTTATTTATTGCATAGGGAATTAGGGATTAATTTTATTAATTGCATATCATATAGATTTAGATTGCATTTATTTTGTTATTTGCATCTTTTGCATTTTATTGGACCGGTGGCGGATGAGTTCGAATTAGATGGATCGGGCCATGAAGCGACGCAAAGTGGCCAAAGCCCATGTTTTTTAATAATTAAAAATTATCTCGTGGGAATATAATATTTTAAAAATTTTCCGAGATATGAATCTTTTTTGGGGATAGGGCATATGTGACAGGAAGATATTGCGATTTATCTTTACAAGATTTGGATTTAGAGAAAAATTCTATCACAATCTTCAATAAAATTGGTGAAGGAATATTGCGTTCACAAAAATCTTCGTATATCGATTAAAACCCTAATCCATGGCCTATAAATAGATTAAATCGCATAGGGTTTTGGGGGGCCACTCATCGAATACACGGCCGCACAAGAGGAGGTTCTATTTTTTGAGGCTCTTCCTTCGTTTTTTTGAAGTTCAAAATTCAATACAAAAGGGGGGGGGGTTCTCGGTTGATGACTTCGTAGGGGGTTTTACTTTTGTTTTTTGGGTTTTCTTTTGGTCAAAGAAAACACAAAAGTTGGGCTTCTGCAGAAGGGTATAGCTGCAGAGAGGGACAGAGAGGAGACGTGAGGGGACAGGTGAGAGAGAGAAAAAAAATAAAAAAAGGGAAAAGAAGGAGGATTGTTCTTTTTCTTCGTGGACTCTCCTCGCCGGCGTCTGTTGCCGCCACCCGCCGCACCGCGCCAGAGCCCGCCACCTCGCCGGCCACCGCCGTTCCGCCTGCTGCCAGACCCTCACCTGCGAGCCCGCGCCTCCACCTGCAGAACCCGCCAGCGCTTTGCCAGCCATCGCAGGAGCTGCCACCCTTGCCGCTCCACCATTGCACCAGCACCACCGCCTGTTCGCCAAGCCCTTGCTCCGCTCCCAGCCGCGTGCAGATCCGTCACCGACGCCAGCAGACCGGCACCCGTGAAGCCTCCACTGACCCGCGACGCCAGAACACCGCGCTCGAATAAGCCACCGAGTCCCGATGCCAGCAGTCCAAACCGGTCGCCGCGCCGCCACTCGCGTCCACCACCGCTGCACTCCGCGCCCCCCGATTTGTGCCGCCCGAGCGACGACGCCTCCGCCCCACACCGCGAGCCCATCTCGCGAGCACCCGCGCCCTCTGCCGGACTGTCACTACACCAGCACCGCCGCTTGACTCCTCGCCACGCTCCTGCTCCGACGCCCAGCGAATCTGCCCCAGACCCAAGAAGCTTTCGCTGTCCCATCTCGCCGGAATTCTCGCCTGTGAGCACTTCCTCCTGCGCCCGTCGCTACGCCCTGATTCACCTGCGACTTGCCGGCCCGTGACTCTCTTGCTGTCTCTGCCCGTGCCGCTCTAACCAGCAACCAGACGCCCACAGCGCACCACCCGCGACCAGCTGCTGCTGCTAGTCAACCTGCATCGCTGCCGATCCGCCCGCCGCCGGTCCTCACCGGAGCTCCGGCGACCCACCAAGCCGTCGCTCGCTAACCCTAGCTTAGGAGCCCATTAGGTAGATTTCTTATTTTTATGTTTTATTTATTTATTTATTTTGTTATTATTTATCTTGTTTATTTATTTGAAATAATCACCATTAGTAATGATTAAAATTCTCAACAATGAAATTTCCTTGAAATTAGTGATTGTTAGTCCGATTCTCGAGCTCGAAATCCGACTCGCAATTACTTACAAAAATTGACAATCCGATCTCCCGCTCGAGATCCGATTAGTAATTTATGTAAAATTGACTAACCCGATCTCATGCTCGAGATATGGTTTGTCGATTTGGTATCAATGCGGCTTGATGTGCTGTGGTGTTACTTAAATTAGCTTTCTTTAAAAAAAATCAAAAAATGTAGTTTTAGAGTTTGCATGTTCATAATAGGAATTTTATTTCGAATTTAAAAAAAATAAAAAAACTCAAATCAATTAATTTAGATTGCTAGTTTTCTTTAAAACTTGGATTGCATGTTTAATTATTTGGCAATTATTAATTTCGAAATTTATAAAAAAAGGAAAAAAAAGGAAAAACAAAAAAAAAGTCATTATGCATATGTCATGTAGAATTAGGGCATTCTTTGAACGTCATTGCATGTTAGGATTGCATATTATAGGTTTAGATAATTTCTCCTAAATAGATTGCATGCTTATTAGGAAAATAAAAATCCTGTGCACGTCATATAGAATTAGTTTCATACAATGCACGTCATTTAATGATTTTTGTTAGGTTCATTTAATTAGAAATTGTCCGTCATTAGAATTAGGTCATTAGATTAATTTAGATTGCATATTTAAGTGTTGCATTTCTTTAATTTCGAATCTCATGGAAAATACAAAAATTATTTTTTAGAATAAATCCATCTCATGCTTCAAGATAGACTACATGCTTATTTATGTCATATTGCTTAGGTTATATAGCTAAGTCATGTCGTCATGTCATATCATTTCATGTTAAATTAGTGGCATGCATTGCATAAAGCATGATTCTCATTAATTAAGTGAAAACAAAAAAAAAAAATGAAATTGCGTGTTAATTAGAAATCATATTTAGGATTGCTTATGTGAATTCTAAACTAATAACGCAGATGCTTTCGTTGCTACGAGGTAAGTCCTGCAATTTATTTATTGCTTTACTTGGGTGTTAAATTGGTGGATTGTGCACCCGTATGATCACCTCACATGTTAGGAAAATAAATTTAAAATCAGTCCAAACTGCTTGCCAAACATTTTTCAAAATAAAAGAGAAAGGTACCGAAAGGGCGTTAGAGAAATCTAACGTAACCAAGTCCCCGAACTCACAAATCTCTGGTTCGTAGGAATAAAGTAAATCTCCCGTTACTTTATTTGGGTTTCTAATCGACCCACCAAAAAATAGATTAGTGGCGACTCCCAATTAAAAAATTTGCATGTTAAGAACTTGAACCGAAAGTCGTGAATTGGTATGGGCTTGGGAGAGCCCGAGTTAAGTTTAGGCGTAACAATCCATTAGCCAAACTTTAGGTGGTCTAAATCCCGAAAAAATTAGTCGCGACAGTATGGTTTAGGCCAACCAAAAGCCAGATATAAGAGTTGACCAAAAACCGATTCACTAGGGAACATATATTTTGAAAAAGATTTTCGAGATTGCTCAAAGGCTAATCTTGCGGAATCATTCAAACATGTCTTGGTCAATGATACCAATTATGAAATTCCTTAGGAAAGAATTTTAACTAAATGAAGTTTGATTATCCATCTAAGGGTAAGACCAAATATGCCAGATTGGAAATAATCTAATTAATGAGGTCTTTCACACTCATTCTCAAGAATGGTTTTTATTCCCATCTTTCGATGTGGGAAAGCTATTTAATTCTCACTAGAGAGGTCTCACATAACCAATGTCACAATGAATACAGATTCATTGATCAAAAGGTTTTTGAAAGGACCGTAATGTTAGTTTGGCAATGGGTTTACACAATGGGTATTCGCTTTGAGGCCAAGAAAAAAATATTCAATCAATATGTTTATTGGGTTTGCAAGTCAAGGACTTTGAAGACAAGATAAGGTAGGATTGCTTCCACTCCTTCTAGCGGTAGCTCTTATGCGAAATTCTTACTTCAACTCAAACTATCTCAATCGAAAAAGACTTCGGATAAGAGTTGTAATGTCGGTTCAGTTGAGACTTTGAAAGGTTTGAAATTTTTCAAACATTAAGGATATAAAAGTGAGTGATTATCTTGGCATCATTACTATCACACAACTTTTAAGAATTCCGACTCTTGAAAATTGAACTTTGATTCATAAAATTGAATCATAGTCTTGAATGAGTCAATATAAATTTATTCAATTGAGACTTAATTGTTTGACTTTCCTATATTCAAGAGAGCAAAATCCCTCAAATGGAAAAAATTCTCATGTGAATTTCTCAAAATGGACCCTAGATTTGGATTTATCTTTTTTTTTAAAAAATGAGTGGAAAACAATCGTCTATTCACGACTTTTGAAGAATCTATTTTGACCTCCTAATTATAAGTTAAAATGGCCATTCGCCCTTCAACATGGCAATTCCCAAAACTGAATGAACGAGAGGATTAGAAATAGTTCCTAGACCAAATGTCATAAAGGGAACTACACCTAATTATGACTAAAACAAAAGTAATTTTATTTTTTTCTTGACTTAGAACCTAGAACCGAAAAATTCAGAACTTCTTAATCGAATTTTGTGAAATTTTTGACACACAAGTCAAATTGACGCTTTAAAAAAAGTATTTAGAAGATTTTTTATATTTTATTTTAAATTTTTTGGTTAAAGATTTGACCAAAAATCAACAATTTAATTGACTTGTCCTAAAAGATTGATTTTTAAATCAAATCTTTGAATTTTTGAAAAATCAATTTGAAAAAAGTAAAATTAAGGCTATTTAGCATCTTTTTGGGTGAGAAACAAATTTTTGATATGAGGTTGACCTTTTGTCAAAGATTTGACCAAAAAGTCAATCAAAAAGCTAATGGTTTAATTTTTTGGGTTTTTATTGGAAATGTTTAGGAAATTCCTTAAATTGATAATACAAAAGAATGAAATAACAAAAAAGATTTTTTTTTTTGGTCGAGAAATGGGTTTTTTCGCGGTCGAAAGCCCTAATCTCGGTTTTTTCACCTTTTTGACAAGTTGACTAAAAATCAAATGTTAACAATCTTTTATGTGGATACCGGGATTCGATGTGGCGTTGCTAGAGCTAACATAGGTAATTTTTAATAATATTTTCAAAAAAATTCAATTTTTTTATTTTTCCTTATTTTTTCTTTTCATTATTCTTTTTTTACAACTCTAGCTGGTGAAGTCACCAACCACTAGCGAAGACCAAACGGGTGAGAGCTGTTGCACCCTCACCAAGATTAATGCAAGGGTCGAATCCCTCACCCATCACCAGCTAGAGTTGTAAAAAAAAGGAAAATTTTAAAAAAATCAATATTAAATTGTTATTTAAAATTGTCTATGTTAATGTTGGTCATTCCACATAGGACGACCAACTTCCACGTTAGTAATTTCCAATCAAAATTTGATCAAGTGCAATCAATTGGCAAAAATGTAAAATGAATAAGGAATCAATCAGCACAATTAAAATATTAAAAATTGAATTGACAAAAAATACAATAGATTTAGGATAATTTTCCTAAAGAGTCATGGTCCCTATTGAGAAATTATTAGGTATTGCCATAGTCCTATGGGAAAGATTGCATCAGAAGATGGTTTTGCGATGAAAGGATTTGAATAAAAATAAGTAATTTCTCCTTCGTGCAAAGCTATAGGAAAAAGCCAACATGTCAGCTTTAGGCTTATGAGAGGAGTAAGTCGGATTGAAAATAATCAAACTCAAATTGACTCATCTGACCTATTCATATGCAATACAAATTCAATGATCCATACTTAACCCGACTTGACTTGGGATCCATTTCAAGCAATTTTTCTCTGTTGATCGTGGTCTTTGAAGAATAGGTTACTCCATTGATTAGGTTGTTGAGTTAATGGCGCAGGCTATCTATATTATGAAACGGGTTTGGGTGTGGGTTCCCGTTTAATATAGATGATGAATTTAATCTATTGGGCTTGATGAGACAATGAATCGGTCCATTTATAACGAATGGGTCCCTTAGTGTTGAGCTAAGTATGTCTCCGCTAATGGGTTTAGCTCATTCACGACTGGGAATGATGAAGTGGCATCTCCTCTTTAGACACCACGAGGTGACTCCAACCTTCGAAGCCCAACATCACACCCATCAGAAACCAGTAAATTGCAAATTCAGAAATCAAAATACAAAACTAAAATTTTCCCCGAACATGTTCGAGGACCTGAAATCCTCCACAAAGCTGGACCAAGAATAACTTGGAAAACGAAATCAATGTCGCAAAAAACTATAAAAAAAAAAAAAAAAAAAAAAAAAAAAAACCTATTCAAAGAACAAGAATTTAGAAGAGCCACAAAAACTTCAATCCACAAACAAAGGGAAAATTACCAAAATAGTCCTAAACCTATTATATTTTTTCTAATTCTGTCATAAATATTTTGCCAATTCAACCCTAAAACTTTTGCAATTATGTCAATTTAGTTCATTTAACCATTTTCGATCAGCCGACCAATGCTAACGTGGACAATTTTTTAATAATATTTTATTTTTTTGAAATTTTTATTATTTTTTTCTTCACTTCCTTCTCCTTCCTCCAGCTAGTCACTGCCAGCAACCGACCAGAGATAGGGCTAGCAAAGGACCTCACTGGCCTCGGGGAAGCCTGGCCATGGCTTGGCAACCTACCGTAGGCCGCGAGTTGCGCTGGCAAGGGTCAAGCCTCACTAAGCCATGAGAATGCTCAATATTGCCAAATCCAGCGAGGCTCGGCTTCATCTAGCCATGGCGAAGCTACCACCTACCCAAGGCTAGCAAGGCTGACCTCATCGATGCTCACCTTTGGTTGGCCGGCTAGAGGAAGGAGGAAGGAGGAAGGAGGAAAGAGGAAAGAGGAGGGAAAAAAAAGAATAGGAAAAAAAAGAAAACATGATATAAATTCAAAATAATATATTATTAAAAAATTGTGCACGTTAGCATCGGCCGGTCAAAATTGGGTGGAGAGGAGGTTAATAAAAAAAAACATATGTTAATTAATTTAACCAAAGATCCAACTAATCATCGTTAGGAAAATCCCTTATGATGTTTTGAAGATGACAAAATAAATTAAAGGCTACTAACATGTTTAATGGTTGAGTAACAGACTATGCAAATGATAGAACATGTAAATGATATTGTCAATGTCTGAAGACTGCCAGAAGACTCAACGTAACACATGTCCAAAATATATTCTGAAGATTTCCAGACTTCTGTGTCAAAGACTGAAAATTGCCAGATTTTAGTATCAAAATTTGAAGACTGCCAAACTTTAGTGTCAAAGTCTGTTCTACATCAGAAGTCTACCAACTCTAACAAATTCCAGACTGAACGTGAATGAAGAACTAGAAGATAGACTTTATACTTAAGTTGAACTTTTTCAGACTGTGTCCAGACATTAAAGCTAAATCTGTTTAGAAGTAGAAAATGTTCATACTCATATTATAAAGTCTATTGCACTCAGACTCAGATTGTAAAGTTTATTGCACTCAGACTCTACTTCAAACGAAAAACTCTCAGGCTTTACATCCAGAACGAAGCAGATTCAGAACGAGATAACTTAACATAACGTAATACAAGCCCAAAATATAACGGCTAGTGATCAATTAAATCTTGAAGACAAGAACTTTCTATACGAAGAAGTTCTACTTATGGAAACCAAGATTAGGTTTGTATGAGCGATCAGAAGCAATTTGGGATTATACTTCTATCACTCAACGGCAACCAAATCTTCTAGATACAGATCTGTCCAACGAGTAGATTAAAAGACGATCCTCTAGGATATTGTCCAATGGCTAGTTTGGAAGTGGAGGAGTATTTAAAGAGATCAAAGACCGATAAGCAAGTAAGAGACGGAGCGTAGAATTTATAATTCCAAAGTCTGAGCGACCTTCGAGCATACACTTGTCTTTTGTGAGCTTAAACATTTGTGATCGTGAGAGAAATACCAAAATAGTGACTTAGTAAGATAGTGTGATCTACTACTAAGTGTTTGCACTCAAAGTTATAATCTCTTGTTGATCGCATAGTGGAATCCAACAAGAAGGCTGTTAGCATGGAATAGTGGACGTAGGCTTGGTCTAAGCCGAACCACTATAAACCTTGTGTTCTTATTCTCTTTCCCGAATCTTTTTATTTTGTTCGTAATTCTATTTAACTACTAAAGTCTGATCTCGCTCAAGGTCTACTGCTCTTCAGACTCAGTTTCAAAAGTCTGTTGTTATTCAGACTTAGATTAAAAGTAAAGGTTTTCACTACATTTTGCATAATCTGTTTTTACACCTATTCACTCCCCTCTATGTGTTCATACTAGCACTTTCAATCACAACGTTTGTATGATGGATTAAATTGACATAATTGTAAAAAGTTTGGAATTGAATTGGCAAAAAAAAAAAAAAAAAGATTTAGAACTAAATGCAATAGGTTTGGGACTGTTTGGTAATTTTCCCCACAAACAAAAGGAATCCAAAAAGTAGAAACCGTGATCAATGCTCAAATAGCCATGAAATTATAACTTTCTAGGAATTGATCAAGAAAACCAACTCAACGACCTATCTACAATTGTTGCAAAAGGGCCATAAGGAACTTTGGACATCCTATCCAATGGAGTAGAGGGGAAGACAACATCGTCTACTGGGGTCATCGCGAATGAAGTCAATCCATGACGCGAGGCTGCTGTCGAAGAAAACATTATGTGCACCTGTTTTGCCACATGGGCCATGCATAAATCCACTCATTGATCACCATGTGGCCATAATGGGCCCACTTTTCAAATCTTTTCTCTCCCCTCCCCCCCCCTCGCCCCCTCGCCCCCTCTCTCCTTCTCCCTCTACCCCTCTCCTTCATCAACATAGGGCGCCAACATTCACTTGCCCTCTCCTTAACCTAAGCTTTGTTGGAGAAAACTCCTAGGATATTTTGAAGTTGACAAAACTTATTCTAAGTCTATTCTGAAGATTTTTAGACTTCTATGTCAAAGTCTGAAGATGACCAGATTTTGTGTCAAAGTTTGAAGTCTCCCAAACTTTGCATCAAAGTTTGCCCACACTAGCAAATTCCAAACTAAACGCTACTGAAAAATGAAGACTTATCCAAATGCAAGATTTTGCTTATTTCTTAAGGAGTTCGATTCGTATGGCTTATAGATGGCTTTCTGGACGGATAAATGACCTATGAGATTGATTATTTTTATTGAAATCAATTTAGATAAATCAAATCTTTTCGGATTGCAAGTAATTTTGGAAATGATCTACTTATGGAAATCAAAATCCTAATTGTATGAGCGAACGTGATTGACAGGCTTTCATCACAATCTTCAAACGACTTGAGATCTCTTTGTTGATTATGTCCAATAGTAGATTGGAAGAATTCCTTCGGAAAGTGCCAACGGTTGAGAAGGCATGAAGGAGTATTTAAGGTGGACTCTCCAGTTGTCTGACTTAGTGCGTGAAAAAAAAAATTTCAAATTCTGAAGCTTTCCATTTCCTTGTTAATCCAAATACTTGTTGGAGAAATCTTTCCAGAATATTTTGAAGCTGACAAAACGTTTCTATTAGTCTAGTCTAGATATTTGCAAATCGATAGTTTAAAGTCTGAAGACTTTATGATCACCAGACTCAAGACTCAAGACTCAAGACTATTCTCACCGATAGTCTTTCTAATCCGTGACGAAGGAAATCCAGAGCCGAAGTATATGGTTGAGGATTCGATCCTATCCTCTCGGAGTAGATCCCTTGGTTGGATAAAAATAACGGATTCTTTTATCCGTATCTAGATCGATTGAAGATCCGATGGTCGACGAAATATTCTTGGAATGTTCTATTCTTGGAAACCAAGATCCCGATTGTATGGGCGAACATGATTGATGGGCTATCGTCGATTCCTTAAATAGCTCGAATGATCTTCTTGATTGATTCCGTCCAATGGGTAGATTGGAGGAATTCCTTTGGTAAGTGCCAACGGCTATGATGGCATAAAGGAGTATAAAAGGAAGACGTTCTAGTTGTTTTTTTAGAAGGGTGATCGATAGAGAAATTCAAGAGTCTGAAGAACCTTGATTATTAGTCGATACAGTTTGAGCGAAATTGTATACATAGAGAGTGTTTATACTTGTTACCTTGAGCGAGTGTGGTAGATCATCTACACCTAGAAATCAAGGAAGATCAACTCGTAACATCTCTTTGTTCATAGTGGAATCCAGCCAATAGGCTGTCGGTCTGCGAAAAGAGTGGACGTAGGCTTAAATCAAGCCAAACCACTATAAACCGCGTGTTAAATTCTCTCTTTCCTTTACTCGTCTTACGATTGATTATTAATTGTTGCAAATCCTTTAACGGTCTAAGTTTTGTGCAATCATCAAGAAAAATCTTTTATATACCTATTCACCCCCCTCTAGGTACTTGTACTAGCCATATCAATTGGTATCAGAGCCCGTGTTCTTACTTTATTTGAAGTGTTTTACTTTAGAGTAAAAAGATCCATGGCTAGTATGCTAGCACCAGGGCTGGTGGAAGGGCAAAGCAATACCAGACCACCCTACTTTGATGGAAATGATTACAACATCTAGAAGAACAAGATGAAAGCTTTCCTACGGTCAAAGGATCCTCTGGAATGGGACGTTGTGGAAAGAGGAATCACTCCTACTGCTGCATCAGTATCTGAAAGAGGGAAAGAAACTGTTGAGACCAGCGGAATGTCTCAAGAAGAGATAAACAAGAGACAAGCACTAGATGCAAAAGCAATTTACTCTTTATATTGTGCTTTGTCACCAACTGAATATAACATAATATCTTCTTGTGTTACAGCAAAAGAAGTCTGGGATAGATTACATATCACCTATGAAGGGATAAACAGAGTGAAGGAGACCAGAATTAACATTCTCCTTGGTCAATATGAAGCCTTCAAAATGAAACTAGGAGAATCTATAATTGACATGTTTAGTCGTTTTACAGATATTGTCAATGGTCTTGAGAATCAATGACAAAAAATTTCTAATCCCATGAAGGTGAACAAGCTACTGCGTGGACTCTCCAAGGATTGGAATCATATAAAGACTTCAATAAGAGAGACGCAAAGAATTATGCCACTATCTGTCGACGAGCTGATTGGAACTCTTCAGTCTTACGAAGTGGAACGAATTAATGAAGATGAAGATCCAAGAGGTAAGAAATCTATTGCATTAAAATCTAATGATGATTCGATGATACAGATTTTGAAGAAGATCGGACGATGAGGAGCTTGCTCTTATGATAAGAAGATTCGAAAGCTGAATAGAAAAGGAAGAAGGTTCAACTCAAAGAAACAAAGTTTTCGAAACAGCAAACCAAGTTTGTTGATAATGAGGAACCAAACAAAGATGTAGTCTCGCTTCGAATGTAAGAAAAAGGGACACATCGGACCCAACTGTCCTCTTCTAAAGAAGAAGAAGAGAGGAAAAAAGCTGAAAAGTCTCGAAAAGCTCTCAAAGCCGAAACACGGAGCGATACATAGTGTGAAGAAAGTGAAGAGGAATATGCCAACCTGTGTCTGATGGCACAATCAGACTCAGACTCTGGATCAGACTCAGACAATGAATTTGAGGTCTCTGTCAAAAAGAAGGTAAAGTGGTATCTTGACGGGATGTTCAAGACACATGACAGGAGACTCAAATTGCTTCATAAAGCTTATTCAAGTAAATGGTGGAAAAGTTTCATTTGGAGGAAACAAAGAAAGGAAGCATTGTGGGATTTGGAACTGTGAAAATTGGAAATCTCACAATAAGTAATGTTTCCTTAGTGGAAGGACTCAATTACAATCTTCTCAAAGATCAATCAATTGTGTGATACTGGTTTTAAGATCTTCTTTCAAGAAGGAATATGTTCGGAACTAGTAAAGACTCTACTCGAGTCTTTCATGGGTCGAAGGCATGGAAACATCTATCTCTTGGATGTGAAACCAAATGAATCGCAATGCCTAATCTCAATTCAAGACGAAGCAAGCTTATGGCACGAAAAGCTTGGTCATGTCAACATGAAGCAATTAGCCAAAATCTCATCAAAGCGGCTTGTTCGAGGTCTACCAAAATTACCATACCAAAAGTCCGATTCATGCACTCCATGTATTATGGGAAAACAGGTAAGAAATTCATTTAAGCCAATAAATCATGTCTCTACTAATCATGTACTACAATTGCTGCATATGGATCTCTTCGGACCAACAAGAACCCAGAGCATTGGAGGTAAGAAATATTGTCTAGTAATTGTGGATGATTACTCTCGTTTTACCTGGGTATATTTTCTTGCAAGTAAATCATAAACCTTTTCGCACTTTGAAAAATTTGCTAAAAATGTTCAAAATGAAAAAGGGTGTGTTATCTCAAGTATAAGAACAGATCATGGAAGTGAATTTGAAAATCAAGATTTTACAAGATTTTGTGATAAATCTGGCTTTAATCATGAGTTTTCTTTTCCATACACTCCAGAACAAAATAGAGTTGTGGAAATAAAGAATAGATCCCTTCAAGAAATGGCCAGAACTCTTTTAATTGAAAGTAAAATTTCTTCACGATTTTGGGCCAAAGTGTTTCAACAAAGATGCTATATCATCAACGAGTCTTCCTAAGACCTATTCTAGAGAAAACCCCTTACGAGTTATTCAAAGGTAAGAAGCCTATTGTTTCATACTTTCATATATTCGGTTGCAAATGCTTTATTTTGAAAAATGCAAATGATCGAGTTGGTAAGTTTGAAGAAAGATCAGATGAAGGCATCTTCCTTGGATATTCTACATCAAGCAAAGCCTACATAGTCTATAACAAGAAGAGTCAGTCTGTGGAGGAATCAATGAATGTCAAATTCCAAGATTCAATGCAAGATGAATCCAGTCAGATTTAGTATGAAGAGTCTAAACCTGCTCTAGACCTTCCAAGGCTTACAACTCAAGAAGCATCTCAGACTTTGGAAGACCAGCATCAAGATGTTCATGAAGATTCAAATAAAGAAAGAGATCATCAACCAGACAAATCAACCAGTAACTGGAAGCATAAGTCCAGTCATCCTAAAGATCTCATTATCGGCGAAATCAATGAAGGAATCCGCACCAGATCAAAAAGGCGTGAAGAATCTAGTGTGTGGGCTCTCATTTCTGAAATTGAATCAAAAAGCATAGAAGAAGCTTTATCGATGAAAGCTGGATTGAAGCTATGCAAGAAGAGCTCGAACAGTTCAACATTAATGATGTCCGGGAATTGACATCTAAACCAAAAGGTAAAACTTGTTATTGGAGCCAAATGGGTATTCGGGAACAAGATGAATGAGAAAGGAAAAGTCGTACGAAACAAAGCAAGACTCGTGGCCAAAGGATATACGCAAGAAGAAGGAATAGACTATGACGAGACTTACGCACCAGCAAGGTTAGAAGCTATTCGTCTATTACTTGCGTTTGCTTGTTATAAAAATTTCAGGTTATTCCAAATGGACGTCAAAAGTGCATTCCTAAATGGGTTTATCCATGAGGAAGTTTATGTGGAACAACCACCTGGGTTTGAAGACCCAAAGAAGCCAGACTCAGTCTTTAGACTGAAAAAGGCCTTGTATGGTTTAAAGCAAGCACCTCGAGCTTGGTATGACAAACTAAGTAAGTTTTTAATACAGAATGGTTTTGTCAAAGGTAAAGTAGATACTACCTTATTTATCAAAAAGGAAACAAAAGCCTTTTACTTGTTCAAATATATGTGGACGATATTATTTTTGGATCCTCTAATGAAAGTCTATGCAAGAAATTTTCAAAGTCTATGCATGATGAGTTTGAAATGAGTATGATGGGAGAGTTAATGTTCTTTCTTGGTCTTCAAATAAAACAATTGAAGGAAGGAACTTTTATTTATCAAGAAAAATATGCTAATGATCTTGTCAAAAGGTTTGGACTGGAAAAGTGCAAAAAGACCGACATACCAATGTCATGTTCTTTGAAGATAGACAAAGATGAAGAAGGGAAGAAAGTTGATCAAAAGCTGTACAGAGCATCATCGGATCACTTCTTTATCTTACCGCTTCTAGACCTGACATTTTGTTGAGTGTTTGCATATGTGCTAGGTTTCAATCGATCCTAGAGAATCTCATCTCGGTCTGCGAAACGTATTATCAAATACGTTGCCTCATCTTCAAGCATCGGTCTTTGGTATCCTAAGAAGGGAGACTTTAATCTTATAGGATACTCGAGACGCGATCTGGCGGTTGCGAGTCGATAGAAAAAGCACTTCGGGAACTTGCCAGTTGCTTGGAAACAGGACAATATCTTGGTTTTCAAGGAAGTAAAGCACTGTGGCTCTCTCAACAACAAAAGCTGAGTATGTAGCTCTTGGAAGCTGCTGTTCGCAAATTCTATGGATAAAACAACAACTACAAGACTTTGGGATTGAAGACTCATGCACGAGAGATCGATGTGACAACACCAGCGCGATCAATCTCACCAAAAATCCAATCCTTCATTCAAGAGCAAAGCATATAGAGATTCGACATCACTTCATTAGAGATCATATTCAAAATGGAGAAATCTTGATTCAATTTGTTGATTCAAAGAGTCAACTAGCGGATATATTCACAAAGCCTTTGGAGAAAAATCAATTCGACTTTATCCGTTCCGGACTCAACATTTTGAAGCTTGAAGAAGTTAAAGTCTAGAGACTCACCAACTCTCGAGACTCTAATCTCTCGGACTCTAAAACCTCGGACTCGAGACATTCATGGCTATAGACGTAAGTTGTTATTTTAATCTAAACTCGAAAAGGTATGAACTTTCGTTTAAGATTATTTTGTAGTCTCCGTACACTTGTCTTTTCAAAAGAATTAATTTTGGCAGTTATTGAATTTAAAAAAAAAAAGTGTTCGTACACTTTCCTCGTGCCGATTGAACTTCCCTTTTCAAAACTAAGTTATATATATACAGTTTTTCTTCTTCCTAGATCTTCAAAACCCTAAAAGGCACTTTCCTCCCGATCCTGTTTTTACTACTTGTTCATCTTCGAGAAAGTGGTCATCTTTTCTTGGGAAAGCAAGTGAAGGAATCTTCCAAACGACAAAGAAAGATGTCTTCTTCGAGGAAATCATCAAGAATTGTAAGCAGGGGACCACAAAGAATGGAGAAGGGACCGACACATTTCGATCTCACCGAGGAAGAAGACTTATCAAGTCAGCGACAAAGCCCGATTCACTCTCATCCACGTCATTCATCGCCTTCTACCCCACAAGGTGCAAGTCAACATCTGGAGGAAGAGATAATCGAGGACACCGACCCTGTAAGAGTCCAAAAACCCTCATTTATCTATAAGCTTTATCGTGCGTTGAAAAGCACCGGTACTCCATTGAACTATATAGATGAATTCCTTAAGGACAAAAATTATGGGAATGAGTATCTTTTTCTGCGGAAAATGGAGGAATTGGGAGTTGCTCCGAAAGGAAAGGCAAAGGACGCACTTGCGAATATTCCAAGTGATCCTCGTTTACCAGGACAAAATCTGATTGAAGGGAACGATGATGACATAATGTTCCTTGAATTCAAACCTAAAATGGGTGTGGCAGCAAAGGTGAAAGGAAATCGGATGGATTTGTTCAAATCAAAGGATCTGGAGAATGTGTATTTCAGACTGTTGAAAAGAGGGGTGATAAACCCTAGAAGTGTCAATTTTGACTTCTTGGATGCCATCAATATGAACTTAAGAGAAAAGTTCAATTTGCTTCAACTTGAAAAATTTTGCTCCGACACCACGGATGGTTATGCACAATTGACCGCATATTTCTATTCAAATCTTAGCTTTTTAGATGCGAATAGAATTTCATTCAGTGATCGAGACTGAGTCTACGTGGTAGATGTGGACATGTTGGCAGACATAATTGGAGTTGAACGAGGACGTTATCATCCAATCAAAGTCTCAACTGCTCGTACTTCTCGGAGCTTGTAAAAGATAGGGATACGAGAGAAGAAAATTACCTACTCAAGGATGAATGCCATCAACATCGTGCTTCATAAAATTGTGATCAACTGTCTCAAACCGAAGTCTACATCAAAGACTGCGTGTCTAATTCGAAGCAAAATGATGTTCGCAATCAACTCGGGACGGAAGTTCTCTCTCCCTCACACCATTTTCTTCCACATGTACGAGCAATGTTGAAAGACAAGGGACAATTGCCTTATCCAGTCTGGTGACCAAGATCTTTAGACACTTGAACATTGAACCTCCACACACTCTTTGTGTTCGACCGTGCGATAAGATGGTGATAGGTCTGAAAATGCTGACGAAGATGCGTCTTCAAGAACTTTCCAAGGCAATGGAGAGATTCAAAGTTAAGTCTCCAGTTCCGTCTGCTTCAAAGAGAAAAGGAAAGGAGGCCATTGGAGCCCCATCGAAAAAGAAGAAAAGAACTCTCATCCTGGAGGATGAAGATGAAGAGGATGAAGATCCCACTATCCATGCATTAACAAGAACCAGACGTTCGTGCCTCAACCGACGTAAACTTCGAAGAAACGAGAGAGAAGAAGAGGAGCAAGCCCAAAACGAGAAGAAGAAGAGCGAGAAAGAAAAGGAGAAATAAGTTGAAGAAGAAAGAGAAGGAGAGAAAGAAAAGTCTGCAGCTGAATGGAGAAAAAGGAAATCAAGATATAGAAGAGCATGATCATCACTCTTCCCCTTTTGATGTCCTAGAGACAGGGGGAGTTGGCGAGCAAGAAAGGTCTACACCTCATGCTGCCGATAGTGAAGGTATAAGAGAATCTCAAGAAGACCCAAAAGAAGTTCAGGTTTCTCAATTGCTTGAAGAAGGACACGATACATCGATTCCAAATCTGCAAGATTATACAGAAGCACCATCGTCTGCATTCATTCCATCTGAGAAAGCAAATGCGAGCACACAGACGGACAATACAGCAGATTTTCGTCGTATTCTTGATATTCTTCTGGAAATGCGGGGACAAATTTATGCTCGATCGTGAAATTCAAACCATGAAGAAAGCTGGACAAGAATCTTCAGTTACCCTGGAGGACAAAATGAAAGACCTCGCTCTACAACTTCAAGCCAATGCCAAAGGAGAGGAGGTAGCTCAACTAAGGGAAGACTTAAAGAGGATAGAAGGCATAGTTCAGTCTATGGGAGATTTCCAGATCGTACGCATTCCCAAGCGGACTGACTCATTTCTCATCCTTTTTAATGATGACAAAAAGGGGAGAACCAATTTGAACCAACAACCAACAACTTTTAAACTTTGACTTTAAATTTGTTTTTGCGGTTATGTTTGTTTTTTAGTTTGACTTGAGTGAACTTGGGTGTGAATTTGAATTTGACTGAATTGGCTGTGGATTTAGATGCTTGATTGGTTGCATTTATATCAAGTGTTGTTATATGGTATTACTCATGAAAGACTAACAAATTTTTTGTGGATGTAGAGTCTGGTTGATTTATTAATCTTTATGAGATAGCCATATTTCTTGAGAAATGTTGTTGCAGGTCAAAGTTGTTCAAATCTACAAGAAAGTTTTGTCACCATCAAAAAGGGGAGATTGTTGGAGAAATCTTTCCATAATATTTTGAAGCCGACAAAACGTTTCTATTAGTCTAGTCTGGATATTTGCAAATCGACGGTTTAAAGTCGAAGACTTTATGATCACCAGACTCAAGACTCAAGACTCAAGACTCAAGACTATTCTCACTGACAGTCTTTCTAATCCAGTGACGAAGGAAATCCAGAGCCGAAGTATATGGTTGAGGATTCGATCCTATCCTCTGGAGTAGATCCCTTGGTTGGATAAAAATAACGGATTCTTTTATCCGTATCTAGATCGATTGAAGATCCGATGGTCGATGAAATATTCTTGGAATGTTCTATTCTTGGAAACCAAGATCCTAATTGTATGGGCGAACATGATTGATGGGCTATCGTCAGATTCCTTAAATAGCTCGAATGATCTTCTTGATTGATTCCGTCCAACGGGTAGATTGGAGGAATTCCTTTGATAAGTGCCAACGGCTATGATGGCATAAAGGAGTATAAAAGGAAGACGTTCTAGTTGTTTTTTTAGAAGGGTGATCGATAGAGAAATTCTAGAGTCTGAAGAACCTTGATTATTAGTCGATACAGTTTGAGCGAAATTGTATACACAGAGAGTGTTTATACTTGTTACCTTGAGCGAGTGTGGTAGATCATCTACACCTAGAAATCAAGGAAGATCAACTCCGTAACATCTCTTTGTTCATAGTGGAATCCAGCCAACAGGCTGTCGGTGCGAAGAGTGGACGTAGGCTTGAATCAAGCCGAACCACTATAAACCGCGTGTTAAATTCTCTCTTTCCTTTACTCAGTCTTACGATTGATTATTAATTGTTGCAAATCCTTTAACGGTCTAAGTTTTGTGCAATCATCAAGAAAAATCTTTTATATACCTATTCACCCCCCCTCTAGGTACTTGTACTAGCCATATCAATACTAAGCTTAAAAAAGAGAGAAACTCATAGTGAGACTTCATGAAAGACTAGTAGAGACTCTTCACTGTGAAGTCGAGACTGCAAAGTTGTAAAATCTCTTTTGATACTTAGTGAAATCCAGCTAGTAGGCTATCGGTGTGGAGAGTGGATGTAAGCTTGATCTAAACCGAACCACTATAACTTCCGTGTTCTTATTCTCTTTCCTAAACTCCTTTACTTTGTTCATAATTTTATTTAACTACTAAAGTCTAAACTCGCTCAAAATCTGTTGTTCTTCAGACTCTGTTTTAGAAGCAAAATATTTCTACTATTCTTTTGAAAAATTGTCTTCACACCTATTCACCCCCCTCTAGGTATTCATACTAGCACTTATAATTGGTATTAGAGCATGTGTGCTTATTTTATTGAAGTGTTTTTACTTCTAAGCTAAAGAACTATGGCTAGTATTTTGGCTCTAGGATTGGTCGAAGGTCTGAGCAACACCGGACCTCCTTTCTTCGATGGAAAAGAGTACAATGAAGGCATTTCTGAGATCAAAAGATCTCCTGGAGTGGGATGTGGTAAAAAAATGGATCAATCCCAAAGCTACATCAACCTTAGAAAGAGGAAAAGAAGTTGTAGATGCAAGCGAAATAACACAAGCAAAATTAACCAAGAGACAAGCTCTTGATGCTAAAGTTATCTACTCTTTATACCGTGCTCTATCTCCTACTGAGTATAACTGAATTTCTTCTTGTGAAACAGCGAAAGAAGTTTGGGATAGATTGCACATTACCTATGAAAGAACTTATCAAGTAAAGGAAACGAAAATCAATATTCTACTTTGACAGTATGAAGCCATTAAGATGAAGCCTGAAGAATCCATCACTGATATGTTCAATCGCTTCGCTGAAATTGTGAATGGATTGTCATATCAAGGACAACCAATCTCAGGACCAATGAAGGTCAATAAATTGCTGCGTGGACTCTCCAAAGATTGGAGTCACGTGAAGATGTCAATTAGAGAAAACTAGAGGATCATGCCTCTTTCAATAAATGAACTAGTAGGCACACTTCAATCATATGAAGTGGAGCAAATCAATGAGGAAGAAGATCCAAGAGGTAAGAAGTCAATTGCTTTAAAATCTAACGATGATCCTGATGATACAAATTCAGATGACGATATGAATGATGAGGAGCTAGCGCTTATGATCAAAAAGTTCATAAAGTTAAATAGAAAGGGAAGAAGATTTAACTGGAAGAAACAAAGCACGCAAAATTTCCAGAAGAGATGAAATGAGGACAAAAAAACGAGCAAAGATGTAATATACTTCGAATGCAAGAAAAAATGGCATATTAGACCTAACTGTCATTTGTTGAAGAAAAAGAAAGGAAGAACTGAGAAGTACAAGAAGCTCTCAAAGCTGAAATATGGAGTGACACTGAGTGCGATGAAAGTAAAGAAGAAAAACATTTGTTTGATGGCTCATTCTGACTCTGACTCAGAATCAAAAATAGACTCAGATTCAAACTCAGACAAAGAACTTGAGGTTAGTAATTTAAAAATTCCTGTGAAAGTCTCGAAGTACATAAAAGAACTTTGTCTCAGTCTCAAAACCTCTCTTAAAAGGATCTCCGAACTAAAAAGGGAAAATTCTAAACTCAAGTAACAGGAAACTTCTTGGAAAGAAAAGTTTGAAAGTCTATATAATTTTTTTATTAATTTAAAAGAAAATTATGATTCTCTTGCTAAGGAAAATGTCATTCTAAAAGAAGATCTTTCAAATATTTCAAAAGGATCTGAAAAATTGGAGAAAATTCTTTCAATACAAAGACCCTATTTTAACAAGTCAATTGGTATGAGTTCAAAAACAATTCAATTGATTGATTTTCCCAAAGTAAAAGAGAGACTCAAACAAAGACTTGCAAAGGCATTTTACAAAAATCATTTCAAAAGAGTTTTTGTAAAACCTGTTGGCCAAAGTGCTCTCGAGTGTTCAAAGTGTAACAGCTCAGAACATTTCAAGAAGGAATGTCCCAAGGTTTGGAGACCTGTTAAGAAGGACTAGGCAAAGACCGTTTTTAATGCTAACTCTCCTGAACCCAAGAAAATCTGGGTACCAAAGAAAACTTGAATTTTTCTTATGATCACATGTCACTATCAAGAGGAAAATCAAATGATATTTGGATAGTGGTTGTTCGAGACACATGACGGGAGATTTGAGTTGCTTTATAAAACTTGTACAAATGAATGGTGGAAAAGTTTCCTTTGGTGGAAACAGCAAAAGAAGAATTGTTGGATATGGAACCGTGAAGATTGGAAGCCTGACTATCAACAATGTCTCATTGGTGGAAGGTCTAAATTACAATCTACTCAGTATAAGTCAGCTTTGTGATATTGCATTCAAAATAAATTTCCAAGAAGGCATTTGTTCGGGAATGAGTATAGACTTCGCTCAATCTTTCACTAGACGAAGGCATGGGAATATTTACCTTATGGATATAAAACCAGAAAGTTTTCAGTGCCTTATATCTATTCAAGATGAAGTAAATTTTTGGCATCGAAAGTTTGGTCATGTTAACATGAAGCAAATTGCCAAGATTTCTTCCCAGAAGCTTGTTCGTGGTCTTTCTAACCTGACTTATCAAAAGTCTGAATTATGCACTATATGTGTTTTGGGAAAACAGGTTAGGAGTTCCTTTAAACATGTAAAATCAAGTTTTTACCAATCGAACTTTGCAGCTTCTGCATATGGACCTCTTTGGACCAACTAGAATTCAAAGTATTGGCGGAAAGAAATACTGCCTAGTAATCATAAATGATTACTCTCGTTTTACTTGGATTTACTTTTTGGCAAATAAGTCTGAAGCCTTCTATCACTTCTCAAAGTTTGCCAAGAAAGTTCAAAATGAAAATGATATGTTATTTCAAGCATACGAAATTGAAAATCAAGACTTTGTGAAATTCCGTGATGAATCTAATTTTCAACATGTTTTCTCTTCTCCATACACTCTAGAACAAAATGGGGTCATGGAAAGGAAAAATAGATCCTTACAGGAGATGGCCAGAACCCTCTTAGTTGAGAGCGAAATTTCCTCTCGATTTTGGGCTGAAGCAATTTCTATAACTTGCTACATCATCAACAGAGTGTTCTTGAGACTTATCCTAGAGAAAACTCCTTATGAAGTGTACAAAGGAAAGAAGCCGAATGTTTCCTACTTTCATGTCTTTGGATGAAAAGGTTTTATTCTAAAGAATCCTATTGATCAATCTGGAAAGTTCGAGGAGAAATCAAACGAATGAATCTTCCTTGGTTATTCGATCACAAGCAAAGCTTACAGGGTCTTTAACAAGAATACTCAGTCTGTGGAAGAATCCATGAATGTCAAATTTGAGGAGACTCAACCAGACCAGACTCATTTTAAAAAGCCTAAACCTGTTTCAAACTTTATAAAGTTTACTTTCCCCCAAAGAGGACCAGACTTCTGGAGAACAACAACAAACAAATCGAAAAGTTTCAACCGAAGCAGAGGATCAATAGACTTTCCAACCAAACAGCAACTGGAAACACAAGTCAAGTCAAATTTGAGGAGACTCAACCATACCAGACTCAACGATCTTTGGGAGCTGATTCCAAAACCTAAAAGTAAATCTATAATCGGGACAAAGTGGGTCTTTAGGAACAAAATGAATGAAAAAGGAAAAGTCATCAGAAACAAAGCAAGACTCATGGCCAAAGGATATACTCAAGAAGAAGGGATAGATTATGATGAAACCTATGCACCAGTAGCGAGGTTAGAAGCAATTAGATTATTACTTGCTTTTATTTGTTATAAAAATTTCAGGTTATTCTAGATGGATGTCAAAAATGCATTCCTTAATGGATTCATTCAAGAAGAAGTCTATGTGGAACAACCACCAAGATTTGAAGATCCAAGAAAGGCAAACTTAGTTTATAGACTGAAAAAGGCCTTGTATGGACTGAAGCAAGCACCTCGAGCTTGGTATGAAAGGTTGAGTAAATTCTTAATACATAATGATTTTGAAAAAGGAAAAGTAGATACTACCTTGTTCATAAAGAGAGAATGAAAATATATCTTATTAGTACAAATTTATGTAGATGATATTATCTTTGGTTCTCCTAATGAAAATCTATGCAATAAATTTTCAAAGTCTATGCAGGATGAATTTGAGATGAGCATAATGGGTGAGTTAACTTTCTTTCTAGGGATTACAAGTCAAACAGTCGAAAAAATGTATATTCATTCATCAAGAGAAATATGCCAAAGATCTGATCAAGAAATTTGGGTTAGAGAATTGCAAAAAGATAGAGACACCTATGTCAAGTTCCTCAAAGCTGGACGAGGATGAAAAAGGGAAGAAATTAGAACATAAGCTTTACAGAAGCATGATCGGTTCTCTTCTTTACCTTACTGCATCCAGACCTGACATTTTGTTTAGTGTTTACATCCGTGCTAGATTTCAATCTGACCCCAGAGAATCTCATTTAAGTGTTGTAAAATGCATCATTAAATATGTGGCAACTTCTCCAAAGCTGGGTCTGTAGTATCCAAAAGAATGATACTTTAGTATTCTTGGATATTCAGACGCTGATTTAGCTGGATGTAAAATGGATAAAAAGAGCACTTCTGGAACCTGTTGACTATTGGGAAATATGCCAGTATCTTGGTTCTCAAGAAGCATAATACTGTAGTTCTATCAATAGCCGAAGCAAAATATGTACCTCTTGGGAGCTATTGTTCTCAAATTATGTGGATAAGACAATAGCTAAGAGACTTTGGAATAGAGGAATTATGTACCAAAATCAAATGCAACAATACTAGTGCAATAAACCTCACCAAGAATCCAATTCTTCATTCAAGAGCAAAGCACATAGAAATTCGACATCACTTTATAAGAGATCATATTCAAAATAGGGAGATTATGATTCAGTTCATTGATTCAAAGAATCAGTTGGAAAACATCTTCATAAAGCCTCTGGAGAAAAATCTATTTGAGTCTATTCGCACCAAATTGAATATTATTTTTCCTCTGGAGTAAAATCTGAAGTTGGCCAGACTCAAAATTTCCAGACACTACATCAGTGAGAAACTGACTCGAATCCAGATATTTTAATTTTAGTATGAAAATTGTGAAAATGTATGACTTTATTCGAATCATTACTTACCTATTTTATTTTTAGAAGTTATATTTTTTGAATTTTTGGTAGTTTTTATTTCAGTTTTTTTCAAAAATGTAGTTTTATTTTTTCCTTACTACAATTCGATTATCTCTTTTCTTTGCGGCGTTTCATCTTATTTATATACCCTCTGTATTTCTTTCGAGCATTTCATTCCAAACCCTAAAATCCAAACTCTCTACACTCTCGTCTCTACTCTCAAGTTTGCTACGCAAGTTTCCATCTTTTTCACCCAAACCTGTCTGAGAAATCCTCCTAGACTGCAAGCATGTCTTACCAGAGGAAATCATCCCGGATCGCAAGCAAGGGGCCACGAAATGTGCCTGAAGGACAGACCCATTTTGATCTTACAGAAGAAGACTCTCCTCAGGCTTCTCCACAGCACAACCCAAAGGACACTTCGCAAAATCCTCCTCTTGAATTGTTGGAAGAAGAAGTTAAACAAGATGTTGTTCCTCTTCATACCATGACTCCCCAAGTTCTATTCAAATTTTATGGTCGTTTGAAAATGGGTGGTTTGCCAATGTCCCTCATTACTAATTATCTAAGAGAGCATGGTTACAAAAATGAAACAGTGTTTCTTAGAACAATGGAGCATTTAAAAGTAGTAAAGAAAGGAGCAGCAAATGAGGCTTTTCGTAACTTTCCTATCGATCCTCATTTTAGCACTTTCAATCAGCCTGAAAGCAATGACGATGATGAGAGGATGTTTTCGAATTTTCAGCCAAGGATGGGGATTGATGTTGAAATGCCTGGTGTATGAACGGAGTTTTTTTGTTCCAAGGATCATAAAAAGGTTTATCTCAAAATGCTGAAAAGAGGGGTGATGAACCCTCGATCGGTCGACTTTGACTTTTTAGATTTGATCAACGTGAATTTGAGGGAAAAATTGGCTTTCCTTCAACTTGAAGATTTTTGCTCCAAGACAACTATTGCTTATCTGGAGTTGACTGCCTTTTTTCTATTCAAACCTTTCTTTTCTTAACCAGAATTGCTTCAAATTCACTGTGAGTGAGAAAGAATATTTGGTGGACGTTGACAATGTGGCTGACGTTATTGGTTTCCAATCAATAAATGTCTCGGTTGGTCATGCAACAAGATTCCTTGTTAGGGACAGACTTACTGAAGGAAGCACCACTTATTCTAGAATGATAGCCACCAATGTCTTGCTGCACAAAATCGTCATAAACTGCATCAGACCAAAGGCTACTTCAAAAACTGATGTTTCCTTATTTGAAGCACGGCTTATGTTTGCTATCTCAAATGGCATGAAGTTTTCACTCCCTCATATTGTCCTAACGCACATGTATAGGACTGCTATGAAGGATAAGGGATGGCTGACTTACTCTGTGCCGGTTACAAAGCTGTTTAGACATTTTCAAATTGAGTTTCCAGCCTCTCTCTGCTCTAGAACTGTTGCTCCTATGATTATAAGACTAAAAATGGTTTCGAAAATGAGACTAAAAGATCTGAACAAGGCTTTAGAGCGCTTGAAGAAGGCATCTCCTAGCAAAACCAAGGAAGAATCTATTGCAAGTAAGAGAAAAGGCAAGGATATTGTGAAAGAACCTATCAAGAAGAGAATATCCCTCATCCTGCAGGACGAAGAGGATGACGATGATCTTACCATTTCTGCCTTGGCCTTGAAAAATCTACAAAGATTTGTTGGTTTGGAGCAACCCAAGGGAATAGGAGAAGGAGGGAGAGCAGACATGGAACAAAGAGAAGAAGATAGAGCAGAAGCAGAGCCAGAAGAAGAAGAACCAGGAAGAGAAGAAGAAGCAAGAGAAGAGGAAGAAAGAGAAGCAGCAGGAAGAGAAGTTGCAAAAGAAGAGGGTCAAGATGACTCCTACGAGACAACGGTAGCAGTATCCTTATCTGAGGATTTTGAAGCAACAAAGAGTATCCAAGTAGGAGAAAGAACAGAAAAAGAACATCACTTTCATGCTGGAATTGAGAAAGAACAAGAAGAAGTATTCTTTTCTCCACCTGTAAGCAAGGAAACAAAGGGGAGTTCGTGAAAAAAGAGGTACTTCTTCTCCTGCCGATCCAAAAGAAGTCCATGCTTCTCATTTTCCTGAAGCTGATATTGGAGAATCTACTCCAAGTCTTGGAAGTAGAGGAGTTGATGTTCCCTCATCTCTCAACACTCCACGAACTGAACGTGCTGAGGCTAGTGCGCAAACAAAACCTAATGCAGACTTTCAAAGGCTACTCGAGTTCCTTTTGGAGATAAAAGCATAGCAATATGGAATGGAGTGTGAGATTCAGAAGCTTCAATTTGCTTTGCAATCTACTTCAGATTCTCTCAATGAGAAGGTATAGTCTTTAAACTTTCAAGCTCAAGGTTTACAACAGCAAGTTTAACAGACTACCAAGATCGAAGATGTTGAGAAGCTAAAAGAGACAGTGTGAAAGCTAAAGGATATATTTCAGTCAATGGGGGATTTCCAGCTCTTTTGAATTCCAAGACAAATTTGATTTCATCCTATCTCTTTTTAATCTTGATTTTCTCCACTTTTTGCTACTGCCAAAAAGGGGGAGAATGTGCAGATTTACTCTTGACTATCATTTATTTTTGAACTTAGCACTGAGCTTTTGCAGATTTGATTTTGTTTGACTCGATAGCAACTCTTGTGGCAATGATTATGGATGTGGATGGTTGTGGATGTTTTAATCTTGGTGTTTGATTATTTTCAAGATTAACATGTTTTCTGTGGTTGCAGAATCGATGCCATCCATAGATCCTTATCTATTCTCTTTGGATATCATGTGCTGATAAGGCGTTGTTTTGCAGGTTATAAGTTCTTAAATCTGTAGGAAAGTTTTCTCGCCATCAAAAAAGGGGAGATTGTTGGAGAAAACTCCTTGGATGTTTTGAAGTTGACAAATCTTATTCTAAGTCTATTCTGAAGATTTTTAGACTTCTATGTCAAAGTCTGAAGATGACCAAATTTTCTGTCAAAGTCTGAAGTCTCCCAGACTTTGCATCAAGGTCTGCCCACACTGGCAAATTTCAAACTGAACGCTACTAAAAAATGAAGACTTATCCAGATGCGAAATTTTGTTTATTTCTTCAAGAGTTCGATTCGTATGGCTTATGAATGGCTTTATGGATGGATATATCACCTACGAGATTGATTATCTTTATTGAAATCAATTTAGATAAATCAAATCTTTTCGGATTGCAAGTAATTTTGGAAAGAATCTATTTATGGAAACCAAAATCCTAATTGTATGGGCAAACAAGATTGACGGGCTTTCATCATAATCTTCAAACGACTTGAGATCTTTTTGATTAATTCTGTCCAACGGGTAGATTGAAAGAATTCCTTTGGAAAGTGCCAACGGTCGAGAAGGCATGAAGGGGTATTTAAGGTGGACTCTCCAGTTGTTCGACTTAGTGCGTGAAAGAAAATTTTCAAAGTTTGAAACTTTCCATTTCCTTGTTAATCCAAATACTGAGCTCAAAGTTTGTATACAAAAGAGAGAAACTCATAGTGAGGCTTCATGAGAGACCAATAGAGACTCTTCACTGTGAAGTCGAGTTTGCAAAGCTGTAAAATCTCTTTTGATAATTAATGAAATCCAGCCAGTAGGCTATCAGCGTGGAGAGTGGACGTAAGCTTGATCTAAGCTGAACCACTATAACTTCTGTGTTTTTATTCTTTTTCCTAAACTCCTTTACTTTGTTTGTAATTCTATTTAATTGCTAAAGTCTGAACACACTCAAAGTCTGTTGCTCTTCAGATGTTTTAGAAGCAAAATATTTCTACTGTTCTTCCGAAAAATTGTCTTCACACCTATTCATCCCCCTCTAGGTGTTCATACTAGCACTTACAAGCTTGACCTCTGCGCCTCCCCCATCATCACCACTGATGGAGTCATGTCACTCATGAGCTAGTCGTTCATGGCTAGCTAGTGAGATTTTTCAAAAGAATCCCTTCTTCGTCTATGGTGGAAGGGAAAGATGGATACGTAGGGGATTAATAGCATGCTCAAACGATGCTGGCAATGACCATAGATGAGCGTCGGCATGCTCATGAGTGATTCATCCATGGTTGGCTGGTGACACCATAGCCACAAGTGTCATCCACGGCCTCAAAAGCCAATAAAAGGGAAGAAAACAATGAGAGTAGAGATAGAGTAACAAGGGAGGGAGAAAAGATATGAAAAGTGGACTCATTATGGCCATGTCGCGATCAATGAGTGAACATATGCACAGCCCACGTGGTAAAACTGATGTACCTAATATTTCTTTTTGCCATCAACAATGTCGTAATCTTGAGGCTAGGCGCATTCTCGGATGAAGCAACAAACATCATCGCGGAAGGGGTTTAAGGTGGGAGATGATGATGATGATGATGATGATGATGAAGATGTGTTGCGGTTCACATGTTTACTGAGTGGATTTATAATAGACTCACTAAAACTCTTCTATTTTGAGCTTTGCACTTTAGAACCCACTAAGATCTGTATTTAAAATTTAAAGTGATTTGTATATGATCCACTTAAGCAAATTTGGCTTAAAATATGAATTTGTGACTTATTTTAATAGCCATGATCAGCTCTAGTACTACCTAGATTCAATCTTTCCAATTTGACAAGAGACTCACTTGTCATGTGTCGTATCTCCAGGGCACAAGGCACAATGACATGGCACTACTAGCATGCCTAATATTTTGTCTAGTATTGCATGTAGGTTTTTTAAATTGGCCAATCACTAATAGATATAAGCCCAACGTGTAAATGTAACCCTTCATAAGTCAGTACACATGCAATGATATCTCACTCCGCATGGACCACAAGGTTCACTAGTTACATTTGTCTCAAAAATTACACTTTATGGAACATCAATCATTCAATGTGCCAAATCATACCAAACGCCATGCTTGTGCAATAGATGAATGAGTTGGATGTATGATATATAGAAGGCGGTTGGCCAAACTTTAGGAAAAATTGTATACTTAATGATTTTGTAGATCAGATCCAACTTATGATGTAACATGTCCTTATCAAAATTTGCCAATTCAAGGGAGGACTATATTTCTTTCTTTTCAGATTGATGTTTCAAATATGAATATCAATCATATTTATTTTTACTTAAATTGATACATAAGTTTATCATAGAAAGTCCTCTATTGAGGAAAACATAAGGCATAAAGAAAAACATCACATTATACTATTTAGACAAAACCTTGTCTAGCAACTTGTCCAAATTCGTGGAAGACGAACCTTTTTCATCGACTGCTTCTTCTGCCATCTTCTTCCACTCCATGGCCTTGCGTCGCATTTTCTTCCCCACCTCTCCTTCCATCAACTCCCTCACAAGCCTATCCACTTCATCTCTCTTCACATTACCATCCATTTTCAACCCAATCCCCCAATCATCACATATATACTTACAGTTCGTTGGTTGGTCTCCAAAGCACGGCCAACACAACATCGGAACTCCGGCCGACAAGCTCTCGATGGTCGAGTTCCAGCCACAATGAGTCAAGAACCCTCCGATTGAAGGGTGGCATAACACTCTCTCTTGGGGGCACCACCCAGATAAAAAGCCTCTCTCTCTTGTTTCCTCAACAAACTCTTTAGGAAGAGTCGCTGTGTCTCCGTTCACTGCATCAGGCCTCAAGACCCATAAGAAACATTGATTGCTATTAGCTAGTCCCATCGCAAATTCAACCAATTGTTGGTGCGTCATGAATGCTATACTCCCAAAGTTGACATAGATCACAGACTTGGGCTCCTTTGAGTCCAACCAACAAAGGCATTCGTTGTGCTCTTCCAACAGATTGCACTCTATGTGCTTCGAGGCGAATACTTTTTCTTGAGCGATTTGATTGATCATTAGGTGGAGTGGTCCCACCGCATAAACCCTTGGGATCATTGAGGAGAGGGCGTGCAGCACATCCGGCTCAAGCGCCTCGAAGGTGTGGATAATGGTCATCGTGGCATCATCAATCTTGTGGCCGATGTCAGCGGTGAAGTTGAATAAAGTGTCATCAGAGCCAGAGATTCGGAAGAAGTGAGGCATGTCACACAGCCTCATGTTTTTCATTCCCGGGATCCAGTCGATAGGGGTGTTCCCATACCCGTTCATCAATTGGGATTCATCTGCATGCATGCATATCCATGCAAAATCATCAAATGGCAACAAATTTAATTACTATGAATTTTTTTTCATTTTTGAAGGCATTCTAAGTCACAAATCACATACAATGCAAGTCTTTGAAATTTAGGGAGAATTTTCAGAAAAAAAAGAAGAGAAAGCCATAAACATTTTAATTTGGCCAATTTAGTTTGAATTCTTTTGACGATTTGCCAATGTAGTTCTCTTGGCCAATTTTTGTAAAAAATCACTGACGTAGACATCGGCTGTCCTACGTGGAACAGCCTATTATGAGATGGACAATTTTTGAAATGTTTTTAAAAATTTCTAAATTTGCTTCATTTTTTCTTTATTTTTGTTCTTTCTTTCATTCATTGTGGGCCGAATTGGCATGAAGTACTACATTAGCAAATTGTTAAAAGGTTTACTATCTTGACTAAATTAAAATTTTTAGAACTGAATTGACATCCGTATAATATGTTTAGACACTTTTTTTAAAAAATTATCCCTGGAGATCTAATCCATCGATTTGCGCTATTCATGTGTGATTAAAGGCATTCATATAATGGTAGATGATCTGACTTAGTTTCCAGGAGAATTGAATAATATGTAATTCCTCGTCAAGTGAAGTATGATAGCATGATGAATGCATGAAGTGACTGAACTCTTCGGAAAATGCATTACCGATAACGATAAAACTTATACAAGGGGAATTTAATAGAAACTCAAACGTGTTTTACCTGTGAGCGGTGCAAGACCGTTTTCTTCCAGGGCCCGCAATTGTTTCACCGCCATAAGGGCACAACCGGCTATAGGGATCAGGTGTATGAGCGGAATCCCAAACTTTGAAGCCACGGGACTTGTCGTAAACGCCATTGAACTGTCCGAGATGATGCAAGTCACCGGAGGGAGACTCGGGTTCGAGCCCAGGCTCGATACAAGATCGCCGAAGGGGCCAGCCATATAGTTCCTCATTGAGTCACCGAGCATCGGGAGGGCCCGGGATAATGCGGATCAACAAATCCTTGGGGTTGCTGCATGTAGACTTCTTCTTTAATGGTGCCATGAAGGAATGCATTCTTAATGTCCAATTGACGTAGAGACCAGTTATATGTGATAGCTAAGGAGAGAACAACTCGAATCGTTGTCGGTTTGATAACCGGACTAAAGGTTTCATCATAGTCTAAGCCAGCTGTTGAGTAAAGCCCTTTGCAACGAGCCGTGCCTTGTATCTATCAATTGAGCCATCAGATTTGGTTTTTAGGCGATAAATCCACTTGCAATTGACCACATTCATAGAAGGGTGATGAGGGACCAATTCCCGGTGCCATTTTGAATGAGAGCATTAAATTCATTGGCCATAGCTTGCTGCCGGTTGGGGTCTTTGTTTGCAACGAGAAAAACAAGTGGGTTCACTTGGCGTCAAGCTTGAGTGAAAATAAGAACAAAGTGGGTGCTTAGTGGAAAGAAAAACCTTTGGTTTGCGAATGTTATTCTTTAGACGAGTGACCATTGGATGGGTAGAAGTTGGTGGTTGAGGTTGAGAAGATTGTAACGATGGAGCTTAGGAGAAGAGGATCCGGAGATTGCTGAATATGTGATGAGGAGTCATCCATGATAGTAGATGGACTTGATGGAGTTGATGTGGTGGTGGGCACCCCCCGAAACGTGGGGGCTTAGTAGAGGAAGAACCAATGCAAACGGGAGAACTAGGCGATGGTGATGACAATTGACCAGATTGTGAATTAGCAAAAGGGAAAAAGTTCTCTTGAAAAATTACATGGCGAGAGATATATATTCGGCCCGGTCTTTGCGATGAAGACAACGATAGCCACGGTGATGGGGAGAATAGCCCAGGAAGATACATTGCATTGTTTTGTCTTCAAGTTTATTGCGGGTATAAGGGCGCAACCAAGGGTAGCATGCACATCCAAAAACACGCAATTGTAAATAATCAGGTTTCTGGCCAAACAATTTCTCATAAGGAGACAATCCGCTCAAGATCTGATTTGTAGGCATGCGGTTAATTAGAAAGACCGCAGTGAGGAAGGCATCATTCCAATATATACGAGGAACAGAAGATCGGGTAAGCAATGTGATGCCAGTTTCCACAATATGACGGTGTTTGCGCTCAGCCCGACCATTTTGCTCCTGTGTGTGTGGGCATGAAAGACGATGTAGGATGCCATGAAGACGAAGGTAAGTATCAAACTTCTTATACTCACCACCTCCATCGGTTTGAAGTGCCTTGATCTTACAATTGAAATATCTTTCCACTTGAGATTTAAATTGCACAAAAGTAGACAAAGTGCATCAGATTTCATAGTAAGTGGAAAAAGCCATGTATATCCACTATAAGCATCGATAAAAATGATATAATAACGAAAACCATTAATTGAAGTAACTGGAGATGGTCCCCATAAATCAGAATAAAGTAACTCCAAAGGAGCATTACAAGTAGTTGATGATCTAGGAAAGGGAAGACGACGCGACTTGCCCAAGTGACATGATTCACAGAAACTGGATGAGGAAGACGAAGATATCGGCAAGTCATGCTTTGAAATAACGAAGAAGTGATGCGGGTAGTTGGATGACCCAAGCGCTCATGCCAAGTAGAAGCATAAACTCGTTCACCAATGAAGCGGGATGGTGCTGATGGTGATTTATTTGACCCCCAGAGGGACCTTATTGGTGGTACGGGCATTATTAAGATAATAAAGTCCATTCTTATGCTGGCCTTTGAGCAGGAGGTTCCCCGAGGATCGATCCTTAACACAACAGAAAGTAGGATGAAATTCAAATACCACATTGTTGTCTTTGGTAAATTGAGAGACTGATAATAGATTCTTCTTGATAGAGGGAACATGATAAATATTTCGCAGTTTAAAAGAACTAGCAGGAGAATGTAAGATGGAAGAACCGATATGTGATATTTGCAAACCCGATCCATTTGCGGTGCGGATTTGATCGATGCCGAGAATAGTCACTCCGAATGTTCAGTCCTGTATCGCATCCGCTTCCGAAGGAGGAAGCCCATCCGGGATCATCAGGAACTGAAAGTCGCTCAGCGTTCCATTTGCGAATTCACGGCCCCGGGCCCTAGCGAGACGCCGGTGGTTGAACTCGGTGTTGACGAAGGAGATGTGGAAGCCCTTGTGATGGAGGAGCTTTGCTAACTTGAGCATGGCGCCGATGTGGCTTTGTGCAGGGCAGGGAATGCAAACTGCGTGTGGCTTTGTGGCCGATTCGAATCTAGTGGAACTCATTGGTTTCTTCTCACAAGAGGATGATGACTCCAATGACATTTCAGGATGAGTTGAACTCGGTTTTGTTTAACGATCATTGAGTTGGGCTTCCCTCCTTATATAACTTCGTCAGCTTTTTGTCCTTTGTGCGTAAATTTCCAAGTAAGGCCTCACATAACAACTTGTCAAATTTAGTTTGATCTCCATCTTCCTCGTTTCTTTTTCCCCAAGGAAATGTATGATTTAAGTAATCTGATCCACCTTTTATACTAGTTTTTTTTAATTGATATCCCATTGACTATTTTGTAGGGGACTGGCGCTTAGAATTAGCCTCCTTTCCACAGGGACCCCACGACTTGAGTAACAAGCCAATTCGGTCCCGGCCAATCAGTTCCCGCTTTCGTGGGTAGCAAGTTAAGGAATCTTGCGTAATGCAAAGGGAGGGCGCAACTCAGTCAACGCGACTGCAGCGATGTCTCTCCCATTCAAAGACAGCCGCATAATGTTTGACTGTTGACGAGTAAACCCTTAAGTTGAAATAGTAGATTGACTTCGTCGACATCTTGTCCTTAAGTATGGCGTCGCATTATAAGTTGTCGAGTGTAGTTTGATTTCCATTCCCTTTCGTTTTCCCCAAGGAAATGTATGTAGGTAATACTATCTACCTTTTATGCTAGTTTTTTTTTTTTTTTTTTTAAATGATATCCGATTGATTATTTTGTAGGGGTAGAAATGTTCCATATTGGCATCGAGAATTCACCTCCTTCCACATGGACCACATGACTTGAGCAACAGAGCCAAATTGCCCACCCCCCCCCCCCCCCCCCCCCCACCCCACCTATCAGTTCCTGCCGAATAAAATAACATTGTGAGAAACCCCAATTTTTACTAATTGAGAAGACTAGGTCGGCTGTGTATTTAGAATTAGTTCATCACGGTATCAGATGATATTTTGGCTCGTTTGAAGATCAATATCTGTATTCTCCTAATGGTGCCATATTTTTGTCGATTTACAATTGCACCGAACTTCATCTAACTAGTGTTTTGCTTAGTCGGTTACCGACATGGATAATGTTCATCACTTGCAATTCACCGATTGCAAGCATGGTTTAAGGAAAACCATCAGCAGAGGACAGACAATATAGCCAATACTAAGTAACATTTAATTTGAGATGCTGATGCGTCATTCCAGTCTAAAACTGTATTTATTATATTACTAGAAATGATGTAGTCAATGTGGATTTTCATGTGAGAAATAATATGTATAAGATCACGATAAAAGATATATTCATATTTATTAAGTTGTCTCTTGGAGTTTATGCCGGATTTTATTCAAAGTGGATTCAAATTCTATCGTGTAGATCTATCCTCCGATTAAATGAAAATATAAGATTGTAATATTTGGGTAAAAGTACGCTTCAAGTGCTAAAAGTTGGCACAAAATGACATTTAAGTGCCAAAAGTTATTAAAGTGATACTTAAGTATCAAAATCGAAGCAAAATGGATCATTTAAGTATCAATCTGGCTAAAATTCGGCCAAAATACTGACATGCGCAATCTCCGGTGAAGTAAGTGCAAGATGACACCATTTTGCACATTAACGTGACTAGACAATGCAAAAACGATGTCATTTTGGTATTGACGTGGTAAAAAATTAATATAAAAATTAATTAAATAAAATTTAAAACTAAATTTATTTAAAACATTCAAAAATGTTAATATTAATATTAATATTAAAAAATATTTATTAAAAAAAAAAAAAGAGGGAGGCGGCCGAGGGCTAAGCCCTCCGCAGCCGCCGCCTCCCTGCCGCAGTTAGGAAGGGCTGGCGACAAAGGGGGAGGGTTAGCCGAGGTCGTCGGGCCCTAGCCAGGGGCTAGCGACCCCAACCAACCGGCGACAAGGGCTAGCGACCCCGACCAACCGGCGACGAGGGCCCGCGAGCCCTCGCCCCATTCTAGGGCGAGGGTTGCGGCCCTCACCCAAATCCGGCGAGGGTCAACGACCCTTGCTAAGTTGGGCCAAGGGTCGCCGCCCTTTGAGGCGAGCAAGCGGCAGCCCTCGGCCCGGCAAGGCGAGGGCTCGCGGGCCCTCTCCATCAATCGGTCAAGGTCACCAGCCCTTGGCCAAGACCCGGTAATACTATCTACCTTTTATGTGACCACCATATTGGCCGACCCTCCCCCTCCGTCGCCAGCCCTTCATCAGCGGTGAAACCCAAATTTTACTAATTGAGAAGCTCGGTCCTTAGCCGCTTCTTTCTTTTTAAAAAAACTAATTATTTTAATATTTGTATTCTTATTTTTAAATGTTTTAAATAAATTTAGTTTTAAATTTGATTTAATTAATTTTTATGTTAATTTTTTACCACGTTAGTACCAAAATGATTTCGTTTTACACTTGCTTCACCAAAAAATGGTCACGTCAGCATTTTGACCAGATTGACACTTAGGTAATCTATTTTGCTCCGATTTTAGTACTTAAATTGACACTTTCGTAACTTTTGGCACTTAACTATCATTTTATGCCAACTTTTGGCACTCCAAGGGTCTCGGTGTCGTAATATTTGTTAATTATAATATAAGTACCCCCAATATTTCAACACACTTCTTCTTAGACGAAGAAGCACGGAGACGGTGATAGATCACGTGGCCGTCTGCAACAATGGTAAAATAATGTGTCGTCCCCCTCTTCTTCGGCATGCGGAGGCGGCGCCGAAGCCGATGGAGGGGCTGAACGAGGTGGGGCCACCGCCATTCTTGAAGAAGACATTCGAGAAGGTGGAGGACCAGAGACGGACTCTGTGGTGACGTGGAGCGATGACCGAGATAGCTTCGTCGTTGGGGACCTGCACGAGTTCTGGAAGGACTTCTTGCCCGAATACTTCAAGCACTAGAAGTTTTCTAGCTACGCTCACCAGTTCTCGAAGGACCTCTCGCCCAGAAGAGAGGCTATAGGGAAATTTGATGCGAAGCTGGAGACTCACGAGAAAATTGTTGGAAAAATCAAACATATTTTTCTTTTATCAATTTGGTCTTAAACATTTTAATTGTGTCAATTAATTTTTAAACATTTTTACATTTTGTCAATTGAGTCTATCTGATCAATTTTGGCCATAAATCTTTGTTGCAACATGACCCCCTCGAGGCCCAAATGCATAGGAGAAGATGACGGATTTAGGGATACTTGACCATGAGAGTTTTCTCACGATTCATATTTCAAAAGATGTCATCACCTCGCCTTTCAGAACGAATCATTGTGAGTTCCCTTGTAGATCGTGATATCTCCCAAGCTTATATCCCGTGTGATAGCAAAAGGTGTCGTGATCTGTACCCACATGAGCGACACATCTTGGAAGAGGAGGTCGGGTGTGGATATTGAATTTCATGATACTTTTACCATGGCAACCCTCCCATTACTACTTGCTCCCCATGGATGGCATCACTTCATTCATTAGGAACTTTCCATAGTGAGTATGCTAGACCATAGTGAATCTCGTTGAGCCCTATATCCCTCACGACGGGTTTATTTTACACTCGATCTAATTATTTAGTCAACCTAATAAAGACAAGATTCGCCACTAGCCTTGTTTTTTAGGATTGGCTAGAAAACCCAATCGAGGGTCGGGAGTTGTCCTTCAATTTTTGCGCAACTAGATATCTAAGTTTGAGGACTTGTGCTAATATTTTTATTAGCCCCCTTCTGGTACCTAATTGTATGTCGTGTTACATAAAGTGTTCATGCATTTCTTTTTACTTTTCCAGGATTGATAAACCTAAACTTAAAGATCATGCGTGGATAGTTGTTTCCATGCAATTCCATATCTATGAAATAGAAAAGAAAGCACACAATTAAATTTAAAGATGAGATGGTAACTAAACAACCTAGTAAGCAAAAAAGAAAGTGGTAAATTTAACACCCAACCCTAAAGCTCAAAGGAAATAAAGGGAAAGAAAAGAGCCCACAACTCATCAGATGTTTATACAAATGAAGTGACCCAAAACATATATCGAGGATGAATGATATAATGTCATGGTCGGATAAGACATCGACCTTCCGTCGTTTTCAAGTCTTGAGGGATCTTCACCTCCGATGATCTAATCTAATTCTAATCTAAAACTAGAACTAGGTGCATACAACATAAAAAAATAATAATAATAATCATGCATAACAAAACAATCAAAAACACAAGGAGTAATCAAGAACAGCCAAACAAATGAAATCATATGCACAAATGAACAATTAGGGCCTCGGGGTTGGGCTTTGTAATTCATGCGTCGGTCTTTCTAGACATCTATCCAATTTCATTTTTATGACTTATAGCCATTACTGACCATTTGTGTTCTTGAATGGTCACCAACACTTATAAATCCCTACGACATGTTCTAGGTGAATCCCAAGATTTAGCAACGAAATCAGGCATCGCACCTAACATATATCGAGGATGAATGATACAATGTCATGGTCGGATAGGACATCGACCTTTCGTCATCTTCAAGTCTTCAGGGATCTCTACCTCCAAGGATCTAATCTAATTTTAATATGAAACTAGAACTAGGTATAAACAATGGAAAGAAATAATCATTCATGACAAAACAATCAAAAACACAAGGAGCATTCAAGAATGACCAAACAAATGAAATCATATACAAAAATGAACAATTAAGGCATGAGGGTCGGCCTTTGCAATTCATGTGTAGGTCTTTCTAGATATCTACTCAATTTTATTTTTATGATTTACAATCATTAGTGACCATTTATATTCTCACATGGTCATTAACTTTTATAAATCCCTAGAACATATTCTAAATGAATTGCAAGATTTACCCACGAAATCAAGCATCGTACCTAAACATACGTCTAACATCCACATGCGTCAACAAGAATTAAACATGCGAGCAGGCCCTTGGGCCTTATTTTCCAAACAATGAAACAATTTTAGTGAGCCAACGGTGGATCACTTATTCAATAAGCAAGCGCAAATTACAATCGCAGGCATTAGAGCAGTTTCATGTATGTGTGTGGTTCATGTGATGCTTCAAAATGTTTGGATGTGTTTGAAACGTTGAGAAAGGAAAACAAGACATTTACATAGTCGGCTATGGAACGCATTTAATTGCCAAGGCTAGTCTAGAACTTACATATCATGCACTCAGAGACATCACAGGTATTTTTAAATACGGTCTAAACTTTGGCTATCTCAATATCAAATCAAGCATTTGAAATATTCTAAAACATTTAATGTCGGAAGCATCACATGTACCAAAGCCATTTTGATATGCAAAATCTACCTTTCAAATCAATGTTGAAGAAAATGCCATCAAAAGTTCATTTCATTTATAAAATATTTTCAATCAATGAGAATCAGGGAATTTGAAATGGATTTCATGAAGACGATGAATCTTAATTCCCACGCAAGCCGTCCTAAAAAATCTGGAGATAATCACAATAAGGATTTACAACAGAACATCATAGATAAGACATAAAAAATCAACAAACTTGAAAAGGACCCATTGATGATTTGTCCTTAGGAAAATTATACAATGTGCATGACATCACAAGGAACAAACTTCATTAAGAAAGTTTTCTAAAACGGACCACGCAAGTATTTATAAAAATTCAATGAAGTTCAATATCACATCAGAAATTTCACAAAACAGCAGGACAAAGTACCATTACAATTGAGATTTAACGACACGCGAACCCCTAGAGTGCCATAACTTGGCAGAAATGGACACTTAAGTGCCATAACTTACGAAAGGTACGCTTAAGTGCCACATTTAAAGAAAAGTGGGACACCTGAGTACCATCTCTAACGAAGTTGGCCGGAAATTATACGTGGCATTAAAATATTAATATTTATCGCTGATGTGTCTCGCCGGAGAAATGAGTCAACTCAAATTCACCCCAAACAATGTCGTTTCGGGTGTTGGCCAAAATAGAATTCTTAAATCGGCCAAAACGACGTTGTTTTGGCATAATTTGAATTTTAATATAATGTAAAAATTATTTAAATTAAATTTCAAAATAAATTTATTTAATACATTTAAAAAATAAATTTAAAAAGTTATAAAAGTTATAAAAAAATTACAAAAAAAATTACAAAAAAAAAATTACAAAAAATTTACAAATTTTACAAAAAAAAATTTACTAAAATTTAAAAAATTTATAAAAAATTTCAGCCCTCAGCCGCCTCCTTTTTCTAAATTTTTTAAAAAAAATTTATTTTAAAATTTAATTTAATTAATTTTTATATTAAATTTTTTACCACATCAACACCAAAACAACATCGTTTCCGGTGTTGGCCAGAATAGAGCCCTTAAATCGGCCAAAACAACGTTGTTTTGGCATAAGTTGAATTCTAATATAATATAAAAATTAATTAAATTTATTTTAAAACAAAATAATAATATAATTTATATTTATTTTTATTTTTTTTAAAATGGAGGAGGAGGAGGAGGAGGACGGCTAGCGGCTGAGGGCTGCCCTCGCCACTGCCGCCTCCCCGCCGTCGCTAGAAGGTGGGGGAGGGTCAATCGGGGCCGCCTCCCTTTTTTAAATTTTTTAAAATTTTTAAAATTTTTAAAATTTTTATTTTTTAAATGTTTTAAATAATTTAGTTTTAAATTAAATTAAATTAATTTTTATATTAAATTTGTTACCACATCAGCACCAAAACGACGCCGTTTTGCACTCGCTTCGTCGAAAATTGACACATCGGCGTTTTAGCCGGATTTTGGCCAAATTTTGGCTGGATTGACATTCAAGTGATCTATTTTGCTCCGATTTTTGCACTTAAGTATACCTTTTATAAATTATGGTATTTAAGTGTCCATTTGTGTCAAATTATAGCACTTGAAGCGTTCTCTTGCCGAGATTTAACCTATCAAACAGAGTTTGAAAAATACAAAATTTCACCATAACGTAGTCCAAAGACTGACAAATAAAGTTTGTTAAGGGTTCAACTCAAGAATCCCTATCGAAATAATCACACAAAAATAGCAAAAGACTAAGTAAACAAGGGTAAAATAGGGGTCCTGAATTTATCCTAAGTTGGAATTCTAACCTAATTTGGAAAAATGGAAAAAAGGGTCAAATGGTAACCAAATTGCACAAAATTGACGGCGTTGGAAGATCCAGGCAAGTCTTGTAACTTTCTAGAAGGCTTCAAATTCAATCGAGTCAATTCAATGTTCGAAAATCAATATTAAAAAAAAAAATGCGCATGTCAGCCACTCACAAAAACAGAACTATGTTTAGAAGTTCAAAAGATCATTTAAACAATGCATGAATGACATGAAATTCACATATGATGAAGAATTGAATGTGACAATGATTTGGGTAAAACATTTAACCCATAGGTTGAGATGCTCAAATTCTTGAAATTCAGGGGTTAATCTACATAATTTGAAAAATGTAAGAGCACAAGGATAAAGTTCACATGGTGAGGATCTTGGAATCAGCCACTGGAGGTCTAGAATCGATCGGCAAGAGGTCGAATCGGCCTGCCTCGTTGGTGACTTCTCAAGCCAGTTAGATTGATTCACATTGGTTTGACCAGTTTTTAACTGGCGGCCTCGGGCAAGCTCAAGCCTTGTTGTCGAAAGCCATGAGATTGCTCAATCTGGTGAGACCAGAGCTCACTGGCCATCCTTGTGGCCGGTGGCGAGTGAAGAAGAAGCAAAAAGAAAAATGAAGAAAAGAAAAATAAAAAGAAGCAAATTCGAATTTTTTATTTTTATTTTTAAAATATTTTCCAAATTTTTATTTTTTAAAAAAATAAATATTTTCAATTTCAATTTTTTTAAATATATTTTTATAAGAATAATTTTTTGTTTTTTGTTTTTTTTTTTTCTGTAAACCAAGCATCAAATCTAAGCTTTGATAGATTCGGAAAACGTTTTCTGGTTCTTTTAAAGAGAAAATCATTTTCCTGAATTTAAGCTTTGTTAGGAAAACGTTTTCCGTTGACTCATTTTCCTAAGCGATCCAAATGCCGGAAAATGAAAAAGAAATGTTTTCCTTGAAAATGTATTCCGCGAAACAAACGCATCCAAAGAATGGCCTTAAAAGAATGGAAAATATGGTTATTCGAACCTAGGCCCTAAGCAGAGGAGGAGAAAGGTTCACCCCTTTAGGATAATATATATGTTGTTTAAATTGATAGAAAGTCAAACGTGTCTTACCTGTGAGTGGTGCAAGACCGTTTTCTTCCAGGGCTCGCAAGTGTTTCACCGCCATGAGGGCACAACCGGGTATAGTGAACAAATGTATGGGCCGAATCCCATACTTTGAAGCCGCGGGACTCGTCGCGAACGTCATGAAACCGTCTGAGACAATGCAAGTCACCGGAGGGACACTCGGGTTTGAGCCCAGGCTCGATATGAGATCGCTGAAGGGGCCAACCATATCGTTCCTCATCGAGTCCATGAGCATCGGCAAGTCCTGTATTGCATCCTCGTCCGAAGGAGGAAGACCGTCCGGGATCGTCAGGAACTGAAAGTCGCTCAGCATTCCATTCACGAACTCGGGGCCTCGGGCCCTGACAAGCCGCCGGTGGTTGAACTCCGTGTTGACGAAGGAGATGTGGAAGCCCTTGTGATGGAGGAGCTTGGCTAGCTTGAGCGTGGCGCCGATGTCCATGGCTGGGAATGCAAACTGCGTGTGGCTTTGTGGCCGATTCGAATCCAGTGGAACCCGTCTGTTTCTTCTTACTAGAGGATGATGATTCCAATAACCTTTCAAGATGAGTTGTGCCTTGGTTTAACGATCAATGAGTTGAGCTTCCCTCCTTATACAACTTCGTCAACTTTTTTTTTTTTTTGGTGACCCGAGAAGCGCCATACAGCTGGCAGCCGGCGACGTAAACCCAGGGCGACCCGCAGGAACCCACCTCTCACGAGCCGCAAGTAAGTCGCGCAAATGACGAGATGGGGAGTTGAACTCTGGTTTTGTCCTTACTTTGTGCATAAATTTCCAAGTATGGGTAGAAATCTTCCATATTGGCGTCGAGAATTAGCCTCGTTCCACAAGGACCAACACGACTTGAGTAACAAGCCAATTTGGTCCCACTAGTGATCTTCAAAAGCCATGTTGAATGAAATAAGATCGATTGACAAAAAATTGTTGACCGCACATAATTTTCTCCCAGGCGGTGTATGGGGTTATCAATAAAGTGACATAAGCCCTTTTTGTTGTTTCTACCTCTTCTCAAATGATTGATTAATACCTAATATTAGGTACCCGTGCGAATAATACCAAATATTAAGGTACCCATGCGACTAATATTAGGTATTAGGTACCCCTGCGAGAGATATTAGAGAAGTCCCATGTGGAGAATTTAGTATATTACCAGAGTAGATAATATATAATGTAGCTGCTCCATACCTCATTGACTCATACTTTTATCATGATCATAACATTATCAAATGGATAGACCGTGTTCAAACGAGCTACAGTAGTGTATTATGTCTAGTTGCAACATGCTGATACGAAGATTCATTAAAATCTTGTAATTAGTCGAGAAGGAACCCGGTTAATCAGTAGGTGGAGGAGGCCAATTGCATAAACCTTAGACCATTGAGGCGAGAGCGCATGGTACGTTTGCCTCGAGGGCTCCGGAAGGGTGGATGATGGACGCCATGGCCTTGATTGTGGACTTGATAACAGCATCGTAGCAGCCACTAATTCTATGCAAGTTGGGCAAGTCACAAAAGTGAAGAAAAATACCAAAAGAAATTTAAACCTATTGCATTAATATCAATTAAATCTCAAACATTTCAATTGCATTAATTTAGTCATAAACTTTTACATATCATACCCATTCAATATATCCAACCATTTTAGTCGGGAAATTGCTAACTAGAACTACGGCTATCTTATGTGGCACAACCGACACTAACACAAATAAATTTTTTATAATTTATAATTTTTCCTTTCCTTTTCTCTCGACGGGCCCCTCGCCAGATCTGGTTCTGCCTCTGCAACACAAAAAACCACCAAAATTTCAGCAAGGGCTACGGTCAATGACCTTATCTGCAATTCTAGACTGGTCATCCATGGCCTTGTTGTTCTGCTGCATTTGCACGAAACTCAGCTCCGAGCCTCTGGCCATGACGTAATCTTCTTGATCAACGAAACCTTCTTGGACAGCGACGCAGCTCTCACCCTTAGGACCACAGGCCCTAACTCCACACGCTCCACGCCTTCGAAACGACGCTGCACCCTTCGTGCCCCTCGTCCTCCGCCTCAACTGAGGAGAAACCGTCATTGCCGCAAAGCGCCTCGAAACTCCCATGACGCTGTCCATTCTCCCGCTCGCCTCGACGATTTCTTCTTCGAAATGCTGCCCGCTCACAGCATTAGGGTCGTCCGTAGGTCGAGTGAAACTGAATGCGGACGACGAGGCCGCCCTTGCCCAGGTGTAGCTTGGTGAGGCCGACGTCCACCGATGGCCAATCCCGGGTGAAAAGAAAAGGGAAAGCAAAAAAAAAAAAAAATTATTAAAATATGACGATATCAGCGCCGGCTATGCCACCTATGACGATCAGCGTCCACAATAGCGATTTGCAACTTAAATTGATCAAACAGACTAAATTAGTACTGATATGAAAAGATTTAAAACTATACCGATTTAATTGAAAGGTCTACATTGATTGTGTCATGTAAGACGTTCAACTTCCACAATAGCAATTTCCGGCCTAAATTGGTTGAATAAACTAAATTGATACAAATATGAAAAGAAATTGATTCAATTGAAAAATTTATGCTAACCGCGCCATGTACGATGATCGGCATCCACAATAATAATTTCCGATCTAAATTGGTCGGATGGATGGAATGTGTACAAATATTTTTTTAAAAAAAATGTATGATTAAATTAGTTTAATTGAACGGTTTAGAACGAAATTAGTACTAATACAATGAATCTAAGACTTTTTTTGTCCTTTTCCAACACGAAAGCATCACGTCACTCTTTCTTGGGATGCACTCAATAAGCCGCCACACGCATGCGAAATAGAGGATCACAAGTTAGAAGAATCAAAATTGGATTCTTATTGCCTCCGCTGCCATAGTCATGAGCAGCTTTAGTTTGACACACTGACCAATCGTGGAAATCGATAATGACGGATATGACTTGTCTAAAACAAGATTACGTCGGCTATGTATATAATATTAGTCCCATGATATTATACGATGACATTTTTTCTCGTTTTAATCAACATATTTCTTCTCACGCTCGACTGTTCATGGAGGTATTCGCAACATCGCTTTCGTGGCTAGCAAGTGGAGGAATCCTTGCATAATGGTGCGATGTCTCTCTCATTCAAAGAGAAATGCATGATGTTGACTATTGACGAGTAAAACGCCGGCTAAATTTAATTTACAAGATTGACTTAATTATAGCTTGACGCGACAAACTATACACTAGAAAACTAAAATGGTTATATACAATGTCTATCCAAATAGATGACTAGAGAGAGCTATCAGAGAGAAATTTTCATCTTTTTTTAAGATTTTCATGTAATATTTGTTAATTAATATATAAGTACACGCAACACTTCGGACACATTGCTTCAAAGATGAAAAAGCACAGAGACAGTGATGGATCACGCGGCCGTTTGCGACAATGGTAATAATTTGTCATCCTCCCGTTCTTCGACCTGCGGAGGGGGCGCCGAAGCCGAAGCCGAAGCCGAAGCCGATGGAGGGTCTGAACGAGGTGGGGTCACCGCCATTTTTGAAGAAGACATTCGAGATGGCGGAGGACCAAGACGGACTACGTGGCGTCGTGGAGCGATGATCGGGATAGCTTCGTGGTTAGGGACCAGCAGGAGTTCTCGAAGTACCTCTCGGCCAAAAGAGTCGTTCACGTTTTTTTTGTTTTCGGTTAAGGGGCGCGGATTGAGCTAGGAGTGTGAGTTTAACAATGGCATGTAGAGGGAGACCGTAGGACAATTTGATACAAAGCCCGAGAGTCATGAGAAATTTTTTTTAAAAATCTTAAACTTATTATACTTTTACCAATTCATTCATAAATTAATTATACTAACTAAGTTCCAAATATGTTCACATTTTATCAATTGAATCTATCCAGCTAATTTTGATTAAAAATCACTAATATAAACATTGGTCATTTTATATGACATGACAAGCACTAACATGGACATTTTTTAATGATATTTACAACAAATCAAATTTTTCATTTGTTTTTCTTTTTCTTTTTTTCATTTCTTTTATTTGTTCTGTTTTTACAACTCTAGCTAGCGAAGTCACCAGCTGCCGGAGGACCAAATGGGTGAGGGCCTCCTCACTCTCACTTAGATCAAGGCGAGGGTTGAATCCCTAGCCAGCCAAAGCTGTTAAAAAAAAGTAAAGTAAAAAAGGGAAAAAATAAAAATAAAAATTCAAAAATATTAATATTATTTTAAAAAATTGTCCATGTTAACATCGGTTATGTCACATAAGATGGCCAATGTTCATAGTAGTGTTTTCCGATTAAAATTGATCAAATTGACTTAATTGACAAAATATAAAAAGATTTAGAACTCAAATGGCACAATTAAAATGTTTAATATTGAATTAGCAAATAGGGACGGGTAAGGGGGCCGGAGCTCACTCGAAACGGTCGAGGGAGCTCCGGCCAGCTCGGTACCACACACGCGCACCAAGTGTTTGGTGAAATGCCTACTTGGGTTCCGAGGAGTTGGAGGCAGTTGCGAGGGCCGGGCGACTCGCTGATGGGCGTCCCCGGTAAGCCTCTCGAGCCTTCTCCCTTCTTTTTTTCCCCCCAATTTTCCTCCGTTCCTCTCGGTTCTCTCCATTGTGTTCTCTCCCTGATCTTCGTTCCCTCCCGTCTTCTCTACTGAGTTTTTCCCCCTTCTCCGTCCTCCCTTTCCCTCCATTCTGTCCTCCCTTTCCCTCGGTCTTTTGCTCTGCTCTTATCTCTCTGCTCCTACTCCTGTCTTTTCTTCTTTTGCAGTTCTTGCACGTGAAGGACAGCAGGAGGGGGACGACCAGCTGTGGTGGGCCGGGCCAAGGGAGAAGAAAAAGGATGCTGGGCTGGGCCTAGCGCAGGGGAAAAAGAAAGGGAGACGGGCCGGGCCAAGGCCGGATCCAGCCCGACTCGACCCCTAAGCGTTTTTATCTTCTTTTTTTTGTTTTCTCTTTTGTTGTTTTGTTGTTTTTGTTGTTTTTGTTTTTGTTTGTGTTTAAAAATAGGTGTCAACAACACAATTTTCTTGGAGAGTCACAGTCCCTATTAAGAAAATATTAGGTATTGTAATAGTCCCATTGGAAAGATTGTAGCAGAAGATCGTTTGAAAAAGTATCGAATAAATATAATTTGAAATTTCTCCTTTGTGCATAACTATAAAGAAAGGCCAATATGCCAGCTTTAGACTTGCCAAACGGGTAAGCCAAGTCAAAAATAATCCAACCCAAATTAACTCATATGATCCATTTATATGCAATATGAATCAATGATTCATACTCAACCCAACCCAACTCAGGATTCATTTCAAGTAATGTTCATCTTTAAATTGTGATCTTTCAAGAATGAGCTACTCCATGGGTTTGTAGAGTTAGTGAGGGAGCTCAGGATATAGTTATGGAGAGGGGTGTGAAGGTAGTGCTGGAAGTCCGTCTCGGGCTATATATATCATGAAATGGGTTTGGGTTTTGGGTTTAATATAAACAATGAATTTTATTGTATTGGGCTTGATCATACAATGAATTGGTCCAATGACGTATGTGTCCCTCGGTGTCGAGCTTAAGCATGTCTCCGCTCATGAGTTTAGTTCATTCACCATCTCTGGGAATGATGAAGTGGTATCTCCTTCTTAGACATCACGAGGTGACTCCAACTTTGAAAGCTCAACAACTCATCACAAACCAGTAAATTGCAAATCCAGAAATCAAGAAACAAAACTCAAAATCTTTCCCCAAACACGTTCGAGGACCTGAAATCCTCCACAAAGATGGACCAAGAATAAATTGCAAAACGAAATCAATGTCATAAAGAACTCAAAAAAAAAAAAAAAAAAACCCTATTCAAAGAACAAGAATTCAGAAAAGCCACAAAAACTTCAAACCCGCAACAAAAGGAATCCAAAAGGTGGAAACCGCGATCAATGCTCAAACAGCTAAGGAATTATTACTTTCTAGAAATTGATCGAGAAAACCCACACAACGACGCATCTGCAACTACTGCAAAAGGGCCGCGAGGAGCTCTGGACGTCCTTCTCGACGGAGTAGAGGGGGAGGACCACGTCGCCTGCTGGGGTCACCGCAGACGAAGTCAGTCCACGACGTGGGGCTGCCGTCAGAGAAAATATTATGTACACCCGTTTTGCCATGTGGGCCGTGCATAAATCCACATCGATCATCACGTGGCCATAATGGTGCCTACTTTTCAAATCTTCACTGGCGGGCGCCAACGTTCACCTGCCCTCTCACAAGTGAGCGTCGGCATGCTCGTGGGTGAGTCAATAATGGCTGGCTAGTGACGCTGCAATCCACGGCCACAAGTGCCAAGCCTCAAAAGGGAAGAAAACAGTGAGAGAAGAGATAGCATAATGAAAGAGAGAAAAGATCTGAAAATTGCGCTCATTGGGGCCACAGAGCGACCGATGAGTGGAGGAGAAGAAGAAGATGTGATGCGCTTGACTTTACTGAGTGGTTTTATAATAGACTCGCTAGACCCACTTAAACAAATTTGGCTTAAAATATGAATTTGTCACTAATTATAAGGGCCGGGATCAGCTCCAGTACTACTTAGGTTAACTCTTTCCAATTCAACGAGAGACTCACTTGGATTATGTATTGTATGATATATAGAGGGCAGTTGGCCCAACTTTAGGAAAAAATTATTTACTTAGATGATATGGTAGATCAGATCCAATTTCTGAGGTAACAAGTCCTCGTCAAAATCTACCAGGTTTAGAGAAGGATTATAGTTCTTTCTTTTGGGATTGCTGTTACAAATATGCATATCAATCGCATTTACTTTTACTTAAATTCATACATAAGCCATTATCATAGAAAATCTTCTATTAAGGAAAATAGCGCATACAGAAAAACACACTATTTAGACAAAACCTCATCCACCAACTTGTCCAAATTCATGGAAGATGACCCTTTTTCACTAGATGCTGCTTCTGCCATCTTCTTCCACTCCATGGCCTTGTGTCTCATTTTCTTCCCCACCTCTCCTTCCATCAACTCCCTCACAAGCCTCTCCACTTCATCTCTCTTCACATTACCATCCATCTCCAAACCAACCCCCAATCATCACATATATACTTGCAATTCGTCAATTGGTCTCCAAACCACGGCCAACATAGCATAGGAACTCCCGCTGACAAGCTCTCGATGGTCGAATTCCAGCCACAATGCGTCAAGAAACCTCCAATTGAAGGGTGGCACAACACTCTCTCTTGGGGACACCACCCAGATAAAAAGCCTCTCTCTCTTGTTTCCTCAACAAACTCTTTAGGAAGAGTCGCTGTGTCTCCATTCACTAAGTCAGGTCTCAAGACCCACAAGAAACACTGATTGCTGTTACCCAATCCCATAGCGAATTCAACCAATTGTTGGTGCGTTATGAATGCTACACTCCCAAAGTTCACATAGATCACGGACTTTGGCTCCTTCGAGTCCAACCACCGGAGGCACTCATTGTGCTCTTCCAACAAATTGCACTCAATGTGCTTCGAGGAAAATGATTTTTCTCGAGCGATTTGATTGATCATTAAGTGAAGTGGTCCGATCGCATAAACCCTTGGGATTATTGAGGAGAGGGCCTGGAGCACATCCGGCTCAAGTTCCTCGAAGGTGTGGACAATGGTCATCGTGGCGTCATCGGTCTTGCAGCCAGAATCAGCGATGAAGTTGAATAAAGTGTCATCGGAGCCGGAGCTTCGGAAGAAGTGAGGCATGTCGCATAGCCTCATGTTTTTCATTCCAGGGATCCAATCGATAGGGGTGTTCCCGTACCCGTTCGTCAATTGGGATTCATCTGCATGCATGCATAACCATGCAAAATCATCAAATGGCAACAAATCTAATTACAGTGAGTTTTTCTCATTTCTGAAGACATTCTAAGTCACAAATCACATACAATGCAATTCTTCGAAATTTAGGGAAAATTACCAAAAAAAGTCATAAACATATTGTATGGATGCTAATTTAATCCAAAGCATTTTAATTTAGTCAATTTAATCCGGAACCTTTGGATGATTCATCAATAACGTAGACACTAGTCGTCCTACATGAAACAACATGTATTGACGTGGACAATTTTTGAAATTTTTTTAAAAAATTTCAAAAGTTTGCTTTGATTTTTTCTTTCATTTTTATTTTATTTTCTTTCTTTCATCTATTCATTATAGGCCGACGACCCTCACAGGCACTACGAGGGCCATGAAGCCCTTGCCAACCACAACGAGGGGTTGCAGTCCCCGCCAAATCTAGGGCAGGTGAGGGCAACGTGGCCCTTGCCCATGGCCAGCAACCTCCGCCAATGGAAGGAAATAAGAAAAAAGAAGGAAAAAATTTAGAAATTTTAAAATTGCTTAGGTTGCCCATGTTAGTACCGGTTGTACAACGTAAAATAGTTGGCATTCATATCAACAGTTTTCGGAAATTGGCTTAAATTATTATATTGGCAAACTGTTAAAAGATTTATGATATTGACCAAATTAAAATTATTATGATTGAATTAACATCCATATAATATGTTTAGGTTTTTTTAAAAATAATAATAATATCCCCGGAGATATAATCCATCGATTTGCGCTCTTCACGTGTGACCAAAGGCATTCATATAATGATAGATGATCTGACCGAAAATTTAATTTCCGGGAGAATGGAATAATATGTAATTCCTCGTCAAGTGAAGTCTAATACTAGAATGATGAATGCATAAAGTAATTGAACTCTTACCGAAAATGCAATACCGACAACGATAAAACCTACAAAAGGAGAATTTAAGACCCACGAATGACGAACTATGACTTGACTGTTCTGATCGAAGTCAAAGATTACTTATACATCTGTGGAGCAAAGCATCCCCTATTGTAGTAGGAGCCAGGGTGTCCTTTGAGCATCGTTCGACTAATCTTTATCGAGTGTGGCGGTTTCCCGTCCCTCACGTGTCGTGTAATCACACGCGCATGTGTTCGTAAGAATGGCCTTTAAAAGAATGGACAACGTGATGATTCGAACCTTGGCCTTAAGCAGAGGAGGAGAACGTGCACCCCTTTGGGCTAATATATAAGTTGTTTAAATTAATAGAAACTCAAACGTGTCTTACCTGTGAGTGGCGCAAGACCCATTTCTCCCAGGGCTCGCAAATGTTTCACCGCCATGAGGGCACTACCGGATATGGTGAACAAGTGTATGAGCGGAATCCCATATTTCGAAGCCGTGGGACTCGTCGCGAACGTCATGAAACCATCCGAGACGACGCAAGTCACCGGAGGGACACTCGGGTTTGAGCCCAGGCTCAACATGAGATCACCGAAGGGACCGGCCATATAGTTCCTCATCGAGTCGAAGAGCATCGGCAAGTCCTGTATCGCGTCCTCATCCGAAGGAGGAAGACCATCCGGGATCGTCAGGAACTGAAAGTCGCTCAGCGTTCCATTCGTGAACTCGGGGCCTTGGGCCCTGGCCAGCCGCCGGTGGTTGAACTCGGTGTTGACGAAGGAGATGTGGAAGCCCTTGTGATGGAGGAGCTTTGCTAGCTTGAGCATGGCACCGATGTGGCTTTGTGCAGGGAAGGGAATGCAAACTGCGTGTGGCTTTGTGGCCGATTCGAATCCGGCGGAACCCATTTGGTTCTTCTCACTAGAGAATGATGACTCCAATGACATTTCAAGATGAGTTGAACTCGGCTTGGTTTAACGATCATCGAGTTGAGCCTTCTTATATAACTTTGTCAAATTTTTGTCCTTACTTCGTGCGTAAATTTCCAAAAATGGGGTAGAAATATTCCATGTTGGCGTTGAGAGTTAGCCTCTGTGGACCACATGTATTGAGTAACAAGCCAATTTAGTCCCACCTAGTTATCTTCAAAAGCCCCGCTGAATGGAAAAACATTGTAAGAAAAGCCAAATCTTACTGATTGACCAAAAACTGTCCACCGCACATCATTTTCTCCTAGGCGGCATAGGGATATCAATAAAATGGCATAAGCCCTTTTATCTTTTCTATCTCTACTCAAATTATTGATTAATACCTAGTATTAAGGCACCCTACGAATAGAAGTCACATAAGGAGAATTTAGTATATTACCACAGCATACAATATATAATTTAATTGCTCCATATCTCATTGATTCAGACTTTTAACATGATTGTAACAATATTGAATGAATAGTTCAATGGAAAAGTCTATAACTTAATTAGTATCGATATGATGAATTTAAGACTTTTTTTTTAATACTTTTCCCACAAAACCATTACATCTCTCTTTCTTAGATGCACTCAATAAGGACACTCGGACCCTTGGAGTGCCAAAAGTTTGCATAAATGGACACTTAAAGCCAAAAGCTACAAAAGTGACACTTAAATGCTAAAATCGAAATAAAATGGATCACTTAAGTACCAATCTAGCCAAAATCCAGTCAAAATGCTAACGTGGTGACTTTCTGGCAAATCAAATGCAAAATAGCGTCATTTTGGTACTGACGTGGTAAAAAATTAATATATAAATTAATTAAATTAAATTTATTTAAAATTTTTAAAAATAAAAAATATTTAAAAATAAGATTTAAAAATAAAATATATATATTTAAAAAGGGAGGGCTGCTGCCCCTCCCTTTTTTTAATATTTTAAATAAATTTAGTTTTAAATTTAATTTTATTAATTTTTTTATTAATTTTTTACAGGTCAGCACCAAAACAATGTCATTTTTACATTGTCTAACCACATCAGCTTATAAAACAACGTCGTTTTGCACTTATTTCGCTAGAAATTGCGCATGTCGAATTGGCACTAGAATGATCTATTTTGCTTCAATGTTGGCACTTAAGTGTCACTTTCGAACTTTTTGGCACTTAAGTGTCTCCTTGTGCCAACTTTTAGCACTTGAAGCAATCTTTTGCCACTCGATAAGCATCCACCCACATGCGGACTTGAGGAAAATAAGTTAGAGGAATCAAATTGGATTCTTAATGCGGGGTAAGAGCACGCGTTCATTTGTCAAGCGACCCACCTCCGCTGCCATTGTCATGAGCGGTTTTAGTTTGAAACATTGACCGATCGTCGAAATCGATAATGGCGGATATGGCTCGTCTAAAACAAGATCACGTCGGCTGTGTATTTAATAATAGTCCTGTGATAGTATCCGATGACATTTTTTTCTCGTTTGACTCCATAAATTTCTTCTCGCGCTCGACTGTTTATGGATGTATTCGCATCATCGCTTTCGTGAGTCAGCAAGTTAAGGAATTCTTGCATAATGCAGCCTTGTCTCTCTCATTCAAAGAGAAACGCATGATGTTGACTATTGACTATACTATTGACAGGTAAAACCTAACGGGGCCGCCAAAGTTGATTTATAAGATTTACTTCATTATAGCTAGAAGCGACAAAGAAACCTAAAATGGGTATATACGGTGTTTGCCCAAACAGAAGATTAAAGAGAGATATAAAAGAGAGATTCGCATCATTTTTCTAATCTTTCGAATTGACCGCATGTTGGAAGATTTGTTGGTGCTATATTTTCGTCGATTCCTAATTGCACGGAACTTCATCTGACTAGTCTTCAACTTAGTAGGTTACCAATAATGTTTATCGCTCAAAATCCACGATTGGAAGCATGATTTAAGGAACACCATGGGCGGACGGCAGAAAATATAGTCAATGTTAAATAACATTTTATTTAAGATATCGATGCCGTATTCGAGTCTAAAACTGTATTCATTACATTATTCGAAATGATGTAGTGAATGTGGATTTTCACAAGAGAAATAATAAGCATAACATTACAATAGAAGATATATTCATATTTTTTAATTTGACCCTTGGAGTTCATGTGCGAAGTGGATTCAAAGTCTATCACGTAAATCTATCCTCCGACTAAAAGAAAAGATAAGATTGTTATATTTGTTAATTATAATATAAGTACACGCAATATTTCGACACATTTCTTCACTGACAAAAAAGTAAGAGACGGGATCGTGTGGCTGTTTGCAACAACGGTAATGACGTGCCGTCTACCTGTTCTTCGGCATGCGGAGGGGGCGGCGAAGCCGATGGAGGATCTGAACGAGGTGGGGCCACCGCCATTCTTAAAGACGACGTTCGAGATGGCGGAGGACCGAGACGGACTCCGTGGCGTCGTGGAGCGATGATCATGATAGCCTCGTGGTCGAGGACCAGCACGAGTTCTCCAAGTACCTCTCCGCCCAAAAGAGTTGTTGGCGATTTTTGTTTTCGGTTAAGGGGGTGAGGATTGAGCTAGGAGTGTGAGCGTAACAATGGCATGTAGCGTGAGACCATAGGAAAATTTGATGCGAAGTGAGAGAGTCACAAGAAAATTATTTAAAAATCTTAACTTACTGTATTTTTACTAATTCGATCATAAACATTTTAATTGTGTCGATTGAATCTTAAATCTTTTCGCATTTTATAATTGAGTATATCCAGTCAATTTTAGTTAGAAATCGCTGACGTGAACGTTGGCCATTTTATGTAGTATGACCAGTGCTAACTTAGACAATTTTTAAAAATATTTTTATAAAAATTCAAAATTTTCATTTTTTTAAAATTTTTTCGTTTCTTTATTTGTTCTTTTTTTCACAACTCTAGCCAGCGAAGTCGCCAGCCACAATCGAGGGCCAAATAGGTGAGAGCCTCCTTGCTATCGCCCAAATCAAGGAAAGGGTTGAATCCCTCATAGGCCAGAATTGTAAAAACAAAGGAAAGTAAAAAAGGGAGGAAAAATAATAATCAAAAATCCAAAAAAAAATATTAAATATTATTAAAAATTGTCATTGATAATGTCAATCATGTCACATAGGACTCAATTGGGATAATTAAAATATTTAAGACTGAACTGGTAAAGGTATAATAGGTTTAGGGCAATTTTCCTAGAGAGTCATAGTCCCTAGTATTGCGATAGTCCCATCGAAAAGATTGCAACAGAAGATGGTTTTGTGAGGAAAGGTTATAAATAAAAATAATTTGCAATTTCTCCTATGTGCAAAGCTATAGGAAAAGGCGAACATGTCAGCTTTTGGCTTGTCAAACGAGTAAGTTTTCGAAAATACTCCGATCAAAATTGACTCATTTGACCCATTAATATATAATACAAATTCAGTGATCTATACTCAACCTTATCCCACTCTGGATCCATTTCAAAGAATTATTCTCTTTATAGATGATGAATTTAATGTATTGGGCTTGATGAGACGATGAGTCGGTCCATTTATGACATATGTGTCCCTCAATATCAAGCTTAAGTATGTCTTTGCTCATGGATTTAGTTCATTTGCCATCTCTGGGAATGAGGAAGCGGTATCTCCTCTTTAGACACCACAAGGTGACTCCAACCTTCAAAGCCCAACGACACTCCAGTCGCAAACCAGTAATAAATTGCAAATGCAGATATCAAGAGACAAAACTCAAAATCTTTCCCCAAACATGTTGGAGGACCTAAAATCCTCAACAAAGCCAGACCAAGAATAAATTGCAAAACGAAATCAATGTCGCAAAGAACTCCCAAAAAAAAAAAAAACTATTCAAAGGACAAGGATTCAGAAAAGCCACAGAAACTTGAACCCCCAAACAGAATGAATCCAAAAGGTAGAAACCGCGGTCAATGCTCAAACAGCCACGAAATTATAACTTTCTAGACATTGATCAAGAAAATCGACTCAACAACGCATCTGCAACCGTCGCATAAGGGCCGCGAGGATCTCTGGACATCCTCCTCGACAGAGTAGAGAGGGAAGACGACGTCACTGCTGGGTGCATTCTCGGACGAAGTGGGGGATATTGTCGTGGAAGGGGCCTGAGGTGGGAGATGAAGAAGAAGAAGGTGTGCAATGCCTGACCTGTGTACTGAGTGAGTTTATAATAGACTCACTAAAACTCATCTGTTTTGAGCTTTTCACTTTAGAACCAACTAAAACCTGCAATTGTAACTTATAGTGACCCATGACTCACTTAAATAAATCTAGCTTAAAAGATAAATCTGTGACTTATTTTAACGACGGTGATCAGCCCTAATACTACCTAGATTCAATCTTTCCAATTTAACAAGAGACTCACCTGATATGTGTTGTAAACTCCATGGCACAAATCACAATGACATGACACTACTAAAGTACCTAATATTTTATTAAAGGCGTATTTAGTAATCATTCTGCTCTTGAAAATAATTTCTAATAAAAAATTATTCTTTTTTATTCTACACCTATGAATAATTGCTAAGCATTTAAAAAACACTTGATAATTGCCCAAAATTTCTATTCTCAAAATAGAAATGCATTTGATACCGTCTTTAAAATTTCTAATTCAAACCATTTTCTTTTAATGTTTTAGTACTTTTCTCTTCTTCTTTTTCTTTTATTTCCCTTCTTCTTCAAGCTTTGGCCAATCGCCAATCTCGGGATGACTGGCAACTGGCCAGATGAGGGCTAACAACCTTGTCGGAGCATCGTTGGCCCTTGGCGAGGCCACGCGTCGTCGGCTAAGCCTTGCCCAGCCAAGCGAGGCTCGCGCTGATGGCTGGCGAGCCTCCAGTGAGCTTGCCAAACCTTGTCCAACCGATCGGCAACGACTGATGACAATGGATAGTAGTGGCGATGGCAGCTAATGGCGACAACAATGGAAGAAGAAAGAAGGAAGAAGAACAACAAGAAAAGAAGAAGAGAAAAAAGAAATTTGGGTTGGCTTGTTTCTGGAATTATTCCCGAAAACAAGAAGCAACTTTTTTTACCTCTTGATTTTGTTCCAAATCTATTCTTAAGAATAAATTTGTTCTCGGACCAAATAATTTAACAAATGGATTTCTATTGCAAATCTATTCCCGAGAATAAAAAAAATAGAATTGGTTACTATTTGGCAAGTTGCCAAACGAGTCCTAAGTATTGCATGTTGATATAGCAAATTAGCCAATGATTGATAGATATAGACCCAACTTGTAAACGCAACCCTTCATATGTCGGTACACGTGCAATGATGTCTCACTCCACACGAACCACATGGTTCACGAGTTACATTTGTCCCAAAAATTACACCTCATGGAATATCAATCATTCGATGTGCCAAATCATGCCAAGCACCCTGCAAGTACAACATATGAATGAGTTGGATTATATATTGTATAATGTACAAAAGGCAATTGGCCAAGCTTTAGTAAAAATTGTACTTAGATGACCAGGTCAAACAAATCCCACTTTCAAGGTAACAAGTCCTTGTTGAAATCTATCAATTTAAGGAAAGGATTATATTTCTTTCTTTCCAGATTGGTGTTATAAATATAAATATCACTCAGATTCATTTTTACTTAAATTCATACATGAGCGATTATCATAGAAAGTCTTCTATTAAAGAAATCAAAGTGCATATAGAAAAGCATCACATTACACACTATTTAGACAAAACCTCATCCAGCAACTTGTCCAAATTCAGGGAAGATGACCCTTTTGCACCAATTGCTTCTTCCGCCATCCTCTTCCACTCCATGGCCTTGCTTCTCATTTTCTTCCCCACCTCTCCTTCCATCAACTCCCTTACAAGCCTCTCCACTTCATCTCTCTTCACATTGCTATCAATCTCCAACCTAGCCCCCAATCATCACATACATACTTGTAGTTCGTTAGTTGGTCTCTGAAGCATGGCCAATACAACATTAGAACTTCGGCTGACAAGCTCTTGATGGTTGAGTTCCAACCACAATGTGTCAAGATTCCTCCGATTGAAGGGTGGTACAACACTCTCTCTTGAGGGCACCACCCAGATAAAAAGCCTCTCTCCCTTGTTTCCTCAACAAACTCTTCAGAAAAAATGGCAATGTCTCCATTCGTTGAGTCAAGCCTCAAGACCCACAAGAAACATTGATTGCTATCAGCCAATCCCATCGCAAATTCAACCAACTGTGGGGGTGTCATGAAAGCTATACTTCCAAAGTTCACATAGATCATGGACTTGGGCTTCTTTGAGTCCAACCATTGGAGGCACCCATCGTGCTCTTCTAAGAGATTGCACTCAATGTGCTTTGAGACAATTCATCTCGAGCAATTCGATCAATCATTAGGTGGAGTGATCCGATTGTGCAAACCTTAGGGATCATTGAAGAGAGGGTGCAAAACACATCCGACTCAGGCACCTTAAAGGTGTGGACAATGGTCGCCGCGGCATCACCTGTCCTGTCAGTAGCATCGGCTGTGAAGTTGGACGAGGTGTGGTCAGAGCCAGTGATTCGGAAAAAGTTGGGCAAGTCACGCAGCCTCATGTTCTTCATTCCCGGAATCCAGTCGATAGGGTGTTCCCATACACATTCATCAATTGCGATTCGTTTGCATGCATGCATATCCATACAAAATCATAAAAAACAAATTCAATTACGGTGCTTTTCCTCCTTACTGAATGCATACTAAGTCACAGATCATATGTCATGCAAGTCTTGGAGATATATTGCATAGGTTTGTCAGCTAAATGTCAAATGGGTAAGCCGGGTCAAAAATAATCCAACCCAAATTGACTCGACCCATTAATATGTAATACAAATCAACGATCCATACTCAACCCAACTTGACTCAAGATCCATTTCAAGTAATGTTCATCTTTAAATCGCGGTCTTTAAAGAATGAGCTACTCCATGAGTTCGTTGAGTTAGTGAGGGAGCTGAAGGGTATGGACAGGGGTGTGAAGGTGGTGGAGAAAGTCCGTCCCGGTATATATATATCATGAAATGGGTTTGGGTTTTCGTTTTTGGCTTAATATAGATGATGAATTTTAATGTATTGGGCTTGATCAGACAATGAATTGGTCCATTTATGACGTATGTGTCCCTAAAGTGTCGAGCTTAAGTATGTCTCTGCTCGTGAGTTTAGTTCATTCGCCATCTCTGGGAATGATGAAGTGGTATCTCCTCTCTAGACCCCACGAGGTGATTCCAACCTTCAAAGCCTAACAACACACCCATCACAAACCAGTAAATTGCAAATCCAGAAATCAAGAAACAAAACTCAAAATCTTTCCCCAAACACGTTCGAGGGCCTAAATCCTCCACAAAGCCGAACCAAGAATAAATTACAAAACGAAATCGATGTCGTAAAAAACTCAAAAAACCCTATTCAAAGAACAAGAATTCAGAAAAGCCACAAAAACTTCAACCCAAAAACAAAAGGAATCCAAAAGGTAGAAACCGCGATCAATGCTCAAACAGCCACCAAAAATATTACTTTCTAGAAATTTATCAAGAAAACCCACACAACGACGCATCTGCAACTGTCGCAAAAGGGCCGCGAGGAGCTCCGGACGTCCTCCTCTACGTAGTAGAGGGGAAGGACCACGTTGCCTGCTGGGGTCACCACAGACGAAGTCAGTCCACGACGTGGGGCTGCTGTCAAAGAAAATATTATGTACACCCTTTTTGCCAGTTTTGGCATTTGGGCGGTGCAAAAATCGACATTAATCGTCACGTGGCCATAATGGTGCCCACTTTTCAAATCTTCTCTCTCCCCCGTTACCCCCTCTCTCCTTCTCCCTCCAGCCCCCTCCTTCACTGGCATATTGCGCCAACGTTCACCTGCCCTCTCCCTAACTTGAGCCCGACCTCTACGCCTCCTCCACTGTCGCCACTGATGGAGTCGCGTCACTCGTGAGCTAGTCGTCTATGGCTAGCCAGTGAGATTTTTCAAAAGAATCCCTTCTTCATCTATGGTTGAGGGGAAAGATGGATACACAGGGGATCAATAGCATGCCCAAACGATGCTGACAATAACCATGGATGAGCGTCGCAATGCTCGTGATGAGTCAATAATGGCTGGCTGGTGACACTGCAATCCATGGCCACAAGTGTCATCCACGGCCTCAAAAGGCAAAAAAACTAAAGAAAACAGTGAGATGAGATAGAGTAACGGATAAGAGAGAAAAGATCTAAAAATCGGGCTCATTATGGCCACGTAGCAATCAATGAGTGGACATATACACGGCTCACGTGGCAAAACTGTTGTACCTAATATTTTCTTCTACCGTCAGCGACGTCGTAATCTTGAGGCTAGGCGCATTCTTGGATGAAGCAACGGACATCATTGCAAGAGGGTCCTAAGGTGGGAAATGAAGAAGAAGAAGAAGAAGAATGGATGAAGCAACGGACATCATTGCAAGAGGGGCCTCAGGTGGGAAATGACGCGATTGACCTGTTTACTGAGTGGGTTTATAATAGACTCATTAAAACTTTTCGGTTTTGGGCTTTTCACTTTAGAACCCACTAAGACCTGTATTTAAAATTTAATGTGACTTGTATATGACCCACTTAAACAAATTTGGCTTAAAATATGAATTTGTGACTAATTATCAGCCTTAGTACTATCGAGGTTCAATCTTTCCAATTCAACAAAAGACTCACTTGACACATGTCGTATTCTCCATGGCACTGAGCACAATGACATGGCACAACTAAAGTACCTAATATCTTGCCTAATATCTTGTCGAGTATTGCACGTAGGCTGTCGCGATCAAATTTTCGGGTGCACTACCTAAAATTAGGCTAATGGATTACTAAATCTAACTTAACTCGAGCTCTCCCAAGTCCATACCAATTCGTGACTTAGGTTCAAATTCTTTAACATGCAAATGATTTTTCAATTAGGAGTCGCCACTAATCTATTTTCAATGGGTCGATTAGAAACCCAAGTAAAGTAAACTTTACTCCTACGAACTAGAGATTGTGAATTCGGGGACTTGATTACGTCAGATTTCTCTAATGCCATTTCGGTACCTTTCCCTTTTATTTTGAAAAAAATGTTTGGCAAGCAGTTTGAATTAATTTTAATTTACTTCCCTAACATGTGAGGCGATCATGCGGGTGCACAAACCAACAATTTAACACCCAAGGAACCAATGAATAAATTGCATGACTTACCTCATAGCAACGAAAGTATCTACAATGTTAAATCAGAATTCACATTAACAGTCCTAAATATGATTTCTAATTAATACGCAATCACTCAATTTTTGCTTTCACTTATTTAATGAAAATCATGATTTATGCAATGCATGTCACTAATCTAACATGAAATGATATGACATGGCAACATGACATAACTATATGATATAAATAAGCATGCGGCATATCTTGAAGCATGAAATGAATTTATTCTAAAATTTTTTGTATTTTCCATGAAATTCAAAATTAAAGAAATGCAACAATTAAATATGCAATCTAAATTAACCTAGTGACTTAATTCTAATGACAGGTAATTTCTAACTAAATGAATTTAGCAATAATCACTAGATGACGGGAATTTCATGAACCTAATCCTACATGACATGTGCATGATTTTTTTCCTTTTTGTATTTTTTATGAAAATTCGTAATTAAAATCAATAAAAATCAATAATCACTAGTGACTTAATGTTATCCATTCTAAATGCCTTCTAAACATGCATTTTTAAAAAAGTATAACTAACCTATCATGCAATCAATTCTAATCTACATGGAATGCAAATGCAAATTTTTTTTTTTTTTTTGGGTACTTTTGGGATAAACAAAACCATTAAAAGATAAACACAAAATCATCCATGGTCATCAAAGATGTTATCCATCATTCGAATTGAAATTCAAACTTGATTATTTCGCTTATAAAATCAATAAATTGATCTTAAGTCTTAAAGATTAAGATATCAATTTTATTCCGTGTGATTAATTATTCCATCTAAAACCTTGTAGATGGAATAAAAAAATCACGAATTAGGCAATAAACCCTAACTGAAAATACACCTATCATTCAAATATGCACGTAAAATATTGAAGAGCATGTATTAGGCAATAAATATCCAAATCAAATTTAGATAAGATAATTACCTAATTCCACAAATGATATTATCAAATTTGAACTCAACAAAATCAACTCCAGGATGACCAGTAATGGTTGGCGGGCAAGATTCGGCGCAATGTGCTTCTCGGTAAAGGATTGCTGCGATGGGGGTGTTCGTACAAGCAAGCGGGGATGGATGTTCACCAACAATGGACTCCCGCGTGAGGAATTATTATACTTCTCAGCAAGACCGAGGAAGCAGCGAAGCTCACGGTGTGGTAACTCTCGCTTGTGAAATCCACGCCTCGATAAAATTCACACGCGTGATGAAAGTCAACAAATCTGCAAGAAAGAAGAATCGTGGATTGGAGTAGCACTAGATTTGCTGGGCTTGGTAGTGACCAAAAGCCCACTAAGACTTCACTGGGGAGGCACTTGTGAATTTGCTGGATGTTGCTGGAGGTCACACCAAGTCACAATCTTCGCGGGTCAACCTGCAAATAATTCACCGAAGAGTTCAAAGAATTTGAGCCAGGTTTGGTGACATGTCAACCGGAGCCATGCACGATGAAACACAGCGCTGCAAACGCTGCAAGAGGTGAAAGAGAAAAGCTCCGTTGGAGTGGGTGACGCTCGATGGCTTCGGGGCACAACAAAATTATCGACGTTGGCTCGAGCTGTCGCGGGATGAGGCAGCGGGCTCGATCGTCGTCGCAGATAGTAGCAAGGATGTCGTAGGACGGCGTCACGAGGATCTCCTGGGTTTGTCGTGGGTGCGGCGCGGAGAAAGGCCTGGCTGCCTTTCTTTCTCGTGGATTTTGTGTTGAGATCGTAGCCTCCTTTTGTGAGTGGCCGTCCAATTAAATCGTCAAATCGCACTCACGAGGATGAGTGCAAACAACACCCGTTTCATCACCCTCTTCGGTCTTCAAGACCGCTCACGAACTCTCTCTGTACAACTTGCCGTTCTCTCCGTATTGTGTAGCCATGTATTCAATATCATGTGGCCTCCTTAAACCCCTACGCAAACAATTTATTTATAGGCCAAGAATTAGGGTTTCAATTTTTCCAAATCGATATCCCCGAAAATTCTTTTTTCAAATGCAATATTCGTTTTGCCGAACGCAATATTTGATTTTCCACTTGCCCAAATTTTAAATTCCTATTTTTCACAAGATAATTTTTTATCATTAATTTTTGGGCCAATTTACTCGCTTCGTGGGTTTAGTCCGGCCTGCCAAGTTAAAGTTCAGAACCACTAATTCGAATCCATCCATCACCGGTCCAAATAAATGCAAAACATGCAAACTAAAAAATAAATGCACCTAAATTTATATACTATGTAAGTAATATTTTTTCAGGGATAAAATTAACCCATAATTTTCTATATAATAAATAAATGACCGGATCGCCAAAATTTAGGTGTCAACATAGGCGTTGCAAATTAGCCAATGCCTTATAGATATAGGCCCAACATGTAAATGCAACCTTCATATGTACAGTATATGTGCAATGATGTCTCACTCTGCACAAATCACATGGTTCACCAATTACATTTGACCATATATCACCCCTGATGAAACATCAGTTAATCATTGTGCCAAATCATACCAAACACAATCGTAGGGTGGTAGATGAAATATATAGAAGGTGGTTGGCAAACTTTAGGAAAAATTGTATACTTAGATGATCTGGTAGATCGGATCCAATTTCTGAGGTAAAAATTCCTTGTCAAAATCTGCCAATTTTAGAGAAGGATTATATTTCTTTCTTTTCATATTGCTGTTACAAATATGAATATCAATCACATTTATTTTTACTTAAATTTATACATAAGCCATTATCATAGAAAGTCTTCTATGAGGAAAAGATAGCGCATACAGAAAAACATCACATTAAACTATTGAGACAAAACCTCGTCCAACAACTTGTCCAAATTCATGAAAGATGACCCTTTTTCACTGGATGCTGCTTCTGCCCTCTCTTTCCACTCCATGGCCTTGCGTCTCATTTTCTTCCCTACCTGTCCTTCCATCAACTCCCTCACAAGCCTCTCCACTTCATCTCTTTTCACATTAGCATCCATCTCCAAACCAACCCCCCAATCATCACATATATACTTGCAATTCGTCGGTTGGTCTGCAAAGCACGGCCAACATAGCATAGGAACCCCAGCCGACAAGCTCTCGATGGTCGAGTTCCAGCCACAGTGCGTCAAGAACCCTCCAATTGAAGGGTTGCACAACACCCTCTCTTGTGGGCACCACCCAGATAAAAAGCCTCTCTCTCTTGTTTTCTCAACAAACTCTTTAGGAAGAGTTGTTGTGTCTCCATTCACTGAGTCAGGCCTAAAGACCCACAAGAAACACTGATTGCTATTAGCCAGCCCCATCGCGAATTCAACCAATTGTTGGTGCGTCATGAATGCTATACTCCCAAAGTTCACATAGATCACGGATTTGGGCTCCTTCGAGTCCAACCAGCGAAGGCACTCATTGTGCTCTTCCAACAGATTGCACTCAATGTGCTTCGAGGCAAATACTTTTTCTCGAGCAATTTGATCAATCATTAGGTGGAGTGGTCCGACTGCATAAACCCTTGGGATCATTGAGGAGAGAGCATGTAGCACATCCGGCTCAAGCGCCTCGAAGGTGTGGACAATGGTCATCGTGGCGTCATCGGTCTTATGGACGGAATCGGCGTTGAAGTTGATTAAAGTGTCATCAGAGCCGCAGACTCGGAAGAAGTGAGGCATGTCACGCAACCTCATGTTTTTCATTCCAGGGATCCAATCAATAGGGGTGTTCCCGTACCCATTCGCCAATTGGGATTCATCTGTATGCATGCATATCCATGCAAAATCATCAAATGGCAAAAAATCTAATTAGGCGAGTTTTTCTCACTTTTTTGAAAGCATTCTAAGTCAAAAATCACATACAATGCAAGTCTTCAAAATTTAGGGAAAATAATCAAAAAGAGTCATAAATGTATTATATGGATGTCAATTTAATCTGAAACGTTTTAATTTGGTCAATTTAATCCGAAACCTTTTGACAATTCATCAATGTAGTTCTCCCAATCAACTTTAGCGAAAAATCACTAATGTAGACACCGGCCGTTCTACATGAAATGATTATATATTTGTGGACAATTTTTGAAATTTTTTAAAAATTTTCTAAATTTTGTTTTGATTTTTTCTTCCCTTTTCATTTTATTTTCTTTCTTTCATCCGTTCATTGTAGGCCGACGACCCTCACAAGCACTATGAGGGTTGTGAAGCCCTTGCCAACCATAGTGCGGGGTTGCGGTCCTTGCCAAATCTAGGGCAAGTGAGGGCAATGTGGTCCTTGCCTATGGCCAGCAACCCCCGCCAATGGAAGGAAATAAGAAAAAAATAAAATTAAAGAAAAAAAGAAGAAAAAAATTAGAAATATTTCTAAATTTTGACATTATGGTAGGAGCCGGGGTGTCCTCTGAGCATTGTTCGACTGATCTTTATCGAGTGTGGCAGTTTCCCGTCCCTCACGTGCTGTGTAATCACTGAAGACGCGTATGCGTTTGTAAGAATGGCCTTAAAAGAGTAGAAAATGTGATGATTCGAACCCTGGCCTTAAGCAGAGAAGGAGAAACGTGCACCCCTTTGGGCTAATATATAAGTTGTTTAAATTAATAGAAACTCAAACGTGTGTTACCTGTGAGCGGCGCAAGACCCTTTTCTCCCAGGGCTCGCACGTGTTTCGTCGCCATGAGGGCACAACCGGGTATAGTGAACAAGTGTATGAGCGGAATCCCATAATTCGAAGCCACGGGACTCGTCGCGAACGTCATGAAACCGTCCGAAACGATGCAAGTCACCGGAGGGAGACTCGGGTTCGAGCCCAGGCTCAAGACGAGATCGCCGAAGGGGCCGGCCATATCATTCCTCGTCGAGTTCATGAGCATCGGAAAGTCCTGCATCGCGTCCTCGTCCGAAGGAGGAAGACCATCGGGGATTGTCAGGAACTGAAAGTCGCTCAGCGTTCCATTCGTGAACTCGGGGCCTCGGGCCCTCACGAGCCGCCGGTGGTTGAACTCAGTGTTGACGAAGGAGATGTGGAAGCCCTTGTGATGGAGGAGCTTTGCTAGCTTGAGCATGGCGCCGATGTGGCTTTGTGCAGGGAAGGGAATGCAAACTGCGTGTGGCTTTGTGGCCGATTCGAATCCGGCGGAACCCATTTGTTTCTTCTCACTAGAGGACGATGACTCCAATGACATTTCAAGATGAGTTGAACTCGGCTTGGTTTAACGATCACCGAGGTGAGCTTCCCTCCTTATATAACTTCGTCAACTTTTTGTCCTTTTTGCGTAAATTTCCAAGGATGGCCTCACATAACAACTTGTCCAATTTAGTTTGATTTCCATCTTCCTTGTTTCTTTTTCCCCAAGGAAATGTATGATTTAAGTAATACGATCTACCTTTTATGCTAGTTTTTTTTTAACTGATATCCCATTGACTATTTTGTAGCGGACCGGCGCTTAGAATTAGCCTCCTTTCCACAGGGACCCCACGACTTGAGTAACGAGCCAATTCGGTCCCGACCAATCAGTTCCCGCTTTCGTGGGTAGCAAGTTAAGGACTCTTGCATAATACAGAGGGAGGGCGCAACTCAGTCAACGCGACTGCAGCGATGCCTCTCCCATTCAAAGACAGTCGCATGATGTTTGGCTGTTGACGAGTAAACCCTTAAGTTAAAATACTAGATTGACTTCGTCAACATTTTGTCCTTAAGTATGGCGTCGCATTATAAGTTGTCGAGTGTAGTTTGATTTCCATCTCCTTTTTCGTTTTCCCCAAGGAAATGATTTCGGTAATACTATCTACCTTTTATGCTAATTTTTTTTTTTTTAAATTGATATCCGATTGATTATTTTGTAGGGGTAGAAATGTTCCATATTGGCGTCGAGAATTCGCCTCCTTCCACATGGACCACATGACTTGAGCAACAGAGCCAAATTGGCCCCCCACCTATCAGTTCCCGCCAAATAAAATAACATTGTAAGAAACCCAAATTTTACTAATTGAGAAGACTAGGTCTTTAGAATTAGTTCCTCACGGTATCCGATGATATTTTGGCTTGTTTGAAGATCAATACCTGTATTGAACTTCATCTAACTAGTCTTTTGCTTAGTGGGTTACCGACATGGATGATGTTCATCACTTGAAATTCACCGATTGGAAGCATGGTTTAAGGAAAACCATGGGCAGAGGACAGACAATATAGCCAATACTAAGTAACATTTAATTTAAGATGCCGATGCATCGTTCGAGTCTAAAACTGTATTTATTATATTACTAGAAATGACGTAGTCAATGTGGATTTCCATGTGAGAAATAATATGTATAACAAAATGATCAAAGAGATCTGTCAGAGTGAAATTTCATTGTTTTTCCAGACTTTCATGCAACCTATGATTATAATTGACTGCAAGGTGGAACATTTGTTGTTGGAAGATCAATACACGTATTCTCCGAATGGTGCCATATTTTCTTCAATTCATAATTTCACGGAACTTCATCTAACTAGTCTTTTGCTTAGTGGGTTACTGACACGGATAATGTTCATCACTTGAAATTCACCGATTGGAAGCATGGTTCAAGGAAAACCATGGGCAGAGGACAGACAATATAGCCAATACTAAGTAACATTTAATTTAAGATGCCGATACATCATTCGAGTCTGAAACTGTATTTATTATATTACCAGAAATGATGTAGTCAATGTGGATTCAAATTCTATCGTGTAGATCTATCCTCCAATTAAATGAAAATATAAGATTGTAATATTTTTTTATTATAATATAAGTATCCGCAATATTTCAACACGTTTCTTCATAGACGAAGAAGCACGGAGACGGTGATGGATCACGTGGCCGTCTGCAACAATGGTAAAATAATGTGTCGTCCCGTTCTTCTTCGGCATGCGGAGGGGGCGGCTCGATGGAGGGGCTGAACGAGGTGGGGCCACCGCCATTCTTGAAGAAGACATTCGAGAAGGGGGAGGACCGGAGACGGACTCTGTGGTGACGTGGAGCGATGACCGAGATAGCTTAGTCGTAGGGGACCAGCACGAGTTCTGGAAGGACTTCTTGCCCGAATACTTCAAGCACGAGAAATTTTCTAGCTTCACTCACCAGTTCTCGAAGGACCTCTCGCCCAGAAGAGAGACCATAGGAAAATTTGATGCGAAGCTGGAGACTCACAAGAAATTTGTTGAAAAAATCAAACATATTTTACTTGTACCGATTCGGTCTTAAATATTTTAATTGTGTCAATTAATTTCTAAACATTTTTACGTTTTGCCAATTGAGTCTATCCAATCAATTTTGGCTAGAAATCTTTTTTGCGATTCAACCCCCTCGAGGCCCAAATGAATGGGAGAAAAAGTTGGGTTTAGGGATATTTGATCATGAGAATTTCCTCATGGTTCATATTTCGAAAGGCGTCATCACCTCGCATTTCTGAACGAACCATTGTGAGTTCCCTTGTAGAAGATCATGAGCTCTCCTAAGCTCGTACCCCGCATGATAGTGGAAGGTGTGATGATCTGTACCCACACGGGCGACACACCTCGAAAGAGGAGGTCAGGTGTGGATATAGAACTTTTAGGATACTTTTATCATGGTAACCCTCCCATTAGTACTCGCTCTCCATGGATGGCATCACCTCATTCATTAGGAACTTTCCACAATGAGCATGCTAGACTATAGTGAATCTTGTCGAGCCTATACCCCTCACGACAAGTAAACAACCAAGTAAGCAAAAAAGAAAGTGGTAAATCTAACACGCAATTCTAAAGCTCAAAGAAAATAAAAGGAAAGAAAAAAGTCTGCAACTCATTAGGTGTTTATACAAATGAAGCGACCCGAAACATATAACGAGGATGAATGATATAATGTCACGATCGGATAGGGCATCGACCTTCCGTCGTCTTCAAATCTTGAGGGATCTCCACCTCCAAGGATTTAATCTAATTTTAATCTAAAACTAGAACTAGGTACATACAAGGGAAAAACATAATCATTCATGACAAAACAATCAAAAACACAAGGAGCACTCAAGAACGGCCAAACAAATGAAATCATATGCACAAATGAACAATTAGGGCCTCGGGGTTGGCCTTTGCAATTCGTGCATCGGTCATTCTAGACACATCTACCTAATTTCATTTTTATGACTTATATCCATTAGTGACCATTTGTGTTCTCGCATGGTTACCAACGCTTATAAATCCCTAGGACATGTTATAGGTGAATCCCAAGATTTACCAACGAAATTAGGCATTGCACTTAACATATATCTAGGATGAATGATACAATGTCACGGTCGGATAGGACATCGACCTTCATCATCTTCAAGTCTTCAAGGATCTCTACCTCCAAGGATCTAATCTAATTTTAATCTAAAACTAGAACTAGGAATAAACAATGGAAAGAAACAATTGTCATGACAAAACAATAAAAAAACACAAGGAGCAATCAAGAATGACCAAACAAATGAAATCATATGCGCAAATGAACAATTAGGACCTCGGGGTCGGCCTTTGCAATCCACGCGTAGGTCCTTCTAGACATCTACTCCATTTCATTTTTATGACTTATAGTCAGTAGTGACCATTTGTGTTCTCGCATGGTCATTAACGTTTATAAATCCCTAGAACATGTTCTAGGTGAATTCTAAGATTTACCCATGAAATCAAGCATCGCACCTAAACATACTTCTAACATCCACATGCGTCAACAAGAATTAAACATGCAGGCAGGCCCTCGGGCCTTATTTTCCAAACAATCAAACAATTTTAGAGAGCCGACGGTGGATCACTTATTCAATAAGCAAGCGCCAATTACAATCGCAGGCATTTCTAACAAATAGAGCAATTTCATGTATGTGTGTGGTTCATGTGATGCTTCAAAATGTTTGGATGTGTTTGAAATGTTGAGAAAGGAAAACAAGACATTTACGCAGAGGAACATCTTGGTTATGAAATGCATTTAATTGCCAAGGCTAGTCTGGGACTTGCATATCATGCACTCATAAACATCACAGGTTTTTTAAATATGGTCTAAATATTGACTATCTCGATATCAAATCAAGCATTTGAAATATTCTAAAATATTTAATGTTAGAAGCATCACATGTACCGAAGCCATTTGGATATGCAAAATTGACCTTTCAAATCAATGTTGAAGAAAATGCCATCAAAAGTTCATTTTATTTATTGAAAATTGTCAATCAAAATTCAGTGATCCATACCCTACCCAATCTGATTTTGGATCCAATTTGAGCAATTTTTCTGTTTAAATCATTATCTTTGAATAATGAGCTACTCCATGGTCGAGTTGGTGAGAGAGATTAGGAGTCTAGTTATAAATGAGGTGTGGAGATAGGGGAGAAAGTCCAGCTTGGGCTATCTTTATAACATGAAATGGGTTTGGACTTTGGTTTTTGGTTTAATATAGACGAAAAATTTTAATGTATTGGGCTCGCATATGTCCCCGTGTTACGTGTTACCCACTGAAGAGCGCCCTGTCATTAATCCAAAAGAACAAGAATCTAGAAAAGCCACAAACGCACCAACCTGCAAACAAAAAGAATCCGAAAAGTAGAAATCGCGGTCATGCTCAAAACAGCCACGAAATTAAAACTTTCTAGAAGTTGATCAAGAAAACCGACTCAATGGCGCATCTACAACCGTCGCAGAAGGGCTGCTAGGAGCTCCGGACGTCCTCCTCAACGGAGTAGAGGAGGAAGACAACCCAGGGTCACAGCTGACGAAGTCAGTCCGCAGTGTGGGGCTGCCGTTGACGACTGCGTAATCTTGAGACTGGGGGCATTGTCATGGAAGGGGCCGTAGGTGGGAGATGAAGAAGAAGAAGGTGGGCTCCCCCTAACCTGTTTACTGAGTGAATTTATAATAAAACTTATCTGTTTTCGGCTTGCCATTTTACAACTCATTAAAACCTATATTTAAAATTTAAAGTGATTCAAATATGCCCCTCTTAAATAAATTTGGATTAAAATATAAAATTTGTGACTCATTTTTACAATCCTAATTAGCTCTAGTACTACTTACGCACAATCTTTTCTAGTCAACATGGGACATACTTGACGTGTGTTGTATTCTCATTGGCATAAACCATGATAACATGATACTATTTGAAAGGGCTAGTATGAACATCTAGAAGGGAGTGAATAGGTGTGAAGAAATTTTTTCGCAAAGAACAATAGAAATATTTTACTTTTGAAATTGAGGCTGAAGAATAACAGACTTTGAGCGAGTTCAGATTTTAGCAGTTAAATAGAATTACGAATAAAATAAAGAAGTTTAGGGAAGAGAATAAGAACACAATGTTTATAGTGGTTTGGCTTAGATCAAGCTTACGTCCACTCTCTTGTGCTGACAGCCTACTGGCTGGATTCCACTAAGAATCAAAAGAGATTGTATAGCTTGATGATTACAACTTCACTGTGAAGAGTCTCTACTGGTCTCTCACAAAGTCTCACTATGGGTTTCTCTCTTTTGTATACAACTTTGAGCTCAATAAATGTAATAACAAGGAACTAGGAAGTTTTAGAATTTGAAAATTTTCTTTTACGTACTCTATCGAACAACCGGAGAATCCGCCTTAAATACTCTTTCATGCCTTCACGACCATTGGCACTTTCCAAAGGAATTCTTCCAACTTACCCATTGGACAAAATCAATTAAGGAGATCTCGAATCGTTTGAAGATTGTGATGAAAACCCGTTAATCATATTCGCCCATAGAATCAGAATTTTGGTTTCCATAAGTAGAACCTTCTAAGTCTCGCCTTCCAAAAGATTTGATATCGAAATTGATTCCAATAAGAATAATCAAACATGTAGATGCTAAATCCAGCCATAAGGTTATCCATAAGCCATGTGAATCAAATTCTTGAAGAAATAAAGATAATCTTGCATCTGGATAAGTCTTCTTTCTTTAGTTTGGAAACTGTCAGTGTGGGTAGACTTTGAACTTAAAGTCTGACGGTTTTCAGACTTTGACACTAAAGTTTGGAAGTCTTCAGACTAGACTTTTGAAAGGTTTTGTCAACTTCAAAACAGTTAAGAAGTTTTTTCCAACAATCTCCCCATTTTTTATGGTGACAAAACCTTCCTACAAATTTAAGAACTTTTGACCAGCAAAACAACTCTTAAGCAATACATGATATCTTATAAAAATAAGTTGATTAAGAATTGGATAGCATTGATTCTACAACCACAAAAAAAACATGTTAATCTTGAAAAGATAAAACAAACAATTATCCAACCATAATCATTATCACCAAAGTAAGTTGCTTCAAGCGTCAAAAAGTCCAAACAGTCAAACAGTCCAAACCAAAAGTAGTCCAAAAGTTAAGGAATCAAACAAAAGGTTAAATCTACACATTCTCCCCCTTTTTGTCAACAGCAAAAAGTGGAGAAAGATAAAAAGAGTAATCAAATCAGGTGTGTTTGGGAATGTGAACGAACTGGAAATCTCCCATCGACTAAACGGTTTCCTCCAGCTTTTGTAGTGACTCATGCACCTTCTCAACATCTTTAGACTTAGCAGTCTCTTGAATTTGAAGTTTAAGGTCTTGTACTTGATCATGAAGATAGACTGAAGTAGCTATCAATGCAGATTGGAGGTTATGAATTTCACACTCCATTCCATATTGCTAAGCCTTTTACTCCAGAAAGAGTTCTAGCAGCCTTTGAAAGTTTGCAGAATTAGTTATTTGAGTACTAGCTTCAGCGCGTTCATTTTGAGGAGTGTTGATAGATGAAGGAACTTCAACGTGAACATCAAGACTTGGAGAGGGGGCCTCAATATCAGCTATTTTCTGCTCCCCTTATTTTCGTGCCTACCAGTGGAGAAGGAAAATCTTCTTCTTGTTCTTTATCAATGCCCAAGTGATGTTCTTCTTCTCTTGCATCTCCCACAGTTCCACTCCTAGTCTTCTCAGAATCCTTTGACAAGGAAATTGCAAAAGTGGGTTCAACAGAGTTATCTAGACCCTCTTCCTCTTCTGCTTCTATTTCTTTTGCTTATGTTCTTTCTCTTTCTCTTTCATCTGCTCTTCTTCCTTCACTTCTCTACTCTGTTTCTTCTCGTCTTATTTCCTCTCTGCCCTACGACTGCTCAAAACAAACAAAACTCCGAAGATTTTTCAAGGCAAATGTAGAGAGAGTGAGATCATCCTCATCATCTTCGTCCTGCAAGATAAATGTTCTTCTCTTCTTAATAGGTGCACTCATAGGCTCCTTGCCTTTTCTTTTCTTTGCGGCAGAGTCTTGTTTTATTTTGCTGGGAGACTTTTCCTTCAAGCGTTCCAAAGCTTTGTTCAGTTCCTTCAGTCTCATTTTTGATACCATCTTCAGTCCTATAACCATAGGGGCAATGGTTCGAACACAGAGAGATGCTGGAAACTGTATTTGAAAGTGTTTGAACAATTTGGTGACTAGCGCTGAGTAAGGGAGTTGTCCCTTATCCTTCACAACAGTCCTGTACATCTGCATCAGGATTGTGTGTGGCAGTGAGAACTTCATCCCATTATAGATGGCGAACATCAGTTTTGCTTCAGAACGAGAGACATTTGTCTTGGAGGTTGACTTGGGTTGGATGCAATTGATCACAACCTTGTGTAGCAAAATGTTGGAGGCAGTCATTCTGGAATAGATAATGCCGCCCTCAGAAAGTCTGTCTTTCACAAGAAAACTTGTTGCATGACCAACAATCACGTTTATTGGTTGGAAACTCTCTCTTTCCACACCAATAACATCCACCAATGTGTCCACATCCACCACGAACTCTTTTTCCCTCACAATAAAATGAAATCTATTCGTGTCAAGAAATGACAAGTTTGATAGAAATATGTAATTAATTCAGGGTAAGCGACAGAAGTCTCAGAGCAAAATCTTTCAAGTTGAAGGAGAGTTAGCTTCTCCCTCAAGTTCACCTTTAAAGAATCCAAGAAATCAAAATTGACCGTTCGAGGGTTCATCACGTCTCTTTTCAACTAATTAGAGTAAGTCTTTTTGTGCTGTTTAGAACGAAATAAACTCATTTCCTCACCATGCACATCAGCAACAACGCCCATTCTAGGCTGAAAATTCACATACATTCTCTCATCATCATCCTTTACCCCTGACTGATTAAAAGAACTAAAACAGGGATCAACTGGAAAGTTAGCAAACGTTTTGTCTGCCGTTCCTTCAGGTGCTATGCCTAATCTTTCCATTGATCGTAAAAATAGAGTCTCATTCTTGTATTCTCTTTCTTGCAGAAACTCATCAATAAAGGTCATCATACTACCACCCTACTTCAACTGATTGTAGAGTTTAAAGAGAAACTTGGGTTTTAACGTTCTTATAGGTTCAACATCTTCCACGATCTCTTCTTCCACTTGTTGATGCGAAGGATTTTGAGTGGCATGCTGTGGAGAATGACATTGTTGAGAATGTAGTTGTTGTTGAGGAGAATTTTCTTCCTCGGTCAAGTCAAAATGAGTAGGACCCTCTGGCATATTATGTGGTTCCCTGTTTGCAATCCAAGATGATTTCCTTTGGAAAAACATCTTCATAGTTGAGGAGGATTTCTCGAACTTGTTCGTTTGAAAAATGTGAAAACTTGTAGAGCAAACTTGAGAGTAAAAGTGAGAGAGTAGGAATTCTGTATTCTAGGGTTTGAAAAAACGTAAATGGAGAAGAATGACTTAACGGTATATAAAGCAAGTGAAACGGGGTATACGAACCATTCCAAAAGGAAAAAGTAAACTACCTTTTTCAAAAATAAAAACTACCAAAAATTAAAAAATTTGAGAAAGATAATTACCAAAAATAGACAAGTAACAATTTAAAAATCAAACATACCTTGTTGAAATGTTTATGCTAAAATTAAATTACCTGTAATGAGAATATATTAACTTACATATGTAATTTCTGGATATTCTGAGTCTGACCAACTTCAAACTTTAACCGGTAGAAAATATGATATTCAGTCTAGTGCGAATGGACTCAAATAGTTTTTTCTCCAATGGTTTTGTAAATATGTCTGCCAACTGATTCTTTGAGCCAATGAACTGAATCATAATTTCTCCATTTTGAACATGATCTTTTATGAAATGATGCCGAATCTCCAGTTTAAAGAAGGATTGGATTCTTCGTGAGATTAATAGTATTGGTATTGTCGCATTTGATCTTGGTGCACGATTCTTCAATTTCAAAGTCTCTTACATGTTGCCTTATCCATAAAATTTGAGAACAAAAGTTCTCAAGAGCCATATACTCTGCTTCTGCTGTTGATAGAGTTACAGTACTCTACTTCTTTGATAACTAAGACACCAGCTTGTTGTTCAACAAGTGACAAGTACCAGAAGTACTCTTTCTATCAACTTTACAATCTACTAAATCTACGTCTGAATATCCAATGAGAGTAAAGTCTCATTCTTTGGGATACTACAGACCTAGCTTTGGAGTAGTTGCAATGTATTTGATGATGCGTTTTGCAGCACTTAAATTAAATTCTTTGGGATTCGATTGAAATCTAGCACATATGCAAACACTAAACAAAATGTTAGGTTTAGATGCAGTAAGGTAAAGAAGTGAACCAATAATGCTCTTGTAAAGCTTCTGGTCTACTTTCTTTCCTCCTTCATCTTTGTCCAGTTTTGAATAACTTGACATTGGTGTCTCTGTCTTTTTACAATTCTCCAATCCAAATTTCTTGATAAGATCTTTTACATACTTCTCTTGGTGAACAAAGATACATTTCTTCGATTGTCTAACTTACAATCTTAGAAAGAAAGTTAACTCACCCATTATACTCATCTCGAATTCATCTTGCATACATTTAGAGAATTTTTTGCATAGATTTTCATTCAGGGATCTAAAGATAATATCATCAACATAAATTTGAACTAGCAGAAAATCTTTACCCTCTCTTTTTATGAATAAAGTAGTATCTACATTTCCTTTAACAAAATCATTTTGGGTTAGGATTTACTTAATCTTTCATACCAGGCTCGAGGTGCTTGCTTCAGTCTATATAAGGCATTTTTTCAGTTTGTAGACTAAGTCTGGCTTTCTTGGATCTTCAAAACCCGTTGGTTATTCTCCATTTAAAAATGCACTTTTTACATCCATCTGAAATAACTTGAAATATTTATAGCAAGTAAAAGTAAGTAATAATCTAATTGCTTCTAAACTCGCTACTGGTGCATAGGTCTCGTCATACTCTATCCCTTTTTCTTGTGTGTATTCTTTGGCCACGAGTCTTGCTTTGTTCCTGACCACTTTACATTTCTTGTCCATCTTGTTCCTGAAAACCCATTTAGTCCTGATAATAGACTTACCTTTAGGTTTAGGAATTAGTTCCCAAACATCGTTGATGCTAAACTATTTAAACTCTTCTTGTATAGCTTCAATCCAGCTTTTATCAATTAGGGCTTCTTCAACACTTTTGGGTTCTATCTCAGAAATAAGTGCTAAAGCACTAGACTCTTCTCGTCTTTTGGATCTAGTGTAAATTCCTTCATCAATATTTTCCAATGATGAGTTCCTTAGGATGACTTGACTTATGCTTCCAGTTGTTGGTTGGTTTGATAGTCTGCTGATCCTTTGCTTCAGTTGATTCTTCTAGTTCTACTTGTTGTTGATCTTCAGAAGTTTGTACTACTTCAGGGGACGTGGACTTTGTAAAGTCTGGAGTAGGTTCGAATTCTTCAAGTTGAGTCTGGTTCAATTGATTCTGTATATAATCTTGAAACTTGACGTTCAAAGATTCTTCCACAGATTGAGTCTTTTTGTTGAAAACTTTGTATGCTTTGCTTGAGGTAGAGTAGCCAAGAATATTCATTCGTCTAATCTTTCTTCAAACTTCCTAGTTCGATCATTTGTATTTTTCAAAACGTAACACTTACAGCCAAACACATGGAAGTAAGAAACATTTGACTTCTTCCCTTTAAACACTTCATAAGGAGTTTTCTCTAGAATAGGCCTCAAGAACATTCTGTTGATGATGTAGCAAGATGTAGAAACTGCTTCAGCCCAAAATTAAGAGGAAATTTTGCTCTCAATTAAGAGGGTTCTTGCCATCTCTTACAAGGATCTATTCTTTCTTTTCACAACCACATTTTGTTCTAGAGTGTATGGAAAAGAGAAAACATGATAGAAACTAGATTCATCACAGAACTTCGCAAAATTTTAATTTTCAAACTTACCTCCATGGTCTGTTCATATGTTCAAAATACCATATCATTTTTCATTTTGAACATTCTTGGCAAATTTTGAGAAGTGAGGGAAGGCTTCAGACTTATTTGCCAGAAAGTAAACCCAAGTAAAGTGAGAGTAATCATCCACAATTACTAGGCAGTATTTCTTCCTACCAATACTTCGAGTTCTTATTGGTCCAAAGAGGTAAATGTGTAGAAGTTGCAAAAGCTTGATTAGTAAAAACTTGATTTACATATTTAAAAGAACTTCTAACCCATTTTCCCAAAACACAAGGAGTGCATAAATAAGACTTTTGATAAGCCATGTTGGGGAGACCACGAACAAGCTTCTTGGAAGAAATCTTGGCAATCTGCTTCATGTTAACATGGCTAAGCTTTCGATGCCAAAGATATGCTTTATCTTGAACAGATATAAGACACTGAGAACTTTCTAGTTTTATATCCAGAAAGTAAATATTCCCATACCTTCGTCCAGTGAAAGATTAAGATAGATCTTTACTCGTTCTTGAACAGATGCCTTCTTGGAAATTTATTTTGAATCTAGTATCGCAAAGTTGACTAATGTTGAGTAGATTGTAATTCAAATCTTTTACCAATGAGACATTGTGGATAGTCAAGCTTTCAATCTTCACAGTTCTACAACTTACAATTCTTCCTTTGCTGTTCTCACCAAAGGAAATTTTTCCACCATTCATTTGAACAAGCTTTATAAAGCAGATCAAATCTCCAATCATGTGTCTCAAACAGCCACTATCCAAATACCACTTGATCTTCTTCTTGATAGTGACATGTGATTAAAAGAAGAACTCAAGCTTTCTTTGGTACACATATTTTCTTGGGTCCATGAGAGTTAATATTAAAAATAGTATTTGCTCAATCCCTCTTAACAGGTCTCCAAACTTTTGGACATTCCTTCTCAAAATGTTCATAGTTGTTACACTTTGAACATTTGAGAGCACTTCATCCAATATGTGTCACGACCTAAATTTCGAGTGCACCACCTAAAATTAAGCTAATGGACTACTAAGTTTAACTTAGCTCGGGCTCTCCCAAGCCCATACCAATTTGCGACTTAGGTTCAAATTCTTAACATACAATTGATTTTTCAATCAGAAGTCGCCACAGATTAGTAGGTCAATTAGAAACCCAAGTAAAGTAACAGAAGATTTACTTTACTCCTACGAACCATAGATTGTGAATTCGGGGACTTGGTTATGCTAGATTTCTCTAACGCCCTTTCGGTACATTTCTTTTTTATTTTGAAAAAGTGTTTGGCAAGCAACTTGAATTGATTTCAATTTATCTCTCTAACATGTGAGGTATTCATGCAGGTGCGCAAACCGCCAATTTAACACTTAGTTAAAGTAGTGAATAAATAACATGACTTACCTCATGGCAACGAAAGTATCTGCAATGTCATATCGAAATTCATATCAACAACCTTAGATATGATTTTTAATTAACACGCAATTTTTTTTTGTTTTCACTTAATTAAATGAGAATCATACTTTATGCAATGCATGCTACTAATCTAACATGAAATGATGTGACATAGTAGTATAACCTAAACTATATGATAGGAGTAAAAGAAATGCAATAATTAAATGTGTAATCTAAATTAATCTAGTGACTTAACTCTAATGATGAGCAATTTCTAATTAAATAAACCTAGCAACAATCACTAAATGACGTGCATTTCATTAACGTAATTCTATATGACGTGCACATGATTTTTATTTTCTTAATAAGCATGCAATCTACCCTAATATGCAATGACGTGCAAAGAATGTCCTAATTCTAATTTTTTATTTTCTTTTATGAAATTCAGAATTAAAATTGCCAAATAATTAAACGTGCAATATATATATAGAAAAAAAAAACTAACATCCTAAGTGAATGCATCTTTTTTGGATTTTTATTTGAGGAATTCGAAATAAATAAATTTCATATTCTAAACATGCAAAATAACCCTAAAACAAGTAATATTCTAACTAAAATATATATTTTTTGGGTTTTTCTTTTACGGGAGCAATCAAATAAAGGCATCAAGAATAGCACGGCACCAAATCAAGCAAGATATCATCCATGTCCATTTAATTTTGGGAAATAAATTGACGAATCGTATCTCGCGCATGAGATTGGATTGGCTAATTTTAAAATAAAATCATGAATCGTATCTCGAGCGTGAGATCGGATTGGTGATTTTTCCGTACGATTGTGGGTCGTATTTCGAGCATGAAATCGGACCGTCAATCATATGTACGTTGCGAAATTAGGAAGATTTCTCAATTTAAAAGGCTAATCGATATTTTGTGGATATGATGGTATCATTCAAATATTCATACGAGATAATCCCATAAATTAGGCAATAAGGATATATGAAAATCAAATTAAAAGAGATTCTTACCTAATATTTGGTGTCACGTGGACCACGTTGTCGAGTTCGGACGAACGACGAATGGTGGTAGCCTGCATATGCTCGGCTCGATGGCTGCTGCTGTATTGATCGACACGATGGGGCTCGCGATTGCAACTCGAATCACGCGCAACAAAAGTTCTAGCTCCGCGAGTAGTCACAAATTGTGGTTGGTTCAACAATCTACACGTAAACTTCGAAAGACGACCTGCAAAACAATAACTTTCGTCGTGGTGGTGGCCTGCGGCAATACAGGGATCGTCGGATCATCAAACGTGCTGGTGAAGTTCGCCTGGACTATTCAATGACGCACTTGGATTGTTACAAGGACATGGGTGCTGATGTGGGAGGAACGTCCAGGGGCTGCCACTTGCTCCGGATTCATCAAAAATCCTGCTAAAAAACTCTACATGTGATAGAATGGCCAAGTGGCTCCAAATTTCTATAAAATAAGTGTGCGAAATCCTCCCCCTTTCAATGTATACGTCCTCATTTACTCAAAGAACGTGTGCCCTTGGATGTTTGCTGAATTTTAGTCACTCGGATGTTTGCTGAATTTTGACCGAACTCAACGGGACGGCAGCTTGTCTTGGCATCGGGCCAAAGGACGGCGTCAGAGCAGCTCACGTCGGATTTTCACGGCTCAGCATGGCAGGGCAACGGTGAACAACGGCAGCGAGTGGTGACAGCGGTTCGTGCCAATGGACCTACAAAACAGAAACTTCGCAGGGAATAGGACCAGCTCGACGACAGCTCAGGCTCAGCGTCAAGTCAACGGGCGGCTCTCGTTGGGACAGCAGCTTGTCGAGGTGGTGCGGCAGGGCTCGAAGAAACTCGCTTGGTGCGGCAATATTGCGAAAGACCAACACGGCAACTAATGAGGGCGTCACTGGAAACTTGGCAATAAGCTTGAATCACTCTAAACAGTGAGATTTGCTATTTGTTCCCTGATTACTCGCCGTAAAGCCTCTTAGGATTGTCAATAATCAGAATGCGAGGGTCTCTCCTTGGCGTTTACTATGATGTGGAAGATGTAGGCATAACCCTTAAAAAAATTAGGAAAAGAACGATAGTGGGATGCAAATATACGATACTGATGATGGATCGGCCTCCCCTTTCGTCTTCTACGAAGGCTTCCTATGTCTCTCTCTGTATGTTGCCGACCTCCCTCTTTCCATGTGGCCGTGTATTCTCAATTGTGTGGCCCCCAAAATCCTACGCGAACAACTTATTTATAGGCCATCGATTAGGGTTTCAATTTTTTCAAACGCAATATTTGCTTTTTCAAACGCAATATTTGTTTTGAATTGAAATCTCACAAAAATAAATCCGTAAAATATCCTCGAGGATACGAGCTTGGGCTGATTTATTCCCTTCGTGGGCTTACCCAACTCATTAATTAAAGTTCTGAACCATCAATTCAAACCCATTTGTCACCGGCCCACCGTAAATGCAAATTAAAAATAAATGTACCTAAAACTATATGCTATGTAATTAATATTTTTTTCGGGATAAAATTACCCCATAATTTTTAATGCGATAAATGACTAAATGAGGCGTTAAAATTTAGGTGTCAACAACAGGTTTTACAAAAATCTTTGAAAATGATTTTTGTAAATGCTATTGTGGGTTTTTGTTTGATTCTTTCTTTAACTTTGAGAAAATCAATTAAATGAATAGTTTCTTGAGTCATACCCAAACCAGATTTGTTAAAATAAGTTCTTTATACAAAAAGAATTTTTCTAAAAATGATTGCTTATAGCATTTATAAAAATGAATGAATAAAAACTATATTCATTGTAGGCGAAAATATTTTTCACATCATTTTTTATTTTACAAAATAAATGGAACCTAAATAATAAGCCAATTTTGTCCCCATGCAAATGACCTATCCGTTCACTAAGGGCCTGTTTGGCAAATTTTGTTTTGTTCCCCGAACAAAAATTTCTGTTTTTTTGTTCCGGGAACAAAAAAGAACAGAAATGCGTTTGGTAAAACTTTTGTTCCCGATAACAAAAAATCTATTTTTTTTGTTCCTCGGAACAATTCCGAGAAATAATTTTTTCTTTCTCCTCTTTTTTTCTTCTCTTTCTTTTCTTCTTCTTCTTCTTCTTCTTCTTCTTCTTCTTCTTCCTTTTGATTGGTCGCTGACCTTGGCGCCACCGGCCAAATGAGGGCTGGTGACCTCGCAAGAGCGTAGCTAGGGCCCCTGGAGACGCCAAGCCACGGTGAGCCTCGTTAGCCTAAGCCTCGTCATGGCTGGGCAAGGCTCGGCCTCGCCTGGGCTGGGCGAGCTTGGCCTTGCCAAATCTGGGCAAGCTCGAGCTCGCCCAGCCCAAGCTAGGGTGAGGCCAACCTCACGTCGCTTGGGCAAGGTCGAGCCTCGTTGGTGGCCACTAAGGCCATCGGCGAGGCTCGGCCTTGCCCAAATCTAGCGAGGCCGAGCCTCGCGATGGCTTGGCGAGGCTTCGGCAAGCTTGCCGAAGCTCGCCCAGCCTAGTCGCTGGCCAAGAGAAAGAAGGAAAAGAAAAAAGAAAAAGAAAAAAGAAAAAAGAAAAAGAAAGAAGGAAAAAAAGAAAAAAAGGAAAAAAGAAAGAAGAAAAAAGGAAAAATATAATAAAAATATTGAAAGATTTTTTTTTTTAGTCGATCCTACTTTACTCTTATTCTAACTCTCACTCTCAAACTTTTGTCATGCCTCCTTGTAGAGCGTGGAAGTCGAAATCCACTCTTGAAACTAATTCGTTCCCACCCTAACCCCCCGAGAAGGTGGGATTCAAACCCCCCACCTCTCCTTTCCAAGTTAGAAGAGTGGCCACTGGAGTAAACCCCAGTGGTTAAAAAGACATATTGAAAGATTAAAAAAAATAACAAAATTATACAAGTTTACCAAATGTATTTCTATTCCCGAAATAAATAAAAAATTTGCAGTTACCAAGGGTGTTCTTATACTCAGAAATTGTTCACAGGAACAGAAAAAAAAAAAAAAAAAAAAAAAAAAAAAAAAAAAAAACTATTTATGTTCAAAAGTTGTTCCCTGGAACAGAAACATTACCAAATGCCCCCTAAATGATCTTCAAAAGATGAGATAGCATTGTAAGAAACCCTATATCTGCTAACTGACAAAAACAATTCTTGACTCTCACCTCATTTTCCCCTACCCGGCATTCGGAGGTATCAATAAAATTACATAAGCCATTTATATCGTTTCGACCTCTTCTCAATCGATTAATTAGCATCTACAATATTTCCGTGGCAATGCCGAGATCCAGCATCACCAAATTCATGAGTGTGGCATAATGTTATTGAGAATAATAAGGTGCCCCCGCGAAAGGTGATAGAAAAGTCTCACGGCGTGCGTCGGATGTATTGTAGACAGTGCCAATCGTGTTGCATACCAATAAGAGCTTTCTTTACCAGGCAGGATGGAAAACACACTCTTCTATTTGATTTGAGTCGTGCAATTCAATCAATTAAGGGACTTTACTTCAATGACAAAAGGAGGAAACATAGCGCATAAAAAAAGTATCAAATTACACTACTTAAACAAAACCTCGTCCAGCAACTTGTCCAAATTCTGGGAAGACGACCCTTTTTCATCAGCCGCTTCTTCTGCCATCTTCTTCCACTCCATGGCCTTACGTCTCATTTTCTTCCCCACCTCTCCTTCCATCAACTCCCTCACAAGCCTCTCCACTTCATCTCTCTTCACCTTACTATCCATCTCCAACCCAACCCCCCAATCATCACATATATACTTGCAATTCATCGGTTGGTCTGAGAAGCATGGCCAGCACAGCATCGGAACTCCGGCCGACAAGCTCTCGATGGTCGAGTTCCAGCCACAGTGCGTCAAGAAACCTCCAATTGAAGGATGGCACAGCACTCTCTCTTGCGGGCACCATCCAGATAAAAAACCTCTCTCTCTTGTTTCCTCGACAAACTCTATAGGAAGAGTTGCTTTGTCTCCATTCACTGTGTCAGGCCTCAAGACCCACAAGAAATAGTGATTGCTATTAGCCAGTCCCATCGCAAATTCAGCCAACTGTTGATGTGTAATGGACGCCATACTCCCAAAGTTCACATAGATCACAGACTTTGGCTCCTTCAAGTCCAACCACTGGAGGCACTCATTGTGCTCTTCCAAAAGATTGCAGTCAATGTGCTTCAAGGCAAATGATTTTTCTCGAGCGATTCGATCGATCATTAGGTGAAGTGGTCCGACCGCATAAACCCTTGGGATCATTGAGGAGAGGGCATGTAGCACATCCGGTTCAAGCACCTCAAAGGTGTGGACAATGGTCGCGGAGGCGTTACCGGTGCCGTCACCAATGTCGGCACTGTAGTTGAACAAGGTGTCATCGGAGCCGGTGATTCGGAAGAAGTGAGGCATGTCGCGCAGCCTCACGTTTTTCATTCCCGGGATCCAGTCGATAGGGGTGTTCCCATACCCGTTCATCAATTGGGATTCATCTGCATGCATGCAAAAATCATCAAATGGCAACAAATCTAATTACGGTGACTTTTCTCATTTTTGAATGCATTCTAAGTCACAAATCACATACAATGCAAGTCTTCCAAATTTAGGAAAAATTACCAAAAAAGTTATAAATATTTTGTATGAACGCCAATTTAGTTCTAAATTTTTCAATTTAACCAAAAATTATTGAAATGGATGCCGGCATCCTAAGTGGAACGGCTTGTACTAACTGAAAAATTAATTTCCAGCAATTTACTCTCTTCATGTGCGATCAAAGGCATTCATAAAATGGTAGATGATCTGACCAAAAAGTTAATTTCTATGAGAATGGAATAATATGTAATTCCTCGTCAAGTGAAATACAATAATAGAATGATGAAAGCATAAAGTAAGTGAACTCTTCGGAAACTGCACTAATGATAACGATAATACCTATATATATGTTGCTTAAATTAATAGAAACTCAAACGTGTTTTACCTGTGAGTGGTGCAAAACCGTTTTCTCTTAGGGCTCGCAATTGTTTCAGCGCCATGATGGCAGAACCGGGCATAGGGAACAAGTGTATGAGCGGAATCCCAAATTTCGAAGACGCAGGACTCGTCACGTACGTCATGAAATTGTCCGAGACGATGCAAGTCACCGGAGGGACACTTGGGTTCGAGCCCAAGCTCGATATGAGATCACCGATGGGGCCAGCCATATAGTTCTTCATTGAGTCGCTGAGTTTCTGGAAGTCCTGTATCGCATCTGCGTCCGAAGGAGGAAGACCATCTGGGATCGTCAGGAACTGAAAGTCACTTGGCGTTCCACTTGCGAACTCAGGGCCTCGGGCCCTGGTGAGCCGTCGGTGGATGAACTCGGTGTTGACGAAGGAGATGTGGAAGCCCTTGTGATGGAGGAGCTTTGCTAGCTTGAGCATGGCGCCGATGTGGCTTTGTCCAGGGCAGGGAATGCAAACTGCGTGTGGCTTTGTGGCCAATTCGAATCCGGCGTATCCCATTTGCTTCTTTTCACAAGAGGACGATGACTCCAATGACATTTCAAGATGAGTTGAAATCGGCTTGCTTTAACGATCACTGAGGTGAGCTTCCCTCCTTATATAACTTCGTCAACTTTTTGTCCTTACTTTGTGCGTAAATTTCCTAGTATAGCCTCACATAACAACTTGTCCAATTTAGTTTGATTTCCATCTTCCTCTTTCTTTTTCCCCAAGGAAATGTATGATTTAAGTAATCCGATCCAACTTTTATACTAGTTTTTTTTTTTAATTGATATCCCATTGACTATTTTGTAGGGCACTGGCGCTTAGAATTAGCCACCTTTCCACAGGGACCCCAGACTTGACGGTCCCGACCAATCGGTTCCCGCTTTCGTGGGTAGCAAGTAAAGGAATCTTGCATAATGCAGAGGGAGTGCGCCAACGCAACTGCAGCGATGCGTCTGCCATGTTTGACTGTTGACGAGTAAACCCTTACGTTGAAAATATAAGATTGTAATATATGTTTATTATAATATAAGTACCCGCAATATTTCAACACATTTATTCATAGACGAGTAAGCACGGAGACGGTGATGGATCACGTGGCCGTCTGGAACAATGGTAAAATAATGTGTCCGAAGGAGGGAGAGAGGGGTCAAGTCAAAGTTGGACGCGTTCGGCTGTTTGACTGGGGGGAGAAGAAGTGCGGATTGATTCGAGTAACGCATGAGGAACAGAAGCAAAGACCCGGTCTGCCCATTCTTCTCTCACAACTCCTTAAATTATTACGGAGGGCCCCCCACCCGGCTTTCTCAATTCACACGCTTTGTAAGAAGGGACATCGTCTGTTCTGTTATTCCATGGGCTATCTCGGCATGCTTCGCTTGTTTTTGCGGTGATCAGAATCTCCCATTTTTTTACATGAAAAAAAAAAAAAATTTCTCTTTTCATCATGCTTGAATTGTACTTCCCTCTCTTCATTTTTTGGAATGTGCATGCGATTCTTCTTAGTTGGAAAGGAGGTCACCAAAAATTACAAAGGTAAGAAGGCCCCTTTTGGTATGTCAAGATTTAAAATGTACAGATAATACATAGGTTTCGTTTTAAAGACAGTGCGGGATTTTGTAGTTATGATGATGACGATTCAATGAAGTCACGTTGCTCCCGGGCATTAAAGCGACAATCTATCCCAACATGGCAAGTTGAGATATGCTATAGCCACAATAGAACACCTCTTTAAGAGGATAAGAATCCTACTAGCTGCTTGTGCATGAAAAGAAGAAGTGCTTATCGCCAGCTTAACAGTCAAGATGAGGACAATAACATTTAATGATGAATCTTTGCAGCAGGGAGTGATTTGTAAGTAAAATTACTTGTGAATCCATTGCACGGATGTACAATTTCATGCTAATTTTTACCATTGTTCGATGGAGGGGCTGAACGAGGTGGGGCCACCCCCATTCTTGAAGAAGACATTCGAGAAGGGGGCGGACCGGAGACGGACTCTGTGGCGACGTGGAGCGATGACCGAGATAGCTTCGTCGTAGGGGACCAGCACGAGTTCTGGAAGGACTTCTTGCCCTAATACTTCAAGAACCGGAAATTGTCTAGCTTCATTCACCACTTCTCGAAGGACCTCTCGCCCAGAAGAGAGACCATAGGAAAATTTGATGCGAAGCTCGAGACTCACGAGAAAATTGTTGAAAAAATCAAACATAGTTTACTTTTACCAACTCCATCTTAAACATTTTAATTGTGTCAATTAGTTTCTAATTTTTTCCTTTTTTTTTTTACATTTTATCAATTGAATCTATCCAATCAATTTTGACCAGAAATTTTTGTTGCGATGTGAAGGATTTATTTAATTAGTAATTGGGCTTAAGGCCCGTCCGGCTAAGTTGGGCCCAGAAAGCCCGGCCCACGGGAATAAGGCCCGTGGAAAGAAGGGGTATAAAAGGGAAGAGAGAGAGACAAAGTGACGTACGTTGAATCAGAATTACATTTTCTCTCCCGCGCGTTTTCTCTCCCAAAAGGACAGTAGGCATACGGCTTCCAATTTCTTCCCTTCAAGGCTTCATCGGATCGATTCGACCGGATTCTCTTCCTCCATTGGCGTTTGGTGTTTAATTTGTGACTAACAAGGTACGCTCGAATCCGTGGTGTGCTTTACGATCGGTGATGCGTGTTTTCCCGGGCTTCGTCTTCCGCATTGATTTAGGGGTTCGATTCGGTGTCGAATCCGCGTTTCCGGGGATCAGTCATTCCCAACATTGGTATCAGAGCCCTGTTTCACGTTTTTCCCGATCAATTCTGATGTTTTTGATTGTTTTTTCGTGAAATCCCTTCGGCCGTACGGAACCGGGCCAAAATCCCGACACCCGAGCACTTTTTGGCCATTTTTCCGAGTTTTTGTAAGTCAAAATAAAATTGTGATTGCATAGGAAGAAGCGTGACGTCGAGACGAGTCCGGCGATGTGTCGACCGCCACCGGCGCCTCCGCCGCGCCCACACGCCGCTGCGATGTGTCCCGATTGGACAGCGCGTGCGGCCCACGCGCGCGCGCTCCGCACGAGCGGTCCGCGGACGACGCGTGACGTCACGCGTGATGACGTCACCGTGACGTCATTCACCGGCCGGCCCGACCATCATCCGGAGACCAAGACAAGTGGCCCGACGACCGTTGAACGTTGACCCATCCCCCGCACGCACGCGGCACGTGCGTCGACCGTTGACCGTTGACAACGTTGACCCTCTGACCGTTGACCACGTTGACCTACGACCGTTGACTTTGACCATTGACCGTTGACCAAAATTTAAAAAAAAAAAAAAAAGAGGAGGAAAAGAATGTGTTTCTTTTTCAATTAAGTCTATGTGGATTATAATGTGATCCCTTATTTGTTCTGCATTTGTTGCAGGAACTATGCCTCCCCTAAGGTTGCGCACACCTATTCGCGCGATTCTGGATGAACAAAAGGATAGATCGAGTTGAAGGCATGCGAGTTGATCATCGATGGGAAATGGGTGACTTAATTGATCATGTCCTTGAAGTCAACAGGAAAATTCAACAGGTCATATGGAATGGTCGTCCTATGTCACAAGATCGAGAGATGGTGCGATTTTTCATAACCACTCTTCCACCGAATGGAAAGATGTGTTGAATCGCATATGGGATGTCAACGGAGCCGCTTCCTATAAGAAAATTGTGATGGATTTTGTAAACGAATATTACTATATTGTTTCAAGGGAAAAGATCAAGAAATTGAACAAAAGAAGATATTTCCCAGTTCGTGTGCTGACTTTGTGTTAGTTGTATTGGCTATTATATGTTAAGTATGCTTTGTGGACATATTATGTATTGATTACTACCTAATTGTGTTAATTGAAAGCATTATTTTTTTTTTTAATTGTATGTCAATTATCTGCTGCTTTCTCATTATTGCTTTGGTTCTTTGTGGGTAACAAGTTGTGGGTAGTTTTAGAAGTTTTTGTAGCTCCATAGAATTAATTTTGCATATGACAATCATATTAATGATAGTTTTAAGTTAGGACTTTTGGAGGATGATTGGAAACGTAGTGACCTTTTGATTCTAAAGCCTTACTTGAAATTATTCATTAATATGATGGGTCTATGTAAAATAGGGATGCATAAATGATAGGCATTAATAATTCGTGCATATTTGTCTGATTTGTTCAGATCAATGGCTTCAGCCACAAAGAGCATAGTTGCCGAGCTGAACAAATGTGAAAAGCTCAATGGAGACAACTATGAGATTTGGCAAATGAAAATCCAGATGTGCTTTGGAAGAGCAAGAAGCACTTGAGGCTCTTGTCATGACCATGGTAGAACCCGAAGAGGGAACCACCGCACAAAGACAAAAAGAAACAAAGAAGCTTTTTCTGCGTGGAAAAGAATGAACTCTCTAGCTCGCATCACGTTGTTGAGCAACATGGAAAATGACATCATGCGAGAGTTTCGGCGTTTTGATAATGCCAAGGAATTGTGGGAGGCATTGGCAGCTAGATATGGTCATACTTCGGTGACTAGACTGAGGCAGCTCACTATCAGGTTTAACTCTTATAAGAAGCCTCATGGTCAGACCATGAAGCAACATCTTAGAAAGATGTCAAACATGATAACTGAGCTGAAAGATGCTGGCCATGTCCTCACATATGAGCAGCAAGTGCAAGCAGTGATTCGTTCCTTGCCTCAGAGTTGGGAGCATATGAAGGTGCACCTGACTCATAATGAAAACATCAAAACCTTTGAAGATGCGATGCGTCATCTTGAGCTGGAAGAGGACCGCTGTTGGCGCTAAGCCGGATCTTTGAACTCTATTATGCTTGGTTCTAGCTCAAATGGAGCTTCGAGCTCCAAGCGCAAGCGCCCTAACTGGTTTGATAAAGGGAAAGGCAAGGAAGAAGCAGGTCCTTCAGGGAAGAAACCCAAATTCAACCAACATGGAAGAGGGAAACGTCCTCGCATGAAAAAGCTTGCAATGGTGAAATGTTACAACTGTGACAAGAAGGGTCACTATGCTCGCGACTGTCATGAGCCAAAGAAGGTATGCACCCCTTGTACTTTTCAGAACTTTGCTTATGTGTTGAGTTCTGTGTTCTTAACTGAGTCTAATCCTTTATGGACTGTGGATTCAGGAGCGACAGACCATGTAGCGAAGGATAGAGGATCCTTCGTGGAATTCCGATGAGTACCAACTGGAACTAAGTGGATCTATGTGGGAAACAACTCCAGAGTTGAAGTGAAAGGAATTGGCACATGCCAACTGAATATGCGTGGTGGACGCACTTTGTTCCTTCATGATGTATTGTATGCTCCGGAGATTCGTCGGAATTTAGTGTCTGTATTAATGTTGGTTAAATTAGGTTTTAATATGAACTTCTGTAGTAGAGGTGTGAATTTGTTTTTGGAGACAAATTACTATGGTTGTGGTTATTTTCTGGATGGTTTTATTGTATTAGATATTGATTATGTTAATGCTAATGTTTGTTATTCCCTTCTCACGTCTCCTAATAAATATGATAATGATGTGAATGTGTGGCATGCTAGACTTGGTCACATTGGCCAACAGCGTATGAATAGACTAGCCAAAGAGGGCTTGTTGGGCAATATTGAAAAAGTCGATTTGTCCATATGTAAGCATTGCCTAGAAGGGAAAACGACAAAGAAACCATTTGGAAAAGGAAAAAGAGCTGAATTTCCTCTGCATTTAATCCATTCGATGTCTCGTGGTCCAATGAATGTGAAAGGAAGGCATGGGGCTGTTTATTTCATCACATTTATTGATGATTATACTCGATTCGGATATGTCTATTTGATTTCTCATAAGTCTGAAGCAATAAGTTGTTTCAAAAGGTTCATGAACCTGGTAGAGAATCAATTAGATAAGAAAATAAAAGCATTGAGATCCGATCGAGGTCGAGAATATTTATCTGATGAGTTCATAAAATTATGTGATGAAAAAGGAATAGAAAGACAGTTGTCTATTCCGTACACTCCTCAACAAAATGGTGTTGTGGAAAGAAGAAACAGAACCCTACTGGAAATGGTTAGGTCCATGATGGCGCATGCTAACTTGCCTATCACCTTTTTGGAGTGATGCATTTTTAACTGCTGCGTATATACTTAAACGGGTGCCTTCCAAATCGGTTACTTCCACTCCATATGAGTTATGGACGGAGTAGAAAACCGGACTTGAGTTTTCTTAAGCCATGGGGTTGTGCTGCCTATACACATGAGTCCTCTCACAAGTTTGGGAAATTTGGTCCCGAGAGGAAAGAAGAGTATTTTCATAAGATACTCGGAACACTCGAAAGGGTATGTGTTCATTGGTGAGCGGGAAAGTGGGAGTATAACTGAATTTGAATCACGAGATGTTACATTCTTAGAGGATGAGTTTCCTAAGAAAGGCGAAATAGGGGAAGATCACTCCCTATTTGAGACCTTGGATCAAGACAATGATATTAGTGGAGTTCATCCAAGTGGGAGCATAATGGAGAATGATGTGCAAAGTGTACAATCTCCCATACGGCGAACAAGTCGCCAAAGTATTCCCCGTCGACGTTTTGACATTGAAGGGGAAACTTTTATGGTTGCTCCACAAGATGAGGATGAGCCAAGAAATATCGATGAGGCTCTTAATTGCCCTAGTAAAGAAAAATGGATTCATGCAATGGAAGAGGAAATGGAGTCAATGAAATCAAACCAAGTCTGGGAATTGGTTGATCTTCCAAAGGGACGCGAGCTATTGGGAACAAGTGGGTTCTCAAAATAAAACGAAAGGCTGATGGCTCGATTGAAAGGCATAAGGCTCGCCTTGTGGTGAAGGGGTATAATCAACGGGAAGGAATTGATTATGAAGATACGTTTTCTCCCGTAGTGAGATTTATCTCAATTCGCATTATTCGGCAATAGTAGCTAGTCTGGATCTTGAGTTACATCAGATGGATGTAAAGACTGCTTTCCTCAATGGAGAATTAGAGGAAGAAATATATATGGAACAACATACTGGTTTCATAGTGAAAGACCAAGAAAAAAAAGTATGTCGACTTTTAAGGTCGATATATGGTCTTAAGCAGTCATCAAGACAATGGTATATACGTTTTCATAATGCCATAGTGGCATATGATTTTACAATGATTGATGAGGATCATTGTGTATATATCAAAAGATCCAAGGATCAATTTGTGATCATATCATTATATGTTGATGATATACTTGATTGCCGGAAGCAATATGGAGTTGGTTAATACTTGTCAAGAGATGGTTGTCTTCTAACTTTGAGATGAAGGATATGGGTGAGGCTGCATACATTCTTGGAGTTAAGATTTCGAGAGATCGTTCGAAGAGATCGTTGTCTCTTTCACAAGAAACCTATATAAATAAGGTTCTTGAACGATTTCGTATGCAAGACTGTAAACCCATAGACACTCCTATTGCAAAAGGTGAAGGATTGAGCCATAGACGTGTCCAGGGGACTCCACAAGAGAAGGAACAAATGAAACATGTTCCTTATGCTAGTGCTGTTGGGAGCTTGATGTATGCTATGATGTGTACAAGACCCGACATATGCTTTGCAGTTGGAATGGTGAGTAGATACCAATCCAATCCAGGTCCAGCACATTGGAAAGCCGTCAAGAGAATACTGAGGTATCTGAAAGGAACTGCTGATTTCAAGTTGAATTACCAAGGAAATGATCTGCAACTTGAAGGTTATTCAGATGTTGATTGGGGAGGAGATTTAGATGAAAGAAAATCTACCTCTGGATTTGCTTTCTTACTGAACAATGGCGCCATATCATGGAGCAGTAAGAAGCAAACATGCATAGCCTTATCCACGATGGAAGCTGAGTTCGTGGCGTTATCAGCAGCGGTACAAGAAGGAGTTTGGCTTAAGAGATTTTTGGATCATTTAGGTGTTATTGAGAAAGCTGCAAATCCATTGTTGGTTAACTGTGATAGCCAAGCAGCTATAGCGTACACCAAAGATCCAAAGTATCATGGCAAGACCAAACATATAGATACCAAGTATAACTTTGTAAAAGATATGGTTGCACGAAAGGATGTGAACTTGCGTACATATCTACGCATAGAATGGTAGCAGATCCTATGACAAAGCCAATACCTAGAGATGTGTTTTGTGGTCATGTAAAATCTCTAGGATTGCGTAGAGTCGATGTACTTGAATTGTAATTTCCCGAGTTGTTCACATTTATGAAATTTTGTTTTTCATTGATTAATGCCTATGAATCTTTGTATGATCTTTATGCATCTTAATGCTCAGTGCATTATTTTAAAGTTGAGAAGTATGTCGGACAGATATAAGATTAGCCCACTCACACGGGTAATCGCCTCTATTTACTGTGTGATAAATAGAGATGGGACTGTTTTAAAGCTTATTATCTAGGTGATAATCGAGAGCGCAAGCTTAAAATACGTATGTCGACTTAACTGAGTGTTAAGATGAGGACATAATACTAAAGATGTCCAAAAGTAAAATACCCCACATATTTTACTTTACCTGTCTAAGATGCCAGATGTGAGTTCTGATGAATTTTGTAAGTGAGTAGATACGTGAACTCAAGTTAGACATTAGGTATGTCTGAACTATCATCTGTACGGTATTGAAAAGTGTAGACATACGCTCCACGGGAAAGGAGTTAATACCGTAATACGTATTTCATACTACGTATGCATGAGACGACCAATAAGAGTGGCAAAAAGTTTGATCTCAACTTTTATGACGTGTGAGACTCTTGAGGAAAAGAGTTCCTCAATTATTTGTCCCATCATGACTCTTACTTATTCTCAAGATTTCTATTTAGTGTTTGCTATCTTAGGATGTTGCCAATGGTCATGTGTTTGATTCGATCTAATGGGACATTTCTAGAAAAGCAAGCTGAACTGAAATTGAGAGTTTGAAGGAAAGAGGAAGATCGATTTTGGAGAATCACATTGTAGTTTTTGTGTTCATAGGTCGACCAATTATGATTGTCTTTGTGATAATTGTAATTGTGAATACAATGTATATATCATGTTTAAAAGAGATCAAGAGAGATATAAATGTGATCGATCGATCTAGGGTCTGCATACTAAATCTACTCGGAGTGTGACGCCCATTATGAGCCGCTATATATTCCTAACGGATGTATAGCAACGAGCTCTCAAAGTATGCTGGTCGCACGGATTATTCACCGGTATGAATGTTGAAGAGAGGTAAAGAGAATTCTGTTCGGCCCACCATGTCAAGAGAGAGTCTATGATGGATTATTCTCTGATGGGGCTGAGTAGGCCCTGTCCGCCCATGTTGGTTTTGGACCACCATGTGCGAGTGGGAGATGAAGGATTTATTTAATTAGTAATTGGGCTTAAGGCCCGTCCGGCTAAGTTGGGCCCAGAAAGCCCGGCCCACGGGAATAAGGCCCGTGGAAAGAAGGGGGTATAAAAGGGAAGAGAGAGAGAGAGAAAGTGACGTACGTTGAATCAGAATTACGTTTTCTCTCCCGCGCGTTTTCTCTCCCAAAAGGACAGTAGGCATACGGCTTCCAATTTCTTCCCTTCAAGGCTTCATCGGATCGATTCGACCGGATTCTCTTCCTCCATTGGCGTTTGGTGTTTAATTTGTGGCTAACAAGGTACGCTCGAATCCGTGGTGTGCTTTACGATCGGTGATGCGTGTTTTCCCGAGCTTCGTCTTCCGCATTGATTTAGGGGTTCGATTCGGTGTCGAATCCGCGTTTCCGGGGATCAGTCATTCCCAACACGATGTGACCACCTCGGGCCCAAATAGATGGGAGAAAAGCTCGGGTTTAAGGATATTTGACCATGAGAGTTTCCTCATGGTTCGTATTCCAAAAGACATCATCAGCATGCCTTTTAGAACGAACCATTGTAAGTTCCCTTATAGATGGTCATGAGCTCTCCAAAGCTCGTACCCAGCGTGATAGTGGAGGGTGTCGTGATCCGTACCCACACGGGCGACACGCCTCAAAAGATGAGGTCGGGTGTGGATATCGAATTTCAAGGTATTTTTACCATGGTAACCCTCCTATTAGTACTAGTCACTTTATCCATTAGGAACTTTCCACGATGAGTATGCTAGACCATAGTGAACTTGTCGAGGCCGATACCCCTTATGACGGGTTTAATTAATATTCGATCTAATTATTTGTCAACCTAATAAAGACGGGAGTTGCCACTAGCCTCGCTTTTTGAAGATTGGCTAGAAAACCCAATCGATGGTCGGGAATTGTCCTTTGATTTTTGCACAATTAGATATCTAGTTTTGCGGACTTGGGTTATGATAATATTTTTATTAGTGTCATTTCGGTACCTAAAACTATGTCACATTACCTAAGGTATCCGTACATTTCTTTTTACTTTTTTGGGATTGATGAACCTAAACTAAATGATCATGTGTGGATAGTTGTTTTCATGCAATTCTATATCTATGAGATAGAAAAGAAAGCACACAATTAAATTTAAAGATGAGACGATAAGTAAACAACCAAGCAAGAAAAAAAGAAAGTGGTAAATCTAACACGCTACCTTAAAGCTCAAAAGAAATAAAAGGAAAGAAAAGAACCCGTAACTCATCGGGTGTTTATACAAATGAAGCCACCCGAAACATATATCAAGGATGAACGATACAATGTCATGGTTGGATAGGACATCAACCTTCCTTCATCTTCAAGTCTTGAGGGATCTCCACCTCTAAGGATCTAATATAATTCTAATCTAAAGCTAGAACTAGGTACATACAAGGGGAAAAAAAAATCATTCATGACAAAACAATAAAAAAAAAACACAAAAAAACAATCAAGAACGGCCAAACAAATGAAATCATATGCACAAATGAACAATTAGGGCCTTGGGGTCGGCCTTTGTAATTAGTGCATCGGTCTTTCTAGACATCTACCCAATTTCATTTTTATGACTTATAGCAATTAGTGATCATTTGTGTTTTCGCATAGTCACCAATGCTTATAAATTCCTAGGACATGATCTAGGTGAATCCCAAGATTTACCAATGAAATCAAGCATCGCACCTAACATATATCAAGGATGAATGATACAATGTCATAGTCAAATAGGACATCAACCTTTCATTGTCTTCAAGTCTTCAGGGATCTCTACCTCCAAGGATCTAATCTAATTTTAATTCAAAACTAGAACTAGGTATAAACAATGGAAAGAAACAATTGGTCATGACAAAACAATCAAAAACACAAGGAGCAATCAAGAATGACCCAACAAGTGAAATCATATGCACAAATGAACAATTAGGGCACCGGGGTTGGCCTTTGCAATTCATGCGTCGGTCTTTCTAGACATCTACTCAATTTCATTTTTATGACTTACAACCATTAGTGACCATTTGTACTCTTGCATGGTCATTAACCTTTATAAATCCCTAGAACATGTTCTAGGTGAATTCCAAGATTTACCCACGAAATCAAGCATCGCACCTAAACATACATCTAACATCCACATGCGTCAGCAAGAATTAAACATACAGGCAAGCCCTCAGGCCTTTTTTTTTTTAAACAATCAAACAATTTTAGTGAGCTAATGGCGGATCACTTATTCAATAAGCAAGCGCCAATTACAATCACGGGCATTTCTAACAAATGGAGCGGTTTCATGTATGTGTGTAGTTCATGTGATGCTTCAAAAGGTCTAAATATGTTTGAAACGTTGAGAAAGGAAAACAAGACATTTGCACAGAGGAACATCTTGGCTATTGAACGCATTTAGTTGCCAAAGCTAGTTTGGGACTTGCATATCATGCGCTTATAGACATCACAAGTCTTTTAAATACGGTTTAAACCTTGACTATCTCGATATCAAATCAAGCATTTGAAATATTCTAAAACATTTAATGTCGGAAGCATCACATATACTGAAGCCATTTTGATATGCAAAATCGACCTTTCAAATCAATGTTGAAGAAAATGCCATCAAAAGTTTAATTTCATTAAGATGAATCTTAATTCCACATGCAAGGCGTCCTAAAAAATCTAGATAGACAATCACAATAAGGATTTACAACAAAACATCACAGATAAGACAAAAAAAAAATCAAGAAAATTGAAAATGACCCATTGATGATTTGTCCTTAGGAAAATTACACAACATGCATGACATCACAAGGAACAAATTTCATTCAGAAATTTTTCTGAAACGGGCCACGCAAGTATTTATAAAAATTCAACGAAGTTCAATATCGCATCAGAAATTTCACAAAACAGTGGGGCAAAGTACCATTACAAGATTTAACCTATCAAATAGAGTTTGAAATATACAAAATTTCACCGTAACGTAGTCCAAAGAGTGACTAACAAAGTTTGTTAGAGGTTCAACTCAAGAATCCCTATTGAAATAATCACACAAAATAGCAAAAGACTAACTAAACAGGGGTAAAATAGGGGTTCTAAATTTATCCTAAGTCAGAATTCTAACATAATTTGGAAAAATGGAAAAAGGGTCAAATGGTAACCAAATTGCACAAAATCAACGGCATTGGAAAGATCTAGACAAATCTTATAACTTTTTGGAAGGTTTCAAATTCAATCAGGTCAATTCAATGTTCGAAAATCAATATTCGTAAAAATGCGTATGTTAGCCACTTACAAAAACAGAACATGGTTTGTGTTTAGAAGTTCAAAAGATCATTTAAACAATGCATGAATGGCATGAAATTCGCATACGACGAAGAATTGAATGCGACAATGATTTGGGTAAAACATCTAACCCTAGGTCGAGATGTGAAAGAAACATACGAGTCATTGACATCGCAATATGACTTGGAACTAAAATGACATGCTTAATGATTTTCAATTGCAATTAGCCAAATTAAAGCATGACGGTCACATACCAAATGATGTTCAATTATGACATATCATATATGAAGACGAAGCTTGTAATGCACACTTCAAAAGTGGAGAAGGCATTGATGCATGATCCGGTCTTTAAGGGGCTGCATGTTTTCGTTCTTTTTTTTTGTTTATGAACAGAAATTTTATTTTTTTGTTCCCGGGAACAAAAAAAGAATAGAAACGCGTTTATTTGCATTTTTGTTCAAAATCGGATTTTTTGTTCCCGGAACACAAAAAGAACAGAAATGAGAAACAAAGAAAAATTGTTTCTTGCTCCAGAAACACTTTTGGAAAAACACTTCTCTTTTCTATTTTCTTCTTATTTTTTCTTTGGCCGGCGACCTCGCCGAGCGTCGCCGCCGGCCCCGCCGAGGCTCGGCCTCACCTTGGCTGGGCAAGCTCGGGCTCGCCCGGATCCGGCGAGGCCGAGCTCGCCCGACCAAGGCGAGGCCGCGAGCCTCGTCGTGGCCGGGCGAGGCCGCTGGCCCCGTCGGCCGATTGCGAGGCGGCGACCGGCCGAAAGAAGAAAAAAAAATAAAAAATAAAGGAAAAAAGGAAAAATAAAATAAAAATATTTAAAAGAAACAAAAAAAGAATATAAATTTACCAAACGTGTTTCTATTCATTTTTTATTCCCGGAACAAATTTACCAAACGCATCTTTCTAGTTAAAAATTGTTCCCCAGAACATAAACATTTTTTTCTATTTCTGTTCCCTTGAACAATTTTTGAACAGAAACGTTACCAAACGTGCCCTAAGAGACTTAAACAAGTGTGTTTTAGTGACTTCATGATAAGCCCCTAAACAATTACGAACATCACAGAACATGCTTGATTTTGATTACCTATTGACATTTGAAAAATCTAACGAAAAATTCTATATGTGGAATGCAAAATGAAAAATATTTTTTCATTTAGACATCAAAGCCTACTTAAGATCACATAAATCTAGATGAAAATAGTAAAACAGATGCATGTTATGGAATGTCGTAATTGTAACAGAACCCTAATGTACTTGAGCATGCAATTGGTATACTAAATGATGATCAAATCATGTGAATCATACATTATTAGAACACACACGACATGTATTTCAAGTCTTATGAAGATCATGAAGCCAAATGGACTCATCTACAAGCTCAATTTCACAAAAATGCAACTCGGATCAGTGTAGGGCAGAACAACATATGGTTGGTTCTAGGTGATTTTAGCTTACCAAAACACCTTCGAAAAAATCCAATATATATATATTATACTCAAGGAAATTTAGAACAAATCTCATGAAGAAAAATTTTCTAGAATTCAACACAAAAATTAACATGAAAATAGAAAATTCAAAAATCGAAACAAGTCAAAACACAAAATTAATCTAAAACTATTGCAGAATTGACTGATTTCCAAAGTGTTTTTCAAGGAACAAATGACATATGTTCAAGGCATGCGACCTATCAAATTGAAGGTGTTGAAGCCAGTTTTCTAAGTCTAGAGAGGATCGAAGTCAAAAAAGCTTGTCTAGGACCTCAATCAAACCAAAACAATAAGCTACTCACAAAGGTACGAAAATTATAAATCAACATTAATCACATTCAAACAATCTCGAGTTCATCCTCAATGAACTTCAAACTCAGGAAATCATCAAATAACTTCATCAACATCATATCTAAGCATATTATTTGGATCTAAACTTGAATCCTAACCCCGATTGGATGTGCCGATCTCGCCTTATCGAATTCAAGTTCGAGAATACCAACCTTCTTGCGTTTATCTTCTATTTTTGACGCAATTAGACAAAATTGCCTTTGCTAGAGCAAGATCAAGGCTTCAAGGATCAGATCAGACCACCTATGGAATGCCTAGGAGCTGGCTGGACCGTTGGTATGATCTGGAACCAAACTAGTTTAATCGGATTGGCCTTGAAGCATTAGTGAAAGGTGAGGTTGCCAAGATACTCTGGTGATTGATCCTCCAAACCCCGACCATGCCTAAGTTGGGAATGGACCTAAGGGTAGATCAGGGAACATTGGCTCCTCACATGATTAGTGCTGGCCACCAATCAAGGGAGAGAAAAAGCTGATCTACTCATCGACGTAGGCATCGATGCTTGAGGCCTTGGAAATGGATCACCGGATCGGAGGATTGGGTGATTGCTAAGACAGAGGGAAGCCGCAATTAACTCTAGGAGAGAGAGAGAGAGGGACGTCGGAGGTGGTGGAGATAGTAGCAATGCCGTCAGTGTGGGTGCGTATGCCAACGGGCAGTGGTTGTGCGCGAAGGAGGGAAGAGAGAGAGAGAGAGAGAGAATTCTAATTTTAGTGAGTATTATTTGCAAAAAATGAGGCCACCTGAAAATTGGAGGGAAAATCCTTTTATACTAACCCCAAATCGGTGAATCTTGGCCGTTGATTTGATCCAAACGGTCAAAAACTTGATTTAATAGCCAAATTAAATTTTTAAAAGGCCACACACTTACGATGTGTCTTAGGACTAATCGGGTGGCATTTATTTGCAAAAATTGAGAATTAAAATTAGAATTGTACTTAATGGCTTAATTAGGGGTTAAATTTCAAATTCTTGAAATTTAGACTTTAATCTACAAAATTTGAGAAATGTAAGGCCATGAGGATAAAGTTCACATGATGAGGATCCTGGGATCGGCTTGCAAGAGGCTGAATTAGCCTACCTCGCCGGTGGCTAGTCGGGCTAGTCGATCGATTCACATTGGTTTGAACAGTTCTTAACTAGTTTAGGCCAGTTCTTGGCTGGACAGTCGCTGTGGGTTCAAAATTTATACAATTTGGTCCTTCAAAAGAAAACTTATCCAATTTGAAGAGAAATTGTCTAATTTTAATAAAATTAAACCAATTAAACTCCGTAAATGCAATTTATGGGTTTTTTTATTTATTGACTTAATTGAATGATTATTGTGAAAATAACCAACCTAAACCATGGGTACATATAATCGAGCATTATAAGCTAAAACAAGAAATTTTGCAATTCTTCACTCAAAATTGCAAATTAATTGAAATTGAATTCAATTAATACTGCAATAACCTATTTAACTAATTACTCATACTTAGGATAACCTAATGCATTCGAATTCACCTTGAATTAAAGTGACGAGACTTAGGTCAAAAATGAATTGAGGTCTAATATGAAAATCGAACCTTGGTTCATGAAATTGAACCATAGTCTTGAATGAGTTAATCTAAATTTCTTCAATTGAAGCTTAATTATTTGATTTTCCTATAGCGAAATCCCTCAAATTGAGAAATTCTCATGTGAATTTCTCAAAATGGACTTTGGATTTAGACTTATATTAAGAAAATGAGTTGAAAACAATAATCTATTCGCAACTTATGAAGAATCGATTTTGATCTCCTAATTAATGCTTAAATTGGCAATTCGCCCTTCAACATGGCTTTTCCCGAAATTGAATGAACGAGAGGATTAGAAATAGTCCTTAGACCAAATGTCGTACAAGGAACTATACCTAATTATGGCTAAAAAAAGTAATTTTATTTTGATTGATTTAGAACCTAAAATCGAAAAATTCGAAAAAAAAAATTCTTAATCGAAGTTTGTGAAATTTTCGACACAAAAGTCAAATTGACACTAAAATAAAGTATTTTGAATACTTTCTTTTTTTTCAATTTTTTTGGTCAATGATTTAATAAAAAATCAACCATTCAGTTGACTTTTTCTAAAAGATTTATTTTTGAGTCAAATTTTTAATTTTTTTAAAAATCAATTTGACAAAAGTGAAATTAAGGTTATTTAATATCTTTTTGGGTGAAAAACAACTTTTGATCTAGGGTTGACTTTTTTGAATTGACTTTTGTGAAAGGATTGACCAAAAAATCAACCCAAAAGTTAACCGTTTGAGTTTTTGGGTTTTTATTGAAAATGGCTAAGAAATTTCTTAAAAGTGATAATGGAAAAGAAAGAAATGAAAAATGAGACTTTTTTTTTTTTTTTTGTCGAGAAATGGGTTTCTTCGAGATCAAAAGTCCTAATTTCGGGTTTGTTTACCTTTTTGACTATTCGACTAAAAATTAGATATCAACAACTGCCCCATGAAGTTCAAAGAGGTTCCACTCAAAGACAAATTGATACTTGCAATTTTTAGTCGACTCCACTTTGCAAAGGGAAAAGATGAAAGGAAAATAACATTTGGTCAGGAATATTCTTGAATACTTACCTTCGTTCGTTGAAAGTGTTTGGACTCATGCTTGCAATTTTTTTCTCCATCTCTCTCGTGGAATGGAATGAATGCACTAAAATTATTAAGAAAAAAGAATGGTTTAAGGATGACCACTAACCTAAGGATAGGGTTTAAAGATAACCTAGAATATAAAGTCAAAATTTATGAGAATAACCTAGAACTTAAAGGACGAGGTTTAAGATTTACCAAGAATTTAAGGGAAAGGGGTATGGTTTAGAAGAACTAAAAACCAAAAACAAAGGATATGGTTTAGGTTGACCAAAATTAGGAAACAAAGAATATGGTTTAGGCTGACCAAAAATTAGAAATAAATGGTATGGTTAAGGCTGACCAAAAACTAGATATAAGAGTTGACCAAACAATTTTGAGATTGCTTGAAGGCTAATCTTGTGGAATCATTCAAACATATCTTGGTAAATGATACCAATTATGAAATTCCTTAGGAAAGGATTTTAACTAAATGAAGTTTGATTAACCATTTAAGGGTAAGACCAAATATGCCAAATTGGAAATAATCTAATCAATGAGATCTTTCACACTGGCTCTCAAGAATGCTTTTATTCCCATCTTTTGATGTGGGAAAGCTATTCAATTCTCACCGGAGAGGTCTCACATAACCCATGTCACAATGAATACAAATTAATTGATCAAAAGGTTTTTGAAAGGACTGTAATGTTAGTTTGGCAATGGAAAATGGGTATTCACTTTGAAGCCAAGAAAAGAATATTCAATCAATGTGTTCATCGGGTTTACAAGTCAAGGACTTTGAAGACAAGATAAGGTAGGATTGCTTCCACTCCTTCTAGCGGTAGCTCTTATGCAAAATTCTTACTTTAACTCAAACTATCTCAATCGAAAAAGACTTCAAATAAGGGTTGTAATGTCAGTTCAGGTGAGACTTTGAAAGTTTTGAAATTTTTCAAACATTAAGGATATAAAAGTGAGTGATTATCTTGGCATCATTACCATCACACAACTTTTCAAAATTCCAACTCTTGAAAATTGAACCTTAATTCATAAAATTGAATCATAGTCTTGAATGAGTCAATATAAATTTATTCAGTTGAAACTTAATTGTTTGACTTTCCTATATTCAAGAGAGCGAAATCCCTCAAATTGAGCAATTCTCATGTGAATTTCTCAAAACAAACCCTAGATTTAGATATATCTTAAGAAAATGAGTGGAAAACAATTGTCTATTCACGACTTTTGAAGAATCTATTTTGACCTCATAATTATAGCTTAAAATGGCAATTCGCCCTTCAACATGGCAATTCGCGAAATTGAATGAACGAGAGGATTAGAAATAGTCCTTAGACCAAATGTCGTAAAATGAACTACACCTAATTATGACTAAAACAAATGTAATTTTATTTTTTGTTGATTTAGAACCTAGAACCGAAAAATTCGGAAAACAAGGCTCTTAATCGAATTTTGTGAAATTTTTAACACAAAAGTCAAATTGACACTAAAAAAAATGAATATTTTTTTTATCTTTTTGGGATAATATCCTGAAAAACTCCTAATTAATACACATGTGACAAATTTACCCCAAACTATTTTTTTAACCACCAAAAACCCCAAACTGGTACACCTTTGACAAATTTACCCCAAATTGGTACACTTGTGACAAATTTACCCCATGTTAGTTTCTGTTAAATTTTACTGTCAAACTATTAAGTTGAATGACATGTGATAGTTGACTAGTATACTAGTTTGGGATTTTACTATCCGTTTGTCACAATTTACAATTTTTGTGATTTTTTTGTAATATTAATCCAATTTAATGGAGGGTTTATTTGTCATAAATGTCCAGTTTGGAGTTTTTTGTGGTTGAATAAATTAGTTTTGGGTAAAATTATTATAAATATACCAATTTAGGGTTTTTTGTGGTTAATCGAGGTAAATTTGTTTCAAGTGTACTAGTTTGGGGTTTTTCATGGTAAAAAAAAAAAGTTTTGGATAAATTTGTCACATGTGTACCAATTTATGGTTTTTCAATATATTAACTTTATTTTTTTTTTTCAATTTTTGGTCAAAGATTTGACCAAAAGTCAGCTATTTAATTGACTTTTTCCTAAAAGATTGATTTTTATATCAAATCTTTAAATTTTTGAAAAATCAATTTGACAAAAGTAAAATTAAGGCTATTTAGCATCTTTTTGGTTGAGAAACAAATTTTTGATATGAGGTTGACGTTTGGTCAAAGATTTGACAAAAAAGTCAATCAAAAAGCCAATCATTTTTTTGGGTTTTTATTGAAAATGTTTTGGAAATTCTTGAAAATTGATAATGAAAGAGAAAGAAATAAAAAAACAAGATTTTTTTTTTCTTGAGAAATTGATTTCATGGGGTCAAAAGCCCTAATCTCAATTTTTTTCATATTTTTGACACGTCAACTAAAAATTAGATGTCAACAATCTTTTATGTGGATACTGGCTATTTTATGTAGCATTGCTAGAGCTAACATAAATAATTTTTAATAATATTTTCAAAAAAATTCAATTTTTTTATTTTTCATTTTCTTCTTTTCTTTTCATTATTATTATTTTTTTTTACAACTCTAGCCAGTGAAGAAACCAGCCACTAGTGAGGACCAAACGGGTGAGAGCCTCCACACCCTCGCCAAGATCAAAGTAAGGGTCAAATCCCTCACCTGTCATCGGCTAGAGTTGTTAAAAAAAAAAAGTAAAGAAAAAGGAAAATTTTAAAAATTCGAAGAAATATTAAAAGATTATTTAAAATTATCGATGTTAGCGTTGATCATGTCACATAGGACGACCAACGTCCACGTTAACGATCTCCAATCAAAATTTGACCGAGTGCAATCAATTGGCAAAAATGTAAAAAGAATAAGGACTCAATCAACACAATTAAAATATTAAAAATTGAATTGGCAAAAAATACAATAAGTTTAGGATAAATTTCCTAAAGAGTCGTAGTCTCTATCGAGAAATTATTAGGTATTGCCATAGTCCTATGGGAAAGATTGCATTAGAAGATGGTTTTGCTATGAAAGGATTTGAATAAAAATAACTTGTAATTTCTCCTTCGTGCAGAGCTACAGGAAAAGGCCAACATGTCAGCTTTAGGCCTATGAGAGGAATAAGTCGGATTGCAAATAATCAGACTCAAATTGACTCATCTGACCTATTCATATGCAATACAAATTCAATGATTCATACTTAATCTGATTTGACTTGGGATCCATTTCAAGCAAATTTTCTCTTTAGATCGTGGTCTTTGAAGAATAGGTTACTCCACTAATTGGGTTGTTGAGTTAACGAGGGAGCTCTGAGGTTTGGTTATGGGCAAGGATGTGAAGGTAACGGCGAAAGTCTTGCACATGCTATCTATATTATGAAACGGGTTTGGGTGTGGATTCTCGATTAATATAGATGATGAATTTAATATATTGGGCTTGACGAGACAATGAATCGGTCCATTTATGACAAATGGGTCCCTTAGTGTCGAGCTAAGTATGTCTCCGCTCATGGGTTTAGCTCATTCGCGACTGGGAATGATGAAGTGGCATCTCCTCTTTAGATACCACCGGGTGACTCCAACCTTCGAAGCCCAACAATACACCCATCGAAAACTCGTAAATTGCAAATTCAAAAATCAAGATACGAAACTCAAAATTTTTCCCCGAACATGTTCGAGGGCCTAAAATCCTCCACAAAGCCAGAATAAATTGGAAAATGAAATCAATGTCGCAAAAAACTCAAAAAACCTTATTCAAAGAACAAGAATTCAGAAGAGCCACAAAAACTTCAACCCACAAACAAAGGGAAAATTATCAAAACAGTCTTAAACCTATTACAAATTTTCCAATTCTATCATAAACCTTTTTGTCAATTCAATCCTAAAAATTTTGCAATTACGTCTATTTAGTCAATTTAGCCATTTTCAATCAGCCGACCAACGCTGACATGGACAATATTTTAATAATATTTTATTTTTTTGAAATTTTTATTTAATTTTTGTTCTTCACTTCATTCTCCTTCCTCCAACTAGTCACTGCCAGCAAGCAGCCAAAGGAAGGGCTGGCGAAGGACTTCACTGGCCTTGGGGAAGCCTGGCCATGGCTTGGCAACCTCACCTAGGCTGCCAGCTGGGCTGGCGAGGGTTGCCGATGGCTGGGTGAGGCTTACCCTCATGAAATTTGGCAATGGTCAAGCATCGCTAGCCATGAGGATGCTCGATCTTGTCAAATCCGGCAAGGCTCGGCTTTGTCTAGCCATGGTGAAGCTACCACCTACCCAAGGCAAAGCGGGCCGACCTCATCGGTGCTCACCTTTGGCTGGTCGACTAGAGGAAAGAGGGAGGAGGAAGGAGGAAGGAGGAGGGAAAAAAAAAAAGAACAAAAAAAAGAATAGGAAAAAAAAGAAAACATGATAAAAATTTGAAATAAAACATTATTAAAAATTTGTTCACATCGCGCGACGACCGGCCAAAATTAGGTGGAGAGGAGATCAATCAAAGAAACATATGTTAATTAATTTAACCAAAGATCCAACTAATCGCCACGCTTGTAAAATAGATTGAATTGGTACAATTGTAAAAAGTTTGGGATTGAATTGACTAGAAAAAAAAATGATTTACAACTGAATGCAATAGGTTTGGGACAGTTTGGTAATTTTCCCCACAAACAAAAGGAATCTAAAAAGTAAAAACCGTGATCAATGCTCAAATAGCCATGAAATCCTAACTTTCTAGGAATTGATCAAGAAAACCAACTCAACGACCTATCTACAATTGTCGCAAAAGGGCCACAAGGAGCTCTGGACGTCCTATCCAACGGAGTAGAGGGGAAGACAACATCGCCTACTGGGGTCACCGCGAACGAAGTCAGTCCACGACGTGGGGCTGCTGTCAGAGAAAACATTATGTGCACCTGTTTTGCCACATGGGTAGTGCATAAATCCACTCACTGATCACCATGTGGCCATGAGGATGCTCGATCTTGTCAAATCCGGCAAGGCTCGGCTTTGTCTAGCCATGGTGAAGCTACCACCTACCCAAGGCGGCGGGCCGACCTCATCGGTGCTCACCTTTGGCTGGTCGACTAGAGGAAAGAGGGAGGAGGAAGGAGGAAGGAGGAGGGAAAAAAAAAAGAACAAAAAAAAGAATAGGAAAAAAAGAAAACATGATAAAAATTTGAAATAAAACATTATTAAAAATTTGTTCACATCAGCGTCGACCGGCCAAAATTAGGTGGAGAGGAGATCAATCAAAGAAACATATGTTAATTAATTTAACCAAAGATCCAACTAATCGCCACGCTTGTAAAATAGATTGAATTGGTACAATTGTAAAAAGTTTGGGATTGAATTGACTAGAAAAAAAATGATTTACAACTGAATGCAATAGGTTTGGGACAGGTTTGGTAATTTTCCCCACAAACAAAAGGAATCTAAAAAGTAAAAACCGTGATCAATGCTCAAATAGCCATGAAATCCTAACTTTCTAGGAATTGATCAAGAAAACCAACTCAACGACCTATCTACAATTGTCGCAAAAGGGCCACAAGGAGCTCGGACGTCCTATCCAACGGAGTAGAGGGGAAGACAACATCGCCTCTTTTGGGGTCACCGCGAACGAAGTCGATCCACGACGTGGGGCTGCTGTCGAGAAAAACATTATGTGCACCTGTTTTGCCACATGGGTAGTGCATAAATCCACTCACCGATCACCATGTGGCCATGAGGATGCTCGATCTTGTCAAATCCGGCAAGGCTCGGCTTTGTCTAGCCATGGTGAAGCTACCACCTACCCAAGGCGGCGAGGCCGACCTCATCGCTCACCTTTGGCTGGTCGACTAGAGGAAAGAGGGAGGAGGAAGGAGGAAGGAGGAGGAAAAAAAAAAGAACAAAAAAAAGAATAGGAAAAAAAGAAAACATGATAAAAATTTGAAATAAAACATTATTAAAAATTTGTTCACATCGAAATCGTCGACCGGCCAAAATTAGGTGGAGAGGAGATCAATCAAAGAAACATATGTTAATTAATTTAACCAAAGATCCAACTAATCGCCACGCTTGTAAAATAGATTGAATTGGTACAATTGTAAAAAGTTTGGGATTGAATTGACTAGAAAAAAAAATGATTTACAACTGAATGCAATAGGTTTGGGACAGTTTGGTAATTTTCCCCACAAACAAAAGGAATCTAAAAAGTAAAAACCGTGATCAATGCTCAAATAGCCATGAAATCCTAACTTTCTAGGAATTGATCAAGAAAACCAACTCAACGACCTATCTACAATTGTCGCAAAAGGGCCACAAGGAGCTCGGACGTCCTATCCAACGGAGTAGAGGGGAAGACAACATCGCCTCACGGGGTCACCGCGAACGAAGTCGAGTCCACGACGTGGGGCTGCTGTCGAGAAAACATTATGTGCACCTGTTTTGCCACATGGGTAGTGCATAAATCCACTCACCGATCACCATGTGGCCATGAGGATGCTCGATCTTGTCAAATCCGGCAAGGCTCGGCTTTGTCTAGCCATGGTGAAGCTACCACCTACCCAAGGCGAAGCGAGGCCGACCTCATCGCGTGCTCACCTTTGGCTGGTCGACTAGAGGAAAGAGGGAGGAGGAAGGAGGAAGGAGGAGGGAAAAAAAAAACAAAAAAAAAAGAATAGGAAAAAAAAAAGAAAACATGATAAAAATTTGAAATAAAACATTATTAAAAATTTGTTCACATCGCGTCGACCGGCCAAAATTAGGTGGAGAGGAGATCAATCAAAGAAACATATGTTAATTAATTTAACCAAAGATCCAACTAATCGCCACGCTTGTAAAATAGATTGAATTGGTACAATTGTAAAAAGTTTGGGATTGAATTGACTAGAAAAAAAAATGATTTACAACTGAATGCAATAGGTTTGGGACAGTTTGGTAATTTTCCCCACAAACAAAAGGAATCTAAAAAGTAAAAACCGTGATCAATGCTCAAATAGCCATGAAATCCTAACTTTCTAGGAATTGATCAAGAAAACCAACTCAACGACCTATCTACAATTGTCGCAAAAGGGCCACAAGGAGCTCGGACGTCCTATCCAACGGAGTAGAGGGGAAGACAACATCGCCATCAGGGTCACCGCGAACGAAGTCGATCCACGACGTGGGGCTGCTGTCGAGAAAAACATTATGTGCACCTGTTTTGCCACATGGGTAGTGCATAAATCCACTCACCGATCACCATGTGGCCATGAGGATGCTCGATCTTGTCAAATCCGGCAAGGCTCGGCTTTGTCTAGCCATGGTGAAGCTACCACCTACCCAAGGCAGGCGAGGCTGACCTCATCAGTGCTCACCTTTGGCTGGTCGACTAGAGGAAAGAGGGAGGAGGAAGGAGGAAGGAGGAGGGAAAAAAAAAAGAACAAAAAAAAGAATAGGAAAAAAAAAGAAAACATGATAAAAATTTGAAATAAAACATTATTAAAAATTTGTTCACATCAGCGTCGACCGGCCAAAATTAGGTGGAGAGGAGATCAATCAAAGAAACATATGTTAATTAATTTAACCAAAGATCCAACTAATCGCCACGCTTGTAAAATAGATTGAATTGGTACAATTGTAAAAAGTTTGGGATTGAATTGACTAGAAAAAAAAAATGATTTACAACTGAATGCAATAGGTTTGGGACAGTTTGGTAATTTTCCCCACAAACAAAAGGAATCTAAAAAGTAAAAACCGTGATCAATGCTCAAATAGCCATGAAATCCTAACTTTCTAGGAATTGATCAAGAAAACCAACTCAACGACCTATCTACAATTGTCGCAAAAGGGCCACAAGGAGCTCGGACGTCCTATCCAACGGAGTAGAGGGGAAGACAACATCGCCTCTTTGGGGTCACCGCGAACGAAGTCGATCCACGACGTGGGGCTGCTGTCGAGAAAAACATTATGTGCACCTGTTTTGCCACATGGGTAGTGCATAAATCCACTCACCGATCACCATGTGGCCATGAGGATGCTCGATCTTGTCAAATCCGGCAAGGCTCGGCTTTGTCTAGCCATGGTGAAGCTACCACCTACCCAAGGCAAAGCGGGCTGACCTCATCGGTGCTCACCTTTGGCTGGTCGACTAGAGGAAAGAGGGAGGAGGAAGGAGGAAGGAGGAGGGAAAAAAAAAGAACAAAAAAAAGAATAGGAAAAAAAAAAAAACATGATAAAAATTTGAAATAAAACATTATTAAAAATTTGTTCACATCGCGTCGACCGGCCAAAATTAGGTGGAGAGGAGATCAATCAAAGAAACATATGTTAATTAATTTAACCAAAGATCCAACTAATCGCCACGCTTGTAAAATAGATTGAATTGGTACAATTGTAAAAAGTTTGGGATTGAATTGACTAGAAAAAAAATGATTTACAACCGAATGCAATAGGTTTGGGACAGGTTTGGTAATTTTCCCCACAAACAAAAGGAATCTAAAAAGTAAAAACCGTGATCAATGCTCAAATAGCCATGAAATCCTAACTTTCTAGGAATTGATCAAGAAAACCAACTCAACGACCTATCTACAATTGTCGCAAAAGGGCCACAAGGAGCTCGGACGTCCTATCCAACGGAGTAGAGGGGAAGACAACATCGCCTCCGGGGTCACCGCGAACGAAGTCGGTCCACGACGTGGGGCTGCTCTGTCGAGAAAAACATTATGTGCACCTGTTTTGCCACATGGGTAGTGCATAAATCCACTCACCGATCACCATGTGGCCATGAGGATGCTCGATCTTGTCAAATCCGGCAAGGCTCGGCTTTGTCTAGCCATGGTGAAGCTACCACCTACCCAAGGCGGGCGGGCCGACCTCATCGGTGCTCACCTTTGGCTGGTCGACTAGAGGAAAGAGGGAGGAGGAAGGAGGAAGGAGGAGGAAAAAAAAAAGAACAAAAAAAAGAATAGGAAAAAAAGAAAACATGATAAAAATTTGAAATAAAACATTATTAAAAATTTGTTCACATCGGCGTCGACCGGCCAAAATTAGGTGGAGAGGAGATCAATCAAAGAAACATATGTTAATTAATTTAACCAAAGATCCAACTAATCGCCACGCTTGTAAAATAGATTGAATTGGTACAATTGTAAAAAGTTTGGGATTGAATTGACTAGAAAAAAAAAATGATTTACAACCGAATGCAATAGGTTTGGGACAGTTTGGTAATTTTCCCCACAAACAAAAGGAATCTAAAAAGTAAAAACCGTGATCAATGCTCAAATAGCCATAAAATCCTAACTTTCTAGGAATTGATCAAGAAAACCAACTCAACGACCTATCTACAATTGTCGCAAAAGGGCCACAAGGAGCTCGGACGTCCTATCCAACGGAGTAGAGGGGAAGACAACATCGCCTCACCGGGGTCACCGCGAACGAAGTCGATCCACGACGTGGGGCTGCTCGGCTTGTCGGAAAAAACATTATGTGCACCTGTTTTGCCACATGGGTAGTGCATAAATCCACTCACCGATCACCATGTGGCCATGAGGATGCTCGATCTTGTCAAATCCGGCAAGGCTCGGCTTTGTCTAGCCATGGTGAAGCTACCACCTACCCAAGGCAAAGGGCGGGCCGACCTCATCGGTGCTCACCTTTGGCTGGTCGACTAGAGGAAAGAGGGAGGAGGAAGGAGGAAGGAGGAGGGAAAAAAAAAAGAACAAAAAAAAGAATAGGAAAAAAAGAAAACATGATAAAAATTTGAAATAAAACATTATTAAAAATTTGTTCACATCGGCGTCGACCGGCCAAAATTAGGTGGAGAGGAGATCAATCAAAGAAACATATGTTAATTAATTTAACCAAAGATCCAACTAATCGCCACGCTTGTAAAATAGATTGAATTGGTACAATTGTAAAAAGTTTGGGATTGAATTGACTAGAAAAAAAAATGATTTACAACCGAATGCAATAGGTTTGGGACGGTTTGGTAATTTTCCCCACAAACAAAAGGAATCTAAAAAGTAAAAACCGTGATCAATGCTCAAATAGCCATGAAATCCTAACTTTCTAGGAATTGATCAAGAAAACCAACTCAACGACCTATCTACAATTGTCGCAAAAGGGCCACAAGGAGCTCGGACGTCCTATCCAACGGAGTAGAGGGGAAGACAACATCGCCACTCGGGGTCACCGCGAACGAAGTCGATCCACGACGTGGGGCTGCCGTCGAGAAAAACATTATGTGCACCTGTTTTGCCACATGGGTAGTGCATAAATCCACTCACTGATCACCATGTGGCCATGAGGATGCTCGATCTTGTCAAATCCGGCAAGGCTCGGCTTTGTCTAGCCATGGTGAAGCTACCACCTACCCAAGGCAGGCGAGGCTGACCTCATCAGTGCTCACCTTTGGCTGGTCGACTAGAGGAAAGAGGGAGGAGGAAGGAGGAAGGAGGAGGGAAAAAAAAAAAGAACAAAAAAAGAATAGGAAAAAAAGAAAACATGATAAAAATTTGAAATAAAACATTATTAAAAATTTGTTCACATCGGCGTCGACCGGCCAAAATTAGGTGGAGAGGAGATCAATCAAAGAAACATATGTTAATTAATTTAACCAAAGATCCAACTAATCGCCACGCTTGTAAAATAGATTGAATTGGTACAATTGTAAAAAGTTTGGGATTGAATTGACTAGAAAAAAAAATGATTTACAACTGAATGCAATAGGTTTGGGACAGTTTGGTAATTTTCCCCACAAACAAAAGGAATCTAAAAAGTAAAAACCGTGATCAATGCTCAAATAGCCATGAAATCCTAACTTTCTAGGAATTGATCAAGAAAACCAACTCAACGACCTATCTACAATTGTCGCAAAAGGGCCACAAGGAGCTCTGGACGTCCTATCCAACGGAGTAGAGGGGAAGACAACATCGCCTACTGGGGTCACCGCGAACGAAGTCAGTCCACGACGTGGGGCTGCTGTCAGAGAAAACATTATGTGCACCTGTTTTGCCACATGGGTAGTGCATAAATCCACTCACTGATCACCATGTGGCCATAATGGGCCCACTTTTCAAATCTTTTCTTCGCCCCCCCCCCTCTCCTTCTCCCTCTAGCCCTCTCCTTCACCAGCATGGGGCGCCAACATTCACTTGCCATCTCCTTAACCTGAGCTTGACCTCTGCGCCTCCCCCATCATCACCACTGATGGAGTAATGTCACTCATGAGCTAGTCGTTCATGGCTGGCTAGTGAGATTTTTCAAAAGAATCCCTTCTTCGTCCATGGTGGAAGGAAAAGATGGATACACAGGAGATCAATAGCATGCTCGAACGATGCTGACAATGACCATAGATGAGCACGGGCATGCTCGTGACTCTAAGGGAGAGAGAAAAGATCTGAAAAGTGGACTCATTATGGTCATGTCGCAATCAATGAGTGAACATATGCACGGTCCACGTGGTAAAACTGGTGTACCTAATAGTTCCTTTTGCCATCAACAATGTTGTAGTCTTGAGGATAGGCACATTCCCGGATGAAGCAACAGACATCATCGCGGAAGGGGTTTAAGGTGAAGAAGAAGAAGATGTGTTGCGGTTGACCTGTTTACTGAGTGGATTTATAATACTCACTAAAACTCTTCTATTTTGAGCTTTTCACTTTAGAACCCACTAAGACCAGTATTTAAAATTTAAAGTAATTCATATATGATCCACTTAAGCAAATTTGACTTAAAATATGAATTTGTGACTTATTTTAATAGCCATGATCAGCTCTAGTGCTACCTAGGTTCAATCTTTCCAATTTGACAAGAGACTCACTTGACATGGGTCGTATCTCCATGGCACAAGGCACAATGACATGGCACTACTAGCATGCCTAAATATTTTATCTAGTATTGCATGTAGGTTTTTTAAATTGGCCAATCGCTAATAGATATAGGCCTAACGTGTAAATGCAACCCTTCATATGTCGGTACACGTGCAATGATATCTCACTCCCCATGGACCACAAGGTTCACTAGTTACATTTGTCTAAAAAATTACACTTGATGGAACATCAATCATTCAATGTGCCAAATCATACCAAACATCATGCTTGTGTAACGGATGAATGAGTTGGATGTATGATATACATAAGGCAATTTGCCAAACTTTAGGAAAAAATGTATACTTAATAATCTGGTAGATCAGATCCAACTTATGAGTTAACAAGTCCTTATCAAAATTTGCCTATTTAAGGGAGGATTATATTTCTTTCTTTTCATATTGGTGTTTCAAATATGAATATCAATCATATTTATTTTTACTTAAATTGATACATAAGTCATTATCATAGAAAGTCCTCTATTGAGGAAAACATAGTGCATACAGAAAAATATCACATTATACTATTTAGACAAAACCTTGTCCAGCAACTTGTCCAAATTCGTAAAAGACGAACCGTTTTCATCGACTGCTTCTTCTGCCATCTTCTTCCACTCCATGGCCTTGCGTCGCATTTTCTTCCCCACCTCTCCTTCCATCAATTCCCTCACAAGCCTCTCCACTTCATCTCTCTTCACATTACCATCCATCTTCAACCCAACCCCCCAATCATCACATATATACTTACAGTTCGTTGGTTGGTCTCCAAAGCACGGCCAACACAACATCGGAACTCCAGCCGACAAGCTCTCGATGGTCGAGTTCCAACCACAATGAGTCAAGAACCCTCCAATTGAAGGGTGGCATAACACTCTCTCTTGTGGGCACCACCCAGATAAAAAGCCTCTCTCTCTTGTTTCCTCAACAAACTCTTCAGGAGGAGTCGTTGTGTCTTCGTTCACCGCATCAGGCCTCAAGACCCATAAGAAACATTGATTGCTATTAGCCAGTCCCATCGCAAATTCAACCAATTGTTGGTGCGTCATGAACGCTATACTCCCAAAGTTCACATAGATCACAGACTTGGGCTCCTTCGAGTCCAACCAGCAAAGGCATTCGTTGTGCTCTTCCAACAGATTGCACTCTATGTGCTTCGAGGTGAATACTTTTTCTTGAGCAATTCGATTGATCATTAGGTGGAGTGGTCCCACCGCATAAACCCTTGGAATCATTGAGGAGAGGGCGTGTAGCACATCCGGCTCAAGCGCCTCAAAGGTGTGGATAATGGTCATCGTGGCGTCATCAGTCTTGTGGCCGTTGTCAGCGGTGAAGTTTAATAAAGTGTCATCGGAGCCAGAGATTCGGAAGAAGTGAGGCATGTCGCACAGCCTCATGTTTTTCATTCCTGGGATCCAGTCAATAGGGGTGTTCCCATACCCATTCATCAATTGGGATTCATCTGCATGCATGCATATCCATGCAAAATCATCAAATGGCAACAAATTTAATTACGGTGACTTTTTTTAAAAAAATTTTGAAGGCATTTTAAGTCACAAATGGCATACAATGCAAGTCTTTGAAATTTAGGGAAAATTATCACAAAAAAAGTCATAAACATTTTAATTTGGCCAATTTAGTTCGAATTCTTTTGACGATTTGCCAATGTAGTTCTCCTGGCCAATTTTGGTAAAAAAATCACCAACGTGGACACTAGCCATCCTACATGGAATGGCCTATTCTAAGATGGACAATTTTTGAAATGCTTTTAAAAATTTATAAATATGCTTCATTTTTTTCTTTAGTTTATATTTTTTCTTTCTTTCGTTTATTGTGGGCCGACAACCCTTGCTAGCACCATGAGGGCCACAAAGCCCTTGCCAACCAAAATGAGGGGTTGCGTCCCTCGCCAAATCAAAGCCGGGTGAGGGCATCGTGAACATCCGGTGACAAAGGGAAAACAAAAAAAAAATCTTATAATATGTTTAGATACTTTAAAAAAAAAAAATTATCCCTGGAGATCTAATCTATCGATTTGTGCTGTTCATGTGTGATCAAAGGCATTAATAAAATGGTAGATGATCTGACCGAAAAGTTAGTTTCCAGGAGAATTGAATAATATGTAATTCCTCGTAAAGTGAAGTATGATAGTATGATGAATGCATGAAGTAAGTGAACTCTTCGTAAAATGCAATACCGATAACGATAAAACTTATACAAGGGGAATTTAATAGAAACTCAAACGTATTTTACCTGTGAGTGGTGCGAGACCGTTTTCTTCCAGGGCCCGCAATTGTTTCACCGCCATAAGGGCACAACCGGGTATAGGGAACAGGTGTATGAGCGGAATCCCAAATTTCGAAGCCGCGGGACTCGTCGTAAACGCCATGAAACCGTCCGAGACGATGCAAGTCACCGGAGGGAGACTCGGGTTCGAGCCCAGGCTCGATACAAGATCGGCAAAGGGGCCGGCCATATAGTTCCTCATCGAGTCACCGAGCATCTGCATGTCCTGTATTGCATCCGCTTCCGAAGGAGGAAGACCATCCGGGATCGTCAGGAATTGAAAGTCGCTCAGCGTTCCGTTCGCGAATTCAGGGCCTCGGGCCTTAGCGAGACGCTGGTGGTTGAACTCAGTGTTGACGAAGGAGATGTGGAAGCCCTTGTGATGGAGGAGCTTTGCTAACTTGAGCATGGCGCCGATGTGGCTTTGTGCAGGGCAGGGAATGCAAACTGCGTGTGGCTTTGTGGCCGATTCGAATCTAGTGGAACCCATTGGTTTCTTCTCACCAGAGGATGATGACTCCAATGACATTTCAGGAAGAAATGAACTCGGCTTTGTTTAATGATCATTGAGTTGAGCTTCCCTCCTTATGTAACATCGTCGACATTTTGTCCTCAAGTATGGCGTCGCATTATAAGTTGGCAAGTTTAGTTTGATTTCCATCTCCTTGTTTCATTTTCCCCAAGGAAATGTATGATTTAAGTAATACTATCTACCTTCTATACTGGTTTTTTTTTTTTTAATTGATATCCGATTGATTATTTTGTAGGGGTAGAAATATTCCATATTGGCATTGAGAATTGGCCTCCTTCCACGTGGACCACATGACTTGAGCAACAAGGCCAATTTGGTCCCCCACCTATCAGTTCCCCCCGAATAAAATAACATTGTAAGAAACCCCAAATCTTGCTAACTGACAAGATTAGGTCGGCTGTGTAGTTTGAACTAGTTCCGTCACAGTGTTCAATGATATTTTGGTTTGTTTGAAGCGACAATTTTCTTCTCACTCTCAACTATTTAGGGATGAATTCGCATCATCGCCTTTCGTGGGTAGCAAGTTAAGGAATCTGGCATAATGCAGTGGAGGGGGGCGGGGCAACTCAGTCAACGCAACTGCAGCCATGTCTCTCTCATTCAAAGAGAGCCGTATGATGTTTGACTGTTGTCGAGTAACCTCTAAAGTTAAAAAGACAAGATTGACTTAATTATAGCTTGACGCGACAAACTATAGATTAGAAACCTAAAATTGTTTATATATAATGCTTGCCCAAACAAATGTGTTGAATAAAGTCGAGGAAGAAATGACTAATGTCTTGATGCACAACAAATAAATTTACCGCAGAATATGCGTTGAATCACCAACAAGAAATAAACAAAACAACTTCACGATAGTCCAAATACAATCACAAATAAAATATTTACTTTCCACAGTGTTAATATTCGACCGTCTTCTAAAGATAGTAATGGAAACCTTTTGTATGTGTTATTCTAATAGAGAGGAAAACATTATTTTAACGTCTGTTCTTTTTATTATGTAGGACCGTCTTCAAAAGAGTTTTCTTTTTCTTTTTTTCTGTCAATTCCTAATCGCACGAAACTTCATCTAACTAGTCTTCTGCTTAGTGGGTTACTGATATGGATAATGTTAATCACTTGAAATTCACCTTTGGAAGCATGGTTTAAGGAAAATCATGGGTGGACGACAGATAATATAGCCCATGCTAAGTAACATTTTATTAAAGATACGTGTCATTCAATCTAAAACTATATTTGTTATATTACCGATATTTGTTATAATATACACGTAAGTTCATGGAAGATGTATTTATATTTATTAAATGGTCTCATGAAGTTTACGCCGGCTTTTACTCAAAGTGGATTCAAAGTCTCATATAGATCTATCCTCCGATTTAAAGAAAATATAAGATTGTAATATATGTTAATTATAATATAAGTACCCGCAATATTTCGACACATTTCTTCACAGACCAAGAAGAATGGAGACAATGATGGATCACGTGGCCGTTTGCAATAATGGTAATAACGTGTCGACCTCCTGTGTCTGCAGCTAGTTGGGGGGGCTGAACGAGTGGGGGCCACCGCCATTCTTGAAGAAGACATTCGAGATGGCGGAGGACCGGAGACGGATTCCGTGGTGTCGTAGGGCGATGATCGGATAGCTTCGTGATTGGAGGGACCAGCACGAGTTCTCGAAGGACCTCTTGCCCAAATACTTCCAGCACTAGAACCTTTCTAGCTTCATTCGCCACTAAAAAAGAAAAAAATGAAAAAAAAATATCTAAATAATGTTAAAAATTATTCACATCGGCATCAATTGTGTCATTTGAAACAATCAACGTTCACAATAGTAATATCCAATTTATGACTTAATTAACACAATAAAAATGTTTAGGATTACCACCGACCGTAGTAGCTCCGCTAGGTAGGCTTCAGTCCTTTTAAGGGAAGGTCAGGAGTTTGAAGCCCTTGTGACGCAAGTTGCAAGGAGGCTGGCGGGCTATTAGGTGATTGACACGTGGCGTCGGAGTGGTGGTTTCCCCGCTAGCGACATCTGAGGGTTTACGTGGCAGCTGTCAACCAAAACGGTTCCTCCAAAGAATAAAAAAAAAAAGTTTAGGATTGAACTAACGAAAGTAAAATTGATTTAGGAAAATTTTCCTAGAGATACACAATCCCTATTGAAAAATATTAGGTATTGCAATAGTCCCCTGGGAAAGATTGTAGCAGAAGATGATTTTGTGAGGAACGGTTTGGAATAAAAAAAAATTTGCAATTTCTGCGTCATGCATAGTTACAAGAAAAGGCCAACATGTCAGCCTTAGGCTTGCCAAATGAAGTCGTGTAAAAATTAATCCAACTCGAATTGACTCATATGCAGTGTGCATCAATGGTCCATACTCAACCCAACCCAACTCAAGATCCATTTAAATCGTGGTCTCTGAAAAATTAGCTACTCCAGGGATTAGTTTGTTGAGTTAGTGAGGGTGCTTCGGGGTCCGGTTATGGGCGGGGAAGTGAAGGTAGTAGTGAAAGTCTGGTCCGGGCTGTCTATATATCATGAAACGGGTTTGGGGTTTGGTTTTTGTTGAATATAGATTATGAATTTAATTTATTGGGCTTGATGAGACGATGAATCGGCCCATTTTTTACGTATGAGGCCCCGTTTGGTTCAGCTTTGGGAATGGGCTTTGGGACTCTAAAGTCCCTTGGCCAAATGCAAATGCGTTTGGTTCGCTATTTTGCGCGACTTTGGCAAGATGCAATTGCATCTCCAAAGGAGTCTAAAGGCCCTTAGCCCAATGGAGCTCTTGAGGTGCATTGGCAAGTTGCATCCTGGGAAGGCAAGTAGCTCGGTTACTGTTCATCTTCTCCAACCTCTCCAAGCTGCTGATCGGAGGCCGACGACCACCGACGAAGGGATGGCGCTCGCCGGCGACCGCCGCCTGAGGGTCGCCCGACCCGGCGACCGTCGCCGGACCTCGAGCGACGCCGGATCTCGCGACCCGGGCGTCGGCCACTGGATCGCGCGACCCGGCGGCCGCTGAGGTCGGACGACCCAGCAACGGTCGCCGGGGTCGGGCGACCGCAGCGACGGCCGCTGAGGTCGCGCGACCCGCGACGGCCGCTGGTCGCGCGACCCGGCGACGGCCGCTGGTCGCGACCCGGCGACGGCCCTGGGTCGCGGCATCGCCTGGTCACCTGGTCGCGTGACCCCGGTCGCGGCGCTGCCGCGGTCGCGCCCGGCGATGGTCGCTGGTCGCGGCCGTCGCCGTCGCCGCTGGTCGCGCGACCCGAGCGACGGTCGCGACCCGCGGCGACCTCGGGCGGCCAGATCTGGCCATCCGACCGCCAGTAGCGACCCTAGCGACCGTCGCTGGGGTCGCGCGACCCAGGCGGCCAGATCCGGCCATCCGGCCGCGGATCCGACGGTCCGGCCGCCGGATCCGGCGGTCCGGTGGCCGGACTTCAAAAAAGAAATTAGAATTTTTTTTGGTTTTTTAATTTAATAAAATTCATTTGCAAATGTAAATTTTACCAAACGGTATTTTGGCCAAAGTTGTATTTCAAAGCAAATTTTACCAAACGATATTTGCATTTCGAAAAACTCCCTTCACCTAAAGGTATTTGCATTTTGGCAAATGCATTCCCCAAAAGCCGAACCAAACGGGCCCTGAGTCCCTCACCGTGGAGCTTAAGTGTGTCTCCGCTCATGGATTTAGTTCATTCGCCATATATGGGAATGACAAAGTGGCATCTCATTTTATAGACATCGCGAGGTGACCCCAACCTTCAAAGCCCAACAACACACCCATCGCATACCAGTAAATATTGCAAATCTACAAATCAAGAAACAAAACTCAAAGTCTTTCCCCAAACACGTTCGAGGGCCCGAAATCCTCCACAAAGCCGGATCAAGAATAAATTGAAAAACGAAATCAATGTTGGAAATGTTGAGAAATCAAGTGGATGTGCAAGTAAAATAATTACTTTTATTATAGAACAATATTACAACTCTTTATTTTATCACTCTCTCACAAACCTCACACGGACACAACTCTCTCACACACCCACTTACTCTCTATTTCTCTACACTTCACACCACCTACTCCACCCACTCACTCACTCACTCACGTACACACTTCACTTACGCACACAACACCACTCACTCTTACACAACACCCTTGCACAAGACCCCTATCACCCTACCTCTCAACTCTCTCGTACAAGACACAATCAAGGGACAAGAGCCCCTATTTATAGGGGACAAAGTCGGCACATCCTCCGACTCTCCACACCATCTTTTTCCTATTATTTTATTACAACTTGGGTCAATAATTACGGCTGAGAATTGTCTGGAGAGAGAGAGAGAAATCTGGAGGAGTAACGAGAGAGATCTAGAGTAATAGAGAGAGAGAGAGAGAGAGAGAGTAATCTGGAAAAATCCAGAGAGAGAGAGAGGCGGTGCCCTTCTCAACAGGAAAGAACTCAAAAAACCCTATTCGAAGAATAAGAATTCAGAAAAACCACAAAAACTTCAACCCACAAACAAAAGGAATCCAAAAGGTAGAAACTGGGATCAATGCTAAACAGCCACGAAATTATTACTTCCTAGAAGTTGATCAAGAAAACCCACACAACGACGCATCTGCAACTGTCGCAAAAGGGCCGCGAGGAGCCTTGGATGTCTTCCTCAACGGAGTAGAGGGGGAAGACGACGTCTCCTGCCGGGGTCTCAGCAGACGAAGACAGTCCACCACGTGAACTGCCGTAAGAGAAAATATTGTGTAGACCCATTTTGCCACGTGGCCGTGCATAAATCCACATCAATTGCCATGTGATCATAATGGGCCCGCTTTTCAAATCTTTTCTCTTCCCCCCAGTACCCCTTCTCTCCTTCAATGGCACGGGGCGCCAACGTTCACCTACCCTCTCTCTAACCTGAGCCCGACGTCCTCCTCCACCGTTGCCATTGACGAAGTCGCATCACTCGTGAGTTAGTCGTTCATGGCTGGCCGGTGAGACTTTTCAAAAGGATCCCTTCTTCATCCATGGTTGACGGGAAAGATGGACACACGAGATTAATGTGCCAAATCATACCAAATGCTACTCTAGTGTGGCAGATGAATTGATTGGATTATGTTGGCCAAACTTTAGGAAAAACCATACACTTAGATAACCTAGTAGACCGGATCCAATTTCTGAGGTAACAAGTCCTTGTTGAAATCTGTCAATTTAGAGAAGGATTATATTTCTTTCTTTTTAGATTGGTGTTAGAAATATGAATATCAACCACATTTGTTTTTACTTAAATTTATACATAAGTCATTATCATAGAAAGTCTTCTATTGAGGAAACATAGCACATAAAGAAACATCACATTACACTATTCAGACAAAACCTCGTCCAGCAACTTGTCCAATTCATGGAAGATGACCCTTTTTCACAGACGGCTACTTCTGCCATCTTCTTCCACTCCATGGCCTTGCGTCTCATTTTCTTCCCCACCTCTCCTTCCATCAACTCCCTCACAAGCCTATCCACTTCATCTCTCTTCACATTACTATCCATCTTCATACCAACCCCCCAATCATCACATATATACTTACAGTTCGTTGGTTGGTCTCCAAAGCATGGCCAACACAGCATCGAAACTCCGGCTGACAAGCTCTCAATGGTCGAGTTCCAGCCACAATGAGTCAAGAACCCTCCAATTGAAGGGTGGCACAACACTCTCTCTTGTGGGCACCACCCAGATAAAAAGCCTCTCTCTCTTGTTCCCTCAATAAACTCTTCGGGAAGAGTCGTTGTGTCTCCATCCACTACATCAGGCCTCAAGACCCACAAAAAAACACCGATTGCTATTAGCCAGTCCCATTGCAAATTCAACCAATTGTTGTTGCGTCGTGAATGCTATACTCCCAAAGTTCACATAGATCACAGAATTGGGCTCCTTCGAGTCTAACCAACAAAGGCACTCATTGTGCTCTTCCAACAGATTGCACTCAATGTGCTTCGAGGCAAATACTTTTTCTTGAGCGATTTGATCAATCATTAGGTGAAGTGGTCCGACTGCATAAACCCTTGGGATCATTGAGGAGAGGGCGTGTAGCACATCCGGCTCAAGCACCTCAAAGGTGTGGACGATGGTAATTGTGGCGTCATCAGTCTTGTGGCCGATGTCAGCAGTGAAGTTGAATAAAGTGTCATCGGAGCCAGAGATTCGGAAGTAGTGAATCATGTCGCGTAGCCTCATGTTTTTCATTCCTGGGATCCAGTCGATAGGGGTGTTCCCATACCCTTTCGTCAATTGGGATTCATCTGCATGCATGCATATCCAAGCAAAATCATCAAACGGCAACAAATCTAACTACGGAGAGTTTTTCTCATTTTTTGAAGGCATTCGAAGTCACAAATCACATACAATGCAAGTCTTCAAAATTTAGGGAAAATTATCAAAAGAGTTATAAACATATCGTATGCATGCCAATATAGTCCGAGATGTTTTAATTTGGTCAATTTAATCCAAATTTTTTTGAAGATTTGCTAATGTAGTTTCCCAGCCAACTTTGGCAAAAAATCACTGACGTGAACACTGGTCATCTTACGTGAAACAACTTTTATCGATGTTGACAATTTTTGAAATTTTTTAAAATTTCTAAATTTTGTTTTGATTATTTCTTTCCTTTTTTTTTTTTTAAATTTGTTCTTTGTAGGCCGACAACCCTCGCAAGCACTACGAGGGCTGTAAAGCCCTTGCCGACCATAGCTAGGGGTTGCAGCCCCCACCAAATCTAGGGTGGGTGAGGGTAACGTGGCCCTTGCCTATGGCTAGAAACCTCCACTAGAAAAAGGAAATAAGAAATAAATTAAATTAAATAAAAAAGAAGGAAAAAATTTAGAAGTATTTCTTAAATTGCTTAAGTTGCCTATGTTAGTACCGGTTGTATCACATAGGACAATCGGCATCGACATCAGCAATTTTTTGTCAAAATTGGCTTAAAGTATTGCGGTAGCAAATTGTTAAAAGAGTTACTGTATTAACCAAATTAAAATATCTAGAATTGAATTAGCATCCATATAGTATGTTCAGTTTTTTTTTTTTTTAATTATCCTTGAAGACCTAATCCAATGATTTGCGCTCTTCGTGTGTGATCAAAGGCATTCATATAATGGTAGATGATCTGACCAAAAAAATAATTTCCGGGAAAATGGAATAATATGTAATTCCTCGTCAAGTGAAGTATAATGGTATGATGAATGCATAAAGTAAGAGAACTCTTCGGAAAATGCAATACCGACAACGATATGAACCTACAAAAGGAGAATTTAAAACCTACGTTCTGATCGAAGGCAAAGATTACTTATACATCTGCGAACCAAAGCATCCATATTAGACTTTCACATTATGTTAGGAGCCGGGGATTCCTTTGAGCATCTTTGGACTAATCTTAATCGAGTGTGGCAGTTTCCCGTCCCTCACATGTCGTGTAATCACTGAAAACACGCGCATGTGCTCTTAAGAGTGCGTTTGTTTCACGGAAAACTCAATGATAAAGAAAAATACTTTTCGTAAAAGCATTTTCCAAGAATACGGTTTGTTTTTCTTTGTTTGGCTATATAATTAAAAATGTTTTCTACCGTTTGAATCCCATTAAAAAATAATTTCACACTCCATCACTAGAAAAAAATGAATTTTTAATTTAAAAAACTTCAAATTTTTAATATTGTTGTTATTTATTTATTTTTATTTTCTTTCTTTTTATTTCCTTTTTTCTTTTTCTTTTTCTCTTTTTCCTTCTTCTTGTCCTTCACTCCTCAGCTTTCTCATGTCATCCCTTCGCTTCCTCTAGCATTTTGTTCTCGGGCGGCTTACAAGGGGTGAGCTCCAACTATCACTAGAGGCGCGAGCTCGCTCGCCGGTTGGCCACTAGAGGTTGTGAGCTCGCCCAATCTAGCGAGGCTTGAGCCTCATCACTTTGGAGGCCACGAGCTCACCCGATTTAGCGAGACTTGAGGCTCATCGGCCTCGAGGCAAGCTCAAGCCTTGTTGTCGAAGGCTATGAGATTGCTCAACTGGGTGAGACCCGAGCTCACTAGCCATCCTTGTGGCCGATGGCGAGTGAAGAAGAAGCAAAAAAAAATAAAAAGGAAGAAAAGAAAAATAAAAAGAAGCAAATTCAAATTTTTTATTTTTATTTTTAAAATATTTTCCAAATTTTTATTTTTTTAAAAAAAATAAAAATTTCAATTTCAATTTTTTTAAATATATTTTTATAAGAATAATTTTTTGTAAACCAAGCATTAAATCTAAGCTTTGATAGATTCGGAAAACATTTTCCGGTTCTTTCAAAGAGGAAATCATTTTCTTGAATTTAAGTTTTGCTAGGAAAACGTTTTCCGTTGACTCATTTTCCTAAGCGATCCAAATGCCGGAAAATAAAGAAAATGTATTCCGCGAAACAAACGCATCCTAAGAATGGCCTTAAAAGAATGGAAAATATGGTTATTCGTGTTGGAGAAATCTTCCTTGAGTGTTTTGAAGCTGACAAAATGTTTCCATCAGTCTAGTCTGAAGACTTGTAGACTCTTTCATCAAAGTCTGAAGACCTCCGGACTGCCAGACTTAAGACTCAAAGTCTATCCTCATTAACAGTTTATAGTTCGTCGAAGAAGACTTATCCAGAACTGAATGTTTCGTTAAGGATTTGACTTTATCAACTGGAAAAGATCTCTTGGTTGAATATAGCATGTCGGAATCCATTATTCAAATCAAGATTGATTCAGGGATTGTGGATTCGTTGATTGGCAAAGTATACTTGGAAGGTTCTATTTATGGAAACCGAGATCCTGATTGTATGGGCGAGCAGGATTGATGGGCTATCGTCATGTTCCTTAAATAGCTCGAAGATCTTCCTAATTGATTCTGTCCAACGGGTAGATTGGAAGAATTCCTTTGGTAAGTGCCAACGGGTATGATGGCATAAAGGAGTATATAAGGAAGACGTTCCAGTTGTTTGAGTGTGTGTGCGATAGAAGAATTCCGAAGTTCTAAGCTCTTTGT